>OY728123.1:577878714-582878714 GCA_963277665.1 Viscum album | reverse complement strand
TATTATAAGGAATTTAAAAAATTATGAAACATTTAATAAGTTTATGACATTCAAAAATAAATTAATGTTATGTCTTAGGTACATTTTCCTTTCAATATTCTTTATTGAGTAGTGATAATATCTTAACTCATGGAACTTCTAGAAAACCTCTCTGATGTTTATAATGTATTCCATGTATCTCTTCGGAGGACGTACATACCTTATCCAATATAGATATTAAAATGAAAAAGTGTTATCACTATAACCTGATATCTATTTTGATTAATAACCGGTATAAAAATTATATTATAGAGAAAAAACACAATAGATCAATACAACTCACCTAGTGAATGTTCTACGAAGAAATCACAAATTCCAAGAATGTACAGAGGTACTCAATGATTTAATGAAACAAAATATATTAATTTCATTGTATCAATGTGATGGGTGTAGATACCTAAATTAATTTTAAGGGGGTTAAAATATCTAGGAGAAATTATGAAATATATTTTTTTCAGATAAATTTAATTTCATGGATAGCTTATCTTACACAAAACACCATGTCTAAAAAACTGTAATAAACTGTTATATTATGCATATTACCTAGTCATTGGATTTATGGGTTTGAATAAGAATAAGTAAATTATTAAAAATGTTAGGGTACATGTTTAAAATTTAATTTATAAGGTATCAATTTATTTATAGGGAAAATAAAATCAATTGAATTTAAAAGAGATATTATTCTGAATGAAATGTTTTTATGTGTACAATGAATTTATCCTTAATCTATTAAATTATTAATTATTTTTGAATGATTTTAATGAAATATAAATATTATATTAAGTAAATTTTTTTTCCATTATCGGAATATTTTTTTATGCATGGAATAATGAAAAAAAATGTTCTATGATTAAAATTTATTCATATAAAATATATTTTCGTCATGTGGTGGGTGATTCTAATAATATAAATTTCATCCACTTATAGAAATTGATTTTCATAAAATATATTCATAGGATGAATCATGGGGGTAATCTAGGATAAAAATAATTGATAAGGAATATTTTTTTCATCATAATTGTTATTTGATGATGGTAATTCAGCACTTATCTCCTTAGGCTTCAAATTGTGTTCATTAATTGGTAATATTCCATGAGAGTGACCTATATAATATTAAATGATATGAATGTTAGAAAAATTCCAATTACATAATATTAGGTATATTCTATATGTATTGATAGTGATAAAAGAAATTTTTTTACAACATAGTGTTATATTTTTAAATCAATGATATTATATCAATTAATGAAATTTATTTCTATTTTTTTGGAATTATATATTGAAATTAAATTATTTTGTGACACCGAGGAAGTATTTATCCAAATATTAAAACAAATATGGAATGATTATACAAGTAATGAAAGTTATGTATGATTATATAATTAATGTAATGTAACATGATATTATAACATACATTTTTCAAAATAATATTAATATTTAGATAGGTTGTGTAACAAGTATCGATGAGTCTCTTCTATATCATGAAACACATGAAACATTGAGCTTCATTGAACCATGAAATAATATTATTATAAAATATATATTATATATATGAGTAGGACTATTATTAACTACAATATGAACTATATTTATGAACAACCAACTCAATATAAATTTATTTATAAATTCATATGAAATAATAAACCAATTTTTACTAATGTAATTATATTCATAAAAATGATTAATTCAAAAATGATTTATCTTTAGCTTACCAAAAAATTATAATTAATTTATAGAGATTTTATAAAATTAAATTGATAAAATGATCATCATTTTTTAAATCATCATATCATGATCGATTATGGTGGTATTTTAGGATTGTTTTAGATAATATTGATATTTCTATGTGTAGATAAAAATATCAATTTATATACAACTAATAATTAGTTTTGATAAATTATGTAATTTTAAATATCAATTACATTTTAAAATATGATAATTATTATTAATAAATATTTAAGACACATAATTAATTTTGAATCATCTTTATATTGATTTTTAGAATAAGATTATTTATCGGTTTTAAAAAGTTTTCTGACAGAAATCTATTTTAAAGTGCGTAATTTTTAACCATTTTAATTATTAAAAATAATATCAAATGAAGAATGTTTTAAATTATATACAATGATTTTATATCATGAAATTATAAATGATATTCCTTCAATTATTGTTATTATTAGACCACAACTTAGTGTAAAATTATCTTTTTCTTGATTGAAATAGTTATCGAAGGCCAACCTTTTCATTACGTTTAGATTTTTTTCTTTTAATTTAGCAATAATTTTTTTTAAAAATTTATTTGAAAAAAATAATTATTATTTTTTAAATAATCATTTAAAATTTATGTTATGTGGACTTTTTCAAAACATTTTTAGAAATATTAAATTTTTTTGATGAATACTAGAACATGCTGAATTTTATTTGAAAATAACATTTTCTTGTATATTATCAATAAATATAAATTTTATTTGAATTTTTATTTTACATAAAATTAGTAAAATAATATTTGTATATTAATCTATTACAGTTCAATTTAGTCAATTTAAAATTTAGACGTTTTTAAAAACTTTATAAATATTTTAACATAATCTCAATGAAAACTCGATTTCTCATTGCATTTGCAAGATTTTTTTTAAACAAACTTTTCAAATTAATATGAATTGAATTTCCAAAAAATATTTTCATATTTAGAACTTGAAAATTTCTATTTTCTAATAGGGTCTAAATTAAATTTTATCAAAATTAATAGTGAACATAGATAAAATTAGTTATTGTGGTTAACATAAAAAATGGGTTTACTGGGGGGAAATTAAAAGGATTAGTGTAAATATGAACAAAAAAAATTTCTATAATTACTTGGATTGAAATATTTATACCTTATAATGTTTATTTCATGGGAATAATCCATTTTTTACCCTTTGGTTATGAGAGGAATGTGGAAAAACCCGCATTGTTTTCAAAAATAAAATAGTGTTCCAACCACCCCACTTATAGAACACCACCCCATCCCCTCTCTTATTCACCCTAATTTTTTTTATTTTTCCAATAACTAATTAAATCAATTCCAAAGCCCATATTTTCAACCTATAATCATTTTTTGGATGAATAAAAACCATGAATGTATTTTTTCCAAACCTAAGGATGTTATTCGATGAAGATGTAATATTTTTCAATGATAGATTTGACTTTATTTTTTATCCCCATTAATAAGTATTTATTATTCCCTAATTTTGTAACAAATTAAATAAATTAAATATAATATGATGTTTTTATATTATGTTAATGACCATAAAAAATCTCCACATCCATCAAAGAGGTAAATAAATTATTATTTTTGTGAATGGGGGCCGATCACCTCACAGTCAGAAGTCATTCCTTTTTCCATTACATCATCTCAATGATAGAAATAATTGTTGATTATTTATATATATATAAAAAATATTTATCATTATATATTACTTCTATTATTATTATATCAAACATACATTTTTTACTTTTCATTATACGGTAATATAATAACATAATTTCTGAGTACGGCGCACTACTACATCGTGAAGGGATGTGATTCATTCAAAATTTACATGGAATATAACAAGAAATTGTTTATTGAAAACATGAGACATATATGACCTAAAATTTATTATCATATTATAATAAAAAATTTAATATTTTTTCCTTCAATCCATCAAGATATTGGGAATATCGTTCATACTTACATACGACCTACCGTATACATGAACATTGTATTTCATTTATTATATATAAATTTTATGAATTAAAATAGTTTCATATAGATTGAATAATTATTATATTGTTATCATAATTAATATTATATATATTATAAAATAATTGTGAAATAAATAGGATCAAAAATAGAAAATGATAATAATGTTTCCATTAAATAAAATGTAACATTATCATGGAATTTTTTGTAAACGTGTAATATAATTTTATAAAAAATATTATATGGAATGATATATATATATATAACAAATTAATAAATTTATATTAAAATTATATTTTTATCATGGTGTTAATGTTTACTACAGATGTCATGACATAAGGTAATGGATTTAGGACACAATTTTCCTTCTTTGAGGAAAATGTTATGTTTTGAAACAATATTCTTTTATGAGTTGTAAATAATTCCCCTTTTAAAAGTAATATATGGAATTTACTTCTCCTCTAGATAATTTATGTATCATTTTTTTATTACTACATTTGGAATAGAATTAAATTTCCAATAGTGGAAATGATTTTATGATATACAATCATCATTTACCGGGACTGTTTATGCTTCTATCTCCAATGATAAAATCACAATATCCATATCTGAAAAAAAACTCATGATTTTTATTCACCAATGTTTCTTTCATGAGAATAATTTTTCTCCATTTATTTTCTTCCCTTCATGAACTCAATATTTTGAAACTAATATTTTCAGGAAAAATAATTTTTTGATGCAATGTTCATTTTCCCAAAACCATGTTTTCTAAAAATGATTTATAAAATTTTACAGTTTTTTTCATATTATTATTTTAGAAAATTTTATTCTTTCTTAAATTTTAAATAATTATTTTAAATTAATATTCAATCCATTTAAAAAAACTAGTATTCTTATTTTTCAACAAATCTTAATGGACCCTTTTAAATAAAATATGCAACATAAAGTGAATTTACCCTATTATGATCATTATTTTTTAAACATCATTTATATGTTTCCATGTTTATTTTATAATAAATTTATTTTTAAAATATCTATTGTTTTAAATTTTTTTCAATGTGAAAAGTTTATTATCCTCTATAAACGTTTTTGATGTTTTCAAGACTTATTTATATGTTTTTATGTTAATTTTCAAGGAATATTATTTCCAAAATAATTTTAGTTTTAAAAAGTAACATTTAATGAAAATTTATCATCCTCAAGTAACATTCAAAGTGATTTATCTATCAAATAATTTTATCGATTATTATAAGATTCTTAGATGTAAAATATTAATTTACGGGGATACATACAAATTATAAAATTATTATTATTTATTAAAATTGTTTATGAGGAAAATATGTTTATGAAAACAATTAATATTCAACTTGTTATACAATGATTAAATTTATCTAAAACCCACTTATTTTTACATGGGATATGTCATGATGAAATGATGAAATCATCACGAAACATATCTCTTTTATAGAGTCATTGATATCATGAAGTAATTATAAAACCTAATTCATATCATGTGATAATATATGATAATTGTTTTATAATATTTGGGAATATATAATTAAAATTTACATAATGTGATGTGTGGTACCTATATGTTCCAAAAAAATATATTTGGTAAATATTTCTGTCTGATGAGATAGACATGGATAGGATGGGGAGTGAACCAGTTTCAGTAGTTGAATTTTTCATCTACGATAGTTTTGAGAGTGAACATTGAATAAAATGGAGATTTTTGCAGTGAAGTAATTTTACAATGATTTCCATGGTAGTGTTCCTTGAAAACTATTTAAATTATTTTATATGATTATGTGTATTCCAGAATTCCATGTCACATGCTAATTTTATGCCGTCAAGGATAATGTTCATTTATTTCCTTATGACACATGTCTTTTCAAATGTTAATATTTATCCCATGGCTCAGGATTAAGAAATTATTTGTATATGGTATATTTTTCAAAGGTTATTCGCATTTTCTTATACCACTCTATTAATGTAATACTCCTGTATATACCTTGGTTACCCTCAATGAGAATATGAGCTCACTATTTATTATGTTTCCCTTTCACATGTTATGAATAAATATTTTATGTAGGGTATTTTTTTGAGGAGAAATAATGGAAAAAATAATTATAGGTGATATTGATGTTCTTTAATAAATTTAGAAGGCTATGTAACAAGTCACCAAAGACACAAATCTACTATATCTACTAAACTTGGGTGTTTCACTGCTTATGTTTCACCTTCACATTAAACCAAATCAACCAATTATTTTATCCATTTACCATTCTACATTTTACTATCTGCTCTCTCAACCGCAATACCCCTCACTTCTGGTCTCCTAAAAACACATAAACATGACCCAACATCGCGATTAGGGTTACCTTATTCCATATTTTTCCTCCCTCTATAAGATCAATCTACAGGAATTTCACCTGTCCCACTCATGATTTACCTCCGATGTTCCTAGGGTTCCCACTGAATACCGACATCACCCTTCAGAGATCTCCTCTCTAGCCACAACACACAACCCCGCACCTCTGCATATGCTTCTAGTCTACTCCCAAACATCTCCTTCAACCATGGTATCCAAATTTTCCTGGATTCCACTCTACCACCATTTCCAAAAAATCTATGAATTCCCACTACTCGGACTACTCTCGATCGATACAATATTACACATGCAACATGTTTTTGCTCATGCTTCCATAGAAGGCATTACATTATCCCACCTACATCAACACTACATGCCGCTCCTAGAAACCCTCAATGCATCCTCCAATTTTCATCTAGTTTGACTTATTTTATTCAATTTATTGTCTTCAACGAGATTCATTGATGCTGACAAAGTTTTTTCTGAAATCCTATTCGTAATCATGAAAATGAAACATTTCATTTAGATCCATGCTCGAGTGGACCTTTGAACGTTAGTGGATCATCTTCATCGACTAGGTTTGTGGTTTCTTGAATTAGATCTGGTTGAATGAAAATTATTATTTTTTTGGTCCAGGTTCATAGGTTTTGATTTCAATTTTCATTTTGACTTTAATGTGGGTGGATCGTCTTCCAACTATATGCTCACATCCAGTTTCCATTTGAGTGTGAAGTCTATTCATTTTTTTTCATAATGTGAAATCTTATTAATTTTTTTAATTATATGTCTATATTTATTATTCTTTTGATGGTTTTTCTATATTTCTTATTTGTTGCACGTTCTACTGATTTCAATTTTATTAACGACTTGTAAATTGATTATACATTCCATTATCATTATAATGCTTCCCAATAATCTTACATTTTTTCTTCTATTCATGTTTCTTTATTAGAATCTCCGGTTATTAAATGCAATATTCACAATGATTCATGGTAATTTTTTATCTGATATTGATTCTATATTGCATTATAATTTTTACTATCCATTGTGGATAATACGATTACATTGAACAGATTGACTATTAAATATAAATGAAACCATTACAAACATGAATTTCCCATCAACCTCTAAAGATGCAAGGTCTCAGATTAGAAAAACTAATGAAGGAACACCAAAAATATTGTGAGTTCTCTATTATGTTCACTTTAAAATTCAGAATTTATGATATTTATTTTAGTTTATATATACATTACAACTAACATGATAACAGTTTCGAAATCTATTGGTAATTCTTCAATTACATCAATTCATCTCTCTTGTACAGTAATAAGTGGACCGCTACCAAAAAATTGCATCACACATGGAGAAACAAACATTTCATTAACAACATTACCTATCAATGGTTAGTTATGTATAATTTTCCTTCCTAAAGCTATATACTTATAACTACATTACAGACTGACATAAATAAGTCATATCAAACATCTTTAATGTCGACAATGCCACCAGAATCGGCAGTCAGGACCAAAATTTCTTCAAGATCAAACAATAAAAAGAAAATACATCATGCCTATGGAGAATCTAAACTTCCGTTATGTAAGTATGATGTCAATGTTCTTATAAATAACATATAATTTTTAGTTGAATTTTCATTTTCTAAATAACTTTTTGAATTGAAGCTCATATCTGTGTTTTCATTTGCACTCTCAAATCGATTGTAGATTGCAATTGTTCTTAACTATTTTTCTTATGAATTTCTGGTTTAAAACGTTTGGTAAATTTCCTATTCTAAACTCCAAGGATTCCTCAGGTTTAATGAGTTTGTTGTAGCGATGTAGGTTTCACCATGGTTCCTTCAATGCATTATTCTTCGTTCATTTTATTTAATGGTTTAATTAATACCATGGTTTTATACGATATGGTTCAACCAGCATATTTCTTTGGCACAAGGAGGATATGAATTGGCGTCAAATCTCTTCTTGTTATCAGTCAAGAAAATTAGTTTTTCTAAAAAATTTCCTTCAATCATAACTTTTTTCTTATCATTGATGAATTTATTGTTATAAACTTTTTTCCTAAAAATTTAAGTTAGAAACATAATGAATTTTCATAATTTTATATATCAATCAATTCACTGCTTCACGTTGAATAAGAATTAGATTATCTTATTTAATAAACTAACAAAATCATCAAATGAAGATTAAATGTTGATTTGATAGCTGATTTGTTCCCATCCCATGGCATGTGGCATAGAGACTTCAAAGCCTTCACTAATGAAATGTGATGATGCCCTCACCACGGTGAAGGTAAACACTCTGATGAGATATACTAAATCTCTAGTCAATGGTCACTTTCTCATCAATCAATAATTAATTGTTCACTATAGTTTCTTGACTGAAAAAATTTCTTTGTCAGGACTGTTCAGTTGAAGCCTTTATACCTTCCAAACAATGGTTTACTTCAAAATCTCCAAAGCGGGTAAAGTAGGAACTTGTAATTAGAACTGTATAGAGAGGATCATTGTTTTATATTTTTTATGTTATTATTAGATACCATTATATACAGTTACATAAATAATTGATGGGTATAATATATTGAACATTGGAAAGCTTAATCCACAGGAAGTTGCCTATATTTTAAATGATTTAAGATGTCCCTTTTTGGTTAGCAAATTAAACACATAATGAATATCTTTCCCCCCTTCTAAATTCATTCATTTTCATGTGGGATATATTGTTCCATGGTTTCAAATTAAATGTTTTTTCTGTTTCTACTTATAGAGAGATAGTAATTTCGATGCAAAGCCTATGATTATGTTTCTTGGTCAGTATTCAATTGAAAAAACTACCAATATAAAGCACTTTCTTAAGAGTGACTACCTAGGTACGAAATTTCGTTTTCTACATTTTTTTGGGTTTCTTTGTATTTAATGAATGATTAATTATAACGGTAAAACTTACTGTTTCATTCTTTCTTTTAATATGAGCGCACATTGGACAAGAGCCTACCATCGATCGAATTTTTGTTCTTATGGTATCATGATCATTATTAATAATAATACTCATATTTATTTTTTATATAGATTCTTTCCTTTTTTCTGATCTACTAACTGAATATAACGGTGTTTGGCAATTCATTTCTTTTTTTGTTCAGGGAATGAATGGGGTTTTAATCACTCTTCCTATTAATTTTCTCTTTTGATCATAATCCAATGTAATGTAACTTATGATCCTTATTTCATACTGTGCAATTAATGGATCATCGTGTTCTTTTACCCAGTCTGGACCCGATGAAAGGAGTATTCCTAGAAAAACGATTGCAGTTCATGAAGACATGTCATTTACTAGCCTGACAATGTTTGGGGGATCTATCTTATCAATATTTGAGGGCTCTCAAATGCCACATCTTGTGAGCTACATACTAATAGGGGATAAATATATAACTACCATTGAATATAAATATCATTGAATCCTTATTTAATATTCTAGATATTGGATTACCTCACATTTGTGGACAACCCCGGGGTTTTATTAGGAGAGAAGAATTGAGCACAGTGATGCTATAACAATATATCTGTCATGAATTCCTTGGATTTAACCAAGGAAGAGCTGCGTTAATTTTTGTGTGGCAATACCTCTGTCAGAATGTTACAAAATCATGTTTTTATTGAAAATGTTGGTGGCAATATTCTGTTAATTTTATAAAAGTTTGAGGCCCAATTCATCATATAGGATAATAATGATATTGAGATTGATACATATTTTTTTACTGAATGTCAGATTAAACATATTTCAGTAATATCAGTTAGATAGATTGTGAAATTAATTCTCATTTGTATTTTTACCTTTTTTGTTTAATAGTTTTAGGAATACTATCCTAAACAGATTGGATTTTCCATTTTACCAGTGGGTTTGATGTCTTCATTATACATATTTTATGACTTAAGAAGAAACATATGAACTACCACCAAAATTGAGACTTAGTTGCAAAAATATGCATGTTATCATTATCATATGTATGTTCTATAAGAAGTTATAATACAATAATTACACTTAAACATTAATTTCAAGCTTCGCTAATTTCATTACATTGTGCAGGCTCGAATATTTTATTTTCATGAGTCATTTATGTGGCATGGTGATTGTGAATCAGGTTCATGTTCCATCCCAAATTCGAATTGTAGATGGTGAGCTACTACCATATTTCATTCAATTTATCCACATTAACTCCTAAAATAACGATGTACATAATTTAATCCCTCTAAATAACCACTTCATGTGTTATAAATGCGATGTAATAATTCACAACCACTTTTGCTACTATTTATTTCAAATTACTTTTCTTATTTGATGTAATAACATGTATGGTACAAATGGGCTGATCTTACTATGACCTCTTATATATAGAGTGATACAATGAAAATGTGGCAATAAGTCAAATGCTTGTATTATTTTATTGATACCATGATAAACTTCAAATTATTTCATTATTCGATAAATTGATAATTTATTGGATGGATTCATGATTTTAATAATTAATTATATGAATTTTATGTTCTCAATGTAAAATTATAAGATCAACACCCACCCACATGGCCACCCTCCCTCATAGGTATTTAAATATAAATTCATGATTTTTCTTCTACATTATCCCAGTTTCATTTATAAATTCTTCATGATTTCATGTTTTCACCTCCAATGTAGAAAATTTTGTAACTTATATAATTTATCATAGAAATGTTTTCTTGACCAATGCTCCATCCTAACATTCATATGGCCCTTATTTTTATAGGGTTTATTGACCTTAATAGTTTCTTGGTGTTTAATTTTGTTCTTCTTTGAATACATTAAACAATAGGAATCAAGAGCTAGAGTGTTGATAGTATATAACGCTTCTTTATGTTTTGTTTATTCTACCTTTCTGTTTCTTAGTGTTTAATTTTTCAATTTATTCCTGGGTATATTAAAATTTGGTTATTAAGAGTGAGATTGATGAAAAATTCAGAATGAAAGACCAACTAGAGTTTCTGTCATTTGATGAATCTAGCAGTGAGGGAAACTCACGTGGAGTGTATTCTTTGAAAAAGGTCCATGGAACTCACCTAAAGATTCAATTTTAATGAATTATGTTAGTAAACATGGTGAAGGGAATTAGAATGCTGTCCAGAAGAATTCATGGCTTGGTCACTCTGGGAAAAGATGCCGCTTGTGATTAAAAAATCATATGAGTCCAGATTTGAAGAAGGGTGCATTCACCCCAGAAGAAGAACACCACATAATCGAGTCTATGATAAGTTAGGAAATAAATGGGCTTGGATGGATGGAGAGTTATTGATTTTTGTTTCATCATAATTACCCTATCTTTGAACCCAAAAGAAAATGTATGTATTTATTCCCTATATATGATTCAATTAATAGCAATTGAATCTTTTTTTTCTATTATTCTGGATATATTGATCTGAGAATTAATCAATGTTTTTTTGAGTTTGTTACTGTCCAGTATCCTATGCATTTCCAAAACATTCACTTCAATTACTACTCCATTGTTCTGTTTAATTTTTTGAATGGATTTTCAGATTTAAATATTCATTTCTACTTATTAATCTATATAATTAAATTTTTATCTAAAGAGTTCATTTTTTTTGGATTATGATGTTGAAGAGATGTTGCAATGACCCTTTACTGCAGGAACACTTATCAAAAATCACATATCTGAAATATTTTTCAAACATGCAGTTCATAGACTATTCTGTTATTATAGATTGGGTTCTGGCATTTTTTACACAAATTAATCCTCTGGTCACAATGGCATAGAGGAAAGACCTGTATGCATTTTGAAATGATTTGAAAACTTCCTCCAAAAACAAAAACTACTTTTGGTGTATTAGTTCTATGTTCAGAATTTATTTTATTGTAACCATATTTTTCCCCTTCCATCCCATTTATATGTATATATACTATCTGATTACTAAGTAATAAAAATTACTATAACTAGGTGAATTTTACAAATACCATTCTACATTTAATGAAAACCCAATAATTTAACATGACGTACAAACGCACGGGGGAAGACAAGTCTATTATGATCATCATGAATGATTATAATGTATTTAATATTCTCTTGAAAAGACGAAATATTTATTTATGCAAAGAATAGTTTTCTATATTTTGTATAAGAAAAAATATTTAGTTAAACATTGGAAACTAGAAAGGGAAAAATTTTTGATATCCCTATTGATATTTATAAGTATATTTATATAGGAAATGACAATGGATGATTCAATGTATATGAAAATTTAAGTTAATTATGAAAATTTATTGAGAGATGGGTTTATAAGGAATAGCATTCCAGTGTGGATACAATAATTAGATGTTTCTATATAACATAGGTGTCAAGGTGTAATTAAACCAAAAATGATGCTATGATTTAGAATAGATGATCACTCTGTGTATATTAATGATCCTTATGGCACCCTTGGTTTTAAATTCCCATTGGATATTCAATGTAAATTCACAATCTTTTTGAAAAGAAACATGAATTATTTAAATAAATTATGACTGTGAATATCCTATGATAAATCCTAGTCTTCCTAGATTAAATTTTTCCCATTATTTGGAAATTCTATATGAAATTTTATTTATTTGTGGGATTCCTATTATAATAAGTGTTCCAAAAAATCATTTTGGTTGTAGTCAATAGTGGGAACGAAAAAGAACTAGTTTAACATTGATTGTGATGAAATTTGTGGATTAGTATCCAAATTTTATGAGGAATGGAATAAATAATTTTAATATTATTCCAAATTAGTTATCATGATATATAATAGACACCATTAACCTTACCCAACTCCCAGATTCACCAGATATGGGAAAGATAGAGTTCTTCTGGATTTTGGGTAGTGATAAAAATAGGCGAAGAATATTATGTACCATAAATGTTGAGAATGTCGGAAGACAAACTCCAAATATTATTTTAATGGAACATGAATATATTAAAATAATTGAAAATAAGGACACAAACAATGAATTTTAAAATGAAAATAGAAATGTTCTTTAATTAAAATGGATAGGAATCAAGGCCCCTGTGATATTTTATTTATCGTTGAATGTTTCAAAAGAGTAAATTAAGGGAATTATAAAAATAAATTTCATATGGGAAATGTTCAGAAAGATAATAATAATTTTTTCATGAATATTGAATTTTAATATGATCATGAAGAGACTATTAATGAAAAAAGAATATAATGGGGTATTAAGGAAGGAAGTGAGGATGTGTTGTAAATGGTTTGAGAAGTATGCGTCATTATTGTGTATTCCGGTGATGAAATTAAATAATTTTGTTACATAAATCATGAAATATAAAAGGATTTTCTAGTATGTGTTTTTTATGAGGATTTAATAAAATAAGTAAAATGTTGATTATGAACAAGAAGTGTGACTTAATATCATGGTGATATTTTTATTAATTTAGTTGTAAGATACCCACTCATGATCAGAGTTGATGCTCAGTTATCGTGATTTCCATGGTGATGATGGCCATAGATCCTATCCCTTCCCTACCTGAGTGGGTAGTACATGCTTTCTTTTCATTTGGATATCAGCTTCCTTCACAGTATTCTCAAATCATAACATCTACTCTACTTTCATTCAATTGGGGTTTTCTATAATGTTCCATGTTTTCATTATGGTTTCACAAATCCATCTCCCTATCTTATTCTGGGAGTTATCTGAAGCACCGTCACACTTGTACCAAACTATAGTGTCTCACGTTAGGTGTCATCATCCATCAATACACATATATTATAGGCTCTTTTTTGTTACTGGGGATTAAATGATCTTGATACGATCATGTTTCTTGATAATCATCATATAAAGAATGAATTTATGCAAGGAGTATGGGATCCATTCTTACTCTACAAATCCCATAAAATTCAACGACTTCTGATTCTAACTATTTTCAATATCATACAACTTCCATATCAAATGATATTAGAGAAAAATTGATATTTGGGTATGTTTTCCTGGTCTTCCTCTTCCTTTTCAAAAACTCCCTATTATCTTAATACTTTGTTATTTTTTCATACGTTTATTGTTATCAGATAACTAAACCAAATCAATGTTTCATCCTATCTCCCTAGATATATGTCTTTATGTCAAAATTTTTAGGCCACTTGTTGATAAGAATTGATTCACATTTAGGGGGGAGGTGTTTCTTTCTATGTAATCAGCAACCTATAATGCATGGAAATTATAATTCTATTCCTGTAATATTTTGGGGAATTTATCTTCTTTTTTTACAGTATTCAATTATCCCTTTATAGAGAGGTAATTCTTATTACCCAATGAATGTCTATATTGGCAATAATACCCTTTGTTGTTAATATTTGTGTGGATTAAGAATGTATCTATCTCCCTCATCATAAAAATAATGTACTAGGGAATTATTAAGCATGGTTTTCTAATGATTTTTTGAATTTTTTGTGTGTGGTGCGTGTTAATATGTCGTTAGTGTATGTTCTTGAATGGACCAATTAACCGATTCTATGAATTCTTTATCTTGTACAGATACCTTGAGGGTTGGATGTACGAAAAATGGAATGGAATTTCTCCCTGGATATGGTTCCAATATTGGAGATAAAAGTACTTCTTTTTCTATCCCACCATAATCACTTCAAGTTTATCCAATCCAGAATGTAATAATTTTCCTAGAACGGAGATCCTATACCATAAAGGATGTACATTATTTGTTCCAAATTCAAAAGAAAATTAATCCTCGATTGAAAATTTGATAGAATATATGGTCTCTTAAGAGTGGATGTTTGTTATACCATAATGAAAGAAGAAACAAGTCCTGTCAAGGTCCAATGAAGACATAGATTTGAGTTATAAAGTTGATGACTTGCAAAAAATCATGGATTTTGAGTACCACCCCCACAACAACAATACTGTTACAAATGTATCATGGAAGGTTAAGAAAGTAAATACGTTTTTCAAAAAAATATCGAGTTCAATTTGGGGGAATAAATACCTCTCAATGACTCCTAGAATATAGAAAGGATACTCGTAACTAGATCATCATGTGAAATAATGGAAGGTGAAATGACAATATAGATGACCGAAAAAACATGTTTTGGTGTTGTTAATCAAGGTCATAGTGGGGTGGTGGGGGGAATCATTTTATTGTGGTCTAGAGTGTCACTGAATATGAAATTACTAAATTAGTCCAGAAATCAGTGCCTATTAATGATTATAATGGATAAAGTAGGAGAAATAAATGTATAAAAAATGAAATGGTTTGGACCATACACTACACTATAAAAATTAAATTCTTATAGGATTCTTATGGATCAATGAGGGAAGGGAGGAGTTCACTGGAGTTTATGATATAATTCATATAGTTGATACCAATGAGGAGAAAATGGTGTTTATTATCAAAAAATAATGCATTTTGGCTCTTGGATTTAAAGATCAAAAGATCAGTTTAGTAGAATATATATTTACGTGGAAACAATTTATAAACACTGATGATATTCTTACTAATGATTTGAATATCATAGTAAAAACTATTAAAAGGGATTTATATTGGGTGTCTCATACCAATATTATTAGTCTAATCTGTGAAAAAAATTATGAGTACATTTTTTCTGTAACCAACCTTTGTTTTTACTAGAATGGTTTCCCAATTTTTCCAGTAAAGTGTTTCAGAAATAAAAATTTTCACATGTGGATATTGTAATTAATGTAAGAGGGCACTAAATATGTTCTTGATGATTATAAAATGGTGTTTTTTGGATGAGGTGATGATTGATATGAATAATGTATATTGGATTGTATAAATGACCATATAACTTATTAATTGTTTGTGGATAGTGTGGTATATGTTTCCCTTGTGGATGTTTTTATAATTATTCAATTAAGTTATTATATTCCACAATATGTTATTTTATTCAAGTAATTAAGAGGCAGATATTTTTTCAATAATATTTTTGGTAATTCAAGTTATTAACATGTCTCAAGAGAATAAATTATGAATTTTGCCACATGTTTGGAAAGTGAAAAATGAGATCTATTAAATATTGTTTGGGGGAATAATGATAAGTTCATTTTTTCAATTTGGTGAAGTCCTTTCAAATTTTAATTCCTTTTTTCTGATTTTGGAATTGTAACAAGGATAAATAATTAGAAGTGGTTTTAGTATAACATTGAATGAGTCATTAGATAATAATGTAATACTTCACCATATAATGATTAATACTTATTGTATAACCTTTTCTAACCATTTTTTTGTAAATATCACTAAAGATATATGAAATTACATATCATAAAAATTATGGATCATGTGATCTATTTCGGAATCAAAAATAAAAAAATAAAATTTATTCCATAGACAAAGAGATTAATGTGGAAAATAATCAAGGCCAAACCTATGGATGAAATTGTGAATATGAAATTGAATGTAGTCATGAGTGTAAATTTTCTAATGGTAATATTCAAATATAGCGGTAGGATCATGGAAAAAAATATTTTAATATTTTCATTATTTTTAGTATATCAATGATCATTTTCACACCTATTTAGTTTATGATTTAGTAGTCATTACCCTTCACAGGATCAATATTTTTTTAGATTAATGAACCCTATCAGTATCTAATTATATTTTATATTTTCATCAATGAAAAAATATTAAATTCTCACTAATTTTATCTTATTTTGAAACCTATTAATGCGATTAATTTGGTATATTTTATGTACCAAACATCCCCTTTTAGGGGATTTTATATTATTTACTTTTACGATATTGGTTTCTATGAATGAATTTTCAAATATCGTTCCATTGATGATTAATTTTAATTTCGTCTAAAATGTTAATTTTAATTGGTGTTGAATTTAACATCATAAGATTTTTTAAAAAAATTTATATTATAAATTAATGTATAATTTATGATATCTTATGTTATACGCAACAATGAGTTTATTCAATTGCACACATGACACGCGACAATAAGCATCAGCGAACCATGAAATAATGTTATCATACATGAGATGTAATGTAGGTGGTTTTGGATTGTCTTTTATACTTAATTAAATGTAAATTTAAATATCCTAACTAATATAAATTTATTTATAAATTTATATAAAATATTAATTTGTTTTTATTAATGTAATTATATTGATAAAAAAATTCTTTCTTAATAATTGAATGTTATTTACTTTTATGGATAAATTATTATAAATATTTATTAGATATTTTTTAGTTTTTTTTTGATAATATGAAAATTATATTTTTATTTCTATATTTTAAAATTAACTAATTTAAAAATTGAGTAAATTTTCACAAAATATTGATTTTTCTATACATAGTGGAAAATATCAATTTTTTAAAAATATATAATATTTTCATAAAACAACGTGATTTAAATGACCAAATATGGTTTAAATTAGAATAACTATTATGTATTAAAATTTAATAAAACAAATTACATTTTATTCAACATTATATTGGATGTTATTCTATTTTTAATTTTTGGTCTAAATATGAATTTTTTACCTATTTTAATGTGAATAATGTATCTCTGTTTTAACTGGATAAAATAATCAATAAATAGAAATTTTGTAGATTAAATTTATAAATTATATAAAAAAAATTAATACATGTTCAAACAATTATTATTGTTTGACAAATAGTTAATATAAAATAATCTGGTGCATGAAAAAAATCACTTCTCGAAAACACTATTTTTCAATATGTCTATGTGTTTTCATTTAAATTATTTTTTTAAGAAATTGAGTAAATATATTGGAAGAAATAAACATCTGTTTTTTAATAATTATTTCTAAAATATGGTAATGTTATTTTTTTTGAATTTTGTGCAATCATTAATAATTTAATGAATTGTGACAAATAGAGAATATTAATTTGAAACAACCATTTCCATTAAATTATTTTTGATGTTAAATAAAATATTAATATATAGTTTATATATTTCTTTAAAATTTTTATGTTTTAATAAAATAAAATTTTATTAACAAAAAATATATTTAAATATGAAAAAAAAGAATTGCAATTATTTGAATATTTTCTCTTTAAAAACTGGCTTTCTCTACACGCCAATGTTATTAATTTTATATTAAAAATTTACACCTCTATTAAATAAATTTTTATTAATGGATTTCATATTTTTAATCATAATAATTAATATTATCTTTTTGGGTTAACTTAAATTTTTACCAAAAATTATTTGTGAAAAAAATTAAAATTTAATTACCATGGTTATGGAAAAAATGGGTTTACCAGAATGTTAATCTAAAAAAATAAGGCTTAAAATGACATCACAAATTTTAAAGAATAAATTTTATAGAAAACTATAGACCCAATAATTAAAAAGACTCTAGAAAGTTAATTTTGTTAATTTTTTCATGAAAATTAAGGGGTTTACCATTATGTTGAGAAAAATTACCAATGTGCCACCATCCTCGCTTAAATAAATTATCCCATATCTACTATTAATAAAACCACAAAAAACATTTGTTTCATCCATTAACTACCTATATAAATTATAATATTTCCTCCTCTCAATCTAGAAAAATTATTTTTGGGATAAATGAAACCTATGAAGGATTGTGTGGAAAACATAAAGAGGTTCCCCAAAAAAGATGTAATATTTTTTCATTAGTGGTTCTATTGTTTTTATTCCACCGAATAAATAATTTATTTTCATGATGATATTGTAATCATATTATCATAAATATAATTAGATGTTTTTATGTTAAGGTAATTACCTACCGAAATCACCACTATCAAAAAATGGGTTATGGAATCCTCGCTCTTGTCTGTGGCATACTGCTGCCTCAACAAGTGACATTGTTAATTTTATCATTACCACCACTCAAGTATAGATATAATGAAGGATTTTTATTTATATATGATATTTATGATATTACTTTACAACTTGAATTATTTTTTCATACATTTATTTTTTTACAATCCATTTCATGGGAATAAAAATGATTATTTATGTGTATAGTAGACAACTGCCTCGCGAATCAATGGGATTCATTCAAAATTTACAAAGAAGGTAATAAGGATGGTGTTAATGAAACTATGTTATATATTTTGGACACCACATATTTTGTTTCATGACCTTTGAAAAATAATTCAGGGATGGATTTCCTTTTTCCTATGAGACTGCTCCACAGTGAGATATACGTTGAAAGACACCCTCTTTAAGTTTAGGTAATGGTTTTCCAAGATCGATGATAATAAGTTAATGATGCATAAAAAATAAAATTTCGTGTCAAATTATATAAGACTTTTTGTGTTCAAAATCTCAACAATTTTTTATCTCTTTCAGATCATTGATTTAACTAGTCACAGATCCCAAAAGGACTTATGTCTCAAATGTCATAGCACTTAGAATATGGATACAATTTACAATGGGATTTTCCTAACCTTCAGATGGGACCTACATGAAGGACCTACACAATTTTATATTTTTTAAACTCTAAAGAATAATCCATATGGGGATAACATAACAAGATGACCTACATAAAAAAATTTTCTTTGGCCAGTTCCCGTATTTTCCTATAAATAAAACTGTTAGGATCCCCATTTCAGAGGCTGAAATTCATGAATAAGCCCCAGAGATCTATTTATGTAGCATCTTGTTTTCCCAGGTCATCAAAAACTCTCATATAATTCTCTAATCACTATATTAGAAATAACTAAAGGGGAAAAGTTGTTCAAAGTACCATTTGGTCTAGAATGCATGGATCTGTGATAAAAACATACTCGGAGCACCTGTGTTACCCATATGTGTGGAGCACTTTGGTGGATCTCTTGCATGACACACCTCCAATGAGAACATGTGAGGAAATCCTACACACCCATATTGGTCCATACTGTAGTGGTTGTACCCTCTCACCCCCACGAGGGATCACAACGGTGCTTCGGGCCCTTCCCTTCAAACTATTACCTTTGCTTCCATCACTAACCCCAGTTAAAAATGGAGAGTCACACAAGAAATGTTTCATTCTATATTGATGAAATTTTACATTACATCACTATACGACCCAAATTTCCACCCGTATAAATCCATGATTTGAGATTCTCTTTAACACTCATCAAAATGGCTTGTGTTGACAAGTAATCTTGCCTTATTTGTCATGTTATGAGTTGATATTATCCTCTTAGGTTCCCTGAGTAACTTGAGTCGATAATCCTTGTAATGAAAATCCTAAAACAACATCACCGAACTGTTATTCCATGTTGAATCATAAATGATCAACCTCATTAAGAGTAATCCCCAACCTATCATCATTTGGAAATCCTCATAAGGTGTATGACCCATCCAATACACATTTGGGAATCCTCTTTATGAGTACCAATATTCAATTTTTAATCCTTATTATGAGTAATCCATATCAAATCCACATTTTGGTGTCCTATTTCACAGTAAGCCCCATCCAATCCTCAAATGGGCATCCACCTTAGGAGTATGTCCCCAAGAATCCTCATTTGACCATCCTCCTTATGAGTAAGCTCGAACCAATACTCATTTGGGCATCCTCCTTAGAAGAAATCATCATCCAATCCTCATTTGGAAATCCTCATTTGGAGTAATCCCCTACCTATCCTAAAATGGTAATCCTATTTAGGAGTAATCCCCAACAAATCCTAAAAAGGCCATCCTCATTTGGAGTAATCCCCAAGCAATTCCTGAATTGGAATCTTCAGTAGGAGTAAGCCACAACCAATCCCCAAATGGGAATCCTCCTTAGGAGTAATCCCTATAAAATACCTAAATATTCATCTTCCTTATGAGTAATCCCCAACCAATTTCCAAATGGAAATCCTCATTTGGAAAAAACCCAGCCAATCTCAAATGGGAATTCTCATAATGAGTAAGGTCTAACCCAACCTCATTGGGAATCCTCCTTAGGAGAAATCCCCAACCAATACCCAAAAGGTAATCCCTCCAAGAGTATTCCAATATCCTTTCCGGACAAGCCCAATGACCTACCTTTTCATTTCACATTAACTGGTTTGTTGCTTCATTCCCTATCCCACTTTTTATTTGGCTTCTTTCACTGTAGGCCTAGACTCTTCCATTAGTAGAGGAAAAAGATTGTTTATTATTAACTCTTTCACATTATATTGTGTATCTAATAGAATATGAACCACTTGGGCTTAGAGATTTGAGAATATCCCAACATCTTCACAATTTAGCGCTTCTCTTGAACTACGAGATCATTGATTCCAACTATAATTGGGATACATAGGAATCTTTCACCAACAATCCTAGCTCAATAGGCTTTATCATATGGAATCCAAACCAATTTGTCTTAGTTCGGTCATCCTTCTTAAGAATTGTCCATGAATAAAGGCCCCCTTGAATCTCCATGAGTTAATACATTTTTTATGGACACTGTTACAATGGAATCCTCTTTTGGAGTAAGCCCCGACCTATTTATCTCAGATGATCATATTCCCCTTCGAGACCTACTGAACTACATGGTATTTGATTCCCTTCCAAATGGGATATGTTGGAAGCCTCTCTGATGATTACAACCAACACTCCAAATCAACCATCTTCTTTATGGACTATATTTCTAGTAGTGTTTATTCTAGCATTGAAATTCATATGCTCTCAAGGGTCCTTTTTATACTTAGGGAGTAGTCTCACAGAAATATTTGACTAAGCACCATCCTCTTAGATTTCCATACCACCTGACATTAAATTTTATGATTAGGTCTTTATCACACATCCAAAAATGTATGATGTGTCCCATTAATAGGTAGCAAACTATGATGGTTCAGATTCCCTTCATAAGGATACATAGGTAGCCCATCTATGGGTATGATCTTAAACTCAAAAAAAATCATCAACGTCAATGGAGAGAAATACTAAAGTGAAATTCATCTACCTGGATAAACATAAATTCTAGAGTTCCCCACTGAGTCTCTTAGAAACCAGCATCATCACAATATTGATTGAATTATTTTTAAGTAGTATTTGAGAGGATAAAAATAAAGGAGAGCCTCAAATAAATATGAATATATACATCAATTAATAACCTAAAATAAATAAAAATTATTTTAAATTACACATTTTCTAATAATTGATTTCAAAAATTCATGGTAAATCTATTTTATACTTGGTAAATTAATAAGGATTCATGAACATGTTTTAATAAATAATATGGTCCCGGAGTAGGTAATAATTCCCCCAAAAGGGTCTGATGAGCCTGACCACCCATCCATATGACCAATGTGAGTACTTAATTATCATAGTTCCAAACCGAACCAACTATTTCCTTTGGAATATAAGTCTATTTGGATATATAACTATTGGATATTTCTTGTTCACTAAATAAATCCAAACGAAATTTTCGGGTTGTAGTGATTCCAAAAAAGAAAAAAACATTCGGGGGGGGGGGGGATGGAGAACCCGATGTGAATCTTTAAACATGTTAATAGTTTACCTAATGAAAGACATTATAATATAGTTGGTTGGTCATTCTCCATCATGGCATTTATTTTTCACCCATACAAAAAACAAAAAAATTGTGAACCGTATGTGAATAATTAACCAAGATGAATGTATTACACAATTTTTTGGACGTATTAATTGATACAATAGGGTCAGACAAGGGATTCAATACAACATGTGTTCATCTAAAAGATACTTCTTTTAGGGAGTTCATTGTTTGTATTTCTCATATATACACAAACATTATTTATCGGAACTTCTTCATTCAAAATGACTTCTTTCAAGGTTTCAACTATGAATTCCCCAATTTCGGCTCTAATAGGATCATCGTCCACTCATAAGACGTCATCAAAAACTCATATTCTTCAATTAGGGTGTCGCAATGCATTGTTCCTACAGTACAAAAAACATGGTATAATCCTGACCTTGGTGGATTCAGGAAAATCCATTCAAATCATGAATAAACCCAAGTCCTCGGGTTAACAGAGACATATTTGTTCATATGAAGATAAGGGAATCCATAATCTTAAAAAAATTTGGGAGTTTATACTGGGAATGAAATCCCCAATCCCTCCCTCATTCAAGGAGGTTGGCCAAGGGGCTATCTACGACCTCATTTCAAAGTAATAGTGGTCCCTCCAAATAGCTCATACCAATAATCAATTACTCCAATGCCACATGGTAGCAAACCTTCAACATGATGAAGGTGTAATAATCGGCTATTTTTCCCAAGTCCCTAAAAAACGAGAATGCAAGAAGAACCATCGGTGAAAACAATTGGCCAATAGGGAGGAGGTTTCACCCTTTTTTCCCTTCGTAGAAGTCCATCAACCAAACATGGTGGCAAACAACGAATGGAAACATACAACAATCCACATTAATTCCGCCAGCCCGCAAACGTTTCTGGAAGCATACAACCAATCATACCATTCAATTCATATTGATTACCATTAAAAAACACATACACCTTATTTAAAACTATTACCCAATTAGCAGGCTCGTCTTGCTGCATTCAAAGAATCCCATCAGTCAAATTTGATGGAAATGTGTGCATAAGAACACATACCATACTCACCTCACCAATCATGCTAGTAGTATCCTATATCAAAATATTAAATATTATGTTGACCATACTTTTCAAAAAAACAGCGAGTATGAACAAAAAACATCTAGCATCAATCAGGTCATACAAAATTCTCATTCGGATGCACCCAAGGAAGTCTGTTAGAATGCTCTGATAAAAACCCGAGGGTATAGTCTACACACATACCCCACACAAGACTACTGTCAGTATCCACGGATAGGAATAGGATGACAGTAGAAGGTACATACACATACTCCACATATTTAATGGACATATATTCCCATTTCGGATTCTAATGGCCTCAAACACATTTTATAAATTGTGAATGGGTAGACAGAAATCCCTACCCATATCCAGGAATTTTGATAGAGTATCATAATGGAAACATCAACAGTACCATAGGGAAATAAATATAATTCGATCCCCATACCTAGAATTACTCGTTAGTGTGGCATCCTATGGTAGATATATACCCATGTTCCAGTTCAGGAGGGTTTGTAGGAATAATCTCCCATATCATTTGTACAAACAGATCAGGAACAAACACCATTTGAAATTGGAGATGATCATCCTATTTCAATGAAAACTCAAGGGAGTGAACATACACCTACCCATGATAACCAATTCCCCAAAAAGTATAATTTATTATGTATAAGAGACCATCTTGGAAGAAGTCCCACCAATCACAGTTGGAAAATCAAAAGTCAGTTCCTGATCTGGCACCTCTTAATGCTCGAGTTCTTGATGACCTCAAACATTTTTCTCTTGTAACTCAATTTCAAACCATCTCATTACTAAATTATATTATTTATAGTAGTAGTCATAATGTTCCTCTTCAATTGCTTCATTATAAAGCATTTCTTCATGAAAAATTGGTTAATCTAGAGAATCTATCTCTAGATAAATAAAGTGGAAACCATCCATGTGTTTAGAAGTCCACAGAGTAAGAGGATTTCTCCTTCGCTATAATGCACCATTGTGGCCCACCCCATGATAGCATTCCCATAAAAATTTCCCTCTGTAGAAGTGTTTTCCATTGCCAAGATAATTCTCAAATTAACAATGTATTGATGATAAATCCATTTTATCTGAAGGAACATTCCATTATAATGATAGTCATGTTTTAATACTTGTCACTAACATGTGAAATACATTCTCAACTAGAAGATATCACAAAGAGAAAGTCATTCTTTGAACCACCCATGGTTTACATTCCTTTTAATATGGAAGAGGAAAAAATAATTGATCTTCTTTCTTGTGATAAAACTATAGAGAAGCGTCCACTCTGGTCGGATGAAGTTGAGTACCCTCAATAAAAAATATGAGTAGGATATATTAAATATAAGAAAACAACTCGATAAGGTTGAAATTCATATCATGTTATAGCCTTAGGAATCCTTCAATACAAAAGTACAGAATTGAGAGAATAATAATGCATTCATGATATTCGAGTCAAAATATGGAAGACTCTTTGTAATATGAAATCCTATGTTTTTCAAGATGATGAATATAAAATCCATGTTCAGGTAACGAAAGGGATACAACACCAAATTGGCATGGCATCTCATGATTTTTATTGACATCCAACTATATAAAATAAACTGGAGTCCCTTCAATATATATGAATCAATTCATTAAAAAGGTTGCGATAATTGATTGTAGAAACTCCATCTTGTGTTCATATCAGTGGATGGGGTGCACGTGGAGAATTTCACTTCTCAATTCTCTAAAGTCATCAAAGAACACCGAAAGTGGTATCATTCAATGTTATTTCCCCAGGACAACTATAACTAACAAATTCTGGTCATCACTTATGAAATTATCAGCAAGAACAAGACATGATCAATTTTAAAAAAAAATAAATCCAACCAAGAGAATGCTGTCGAGATTCATTTTCATCATGAATATAATAACATTAAATAGGCTTCCCTATTATAAGATGCTAGTCATAATATTATGAAAATGTCTAAAATAGTACAACGATATTTTTAAATGAGATATTTAAGTGGTTTTGGATAATGCACCCAGCCAATGTTCAGAATAATATTCTAAATGTCATAAGAGTAGCTGCATTGACATCAGCTATATCCCTTGAGTTAATTCCCCAGACATTTGGGTTGGGGAGTTTTCTACCCAACCTTCATATTCATCAAACATATTTAGAAGTATTGTAGAAGAATGACATTAATGTCCCAATCATACAGGGCAGAGGGATTTTTCATATCCACAATCCTCTCCATTGAGGATGTCTGTTTTCTCCCAATTAGAGAAGAAGACACAAATTGAACTCATAATTGAACTATTGAAGTATTCCCTTCAGATTATTTCCCATCAGACTATCCTTGGGAAACAAAAAAATAGCATAACATTTTATCATGGGAGATAAAGAATAAAGATATCTTACAAATATATTAAAAGAATTTCATCAATGCGTTTTGCGTCATTAAATGTCATTAATTTCATTAGGGAATATCCTCCAAAAAATGAGTCCAGTTTAGGGGAATATGAAGAAAAAAAATTATTCATAATAAGGTACACACCGAATCAAATGTTGGAGGTGTGCATAGCCAAAATTATAGGCTTACCCAAAATTGAGGTATTCCCTCAAATAAACATCTTCCACCTATTTGAAAAGAATATAACAGGGATAAAGGTAAATGTCAGATAATGTATAACTTTTACACTAGATAAGGTATATATCATTTTATTGAAGAATGGTTTTCCTAGTAAGAGGAGGATATGAAGTGGTTGGGGAGACTCAATGCAGAGTTATTCTGAAGGAACATTATTACCAGACATGATCCACAAGCATACAATCACCATCCACATACAGTAGAAGCTCCCCAGAAAAGAGGTTCTGTTGAAAATGTGGATATGGACAATGAATTCCCTAAATTGGGAATAGAGGTAGAATAGGATTAAACATATCCTTACCAGCATTTCCCCATGAGTTATCCATGAAAAATACCTACAGCCCCATCACTAGTGGTTTTGCTAGTTTTTGCACCAGTTAAATCTCAAGTTGTTATACCTATATAATTTCTAGCTCATCCAAATATTCCCTAAATGCTGACGAATATAATTGAGTGAATAAAAACTCTATTGAAAGCTATTGAATAATGGAACACAAAATTACAAAAAAAGGATTACCTTGAAATGTAAGATATGATCACTTCCCCAAAAAACATTGGGAATACCACATTTACAATCAATAATAGTTTGGGTGATCCAGATTAGCACATAACACATCTTTTATCCCACTTTGGTCCTATTATGGGGACCCCTCAAGAACAAGATGTATTAATGCTCATATGTCCTGTTCTATCGCTATAGGGTCTAGACTTTCTATGGTATAAACATTTGTAGTTTTAATCAAATTCTCGATTGGAAGACATATGTCAGAAATTAAATTTCCAATTAAGCTCAACGTTGTAGAATAAAATGTTCTTTGATCATATAAATTGAAAACAATGGTAGAATGAAAGATTTATTGGTTTCATTGCTCGATGGATAAGACTAACATATTCATTAAACATACCACTCCTTCAAGAAGAGTTGCTACCAATTTGTATGGAAAATATTTTTGATGAGCTATGTACCCAACTAATCCCTATGAAATATACGGAAAGGTTTCAAGACCATGTTTTAATCGCCCATCATGTAGACAATTCCATTGAGAAAACCAATGAAAATTCTCAGGTAATCCCAACATCTCTGAGAAGGAGAATAGGAAAAGTAAAGGCTGCTAAAATTACATTGAAGAAAACACATGGACATACATCTATTTCAAAAACATCAACATAATTAACGGATCCACCTCATGAGAATTAGTATAAATGACTCCTTCATCTAGATGATCGAAAAGATCATATACATAGATAGTGTATGGAATTAAAAAACAATTTATATTATTTTCAGAATAATTATGTTCCATGTTATACTATTTCATCAATGGAAAACAATTTAGTTTAGTTGACAAGTTTGATGTAACTGAATAAAGAAGATGATTAAGTCCTATTTTTTCCTACATTCATCTAATATTGGGGGACCCCGTCCATGGGTTCTTTGTGTTCAAATTTCTTATGTAAAATATAGTGGACTCTAGACAAGTAAAATTGAGATGTTCAGAACAACATGCAGTAAATGTTACTTTTACTGATCTAGTGAAATAAAAATAATGGAATGAATTTAATAGAAATAATTTGAAGAATATTGATGATTTGATGGTATGAAAAATAATCAAATAAACTCACACCATTCTACTAAGATAGTTGAAGAAACCAGCTGTGCATCCTTCCACTTCTGCTGTAGAAAATACATCTTTATCAAAGTCTCAATCCCTCGAAGGCCCATCCCCAATGAACTAACATGTAAAATATGATAAATAACAATAAAAAGAATATATGTCCATGTTAAGGAAAAACATGCCCTTAAAATTAGCATATTTCATGTCTGCAGACTAGTGTGGTAGCATATAATTAAGCCCATCATTAAAATCTGATGGCACACACTGAGAAAGAACATACACCTTCATGAATTAATTTAGTCCATTAGTGGACTCATATGGAAGCATCCAATGAAGATTTTTTTTTATATCGTGTGTCTAATAATGAGAAGGAATATACACATGCCTCTATTAATTCAGTCAATCAACATACTCAACTGGAAGAATCAAAAGTATCATGTCATTCTTATCTTCTGGAATACATTGAGAAGGAATATAAACCTACCTTCATTAATTCATCCTTTCCCTAGACTCATATGGATTCATATATTTAATCCCACTTTTAATATATGGTGGCACAATGTGAGCTAGAATATACACCTACCTAAATTAAATCAATATGTCATCAAACTCATCTAGCAGCATATATTGAAGCATGTTGTTCAAATCTCGTGACACACACCAAGCTTGAACATGCACCTAACCACAGTAATTCCTAATGCAAGAAAAATCATATGGAAACATCCAAATAATCACACCATTTTTATTTTGATTCATCTAAAGAACAAGACAAACACCAACCCCTTGGGTGAAGGGGTTGTTCCTTTTTTATTTTAATATCCTGGTTGAATGACATTAAACCGTGGAATTATAATTTTCATGTGTTTTTTGATCACAAAACTACCAATATTATGTGTTGGAAAATGTTGCCACATCTTTTCTATGCCAAAATTTGGATGATAAAATCATTATCATCGATCATTTTCGAGTGGTTTCACCTTTTTTCTAAATCCGGAAAAGGGAAATTAATGAAGTTAGCCCCATTTCTTAGATATATGATCATACCATAGGATGGATGACACTAATCAAGGAATATCTAAATAATTGAGAACTCCCAATGGATTGAATTAAAATAGAACTTATCTGATGATGAGAAATCAATTTCACGCTTTATGTTGGCCCATATCACTAGAAGATCATTTATAGAAGATGCTTCAATGTAATTCTGCTCAGATGCATGGATGGGGGTGAATCTGCAGCTTTCATGAAAGAAGTACATACAACATCATGTGGTTCCCACTAGTATGGGCATAGGATTTCTGATCAACTCCAATAGCTTGGATACTCTATACTTTGATGACATAAGATTGCACAGACTTTACTAAGAAGTGTAATCGATGCCAGATGCATTATAACTTCCTTCATCAAACCACAATGTTTCTACATAGAGATATATAATCTTAGACTTTTTCTACATGGGGAATAGATGTAATAGGACCTTATACCCTATCCATGGTTAAGAAGATAATGTATATTTTTACTACTACTGAATTTTCCCAAAATGGGCTAAGGTATTACCTCTCAAAGATGTTAGGGAAAAAATAATTGTTATATTTTTCAAAGATAATATGATTACGTAATTTTTTTCCCTCATACCATAACGACAGAAAATTTCTCCAAATTATGTACTTTTGAGGTAATGAAGTTATATCAGGATCACAATATAAAATCCCACCATTTATCTCTCTATCATTATGTATCCAATGTCCAAATAATGGATTTTAACAAGACCCTATCAAATATTCTCTAGAAAATGGTAGATAAAGATAATAAATCATGGCCTGATAAACTTTTTCATGCTATATGGGATTTTTAGAATACTACCCTTACTTCCACATGGGAAACACCATACTCTTGGGTATATGAAACAAAAGTAGTTGTGCCTATTGAAAGTTAATTTGTATTACTAATTTTTAGATCTATGAACAATTATCTATAGATGAATTGTCTCAAATGTTATTTGATGTTCTAAAATGATTAAATGAAAATTGATTACATACATTGAATTACATGGAAGTCTATCTGAATAGAATAACACAAGATTTTAACAAGAAAGACCACCTCTTCTCATTTCTACCTAGAAAATTTGTATTAGTCCTCTTGACACTAATGATATAAGGAATGAATCCTCCAAAGCATGATCCAATGTGGGATGGACCATATTCCATTCATAAGGTATAATCTAATAGAGATTATTCCCAAATCACAATGGATGGAGAACTTATTACCACACTAACCAATGAAATTTTTCTTAATAAATACATTGTACAAACCCCCAATGTACATCCTAGTTGTATGGTAATAAAATACATAACAACCAATGTCTTCATTTCAATAAATCAAACTTCATAACAACAATATGAATCAATACTACATTCTGTTCAAATTTTTAACATCATTGTCCTTATCACATGTCATTAAACATTATGAAAACATTTGTCCTCGATTCATGACATTAAATAATACCATTAATGTTCTCTTCATTTGACCTTAAGAAATCCCCTATGATTCCACAAATTGGAATTCCTTGTGGTTCTTAAACTGATGAGAATCTTTCATGTGCATGAATTACTCACATAAATACTAATCCTTAGTCAGTCATGTGTCCAATTTATCCCTATGTTTGAATCATATCTATATAGAAACCCCTTTCAAGAACTACACGTGGCTTGATTCACATCCATATGGGATATGCAGTGACACCCAGTTCACTAATATTGGGACTAGTCACAATTTGATTAATGAAAACAATATTCCATTTACCTATGTAGAAGTCAGACTTTCATATAGATTTTTTTGAAGACTGGTATGTTGAACCTTATTGTAATGATATACATGGTGATGCCTAGAATCTATGCTTTAGGCACAACCATCAACCTATAAATTATAAAAAATCCCTCTTCCACATTTCAAAATGTGATTGATATGGGAATCAATCTCAGAACTACATTGGGTTTGATTCTAGATTCAACAAGATACATAGTGATGCCATTGTCTTATAACATATCACAACCAGTATATAATTATTGTACCCCTATATATCATTTTTTTATTCCTTTGTGTATGTAAGGATACAATTTACCACTCTTTTTTCACACCAATCACAACTCTTGTCGTCTAAGGAATTGGTTAAGGATCTTCTCTGCAGAAATACGGTATTTCAATTCCAATTTTTTGTTATATGTCCTCGTCGCATTACAATAAAAATCACGATCTTTGTAAAAACAAAATGTGTTTTGGTTCTCTTTTTTATGAGAAACATAGTCATTACTTGTATGTTCACCTTCATTCTCACTGTAAGACATTAAAATTTGTGGGAATTAACATATTCACATCTATATGAGATACGTTGAAATATATAGACATTACAATATTTGACCTAGATATATCATATAAAAATTGATACCTTTCTTCTCCCAATTGTGAATCGGATCTACATGAGGAGACTCAATATGTTTTTCCATCTTATATAGGAACTCATATTCAGAATAACCCTATTATCCCTCACGTGGTATTTTTATAAGAGTGAGGGAACATTTATTTAAGAATTATATGTGGATTTTTTTCAAGATGATATTTTATGACACCTAGGTCCTTTTCTCTAGTCCAACCACAATATTCCATTACACGTCAGAATAATTTCACATCATCACCACATAACGATAAACTATATGAACCTACAAGAACTACAAGTTTCTTGGTTCTCATTCATATTTGATATATGGTGATGTCCAAATATTAAATCCCGATCCCAACTACATCATGATTTGTGAAATCATCAACTCTCCCATGTAAAAGTAATATCTACAAGAGGAGATTAAAAATATATTTATATCAAAGCACTTAATGTATATTCCATATGAATATAAACTACAATGGACCCAAATGATATTCCTATTATATATATGAGTGAGATCTACGTAAAGGACTCCAAACTCATGGACATTATTGACTTCAATATTTCTCTTACTCATTGAAAATATACTTTTATATTTCACACTCTTAATCATGAATACTTTAAGATCTTCATTGTTATTATTTAGTTTTTGGTGACCGAGTGTCTGATACATGAGAACTCATTTACCTGACTATGTAGTATGTGCCTCTAAGTGGCCTTGCATAATTTTCCTATATAACGGTCTTGTCAGTCAGAGGATGCTTATGTTGGGATATGTAGCACATGCCCAAGTTGGCCATACATAATACAACCCCCATAACAAGTTTTGAAAAATAGTGGTTACTTCAATATCGGTAAAATCCTCCTCTATCCCCTTCAATCATTGACGAAAATATTCAATAATATATATATTAAATTAGGAATCAATTTTATATTTGTCTTATATCCATTATCTCAACCTAAAAGACATCAAGTCCATGTTTTTCACATATTCCCCCTCCATGTGTTCATAGAATATTGATATAATTGTGGATCATTTGATGACATTTCATCCATTATTTCCAGGATATTATGGTCTTAGTGGTATGACCGAAAATTATAGGAACTATATAACTTATGTTTTTGCCAAATCTTCTAGGAGAACCATTTAATCATTAATTTTTAATCCATGATTAGAAATACATTTTCTTTATTCGAGAACATTTCCCCATAAACAAAACTCAGTGATTTCGAAAATATGATTGTCCCTAAAAATACTTCACCTTTTAGTAATAGAATGTTTGATACTCAAGATCTCTTTTCACATACTATGCAGTATGTGCCCCTTGGTGTCCTTGTATAATATGACAAAATAATAGGAATGTTGGATGAATTATACCACTATTTTGATATGCATCACATTCCCCAGTTGACCATGCATAATATATCCCCTGTAATGGTTAATTAAATATCAGTCACTTCATTCTTGGAAAAGAATTTCTCCAATTCCATTATCCCTTTTATCATGTCATTCTATGAATACATAAACTACCGAATCATTGTTTAAAATTATTCCTTTCCATACCTTAATATGGTTGTTTATTTATAGACAAATTATCATGAAATTGGAGACTCAAAAACCATTGGTCAGAGCTAATGACCTTAAATTAATTCCCTCCAATTTCTTCGCTACATGACATAAAACTGCACAACCCCCTATTTTATTTACTACATTAATTAATACTAAATAGACTAATGTCCGTTCTACATGAATTAAAATTGTGATGTATGATCTCCATGATTCCTTAAATAAGACGACACAACCTAATGTCCTTGATGCATAACATAAAACTACATAGCCTAATGTCCTTGATTCATGACATAAAACTTCATTGATAAATATAATAAATCCCCTTTCTAAATAATACACCATCCACCATACTCAAAAATCATGTAGGATTGGTTCCTTATTCTGGGTCAATACTAGCACATATTCCCCATTATATTATATAATACCATTCCTTATAAAATCTAACCTCAGTGGCCTTCAGACATCAAAATCATAACCTCATTTTTTTATCATTAATCGAATGTCTGGAATCTACAGATCTATTTACCATGACAATGAATTATGTTCCCCTAGGTGGCCTTTCATGATTCACCAACATAATAGGCATGTTAGTCAATATATGACACTCTCAACCTATACAGAACATGTCTCAGTTGGCACTATATAATGAAGATCCCATAATGGGTTTGTCAAATAGTTGTAACATTATTCTTAGCGGAGGCTTCCTCTATTTTGATACGTCAAATTTTAAATTTTTTGACCCTAAAAAATCAAATAATGACCCATGATTCCCCATGGATGTATCTGAAAAATATCATGAAAATCCCAGCAGTCAATGCCGTGTTTGAGTTATAATATTTAAATTCATGGTCAAAGGTATTCAAACTAATGAATTAGTCTTATTATTCAAACATGCATGACATTAAAATACAGACATAATGGAAAATATTAGTTACATGGTTGTAATCATGGAAAGGAAACTCTGGTGGAATTTAAAGCAATATCATGATAGAGTTGAAATTTGTATTGTTAAGGAAATATAGAGCAATAAACTGTTAAAGGACAAAAAAATTGTAGGAATATTGATATGAAATTAGCAACTGTCGAACTATGATATCGAGTGACCATAATTGAGGAGACAATTTGTGAATTATTCAAATCATGAAATAGATTCAAATCCTACAAATATTATTAGAATGCGTCAAAATGAAAAACTATTTCCTTAGAACCAAATTCCTTTCATTCTGATCAAATCTAATTCTAAGGGGTCATTAATGGACACCACAAGAATGTGTTTCATGAAATTTTCAACAGAATTCATTGTTAGATTTCAATTATTTTTTGAGACTTCTCCAAAATGATGGAAATGGGGAATGACCCCCCCCCCCCCCCTCTAGGAGTAGGTCATGGAATTCCATGAGGAATGATAAATAGGTTTTGATGTAATAAAATTAAAATTTTGGGTTTAATAAAAGAAGAAATGATGTATTCAGTATCGAAAGAATTTTATATCTCTTTGAGAACATTGGTTTGAATGGTTGTGGATCCCAAATGAACTTACTGATCAAAATTTATGGACCTTAGAATATGTGTAAAAGTTACAAAAGGATTTTCCACAACTATGAAAAGGACCAATGTGGCTGTATATTTTTTACACCACTACATAGAAGAGCTATGTGGTGGATATATGATGATGACCTATGCAGAAAAAGTTCATTTGACCTGGTCCCCTCCTTTCCTATAAATATATCTATTGGGCTCCCCATTTATAAAAACAAATGATTGAAAAAACCCCAAGATCTCTAATTACATATCCCCCCTTCTCCCAGGTCCAAAAAAACACTCAAGTAATTCACTAAAACCCAATATAAGAGTGAATTAAATAGGAAAAGTGGATTAAGGTCTTATTAGGTTCTAAAACAGTTGGATCCATGATACAGACCTATGTGGTGCCCCAACGTGACCCTTCAGTGTAGTGAACATGGGGGGTGGAATTTCACGGCATAACTACAACAAACACATTTGTGGCACACTTGTGCAGAAAACCTTCTTGACCATGCTGGTCAATATTGTTTCAGCTTCACCCCGGAACACCGTCTTGAGATATGTTCCAGGATTTTATCTCGGACCTTCATACCAATCCATTCACTCCCTTCACAGACCCCCATAAAAATTGGAGAGTCCCACTACAAACATTTCATTTTTGATCGATGATATTTTCAATTGCCCCAAAATACGGCCCAAATGTCCACACTTGGAATACCGGGACTCTATATGTTATTACAACCTCACTGAAATTACTTATTTCAACTTCATCCTATTTTTTTCATTCCCATATTATGAGTATATATTCTCCCCTTTCACTCCCCAAGTATCTTGATTTAATAAAACACCTCAAGGGACTCCTAAAACATCATTACCTGACTCTTATTAAATGGTGAATAATAAATTCCATCCATCTTAAGAGTAATTTCCAACCAATACTCATCTGGTCATTCTACATAAGATCAATCCCCATCCCATCCTCATTTGGGAATCCTTCTTAGGTGTAAGCCCCAACCAATCCTCATATTGGAATCTTCATTATATGTAATCCCCAACCAATCCACAATTGGGAATGTTTCTTAAGAGTGATCCCCAACCAATCCTTAAATGGGAATCATCCTTAGTAGTAAGTCCCATCCAATACTTATTTGGGAATCCTCCTTATGTGTAACCCCCAAAAAATCATCAATTGGTGATCCTACATAGTATTAATCCCCATCCAATCGTCATTTAGAAATCCTCCTTAGGAGTTGTCCCCAACCAATCCTCAAATGTGAATCCTCCTTATGTGTAAGCCCCATAAAATCCTCAAATGGGCATCCTCCTTATGAGTAATCCCCATCCAATTCCCTAATTCTCATCCACCATAGGATTAAACACAAACTAATCCTCAAATGGGCATCCTCATTACGAGTAAAACCCAACCAAACCTCAAATGGTCATCCTTCTTAGGAGAAATCCCCAACCAATCTCAAATGGGAATTATCATTTGGATTAAGTCCCAAAAAATCTCATATGGGAATCCTCCTTAGAAGTAATCCCCAACCAAACCTGCTGGGGAATCCTCCTTAGAGTAAGTAGTAATCAATTCACAAAAAGTTCATCACACTTGGAGTAATCCCATAGCCTTTAGGGCCGAACCCAATGACTTCCATTTTCATTTCACACTAAAGGGTTAATATCTCCATGCCCTCACCCAACATCACCTCATAAGCTTTCTCTGTAGGACCAACCACATCCATATGTAGTGAAGAAATTAAGTGGTTTCTTAAATCTTTAACATTATCTTGTTTCTCGCACTAACTATGACACATGTGTTGTTTGAGATTTGTGATGATCAAAAAAACGTCACAATTTACCCATTTTCAAGACCTATGAGAACATTGATTCCAATAATATGTAGGATACAATTGAAGAATTCAACTAGGGCCTGAGATCAATGGAAAATCTACTCAGTAATCAAACCCTATTTGTCTTAGTTCTAGCATCCTACTTAGAAATATGTCAAAAATTAAGTCCCCTTGAATCTCTATATGTTAATATATTTATAACAGACTATATTAAAAGGGAATATTATTTATGATTAATCCCCAACATCTTTCCCTCAAATGACCATATTCCCCTATGGGGATTTTCAAAATTAATGGGGTTTGATTCCCATATAAATGAGATACATATGAAGCATCTCTTAGATTCAAATCCAATACTCCAAATCAACCCTATACTCTCTTGGCTACTATCCCAACAAGGGTTAATCTTACATGGAAGTTCATATCCTTTCTAGGTTCCTTGGGATACATTAGTAGAAGTCCCAAAAAATCATTAACTAATCCCCTTCATCTTATATGTACTTACCACATGACATTATACAGTTCGGTTTTGTACATATCACATGACCATACAATGTATGAGCTGTCCCATTGAGTGAAAATGAACTACACGGGCTCTTATTCATTTCTCCAAGATAAATAGGATCACCATATATGGTCATGATTCCAAAATAAAAAAAATTGTCTCTATAGATGGCTATAAATTCCAAAGTGGTATTTGTCTACCTAAATGACCATAAATTCTTTAGTTCCCCACTAGGTGGCTTAAAAACCAGCATCATCAAAATAATGACTAAAAGGATCTCTATGTATTATACGAAGGCATACCATTGATGGAGAACCTAAAATACATATAGATATCTACATTAATGAATAGCCTAGAACAAAAATGGATGATTTTAAATTCTATACATGATAATAATTGATTTCAAATTTGATGGGAAACCTATGTTATACTTGGTATATTAATGAGGATTTATGAACATATCATATATCTATAAGAGATTCACAGAGTAAGAAATAATTCCACCCAAAATGGTGTGATGAGCAATATTTTCCATCCTCTATACCAATTTGAATTCTTATGTATTGTAGGTCCAAACATAACAAATGCCTACCTTTGGAAAGCATGTCCAATTTGATATAGAACTGTTGGATGTTTCCAGTTCCATAAATAAATCTGATGAAAACCATCCAACAGTAGTGATTCCTAACTAGAACACAAAAACCAAGGGAAATATATATATTAAATAAAAATGATTCTATATTTATAATATATAATTTTCCATTCATTATTTAAATGCTATTATAAAGTGGATAAAACAATCATGTGTAGTACACCATATTGTCTCCGTGAGAGGTGGATTTATTTTTTCATTAAAAAATTATAGATTACTCTAAAAACATATAACATTAATATATAACATATTAAACTCATGTATAATATTTTGGATAATAGAAAATCCTGATAAATGTAAGGGGAATAATATGAAAAATTCAAAACAAATACGATAAACATATGTGTTCTTATATAAATCATATCAATAACAAGTCATTGTTAATAAAAATGTTCATAAATGTGTTGATAAAATCATATAATATATGATATATATATTTATTTATTTAATAGATTTATAATAAAATTATATTTATTTTACAAGAGGATTTAATGTGTATGATAGAGGTAAAGTCTTATGTTAAAGGATTTTTTTTCTCAATTCCCTTATATGATATATATGTTGTGTTATGCACCCATGGTCATCTATGATATGTATACGAAACCCCATAAACTGGTAATATCATGAATTTATTTTGACTGATTATATTTTATGTTGAATTTCGGTTATTATTTCATGGGGATTATGATAACATGTTTCTAATGTGGTAATGATTCAATATTAAAGTATCATTGTCCATTGAGAATGTTTTTTATTTTGTTTCTACTCATAAAAACATAATGTTTGTATATAAATAAATTACCTAAATTTTAAAATCCTATGAATATTTCATTTGAATAAATTGTATCCCTTAATTTTTTTATCTTCATGTATTTATGTGTTCAATAATAATTTATTTTGAAAAATACTTTTTTCGGTCGAAAGTAGTTTTTCTTCTACATATTTTTTTTATTTTTTTAACATATTTGAAATTATTTTTTAACATAATTTTGATCCATGTTTTAGATTTTTTAAAATAAATATAAGGAAATTTTCATTTTTGTTTCCAAAATAATTTCCATTTATCTTTTAATGAAAATTTAAAAGGAATCTTTGTTTTAATACATACCGTATGAATATAATTTCTCATAGTTATGTTCATTATATGATATGAGTTGTCCATTAAATTTTTCCACGGTCATTTTAAAATAAATTTATTTTCCAAATATTTAATACTTTCTATTTTTTTAAATGTGAAAATGTTACTTTCATCAATAATTTTTTTATATTATTTTTAATTCTTAATATGTAAGTTTTTCATGATTAAATTCAAGTAAAATGATTTCTAAAGTAATATTTTGTTTAAAAAATTTATTTCTAATGAAATGTTATATTCCACATGTAATATTATTAGTGATTTATCTTTATATTTAATTATCGATCTATGATGAAATAATTTTATGTAACATATTCATTATGACAGATATGAACCAAGGATATCCATATTTTTCTTTATCTGAACAGTTTATAAGGACAAGGTGTTTATAAACCCCATTAATCATCCATGGTATAATTGATGAGAAAATCAATTTGAATCATGCGTCTTCTTCATTGGTTTATGATATTATTAAATGAAGAAATGTTTACGAATACTCTATAATTTCAACTATTTATAATATAATGAAATCTGTATGAAACCCATTTCAGTTCACAGATTATGATATGATCAATTTTTATGATCTTACGATAAACTTATATATTATTTTAATTATGTGATTTTTGTGAATTAAATCTCCCTCCAATTAATTGGGAAATAATTTATATCTCATGATAAAGGTACAAATTGACTATGGAGTGAACTGCATTTAATATGGGATGTTGTCATCTATGATGGTATTGGCAGTGAACCATAACTTCTATGATGGTTTGGGGAGTGAAACCATTCTACTAGGATCAAATTGGTAGTAATCATAGACTATTATGAAAATTAGTTTCTATCATTATGTGTATGAAATAATTTCACATCTTATTCCAATGATATGCTCTCATGGATTAAGTTATTTTATTTCCTTATTATTCATGTTTAATGAACATGAAATCATTAGTAATTTAATCAAGATTATAATATTTGAAATGATGGGTTTTATTTTATTATGTCATGATTATGATATTATTATATTATGTTCATGTAATTATTTTTTATCTCTATTGTTATCCTTTAATGGGAATCTGAGTTCACCTGTTCTTAATTTTTCATTCCCTATGTTATTAAAAAAATTATTAGGTACGGTATGTGTTTGAAGATTACTAAATTATAAAACATAATTAGTGATGTTGATGTTCTTTCACTAAATTAGAATGTTTTGTACCTTCTATCCAATGAAACTAAACAATTGCGGTCCTCAGATGTGTGATTGTCTAATATATTGAGTATTCATCTATAATGATTAAATATCAATGTATGAAAATCTTATGTTGTTATTGTTATGGTGTTCCACAAATTTGATAGATAAATATGACATGTTATTGTATTTTTAAATAATGAAATATTAATTCAAACAATTTCTTTTAGGATTTTAATGAAAATTTAATATACAGTGTCAAAATTAGAGATGATGATATTTTATAAAAAAATTATTTTTTTATAATGGAATAAAAATTATTAAAAAAATAAATTATGGAAAACGGTTTTAATATATGCTAAAAAATTTCAAATGGTTTCTATTTGTAGTCCATTTATATACATATGCATTATAGATTTAAAATATTTAAATATATTAAAAAATAATAAGGATTTTCCTCCCATAAATTATAATAGGGAATCCTTCCTTTTTTATTCAAACCACAGTAAGCCTTCTATTTCGACTAACCTCTACAGAATTCTCTTATAAAATCCCCTCAGAACATTTTATAGGTTTCATTATTCACAAATGTATAACCCTAGATATATTAATACGATATTTAATGGAATTATTTGAAATAATATGAGGTTACAAAATGTATAAATGATGTAAGCCTATTGTAAGTGACATTTAGTTGACTTTTATTTATATCAGACTAATGCATTATAAGCTAATTATATTTTTTTTATTGAATATAATTCTGATGAATGTCTTTTACACTGATTTTTTGGAAAATAATATTAATTTACATTTTCATATAAGGATATTTCTTTCACAGGACTTCTGATTCAAATATTAACAAATGGGTAAGGGTTTTATGTTATATTCTCTAGGTTTATCAAAGTTGTGTATGAATATGTTTTAAAAGATGAAATATTATGATCTACCAATCATGAATTTTTTACATTTCTTATTTGAATTTTAATTCCTTAAAATACATTTATTCATTCCATTTTCAACAATATATGTATTGAAATGACTAAACATGTGATTAATTCGGAAAATAATCTTTTTTTCTCTATTTGGTCAAAAACCAATGTCATACACAATGTAGTTATAGAAAATATATTAAATTGGTTCTTTAATATTCTACTATGAATCTTTAATATCATTTTGAACCATGATTGATATTATTATAAATTGTTTAATAGGATTATTTTAATTATTTCTCAAAGAAATAATTTTTAAAAATAATTTTTGTAATGATTTATTTTATCATATACAGAATAAAATGAATTTCCCACAATCATGACCACTAAATGATTATAATATTCCATTAAATTTATCCATTTATATTTTAAAATAAAATTTTTTCCTAATTTTTTTAAAATTATTTTATTTTAGATGAGTTATTTCAACATAGAAAATATTTTTATTAAAGAATATATTTATGATGTTTAAATTATATTTCAATTTATCAAAGACCAAAACACATGATTTAATATATTATTTACTATGGATAGAATAGTAGGATGTCATACATATTCTTGGATTAGATGATTTATATTTATTGTGATAAAAAGGTTTATGAAACCAATTCCTTTTCCATGGGTTATACTATGATTAAGTAATGAATTTTTTTAGAAAAGAAATTATTTTTCATTGGATATGATATAATGAAAAATTTATGAATCACATTTTTCATGGGTTCATATATTATTAATATTTTATATACTACTTACACACATATGTATGGGTTTCATTTTGTGATAGGAGGGACCTATATCTCCATCAAAAGAATTGGGTATATACTGATATCTCATGATATAAACCAGACAATAATGGTCAGTAAACCTAGTTCTATGAGGTACATTGTCTACTATGGTACACATGGGATTAATCCATGACTATTAAGAGGGTTTGGGGACTCAACCATATCACCTATTATTACACTGGGACTGAACCTTGACATCATTTATTGTTTTGAGGAGTGAACCAAATCCACTATTTAGGTATTTGAAATGATCCTTCACTAATATATTAATTACGTTCTATACTTATTTGTATTCCATAATTTCAATAATTATGAAAAGGTTATAATTATATGGATTGGGTTCTTTGATTCAATTATTCATTCTTCTATTATAAACTACCATGATTTATTCTAGGACTCTTTATTATTATTTATGATATGCATGGTATAAAAATCAAATGTTGAGCTCATGCCCTCACACCCTTACATTCAAGTTGTTTTTGATGTGATAATTGATAAATCCATTATTTAACAATAATGATCATCTGATATCACCCTTTTTAATTTTTTCATTCCCCAAAACATAAATACTTATAAAATGCATGATATGTCTTAGAAGGGTTCAAGATACAGATAACATAGTGGGAGATGATGTAGATACTTATGAACATATTTTTTATGATTCTATGATTCTAAAGGAAGTAGACCTATATGTTATGGGAATGGATGGTTATATTTTATTATGAATATTCATCTATCAACATGATATATCTATGTATGAAAATTATTTTTTTGTATATAATCGAATGAACAAATTAATAGACTGTTCGTATGACAATTTCGTCTTCTTCTATAGGCCTGCTTGGAAACATGGATTAATGACCCATAATATAGTACTGAAAGTAGAAAATAACCACTAATTAAAAAATATATAATTTTTATAAATAATTGTTCAGGTTTGGGTTGAGATTTATTCATAAAATTTGTGTAAAGAAGAGAATGGTAGTGTATCATTTCATATGTGGGGGAGATGATAAAAATAGAAAATTTTAAATGATTAAAATACTATAAAATCACACTAAAGGAAAAAATCATCAAAATTAAAAAATATTTTATTATCGGATTGGATTAGGTCAAAATATTTCCATCCAATAGGATTTATACTTCTGTAATTAGAAACTATTTCCTTATCCCTTAATTTATAATCTCAATAAATGCCTTTTCACCATAACCATGATTTTTTGATGATTTTAATATTATTTATGAACCAAAATTAAGATGAACATATTAAATAAAATAAAATATTATAATTAACAGCATTTAATCAATTTTAATAAATTCAATTCAACGAATTGAATGAATTTAATTTAAAATTAAATTCATCAAACACGATCTAATGCATTTTTCTAAAAATTATTTTCATATTTATAAAAATATTTTATATAAAATTTCAACAAAATATTGATTAAAATGAAATAATGATTACTATTAAAAATATTATTGACCAATTTATGCATTTAAATTTACATTAAAATGAAATTTATATTTGAAAATTCATTATAATAAAATGATATCTTAAATAAAATTCAGTATTATTCACTATTCCGAGAATCAATTAACCCTTTCAAAAAATTATAAAAATATCATATGAATATAATATTTTCATTATTATTTAAATGATGAATTTTAATTTTTTAATAGTAATTTTAATAATGTAAAATAATAAAGTTAAATTATTAGTTTATATAAAAAATAATAATTTTTGTGGAAAATTGAAATTTTTAATCTTATATTGACTTCAGTAAAAAATTGATATCATATATATGTATATATTTTTTTATAGAAAAATTAAAAATAAATTTCAAAACAATTCATTTTCCTTATCCCAGTGTATTTTTTATTTTGTAATGGTAAGATATATTATAGTTTATTTTGACTCAGTTTCTCATATAGCATAAGGTATAAATTAAACTAAATTTATTTTAGAAGAAATATATCATAAAATATTAGGGTGTTATATAGATAAGGATAAGGATATTTATTTATGTGATATAATTAAAATTTCTTAAACAATGATATAGTTTTTCAAATGGGTATTTTTTGTAATTATGGATTATCATTGCTATATTTTATGAAATATAATGCGTGGTAGTGATTTTGAGGTTCAAGGTTTTAACGTATTATATTTTTTCATCATTGAATGAACTAAATTTTTTTATGTCCATGAACCATGTTTTATTCACTAAAAATGATAAATATAAAATATTATATTCATCTCCTTTTATTCGTTCCTCTTTCCCATGGCTCAGAAAAAATAAATTTCCATGTTTATTTTGGATTCCTATAGTGGATCATTTAATGTCTTTAATCATGAGACCATATATTCATAATATTTGTTACTCTTCAATGAGGTATTTTTCTCCACTCTTATTTTATCAAAATGGATGGCTAATGGTAGTGATATATGTTTTTTAGATATAATAAAGGATTAATGAGAGGATTATGTGTAAAATATGGTTAATATTTTTTGAAATGCGGGATAGTTAATGAAGTATTTTTATTTTGTTAAATTAATTGTTTTTTAATTTATATAGGGTATTTTTCTTGGAAAATGAATTTTATATTATTATTTTGGATATCGGTTAAGCATGATTTAATAATTATTTGAGTAAATATTTATGACCTGATTAATTATTTTAAAATGACTGACTTGAAATTTTGGGATATGAGGATCGTAAATAAATTTTTGAATAAGTTATTAATATTTTATTTTTTTATAGATTATAATTTTTTTAGGTTTTATGCATCAGAAATTCCATGCCAAAATAATAATGAATTCGAAAATTTAAATATAACAGATTTTGATGATAAAAATATTATGTGGTATAATAATGTATTGTGGACTGATAAATATATACCATATGTCATTGAGGTTTTATGAGGATAGTTTTATTCTTTTATGGTAGTTTACATTGATGTGGGATCATATTGAAACTACTAAATTAGTTTAATATCTTTTAATGTGAATGGGTTTTTGTTGAATAAATTAATTAGAGAAACGTTTTAGTTATAAATTTTAATAAAATTATATGGTAATTTATATACAAATTATGATATATATTGAAGTGGTCTGTGGAATTTTGGGGAATTTATAAATATTAATATATAATTTGGCCAGATGAAGATAAATGATATGATTATCAATTAAAACTTAATTATTGGAACTGAAATATAAAATGGAATGGAAGATTAGTTATTGTGAGAAAGTGGTGTTGGTTTTTTTAAAGAATATATATTTTAGTGATTAATGATTAATAGAAGTAGTAACATAATGATTGGGTCGTTCAGTTGTGCTTTTATTATAAGGGAACTATAGAATCATTTTTTGTGCCACTACATACAATTTTTTATTTTTTATTACACATTGTAATACCCCAAGTTACTTTGAACCATTATTTTCAAGTAAACTAATTTTCTTTTATTTCTTGTTTTTCAAGATACATTATGTCTATTTTTCATTATATGAAACACAGACATGGCTTGTCAGTTCTTGAAAACCATTATTCAAATATCATAATTATTTAAATGAGATAAATATAACCTAACATTGAAACATAATAATATTAATACTAATAATTAATTTTATAAATATTATTTATAATGTATTTATATGAATAAAACATATTGGTAATAAAAAATGAAACATTTAGTAATGCCTTTATATGTTTGAAAATTAAATTTTCATAAAAGAAAATATTTTTCTTATCCTTTTATAAAAAATAATAAATAAATTTCAAATTTTTTGTAAATTAATTTGAAAAAATAAACATCTTTTTAGAATTAATAATGTCAAAATTACCTTAGTTTTTAATTTGTGAGTTTTTCTAAAAATTGTTTTTTTATAATAAAAAATACTTAATTTATTCAAAATTATTTTTTTGAATAATTTGTATATATAGTTTAATTATAATTTATGCTGGTTTTATAGTCAAATGGATTAATTAAAAGTCTATTAAAATTCTTTAGGTCATTCAAATCATTGATTTTATCAATTTAGATAAAAACGATTAATGAACATTTGAACATTTGAACATTAGAAACCCAATTTCATAACATGTTTGCCTGATTAGCAATAAAATTAATGTTTTATGTTAATGTGTATTAAATTTTTAAAAATTGGAAATACATGGATGTAATTAGTATACTATTTTTAGGCTAATAATATCAACTTAATTTTTCCAAAAATATTAGTAGATGTTATTAAAATTAAATAATGCGATTACGATAAAATATAGATTCATAAGGGATTGAACCTTAAATATTTTGGCGAAAATGATAAAAAACCATATCAAAAACTCCTTTTTAATGGAAATAATTCATCAATTAATCTTTTGTTATTGCGTTTTGTTGTTTTTTGAGCTAATTTATTAGGTAAAAATATGGGTACACCAAACATGTTTTCAAAAATTCCATGTGTGTCTTCCTCCTACCTTATATAGGACCACCACCTCTCCCCCCATCATCAAACTTCTCAATACAATTATATTCCTAAAAATCATCCCAATTCAGTTCCCAAAACCCCAAAATTTCTCTTTAAATCCTCCCTTTGGGCATAAATCTAACCAATGAAGATCATTGGTGAATTCCAAAAGGAGTTTCCCAATAAAGAGGAAACACTCTTCCTCATGATTCATTACTTTATTTACATTCTTAATGAAAAACATTATTTTCATTCCATTCAAACATTATTGAATTATTTCCATCAATATACTGGTATTTTTTTATGATAAGGGTTCAAAATAAAATTACACATTCTTCCATCTAATGGTTAATGAACATTCTATTCTTTTGTATCGAAAACTACCGCCTCACAAAATGATGTTGTTCATTTTTTCCATTATCACCTCCCATGGTAGAGAATTAAGATTTAAAATCCATTTTAATATGAAATATTTGAAATATATGATTTATTTAAGCATCTATAACATTTATATTGTAGAAACTATCATGCTTTCCAATTTGAATAAATATAATAATTTGGTTTGGAGAAGTGTAGAATACAACCTCTTCAAAGATATGTAATTCATTAAAACCCTGCATAGAATATATTAAGGATTATTTTAGTGAAATTAAATGATATATATGACATAATAATATTAATTTAATGATATTATATGTACATACACATATATATTATATATATTATTTTATTAATATTACAAATGAATTGAAAAAACATTCTAGCATTTGTATGGCCTACCATCACCATGAATAAAATAATCTATTTAATATATCTATATTATATATTTTCATATATATTCATATATACCAAATATAAATTTTATTTATCACATGTTTTATAATATGGGAATCAAGATATACGTAACATCTCGTAATAATTTCATTAAGAATTCCCATAACCATGTCATTATTTTCCCCTCCCTTGAGAATTGGAGGAGACTTATATTTGTGAAGATAGAGACTTGATAGACATTGAATAATAAATATTCATTTATATAGGCTATAGATAATTTAAAATACATATAACTATGTTATAAACAATGTAATTGTGGCTGGATGTATATTTTGAAAGACAACTTCACACATTGAATGGATACCCATCATGACTTTGACATACACAACATGAGTTGTTAAAATGTTGGTTTTTATACAAGGTGACTGGTTTTCAACATATGCGGATCGTGGGGGTTATACGTCATTTAACTAGGTTACACACCGTATAACAGACAACATACAAATTTTTAAAAAAATTGTGTAGCTATTTTGATTCAATTCTTTTATCACTTCAATATAGATCTTGACCTAAGGCAGTTCAGATGAATTTTTTGGAGACTCAATCTCTTCTATATCGATCTATTTCACAATTGATCTCTGTTGTGGTTGTGGTGTGTCTCTCTATGTGTGTAACCATTTTTTTCCTTCATTTATTTTGATCATGGTATCATCAATGGGTGACATCTTTTGATATAATGGTCTATAGTTGGTGATTATTCCTAGTTTCTTCAAAAGAACCATTGTGTGACATCGTTATAGAGGAGTTTTCTTCCATTGGTCATAATGTGTAAGGTGTTCTTCTTTGAGTTATGTCAGTTTCATCTCATAATCTGACCCATTGGGTTATGAATTAAATAAATCCTATGGGGTATTTATTTCATTTAAGGGTCTCCATTGGTGTTGTTGGGTTTTATTATTGGTAGATCGCATTGCAGGCATGGGTGACTTGAGTTTTCAGGTAGGTGGTTCTATATCAAGCCTGTGATAATTGGTATTATTGTTTTCCATTACAAAAAAAATTTATATTGAATGATGTGAACGGTTATTTATGTGTGTTAAAATTTTTTTTACTGAAAATGGGTTTTCCCTAATTATTGACAAATGGAATTGAATCGGTACATTATCTAACCATTTAATGGTTTTCAAATGGGTTTAAAATGGTTTTAAAAGTATTGATATAAATTTTGAAAAATAGTACATGGGTTACCACGGTTACGTAGGTGGAAGGCTTAGCATGAGGCCATTATCCATTTATTTGTGTTTATCAAGGCGGTTTGACTTGGGTATTTCCTCTATTTCCATGGCATGTTGTTCTAGGAGACCGATATTGGAAGTTTGGGGGGTTTACTCCTTGGTTATTACTTTCCTACATAGGCCCATTGTTCTAGGATAAGAATTTGTAAAGGTGATTTTTTGAGGTATGACTAGTATGAGGCCTAGACTTCTACTATTCCCTTGTTTGGTGAGGCTGTGCTTCTATTTTTTATTTCTTTCCATTATATTATAGCCATGATATGGAAGTTTATGCATGCTGAAAATTATATGGAAAATTATTTTTGAAATTAGTATACCTAATATTTATTATATCTATGATAATGGAATATGTTTAACATGTTTTCTATAAAATATATTTAATACTTATCATGTCAGGTTCTATTGAAGATGAGCATACATGGAATTTTTTTCCAGAGATAGTTTATGGAAAATCTATGTACGACCCTACTAAGATTTTATGCTCAAACCATGTGCACCTCTTAAGTGGTATATGGACCATTGTTCCATTGTAGGTAAAGGAAATGATCCCTAGTGAGGTTGAATGGATCATGTCACCTAATTGGGTTGTTGGTGGTGAGATGGTTGAAGTCCTCCCTAACATCGTTTGGAGGAGAAAATTGCTTTTTAATCCATTGTAGTAGTACTTGTCTTAGAGTTTTTAAAAACATTTACAGCTGACATTTTCCAAAGATATATTAAAATTATGGAATAAATATCTTTTTTATCTTACACTATTATATATATATATATAAATATATATATGTCATTTGGTTATTCCATATGGGTGAAATAATTCCATCTTTTGTGTTGTTCTATGATTTGGTGCTTCTTTCTAGCCAGTGGGGGTCAAGAACGACCATTGGGTATGTGAAAAATCAAATCAGGTTCTTGGCTTGTGGGTCACACAGGTCAGTTCATTGCAATTTGGTATCAAAGGTGGTATTTCCTCAAGAGTCCCTATCTTGGGGAATCAATTAGATGTGATTTAGGATTGTAGATACCTGAGAGGTATGTTTAGATAAGTTTTTGGATTACTCATTTTTTAACAAGACTCATGTTTCCAAGGGATTTTTGGATGTCTATATCTAGTATTGGTTTTAGTTTTAAAAATCTCAGTTTTTTTATTAGCAATTTTCTATATTCATATGTTATTTTTTCAATTTTATGATCGATATTATGTTGCGGTGTGTAGTAGTATGCCTCTAAGATGTATTCAATGACTTCTGTAGGAAGGAGAAGCTGATGATCTTCAAGTGAAACCACTTATATATCATAATCTCATCATTAATATCATACAGGTAGATCGTGTGGTTTATCAAGATTTAATATAACTTTAGAATGAAATGATTGAGGTAGATCCTGGTGCTGAAAGAGAGAGAGAACGATCATGGGAGTTCTTGAGTGAGAAGTCGTCATCCATTAGTGGAACAAAAAAAACCTCATGAGGTGGAAGACTAGAGGGATTTTATTGATCAAATATACTAAATTCTTGAGACACCTGACGAAATTAGGGTGACATGTGATTCAATCATACATATGGGTTATAGAAAGTTATGGTGGGATTCTATGATCCTACCATACAAACACTTGGTCTTGGATTGGAAGGGTTTCAAAACAATCTCCTTTCATCCATTTTCATAGATTCCATGATGTAGTAAATTTATATAGTCTTCCAGTCTTTACAACAGGGAGAGTTTTCAGTGTTGGAATAAAAAAATAATGTATTCTAAGCTTTTTAGTTTTCCCGAGATATGATGAGGAATGAATAGTTGAAGGATCATATATACTTGTAGGTTTTGTGGCCAGATTTCAATCTGTAGGTGTTTATAAGGACGATTCCCCCTTACATTGATATGGTAGAAAGCGCTATGGTGGAAGAAATGAATATATAAGGAAATGTTGTATTTTACACCTCTTACCTTTAATTGGGTGGAAGATTTAGTGGTGCTCATGGGATGAAGAAGAATTGTAAAGATTATCTCAATCAAAATGGAGGTGCATCTCAACCGCAAGCCTCTTCTACACCGTCTAAAACAGCGAGTAACGTGACTCTGACATGATATAATTTTAGAAATGGTGGACACAATAGATGATCTTGTACTATTCTATCATAGACATGAAATATTTTGGGATGTGTTGTTCACATACAATGCTTCTATCAGACTATTTATATGCCTCGTTATGGTCAAGGATCGTCTGCTCCAAAGGATATTGAAGTGTAGTCAAAAGATTCAATGTCTACAAGGATCCAGCCACAAGCCTCAAGAGTAAAACATTTTCACCTAGTTTATGACTCACCAATGAATGTTCATGAAGGTTAGGAAATAGTAATAGGAACTATCCTTATTTCATATTCAGTAAAAATTTATTTATTTGATATATGTGCCTCCAAGTCTTTTATATCTGCATGTTTTATTGATGTTTTTAATCTTCAAATGGAACTTATGTCCCTTAAAATATTGTTAGCAATGCCTTTTGGTAAGTGTAAAGAGCATGCATTTGGTTGTTTGTCTTGTTCATTAATGATACATGTACTATTGAAAAAATACCCTATAACAACGGTTTGGAACTGTTGGTATTGGCCTCCAAACCGTTGGTATAGACTATACTAATGGATTGGAGAACCGTGGCCAAGTAAGACATAAAGATAGGTATATACCAACGGTTTCCCCAAAACCGTTGGTATAGACCAATACCAATGGTTTTCAAATCCATTGGAATAAGTAATATGAAAAATCATTACCAATTGTGCCTAAAACCATTGGAATATGTATTTCAAAAATTAAGCATTCAGTGGGTTTTGATCCTAGTACCTACAGTTTATTATTTAACAGCCTAACCACTAACCTAACTTGACTTTTGTAAACATAATTTCATAAATATATATATTTATTATCATAATTATTTTAAATTTTTATTTATTTAATGTTCTCGGTAAGAAGATTCCATAAAAATACTTGTAACAATAAAACCGGTTCTCAAAACTATTGGTATAGACTTATACCAACAGTTCTCAAAACTGTTGGTATATGTTCTTTGATTTTGGGACCTATACCAACGGTTTTGGCCAAATCGTTGGTATAGGGGGGTACTATACCAATGGTTTGGCCAAACCGTCGGTGTAAGGTCTCTATAATGGACCTATACCAAGTGTTTTCCCAAAACCGTTAGTAAATATCATATTTCCAGTAGTGCTGATACAAATTTGGTCAAATATTTTAATGTTTGTAATATGGCGCTGTTTTACATCACCTTTGGTACGGATTATCTAGTCGCCCATTAAGATGCAGTTTATTGTTATGATTTGTCTAATTTGAGTATTTTTTCGATGGTATATAACATGTGTTTCATCAGGAGTGTGACCCAATGTAAGGTCATGCATTACCTTCCCACCCATTTATCATGATTTTGGTGGTTACCGTTGAGTTTGATCTCGTTGATATTTATTCTATTTACAATCTTTCTATTATTGTTCGATACTTTCAGGACATTTTCCCATACTATTTCACTAGCAGAGCCAAAAGAGTTCAACATTCAGTTGGATGACCTTTTAGAAAATGCTTTTTTGCTCCCTAGTATTTTCCCTTGGGCCCCCACTGTGATGTTTTCTATGAAAATAGATAGTTCAATTACTTTATATATAGACTATTATATGTCAAAATAGGAAATGATTTTGAAAATAATATCCTTTTCATAACATGGATAATCTATTTGATCCGTTAAGTGGGGAAAGATTGTTCTCAATGGTCAATGAATGGTCGGGTTATCATCATCTCATAGTTCTATAGTCTTATATACTGAAGACAACATTCTGGAGAAGGAATGTCTGTTATGAATATCTTGTGATTTCTTTGTGTCTCACTAATAAAGCTACGATTTTTATGTAATTGATGAATTAGATATTCTGACAAAATCTTAACCCTTTTCTGGTAGTGTCCTTGGAGAATAATCTGTTTTAATCAAAATATGAACGTGAGAATGAGCACCATTTATTTTTGGTTCTAGAAATTTTTAGAAGTCACCATTTGTATGTAATGATTTAAAAATTTAGCTTTTGGATACAAGAAATGAATTTGATGGGGAAATAATTTTTTAGAATCGCTTATCAGTTGATCCAGATAAGGTAATAGTTGTTTTTTCATGGAAGAAACCAAAAAATGACTTTGAGATACAAAGCTTCCTTGTTATTTCTAGCTCCCACGGATGGGATTTCAAGAACATATCTATTATGGAGTCATATTTTAAAAATAATTCAAGGAATGTGGTGAAATTCACCTTAGATGTGAATTGTCAAAATTATTTTCAGGAATTGAAAAGGAATCTTACATTAGCTCCTATTCTGATCTTACATGAGCCCAGTAAGGGATATCTATTTTTTTACAATTCTTATGGGACTGGTTTGGGATGCGTTCATATACATGATGACCATGTGGTAGCATACAACTATTTTCAGCATTGAAAAAATTAAAAGGTATATTCTAATCATGATTTAGAACATGATACTATAATGATAGTGCTTTAGAGTTATGGGATATTATTTTTGGGGAATGTTTCATAGAATACTCTGATCATAAGATCATGAGTTATACATTTTATAATCAAAACATGAATCTCAGACATAGGTGATGGGTAAAATACTTTCATACATTTTACATTGATATCACATGTACACTAGAAAATAGTAATGCTATAGTAGATGCTAATAGCTAGAATGTACCATCACTGGATGTTCTGTAATTGAAGGAGGAGTGGAAACTTATGGGGATTTTCACTTAGATGAACCATGATTCTTGGGAGAATGTTTTTGGAATAGTATGACTAGTGTGAAGTCATCATCATGTCTCTTGATATCTATTATGTAGAGTCTGTAGTATGATGATTTGTTTTAGAAGACTCAAGAAATAGATTATTATGGGTAAACTATTTTGGGCTGATCTATTTCTAAAGACGGTATGATTCACTTCAGGAAAAGGACTGTTATCCCAAAAATTGTGAAGATTTTAGTATTTTCCAATTGTCATAGATCATCATGGGTAATTGATCTAAGATGTAAAAAGATGTATTTTGACATGAGAGGGATGTTCTAGTTATTGGGTATGGATCATGACATAGTAGAGTTAATATCTCACTTTTATACTGGCCAAAGGATAAACGTAGAGAACATGAAACCATTGTAGTTTCTTCGTCCTCTTCTGATGCTAGTTAGGAAATGATATTTCGTATCGATGGATTATTTTATTGATTACTATGGACTCCCCAAGGGAAGAATACTATTGGGATGGTTTTTGATCAATTCATGATGTCTTATTATTTCATTTCGATCAATGATACCACTATGGATGATGATATGTGTTTGTTGTATGTGAATGAGATTGTGAGGTCACATGAGATTCCTTCATCCATTGATTCAAATATGGATCCAATTTTTTTCCTTGGTGTTCTATATGATTCTCCAAGAAGTGATGGAAACTCATATGATGTTAGACATTGCACCATCTGTATATAGATGGTCAAATGGAGTGAGTAATTTATATTCTAATGATATAAACTTTACTGTGTCTTGGATTTTATAGGATCATGGGATTTCAATTTGGGACTGGTTGAGTTTGTTTACAATAATAGTAAGAGTCTTCTGTAAGAATGGATTCCTTTCAGGATTTTTATGGTAACCAATATATATGACCTCATTGTTGGGATAAGGTGGGAGAAGTATCCTTATTTACACCATGTTTGGTTCAGTAAATGTCTGTAAAAACCCAATATGTACATCAATTTCTTGTTTAATCCTATAGTAGAAAGAAATCATTTAATGATCAGTGTCCTCAACCATTGCATATTTTCAATGGTGACTGCATTTTCTTGAATGTTTCTCCTTGGATGGATTAATATTGATTTATAAAGAAGGGAATGTTAGATGTAAGATAAGTTGGACCATTTGAGGTCTTTGAGCATCTTAGAAATGTTTTTATTAGTTATCATTGTAGGTTCAATCGAATGTGTTCATGATTTTTTTTAAAAATATCACCTTATGAAATATCAGACCGACCCCGCAAACATACTGAGTTGGGATGAAATTGAGTATGATTTAGATGCTTAAATTCTGAAGAAACTAATTGAGATCATTTACTCTTATCTAAAAGTATTTCATGGGAAATCGATTCAGTTAGTGAGTGTTCGTTGTAAATAAAGATCCTACTCTCATGAGACATGGGATTGAGAATCATTGATGTGGGATTAGTGGAATCATTTATTTCTCGAGATTTCATCTTCCACATGACTTCCCATGGATGGAATGTATTTATGGTTTGGTGTTTGTAACCTCTTGTCACTATTTTATCAGAAATTCCATTATACTCGTAATGGTTTCCCCTCCTTTGATATAGGCAGGATACCTATAATGGGGAAGTCAGGTAATTTTTTGTCTTTCAATAATAAATATTCCATTATGAATGATACAATGCAGTTACACACCATGTAACTATGTTTCACACTCTATAACTATGTTACACAACCTTTAATGGTTTCTAAAACATACTCATGAATGAATACATCATGGTTTCAATGATTTCACATCCTGACAGTGACTTGCAAGAAGTGTACTATTAAAAGGATAGTTTTTTATTTGAGGTGATGGATTTCTCAGCATACGTAGATCATGGGGGTCACACATCATGTAACTTTATTAAACACCATGTAATAGCCCACAACGAGTTTTTTAAAATAGCGTGTGGCTATTTTGTTTCAATTCCATAATAGGTTATTTGTCATTCTCAACAAAGGACTATTCTAGAATGTTTTTTTAAAGACTCAACCCCTATAGATTGATTCGTTCAACACTTGATCTCTCTTGTGGTTTCAATGATTCTCTTTGGGTGAGTAAAATTTCCATTCCTTCATTGCATTTGATCACAATATCATCATTGGGTAGCGTCTTTTTATTTGTTGGACTATTGTTAGTAACTATTCTGGGTTTCATCATTGATCTATATTGTGATCTCATTCGAAAGGGATTTCGATATATTGGTCCTAGTGCTATGGGAGTTGGTCTTTGGGGTTTTTGTGTTTCCTATATTCTCTTACCCAATTGTGTTTAGAATTAAATCAGTCCTGAGGTTTATCGATTGGGTTCTAGAGACTCTGTTGGTTATGTTGGGTTTCTTTGTTATTTGATCCCATTGTGGGCCTCTACGACCTGAGTTGTGAGGTATGTTGTTCCCTATCTAGCCTATGATAATGGATCTTGTTTTTATCCTTTAAAAACTGATTCATAATGAAATATTGTCATGCTTTTTTCTGTGCGTTGAAATGTGTTTTCATTAAAAAATTGGTTCCTATCTTTAATGAAAAATGTAATGGAAAAGGTGATTTTTAAAAACATTGATGTGGTTTTGATGTGGCTTTGAAATGGTTATCAATGCGTTGAAATAAATTGTGAAAAAGAGAACAGGGGTTACGAGGTGTACATAGTTTGAAGGTTTATCTTGAGGCCATCATCCATTGTTTAGGGAATATCAGGGATGTTTTCTTCGGTAATTTCCTTCATTTCCTATGATTTTTCTTCAAGGAAACCGATATTGAAAATTTATGCGATTTATTTATGAGGGTCTTCCACGGATAACTAGCCACATTGTTCTAGGATTGGAATTTGTGAACATGATTGATTTTGGTATGAGTTTTATTTGTCTTGGACCTATACTATTCATTGGTGTTATAATACATATGACTTTATTTTGTATTTCTTTTCAGTCTATGTTATCCTTGATATGCTTGGTTATCATTTTGGAAAATGATATGGAAAATGTTCTTGGAAATTAATATAACTTATTCTTTTTAGAGATGTGAAAATGGGAAATTCTTACCATGTTTTCAATAAAACTAATTTACCACTTATCATGAAATTTTTTAATTAAAGTGATTATTCAAGGATTTTTTATAAGGACTGGTTATGCCACATCTTGGTGGGATCCGACTGAGCCTCTTAGCTCACAACCTGCACACCTCATTAGTCGTGCGAAGTCCTTTTTTGTGTTATTGTGAAGTGAAAGGAAAGGATCCATAGTGAGGATATAGGGTTTTTGTCAGCTAGTTGGGAAGCTGGTGATGAGATGGTTGGAGTCTATACCAAACATCATTTGGAGTAGCTATTTGCTTTTTAGTTATTTGAAGGTGGATATGTCATGGAGTTTCAAACTACATTTAAATTTTTTTATTTTCAATATTTTATTAAAATTATCACATATATATCATGGGTTTCTTCTTCGATTTTGTTTGATTTCATATATATATATTTATATATATTCCATGAGTTTGTTCAGGTTTGTTGTAATCATTATCTCTTTTATGTTGTTCGATGCCATTGTGAATGTCGTCATCTTGTGGGGATCAGGAATACCCTTCATGTATGTGATAGATCAGGTCGGGTGACAGGATTGAAAGTGACTCGGGTCGGTTTGTTACAATATAATTTTGGGGACTAAAAATAAATCAAATTAAGACTCATGCAAAAAAGAGGATATTAACCTAATAAGATCATTAACATGAAATTGTTAATAAACATGTAATATAAATCCATAATTGAACTATATATGGTATTATATATATGAATATAGTTCTTTAAATTATTTATAGTCAAATTATATTTATTATATATGAGGTTTTAATGAGTACCAAAATATTCAATACATTAGGTAAGGGGACTTATAGTTTCATTGTTATTTCTGGGAGATTTAATCTTTATTCACCACTCATATCTTTTGGGTTGTGTATATACTACCCAGGAATATATTTTATTAGTATTATCCTTAAATATATTGGGTATTTATATATTCATTTAATCATCTCCCTTCAATGAGATATATATTTCAAAAGTTACTTATTAGATAAAGTAGCTTGGTCTCAATTTACCCTCTCTAAGAGACATTCCATGAATTTCTAAAACACTGTTTTCAAAAAATGATCCAAAAATGATTTCAAAATGTTCTCATAATCTACATTTCAAGAAACAAATATTTCAAATTTTTTGGGGTATTAAGAGAATCCTTTATATGATTTGATTTTTTTCAAAGAAATGATTTTCAAAACTTTTCAATATGTCATTATAATTTTTCAAGGTGATTTCAAAGAATTTTTTTTAAACATTTTCATTCCTTAATTTTTTTGAATATTATTTTCAATGATATATGCTTTTAAAAGGTTTTATATTTTTAAATAAACTTTTCAATGAATAATGTATATTTTCCTCAAAAACATTTGAATGACATTTCAAAATTATTTTTCATCTAAGATGAACTCTATTGGTGTTACTCGTTACCTTCTAGGGAAATTATCTGAAGATTAAATTCTTATTCACTATCAAAATGATTTATGTTTTGATGGAATCATGTTTATCAAATACATATCACTTTTATGGATGAAGTTTTTTTGAAACATGTTTCTTCATCATGGGATTTATATCGATGAATCTTGCTTCTTTTCATGGGTTATGCTTCGATGAAATGATTATGACACATGTATTTTTCAACATGTAATGAAATGATTACATGTTTTTGACACCAATATTAATTCATGTATTATGATATTATTATTCATGATTTTTTTTCACATGTATTTATTTTTTCATTATGAGATCATTGGGACCTATATATCTATCCACTGCATTGGGTAAAGATTTATATCTCACTATATAATGATGAGAATCAATTAGATGGGATTGATACACTATGGGGAGATGGTGACACCTATTACCTTAATTGGAATGGACTAATACTAGGTATTATGGTGTCTCATTCCATATGGGTGTAATCAACATGAACAATGTAGATGGGTAAACAAAACCCACTATGGGTATATATGGAAACCTGATCCACTAAGGGAATATGGGGTAACATGATACCTTAAAAGGAAAGGTCTACAATTGGGGTTGGTGATGTGTCCTACCTAGTAGGTGTAGTCCCTAGGAAGTGTCTTTTAATGTTATATCATTGTATCTTTACTTGTAGGTAGTGATATGCCATGTTTATGCGTATACTACAATTCAGTGTCTTATTCATATATTATTATTTCTTGGCTCATGTTATTGATTCCCTTATTATTCAAGTCATATGAATTGAAAATCTATATTCCATGATGTATGATATATAGGTTATTACCTTATATTTTTATCAACACAATCTCATTCCATTATGTTCATTTTTATGCTTTCTTATCTCCCTTGTTTACACTAACTGATAATCTGATCCCACTCCTTTTTATGTTTTAATAGCCAGGATATAAAAACATTATTATTTATTATATCTTTAAGAAGAGTTATTGTCATGAATAACCCATTTGAGGTAATTTACCAAACATATGAACCATTTTTATGATTACATGCTTCAAATGGCACTATACTAATATGGTCTTTGGAAATCTATTTGTGCAATGTATTATGTTTTTTTTCAAAAGTGGTGTACTGTTAATGTTTGAATGAAAGAGGGTATCAATATTTCATATCAGAGGAATGGTTTAGTTACACTCCAAATACTAGGATAATAAAACCTTTGTGAAATATTTAAGTACATGCCTAAGGATATGTCTGAGGATGAGGAAATGTTTAGGAAAAATGTCGGGAAATTTTATTAATGGATAGAGAGAGTGGGTTCTTTGATATAATTCCATCTCTAGATACTACATGTGGAAGTGGTTCTAGAATAATTGTACATAGGATTAACAAAGATGCCAAGGTGAATATATCCTGACTATAGTGTAACTAGGCATAAAATATAGTCCTTACCATGCCGTAGGTTTTAAACTACCATGTTAAATGTTTTTGGAATTCCGAAAATATCCTTAAACCATCCGGAAGAAGATAAAAATAAGTTGGATATGAATAACATAGTATAATTCTATGGTTTCATATATTATGTATGGTTTCCAAATTTAGACATCATATATGTGGGTTTTCATGACTATTTGTTTCCTCACTATGAAAAATGATTTTTACTATATTTTTTTGGGTTTTAGTAAATGTCTAGAACCCGAACGATCCGTTTTAATGGTGATTACGATAAGAAATTTAGTGATTTTATTACTATGAATATAAATGTTATGCGAGCTGGAATGAAAAAACATGTTTCTATTCTCACATATATTTTTAAATATATGAATCTTAATTAGCTTTAAAAAATTCAAAGGGGGAACAAAATTTTTTGAGGCCCTCATGAGGAAACATACACCTTCTTTTTGAATAACTTATGACTCACATGTTGCTAAACACTGAATATGTACCATAGAAAATATATTATCTGTTCTCTATTTCTATGGTCATTAGAAATTAATTCTTAATTATTATCTATTAGAATCAGAAGAAAAATCATGGTTGAATCTAATCGAAAATATGATAAATTAATATGGAATTTAATCCATATATTGTAATGAGTTCCATAATATATTTTTCGAATAATTACATTCATATTTTTATTCATATGAATATGGAAAATGAGTTAGTTGATTTGAAGAATAAGGATGATGAATTTATATATAACTATATGGATAATTTGACATTACATTTTAGGAACACTTATGTAATTGTTACCCTACCCAAATCTTATGTCGATTGGTAATTTAGTGTCATAAAGAGAAGTTATAGAATGGTATTGACCATAAGTGATTTAGTAGATAAAAAGTTATTTTTTATTGTGTAATCATATTTGAAATGGTTGTTGGATTTACATATCCATCTCAGGGTTTTATCAATAAGTGTAGGATAGAGTTCAATGGAAAATATAAAAAAAATGAAGAGAAGAATATGATCCTTCTTTTGTGCTCTAAGTGAGGAATGAAGAATGGAGGGAATTGTATTATAGGATCTAATATGTTTTTATGTGTGGATAGAATCCCATAAAGAAATTGATTGAGGATATTATGTGAATAAGTGGGAAAATGAAGAAAATAACAAAAAAAGATATATAGAATATGCCTCCCACACATTAGTACATTATGTGTTAGAAGGATGGGAATCATTCAAAACCTTTTCTAAAACGAAAGGGTTTTTGATGATAATCGGTGTCAACAACCACTTAATCTGATGCATACAGTGAAATATCATGTGATAATTATTACTGATAAGGGATTCACTAATTATATATTTATAGGTATTAAAACCATCCACTATAGAACAACTAATTCTTAATTGATTTTGGATCTACACACTGTTTTATATCTAAATAATTTTATAAGGGTATTAATTTTACACCATAACAATTAGATGAAAACTTAGTAGTGGGAATCCTTAATGGTATGATGAATTCATATCATGTATACTATTCTTATATAGATGATATTTATTTTAATGCCCTTCTTGAATGTCATTTCATTCTTCCCCTGGTTTAATTTGATGTTATCAGATGCATAGAATGTCTTTATCTTCATAAAGCACACATGAATTATCAATTAATGTATGTTATGTTTGATATATAAAATGATCCTATGATAGACTATCTATGTGACAATAATTATGAAATTAATATGTATATTACATCCTATGTATGGGTATTAATTCCAATTTAGAAGGTGTGTTTCTTTGAAAATGTTATGGAGAAACTTGATAGTGATGATATTCATATAGTTCATGAATTTGTGTATGTGTTCTTAGAAGTGTTTTGTAGCCTTGCAACAAAACATGAAGTTGAGTAATCAATATAAATCACACATGGTTTTACAAAAAATTAAAATACTCTATATATAATGGCCCTAAGTGATTTGTAGTACTTGAAGAAGAAAATATAAAAAAATTCCATTATAAGGGATTTAGTCTGCTATTTGTGTCATCTTGGGGTGCACATACCCTTGTTTGGAAAAAATAAATAGATTTGGTAGACTCTGTATTGATTTTGAAGTGTTTAAATTGATCAAAATCAAGGAAATTTATCATGTTCCCTGTATTGATGACTTGTTTAATCAACTTCATAGAGCTGATACTAGTCCCATAATTAACCTTAATTATATATATCAACAATCGATGTTCAAGAATGAATATATACCCAAGATGACATTTCATACCAGTTATGGACACTATGAATAAATAGTTATTCCTTTTGGTCTTACTAATTTTCATTCCATGTTAATTGATTTTATGAATATTCCATTTATAGATTACCAAGATCAATTTTTTTCAATCGTTATTGTTTATATTCATATCAATAAAAATAGAAATGAATCTCATCAATACAATATGGGAATCGAACTAATATCTCTGATGAGGGAGAAAATATTTGAAAAAAATAAAATTTGTGAATTTTGTATGAAAAAGGCAACATTTTGGGTTATATAGTTTCAAGAGATGGTATTGTACTAGATCCATAAAAATGAATTCAATTGAATATTGGGCTATACCATCCATAATGAATATTATCTGTAGTTTGCATCGATTATCTAGATACCATTGACAATATTTTGATATTTTCTCAATACTATAGAATCCTCTAATAAAGTTATCTCATTATGGTGAATATTTATTCCTGTAAGATGAATGTGGGGGAAATTTGAATGAACTACAGAGAAGGTCGATCAATGAACCTGTGCTTACATTATCCTATACTAGAGAATGGTTTTGTAATCAATAGGGATTCATCCATGAAAGGATTAGGATGTTTTCTTTTTAAGAATAAAATTGTTATTTTTTATTGCTTATGATATTTGAAGATCCGTGTCTGAAATTACCCAACTCATGATTTTGAGTTAACAATAATCATTTATGAATTAAATATAAATAGTATTTATCTTTTTCTCTAGAATATAGTGATATATATTGTGATCATAAAGATCTAAAATATATATTCACCATGAAGGATGTCAACATGCACTAGAGAAGATGGTTAGAGATGATAAAGGATTATGAAAGATCAATAAATTACAACTATTGGAAAATGAACTATTTGGTTGAGTCTTTGATTCAAAAGGTTCATTGTAGCTTAATCATGATGTGGATAACAAATGTTCCAATGTTTATGGATTTGAAAAAGATGGATCATGAAATCCTAAAGGTCGAGGAGAAATATTATCATTCTCAAATGAATTTTTAACCCTAAATCCAAGTGATTTATAATGTGGTGCAAAATGATTAAATAGATATGAAAAAGAATTTTATAATTGATGATGAGTTTATTCTTGATCAGTATGGAATAATTATTTTTAAATATTGTGTATGGTTTCTTTCAATAGCTGATTTCATGGAGCCGATTGAAAATTCATATAGTTATTCTTTCCCTATTTATCATGGAAGTACTAATATATATAGAGGACTGAAAGATTATTTATACTGTGATGGAATGAAGAAAGATATCACTAACATTAATACACAGCGCATCATTTTATAAATGTTATACTTGAAGGAATAATTTCTATGAGTTGCTGAATCCATTTCCCAAATCGGAAAGGAAATGTGGGAATATCACTATAGATGTTTTTTGACTCCCCACAACCTCTATGGGGTTTAATGAGATATGGTTGGTAGTTTATTGACTTAATAATTCAACACACTTCATCTCTATCAGAGAATACATCTCTCTTGATCATCATCACAAGATATACATTACGATTATGGTAAGGTTACACGGATCACCACATTAAATTTTCTTGATTAGGATCTGAGGTTCAACACAATGATTTAGAGATATATTCAGAATGTAATAGATAGTTAATTGATTTTCATCACTTATTATTACCCTTATATTAATAGACATTCTAAAATAACAATTCAAACACAAGAGGATATATTGATATCATGTTCATTTGATTTTAAATGTGGTTTTGATAAACCACTTCCTCTAGTTGGCTTTTCCAAGTAATAATAGATTTCACTCAAGAATTCATATAGATCATTATAAAGACCTATATGGGAAGGAATATGTAACTCCAACATGTTGGGATGATTCTAGAGAAATAAATATATTTGTGCCGGAGATATATGATGATATGGTAGAGAAGGATATAGATATTCAAAAGTATATTATGGAAGCTCAAATTCTAAAGAATATTTTTTGTGGATAAAATTTTGTTTGACCTATAAATTATGGTTGGAGAGATGGTGTTTCACAAAATCCTTCCCAAGAAAAAGGTTACAAGGTTCATGATGAATGGGAAATAAAACCACTTTTATATTTTTTCCTTTGATAATATTTATCTGGTCAGAAAGGTATCCAATAGATTTTCTCTTCCTCTCCATATCTATCTAGTCAATGGTCTGTCCAAGAATGCTTTCCTGATGAAGTACAAAGCATACCCTTCAGATGTACTAAACTCATTTGTAATACCACTAGAGTTGGATATTTCTTATAAGTAATAACCAATGGAAATTATCGATAATAGAGAGAATGTAAAATAAAACACGACCACTCATCTTATCATTGTTTTATAGAGAAATCACCAGTTAGAAGAAGCTACATGGGAAATTAAGGATATGGTGTGGATGAAATATCGTAATTTTAGCTTGTGTGTAAATTATCATTATAGAGGGAGGATTTCATTTTATGGGAGGTATAATTTAACAACTCAAGTTTTTTTGAATTTTTTTTTGAATAAATTAATTTTATTTCATGTTTATTTTACTCAACACATAGAAAAACTTTCATTATAAACAACATCTACATTTCATTACCATTAATACAAAATATCATTTTCTTTTTTGTAATTATTTAAATGATATAGTTATAAACTATACATTAAATATAGTAATATGAACTATAATAACTAATTCATATAAAATTATTTATAATGCTTTTATATAAATATAAAATATTGTTAATAATATAAAGAATTTTTGGTAAATTATTTTTTGTATTTGGAAATACTATTTCTGAAATGTACTCCTTTTTATGTCCATAGATGTATAATAATAATCATCATTTTTGAAACATTTATAAATATTATTTCATAAAATAAATTATATTTTAAATTTTTAATTCCAACACATTATTAGGATTAATTTTTTAGTATTTTTCTGAAAATTTTTATTTTTGATCAACATTGAAAAATACTATGTTATAATCCAAAAAAGTATTTTTTGGATACTTTAGTTATATATTTAAAATATATATTATATTGGTTTTAAATTAAAAATATATCAATTGTATTTATATAAAACGAATTTAGGTTGTTGGAATAATTTTCAAATTGAATTTATATAGAAACAATCAATGAACATTGGAACATTATCACATAAAAAATTCACATTCTCACCATGTCTGGCAGATTATCATTAAAAATAATTTTTCATATTTTGGGAGATGAAATTTGAAAATTAGAAAAACAATTCTTAAATATAATATTCCCTTTTTGATAATTCTAACTTTATTTTTTACAAAATAATGTTACTGAATGTGGATAATAATTATTACAAATATTTAGTTAGAAATAAGATTTACATTGACTAATAAATAATATTAATGGCCAAAATAACCAATAAAATTGTAAAAATATAATTTCCAGGATAGGTAGTCCATAAATATTCCATTATCGAGTATTTTTTGTTTTAATTGACCTTTTAAGGTAAAAAACGTGGGTGCATGTACTTTGTTTAAAAAATGAAAAATATGTCCCCTCCCTCCCTCAAAAAATAATACCATGTCTCCCTATTATTGAAGCCTCTCAAGATAAATAATTTCATAAAATATCATCCTAATTAACTTCCAAACACACCTAACATTCTCCATGAATCTTCCCCTATGATGAAATAAAACCAATGAATCCCTTCGGTGTTATCCAAATGGAGACACATGAAGAAGATGTTACATCCTTCATCAATTTCATTTCATTTGTTTTCATTCTACACTACAATAATGATTCTAATTCCATGAATACATAATATCATCAGTATCATGAATATTTTGATATTTTTATGATAATTTTTTGACCTATACTTACACACACATCCATTTAAGGAGTTACAATCATACTTTTCTTTTGTACGATGAACTACCCCCTTCAGAAATGTTATTGTTATTCTTTCCATTACCACATCTCATGGTTGAAAATAATAATGGAAAATCAATTTTTATTTTAAATAAATGAAATATTGGATTTAATTATTCTTATTGAATTATTATATAACACATAAATTCATGATTAATATTTCCTGTAAACATATTAATTTCATTAGAATAAGTGTGAACTATCATCTCCTCAAAGAAATGTTATTCGTTCACAGACTACCTGCAATGTATTAAGAAATTTTATTAGGAAATTATATGATATATTTTAAATAATATTTCTAATCTCATGATAATATATATATATATCATTTACATTATTTCATTCAATATTAAAAAAACTAAAACTGCGTTTATGGGTATGTTCGACCTACCATCTCCATGAACAATATATTCCATTCCATATATCTATATTCTATTATTTATTATAAATATTTATATAAAGAATATAAATTATATTTTTATCATTTTTTATATTATTTAATTCATGATATAATTCTATGGTCAATGAATATAACAATGTAAGAGACATTCGAAAAACAAATAGAATTTTACCTTAAGGGAAACCTTGACAAGTAATTGTTAATAACCGGGTAATATAATGTCGTAGTAAAAAAACGTTTCTAGATAAATAAATATGGTTCTATAATACATAAATACTAAAAATATATTTATTATACAAGTGTTGTGTATGAGTAAGAGGAGACACATTGCATAAGGTGAGAGCATTTCTAATCTAACATTTATTTCATTGTGATTTATGCCTTATTCACTCGTTTTCTATTTAGTATGGTATATATACATATCATGAGTATATTTTATGGGTGTTATCCATCAAAATATTTTTATTTACATATCCATTTTATTAACTCAATTTCAAGGGGTTTATGTCATAAAATTTACCAATTTGGTAACGTTGTTTTGTATCAATTTTCATTTTTTGAGACACATGTCAAGAATATCAGAAACCATGTTTTCAAAATTGATTTCAATGATGATATCTGAAGTTAATTTTAATTGGAAAATTATTTTAGATAAATTATCTGGTTTTAACTAAATATTTTATATGTTTTCAATTCCATTCAAAAAAAATTTATAATTTCTTTATAAATATTCAATGTTTTTTTGAAGAAATGATTTCCAAAACAAATCAATAAATATTTATAATATTTAACGTTTATTTTAAAAGAAATATGTTTTAAAAAGTTTTTATGTTGTGAAATGAATTTTTCAAATAGGTAAGGATACTTTCCTCAAGAAGTTTTTATATATTATAATTAAAAATTATTTTCTCTCTCAGATGGAATTCGTTTGTGTTACTCATGACTTACGGGGGAAACGATCCAAAGGATCCATTCATATTCCTTATCTGAATGGTTTAGTTCATTAATGATTTGTGTTAATGAAACCCATTTCAATTTCATGGGTTAAATGTTTATGATACTGGTTTCTTCATCAGAGGTTATATGTCAATGAATCCAACTTATTTTCATCGGTTATGACTTTATTAAATCATTTTGAAACTAGTATGTTTTCCATAGATTAAGTTATATATTACTTTTTTATGGAACCCATTTCATTTTATAGGTTATGATATGATTGTTTATGATTTTTTGAGACATTAATGTATGAATTGTTTATGAGATGGTTGGTACCCACCACTCCTCCCAAAGAAATGGGTAATGAGTTATATATCATAATATAATAATGGTAATACTTTCAATAGGATTGATCTAATATGGGAGATGGGGAAACCTGATACTTTACAAATAATGGGATACAACTTTGGATGGTGGTGTGTTCATCCTAGTAGGTTTAGTCTCTATGAATATGGAAGATGGAGAAACCAAATCCAGTGTGGTGATATAGAAATAATCAACCTACTATGAGAACATGGTGAAACCAATTCTCATACAAGGAATGGATTGCATCTTTGGATGGTGGTGTGTCCCACCCAATAGATGGTGTCTCTATGATGTTCTCTAATATGTTTTTACAATTCCCCATGAAATATAGGTACTGTTATTACATGTTTATGTGTAAGACATAATTCCATGTATTATTCATATGTGATTGTTTCATGGGTCAGGATATTGGTTACCTTATGATTCATGTCTTATGAAATTCTAATATTAATTCCATGAGAAATCATTTTTGATATTTGGTATGAATGGCTTGATATTCTAATGTTATGATCAAAATATCATTCCATTATTCTAATTTTTATGATTACAAATATCCCTTGTTTACCCCTATAGAGCATCTGAGCTCTCCCATTATTATATTTCCTTACCCTTGATATGAATATATGTATTGTGTATGATGTATATGAGAAGGGTGATAGTCATTAAGAATGTAGTGGGAGATAATGTAGAGAAGTTATATACTAAGGTTAATGATTCGATGTTTCCAAATGCACTAGAATAATATGGTCTTTTTTCATCTATTTGTGTAATGTATTATGTTTTACACAAAATAAATTTATTATTAATGTATGAAAAATGATGTTATCTATATTGAAAACAAACTAATTTAGGTTACCATACTGATGCAGGTATGCTGTCTTGGGTATTATATAAACCATAAATTTTGTGATGTTAGTGACATGGATAAATGAATTCTACCCCTCTCTATCTCATCCTTTATTAATTATGTGATTCTGGTGTGTGGATTTTAAATGAGTATTTTGTATGTATATGTTTTAATTGTTTGTAAAATGTGAATATTGATTGCGCCAATGTTGGGAGGGAATCATAAGGGATGAAAGTACCATGATTATGACTTTTTGAATCTGAGGTTGAATAGATTAGTGGGAAATTAAAAGCCAAGAATTACCAATTTTATAATATCTTGATTTACTCTATATATATTGTATATTGATTTGATATGTGATCATTTTATATGATGGGATTTTATATTAAATGATATGGGGAATGTGTTACCTTTATAATTAATTTATATTGTATTTATCATATTTCTTATACATTATCCCATGATTCATTGACGTGGAACCTTTTTTTAGACATGTATTCTCACCCATAATTCTAATTATTTGTTTCTAAAGACGTATAATTTTTTTTCTATATTGCAAAATAAATTACTTTCTCATTACATTGTTTTTTAATAGTAATATATTATTTAATTTCATTAGGTTTTTATCATACTATTATTTTAGTTATTTTTTAAGATACATTCAAGGTTATAATATTATTGGGATTTTGGTTTTTTATGGTATTGGTGTTAATTTTGGTTCTTTCATCTATCATGGGATTAATGAGGTTAATTCTACCATAAAATTATTTATATAATATTTATGATTGTATGCATATCATATATTATTTTGGGATACCATTGTGGGTATAAATCATCTTTATAAGTGACATAATAAGGTTTTATGTTTGGATTTTTAATAACTATGAATATTGGTTTGAAATAAAACAAATGAAATCACAATAGTTCTCAAGATGAGATTCCCATTACAAATATCATAATGTTAACTGGAGAATAAAACTGTTTATAATATTTAAGAAATATAAAAAACATCAAAAATTAATTGAAGAGAATTAATATGTGGATTTAGATTGAAAGAAAATATAAATTCAATAAATAAATATTAGATTCTAGAAATATATTAGAAGAAAATATATTTACATAAAAACACGTTAAAAGTATCATAATTGGGTGTGTATTAATTTATTTGACATAAATGACATCTAAATGACCATGAAAGGAATGAATAGTGTAATATTTTGTTTCATGTTAAAATTAAGTAAAAATTATCCTTTCTTTGAATAAACATATATAATATTAATTATGTATAGATGTTGATATACAATCCCAGTTAAGAATAATAACGAGTGGTGCATGAATTAGTTAGTATAAGGAATCAAATATACATTTAAATACATAAAATTTAATAGATTACGGAGAATATGGTCATTTTTATAAAGAATTCATATAATTATTTGAATGTAATATTAGACATTGAAAATCAATTAAATAAAGATATATTGAGTGAAAAAACCCATAAAAATGTCATAACGTTTGGAGTATAAAAAATTCATAGAAAAATGTGAAAAATAAATTTAAATTCAGTAAAATTACTCCAATATAGGAAAATGGGAATTGATGATTAATTAATATTTAAATCTTATAAAGAGATATTAAACATAGGTAATGTCAGATACGAGTATATATTGTGTTAAAATCTCTTACTGAAATCATAATTATTGATGTATGAATCAATTTGAGTAGAACATTTTAAAGACATCAATTTCTCAAAAAAATATAAAAGAGAAGTAATATAATTATTGAAATATTGTTTCCACATAAATTATCCAAATCATGATTTGGTATTGAGAGTATCAAATAAGAGGAGAGGTTAAAAAAGAACCCCTTATAGAAATTTTAGCTCTGTATTGTTTGAATTAAGAATCAATAAAAGTGATAGTTTGAGTTGGAAATTTAATTAAAATAATTAAATGAATGATATAATAAAAAAACAGTCTTATGAATTCATCTGAACAATAATTTGGTTTCATTACAATGTTGAGAAAACCTATCTCAAGGGCTTGTGGTAAAGATACTAAACCCTAATGGTTATCTTTTAAATCATTGAAAAATGTATTAACTCAATATATAATTAATTTTTTTTTGGTTATCGTACATTTATAATTTTATTAAAATTATATTAATTTTAATAGTATATATCCATTTAATTTTTGTGGATTAGAAATATATATTTCTGATATATCACTAAATGTTATTAAATTCAATTGTTCCTTTCATTCGTTGGTATATCAGTATCAGCAATAATTCATGATTTACTAGTTAATCATATATACAATATTGAATGAAATTGATTAATAATATATTCATAAAAGTAATGTATTATGTCCTTTATATGGATTACATCAGTGGGTTTGTTATGGAAATATTACAAAACTATATAATATCATTAAACATTATTAGTTACAAATATTTAATTAATAATGAAAATTAATTCAATTATTTCAATTTCTGATCCATAAAAATTACTTATATTTATATTTTATACAATATTTATCCCATATTAATATTTCCTACCCTCTATATTTATAATGTTAATAAATAGAGTAACATAGTTCTTATGGGTGGCTTAATACAATCAAACATAAATTTGGTATAATGATATGAATATTATTAATCCAACAATATATTATTTTTATTTAACTATAACAATGTAATATTTATTCATATTTTATTTTATTAATATTTTTCAATGTATATAGGTTGGATTATATTGAAAATATAAAATAAATATGTTAGAATGAAGATGTTACAAAGATAAAATTAAATAAATCATTAACAAGTGGTGATTTTTAATGAATTCCATAGAACATAATCATGTGTCTAGGAAATAAAAAAATGAATAATAATTTTCTAGTAGTTAAATTAGGTATTTTTATATAGAGAAAGTGTATAATAGGTTCAGTTTTAGAATATGTTGAGGAAAAAACACATTATAGAAGGAAAAGACGGGCGTGTCTTTGGAAACATGAGAAGGTTAATGGGAGATCATGGAATCTAAGGGGAGTTAGATGGGTAAGGTGTGGAAATGTGTATTTTAATTTTATAATTTAAAATCACACTTAGTATGCGTATTAAATATTTTATAAATATTAATTTATTTATTTAACATTCATACCATGTTATATTAACCATTTTTAGATATTTTACCTTATTTAATTATTTATAATTCAAATTTTATTGAAACAAACATAAAATATTAAATATTATAACAATTTATAATGATCTAATTCCATGTATAACATAAATTTTAATAAATTAAACCCTCTAATTATAATATATTCATCCTTGTAGTTAGGGTTTGCCTTAGTGGTAAGCACCCCATAAATGTACATGAAAAATGGGGGTTCAGAACCCATTGGGCGTAGGGAGCTATAGCAGTAGTTTTGCGTACTGTAGTAGTGGTGGGAATGTAGTGGCACCAGGTCACTGCCGCGGTGGTAGGGGAACTGTAGCAGTGGCAGGAATTGTGTGGTATTGTAGCATATAGTTACTGTAGTAGTACTATTCATAGAATTGGCTCAGACCAAAAATTTGGGCATACAGTTCATGTAATTGGATAAAGTTCAACTGGTCCTTCAGGCTATGTAGTGGGTCTACCTCTACCTAGTTAAAATATGTATTTTATTTGTTAAATAATAAATGAGGCTTCGGCCCCAACCATTAAAAAAATAATATATTCATCCGTAAAATTAAAAAACAATATATATACATATATTGGAAAAAAATATTTATTTAATAATAAATGATTTTAATTTTGAATATTATGATTTATAAAATATTATATGTATTTTACTTATTACATTTAACATGTTAGAAAAATTACTTTTAATTCAAATTTTAGTACTACATATTTATCATATTTCAATTATAATTACTTTAACATGCCGATAAATTATATATATACCCATAAACTATATATATAAAATGTCTATATAATTGACCCATTTATATTCCTATATATTTCGGATTATTAATATCTAAAAACCATTCAAAATATATTATTAGATCATACAAACAATTTTATTCTTATTTTTTATATTTTTTAGTTATTTTAAAGATAATATTTGTAAAAATATTTTCAATAGTGATCATTAGAAACAAAAAATACATTTTTATGGTTATTATAATTAGACTAATTTATCATCATATTATAGTTATAATATTTATGATCCTTATAAGTTTCATGTAATATCATAATTTTTTTTGATGTTTTAATATTCAACAGTAATAAAATAAATAAATTTTTTTATTTTCTAACATTATTGTATAAAAATTATGTTATACCAAAATTGTGTTCGATATAAAGAAAAAATTAATATATAAAATTATATTAAATATATAATTTAGGGATATAAAATGCATACTTGATTTTTTTATTGTAGGGAAACAAAAAAATTATGGTTTTATCCCAAGATAAAATATCTCTTGATAGGTAGATATTTTTCCATGGATTCATTATTAGTGGCCAAAAAAATATGTTGTTTTTTTTCATATCTTATTTTTTTCCATACAACATTATATTATCAATTTTATCTTTTTTATTTTATATTTTTTGATTTAAAATAATTTTTATTTAATTATTTTAGTTTTAAGGCTGATTTGGATCAAGCATACAACGTATTGGTTCTTTAACAATTCAATATTATATTTTAGTTTTCAATATAAATTTTGAAATGAGAATACGGTTATTCAAATATATTCTTAATCTATGGCCTTTGATGGGTTTGTTATATACTCTTATATGTCATAAATGGGTCACTTTCCCAGAATTATTATATCATATCATGATATAATTTAAAGGATAACTATTTTTTATTCCACAGTTTTAAGTGGTGATGGATCTTTTGTAGTATGTTATCTATGAGGATCTTGGTGATGTATTAGAAGGGTATAACTTTCCTTTTGAATGGTGATGTCCTTGAATTTAATTTTGAAATCTATTTTAGTTTTATATTTATTGGATGTTTTTTGAATACTCTTGTGATATTGTTTTATAAAGATAGGTTCTCTTAGGTTTATTCAAGGGTGTAACTATTATGACTATATTTTTTAGTCATATTCAATTTCACTATAGTCCATATTCCTTATATGACCGAAAATTATTTTTTTATATTCACTTTTAGCGGTCATATATGAAGCAACAAGATTATATTTCAATTAATTTATAGGATCATTGGTTTTTATCACATGAAGCATGTGTATTTCTATGATAAGGTTTTAAACGGTTTAGTTTATCTATTTTATTCTATAGAGTTAATCATCTAATTGACTTACATTATCATAGAATCTAGATAATGATGTTTCTTTCTTTTATAATTTTCATTATTTTTAGGAGGGTCTTACATGTATGTAATTTTTGATAGGTTCCATATTTTTTATTCCCTCTTTAGCATTTTAGTAACTATTTTTTATGAGGGATATTTTTATTAATATTAATTTTCTATATTTCTCATACATGGGATATTTTAGAAAACATTTGTTCAGTATTTTTGTTCTCATTCATTGTTAGTTTTCTACTAATATTTATGTGGAATTATTTAATCAAAGATATTTTTTACTGTGTTAAATATTATGTTGATAGAAGTAGAATATAGTAATATGATGATGGATGAGTTGGTATAGGAAAATATAAATAGTGTAAATTCATAAGGATGAAGTAAAATGTGTGGTAAATTTTATGATTTTATCTTTTCAAATATTTTCATATCTTATGAATGGAATTACTGATTAATATTTAGTTATCAGAATTTAAATTTTTAAAGGGATAGAAAATTAATTTTCGAAAATATCATAGACCATTTTATTTAATTTTTGTTTTTAGTGATGAAGCATAGATTTAAGAGGTATTTTATAGTTGTGAGACAATGTTTGGTGAGAAGATAAATTTCAATGGAACAAAATCATTGATAAAAATGAAACAATATTTTGTCTAACATGGAATATATTAGGTATATTATATATATTCATTATGATTTTGTATTCATTATCATATTATTTTATATTTTAATTACCTGATTTACCGTTACTATGTTAAAAAAAATTACCATGGTTACAATTCATTAAAGTGAATAATGAAATTGATATATTTACCAAAAAATTTAAATCCAAATTCAATGTATTCAATTAATTATTGAATATTCAATTAACATATGTGGTATAATATATTTTAATATTAGTCCTACAAGACATGATTGAAAACTATTTTTCCCATAAAAATTCCTTTTCCCAAATAAAAACATTTTTATACCGAATTCAATTTTATAAATAATTTCAAAGATAATAATGTCAATAATTTAAATCAAAATGGATGAATTATGTTCTAATACTAATATAATGATGAAAATGAATTTTTAATTTAATTTAATGAAAATGGAATGTACAATAAAAAATATTTATTTTCACTATTCATTATAATATTTATCATTAGAAATATTTCTAAAAAAATATCATAAAATATTTTTGAAATGTTAGATTTTAAAAAAATTCTTATTAATAAATTAAAATTATAAATGTTCTTTAAATTATTTATGATATATTCTCATAAAAATCATTAATTGTTTTTAATTAATTGAATTATTAATATATAATATGATTTTAATAAAAATTGGGTTCATATTTACAATAATTTAATCAGTACATTTGTATTTAGTATGATTGTATATATATATTTCTTAATTCAGTTTCCCCTATTCATACCTTCTAATTTAATATATATTTTATAACTATAAAATTTAAATACAAATATTTCATGGTAATTTAATTTTTATTGATTGATGTTGTATATGTTATCAAACATAGTAATCATTTAAAATATTTAGATATTATACCATTCAAACCCAAATGTAGGTCATTCCCTTAATAAACTATTTATATTACCCTAAAACTAAAAAATTATTAATTATACAAATTTGATTTAATTATTTAATTTATTCCAAATAGTAATAAGTAATGAATAAATTAGTGGAAACTAGTGAATCACTAACAATACACTAATCCACAAAAAAGGTCCATTGTGAATTCTGTGCACTATCCTAGGGAAAATCATTATACCACAAACCCATGTCAATATAAATTTTCATTAAATTTATAAAAAATCCTATGAAAATAAACAATGTATCATATATCCAAAATAATGAATAGAAACACTATTTAATGATCTCTATGGGACATTACCTCACCATGCCATTGTAAAGCCCCATAAAATCTAGTTGATTTCATAATTTGTTGAAGAAATTGTTATCAGAACCCTTATGAACAAACCTCTATAAAATAAATTGGAATGGGTGATGAGGAATTAATTAACGATCATAACATGATCTGTCATGGAAACACACAAATTACAAACCCCAAATAAAAGGTATTTAATAAATAAATAAGATATAGGGGAAGTAGAAATACCCCCAAACCTGTAACACTCATCCCAATAAAATATATTGTTTGATAAATCTAAAAATATAGGTATGAAAATCATAATAAAAATAGACAAAAACAAATTTGGGAATGGCCATAAATAATGTGACACATTCCACAATCCCTATATAAAATTTCATTGTAGAGAATGGCTCCATGACGTAGTTGACTATAGGGGTGGGGGAATCCCAATTCCCTATATAAAGAGAGATATCGATGGAACAATCCCTTGGTTTCCCTTAGAGAATCACCACCAATGAACTTTATGGTGTAGACCTACTATCTTTGGTGTAGTTGGACTGAGAATGTACATAGTCTAACCTCACAAAAATATAACCTATGATATCCCCCTCTCAGACATTCTGTGAGGAATATACCCCAATGGATCCTTCAGTTTAATGACCCTAAATCAACATCAAGATACCAAAAACATAATAACAACCAAAGAACAACCCTTCAAAACCACATATTATTATTTTTTCAATAATCCACTGAGCCATTAAAACCACTATTGCACTAGGTTCCTTACCAATAGTAATTATTTCAGATAAATGCATTCTTGACCCACTTTTAGTATCATATGATCACATTAACTACCAAAATATCTTCATTATATTACAAAACAAATCTACTATACAAGTAACAAACATTTCATTTCAATTTGAGTCTAAAATTCACTAAACATTCTAACTATCATATTAAAAAATCATAATATCACAAAATAATAATCCCCATGAAATCTATAGGTCATTAAAAACTCACCCCCATACTGGTTCTCATTCTTATGAAGTCATGGTTTCCCTTCCACCATCAAAACCTACATTCCACAATCTCTAATTTTTGAAAACTTATAATTGATTAGTTTTTAAACACAAAATGCACTTCTAATTTGGAACTCCAAACACCAAGGTGAAATATTTTTAAAAACATGATCTACCCCTTCATCATCATGTCTCTAAAAAATATATTAGAAAACCACATATTTATCTCCTATGAAACAAAATAAAATCAATAAATTCATAATGATGCTTATTATACTCTAAAAGATGAGTTCTAATTAGTAAATGATAATTTCATTGGATAGTTCTCTATACAATTGGAATATCAAATTTAAATTCACTTTGAGTGTTCCATAAATATAGCTTATCTGATTTTTATAACATGGAATCCCATTCCTTATAATAGCATTAGACATACATTGTCTCATTGGCCTCTCTACATAACATTCAACCTCTCCCACTGGGAAATGTTAACATCATCTGATCCTGATTCATTAATAATTTAAAGCTTACAAATTCTAAATAAATGGGCGAAAAAAAATTTGAACCATAATATATCTATAATTATACATTTTTTTACTAACAACAAAACACACATTCCTGTTATCACCCTGAGCATCAGTACAACTCTGAAATGTCTCAACTCCAGATCATGAAAACTCCACCCCAAGAACTATTCCTATATATAAGATCTAAATAAAAACACTTTCAAACAATAAATATTTTATTCATCATGTAAATAGATTAAATCATATCAATATTCACATCAGTATCCTTATACCATCTCATTTTTATCTAGTCGTTCTCACCGCAACCATAACCCTTCTAACACAGGGTTCATTCACTTGCGAATAGTATGTTCTTCATAACCACATGTGTATTATTATCATCACACTAATTAAACAAAAAGTGATCTCAATGCCCCATCATCTATTATATTATAAACATAATGACTAGACATTTCCACTTAACTCCAAAACAGTCACCATCGTCAAATATAAAACTCCAATCATTCAAAAATTACATAAACATCAATCTATATAGAATCCAATATTTAAGTATTAAAAGGTCCACCTCCTCTAACAACTAATGGTGATATCTCCATCATATGGTATTTCTATCTCCCTTAATTTAACACTTTTTCTAATGGGTCCCAACATCAGACATTTGATTTTCATTCTACGCCATGTTCATACCTCATTGAGAACATCTATTAAGGAAAATGATCAGATGGACTCTATCATAGTGCTATAATCCTTAAATGATGCCACCATCATTCAAATATGTGAAATATTTTTTCCCTCCAAACCCTTGGGAAAACATTCCCATGAGAATCTTATTGCACCAAGGAACATGAACTAAATATAATCATAATAATCTAATACAAGTCCTCTCATGTAAACAAAAAATCCTCAACAATTTCTCTACCATGGACCTGATGAATTTAACACATGATAACACCTACCACATGATCTCCTAAAATCTATGATTCATATATAAAACCATGAGATTCTAGATACATTCACACATCCCTCTCTAAGGTGAATCTTGAAACAATGAGTCCTAAATATTGACGATCCAGCTCTATCACCCAACCTCGATAAATTTCACAAGGAATTACCTAATAAATTCCTCAACCATCTTCTAGGTATCCGCACAAGTACATTGTTATGTTAACTATATTTCCATCAAGAATATATATGGGAAAACACAATACACATTTTCATTGTTAGTTTTTGTAACAATCCCTATAAAAAACTAATGTTGGGTATATAACCAAGGAACTAAATTCCAACACCAACCCACTAATGGGTCTATGTACATCCCAAAAAAAAGGAAAATTTATTCCCCCCAAGATTATTCATCTTTATAATATCCACACAACCTAGTATAATATAATATTCTATGATCCAATTTAGTAGAATTTCATAAATAATTTATACATTGAAATAGTATACAATATTTTATGGACACATTAAAATCTAAATACCTTCATAATAAAAATCATTAAAATATTATAAAACATATTTAATCTCATTTCTATGTTAACACCATGATTTAACTACACATGAATCCTTTATATGGGTTTATATTTAAAACCTAAAATATCAATCTCGATTAAACACGTCATGATTCAATTAAAATATCAACCATAAGATAAATATAGAAGAACAAAAATCACTTACTAGGATGACAAGGAGATTCCACTATAAATATGATTAAATATGAAAATATGAGGTTTATAATAAGATAGAACACATTTATAGACCACAGGTATACCATCCCACCAATTTGGTAAATCAACAAAAACTCTAATACAACATCACAAGTCCGCATCCTGATGCAACATATCAATACACTAGATGACGTGCCACAAGACCGTAACCAAGAATCACAATAAGCAAGAGGTAGAATACTAGTGGTGATAGGATAGTATTAACCATTAATAGATTATTTAATTTAAGTAGTTTAAGAAAAAAATTGATAAATATCCAAATAGTTTCCATAAAAACCCTTAGAACAGTCAGAATCAAAAAAGCAAAATGGTATAATAAATCCTATATAGAAGTCATAACAGTACAAACTAACTGATATACCGTTAATATGATCTCATATAATAATTAAAATAATAAAATGAATACAGAAACATATCCTATTCTATATCCATGCCGCACCTTATCCAAGTATATAAAGACACATCATAGTTCTTGAGCCTAATCTAATATATGCATTGATCATTGAATGTAAATGTTGTTATAAAATTTTTAAATACAATAATTTTTTCATTATAGGTGTGATAAATAAATCCTAGTAGGATCTCAACAATTAGATCTAAAAAAGGAAATGATATTCCAATGTTGACAAGGACTTATATTAACATTCTTAAAAATTACACTCATAATGTCGTGTGCTGACCACACTACTACGAAAACGTGCTAAATCAGCACTCAAAATGGGCTTTAACAACACTAAAATAGCTATGTAAATACCATCACTAATATAGGGGGTCACATTTATCAGCGCTTCGAAAATCACTTATAATGGTCACTTTTATCAGCGCAATAAAAAGCCCCGATAAATGACCCCTATATCATCGCTTTTTTTATCGCTGATAAAGGTCAAAAAAATTGAAAAAACGAAATAAGTATTGTGGGGAGAGCTTTTAACAGTGCTTGACCCCCCTATCGTCACTGGGAGGTCTTCCGTGCGCTGCCCTTCCCACAAATCCCCACACTCGATCCCCTTTTCTTCCACCCAAACTTGAACTACAACCTCCCCCTTTTGCGGCTGCCCCATTACGACTAAGCTATTTCAATTTTTCCCTATTTAATGATATATATATATAGTTATATTTATTTGTATATTTATATAGATACATAATAATATAAATATATTTATTCATATATTAGTATATATATATTCATTCATATTTTAATAAATATTTATATATATTTATTTTTATATATATTTTTAGTTATAATTTTTTATCCATATATTTATTTATATATAAATATATACTTATAAGATTAGTTTTAAATACAACTATGAAACTTGTTTTTTATTTATGTTTATAATTAAATAAATAAATACAAACATACATATATACAACACACACACACACACAGACACATATATATTTATGAATAAATACATATATATGTGTATTTGAAAAGCCATAGAATGTTAAATCGATCATAACATATAATCCAGAATCCCGTTTCAACACCACAAAAAGTCAAATCGATGAAAATGAAACAATCTTCGATATTATATGTGGTATAGGCCTAACAGACATCCAGATTATAAGTTATACTAGTTTGAATGTTAACAAATCGGGGTATACCGACTGAAAACTCAATTTTGGAGGACTTTTGAGCCTTTTTGGTCTTGAAAAATTTAATAAAGTATTTTCATAGGTCGCAAACGTGTATAGCTCATCGCAGGATTCGATTTGATATGCTGTAGAGCTCAAACAGACACCTTGATCAAAAATTATGGTCGTTTGAATTTTGAGTTACATTTTCAACTAATTTTAGATCTTTTATTAATTGTATTGATTTTTTGTGTCTTCAAATTACTATTAAATGATTTTTAATCGATATTAATTAGCAAATTATTAATTAATAATATTTTTATAAATATTATAAAGCCATCATTCATTAAAGTTTTTATATATTAAATATAATAGTATATTTATACGTATCTAAAACATATTTTAAAAAAATATATTATATTTATATCAATATAAATATAATTATATAACAATAATTTATTTTTCATGTTTTCATAAACCTAAATTTTATCACCAGTAGGAAAAATCATTGATAAATCCCCCCTTTATCAGCACTACTATGAAAAGCGCTGATAAAGGGGTAGCACTTCCATTTCCCGGTTTTGTAGTGGTGGTAGCACACTATGTCTCAAGGATCCTCATATTGTAATGCCCTAAATAGACCAATGATACACTCGATCATACCTACGTTGTTTCTATTATGGAATCACATAATATTAGATAATCATATTAGAGATCCATCATGTAATCGATGACCTACGTTATAGTGCCACACATAACCTCAAACCATATATAACGATATAGGTTTGGGTGTTCACCAAGTATTGAAAACTAATTAATAGGGTAGACTAGTGTCCCAATAATAATCCTTGGACGATCCCTTATCATTCAATGGAGGTCTTCTATCATACCTATACTCAAACATATCACACCATTTAGGGAAATATGTGTATGTCCCAACCACAACCTTCTAACTAAGGGTAGGGTTCATCATCAATGTCATGACTAACCCAACCATGTCAGTTAAGACAGTCCATATTCTCAACTATCACTGTCTCAGTCATAGTAGGGTCCAAACATCACATTCTCACCCTTGGTTAGGCAATTAGGTCTTAATTTGACCTTCTCACTCTATGTTATCCTAGAAGTCATGTATACTTAGATCCCTATAACAATGCGTGATTTTTGATAAAATTTTTATTTTTATAAAATGGATAATTTTATTAGCAAAACAATCATTGATATAAATTTTCATATGTTATAACATTTATAAGAATTAAAACCTTATCTGTGAGGAAAAAATGAAATAAGATAATTTTAAAAGTAAATATTAAAATAATTACTAGTTTCACTTTATTCATTGTATAAAAAATATTTAAATACATTTTTATCAAACATGGATAAATATTTAATATTTATTTAGTTCAAATTTTATTATTTTACGATAGTTATTTGAACGTAGGTATTATATGTTAATAATCGTAATTATCGATGAAATGAAATTTTGTATCATGTATTTACAAAAAATAGTATATGCAAAATTTCAATGTAAATAGACTATTTATTAAGAAATGTAATGTATTAATATAGTGTTAATATATTTAATAATATTTTATGTAACCTCAAATGTTAATTGAAATTAATATTAATTTTTTGATATTTTTGTAAAATTTAAAATGTGAATTAATATTTGAAATAATATATTTTTCATGTAAATATATTAAAATTTTACATTTTATGTAATATGTAAAATTTTAGATAATATTTTCATGTAATATTAATTAGATAAATTTAATTTTAATTTCATATAGTATTTTTTATGTTTTTTGAATAGTTAATGTGAAGTGTATATAATTATAGGTGAATAATTTCATTCATATATATAATGATAAAACTAAAAACTAATGGTAAAATAATATTTAATATTTTATAAATATAATTACCTGAAATATTTATATATAATTAAAAAAATTGAAGAAACAAACATATAATTTATTACTTTGAAATTAATATATATAAAATAATTATAAGAGAATAATAATATTGATAGTAATAATATCAACTGGTTTTATGCTATCTACTAAATAATATAAATAAATTTGTATATAATTTTTTTAGTTAATATAATATAATTAAAATGAATTAAATTTATTAGTAATTCAATGATAACTATAAGAGGATTTTTTTTAATTTAAATGAATATTTCTAATCATAAAATGAAATATTAATATATTATGTGTTTAGAAATATAAAATTTATATATCTAAAAAATAAACACGAAAATAATTTTTAGTGAGTATATATTTAAGGGAATAATTATTAAGAAAAATATATTTATGGTAATTTAATATATATATAAGAATAATAGATTTTTTTAATTATATTTTTTTAATTTGTTTTAAAATAATATATTCTATGATTTTTAAAAGGAACATATTTAAATTTTAAAAGGGTCAGGAAAATGTAGAATATGCTTCCCATGTAAGCATAATAGATTCCAAATCATACGATGGTATGGTTGATTACATAAACTTGTATAAACATAATATTGATTACCTAGATAAACATGTGAGAATTCTTATCCTATGTAAATTTACGAAGCTGTTTTCGTCCTCCTCCTTGAATTCATGTTATGGGTTTTTCTAACATGATATATGGATATACATTATATTGCATGAGGTAGTGGTAAAAAAACAAAGCCTATAAGCCCATAACAGTATTGTAATTCATCATATTCCTCCTCCCCTTGTCTATAATAGGTTTTTATAGGTTATATAGATATATATAAACACAAAACACACAAATATATATTTATATATATAAATATATATTTCTGTGAGTGTGTGTAGATCATCGAGGAATTAAAACATCAATTGAATTAATGTATACATGGGAAACATTTTTATATAGTGATAAATTCAGTAGAACATCACGATATTATTCCTCTGTATGTGAAACATTTTTTTATTTTCCTCACCATCTCCTATAACCTTCAATGCACAAATACTTCTATTTCTTCTTCACACAAAACACAATATCCTACCACAATGAGGTTTTTAATTTTCAAATGTGGGTTTGATAAATGTGTAATATTTTTGTTTATCTCCTGCTCCACCCACGTAAGGGTTTGGGTTATTGTGATATTATTATGGAATGGAACAGTATATGGTGTGTAGATTTAATAATTTTTAATGAATTCCATGAGGGGGGAATATTGTCTCATATAATTGTAGATAACATGTTTTCATCATCATGTAAAGATCAATACCTTACCACCTCTTCATCCTCAACCTTTAAATGAATTTGTTTCATGATATAGAATGATATATAAATATAGATATGTAGTACCCCTGGTTTGAGGTATGTGACCCTTGTTTCGGTTTGTTTGTACGTTTTGAAGTTGTTGGTTGATGTTTGGAAAATTCTTGGAAAAACATTTAATGTTGTGGAGGTTGTGCAGGGTTGTACGGTCTGAAAAATGATGGTGGCCAGCCGAAGAAACCATGCACCCTTGACAATGGGCTCCGTACGAGCAGTGCATGTTTTGTCAGACCATATGGTCAAGTCGTGCGAAATCCCTGGGTGAGATAGTGGAAACCACACTTCTGGTGCTTGGTTTTCCAAATCATTTGAGTTAACTATGCGGCTACATAATGTTTGAGTTTTTAAGTCTCGGGCCACTCGGTATTTCCCATTTTCCTTCATTCTTCCTCCCACTCATGGCTCACATGGGATTTCTAGTTGTCAGAGGTTGGGGGAGCTCCTCAGCTCATTATTTAGGAAAATCTAAGGGGTTTCTTGGTGGATTGAAAGCATTTCCCACCGGGTAAGTCCCTCTTTTGGTTCTTTGAGGTTTTGGTTAGGGTCATCTCTCTCTCGCTCTTAGTTTCCTATATCTACATGTTTTTCATGTAGATCTAGGTTTGTGTTTCCTTTGTGTGTTAAAGGATGATCTTTTTTATATTAGAGAAGTGTGTTTGAGATGGTTTCGAGGAGGCATTCACCCATTTTAGAGTGCATTTGGGAAATGGGTCAATTTCTCCAAACCCTAAGAGGTAGGTGGATTCTCTCTCAACTCCACTGGGTTGAAATGTGATGTTCATTTACAATTAAATTGGTTTATTTAAATTAATTGTAAAAATGTATTGTGACTTTTTGTAAAATCAAATTTGTGATGATTTGGGGGTTTGGGCATGAAATTGGGGAATTGTTGAAATGGGATCTATTGGTTAAATTTAAATAGGTGTTTTTGAAATGGTAATGATTGTGAGCATGAGTATTGATTTCAATAAATGAGTGATATTTAAACGTGTTTTGCATGGAAATGGTATTTGATGGAATTGACAAAAATGCATTATTATTGTTGTGGCTTGTATGGAAATGGGATATATCATTTGTTGGATGATGTTCGGACTTGGTGGAGTGGACAGAAATGTCCTACTATAAAAATGGGATGGATAGTGGATGGATGGGCCGCCATCAATAGCAAGTGGGCGGAAAGTACCACTAGAGTGGATTGGAAAATAAAAGGTTTAATGGGAAGTGCCACCATGGTTTTTTGTGTGCTATGTTGGTGATGTTCATAGTTGGGGATTTTGAGTGAAGTGTGAAAATGAATGAATTTGATTCCTTGTGTGGCATGGTTGATTTGGATTCCATGTGTGGCATGTTTGGCTTATGGCATGTTTGGCTTATAAACGATTAATAGCTTGGTTTTTCTTTATATAAAATGTTTTCTATAAATCTGATAACGTTTTATCCTAGTGGTGTGTGTAGGGAAGTCCGTAGGGGAAATCCTATAGAGTAGTTGTACTCACCCCCAGCATTAGCAATTTGGTGTCTTTACAGATGTCGTGTACCATGACATGGGAAAATGTAAGGCATCACCCTCATTTAGTTGTGCATTGTGATGTTTTGGTGGACCTTGGAGCTTGGTGTCGAGCTCTGGTGGTTTCAGGGCTCGTGGGGTTCTGTTGTTAAGTTTCCGATTTGTACTCTGATGTTTTGGGGAGATGTCTAGTTGAATGGTTTTTGGGTTTGTGGTGGAATTGTTAGTATCACATGGTTGGGATTGAAAATGTATGCATCTTTAGTTGTTGGTGGGTTGAGTTGGGTTATCTTCTTAAGAGAAAATCCTTCCACACTATTTCGTGAAGCCCTCAACATTTATTGCCATCTTTTGTGCCTTGGGAACGTTGCATAAGGTCATGTAACATTCCATTTCCCTCTCAAGACAATGGGATGGGGTGGGATGTTACAAGTGGAATCCGCTTCTTTGGTCCTTTGTAGTTGATTCTCGGATTTGGAGTCGAAATTTCTTGTGGTATATTCCTTGAGACGGGATGGTAGCAAGGAGTTGTAATGTTCAAACATATAATGTATAGCATAAAAGTATGTAGCAAACCCTTTTATGCTGAACATCAAGTTAACAAGGATTTGTGTTCATAAGTGTTTTGGATACACTTATTGGCATTGAAAATCTCATTATCGTGGGTGTAGCCAATGGGTTGTGCAAGGAATATATGGAAGAAATTACTTCCCTCAAGGATGAATATTTCATTGGTCATAATGATTTAAGGGCTGAATTGAGAAATGGTTTTTCAAATGTGTGAAATTGTAATGTGAATACATTTGGTATTTTGAAAATGGTTTGGTTTTCAAAAATGGTGAAACATGGCAATGGTGGAATGGAGGAATGTATCATTGTTATAGTGTTGTGTGATGAGATTTGAAATGGGAATTATTGATGTCTACAGAAGTGAGACTCATGGTTGATTGTTTTTTGTTTATAGAAATGGTACCAGGTAGCGTTGTAGAGATAAAATGGAAGTGGTCGATGAAGACGTGGTTGCACCGGAGCCATAGGTGAAACAATAGTTAGTCCAGAGCATTGATCAAGATTTCCATGTTGTGCGATGTGTGAACCGAGTGGAGGAGCCAAATGCATGTTGATTATGCAGCTCAGTATCAAAAGCTAGATCCACCCGTCTTTAGGGGTGATTCAGGGCCAAAAAGGATAGAGGCGTGGCTGTCCAGAATGAATAGAATTTTCAAATTCGTGGGTATGCTAGTAGAGATGAAAGTAAAGCTAGCAATGAATAAGGTTGAAGATATTTATATTCAGTGGTGGTAGTTGGTAGTCGAAGTGGGGACGAACTACTGTATGATGTGGGAATGATTTGAGGAATTGTTTAATAAATAATTCTACCCACATACGTTCATAATTCAGTGCACAACCGATTTCTTAATTATGAAGCAAGATCATATGTTTGTGATGTATTATGAAGATATTTTAATGAGCTTAGTGTGGTTTACACCCGAGGTGGTGGGTAGCACATTGCTGAAGGCAAGGTTCTTCGAAGTGGGGTTAAGGCAGGAGGTCTGTTCAAAAATAGTAGTGTTGTGTATTAGTGATTACACAGAGATGGTGAATCGAGTATCAGTGGCTGAGAGGGATCTATTGGGAGCTCCGAGAGGATGAATCATGGTGGTACCCATTGGCAATAGTGGGAAATCTAACGTTGGGTTCAAGCATAGGAGGGGAACTTATTACTATGGTGGGAGTATGGTACTTAATCTGATGGTAGGATAGTTAGACCTTCCTACGAATCCCCATAGAAACTAGGAATCTTTTAAAGTGGCGCTACGTAACACGTCAAGAGGGACTATAGGACACAACCTCGAGCATGTCACAATTTCATGCAGATGGGGCATCTTCAACACTTTTGTAGGAATGCTCCAATGTCGGGTGTGCGTGAAACTTCTTAGGGATCACAGAAATCGTATGCTTCGACGTGATGGGGACACCATCATCACCCTCGTCACCAGAGAAAAGTCATTCATGGTGATTCTCGGAACACCACAACTCCATAGCAGGTCAATAAAGTGCAGAGTTTAGCAACCAAGTAATTTTTCGGAGCCGAGGAGGTTGTGGTGGATGATCATTTGGGACCATCCATGGTGTGAGGTAACATTCTTTTATATTCTACCTTTTTGCTGGGGATGTTTGATATGGGTGCTTCAAACACTTTTATTTTTGCGCGTGTGGTTGTGTTGTTGGGTTTAAGGGTAGAAATGATGCCTTTGTTTTTGTAACATCAAACTCCTCTTGGTCAAAGATAGTGTCGATACTTATTGTGTAAAGAAAGTTGTATCGTTGTGGGGGAGGTTGAGCTAATGTTGAATTTCTCAGTGCTTAAGATGGATGTGTATGATGTAATACTGGGAATGGATTGACTGGTGGCGTTTAAGTCCCACATTGACTGTAGGGCATGAACATTGGATTTTCGACACATGATGGCATTAGACATCCCTTTAGAGGAGAGATGCATGAAAGGGAGGGTGCAATAGGTTTGTTGGCACCAGTAGTGGGCACGTTATCGTATCAGTTGTCGATGTTGTCGTTGGAATCGGTAGAGGGTGTTGAGAATAGTTTTATTCCGACAGTGGCATATATGTTGATGGATTTTTTTCCCAAAGAATTATTTGGGTTACCACCCATAAGATAAGTGGATTTTACGATTGACCTACTTCTAGGGACCACTTCTATATCACTTCTGTCTTACTGAATGAGACCTACAAAATTGCAGGAATTGAAAATCCAGTTGGAAGAGTTAGAAAACAAAGGTTTTATCCGGCAAAGAACGTTTCCGTGGGCGGCGCTGGTGTTGTTTGTGAATAAGTAGGATGGAACTTTGAGGCTATGTGTTGATTAACATAGACTTAACCATGTAACGATAAAGAACATAAATCCACTTCCACGAATTGATGATTTGTTCGACCAGTTGAGGGGACCCCCGTGGTTCTCCAAGATCTAACTAATGTCAGAATATCATCAATTGTGGGTGAGAAAAAATAATATTCCTAAAACAGCTTTTAGATGTAGATATAGCCATTATGAATATGTGGTTATGCCCTTTGTTCTAAAAAATTCACCAGCGATGTTCAGGGCATTGATGTATCAGATATTTTAGAGATATATGGATTCATTTGTGATGGTGTTTGCCGATGATATTTTGGTGTATTCAAAGACAAGGGTGGAGTATGAGCAGCACTTGGAAACAGTACTGGGGATCTTGAGGGATCATCGGTTGTTTGACAAATTGTCAATGTGTGACTTCTGGATACAGGAAGTCCATTTTCCTGGAAATGTGATTTCTGAAATGGGTGTTTCAGTCGATTTGGATAAGATTGTGGATGTTATCTTATTTCAACTTCCAAAGAATGTGTTTGAGGTACAGAGTTTCAAAAGTCTAGCTGGGTATTATTGGCGTTTTGTTCAGGAATTTTCACATTTGGATTCACCAATGACAGCTTTGACATGAAATAATGTTCCATTCATGTGGAATAAATAGTGTCAGTAGAGTTTCGAAAAGATAAATGGTCACATTACATCAGTACAAATCTTGGTATTTCTAGAACCTGGAAAATGGTATGTGGTGTATTACGATGCTTCAAGATCAGGGTTGGGGTGTGTTCTCCTGCAAGGGAATCATGTTGTTGTGTATGGCTCCTGACATTTGAGGGTGCATGAGAAGAACTACCCAACACATTATTTGGAATTGGTAGCAGTGCTCCACGCTATGAAAGCATGGCGTCCTTATCACTTCTGTGAGAAATTAATGGTATATACAGATCATAAGAGCTTTAAGCACATTTTCTCACAAAATAATTTGAACATGAAGCAAAGGAGATGGATGGAATATCAAAAGATGTTTGATATTGACATGACGTACACACCGGGAAAGGGAAATTCAGTGGAGGATCCATTAAGTATAAAATCATATGCTTAGGTGGTGAAACAGGAATCAAACGAGTGGCAGTTGATTTCGGTTATAGTTGACATGCAGTTGGAATATGAGGACCAGGGTGATAGTGAAATCTTCTTTCCAGTTTTGTTGATTCATGACTTTGTCGGCCTAGTTAAATAGGAACATAAATATAATTCTGAGTGTGTGACCATGATTTCAAATCTCAATGTTGGGGAGACCATTGAGGCTTGGAAACTAAACAGAGATTCAGTTTTTTGTTTTCGAATTCAGATGGTTGTTGTAGTTTCTTGTCAGGAGGATCTTCTCAGGGTGTATCCTCATTACAGGTGGGATGTTCATCCTGGAATTCAGAAAATGTATAAAGTGTTGAAAGCACAGTTCTAGTGGGATGGTATAAAAGGAAGAGTGTTTGAGTTTTTTTAGATTCTTGACTTGCCAGCATGTCAAGTCAGAGCATTAGAGGCCATCAGGAATGTTGTAGTCTTTACCAATCCCTGTTTGGAAGTGGGAGAAAATAGCGATGGATTTTGTCACAGGTCTCCCAAGAACTATGAGAAAGCACGATGCCATTTGGGTGATATTGGATCGGCTAACGAAGTCGGCCCATTTTATTCGAATTCGTGAATATCATACGGTGGAGGATCATTCCAAATCTATATTCAAGAGGTTGTAAAGAGGCATGGTGTTCTAGTTTGGATCGTATATGACAGAGATCTAAGGTATACATATTGTTTCATGAAATCCATACAGAAAACCCTTGGAACATAGTTGACCATGAGAAGGGGGTATCACTCTCAGACGGATGGTCATTCCTAGAGAATGATACGAACTATAGAGGATATTTTGTGGGAAAGTATCATAGATTTTGGTGGATCGTGGGAGGATCACTTGTCATTAGTTGAGTTCTCATATAACAATAGTTTTCTGGCATCCATACATATAGCTCCGTTTGAAGTGTTATATGGGCCGCTGTGTCGTTCTCCACTATGCTGGGTAAAAACAGGAGAGTCTTCGATGGTTGGACCAAGCCTTGTCTTGGAGAATATGGAGAAGATAATGTTAATCAGGAAGAGAATGAAGATGGTTTAGAGTCATCATAAATCGTATTCGGATCATCGCTGACGACCTTTGTCGTTGGAGGTGTGTGATCATGTTTTCTTGAGGATCTCTCCTAGGATGGGACATCGTTATTTTGGGAAGCAGGGAAAGTCTTCTCTAAGGGATATTGGACCTTTAGAGATTCTTGAGCGGGTTGGTGAGGTGGATTATCGTTTGTCTTTTCAACTTAGGTTTAATGCGGTGTACAATGTGTTTCATGTGTCGCGGTTGAAAAAGTATCAGCATGATCTGGGCCATGTAATTCGATATGATCATGATGGGCTAATGACAGATTCTACATTGGTGTACGTTCTAGTGTGTGTTGTAGAAATGAAGAAGAATTTCGTGCAGGGTAAATGCATCGTTCTGGTTTGGTTTTTGGGGCAATATGTCCAGATCAACAAGGAGGCTTGGGAGTGGGAGAAAGAGATGGTCGAGAAATGGCCCAAGCTCTTTCGAAAAAGTGTGGGTTCATTAATTTAGTATGAAGTAAAATCTAAATGTGGGGAGAATGTTGTAACCCCGGTTTGAGGTATGTGACCCTTGTTTCGGTTCGTTTGTGCTTTTTGAAGTGGTTGGTTGATGTTTGGACAATTCTAGGAAAATCATTTAATGTTATAGAGGTTGTACAGAGGTGCATGATTGGTGCACTGTCTGAACAAACCATAAAGTGAGACTAGGAAACCATGCACTCTTGATAGTGGGCTACACACGGGTGGTGCACGGTTTGTCAGACCGTGCGGGCATGCCGTACGAAGTCCTTGGGTGAGACAGTGGAAACCGCAATGTTGGAACATAGGTTCCCAAACCATGCGGGTAACTGTCCAGCCACTTAAGTTTGTGTTTTTAAGTCTCGGGACACTCTGGATCTTCCATTTCCCCTAATTTTTCCTCCCACTCGTGGTTCACGTGGGTGTTTAGGTTTTCATAGGTTGAGGGAGATCCTTATCTACTTTTTTGAGGCAAATTAAAGGGGGTATCTTAGTGGATTGATGGTTGTTCTCCTCAGGTAAGTCCCTCATTTGGATACGTGATGTTTTGGTTTGGGTTAGCCCTCTCCCTCTTCTAGTTTTCAATATCTAAAAGGTTTCCTGTAGATATAGTGTTTTTTTGCATTTGTGTGTTAAAGGTTGAGATTGTTGATGTTATGGAAGGGTTTTTGAGGTGTTTTTGAAGAGGCATTTACCCGATTTGGAGTGAGTTTTGGCGAAGGGTCTATTTTTCCGAACCCTAATAGGTAGGTGGCTTCTCTATCAACACCACTAGGTTGAAATGTGAAGTTCATTTTCAATTAAATTGGTTGCATTAATTTAATTGTAAGCATGTCATGTGAATTTTGTTGGAAAATCAAATGGGTGATGATTTGGGGGTTTTGGCATGAAATATGGGTTTTGTTGAAATGGGATTAATTGGTTAATTTTAAATTGGTGATTTTAAAATGGTAATGATTGTGAACATTAGTATTGATTTCAATAATTGGGTGATATAGAAATGTGTTTCGCATCGAAATGGTATTTGTTGGTGTTGATTATAATGCATGATTATTATAGTGGATCATGTGGAAATGGGTGATATCATTGTGTGATTTGATGTTGGTACATGGTGGAGTGGATGAGAAATTGTCACTATAAAAAGGGGATGGATAGTGGAAATAAGGGCCACCATCAATAAGAAGTGGGCGGGAAGTACAACTTGAGTAGATTGTTAATGAATGGGTTGGACGGAAAGTTCCACCATGGTTTGTTGTGTGCTTTGTTGCTGATGTTTATAGTTGGGGCTTGTGAGTGAAATGTGAAAATGGTCTAATTGAATTCCTTGCATGGAATGGATGATTTGGATTCCTTCTATGGCATGTTTGTCTTATGTAATTTTTTGATTATAAACTATTGGTAGCTTGGTTTTTCTTTATATAGAATGTTTTATATAAATGTGCTAATGGTTTTATCTTAGTGGCGGGTGTAGGGAAGTATGTTGGGGAAATCATACTGAGTAGTTGTACTCACACCCTACTTTGGAACATCGGTGCCTTTGCAGATTTCATGTAACATGACATGGGAATAGGTAAGGAATCACCCCCCTTTAGTGGTGCATTGTGATGTTTTGGTGGAGCATGGCGTCGAGCTGTGGTGGTGTCGTGGATCGTGGTGTTTTGTTGTTTAGTATCCACTTTGTAATCTGATTCTTTGTAGACATCTCTTATTGAATGGTTTTAGGGGCTTGTGATGGAATTTTTAGTATCACGTGGTTGGGTTTGAATGTGCATGCATCTTTAGTTGTTGGTTGGTTGAGTTGGGTGATCTTCTTAAGGTAAAATCGTTCCCCACTGTTCCTTGAAGACCTTGGCATTTATTACCAGCCATTAGACCCTTTGGAACGCCGCTTAAGGCCTTGTAACAATACCCTGGCCTATCAAGCCAATGGGATGGGGAGGGTTGTTACAAGATATGACTTTTGACTAATGTCAATTAAGATTATCGGATTAGAATTTTTTTGTCATTCTTGAATTTATGGAACCAAATTTCATTACCCACATACTCTAAAGTAATTCAATTAATAAAAAATAAGTTATCCTATATGATATAACAAAAAATACTAATATATTTATATATCTTTATGATCGTGGGTTCCACGCCTAGAAAATTTGAAACAGAAATAGTGAATGAGTGTAGTACTAGTTGGGTAAAAAAATTCACTGTTTAATTTAACTTTTTATGTGAGCAGTATAAATGAAAAATAAATCTTGTTTGATTTACTCCATAATACTACCACTTGGTCACCAAAAAATGACTAATAATTAATTTTTTCATTTTCAATGTGGGGTTTTATCTATAGAAAGTATCATTGGGTATGTAATATTGGGTGCTTGATTAATATTTCCTCAAAAAAATACACAAATTATAGCTTCAAAAAATGAAAGATATATAGAGTGTAATTTGATGATTAACTTTATAGAGGTTGTTAAATAGTGGAAGGATTATTATGTTCTATTTTGTAGTATGATGTAAATGGAATTTATTTTTTTAATTTAAATCTCAATGCTTCCAAGAAAATAATTTTTTAGGAAAAACAATATTTTTTATTTTCTTTTAAAAGGTGATATTTCTTTTAAGGTAAATGTGATTAGAAAAAAAAATATTTTAAAAACCCAAAAAAAATCCCATTGTATTATACTAATTTCAATGTTGGATTTAATGAGTAAAAAATATCATTTTACTTTTAAAATATCTTATTTAAAAGAAAACTCACACTAATTATCGTTTTAAATCATGATCCCTTAATTTTTAGATGTCACAATGATAAAATTATTTTAATTTCCATGAAATATTTCATATATCATTTTTCCAAAATTGTTTTTCAAAATAAGATATCATTTAATTTAATAGAATGGTGTTCCTCCAATAATTTTTAATTCACCTGGTCAATGCTCCAAGCATTCTAAAAATCATTTTATTTGGTAAGAAAATTATGTTATTTTTTGAAAACAAAATTGTTCTTTTATAAAATAATATGTTTGATTTTAACGAAGTTGGGTGGAAGATATTGTTTTATTAATGAAGAAAGATGTCTTCCATAATTTTTTTTATTAAAATAGCTTTTTTAACAAATTATATTTATGATTCCTTATTTAATAACAGTTGAATTATATATTGGGTAGTTTTAACAAATTCTTTTATATGGAAAAAAGTGATTTGTTTCAAAAAAATATTAAGTTGTTTTTGAAAATTTTAAAAAATGAATATTGAATTTTTTATCACCGACTATATCTTTTGTGACTAGGGAACATTTTTGGAGAAAAAAAATGAATTGACTAGGCTTATAAATAAGTAAGAGTTATTTTAAAGTCGTGATTAGCATCAGTGGTGTTGATGAATTCATTTAAGAGTATAATTTATTGGAAAAGTAACATTTATAAATGGAATAGATTGATTTTTATTATATAATAGAACATTTGATTACCTAAATCTCTACACCAAAGAAACCATCAGAATATAGTTACTCATTATTTAAGACATCATGTAACAATAATATATATATCTATTTATTTGAATTACATGTTCTAGTAAAAATTTTAAAAAAATAAATAAAATATTAAAAATTAATGTATTTTTAAACAGAATGTTAAAGGTTGGGATTTTGGAATTGTAGTTAGTATTAGATAAAAAATTTTAATTTTGTACTTGGGATCTGTTGCATGAGAATTTTTGGTGAAGGACGGATCCCTGGATAAGGGATTCATATGGAAAAAGATGCCACTATAGATAGAAGAATGTGTCTGACAAAAAACAGGTAGCTATCTATGGAGTGATTTCATAGGTATCCACTATATCCCACGAAGTTTGGGACTATACCATTATAGTCAGTATTAATATAAAATTTAGGATAAATTTTATGGATGAGATTATTTTTTTGAATATAAATTCTATTTGGGATAATTTAAGAGTTATATATTGATTTGGGGGGGGGGGTGTTATGATATGTATATAATGTTATTAAAGGTATTTGGGGAAAAATTTAATTTTTATTGGCCATGAGGCCAAGTGAAATACTTAGTTTATTTTTTATTATTTTTTTGGAATTATTTTTCTAGTGAATCAAGATATTTAAGACTGAAAAAAGTATCAACAGATCTGAAACATAATGTTGATTTACATATTAATGTTTCTATAACTTATTATAAGAACGACATATCACTTTTTTAGTTGATTTCAAAATCAATAAAATTTGAGTAAGGCACATCTATTTCTTAATACAATATATTTTCATAAATAAGGAAATATATTTGGAGAAAATACATGTGAAAAATGAAAATATTGATTTTTAAGAGGTAAAAGGTGATTCTTACCTATGATAGTAATATAGAAAAATAATTATAATTAAATTATTGTGGACACAATCATAATTTTTTATTTGCGAAGGAATATGAAAAGAAAATATTGAAATTTATTTAATGGGGTGGAATGTAGCAATATGAGATTCCAGAATAATATTTTAATAATTTTTAATGAATGTCTCATTTAAATGTTTTAAAAACTATGATATATTTCATAGTATGAAGTAAATTTTAGAGAATTTAATTTATTCAAAATAAAAACAAGAAATTTGCTAATTTAATAACTGAAAATATTTATATTATAAATTCAATAATACATTATGAATATATATTTTTTAAAAAGTATGGTAATATAAGTTTATTAAAAATGTAGTTATATTTCATATTTTAACATTTAAAATTTTTTACATTGATCATATTTTAAAATTTTAGCTGTTACATTTTAATAATGTATTTTGTTAAGGAGATATTATTTGTTATCAAGTATTGATAATAAATAGTATATGATATATTTATAATGTAATATAATATTTTTCAAAATATGTAAAGTATCATTTTAAATTAAGTATATATATTAATATTTATTATGAGAAGAAATATTAATTTAAAATGAATATAATTATATGTGAATATTATTAAATCATATTATATAATTTTTTATTATAGTTAAATATTTATTATGTTGAATTATGTATTACCTTGAAGTCAATATATGTATAGGTGATTCATGAAATTAATCTATTTAATTTTAAAAATTTAATATAATAGAAAATTATTATTTTCTGTCAAGTACAAAATTTTAACTCAAATTAAATATATGTTGAATAAATATGATGAAAATAAATATTATGTGCTCTTTTAAAATTAATGTATATATGGTAATAATATGAGAATTATATTAATTATAATGATATATTCTTCTAATAGTATATTATCTTATAATTAATATAAATATTATAATTTAATAGTTATAATTTAAAAAAATTATATTGATTTAAAATTTATACAAAAAGAAATGATAATTAGAAGATAAAATCCTTAATTTTAAATTAACATTTTTTATGATGAAATAAAAAAAAGTTATGGATTAAAAAAAATAAAATTATGTTTTACAAAAATATTAATATGTTTATGTTTTTTAATATGAATATATTTATGATAATTCATTACTAAGAACTATATTTAATGCAATTAAATTTACTTATCTGAAATAGATTATAAGGATTATATTATTTTAATTGGATTTTAAATAGTGTATCTTTTTATTTAAAAATAAAATATATTTAAATTTTTAATTTCTCATGTAATTTTAGAATATCCATGTCACACTGGTAAACTAGAAACCAAGACAAATGAATGCATGGTTGATTACCTGAACTCATGTAAAGATAATGATTATTACCAATGTAATGGTTTGTGAATTCAATTATTACACAATGTCAAATCAATGTCTTATATACCCTTCTCCCATCCCTATTGGAGTTGTATAGAACATGTTATATATATATATTCACTAGGAAAGGGTTACAAAAAAAAGTTCATAATACCATAATAGAAGTATAAGTCATCATAATCTTCCTCTATATGAATGTAATGGGTTATCTACCAATAATTAATATGTAAACATGTATATATATTTCATTGATAAAGAGGGTGAAATGCAACCAAAATTAATTGATTTGTGAGATAAATTAATAAATAGTGAATAATCATAACACCTTTATATTCAACAAGATCTATAAATAGATGACATACAATACCATTGTCTTCGTCTCCCTTGAACAACAACACAAAGATAATTCTGGTCCTCCAACAAAATACTCAGAAACTCATATCACAAAGTGATATTTCATATTCATCCATTGTTTTGGTTGATGTGTATTATTATAATTTGTCCAAGTAGCAGCTCGTATAAGAGTATCATTGATTATGAACTTTTAGTGGAAGGGTCATTCTGTTACTATGTAATGGATTGGAAGTGGGAAGAATTTATCATTAGGTTAATGATTATCACATATAAAATTATATACCCAATTTTGAATCTCATGTAAAAGACACTCCTGGTCCATTAAATTATCATCAACCTCTAAGCACAATTTTTTGGGATGTCAGATAATATTATAGTGTATGAATTAATTCTCACTAAAGGAAATTGAGAAAATAAGATCCTGATAAGTGTAGGTATGATATCATTTATGGAACCACCTCTACCTATATTCAGGATCTAAATCAGTTCATATCTTTCACTGTAATAATTACTCTTTGGAATATCCATATTTCATATGTCAATATATTTGTGTACTTTTCTGGTTGAGATAGTTAAATCCACACCAATATATTTTGACACATAAACAGTGAAATATCATAGTATGATTAAGGGAAAATAATTCCCTATGAAATATAATGAATTCCAAAAGATCTGTTCCATAAAAATAATTCTAGTTTGAAGGTCACATCATGTTTACCTCCCAATTAAAAAATCTGAATAATAATTAATATTTTTCAATTTTATAGAATTATTTTGGTTTATATAAATCTTCCTCAAGTATTCAGGTGAGGGAGCATGACTACCCATCATTAATAAAATACAAGTATTATAGTTAGGTGGATGGATACAAACAGTGAAGGTACAAGGAATATTAATTTCTGAGAGGGATTTTAGTAACAAAATGTGTAGTTATATTTGGTTAGCAATATGAATTATGGGGAATTGAATTTTTAAAAAAAAGATTCAGACCATCTAAGAAATGTATCCTTCTATTCAAAAAGTGAAATAGTAAATTTTTATTTTTCTATTTTGGAATATAAATTTAATTATAAGAGTTATTTTTTAAATGAAATTCTGTTTTCGTGTTTATTGGAAAATAACTTTACATTTAATTAATTAATTTTTTTAAGTAGAAAAATTTTATATTATTTTTAAATTTTTTTCTCTAAAAAAATTAATATCATTATTCTTGTGAATCATGATATATTCGTTAATTGATGTAATTTTTTTAATATAAAATATACCCATAAACTATTTTTCTCCACTATGTTCCATGATTTTTTGACAAAGAATATCTCTAAATTATTTTAACTATGTGTGATTCTCTATGAATTTTCAATTACATCATCATAATAATTTTTTATTTTTTATTTATCTAGATATTTATTGAAAAAATATAATTCAGTTATTATAAATTAATACTAAAATTATTTATATATATATATATATCACTTTAAAATATTTCTACAGAGATGTTCTACATTTAGAAATAAATATATTATTGTAATTATGCAGTAAGGAAATAAATTACACATGTTTGATTTTTTTTAACATTGAAAATGTAAATAATGATTAGGAATGTGGAGTGAAAAAAACCTAAAGGGATTTTTCCATAATGTCATGGGTGGGGCCAATATTTTCCTTTACTGTTTCCGGTATCTAAAATGATTTGTTCAAGGATTTTATTGACTCGTTGGATTTCATAAAGAAATTATCTAAATTGTTTTCAAAAGTAAATATTTGTTTTTAGAAATACATTTTTTGATAAATTATATTTAAAATGATTGTGTTTTTATAGAAGTAGTATGTCTTATATATTTGAGGTCATCAAAATGAAAGTTGTTTTGTGATATTCAGGACACAGATCTCCCATGAGTAACTATACCAAGTATGCAACATGGCCTCAACTGAGACTCCCAATACAGTAGATGTTGTTGACTAGCATCAAAGGAAATGGGTGTGTCTATGGGGAGACTATACTCTCTTGATAGAGTAAATCACAAGAGAGATAATAGATGAATAAAAAAAGAATAGTAATAATTCATATGGTAAAGGAAGTAATCATTATCATATAAGTAATATATGAACAACTGAAGGGAATTAAACTATATCATACAAATAAATATGATGTCATGTCATGTCTCTATAAGATAAATAACATGCATACATGGATATGGGATGATTATACAATTCATGATATAAAAAATTACCAAAATGAAAAAAAACAATCTATGAATTCCATGATCGATCTTGGAAAACTTATACCCATATCCCATCCTAAATAAAGAGAGGTAAGTTTATAAAGTGGGATTCTTCCCTTCTTCTACACCAGCGAACATATAATATTCCTGGGTGAAAAAATTAATTTATATGTGATGTGAGATAAATCTCAATAGGCCACCACCAACTACGTCTACAAAAATATATTATATGAATATATACTATAATATTGTTCATGTATATTAATGTAATGGATTGATAATTTGAAACCCCAAATTTATTAGAATCATCTGGTTTAAACACATGTAGTCTGGAAATAAGGGTCTGAGTGTAATCAATGGGATAAAAAATGGAATACATCTGTAAAAGAGTTTATATTAGTTTATTAGGCTCATCCCTAGTAATATAGTGTGAATTATGACTCCAACCAATGGGGTTGATTCCATGGTGCCACATGTTCAAATAAATCAACATGAATCCAACTAGTATATCAAATGTATTTTAATATCCCAAAAATAGGTCATGTGAATCATCCTTATACCATAGATTCATTCACATTATATGAAAATTTCTAGATTATACTGTGGGTATAGACCCTAGAATTCATCTCAATAAATCAGAATGGAATATTATGAGTGCTAGAGGAATTACCTTGAAAACTCCTAAGGATATCAATCCTAAACACTCCTATAATGATATAATTATCCAAATGAGGTAGTCACCATATATTTTTTTTAAACCATATACTTATTGCATCATATTCCATCTAATACTAATGCTATTTAATTATTTGAATGGGTTATTACATTAACTATTATTATATATGACATAGTTAGCTAATGTCATTCTTCAAATATCTATCAAATTTATAATTTTAATAGGAAAAGTTAGATCTATAAAAATATACATTTAATAAAAAAAATTTAATAATCCATTAATTAGAAGGATATTCTTTCCTTACCAAGGGCCTACAAATATCCTAAACGGTGTATCAGGTGTACCCATCAAGGGTTAGAAAATTTATTTAAAATGTATCATCCTTCATAGGGTGTTTAACATTGAGCTATCAACATTAAATTTTTTATAGACGTGTTATTAGAGACTAAGGTTATAATTTAGGTGAATGAATTTAAGGGAGATGAATTTTAATATGAAACACCTGACAAAACAAACATGTGAATAACTGGAATAGTTAATAGATGGAAAATCATCATGGGATGAGTCATATATCACATAATGTATCCCATTAGTAGATTCCTTGTCTATTTATATCCCTTAGTTTATTATAGATTGGATGTTAATGGAATAATAGAAAAACTCCCTGAAAATTGTCTATTTGATCTTGAACCATGATAGATTCACAAATAGGAAGAAGAAAAAATAAAGGAGAATATGAAATAGTGAACATGCTAAGATGAATCCATTGAGATGAACTGATAATGATTTCGAGGAGAGAAATGGAAATAGAAGAAAACCCAATCTATTTTCTTAAGAAACTGCTCTCAATTTGATGGAGGAGGAGCATGTGTCCATTTTATTAAGAATTAATATGAGAGGTTTAATTCATAAGGATTTTAAGGGGACAAGAACAATTTTTTATATTTTAAGGGGTCAAATGGTTTTTCCACATTGTTGAACAATTATGTGTCGGATGTGCATGGATTACTATACATTGAGTGAGCTCGGATAGTTTATGATCATGGTTTTAGGAATGTTACACAAACTCTTTGATTTTTATCTATTAAAAATGCATTATTTTTTCATGATCTTGAAGCATATATCATAGTTTTAGTGGAAAATAGTAATCCCACTACATTTCAGTGAACAATTTGGATGGATTCATCAACCCATGTGGCATGGAAAGATTTTTTTATATTAACAAAGACGCATTGTAATTTTTTCCTAAAGACAGGGATTCAGGCTCTATATATTCCATGAAAACCATAATATCTTCTATATCCTTACTAAGAATTAAATTATTTTCAAAACCACAGAATTAAAAAAAATGAAAAGGATTATCACCTCATATAGAAACTGGGTTCTTACAGTTTTATCTAATAAAGGAACTTATCTTTGGTATCCCTTCATTGCATTGTGAAACCTATTCTATAAACAAATATATCCAATGAAGATCTATGTTGGACTCCCACTCACAAGTCGCATCCATTACATGGTTGGGATTCTATTAAACCTGTAATAATGGGACAAATATTCCTCAAAGGGCCTTCATGATCTATTAAAAATTTCATAAAGGATACTCCGCAAATGAAGAACCAATATATAATTCAACACCCCCATGATCAAAATGTTTTTGATATGCCTTCATGAAAATTATTATGTCTTTACATTTTGAAAAAATTGTGTAGTTAATATTACCATTGAGGAAATAGAATCTAATAGGCTAGTGGGAAATATTTATCCAACATCATAAAAGGACTCAAAAAATGATGCAATGGTTTCCACATCATATGTATCATCCTATTCACATTTCTTGGAGATACACTTAAGAATACACGATCAATGACGTTTAATTCGAGAGTTCATTGATGGTGATCTACATATGATTTTAGTATAGGGTAAGAAATATATATATTATCTATGATTAACATTATTTTCTCTAATGTCTCCTGAACAAGACAAGGACCAACTAGAACTGACTCTCACGACATAAATAGTACATGGGTCTATGAAACAACAAACCATAAAAGGACTCATACATATCAACCTGCATTGTTTCCTAAACATTATTATTACTAGAATAATTGATAAGGGATATATTTTTTTTCATGGAACCACCAAAATAATTAGTTCATGCTCAGAGCATGTCATCTCACACATGTATATTTCATTCTTATTAGAAATAAATATGAGGAAGAAAATATGTGCATAGAAGCACCTCTGCACCTAAATATTTTTACAATCCATTCCATGAAATCGATGAGAAATGATAGTCCCTATCAGAAATTGATAGTAAGAGGGACCATATATAGGAATATAATCTCATAGATGAACTATCTTCCAAAAACATCAAATAAGATGTTTTACATGTTATTATTGAGGTTGGTTTCCTCCATCAATCAATCCAAAACTACCCAGACTCTATTGCTACCATGAGGATTTCTTGGTCAGCCAATAAGAAAATAAATTTTGACTTCTTCCAATTTCCATTCCCTCAATTGTAATAACTGTAACAAGCCAGCCGAATTCTAGTTCTCTTCCCTAACCCGCAAATAGTTGGAACACATAATAATAATAACTATAATATGAAATTTCATTATAGGACACCAATAATGGTGACACAATTTATGATAAATAATTGGTATACATGGTTTCCCAACCCCTTTCTATGTATGGTAATATTGAATCAGATTCTCTCACATGTCTTTAGGATCCTAGATATGACCATGTATATATATGATGTTGTGTCTAATGATAGAACAATTCAAAAGTTGGTCCTCACCAGAAAAAAATTCCCATTGCACCAAACCTTTGGGATCTGAATATCACCATCACATGAACTTTCTTGATTTCAAGAGGTAACCGATAAGGATATTTGAAAAATAGTTTCATGAATCACAAAAATATCATGACGCATATCTGGAAATGGATCAATCAATATTCATTCATTATTTTCTTCCTAAATAGATAGTTCCAGAGTCATTTATGTCAGTGCATCAGCTAAATCATTTCCCTTTTCATCATCATATGGAATATCAAATTCAAATTATTGATGGTAATTTAATTGTTTTCAATTTGTGGTTCAATTCAAACTGCATAATGATATATTTGATGTTAATGTGATATGTATACACCATAATGTGATATCTCATAATATAATGTCTGTAATAATAGAAGGCATGAATGAACACTGTAAGCACTTGGTTGGGGATCTGGTAAATTCTCTCATAAGGTCTCAACTATTAAGACACAAATGTAATGAATTGGACCTCCTACATTGGCACTACACATAACCCTATTCTTGTTTCGTCATTGTAGAATATAGAGGCTCTTCTAGAATCTAGTAGAATCAATATTGGTTCTGAATTTAATCTCCCATTTAGCTCCTAACGGAATATCACTATCTTTTTTTTCAATTTAAACATCACACAATTCTCAAACAGTATAGTAAGTGTGGAATAATATCATAAAATGTACGTTATGAAATTCTTATAAAATCCATATATCCCCACGAAAATCACTATATCAATGGGTTATTAGAAATCCCCTAGGAAAAACAACACTCATCTTCTCTAGGTTGAAAAATACTTCTGATTCTAAGATAATATGACCTAAGATGTAATGTCCTGGGGTTTTGGGGTCCATTACATGGTGAAAATCTGATGTTTGGGGTGTTCTGGGTGGTCTGGAAGGCCATCCCAGCTTCTCGGTGAAGATGGCCTCGGCCTACTGGTGGCCTCGGCCTACCTGTAGCTCGTCCAACCGATCGCCTCGGCCTACCAGAAGCTCGGGAAACCATTTTCCTCAACCTACTGGTGGCCTCTACCTACCGGTAGCCTCGGTCTATCAGAAGCTCGGCCTACCGGTCGCCTCGGCCTACCAGTAGCTCGGCCTATCGGTGGCCTCGGCCTATAGGTAGCTCGGCCTACCGGTGGACCCGGCCTACCGGTAGCCTCGGACAACCGGTATCTTGGTCTACCATTAGACCTAGCCTACCGGTGACCTCTCCACGGGTTTTCCAGTATCACCTCCTTTGCGCGAATTGGGTTGTAAGCCATGTTTTGACCCCCATTAAGCCTATTTTAAAGCCCATTAATGGCATATAACAAAGTGTTTGGTGAGTTAACCTCCTTAAATGAAAAACCATGTGTTTTGGTCATGCCTTTAACCGCATTTTCAGAAACGCCTCTACCACATCCAGTGATGAGTCCTTCCTTGGTTAATGAGTTGTGCGTCAGTTTTAACCACCCCGAAGGGCAGGGACTTTTTATGTTGGACATGTGGGGTGGTCCAGCTGCGTGGTCAACCCATGAACCCGCTTCTTCCGTGGTTTCGAGTTTTTCTCCATATCTTAACCATCCCAGGGATGCCGTATCTCAACCTTTATAACCTACATGCTTCTCTTCTCACTAGGACTCTTTTTCAATATCTCCCTGTGCTCGGAATACCCTTTCTCCGGACGAGTCGTAACCCCACAATGTTTACCTTGATCGTGTTCCGTGGAGTTCATGCTACTCCTGATTCCCAATTTCCACACGAGGACTTAACGTCGATCCTTGATCAATCAGGTAGGTATTTTTCTCCTTCTTCTCTCCTTTCTGTGCATCATGCGGGGAGGGTATGATTTTGTCTCTGTGGAAATTGATGAAACCAAACTTAATGAAGATAATGAATGGACCTCTAAAGAAGCAAGGGTGGGGGGTGTGATCAATGTTCTTTTGAACTCTTTTATATTGATATGTCTTCTGAATTATACAGGCCTATTCTCACTGAAAATCATGGCCGTTGGTGGCCTTTCTATGTGCACTAATGAACCTGGGTGCTCCTGGATGTTTAAATAAACATAATATGGAATTAGTTAATTACGTATACTCGGTTAAATAAATTGAAAGCACTAGGATCAACCCTTTTCTGTGATAACTCCAGTTAAAGCCCAGTGGAATTGAAACCATGGAGTGTGTTATATATTTTAAATCTCAAAATACCTGCATGGGCCTGCTTCATTTTGGTGATAGTGGTTTGGTTGTTTTCTTTCATGGGGCTTAGATTGCTAGGGTAATACGGTTGGGGATGGGATCCCCTGTTGCTATACTTTCGCTGGTTGTGAATCTGAGGGTGTGCGGTTGCTCTGCTGTGACATGAATTTGGGTGGGATCCTCTGTTGTTCGGAAACTGTTGGCTCATGGATTTTTTTGGGGACATGGGGCCGTGTCTCAGGGTTTGTTTTGTTTTCCGTACTTTAAGGGATCTCACTTGGTCCCTAGTTGTTGTGACTTTAAAAGAGAACCGGGTGTGAATGATTAAATTTCCTGATTGGTTTCCTTCCATAATTATTGTTGTTTCATCTATGAATGTGCATGTTATTTTCCCAATAGTGAAGGGATTAACTCATACTGAACTGTTATGTAATGATAAAATGAATAGGGAAATTGGGAATTGTTTGTTGTGTGACTGTTTTCTGAGGAAGCAGTGCTTGGGCACCTGCATGTATCGGTTGGGGAGCCATAGGTTGGGATGTGTGTTGGTATATATATGTGTAAGTGTATGTTTTGTGTTTAGTCCCACCCCACCCACTTTTGGCACTTAGTTTCGGAAAACCCATTTCATGGGGAAGGGTGTTTCCCCCTAGTTACTATCCTTTCCACTCCCTCTTCTCTCAGCTGTGAGAGGTGGAGGAGACCTTACACCCAAGATTCTTCTAGTAGGTTTCGTTTGGTGTGTTGTTATCCCATGAATCTTCGGGTAGGTTTGTTTTCCCAGGTGTCTTCGGGATGAGGCCCAGGTGTGAGGAGGCAGGGATGGATGTTTGTGAGGCCCAGGTGTGTGCGGGCCAGGATGTGGATGGTTGTGAGTCCTAGGTGTGTGTGGGTATGAAGAGCATGGTAGCATCAGTACATTTTCCATTAGGGATGAGCAGCTTGCTAGTAGAGGAATTGTTGGTGTGGGGTACCCAAATGCTTGGTTCTTTACTATTATCTTACTGCTTGTGTTATTTGGTGAGTGTGGCCGGTGATGCCGGATGGATAGATTCCTTAATAGATGATGTTTTTTCTGCTTCTCAGGGGACTTTAGGACATCTCCCCACTTGTGCATGAGATATTTAGGTTTTCCTATTGAGTATACTTTTTATCTAACCCAACGTTTACATTCAGGTTTCTAGCAGGGCTTCGGATGCTGTGCAAGAACATACTGGTATGGACATTTGAGTTATTGTTGGTCATTGTTGGATTCTGGTTAGCCTTTTTTTCTTTCATGTTGGGTATTTTAATTTGGATTCCTTGTAATTTTTTTAGTTTTATTATTAAAACATCCATGTAGTTTAGTTTTTACCTTGAGTTTTCTATACTTGGTGGTGTTTGTTGTTGAATCGTTCTTTCCTCCAATCTTGGTAAACTAAAATGGGTAATTCCCCCATATTGAGAAAATGTTATACCCTTAGTGCTAGTTGCCACTCCAGGGCCTACTGGATGCGGGACTCGGGGTCATTATCTCTCCTTCAACATAAAGAAGTAAGGTATTGGAAATCTGTTGTCTCTTCCCTCCTTTCGGTGAAGGCGGGTCGTGACAGAATGGTATCGGAGCCGGTGGTTGAGGGATAGGATGGAGTCTTGGGTTAGGTACAGTGAGGATTTCATGGGATGGTAGGGTAATAATGTTACGTGATCTTGGTTTGTGAAATAGTCCAAGTGAGACTACATATATTTCAGGGTAGAGACCCTAGGGAAGGTTCATGCATCATACAGATTGTGTTTTAATTGATTTGGGGAACCTTGGGAAGAAAAATTTAATAATAATAATAATAATTTCCCTTGCTACTCGGGCTTAGGAATTCTTTGTTTACCTTGCAGCAATGGAACCCAGACGTTATCAATGAGCAACTCGGGCAGTTGAGGCCCAGCGGATTGAGGCAGTTGACTAGCAGAGGATTGACCGAGATGAGGAGGACGACTTGTGGCCGAGGACTCTGCGCTCCTTCCAAAGACAAACCCTTGAGAAGTATGAGGGAAGCATTTATGACTCAGTAACTGAGGGATGGATCGAGGAGCTAGGCATCACCTTCTCTTTGACTAGTGCTCTGAGGGAGTACTGGGTTCCGTTGGCAGTCAGTCAGCTGAGAGGAGTAGTGCGTCAGTGGTGGACGCTTATCCTAGGAGAGAAGACAAAGGCAGAGGTTTGTTGTACTATTTTCATGAAGGAATTTTGTGAGGAGTTACTCTCCTCTATGAAGAAGAATGAGAAGAGACAGGAGTGGCTCTCCCTTCAGCAGGGAAGTATGTTAGTCGGGGAGATGGGGTTCAAGTTCAAAGATCTATTGCACTTTTCCCATGATCTCTTTCCAGATAAGGAGTCTCGGGCAAGATGGTTAGATGAGGCACTTTGTCCTTCTCTACAGTACGCTATCACTCCCTTCAATCCTCCGACATACCTAGCAGTATAGAAGAAGGCCGAGATAGTAGAGAGGATTCACTCGAAGGGAGGCACAACCCAAGAAGGGAAACAGATGAGTTCATCAAAGCAGAAGGTAGTCAGCAGGAGGTCTCCAGCGACAGGGCCTTCCAGGTTTCGACAAGTAGGGATTAAGCCTCATCAGTTCCAGTCCCGAGAATCTAGCCCTCACCCCTTTTCCACAGGTCCTGGACCGAAGCATTTCTCTTACAGAGTTTTCGGGCACGTCTAGAGAAGGTTTCCAACTCGAGCTCCACATGGTGGAGGTGGGCAGTTTCAGCACCCACCTTAGCAGTATCTGTTGCCGGTGAGGCCTTTCCAGAAGCAGCAGTAGGCCCCTAGCCATCCGAGGGACAACCTTGTGGGAGGATACCAACACCAGGGTGCTCCTCAGGGACCACGACCAGGTCGTGGTCGGGGAGTTGGTCTATAGAAGCGAGGCAGAGGAGCTTGGCGTGGAAAGTTTCATGCTATAGAGTTAGCAGATATAGTGGGACCAGATTTCGTTCTAGGTACGATCAGTTTATTCAGCACTCTTATTTCTACCTTGTTTGATTCGAGAGATTAAAAATTCTTTTTTACACTCGAATTATCCCATGCTCTTGGTCTGGATGCCGAGATACTTTCTGTGCCCCTAGTGTTGAGAACACCAGTAGGGGGTCAGACCAACATATCTTACTTTTTACAGTGATGTAGACTGATGTTAAGACCACATCCGCCCAGTGGAGACCTTCTTTCATTACAGATGCAGCAATAAGATGTCATTCTAGGCATCGATTGGTTATTCTCCATGCATTCCATCATCGACTGCTATTTGAGAAGGATAGAATTCTCCAACGAGTATGGACAGTGTGTGGATTTTTTTGGGGAGCAGAGTTATCAAGTGGGGAGTCGACACATGAATCCACACCTTTCTATTTTGGATGGGGTGTCAATAGAGTCAGAGGATGCATGAATGATGGATGTCCCAAAGGTTTCAATAAAATTCCCTGATGTCTTTCCCGATGAGGTTGTGACTCTACCCCCTCAACGTGACGTTGAGTTTGGGATAGACTTACATCCTCATGCCCGCCTGATCTCGATGGATCCTTATCGGATGGAACCTTCTGAGGTGTGGGAGTTTTGGATTCAGATTGACGATCTAATGGAGAAGGGCTTTGTTCGACCTAGCGTGTCATTGTGGGGTGCTCCAGTTTTGTTCGTAAAGAAGGCGGATGGTAGCCTATGACTGTGAATAGACTACCGGAGGTTGAATCAAGTGACAGTCAAGAATTGTTACCCCCTCTCGAGGATAGTATATCTTTTCGACCAGCTTAGGGGAGCAGATTGGTTCTCTAAGATCGATCTACAGTCTGGATACCACCAGTTGAGAGATAAGGAAGGTGATATCTCGAAGAAGACTTTCAGATGCAGATATTGCCACTTTGAGTTCGCGGTCATGCCATTTGGCGTTACAAATGCACCAGCTATGTTCATGAACCTCATGAACTCTATCATCCGAGAGTTTCTGGACTAGTTCATTGTGGTGTTCATCTACGGCATCCTTATCTACTCAAGATCAGAGGAAGAGAAAGTTGAGCATCCTAGGGAAGTTTTGGGAGTCAATCGACACCACCATCATTATGGAAAATTGTCTAAGTACACGTTCTTAACACGAGAAGTACATTTCCATTGACACGTAGTGTCTCATAAGGGAATAGTAGTAGACCTGTCAATGGTCAAGGTAGTCATTTCATGGGTAACACCCAATAATGTGGTGGAAGTTCGTAGTTTCCTAGGTTTGGCAGGATTTTACCGGAGGGTTGTGCCCGACTTCTCTTGAGTTGTAGCTCCATTGAAAACATTGAATAGGAAGGACTAGGACATCGTGTGGAGTGACCAGTGCCATAAAAATTTTGGCTACCTAAATGAGAAGCTGGTTAGTGCTTCAGTACTCAGATTGTAAGAGGAAGGGGTGTTGTTTGAAGTGTTATGTGATGCTTCTGACATTGGTTTTGGATGTGTGTTGATGCAGTAGTGAGGATTGATTTCTTATGGGTCTAGTCAGTTACGTCCTCAAGAACGTAGCTATGCCACCGACGATCTGGAGCATGCGGTCGTGGTGCTCGCATTGATGTTGTGGGAGAATTATCTCATCGGAGAGCGCTTTGTGGTCTTATTAGATCACAATAGCTTATGTTATGTCTTTTCCCATCGGGATCTGAACACGCGGAAGGGGAGATGGGTTGAGTTCCTCCAAGATTATAACTTCGAGATCTCTTATACTAACGAAAAGTGTAAAGTGGTGGCTGATGCCCTGAGCAGGAAATCACAGAAGTAGGTAGTTCGGGAATCTATCGATTCTCGGAGAGCGATGGAAGAGTTAGCGGCCTTGCATTTGGATGCAATGGTGGAAGGTGGAAGAGGATGTCTGTTTCAGATGACTGTAGTCTCCTCTTTAGTGGTGCATGTGGAAGAGTCTCAGTGGGAGGACTCTAAGGTGGAAGTGACATGAGATCTTGTTTATTAGTGAAATTCTCTTGAGGGATGGTTGGGGGATGGTCATCATGAGATTATTTGCTGTGGAAAGCTTTTTATTCCAGAGATGTTGCGTAAAGGTGTTCTCTGTCTGTTCCATGTCTCAGCTTTAGAGGTACATCCTGGGGTCTGAAAGATGTACCAAGGCTTGAGGGGACAGTTTTGGTGGCCCGGGGTAAAGCGGGTGGTGGTAGAGTTTGGGGAAAAGTTTCTAGTGTGTAGGCAAGTGAAGGTTGAACACCATTTTCCTGGAGGGTTGTTACAGCCTTTAGATGTTCTCGAGTGGAAGAGGGATGACATCTCGATGGAATTTGTCATAGGGCTACCCAGGGCTCAGAGATGCTAAGATTACATCTGGATAGTGGTGGATCAGTTGACAAAATCAGAACACTTCTTGGAGATTAACGAGTCGAGCCCGGTGAGCACCTTAGGCTAGAGGTACATCGATGAGGTGGTGCGATTGTACGGAATTCCAAGATCTATTGTCTCCAATCGAGACATGCTATTTACCTCAAAAGTCTAGAGGGGATTACATCATGCCTTTGTCACCCAGCTACGCCTTATCACTACTTTCCAACCTCAAACAGTTGGGCAAACAGAACGAATGATCCAGACATTGGAAGACATTCTGCAGGCATTTGTTCTAGATTTTGGGGGATCATGGGTACGACATATTCCTCTGGTGTAGTTTGCTTATAACAATAAATTCCATTCCACTATTGGTATGACACCATTTGAGGTCTTGTATGGAAGGTCATGTCGTTCAACCATTTGCTGGACAGAGATTGGGGAAGTAGCTGTTGTTGGTCCAAAAGTGGTGTAGGGAACCACTGAGAAGGTTTAGCTCGTGCGTGAGAGGATGAAGGAAGCCTAGGACCGGTATAAGTTTTATGCCGATCGTAGGAGGAGGCCCTTGGAGTTCTAGGTTGTAAATCATCTGTTCTTGAAGGTTTCCCCTTGACATGGGAAGCGAAGTGTTGGGAAGGGGATTAAGCTCTCCCCTAGGTTCATCGGACCTTTTGAGGTACTAGGACGATTTAGTGAGGTGGTGTATCAGCTGGTGTTGCCACCTCCGTTGGAGAATGTTCACGACGTCTTTCATGTCTACCAACATTGTCGATATCTACACGATGACTCCGACGTCATCGATTGGGGAGAGTTAGATGTCGAAAACAATGCGACCTTCGTAGAAATACCGATAAATATTGAGGATCATAATGATAAATTGCTTCATAGACGAACCATCCTCTTGGTTCGTTCGTTGTGGAGGCATGGTGGCCTGGAGGAGAGAACTTTGGAGCGGGAGGCCCAGTTACGCGTTCAGTACCCATAGCTATTTTTACTTCCTTGTTGTTGTTGTTGTTGTTATGAGTTCTATTGAGATGTTTCAACTTGTGGTTTAAAATATGAAATGCTTGTTCTGCTTGTTTTGACACCGAATGTGTGGTGATGGGAAACCAGACTGCTAATTAAGGCGCATTAATGTGGATGCGATTAAACCCGTGTGGGCGAGTCAATGCCGCCCAAAGCAGATAATATCCTGACATATAGGAAGGGAGTCCTAGACTCAGGTGTTGGATAATGTGATCCTTGTGCTTTTTGTGAATGTTTGTGGTTGATAACTATTGGGGGAGTATTCCTAATGTAGGGGGGTTCTGTTCCAGCTTTTGAACAACTCAGGGGTTTTCCCCTGAGAAGTACCTTTAGAGGGTTGTTGTTTGGACCCCACTTTTATCCTTTCTAATTTTTTATTAATTTATAGGGGACGAGAATAGTTTGAGAACTATCCAATGTAATGGATCGGGGTTTTTGGGTCCATTACATGGTGAAAATATGAGGTTTGGTGTGTTCTGGGTGGTCTGGTGGGCTATCCCGACTTCTCAGTGAAGATGGCCTCGGCCTACTGGTGGCATCGGCCTACCGGTAGCTCGACCTACTAGTATCCTTGGCCTACCGGTCGCTTGGCCAATCGTTGGACTCGACCTACCGGTGGCCTCGGCCTACCGGTAGTCTCGGCCTACTGGTCGCTTGGCCTACCAGGAGCCTCGGCCTACCGGTCGCTCGGCCTACCGGTAGCCGCAGCCTACCAGTAGCATGGTCTACTGGTAGACCTAGCCTACTAGTGACCTCTCCATGGGTTTTCCAGTAGTTCCTCCTTTGCGTGAATTGGTTTGTAAACCATGTTTTGACCCCCATTAATAATTTTGTAAAGCCCATTAATGGTGTTTAATAAAGTGTTTGGTGAGGTACCCTCCATAAATGGAAAACCATGTGTTTTGGTCATGCCTTTAACAATATTTTCGGAAACGCCTCTGCCACATCCTCTGATGAGTCCTTCCTTGGTTATGGATGTGTGTGTCAGGTTTAACCGCCCCGAAGGGCGGGGACCTTTTTATGTTGGGCATGTGGGGTGGTCCAGCCGCGTGGTCAACCCACGATCCCACTTCTTCCACGGTTTCGATTTTTTTTCCATATCCTAACCGTCCCGGGGATGCTCTATCTCAGCCTTTATAACCTATAGGTTTCTCTTCTCCCTAGGATTATTTTTCTCTATCACCCTATGCTCGGAATACCCTTTATCTGGACGAGTTGTACGCCCACTAAGTTTTACTTGATCAAGTTCTATGGTGTTCCTGCTACTCCTGATTCCCAGTTTCCACACAAGGACTTAATGTCGATCCTTGATCAATCAGTTAGGTATTTTTCTCCTTTGTCTCTCCTTTCTGTGCATCATGTGGGGTGGGTATGCTTTTGTCTCTATGGAAATTGATGAAACCAAACATAATGAAGAAAATGAAAGGAACTCTAAAGAAGTAAGTGGGGGTGTGATCGATGTTCTGATGTACTCTTTTATGTTGATATGTGTTGTGAATTATACGTTCCTATGCTCACGAAAAATCATGGTCGTTGGTGGTCTTTCTCTGTGCACTAATGAAACTCGGTGATCCATGATGTATAAATAAATGTAACATTGAATTGGTTAATTAAGTATACTCGGTTAAATAAATTTATAGCACCAAGATCAACCCTTTTCTGTGATAACTACGGTTAAAGCCTAGTGGAATTGAAACCATGGAGTCTGTTAAATCTTTTAAATCTAAAAATACCTACAAGGGCCCGCTTTGTGTTGTTGGTAGTGGTTTGGTTGTTTTCGTTCACAGGTTTAGATTGCTGGGGAGATATGGGTGGGGATGGGATTCCCTGTTGTAATACTTTCGCTGGTTGTGAATCTAAGGTTGTGTGGTTGCTCTTCTGTGACCCGAATTTTGGTGGGATCCTCTGTTTTTGGGAAACTGTTGGCCCCTGGATTTTTTTTGGGGACATGGGGCTGTGTCTCGGGGTTTGTTTTGTTTCTAGTACGTCAAGGGATCTCACTTGGTCCCTAGTTGTTGTGACTTTACAAGAGAACCGGGTGTGAATGCTTAAATTACCTGATGGTTTTCCTTCCTAATTTATTGTTGTTTCATCTGTGAATGTGCATGTTAGTTGCCCAGTAGTGAAGGGATTAACTCACACTGAAGTGTTATGAAATGATAACATGAATAGGGAAACTGGGAACTGTTTGTTGTGTGCCTGTTTTTTGAGGAAGCAGTACTTGGGAACCTTCTTGTATCGGTTATGGAGCCATAGGTTGGGCTATGTGTTGGAATATATATTTGTAACTGTATGTTTTGTGTTTAGTCACACCCCACCCACGTTTAGCACTTAGTGTCAGATACCCCATTTCATGGGGAAGGGTATTTCCCCCTAGCTACTCTCCTTCCTTCTCCCTCTTCCCTCAGTTGTGATGGATGGAGGTGACCTTACACCCAAGATTCTTTTGGTAGGTTTCGATTGATGTGTTGTTATCCCAGGACTCTTCGGGCATGTTTTGTTTCATAGGTGTCTTCGGGATGAGGCCCAGGTGTGTGAGGGAAATGATGGATGGTTGTGAGTCCCAGGTTTGTGCAGGCAGGGGTGTGGATGGTTGTGAAGCCCTGGTGTGTGCGAGCAGGAAGAGCGTGGTAGCGTCATGACATTTTCCGTTAGGGATGAGCAGCTTGATAGTGGGAGAAATAGTGGTGCGGGGTACCCAAATGCTTTGTTCTTTACTATTATCTTACTTCTTGTGTTATTTGGTGAGCGTGGACTGTGAGGTGGGATGGATAGATTCCTTAATAGATAATGTTCCTTCTGCTTCTCACAGGACATTAGGAAGTCTCCCCACTTGTGCATGAGAGCTTTAGGTTTTCCTACTGAGTATACTTTGTATGCTCACCCTATGTTTACTTTTAGGTTTCCAGGAGGGATTAGGAGGCCGTGCAAGACCTTATTAGTCTGGGCGTTGGAGTTGCTATTGGTCGCTGTTGGATTCTGCTTAGCCTTTTTCCTTTCTTGTTGGGTATTGTACATTGGATTCCTTGTACTTTGTTCAGTTTTATTATTAAAACATGCATGTAGTTTGGTTTTTACCTTGAGTTTTCTATACTTGGTGATGTTTGGTGTTGACTCATTCTTTCTCCCAATCATGGTTAACTAAAAAGGTTAATGCCTCCCATATTGTGAAAATGTTATACCCTTGGTGCTAGTTGCCAAACCGGGGCCTACTAGAGGTGGGACTACGGGGTCATTATCTCTCATTCAACTTAAAGAAGGAAGGGCTTGGCAATATGTTGTCCCTTCCCTCCTTTCGCTGAAGGCGGGTTGTGACATAAGAAGTGAACCTACTTGATTCAGAATTAGAAAATTATATGGTTAGTATAAAACATAATCTCTCTCATTGTACTCAATATGAAGTTATGATATTTGGCATTGTTTCATTGAGTTAGAGTGTAAATACATATTTTTTACACAAAAACCATGATGAGGGAATCCATGTAGGGTTGGAAAACACTATTCATCAAGGCCATGAAAATAGAAGGAACATTTATAAGACTGAATGACATAAAATGGTACTCATAAAAATCATACATACTTCATAAATATGAACATGTTGTTTATCATGTTCTGAATCAATTGGAATGATGACTCTATTCTACGACAATCATTGATAACAATCAATATCCTCAGAGCTGTTTGAAGAGATCATCTCTATGGGGAAATGGATGTTTTTTTAACAGTAATATAGTTCATCAAATGGTAATCATCACATGGCCTAAGGTTTCAATATGGATTATTTGTAATAACAAATTGATAACCCAAAGACATTGTTTTGGCTCAGTTAATAACATTATTCCATAAGTCCTCCAACTCTTGCTTAAGATTATAGACCTTCATAGGTTCCATAATGTATGGAGGAATTTATAGTTGATCTTCTCATAGAACAAGATCGATAATAAAATATAACTCTCTCTTGAGTGGTTATGTAGTGTTTTTTAGTGAAGAAATCCCTAAAATCATCTTGAAATAATGAATTATTTTTTAGGAAAATTCCCTGCACCTAAAAAACGGTTATATATATAGGATGTCACGCCACATGCCTTACGATGCTCTAGTTAGAATTATTATTAAGAGCCATTTATCCCACCCATGTGATGATAAATATCACCCTAATATGATGTTAATGATAACCTACTCCAATAGATGTCCACAAAGTCATGATCAGGGACCAGCTAGTTCATCTCAAGAATCAAAAACAAATATACTTATTTTAAGGACGAATAAGTCCCATATGAACTTTTTAAAAGGTTCCCCAAGGTGGAAGTTGATCCATTTGAATATACCCTTTTACCATACACCCAATGGTGTGTCCAGGTTCATCACTCCACAAGGGAAGATATTTCTATGTATAAGATATACCATGATCGATATAGTGATAAAGAAGTTAGAATCATGGGCACTATAGAACAGACAAAAAATTATTGGCTACTAGATTTGAAACTTGTAAAATTGAGGGTCATACCCTATACTCCTTGGGTATCTTTTATAGTTTGAGAAACATGCATGATCTATGAACAAAATCAATAACTAGACTACCTAAAGTATCATTGCAATACAAGAGTTTATAAATATATGTCTGGATACCCTGGTGATGACCTCCTCTTTGGCCTGCTCGACTCGTGTACCCCATATTCCTTCCTAATGTAAGGCCATAAATCATGAACCTAAACACAAAGCTTGTTCGGCTCACTAATCCATCAAAAATAGAAGTAATCCTTCATCAAAACCATCAATTATGAGGCATATAGAAGAAAGAACATCACTAAAGATGGCTCATATCACACAAAAACATCACATGGCCCATCTATCCATACTAATGGATTAAATTTGAGGTCCAAGTGAGGATACTCTATAAAACACTAATATTACTATAATCCCGAAGGATAATATTTTTTCCCTAGAAGTCACAATCAATGTAAAGGTAGATAGGTGAATGAAATTCTCCTACGAATGGATGATATACATTAGTTTATCATCAATGCTCCTTACTCATGGTATATCATCACTAGAAAAAATACTATCAAGGATTTGAGTATTAGTGAAACTTGTTGAATAGTCCATGATAGACCTAGAACCCTTCTATGGATGCATGAAATTCAGGGATTGGTTAGATCCCATAGATTGATCAAAATGTCATTACTGGAGGCAGTCTGGATGTTTAACTAACTACACCCTAATGGTGACCAACCAATATAAATGAATCCCACTAGTACATGGGATAATCAAACAACATATTGGTGGTCATATTGACCATCCTCTGTGTAAGAATCTCTAAATTATCGAAGATAGATAAAATGGAATGTACCCATGAATCCATTTCCTGAGGAAATACATCCTTTTATAAGTTAGAGGATGATACAATTGGGCCTCATTAGTAAGACCAGACATCATATATATTGTTCGGGGAACACCTTGCATAGACTACATACAAAGTTGTAAACTCTTTTGATGATGAGTGTCATTCTATAGTACATGAATGGAATGTGGGGACTCATGTGGAACTACTATAGGTTTTAATGTTGTCTCAGGGCCACCACCTTTGAATAATGGTAAATACTACCCTCCTAGTGCACGACTAGAAGATGAAATTGTGTATTATCTCTATAAATTCACGGTGAAAACCTGAAAAAACTATTTTAAAGTAGATATAACCAATAAAAAAGGGAATAGAAATATGAAAATGGTTCATCACCAAAGGTAAACAATCGAAACTACCCACTAAGAAGGACATGGAATTAATATGTTTTCAGGTTTTAATGTACAATGGTTTTGATTTATAGAGTATAAATTTCATTTTACTGAGGGAAACATTATTTAAATTTCACATGCACTTCTAATTTGTAGTAAACCACTTCATTTATAAATTATAAATACACATTTATGTATATGAGTGTGTTTATACATATTTCAATGCACAATTAAATGGATTTCTATTCCATTTAATTATGGATCATAAATATTATAATATGACATTGACACCCAATTTATTTTCAATCGACTCCCACTATATCTGGTCTCATAATTTAATGTGTATAATTCGAGGGCTATAATATGATGAATATACTTTCAAATTTTTTTAGGAAAATATAAATTATAATATTAATAGATAGTCCTGTAATCTCATCCACATTCCAACACATGTAACTAGTATTATATATATTACACAGGTTGTAATTGGATATTTACAATGCCACCCTAAATATATAAAAGAATCAAATATGTAGGATGATGATGAAAATTTAAAAAAACCAATTCCCCTTTCCCGACAGAAGGTTACAGTAGCACATGAATATATAAAAACATTTTACTATTTATCATTCATTGGAAACACATTTATGGAAATGCATAAAATTGACCTATATGACATGGAGTGTCCATGGAATGTGAATCATAATTTCCAATAATGATACAGGTAACAATTCTACATTCCATATCAGGATATGGTAGAATCTCAAAAAATGTAAACAAATACCAAAATTCCTTATCATCACCCAATGGTGAAAGTATATCATCTGTAATTTGTGAGTATAGAATAATCTCTTCTCATTACTATGACATTATGTGTTTACCCCCAATGCAGGTTAGCTACTCCCCCGAGAAACATACGAAATTGTTCCAACATATTCCTAATATCTTATATAAATTCCCTAATGAATAATAAAATGAATGAAAAATTATATAATAACTCTTTGTGACATCCTGGACTATGTGCTTCCTCGTGTAACACAACCCAACTAGCCACAAGTCATTTTTCATGCATCTCAATATGCTAGAGGTTGTAGGCTTTCAACAAGGGCCTATGGTGATTCAATGGGGTGAATATTCCCCCATGTTTTAGTGGATATCAATAGATATAACATAAGAATATATAATAAAAGCATAACAATAAATATGTTAGTAGATGTAATTATAATAGTCCAAAAAAATAAATGAACACAAGAGTATTAAACTATATCTTATATAAAAATGATGTCATTTCACGTATCTTTAAGAAGGGAAATTTAATACATCGTAGTAGGTCGATGGTAGAATACATGATAATAAAAATTAACCGAAGAAACTATTCATGCATCATTAGCTCTAGATCAGTCTTTTGCTACCATGATATGTTCATAAAGTAAGAATATCAAGTATCCCAAGAGGGATGCTTCACTTTTTCAACACATAGTATCATAAAATCGTCATGTATTCCTATAGAGGCCTGAATCTGGGGTTAGATAAATATATATAGGAGCCACTAATAATGTCTATATAAATCCATTTTTAGAAAATAAGCTATAATAGTTCCAAGGTATATGAAAGTATATAAGTGATAATGTAACAAACCAATACCTGCTTCAGCCTAAACTAGTGACTCTGAAATGTAACCATTTAATTAATTTATTTAGATTTTTTTATACTTATAGAACACATAATTGTGTGAACAGTACTGAAATAGATCATAATAATGATAAATGTGGATATGAGGGCGAAACAAAGGCATCCTTATCCTCAAGGGTCAATCAAATTCATAGTAGTAATTCATGTAGTACGAAGATAAGGGAATGAGTGTAATTCAAGGGGTACAAAGAAGTAATTACACTATAGAAGATTATAACTGAGTCTATAGAGATCTTACATAGTAATCCCATGCTAGGAATTATTGGGCCCAATTGGTCAAATTTATGAAACTACACCTCTGAAGAAAAAATGATGAATCCAAGGAGTTGATCCAAATAAGTATTATTATATAGAAAATATGACATGTGAGTCATTAGTACAATACTGATGCATTCACATGATATGAAAAGGACATGATTACATGGTGGGTATCTCCCACAACAATCAGCCTGATAAACTGGTATGAGAACCTCTGAGTGATCAAGTCATTCCCATGGGATTCTGAGGAAATATCGTATCTGGACTCTCTTATAAAGAAACAATATTCAAAATTAGTAGACACCTTTTACTCAATAAAACTATATATTTATGTAAAATAGTTCATCTAACCCTCTTGTATGTTAATCATTTAATAGGTTCATTCAATTACTTTAATTAAACATCATAAGCTAAACACCAGACATGCAACAAATAACAATACAATTTATAATTTTACTATGGAAGGTGATATCAATAAACCAATACTTGAAATAACCTGATTTTTATGATTTATTATTTATAAATAAAAAATTACCTTACTGATATTCATCTCAAACACACTCAAGAATTTTCTTGTTTGATCCCTTAATGGGTCACGAAATGTGTAGCAATGCTTTCATCCATCTTGGGGTGGTCTAGATTGATGTATAAACCATAACTTTTTTCTATATTTAAAATTAGAGCCTTAGTAATCTATTTAGTGGATGCAACATAAGAGATACTATTTTAAAATTTAAATACCGAGTTAAAACACCATGAGAATAGTGGATAAAATATATTGAAGAAATGACATTAATGGATGAGTTAGAGTGCACCTAACTATTACAATAATAGATTCTTCCTCTAGTTTTGGCACTTAGTTTGGCATGGATAAGATTAAAATGGAAGAATAGATGATGACCCTGAGTATGGGGGAAATGTACTCTCACCAAAATAGAATTGTATATAGAAATAAGAAATACGAATGGAAACTAAGGGTTGGATCACTTATTGATAGAAATCCTACGAGATAAACATACCTGGATTTTGTGGTCATATAGTGATGGGATAAAAACCTAGTTATTTCCATGGAATGACCTATTAATATGGAGGAGGTGATTCTATTATCTAGAGGAAAAATAAAAAAAATATTTCGTGTTTTAATTATTTTAAGGAAATAAATTTCATTTTCCACATTTTAAATATCCACATGGTTAATGACACGGTTTGAAAGACCATGCACCTACGTTTTGTGGCTTACTGTCCAAGGAGGGGTCTCTCACATTTCTTAATTATTTCTTGCAAAAAATTCATAAATCAAAAAAAATTCTCTATTTAAAAACTATATCACGTTCACATGGTCATGCATCACCGACCACATGGTTAGAGAAAACTGTGTTTCCCTCTATTGTGCAGCGAATAACACATATGATTTCCTTAAAATATATGGGATATGAAATACAGTTTCTACTTACCCTATGGGCATGTATTTTAATCCAAAAGATGGGTGTCTAAGCTTTTAAATTCTCTGAGAGCCTACATTTCCTCTATTTATATACTAGGAATTCACATTAGCTAAAAAATTAAGAGGTAAATAAAAAGGAAAAGGATTTGTACCACATAGAAAAAAAAATTTGACATATTTTAATCTTCATTTTAATGAAATTAATTTTTTTAAAAAAATTTAATTATTAAAATATTAAAATACATTTTAAAAAAATAATTCCTAATGGACAAAGTAATTTTTTCGGAAAAACTAATTTTAATATTTAATGAGAATAATAACAATTAATATTATAATTTGTTTTATATATATTAATGAGATTTTGTTACTTACTACATGTTTTTAAACAAATTCATATAGATTATGTATGAATATGAGATATTATGAAGTAATGATAAGCTTTAATGATGTTTTTTATTCATTGTTCCATTGAAATTATAGTAAAAAGAAATTTAATAAGGGAATAGAATGATTTTTGATATGTAATAAAACCCATCATTCTCTAAATTTGTAAACTTATAAAGTTCTTAGGTATTTAATCCCTCAATTTTTTTTGAATTTAATTATATCATTCTATACATATTGAGTTATTTGAATTATTTTATATATAATCAATTCCAATATATATATATAAAAGAAAACATTATGTATTTTTGGAACATTATAATAGAGTATGGGATTGGGGCATGATAATTATTATCAGATTAAATAATTGAATATGATCATTAAGAACTATTTCATGAGAATTTTTGACAAATAAGGACTCTTCGCCAATATGATTTATAAGCATATGGATTCCTATAGGGATAGAGGTAAGAGGCATACATAAAACATGTATATTCCTATAGTGTTCACTGATAGGTATCACATATGTCACACTGGGTATGGTATTGGACCATTATAAACCTTTCTCACTCATAATGATCCTTCCAGTTTCATTTAACTCATAGTTGGTATAGGATTTGGGATCAATATCAACAACATGAGAAAAAAATACCATCACATGTATATCAAATAAATAATGAAAAAATGACCATTCCTAAAATCTCACTAACATTCTACGTGGAACTATAAACTCGAGACCTTCCCCTTACATCAAACACATATCATTATCCACAAAAATATGATGATTCTTTTTCTTTGTCATCTCATAATATAGGGAATTGAAAGGGTTCCCCAAGACACACAAAAACTCTTTAATACCATCTAAAATTCATCACCCATAAGTAACTTTACATCCCCCCTCCAAATCTAGACCAAGGCCTCAATATCCAATCAATATCATCATCAATACCCTCAATCATATTCCAAATTACCTATATATTAGAGGATCCATAATCCAATCATTCAATGGGAAATACTCTTTGTCATACCCCTTCTAGTCATACAAGACTCATCCTACACATTATTCCCACAATATCGCAATCTAACCCTAGTATTATGATCATATCTATATAGATATGTACGGTTATCACACCCTTTACACTTGGACAATGACTCCCGTACCTACCTAAAAATCCACATGAACCGTACCCTGGACACACAAATCTCATATTGAATAAAAATCTGAAAATATTTATCTTTCAATAAATAATGGAAATATAGATTTTTATTGAATAGTATAATATGTTTTCATGAATTTATAATGTAAGATTAAATTTTGTATTATTTTCAAAGTTCAATGATTTTTTATAATATAAATAACACAATATATTTTAAGGGAACAGATACTATAAAATAATTTGGTATAAAAAAACTGTTATTCTTAAAAATCCATATTTCTGAAAAATAATTTTTAAATTATTTTATGCGATTAATTTTAAATTATATTCTTCCAATTATATCATTTTAATTCCGTAAATTTATTTCATTAATTTTAATGATGAAAATATATAATATTTAATAATATTAGCATAGTTTTTATTCACACTAAATAGTAATTTCAGAATTTCTTTTGACCGCATTTAAGGTTAAACCATGTTTATGAGGTGTTAAAATTTAGCGGTAATAGTTAGAATTACCTAAAAACATGAATAACTAATGTTACATTTACATATAAAATATATATATCATATATTTAGTGGAAAAGTTTTATTATGGGGACATTTTTGTTGAGTGATATATTAATTTATTTTAATCTTTTAATAATTCCATGTTTGTACTCTCCTCCACATATAAATGTGCACCCCATATGATCTCCAATAAAATCAACCTGAAACTATTGGTTCAAAAAATTCATTCAAATATCCAATAAACAGAACACTCCATATGTTATAGTGGACCTACTCTGATAATAAATAAATCATAGGCCTGATTTATGTATAAAACTGAAGAAGTTTTATAATGAAGAGGTGTCGTTTTTAAGTGAACGTTTTTTGTTTTATTTTTGTTTCAATGTACATAAACTATTCTTAAAGCACGATTAAATTATAACAAAAACATCATAAATATAATTACAAATTTTCATAATAATTTAATGACCCATATCCATCTACTTCATCCATCAAATCGGAAATGAGACCATTATTTTCATGTGTGATGGACTATAACCTCATGAACCAATGTAATTTTCTTTCATCACCACCTCATAAGAATGTTTATAATAAAGGATTTAATATATAAATATTACATATTCATGAAGTTATAAACATTCTTATAAGTAATATATGAACTAATTTAATACCTTTAAGTATATTGAAAAAATTTAACATCCTTCTTACAAACGTGTTGATTACCAAGTCCAAAATGGTATGTGATTCAATTTTCATGACAAAATTACTTGGATGGTAAATATAAGATTAATATAGTAATTACAATTATATATATGTTATAAGAATTATTATGAAAATATAATTTAATTATTATATTATTTACATAATGTTCAAGGAAAAATGGAAATGTTCTATATACGTATGTACTATGAACAGTTTTCATGATTTTAATGTAATTAATATTTTAAAATAAAATTCCATGGATTATATTAAAATTATAATTAATATATGAAAATTATAATTATTTCATGATTATAATTTTTGGTATTTTTTAAAATGACCGTGTTTTCCATATTCAACATACCTTAATAATATTGTACCCATGAGAAAAATATTATCAGAACATCTGATGTGATCATAATTGATTATGTAATTGTATATATCATAGAATAAAATAAAATAAATGGAATAATAAACTCAAAAAACGTTCTTAATAAAGTAAATAATTAACATTGATCCATTAATTATGATGACTATGATCATTCATGATGAGTCACAATATAATTATGTGAAATTTTAACATAAAACCTAATTTTAAATGTTTTAATGACATTATATAAATCATTTTCAAACATGTTTATGTAATTAAAATTATTTCATAAATTTATTTCTATTAATTAAATTTTTTTATATTTTATTTTTTTGTCACTTTTTTACATTATGTCAATGTTTTTTAAAAACAATATGTTAAAAGATTTTATAAATAAAATTTAGAAAAAGTGAAAAAATAAATTTTCAATTTAAAAATATAAGTTTTCAATGTCTTTTCCTACCAATATAACAATTTTTTATATTCAGATTAATTTAAATTTTTTGATTTTTTGAAAATAAGAAAACTCTTCACTTTGTTATTGGTACTTTCGAAAAAGATTTTAATTTAATGGATATTTCAATATATTGAAATGATTTCATATGGGTGTAATAAATATTTTTTATGAGTATGAAAATGGAAATGAAATACTTTTTGTTTTATTATTATGTTATGTTTATTGGGAATTTTTTTGTTGATGATAAATTATAATATAGTACTTAAATTCATTTGATCTAGGTATATCTCATAATGTTGAGTAAACCAAATATATATCTCCAATTAAATCTATAAAGGGAAATAGTTTATAGGTTTTTTTTATCCTAAGTGATTTGAATTAATTGGGAATGGTATTATATTAATAAGTGTTATTTTAAAAGTGATATGAAAATTATTTTTCAAGTTAACTATGTGATTTTTCTATTCGTTTCCCGAGATTTCATTGAAATTTTATGATTCCATAGAATTAGATTGTGAGACGGTGCTTATAAGGATGTTTATGATACATATTAATAGGGAAACTGATATCATTGGGAAAAATTCAATACATCATTATGATTGTAAATAAACTTATATTTTTTTAATTTTACATTATGATTTCTTTAGAAATGTTTTATTTAAATATTTGTGTATAATATTAAATTTTTAGGGAATAAAATAAATATTTTCTAGATATTTGATTGGATAAATGAATATTTTTATTAGTATTGATGGATTAACTAGTTTTTAATTCATTTCTATTTTTCCCTTAAATAAATATTTCCTCACATCATTTATTTGAAAAAAATGGGTGATAAGGATGTATAGGGACAATGATGTAGTCAAGTTCAATATAGTGATGATATCTAATGAATGTAATAAAAATTATTTTAAAACAATTTTTTATTGAGAAAAAATGGATATTAAGTGGATGTTACAACATTGTGATGCAATGTTTATTTATTTAAGGGTGATATCATAATTATTTAATAATATAAACTATAAATAACCTCAAAATATATGTGTGTTAATTATTCACATAAAACTAAAAGGTTGTTGAATGGATATGGTTGAGTTACCATAGATTTTATAATAGGAAAGGATTACATAATTTTATAGGACTATATAATGGAAGTAAATAGAATTAATATATTACAATTTAGAGTTATAATTATATATAATTTATTTATTTAAGTGTTTATTTATATAAATTAATTTAGTTCAAAATGGTTTTCCATAGGTTAAATGGTGAAGTTGATATATTAATTCACTAAAGGGTGGATATCCTTGAAAATCAACTTCATGGAATGAGTTGAATTGTAACTGAGTATATTATTATGTGATGGATTATTTGAGAGAGATTATAATTAGTGGTGGACTAAAGTAATGAAATAACCATATTTATAATAGTGAAACACAACTACATTGGATCATTTTCTATGAAATCAACCTCTAGTATACAGGGGATATTCTAATTTAGTTTTAAATATGGAATGGGTTAATGGTATTGAAAATATATTTTATATCATGGGCATCTGAGATAATTAAAATTTAAGTCTTTACAATTTTAATTTAATTGGATAAGTTTATCAATGGCGGTCCATAGTAAACAATACAATGTATAAGGAAGATATAAATGAAATGAAATAAAAAAAATTTTAAAATATTTTGATTGATAAATATTTTTCAATGGTTTTAAATTCTAGGAAATAAAATCAACTCTACTAAGTATGGAAAAATTCTGATGATTTATAGGATACATATGAAGAAAACATCAATTGATTATAAATATAAACATAAAAATGTATTACTAATCATAATAGTAAAAGTAAACAGTTTTACTCAAGACTAATGAAATGATAAAAGGTTTAATTCACACAATAAAATTTAACTGTTATGATATACTATTTTGATGTTTCATGAAGGTGTAAAATGAGTTTTATGATGATCATGTGTTATAAAAAAACTATAAAAAATTGATCATGTGGAAAGAAAAATGGGAAAAATATAGTAAATAAATCCTAATGTATGAAAATCCTAATTCTATTTATTATTTTAATGGTAAATAAATTAATGGAAATATTCTTAATAAATCCCTGAAGTTAAATTTATTTTGTAATTTGGGGAATATATCATTGGATTATAATAAAATATATCATTTTGAAAAACCCCAAGACTTTACAGAAATGTTTATTTATAATAAATTTAATTTATTTGATAGCATTTGATTCATGAAACACTTTGTTTAAATGAAAATACTATTTAAATATATGATTTAAACAATTCCAAAATATCTTATAATATAAATTTTAGTGTATGAATAATACTGACTATTCTTTGAAAATTGAGGTTTTTTGTAATTACAATGAAAATATGAATCATTTATAATAAAAATAATAATTTTCATAAAGAATTTATTTGTCTATAATACTTTTTTGTTAAATTATATATTTATTAATCCAATTTGTTTCCTTAGAATCATATTTATATTTAATATTTATATAGAATAATTGAATACTTTTTAACATTTTCTCTTCGAAAACCTGAATTGTTTTTGACAATAGGATTAATTTTAAAATAATTATTTCTACTTCTGTGAAGGGAATTTCAAAAACATTATTCCATATTTAGTATCGTAATAATTTATATTTTCTAATTTGTCTAACATAATTTTTTACCATAATTTATAGTGAAAATTGTAAACATTATTTATAGGGGTTAACATAAAAATTGGTTTACCGAGGGATGAACTAAAATAAAATGGGTTAAAATAATCTGATAACTAATCTCAAATATATTTTATAGACATATCTTCCCCCAATAGTCTCTAATTATAGATAATACTAAATTATATACACATGTGTCATGTCAAAAACATTGTTACACCTAATTATATCAACAAATTATAAGTGTCTCACACACCTCACTTATAAAAAGTCACCCACTATACTTTATTCTAAAAATAATTATACACTATTTATACAGAAAATAAATAAATATCACTAAAAAAATTCTTATATATAATCTTATAAGACTTTTATTTGGAATAAATCTAACTAATGTATTCTTAGGTGAAATCCTAATGAGGAAACCCAAAGTAGATGTAATGTTTTTCATAGTGCATTTTTATTTTATTTCATCCTCCACCTACTTAAACTGTTATGGAATAATTATGATTTAATAAACCTAAAATATTATATATATATATATATATATATATTCTATTATGGGATTAAATATAAAATTCCTACTTCCATGTAATGGGATATGAAATGATTAATCGTCTATATGATGGAAAACTGCATCACTAACCGATGTCATCCATTTTTTGATAACCACATCTCACAGTGTGGTATGATGATGAACTTAAATTATATATATATATATATGATATTTATAAAATAATAATCCATTTTTACACATTATATCATAAATATATTTTTAAAATCCATTTTATAGATGATATGATATCATCACTCGTCTGTACTAAAAACTACAACAATGCAATTTAGGGGGATTCATCTTTCTCTAATGCTTTACATAGAAGGTGGTAAAGATAAATTTAATGAAAATACGTGATTTAAATGAAATAAGAAAGATATTGATGAAATATTAATCACATTAAATGGATAGTATAGTATTTTAGTTCTTAAATTTTCCACTCACTAAATGATGATAACATTATTCATGTATTTGTAGACTATCATCTATACAAAGTGTTATGAATTTATTTTCATCACCCAAAAACATTAATTATATATATAATTACATTTAATTAAATAATATAATATTATTATTATTTTTAATTATAAAATTTTATTTACCACATTTCCAAAATTATCAGGAAACAATGGAAACATTACGTATGCATATATTTAACCTAACACCTCCCTGATCGTAGTGTTCTTCATTTTCTAAAAAAAATTTATTCAAAATTAGTTTTATATGTATATTTTATTTATATATATGATATTTATTTCATTATTACTATAATTTATATGATTGAACTATATAATATTGGAAGAAACTATAACATTCATGACAATTCCTGAAAGATAAAACATGTCAATTAACACCAAAAAAATAAAAATAATGAGTGATTGTTGAAGAAATAGAATTATGATGTTATTAAGGGATCATATTTCATATAATATATTCTAATAAAATTATATTATATAATACTAACATGTATATAAAACAATAAATATATTTATAGAACATTTATACAAAATTATGTGTGAGGTAAGAGACTTCCTCTCAATTTCCCTTTATTAACAAAAATTGTAATGTTTTTACCCTAATTTATTTTATATGGTGTATATAATACCCAAATGACATGTAATATGTTTATTAGTTCTTGATTCATGGTATTTTACCTTTCAGTTTTATTTATTTCATTCGAGGGGATTTAACATGAAAATTACCAAGAGGTAAAAGTTATTATACAATATAACATCCATTTATTATTATTAATATTCTAAGGAAAAAATATTCTTCAAATAATTTTTCATTTTAAATTTCATTTATATTAAATATCCATATTATTGTATGATTGATATGATAACGAGAAGATATTTATACCATTTTTACATGTGATCATTATTTTGAATGTCATTTGACCATCTAGGGAAATACTGAGTAATCTCTATAAATACTCCACAAGGATATTCTTATAATTCAATTTGTGAGGAATTTATTTCACTTATAGTGGTGTGTGGGGATAAAAATTACATATCCCATCAATGGATTAGTAGGTATCATGAGACAAATGAATTGGATAAATTTAAATAGATTCAACCTGTAGACATAAAAAAACTTGAGAAATGACATGATTGTAGAGGTATCATGTTCCTATGAAATTACATCCAATCGATATTCACTTACATAATTAATAATTTAGTTATTATTATCCATGATATTTTCACAATGATATTATCTCCAGATGCATTTAACTCTATGTTTATAGAGTACATATAATGAGTTTTTAGTTATTTATCTTTATATATTTTTCTTTCCTTATCTAGTTATGGTGAAACAAATATTGACTAGAAGGAATGTGTTTTTATTTATTTATTAACCCAAATTGATAATAATCTATCATATAATGATTAAATAATTATTTAAATGGGATGTATGTTCATTTATTTACCTTTCCATATTGATCATTCATATCAATTCATGAAAGATTCTACTAAACATTACCCTTACTGAGATTTTTTTCTAAAAAATACTTAGTTTCATTATTGAGGATATGAAGAAGAAAATGTGGAATTTATATATATATATATATATAACATTTTCTATTATTATATATTGTTTTTTCCGCTTTTCCCAATGTAGAATTTCTATCATATATGTATTTGGTTCTCCAAAATCGCTAATCATATTTTTCATTCAGGATTTAAAATCATCATCTCTAATGTAATAGAGTGGTCAAAGGCTCTTAGATAGTGGATTTAATGTCATTAAATATTTTATGGAGAAGTCATAGTAGAATATTTGGGAACTAGATTAAGGAAAAAATATATTGGGGTACATAAGAATATGAGAGATTATGGGGATAAGTATATAAGAATATCATTAATTTTATCATAGAAATATATTATGTGGTTTTCAGAAGCAATACATTAATTTCTGGATACTAAAACTGGATGTGGTTTTCACATAGAGGTAATCATGAATAATAAATATAAAAGGTATGGTTTGGGGTTGACCTGATCACCACATGGTGTATAATAATGTCCCTTACTACACACTGGATTTGAAACTCCCCATGTATATTATTAATATAATGGAAACTTTATTTAAAAACCATTATCTAGGATTTGAAAAGATGGATACAATGAATGAAACTGTGTTACTGATTATGAGTTTAAAAATGAATAACTGTTTTATTATAAGTGTTAAATAATATATAGAATTATACAATACGGTTTGAAATTCATAATTTTTTAATCCATTATAGTATATTATCTTTTTTATAAATTGATCCTCGAAGAAACATGGGTGTCATTACTCATTGAAATTTTAGAGATTTCTAAGTGGAGGAAACCAGTATATCTGGTATTCAAATAGTGAAAATTATGGATATATTAGGGAAGTAAATCAGTTTTGAAAAAATAGCCTTACATAGATAGAGAACCATATTCTATAGGTAGATACTTCTATTTTGGATCACTTTATGTGATAGAAGTCCCCATCATTTTGTGGGACTACTAATCCAATGAATGATACGAAATGGATGAAGAATGTGAAGATGTTATTTATAGACATTGGATGATATGAAAAGGAAAATGTTACACTTAAACTATATTGCATCAAAGGTGATGAATATCAATGGTGGACGATGATCCGAAATAATTAGGAGGTAATGAAAATAAAAATATTGAAATACAATTATCTTAATGACACATACCTATATATAATTCCCCTCATGGGAAAACGGTTGATGTGAAGAGAACATTTGTTTTCTAAATGAAAAAGTAATAAAAATATATTTCTAATAAAAATGAATCCATTTTGTGGTTTGATATGTATTATATGAATTACATACACAATAAGGATTGAATTATTTAACACTTCATTTAAGGGATAAAATGTGTAATGGCCAGGACCTTCCTTGTCCATTACTTTTCCAATTTCTGGTGTTTGGGATTCCCTAGAAATCATTAGTAAGTCTGGATCCTAAGGGTGTCATATCTTTGGATGGATGTCACCTTGGTAACACCAATCATTGAGTCACCGATCGGTGCTAGAGGGGGTTTCCGGGTTATATTTTCCCAGTTTTCTCTTAACACCGCTTTTGAGTCTTTAAAGCTAGTTAAAGTGGTTTATTGTCATTTTATCCCCATAAGAAATGTTTTCAAACCCTTAATGGTATGAGACCCTCAATGGACATGTTTTCCTCTCTTTAAATGAAATCCTTTAATTCATTGATATTATGACCTCCTCTCGGATGAGAATTATTAAATAACAATTTTTCCCATCATTAGTAATCGTCCAATTGGGTGGTCAAACCACAATCCACCATTAAAGCCATTCAAAATTCATACCTCATAACTCTGGGATCTCTTCTTTTTATTGCATGGGAATTCCATATTTCTTATTCCTTGCTGGTCTCCTTCCTTTACCTGGGGCATTTAGAGTCCCCCATTCATGAAGCCAGTGGTGCGCCTATTCGTTCTCACTCATGTAGTGCCCGTAGTTCCACCCCTGGAAGTCACACTTCCTAGTTATTGGCGCAAGGAGAAAAACATAGAATTTTGATTATATAAGTAGGGTTCTTCTGTCAATATCTATTTGTGTGTATCATGTGGGGTGGGTTTGATAACATTTCCTTTGGATATGGATGAAATGAAACCTTAACCATGATAATAAACATACTTTTAAAGAATGAAGGAGTGTATTGGATGATGTTTTTTTAATCTATTACCCTTCTTATAGGTTGTGAATGGTATGGGGTTATGTCCCCTGAAAATCATGGGCATTGGTGGTTTTTCCTTGTGCAATAATGATCTCCTGTCATCTATAATGATTGAAGGGATGTAACATTAAAAATGGTTAGTCACATATTCTCGAATGATTAAATGGATTCCCAATTTAAAATAATCCTTATGTTATCACCATTGTTATCCCAACAGAAACGAAAGAACTCCATGAAAGATGTGTCAAAATATGAAAACTCCCTTTCTCTGTCTTGGTAATATGTGTGTGGTCAATTCTACTTGATTATTGTGTGGTGACATGTTTAGGAATTGGATCCCTAGTTGGGGTTTAGTTGTTGGTTTTTTGATTAGAGTATATGTGGGGTCGTATATTGGGGCCTAGATTGGTTCTAGAACATTGAGGGATCTGACATATCCCTTTTGTTGTTGTGACTTCAGAAGAGAACTAGGTGTGAATTCTTATTTTGGTACTTGGTTATTTCCCTTCCTTGGATTGTGGCTATGCCTGTTAATTTCCTGATAGTGAATAATTATTTGAAAGGAATTACTTGAATGTGATAACAATAATTTGATATAAAGGGGAGTTTTTTTTTCAGGTAATGAGTTAAGACTTGGTGGTTGTAGTTGTTATTCTTTTATTAATGAATAATACTGAGGGTGTTTGTGTGTGGGCCGGTTTGGAAGCCCTATGTTTGTATGCATTTTTGTTTACTTATGTGTATAATTCAGTTCTTATGTTTCTTATTTGCGTCCCCACCCAAGATGAGCACTTTGTACCGAACTCCTTCATTTCATAGGGGTTGGATGTTTTCCCCAAGACTCTTATGAGTGGATGGTTATTATCACTTTTTCTTCTCCCCTCCCTATGTAGCTGAAGTCTCTTTGTGTAGGATGTAATGTCCTGAGGTCCATTTAGCCCAATATTAATTGGGCATGGTAGGTTTTGTTGGTTGGCCCAGGTGTGTCCAGGAAGGTTATTTTCAGAATGTCTTCAGGATAAGGTGCATGTATCTTCTGGCATAGTTGTAGATGTTCGTGACTCGGTGTCTCCAGGTGTGTTGGAAGTTGTTCTGGCCCAGGATTCTATGGTCATGGTTATGTTTGGTTGTTGTGGCCCAGGTGTTGAGTGAGGGATATGTGGTAGTGGGTAAGTGGCATGGGGAACCCAAATATCGATGTGTTATTGCAATTACATTAACTAACTTGCATTATTTGGGCAGTGTGCCATGGTGAGGTTTGGGTGGATAGTTTCTTTTCTATGTGCTTTGTTTATCTCCTTTTTCTCACAGGGGATTAGAATGCATCCCCACTTGTGTAGTAGAGCTTTTGGTTCTCCCAACTCAGTATACCTATATGCTCACCCTACATATATAAAACATCATTTAGGATTCAAGGAGGACTTTGAGGACCATGCAGAATTGTACTAGTTCATACGTTGTGACAATTGTTTTTTCTATTTTTCTTTTCTTTGGTACTTCCTCTTGGAGTTTTCTAATATTTTTAGCACTTATTATTGTAACATGCATATGGGAATGGATTTTTTAGGATTTACATTTACTTCCAGTTTTTGTGTTGTTTGGGATTTACTATCTTCTCTCCTGATCCTAAAAAATAAAAAAGTGAAATTCCTTCCATATCACGTGTCATTTAGTACCCTTCGTGCTGGTCTCCACATTAGGGCCTATTTAAGGCAGGTCTTGGGGGCCATTATATCTCCATTAACTAGAATAAGGAAGTGTCTTCCAGTTTTTTGTCCCCCCCCTCATCTTTGTAAAGGAGGATCATGAAACAATGGTATTAAAGGAAGATGGTTTAGAGATTGGATGGAGCTCGAGGTTAGGCATAGTGAGGATGGCATGGGATGGTAGGGAAACATCGTTAGGAAATCTTGGTTTGTGAAATAGGCTAGGGATGACTGGCTTGGACACGGGATTTTAACCCCCCCCCCCACACACCTCGTGATCCGATGCAAGGACTCGATCCCTACTAAACAAAAAGTGAGGCTATGCTGATTTTAGGATAGAGGCCCTAGGAAAGGAACATGAACCATAATGACTTATGTTCTTCTGTTTTTTGCGTTTTCATGGAATATTAATAAATAAAAGGTTTATGAAAAAATTAACAGAAATATTCTACACTACTTGGCATTTGGAATTCATTGTTTACCATGAAGCTATGGCATCGGGACGATGACTACGAGTAGTGTGGGCAATCAAGGCCTAGGAGGGTTATCTAGATGATCAGTAGAGGATAGATTTAGAGGAGGAAGATGACCATTGGAAAAGTATTCTTTGTTCCATTCAGATGTAGACCCTCAGAAAGTACTTGGGAAGCATCTCAGACATAGAGACAAAGAGCTGGATCAAGGTGATGGTGATAGAATTCAGCTTGATCTAGGATCTAACGGAGTACTGGGTTCCACTGGCAGTAATCTAGATGCGGGGAGTAGCACATCAGTGGTGGAATGTCTATATTGTGGAGAAGAGGGAGGATAACGTTTCGTGGAAAAACCTCAAGAGGGAATTCCGAGCATAATTACTCTCCTCAACGACGAAGGTGGATAAGATGTAGATCTACTCTCCCTTTATTAAGGGACCATGTTAGTGGGGGATTTGTTGATCAAGTTGAAGGATCTCATTCGTTTTTCTCAGGAAATATTTCTGGATGAGGAGAGTCAGGCAAGACATTTGGAAGAGGTACTCTGACCTTCTCTTCAGTATGCTATTACTCCTCACACCCAACTTATGTACTTAGAGGTCCAAATGAAGGATGAAGTGGTGGAGAAGATTCACACACTAGGAGGTGTTCCATGGGAAGGGAGATAGTGAGCCTCATCAAAGGGGAAGGCTATCAACAATAGGCCTCCAGTATCAGGGTATTCTAGGTTTCAGCCAGTGGGGTGTAGGACCTAGTAGTTCCAGTTTCGATCTCGCAGCCCTCTCCCTTTCCATACTGGCCCATGACTGAAGTGATTCATCTGTGGCAGCCACGGGCACCTTCAGAATCAGTGACCAGATAGAGTGCAGTATAGTGTGGGTGGGTAGGTCCAGTGCTATCCTCAGCAGCAACAGTTCCAACCAGGCCCTTTCAGCACCAGAAGGCAGGGACGGTGAGCTCCCACTCCTTTGAGAGCAGATGTGGTAGGATGAAGATGACCCTAGGGTGCTTTTTAAGGAACTCTACCAAGGCATGGTTGGGGAGTCTGCTGACAACCGAGAGGCAGAGGAGCTGAGCATGGGAAGTTTCATACCATATAGGCCGCAGTTCTTGTTGGTCCTGAAGTCATTCGAGGTATGATCAGCTTGTTTATCAGTCATTCTTATGCCTTTTTTGATTCAGGAGGTTCAAACTCCTTTGTTACACCTACTCTATCTCATGACATGGGCCTAATCATAGAGAGACACTCCATGCCCATGTTAATGTGTATTCTATTTGGGGTTCATACCGGCCAGTTTGATGTTTTTCGAGGATGCAGACTGATGTTGGGGCCACATCAGTCTAGTGGGGATATTATTATTATACATATGTTGCCATGCGATATCATCTTAGGCATTGAATAGATATTTTATGTGCTATCTATTATCGACTAATTGCAGAGAAGAGTCCTGTTCTCTAATGAGGATGGCCACCATGTGGCTGTCATTGGTGAACAAAGTTGTCAGCTGGGGAGAGGGTGTGTGGAGCCTCTTTTTTCTACGTTCTCCAATAATTCAGCAGAATCAGTGGTTAATGATATGATTGATGTTCTGAGAGTTTTCAAAGATATTATAGACATTTTTCTCAAGGATTTCGTGACTCTACCCCCTTTATGTGATGTGGAGTTTAGTATATTCTAATAACCTAGTGCCTGTATGATTTCAAGAGATCCTTATCAGATTGTGCCTTCTATGTTGTGGTAGTTGTGAATTCAGATTGATGAGCTGATCAAGAAGGGTTTTTTCTGACCCAGTGAGTCCCAATGGGGTGATCAGGTCTTGTTTTTGAAGAGGGCATATGGTGGTCTCTGGATATGGATAGTCTAACGGAGACTGAATCAGGTGACAGTCAAGAACCGTTAATCTCCCCAAGGATAAAAGATCACTTTGGCTAGATGGGGGTAGAATTTGGGTTCTCTAGGAATGATCTACGTTATGTGTATCATCGGTTAAGTGTAAAGGATAATAATATCATGAAGAATAATTTAAGGTGGAGGTATGGGAACATTGAGTTCATAATAATCTCGTTCGATGTAACAAAAACACAATCTATGATAATGGGGATCATGACCTCTTTTTTCTATGAGTTTATGGACTTGTCTATCATTGTGTTCATCGATGACATTTTTATCTACTCAAGATCGGAGGAGGAACATACTAAGCACCACATGATGGTCTTGGAGATCCATTGACATCGCGAAATATATGGTAAATTGTCCATGTCCATGTTTATAACACGAGAAGTGAATTTCCTTGGACACATAGTGTCTCATCAAGGGGTGGATATTGAACCATCAAAGGTGCAAGAAGATGATTCTTAGGAAAAATCCATGAATATGATGGAGGTTCATTGTTTTTTGGGTATGGTAGGCTATTTTCATGGGTTTGTACCTGAAATCTATAGAGTATCATCTCCTTTTATTTCTTTGAATAGAAAGGACTAGGCCATCATGTGGAGTGAGCAATGTTTGGAAGCATTCAACAATCAGAAGGAATGTTTGCTTAGCACTCCAATTCATAGGTTTCTTGAGGAAGGGGTGTTGTATACGGTTTTTTGTGATGCTTATATACATGGCCTGGGGTGTGTGCTAATTCAACAGTGGTTAGTAATCTCTTATGGGTCTAGGAAATTATTTCCCCATGAGGGTAACTACTCCACCCATGACCTAGAGCTTGTTGCAGTATTGTTTGCATTGATGTTGTGGTGGCATTATCTTATTGGGGAGCACTTTGTGGTCTTCACAGATCACAAGAGGTTGAGGTATATCATTACCAAATGGGATCTAAACATGCGAAAATGAAGGTGGGTGGAGTTTCATTGGGACTAAAACTTCGCGATATCTTACACTGAAGGGAAGGGGAATGTTTGGGATAATACCTTGAGCAAGAAGTCGCAGAGGTAATCTGTTCAGGAATCTATGGATATGTGGAAGGAAATGGAGGTGTTAGCTACCTTATACCTCGATGAAAGGGTGGATGGTGGTAAGGGTTGTCTATTTTAGATGACAGTGAAATAATCTCTTTTTTCGCAGGTGGAGGAGTCTCAGTGGGGACACATTGAGAGTAACTTGATGCACGATCATGATTAACAAGGAAATGATCCATAAGGGTGGTGTTGGATGGTCAGAATTGGATAATTTTCTATGGAACATTGATTATACCATAGATGATGCATAAGGACGTTATATATGAGTTCTATAACACACTCTTAGTGGTACACCGATGAGTTTTAAATATTTACCAAGGTCTGAGGGAATAGATTTGGTGGCCCAGGGTGAAACAGGTAGTGGAAGAGTTTTTGGTAAGGTTCACTATGTGTGAGTAGGTGAAGGCTGAGCTTAGTGTCCCAAGAGGTTTGTTGCAGCATTTAGATGTCCTTAAGTTGAAGTGGGAGTATATCTAGATGGATTTTGTTACCAGACTACCCAAGGATCAATGAGGATGTGATGCTATTTGTGTACTGGTTGACCATCTGATGAAATCAGCTCACTTCTTGGAGATCAAGGATTCAAGTGTGGTGGATGCCTTAGCATGGTGATACATGTTTGAGTTGATGCCGCATCATGGAGTTATGAGGTCCATAATCACAGATAAGGATGCATGGTTTACCTCACGGGTCTGGATGGGATTCAACATGATTTTGGCACCCAACTACCTTTTAGCACTACTTTCCATCACCAAACAGATGGGAAGACAGAGCGGACCATCCATATATTATAGTATATGGTACAAGATTGTTTTTTAAACATCGAGGGATCATGGGAATGACATTTTCAATTATTATATTTTCTTACATTAATAGTTATCACACTTCAATTGGCATGGCACCAATTGAATCCTTGTACGAGAGGTCATGTCATTCACCTATGTGCTAGACTGTGGTAGGGTTGTCTGGTTTTCTTGGCCCCGAGGTAGTGCAGAGAAAAAAATAGACGTTTCATCCTATGTCTCAGAGGGTGAAGGAATCCCAGGACTGGAATAAGTTGTATTCCAGTCATTGGAGGAGGCCCATGGAGTTCTATGTTAGAGACCATGTGTTCTTGAAGGATTCCCCTCTATGTGGGTAGCGAATGTTCGAAAAGGGGAGAAAGATCTCTCCTAGGTTCATCGGGACTTTTGAAGTGTTGGGGAGAGTAAGTGAGGTGGCATATTAGCTAGAGTTTCCACCTCAGTTGGAATGGATCCATGACATTTTCCATGTCTCCCAACTTCGCCGATATCTACAAGATGATTCTGATGTCATTGAATGGGGAGAGTTGGATATAGGGGATGACACTACATTCGTGGAGCGACCAGTGAGGACGGAGGATTGAAATGAGAATGTGATTCATGGATGCACCATCTCTTTGGATCATGTGGTGTGGAGGCATGGTGGCCTTGAGTAGAATACTTCTCAGTGAGAAGCTCAAATACTCACCAAGTACCCAAAGTTGTTTTGAGTTGCTGTTACGAGCCATCCTTAATGATTGTAACATGTTTCTGATGTAGTGGTTGAACTTGTCAACTTTGAAATGTGTTTTTTTTATTGTTATATGAATGTATGTGAAGTGTCTCGGCTTTGGAAAATTTGAGGACCTGATCCCTAATCAATACGAATTAAAGTTGATGTGATTAAACCCCTGAGGAATAGTCAATGCCGCCCAAAAAAGATTGTTTCATGACATGGGGGAAGGGACTCCCTAATCCATATGAATGGATGGTATAAAATTATGTTTCTATGATCAATTGGGGGATATTAGTTCCTATATGTCTACAGTGGTTCAGTCGTGAGTGTTATCCTTCGAGGTTGTTGTTCGGAACCCTCTATGTGAATCAGGTTTAGTTTTTATTATCGGGGATGAGAATAGTTTGAGAGGTATATTATATTATGTCTTGGACCCTCTTGGTCCATTAGTTTTCCAATTTCTAGTGTTTGGGACGCCCTAGACCCCACAAGTATGTCGGGATCCAATGGGTGGCATATCATTGGAAGGATGTCACCGTGGTGTCACCCATCGGTGACACATGTTTGTGTGTCACCGATAAGTTCAAGAGAGGCTTTTCGGGTTTTCTGTTATTAGTTTTCCCATAATGAAGCTTTTGTGTCTTTTAACCCTTGTAATGTGGTTTAAATCCATTTTTATCCCCCTAAGAAATTTTTTAAATCCCCTCAAGGTAGGAATCCCTCAACAGACCTCTTTTCTTATCTTTAAATGAAATCCTTTAACGTATAGCTGTTATAACCACCTCTCCGATTAGAATTATTGAATACAATGTTTTCCCCATCCTGTGTAACCATCCAACCATGTGGAGAAAGCATGATCTGCCTTTAAGTCCATTCAAAATTATTATCCCCAAACTCTAGGATCTCTCTTTTTTATCGCTTGAGAAGTCATTATTTCTTCTTCTGAGTTGGTCTATTCCCTTTCCATCATGCGTTTGGATTCCCCCCTCCCGGATTCTAGTGGTGCTCATATGCTAGAGCCTCTCCTGCTCACACATGGATTCCCCAGAGTTCCTCCCCTACAAGTCCTGAATCCCAATTATTGGCACGAGGATAAAAACATTGATTTTTGATAATCCATGTAGGGTTATTCCATCATATCTCTTTATTTAGTATTATGAGGGGTGGCTATGATTATTTTTCCTTTGGATGAGGATGAAATCAATCCTTAGTAAAGATGATAAATAGACATTTAAGGAATGAAGAGGTGTGTTTGATGATGTTGTTTTACTCATTTACCATTACATATATGTTTTGAATGGTAGGGACATATGTACACCAGAAAATAATAGTCATTGGTGGTTTTTCCTTACGGACTAAAGCACCCTTGTCTTCTATGACGATTAAATCGTTGTAACATAAAAAAGGGTTGATCCAGGAAACTCAATTGATTAAATGGATTCCCATTGAAAAATTATCCTTGTCTAAAGACACAGGTTAACCTAACGGAGAAGAAATAACTAAATGAATGATGTGTTCAAATTTGGAAACTCCATTTCTCTATCTTGGTAATATGTGTATGATCGATTCTTCTTGATGCTTGTGAGGTGACCTGGATGGGGATAGGATCTAATATTGTGGATCAATGGTTTGTTTAGTGGATCAGAGGATGTGTGGGGCTGTATTTTGGGGCTTGTTTTGGTTCCAGTAATTTGGGGGATTTCAAGGATTCCTTTTGTTGTTGTGAAATTACATGAGAATCAGGTATGAATGCTTATTTTGGCGCTTGGTTGTTTTTCCTTCCTTGGATTGTGGATATTCCTCTTAGTTTTACAGTAGTGAAGAATTATTTAAAAGGAACCACTGGAATGTGATAATAAGAATGGGCTCAAAAGGGTATTTGTTTTCCTGGAATGAGTTGTGACTTGGTGGTGGCCTTTTTTCTTTTTTTATGAATGAATATTTTTGAGGGATTCTCTGTATTGGCTTGTTTTGGAACCCCTAGGTTGGGATGAGTTCATGTTTACCTATATGTATAATTATAGTTCTTTTGTTTCTTATTATCACCCCACCCAAGTTGATCAATTACTGCTGAACACCACCATTTCTGGTGGGTGGCTGTTTTTTCCCAGCACTCCTATGAGTGGTTAGTTATTAGCTCATTTTTCGCTCCCTTCTCTGAGTATCCCATGAATTTTTTTGGCCATCTCTGATAGCCAAAGGTCCATTTTATCCCATGATTCTCCAAGAAGGGTACGTTGTGGTGGTTTTTTTAGGTGTGTGTGGGAAGGTTGATTCCCAAGTGTCTTCAGGAAGAGGCTTAGTTGTCTTCGGGTGTGGCAGTAGTTGTTCGGGCCCTGTTGTCTTCATGTGTGGGGTTGTTGTTCTATCCTAGGTTTCTGCATCATAATTACGTTTTGTTTTTGTGGCCCAAGTGTTTGCGGGCGGGATGTGTGATTGTGGTAGCCCAGGTGTGTGCGTACAAGGTATAGCAATGGGACAGTGGTGAGCAAGGCGGTAGAGGTCTGGAATATATAATGTTTTTCATAACCATTGGGAAAGTGGTGTGGGGTACCCAAACATCAATGTGCTATTAATCTTACTTTACTTGTCTTGCGTTATTTTAGGATTATCCACGGGTGAGGTTTGGGTGTATAGTTTCCTTACTATGTGCTTTGGTTATATAATTTTTGTTACAGGGAATTAGAATGCCTCTCCACTTGTGCACAAGAGATTTGGTTTGCTATTCTGAGTATACTTGTATGCTGACCCTAAGTAAATAAAAATACTTTCAGGTTTCCAAGGGGACTTTGAGGACCGTGAAAGACCATACTTGTTCATATGTTGGGATAGTTACTATTGCTATTATTCTTTTCTTTGGTAACTCCCCTAGGAGGTTTCTTTTACTTGTATAACCTATTAATATAACATGCATATGGGAATGGATTGTTTGTTCTTTTTTTTACTTCTACTTTTGGTTTCATTTTGGATTTACTAACCTATCTCATGATCCTAGAAAATAAAAAGGGTAATTCCTTCTATATTAAGTGTGACTCGATTCCCATGGTGTTAGTTTCCACTCCAGGGCCTACTGAAGGGGGGTCCCGGGGGTAATCATCTCTTCTTAAAGTAGATGAACTAAGATTATAGAAGTTTCTTGTCCCTCCCATGATTGTGGTGAAGGTGGGTCATGAAAAAATGTAGAAATTGAAGGGTGCTGGTCACCCAAACATTTTCTTCATATGATGAAATTGTTATATGAATATTCTATACATTGATAGAATTAAATAGAAATTATATATTTAAGGGAAATTAATAAAATACGATTTAATTAGAACACCATGAAAAAAGAGAATGTATCGATGAATAATATGATAATTATTTAATTTAAAACTTATATGAATAGTTGAATTAATCAACCTTGGAAATTCATAAAGGGAATAATATTTTTTTATAAGTTTATAGATAATGGTCCCCATTATTATATATGAAAAGGCAAGAAAAATAATAATTTACATTTTCTTAGATGTAAATAAATCTGGAATTTTTCAAATTAATTCCCCAATATTCAATGGAATCCACCATTGAATAGGAAAATTGGTGAAGTCCATGTTTATTTGATCAATACAGCTAAGGTGGAAGTATATAATGATGTGATGGATGTTACAGTAATTGTATCATGAATTTTATATAAATCATTATTTTATTGTGGATATATTCAATATTTTATATCCACCATGATTTATAACATAATTAGACATTTCAAAATTTATTTAAGATTGGTTTAGTAAATTAAAAGTCTTAAGGGATGTCACACTGAAACAAGGATATTTCAATAGGTCCCCATTATGAATTATAAATTTTCTATATTTACGGAACATATTATGATACCTATGGTTGACTTAGACATAATCCATCATATGGATATGATACGAAAATATGTTTGTAAAAATTTTCAATAAGTAGAAGAAAATTAATATGATTTAGGAAGATCATGAATTCCTTATCTGTATATAAGAGACTTCATAATACGAGTATTATATAGATCCAAACCAAGTTGATAAACTGAATGATATTATATTGGAGAATATAAAAAAATCCATATATTAGAACATAATATTTATATTCATGGTGTACCTATCATATTGACTATATTGATTTATTTATTGAGTAATTACATACATATCATCGAGAGTGTAAAGATGAATATTCCATTAATTTAATCTCTAATGAAAGGATAATATAAAATATAAATGATATAATATACACTATGGAATTAGTGAGTCAAAGATAAAATTATTGGTGTTAGGTTATAATGTATTTATTCTCCCTAGTGTTTTTCTATGGGGTTTCATATTCTCTTCATTTTAAAGAAATATCGATACCTTAGGTTGTTCATTGATTATGGGGAAATAAATTTTATTATGATAAATAACAAGTAACATCTTCTTCCAATTGATGAATTATTCGATCAAATTTATAGAGCCTAATATTATTAGAAGAATTAAATTTCTTTCATGTATGAATTATTAAGAGTAAATAAGGTAGACATTATAGTGAAAGGCTTTTGAATGCATTTTTGACAATAATAATTTATATTAATTCTATTTGGATTTACTAAGGTACCCTCCATTTTTATAGATGTAATGAACATATTTTTGAATGCCAATATTTCGTATTTTTTTGGTATTCATTCTTGATATTTGGGAGAATTATAAAAGCTATAAGGACCATGATAATAACACGTCAATAATTATTTATAATCTTATAAAAAAGTTATATGATAAATTTGTTATATTTGATTTCTGGATTTATGATGTTTACTATCATGGAAACATTATCTAGGAGGGTGGGAAACTTGGTGATCCTATGAGAAAAGATACAATTAGACAATTTTATTAACCCACAAACATAAGATTGGCATGTATTTTCAATATTTTTCATGGTAATTATTAGAAATTAATTTAGAATGTTTCCCAATTGGATATCTAGTTCTCAAATCCTATGAATAATGGTTATATCTTTATTAGAAAAAAAATGTGAAGAATGTTTAGATGAAGTAAATTGGAGGCTAGTCAATGCTTATATTTTGAATCATCCATCTAGAGTGGATGAGTTTGAGATATATTATGAAACATAAAAGAAGGTAATCAATTGTTTCTTTTTTAAAAATCATAATGTTGTTTCATATTTATAAAGGAAATTGAATACCCATAGAAAAAACAACCTTACAAAATATCTTGAGTTAAAATTTGTAATCATTGTTTTAATGATTTGGATAAATTATCTCTATAGTGAAATATGCGATATATAAATAGAACATAACATCCTAAAATACATATTTTAACAAAAATAAATCAATAAGAGGAATGTTTATTTTTTAAAATACATAAGGATTACTATTTGTCAATAAACCACCATTATGGGGAAGAAAATAAAAACGAAGAGAATTTAGCATGAAATATCATGGAGTTATAACCCAATAAATGAATGAAAGTGGTCATATGTTTAGGGATATAAAAAAATGGATATGGTAATTATTAAGGAAATTGAGACATCAAACATTATAAACAAGATTTTGAAATAACCATTTTTAGAAAAATAAAATATTCTAAATCTGATTAACATTAATTTCATCAAAATATTAATTTTTTGAATGTTGGTATTGTATTATAGATTCTTTTTGAAGATGGAGTATTTTAATTTTGAAAGATATCATGTGCTCCATATATACCTATTCTAAAAATGTTACTATTAAGTGATACTCAATTCTCATATTTATCTAAAGACCATGGTAGCATAATGTGGAATAGGGATTTGAGGAATATTTTTCATTAGATAACATAAAGAGGAAACTTTCTTATTATGTGTCTCGATGTTTGGTTTCTCAACATGTGAAATCAATGAGACAACATCCTATAAGAGTTATGAAACAACTTCAAATTCCATCGTGTAAATGATATGACATTACCGTGGACTTTGTCCCCGGACTACGAAAGGCTCCTACAAATAAGAATTCAACATATTTTATCATTAAAAACATACCCAAATCCTATCATTTCACTCTGATGAAAACTATTAATTTTCTATCTATAATAGTTTAGTTACGTATTTGTCACTAAATAAGGCTCTATATTAATGAATTTTTAATGCATCATTGTGTATATCTCTTAATTGCATCATATCATGATCCTCATTTTACATCAAAATTCAATGAAATTATTTAGATGGCTCTTGATATTTAGAATAATTTTTTCATATACTACAGACCACAAGAAGATTGATTGCCTAAAACTACAATTAAAATAATGTAACATAGGATGATTTCATTGGGACATGACTTTCAGGGTCTATGGTATCAATATTTACCATTGGAATAGATTTTCTATAACTATCGATTCCATGATGTATTCAAATGGGACAATATGAAGAATTATGTGGAATGATTATTCAATCTCCATGTTTTTAGGTCAATTTGGGAAAAGGACACTCATAGGCCCAAATATTTTGTATGAAAAAAATTAATGGTTGTTTAGGATCACCTTAAAAATCTCAACCTCAGAGAGAGATTTATGCCACAAATCGAATGAATGATTTCCAATTCCATGTGAGAGATATTTTTTTAATTTATCCCATTTTAATTGTGTCATAAGGTTAAATAAGAAAATTAATCCAATCCCTAAGTACATTAATCCCATTGGAATTATTTAAATAATTGTGGTTGTTTCTTATCATTTGGGAATGCCTCCAAATTCCTCAATTGAACATTATGTATTCCATATATTATTGTCAAATAAGTACATACCAACCGAATACATGTAATCACCTATGATGAAATATAATTGGTACCTGATATATCATAAAATGAATAACCAAAAAATCTAATTTTACTAGATGGAATTTGTTGGGGAATTGGATGAATCGTAGAGAAAATTTACATCAGAGAAATCAACAAATGGTGGATGAAATGTGAGAACATGATGACGTTTCGAATAATAACTACCCTAATATATTTAGAATTTAATATCCAAGAAATTTATATAATGAAATTTTTGTAGGTGTGTTGAATTTTACACAACATTACATTATAATAAATTTCATTTCAGATTAATTTAATTTCATCGGTAACATGCAATACTTGGAACATCATGTAAAAATAAATACACTCTATTAAAATAATATTTAAACCTGGCCTAATCAAAGTGGATGTTAAATTAGTGAGAAATAATATTATATATTATATTATGAAAACATTTATTATCTTTTCATTATAAATAAAATATAAATCCGTTAAATTAAAAATAATTTTTTTTATAAAAAATGGATTTTATATAAAATTCATCTTAGTGGCGCTCTATGCACGTAGTGTAAAATTAAATTTTTCTGATTTTAGAAATATTATTTGATAAAATATACATAGTTATTTAAATAAAAATAAAATAAATAGAGTGGGATTAAATTTATTTTTGTAAATATTTCAATTTAAGGATAAGGAGTGAAAAGTAATAATTTTTTTAGAAACTACATTTTCATTTAAATAATTTATAAAGTTAAATTATATATTAATTTGATTTAGAAAAAAATTTATACAATAATAAATCTATTAATATAATATACATCATTGTAATTATTTTCATGATTAATAATTGTATAAAAAAAATTGTAAAACATTGAACATTTTCTCTTTGAAAACCAGCATTCTTGTCGTGAATGTAGGATTGATATGATGTTAATATATTCCGATTCGTTGATTTTTTTTAAAAATTGTATTTCATAATTTAAATCTCAATAATTTATTTTATCTAACCTGTGAAAATTAATTTTTTCCACCTTTAATATTAAAATCGTTAAAAATTATTTACTATTGTTTTGATTAAAATGGGTTTACTGGGGATAAAATAAAAAGATAAGGGCTCAAATGACTATAAAATTGAAAATAGGATTATTTATATTCCATTTGTGACAATATAATAAATGAGACTCTCAAATACTCAATTTTTTACAATTTTTTCTGTAAAAAATATTGGTACACTTTTTATTTCAAAAATTTATAAGTGTACAACTCACATCAATAATAAAAGGTCACCGACTCAACTCTACTATTCACAACATAAAACCATTTTTTTGACCAATACATTCCAAAATAACATTTCTACTTAAATATTCTCATATTATAAGCCTTATTTTTTCATTAAATCTATCTTATGATGAATTTTGTTCAAACAGAAGGAGGATACCTGAAGAAGAGGTAATGTTCATCAATGAGTGTTTTTATTTTATTTCATTCCCCACAAATTTCAATTATTCATAAAATTTTCTAAAATAATATATTTAGCATTTAACAAATTCCTCAATGATTTTATGGAATGTTAATGACCTAAAACTATCCCCAATTCAGAACAATGAGTTTCAAAATCATCATTCATGTGTACGACATACTCTCCATCGTAAACTAATATCCATTAGATTCCCCTTACCTAATATAATGATTGGATATTATGATGGAGCTAAATATATATGTATATAAATTATTTGAAAAATAATTATACATATTGATAAATTATATCATATATACATTTGGATAGTCCATTCTGTAGGGGATATGATAACATCCCTCATTTTTATGAAGGATTATAGCCTTGTGAAGTGATATGATTAATCTTTTACTAAAACATCCCAAGGAATGTGATAAATATATTTTAATGAAAATATCTGATTTAAAAAACATAATAATTAAAAGTATTAAATATTCATTATTCTATAATATAATATTTCATTTCAATTCATACCTTTTTCACTATTAAAAAGATGATAACGTCATTAGCTTACATGTGGGCTACCGCCTTCATGAAGCAATGCGACTCTCACTTCAACCTTAAACCACATGCATGATATATATGTATATGTGTGTGTATATATAATTTTATAATGTGTTATCATGATGAAAATTTAAATTTATAATATTGCATAACTTCTTTGTATAATGATCATTGATAATTGGAATCATTACTCATGCATTCATACAACCTACCTAGTCCATGGTTGCAATGCATATAATTTTTCAAAACCATCTATCATGATTGATCTGTAAAATTATTTTGATGTTTGAATATCGTAATTATGTAATTATTATTATTACATTGCATATGGAGCTATATAATATTCAGTAGAAACATAACGTTCATAAAAAAAATTAATGAGAAAATAATGTAAAAAACCCATGAAACAATGAAAATAATGAATGATTATTAATTAATCGGTTAAAAGATGTAATAAAAGTATAATATATTATATAATAAATATTAATATGTTAATGATATAAGTTAATAAATTGTTTAAACCCAATATATATTATATTAATCCACATTCTATGAAGTAATGTGTAAGTATATGAACATCATCTTCACTTATCTTCATTAAGGTATATTTTAATATTATGAAGATAATTTACATTATATGGTGTATATACTACCCATTTTATATTACAAACAATTGTAAATTCATATGTCATGGATTTTTATGGTTCAATTTTAATTATTTCATCAATGTGGATTAGACATTAAAAATATAGATTCATAAAATATATTACACGATCTCACTTCCTTTGTTGATTGTTAACTGTACATTGAAACAATAAATTTCATCTTATATATTTTCCTTCAATATTTAATTTCAATTAAATATATATTTTTCTTGATTAGTATTATTATTATTTCATAAATCATGTACAAATATAACATAAATTATGTATTTTTAATTTTTACAGATTAACTATGTATGTATTGATAAATCTGTATCCTTACAAAATATATACATTTTTTATAATTAAATTGAATAATTAATTAAATAGATAATTTCATGTGTGAGGAATTTGTTGGACCTATAATAATTGTTCGGTTCTAAAAGTTTCAGTCCCCTTGATGAATCAGTATGTCTCATGAGACACATGAGTTTTAAAAATAAAACAGGTTTCCATCTTTATAAAGGATTTCTTTATCCAACTACTTCACTATGGGTTGGTTGTATTTTATTTGTTAAATTGACATATTTTTTAGTGAGTCCTTTCAATGATTATAAATAATTGTATAAAATCAACATTAATAATATGCTTATATTTCCACTTATTGATGATATTATTGATCACCATTGAGGATCATAGTATTTTTTTTTATGGTTGATATAAGGTCTTTGATCCATTTGATGAAGGTGATAAAATATTTCATTCCAAATAAAATAGTATGTACAGTGTAATATAATTATGATTTTTTTGGTTATAGACATTGGGTTGAAAACTATATAGGGATTTTTATGGAACATTTGAATTGTGGTTCAGGAAAATTTTTATGTGTATATGTTTGTTTTTATTGATCATATTTATGTTTTTATAAAATTTAGGAGTATCATGAAAAAATATATATATTATTTTGAAATCACTAAATGAAATGATGTTATATGAAAAAATTAATAAATTTGATTTTTTGTTTAATATATTACATTCCTTGGACATATCATAAATATATATTTCACCACCATTAATCCCACTAAAAATAAAATTGTTGAAGAAAGAGTAGTACTTGAAAATGTTACAGAGAATTTTAGTTTTCATAAATTAATATAATGTGATTTTTATTTGGTGAAATTTATATTTGGTTTTCTTTCCATCTAATTAAGTGGACAATTGAAGTAGTTAGGTTCATATGGATAATTAAATGTGATGAATGTTTCCCTGAATTGAAAAGAAGTTTAGTAAATGCCGCAATTTTCTCCAGGACATCCAAAAGTGGTTTTATTGTAGTCTATATAGATGTTTATCTCAATGCACAAGGTTTTATTTTGAGGAAGAATGATAATGAAATTTATTTTTAATCATCTCAATTAACCCTTCATGAGAATAATTATCCCAGTCGTGAAATTTAATTTCTTGATGTAGTGTTTCCCAGAAAAATTTGGATATATCATTGATTTGTAGTAAAGTGTGAAATATATTGTAATCATAAAATTTTTAAATATAAATTCACTAAGAATGAGATGAAAATGAGATAGATGGGATTTCAATGGATGATATAATATAATGAATCGAAAACTTATTACCATATTGTAATGAAAAAATGAGTAGAATATTCATTGATTGAGAAGTATAACGCTGCATTGAAGATGTAAAATATGGAACATGATGTTTTGGATAATAATTTGATTAATATTTGTAACACCCTGATATTTTATGAGTTATATTATTTTTAATTTCATTGATGTCTTCTATTATATATTACACCAATATTAGCTTGTACAATACACAACACTGTATTAGCTTGCAGTATACGCAACACTATTCTTGGCTCGTGGTACACACAATTTCATGTTCGTTTTGTGGAAATTATTTTACGCAACATTAAGTATATATTTTGTTTAATGTATAAATGAAATAAGTTTTGATTATGTTCTACGCAACACCAAACAGAGCTTTCACTACACACATCCCTGGCTTGTCTTGCATTACACGCAATCAAGACCTTCTTCAGTACGGTGTATAGTACACAATATTGAAATTCACTAAACGAGATATTATTATAATATTATTATGAACTAGCAATTATGAATAGTAATACACAATTTTTGAAATTTCATAAATTTTATATTTTAAAATGGAATTCATTTTTGTATTCGGAATATCGAAATTATCCTAGGGTGATTTTTTGGTATTTTTCTGAAAACTTTCAATTTTTAATGAATAGTGAAAACACTGAGTTATTGGTTAAAACCGACTTCTTATTTAAATATTAATTTTTTTATTTATATTTATTTTTGTTCAAAATAGACACATAATACCTATATAAGTTCAATGTAATTCATTGGATTAATTTTATAATAATAATGATACATAAAAGCTTTATTGAACTTTTTATCGTCTTTTACCCACCTCCTTGGAACATTTTCAATTGTACATAAAACATAATTTTACCTCTTCTGTGAGCTGAATTTCAAAAATCCAAGAGAAATGGTTAATATTAAAGAGTAAAATGTGGTTCAAAATGATAAAAATAGTTTTTGGTGAATAGTAACTTTTACTTTTATTTAACACGGTTAAAAGTAAATAGTGTAATTAAGGGTAAAAATTATATTATTATTACCATAACACATGACCTAATTCTATTGGATAAGTTTAATTCGACCTAAAACAACCTTAGGAATAAAAAATGACCATTTAGGTCCATAAGGATTAGATTAGGACACTTATTAATATTTAAAGAAGTGTTTAAAAAGTTAAAATCAAAGTTTAATAACTCATACATTTTTAATACAGGGTTATACATAGGAAAAATTTGACTATAAATATTAATTAGAAATATAGTAAGATTTAATAAAAAATCGTATTTTATTTATAATTTTTAGACATTAAATAATTTAATTTATTTATGAAACAATGATGATGCATTAATTACCCTATTAATGAAATATTAACATAATTGATATTATAAATACCAAAATAAATTTAATTTAGACTTTTTGTAAATTAAAATTATTTTATTGTTTAATATGACATGTTGTTAGTGATTTAATTAACTTTTTTCAATATAATCAGGCTGTTTTGATTTTCACAAAAATCAATTACCAAATAGTGTCAAAATTGACATAAAATAGTTTTTAAAACAAATAATATATTATTAATTGTTATTTTATTCAAAAAAATCTATGGTTTGGCCAAATTACTTAGATAAGTTTAGATATATTTATAATTAACCACTTTTGGTTCTTTTGGCTTGTTATAGTAAGTTTATTAACCATATAGTGTAAGAAAACAAGAAGACACGGTTAAAATTAAATTATTAACTTAGAGTTAAATCTAAATGATAAGATTATAATAGTAACCTAAACTTGTCTAAAATATATTAATTGAGAGGATTTAGACCCATCCCCACTTTATATTTGAAATAAGTCACTTTTGAGCCACTATAAACCGAATATGATTATATTATAAAATAATATTTTCTGTTTTTCCTAAAGTGCCCCTCTCCTCCCTTATAAAAGGGAACCTCCTCCCTCTTCTCATCACAAACATTTGATCCTTCATTCTTGGCCAACCCCTGACTATTTCCCTTCTCAAATTCCCTAGAATAATTATAGAGGTTCTGGTATCCCCAAAAGACCAACTCTAGTGCTGTAAGAGGAATCATAAAAGAGGTGCGTCGTAGAAGATGAAATCTCTTCTACCGATTCTTACAAAATTACTTCATCTTCAACTTCTTCTTATTTCATTGTTTAATTATAAATTAATAACATAAATATCAATAATATACTTATATGTTATTATAAATATGAAACAACCCCATTTCACCTTTTATCCATCTTACGGAAAATGAAATCACCGCGCGTGCGTACGTACAGAATACCATCTCCACGTCGTGGTGTAATATGTTTTTCCAACACCACCTTACTTGGATTGGTATAATGGTGTAAATATTTAATATATATAGTTATTATATCATCATAATAATTAAGATATAATATATCATCCACTCCAATTCAATTCAATAATTATACGGATTACCGTCTCCACGACGCGATGAGATTCAATCTCCATGTTAACCATTCAAAAATGATTATAATGTATATATAATGAATAATATTGAAATATATGAAATGATAAAGATACTAGATTTATGTATATATATATATTTCATCTACTTACTTCAATTTAAGTCAATAAGGAAAGGAAAACAATGTTTATGCGTACGTACGACCTACCGTCTCCATGAACGGTGTATTTCATTTCATTTATATATCTACTATATATATATAATTAATATATATGACATATAAATCATGATTTAAATTATTAAAGTGAGTATATCATGATATAATTAATAATAATTTCAATAACAACATGTCCAAACATGTACGATAAATAAAACAATTTTACCCAAAATGCTGATTTAACATGGAATTTACAAAAGAACGGGCAGTATAAAGTTATAAGTTAACCATATATGATATCATAACAATTAATATGATACCGTAATAAGTCTATGACTTATTTAAATAATTATACTGGAGGTTCGGATACGTACGAAGTATATATGATCTAAGGTAAGGGATAATTATTCCAATCTTGTTCTTATCCGATATTATTTATTTGTAAGTATTTACTGGGGTTATATTTTTCATCCATGTCCATAAAAAAGTTTTCATAAAGTGTTTAATATTCATCCATGTATGAATTCATTTTTACACCATTTTGACATTTACTTTTTGTTATGGGAGGAATATTTCTTTTGTTTACCAAATGTGGTATTTTTTGACTTTTTCGTTAAAAGTACGAAGATAATTTTTTTTTAACTTATACGGCATGAATGGATTTATACGATTTTATAATGCCATATTTTCACAAAGATTACTCTAAAATATTTCATGAATATTTTAAAAAAATTATTTTTCTTTTAAAATTGTATGGAATTTTTTGAAAAAAAATGATTTTGAAGAAGAAAGGATATTTTCCTCAAGAATTCATTTCAAGTGTTTTATCAAAACCATTTCCATCTAAGATGAAATTATTTCAAATGTTTATGTTTAAAGTATAATGTATCTATGATTTACATGGTTTAACTTTTCTTATGATGAAATGATACCCATTTTTTTATATTGATTTTGTTATGATGGGATGATGTTTATGAAACCTATTTTACATTTTGGGTTATGATGAATGATTTATGTTTATTTTGTGGCACAAGTAAGAATGATTTCATTATGAGATTTATGGGAACAATATCTCTCTCTAATTCTTTGGATAATGATTTATATCTCATGAGATAGACATGGCTGGAACGGTAAGTTAATCTGGTTCAGTGATACAGGACTGTAACGAGGAGTGAACTCAATTCAGAAAGGGACTTTGTCCACTAATATGGTATTGTAAGCAATGTCATGGATACTATGGAAATCATATCATGTGATTAATGGTTTTCCACTATTAAATTTTTTATTCCCATGCTATTTTATCATGATTAATGTTCCTTTTTGACCTATGCCTTATGTACTGCCATGATTTATTTCACAACTCAAGATTTTGATGTGTAAACATAATTTTCATGTTTTTAAGTTCAAATGTATATGGTTTGTTTTAACTTTTCCATGATTGCCCTTATAGAGAATTTCAGCTCACCCATTATATTTTTTCTTTTCCCCATGATATAAAGAAATGTTTTAGGTAAAAAAGGGAAGATATTTATGGGATATGTTGAAGATCTTTCACCAAGATTAGAAGATTATATTCTGAGTTTCCAAAGACACTAAACTATTACGATCCTTTGGTGTATTTTTTTGTTATGTATTATATATTCTTAAAATGTAATGTAATTTCCATGTATGTCAATCTTTGGGTCTCTACATTTGGTATCAGAGGAAAGGTTTAGTTAACATTTGGAAACTAGGATGCAAAAACATTAGTGAGATCCCTTGAGATATTTCTAAGGTATGTCAAGGGATGTTCCTAAGGTTAAGTATAAGTATAGGTTATAGTCCTAGAATTATGGTAATGATATTATAATTAATCCTTAGATTTTAGATATTGAAGGTACACCCTCTTGATTATGATTTTTTCCTCTCACGCTATTCTTTTTGGGTTTTAGACAATGGTTGGAACCCGGAGGAACCATGTTGATCAATGTAATGGAAAATGCAATGATTGTCCTCCTGAACAAACCAATGTTATGGGAGATGGAGTGAAAACTCTTATTTCTATACTTACAAAAGCTATGAATCATTTTGGACTTCCAAATGAGTATAGAAGGGAACAATATTCTATTGAGTCCTTCACAAGGCAACGTCCACCTTCTTTCAATGGGTATTCTCATCCACCTGTTGCTGAACAATGGATCAATACCATTGAAAAGATATTTTCCATACTCTGCTGTTCAGAACATGAAAAAGTAATTTTAGCTCTTTACGATTTAGAAGGTGAAGCAGACCAGTGGTGGACCCTAATTTAGAATACAAGGCCCCAAGATGAAATTGCATCCATGGAATGAGATGAGTTCAAGAACTTGTTTTTCAGTATGTATTTCCCTCGTATTATTTTAACAATGATGGAAAAGGAGTTCATTTAGATTAAGAAAAAGGATGATGAATCTGTTGGTATATATGAGGCGAATTTTACAATGATTTCAAGGTATGCATCTGGATTTATCATTCATCCTAAAAGTAAAGTTGATCGATTCTTCAGTGGCTTAAAATCAATTCTTTGAAAGGCATTAGTTATAAGAGACTTCAGTAGCTATAAAGAAATTGTGTGTTGTGATATCAAGGTAGAAATGGAGGTTGGTGTTACATATCCATCTCAAGGTTTTGACAAGAAACAAAAGATGGAGTTTAAAGAAAAATCTTATAATAATGGTGAAAAGAAGGTGAATGTTTCTTTATGCTCAATGTGTAGAAAGATGCATGGTGGAGATTGTCTAAAACGTACTATAAAATGTTTCAAGTGTGGAAAATAAGTTCATTGAGGAGCTGAGTGCTGAAGTAATGGGAAAAAGGTTTTTTAGAATGATATGAATAGAGAAAATACTACAAATAACACTCCACCAACACTTCAATGCTTCAAGTGCAAGGAAATATGGAATTATTCTAATCAATTCCCTAATATAAGGGTTTAGGATGATCGGCGTGAGCAATCTCTTAAGGAAATGGACAAAGGGAAGTCACATACGATCACTATTTGTGATTTTGAGTATGACAATAATGTTGTGGAATGATTAAGTGTTTATGTAATGGGATTTCAAAATAGTATCATGGAATCTCATTTATAGTATCGTGTAATTTTTGAATATCTATGTATTGGTTTTAAATAATTGTACTGTACTTATAACAATGAAAAGTGATTGAAATATTTTTAGAAAATAGATGAAATGCGGATAATGAATGGATAAGTAAAAAATAATATGTTCGATAGTATTCATCAGCTCAGGACTGGTACATGGACAAAGTGATATCATGGTTTGAGTATACAGAATTTTGGGATTTTGGTATGTGGAAAGAGTTATCTTTTGAAATCATTCATGTTTTCACTAAGGTTCTATGGTGACTCATATTTCAAGAGAATACGAGGTTAAGGAATTCACATGTTTGGAATGTAACCAACAAGATATATATATCTTATGATATATGGGCGATAAATGATTGTATTCAATGCTTGGTAGATGACCTTTCTACTAATAATTTTATTTATACAATGAGATTGGATAGAAGTATTTTGTATAAACCAAAAGATTTTGATAGATTAAGTTATACATCAGATAGTATTCTTTAAGTCTAGAATTTTTTGTTACATTATAATAGTATAGTTTTAGAAAAAGGATAACCCGTAGGACGAGCGAAAACTCATCGTGTCGGACAAGGATGTGGGAATCGAACCCATAACCAATGTGTGACATGCCTTTATTGCCTACCACTGGCCTATAGGAAGTCCCTGGTTAGTAGAAACTAGTTTTATTTTATTAATCTCTATGATAGATGAAGTATAAGTCCATTTTAGTAACCCTGTATGATTAATCTCAGCATATATGGACTTATAACTCTTGCTAAACTTATGTTTGAGATAGATGGAATGACCTATCATTCTATCGCATGATCTACTAATACTTCCCGGAAGACAAATTCAACATCATTTCTATAATAGATGAAGTGGAAATTGTTCAAGGCACAAACAACAGAAACATTGTACCAAAATCAAGTAAGTATTTATTTTAATTCAAAAATTCATCAACATTAGGGAAATAATTTTGAAAACCAAAAATGTTGTCCTAGTGCCCTCATATCTGATGAAGCAGATGGTAACATAGATCATAACAAATTTATGGATTTATAATAGTTGTCTTTTTCATCGCCATGTTCTCTACCACTCATTATCTAAACATGATTGTTAGATTTCCCTTCCATATCCGTTTTTTCAACTATATTTGTAACACCCCAGGTAAATAAAGAATATGAAATTTTCATATTTATCCATATTTGTGAGTAAAATATTAATATGACTTTAAAGGGGATGCTATGCTCGATGGCATACCCAACACGCAACAACGAGTTTCTTGGGAATCTTACATTGCACTCTAATAATAAAATAATATTATTTTAAATAGTAGTTAACATGTAGCTGTTGTAATGGCGGGAATGGATAGAAATAACTAAAATATGATTATATATGTTTTTAAATGTTTTTACATTTATCCAATAAAAGATAAAGGCTTAAAATTCGGAAAAAATTCAATTTTAGGCGTATATGCCCTAGTTTTCACTAAAGGTTCACTTATCGCCTTTTGATGGCAAACCATCATTAAATATAGTTTTGTTCACTCTTATACATTCTATTGGAACAAATGAAACTCTTCTTAATAATCGGGACATCAAGATTTACTTTGTGTAAATTTTTGGTATCTTTCCGATAATGTTCATTTTTTTCTAATGAATAGTGTAAAATGTTGTATTTTAATTCAAAACCTCTTTTTAATCTAATTTATTTATATGATTAGATTATCTTTTGAATTGGTTTTAAAGTGTAATTAGAATATATTTTTACCATTATATCCAATAGTGGTCGTTGGAATTAATTTCACTTTGAAATCAGACTTAAACTAGTGTCAATCTTTTGATACTTATTGTTTCATAAAAACACGCTATTTGCTCAGACAGTGGGAATTAATTATTAAATTAATTAATGTGAATTATATATTTTTTAATTTTTTAAAATAGACTTCATTTTTGAATTCGTAATATCAAATATTGCTTAGGGTGAATTTTTGGGATTTTTCTGAAAAACTTCAATTTTTGATGAATAGTGAAACCACTATGTGGTACTTATAAAAACTGATTTTTCCATTTAAATGAAATTTTTCCGTCTTTTTGTTTTGAATTTCAAAAATCCTACATACATGGTTGTCATTAAGAAGTAAAATGCGGGTCAATGGGATAAAAATAATTTTTTTGTGAATAGTAACTTATTAAGTTTTTAATCGCGATTAGTGATAATTAGTGTAGTTTAAGGTAAAAATAATGCTTTAATAAAATGAGATGAGCTTGAAACATGTCCAACCCTCATTTTATGTGTAATTTCAGACCATGAAAAGCCATGAGTCAACTTGGGGACCCCATGGAGACACTTTGGTTGGGAAATGACATAAATAACTTTTTATTTAATGTAAAAGTAAAAATGACACAAACATGATATGTTTTACTAAAACAATTTTTAAGTGGAGTTATACAAGTCAGATTTTTTATTAAAAATAGTCATTGGAAATCAAAAAATATTTCCCACATTATAGTAATTTTTTATAATTTTTAAACATTAAATAAATTAAATTATTTATGACATCATAATGATGCAGCGATGACATCAATATCTGACGATTTAAATAAAATGAGAACATAATGTAAACTATATGACCTACACATGTCCAAAAATTATTGGATGGGTGGATTTTGAACCCTTATCACCGTATCCACGAATTATATCAATGTGGGACCTTTTAAAACCGAAACACATTTTCAAATAAAGTAATATTTCTTACTTTCCAAAAGTGCCCCTCCTCTCCTCTTATAAAAGGCCCCCACCTCTACCTCATTTCACACACTCCTCAAGCCTTTGGCTCGGCCAACACCTGCCCATTTACTCTCTCCACATCCCTCTCCTCATCCTAGAGGATTACCTTTGGGCAGAATCCTTTCAAAGGAAGCCTTTAGGCTCAAATCAAAATGAGTTACACTTTTAAAGGTAATTCATTCTCTCTTGTTCATTTGTTTCATTTTGCTTCTCCAACCAACTAAACTCATTTTATTTACTTATTTTGTAACAACACCAGTATCTTCAATATACTAGGATGTTGTTATAAGATTTATTCGAGCTACACTCTCACACAACTACATCAAATGGTTAAAGAACATACGGTTTCCGTGGATGGAAAAATTCTGCCTCCCGAAACAATGATTGTTCAATACTCATTTAACACCTTCAAAGGTGGCCATTATGATGTCACTATTTTTATATATGATATATAATATGTTTATTTTTTACTTATGCTTCTTAATTTTTCATTTGTTTCTTACCTTTATGGCTTCCATTATGGGTATACGCGATATCTTCATTTTAGGAAGTGCGGACTACCGCCCCCTCAAAGTGATGCGATTCGTTAAGGCCATACGTGGGACGTATAAAGGATGGATTTAATGTTATTATATATGATGTCATACTGGAATTATTATATACCTCTATATAATTGTTTTTTCTTTCCATTAAAGTATGAGATAGAAATGGAAGTAGCGTTCATGCGTACGTACAGCTTACCGTCTCCATGAACGGTGCATTTCCTTTCTTATCCCCAAATGTAATGTACTATTATAAGTAAATGTGTATAATGGATATATATGATTAATGATACATCTAAATGATGAATATAATTCTGTAATTAAAATATACATACCTCTCATTTAGTTTTAATTCCATTAACATGACAAAGAAAAATGAAAGTAGCGTTCATGCGTACGTACAGCTTACCGTCTCCATGAACGGTGCATTTCATTTCTTACCTCTAAATGATTATGTAATGTTATAAATTCATGCATGTGCTGGATATATATGACATATATTATATCTACATCATGAATACAATTCTGGGTATAATAAACATTTGGCCACACGAACAACATGTAATTGTAAGAAGTCCACTTTCGACTTAAGAACCAAATATCGACAAAACAAATATTATTAACCTAAATGATTACATAATGTTTATGACATGGTAATAAGTGATATAAAAGGAATAATGAACTTGAAAAAGGTTCTTAAGGAAGTAGAAATTAACTCAAGTTTATTATTCAGGAGATTAAAGAATGATCGAGTCAAGTCAGACCAGAGGTAAGGGATCCTACTCCTCTCTTTCTTTTTAAGTACACACTTTTATGTCATTCCTTTTAAAGCTCATCTTTCATGTTATTTGGATGATATTTTATATTACACTTACCTTAATTTTTATGTTCATGTGATGAGAGACCTTATTCTCTCTCATCAATCCATTTTGGAAGTTTTGAGTGGCGTCGTTAGGCTGCTGAACTTTCGTAAGAGATCTAACCTCTCTCTTTCTTTTTAAGTACTCTATTTTATGTCATTTCTTTTGAGCTCATCTTTCTTATGTTTGGGGATATTCTTTTATATTACTAATACTGTACTTTTTATGGTCATTTTATGAGAGACCCTATTTGATCTCATTAATTCATTTTTGTAAGTTTTATGTGGCGCCGTTAGGCTGCCGAGTTTTCGTAAGAGATTTTTAATCTCGCTTTCATTCCCATGATATTTATGCTACATTTTCCACAATTTCCTTTGAGTGGTGTATGTACTGCCCATGATTTTACTCATTGTGTAATATACTTTCTTTTATGAGTATTTACTTCAATGTTGTATTGTCCTTCTTTCACGAGGTATATGTTTCGAAAGATACCCATGTCGGTAAGGGAACATTTCACACTCCTCTGTTTAGAAGACTTATTTTGTTGGGTCTTTTAATTTACATATTGTTATGTTGGGATATGTTCTAATATATCCTTATTGATGTAAATTTTATGTCCAAGTGATGAGATACTCTTTATCTCTCATCAACTCATTTTGATGTGATGCCGTTAGGCTATCAAGGGAAATTTTTAACCCAATTTCGATTTCTTTGGGTTCAACATGTAGTCATTGAATATGTCATCCATTGAATATGTGTGAATGACCTTTTATTGTTGTACACTTAATATCCACTTATATTGGGTGTATTTATATTTTTTACACATATTTTTGAGATTGATTTGTCCTCAAGTTAAGGATACCTTCTTTATAATGGATTTCTTCACATTTGACTTTTCTATTGAGGGTTCATTGTTGTTATGCACCAATTCACCCTTATATGGTGTATATACTGTCCTTTGGAGTATTATATCATGAAACCATTTATTCTCATGATATTATAAAGTTCTGAATAAATGTTATTCCTCAATTATTGCATTCAAGTGTCTCTAATTTTGGTAAAGCCCCTTTAACCAAAATATCGTTTTAAATGTTTTAATTATTTGTTCTTATTAATATCCATGTTTTCAAAATGGTTTTAAGGATTTATTTATATGGATATTAATGGATTAAAATTATAAGCTTCAAGGTGGTATGGGACACTTTGATTCAAAAATCTCTTTATTAAATGTTTTAAATGGTTTTGGAAATGGTTTCTTTTTGAATGGATTCATTATTTCAATATACTAAAATGTTATATTGTGATTGAAAAGTGGAAATGTTATGTTTCCTTTATGCATGTTTTATGTGACACATTTATGTTATGGTTGTTGGGCATTATTATGAAAACGGGTGGTTCCGTGATAAACTAAGGGCGGGTGATCCCGATATAGCTCTCCAATGCATTGGGTAACGCGAAGGAGTGAAACGTTAAGGATTATCCGAAGAGATTTAGGGAATATACTGTGATGGGTATTCCAAACGTAACCAAGAGGGTTACTCCCTACGTAAGAATGTTATGAATGCCTCAAGTTACCTTTATGTATTATTATTTCTATGATTTAATCATGGTTTGATGAGGTATGTTAAAATGCCTATGTTTTATGGGAAAAGTATGATTTCATTCTTATGTATATATGAACTCATGTTTCCTTTCCATATTTTTATAACCCTTACTGAGCTTTTTATGCTCATCCCATTTTTTTGAAATGTTTTTCACATGTCAAGGGAAAGGTACATGATGTGATGATAATGTCAAGGATGTGTCAAGAAAGGATCTGTGTTTTATTTTAAATATGTTTCCGTTGATGGGAAGAATGAATATTGTCTTTTATGTGACCACTTTGTTTAAATGTGGAATTTAATGCAAGTTTCATGATCTAATTCTCTAAAACTCTAAACCTGAAAAGATCCTCAATGTGTAATCTTGTAATAACTCATGATTAAGTAAGGTTTAAGGCTGGTTCCTTATAGTTGGTATCAAAGTTCGGTTTAGATAACTTTAGAGGTTAGGGTATTCATTAAGCATAAGTGACATTACCATAATGGTTAGGATTTCAGAAAGAGTCCCAGTTTTAGGTAAAGTGAATGAGTAAGTATATCTTAGTGTTTACCTTCCTCATTAGTACATGATGGTTTTGTTGATATACTCACACTGAACTTTTTGGTTTTAGTAAATGGCTGGATCTAGCAGGCACCAAAGTGACAATGGGTTTGAAGGAAACTGTGGTGGTTCTCTGATTAAGATACTGGATGAGATGGGGATTCAATGAGGAATCTCATAGTTGTTCTAAACCAACTATCAAGGAGTCATGATCAACCACTTCAACCTTGATGAGTTCTCTAATGCATCATGTACGAGATGGCCAACTCGATGTGGAAATTCAGGTAATAATTATTAAGGTAACCATGAGGGTTTATATGATCCTTACTTTTTAGGTAATTATGGGTTACTCTATGATATGATGGAAAATGAAAGGAATGATATAAACTTGAGGTTAAAATATGTTATGATCATTTTTGAAGATTTTATCTTGTTTTGGGGGATGTTTTAAGAATTATATAGTTTTGGAAAAAGGACAACACGCAGACCGTGTGACAACCCGTCGCGTCGGACAATGCTGTAGGAATCGAACCCACAACCAAAGTGCGACTGGTATTTATCGCCTACCACTGGACTACGTGAAGTCCCTGGTTAGTTTGACTGATTCTTTCGAGTTATATGATTTTATCAATTATGTGTAAGTTTATTTTGGGTTATTTATGAAAATGATTAACCTATCATGGAGGATATGTGATTAGGTTAATTACTTTTCAATACGAGACTTGGGGAGCAACAGATGTTGTTTGGAGATAAATGTTACGATTTAACTTGGAAGACTATGTGACTAAATCCTTCAAATATTTGGGTTTCAACCTTAGTTTGGTTTACATTGAAGAATTTTATGGACAATTTGTTTATCGAAAGGTCCTCTTGAAATTTGGGTTTTCTTGGACAAATTTTGGAGATTAAGAATAGATTTTCTTTTTGTAAAGGGTTATCATTTTTGGGATTATCTGATCATGTACTAACCTTTTTGGTTTTGGTTTTGGTTAGAGTCTAAAGACATGGGAAGTATATAGTTCTCTTTTTTGGATTAGGTGATTCTCTAAAAGTTGTTGATAGTACTAGTAATGCGAACAAGTCTTCCTAAATACTCGTCTTTTGGAGAAAATATGAGTTTGTGTAAGGAATCTAATAAAAGTTGAAAGTCAACATGATAAGTGATTATGATTCCTTATGAATAAATTCCTCAATATTAAGTAACATAAAACAAAAATGTTGTCTATTAACTTTTCCTAATGGGGAACCCAACACCGTTTAACCCATTACAATTTTGTGATTTTCTTATTGTTAACTTTTCCTAAACATGTTTTCTATCACTCTCCATCAGAACATGACCCAATGTTTTCTCCTCCATGTCCATGCTTTCCTACATGGGGTCCTAGTATGGGTTAACTTGGGTGACCTCTGTATTTATCTTTCTTTATTTTAAAGTGATTTTTTTACCGACTCTTGTTCCGATGTGGGACTTTCAAGGATGTTTCCAAGAGCAATTTTAAAATTGTGAGGACGCAATTCCCAAAAGGGGGGAAGGATGTAACACCCCAGGTAAATAAAGAATATGACATTTTCATATTTATCCATATTTGTGAGTAAAATATTAATATGACTTTAAAGGGGACTCTATGCTCGATGGCGTACCCAACACGCAACAACGAGTTTCTTTGGAATCTTATGTTGCACTCTAATAATAAAATAATATTATTTTAAATAGTAGTTAACATGTAGCCTTTGTAATGGCAGGAATGGATGGAAATAACTAAAATATGATTATATATGTTTTTAAATGTTTTTACATTTATCCAATAAAAGATAAAGGCTTAAAATACGGAAAGAATTCAATTTTAGGCGTATATGCCATAGTTTTCACGAAAGGTTCACTTATCGCCTTTTGATGGCGAACCATCATTAAATATAGTTCTTTCATATTTATAAATTCTATTAGACCAAATAAAACTCTTCTTAAGAATAGGGACATCAAGATTTACTTTGTGTAAATTTTTGGTATCTTTCCGATAATGTTCCTTTTTTTCTAATGAATAGTGTAAAATGTTGTATTTTAATTCAAAACCTCTTTTTAACCTAATTTATTTATACGATTATATTATCTTTTTAATTGGTTTTAAAGTGAAATTAGAATATATTTTTACAATTAAATCCAATAGTGGTCATTGGAATTAATTTCACTTTGAAATCAGACTTAAACTAGTGTCAATCTTTTGATACTTATTGTTTCATAAAAACACGCTATTTGCTCTGACAGCAGGAATTAATTATTAAATTAATTAATGTGAATTATATATTTTGAATTTTTTAAAATAGACTTCATTTTTGAATTCATAATATCAAATATGGCTTAGGGTGAATTTTTGGGATTTTTCTGAAAAACATCAATTTTTGATGAATAGTAAAACCACTAAGTGGTACTTATAAAAACTGATTTTTCCATTTAAATGAAAATTTTCCATCATTGTGTTTTGAATTTAAAAAATCTGACGTACATGGTTGTCATTAAGAAGTAAAATGTGGTTCAATGGGATAAAAATAATTTTTTGGTGAATAGTAACTTATTAAGTTTTTAATCGCGATTAGTGGTAATTAGTGTAGTTTAAGGTAAAAATAATGCTTTAATAAAATGAGATGAGCTTGACAGATGCCCTACCCTCATTGGATGTGTAATGGCCGACCAAGACAAGCCATGGGTCATCTTGGGGACCCCATGGAGCCACTTTGGTTGGGAAATGTAATAAATAACTTTTTATTTAATGTAAAAGTAAAAATGACACAAACATGATATGTTTTACTAAAAACATTTGTAAGTGGGGTTTATACAAGTCAGATATTTTATTATAAATAGTCATTGGAAATCTAAAAAGATTTCCTACATCATAGTAATTTTTTTATAATTTTTAGACATTAAATAAATTAAATTATTTATGACATCATAATGATGCAGCGATGACATCAATATCTGACGATTTAAATAAAATGAGAGGATAATGTAAACTCTATGACCTACACATGTCCAAAACATATTGTATGGGTGGATTTCGAACCCTTATCACCGTATCCACGAATTATATCAATGTGGGACCTTTTAAAACCGAAACAAATTTTCAAATAAAGTAATATTTCTTACTTTCCAAAAGTGCCCCTCCTCTCCTCTTATAAAAGGCACCCACCTCTACCTCATTTCACACACTCCTCAAGCCTTTGGCTCAGAGAACCCCTACCCATTTACTCTCTCCACATCCCTATCCTCATCCTAGAGGATTCCCTTTGGGAATAATCCTTTCAAAGGAAGCCTTTAGGCTCAAATCAAAAGGAGTTACACTTTTAAAGGTAATTCATTCTCTCTTGTTCATTTGTTTCATTTTGATTCTCCAACCGCCTAAACTCTTTTTATTTACTTCTTTTGTAACAACACCAGTATCTTCAATATACTAGGATGTTGTTATAAGATTTATTCGAGCTACACTCTTACACAACTACATCAAATGGTTAAAGAACATACGATTTCTGTGGATGGCGAAATTCTGCCTCCTGAAACGATGATTGTTCAATACTCATTTAACACCTTCAAAGGTGGATATTATGATGTAACTATTTTTATATATGATATATAATATTTTTATGTTTTACTTATTCTTCTGTATTTTTCATTTGTGTGTTACATTTATGGCTTCCATTATGGGTATACGTGATATCTTCATTTTAGGAAGTACGGACTACCGCCCCCTCAAAGTGATGTGATTCGTTAATTCCATACGTGGGACGTATAAAGGATGGATTTAATGTTATTATATATGATGTCATACTGGAATTATTATATAACTCTATATCATTATTTTTCCTTTCCATTAAAGTATGAGATAGAAATGAAAGTAGCGTTCATGCGTACGTACGGCTTACCGTCTCCATGAACGGTGCATTTCATTTCTTATCCCCAAATGTAATGTACTATTATAAGTACATGTGTATAATGGATATATATGATGAATGATACATATAAATTATTAATATAATTCTGTAATTAAAATATACATACCTCTCATTTAGTTTTAATTCCATTAATATGACAAAGAAATGAAAGTAGCGTTCATGCGTACGTACGACTTACCGTCTCCATGAACGGTGCATTTCATTTCTTACCTCTAAATGATTATGTAATGTTATAAATGCATGAATGTACTGGATATATATGAAATATATGATATCTACATCATTAATACAATTCTGGATATAATAACCATTTGGCCACACGAACAACATGTAATTGTAAGAAGTCCACTTTCGACTTAAGAACCAAATATCGGCAAAACAAATATTATTAACTTAAATGATTACATAATGTTTATGACATGGTAATAAGTGATATAAAAGGAATAATGAACTTGAAAAAGTTTCTTATGGAAGTAGAAATTAACTCATGTTTATTATTCAGGAGATTAAAGAATGATCGAGTCAATTCGGACCCGAGGTAAGGGATCCTACTCCTCTCTTTCTTTTTAAGTACACACTTTTATGTCATTCCTTTTAAAGCTCATCTTTCTTGTTATTGGGATGATATTTTATATTACAATTACTGTAATTTTTATGTTCATGTGATGAGAGACCCTATTCTCTCTCATCAATCCATTTTGGAAGTTTTGAGTGGCGTCGTTAGGCTGCCGAACTTTCGTAAGAGATCTAACCTCTCTCTTTCTTTTTAAGTACTCTCTTTTATGTCATTTCTTTTAAGCTCATCTTTCTTATGTTTGGGGATATTCTTTTATATTCATAATACTGTACTTTTTATGGTCATTTTATGAGAGACCCTATTTTATCTCATAAATTCATTTTTGTAAGTTTTATGTGGCGTTGTTAGGTTGCCGAGTTTTCGTAAGGGATTTTTCATCTCGCTTTCATTCCCATGAGATTTATGCTACATTTGCCACAATTTGCATTGAGTGGTGTATGTACTGCCCATTATTTTACTCATTGTGTAATATAGTTTCTTTTATGAGTATTTACATCAATTTTGTATTGTCCTTCTTTCACGAGGTATATGTTTTGAAAGATACCCATGTCGGTAAGGGAACCTTTCACCCTCCTCTTTTTAAAAGACTTCTTTTGTTGGGTCTTTTAATTTACATATTTTTATGTTGGGATATGTTCTCATATATCCTTATTGATGTAAATTTTATGTCCAAGTGATGAGATACTATTTATCTCTCATCAACTCATTTTGATGTGATGCCGTTAGGCTGTCAAGGGAACTTTTTAACCCAATTTCGATTTCTTTGGGTTCAACATGTAGTCATTGAATATGTCATCCATTGAATATGTGTGAATGAACTTTTATTGTTGTACACTTAATATCCACTTATATTGGGTGTATTTATATTTTTCACACATATTTTTGAGATTGATTTGTCCTTAATTTAAGGATACCTTCTTTATAAGGGATTTCATCACATTTGACTTTTCTATTGAGGGTTCATTGTTGTTATGCACCAATTTACCCTTATATGGTGTATATACTGTCCTTTGGAGTATTATATCATGAAACCATTTATTCTCATGATTTTATAAAGTTCTGACTAAATGTTATTCCTCAATTATTGTATTCAAGTGTCTCTAATTTTGGTAAAACCCCTTTAACCAAAATATCGTTTTAAATGTTTTAATTATTTGTTCTTATTAATATCCATGTTTTCAAAATGGTTTTAAGGATTTATTTATATGGATATTAATGGTTTAAAATTTTATGCTTCAAGGTGGTATGGGACACTTTGATTCAAAAATCTCTTTATTAAATGTTTTAAATGGTTTTGGAAATGGTTTCTTTTTGAATGGATTCATTATTTCAATATACTAAAATGTTATATTGTGATTGAAATGTGGAAATGTTATGTTTCCTTTATGCATGTTTTATGTGACACATTTATGTTATGGTTCTTGGGCATTGTTATGAAAACGGGTGGTTCCGTGATAAACTAAGGGCGGGTGAGCCCGATATAGCTCTCCAATGCATTGGGTAACGCGAAGGAGTGAAACGTTAAGGTTTCTCCGAAGAGATTTAGGGAATATACTGTGATGGGTATTCCAAATGTAACCAAGAGGGTTACTCCCTACGTAAGAATGTTATGAATGTCTCAAGTTACCTTTATGTCTTATGATTTCTATGATTTATTCATGGTTTGATGAGGTATGTTAAAGTGCCTATGTTTTATGGGAAAATTATGATTTCATTCTTATGTATATATGAACTCATGTTTCCTTTCCATATTTTTATAACCCTTACTGAGATCTTTATGCTCATCCCATGTTTTTGAAATGTTTTTCACAAGTCAAGGGAAAGGTACATGATGTGATGATAGTGTCAAGGATGTGTCAAGAAAGAATCCGTGTTTTATTTTAAATATGTTTCTGTTGATGGGAAGAATGAATATTGTCTTTTATGTGACCACTTTTTTTAAATGTGGAATGTAATGCATGTTTCATGATCTAATTCTCTAAAACTCTAAACCTGAAAATATCCTCAATGTGTAATCTTGTAATAACTCAAGATTAAGTACTGTTTAAGGATGGGGCCTTATAATATTCTCCAATGTGGAAACCCGATGATGAGTTAATTTGGCAATCCATTATGTTTCTAATTCTCCTTTTTAAAATGATGATTTAGTATTAATTTTTACGATGTTGGTTTATATGAATGAAACTTTGAAGTAGTAAATGATTTATAAGCCCGACGAATTTGGAGGGCGAAATTCATTTTAAGGTGGGTAGAATGTTAAACCCTGAGATTTTATGTGATATATTATTTTTAATTTCTTTGATTTCTTCTATTATATATTACACAAAGATTATCTTGTACTACACACAACACCATATTAGCTTGCAGTATACGCATCACTATTCTTGGCTCATGTTACACACAATTTCGAATTCATTTTATGGAAATTATTCTACGCAACATTAAGTATAGATTTTGGTTAATGTATAAATGAAATAAGTTTTGATTATGTTATACACAACACCAAACATAGCATTCACTACACAAAACCTTGACATGGATAACATTACAAGCAATCAATACCTTCTTTGATAGCGTGTGTAGTACGCAATACTATGTTTCACTAAACAATATATTATAATAATATTATTATGAACTAGCCGTTATGAATAGTAATACCCATTTTTTGAAATTTTATAAATTTTATCTTTAAAAATGGACTGAATTTTTTGATTCTGAATATCGAAATTATCCTCGGGTGAATTTTGGTTGTTTTCTAAAAACATTCAATTTTTGAGGAATAGTGAAAACACTGAGTTATTGGTTTAAACCGAGCTTTTATTTAAATAAGAATTTTTTTTAAATTTATTTTAGGTCAAAATAGATACATAATACCTATATAAGTTCAATGTTATTCATTGGAGTAATTTTATAATAATATACATGCCTAAAAATTTTATTGAACTTTTTACCGTCTTTTACCCACTTCCTAGGTGCATTTGAATTTGTACATAAAACTAGATTTTACCTCCTATGTGAGTTTAATTTTTAAAATCCAAGAGACAAAGTTAATATCAAGGAGTAAAATGTGGTTAAAAAATATTAAAATTATTTTTGGTGAATAGTACCTTTTTACTTTTATTTACGACGGTTAAAAGTAAATACGGTAATTAAGGGTTAAAATGATATTATTATTACCCTAACACATGTCCTAATTGAATTGGATAAATTTAATTCGTCCAAAAACAACCTTAGGAATAAAATATGACTATTTAGGTCCACATGGCTTAGATTAGGACACTTATTATTATTTAAAGAAGAGTTAATAGAGTTAAAATCAAAGTTTAATAACCAAATCATTTTTAGTATAGGGTTATACGTAAGATAAATTCAATAATAAATATTCATTAGAAAGATAAAAATATTTCCAACATAATGGTATTTTATTTATAATTTTGGGACATTAAATATTTTAATTTCTTTGTGAGAAAATGATGATGCAGTAATTACCATATTAATGAAATATTAATATAATTGATATTATAAATATCCAAATAAATTTAATTTGGTACTTTTTATAAATTACACTAATTTTGTAGGTTATTATTACATGTTAGTAATGATTTAATTAAAGTTTTTCAAACTAATAACGACGTTATGATTTTCACAAAAATCAATTACCAAATAGTGTCAAAATTGACATAAAATAGTTTTTAATACAAATATTATATTATGAATTGTAATTTTATTCCTAAAAATGTAAGGATCGGCCAAATGAATTATATAAGGTTATATATATTAATAATGAACCACTTGGGGTTCCTTTGGCTTATTATAGTATGTATATGAACCATATATTGTACCAAAACAAGAAGACATGGTAAAAGTTAAATTATTTAACTTAGAGTTAAATCTAAATGATATGGTTATAATAGTAACCTAAACTTGTCTAAAATATATTTTTTAGAGAATTTCTAGAAATCCCCACTTTATATTCAAAATAAGTCACTTTAGAGCCATTATAAACCAAATATGAATTTATTATAAAATAATATTTTAAGTTTTCCCTAAAGTTCCCCTCTCCTCCCTTATAAAAGGGCACCTCCTCCCTCTTCTCTTCACACACATTTGAGCCTTCATTCTTAGCCAACCCCTGCCTATTTCCCTTATAAATTTCCCTAGAAACGTTATAGAGGTTCTGGTATTCAACTTCTTCTTATTTAGTTGTTTCATTATAATGTAATAAAATAAGTATCAATAATATACTTATATGTTATTATAAATATGAAACAACCCCATTTCATCTTTTATCCATCCTACGGAAAACAAAATCACCACGCGTGCGTACGTACGAAATACCGTCTCTACGCCGTGGTGAAATATGTCTTTCCACCACCACCTTACCTGGATGGGTATAATGGTGTAATTAATAACTATATGTAGTTATTATAACATCATATTAATTCTGAGATATTATATCATCCACTCCAATTCAATTCCATAATTATGGGAATGATATCATCGCTCGTGTGTACGTTCAGATTACCGTATCCACAATGCGATGAGATTTATTTTCCATGTTAACCATTCAAGAATTATTATAAAGTATATATAATGAGTAATAATGAAATAAATTACATGATAAAGATACTGGATATATATATATATATGTCATCTACTTACTTCCATTCATGTCAATAAGGAAAGGAAAACAACGTTCATAAGTACGTACGGCCTACCGTCTCCATGAACGGAGTATTTCATTTCATTTATCTATGTATTATATATATATACAGAATATATATTATATATAAATCATGATTTAAATTATCGAAGTAAGTAAATAATGATATAAGTAATAATAATATAATGAACAACAAGTCCAAACACGTACGACAAATAAAACAATTTTACCCAAAATGATAATATAACATGAAATTTACAAAAGAACGGGTAATATAAAGTCATAAGTGAACCATATATGATATCATAATAATGAATATGATTTCGTAATAAGTCAATGACATTATTTAAATCATTATATGGGAGGTTCAGAGACGTACGAATCATATCAGACCTAAGGTAAGGGATAATTATTCCAATCTTGTTCTTATCCGAGATTGTTTATTCGTAAGTATTTACTGGGGTTATATTTTTCATCCATGTCCATAAAAATGTTTTCATAAGATGTTTAATATTCCTCCATGTATGAATTAATTTTTACCCCTCCTTGACTTTTACTTTGTGTTATGGAATGAATCATTCTTTTGTTTACCATATGTGAACTTTTTGACTTTTCCGTTAAAATTATGATGAGAATGTTTTTTTAAAATTATACGGCATGAATGGATTTTTACGGGTTTATAATGCCTTATTTTCATGATGTTTACTCTACAAGATATCATTACTATTTTCAACAAAATCATTTTCTTTTAAAATTGCATGGAATTTTGTGAAAAGAAAATGATTTTGAAGAAGAAAGGATATTTTCCTCAAGAATTAATTTCATGTGTTTTATTAAATCCATTTTCCATCTAAGATGACATTATTTCATAAGTGTATGTTTCAAGTATAATGTCTCTATTATTGACATGGTTTCACTTTTCTTATGATGAAAGGATATTCATTTGTTTTATATGGATTATGTTATGATGGGATGATGTTTATGAAACCCATTTTACTTTTTGGGTTATGATGAATGATTTATGTTTATTTTGTGGAACAAGTAAGAATTATTTCATTATGAGATACGTTGGACCTATATCTCCCTCCAATTCATTTGGTAAATATTTATATCTCATGTGATAGACATGTCTGGAACTGTAAGTTAATCTGGTTCAGTGATATAGGACTGGAATGAGGTGTGAACTCGATTCAGAAAGGGACTTTGTCCACTAAGATGGTCTAAGAAGCAATTCCCTGTCTACCATGGAAATCATATCATGTTATTAATGGTTTTCCACAATTAAATGTTTTATTCCCATGATATTTTATCATGATTGATGTTCCTTTATGACCTATTCCTTACATACTGCCAAGATTTATTTCACAAGTCATGATTTTGATGTGTAAACATTATGTTCATGTTTGTTTGTTCAAATGTATATGGTTTGTTTTATTTTCTCTATGATTACCCTTACATAGAATTTGAGCTCACCCATTATATGTTTTCTTTTCCCCATGATATAAATAATTTTTATAGATATGAACAAAAATGGAAGACCTTTATGGGAGATTTTGATGATATTTCACCATGATTAGAAGATAATATTCCGAGTTTCTAAAGACACTACACAATTACGGTCCTTTGGTGTCTGTTTTTTTATGTATTAGATATTCCACAAAAGTAATGTAATTTCCATGTATGTCAAGCTTTGGGTCTCTAAAATATTTTATTAATTATTTTTCATTTAAAAACCTCTCTATATTTTGATTTATTTGTCTTTATAATCACCATTGTCAAATAGGATTGAAAACAATTCAGAAGAAGATAATGTTAAATATTTACTGGAAGATTAATTATATAAATTATAGTTTGCTAAATTTAATATTGATCAAGAATGTGTTTTGTTATTAGAAAATGGATGTTTCATCCATGTGACCTCATGTTGAAGATAGAATGGTTGAGTGAAGATTATATTTACTTGTATTCTATTCGTCTATGAATAATTAAAAAATGTAGAGTTCCACAAAAACAATTTTTAAGGGAAGGAATAACGTATGATATTGTTTAAAATAATAAAAATATTTGATGTTTCAATATGTTAAAGGTGAATTAAAATTATAAATCTTAATTATTAATCCTTTTATAGTTCTATAATGGTTATGGTAGAATATATTGATGGATTTCAAGGTTGATTACCAAAGGATTCTTGAGTTAATAAAGTGATTTGGATAAAAATTTATCCGTTAAGAAAATATTCTCATATTCTCCACATTTTACGTAATGTATTTGGGTGAACATTATCAATTTTTTTGCTAGTGTGATAATTAATTTACATGGGGTATTACTCTTTATTATTTCTTAACATGATCAACGTTTTTCCATGTATTATTGGAAAATATTTCAACTATAATTGGTTGGTAATTTAAATTTTAGTATGACCATGAATCCTCAATCAAATAGATATTAAGAGAGAATGATTATGATATTATAGGATATGATTTAAGATTTTTCAATAGATTATCATTGATTTTGGGATAAATATTTTAATTTATTTGATTTTTCTAACAATAATATTTTTTATTCGAATTTACATATGAATCCTTTTGAGAAATTATATTGAAATTAGTTTTATAATAGATGTTGTTCTAATGAAGTTAAAAAAATTAGTTTTTGAACACCATGATTTATAATAGAGATGGTTTTGAAGACGAATTTAATTCAAAAGAACATATGTAATGAGAAAACTTTGTTGAAAATATATATAAATAATCAATGGAAAGAGGTTTGTTAGGTAGGTATTCATTTATTTATGAAATTATCTCTATAGAAAGGTTTTCTATATTTATTGTGAAAGGAAATTTGAGTCAATGGTTCATTAGAATTTAAGAAATTATTGAGAATATTGTAATACTTACTTACCTTGAGACCTTGAATCTAATTTTATCTCAACAATATCATGCATTTCAGGTTTCATTTTTTGTGAAATGCTTGTCGAATGCATCTAATGTTTTGAACCCTAAAGTTGTTTAGTTAAAATAATTCCATAATTATGAAGAACCATATGTTCAAATGATTTAATGTAGATATAAATATTTTTTGATTAATGTTATTTACTAAAATATATATTTTTGAAAGATAATATAATTGAATAATCAACATGGGTATCATAAAATAATATGAAGGATAAATATATCAACTTTTTTATGTGTTGGATAAAATTTTGAAGATAAAATTTCCAAGGGGGAATAATATAAAATCCTAGGTAATTTTAAAATTAATTGTATTCATGAATTATAAACAATTAAAAATTATATATTATAGATTTATATTCATTAATGGATTATTATATAATGTTTCAATCAAACTATGAGAATTATTTTCTTCTAATGAAATCAGATTATCTACATTATAAGGTTTAAATGAATATATTTATTTCCAATGTATAAAATTTTATTTTTCATTTAAAAATATCCTATTTTTAATTAATAATTTCAAATCTATCATAGGATTATTTTTTAATAACATTTAAAATGTTTTATATTAAATTATTAGTAAGTGATTCTAATTTTTTAATACCATTACATTATTTTCTAGTATTCTAAATGTAAAATTGTGTTTTGTATCATCATAAAATTTTAAATACTTCCATATTATTGAATATAATTATATAAATGATATTATAATCCCCATTTAATGTGATTCTGGTCTAAAAAAATTATACATAAGTATAAAATATTATAAAAAACATTTTTTGGTCACATTTCACTTAACTGATTATAAATTAGATTCAGCAAATTCCAGGAATTTAATTTTATGAAATTAATTCAATTTTTTTAGTAATCAAAAATAATTTTATATCGTATTTTTAATTTAATTTCTATTCACAATGAATAGTTCAAACAGTAACTATCTTTTTTCATGGTTTATCTTAAACTATGATTAATTATAATTAAAATTTTATGTCATGTGTTAAATAAAATAAAACATTTCAAAAATCCATTTTATCAACAAAATTCACCCCTGTATCATGTTTTCTAAAAATATACATCACGGATAATTTAATCTTGAGTGTTACATTAATAAATTTTAATATTTTTAAGAAATCATATTGTGTCCTCTTCTAAACATATAAAAGGACATCAACAATTATATCATATAAACACATAGATTCCATTCAATTTTTACTATTCACTACCAAAACCCCTTCATTATAAACATCATGATTTCTTAGTAGCCATATTATGATCAAAATACACTTTAGGATGGCATTACGTATAATCCAAAATAGGTTTTCTAATGTAAATTTATAGTTCTTTACTAAGAGTGATTATTAATTTACTATTCTACATAATTAAAATTTTCTTAAACCATGATTAAATAAAAGAAATTATCTTATATAAACTGATATATTGTTATGTTACATTCATAAAATATATCCATATCATTCTTATTGGAATTTTGGAATGAAACCATTGGTATTATGTGTGGAGGGTCATTGCCCCATGATTGGATATAATTAATTTTCCACCATTGTATCTGATGTATAATTATAATGATAGATTTAATATATTAATATCATTTTAAAAAAATAATATTAATTTTTTAATTAATATATCATCTAATTTCATGCCTTTTCTGCAATTGAAAAATGATAACACTATTCACGTGTATGCATGGATTACCACATTCACAAGGAAATGTTATTAGTTTTTCAAGACCATATTACATGGATTCGGTATATAAGTTTATTTAATGAAAATAAATGAAATATATTCTACAAAAAAATTTGTTAATGAAAAAATGATAATTATCTTCCTTATATCATGTTTACTAAAAAATGTAAATGTTATGCATGTGTACATGTGACCTATCATCTCAATGATTGTATGTTATCTCATTTTATCATTATAATATTTTAATGATTAATTGTACAAGTATAATTAATAAATAATAATAATAATTATTTAATTATATTAATTATATATATTATTGAATATTGATCTATTCATAAATAGTGACCTTATCAAAGACATTTTGGTAAAATGAGACGAATAACAGCAAAAAATACCACGTGAAATTATATGATTATGAAATTATATATATTATGATTATAAATAAATTAAATGGTAGAAAAAATTTATATGGTTTCATTAAAAGGTGAATAAGTAACATATTTTTATTATTCCATATGACAGTGAATATACATAATGAGTCAGATTCAATGTACGAGACACTTTATGGTAAAATCATCACTTAAAATGTACTAATGATTTATTTTATAGACAAATATATTCATTATCCTTAATAATAATATTAATTGATTAATATATTTATATAGAAAGTATTTTATTTAATGGGTAATTTTATATCACGTTTTACTTTCTATTAATGGTTTCCAAAAGGAATATTTTTACATTTTTTATATGGAATGTTTTGGGAAAAAATTAAAAAAAATTGTTCTAGTTTAACTCATATGACAATATTGGATCCTCCCACAACTGAAACCGTTTTTTTATGTTTGTATTATATTAAAATATTTTAGGCTCTTAAAATAATAATACTCCTTCCTTTTACTATGGGTTTTTTGAATTGTTATAAAAAAAATGGATATTTCAATATCGGGATATGTTTTCCTATAGATTGAAACAATATTTTTATGATTATAATGATGAAAATTAATTATCTTAGGTGTTAGGAATATTATAAATTTTGTGGGAATTATTTATGATTATGAGTTACCTTGATATAACATAGGTTGAGAGTTATGACTGATATAGCACTTAATGAAAAGTGAGCACAATATATATCTATAGTGAATTTAGTAAAAGGATAGAGTAAAAATGAAATGTTTCTCAAAATTTATTAATTGATTTTATTTTTTATGTTATTCATATTTTAATATCAATTATACGTGTGACGTGAAAATGATTTCCCATGTTACCTATACAATTTAACTCTTTTTACAATCAGTTTTTATGATAATATTACTTTATCAGAATTTAATTTAATGATAAATTTTTAAACAAACATTTATTGTACATAAAAAGTCTTAAATGTATTTACATTTTAAAAAGATTTCATGTGATATTCCTGATCGAAAATAATACTATATGATTATTATTCTCCCATATCACATTTATTAAAAATATATTTAGGTATTAAATATAATTTCTTAGGTAAGAACAAGATTATTTTGATCCTAAAAAAATTTTAAGAAGGAAAATTTTAATGTGTATTCATTGACTAACATTTTCCTTTCGTCATTTTTATATATCCCATAATATGTTTTTTATTCCCATGCATATTTTTTAAATGCTTTCGTTAGGTTTTTAAAGATTATTAGGTATATTAATGAGGTAAATATAAATATATATAGGTTATGTTATGAAAATACAAAAAAAAATCAATTTTTTGTATTATAGGGAAAATGTATACTGTATAGAAGTGACTATCTTATGGAATAATATTTATTTTTTATGGGTGATGGAGAAATTCACACAACAACAATAAAGATCATAAATATTTAAGAGACTATATTCCAAACCAAAATTATAATATTACGTAATGTTTAAGGTTTTGTCCTAATATCTCTAGTAAATATGGTTTAGTTAGAACTAAAAATGATGTGTGGATAACCCCATCGACTCCACCTAATGCTGTTATCACTCATGTTTCGTTCATGAGGCATCTTCCCCATTATATCCCATCATGATATGGATCCAAGGATATTATGTTGTGATTCTCCACTAAGAACCTTCATGGTTCATCCCTTTACCAATCCACTATGGCTTCCATAACTATGGGGAATCACACTATGATTCCCTTCTCTACACCATAGTTCCCTACATAGTTAGAATTTAATCTATAGGTCTACCTTACCATATTATAACATTTCAAGAGCTTGAAAATTCTCATTTATCCTTTCTTTACATCAAAAATAAAATCATAAATATTTTTATTTCGATTCCCTCATTCCCATGATAATGTGAATATTACCGGAAAATACATCAATTAACTAAGAAGTGAAATAAATCAAGGATTATTATCATTCAGCCTTGTAGTCCAATGATAGAACCAATCATCACCACCACGAATGTATATCATACATACCCAAAATCCCTACACATGTTCAGTATGTGTTCCTAGATTTATCATGATAAATTAGACACGAACATTGACGAAACATGTGCCAGGTACAGTTTTGAGAGACTAGGAGGTCATTCCTATATAATTTCACATAGTTCACTTAGGGTATCTAAAATTCCAATAAATAGAACACTTTGGAACTTTATTTTAGATGAAATGGAAACCCAAGGAATACCTAAAGATCTACATAACAAATTGCTTATCCCAAGACCTCATAAAATTTCGGGTATTTATATAAGACGTGAAGGAATATTAAATTAAGAAAGATAGTATGATTAGAGTTACCAAGTGTGATGAACACCAAAAAACCCTATTTCTTCCACTTCCCCTAATATAATATAACCTGGTTTATGTCCCTTTACTGAGATTGAAACGTGAGTTCTAGTCGTCCAATGACACCTCAGGAGACCCCGGATGTCAAGAGCATGGTGTCACCCATGTGTTATTTGCAAAGTTGTCCATCTAATAAAGAACTATTTATCATTACTATATGTACCCTATACCAGAACTATTCCGTTCACCTAGGTCTACCCTATTCATTAGAACATTTTATCTCCTTGGACTTACCAATGGACGCCACCTTCTTTTAGCTCAATTCTCACCTGAACATGCTATAAAATGGGCCACCTTTTTTGCCTCCAATGATGGGAAACCTCTTTTCATGGATCACTCATCAATGTATGACCTAGATGATTCATCCCAAAAATTCCATGGGCGAGGCCAATGATATCATATAACACATTATTGTGTCCCTCAATTATAAATTCTCTTGGTAACAGAGTTAATACATTTATCCAACCTAATAGGTGAAGTCTTTGTCTTTTTTATTATAAATTTAAATTGTATAGGGGGTCTAATCATTAATAAAATGGAAGGAACACTTCATTAAAAATAATATATGAGACAAGAACACCCAATACCATTATCTATCAAAAACTACATTGAGATACTCTACCCTATTCTACTAAAAGATGGGGAGAATCATTTCTTGGATGAGAGACCTTTTACCGACCTTCATCTCACCGTCCCTCAATGAATAATTCCTATAGTATTCCCATTGTATATCTTTTGGGTATTTCCCATTCAATATATAATCATTTCCTCAAATAATGAAATACAATATAGATTTCATGGTTTTCCAGATCATCTTCATCCTCTTTATTTATAACACTCGGGATAACACCCATGGGATTTCAGGTTATTAATAATCATGAAATATGCACGATCAAATATATGTTTTGTTTGAGATTAAATGTTTTAGATATTCCACTCACCTTGACCTGGGACACTAATTTAGTGTAATTCCTCAAATATATACACCCATTTCAATGGGAAATGACCCATGCAAGAGAATTCATCAAAGAATCTCCATAGATGTAGGCTCCAAAATTATAGAGTACTTAGTATTTCATTCCATTCCATATAGGATTTGTAGGAATCCTCCATTAGGTTTAGAATAAAAATTAATATCAACCCAAATATACAATGGGACACATTCCTAGTAGGTTCATATTCCTCCTTGGAGGTTACATGCCTTTTTGGTCCTTTGTGCCTAATTGAAAATGTCCCACAAACAATTTTTAATAGGAATCTTCTACCCAGAAGACCTTGTTGCATAAAACTTAATTGAATGGTTCGGTACACATCATATAACCATTACATGTTAGATGTGTCCTATTAGGTGGATTTGAACTACATCAGTTCTAATTTCATTCACATGGTCAAGTAGGAAGCCAATGTCATGGGCCCAATCAGTACATCAAAACAACTCTCATCTTCCTGGATGATAATAAATTCCCCATCGCCACATTGTATGTCTTTGAAGCATCATCATAATAATAATCAAAAATAGAATATCTAATATATACTTAAAAAAGTTTATAAGTAATGGGTAATCTCAAATAAATATATATGTCTTTGTTTTTGAAGAACATTTATAAAATACATGTGATTCTACTTCCCGTACACGATAATGGTTGATTATTAAATCAAGGGTGACCTATTTCATATATGATATTTTATAATGGAATTCCAAAAATGTATTAAATATATAATGAATACCATAGTAGGAAATAATTCCATCCATATGGGTATAATGATCTTGAGCTCTCTTCCTCTAAACCAATGAGATTCTATTATTTTGGTCGAATCCATTTCCCAATGACCGCCAAACATAGGAAATATGTTTTGAGAAAAATATAAAATAATGGAACCATTGGATTATTCTATATTCAAAAGAAAAACCCATTTTATACATCCTAGAAAGGTTTTTTAAATATGTGTCAGAAGATAAGGTTGTAAAACCACAAACACAAAACAACATTTACACAACAAAGGAAAAATGTTGAACCTGAATGAATCCATAGAAAAAATGTTTATATCAACCACTCTTTAGGCCCCATTTTCCCTCTTAAAAAAAGAGGAAAAATTATAAGTCTAAAAAAGTTATTTTGCGTAATCATATAATAGGATTATTCTTTTCTGGGGTTTTCATCTTCTGTTTTTTCATATATAATCTATTTAGTTTAAAAAAGAACACCCTTTAATCCAAATGGCATATTACGAGTTTATTAAGACATATGGTTCAGATAATACATAATAAAGGTACTATTTTTAACTAATAAAACCATATCCAACCCATAATCTTCACCAATGGATCACAAATTCACTAATTTAGGAGTACATCCACACACGTATTATTTTGACACTGGATATAACAACCATGATCATTGTTAAATATTTATACCTTATTTATTTCATAAGTTCAAACTTAATAAAACATAAAATTTAGATAATTATAGTTTCTTTGGGAAATAGATACAATACATAATAACATAAAAAATGAAGTACACTATCATCAATGAAAACCTTCTCATCATGTTTATCATATTCCTTCGTACTTAAAACTTCACGGGATAAGATGAGTTCAAATATAAGAAAGATGTGATATATAAATCCCAATAAGGGAATAAATATGGAAGAAGTTGAAGAGTATAATACATGTTAATAAATATGCATATCAATGAGGAAAAAAGTGTAGGAATCTAAAAAATGTACAAAGAGACATGTTATAGCATTATAATCATAACATGGTAATTGTAGCAACAACATAAAACACCACATCCGAAACATATGCCCTGGATAAACCCTTTAATGAATCCTGTTAAAATAACCCCCATAAATTATTTGGGTTTAATATCTAACCCAATATTATATGTCATGATACTAAACATTACGCAATGCATTGACGCACCATCTTGTAAATCCATAATATTTTTTTATACTCGTTCTTAAATGTGCCACATATATCATAAAACAAGGATTAATTTATCAAAGTAATTTAATCATTGGTAATCTAATATTGAATTAATAAATTTATATCCCTTATACAAAATTAAATGTGTATAGATATGAATCCTTTTGATATAAAAAATGAGTATAGTATTTTCTAATCAATTGTTTTGTCATAAAAAATTATGGGGAAATTTTTTATGCAAAATGACATCCCAAAAAAATCATAATATTATTTTAGGAGTGATAAAAGTGTATATAATATCTTTTAAATGAAATTTAATATAATAGGTACTTGTAAATATGTGTCATATCAAGAGGAATTTGAAATATAAGTAATAAGAAATTGAAAAATGTTAAAATATTAGAGAAAGGAAATAACTCTTACAATTCATTGGCATGGTAACTTGTTTACATAAGGGTTAATATGGAAGAAAATTCATAGTGAAATGGGATTTGATTATTTATACATCAAATGGGATGTAATATTAACATGGAGGATCATATCCAACATATGGAAATCGATATTAAAGTACAAAACATAAAAGGTGTTCTTGATAAAAGAAGAGAGTATGGGATCCCTTACATGTGTGTGTGCTTCTAAAGGATTGTGGTATGTTCTTGAAAAATTGTGGCTTCATTAGGAGGATTCTAGGTAGGTTAGGGAAGAGTTTGGTCATTATCCAAGAAGTTTTAGTGGAGATAAAAGGGAGTTTGGATGGGTTTATATGTGAAATGTTGGGGATATCATCATTATATATGTTGTGGACTCTACATAATAAAAATTTCAGAAACAATGAATCGTACCCTAGTAATATCACATGGTTCCTTCCAAAGGGTAATGTTATTATGATTTTATATTTCCATGTGATGAACTTATTAAAATAGTTCCCTTTATTAGTTTTTGTGAGTCACAGTCTTATTGAATGGCTATTAAAGCCCGAAAATATATTATATGTTTTGAAGGATTCAAAATGGCTTTAAAAATAATTCAAATAAATATAAAATAACTACATTTCACATATAAGCCATATATTTTGTTTTGGATCTAATTTATAGTAAATAGTAAGTCACTTTTTGTTAATTATGATCTCATAAAAAACAAAATATATCTAAGCAGTATTTAATTTTTATCTATAAATTCGATTGACTCTGAAAATTATGAAAAATTTACCATTGTATAATTTTGAAGACATAGTTTCTCAAATAATATTCATTTTATAAAAAATAATTTTATAAATATGTGTATGTTATGTTTTTAATAAATATTGACATTTGTTAAGAAATGATTGTTTTTTTAATCTAACAGTTTTCTTAGTATAATAAAAATTACATTTGATAATATTTTCATTTATATTTGAAAAAATTATTTAATAATAATATTTCATTAAAATATTAATTATTTCAATAATTTCTTAATATCAAAAAATCATTAATATATTATGACTATCAACCAAAAATAAAATTTGGATTTTATTATGTCTAACTGAAAATCAATTACAAAGTAAGAATAATATGACGAAAATACATTAATTATTATATAAAAAATATACATATTCTAATTTATGAGGTTTTGATATATATCTCGTCAATGTAGTTGCAAATAACCCAAGAGTACAGTGCATGATGGTGGGACATTTATGGGGTGGTTCATCGAACATGGATTGGATCGTTATCTCAAAGAGATTGACCTTATCTAATAAATAGTTTCACTCTTGCTTATGTTATTGGTTTATGTCATTGGATTAGTCTACATAAAACACTAGAATATATACCAACCTTGTATTATTTGATAAATGGTCTTCATAGGGCATGATTCTACTGGTTGAGTTCATCACATCTTTTGTCTGTATCAAATTGATTTTTTAAATTACAATATTTATAATAACCATGCCATCTTTGTTAGATGACAATATTGTCCACTATAATGGTATCTAATTTAGGTGAAACATTTTTTAATATAATAAAATAAGATCATCTATTTTTATAAACATATTTCAGGATGAGACACAAAAATAAATCAAATGGTGGGATTTTAATTATAACAGTTTTTGTAATTAAAATATTGAACAATTAAAAATCTTCTCCATAAAAATTTTCATTTTCCATACTAAAACAGATGAGGGAAACTCAACCACATCCCCTCATCAGGTTCACAAATTTCTTCTTCAAGCTTTTTGTTTCTCTATAACACTTTTAATAAGGTGAATAGTCTAATTTAATAGATTTTTTTCTCTAAAATCAATTATATTCACTGGATTCTCCTCATAGGAAATGTCAGTCACCAATTTTACCACCCCTAGATTGATTACATTTTATGTTATGGTATATTCATCCTCAAAGGGGATACATGGAGTAACTCATTTACTTGATATACGTTCAGTGGGAGTGTTAGGTGATTGTCCATCATTTTGATGAAACCAATAATCTCAAAAGGATGGATGTGCCATGAAATAGGTGTTCCCTTAATCCCATATCCCACCACCTTATTCCAATGACATAGGTAGTGGATTGAAATTTCTCCTACATGAAACTCTATGTCGAACTAATTATACTCAACATTGATCTTTTTTCAACTCTGAGAAGACTTCATGTGTTGATGAATGGTAATAATCATTGCCACCACTTCCACAACCATTACAATACATAGAAATTTATGTTCCCAATATTCATCCCAACATGTAGTTTTTCTGCACATCCTCCCTTGATGATATTTATATGGAGTCACTTGGATGCTTGAGGACTATCATTTTTTACGTTAACTCGACCAATAGAAGATGCAGGTGCCATACTCCTTCGAAGTCCATTGAAGATGATACGAACATGTCTTAATGTTTATGAATAGTCTACACGGATTGGAAATCATTTTTCAGAGGATTTGGTATAATGAAGTTTAGCTTAGTGGTTAAAGCATATTTTTAACTTTTCTAGAATATGTACGTGAATCATGGATCTCGATCAGATACAATTTATAGTAATACTCTACATAGCCTTACCACTTCTCTAATGTATATTCATATATGTATATCCAAGGAGAATTCCCCTCGAATATTGATGAAGTGCTCAACTTTTAAAAGAAATTACACAACAACCAAAATAGAAAACGTATTCATGAACCAAATATTAACATTCCACATTCATTAACATAGAACTAGGAGGATTTAGTATTTATTATAGTTTCTATATTATTCTATATTCTCATATAATCATTTTAATAAGTATTTAACATTTCTATAAATTATGGTCGAGATATACTTTTTGAGCGGGTTGATTCCATTCCTTTCATTATGATTCCTACATCCATATTCTTCAATTATTTCAATATTGGATCCTTGTAAATTCTTATCAATTATTAAATTGATGGAAATGTTCTACATGGATAATTCACAACATTATATCCATATCTACATGGATATGAATTGGAAATTTATAGTTCTTGATCATCCCAAACCTTATTTTCCGGTTCATAATAACCTCTATCAATGTGAATATATATTTGATACTTTTTTATCCATATATATTTAAAACATATACCCAAATAGATAATTCCACCACATTTACAAAAGGAAGTTCACTACAGAAAACTCTAGATAATAAATTGGATAGTATTTTCATGAACACTCAACTTTTTTGTATCATAGGCTATGACTTTTTCGTTATGAATTAACATAGAGACCAATACCTTATTTGAAGCATCATTGAATACTAGGAAGATTTCTCCACAATTTTTACTATGAGCACAGGAAGATTGATGATCCTCCATTTTAACTCCATGAATTTCTCTTCACATTCATCATTTTAGAAATAATAAATCCCTTATATGTTAGCTCGGGAAGAGGGTTTGAAAATCGCATAAACTTCTCACAAATCAGTGATAATACCTAGATATCCTAATGAAGCTATGGATATCTGTTATAGATATTGGCCTTGTGCATTATTAAATTTCTCCCATCTATGAAGGGTTTATAACTATAATATTTCGTGTTATTATATTTCAAAATGAAGAGACTTATGTAAAAAAGAAATCACATTTTCACTACCTGACATAAATCATATCCTTTTGCAGGGTATTTAGCCATGTGGTTGGGTTCATATAATGATCATACTTGATTTTAGAGTATATTAGAATATTATATATAAATAATATCTGAAATTTGTTCATGTAACATCTAAATACTATATTCATCATGTCCCTAATGATTATTAGAGAATTAATGAGATTTAATGGAATCAAAATGAACTCAAATCCATTATACCTTTTACAAAAAGTAGTCTTGGGGATATATTCTATCTTCTCCCTTACCTGATAATATCATAATTAAATAACTACATTTTATTGGTATTGTTATCCAATTTGATAGTCGAATAGATCCGGAAGATTATGAAAATGAAACTTGTTTGTTATGAGGATATTGTACATTTTATAGCAATCCATGTAAAGATGCAGTGACCATTCCTTCTTCTTGACAATAATGACTGTTGCACTACATGGTAATGATCTTGGGAATATAAACCTTTTATCAAGATTCTTCTATTATTGTTTCAATAGCTCCTCATGTTTCACAAAAGATATTTTCTTTACAGTATTCTATATTAACAATGTCCTAGGTATAATTTCGATTAATTATTCAATATCTTTGCTAGATGGAAGACCATGAAATTCCAAGGGATACACATCATCATATTCCCGCTCAAAAATAATTTCTTGCAGGATGATCATTTTTATAGGCTCAATAATTTTATAAAGATAAACATTCAATGATGAAATAATATCCATTCTTGATATAATGGTTTTAAAGATGATCTATCCTCTTCATTGAAAAATTATAGAATTTGAGGGAAACACTCCATAAATTGAGTGATTTCCTCCTCACAGAAATTTATGTTAGATCTATATAGGGGATAAAATTAAATTCCATTAATTGAATAAATTTTAAATAATAGTAGTATGATAATTTTTACTAGGATTTTCAGTCAAGAAATTGTGATAGGGGAGATGTTATATACGTTTGATGCAATAATAACTTCATTTTCCAATTTCAGTGAAAGAAATACTTCCATGATTTGTGGTGGTGTTTGAATATTTATAAAAATCATACAGGATATGGAAGAATGAGAACACCCATAATAAAAAAGTACATTCTGTTTTTTTATTGAGTAGCTGGCATACTAGTCACCTATTCATTTTTAAAATCCAGATCGGGGATTTTGATGACAAAATATCTCACTTGATTACTTGGAGGTTTTTGGTTGTCTTAAAAATCCCATGGATTACGGCATTGATTTTCAATGTTATTAGGTTCCTTGAAATAGAATCCATGAATAATAAGATGAGGGTTAACTATAGTATTTCTTTCCTCCTTCACAATAGTGAGTTTCTATTATCTGTAAATGTTAGTCAAGTGTCCTTATTTCCCACACCTAATGCAAATTTTTATTCCACTTAGGCAACTTTCTTAGTGCTTCATTCCACGCCATTGACAAGTGGGATGTTTGAATTTCATGGCACGATTACATTTCTCCATCAAGTTGCACAAATTAAACTCCACGTTATACTTATAATCCACATGATAACATTGAGATGTTCTGATATCAATCTCTACATTGAGGGAACATGAGACAATATTTTCATAGCTATCAAAGTAACAGATCTCCACAGAATTTCATAGACATGGTTTTAGCCCACCAAAGACGTTTTCAACCTCACATTTTGGGTAACGACAAAGATTAAGGTGTATTGTGAATGTATTATAATGTTTTCCTCATATATCCTAAAACATCCATCATCTTTTTTAATGAGTGTAAGGATAAACCCATATATTTTATGAAGGAATGTGTGAGGAAAATATTTATTGGTTTTATTTTTTTAAAATCATTTCTCTCCATTGATTCAATCTATTCCTCATGCTTCATATTATTAGTCAATATCAACCGCTAATCATATTCTCTCTCAATAAAATAATCAACCATAGTAGCTTTCTTTTCTATGGATCATTGATAGGTTAATAATATCTTCTCAATGGATTTTATCAATTGACCCTCAATAAAGGGACCACATGATCCATTAAATGTTGGAGACCTTTATTGCATGAAGACCTAGATAGTGGCTTGTTCTCTCTTGGGGGGGGGCACTCCAATTTATCTCACATTCCATTCATATTCTAGGCTAAATGAGAGATTATCTTCATGAATTTTTTATTCCCAGTCCCTTAAGGTTTGTAATGTCTTTTGGGCAGGCATTACATTTCCCACCATATTGATTATTTACCAAATTCCTCATATTTTCTTCCATTAAAAGGTATAAAAGAAAAACTATGGTCGATTATTTTTAAATAATTAAACACATAAATGGAAATCCAATGACATATAATCGGTAACTTTTAAATTAAAATTACTTCCATAACATTTTAATTTTTATGCTTCAATATATGTTACCCATGATCTATTTCAAAAAAAATATTATGATCGTAATTTGTTAATTTCCATTATAATGGTTCATAATGAGATTATGAAATTACATATTCACATCCACTGGAAGTTTCAATCACTGTGCACTGTAAGGTCAGTTGTTTTGTACCAGGATACCCCATGTTTGGATTGGAACACCTTGTTGGAGTTGTTACTTTGAGGTACATGTGTGCCAGAACCACAACAACTTATAGTATCTATATAGGGATGTATTTTCTCGATAAAACATGTTCTATATTCTGAAAAAATTTAGGTATGTTGGATTATAATTATTATTATCCCTATGAATTATATTTAGTGTTCTCTAATCCTAATACCCAAAATATGTAAACATTTCCTCTAATACACAATATAATAATCATTTTATTTATTAATAATTAATACATGATTTATTTCAAAATATTACACATAATACAACTAAAATGATCGATACTTATAGATTATTTGGTAATTAGGAACATTACATAAAAACATAAAAAATGAAATTTAATGTATTTAATAAAAACCTCCTTAACATGTTCATAATATTACATCGTACACAAAACAAAATGGGATAACGTTAGAAAAAATATAAGAAATTGGTGATTGAAAATCTCAGTAATGGAATAATCATGGAATAACATGAAATACAAAACTCATGTTAAATAATAAGCATAAAAATGTGGTAGAAAAATATAATGAATCACAATCATGAACAAAGATACAAGATATAGCATGATAATCATAGTAAGTGGAATGCGAATCACATTAAATCATCGAATCAAAAACATATTGCAAGGATAAAATAGCCAATACATCATGGTGGAAAATTTCCTATAAAGGAATCATGTTCAATCCCTATCACAAAATGATGCATCATGATACTAATCGTTACCCAATGCATTAGAGTGCTATCTGGGCATTACAATCATATTCATTTCAAACTCATACATAAGTGTGCCACAAAGACCATACAACATGGATTCATTCACAATCATAATTTATTACAAAATTGAGGAATGTGGAAGAAATAAATCTATGTATCTAATTAATATATATATGTTAGTAAATATTAATTAAATTTATAGAAAAAATTATTTTTGTATTTATTACATAATTATGTTGGCATGGATGATTGGGGTGAAATTTTGCCAATATAACGACCCCACATAAAAATTATTGTAATGGGTTGATGTGAAAGAAAGGGGTATCTCATAATTTAGAAATGAAATTTTTGGTAATAGGGACATAAAAATAAATTTCCCAAAATGTGTAATTTGAAAAAAAAACTCATTGATATAGAAGAAACAATAATAAATAATAGAATGTAAACAATACATAAAAAATTTCAACATGGTAACTTGTATTCACAAGGGTAAAAAAGAGGTAAAATTTTATTGAAAGAGGCTCTATTTGATTTTAAATAAATGTATATTTTATGTGGATATGATATGTCATATCTGATTATATGAAACATGAAATTAAATGTCATAACATAACTATAGTTCTCGATAATAAATGAGATTAGATGATCCAATACATGAGGTTGTGAATCTAATGGATGGGGAGGGGATTCTTGAGGGATTTTCAAAATATTTGGAGGACTCTAGTTATTAAGTTATATATTTTATCCATGATGCAATTATTATTTATTGAAGGAAATGTGCACATGGAGTGTTTATATATAAAAAGTTGGTGATATAATTATTATTTCAGTTTTGGACTCTAGATAATAAAAAATCCAACAACACAAACCATCCAATGGTTTTTACCATAGTTTTTTCTATAATGAGGTGGTTCTTATTATTTTAAATGTTCAAAGAGAGAACTTATTAAAATATTTCCCTTACATATGTGGAGATGAGTCACAGTAACAAAGAAATGATTTCCAAAAAATAAAATATATTATATGTTTTGGGAGGATTCATATTGAAATTAAACAATAAATATTAAATAATATTATGTTAAAATTAAAACATATATTTTTTGGTGGATCTCATTTATAGTAATAATTAAATCAAATTTTGTTCATTATGATGTCATAAAACACAATGTATATTTTTATAGTATATACGTTTTACCCGAAAATCTGATTGTCTCTGAAAAATTTGAAATAATAACAATTGGATAATTTTGATGAACTAATTCAAAAAATAATATTCATTTTATCTAAATAATTTTCAAGTTATGAGAATTTCCACATCCAAAATAAAATTTACATTTATTAAGATGTGTTGGGTTTTGACAATAATTTTTTTCCAAATCTTATAAAATTTATTATTGATTATCTGATCATTTTTATTTTTTAAAAATAAATTAATAATAATACATTATTAAAATATTTTTTATTTCAAAAATTAATTAATTTTATAAATTTATTAATTTATGTTTATTATAAAAAAAATTAAATTTATGTTTTATTTTATGAAAATAAAAATCATTTTGAATGTAAAATTAATAGGATAAAAATATATTCATTATTATATTAAATAATATTTTAAATATTATTATTTATGGGGTCTTAATTCATATCTGTTTAATAAACTAGAAAATTCACAAAGTGTAAGGTTCAGAAAGCTGGGACATTCATATGGTGGTTTGGTGAACATGGTATACACCATGATCTCGATGAGATTGAATTTCTACCGTAAGCGGTTTCACTCATGCAATAATTTTTCGATCTCAGATCAAGATAAGTAAAGGGTGAATCCTATAAATTATACCTCCTGCATAATCTCTGATAAATGTGATTAATAGTGTACGTTCATAGTAGTTGGGGCCATTACTTAATTTTTTGTCAATGGAATATTTTAAAGCCCTATATTGATACCAATGATGTGATCATTTTAAAAATATATATATTATCAATTATAGTGATAATTAACACTCATTTAAATAATTTTTTATATAATTAAAGATATTAATTTTTTTCTATAATTATATTTCATGATGGGAAATTTTAATTAAAAAATGATATTTTTTTAAAAAAAGTTGAGGTCCTTAAACTAGAGGTCACTCCAGAAGCCCTCCATCTCATGAAGCCCCACCAACTACCCACTCAGTGTTGATTGGTGGCTGAGAATTTGATTAATATGGTTTCTATTTAGAACTATTTTAGAATCAAATCCCTAGACCATTGAAACATGTTCTTCCCTCATTTTATGGACTATGATCAAGAGCACACGAACAGTCTAATCAAAAAACCATAAGGGTCCCACCGAAGGGCTCCTATATGAAGCTTCTGCCACCAAAACCACCAATAAATAAACCATCATCATGATGATGGTTTTTCAATATCTAGTATAACCTCTGTTACTCATACCCACAATCTTATGATAACACAACAAGGCCAGTGGACTATTAGCATGGAATATGACCCTACCTCAACTCCCTTCATCGAATCCCACTAACCAAATACAAAGAAAATCTGTGAGTAAGTGCACAAAACTACCGACGTCTAAGAAGCATTCTTTCCTATATTAGAAGAATTTGGGGATATATATGATAATATACTAAAAAAATAGGTTACATCCCAAATATCTACCCCCAATCATGATATAATATTTTTATATACTAAGAGGAAATAGAGGACGTTATAATTCCTACACGCCTTCTCTAGCCACCAAATGGGAATATATCCTTATTATAGAAATTGATGTCACTCAGAACATCCTATAAATGATGAATGGGAAGACACCAATTCCTTGTCACATCTGTCAAGCATTATATTATATAACAATGGAATATTCAGTGGTTGAGGGGTCAATAACTAATCCATTCCCATAATTGGGGTTCCTCGTCAATGAAATACAAGTGTAAATCCCAAGTGGAAGAATATCCCCAATGTCATTTAGGAGGGTTATTGGATAATTTCCATGATACATGGACAACTAGATTAGGCTCATTCCTCTATTATAACAAGATGAAATAAATTTACCCTAGTGGCCACTCTGGGGTTGGAGAATATCCCTACCAAAATTCAAAAAATCATTTAGAATATTTGACAAAAAATTGGGGAATATTTAAGATGTTTCTATATATGAATGCTTCTATCCAAATAAAGAATCCCCAGTCACCCAAAAGATAGTATAAATAAATAATCCTCGCCACTGAATATTTGAATATCCATAGATTTTATATGATCTCGATCAACACAATGATAGAGTTTTTGATGCCATAAAATCTAAATCTATTAAATATCAGGATCCTAATCACCCATTAAAAAATTATGGAAATAGTAGAAAACATTGTGGTGGTCCTCCCTAATCCATTCCACATGCATTTATAGAGGTCAAACCTAAGAATATAACCTTTAATTTTTCCTCCATGTTGATAATTTGATAGATAAAAAGATCACATATCTTAATGAGAACCCTAGGAAGCCACTACATGTATAAAAGAACAGTCAACAAATATTACTTCCCCTTAATATCTACAACCCTAAAGCTCATCCCCAAGGCACATGTTATAGAAATTCTCCATACAATCTCTTGTCAAGAAATGATGTAAGTACCTTCTATTATTTCATTCACTGTAATAGTCTTCTGTATAACAATTCCTCATTTCTTTAAAAAGTAATTCCCCATTCAAAATTAACTTTGATAAATCTCTTATATAGAAAGGAAATTGGGAAAATAAATCTAGTAATTCATGATTAATCATCCTCGAAAACTGAATTTCATTCTAAAATATATTATTTTCCACGTAAATGTTCATTCTATGATCCAATCATTGATTACATACCTTTTAATATGATATAGGAAAACCCTACCAATCATGTTGGATACAATAAATCAATGGTGAAACATTAGCTTTGGATGAATCGGTTTGAGGAACCACTTGATGAATATAAAAAGTAAATACTTCCTGTGAGGATACAATAGTATAATGAGAATAAACCATTCATGTTATCTTCGTCAGTCACTCCAATATAATACATTATAGTGGTGTTTTCTTGAGATTCTGTGTATTAAATCCACCTAAATATATAGAACACTCTCTTTTAAAATAAAAAAAATTATTTACATATAATAAATATCTTCGATGAGTCTATATTATTGAAGGGATATAGCCTAAAATATACTTGGAGACCCTCGGATCTACATAATTCTTGAAATTGGGAAAAAATCAAAGATATCATTAATGTTAATGTCCTAATATGATAAAATTCATGTGTCGATTGATCATTGATTCCCGATCTGGTGTTTATATTAGTGGATAATGTAAACAATGGGAGTTTCCACTCACCAAACTTCTTGATCAACAATTCTATCCAAAGGTGGTATCATGTAATTTAATAGCCTCTGGAAACCCTCGATAAATTGGATTCGTTCATAATATTTGGTATGCTCAATAAAAAGGGGCCTAGAGTGATACTCAGATATGTTAATCCAGAAGAGGTAGATCCATTAATATGATATTACATTACGAATCCAAAAGTATAGTTAAATAATTGAACTTAAGGGATTTCAATCATTAGGAATCACCAATATCTTTGGAAGAAACATTCTCAGGTGAGAATCATCCAATGCAATCATCATATGTTAAAACAATGCTTTATAAAATCTATAGATCAACTACGGAATTGTAATCCATAATAATCTTGCAGAAACCCTTATCTATAACACTGGGTGTTTTTTTAACACAACCATTGTGGTCGATAATAAAATCTCAAAGGGATGTGAAAGTGGAAATGGAGGAACCTCATCCCCTAATGATGGGGTCTATTTTCCATCAAAATCATCCACAATGGATTTCATCCTTTTCCCATTATGGTGGAATTCCATTTAATGTATCTTCATAGTTCTCACTATCTCATGGTCTAGTGTCCTCACTTGAAAATACTATAAAAAAATTCCCATATAATCCAAATGATTAACTTTTCATCAAAGAATTCCAAGAAAACTAGATTTTTATAGGACAAGGCCTTAAGACTGGTAAAAAAACCTCTTATTGACAATGTTGAAATGAATGAAATCTGTTATAAATTGGTTAACATAATTATCCCCACAACTATAGACATCGCGAAACATGAGGTAAACATGGAGTAACATGAGTAGGATTATTATATTAATAATAAGGCCCATAATAAAATGATTAAATAATTTGTGCATAGTTTAGAACTTAATATTTATATAAATTTGGGGATTCCCTCAACTTCTCCATTATTACCAGCTCAAAATGAATATGCCCAGTAAAATGTAAAATGTAATAACATACCTCACTCACCCTTTTATGAGGTTGAATATCACTACCCTATTATTTTATACATATTATACATTATTTTAATCATTGTTATAAATTAAATACAAACCATGGATAAAATAGTTTACTGTATTTAGATGATTTGGAAGATAATTAGATAACAAAAAATTACAATGACTCATATTTTTATTTACCTTATTTTTTTGATCCTAACACCCATTGAACTCATACATTAGAAAGGGATGACCTGGGGAATAGAGAGATAAAAGGGGTGAACTAAAAATAACAGCAAGTGAATAATCATGAAAAAGAATCATATCATAATAGTGCAAAAATATAATGATATCACTATTGGAATGGAACATGAAAAAACAGAAAGATGAATAACAAATAGAAATTGTAATCATTTGATAAAGATAATTTATACATGCTGTAGAAAAACCTTAATCGAACAAAACATGAGTCAATGCTACCACCATGACTGCATCACAAGGTGGAGAAAATCTCATAATAAATATCATTTACAATCTAATCCATTACAAGATGTATAATGAGAATAAAACATTACCCAATTCATTTTAGTCATATATGGTCATTTCTGTTATAATATGTTCATGATTATGAATTCCAAATAAATAATCAAACATAATTAATAAACATAAGGGGTTACCAATGAAAATTGGGTCTCATAATTACATGATGAAGCATTACAAAAGAGAGTATAATAGTGGTATCCATGAAATAATGCATCTAAACCAATATTGAACATTAATAAAAGATAAATTAGAATATATCTTTATGAATTATGTCCAAATAATTTTATATCATAATAAATAGTGGTTAGTAATCATTTGAAATATTCCATTGAAGTGTTGTTTTTGGACAAATTATAATGAGTATTAAATAAGGATTAATGAATTATTGATTTTATATATTATTAATAAAATAAAATATATTTTAAGGATAAATTTAATGATTATAGAAAAATATTGGATAAATAAAATAATTTATGGAATATTTTTGAAAATGTGTAAGAGAAATAAATTTTATTTTAATCGGAATTTCGTGAAGAGTGGAATTGACAAGGGAACCATATAAAACATGTAATTCCCCATCAAAAAAATATTAATTGAGATACATGCCAATTTTTGGTAAATATAAAATGAATATATGATATGTATATATGAATAAATATGTGATATATTTAGGTAAGGAGAAATAAAGCATATCCCAAAGTAAAATGGAGGTCTAGAGAGATCCCTTACCTTATGTTTGAATATGTTCTTCATGTTCAATTAATGTCCTATAATATTAAATTATATTAATTAAATAATTAACTAAAAACATCTTACATATTTATTTTGTTTATTATAATTTTATTTATGTCATTTATTTCCAAATCTATGAGTTATAATGCTCACCTTCCTTGTTTATGGAGCATTATGTTTTCATGGTTTCGTGGTAGATTTATTTTTTTAAAATTGTGTAAGTTCATTTAAAATGGGAATAATTATACAGAAGTAATATTTTATGGAATTATTTCACATATATATTATTAAATAGTCAAATATAAAATTTTTGTAATCATAATGATTCATTTTAATAAATGTTAATTATAAATGTCTATATTATTTTTGTTGATTCATGATAATCACAAACTAGTTTTCTGTTATTTTATACTATATCAATATATTATATAAAAATGAAACAAGTTATAATAAACATATTTAAAGATGAATTATAATTTATAATGGTTCTATGAATATCCATTATGGTAGTAATGGAATGAAGAAACTCATTTTCCACTGAGAGTGTAAAACACCATAATTTGGACAAAGGTTTCATTTATTTTAATAAGAGATGATGTGAAAATGGAGGATATAAGATCTTCCATTTGAAAAATTAAATTAGAGTTTATACCAGATATTTGATTTATTGTGATTTTATGGATGAATTTGGTGAGGAGAATGTATGAGAAAAGATAGATTAAAAGAGGCTGTTTTAGAAAGTCACCTATCGAATATCGACTCTTTGAATTACCCATTGTGGAACATGCAATTGGTATTTTTTGAGACTATATACTTGGTGACATGGGACATGGGGAAGATGATTGTAGTGGGAATATGATATATGATTAGAATATCCATGGCTTAGAATATATGATGAGAATGGGTGGTATTTATACAGCATGTAGATGGGTGATAGTTATTATTTTATTCGGTAGATTATTATTTTTGTTCAAGACTACATATAGTATTGATTCTTGTGAATTTATATAGTAATGAGTGCTTTCATGTTCTAACTAATGTGTTTTCACATAATCTATGGCTCAAAAATTCATGTATTTAGCTTACAATGTCAAATTTAATAAATTACAATATTTTTTTTATTCTCCAAAAATTAAAATACATTAGATAAATACAAAAAAACCATTAATCATTATTGGATCAGAATATTTAAAAATTGGAATCCATTTTTTGAAAATAATATTCTAAATTTGAGAAATTTATTTTTTAAACAAAATCTTTATTCATTTGAAATATAATGATTTTAATATCAGAATCGATTTTCTAATCATTTGAAAAAATTATTAAGGACACATATAAATATATTATAATGATAAAGGAAATAAAAAAATTATGAATCTATTTTCTAAAAATAAATATCCTTTTAAAACATTATATTAATTATAAATTTTTAAATAATCAATTATGTTTTACAAAAAATATTAACATCGAATTTATAATTTCACAAAAAATTATATACCTATACTAGGATATGAATAAATCATATTTTCGTGTATATGATAACTAAAATTCAATTTATACAGTCATAGATGATATTACTATTTAAATAGCTTGATTACTATTACAAATAGTCAGATTACTATTCTGACAGTCATGTAACTATTCCACCAGTATAATTGCATTAATTTCTATAAATACATCTTATTTAATTCATTCATCATCCACATATATTTTCTACTAATGTTATATATAGACATTAATATTTGAAATTAATATTATATTATTACCATTATTTTTTATTTCTACATCATTATTTATGAATGAATTCATTCTAATGGATCAAGAAGATCCAAATTGTAAAATTCTTGTAATCTTGTTTTCTATTTATTGTCCGACATTAATATTTAAAATTAATGTTGGTTCCTTTTTTGATTAATGTATCATGAATTATTTATTATAATAATTTTTTTATGGGATATCTATGTGATTTATCTATTTTTGGATATAAGAAGTTAAATTCTGTTGATATAATTATAGGACTGTATGTTAAACTTCTCACACATGTGGAATGATTTGATTGACTGTATTATTAAGGGAATTATTTTATGAAAATCAATGAATAAATACTATTAGGAAACATACCAATTAAATATGTTCTTTAAGAAGTTCATGTCCAAATGTTCATATCCAACATACCATAAAAAAGAGGGTTCATCCCAAAAACATAAATGGATCGAGAACATCCTCTTAATGTGGGTCACTAAAAACCAATATATTTTGGATCCCAATACATCAAGGGTTAAGGATTTCCATCCATTGGGTTTCCAACCAAATGTTGTTCTAGAACATCCTAAAACACCACCACCTATTCTAATCCCAATGTGGGTACAAGCAGGCCCTCTACATATGGACCTAATTTGTTTAAGCCCTATTCAATATCAAATTAAACAATAAATCCCTAAATGGGTTGTCTATAGTCTTGATAAATTTAAATCATAATTAGATGCTTTGGAAACATGATATTATCTAGTAATAAAGAATTGAATCCTTGACCTGAATTGGTAGACTTGGCCCCTCCCCTACAAATTTTTGAAAACAATAAGTTTCCCATATTTATTGTCTTTAGGGACCCATAAAATTATCTAAGCATTTCATGTCCCTATTTGGTCTCATTATGGGAATCCCAGTACACCAGGAAGCATTGAAACTCATATAACTCATACAAAAATTGCATTGGTAACCATCACATGATATACTAGCTTCATGTTTCATACAATCATGTGGTGAGAATATCTCCATCAGAAGTGTCTCATTTAATTCTGCTCAATGATATAATATAAAAGTGTTCTCAACTTTTGAACATGAATTTAGTGAGAGAATTAGAGCGTATAAATTTTCATTAACAGTAAATAAAGATTTGGCCTAAGGTTTAAGGATTATAAAAAAACCAAATAAAGTATCTTAGTAGAATGAAGCTCATAGATCAGTTTAGGGACCACATATTAGACTATGAATTTCTGGTTTTTTTGAAAGATATACCTTTCAGTGTTCTTCTAGGAAGGACTACTCTACCACAACATGTGTTATTCCAAAGGAAAAACTATAGATTCCAAAAATATTGAAATAATGATAACATTACAAATCATATGGTTATAATTCCAAATTAAAATATCGATAATGAAAATATAATGTTATTGGTTTCTGTTAGAGTGTAGCGAAACCACCCATGACACATGATGTCACTAATGTCACTAAACTGAATGGTATACAGATGACCCTAGTCATTCCCTTCAATATTTTTAGTTAATAATACATGAAACTCATTATTCATATTGAATTATTGAGAACCAATTCAGGTGCCTATTTACAATCATTCATGATATCATTTGTGAAGACTAGGCTAAGAATCGCGTAAATGCCCATTGAATCCCCAGACTATGGAAAACGATTGCCTGAAAATTCCATCATTAAATCTCCTATGGTTCAATAGATCCATAAGACATCTTCTAATTCTGAAATATTTTTTTTTTGTTTCACTACGAGAGAGTGAAGAGACTCATTGTTTATCCCTTTTATCCCCTTTAAAACATCAATGAATCCACCCACTATCTAATGGGTCATATGGTTCCATATTATATTTTTTATGTCAAAATGTTGACTACACTCCGAATTTTTATTCATCACATGTTCCCCCAAATATTGAAAAAAATATGAAACGTAAGAGGAAGAGGAAGAGAAGACGAAGAGAAAGAGGATGATGGCCTTTTTGAATTTCCACAAGTATTCATGGGGGTTTGTCTACCACTGTTGACATGTTTAGAAAAATAATACGAATTCCATTAAAGGACCAATGAAACTTATTCATTAGTGTTTCCATGTATTATAATGAACAAGAGGTGTATTAGTCCTTTATAAGGTAGTATTAGGACATTTCTTCCTTAAAATAAATAGAAATTTTGTATCTCAATCATGAAGAGGCCACTCATCACCAATGATTTCTAGAAAACCATCAGGGTTTCAAAAATGCAGTGATAATGATGCAACAGGATCACCCTACTAAAATTGAGGATTGCATTTCAAGAATATCAATGAAAATTTCCTTCTTTATGTTTAATAACTTAAATGGATTTCCATTATAATGAAATTAAAAATTACGAAAGGGAAAATAATGTTCTACATAATATTCAAAGAACTAAACCAGTATTTTCCTCAATCTTATTTCAAATTTCGGATTATGGAACTGATAATAGATTCTATGGTCTTATATCAATCAATATTTTTCATGGCTGGAAATTCTATATATAATCTAATCCAAATAGCCATTGAAGAGGAGGAATATATTTCATTTTGAATAACCCATAAGGTATATTTCTATCTTGTAATGACCTTTCGATTGATAAATGTTGTTGTGACATACCATCATGCCAAACATAAGATCTTAAAAACCATTTTTGGTAGGACTATAGAATGCATTATCAATGATTTTTTGGTTAAGAATCAATATAGTTATAACTGTAAGCATAATCTTGAGATCTTCTTTTAAAAACTATGATAGTATATCTTGATGATAAACCCCATGAAATTTTCTTTTGTATGGAATTTTTCATAGTTTTTACATATTAATTCATGGAATCAAATTCATCCTAGAGACGTATATTTATATTATATAGATTTCACTAACTAAAGACCACATATATTTGAGAGGACTACAGGTACATCTTAATGGAATATGATGCTCCATAGAAAACCTCACAGGAGCATGGTTTCCCATGAACTGGTTAATGAAAAAGTGGGTCTTGTTTCAGTGTAGTGGAGATTGAAATGTATCATTAGATAGTCTTGAGAAATATCTTTTGATTTCACAAGGTTTGATTTAAACATTTGTGGTGATGGTCATAATTTTGTATGTGAAATACCTGGAATGATCATTGTGTGAGTTCCTTGTATGAAATAATGATTCTATAAATGATAACATCATTTATTATCTTAATAAAACTATTATTGATACCCAAACTCATTTTGTGGATATTTAGGAGAGGTATATGGTGTTAGTCATTTTAGTTTAGAAGTTGAGGCACTTCCTGTAGGACCACAAGTTCAATTTTGTCTCTCACAACAACCCATTCAAATACATACTATTTGTGCAATGTGGATTATATGTTAGGGAATTTTTGGAGGCTATTTTGTAGCATTTTGATATTCTGTTCATGCCATTCAAAGAGGAAAAATCCCAGGATTTCGGATAATTCTTTTTAGAACATCCATTTATGGAAAAAAAATGTTAAAACCCAAATTTAAGGATTAATAGATTTTATCTTTTAAAGAGGGGATAACAATATGGGAAATTTTATTTTGACATTGAATCTAGATGCAGAATATAAAATTGAATGGAATACCCTGAGCTCCAATAAAATTTGGTTGGGATTTGTGCTCATCACCACAAAAATTTCCTTTCCTTACTCATTTATTTTTCTCAATAATGTAGAAAAAATGGTTTATATTATGAATACCTCATCACAGGTCTAGAACTAAAACTTCAAATATTAGTGGAATACATAAATGTAAAAAAGTAATTTGAATTGGTAATCATGTATTCCAACAGTTATTTTACTATCATAAAGGAAGAGTTGTTTCTACTTATTAACTAAATATGGGGACTAATGGATGAATTTCCCATATATAAATCATTTACTCACATCCTATAATCATTGAATTCCGTAGAATAATCATTTGTGAATACAACTATGATATTGGAAGATAAAGTTGGGACAAATTAGTCAATTTAATTACCCATCAATAAATTGTGACACGTTTTCCTCATGTCGATATGAAAGAAATAAATGATTTCAATTACATTAAAAAAATAAGATTTTCATAACACATGTTAGATTATTATCATTGTGGAATACCATTATATTAGTGTTCTCTCCTTAGATAATCGTGAATTGGGGAATCCAAATGATGAGAGATAAAAATTCATCATTCATATTTTCTAAATCGACATAAATTCCAATAGTAACATCATTTTTATCGTGTCCTTATTTGGTTTATTGATAGAAAATGGATTGCATCAATCAAATAAAATGTGCATGCTTGTGGCTATAGAGCGCAATAGTTAGGGTCCAGGCTTTCCCATCAAATAAGGCGGCTTGAATAATAGTATCCATCAATGAAAAATGTGTATATGACCATCACGAAACACATTTATCCATTCAATGTGCACATCAACTTTATCTATCCAACTGTAGAGTTTATAGACATTTCAAAATACCTGTAGTGATCATCCACATGGGGAATGGATACCGCATAACTTAATCATCCTACCTCATCTATGAAATTTTAATACATACTCAGAACTACTAAATTCTTCCCAATATAGGATGATGTAATACCCCTCAAAAATATCCATTCCAAACAAATTATCATCATCCAGAAAGATAATATAATCATTTTACTTGGTGTTCGTCACATGATACTAAAATCAAATGGTGATAATTTCTATTTTTGGTGGGATATGATATTTTGTAAGTATAATCTCATATCCAACCATTCATCTCACTATCAAGCCAAACCAAATTGAAATATAGATACCTTTAACAAGATATTATCAAATATACTCTATATGATTGATGATAGATATTAAATGATTTTTCATGACCACATCTTTCATTTCTTATGGTTTATTTTATTATAATCCAAACCACCTCAAGTGAGTCACTATATTCAATTGCATATGGGAATGAAATAATTCCATACTAATGAGTTCCAATTCCCCTCATTTCATGTTTCCACTATTGATCAAGTATCTATAGATGATAACTCTAAAAAATAGTAAGATTAATTTGACTGAATTAGTGTGAGAATACTATACACATCAAATCTCATGTATTTCCACAAAAAATAATATAGCATAGTATTTTAATATGAATGTCAACATATACTCATTCCTCCAGGTAGAGCATGTACATTTCCCAAGGACTACAATGATTCCACGGACGAAAACTCCAATGAATGTGAAAAACACCGAGGGGAAAATTTATATACATATGATCAACCTAAATGGATCATATTTCATGATCAAGAGGGATGTAAAATGTGTTTCAACCCCTATTAGTTCTAGATTCATCAATAAATAATTTTTCTGATAAAGCCACAGTTTCATCCTCATCACACAACAATAAAATGAATGACTTATGGTCCATGATACAACAAATTAAAAGCCACATTACATGGTCCTAGATACAGGGCCTTAAATAAATACCAAATGGCCTTCTTTAAATGATCATAAAATGATTGATATATTCTATTGGTCTTAAGACATAAATATAAAATAAACCATAAACCTATTTGTAATACTATAAATGACATAGAAAAAATTCATTGTAAATATATTTTAAAATATATGAAAATATGATTAAAAAAAGACATAAAACTATACTATTCACATCATTATTACATGACATTAAAAAAATAAATTTTATTCTAGGATGGAGTGGGTCATAACCCGTGGTTCTATTCTCCTACAATAACACCATTCAAGAAAATTATTTTCCTTTATTCTCATCTCAATGTGATATGTAGTGATTTGAAGATACTATGTCTCAGGCCTGTACACTAATTAAATGAAATTCCCCATCTCTATCATGTAAAGAAATATTTATTTAGGGGAAAACCATCAAGGGGTAATGAAGGCCAAAATGTGTCCTTCTTTCTCATAGACATTCCTTTCAATATCGTGCTACTTATCCTATGGTGTTTCGATCTTCTTAAAATTCCTTCTATAGTAGTGATAGAATTTATGATTCATGAGGACACATTTTTTAATATTCTTTGATAATACCCAACCAATAATTAAATACGCATCCATAGAAGGGATGTCAACTTGAGGGACATTTTTTCTTTTTAGGAGCCACTTATAACATCTTAAGACCCAAAAAAATTATTATGGAAACCAATATTTGAGCATAGTCCTTCTTAATTACATTAATAATTGTCCCACATCATTTCTCATTACTATATTACCCCTATGATTTTTTATTTTAATCTCATTATTCACATCTGAAGTATGAAAGAACACCCTTCACCCAGAAATCATTAAATCACATATCATTTCAATGACATACGGTCCTTATAGTATTCATTAAAAACTAAAAGTCACCATTATCATGACTAAATTCAATTATAATTCATGGTATACCAGAAAAATGTAGGATTTATTCAAATTCCATTGAGATACATAGTGATTCTTGAATCGAATTTCCTATTGTAGCAACCAAAATATCAAAATTCCCATGTCATTTCATCAAATATACTATATGTGGTGAAATAAAAACATGATACTCCTTTTTTCTCACACCGATCATAGGCCAGATGGGCTTAGGATATCTGGAAAGGGCTTCCCCATATGATCATGTTTTTTATGTTCACATCACTATTAGAATGGTCCAAGATGAAAGACCTTTCAAGGTACACAAAACCTTTCTACCACTTGAAATTAAACAGCATGGTGGAGGTCATATACCAGAAATCAATTAAAGAACTACATGTGACATTATTATATCATAAATTTGATATGTACTGATTCATGGATCTTACATTATAGTCTATAAAATATATAAAAAATTCATATTTTCCACACACAAAATTGATCTATATGGGAAATATATTCTAGAAATACATGTGGTTAGATTATCACTTCGATGGAATATATAACGATGAAAAGATAAACATTTAGGGGCCTTTAAATGATTTTCATTTCTTCCATTCCCTCTTAATGTATTAATCCATTATAAAAGACATTTCTTCAAATATTTGAGTGATTTTAACATGAAAAACCCATTTGAAATCCACGAATCATCATTATCGAAATCTAGCTTTGTGTCTTTGGAAATAGAAGTCTCCATAAACATTCCCCTTCCATCTATAATACAATTTATCATTCCATGGTAATTTTTTAGTATACATAATATACCTCAATATGGATCTACATAAGTCACCTCAATATGCCTATAAAATAGATTAATATTTTCTTTCATGAGAAACCTCTTATATATCAATAAACACTGATGACAATATAATCACAACCTCTTTTAAATAATTTTCAATGATCATTCCCTACATAATTTTCAACAAAACATCTCATATAAAAAATTATTCAAATTGTATCTTTCAACATTCCCTCTTCACACATGAAAAATATGGAATAAAAATAGTTATATAACTATGAAATGGAAAACTTCTAATAGACCATCCAATGTCAAAAGACCATAAATTGTATCCCTAAATGTCTTATATTAATATGTAAAACTCCATGGTCGATGTCATAATCCTTCAATATTATACAACCTGAATATTTACCCCTCATCATGGGGGAGGGGGTATTTTCTTCCAAGTGTTGGCCATCCACCACATCACAGTAAATAATTATATTTGAATTGATAGTCATTCTATCATGACTCATAGTGATTCATACATCCTCTATTCTAGTTTGAACTACTACAGAAGCTAAAATTATAGTGTTTATCCATTCTCAGTTAAATTATTTTAACAATCCACCCTCAGTGGTCTTGGCGAATCCAAATCATCATAATGTCAAAGGCCAATGAAGGTAGAATATTGGATTTCTAATAACACCATTCACTTGACTATTCAATGGAACACCCCATTTTTGGTTTTCATAAATCAACCCAAAGACCTTTCAACATGGGAAACCATCATACCAAGGAAAAACCATTTATATCCATGTATTCCATGAAACCATCTTGCTGGAAACATCCTTTTGAACATGTTCCATGGTCATTCCTTCTATTCTTGTCCTCATTATTTACTCTAATTGAAGAACCCCCATGATCATGTTTTTATGATTGATTATACACATCTTATGTGTTTCATAACATCCATGGACCAGTAATCCTTTTTACTCATAATTTCCATGAAATATGGTCCTACCGATATGTCATAAAGCTAAAAGACATCATCATATTTGTTTCATGACGTTAAATGCCATTGTATTCCATAACTATGTATAGATTTATTCACATGATAATGATATATATATATCAAAGTACAGTTCCTAAATCCTGGATTAGCCACCATAAGAACTAAATTCCCCTGTACTTCTTTATAATATTCTCTATATGTTGGAATAAACCATTTATAATCCTTTTTTCCAACACCAATCAAAACTGACATAGGTGCATGATTCCCAATAATTTATTCCCTACATAATCAAGGAACTATATTTGAAATAAAGGACGGAAGGGTCCAATATAGAGGCGATTAAAGGCACACCAAACATCCTTATAACATGATGCTAAAAGAGATTATTTATGTATATTCCAGGACATAATTCAAAGAATTAAGAGTTTTGTTGATTTTGATTTTGACGATATACATAATGGAATCAGAATATTTTTTCCTTTTCCAACTACCATATAAAATAATACACTTTTCCACAAAAAAATTTGATAGGTGTGGGGAAAATATTCTAGAATATTGTGTTTCTTAATTCATTCGTTGAAATTATATGTAGATACACCCAGAGTCTATGTCCTAGGTTGAGATTCAACATAAATTTTCTTCTTCAACCATTTACATGGGTCACATCTACCTAGAAAACACTTCTCCACATTCATGGGTGATTTTGATAGCAAATTATTTTACAATAATTAGTCACCTTTCATACAAAAATCTAACTTCATGTTTGTGGAAATTAAAATCTCTATAATCGTTTCCCGATAATTGATAATAGAATTTAACTTTCTTGAGAAATATACTATTTTTAATATGCATAATATCCAATTGTTTGGAAATGTATATGTCACCCCAATGTCCTCTCATACCTAGTCACATTGTCCCTCTGAAAAAACTTCTTCTATCTTTTTAAGACCAAAACATTTTCCACTTGAATAATCTTTTCAAGCATAATCTATGATAATTAATTAAATAATTTTCCCAAAGATCCTTTAAAATACAAAATCCAAAAATTTGGAAGAAAATATATTTCTCATCATGCCAAAACAAAATGTGGAACAAAAATTGTGAGATCACTGTGAAATGAAAATTCACTAATCATTTTGTCAAAACTAAACAACTATAAATTATACTGCCTCAATGTCATTCTTTATGATGTTAAATTTCTTAGACCAGATATTGGAATCACAATATTAAACCACCTGATTCATTATGAACCAAATTTCACTGAAGAATTGCATTCGAAATGAAACTCGTTCCATCATGGTGATTATTGATGCCAATATACCTTTTTATAGGCCCAAAAGTTTCCACTAACCAAATATAAGTGTTCTCCAATTCTAATAAAAAATCACTTTCCCAAAAAAACATTATGTGGTCTTCATAATTATTATTCATCATAAACTCTAAGGACATTATTTATAGAATTTCAAGTTCTTGAGAAATCTATATTTTACTTTTATTTGAAACACCCCACAATTGTTTTTCATAAGTCACCCCCAAAATGCCTATCGACTAAGGGTACCATTTTCATCAAGAAAAAATTCTTATATATCCATAATACAAGAAAAAATCATGTTTGAAACCACTTATCTTACATGTTCCATAGTCATTATTTTCATAATTTTCCTACATAATTTCTAATAACTTGACAAACCTAAATATCATGGTTTACACATTTCTTTTTCACATCATAAGAACATCAAAATATAAAAGGCGAAGTAATACATATATCAATCATGGTATCCATGATTTATAGTCCTTACTATATGAACTAAAAATATAAGAAACCTTTATCCTTTCCTGATAAAGTAAAACTACATGGTTTCCCCAAACAATGCAAGACATGATTCTAATTCAAATGAGCTATGAACTGATGCATAGATCTTACATCATGGTCCATCCACCATTACAAAAAAATGCCTCTATCTATACCTATAACTACGTATATGTCATTAATGAAACCCTTTACACCCCTTGTTTAACACATTGAGCATTACTCACATAGGAATAGGAGTTCTTGGGAATGATTCCATGCATAATCCAAGATTCTCATATCACCTCGATGTCATCATGGTCTCTGAAGATATACCATTAATATAATACCATACTTACTTACCACATGACATTTAAATGGATGGTTTCTAGATCTTGATGTACATAATACCATAAAAAAATGTTTCGTGTTGATCATTGTTACTAGATATGCATGGAAACCCATATAATACATTTGTCCATAAAAAATGTATAAAGGTTTCCTTCAAGAAAAAAATCGATCTGTGTGGATAATCAATTCCTGAGATATGTGAGAATCAATTTTCACATGGATGAGATATGTTAAGATTCTTGGATCCTACATCTGGGGCCCAACATCAATATTGAATTTTCCACTTCCCTACGTATTTTTGAGAAATGAGTATAATGAAATTATCCCCATTATTGAGTGATTTTTACATGAAATGATCCTTCCACACTCAATCACCATCCTTATTGAAATAAAACCACAAGTGTGTGAAAATATTAATATCCATTTTCTTTCCCTGATTGTCCATAATACAATGTATGATCACTAAGGAATTTTTTTTAATGATCAAAATATTCTCATGTTGGGATCTACAAATGTCACCCCCAAAACACTTATCAACGAAAGGTACATTCCCCATGTAGGAGAAAATATTCAATATTTGTAAGACTTTGTTACATTATGGTGGAAGATTATTTTCAAAAATGGTACATGATAATTCATTTTGTACTTTTCACACATAACTTATTAAATAATAAATCGTTAAATTTTCCGATTGTAAATTTCCATCATCCCGATGGATAATTATGGAACATTCTAGGTCGGATCACTATTAAATGAAAAATATCTAATATTTCAATCAAATATAAAATTCCATACAATTCATTCTTCAAAATTCATTTTTTTTTCATGTTAAATGGAATATTCTACGTCATGGTTTCATGATAGTAGACAACATAATTCATAAACCATTATCGTGAATAATCTTGTCCTCATGGTGTTGGTCATCCACCACATCACCCCAAATGAACCGTGTTCAACTAGAATATAATTCCATCAAAAAATGTAGTGATTCACAGATACTTAGTTCTAGTCCCAACTTCTAGAGAATCCCAAATTTACATATTCCTCCATTCTAATATACATTCCATTCAAATACCTCCCTCTGCAATAAGGACATATACATATACTAATAAACACAAAGGCCGTCGGTGAAAGAAATTTTTATTCATAATAAAGACATTTTTTTTACAATTCCTAAATACATCCCAGTATGGATTACCTTTAGTCAACAAAAAATTCCTCTGAACCAATTCCATCCTTTTCCTTAGGATAAACCTCTGATATCACTATAATCCCTTATACTATCATTATGTCAACCTCAATTCAGACATGGACCATAGTAGATTCATGACTAATTGACTCCAATAGTGATTTAGATATTAAAATATTTCAATAGTGACATAAAATTTTCCTTTTTGTATCTAAATAATTCCATTACATTCTATTTAAGGATTCTGTGTTTCAGTCTTCATCCCATAATTGGTGGTTAATGTTTTTTTGCTAAAACATTAATTTCTATTGTCTAGATTTGAAGACTCTAAACTACCAAAAAAAGAGACATAATACTCATCAAATTGAAAAAAATAATAGGTAACCCATTGAATAATTTTAGTTTCATATCACTAGATTTTCACACTACAAGTATTAAAAAAATTTACATTATTAAAAATAAAAATGAACAAAACGTGTTTTCTTGAAAACCAAAATAGTGTGGACTATGAAAAATTAAATTCTCACCCATGTTATCTTATTTATATCTAAATTATGAAAATATTAGATAAATAATTAAAAATTCCCAATTTTTATAGGGTATATCATATAAAAATAGACTCAGTTTAACTACACTCCCTCTATCCAAATACGTAGGAAATAATTGCACCCTCTTATTCCTATAATTATGATTATAGTGTATTTACATGAGGATGATTATCTAAATAATTTATATTTTTTTTTCTTTTAGAATTATAGTGTAAAAATTGGGATGATGAGATATATTATGGGAAAAATGATTTTCATTTTAGAAATATTCATAGGATGATCCACAAATTAGATCATCTTTGTATTATTTTTGAAAATTACATCGAAGGAACTCATGACTTTTTTAAGGGTCTCTTGAGAATCAACCATGGTCTGTTATAGATCAACTATCTATATAGCCGCATCCTTATTAACTAGTTCTAGTTACTCCACCATGATTGTAATTGTAGTTTACCCCTCATGTTGAAGTGCCTCCATCATATTATGATTATGTACTACTGGCACTATATCTATATCAATATATTATTGGAGGTGAGATATTTGAAAGGTTTTTTCATTAACCAGTTTCTTAAAATCCACCAATTTCATGGAATGGTTGAGATATACTTGTGATAATGTATCTTATAGGTCATATGGTTTGAGGAGTATTATATTTATTATAATGCGTTATTGTGACTTGTGGTCCTTCTCCCATTGGCAAAATATATCCATCTTGGTAATATGCAGCCTGAATTAGAAGAATTCATCATACATCAACATTAAAAAAAATTCGGTTTGGATGATTGATTTTTGATTATAGGTATTTCATCAGTTTACTCGAGACTAACCCCATGATGTCCTACCAAATTATGTAGTGTTCTTCCCAAAAAATATATTGAGCAAACTATATAACAATAGAGATAGTATCTATAAGGGTTGTGTACATAAAAATTAGTTCTCTAATGGAAGAGACATGTATTTTCATTCCAAGGGTGACATTAAACACCCCCTTATACAATCAGTTGAGTTGGGCTAGATGCTGCCTCCTTGGGATCAGCCATTGAAACTAATGTTGTTGAAAGAAAATATAAAACATGGTATCAAAATTAGATTATAGATGGATTAAATGAGAAATGGGATCAAAAAAATTAATGGAAATCACCCATGTACTATTCATTTTCATGGTTATATTCGTCCCATTTCATCCCTTGATTTTATGCTTCAAACTAGAACTTATACTTGGGACATTTTCTTGATTGTTCTCAGGGCCTAGGATGAATGTTCCTTGAGATTCTCCCACAACATGGTCGTCGACTACCATTCCAGAAAAAGGGGATAAGGATGGGAATCAATTAGCTCCTCATTGATTATGCTGGGAATATATTCAATAAAAAATGATTCACCAAACAAGATAATTTATTTGATCCATTGAATTTATGAATGATGATCATGAGGGAATTAAAAAAATGGAGACTCTCCTGTCCATCCAAATCATTATTAAATCCCCCAAACTCTTATAGGGAGATAGGAATATAAAAATATGGAAAATTATATTCAATTGTATTATTATACACTACATCAAATCTCATGGATTCCTCACCATTAATGGCATCCAAGAGGATGTATTGTGGTCCAAAATTGACTCCTTCATCGACCAAATCCATGATACCTTTAATAAGAACAACACTATTGGGACCATACAAATATTTATTAGCTACATAACTTTCAATGGGTAGACTAGTGTCCATGTAGGTCTCTTATAGATTAGTTAAAATTCTAGGAGAGATGTTTTTAGTGTCCTTTTATATATGGAATTCATCTGAGTATTATTAGAAAGGGGAGTTAGTGATTGGTAATTGACACTTTATGGTGTGCATTTTACATTACAATGAATATACCACCACCCCAATCTACAATGACATGAATGAATGTTTTCATAGTCATTGGTGCTCATAATATAGATGGAATGGACTCACCAGCATGAATGTGTAACTAAACTAAAATGTATTCCATAGTTCATGAAGGGTCATATCAATGCCCCTTGAGAGGGGACAGTGGAGATGATATGGGAACCCACAACTGTTATTAGAAATTTATTTTGGATGAATATAGAATAATGATATCATAAAGGAATGTGATAATGAATAATGAAATTTGGAGTGTACTTTATTCTCTTCCATCTTATCCCTTTTGATGGATGAATTCTTATAAATCTCCCCAAATATTGGTATTGGTGGTGGAAGTTGACAAGACACTCCCACCATCTCATCATCACTAATTTTTTGGAATAAATATATACTACCATGATTCAGAAGTGGGTACCTCAGCCTCAATAAAGGTGTATGTTGAGACAAATTTTAGGGACGGGGTTTGGGATGATTCACCATTTATATAATGTAATTCAATGACACACATTCCATAATATTCATATTTTTTAGAACAAGAATATAAAAAATGATGAAACAATATAGGGGGAAACATTCAGGATGAGAATCGATGTAGTAATATTTTTCAAAAGTGGAATGTTCATCATCCCATTTATGGGATATTTATTCATCATATCATTGAATCACATCATAGTGAGGATATAGTTTATAGAGTTTTAAATGAGAATATATTATCTCAGATGTGTATTCTTACCTTGATACGATTAGCATCAAATCATAAGTTGGTTGGGGCTCAATCATCCTTTATTTATAGAATAATTAAGTCAGCATAAAGGAGTGACCATGTATAATAGTAACTATATTAATTTTTATGATATAATTTTTCCACATTCAGTCACATGAAATATAATTTTTTCAGAATACTATGAAGAAGACCTAACACTCCCCAATTTCACTGCCTTCCTATCTCTATCCAATATTGTAACTACCCAGTGTTTTATAAATAGAAATTCATACCTTGTAAATATGTCAAAAAGGCACATGAAAACACAACATAATTAGCTACTAAGTGGTAAGTGACCTTTAAACAAAAGTTTTTCACTTCAGTGTTTGGATTTTCAAAAATCCGACACACACGATTGTGATCATTATGTTATTTGGAGTTTGATAAGGAAAACATAATTTTTAGAGAATGATAACATACCCTTATGAATAGTAACATAACCTTATTAATAGTGATATAACCTAATGAATAGTAACTTTACCTATGGTAATATATAAATAATATTCATGTTTGCTGTGTGATATACCTATACTTTAGAATCAGTAAATGAATATTTTAAAACTAGTTTTTGATAATAAATTATGATTTTAATTTAATATTAAAATAATAATATTTAGAAAATTATTTACGAAAATTGGAATTCATTTAAGATTATCCACGTCCAAAAATGGTTAGGGTAGATTTTTGGGATGTTTTGTAAATACTTGAATTTTTTGATGAATTGTAAAATGTTATAATTTATGATAAATGCTAAATACGGGATTTATTGAGTCATTGATGATTTTCTACTAATGTAAGACAAATTGTTTCGGGATAAAATGATAAATTTACTATTATTGGTCATGGAAGACACACTATTACTTGCCTTTTGGGGAATTAATAAATTAATTTTTTATTGAGAAATACCATCCCTCCTCCACTATAAAACCCCCTTCACTCCCTCTTCTCTTAACTCATCTCAAGCCTTGTCCCTTTCCAAAAATCTTCCCAAATTCTCCCCAAGATCATACCCCACTTTAAAAATCACCTAGCCTCTTTAAAATACCAAAACCTCTCCCCTTTAGTGGTTATAAAAGGAGGTAGTCTCAAGAGGTAAATTCCTCTTTCAAATTACTTCATTTCTTCTATGTTATTTTATTTTTTGTTTCTTTCCTCACCACCCTTCAACAAAATGGTATGATAAAACAAGTATTATACATGCACCGGAATGCTGTTATGCTTATCAGATACTTAATTATATTATATCCTTTCCTCATATTTTGTAAGAAAGAAATGAAAGCACTGTTTGAGATATGCCAATTTAGCACGTTCAAGGAGAACAATTTACCAATTTCTATTATCATCTTCAAATTTGGTCATGAAACCATTTTTGTTATGGTTGAACCAGATTATATATATGTAATATATCCTCTTTTTATTCTATAAAAGTTTTTTACAAATGTAAATTAGTAATAAATCAAAACATGTTCTTTGTAATCAAACCCACCAATTAATAAAAAACGGTTGTCACTATGGTTTTATAAAAAAGGTTGACTTTTATCTAAGTATAAAATTTAAATTTAAATCCATATAATATCAATTATGTTAACTAATATCATATAAATTCATTTATGGACAACCAATTCCATCTTTCATGTTTATCCGAACATGAATATAAGTGAACTGATCTTTTAAAACCAACTAATCAAACGAGCCCAAATAGTGAAAATGAACCATTTTACAAATCATGAAGGCCATGAATGATCTGAAAAGGGTTATATTAAATAAATTACATATATAAGAGGTTATGGACTTATTAATTAATAATCCAAATTTTTTTTATTTTTTTTTTTAATAACAAGTAGAGAACACAATTAGATTTATAGTAAGGGATCCACTCCCTTTTCACTCCTAATCGTGATTGTTATCTATTCAATGCCTTTATTGTGTAATACCGCATTATGGGGTATGTTTTAACACCTCCTCAATACTGACCTAATGTTATATAAGTGATGATAACACCATTATCTCTCTCATAAAGCCTTATAAGTTACACCTGATACCATGACGATAAACCATAATGGATTCTACCCGAACATCCTTTATTCATTCGGGCTACTCTATCATTCATTTTACCAAAATGTAGTTCCCTTTTCCATTTATGTATAACATATAAATTCTATTTATATTCTCCAAAATCATGTTCCAAGATCCATCTCCCATTATCATTCGGGGATTTCCATTCTTTTATGGGAATCCCTCCTCAATACTTCCCAATAATCACACTCATTTTAAAAGAACCTCCTGAATTCTTACCTGATTTCAAGTGGTCTCTATCATATGTTTTAATCCTCCATTGTCTTTATAAAATTTTTATTCTTATTATGACAACCTTCTTGTTTCAACTCTGGGTTTATATAAGAGACTTTCCTCTCTTCTATTTCTAAAGATGCATAGTATTTTCCTTAAAACCGCACAAAAATGTTTAAATGCTAATGTTTCTCAAATACTTTTTTTATAAATTTTCACTTATTATTGACATACCTCACCATGTTAATGCCTATTTTACATTATTAACGTCCATTTATGTTCTATTCCCTTTATATTATGGACTCATTCATGCTACGCATGTTGGTTATGCTCTATGTCATGATAGTGGTACAAAATAAATTCCATGGGTACAATTATGTTTATGTATGATTATTTATGTTGAATGAATATCTATGTGGTAATAATATTTATGATTAGAGAATATTCATGAAAATGATGAGATGTGTGTTCCCAGATAATGCTCCAATTCATTGGGTAAAGTTATGTCTCTTGGGATGTGATGTGAAACGGGATTGGCAGTTAGCCTTGACCAATACTAAAATGGGAAATGAGATTGGTGGTTAGCCTTGACCCGTAATAAAGAATTGTTTTATGATTATGAAAGATTTATATGATTCCATGTATATATGATCCCATGCTTATATGATATGACTTAAAATTTTCCATACTTTTTTATCATTATTTCATGCCTCCAAACTCATGTGCTTAAGATGTATCCTTATCTTCATTCCCTTACTAGGATTTTTAGCTCATCCCTTTGTTCTTGTGTTCACTAGGGTACCCTATGCAGATGTAAGGGGTCAAAGGATGTTAGAAGCTCTATTTAGAGATTAAATAATGATGTTTTTGTCCCCATGTTTTATTTTTTATGTACCTAGTCTTCCAAGACACTAGACTTAACATTCCTTGGATATTTATCTATTGTATAATTATGAATAAAATCATGTAATGTTATATATAAAAGTCTTGGGTCTATATATTTGGTATCATTGTATGGTGTAGTTATTTTTGGATATTAGTAATAGAGCACCATATTGAGAAATTTAAGGATTAGACTCTGTGAAAGTAAATAGTCTTGAAAATTGGTTATTATTGAGTTAGTGATTTATCAAGGAAAAAAATACCTATCTGGAGATGAGCAGGTAGAGGCTGCTCTGTCACAGAATTTCCTAGGAGTGAAATCATTGATAAGGAATTTTGGGCTTGACCCAGGGTATCTTGATACATGACAATGGGTCTCGCTACACTCTTGTTTACGACACTCCCATGGGATATTCTTTGGTAGATTCATGAGCATATTACAAACAATTATTAATGAAAAAACAACCATAATAATATAAGTTATGAAATAGATCTAGGATAATCTTGGAATCATATTTTAGGATATACTTATTCTTTATAAGTTTATCATTTTATGTTCAATGATTTCTTTTTTATTCTCTATAGCTGAGCATTAATGACCTCTACATATACGTTATTTTTCATAGTTAATGGTGGGAAATAGAATAACACATTCCAAAAAACAATGTGATCGGAAATGTGATGATTTACCTAATGATGTGCCTGATATGATAGGAGCAGGTGCTCAAAAATTCATGAATGTATTTTCATAGTAGGATTGTGTTATGAATAATAACTTGAATCATGTGGAACTCCCTCCACCTCCAAGGAAAGATAATGTTTCCATAAAATCCTTTATACGGAAAAGGCCTCCCATGTTTAGTGGATATACTAATCCCCTATTTGTGGATCAAATGTTTTAGCTCCATTAAAAATATATTCTTCACCCTGCAGTTCTCTGAAGAAGAGAAGGATATACTGGCTGTCTATCATTTTGATGGGGAAGCAGATTAGTGGTGGACACTGATCAAGAATACAATGTCCCAAGTGGAAAATGATTCCATGGATTGGGAGGAATTCAAGAGGATGTTTTTCAACAAATATTTTCCTAGATCCCTCCTTCTAAAGATGGAATGAGAGTTCCTAAGACTCAAGCATAAGGAAGATGAGTCCATCATGGCGTTTGAAGAAAACGTTACAAGGATTTCATGGTACACCTCTAGCTTTGTCATGATCACCGAAAGAATGGTGGGTCACCTCTTTAGTGGACTAAAGCCAAATCATAGAAAAGCATTGGTGATTCGAGAATTCGATAGTTATGTGGATATTTTCTGTTGTTCCCTCATGGATGAAATTGATATTGGAGACTCTTGGTGGTCTCATTGGCCCAATGAAAAGAAGATGAAAATGTAGAACAACATGGGTGGTTCATCAAAAAAATTCCATGATGGAAAGATTCCTGACTTTTCCCCTTGAAAAAAATGTGGGTAGAATAATATTGGTAACTGTATGAAGGGAAACAAGAATTTATTCAAATGTGGAATGTTTGGCCATCAAGCCAAGAACATCCAAAGGGATATGAAAAATACCCCTAATGTTGAGGAATAAAGGAAGGTTTATATCTACACTTAGCCAACAGTGTAGTGTTACAACTGTAAGAAGCATGGGAATTATGCAAACAATATACCTAAGTCATGGGTTGTCATAGACAATCATCAAACAGCCTTCAAGCCATCATGTAAGGGATTATACTATCACTACTACTAAGGGGGAGTCAGACATCAATGTAGTGAAAAGTACACTGGTTATTCATTCAAGAATAGTGAATGTACTATTTGAATATTATAAGGCCCTGGTCTTAAACATTACTTAATATTGAATTAAATGAATAATTCCCATTGAGGATCTTTTCAGGTTTATATTTTTATAAAATTATATCATAACTATTACATCTCAAAATATTACACAGTAGACACTTCTATAAAGTATCCCTTTTTTTACAAAACGTGAACTCCTAAAAAAAGAGTCATGTCTAGTTCCATGTTTAATATAGCATTACTTTTCCTAGATCCCATCCATGACCCTATTCCACATTATATCCTATGAAAAAAATTTCAAAAAAACATGGTATGAGCATAAAAATGTCAGTAAGGGATATACAAAGAAGGAAAACTGTTAGTTCTTAAAAACAACAAGTAAACCATGAATACATTATCAAAGTAATAATTTTCACCTTTATGAAGTAGTAAATACTCTTCAATGAATAAAATATCATTACTTACCTTTTTGTAACCAAAAGATTACCCTAAAACCCATATAAATAACATATTACATATAAAGGTAACATGAGACATAAACATACTTAAATGGAATAACTATATGTTCAACTTCCACACATATGACATAATGGAATAGCCACATGTCTGATTTCCATACCCAATGCATTGGAGGTTATAATGTAACCACATGTCCTGGTATTCACGCCACCACCCGTCATATGGTTTATCACGTAACCACCTGTCAAATGTCTATGTACCATTATAAAATCATAATACATAAAAAAAATATAATGAAAAGAAAAAATTTCCCCATTTCAATCACAATATATCACTTAAATATGTTGACATAACAAATCCGTTATAAAAACCATTTTCAAAACCAAAATACATAAACGATTATATGGTATTTATTTAATTTTAAAATCATTATGGATTGTTGAAAAAGCCAAATACCAAATAATACTTGTAGCAGCATAAAAGGTCATTGTCACCGCGTACGTTAAAATAAACATTCCTCTTTGTCGTATAGTAAAACTCTTTGTAGAAAAAGTTTCCCTTTGAATGAAATGAAAATGAAAATTTGTTTTATACAGCGTATAAAAGAAAGTCTTGTATTAGAACAAAATATGCCTCAATGAAAAGAGATTGAGACAAAGTCCCTTACCTCTTGTCTTACTTGAATAGATTGCTCTTCAATATCCTGAATAATAATGTAAAGATAATTTATACTTTCTTAAGAACCTTTTTCAATTTTATTATTCCTTTCATATAACCTATTTCCATGTTGTAAACATTATTTAATCAATTAAGTTAAAAAAGTTTGTTTTGTCGATATTTGGTCCTTAAGTCAAAAATGGACTTCTTAGAATTACATGTTGTTCATGTGTTCAAAGGTTCATTATATCCAGAATTATATTCATGATTTGGATATCATATATATCATATATATCTAGAATATTCATGTATTTATTATAGTATATAACTTTTAGAGGTAAGAAATGAAATGCACCGTTCATGGAGATGGTAATCTGTACGTACGCATGAATGCTACTTTCATTTATATTTAATATCTAATGGAGTGAAATAATAATTATATAAAGGTATATTATAATTCTAGTATAACATAATATATAATATCATTAACTCCATTCTTTATACATCCCACATATGGCCTTAACGAATCAAATCACTTTGAGGGGGCGGTAGTTTGCACTTCCTAAAATGAAAGTATCATGTTTACCCATAATGGAAACCATAAAGGTATGCCATAAATGAAAAATAAAGAAGAATAAAGAAAAAATAAACATAATATATATCATATATAAATATAGTGACATCTTAAAGGCCACCATTAAAGGTGTTAAAAGAAGATTGAACAATCATTATTTCGTGAGGCAGAAATTCACCAACCACAAAAAAGTAAGTTCTTTTACCATTAGACGAAGGTGTGCGTTAGTGTAAATCAAATACTTCTCATAAAAACATCATAGTATATTTAAGATACTGGTGTTTTTACAAAAGAAATGAATATAAAGAGTTTAGGGGGTTGGAGAATCAAAATAAATCAAAATAACACAAGTGAAGACATTACATTAAAATCAGGTAACTGCTCTTGGTTTGATCCAAAAGGGTTTCTTGAAGAGCTTTATGCATAAGGTAATGCATCTAGGATTAATAGAGAGGGATTTGGAGAGATAAAATGAGTAGATATTGGCCGAGCCAATGGCTTAAGAGGTGTGGGAAAGGTGGTAGACGTGGGGGACATTTATAAGAGGGAGGAGGGGCACTCTTGGAAAGTTATACAATGTTACTTTATTATATAATGCGTTTCAGATTTTAAAGGTCCCAAAATTATATATTTCGAGGATAAGGTGATAAGAGTTATAAATCTACCCATCCAATAGGTTTTTTATAGGTTTATGTCTTAGATTTTACATTATCTATTCATTTTATTTAAATCATTAATTAATGATGTAATTGCTGCATCATCATGGTGTCATAAATAATTAAATTTATTTAGTGTCTCAAAATTATAAAAAAAATATCATGACCTAGAAAGTCCTTTTATATTTCTAACGAATATTATAGTCAAAAATATGACTTGTATAACCCCACGTAATTTTTTTTAGTAAAACAGTACTTGTTTGTGACATTTTTATTTTAACTTTACCTGAAAAGCTATTAATGTCATTTATTACCCAAGTGGCACCATGGGATCCCCAAGTTTACACATATATTTTCTTTTTCGGCAATTACACATCTAATAAGGGTAGGATATGTTTCAAGGTAATTTCATATTATTATAAAATTATTTTTACCTTAAATTACACTAATTACCTTTAATCACGATTAATAAAAGTTAAAAGTTATTATTCAACAAAAAATTATTTTAATCCCATTGAACCACATTTTACATACTAATGAAAACCATATATGTCGTATTTTTGAAATTAAATTCAAAAAAGTGGTAAAGATTCATTTAAACGAAAAATTAGTTTTTTGACTACCACTTAGTGGTTTCACTATTCATAAAAAATTGACGTTTTTTAGAAAAATACCAAATATTCACCCGAAGATATATTTGATATTCCAAATTCAAAAATGATTCCTATTTCAAAAAATTAGAAACATATAAGTTTCATTAATTAATTTAATAATTAATTCCCATGGTCAAAACAAATAGTGTGTTTATATGAAACAATATATATCAAAAGATTGACACTAGTTAAAGTCCAATTTCAAAGTGAAAATAATTCCAATGACCACCATTGGATTAAATGGTAAAAATATATTCTAATTTCACATTAAAACAAATTCAAAATATAATATAATCACATAAATAAGTTATATTAAAAAGAGGTTTTGAATTAAAATACAACATTTTTCACTATTCATTAAAAAATGAACTTTATCGGAAAAATACCAAAAATTTACACAAAGTAAATTTTGATGTCCTGATTCTAAAGAAGAAATTTATTTGGTCCATTAGAATGTATAAGAGTGACCAAAACTATATATAAAGAGGCTTCACCATCAAAAGGCGATAAGTCGATCTTTTAGTGAATATTAGAGTATATATGCCTAAAATTGAATTCTTTTCTTATTTTAAGATTTAATCTTTTATTGGATAAATATAAAAAAATTAACAAACATATATAATCATATTTTAGTTATTTCTATTCATTCCCGCCAATACAACGACTACGTGTTAACTACCATTTAAAATAACATTATTATATTACAAGTGTGCAACATAAGATTTCAAAAAACTCGTTGTTGCGTATCGAGTACACTATCGAACATAGAAACCCTTTTAAAGTAAAAATAATATTTCATTCATAAATATTAATAAATATGAAAATGTATTATTCTTTATTTTCCAAGGATGTTACATCCTTCCCCCTTTTGGGAATTGCGTCCTTGAAATTTTATTCACTAATCAAAATAAGTAGGGGTATTTATCCCTCACAACATTTTCAGATTCCCACGTTGCCTCTTCAACCATATGGTTTTTCTACAAAACCTTTACCTGGTAAATTACCTTATTCCGCAAGACTTTCTCTCTACAGTCAAGAATCCAGACTGGTTGTTCTTCATAAGAGAGATTATCTTCCAACCGAACTACCACTGGGCTCAAAACATGATATGGATCGGGCATATACTTTCTCAACATCAAATCATGAAAAACATTGTGTACCTGGGACAAACATGGAGGTAAATCCACTCGGTAAGCAACTGATCCAACTCTCTCTATAATTTTATTTGGTCCAATGAACCTTGGAATAATCTTTCCTTTCTTACCAAATCACATCGCACTTTTCCATGGTGAAACATTGAGAAAAACATGATCACCTACCTCGAAAGATAGATCCTTTCTCTGGTTATCCACATAACTTTTCTGCATGCTCTGAGCTGTTCTCATGTGTTTCTGAATCAAATTAATTTTTTTCCATCTCTTCTACAAATTATAGTCCCATCAACTTCCTTTCCCCTACTTCATCCCAAAAATGTTGGATTTCGACATAGTTTACCATATAATGCTTCAAACGGAACCATCAGTATACTGGAATGAAAACTGTTATTATATGAAAATTCAACCAAAGAAAGATATTGGCCCCAAGTTCCTTGATAATCCATCTAGAAAAAATGTAGCATATCCTCCAAGGTCTGAATTGTTCATTCTGACTGCCCATCTGATTGAGGATTAAAAGCTGTATAAAAATTTAATTCAGTACCAAATGAATTTTGAAGGCCTTTCCAAAAGTTAGAAGTAAACATGGGATCACGATCAGATACAATGGAGTGGGGAAATCCATGCAACCTGACTATCTATTTAACATTCAACCGAGCAAGTTGATCTAGAGACAATGTCTAGAATAGGAAGGTAATGTGAAGATTTAGTCAATCGATCGACAATATACCAGATTGCATTATTACCTCGATATGTCTTCAGTAATCCCACAACAAAGTCCATGGATATATTTTCCCATTTCCACATTGGAACCAGTAATGACTGTAGCATCCTATTCAGTAACAGCCACTCTGGTTTAGCCTGCTGACAAGTCAAACACTTCATTGTAAAATTAGAAATATCTCTTCTCATTCCATCCCACCAGTAATACTCCCGCAGATCACTGTACATCTTAGAACTTCCAGGATGAACTGAAAATGGGGGACTATGAGACTCACATAACAACTCATTCTTCAACTGTGAATCACAAGGCACACATAATATATTCCCAAACCTCAAAACACAATCATTATCAATGTTAAATTCAGGCAACTTACCCTTCTGAACCAGCTCTACCTTTTTTTGCAACCCACTGTCTTTCTTCTGTGCTTTCATAATTCTGTCTGATAGAGATGATATCACTAACACCTGAACCAAAACATAATAACTTCTTTCACCAAAAAATTCAATTCCAAATTTCATCAAATCAAAAAATAAATGATCTCGTTCCAATCGTCGCATGGTTAATGAAGCATTACTTTTTCGACTCAAAGCATCAACCACTTTATTTGCTTTTCCCGGATAGTAATGAATTGTAAAATCATATTCTTTGATTAATTATAGCCATCTCATCCGTCTCATGTTCAATTCTTTCTGAGTGAATATATACTTCAATATTTTGTGATAAGTATATTTTTCACACTTTACTCCATACAAATGATGCCTCCAAATTTTTGAGCAAAAACAACAATAACTAATTCCAAATCATGTGTAGGGTAATTTAACTCATGTGTTTTCAAATGACATGAAGCATAAGCAATTACCTGATCATTATGCATTAGGACACAACCATGTCCCTTCAACGAAGCATCACTGTAGATAAAAAACTCACCATTCCTAGAAGGAAGTTCCAAAACTAGAGCATTCACCAATCTTCTTTTCAACTTATGAAAACAATCATCACATTCTTTTGTCCAGATAAACTTTACACCCTTCCGAGTTAGCTTAGTCATTGGACTAGATAACCATGAGAAATGTTCAACAAACTTTCGGTAGTAACCTGCCAAACCATGAAAACTACAAATCTCAGTTACATTTTTGGGTCTTGTCCATTATTCAACAACTTTAGTTTTTGCAGGATCAATAGTTATGCCATTTTTTGAAACAATGTGACCATGGAATGAAATTTGTTGTAACAAAAAATCACACTTGCTAAATTTTCCTTATAGTTTCTTTTATTTTATGGTTTTTTAGATAACGCCTACATGAATTTCATGCTCATATTTACTTTTGGGAAACCCCAAAATATCATCAACGGAAACAACCACAGACTTATCCAAGAACTCATGGAAAATTCTATTCATAAGGTCCATGAATAAAGAAGGTGCATTGGTTAACCCAAAAGGCATAACTAAAAATTCATAATGGCCGTATCTAGTATGAAACACAGTCTTCAGAACGTCTACTTATTTTACTTTCAACTGATAGTACCCCAACCTCATGTCAATCTTCGAAAAATAATGATCTCCCTAGAGCTGATCATACAAATCATCGATATGAGGCAAAGGATACTTTTTCTTAATAGTGATGTTATTAAAGGCTCTATAATCAATGAAATGTCTCACTGAACCATCTTTATTTTTAACAAAAAAGATAGGAGCACCCCATGGTGATGTGCTAAGATGAATGAAACCTTTATCTAATAACTCTTGTAATTAACTCTTTAACTCTAAAAGTTCAACTTGATCCATTTGATAAGGGGGTACTGAAATTGGCATAGAATCAGGAACTAAGTCAACAGAAAATTCAACTTCCCAATCATGAATAATAGCATGAAACTCATCAGGAAAAACATCAAGATACTAATTTACCCCTGGAACATCATTAAGCTGAATAGTTCCTTTATTTTCAACAATATGTGCAAGGTAACATTCATTTCTATCTTTTACTAGTTTCTCAACTTGCTGATATGCTATCAAAATCAAGGGTTCATTATTGTACAAAAACTGAAAATATTTCTAAAAAGAAACCTATTTAGCTCTGCATTCAATCTTAGCATGATAAAAAGAAATCCATCCTGTGCCCAAAATAACATCAAACTCTACTAGAGGCAAAACAATTATGTTTGCTGGTAGATTCTTTCCGCACACAAGGATATGAAGGTTCTTATAATTTCTTTTTGTCTCAACGTTTCCATCTGGTGTTTTTACCATAATTTTAGGATTCATATCTTGAGATGGAATTCCCAATTTACTAGAAAAATTCGTAGAAATGAAAGAATGTGAAGGCCCTGAATCAAATAACACATTTGCATAATCTGAACAAACAAACAGTGTACCTAATACTACATCATTCGATGGCCCAACATCAGCTGAAGTAGTTGCAAAGGATTTCACCACCGCTTTCTTCTTGTATTATAGATACTTTCCCTCAGTTGAGTTCTTATTTAGACACTCATTTGCATAATGACCCATTTCATTACACTTAAAACGTCTTACCTCTGGCTTTTCATTTCCTGCTTGATCATATTCCTTACAGTTTCGAGCAAAATGACAAGACTTTCCACACCGAATGCACTTTCCAGACTTGGATAAATTTTCTCCAGGATGCATTTTACAACACTTGTCACAGGATGGATATTTTTTTTTCTTACCTCCTTTATTCATTGATGAATATTTCCCCTTTGCCGTCCAACTGGACCTCTTATTATGTTGTTTGTCAGAGAACACCTGATCATCAGAAAACTCCATTTCCACCTTCTCCACAAATCGAACAAGTTTTTCATCAATTTTCAACTCATGAGATGCTAAAGCCCTTCTATATTTTGGCTTTAACTCGGAGTAAAAATGGTTGATTTTACTATCATGATCTCGTATGAAAACTGTAAACAGAAAGACTAACCTTTTGATGTTCTGATCACCCCATGACATCAAAAATCTTCTCCAATGCTATAATCCACCCTTCTCCTAGCACAGGGTCAGATGGTCCTCTGAATGATGGGGGATGTTGCCTCATGAAATGTTCCACCACTGACATGTTCCTCTACGGCTGATCTGGCTGATCTCATGCATGGATACCACCACAATTTATAGCCTGATTCAACTGTTCCATCACTGCAGAAAACTATTCAGTTCCGATTCCGACCATCTCAAGTTGTTGATTTGGGAGGTTTTATTCCTCCTGATGACGTCCCAACATAGCTGACTTGTTTCATCTACGGAAAACCATTCTGAACACAGAAATATATGAGGTGAAGGAACATGGTAATCTTTAAATGCTATACCATTTCAATCATACGGTAAATTTATTTATAAATTTATCCATTTTCAATATCCTAATGTTTTCTAACTCAACCTTTGATACAAACTATAAAGCCACGACCATTAACATTACTTAATATTGAATTAAATGAATAATTCCCATTGATGATCTTTTCAGGTTTAGAGATTTAGATAATTAGATCATAACTATTAGATCTCAAAAGATTACACAGTAGACACTTCTTCAAAGCGTCCCTTTTTTACGAAACATGAACTCTTAAAAAATGATTCATGTATAATTCCATGTTTAAGATAACATGACTTTTCCTTGATCCCACCCTTGACCCTATTCCACATTAGGTACTGTGAAAAACATTTCAAAAAACATGGGATTAGCAAAAAAAGCTCAGTAAGGGATACACAATGAAGGAAAACTATTAGTTTTTCAAAACAACAAGTTAACCATGAATACTTTATCAAAGTAATATATTTCACCGTTATGAAGTATTAAATACTATTTACTAAATAAAATACAATTACCTACCCTTTTGTATCCAAAATATTATCATAATACCCATATAAATAACACATAACATATAAAGGTAACTTGGGGCAAAAACATACTTAAATGGAATAATCATATTGTCGACTTCCACACATATCACTTAATAGAATAGCCATATATCCGACTTGCATACCCAATGAATTTTATGTTATAACGTAACCACCCATCCTGTTATTCACGACACCACCCATCATATGGTTTTTCACATAACAACCCATCAAATGTCTAAGTACCATTATAAAATCATAAGACATAAAACATATATAATGGAAAGAAAACATTTCCACATTTCGATCACAATATATCACTTAAATATATTGACATAACAAATCCATTATAAAATCCATTTTCAATACCAAACTACATAAAATAGTATATGGTATTTATTTTATTTTAAAAACATTACAGAATGTTGAGGAAGCCAAAGACCAAATAATACTTGCGGTGGTGGAAAAGGTCGTTGTCACCACATACGTTAAAATAAACATTACTTTTTTTCATATACTAAAACGATTCATAGAAAAAGATTCCCTTTTAATGAAATAAAAAATAAATGGTGTTTTATATAACGTATAAAAGAAAGTCTTGTATTAGAACAAAATATGCCTCAATGAAGGGAGATTGAGACAAAGTCCCTTACCTCGTGTCTGACTTCAATCAATTGCTCCTTAATCTCTTTAATAATAAACTAAAGTTAATTTATACTTTCTTGAGAACCTTTTTAAATCTTATTATTCCTTTTATATCACTTATTTCCATGTTATAAACATTATTTAATCATTTATGTTAATAATATTCGTTTTGTAGATATTTGGTTCTTAACTCAAAAATGGACTTCTTACAATTACATGTTGTTCATGTGGGAAAAGGATCATTATATATAGAATGATATTCATGATTTGGATATCATATATATAATATATATCCAGCATATAAATGTATTTATAATAGTACAAAACATTTAGAGGTAAGAAATGAAATGCACCGTTCATGGAGACGGTAAGGTGTACGTACGCATGAAGGCTACTTTCATTTCTATTTCATATTTAATGGAGTGAAATAATAATGATTTAAAATTATATTATAAATCCAGTATAATATCATATATAATATCATTAACTCCACCCTTTATACGTCCCACATATGGCATTAATTAATCAAATCACTTTGAGGGGGAGGTAGTCAGCACTTCCTAAAATGAAATTATCGTGTTTACCAAAAATGGAAACCATAATGGTATTCCATAAATGAAAAATAAAGAAGAATAAGGAAAACATAAACATAATATATATCATATATAAATATAGTTACATCTTAATGGCCCCCATGAAAGGTTTTAAAAAATATTGAACAATCATCGTTTCGTGAGGCATAAATTCACCAACCACAGAAACAGTATGTACTATAACCATTAGACGGAGGTGTGTGCAAGTGTTAATAAAATAATTCTCATAAAAACATCCTAGTATATATAAGATACTATTTTTGTTACAAAATAATGTAATAAAAAGTGTTTAGGGGGGTGAGAAGAAAAATAATACAAAATAACACAAGTGAAGACATTACCTTTAAATCGTGTAACTCCTCTTGGTTTGAACAAAAATGTTTTCTTAAAGAGATTTCTGCCTAAGGTAAGGATTCTAGGATGAGTATAGGGATTTGGAGAGATAAAATTATCAGATTTTGGTCTATACATAGGCTTGATAGGTGTGGGTAAGGGGGTATAGGTGGGGGCCTTTTTTAAGAGGGAGGAGGGGCACTCTTGGAATATTATAAAATGTTACATTATTAAATAATGAGTTTAAGATTTTAAAGGTCCAAAAATTATATATTTCTCGGATAAGGTGATAATAGTTCTAAATCCACCCATACAATAAGTTTTTGACAAGTTTAAGTCTTATATTTTACAATATCTTTTCATTTTATTTAAATCGCTAATTAATGAGGTAATCGTTGCATCATCATGGTGTCATAAATAATTTAATTTATTTAATGTCTAAAAATTATAAAAAAATATCATGATGTAGGAAATATTTTTCTATTTCTGAGGAATATTTATAGTGACAAATATGACTTGTATAACCCCATGTAAAAATTTTTTTAGAAAAACAATGCATGTTTGTGACATTTTTTTTAACATTAAATAAAAAGTTATTGATGTCATTTTCTTACCCATGTGGCTCCATGGGGTCCCCAAGTTGACCCATTGATTCTCTTGGTCTACCATGACACATCCAATATGGGTAGGACATGTGTAAATGTAATTTCTTATTATTATAACATTATTTTTACCTTAAATTACACTAATTACCTCTAATCGCGATTAATAAAACATTAAAGTTACTATTCACATAAAATTTATTTTCATCACATTGATACAAATATAACCTAATAATAACAACCATGTAAGTTTGATTTTGGAAATTCAATTCACAAATGTGGTAATGTTTCATTTAAATGAAAAATCTGTTTTTTAACTACCACTTAGTGGTTTCACAATTCATCAAAAATTGATGTTTTTCAGAAAAATACCAAAAATTCACCTTAAGCTATATTTGATATTCCGAATTGAAAAATGATGTTTATTTTAAAAAATTAAAAACATATACGTTTCATTAATTAATATAATAATTAATTCCCATTATCAGAACAAAAAGCGTGTTTTTATGAAATAATATATATCAAAAGATTGACCCTAGTTTAAGAACAATTTCAAATTGGAATTAATTCCAATGACCAAAATTGGATGTAATGGTAAAAATATATTCTAATCGAACTTTAAAAACAATTTAAAAGATAATATAAGAATATAAATAAATTAGATTAAATAGAGGGTTTGAATTAAAATTCAACATTTTTCACTATTCATTAAAAAAATGAACTTTATCGGAAAAGTACAAAAAATTTACACAAAGTTAATTATGATGTCCTGATTCTAAAGAACAATTTTATTTAGTCCAATAGAATTTATTAGAGTGACCAAAACGATATTTAAATATGGTTCTCAATCAAAAGGCGATAAGTCGACCTTTTAGTGAATGTTAGAGTATCTATGCCTAAAATTGAATCATTTTCTTATTTTAAGCCTTAATATTTTATTGGATAAATGTAAAAACATTTAACAATCATATATAATCTCATTTTAGTTCTTTCTATTCATTCCCAGCAATATAATGACTACGTGTTAACTACCATTTAAAATAATATTATTATATTACTTGTGTGCAATGTAAGATTTCAAAGAAACTCGTTGTTGCGTATCGGGTACACTATTGAATATAGAAAACCCTTTAAAGTAAAATTAATATTTAATTCGTAAATATTAATAAATATGAAAATGTATTATTCTTTATTTACCTGAGATGTTTCATCTTTCCCCCTTTTGGGAAATTGCGTCCTCACAATTTTATTCACTTATCAAAATAAGTGGGGGTATTTATCCCTCATAGAATTTTCAGATTCCCACGTTCCTTCTTCAACCATATGGTTTTTCCACAAAACCATTACCTGGTGAATTAATTTATTCCACAACACTTGCTCTCTATGGTCAAGAATCTGGACTAGTTGTTCTTCATAAGAGATATTCTCTACCAAATGAACTACCTCTGGGCTCAAAACATGAGATGGATCTAGCATATACTTTCTCAACATCGAAACATGAAAAACATTATGTACCTGGGACAGACTTGGAGGTAAATCCACTCGGTAAGAAACTGATCCAACTCTCTCCAGAATTTCATATGGCCCAATGATCCTTAGACTCAGCTTTCCTTTCTTACCAAATCACATCACACTTTTCCATGGTGAAACATTGAGAAAAACAAGATCACCTACCTAGAAAGATAGATCCATCATCCGGTTATCCGTATAACTTTTCTGCCTGCTCTGAGATATTCTCATGTGTTTATGAATCAACTAAACTTTTTCTACCATCTCTTCTACCAAATCTAGTCCCATCAGCATCTTTTCACCTACTTCATCCCAAAAATTTGGAGTTTGACACCATTTACCATATAATGCTTCAAATGGAGCCATCTATATACTGGAATGAAAACTATTATTATATGAAAATTCAACCAAAGAAAGATGTTGGTCCCAAATTCCCTAATAATCTATCAAGAAATCATGTAGCATATCCTCCAAGGTCTGAATTGTTCGTTCTGACATCCCATCTGATTGAGGATGAAAAGCTGTACTAAAGATTAAATTAGTACCCAATGACTTTTGAAGGCCTTTCCAAAAGTTAGAAGTAAACATGGGATCACAATTAGATAAAATGGAGAGGGGAAATCCATGCAACATAACCATCTCTTTATCATACAATGGATCAAGTTGATCTAGAGATAATGTATCTCAAATAGGAAGGAAATGAGCATATTTAGTCAATCGATCAATAATAACCTAGATTGCATTATTACCTAGAGATGTCTTCGGTAATCCCACAATAATGCCCAGGGATATATTTTCCCTTTTACACTCTGGCACCAGTAATGGCTGCAACATCCCTTTCAGTAACTGCAGCTGTGCATTAAACTGCTGACAAGTCAAACACATCACATTTAAATCAGCAATATCTTTTTTCATTCCATCCCACCAGTAATACTCTCGCAGATCTCTGTACATCTTAGCACTGCCATGATGAACTGAAAACGGGGAAATATGAGTCTCACATAACAACTCATTCTTCAACTGTGAATCACAAGGCACACATAATCTATTCCAAAACCTCAAAATACCATCATTATCAATGTTAAATTAATGCAACTTACCCTTCTGAACTATCTCTACCATTTTCTTCAAGCCACTGTCTTTCTTCTGCGCTTGCTTAATTCTGTCTGATAGAGATGATATCACTGACACATGAAATAAAACAGAATATCTTCCAGCACCAACAACATCTATTCCAAAGTTCATCAAATTGAAACCTAAAATATTTCGTTCCAAACATATCATGGTTAATGAAGCAGTACTTTTTCGACTCAAAGCATCATCCACTTTATTTTCTTTTCCCAGATGGTAATAAATTGTACAATCATAATCCTTGATTAATTATAGCCATCTCCTCTATCTCATGTTAAATTTTTTCTGAGTGAATATAAACATTAAACTTTTTTGATCGGTATATATTTCACACTTTACTCCATAGAAATGATGCATCCTAATTTTTAGAGCAAAAAAACATCAGCTAATTCAAAATCATGTGTAGTGTAATTTAACTCATGAGTTTTTAACTGACGTGAAGCATAAGAAATTACTTGATCGTTCTTCATAAGGACACAACCAAGTCACTTCAACGAAGCATCACTATAGATAACAAACTCACCATTCCTGGAAGGAAGTTCCAAAACTGGAGCATTCACCAATCTTCTTGTCAAATCCTAAAAACAATCATCACATTCTTTTGTCCAGATAAACATAACACCCTTCCGAGTTAGATCAGTCATTGGACTATATAACCATGAAAAAGATTCAACAAACCATTGATAGTAACCTTCACAACCAAGAAAACTACGAATCTCAGTTACATTTGTGGGTTTTGGCCATTCTTCAACAACTTTTGTTTTAGCAGGATCAACAGTTAGGCTATTTTATGAAATAATGTGACCAAGGAGAGAAATTTGTTGTAACCAAAAATCAGACTTTCTGAATTTTTTATCAAGTTTTTTTTCTTTTAAGGATTGTAAGATTACCCTTAAATGACTTTCATGCTCCTATTAACTTTTAGAAAACTCCAAAATATCATCAATTAAAACAACCTCAAACTTATCCAAGAACTCATGGAAAATTCTATTCATAAGGTCCATTAATACAACAGGTGCATTGGTTAAGCCAAAAGGCATAACTATAAATTCATAATGGCCCTATCTAGTATGAAACACAGTCTTTGGAACATCTTCTTTTTTTTACTTTCAACTGATGGTACCCCAACCACATGTCAATCTTTGAAAAATACTGAGCTCCTTGGAGATGATCAAAAAAATCATCAATATGAGGAAAATGATACATGTTCTTAATAGTGATGTTATTCAAGGCTGTATAATCAATGCAAAGTCTCATAGAAAAATCTTTCTTTTTAACAAACAAGATAGGATCACCCCACGGTGATGTGCTAGGTCGAATGAAACCTTTATCTAATAACTCCTTTAATTGGTTCTTTAACTCTAAAAGTTCAACTTGAGCCATTCGATTAGGGGGTTTCTAAATAGTATTAGAATCAAGAAATAATTCAATAGTAAATTCAACTTCCCGATCATGAATAATACCAGTAAACTCATCAGAAAAAACATCAAGATACTCATTTACCACTGGAACATCATTAATCTGAATAGGTCCTTTGTTTTCAACAATATGTGCAAGGTAACATTCATTTCCATCTTTTACTAGTTTCTCAACTTCCTGATATGTTATCAAAAGAAAGGGTTCATTCTTGTACACAAACTGAAAATATTTCTGAAAAAAACCTCTTTATCTCTTCATTCAATCTTAGCATGATAAATAGAAATCACGTCCATCCCCAAAATAACATCAAACTCTAATAGAGGCAAAAAAAATAAGGTTGTAGGTAGATTCTTTCTGCACACAAGGATATGATGGTTCTTTTAATTTCTTTTTGTCTCAATGTTTCCTCCAGGTGTTTTTACCATATGTTCCGGATTCAAATCTTGAGATGGAATTCCAAATTCACTTGAAAACTTCTCAGAAATGAAAGATTGTATAGACTCTGAATCAAGTTACACATTGGGATAATCTGAACAAACAAACAGTGTACCTGATACTCCTTCATTCGATGTCCCAATATCTGCTGAAGTAGTTGCAAAGGATTTCACCACCCCTTTTTGCTTTTAGTCTGTCTTCTTTCTCTCAGTTGAGTTCTTCGTTAGACACTAATTTTCATAATGAACCATTTCATTACACTTAAAACATCTTACAGATGGCTTTTCATTTCCTGCTTGATCATCTTCCTTATAGTTACGAGCAATATTCCCAAACTTACCACACCGAAATCACTTTACAGACATAGATAAACATTCTACATCATATATTTTACCACACTTCTCACAAGATGGATATTTGGTTTTCTTAACTCCTTGCATCTTTGATGTATTCTTCCCCTTTGCCTGCCAACTAGACCTCATATTCTGTTGTTTGTCAAAAAACATTTGATCGTTGACAAACTCCATTTCCACCTTCTCCGCACATTTTACATGTTTTTCATAACTTCGGAACTCACGAAAAGCTAAATCCCTTTGATACGTTGGATTTAACCCGGAGTAAAAACAGTTGATTTTACTATTAATATCTCATATAAAATTTGGAGCATACCTTTCCAGTCGAGTGAAAATTTCTTCATAAGCAGCCACTGAGTCATCCTCCTGCCTCAATTCTAGGAATTTTTCTTCCATAATAAGATGAACCGCCTTAGGAAAATATTTCTCAAGAAACATACCTTTGAATTTGTCCCAGTGAAGATAATCAATCACATCACTATCCCCGATATTTTTCATCATCGACCTCCACTGATCAGATTAACCTTTAAAACGTTAAATATAAAGACTAACATTTTGATGTTCTGAACACCCCATGACATCAAAAATATATTCCATTTCTTTAATCCACACTTCTACTAGCACAGGGTCAGATGATCCTCTGAATGATGGGGGATTTTTCCTCATGAAATGTTCCACCACTGATATGTTCCTCTATGGTTGATCTGGCTGATATCATGCATGGATACCACTACCATTTATAGCCTGAGTCAATTGTGCCGTCCCTGCAACAAACTGATCAGTTCCGATTCTGACAATCTCAGGTTGCTGATTTGGAAGGTTGCCTTCCTCCTGATGACGTCCCAACATAGCTATCTTGTTTCCTCTATGGAAAACCATTCGGAACACAAGAATAACTTAGTCGAAGGAACATGTTAATCTTTAAATGCTATATCATTTCAATAATACCATAAACTAATTTATAAATTTAACCATTTTTTAACTCCTAAAGTTGACTAAACTGAACTATGATACCAACTATATGGCCCAGGCCTTAAAAATTACTTAATATTGAATTAAATGAATAATTCCCATTGAGGATATTTTCAGGTTTAGTGTTTTAGAGAATTAGAACATAAATATTACATCTCAAATGATTACACAGTAGACACTTCTATAATGTTTCCCTTTTTAAAAAAAACATGAACTCTTAAAAAAAGAGTCATGCCAAGTTCCATGTTTAAGACAACATGAATTTTCCTTGATCTCATTCTTGACCTTATTCCACATTATTTCCTATGAAAAAAATTTCAAAAGAACTTCGGATGAGCAAAAAAATCTTAGTAAGGGATACACAAAGAAGGAAAACTATTAGTTTTTCGAAACAACAAGTAAACCATGAATAATTTATCAAAGTAATAATTTTCACCTTTATGAATAAGTAAATAATCTTCACTGAATAAAAGATCATTAGTTACCCTTTTTTAACAAAAACAATACCTTCAAACCCATATAAAGAACTCATAACATATAAAGGTAACTTGGTACGTAAACATACTTAAATAGAATAACCATACGGTCAACATCCACACATCTCACTTATTGGAATAGTCATACTGGCGACTTCCATACCCAATGCATTGGAGGTTATAACCTAACCACCCATCCTAGTATTCATGTCACCACCCGTCATATGGTTGTTCATAGAACCACCCGTCAAATTTCCAATTACCATTATAAAATCATAAGACATAAAAAAATATAATGGAAAGAAAACATTCCCATATTTCGATCACAATATATCACTTACTTATATGGACATAAAAAATCTATTATAAAAACCATTTTCAATACCAAAATACATAAAAGAGTATATGGTATTTATTTCATTTTAAAAACATTACAGCTTGTTGAGGAAGCCAACGACCAAATAATACTCGCAGCGGTGGAAAATTTTGTTGTCACTGTGTACGTTAAAATAAAAATTCCTTTTTTTGTCTAGTAAAACGCTTTGTAGAAAATGATTCCCTTTTAAAGAAATTAAAAATAAAAGGTGTTTTATATAGAATATAAAATAATTTCTTCTATTAGAACAAAATATGCCTCAATGAAAGGAGATTGAGACGAAGTCCCTTACCTCGTGTCCGACTTGACTCGATTTCTCCTTAATCTCATGTATAATAAAATAAAGTTAATTTATACCCGATTAATAACCTTTTTAAGCTTATTATTCATTTTATATAACTTATTCTCATGTTAAAAACATTATGTAATCCTTTCAGATGATAATGTTCATTTTGTCGATATTTGGTTCTTATGTCCAAAATGGACTTCTTACAATTACATGTTGTTCATGTGGTCAATGGTTCATTATATCCAGAATGATATTCCTGATTTGGATATCATATATATCATATATATCCGGCATATACATGTATTTATAATAGTACATAAAATTTAGAGGTAAGAAATGAAATGCACCATTCATGGAGAAGGTAAGCCGTACGTACGCATGAACGCTACTTTCATTTATATTTCATATTTAATGTCGTGAAATCATAATGAAATAAAGGTATATTATAATTCCAGTATAATATCATATATAATATCATTAACTCCATCCATTATACATCCCACATATGGCATTAACGAATCAAATCACTTTGAGGGGGCGGTAGTCCACACTTCCGAAAATGAAATTATCGTGATTACCCATAATGGAAACAATAAAGGCATGCCACAAATGAAAAATAAAGAAGCATAAGGAGAACATAAACATAATATATATCATATATAAATATAGTTAAATCTTAATGTCCACCATGAAATGTGTTAAAATAAGATTGAGTAATCATTGTTTCATGAGGCAGAAATTCACCAACCACAGAAATATTATGTTCTTTAACCATTAGACGGAGGTGTGTGTAAGTGTAAATCGAATCACTATCATAAAAACATCCTAGTATATTTATTATACTGATGTTTTTACAAAATAAGGGAAGAAAAATAGTTTAGGGGGATGGAGAAGCAAAATAAAACAAAAGAACACAAGTGAAGACATTACCTTTAAATCAGGTAACTCCTCTTTGTTTGAACCAAAAGAGTTTCTTGAAGAGAATTATTACTATGGTAAGGGATCTAGGATGAGTATAGGGATGTGGAGAGATAAAAGGAGCAGATTTGGGTTGAGCCAATGGCTTGAGAGGTGTGGTTAAGGGGATAGATGTGGGGGCCTTTTATAAGAGGGAGGAGGGGCACTCATGGAATGTTATAAAATGTTACTTTATTATGTAATGAGTTTCAGATTTTAAAGGTCCCAAAATTATATATTTGAAGGATATTGTGATAAGAGTTCTAAATACATCCATAAAATATGATTTTTACAAGTTTATGTTGTATATTTCACATTATCTTTTCATTATATTCAAATCGTTAATTAATGAGGTAATCACAACATCATCATGGTGTCATAAATAATTTAATTTAATTAATGTATAAAAATTATAAAAAAATATAATGATGTAGGAAGTCTTTTTAAATTTCTAATTAATATTTATAGTATAGTATATGACTTGTATAACCCCATGTAAAAATTATTTTAGTAAAAACATACATGTTTGTGACAATTTTATTTTAACTTTAAATAAAAAGCTATTAATGTCATTTTCATACCGATGTGGCTCCATGGGGTCCCCAAGTTGACCCATGGACTTTCTTGGTCGTCCATTACACATTCAATAATAGCAGGACACGTGTTAAGGTAATTTCATATTATTATAACATTATTTTTACCTTAAATTAAACTAATTACCTCTTATCGCGATTAATAAAACATAAAAGTTATTATTCACCAAAAAATTATTTTCATCCCATTGAACCATATTTTACTTACTAATGACAACTATGTATGTCGGATTTTTAATATTAAACTTAAAAAAGTGGTAATGTTTCATTTAAATGAAAAATCAGTTTTTTAACTACCACTTAGTGGTTTCACTATTCATCAAAAATTGATGTTTTTTAGAAAAATACCAAAAATTCACCATTAGCTATATTTGAAATTATGAATTCAAAAATGATGTCTATTTTACATGATTAAAAACATATAATTTTCATTAAGTAATTTGATAATTAATTTCCATTGTCAAAACAAATAATGTGTTTTTATGAAATAATATATATCAAAATATTAACATTAGATTAAGCCCAATTTCAAAGAGAAATTAATTCTAATGACCACTATTGGATTAAATGGTTAAAATATATTATTATTTCACTTTAAAACCAATTAAAATGATAATATAATCGTATAAATAAATTAGATTAAAAAGAGATTATGAATTAAAATACAACATTTTAACTATTCATAAAAAAATGTACTTTATCAAAAAAATACAAAAATTTACAGAAAGTAAATTTTTATGTCCCAATTATAAATAAGAATTTTATTTGGTCCAATAGAATGTATAAGAGTGACCAAAACTATATTTACAGTGGGTACTCCATCAAAAGGCGATAAGTCGACCTTTTAGTGAATATTAGAGTATCTATGCCTAAAATTGAATTATTTTCTTATTTTAAGCCTTAATATTATACTGGATAAATGTAAAGACATTTGACAAACATATATAATCATATTTTATGTATTTCTATTCATTCCCGCCGATACAATAGCTACTTGTTAACTACCATTTAAAATAATATTATTATATTACTAGTGTTCAGTGTAAGATTAAAAAGAAACTCGTTGTTGCGTATCGGGTACACTATCGAACATAGAAACCCCTTTAAAGTAAAATTAATATTTAATTCGTAAATATAAATAAATATGAAAAATGTATTATTCTTTATTTACCTGGGATGTTACAAATACGGTTCTACGAATTCTTTCATATCATACATGATTAGTAGAACTATTCAAACGCCACCTCAAAATTTGGAGGATAAGTCATATGTGAGAATAGAAAATGGGGAAATTATTGCGCCCATGGTTTATAACTCCTCCCTGGTAATTGTTTGGGGACTGAGCCTCCCAGAAAATCATATTATACTTCCTTTAATAGAGATTGAAACTATCTTGGGCATGGATTGGCTGTCTTTATACAATTCCAATATCAACTTTTGGGAAAGGGATGTCGCTATTTTCATCCTAAAGCATCCTGCAATTATATAAAAGTAAAAGGAGGAAGATAAATCTCCTTTAGGATCTTTATATCAAGTGTGGATATTGATGCCTTATGAGCAACCATATCTAGCTCAAATGATTGAGACAAAGGAAAGAATCATTCTTGAAGAAATGCCCATTGTGAGAGATTACACTGAGGTATTCCCTAAAGAGTTGGAGCGTCTTCCTCTTGACCAATAGGATGAGTTATCAATTGAACTTATCCCTGGATCTCTACCTATCTCATAGACACTACACATAATAGACACTATAGAGTAGTAAGTGATGAATACGTAGTGACATGAGAATATAGAGAAGTGTTTTATATGCCTGAGTGCTTCACCATGGGGTGTGCCAGTCCTCTTTGTCAAGAATAAAGATCAATCTATGGGCTTCTTCATTTATTATCGTAAGCTCAACAAAATCACTCTAATGAACATGAATCCCCTTCCACAGATAGATGAAATGTTCGGTCAACTTCGTGGGGATAGTTATTTCCTTAAGGTGTCCTTCGGTTGGGATATCATCAATTAATGGTGAGGAATGATGATATTCCCAAGAATGACTATCGAAATAGGTATGGACACTATGCATACATAGTGATTCCATTCATACTCACTAATTGTCCAGCAATTTTCATGTATTTAATTAATAGTGTCTTTAGAGATTACCTCGATTAATTTTGTGGAAGTATTTATTGATTATATTCAAATATACTCCAAGAGAGAGGAGGAACACAAAGAGCATTTGAAAACCTTGTTAGCAACATTTTAAGGGGATAGGCTATATGAAAAGTATAGTAAATTTGCGTTCTGGATTGCGGAATTATCATTTTTGTGGCATGTTATCTCCAAAAAAGGTGTTTCTATGGACCCTTCCCGAAAAAAGCCAATTGAAGAGTGGACCAGTCCATCTTCTGCAACGGATATCCACATATTTTTGGGTCTTTCTGGGTATTATCAATGATTCATGATGAACATTTCATGATTGTTAAGCCCAATGTCCCAGCTGACACAGAATGGTGTAATTTTTTTTGGACACATGAATGTGACGATTGTTTCAAGGAGTTGAAAAATAGGCTTATCACTACGCTAGTACTCAAACTCCATAAAAGTAGAGAACTATTTATGGTGTATAGTGATTCTTATAAGAAGGGAATATGCTATTCGATATTGAAAAGGGATAAAGTGATATCCTACACCTCAAGGAAGCTGGAAATCCATGAGAAAAACTATCCCACGCATGATCTGGAGTTGGAAGATGTTATCATTGCTTTGAAAATATGGCGGCATTATCTCTATGGGGTGAAATTTGATATATATACTGGCTACAGGAGTCTCAAATATACTTTCACACATAAAGTGGTTATTTTACGCTGGTGGAGACGGATAGAGGTCATCATGCATTATGACTGCTCGATCCACTACCATCTCGGAAATGCAAGCATGGTAGTGGATGATCTAGGAAGAGTGGATTCTACATATTTATCATTGATCAGAATTAAAAAGGATCCAATCTTCTTAGATTTGCAATGGATGGACATGGGAATCATTAAGGGGGGAACATCATCAGTCATTTCTAAAATGATTTCCCAACCATCCCTCTTCGATAATATAAAGGATGCTCAAAGAAAAGATGTGGATATTTAGAAAAGGTCTTAATCTATCAGAAATGGGAAATCCTCTGATTTCAAAGTTGATGAGGAAGAAGTAGTATAATTTGGGACACGATTATTTGTACCAACTGATCTAGAGATAAAGAAGCAGCTATTGAATGACGCACGTAGCTCGACAATCTCTATCCACCTAGGGAGCACAATGATGTATCAAGATCTCCTAGAATAAATTTGGTGGGATAATATGAAAATGGAGATTGCTGAATATACATCAATGCATCTGGTATTTCCACAAGTGAAGGATGAGAGGCAAAAGTCTGAGGGGGTGATGCAAACACTACCCATAGCAACATGGATGTGGGAGACCATAATCATTGACGTTGTCACTAGACATCCATGGACTTCCTGAAGAAACAATGTTATATGGGTCTTTGTGGATCATCATATAAAGACATCTCCCTTTATCATGGTTTTAGAAGACTTCTAATTGGATCATCATGCATGGATTTACATCAATGAAGTTGTAAGGATTCATGGAGTACCACTATAAATTGTATTTGATCATGATATGAGATTCACCTCGATGTTCTAGAAAAGTCTCAAACACGCTCTATGCACTGAACAGAGCTTAAGTACGGCCTATTATCATCATACTGATCGTTAATCTGATCAAACTATTCAGACAATATAAGACATTTTGAGAGAATGTTCTGTGTAATTCAAAGGAGTAAGGGACCAACATCTTCCACTGGTTGAATTCTCTTACAACAATATATTCCACTCGAGTGTTCAAATGGAACCATATAAATCCCTTTATGGGAAAAGATGAAGAACACCGACTTGTTGGGATGATGTCGGTGAGAGTAAGGTCCTAGGACTTGAAATGGTGGATGAAATGGCGGATAAGGTTAAAACCATTCATCAACATATCAAGGCAGCTCATAGTCGAAAGAGTATTTATGAAGATAACTTCTGAAGAGACCATGTGTTCAAAGTTGGAGACATTGAATTTCTACGCATATCTCTATGAAAGAAGGTCATCTGGTTTGGAAAGAAAGGGATGTTAAGTCCCTGGTATATAGGCCCCTTCAGGATCCTTGATTTATTCCAAGTTTTGTCCTATCGATGGAAAATTCCACCTACCATGTCAATAGTACATGATGTCTTTCATGTATCCCTCATAAAAAAGTACATACCATACCCTTCACTTGTTCTCTATTCAGAGGTGGTACAGTTGGAGGATGATCTCTCTTACGAGGAGAAACCAGTGAAGATCTTGGATCATAGAGACAATGTTATACGCAACAAGACTACACATCTAGTCAAGGAACTATAGTGAAACCATAAGTACAATGAGGAAACATGGGAACTAGAGGAAGCAGTGAATGAAAAACACCCACACATGTTTTTGTCCTAGAATGTAAAACTAAATATCGATGGCGAAATTTAATAAGGGGGGAAGAATGTAATGACCCAATGTTTTATTAAAGGAAATACTCTTTTATAAATATGTCATAAAATCACATGAAAACCCATCATAATGAACTACTATATGATAAGTGACCTTTAAACATAATTTTTTCACTTTTGTGATTGAAATTTAAAAAAAATGACACACACGGTTGTGCTCAATAAGTTATTTGGAGTCTGATAAGAAAAACATAATTTTTGGTAAGTAGTAGCATTACGTTATGAATAGTAACATACCCTTATGAATAGTGATATACCGTAATGAATAGTAACTTTATCTATGATAATATATAAATAATATTCAAATTGAAGGTATGATATAACTATAATTTAGAATAAGTATATTAATGGTTTAAAACTAGTTTTTGAAAAAAAATATGTTTTTAATTGAATATTAAAATAATTATATTTGAAAAATTATTTTTTTAAAATTTGAATTCATTTTTGGATTCTACATGTCAAAAAATGGTTAGGGTATATATTTTTGATTTTTCTGAAATACATGAATAATTTGATGAATAGTAAAATGTGATAATTTATGATAAATGCTAAATAAGGGATTTATTGAGTTGTTGATGATGTTCTGATGATATAAGACCAATTGGTATGGGATAAAAACAAGAATTTACTATTCTTGATCATGGAAGACTCACTATTCCTTGTCTTGTGGGAAATTAATAAATTAATTTTATATTGAGAAATACCTTCCCTCTTCCACTATAAAATCCACCTTTCACTCCCTTTTCTCTTAACTCCTCTCAAGCCTTTGGAATTTATAATATTCAGCCCAAATCTCTCCCTAATATCATACCCCACGTCCATAAGCCCGCAACCTCTTCAAAATAACAAATCCTCTTTCCAAAAGATGTTCTCAAAGGAGGATGTCTCAACAGGTATATTCCTCTTTCCAATTCCTTCATTTCTTATAAGATCTTTTATTTTTTGTTTCTTTACTAACAAACCTTCACCCAAATGGTATGATAATTCTAGTACCATAACTGTACTATAATTCTATTATTCTAAGAAGAAAATTCATTATCTTTTCTCCTTTCCTCACCTTTTCATTGAATGAAATGAATACACCGTTTGAGATGTGCCAATTTAGCATGTTCAAGGACAACGGTTTATCAATTTTTATTATCATCATTAAATTGGGTCATGGAACCATTTTTGTTCTAGTTGAACCTGAATATATATATATATATATTTAATATATACAATTTTTATACTCTAATATTTTTGTACAAATGGTATTAATTTATAAATCAAAACATGTTCTTTGTAATCAAACTGACCAATTAAGAAAAATGGTTGTCACTTTGGTTTTATATTGTAGTTCAACTTCATTATAAGTAACAAAATTAAATATAAAACCATGTATTCTCTTGGATATTCAATATTAGCATATAAATTCATTTATGTACAACCACTTAAATCATTCATGTTTATCCGAACTCGAATATAAGTGAAACGATCTTTTAAATCCATGTAAACAAACGAGCCCGATCAATGAAATCGATCCTTATAATTAATCAGGAAGGCCTTTAATGAACTAAAAATGATTTTAATAAATCAATTAAATATGTAACATGTTTGGAAATTATTAATAAATCGTCCTAATTTGTTTATTCATGTCTTTAATAACTACTTGAGAACACTAGCATATTTAATGTAAGGGATCCTCTCTTTTCACTCTTAATCAAGATTATTCTCTATGCTGTGCCTTTTTTGTGTAATACCATGTGATGGGGTATGTTTTCTCACCTCCCCCATATGAACCTAATGTTTTATATTTCATGAGAAACCCTTTATCTCTCTCAAAAATCCCTCTTAGTTACACGTAGTACCATGTCGATAAACCGTAATGGATTCTACCCGAACATCATTTATTCCACCATGTTGCCCTATCATTATTTCTAACCTAAATGTAGTTGTCTTATCTTTTCATGTAAAACATACACATATTTTTATATGCTCCAAAATAATGTTCCACGTTCCATCTCTCATTCTCTCTCGGGGAAATACATGTTTTTCAGTGAATCTCTCCTCGATACTACCCAATAAGCACACTCATTTAAAAGAAACTTCCCAAATTCATACCCGTTTTCAAGTGCACTCTTTAATTTTTTAAGGAACCATTATCTTTATAAAATGAGTATTTTTATTATTAAAAACTTCTTGGTGAAACTATGGTTTTATATAACAGATTTTCCTCTTTTCTATTTTATAATATGTATAGTATTTTTTTTAAACCGCCCTAAAATGTTTTAATGATAATGTTTCTCAAATACAATTCTTATATGTTTTCACTTCTGTTTGACTTAGATTAGAATTTTATATGCCTATTTTACCTGATGAACGTTTATGTATGTTCTAATACCTTTATTTCATTGACACTTTCTTGATACACTCATTGGTCATTCTCTATGTCATGATTGTGGTACGCAATTCATTCCATGGGTAACCATATTTTTATGTGTGGTTGATTATATATGATTATTTTTATAGAAAGAATATTTATAAGGTAATAATGTTTAAGTGGAAAGAATATTCACGAAAATGTTGAGATGGGTGTTCCTAGATAGCGCTCCAATGCATTGGGGAAAGTTAACTCTCATGAGATGCGATGTGAAATGGGATTGGCAGTTAGCCTTGACCCGTACTAAAATGGGAAACAAGATTGGCAGTTAGCCTTGACTTGTACTAAAGATATTTTTTATGATTATTCGACATTTATATGATTCCATTATTATATTATCCCATTATTATATGATATTATTTCATATGTTCCTTGATTTGTTATGATTATGTCACGCCTCCAAACTCATGTGCTTATGATATATCATTATGTTCATTCCCTTACTGGGCTTTTTAGCTATTCCCATTATTCATGTGTTCCCCCAAGGTAACCTATGGAGATGTAAGGGCTCAAATGATGTTAGGATCTCTATGTGGGGATTAAATAATGAAATGTTTTTTCCATATGTTATATGTTTTATGTACCCAGTCTTTCAAGAAACTAGACTTAACAATCCGTGGATTGTACTCAGATGTATAATTACAATTTAAATCATGTAATGTTATATATAAAAGGATTCGGTCTCTATAAATATGGTATAATGTATGGAAAATAGAGAATGTGCTTCCACTGATTGATGGAAGCTGGAACATCTTAGATCAACAACAACTGGAACAACAGTTTTTCCCTTGAATGCAAGACAACCCCATGAATGAGGTCACTTGGGGGAGTTCAAGCCCTCAAAACTATCACCCTCTAGAGAGGGTTGATCCTTTCTACCATTATTCCCCACAGATCATTCATTTTGATTTAGAAATGGGGAAAATCATTATCAATCCCCTTTTTCGATATGATGAAATCAATGATTCATGGTACCAAGAAGTCATCCATGTGGGTGTACTCATTAGAGGCAGTTTAATTACAACTTGATTATCCTCCATATCCAGGTGAAACCTATGTTTTCAGGCCAAAATTGGGTAGTTTTATTATTTAATATGAATAAAAGTTAATAAAATATTTCTTTAAGCTCTTTAACTAGAATTAAAATATATAAGTTACATAGGCTTCAAAAATAACCACTCATTAAATTTTGATCTCTAGAATTCCATCCCTGGAGGTAATCATATATGATCTTCATTCTTAATTATCATTTTCTGTATCTGAATACATCATAATGGGTGCATCTGCATACAAAATGTTATTTAAATCACTTATAATATTTAGTTTCTTTAAATATTAATTATAAATCAGATATTTGGGTTGGATTCCTAAAATGTCATCAATAAATAGTTAAATTGGACTCCAAGAAATTTTATTTCACTTTTTGTGGTTTAAAGCATAATTGTTCTATAAACCATCCCTATAAATCTGAAATATTCCAAATAAATTCGAAAGAGGCCTTCCCTATATACCATAGTATCAAGAACTAGTGAAGATTCACCATGATGGAATCTACTAACCATATATTCCTCCCCTAGGGAAAATTGAATATCACGACCAATGTCCCTAGACTTACACAACTAATCTATTTAAATTTTTTAAAATGTATATGCTTAACCACAACACTATGAAGCCAAAAATGAATATATTGGTAGGTAATTTAGACATGATTTCATACCCATGTCATCTGTATGGGCCTAATTACATTGTTCTCATAATTTAATAGTAATTTCCCACTTTTAAATTTTGTTACATTATGTGGGGTACTTGAATGTGTGGTTTTCTCCCTTGAGATCCCAAAACACATTCATTCATGCCTCAGAGTGGAAAACTGCATTTGGGTGAGGGTCTTCTTGCCTAATGTATGTGGATTTATATAATAGCTCATGATCTAAATGATGTCTCCTCTATGCATCGTAACCTGTGGACTTTAGATATACAAACTCAATACACATCTCTTTGAGTACCGGTGCTCAAGAGATCTAGTAAACATCACATAGGTTGATACAAACATATTGATGTTTCCGATGGAATTTATTTTTCTAAACGATCTATTTTCTTAGTAGCTCATGGATTATATATGTATAACATTCTATATATATCTAGACCTCCCAAAAAGAATAATAAATTAAAACTACCATCATCTCAGTCAGAACATCAGCATAATTTTGGTAGACAAAGTATACCCACATCTATATCGGGTTTGACACCCCCTCATAGGTAGAGTCCCTAGTCTATATTTTTCTATTTCTATTTGTTTTCACGGAAGAATAAAATATAGCATAGTGGTATTGTAGCTTTAACTCAATTGTACGATGATTTAAATCTATGTATAAAATCTAGTTGTATAAGATCCAGGCTATTGGTGATGTTCCCTCATTGATATGTAAACCCCTAACTCTAATGTTGGCATTGGTAAAGTTGGTTACGTATTGAAACTAGGAGAGTGGAATGTAATTATTACTCATTGGGATCGATTTTTTACTTAAGATCCCATGTTCATAAAGTGCTATGAAATTAAATAAAATTTTTATATGAGGATTAATTCATTAGATTATTCTCCATGGTTGGGAGATTCGTGTCACATGCATCATAGTTTTCTAGCTTTGTGACACCCAACATCTCCTGGATATGATTACTAGACTCTGACATTATTTTTACAATTATAAACATACATGGAAAAAAATATTTTTATTATATTTAAAATCAATTTGTGGATGATTGTTTTTGGAAAACAGGATATAGAGTGTCCCCGTGCAGGTCACTTACTAAAGTAAACATGCATAGGTCACTCACCCCATTGAATTCATCGTATTTATATGGGTATACTATGTATATGAGAATTGATCACTAAAAATAGACTATGATGAAGATTAGAATAATGAAATAGGCGGTACAATAACTCAGAATAAGATAACGATTTATAACAACTGGGAGATTAATACTATTTATAGAACTATAAACACCTTCACCATCTACTTGCAGAAAATATCCATGTGGTGGACCTACGCATCCCACCTATTAAACCAACAAGTCCAACATAACAATGTGTCCCATCTGTTCATGTCTCATCTGTGCTTTATTTATGTCATAATTATCATCAATCCAAATCATGAATGTACATTAACAATTGGTAGCCAGTGAATGAAGGGTCATCCATATATCTATCTCTATATCAAATCATCTTCATCCCATTACATCCAATCCTAAAGGTTATATTTTTTGGACACTACCTTTATTATCTTGATAATGATAAGTTTCAAATCAAAGTACCTCATATAGAAGGGAAGGCAATGAAATCTAGTATCACAAACATCAATACCCAATCATCATCACTATGCATGTTCATAATTCAATATATTGTCAGAAATTAGGTCTTTCATTCATGGAAGGCTTCACAGTCAAATCCCATACATGTGTTCCCAAAATTGTCACACATGTTAGCCTACAAGAGACTATTTTTACATTCCAATTAAAATTATTTGGGTTCTCCAAGGCTCTCTAAAATTATAGTTTATAGGAATGTTTGACTCCATATTTGAGAGGAATTGAAGAATTGAAGATTCCTCAATTCTCTTATTTCCCAAGCCTATCACTTATGCCCTAAAAAATTTCAGGTTATTCTACAATACTCAAAATAATAGGAAATTAATTATTATAATTGTATTAAAGTTCCTCTAATTGTTTAAAGACCAAAATGACATTGTGATACACTTCCCCAAGTGAAAGAGAAATAGGGTGAAGTCCCCTTATCAAGCCTGACACATGAGAATCAATCATCCATAGACACTAAGGATGACCATGGAGTATTAGGAAAGTCCTCATACAAGTTTTTTTACTTGTTTTCTATTATATAATGACTAATTCATATCGCCATATTCAATCATGCCATATAACTCTTCAGATAACCTAGGTATACCCTATGTAAAGGCCCCTCTGAACTCTATAGCCTTACATAAAGAAGCGACATTTTGTACTCACATATATCACCTACATGATACATTCATTGAGACCTTGTTTTTTATTCCATCAATGGTTTCAAACCTCTTCCCTTTGATCCCTCTTCTATGATGGACCATGTCAAGTCTTCCACCAAAACCTCCAGACATGTATAATCTAATTATAGGTCAGATCATTGTTCCCTATTTATTATGCATTCTCATAGTATAGGTCATACATTTATACTACCCTATATGTGGGATTATCATATATTTTTTTATTATACATTATAATGGTAATGTGTTTCTCAACCTTATGATAATTGAGGGACCACAATATTAAAAATAATAGAGGATTTATGAACATTAAATCCCTTTTTATTTCTATGATTATTCTTAGTGACTCCACATTGATCTACTAAGAAAGGATGAGTTAAATTTCCAAGAAGTGTATCCATTTACAAATCAAACCCATGTCATCTCTAAGGGAATAATTCCTCCAGTAATCCCTTAGTATTTATAATAGGGTATTTCCCCTACCATCCATAGATCCAACCATATTCACTGACAAATGAATTATATTTTTTGGGATTCTATTTCATTCCCTACCTCTTATTTCTCACTACTATACAAAATCAAATGGGACTAGAGGTTAGTGATGATAACGAAATCATCACAATCCAATAAATTTTCTTATAGAGTGTCTATAAGATATATATTCATATCACCTCGACACGGGACCCCAATTTAATGCATATACTAAAATACAAATTTCCATATCAAGGGGTCATAACCCCCTACATAACACCCCTTTAATGTTAATCCATATATACTGCCTCCAATATTTCGATATATATGGTATTTTATTCTTGTACAAATAATAAAGTTAGGTAGCTTACCTAAGGATAAAAACCAACAGACAAATCAAATTTAATATTTATTGGACCACATTCCCAATAGGTTCAAATATATACTTAATGGAAACTTACCTTCTACATCCCGTGGGACACTTCAAAAAAAATTGTAGAACCAAATTTTGATGGGGAACCAATTTCCAATATTTCAAGGCCAAAGAATGTTCAAATGAATGATTTGGTCCTTATCACATGACATTAAATGTTATTATATATCCTATTATATGTCACTATAGAATATGGTTTCTGATACCATAAATAAGGATATATAGGAAGCATATGTCATGGTATTAATCCTAATGTCATAACTACTACCCTCTTATATGGATGATAATAAATTATTAGGATTCCCACCAAGTGGCTTGTTAAAAAGCATTGTAATATTAAAGAACTTCAAAATCTCAAATCTATATATACAAGTAGGTATCGATGATAGGGATCCTCAGATACATACATCTACCTCTATCGATTAATAACCTTGAATATATATTGAAGATTCATGAGTCCATATTGCATAATGATTTATTTTTAACTTTTGTGTGACCTATTTCATAATTAGAATTTAATATAGGTATAAAAACATTTCATAAATCTATAATAGAGTCCCTGACTAGGTTATAATTCTATTTAAAAGTGTCATATGAGACAATCCTCTAATCCTCTCAACTAATATGAGTCCTAAGCATCATTGGATCCATTTCCCAATGAATGTCTATCGTTGGAATATTGATTTGAATAGAATATTAAATAGGGGAACTGTTGGGTGTTTTCATTCACGTGAACAAAATACATTGTAAAAATCCCTAAAAGGATATAGAAAAATGTGTCTAACGTGATGGTTATTCCACCACCATCACAAAATTCCATTTACATCCTGAATGGTTTTTTGGAATGAAAAATTTTCAAACACTCATAATCTCAGTATATGCCATGATTCATTGATCATAGCCAACATTGAGGGAAAATAATCAAATTAAATCTTAAATTAATCAACACTAAAATGTAGAGGATGTTAAAATTATCCTACAAAAATAAAAATATTTGAATTATATAGGATAAATTTTTTTTTCGAGTAATGATATTTTATTTGGAATATTATTTCTTCCAAGGCCATTGTTGTATAACTTTCAAAGAAAGAAGATGTAATCATTGGGAAAAAATATTTATGATTAAATTAATAATCCTAAATGAATCTGTATTAGGTTTTCTATATTATATTATTTATTAGAAAAATTTAGAGAATATTGTTTTTTCTTGATGACTAATTTATAGTATCGATATCATTATATTAGGTTTAAAAATTAGTTAATTTTAAGAAATTTTTTTTATATTGATTGGAAAATTATTAATTTTTGGGATTCCATTTGATGATTTAAATAGCCAATATTATTTTTTAGTCTTTATGGATTTATTATTTATCCATGTCGAGATTATTTTTCAGGGGAATTTATGATGCAATTATTTTTATTAAAATATGGAATATAATGATTTATAGAATAATAGGCTGATGTTAGATATTATTAATAAATTTTAATAATATAGAATCATGAGTTGAAATAATCTCCATATGTGAGAATATCATATTTTGGGTTATGTTATCCACAACCATGATAAAATAGTATACCATGTGATTATTGAAGAATGTTTTTTTTCGAACCAACCAAATAATTTTTATGAGTTAAAATGATTCCTACGATAGGAAATAATTTATCAGAGTTTTCTATATCAATTTTCACAAATTCTGACCCATCATAATTTTGATTAACAATGTTTATAAAATTTCATAAAAAGGAATACCAAACTCAGAATGTATTTTTAAATCGTAACGTAATCTGTTCTAATTTAATATCATTACATGAAGAAGGAGTAATCTATGAGGCGTATTATATAGAATCTCATCTTATATAAGGACATTTCATCATAAATGAGTGTTTAACTATTATATATGGGTTTAGATATTAATTTTTTTATTAAAAGATTATTATACTACGGATTTAGAGATTTCAATGTTTATGTTTATAGTGAATCATAAGAGAAATAAATTTTCACGTGAATATTTATGATTTTTAGATATAATAATAATTTACTATTTATTGTTGTAACATACAATGTTTTTTTAGAATAATTAGTTTATATTTATTATAATTTTCATGTAAATAGTAATTCTTAAAACAAATAATTTATTATATGATTATTTATATTAAAAAAATTAATTTTAAAATTGTAAAATATTATTTTGAAAAAAATATTTTCATATTTTATTTTACATTGTTCTAATTACCTTTGTATTAATTTCTTATAATTTACTAAAAAAGTATAGTTTTTTGTGAATATTAAAAGATACGCTTTTTTTAAATTTGGTTTGTTTATGTTATGTCATGATGATATTTTTGTGATATCAATTTTATAAAATTTATTCAATAATTAAATAACGATGTTATAAGATTAATATTGTATAGAAATAACTTAGAACATTAAAGGTATATTCTATTCCAGACATGTAGAAAAATAATGATAGGTGCTGACATAGTGCTTGTGCATCAATAGAAATGTTAATTTTGGTTCATAATAATTAATAATTGTGTACTGGAAATTATTTTTAACAATAATTTATTAATTATTATGTATTATTTATCTTTTTAATGTTAATTTATAATTATATATATATATATAACATTTATCATATTCTAAGGCACACACAATTCTTGCGTATGGTAATAAAATGCAAAAAAAAATATGTTGATATTTTGACAGGTATTTGACAGAATATAATTAATGAATGATTATAGATTTTTATTTTGAAACTAAATAACATATATTTGTGATAGTAATTTATTTATTATATTAAATATGAAATAATTAACATTAATTCCTATGCAATGCTAATGCAGTTCTTTTTCAAGCAGATGAAAATAAAGAAAAGTTTTTTTAAAATAAAAAAAATCTTTGAATGAATCAAATTTTAGAATAAAATTTTCATATAAGAAAATAAAAACCCTTTTCATATTTATATTTGAATTGTAGATATTTTGGACCCACATCAATCATATTTGTTGCATTATGTTATTTTTTAAAAAATAAATATAACTTGTTCACAATATATGTTTCAATTAGTATAATATTTTAATTTGAGTTTCTCCAAATCAAAATTCTAAAAAATATAATTTGTAAAGATAATAGTATTATAATTCTCATAAAATTTTATTTTTAATTTTTAGGTGATAAATAACTATCTTGATGGCTTTATCCATTAAAATACAATACATTATTAATTAATTAATTAATCAATTGAAGAACTTTAAAAACAGTAAAAAATATAATTTGATATTTTTATGTCATTTAATTATTTATATAGGTAATTATAATAGGTATAAGATACAATAAAAAATAAAATTTTATTTGGAAACTTTTTTTGATGTTTTTAAATTTATGATTGTGAATTTTTTTAATTTGTAAACATTGTTTTTCCATTAATAATATATATTATTGATGTATTTAATAATAAATAAAAAATTTAGAAAGTAAAAAAACGATAATATTTTATGTCAAAAGGGGAATAATATGATTTTTAGGGATTTTTCAAAGTCATAATCCCTATAATAAATTTATTATATTTTAAATGTTTGGGTTATTCCTATATTACCCCTCACCATATTTATAAAAAATTCACACTCCTTCACAAATTTTCTTCACCTCAAGACAACATTTTTGGATAACCTATGAAAAATTACATCCTCCTTATCCGTTTCCAAATTATTGTGCTTTGAGTCTCATAAAAGACTACTTCCACGATCCTTTATGGGGTTCTCATGGGGAATATTTTCAAGAAGTAAGTTTCATTTTTATAATCTTAAAAATATATTTCACCTATACATTATCCCAATCACTTATCCAATGTTTTATGAGAACCTAATTATTATGCATATATGTATTTTTGTTGTGATATTAGTCAATTCGGCTTAAAAACACCATCTTTACCTTTATTTCTTAAATAACGATACCATTGTCTATGGTGCACTAATTCCTTGCATTTGTGGATGATTATCTTCCATTTACCTTTTATATAAATCATGGAAAGCTTAATTTAACATATAATTGTTTAAAATAACACACACATATATATATTATCAATTTTGTATTATTACATTATTTTGATAAGGAAGACCATAAATAAAACCACCTTGGAAACCATGAAAAGGGCAAAACTAAAACAATTAAAATAACCAAATATTGTTAATAAATCTGAAGAAAATTACATATGTAGAAAAATTATTTTTTTAATAAAAAATGTTATTGTTATGTAGTATATTAATAAAAATATTCAAAGCATTCTACACGAGGGTTGAACACATTTTAAGTGTAACATCCGAAGTAAATAAAGAATACACCTTTTTATATTTATTAAAATTTGGGAATTAAATATTAATTTTACTTTAAAGGTAATGATATGTTCCATGGAATACCCAATATGTAACAAAAGTTTTCTTTGAAATCTTATGTTGCACAGAATGCTGAGTCAAGCAGAAAAATAATAATATAATATCATGTTATATGGTAGTTAACGCTTCATTGTTGTGTTAGCAGGAATTGATAGAACTAACTATAATATGAATATACATGACTTTAAAATGTTTTTACATTTACCCATCAAATTTTAGAGGCTTAAAAAAGAAATAATCTGATTTTAAACATAAATACTCTAATATTCATTAAAAGGTCGATTTACCGCCTTTTAATGGAGAACCCTATTTAAATATAGTTTTGGTCACTTTTATATGTTATATTAGACAAAATAAAATTCCTATTTTTAGTCGGGTCATCAAAATTTACTTTGGGTGAATTTTTGGTATTATTCTGATAAAATTCAATTTTTTTAATAAATAGTGAAAAATACTGTATTTTAATTCAAAAATGTCTTTTAATCTAATTTAATTATAACGATAGATTATCTTTTTAGTCTATTTTAAAGTGTCATTATAGTATATTTGTACCATTTAATCAAATCTTGGTCATTTGAATTAATTACACTTTGAAATGAGACATAAATAAGTGTCAATCTTTTGATAGTTATTATTTCTTAAAAACACATTTTTTTGTAATGACAGCGGAAAATAATTTTAAATAAATTTATTTCTCTTCTATGTTTTGAATTTTGAAAAATGGATTCCATAATTGGAATCAGGTGTTCAAAATTTTTTAAATAGGCAACTTCTATTTTTTTGGTACATTATGGATATTTACTTTAGTAAAAAATTAGTTTACCATGGTTAATGGATATATTTTCTAAATAATGGTAACAAAAAATTATTAAAATAATATTAAATCACCCTAACATGTGTCTAAATCCTATTGGTTGATACATTTCCGACCGTTGGCATCCATGGGTCTACTTTGGGACCCCATGGAGCCACTTGGGAGTGATAATGAAATTTTATATTAATTAATTTAATGTAAAGACAAAATATACACAAACATATATCATTTAGTAAATAAATTATTATATGGGATTATATAAGTTATCACTCTGACTATAAATATTAATTTTAAAGATAAAAATTTTTCCAACATCATGATATTTTTTTATAATTTTTAGACATAAAATAAATTAAAAAATTTAGGACACAATAATGATGTAGTATTTACCTGATTAATGAATTATTTAAATAAAAACTATTAATGATTAAAAAAATATTTAAAACCTATCCAATTAGTATTGGATTATTTTATTTAGAACATTCATCATATTATCTTTGTCTTTAATAAGTTTTGGACCATTATAATTCGAAAATATTTATATAATAATATTATATTTTCAAGCTTTCCTAAAGAGCCCCTCCTCCACCATATAAAATCCCTCACTTATATCCCATCCCACACACTTCTCAAGCCACTTGGATCATCCAAAATCTTCCTAATTAATCTCCCTACATCCATCTACTCCTCCTAGAAGAATTAAATTATTCATAATAAAATAAAATTAAACCTTTTTGTTCAAACCAAAAGAAGATGCTCTATTTAAAGGTTACGTCTTCTCCTAAGTTTTTGGGATTTATTTTACTTCTCCAACCACATAAACTCATTTTATTCCTTTCTTAATAAAAAAACCATAATCCTATATAATGGAGGAATTTTTTATAAGATTTATTAGAACTACACTAACACACACCTCCATCTAATTGTTAAAGAACAAACTATTTTTGTGGACGACGAACTACTACCTCACAAAACGATGATTGTTCAAATATCTCCAACTAACACTCATGGTGGCCATTATGATGGAAATGTATTTATATGTGATATATATTATATTTATGTTGACTCTTTAATTCTGTATTTTTCATTTATATCATACCATTATGGTTTCCATAAGGGGTAAATAAGATAATTTCATTTGATGAAGTGCAGATTACCGCCCCATAAAAGTAATATGACTCGTTCATTCCATACGATAAACATATAAAGGATGGCGTTAATGAAATTATATATGATATTATAATTAAATTAAAATATAACTATGTATAATTATGTTTTTATTCCATTCCATATGAAATGGAAATGAAAGGAGGGTTGTTGCGTACATACGGCTTACCGTCTCCCTGAACGGTGCATTTAATTTCTTATCTCTAAATGATATATACTGTTATAAATACATATATATACTCTATATATATTATATATATGATATCTAAACCATGTATATAATTCTTGAGATAATGGTATTTCGACCGCATGAACAATTTAAAATTATAACAAGTTCATTTTTAACTCAATTTCCGAATATCGACAGAATGCCAGATATGAGCTCAAATTAATAAATAATTGTTATAAAAAGGTAATAATTGAAATAAAAAGAATAATAATATTGATAAGGTTATTAAGAAGTTATAAATTAACTTTAGTTTATTACAATTGAGATTAAATAATTAATGGGTCAAGTCAGACATGAGGTAAGGGGTTTCTTATCTTACATTAAATTCTGTGAGATTTCCATTGTTCGCCACTTAATTACTGCATGTGATGTGCTGTGTTCTTCCATTTTATATATATTATCATGATTCTATTTATATTCTTGGTATTCAGTGATTCATTTGGTTTTTATTAATTTTTTTAATATGACTATATTTATTACAATGTGGTATATGGTTTTCATCTCACTTTTTATTCTTTTGAGATTCATGATATATTTGCCACTATTTCCTTTTGTGTGGTGTATGTACTACCCATGATTTTATTATTTGTGTAATATACAATAATTTATGGGTATTTATATCTTTATATAATTATCCTTATTTCATGTGGTGAATATTTCATAAGTTACCATATCGATAAGGGAAAATTTCACCCACCTCTTTTTAAAAGACTTCTTTCTGTTATGTCTTTTAATTTACATATTATTATGTTGGGATATGTTCTTCTATATCCTTATTTCAGTTTTACATACCATTGATGAGATACCATTTTATCACACATCTACTCATTTTCTGAATTTTAATTTCACGTCTTTAGGCTATAAAATTTCTGTAAGGGAACATCTTCAACCAATTTCAATTCTTAGGGTTAAAACATCTACTTCATGATTATGTCGTGCTATGAATATGTGTGAATAACCTTTGAGTATTTTACACATAATATCCACTTATATTGGTTGTATTTATATTTTTAACACATAATTATGTCATTAATTTATCATTAATATAAGGATACAGTCTTTATAAGGGATTTTGTCTCAATTTACATTCCATTGAGACTTTATTGTTCTCATTCACCAATTCACTTTCATATGGTGTACATATTTCTATTTGACATATTATATCATGAATCTCTCTATTCTCATGATATTATAAGCATTTATTGATGTTATTACTCAATTATTTGTATTCATGCACCTCTCATTTAGTTAGGAAATCTTAAACTAAAATATTGTATTAAATGTTTTAAAGATTTGTTCTTATAAATATTTTTCATTAATGTACATGTATTAAAATTGGATTTAAGGATTTAATTATATGGAAATTAATGTTTTAAAATGTTATATATTTTAAAAGCTTTAAATATGTATGGGACTCATTGATTCAGAAATATGTTTATTAAATGCCTTAAATGGTTTTGAAAATTGGTTGATAAAGCCTTGATTTTGTAAATAGCTTGAAATTATATAATGTAATTGCAATGTGGAAATGGTTTCTTAACATTATTGTTTTTTAATGTGTTCTGATTGTGTTATGGTTATTGAGAATATTTTTACCTATACGGGTGGTTCCATGATATACCTAGGGAAGGTGAGCCCGATAGAGCTCTCCATTGCATTTGGTAAATGAAGAAGGTAAATATGAATGTTTTTCCTAATACATTTAGGGAATATACAGTGATGGGTATTACAAATGTAACTCCCTACATAGTTGTGAGTGCTACAATGTATGTTTGATATATATTCCACAATTTACCATTACGATTTATGATTTATATGTGTTATTCATAAATCATACTATATCGTGAAGTATGTTATGATTGAAAAGTATGGTTTCAAAGATTTTTATTTATTTAATGGTTAATGTTTCCTTTCCTTATTATATATCCCTTACTGAGATTTTTATGCTCATCCCATTTTTTTGAAATGTTTTCCACGTTACTTTAAGATGAATACTGTCAAGGATGAGATCAAGGAAAAGTCATGATGTCTAAAATATTTAACTAGACATGTTTCTTTTTAAGACTTTTCATTTTCTGAAAAAAATGAATTCTGAGTAGTTGTGTCTACATGTTATTTTCAAGTTGATATTTAATAGTTATTTCCCAATTATCTCAAACTCTAAACCTGAAAAGATCATCAATATGACTCTTTCATGATATATATGCAACATATAATGGATGGAGATATTGAAATTATATGTGATGTTATACTGGAATTATAATATACCTATGTTTCATTTTGTTTTCATTACATTTAAATACGAAATAGAAATGAATGCAGCATTCATGCGTACGTAGTCTTACCGTCCCCATGAACGGTGAATTTCATTTCTTTCCCCCAAATATAATATACAATTATAAATACAAATATGTAGTGGATATATATGATATATATCATATATAAATCATTAATATCATTCGGGAGATAATGGACTTTTGACCACTTGGAAAATTTTTAATTTTAACTAGTTCATTTTTTACTCAAGTTCCAGACATCGACAAAATGCCCAATACGAACTCAAATAATTATCTAATTTTTATAGCAAGGTAATGAGTGATATAAAAGGGATAATAAACTTGTAAAATGTTCTAAATAATTTAGAAATTAACTTAAGTTTATTATTCAGGAAGAACAATGAACAAATGAATGAATTCAGACACGTGGTAATGAATTTCTTATCTCACTTTTAATTCCATGAGATTTCCATTTTTCACCACCTATCTAATGAATGTGGTGTATTTTTTTGCTGTAATTATATATATATTATCATTATTCTATTTATATTTATGGTATTTTGTGATTAATTTGGTGGTTATTAACATTTGGTCATACGACTCGATTGATTACGAAGTGGTAAATGGTTTTTATTTCACTTTTTATTCATGTGAGATTCATGCTTTATTTGTCAATATTTCTATTGTTTGTGGGTACGTACTATCCATGATTTTACTCTTTGGGTAATATAATATAATATTATTTTATTTACAACTTCATTGTATGATCTTTATTTCATGAGGTGTTTGTTTCATGAGTTACCAAATCAGCAAAGGAACCTTTCACCCTCCTCTTTTTAAAAGACTTGTTTTTGTTATGTATTTTAATTTAAATATTCTTATGTTGGGATATATTCGTTTATATCCTTATTTCAATAAATTTTATGTCCATATGATGAGATACCCTTTTTTCTATCATGAACTTATTTTTATAATTTTAAAGTCATGATGTATGGCTGTAAAATATTTTTAAGGGAACTTCTTTACCGAATTTCAACTATTTGGTTTGAATTTATACTTATTGATTATGTCATTATATGAATATGTGTGAATGAACTCTGATTTTTATACAATTAATATCCACTTTATATTTTGTATTATTATTTTTCACATAAACTTATGTCATTGATTAGTTCTTAATCTAAGGATATGATTGTTGCATGTGACTTTGTATCAATTTATATTCCCATAAAACATATTGTTTTTGTACACCAATTGACAATTATATGGTGTATGTACTTCCCTTTGACATATAATATAATGAATCTATTTATAATCCTGATATTATAATATTTTATTAATGTTCTTCCTCAATTATTTGTATTCAAGCATCTATCTTTTGGTTGTGAACACTTTAACTGAAAGATCATATTAAATGTGTTAATTATTTATTCCTCAAAATAATTCTCATATATGTGCATGTTTTAAAAATGGATATACGGAATTTTTTATATGGACCTTAATGTTTTAGAATTATAATTCCTATAAAATATTTATTGTGGTATGTGACATTTTCATTCAAAAATCACATTATTAAATGTTTTAAATGGTTTTAAAAATGGGTTGATAATGAATTAATTATTGTCAATAACTTGAAATGATATATTGTGATTACAATGTGGAATTGTTAGCTTTCCTTTATTATTGATTTATGTGTTACGGATTTTAATGGTTATTGGGAATTGTTTACGTATACATGTAGTTCCGTGATAAACCTAGGGAGAATGAGCCCGAGATAGTTCTCAAATGGATTTGGTAACGTAACAGATGTAAATGTTAATGTTTCTCCTAAGACATTTAAGGAACATACTATGATGGGTATTACAACATAACACCTTACATAGTTGTGATAGCTTCAATTTAAGTATGATATGTATGCCATATGTTACCTTTATGATTTATGATTTCTATGTGTTATTCAAAAGTCTTATGATTTCATGAGGTTTGTTAAGATTGAAATGTATTGATTCATTGAATTATATTTATTGATGTGTTATAGTTTCCTTTCCTTATTTTATAACCCTTACTGATCCTTTTATGCTCATCCCATTTTTTTGAATTTACTTCCACATGACATTAAGATGAATATGATTATGTCTGGGATCAAGAAAAATCATGCTCTCTAAAATGTGAAACTAGACATGTTAATTTTTAAGAGTTTTTATTTTATGAAAAAAAATTGATACTAAGTTGTTGTGTCTACATGTAATTTTCAAGTAGATATGTAATAGTTATGGCCTAATTCTCAAAAACACTAAACCTAAAATTATCCTCAATGTGAATTATTAATTTAATTCAAGATTATGTAATTTTTTAAGGACAGTTGTATATAGTGGGTATTAATGGTCTGTTTAGAAAACTTTAGGGATTAGGAAACACATGGTTAGTCCATATGTCACTTATTTCAGTTAAATCATTGTTTTATAAATACATCAGATCGAGTAAATTCAGTTACAAATAGAAGGAGGAGGACCTCAAACAACATTCCTAACTCTTCCTAATTACATGCATACAATAATTATTGAAAAGTCATGTTTAGATGATGGTGAAACCTTTTCTAGCATAAAACTCACATGCAAGCAGTTCTTTGAGATATCAAACACCTCAACTATACCTAGATATCATTGTGGATCATGGGTTATATTTAATCAAATCCTATATTATAAATATTCTCATATTTTCAAGAAAGGTAAATATTATCAATGTATTTTCATATATTTTTCCTTATCACAAGATTTTGAAGCATTTTATGATTTTGAAAAAGGTGCTAAAGAAGGATACCCTTGCACAAACAATTTATATTTTCTTTTATAATATAGTCTCATAGTACATACTTCTGATATTTTAAAAGGATCATTGATTGTACGTTTCTACTCAAATTTGGCCTGACTATTTTATAAAAATCTTGTTTTATCAGATGTTTTGAAATTATATGTCAAACCTGATTATTTTAGGAAACCATTTTTCTGTGAACACCCATATGACCCATGTTGTTCAAGCAGTTTTTGGATGAAAGAAGAAAATTATTTTGACGGATGTGTAAATCATTGTTGCAACGCATGGAACTTATACCTACATGAACAAGAAGATGATGAAACCATATAGACACCATGATCAGGGTATGATGTTCTTTTAGAAGGGAATATTTTTTTTTATCATATGGAATTGAAAAAAATTAAAATATATAATATGTTGAGGACTTAATTTATTAGGATGAAAATTAAAGGTATAATAAAACCTTTAAGGTTAAAACATGTGAGGAAAATTTTTATTTTTATAAAAAGGACAACCCGTAATGTGACCATGCCAGTTTGAATACTCATCATTTGGAGAAAAGATGAGTTTTTGGTAGGAATTTTGTAATGGATGAATGTCTACATGACAAGTAGGTACGATTCCTTATATTTTCAGTTATGCTCATAAATAAATTCCCCAAAATAATGAAATGTAACATAAACAAAAACATTTCCTATTAAAATTTCCAACTGGGGAATCAAGGACTGTTTAACCCATTACAAGATTATGATTTTCTGGTGGTTAACATTCTTATAGTCATGTTTTCTATCACTTTCCATCAGAACTTGATGGTTAGTTTCTCTTCCATATAAATTTTTTCCTACAAGGTAACCTAGTATGGGCTATTTTTAGTGAACATTGAATTTATCTTTATTTCTTTTAATGTGATATTTTTATTGACTCTTTTTCCAATGTGGAACATTAAATGAAGTTCCCAAACCCAATTATAAAATTGTGAGGATTCAATTCATAAATGGGGGAATGATGTAACATCCATTGTAAATTAAGAATATTACTTTTTTATATTTATTAAATTTCCTAAATTATATATTAATTTTTTTATAAAGGGGATGCTATGTTCGATGGCGTACCCGGTACGAAACAAAATGTTTATTTGAAATCATATGTTGCACACAATGTTGAGTCATACTAATAAATAACAATATAATATTATTTTAAATGGTAGTCAATGCCTAACCATTAAATTACAGGCTATGGAAAGAACTTACTACTATATGAATATTTTTTTTATGTTATTACATTTACCCAATAAATTTTAGATACTTAAAATAAGAATGAATTTGATTTTAAACATAAATACTCTATAAATTATTAAAAGGTAGATTTACAACCTTTTGATGGAGAACACTCTTTAAATATAGTCTTTCCACCTTTATATTTTATATTTCAAAAAATACAATTTTTATTTTGAATTGGGACATCCAAATTTACACTGGGTAAATTAGTTGTATTTTTCTGATAAAATAAATTTTTTAATGAATTGTCAAAAATATTGAATTTTAATTCAAAATAGCCTTTTAATCTAATTTATTTATATGGTTATATTTTATTTTTAAAAGTTTTTATAGTGAAATTATATATATTTTTTAAATTTATTCTAATTTTAGTCATTGAATGAAATTTCACATTGACATTGGACATAAATAAGTGTCAATCTTTTGATAGTTATTATTTTCTTAAAAACAAGTTTTTTCTTTTGACAACAGGAATTAATTTTAAATTAATTTATTCCTCTTTTTTGTTTTGAATTTTGGAAAATGGATTCTATATTAGGAATCCGGATGTCTAAATTGTGTAAATAGGTAACTTTTATTATTAGACATTATGAATATTTACATCATTTAAAATTTTATTTACTATGGTTAAATGGTAAATATGGTAAATAAGTATAACAAAAAATTATTATAATAATATTGAATTACCTTATGAAGTGTCATAATTTTATGGTATGAAACATTTCAAACCTTGGGCATCATTGTGTCATTTTTGGGAACCCATTGAGGCACATTAGAGTAATAATGAAACTTTATATTAATTAATTTTAAATAAAGGCAAAAATGACACAAACATATATCTTTTAGTAAATAAATTATTAATTGGGGTTATATAAGTTATCTTTTATTCTATAAATATTAATTTGAAATATAAAAATAGTTACTACATCATGATATTTTTATAATTATTTTTTGATATTATATAAATTAAAATATTTATGACAAAATAATGATGTCGTGATTACATCATTAAATAATGATTTAAATAAATAAGATTATAATGATTACAAAATATCCAAAACCAGAACAATAATTATTGGATGATTTTATTTAGAAAATTATTCATCTAATATTCTACTGTAATGATTTTTGGACCTTTATAAATTGAAAATATTTATATAATAAAATAATATTTTAAATCATTCCTAATGAGCCCATGCTCCACCTTGTAAAAGCTTTCACCTCTAACCCATTACACACACTTCCCAAGACGCGTGAATCATCCATAATTTGGTCAATTAATCTCCATACACCCATATACTCATCTTATATGCCATCAACTATGTATAAGGAAATTCCTTTAAACCTTTTTGTTCTAACCAAAAGAGATACATGATTTAAATGTAACATATTATTTTATGAAATTTTGTATTATTGTACTTCTCCAACCCAATAAACCCTTTTTATTCCATTATTTTATAACAAAACTAGTATCATAAGTATAAATGGTCGTTTTAATGATAATTATTCGAACTACACTTGTACACACCTCAATCAAATGGTTAAAGAACATAATTTTTCTATGGACTATGAACAACTAACTCACGAAATGATTATTGTTCAAATATCTCCAACCGCCACTCATAGTGGACATTATGATGGAAAATTATTTATAAGTGATATATATGATATTTATTTTGTGTCTTTAATTCTGTATTTTTAATTTATATCATACCATTATGGTTTATATAAAGGGTAAATACGATAATTGTATTTGAGGAAATGCGGACTGCCGCCCCCTCAGAGTGATATGACTCATTCATGCCATACGTTGAAGAAAAAAATGATGGAGATAATGAAATTATATATAATATTATATTGTAATTATAATATAACTATCTATAATTATGTTTTTATTCCATTAAATATGAAATATTAATGAATGTAGCGTTCATGTGTACGTACGACTTACCGTCTCCATGAACGGTTAATTTCATTTCTTTTCTACAAATGTTATGTTATATTATAAATACATATATATAATGGATATATATGATATATATGATATATAAATCATGAATATAATTCTAGATATAATGGGATTTCTAATGCATGGACAATTTATAATTATAACAAGTTCATTTTTTAACTCAAGTTCTGAACAACGATAAAATGTCAGATATAAACCCAAATAATTAACTAAAAGTTATAGAAAGGTAATAATTGATAAAAAGGGAATAATAAACTTTCCAAAGGATCTTAAGGGAGAATAAATAATCTTTAGTTTATTATTCAAGAGATTAATGACTGAACGGGTAATGTCAGACAAGAGGTAATAGGTTTTTTATCTCACTTTTAATTCCTTGATATTTCCACTATTCGCCACTTATTTATTGCATGGGGTGTATTGTGTACTGCAATTAGATATATATTATCATGATTATATTTATATTCATTGTATTTTTGGATTCATTTAGTGGTTACTAACTTTTGTTCATACGACTCGATTGATAACAACGTGGTAAGGGGTTTTCATCTCACATTTTATTCCCATTAGATTATTTCTATATTTGACAAAATTTACTTTTGTGTGGTGGATGTACTTCCCATGATTGTATTATTTTTGTAATATAATTTAATTCATGCATATTTACATCTTCATTTAATTATACTTCTTTCAGGGGGTTTATGTTTCGTAAGTTACCAAATCGTTATGGGAACCTTTCACCCTCCTCTTTTTGAAAGTGTTTTTTTTGTAATGCCTTTTAATTTAAATCTTATTATGTTGGTATATATTCTGCTATATCCTTATTTCTGTAAATATTTATATCCAGGTGATTATATTCCTTTTTCTCTCTCAACAACTCATTTTCTGAATTTTAATGTGACATCATAAGGCTATCGAAATTATATAAGGGAACTTATTCAACCAATTTCAATTCTTTTGGTTAAACTTATTCTTCTTGATTATGTAGTGAAATGAATTTTTTGAATATCATATGATTGTTTCACACTAAATATCCACTTATATTTGGTGTATTTACATTTTTCACACATTATTATGTAATTGAATTATCCTTAATCTAAGGATACCACCTTTATAAGGGAATTTTTCCCAATTTACATTCCATTGAGACTCCATTGTTTCTACGCACTAATTCAATTTTATATGGTGTATATTCTTATCTTTTATGAATTATATCATGAATCGCTCTGTTATCATAATTTTATATGATTATATTGATCTTATTCATCAATTATTTGTATTCAAGCATCTCTTATTTTGTTAGGAACTCTTTAAATAAAATATTATTTTAAATGTTATAAAGAATTTTTCTTCTAAATCATTATCAATAATGAACATGTTTTAAAAATGGTTCTAAGGATTAATTTATACTGATATTTTCATCAAATTATATATTTATTTAAATGAGATAATACAAGACACAAAAGAGCCTAATAATAAAGTTGCATTGGGGTTAGGGGGTCTAAAATAATGGAAATCAAGGGCATACCTGTGAATTAAATTCACACCCTCAGGCTTTAAGGAGGTGGAATTAGGGAGGCTTGAGACATTGGAACCAAGAGTAGCTAGGGAAGTAATAAAATATGCCAATTTCTGACCATCTATCCTGGTGTGAGTAACCATAATGTTTCTACTCTGTAGCTCTGTACATCTACTGATTATGCACAGGACATACCATGGGATGGAACCTCTACCCTGTAGGGTGTCATGGATGATCACTGAGTCCATTTCCACATGAGATATTTCAATATTTTTCTAGATACACAGATTATGGCCGGTGATAACTTCCTTGGCCTCCCCGTCAAGAGCATTTCCATTACCTAAATGAGCTGTCAAGTTAAGGAGCACACTCCCGCCTAAGTTACGAACCAAGCCTCCACCTCACATGATAACTGAGTTACAAGATCCTTATATGTTATTCTTTAAACCTTCTGCTGGAGGTCTCCACCTGATCCACTACCCCTGCGTTCCGTCCCAGATAGAAGGATCCAGGTCATGGCACTCCTGTATCATGAACAGTGAGGGAGCATCCCTCAAGTTCTTATGTAGGGTGACCATGTCACTAAGAAGGTATTTGGTTCTCACAATGATGGATCTCCCTGTTGAAATGTTAATTATTTTAAAAGAATCAAAGTGGAATGGGACACTTTGATTCAAAAAATTAATTATTAAATTTTTTAAATGGTTTTAAAAATTTTATGATAAAGCATTGATTATGTCAATATCTTGAAATTATATATTGCAATTACAATGTGGAAATTTTATCATTACTTTATTCTTGTTTAATGTGTTATAAATATGTTATAGTTATTGGGAATTGTTTACATATACTTGTGGTTCCATGATACACCTAGAGTAGGTGAGCCAGCGACAGCTCTCCAATGAATTTGGTAAATGACAGAGGTAAATGTGAAAGTTTCTCCTATGAGATTTAGGGAATATATTTTGATGTATATTCCGAATGTAACTCCCTACATAGTTGTGAAATATATAATTTAGGTATCATATGGATGACAGAATTTAACTTTACGATTTACGAATTCTATGTTTTATTCATAAATCTTATGATTTCATGACGTATGTTATGATAAAAAAGTATGGGTTCATTGATTTTTATTTATTGATGGGTTAATGTTTCATTTCATTATTTCATAAACTTTACCGTGCTTTTTATGCTCATCTGATGTTCACGAAATGTTTGCCATTGGACATAAAGATGAATAGGGTCAAGGATGTGATCATGGTAAAATAGTGTTGTCTAAAACATAAAACTAGACATTTTTCTTTTTAAGAGTACTTATTTTATGAAAATAATAGATAATGAGTAGTTGTGTCTACATGTATTTTTCAAGTTGATATGTAATAGTTTTGGCCTAATTATCTATAACTGTAAACATAAATTGATCTTCAATGTGAATTATTCATTTAATTAATGATAATGTAATTTTTTAAGGTCGACTCCTTATATTAAGTATTGTGAACCTTAGGTGAGGGACATTCCATATAAAATCTTTTTAAATATCTCTTTTACAAAAATTTTGAAGATTACAATTTTTATATGGAATGAGTGGTTTCTCGGGATTTCATGATTCTATATTACAATGATGTTTCCATTTTATGTTGTTATAATTATTTTTTAATAATATTTATTCATTAATATATGTATTTTTTTATATTTTAAATGTGAATTGTTTAATGATAAAAGGGTATTTTGAAAATTTGAATTTGTTTTTCTCAAGGGTTAAAATGAGTCATCAACTGTTTAATTCCAGATATTTTCATTGGAAATATTTTCTGTTTGTTTGACCCCATTATATATCATGATATCATCAGTTGAACACCATTATGTCTCAACATATATTGGGTGTAGCCAATTATAGCTCAAGATATGATTGGTGAGTCCCATTATGCCTCTACAATGCAATGAGTACACTGAAGATGGAAGTTGATAGAATGATTATTCCTTGTGAAAGGGTGAATTTATGACTGATATGGTAAATATGTCCCCTAGAATCTTCATGATGTTTCTAATCATGTTAATAATTTATCATGAAATGGGTTTTATTGGTTCTTATGTAGTCAAATGACTAACAATTACATTATTTGTATCCCCTATAAAGAGTTTTTAGCTCGACAAAATATTTTAAAAAAAATTCACATGTTAAAAGGATGAGTAAGAAAAATGAGGAATTAATGATGAATTATCATTAAAAAAATTCCATAAAAATCATGGTATATTTTAAAATATTTTTTTTTAAAAAGGGATTCTATTTTAGTTTTATCCTCAATGATTGAATGTGTTTTGTTATTTATATATTATGTCATAATATTCTAAAAATATAAAGCTGAAAATGTATATAATGTGAAAGAATAGATCAATGATCTAGAAAAAATATTTGATGGCATATGAAATTTGGAACACTAAATTATAACATAATACATTTCTCATTTTTATGTTTAATCCAATAGTAAGAGATAACCTTAATAGTTTGTAATGGGATGATTTTAAGAGTATTTTTTTAGAAAACATATTTACAAAAATTGTTCTCTATAAACAAGAGAAAAAATTCATGGAACTGAAGTAAAAATATGATGATTATGTGGCATCAAATGAAGTCAATTTTAAAAATTTTCCATGTACATACAAAATTTTATTCAGGAATTTTATTTTAAAATTAATAGATTTCACATTATTTTGAAACCATTTTTATGGAGAAATTAAACATCATGAGTGTCTAAAAACTATAGGAAACATGTTAATTGTGATTATCATGTTGATATGGAGTTCTCTAACATATAATATCCATGTGATGACATGAATAAGAAAAAACTTGTTTTAAAGGAATTGGGTAAGAATAAATCAAAAAAATATAGAGGTATGAAAATCAGTTTCCATTCTGGTGAAAAAGTGTGGTAAACAAATAATGGAAAATGTCTTTTATATTTAACGAAATTACACTTAGGTGGAATTTTTGGGGACATGACCCATGAATTAAAGTGATATAATCCAAAAAATAATGAGAATATTATGGAGAGATTCTAAAATTACATCAAATTGGGTCAATTTTTTAGTATGTGTCTGAAGCTAGTCACGTAGGTAGGAAATCAGCATGATTGGAAGTAGAAGTGTGTGTAAAATTTCATTTTAACCAATTAAGAATATATTAAGACATCAAATTATGTGTTATTAGGTACCTTGTTTTTTGTTTTTTCAAAAAAAAATTATTTAGGGACTAAAAATTCATTCATTTCTGAAAAATATTCAACTAAATTGGAAATCTCCCCTTGTGAAATGATGCTATAACTCATCCTAAAAAAACATGGTGTAAATTTTGATGTAAAATAGAAATAATAAAAATAATATTACTACTTTTCATATGTAAAGGGTTTACCTGAAACCCTTGATAGATTGCCTCTAGTAGAGTTTGATGTTATTCTGGGCAGGGATTGGCTTTCTTTTTATTAATCTATGATATATTTTAGAGAAAAAAGAAGTTTGTTTTTTCAAAAAGAGTTGTGTTTGTGTAAAATAATGAGCCCATACCATTTAAAACATATTAGGAAGCTATTAAACTGTTAAAATATCGAAATGAATGTTTCCTTGCACACTTTGTCAAAAACAAGGGAATCGTTCTGATTTATGATGTACCGATGGTACACGAGTATCATAATATATATATATTGATGATTTTCATGGTGTTATTCCTGATCAAGAGGTATAGTTTAATTTTAAATTACATCCTGATTCTAATAAAATTTCTAATCCTCCTTATATATTGTCTCAAATGGAGCTTTTCATGTTGAAAAAACTAATGAAAGAATGAATATATAAAGGCTTTATCCATCCCAGAACTTCATGATGGGGTTATCCTATCATGTTTCATAAAAATAAATATGGTTCATTGATACTTTTCATTTATTATAGATCTGTAAATTACATCACCATTAGGAACAACATCATTATTCTCATATCGATGATTGTTTTGATCAGTTATAGGGAGAACAATATTTTTAAAATTTTGATCTTTGGTTAGGGTTCCATCTATTGGTGTAAAGGAAGTGTATATTTTGAGGACTATATTCCATACTAGATATGGTAATTATTAATTTTTATGCCTCTTGTGATATCTAATGAACGAGTATTATTCATGGTTCTCATGAAGAGAATATTTCTTGAGTTCTAGGATATGTTTGGGGTAGTTTTTATTGATGAAATTTTGGTGTATTATAAAATTAGATAGGATAATGAAATTCATTTAAGGGTATGTTTTCAATAAAAAAATGAAAATAAATATTTGTAAAATTTAAAAATTGTGAATTTTTGTCACAAAAAATTTCTTTCATGGTCACATAGTTTTTAAAGATGGAATAATTATTGATCCTACTAAAAAAAGAGTTGTTGAGGAAAGGACTTAACCCAAAATTATAACATAGATTCATTATTTTACAGTTTTGGCTGGTTATTACCATAGGTTTGTGAAAAAAATGCACGGTTATCTATCCAATTATAAATTTTAACTTGAAAAAAGTTAAATTATTGTAAAAAATGAATGTAATTATTATATTTTGGAATTGAAAAGAATAATTTAGAATTCACTGATATATACCATATCTTTTAGAAGTAGTGAATTATTCATATATAATAATTTTTTATTATATTGACATGGTTTGTTTCTGATGCAGAATGATCTGGTTAGTGCTTATCCTTTATGTCAGTGGAATTATCATGAGTAAAATTACACTAAACCTAATTTAGAATATGATTTTTTTGATTTTCCAATAAAAATTTGGAGGAATAAATTTTATGGAGTAAAATGTGAAAAATATACTGACCATAAATGTTTGAAGTTTATATTTACTAAAAGAATTGAACATGAGGAAAAGAACATGGTAGTAACCAATAAAGGATTATGATTCCATGATCCATTAAAATCCAAGAAAATAATATAGAGTGGTCTATTATTTGAGTTTGGAAAAAAAGAAATTAACCATGTTATATTTGGAACATGTCCCCTTGGTTAATGATTTGATAAATTTTGGATTAGAAGTTAATGATGTATGGAATATTTGTTTTCAGTTTTCAGTGTTAATGAAATATTCTCTATCAGATAGATTTAGAAATCAAAGAAGGATGTCTGCGAGTTGAAGAAAAAGGTAAAAATGGTTAAGGAATGCAAGTTGACAGAATTAAATGTTTATTGATATAGTGTTTTGAGGATTGGGAGGATATTTTGTATTCCTTGTGATTCCCAATTAATGAAATTGTTGTTATATAAATCCTATTGTTCCACATTTTATGTTCATCTTAGTTGTACTAAGATTCACAAGTATCGTTGGGAATATTACTCATGGGATTGAATTGAAAGATTTATTGCATTTCTTTCATGAAATTATTGACTTGTCAATAGCTTGAGGCAGAGATGTAGTTACTGAAGGGGATATTTCATCATTTCCTAGTTCTTGAGTGGAAATAGGAAAATATATCCTGAGTAATAATGATTGGACTACCAATGACATCACGAGGAAACAATAAAATATTTTTTATTGTTAATATATTCACAAAATCGGCTCATTTCCTTTATATTGGAGACACTCATTCGCAAGATCATCTATCCCTAATATACCTCAAACAAATTGTCAGGTAGCACATTGATACTGTCTCCATTGTGTCATATCATGATCCCAGGGACACATCTATCTTTCGGAATGTCCTTTAGAAGTCATTGGGTAAATAATTAAATTTCAGTACAACTTTTCATCATTAATAAGTTGTGTAATTAAAATGAACAATTCAAACATTGGATGATATGCTATGATATTGTTCAATGGATTACCCGGGAAATTGTGCTCAATATCATTCTTTTTTGAGTTTCGTTATAATAAATGTTTTCATTCATGTCTATATATGGAACATATTGAATCATTTATAAAGAAGGATGTGAGGAAATCGTGAATTTTTGGGATGAAGTGGTGGAAATGATGTTGATGGGACCAGAATTCGTAGTCTAGTTTGTAGGGATGTTAAGTTGATCCTGTAGAATATATAGAAAACTCAAAACCGGCAGATATTTTATGGATATAAAAGGAGGAATGACCATTAATTCATGGTATGTGATCATATTTTACTTAAAATATCTCCTTGAAAAAGTGTAATGTGTTTTGGTAAAAAGTTTTTCTAATGTATGAGCTTCATTAGACATTTCAAAATCATGGATAATATTGGACCAATGGCCTACTGAGTATCGTTTCCTCGGAGTTTATCTTAGGTGTACAATGAATTTAATTTTTTTGAAAATAAGAATGTATGTGTGAGATCAATATCATGTTTTGAACATTGAAATATTTCCACATAAAGAGAAAGTTTATTATTAAGAGAAACTAATTCAGATTATTGATCATAGAGATCATGTTTTGTTTTTCAACAATGTGTTTTTCTATATTTTGGTTTTGTGGATGAACCACGCGGTAGAAGAAATAACATGGGAATATAAAGAATTTATGAGGTAAAAGTATCCTTATCTGATTAATAAATGAATAAAATCTTGAGGATGCATTTCTAAAAATGGGGGGAAGAAATTTAAGAACCATGGTGTTTATATAATAATTTTTTATAGTTATTATTATTTTTATTAAAATAGTAATTCATAAAAGAAATAATTTATTATATGGTTTTTATTTAAAAATAATTAAATTTTAAAATTATATATTTTTATTTAGGAAAACATATTCAATTTTTGAACTCGTCTTGTTAAAATTATCTTATTATGAGTTTTTGTACATTTATGTAAAAAATTTCATTTTTTCGAATAGTAAAAAATATGATTTTTTATAAGATTCAGTATTTTTGTGATACCATGATGACATTTTTTGATATTAAATATATTAAATTTTTTGAATATATAAATAATGATATTATAAGTGTAATATTGTATTTATAAATCAAAGAACATGGATTTTATAATCTATTCATGATTAGTAAAAAAATTATTATTCGTGCTGACATAGTGTCTGGGAAACATTGGGAATATCAATTTTGGTTCTTTAAAAATAATAAATGAGAAAAAAAATTATTTTCAAGACTCATTTATTAATTCAATTGTATTATTTAGGTTTTTTGATGTAAATTTATAATTTTGTATTAATATTACATTGATCTTATCCTAACTCATGTTCAATTTTTACAAAAGGACATAAAATACAAAATAACAAATTTATGATGGCATTTTGAAATGTATTAGAGTAAATATAAATAATGAATGAATATATAATTTTATTTTTAATATAATAATTTTTTTTATTAAATTATTTTATTTTTAGTTCTTATATGTGAAATAATTAATATTAATGCATGTGAAATGATAATGTTGTGCTTCTACAAGTATATGAAAAAAATTAAATGTTTTTATTAAAATTTTACAATTTATGAAATGATCCAAATATTGGATAAAATATTATTTAATAAAATAAAAACCATTTTCATGTTTTGAATCAAATTTCCGACATTATAGACTGACATGGATCACATTAGTCCATTTATGTTTTTTTATTTAAAATATATACCACTTGTTCAAACTATAACTTTCAATCTGTATAATATTTTAATTTGACGTTTTGTAGAAGATTATTTAAACAAAAATAATATTGAAATATAATTAAATTATTTTTCTCATAAATTGTTTTTTTTGATAAATAATTTCCATTATTGAATAATCAATTATAGTACATTACATAAATAAATAATTAATAAATAAAATTAATGAATTTAAAATTAGTGAATAAATAGAATATGATATTTTTATGTCAATTAATGATTTATAAAAGTAATTATAACCTATATAAGATATAATAAAAACTTAAATTTGAATTGGAATTATTGTTTTGAGGTGTTTATATTCATTATTTTAAATAGCTTTATTTCGATAAAAATTATTTGTATTGAATAAACATTATTAATAAAATTTTGAAAAATAACAAAAGACATGAACAAGTCTAGAAATTATAATATTCGTCAAAAATGGGATATAATATGATTTGGGGCCTTTTGGACGTCTTAAACCCTAAAATATATTTATAATATTTTAATAATTTGAGTAATTCCTATGTTACACATCACCACAAATTATAAAAGGAGGCTCACTCCTTCACATATTTTCCTCACCTAAAGTAATATTTTTTATATAAACTCAAAAACTTCTCTCATCATCATCACTTTCCAAATATGTGTTCTATTGGTATGAAATTAATTCTACATCCAAGATCCTATAGGGTGTTCTCAAGGGGAATTTTTCATGAATTAAGGTATCGTTTTCATCTCATTTAAATTATTCTTCACTTATACATTATAAACACATGTTTTCCAATGATTCATGAAAACAAGATTATCTCATATATACTAGAGGGTTTTTCTGTTTCTAGTATATTCCTCATATTTTGTTTTATCTTTTCCTTTATTTCATAAATTACTAAATCGTCGACAGTGCAATGTTAATTCACCAACTTCATAGAAATTGTTTTTGTTTCCAATTTATGGAAACCATGGAATGTTTAATTTTGCATGTAATTGTATAAAACTGTCAAATTATATATATTTTATCACACCAAGATTATTTTTTATTTTTTATTAGGAATACTATAAATAAAATGTGTTGGGAAAGCATGAAAAAATAAACCTAAAACAAAAAAAATAAAAAATTAGTATTAATATTAAATTAGTGGTAAAAATTATAAGAAGAAAATTTATTTTATTATAAACATGATTTTTCTTTTTAATACATTAATAAACTATTCCAACCATTATACAAATGTTTTGAACACATTTTCTGGTTGTCGAACATGCGGTCAAGGATATCCCTTTTTAAATCCTTTTAAATGTATCTTTTACAAAATTTAAAAGGATTGTTAATTTTAATATTCCGTCAGTGGTTTCTCCTGATTTCATGATTCCATAAAACTACGATGGTTCCATTAAATTTTTAAATTTTTAATTTTTTATAATACGATTTCATTATGATGTGCATGTTTTTTATATTTTAAAAGTGAATTGTTTTATGAATTAATTTTTTTTGATAATCTGATTGTTTTTTTCAAAAGGGTTGAAATGTGTTATCATGTGATTTTTTCATGAAAAGTTTGTGGGACACAGTTAATGTTGGTTTAGACTATTTTATATCATTATTTTATGGGTTTACCATCATTATATATCCATAGTTGTTGGGTTGAGCCCATTATAGTTCATGATATGACGGGTGAGCCCCTTATAACTATCCAATACATCGGGTAATCCAGAGATGGGCGTTGATCGAATGGTTATTCAATGTATAGTGGTTAATGTATGAGTGGTATGGTAAATATGTACCAAGACAACCATATGATGTTTCAATACATGTTAATATGTATTTATTAAATTGTTATTTTGGATTATTTATCAATTGACTAACAATTTCAATCTTTATATACCATACTGAGAATTTTTTGATAAAACTAATATTTAAAAATGTCATTCACAGGTTAAAATTATTATTATGAAAAATGAGGAAATCTAGATGAATTCTATGAATATTTTTATCAAGGAAAACAAATCATTTTTTGTTTTAAATATTATTATTTTTTGAAAAAGAATACTACTTTAGATGTATTCTTTTTTTATAAATGTGTATTGTTATGTATATATTATTTCATAATCTCTAAAAAAATATAATCTCGATAAGATCCTCATCGTGAAATAAATTATGTTATTGAATGAAATTAATGTGTATATAATGTTTTAAGATCGGGTCTTTATAATCTTCTCGTTGAGGGATTAGAATCTATATCTGAGGATATGTCTAGAATTTATTGAATATTATGATTTTAATATCATATATTACCCATTAAAAGTAATTAGGATGTTTTCACGTTGAGTTACAAATCATAAAATTAATATTATTTACACACATAAACGGAATAAATTATAATGGATTTATTTTTAACTATATTCCTCTAAAATGATGACATTTGAAGAATATAATCTATTTTTTATTTGATAGGTATTTCATCAATGTTACATTTCTTGATTATTTTATAGTTAAATTATCACAGGATTTAGATTTTTTGAAATTTTATTTATCCGTGTGATAAACATGATAGTTTCCCTAATGTATGAGAGTATCATATATCTTTTCCAGGATGATTGTTTATTCCTTCAAATGTATGTGATAGAGTAATGAAATAATCATATAGTAGACATTTATTTGTGATTTTTTTTCTAAAAAGATTTATCATTTTATCCATTCATATGATTGTGGATGTGGAATAAAAAATTATATAATATTATATTTTGATAAATATTTTACAAGTTTGTTTGCAAGAAAATGATCACATAGTATTTATTGGGATTATATAACCAATGAATATAATTTTTTTTAAATGACATGTTATTTAAAAAAAATTAAATAAGGGTTATTTTATTATTCAATATTTTTCCTATTATTGATGAAATCATGTTATTTCATATAAACCTAGGAGTATAATTTTGACGATTTTTTAACAATGGTTTTTATAAGAGATTGTTTTATTACATAACGTTCTTTGTTGAAAAGTGTCATGTAATTTTTCTTAATTTACATCATTTGTGAAAAGTTTATTGAAATGTTATTTCGTAACATATTTTATTTTCAAATAAATCACTTCAATCCATAAATGTATGTTTCAACTAACTGAATAATCAATATATTAGAGTATGATTTGAGGGGTTCACTATGTATTTTTTTGGATCAATAGAATATCATTTATCATGGGATTTGTTTTCTAATTACTATTTTTATCAATAATCCATTCGAATGGATCCATTTGAGGTGTTTTATAGATGAATAAATTTTTTATGTTTACTTTATATTGGATAGTTTTATATTATTAGATCTAAATTGGAGAAAATATGACAAATCAAGTGTGTATGGTTTCGGATAATATATGGACATGTCATAATATACCAAAATAATTTATACCTTTTAAGGGTTACTCATTTAATTTTTATTGTAATGGTTATCAATTATTATTAATTTGACCTCGGTATAGATGATGATTGATTGGATGGGGAATTAAAAATTTACATAAATTCAATGGATCCTTCATTATGTTATTATAAATTAAATAGTATTTTTATTGGTTGGTCAAAACTGTACAACTATATAAGGGTCAACAAATTTTAAACAATTATATGCTTCAAAATAATTTTCATGTTCAATCATGAAAAGATGATTTTCAATGATACATACATTGATGTGTACTTGAAATTCTTCATGTATCATTTATAGATTTCATATCAATAAAAAATGCTTCAATACGAATGTTTTAAAAATAAATTATGTGTTATTTTGATACACATTATGTCATTGGAACATGATTGGTACCTATAGTGTCATATGATAGTCTAATATCCTTAAATATTCAAATTTCTCAACCAAACTTATATTATGTTATAAAAAAATAATAAAATAATAGCTTCTTTGTTGAAATATTTCATTTGTATTTTTTTGATGTTATTGTTAAAATATTTTTAGTGTAAACTTTTTTTATTGGGCAGTATAAAGAGATCCATATATTATTTTCATAATGATTATCCTATTTTTAGAATATTTTATAATTTTCGTTTTGAAGGATAAAACTATAAATTTATAACTATTGAAAATCAAATTAAACATGATATTTAATTAAAAATTTAATATTTAAGAATGGAAAAAATTTAGATGGTTTAAATTTTATATAATGTTTTAAATTAAAAAAGTAATTATATTGTTATTTATTTTATTAATTATGGTGTCGTTTTTAAAAATATAAATTATATATATTTTATAATTATTTAACATTTAAAAATTGATGATGCGGTGAAGAATGTTATTAATTTTCAATATTATTAAATATGTTACATTCAAAAAAATTAATGACATGACATGAATTATTTAAAAAAATGAATAATTCAATGCAGTGTTAATATATTAATGAGTTATTATAGACAAAAAAATTGATCCATATAGATGTATTTTCAATTATAATTAATAAATTTGTCTAATAATTTTTGGTATTATTGATATACCCATTTACATATTCCCATTATGTATTTCATTGAGATAAAAATAATGTTAAAAATTGATGATTGTGAATGCATTACAAAAAAATGGAAATAATCAACTAGTGGTAAATCAACATGGAATTGTGTTTGGTGAGTTGGGGATTTTATTTATTATCCCATAATGTGTGGATAATTCATTACAACAAATGATTAATTTTATATTATTATATAAAAAATTATAAATAATGAAAAATATTCTATCTTTTAGGATTTATTGTTGAGGTATGGAAATTAATATGAGTAATTTTCAATAATGTTAAATAGTTATTTAAATATATATAATTTAAAAAATACTAAATTATTATATATTTTTAACTCAGGATATATTATAGAATATTGATTTATTTAGTTCATTTCTGAAATTATAAAATTATAAAAGAGGGAGATTGTGGTATATTATATAATAAATTTTATAGAGTAAATTTAAAGTGTTGGATTACAGATGTATTTGTTTTTTTGTTAATAATGTTCTTTTTTTTAGGAATAGGTTGATTGATGATATTTATCTATATATATTTAATCCAATGTTTATAACTTTTCACTTGAGGTAATTCCAAAGTGTATGGGGACATGTTGAGGTGTGAATCCATTTTAATGACATTAGGAATTTTTTAGAAGAGTGTAAAAAGAATCATCTAGAATTATGATGATGTATTGTAGATTGGAAATAATTTTAAACATGAAGAAATATAAAAGAGAATTTTTGGGTACTGTAAAAATACTCTATCAGTGGAAATATGTAGTTGGGTGCTGGAGTTCCACTTTCTATGGAATTTATGAAAAAATAGTTAAAAATCAAAGTAGTAGTGAGTATTTTTCATATTGTATTACGTATATTTGATTATTGTTGATTGGATATATCATCCAAGGAGTAAATATAAATTGGGGTTCTACATTGGATTTTTAAAACTATTATATTTTAAATGAACACTATTATAGATAACACATAAAACACACAACACTACGATTATACGAATTATGATTTATTATTAAAAATATATATTTTAAATCTGACCATTATAAACTACATATTAAAAGTAGAAGTATTAATAGTTGTAACTATTTTTTAAAAAATAACTCAACTAACTTTATGTAATATAAATTTATTTATTTATTTATTATCAAATTTACTCAAATTTCATTAAATTCAGTTTATGATTCCATTATATGTTTTCTTAAAAAAAGGTTTTCTTTTTTTAAAGAAAATATTTATTTTAAATTCTATAATTTTTGAAATTTTATTTTATAAATAAAAAATAATTTACAAATTTATTAATTTTAAATTTAAAACATGTCAATGTTTTGGTTATTTTGTAAAACTATGTTTTATTAAATTGTGTGAAATACATATCATTATAAAAACGACACTTCATTTTAATATTAAATGTATTTTAGAAGTCCAATTATCAATTATATATGAATTTTATGTAACCTAAGTATTATTTATCTATTAGTTCATCCAATTAATTTCATTTATATAAACTTTATATAGAATTTCAGAACAATTTTATTTTTAGTCTTAAAAATTCATTTCTCTCAAGATAGTTAGAATGCGTATAATATTAATCCGTCTATTTAATTAAAATAGATCCAAATTAGGAATGATGTAAATTAAATATAGTTTATATATTTATATATAAATATATATATATATTTATTTACTTATTTATTTATGATTAATATTCATATAGTTAATCTAATATCGTCTTTCCCATGAAAAATCCATTTATGGAAAACCCATATTTCAACACTTTTTTAGGTTTATTTTTTAAAATATAATTAATCTAATTACCTGAAAATAATTTCATAAAATGGATTAAATATTTCTAATTATCATAATTATTATTATTTAATAATACCAATGTAATTTTGGTAATAATGAATAGTTAAAATTGAAAAAAATTAGTTACATGGAAAAATAAAAAAATGGTGTCAGAGAGTTACCTTAGAGGATATTGTTATAATAGGTTTAAAACTTGTTTATATTTAGGTTTATATGTGTGTATCAACATTAACTCTCCTCCACTCATTTACTTTTTATTAATTTTAAGAGGCACATTACTTGACAATGACTTCCCCTCATTGAATATTTTTTGGTATTTTTAAAAATGGCACTCCACCTCAATTGTAAATGGGAACCACGTCCCCTCCCATATTCACACATATAAAGTAATATTTATTAACCAAACCCAACATAATTTTCCAACCAACATCCATAGAAACGTTATATATCTTATGGTATTTCCAAAATTCTTGCTTTGTGGTACTTAATAAGTGGTCTGAAAATGGTTCTTCAAAGTGAATGTAATCAACCATATTTTTACTTTTAAATTTTCCAAAATTATGTATTTGTTAAAAAATTCTATATATTAAATCCATTATCGCCAATGTAATGATATTTTATTTTTTTAATGGTATAATATTTATTCTAATCCTCTGCCATTAAATGCGAAAAGAACACATCAATTGTTTATACAACGGTATACCGCCTCACAAACCAAAATAATTTATTTTACATAATCACTACTCCTGGATATTCATAACTCTATATTTAATGATTATATATGAAACTTCATAAATAATAATAACTAGGTAAAATTATGATATCTTACACCATCGTACCATTCCATCCATTGAAAAATGATTGATGTTTTCATGTGTGATGAGGACTAGCAGATCATGAAGTGATGAAATTTATTGTTTATTACTACATCACATGGAATGTATATTTATGAATATTTAAATAAATAAAAAATTTTATTTTTTATTTAATGATCATTTTTTAATTATTATATAACCTTTACATTAATTAAATTGTAATCTTCAAAAAATAGAAATGTTAAGCATGCATAGGTACAACCTACCTACACCGTGATTATTACATAGTTCATTTTGTTAACCATATTATGTGGAATTTTTTAAAATATAATTGATGTATAAAAATGATTATTATTTAATTTTTTATCCATAATATTAATTAATAATTACCATGTTGAAAATATTTTATACATTGATGCCATTTTTAAATTATGAACAATGCATCCTCAAAACAATTTATGTCGACAAAAATAAATAACAAATTAAATATTTAATTCCAATAAATGAAATAAATGGTATATTCATTTGTTATTAACCCTATACAATGATCATTTTAATAAAAAATTATATATGTTTATTATAATGGCGGAAAAGTACATACATAACAATGTCTGGACTCGAGGTAAGGGTTTGCATCTAAAATATTATTTCCTAGAGTGACATGTTTATTTATCTAGATAACTAATTTTCATTATGTATTTAATAAATCATTAAATATAATATATTAATCATTAAAAAATATTGATATTTTATATTATAATTCATTTACGTCATCAATTGGAGTGTTGAGGAAAATGTAACAAAATCAGTAAGGATTAGTTTTTCAATATCATTTTAATCGGGACTATTTATCCTTCAAATTAAATTTAATAAATTATTCAAACATTGTATAATAACACCTATTCATTTTAATATTCTATATTTATTCACGAAATGATCATGTCAAATTTCCATTTTCACTCCTTCATAATTACAATTTTTTCAAAATTGTTTCTTTGAAAATCTTTTTTAATTTATCTCTTTGTCCAAAAAACTTTTTCATCCATAACAATGTTTTCAAACATCCACATCATGTATGGATTTACCTTCTACGAAGAAAAATTAATTTATTTTGGATTCTCTTATATTTTATACATTGTATAGATTTATATTATTATTTTTTGAAAATTAGAAACATATATATATATATTGAAAAAGTGATTTAAAAATTGAAATTTCATTTTTTGCATCAAGAAATATTAAATGTAAACATATAGATTGATATATTTTGATGAACTATGAAAACCTATGATGTTTTTGTATTTATTATAAATTATGTATATATTTCTCTAAAATATTGACCTATATTATTTTTCCTTACATTTATGTGGTAATAAATTCCTGGTATTTATCTCTAAAAGATATTCATTATGAAAACTAATTGGATTATAACATGATATATAATTTTGTAACCCATTCCAACCCATGGGTAATTCTTGTGTTTATGGATTATGCTGGTTTTCATTTTTCATCACACATAATCCTAAAAATTTTATGATGGGTCTTCCCAGATAGCACTCCAACAATAATGTAGTTATTTATTTTCATTATATGTCATGTATGGGTATAAATAATAATAATCTATTATTAAAATGTCTCTACCATGTTATATTTACTAGGACATTATTCTCGACTGAGTTGTTTGTCATGTTATAGGTTGATACCTCATTTTCTATGATTTCATGATCTTTTGATTCCAATTTCAATATGTTACAGTTCTATATGATTACCTATGAGCCTTCTATTTTATGATATAATGTTAAATAATTGAATTACATGTAATTATTCATTATTATGTTTATTTATTATCTACTATTTTTATCTCAGCACTTTTTTCTATGTATTTCCCGGGTTATCCTCAATAGTTTTGGAAGAATTAATGGATTTATTAGCTCATCATTGAGAATAAAATTAAAATTCTTATAGTGATTGAACATTTTTTCATTACAAAACAAAAATTATAATGACACTATGCATCACGATCATTAGGTTTTAATTAAGGAATGTTTATATTAGAAATCATCCAATATAATGTGGTAAGGGATTGGGTCACTATAGTTTGTATCAATTCAAGATATAGTAATATTTTTTGGAATTTGTTGAGAATAATGTATTGATAACCTTTGGGATATATCATTGTAAAATAAAATATCCTATAATTTTTGTGAAGGATAATGTACGTGGTTTCAAAGTAATTACATCTATATCAAATTTCTACTTGTTGATATAGATCTAGAATAATTTTACCTAGGGTGTATAACTCCTAAAAGAGTGAATTGGTATTTAACTAGATCATCTATGATTTTTCAATAATGGGCCCTGTTGAACACATCTTTTTCCTCTCATAGGGGGGGATATGTTTTGGAAATTCAGAGACACATTACCAAAAATCAAGAAAGACATTAATATATTATAGTCATTGATGATCATTGTTAAACCTTTTATATCTTTTCTTGATAATTCAATGTTTTATCATAATTTACAAGGTATTATGTAAATTTTTTTTGTTTTATATAGTGAAATTCTATAATGATTATGAGTATTTTAGGAGATCTTTATGTTAATATAAACCATGGAATCATTTTTCATTTTAGTAATTATAATAATCATTTTAGGAATAATTAATCCTTTTTGGTATATGTTTAATGGTATTTCAAAACATGAGTTCGTAATATAAAAAATATTTTTTTTGTTAATAATTATCAATTAATATTGTTTAATTTTGAAGGAAAATAAGTCACAAAAATAACCATAGTTTGTACTGAATAATTGAATTATTAGTGTTATTTTTTGGATGGTTGTTATATTTTGGGACTATAATATGAAATATATTTATATTGTTTTAGAAATTGATGACCTGCATACTGGGTGAAACTCATAATATATGGAAATGCCTCTAGGGTTGAACTTTTAACTAAATGGAATCAAGGGTGATGTTCATAGCACAAGCCTAAATTAAGGACATGTTAGTGTTAAACGATTTTTAAATAAATGATTATGTACTGAGTCAGGATGGTGATGGAGAATATAAAATAATAATTTCTGGTGAATTTTTTATTTAATAATATTTTATTGTTTAGAACACATCTCTTTTTTAAGTAGAGAACATTTCATTTTCTCACAATGATGTATTAACAGAGGAAATAAATAATGAAAATGAATATAGAGATGTATAGTGGATCAAGGAAAATTTATCTCAATAAACTCCACCAATTCCCCACTCCCTAATATATGAGATTTTCAATATATCCTATTATCTAAATACCATAAATCAAAAATTTAATGTGGGTAGGTGATACCTTTAATATAACTATTTATAAATCATTCTTGTTTTTTACGAGGAATATTAAATCCAAAGCATAGTGAATGAATCTGACACTAATCCACGATGGATTTAAGGCCTCATAAACTCCACCAGATGATTTTTTTGGGAATATATATTAAAAATATCTTTTTAGTAAAAAAAAATTATTGCTTTCAGATATTCAATATTGAACAACATAAAATAGATCTTCAAGTCTGCATACAATTATTTTAAAAAATGATATGAAAAATACTAGAAAGATGTTATAAAATATATGTCTCCAAAGATTATCTATTAAAAAACTAATTATTCATTCTTATTGAAGAATATATAAAAACAATGTGTTGTACTAGGTATATAAATACTCGTAGTAGTAGTGAGACTATTATTCATAAAATTTGTCATCCCAACGTTTATCTCTAAAAGAAACAACACATAGTTTTGTATATATGTGACATTTTCTATATTTTTAACTTTTTGGTATTTTAATATTTTTTATATTTTACCTTTTTCATTCAATGATGTGTTTCCCAATATTTATAACATATGTCAAACTGGCCAATGTCAAACCTACTCTAGAAATATCACACATTTTAACACGAAACATTTCAATTAAAAATTATCCAAGGGAGGTTGTTTCTTCCCATAATAATATTTATAATTTACAATGTTAAATATGATCCTTTATAAAAATCATAAAATCGATTATGTTAGTCATTAATGAGCTTTGAATAGATCTTAATTACCATAATAAATGTTAATGAAATCACATATAATAGTGTAAATTTATAACTCCACAGTTGAATTGTCAAATGTAGGGTTCCATTATATAATGAAAAAGAACATATATGGGATTGGATGTAAAATTAATGTTGACATACCATATGATTGTTTCCTCAAACATTGGGTTACATTCAAACATAGGGTTGATGAATCATACATTCCTTTTTTACAAAATGTATGTTTATATCATAATGTAGTGTTTCTAAACCATATTTTATAGAAAAAATGGAATATATATTCAATACGTGCAATTATAAATGCATTGTTACATCCTTAAATTATGTTTAAACACATTTGGTCTAAATATTATGTTAATTATATTCCCTAACAAATTCCATGTACTTTAACTAATATAACTCATAGAATAATATATTGAATATAATTCCAGAACAATCATTTCTAGGAATTTTAATTTCATGAAATTCACTTAAAAGTAAATTCATTAGTAAAACAATTTGGATGTTTATTATAATAAAACCCAAAAATACATAAATGAAGTAGTTGAGTAAACACATTCCAAACAATCACCTTCTTTTTTATTGTCACAAAACCCATTAAAAATAATGTTCATATAAAATTATAAATCAATAACCCACATTCCATTATTTGAGATAATATAATAGTTTAAATGGAACTTCTCCCCTATAATCACATTATATTATTTTTCATTTTCAAATATATATTTTTAGTATGGATTAAAAACTCTTCCACGTAGTATATCATTTTATAACAGTAGACTAAACACATCAAAATTACATAAAAATTAATACTTCCCCTAAAATATAAAGATCAAAAATATTAAAAAAATATCCCCAGAAGTATAAGAAATAACAGACTAAAAACATCGACATAAACCCTTGATACAAACTTCTCCATTAGAATCTTTAAATTATTAACATCATAAAGCATAAACCCCATTTTTGACTTGACAAATATATGAGTAATTCCAAAATTTACTTCCTCCTAAATTTATGAAAAAATAGATAATAAATAATTTTTAATAATAAATTCATTATTTTCATAAAAGATACCACTAAATTTTAAAATATATGATATTTGAGGAATTCTGAAAAACATTGACTAATTTTTCAAAGGTAATGATTTTAAATAAAATAAAACAATTATAAATCATAAATTTCTTCTCTGATATAAAATATTTGATTCAGGGATATATAAGATGATATATAAACTAAATTACAAACTAAACGATAGCTCATAATTATTAGAAAAAAATATAATTTTAAAAACGTATATTGAGATTTAATAAACATAAAAATAAGATAGGTTAGAAAGATGTAGATAGTTTATCTAAACAATTCAACCTTCATACAATTTATCTTAAGGAATAATTTCCTCTAGATAGTCTTCATAATATGTTTTAAACATATTATATTAATTAATATGATGAAGAAAAAAACTATTCTACCAGAATCAGATTCAAGTTATCAATATCTATATTTAAAGGATCATTGTTTTTGAGAAAATCAGTTTATCTTAAAAATTTTACTCTTAATCATGAAAATAATTCTTTTGAGATTGAAAATTATTTCAAAACATGTTACTTCTATTTTTACTAATCAAAAACAATTTTCCAAATAGATTCATTTTTTTATATCGTAATAATAAATTCTATTTCTTCCGACTCGATTTTTTTGTCTAACTCATCTTATTCTATGTTACGACTTTGATCCGAATATTTTTATTTGATTTTTGAGAGGAATAGATTTAGAGTTCTTCATGGAATTTAACATAATAATTCCATTTAGAATATTCTTCAATATTAATATCCATATAATAAATAGAAAAAATAGATGGATTAACTTTAATCTATTTTTAATAATGATTTTATTATGAACATGATGAATTTGACAACTTTTTTTTCTACGACTAGTTTTCCAAAATCTTTTGAAAAATATAACATGAAGAATATATTGTTTAATTGTTTTTCAGATGAAGAAGAAAAATTAGGTTATGATATTACAGATTGTGTTTCGTTTTTTTAGTTACAAAATATAAAATAACCATTACACATATCATAATAATAGTATTATGGATTTCATAAACATATGAATTAATATTTTAATCATTATAAATAACTATTTAAAATTGAGAATATAAATATTTTATAATAATAATTATTATAATTTAATTAATTGAAAATAAAATTTTAAAACAAATTTTATTAAATTATATGATTTATATGATTCTATATATAAGTAGTAGTCAATTCATGGGAAGTAAATGAATATCATATTGAAATAATTCTAGAATTGGTGTCTACAATATATGGTATTTTTCATAACAAATTACTTTAGATTTGTTCGCTCCATCCTTTTATATTTTAATATGTATCCTTTGATCAACCACATAAGGATTTAATAGTGTATTTTAGTGATATAATTCTGTAAAACATAAATTACAAGTGGCTTTGGGTTCCATTATGCTTTTGAGTCTAGCATTGTTAACAATTTAGTTTCTTGGTAATAAAATTTATTTATTCGTACTAGTTAATATACTATTTAATTTAAATAAATATTTTCAAAAATATGTACTATTGACGTAAGAATTTATGGGTATTCTAAAATTGTAATCATTTTTATGTTGACCATTAACACCAAAATAAAATTAGTTAATAGTAGACTTGTTTTTATTATTTAAACCAAGAACTAAATAATTATTATATAGTTTTTGGTTTTCATCATTAATTCATATTCCCAAATTTTTATTTTGTTAGTTTATTTTTCCTAAGAATTTGACTTGAATATTTTTATCATTTTATAAGAATAATATTTTTTTTTGAATTTTTCAACACCTCATAATAATTATTTAATTTTTGTATCATGTAAATATTAATATTTTGAGGAAACTGATTTTAAATCAATGTTATATTTTCAAAACTTTTATTCTACTAGATTAACATTACTATAATATTTCTTAATAATTAAATAATCATTCATTAATGATTCATACATGTCATTTATTATAATTTTTTTTTAATTCATCATATTATACTTTATCATAACATGAGTTTGGGAGATATAATATTATTCCTCATAATCTGTATGTTCCCCTAGATATAATATTTAATTTTAAAATAGCAATTAGAATCAATAGAAGATACATTAGGAGAAATAAAAGTATTTCTCCCTCTAAAATTTTATAGTCTTTTGTTTTGTAGTTATATTTCATTTGTGATATTAGTAGATTTTTTCTTGAAATGATCTTTTTTTCTTTAACTTATATAAAATAATTTATTCGATCCCTTTCTTCTTCATTCTATATAGCTATTTAATTGAATTATAAAGATCTGACAATTGTTTATCCAGAATCATATGATTTCTGTCAGATGTATCATCCATGGTATTTTTCATAGTTTATTCTTCATGTCTCATATCATTTTCATCTTAATCCATCACCTCATATTAATTCAACATTATAGTTATATTTAAATCCATCATAAATAATATTTTATAGGTGTATATCTAATTCTAAAAATAGATATTCCATTATAACAAGAGGGTAGTATAATGAGGATTTTATTTCTTGTTTTGATTGTGAAATAATATTTCCCTAAGTAGTAACATCATTTATTATTTCTATCAAGTTTCTATTCATCTAGCAGATAGTTTAATCCTCACACACAATTAATGTATCAAAATTAAATTTCACTTTACTATTCATTAATTGTATGATGTTATTGTCTCCATTATAGGATGAAAAAATAGTTTGAAACATCATATATATCCAAGGACATTGAGATACATAATTTATTTCATCATTTCCTAAACCTCACACAATAAAATTCATTGCTTTTGAAGTTAGAACAGATTGTTTTTCATGATTATTTCTCCAACCATCCAAATCTTACATTGGGATTTCATGACGTTTAACTTCTATAAATTAAACCCTTATTACATTATTTTTCAAATATATAATCATAGGGGACTTCTATAATCCATAATTATAAATATTAAAATATTAGACCCATATCATTGACATACCTTCTATAGAATCATCCATTTCCTAAAACATTCATTTGAATTATTAACTCTGGCTTGTTAGAACCTTTGGAATATCATATTATGATATTGGATTTGTAAAAGAATTTTTAAAAATAAAACACAATAGGAGTTCCATTCCTCTGATACCAATTGTTGGGTTAGGATGGGGATGGTGAAGATAATGACATGAGAGAGCAGGGGAATTGTGTATTTGAAAAATATTTATTGTTCAAAAAAATCTAATGATTAGCGGGGAACATTTATTTTCTCTCAATGAAGATAAATTAGTGGAAATATATAAAAAAATAAACAAAATGATTTATAGTTTTTAGGTCAGAAATATCCATTAGTTCTCTCCACCAATGCTTAACTCCAAGAGAATGATTATTTTCATAGGGTATTCTTATCTAGATGGATTTAATCAAAAAATAAGTGTAGATAGTCAATAGCTTGGTAACAATTCCTTATAGAACCCTATTTTTCTTTTACAAGGATCCATAAATCCACCACTTAGTTTATGAAGATTACACTTAACCAGGACAGATTATGTGTAGCCGAAACTCAACCAAATAAATAGTGATTGATTTTGTGGAGAATACATATTTAACATCATAATTGTAGTAAAAACTTGTAGATGTATGTAGATCATCAATAATGCACAGTCTAAAATATATCTTCAATATCATGAAGGATTTCTTTAAACAAAAATAAAGAAGAAACTAGATAGATTTTAAGACATGTATATCTCTAATGTTTATCTCTTACAAAAATACTTCATCGTTCCAGTGGAAGAATATACAAAAATAAAGTGCATTAGAAGAAATAATAATAATAGTTTCAGTGAGATAATTGATCAAAATATTTATGTCTCTAAAGTATATATCTAAATGAAATGACTCATGGTTTTGTTTGTATATATACATTTTTTATTTTGACATTTCCCAAATTTTCACCTTTTTCATTCCATGAAGAGCATTTCAATATTTGTATTATAGTCTTAACTTCTCTAGGAAAAACCAACTCTATAAATTTCACCGATTTAATGAGGAGTATTTTTAATTCATAAAAATTCACAATAGGTCAAAAAACTACCTAATAATGTTAACGATTTACTCTATTAAATGCGATCCTTCCATACCATCATAACAATCCACTGAGTCAATAAAAAATGTGCATAGAAGATATCTCAATTACTATTATGACTATTGAAGAAATGATGAATAACACTTCATATTAAAAAACATGTCCTTGAATATTCAAATATAGGATTCCTTCGCATAGTGAATAAACTCACAATGTAGTGTTAGATACAAAATTAATGTTTTTATACCATATATTTGTTTCCAAAAATATATGGTTTTTTCTGAATGTATGTGTGTTGAACCATATTATCCCTTAATAAAAATGTACAAATACATCCAAACATAAATTTCCTAAACCATACAAACTTAATGATATAGGGTCTATATCTCATACGTTCTTTTCCTGATGCTAGGTTACTTATGTTACATTTATACAGGTATGGTATAGATAATGTTTCTAGAATATGATAACTCACATTTTGAATAATTCATAGATTCTTCCTTGCAGAACATTTACAGGAATATAATTATATAATAAAAATATCTATGAATATCAAATTCCATAAATTCACTTATAATATAAATCATTAGAAACAAAATTGTGGGTGTTTGTCAGTATCATGTCTAGAAATAAATTAATAATGTTTTTGGATCAACACATTCTCAAAATTTTTGACATAAATAATATGTTCATATTTGGAAATGTATTATGAGAAAAAATAGTTTTTAGTTTTTATTATTTTTCTGTGATTATGTATATTTTGGGTATAATTTCATTATTTAGAGTGATATATAACTATTAGGTCTTTTGTGATGGATTATATTGGAATACTAATTTTTTTTGGAGATTTAAGTTAAAGGGTCTCAGATAAACATTAAGGTTAAAACCATATTTCAGGTTGATCTTATTCTAGATATAGGGTTTTATAGTTATGAAAATATATTTGCTAAGTCTTTGGTTTTATTATGGAATTTATATGATTTATATAAATATATTCTTTCTAGGAATTATATAATATTATGGAAACAATTTTGTTTTTAATAATAACATTACAAATAGATAATTAATATTTTATTAATATTATGATCCCTCAAAATTATTTTTATATATTCATCAAAGAAATTTTTTATTGGATATCCTTTCCTTAGAATAGGAGGTGATGGGGATGTTTATTAACGAACATCCAAAGGGTGATATTTTATTTCTAAAATAAAAAGATACCATATATGTATATTTTCTTCTATCCTCAATTAATATAGTAAAAGAATCTAGAATATAAATGAAAATTATCTTTCTAAATAAATAACCTATTATCATTATATATCATGAATTAATTATCTTTTTACTCATCCTATATTTTGGGTTTTGTGGTCATTAACTGTATCTTGATCATTCAACTTCTCTGATAAATAATCTTTAACTCTCTACATACTTGTTTAAGATTTACTTAAATTAAAATTTGTTAAATTCCCACAATTTCTCTCATACATCGATGTAAACTTATCTATAATTAAATATGAAATTTTTATTTTCATTCCTCTATTTTATGTGGAATTTTATTAACCATTTTTATGGTAATTCTTTTTCAAAATGGAATTTTCAAATGTAAAATTTAACACAATTTCAAATTTTAAGGAATAATTTTTTAATGTGTAGAATGTTATACCGTGGGATTTCAGAGTAACACATTGTTCAATAGAATATAAAACACATAATACTACAATTATAGGAACCCTGGTGTGTTATTAATGCATTATTATTAAAAAAATGAAAATTATAACCAAGCTAGTAAATTTTTAAGAATATATATGAATAACTATATTATGAAAAAATATATAATGGGATTCTATAATATACATGTTTTTGTTAATTTACATTATTACATAATTAAATTTTAGTAAATTAATTTTATGTTTCGAAAATAATTTTTCTTCACAATTTAATTTTATATCATCTTCTAAAAATATATTATAATTTTTTTAAATTTATAAATTTAATTTTTTTAAATTAGATTAATTCATTAAATCATCATATAAAAAGATACTTATTGTGAAATGTTTTGTAATTTTTTGGAAAATATTGATCTTTTGATGAATAGTGAAATGATTAAATTTTTAAAAAATATCATTTATTCGTAATGAAATAAATAATTTAAAAGTCACATTATTAATTTAATATTAATTCAATGTAACATAAGATGTATTTTTTTAATATTTTATTCAATGAATTACATTTTTATCATATTCATTCAATAAGTTAGTTTTACTTTTTTTCCAAGCTTCATAACACATTTTTCTAAATATTGGTTTCATGTGAAAATCATTTATCCATATTTAATATTTAAAATAACCCATTATTATGAATTATTTAATTTTAATTTATATATTATATATCAATAAATATTAAATTTAATTCATTTTATTATGATTATAAGTCATATAGGTAATAAAATTTCATCTATTACTTGAAGATTGAATTTCAAAAAAACCTATCATTTGAGAGGTTTGGTGGGAGTATTTTTTAAAAATGGATAGTTCCAAAAATTTTTTAAAAATTTTATGAAAATTATTAGATATTTTATGTCCATATAAGTAATATTATTTAATAATTTCAACTAAATTTTTTGTCATAATGAATTGTAAAAAAATTAAAAACCTTGTGAACATGGTGAAAATATTAATAAAATAATATGGAGTAACATTATAGGTAAATTGAATAAAAAAATGAAAACAAGTTTCATCATAATTTTCAATGTGTATATTAGCATTAAAACACTTTAAAATCATTAGTTTTAAATTTTTTTCCCTTTTTCTAGAATTTACTTCCCATTATTGAAGAGTTTGGGGAATCTTCCAAAATATAACTCCTCATTTATAAAAGAGAACCACCTCCAGTAAATTATTCACATATATCCTGAATTTTTTTTCAATAATCAATTGATAAACACTCTAAAAAATCCTCATCAAAATTATAGATCTTTTTTCCTTCCAAAAATTCCAACCTTAGGGTCGATAATATGATTTCAAAAGGAGGTTCTTCTCTTTGATGATATTCATCTTCATCGAGATTCTAATTTTTTACTGTATATTTTTACACCATTAGTTATTCCATAAAAATTAAAATATAATAAATTTATTATCTATTGTTTAATAAGATTTTATTAAGGTTATGGTTTAATATTTATCTATATCCTCTTCTACCAAATGAGAAACAAAACCATCATTCATGTGTAAGGCAGACTACCACCACATGAACGAATAGGCATGCTATTATAATATTCCCTCTCACCATTACCATGATGATGGATTTTAAAAAAATATATTATATTCATGAAATATTTATCATTATTACATTTTGACATATCTTATACCTCTTTGCCATACCATCCATTGTAAAATTATGACATTTGTGGTGAGTATGGAAGATTACCGCCTTGCAAAGAGATGTGATTCATTTTTTATTAACATATCACATGGATGGTTTATGTATGTTATTTGGAAATATAATTATATATATTATATAGTTAAAATTATACAAATAACAAATAGAACTTCTATTCTTTCGAGTATGTTCGTTAAAAAAGGAAACATTAGACATGAATACTTATGACCAACAATCTCCCATATTTTAACATAGTTCATTTTTTCTTACAATATTTGTAGGCTGGTTTCAAAAGAATTATTATTCTAAAAATGAAAATTATCTCATGATTTTATACTTGATATTACGGAATAAACACACCATTGATCATGGCCAACATAGTGGTGTTGGTTTATTGCAATGATATATGTGTCCTTGAAACACCTGATGTGGACAAAACATAAAAATTAATTAAATATGTCATAAAAATAATTGAATAAAATGTATTATGTAAATTTTATAAAACTGTTAAAATATTTATACGAACACTAAACATTGATATAGTTCTCTATATAAGAAATAAAAACCATACACGATTAGTTTTGGACACATCGTAAATGTTTGGGTATCAAAACCTCCAGATTTTAGACTAAATTTATATAAAGAACCTAATATCTTTTAAAAAGGGAATTAATTATTATTTAAATATTATAAAATCAATACTCAATAAATCAAGATATTTAATGTTACAATTCATTTACATCATCTATTGAGGTTATAATACAATGTTTTCCAAACTGATAATGTTTTATGTTAAAAAATTATTTATATTGATACTCATTATAAATAAATTTTCATACTATGATTTTTTCCTTTTATTAGAGTAAATCCCATTAATTTTAATATTTTATGATTATTCATGAAATTTCATTGAATTAGTACCATTTCTCTCGCATTGATAAATATAATTATTGAGATTATGTTTTTACAAAAATATGAGTTTATTTCTATTTTTTATATAAAATAATTTTCATCCATATCTATGTTTTATAATAATGATTTCATGAATATTTTTAACATTATCAAAAAAAATTAATTGAAAAAATAACACATGATTGGATTTTTATGACATTTTTTATAGTTCTTTTCTTTTACTTACATGTTAAGTATTGATTGACCGATTACAATGGCCACTGAATTATTAGAAGCTACCTTTATATGTTGTCCATCGTAAAATTAAAGACCAAAATTACATCTATAATTTTTTTTAGAAATTATAGATTTTGGGGAATTAGTCTCAATGTTAATATGGAATTTATTAGAATAAATTTTCCTTTTAATAATTTAATGAAGATTTCATCAATTAAAACCCACCTTGATGTGATTGATTTTGTATAAATATTGTATGTATGTCTATTAAATATAATCCAAGCTTATTATCCCATGATTTGATGGGGTAACAAATGCCTTATGTTTATTTAAAAAATAAAATCATTATGAAATTTCATTTAGATAAGATATGTGGAATTATTTTACAACCCATTTAATTCAATGGATCATTATAATTTTTGTTCCTTATTGTCTATTTCCATTTATATAACACACAATCAAGAATAGGTAAAGATGGGTGTGGCTAAATACAACTCCAATGAATTGATTTATGTTTCAGTCTTCTTAGACTTCATGGATGTTAGTAAAGAGTAATCATAATTCATAATTTATCTTTTTCCTCAATTTTATAAATTCTAGGTAGTTCTCCTTAGACCATTATTATTTCATGTTATAATTGATTAGGTAGTTCCTTTGATTACATCATCATATGATCCCATATTCCATATGATGTACTTCCATGTGATTACTTATAATCCTGGACTTTTTTGAGATCCTAATATATAATTATCTCAACATATATTAATCCTTATCCATTTTATTCCATTACTACGATTTGTTAGCTCACCCATTTTTCATTGTGTTCCCAAGGTAATCTAATATGGTTTTATGTGCCTGAAAGGATTAAGGAGTTTATAGTTGTGAATAAAATAAATTCTTAATTTTATTTTAGTTTCTTGTTGATGTATTATGAATCTAGTATTCCAAATCTATTTTACATCATGATCATTCAGTTCAAATTAATGGTTATTTATTTTAAAAATCATGTTATAATATGTTTATTTGTCCTAAGTCCTTACAGAAAATTTTTAAAACAATAATATAAAATATTATTTGGGAGTAATGGTTAGTGTAAAAAAATATTTTGGTATTTTATCTCTTAAATATCATCATGTTGTTCGAAATAATACACTGTGTATATAGGGTATATCACTTACTTTGTCATATTAATTTTTATAGGTTTTGTGTATGCTTTTCATCCATTATTCTATTGTAATTCGTTTTCTTATTTCAAGAATCTTTTTTGATCAATATGAAGTGTGGTGTTTTCATCTCATTAATATTCCCCATTATCAAATATCCTTTGATGTTTTTTCATTATTCAATATTTGAAATTATAAGGTACATAAATGTTTTGAAAAAAATATGATATATTTGAGCAAGTGGTTGTAGAGATATTATTCAATCTAGATCATTGTTTATATTTCAAAAAGGGAGAATATTTCTGAGTTGTTTTTTCCTAAAATCAAAATTTGATTATCCATTCATTGTTTTGTTTAGTGGAAATGGTTTTTTAATAATGAAATTAAAATATTCACCAGTTTAGTGGGACAAATATTATTATCTAGAGGAAACAGATAGTGAATTAATTATGTAATAGATATAAAGCTATCATTATCTCATGATATACTACATATAAATGATAATATGGAATAGGAAATTCCTAGAAATAATAAATTTTGAGTTTTATTTATGAACATGGAATACAATGTATCATCTACTATCTATGAAATGAAAAACATTATTATGTTTATATCTCCATGGAAGATAATTTATGTGACTCCAAATATAATGAATAATATATCGGTAATATGGAGACTAATTGGTCTGAATATGACTTAATAAAAATTCATGTATGATCATTTGAATTAATGAAAAAAATATTAAAATGATGTTGGATTTTATAAATGTGTTTTTCAAAATTTAATTGTAAGAATTGATATTTTTTTCATTACTCCTAGGATCCATTGATTCATTGCTTCTTTCTATGATAATCTCAAATGGAAAAATGACAATAAAATTGATGGTTACGGATAAAATTCAAAAACAATATATTAAAAATATATCAGTCTGTATTAATCTATCATATTTATATATAATGTGGATGTTTTTTGATAAAGAAATCAATATAAAAATTTGAATTTGATGGTCCCAAGCATGCATTAAAATTGTATTTAATAGTTTATTATGTGTTTAGTGGTGTTTCAGATGATTCTATACAGGACTCTTATGGATTATTGATAATGGAATTGTATTTTTTGCTTGATAAAAAATATTAAATATATTGGTGGATTTGGGTAATACCATGTTTGTTGGAAAAGGAATTTATAATTTTTTTGGTGAACTATTGTTAATTATTAAATACATGAATTAATTGTTTTCGATATCAAATTTTTTACATAAATGAAAAAGTAAAGACAATATAGGTTTTTCATGAAGTCTAGGAAATGTTTAAATGAATATAAATTAGAGAACCTAACAATTTTTTCATGAGAAAATTTGAGATGTTGGAATTATATATGAGATAGCCTTTCATTATAATCAAATAGTTACTAATTATTTCTTATGATATTAATAATATATATATATATATATCCTCATAAAATTAAATGGTGATATCTTATCCACACATATGGAATTTGAACATAACTACCTGGGAGGCAACCAACACCACATAATCTTGTTTTATATGAGTATATTGGATATAGAGATCATGAATGGGTTACCAAAGTAGGCACATAGTGCACACATGTGTGGTATGAGAAACATTATGGGGCTTCATAGTGTCAAGAGATAGAAGAATCTGGGATTATATCTTGATATGTGAATCTAAGAAATAATTTATTGTTGGAGATATATAAAATACTGGTCTAACACATCAAAATATTATATGGGACTCAAAAATAAATACATTTTTTATAAAACAATAAAACAAATCAATTTGAAATGCACTGTTGAACCAATTAAATCTATACCATTCGATTCAATCTCATTTGTCTCTTACATTTGGCCCTATGTGGGATTTATATGTGTCCAAATATATTCATAAATCATATCTGTACATTAATGACCATGTATTCAACATCATTGATTCAATCAAAACAATAGTCCCCTATATTATATTCGAGTCAGAATACAAGGCTTGGATGAGATCTATGAAGGACCCCAGAACATCCCGAAATGGGATGTGTGGATCAGGGTGTCACATTTTCTTATAAACCGATGAATCGTGTTCCCATATTGTTATGAACCTGTTAAAAATATCAATAAAATGCCTGAAATGTGAGGGAATATCAATTTTACTTGGTTTATCAGAATGGGAAACATACTATTTTTGTGACTTTAATTTGTATAACATCGAAATCCTGAACTCATGATTTCAATCTAAATAGAACACGTCATCCTTAAAATTAATTAAATAACACAACTTCATTCATCCAAACTGTACAATGGAAAACACTATGGTAAACCACCCTGGATAATGACATTATACTATAATCATTCCCTATATAATAAACATGGGACACCTCATGTCACAAATAATAGTATTTGATGTTATAAATAGAGAGGAAACCACTCCCTACATCTATATTCTATTGTGATGGGATTAGTAACTATATATGTCTTCATTATCACCTCTACGAGATACATAGTGATGGTAAGGTTCCATATCTTATGTTTGTTCCCATTATCATGTTGTCAGAAAAATCCTTGTGATTTGGTATCATGAAAGTGGCCTATGTGTAGTATGTCATGATATATTATGAAGAAAGGGTTCCCTCATCCCTCCTTTAGTATTGGATCATCACTTATTATCCACAATATCTCTATTAAGAAATTTTCTCCCCATGTTGGTCAATGTTATGCAATGTTAAATTGATGAATTTCCCATTAGAATACATGAGATTCCTCATGAGATAGTGTACAAGATGATTAAATAAAAAACCTCAACCCACGACAACAAAGAATATCCTTACACCATATTGTGAAAATGGGATGTAGAACTACAGCTATGGGACTCCATAATTACATCACTAGAGAGAACACCGAATTTTTGACAGTTTTATTTTACCATACACTCTTGAAGGACTATGTGTTCCTTGATTCTTATCTACACACGATTCATTGAAATTCCAAGATCCGTCTTCCTAGCCTTGTATGATTTTACAAAAACATACTTGTTACTTAAATATGAGACAAATCAACGTAGGGAACACATTACTACATGGACAACATTGGTCTAAATTATTCTTGTATACTTGGACAAACTCCTCGCAACTATCACACTTCATGTCTTGGGAAATTTCAGATCAATGTAAACTTTACATACCCATCAGTAACAAGTTGTTTGATACCATAGGACACCTGGATTATCACTTTTCATAATATTCCTTATATTCGCTCAGCCTAACCCGCCCATAATAGGCCTGTCTAATAAAGAAAAATTCATTCATAGGAGAGAACTCTTCTATCCCTATAAGCCATGACAACATCATTTTGGAATCCAATTTCAATCATAATGTATTATAAATCACTGACATTTTTCCAATCTAATTTATAATTATCCTAGAACCCTTGGAATCATTCATTAAGTTTCCCCTCTTCATTTCTAAGGCAATTCATAACATCTTTTCTCCATCAGCCTTCATCAATGAATATCTTCTGGATGTATGGTACTAGTTTTCTTTCCAAAAAATATAGGACATCATGTCATCCTAGTCACATGACACAAAACAATAGGAAAAAGTCTTCAATGTGTGATGTTAAAATTTAGTCTTACCCTCTCTAACAAGAAAAGGATGCCATAAAAATCTTTCTTAAGAAGCCTTGTGTCACAAACATGAGATTCCTCTCATGATATAATTCTTCAAATTCCTAAATAAAATTGATAGGGATTCATTCTTTATTTTTCATGTTCTGTCACCATCGACCATAGCGCATTATGAAAAACTACATTATTAGAATTCCCCTTAAACTGTGTCAAAACACAATAAATATGTCTCAATTGATTTTTGTTATCATAGGATACATGGGGATGCTAGAAGATCTTGAAACCAAAATCAACATAAAAAATCCCCCCTTCCTTATATATGTGTTAATCATGAACATACAAATTTCGTATAAGTTATATATGTTGTGTGTTTCTTTCTTTTATAAGATATATAGTTATGATATAATCTTATATCCAAGTAAAACTATACCAAAAATAATCCCTCTCCCACTTACGGGTGATCTAGTTATATATGGGATGGAATAGTATTGGTTCTTAACTTGTTTTTAGCCTGTATTCAAAGAAACAAATCCCCGCTCTCTAAAAATAATACAATATGTATAGGGAATCTACCATAAAACTATGCAAGTATTGATTCTATCTTCATTTAGTCAAATAGTGATGCATGAACCTTATGTCTCACACCTATCTGTATTTATAAAATCCACATTTTCAGTGTATAGGTCAGACCTAAATGGGAAAAAAATTATATATATTATCAGGTAATTTTGATTTGAGATTATACATCATTATTATGACACATTCTGTACATAAAACAAACTCTTTTTTAGGGATTTATGAATATCCATAATCATTCTATGGCCAATTGTAATCTAAGGTCAGTTTCTTGAGGAAATATTTTTTTGACTATGGATTGAAATGCCCCAAATTTATTGGAATTAATCTCCCACAAAAAATGTCTATCAACTAAAGAAACATTAATCCCCTAGAGAGACCTATTCAATTTCCATAATACCCAATAATATTATCATACCATGACACATCATAGATTTTTAATCACCCAAGATTGTATCATAAAACATTTTATGTTTATGGTTGTTAAGGATGGAGTGTTCTTGAAATATTAACATGAAAATGGAAAATTGCAAATGTTTTAGTCAAATCCATGTGACCTTGTATCATATCTGTCAATCCTTTTTTTTGTATTATGTTATAGTACGTTATCTACATCCTAGTTTTATCAAATTAAATTGCACTATGTTTTAACCCTTATTTGGAAGTGTCGTTTCACCTGATAATTTTCATTTTGGAAGATACACCCTACTTTAGTTAAGCTAAATTTATAATGGAGTGGATTTTCCATTGATGGAAAATGTCAAAACAAACTACCTCTCCATTATCATCCATTTAACCTTGAAAAAACTACCCCTCATGTTCGTGATAGATCTAGATCACTATAAACTACCAGATCATCAAAAATGGAAAGTCATATTCTTATAGATAACTTTTTAATTAGGAATTGATATTCACCTGTTGACTTTTCACGAGTCACCAACAAGAAATTGATTATTCAATAGAACGAAAATTTATCCCAATGAGAGTTTTATTCTCTCTATATAATCATTAACAACATCATTATAGATATTTCCTTTCAAACATTCCATACAGTTCCTCCTCGTGAACTATTATCAAATCATTCTTTAGATCTAGATATCACTAAATCCTGGTATAAAATTATCTTTAATTTTTTTAAGAGTATTTGGAGGTTATCTTCATACAATCCATATTGGGGATGTCACCCCAAAATTCATGCTCAAATTAGTATGATCTAAAAAATAAATTTTATTTTTTCGTCTTGCAGGACTCTAAATTTCCCAATAAAAGAGACATAGTACTAACTAGGCAAAAAACCCACAATGGGAACTTTATTAATGTTTTGATTCATTCCCACTAAGACATCATTGTAGGGGATATTGTTAAATATTAGTGTTGTAATTTAATAAGATTAAAAGATTGTATGGTTTTCCATGTAACCCTAAAAACATTAAAACTGTGCTTTTTGGGTCCCTTGGATAAAGAAAAAATTAGAGTAGTTCATGATATTTAATCCAAATAATACGAATTTAGTATTTTGGTCAAGGTAATTATTCATTTATCCATCCATTACCAACTCCCTAGAAGTTATCATTTAAAAATTATAATCTTAGGTAATGCATGATATTGTTACCCAGTGAAAAATCCAGTATGGTTATCTAGGAGGCTATATTTTGAAAATCATAATGTTATGACTAATTGATACATATCGCTACGATAATGTATATGTACATGAGGTAGAACACATTTTCAGTTATCAATTTAATCTAAACAAAGGAATAACATCCACTATGAGAAGTATATCCATATGAACAATATATTATAGTAATATATGTCACATCCCATATTTTTAAATTTCAATAAATTCCATATTTAAATCCATTATGGCTCGATGGATCACATAAAACATTTGAATATATGTATTATCACTAGCTTGCAATGCCTTCTCCCTTTCAACAGTATCTAGTCACAACTTACCCACATAATCTGGTAGTTGTTTCCATTAATAAATAGCCACATTAGCCGAAAATGGTTCTCGATTAAGAAACTTCACCTACGATATCTTCTCTATGTATTAACCAAATGTACTTGAATCCACCCAAGCATGATGAAATTCCTCATTAAGAAGGACATTCCTGGTTGTAGTATGATGGTACATGGACTCTACTATTAAGAGATGTGTTTGGAACATTAAATCCTTATCCCAGGAAGTGATAACAAATTCCACAACAATATGTGTAGTATGAAAATGAATCCCCCAACCCAATCAATAAAACCATGTTGCATAATTTGTGTCTTTTAATTGTAATGTTTTCTATGGGATCTAAAAATCAGATTCCATATTTTATTTCATATTTTCTAAAGGGTAACATGATCATATTCAAGGGTCTCTTTATCCACAACATCATTTACTCAGATAGTGTAATGTATTGAATATCTATTGAAACTTGAAACAATACAGACTCAATGATTTGAGAATGGGTTGGCTCTATGGTAACCAACTCCTTTGCAACATAATGAGATTGGGATGATTGTGAAAAAGCTACAACCATATAATCTTCTGGAAGTATTCCTGGAGTCATATGATTAATAATATCTGTACGAAAACATTTAATCGGAATGGAATGGTTTGATGGTTGGACAATTTACCTTCACTTTTCAAGAGGTCAGCATCGCTGTCCATTTTCACAATAAAAAAATAAGTTTATATCTTCTCAATATTCTTATTGGAATTCGGTTATTATAGGGATTCATGGGAAGTATGTGTATGATTTTAAAAAATAGTGGACTCTAAAAGCTCCCGATTTGATTCCAATATAGTAGAAATGAACATCATAGAACTGGGAGAATTGGTTGGGTCTATTTCTTGTTGATCTTTAGTTTTTCACTCCTCCTCCGTCATACTATATGGAGGGGAAGATCATTATTCTTGGTCGATACATCAAACCCTATATTCTATTCTCTCGTAAATGTAGAGGTCAATTAATTAGGAATGCACAACAACATGGGGCTAAGAACCTCCATGATACACTTAGTTGGTCTGGGTATCCCATCCAACTCATGTGGACCCACCAATGTTATCATAGTAGTCTATAAAAAATAAGGTTATGCAGCATGTTGGTTGTGTGATGTCTACTACCTCAACAGACCTCTACTACTTCCGGTGAAAGTTAATAAATAATTAAATGATAACATAGAACATAATTACTAATTAGAGATATAAAATCATCACTTCCTATCCTAGACAAAAAGTGTATAACCATCTTTAATATGTTTCGATGTTTTTAGTGTTTTATATAGAGGGTCCCCTATATGGAAAACAGGTGGGGTTGGGGGTGTAATTTCTCTAATAATATCTTTAACAAATACATAAATTTTCTCAGTCACACTGTGAGAGAATTCTATGGTGGCATCCATACCTGAATATTTTTCCTATTCAACAACATTACCCTTTCTAACGTATTATTGGAAAGGGATACATGAACAAATATCATCGTCATCCTACAAGTATAATGAGTAGAGAAACATGATAATATAAATAATAGGAAGAGGTGTTTATAAAAACAATAATATTCTCTCTTCACCGAAAATCATTATCTCTACTATGGTTACCAAAATATACACTACTTTATTGGAATAGTTTTTTTCCCTTCTAAGAATGAATACATTTTTCAAAATCGTCCAAGTATATTCCCAAATCATTGGTATTCTCTTGGAATGTGATTTTCTTGGGATTAGTGATCATCCCATATAACATATGATCAACACAATATTCCTAAGATCATATTATTTTTCTTCATATAATGTGATCGCCCTCAAATCAAATTCATTCCAATATATTATTAAGGATACAGTAAATAGAATGAATTGTATGGGAGGATCCATCTTATAAAATTTGGTGAGATACAATGGCCACATATTATTCCTTTGAAATTCTACCCCCTATGACACCCTCAGGATTGGTGATTCCGAGGACTCAACTGGGAAGGTGGAAAAGTATCCCTAATAATGATTTTACCTGTTGGGATCACTTTATCTTCACCCCCCCCATAAATTTGACTATAATCATCTTCACTCTCATTGGCCTCATGCCTTAACATTTCAATCACCCACCTGGTAAATCAATATTGATAATGTAGTGGTTGAATATTTTTTTCATGATCATGAATATAAGATTCCTCCATATTATGGTAATCATCTTGAAAAATAATTCCATGTGCTAATACATGGCCATATGGGTGTGATGAAACCACTTTATCACAAATAAATATCCAAATATCATTGATGGGAATGGAACTCTACAAATCATACAATTATATTTGGTCTATTTGATAATCATCATTATGGGGGATGGGTTCATAATCATGAGGAGCAGTGTCAGAAGCCTAGGTGGTTGAACTCCAAATTATCTATATGTTTCTTGTGGGATATAATTTAGATAGTTTCTTGGATACTTCCAAGGCCTAGAATATCCATTTATATAGTTATGATCCCAATCAGCCTTAGGTACTAGATGACCATTAACTACATTGACCAGGATTTCTAGTTTGTCATGCGAATGTGATTTATTTAGAGATTTAACAAAATTCCAAGTGAGTGTAGGCTAACGATATAATAATGATTATATCCCAATATGGATCTATGTTTCTTCCAGAGCAGACATCATGTAGTGTTGTCAATCCCCCATTAAATATTTATTCTTCTTCTCGCTAATGATGGACGATGGACACCTCAACTAAATATAGGGTAATTATCCATTCAATCTATAGGATCTGTTCTATTCACATATCATCTTCCCATTGATTCTGGTATCCATGAAACCCTCTCTCAAAGAGATTATATATCTTCTCCTATCATGTCCTCTAGAGGCTTCATTTTACAAGGAGTTGGTAAAGGAATCATGATGAATATAATTGAAATGATAATAATGGTTGAGATGATCAATTAAATCATGATCTTTACAAGACAATACATTTACCACAATTATACAACAATTATATGGATGGAATATAACATTCAAGATCCATTGGTGGTGGATGAACTCAAAACCTCCCATGTGGGATACTAGCCAACCCCCGATTACATGAAAGTATCCCACTAACATATAATGTGACATATCATAGATTATGAATTTGAGTATATGGTATATCATTTTCATCACTAGGAATATTGGAATAATATAACTTTTAGAGGGCAACTGATTATCAATAAAAATTGTCTTAAATGTGAAACCGATTCTGAATTTGTCAACATGTAGTATCAATAGACTTGGAAACATCAAGATAAAGGCTACCAATAGAAATAGTTAGTCAACACCTGATATCATCATCTAACCCCACTCAGAAAACTGACCCCTCAATAATTTTCAAATATACACCAATACACCATTATTCTCATAGGTGAGGAATTTCCTTAGGATTCTTGAAGAAGATTTATGGTTTGGTGTCTTGGAATAATGCTTAATCAAGTCATAAAATGGATCATCCAACTTTGATAAAGGTTCTAAATTTAGAATATCCTTTTCGTTAAAAATATTATTCTTTTAAGGTTAATGGTTCATCTATATTTCATACCAAACAATATAGGGTGGTATAAATTCATCCTACATATCACCCCTGATTGGGACTCCCATTATCATCTGTTTATCCCGATGACTAATAACAACAACCTTACGCACTGAATTTAAGATATTATGGTCATGACCCATATTACATACCAAAATTATCCTACATGGAGAAGGCATGACTTTGATGACTACCCAAACTTATTTATAATCATGGACTTCTCAGCAATTCCCTAGTAGCAATGTATTCCTTCATTTAACACCCACACAGTTTCTGTTATAAAAAAATGAATAATTCATGATAAATCATGCGGGGTTGGATTCTCGAATCAATGGCCCCTTACATAAGTTTTTAGCTCTAAGAATAATATTATTCATCCAAATTAAGGTACTCTGTTGATATACCTATTATTATATTGGGATTGAAACATCTGATGGATGCCCAATTCCATATAGGGACATTGTTTTTGAGACTTGATATCCCCTTTGGCCTACACTCATAAGTCCCACCAGAGATCTATGTATTATGTTGATGTCGATTCAGAAATTATTTTCAATAGAATTGATCTAATAGTTCATGCACACCACATTAATAGAAATAGTAGAGTAGGATTTGAGGGATCTATATATGATATTCTCTGCAACAAAATTATGAAATCTAGGGTCAATAATCTGAAAAATGAAAAATATAAATCACCGTATAACATAGTATGTGGTCCGGGAAGCATCATTCTGCGAAGAGTCTACCACTGAATCTTCTATTCATGAAATTTATATCTTCCATGAATATGATGTATTTTATATAACGGTGAGAATGAAAAAAGTGTATGGGAAATGAGCATTTTTTGCTGAAAAATTCAATAGAAATAGAGCTGAAACACATGACCAACAATCGCAAGGTGGTTCATAAATGGTTCAGTTCATAGAGAAACTCGATAAATGAAAAATAAGTTTCACACCCAAATTATAGGATTTGACTCGATCATTGGTCCCCATGTGTAAATCATCATTTTCCAAATAAGACAATATTATTCACTAGAATAAACTACATTTTGTCACAATCAGTGAAATTTCTAATTGGGGGAATTTTTTGGGACCTTAAAATTCCTCATTAAAAACATAATGGACTTCAAGAATTTGCGTACTGATCATTTAAATAATCGAATAAATAGATTCAAGAGAAATAGTGTTTTAAAGCAGTGCATTTCTACATAAAATACATGTTATGTATAATGACTTTCTATATCATGTGTTACAAATGAAACTACTTTCATGACATGACAGTGGTCTCTGGAGCCCATGACAAAGACCCAACCTTTTATGGGACAAGATGGTGTTTTCATCCCATGTAGTGAAAATTTATTTTTTCAGTCTAGAAAATGTTTCCCTTCCCCCAAAATTGATTAGTTGTTTGTGATTCGGGGTGGTGATTTTTGTCCCCCTTAAGTGAAATAATTTGCAGGTCAAGAAAATATTAATTGGGATAACATAAAATATGTCCCCAGGGTCGACCATTGACATTTATCTATCATGAAATTCAACCTCCTCCATTCCACTATAAAAACTCCGATGGTGTTCTAAATATATGATGGATTAAAACCAGGTGAATGGTTTGAAAGACATCGATTTCCATAAAGTACAATAACTACATAACAATTATGTAGAAATTGTAATCAGATAAACATAACCTAAAAAATATTATTTGGGGACTCCATTCCTCAATAATATAACTATATGGTCCAATTATGGGAATTGGAATTTCATAACGGAGACATATGTGGAATGAGCAGCATCTTGTGTAGCAATGTGCTACGTAGATAGAACAACCACCCACCATGAAAACGTATTTGTTGATGTAATAACACCTTTCATAGAAACATGCTACCCCAAATTTTTCATCCTATGATTTCATCTTTTTTGCACCATTTATTTCCTTTGAAATACCATTCTTCAACACATTGGTCTCTCCACAAACCCTTCAAAGGGAATCAGTCCAAGTACTTTCCCAAAGCCACAAGATATGTATGATCACATCAACAAGTCATTTTAAAGAAAAATACCTCTAGTAAATGGGATGGTGTTTTTATCCTATATAACAATTTGGATCTTTTTAACTACTAGGAATGTATATTATCATGGTAATGAGGATCAAGACCATTGGTTTGGGTCCAAATGTCTCCATAGGCTAGGTAGTTAAATTTGTTTTCAAAAGCACCTCCCTCATACTCTCTTCCACTTTTCATATGGGGAGGAGGGTAAAATAAGAGTTAGGGAATCCCTCCTATATTAAGACCATATCATTTTATATAATTAATCACACTACTCAGCATATTCATCTATTGTTCCATATCTAGATATGAATCCATTTGTTACTATCATGGTTACCAAAAAACTATCATTGAACCCAATGACATTTCACACTCCCATTGGGAATGTTATATGAAAACTAGAGAGGGTATACCATGTAATTGAAAAAAAGAGACTATAAAGGAACTAAATCTCTCTCATTCCCTTTCCCATTTGGTTATTGCCTTCTCCCCCAGCCAAAAAAGTTGATTTTGTGATTTCTAATTCTAAGTCTTCATCTTATATTTCACCTTGAGGGTCACATGAGATTATTGGTTTGTGGTGACCATGGAATCTACAAAATACAATGAAATAATGGTACCCCCAATATGTAAGCCTCAACCAAACCTCTAAATCACTATGAGTTGAGACTTTCTTCATAGATCCTAAAACATTGGCCTCCTATTTTTTATAATCCCCAATCCCATGTGACCATCTTATAAAAGAATCATATTCACCAAGATACATAACATCAAAGGGTTGTATTCCTAATGAAGAATGAAAATGGGAATCCACCATAGGTGTAATACCACAACTCATAGAACTACATTTTCTCTATGTCTAGACCTACTCTGATATATTGGAAGCCTATCTATGGTCTAAATCCAAACCCACCAAATCTACATAATGTTTTCTAGGTCATATCCCGAGTAGATTCATGTACATTTCATAGGGAAAAATTACTTCTAAAAAACACTTAGTAACTTCCTTAGAGAGAGACATTACAAATAAATCATGACACCGATTGGGATACCACATCTTTTCTACATCCCTTAAACCATTTCAGGTTCAGTTTCAAGAAAATATTAATTGTTCAAATTCCACCTAGTCGACCATATTGTATGATTTTTAAAATCATGGTTATATCCTTATTAGATTACCATAAATGTTATGATGTGTATTGTTAAGTGGCACATAACTACATGGGTTCAGATTATCTTCACATGTATATGTAAGAATATAATCTTATGGGTCCAATATATATATAAAAATATTGATCATCTCCCTAAAATATGGTTAATTCTAGAGTACCCCATTATGTGGCCTAAAATTTAAATCATAATGATAAACGAAATAAGAATATATTATTTGAATATAAAAAGGTACCATTAAATGGGTACCTTAGTTATCTCTAGATATCCACATCAACGGAGAACCACAACTACATATAGAAAATTCTTTATTCATGCATGTTATTAATTTATTGTTTATTCAATGGTGACCCAACTAATACTTGGGAATGAATTGTAGATTTAGGAACATGTCCTGAATAAAAATATAATAGAGTCTTGGAAAAGGAAATAATTCCACCAAAAGGGTTTCATGATCTCAAAATACCATCCTATTGGCCAATATGTGTTCCTATGTGTTGTCATCCATGTTCCCTAATGAACTCCTTACATTGGAAATTATCTCAATGAATAATCAAGGATATAAGAGAAAGTGGGTGTTCCTCCTACCAAGAAAAAAACCCATTTGAAACTATCCCATCTCAAATGGGTATAGAAAATCAAACTGATACCTTATAATATATTTATTTTTAAATAAATTCAATCTCTTTGTTATCTCGAGATACTCAAAAAAATTGGTTAAATAAAACACGATACTCTATTAAAATATTATTATTTGAACATTACCATTATAACCTAGACATTATGATTTTGAGTATTTTTAATAATAACAGAAATATAAAAATATTTATTATAGATATATAAAATAAATAAAATATTTATCAATTTACTAGAAAAAACATAAGAATGATTTATATGTAAAAGAAATCTTTACATAAAATCTAAATTTTTCTAAAAGGGCGATTAGTCATTCATGTTGAACATGATTTAAAATATAATTTATGAAATTTTAAAATATTTATTTCAAATAAATAATGAATAATTATCTTATGGTGAACTATTTTTATATTCGAAAAATTATAATTCCATGATAAACTATGAAAAAATATAAAATTTTAATTGAAAACAAGATTTCATATAAATTATTTATAATGATTATTTATTATTAAAATTTATTTTAAACAAAAATAATTTGAATTATATTTATTCTAATCAAATTAATTTCATTTTAATAATTTAAATATAAAATTTTTATAAAAAACATTGCTGACTCTTGTACATTTTCCTTTCAAAACCCAATATTATCACCACATTAATGGAATTAATATGGAATTTAATTTTTCCACTAATATGAATGGTATTTTGAAAAATGGATTGTATAATTTGAATAATCATAATATATATTACATAATACGGTCAAAATAATGTTTTACTTATATATATTCACAAAATAATATAAATTTATTACCAAGTTTAAGGTAAACACTTATTCCCATGGGGGTTGTGCTAAAAGGATAAGGACTGAAATGACCAAAATAATAGTATGAAATCTCTTTTATGGAATTATATTGACCCTATAATTTATAATTGTAAATAATTATCCATTTTTAACTCCTTTGTAATTTGAATAACGTTATTAACCCTTTTCCTTTCAAAAATTACAAGTGTGCCTCGTCTCACCAATAAAATGCCAAGCGCATTCCTCAATTCATTAAACAACCAAACCATTATGGATCACCCATGACCTATCCAAATAACATCCCAACCTGAATAAAAATCTATAGTATCCATATATTGGTCACAAATCCATTCTAGTAATACTTTATGTATAATCCAAAAGAGGCGGTCCAAGAAGAGGTAAAATTCATAACATTGCGTTTTTTGTATTATATTTTCTTTAAAATTAACAAATTAAAATTGTTTTATGTTTATATAATATTAATAGTATAAAATATTTAAATATGTATTATTATTTAAGGTAAAAAACTAAAATTATACCCACTTTCATCAAATGGGTTATGAAACCATCATTCATGTGTCTGGTGGAATACAGCCTAGAGAACCAATATAATTCGTTTTTTCATTACCAACTCTAATAGTTTGGTTTAGTAATAGATCTATATTTTAAATGTAATTTTGAAAAAAAGTTTTATTTTTGGATTCATTATATTATTTATGCCTTTTAACATTCCATTTTTTAGTGGATATGATAATTTAACTTCTATATATGGCGGTCTACCGTCTCACAAAATGATGTTTTTTGTTTTCCACTGAAACATTAAATGGTAATAATAACGATATATTTGATGACTTTATGTGATATAAATGAAATAAAAATAATTTTCATGAAATATATATAATTATTCAAAGATAATATATAATTTTATTTCTTACATCCTTACACACATAAAGATGATATCATCAATCATGTAAGTGAAGACTTCCACCTTCCCGAAGCTATGTGAATCTATTTTCATATTCACACAACCTAGATGATATATATAATTATATTTAAAGAAAAAATATGGTATATATTATATAATGATCCTTTTAAAAAAAATTACTTACCTTTTTTTCATAAGGATCATTGAAAAATGAAAATGTTACTCATGATTGCATTTGACCGACCATCTTCGTGACATTAGTGTAGCTCATTTTTTATATCGATTGGTCAAAATCGGATTCAGAACTAGAATTTATTTATATATATGAAAATTAATTCATGATTAATATTAATTATATGATTAAATTTTTTCCTTTTTAACATATTTAACCTTCCAACTTAATTCTTATCACAAAATCTGAATATCATCAAAATAATATACCAAAAATTAATTGATTAATTTACATCTAGTAGACATACTTCAATTTCACAATTTTTTTAAATTTTTTAGTGTATATAATACATGTTATATATATTATATGATGAATTAATTTGTATTCATACAATTTAATATTCAATTTAGTTTTAATTCTTTCATGAGTCTCATGATATGAATGTTACCAATGGATTAATGGTTCAATTCAAAATCTCATTATTTTTGATAGTTTTTTATTAAGTATACCATGAGAGATTTATATTATATTTTCATCTTGAAATAAATATATTTTATACTAATATGAATATTCATGATATTTTTCAGTATATAGTATCATTCCCCTTAATTGGTACAGTACATGATTATAAAATATTTTAAAGCAAAACTAATGTTATTTCTCACTTCAATCGATAATATATTCTCTCCCAAAACCATGTTATTTATAAAAATATTCAAAACTGTTTTATCATTAAAAAAATTTATATTAAAAACATTTTCCCATGATTTATATTACAATTTAAATGACTGTTGTCACTATTCTAAAAGGTTATGTTTCTCTTCACCAAAAAATTATTTTGATATTGTTTTGAAAAGACTCTGTGTTGGGTGCACTAAATTTTATTTTAAGTTTATTTTTAATTCCTTGTGGAGTTATAGAAATTCCATGTGATAATGTAATTTATTGAAATATCTACGGATACAATTCATTCTCTTGTTATTATTTATATAAAATTACTTGATCATAATATTTTCTTTCCATATTACGCTGCTATAATTTACTAAATGGAATGTGTTTTGGATAACTTAATTTCCATTTGATTATGTATTTTTATTCATGACTTAAACTATACAATTACCCTTATTATCCTTTGGAATCAGTTCTTTCTTATATTTCATTTTCTTTAGGATATCAAAAAGTTTGTTGTGACTAATATATTAGGATACACAAAAGGATGTAGTAGTTTTCTCAATGAAAATACATTTAATATTTTAAAATTTCAATTGTAATAATAATTAGATGTATTTGGCTAGAATACAATGAATAATAAACATTTCGGACTTTCCTGATGCAAATCATTTTATATTATTCAAATTTAACATAGTTGAACCCTTCTCCAAGATGTTAGGGTTGGTGTATTATAGTATTAATTTATGTATATTTAGTAGAAGCCATGAGAGATAAATTAATAAAAACATAGACTAGGGAATGAAATACAATAATATACCTTAAAAATATTGAGTAAAATCCTATGTATTTGGTAAAGAACACTTTACGTGGATTTTTAAAGAAAATAAAATACTATAGAAATTCTACAAGTGACTATGGTTCTGAAAAATATCTACCAAGGGATATAACTCGGAAAAGAGCACATTGGTATTAATATGATCATCACCCGGTGACCAAATATAAGACAGATTGTTAACCTGGTATCACACAACCATGAGATATTACAAGGAAAATTCATATTTTATTTAAAAACAAGTATTATGGATTTTAATATAATTAACATATAAAAATAAACAATTCTTATGATTTAGATATTAGCTAAGAAAAAATTATTCAATTTATATTAAATGTTGTTCTAGTTTTTGGATTACTTTCCATTGTGATGGGATATAATCTAGTGTATTCCATTGTAGAAAAATGGAACCTATCTGAGGAAATAGTAACCAAATTATTGACTATAATACAAATAGTATGCATGATTGGTTATTTAATGGGATTTAGATTATATTTTGAAGGGAAATTATATCCAAAACATTTTCATCACATGGGTACATAGAATAAAGTGTAAAACATATATTAGGACAAATTTATCTATATATCATCACATTGATTGGAATAAAAATAATGAAAAGATGTAATAGAAAAATATTTATAAAAGGATGAAGGTACAAATGTATTTTCCCACAGGCGATAATTTTGGAATGAAACACCCAAGTACATAAATAATGTAATTGGAGTTTTCTAAAATGGTGGAGATAAAGGCCACCACTCTCCTGACCTCATTGGGAATAAAAAGGTTTCCCATGATCAATTATTCTATTTTAAGGCGATGGGTCTCTATGAAAATGAACCCCTCAAGAGATAAATGGATACTCCAAAAATGTGGATAATGGATGAAACTCAATATTATTCTATTTCCCATGATGAAGTGGAATGATTAATGTTCTTGTGTTTGGATTAATGAATAATTTTATTTGAGTATTTTATCAATGATATCATTGTTATAATAATTATGAAATGAATAGTGATTGTGTGGTATTACTTTTTCAATATGTTTTCTAAAGCCAATGTTCAATGGTAACAATGACCATGAAAAATGGTTGAGTAAAATGTTAATCATTTTATAATAAGCATGATTGATGGAAAGGTAAATATTAATACATTCTTGATGTTGAGATAATTTTTTCCAATTAAATATATAATTGTTATGGATAAAATTTCCAACATTGTAACTGATTAATGATTTATTGAAATAGTGGTTTATTCATTCATTGATGGAGTTGACATCATTTATTGAATTATGGAATATATCCAATAATTAGTGTTTTAATTGAAAAATATGGAAGAATTAATTTTTTCAATTAGATTTTATATTAATTCAGGTTATTACAATATTCCTAGAAAAAAATATAATGGTGATCACATTTTACGTACGTGATGACTAAGATACCCCTCATTTTGTGTCATGGATTAACGATATGTTGATTTTAAATATCTTGTCAATTATATATAAATATTGGGATCTTAATAATTTTTAGTGCCCAATGGATAAAAATTTAAGAAAATTTTATTGTTAATATTTCAAATTATATTTTGATATTAATTTATTAAAAAATAATATAACGATTTATGAATATTGGATAACATATTCCCACAAATTTTTTAGAATTTAAACTTGATATTTATGTAATGACTTACAATTATTTTTGGGATATTATTATATGTTAGATAATTCAGAATAAAGAATACATGTTTATTTAATATAATACGAAATAAAGTGGACATTAATCAAGTCGTACAGAAATGATGATATATTACTTATAAAATGGAATAAAATCATATAGTTATGACTTCTGATATAGAATAATCAACTTTTACAAATTAATCATGAAATAAAATTTTATCACATTAAAATATTTTTTTATGATATTAATTTCCTTTTGAAACATATTTTGTCTGTGGGTTTTTGGATGTCTAATTAAAAAAATAAACTAATTTCTTATGATAATTGGCCTCTATTCATCTCCATCACTATATTAGAATTATTATTTTCACCCATGTCTAAGTATTCACTTCCCATATATGTTATCCAATTTGGAAAACATGTTATCTACTATTCTGTAAAACCATTTTATTTTCTTTTTCTCTATTGAAAATAATGTTTTATTAACCCTTCTCATGATGTTGGATTTTATGAAGTATATTTTAAAATTAAAATCCCATGATTACTATAATTAAAATTAAATTATAATGAAACCATTTATTTAAGTTGATATATTATAACAAATCATGATTTTAAAATAGTAATATAATGTTTGATAGAATTTATGATGTGAAACACCAAACATGTAAGAGAATATAAAACTGTAGTGCCATAAAAACTCCTCATTAAAAAAATAAAAGATATAATCTATTTGAGAAGGTATCAACCAAGAAAATAGTATTCAAAAGTATTAATGTGTTAAATTTTTTGAATGGGGAATGGTATAAAATCGAAAACATGCTATGTAGGTCACCACTCCACATATAATCTCATAAATTAAACCATTTATGGGATTTTCTAGTGATATATAGTTCCAAAAAACAAAACCAAATTGCTAGTGGGAATGCAAAATTATTTTAACCCTAAAATGAAATTTCGTTTGTGGGCCCAGATAGTGTTTTCCATCCCTCATCAAAAATTTATTCATTTTCTTCCATGGATTTTTTTTCCATCCAAATAATATAAATCACTTGTTGTTTTCAAAACCCTTAATAAAGCACTTGCAAACAAAGTCCCTAGAGTAAAATCTATATGATCAAATTCCAGGTAGACAATCACCTCCATTATAATATATAACTCCCTAAGGGGGGATGATGAGGTAATAGATGATAAACTTAGAAAAGGTGTGGGTTAAATATATTTCTAGACGTTTTAATTAATTCATAATTTTAAGGTAGATATAGGTTTCACTAGAACATCCATAATAAAAAAAAAATTTGGATGCAATTAAATGTAGCATAACATGATGGTAATTCCATATTATGTGTGAGCACGAACTAATCCTAAAAATCACAATGGGTAAATACATTCCATAATGGTTAAGGAACATGGGCCTCTTGTGTGGTATAATTCCCAAAACCGTGTGGAAATCCTCATAGAGGGCCATATTTCCCATTAAAAAACCCTTTATAGATATAAATTATAGATGAAACAAAAAATGGGAATCCAATGATTTTTTAATCCCCTATCCCATTTAACTAAATCCAATTTTACAACATAAATACATGGATACATTGGAACCCTTACTGAAGTCAATACCCATTACCCCAAATTCATCATAATGGTCATTATACTACATCTCTAATATGTTAATGTAAAACATGAACGACCATATTCCATTAAAAAACAAATAATCAAATTCCATATTGGGATATATTTATAGTAAGATCATATCCCTAACAAGTATTCCACATCTATATATGTTCCTCGAGCTCTTTCCATGTAAATCACAAAAAAAAAATCTTCATATGGAATCTTATTCATAAAAATACATGTCGAATGAAATTAAACTACATGGATTGGTACTCATAACATGAAATTTTATGGTTTTATGTGTCTCATTATGTGGCACCAAAATATCTGGGTTGTAATTCAATTCACAAGGATATGTAGGAATCCCATTTTATTAGTGTTATCTCATTATCTAACCAATTCTCATCTCCCTAGATAATAGTAAATTTTTGAGTTCCCATATAAGTAGTTTTAAACTATCATCATAATGATAAAAAAGATAATAATCTAAAATTATCTCGTGAAAAGGTACCATTGATGGAGCACCTCAAATTCAAAAAGATATCTCCATCAATAGAGAGCCTTAGATGTAAACTGTTGACTCTAAATTCATGCATTCTAGTAATTGATGGTTAATTAATGGGTGACCCATGTAATACATGTGATGGAATAATGGAATAATGAGCATGTATTATATAAAAACTACAATATAGTCCCAAAATAGGAAAAAAACTCTCCTCAAAAAGGTGTGAGGATCTATAACTTCCATCCTATCAACTAATGTTATTTCATAAGGGCCATTGCCCATGTTCCCAAATTAAAAGGCCCATGAAATGTAACATATATAAGTTATGTTTCATGTTTTTGGTTCCATGACCAAAATTTATAGGAAACTAACACATATCAAAGGGGGGAAATTGGAGAACCGTCCATGTATCCTTAAGCATATGGTTGTACAAAAAATATGACTGGCCCATATTCCACCCAATATGAAGGGGGGAATAAATTCAATAAATTTCACAAATGATCATATATAAAGATGATAAAATGATGAGGAATTAATAGTTTGGGTTGTTGATCAGAATGTAAATTCACTAAAATTATCATCAATAAGAATGGAACCTCATTAGATCAATAAAACATATTCCTATTCTATCATGAAAGCAAGATTTTCATCCAATGAAAATATGTTATCATCGACCTGACTCCATTAGTAATAGATATCAAATGAGAGGATCCCATAGTACCACCAAAACAACACACTTCCAACCCTAGAGACATCTTGACAATCCCTCTATCTTGCGAAGCCTTTCCAACCTTCTAATCAACAATACATCGTCGTCCCGAAACACATGTCACAAATATCAAACACAAGGGATTTTGAAAGATTATACCTGTAATATGATAACAAGTTCCACCAATGAAATATATATGTATATCCAATAGTTTCTTTTGAGTTTTTCATTGTAATACTAGCATCCCTCCTGAGGCTCATGTCGGTATTCTTTGTCACAATCAATACATAACCTAGCCTCCTCATCATGAATAGGACATATCCTCATGGGATCCAACCCATGTCATGTAGACCCCGGGTCCCTAGGGAAGATAATACAATTAAACATCCAATGATATGAAAATTTTACATTTTTTATGAAGAATCAGTATAGAAAAATATAATAGAAAGCTATGAGAAGATGTAAATTCAAGATTGCAACTACCAAGAACTCTAGTCACAAATGTAAACAACGTACCAAAAAAAGAAATTTCATGATTTCACTTATCAATTTAGTTACTAAAATATGGTAAAAAACTAAGAGAATATTAAAATCCATGCTCAAACATATCATACCTATATGTTAAATATGGTGGAAAATAAAAAATCAGATGAAAATCCCTGCTTAGTAATATGAAGACTAGAAATTAAATACAGTTTAAACTAAGAAGATTTAAATCCATTCATAGGAATATCAGGACCTCATTTCAAATAATAATGTAAAAATAAGGAGATGAAAATAAAACATCTGAGATATCAATCCATTCAAATATGGAAGCAAAAAAAGAGAGAAGATGAAAATAAAAACAAAAAAATATAAATCCCATGATTTAATTAAGGAATTAAATTAAAATAAGAAAAAATATTTTTCGTAGGAATATTAATCATGTCAATCAAATACGGTAGCAAATAGTTAGTATATGAAAATCACTACTCAGTAATATCAGGAACTCCTATAAAATATTCTGGAAAATGACAAGAAATAAACAACCTTTTAGGAATATCAAGAATATATATAAAATATTGTGCTAAAAATGAGAAAAATAAAAATTCATACTATGGAATATCATGAACTCTAGTCAAAAAAAGAGGAAAACAATATACATAAGAAAATACCTACTCAATTACAATAACAGTGTTAGTAAAATATTATAGAAAAAATGCTGAAAAAATATATGATCAAGAATATCATTGCCAATAGCCAGATATGGTGGCATACTTCCAGATTAAAATTCATGTATGGTTATATCAATCACTCCAATCAAATATAGTGAAAAATAAGTATATGGAAATACCTGATCACACATATAAATATCATCAATAAAATACAATGATAAATTAAGTGCACATCCAAATACCTACTTTCATATCATGATCACTAGTCAAATACGGATGAAAAATATTAGTAGATGAAAATCAATCCTTTAAAAAATCAGACGATCAGTCAAATTGGATGGAAATTAGAGGAAAGAATCTGAATGACTCCTCTATGAAGCTAGGGAAGGCTCATATTCATCCTCGAATACTAGAATGAGATTATATCCCCATTCCCATTAAGTATATTTCTTAACATATCCTATCAATGATGGAAGTCTTTTTATAAATTCCTTAACACATTATAAAAACATTCCAAATTTTAATGACATTAGTAGAAATACCTAGGAGTCAGTCCCTTTACATTCTATCATTATTTTGGGAGACTTATTTATATAATAATAGTATCACTTGGTAGAATTTATAAACCTTATCCCTCATCCAAGAGGCTTGATGGAAATACCCCATGATAAATGGACAACTAGTCCTATCACACATCCTTATTGGAACATGAGATTATAATCCCATTTAGTGGATTCTCTATGGTTACAATATCTTTATATATAAATTTTAGGAACTCATCGACATATACCTACAATGAAATGAGATCTTCATGAACCCTACCCCATGTATGGGAACCAAACTTCACAATACATAGTTCTAGAAGCCAGGGAATGATCGTCAAAAATGAAAACCCAACTACGGTAGTTCCAAATTTTGTATCAAACTAAGAATCATTCTCTGTTATATGATTGAGTTCTTGAGGATATCAAACTTTTGTAAATGTTTTCATAGGATCCTTTTAATCCATGACCACATTATGTATGTGGTAATAAAATTCAAAAAAAATCACCCATCATCACTACCACCAGTGGCTATGGAGTACCAAAAGAGAGTATTTATCTAAAAATTAGTCCTTGTGGGCACAATCTGATTGATGATGTGTGTGTGTGTCATGATCGGTTTGGAGAGAGACATTTTTCTATATTCATGTTCAATCAAGATGATGGTCTTCCCCATTATGGATCAAAGAAGATATGATCATCATATTTTGAGGTGCCTAAAAATATGTGGTTAGTAATATCCACCGCACATTCATTGAAAGAAAACATACATTCTCAATAAGAAGACCTTAATAAGAAATATGCATCCTCTAAACCAACTATGGTATATTTCCATGCTAATGGGACTCTTAAAATAATTTTTTCTATGGACCAAACAAGCATGAAGTTCCTTTATTAGGTAGATCATGTAGAATTGTTTCTGGAAGATGAACAGAAAAATTTGGTAATTATGTAAAGTAAACTGGATGGGGATAACATAGCCATATTTTTTCCATAATCCACATCCCATTTCACCAACGTACCTCTAAATATCTGGAAAACTACCATCCAAATTGATGGAAAATTTCATTATTTATTTTGGGATGGAAGACCATGATAATGTATTTGAATATCATCATCATCAAAAAACATTGAACCCCGTCTAGATACACAATGTCCACAATTTAAAGATGCAATATAAGGATCAATAAGTAGAATTCATCGATAAATTTAACCAATTATGTTATCTATTCATTAACTCAAAGCCTGAGGTTCATATTAGATGGTGTTTTCTGAATGGAGATTTGAATTTCACCTCATGCCTCAGTAAGAATGATATTCTTTGGGTAAAATTTTATAATTTTATTTCTCTAGGGTAGCAATAAGAAAATACCCTTACATCGATTAAATTTCAACCTCATCATAAATAGAACATAATTAACTCCCAAAAGATTTAGACCCAATAACATAAATCTATCAAAAATATCATGAATTTATATAATGAAAAAAATAAATAGTATAAATTATTAATATAATCCAATCATCAGACACAACATATTTTCATAGGAGTTGGAATTTTGCATAATGAACATTCATTTAAAGCAGGTCATACTAAAATAAAAATTTCCAATAAACCTTCAATATCATAGGTAGAATCTATGGTTATAGTATGGGTTCATCCACCACCAATAGGGATGGGGGAATTTTTTTTAAAAAAACCCCTTCAATGATGATATCTTTAGCCTGCGAAATTATAGATGAATGAGAGCAACACTATACCATAGGGTAATGGAAATTTTTAACTCAAACTTATACTCAATTATAATCCCCCTTTTCCCAATTATGGAAAATGCCTAGAAATGGTGTCTACGTGAAATTCTTGTATCATGACTTGCATCTCTCATAAGGGATGGATATGAAAAATCTGTATGTTGGTTCCTTCTGAGTTATTATTCACTAGGAATCATGATGAAGATCCTATAAATGAAGGAAGTGGTCCAGAAAGGGGAAACGAAAACACTATTATCATTTTATGACCAATATAAAATCAAAATTCATTATGAATCTGTGAAAATTTTGGGTGTAAACCCTGAAGAATGTGTCAAATTTGATTCCAAAAGAGAGGATGAAGGGGAAGATGATTACAACTGGACTGCGATCAATACTAAGGGTAATCATGGAGGTTTGTGTACACATAATCAAAGACATTACATAAATTTCGGTATTATCATTAACAATACATTACTTCCTCCTTGGTATGCATCCACCAAATAAAAGGGTAAATTAAATGATACATAAAAATCCCCTCCTAAAGAGGTTGAACCCCTCACACATGAAGAAACATTTTGCTCAGTAGGAGTAGGATATGAAGTAGTTGAGAAGGCTTTGTGAATAATTACACCATGAAAATAATAATTCCAAATATTTTCCATGAGAAGAGCCTCAAATCGCACTTTAAACTAGTATAACCTTGAAATTAGGGTTCACTATAGCTATTGATGTGGATTTAGGACATCTACTCAACTTTCTTCCCCATAAATCGGATTAATTGGACCTGATCATGGATAACAACGAGGAATTCCCTATGATTGGGAAACTAACAGAACATATTCTGTTGAACTCATCAAAGATGTCTGATTCAAAATGTCATCGATATATGTCAGCAAAGACAATGCATCATATCCTAGTTTTACGACACCCATTCAAGATCACGTTCAACCAAACAATCATAAAGGGGTTATCAACACTATAAAATCATTGTAAGTTGTATAAGAAGATGTAGTGGAATGGATCACCCCAATACATTGATCCTAAAATTCATGCACTGGTTGGGTTACATCGCTTCCACACTAACAATATTTTGGGATCCTTATGATTAAAATAAGCAATGGGTCTTGAGAACTGAAACAAAATTTGAAGCATTTTTTGTCCCTTTTTGACCCAATCATGGGGAACTCTTCACAGTAATTTTTAGTTAAACTAAGATGCTACATTAAAACCACTATGCGGTCATGCTTTGTGTCATATTCAAGTTTCCCTTCTCAGTTAATCAGTGGATGGTAAGTCCTCCAGAGAGTGTTTTTCATCAAATTTTCCAAAATGATACAAAAAAAATGAAACTTGGCCTCTCTAATAATATATAATGGGAGAATGAGAGTGTGACATTTTTCCCATGTGGAAGTTTTTGACCAACTCCCTAATCCAATAGCTTCCTCATGAATATTTTATTTGTATTTTATATAGAATAGTCACTATAAAATTCATATACATCTCATCATAATATGATATATTTCGATGTTTAAGGAAATTTATTATATTTTTAAATGTATGGATTATTCTATATATGGATCTAAACACAAGCCCTAAATGATTCTAGAAGACAATGGAAAGAGAAAGGTAATGGAATGGGATGAAACCATCACACTTATGCCAGACCCTGTCCGACATTGAGCTCAATAACCGATAACATATCATGGGTAACCCCCATAGATACAATTAGAACCAACTATTCATCATGATGGGAGGGGAAGAAAGGATAAATAAATTGAATGAGAGATATAATATTATTTAAAAAAATTTGTGACAAGAATGTCTAGGGTTGATTTATAGTATACATGGGCAATAATTTACTACCACTACCAGATCCCAAGATGCCTGAATAGGATGGCCTTGATGAATAAAAATATTATTGTCCCTTTCTCTAATCAGTTGGGAACACAGTTTTGAAATTTTTCATTTTAAATATTTTATGAAAAAGTTGTAGAATCTAGGAAAGTGATGTTGGATTAACTACCCACACAAAGATAATATGTTTCTTTAACTCCTATTGATTAATTAGGTAAGTGGATTGAAGTTTTTTATGAAGGAAAGTTTATTTTTTTGTTATTTTATGAATTTAAATACAGGTAAAAAACAATGACCATCTTTAGATAAATTGTTACAAACAACAATACCCCCAGTCTCTTATGTTACACTGCAGCTGAGGCCATTGACACCACCATCCCATAGAAGACAATCATTGAAGAATATATCTGGTTAGAAGGGTTCAGATCAATCACGAGAAAAAGAAGATGATCTATTAGAAACTTTATACATGAATCTCTGTAAATTTAGGAATTTGGTCTCTAAATAATAGTTTTTTCCAAATACACAGGTCCACAAGATATTCTGATCTAGAAAAATACTAATCAGATGTGGAATTAATTTATGGTTCCGTTGATTTCATTCATTTAATGGATCCCTTATATGCTGATGAGTATCAATATTTACCTATATTACCCATAACCGAATGGGGACCCATAGGATGAATATGTAAGAGTCAGGGGTACATTTGAATATATAGCTACAAAAGAAACCATAATTCCTACCACATCCTGACTCACATTGTCAATGTTGTTCTAACTACTATAAGATCCCTTCAATGAGCCTAATAGTAGAAGGGAGACCAACCATAATAATTCTAAAAACACCCCGCACCCAATCATATTGAATTATAAAATTTAATTGGAACGGGTGTGTGATCATCCCCAATAGGCATGTAGGCATGTTCCTTCTAACATACCAAGGAAAAGAGAAACCTTAAATCCTATTTTGATGGCTGATCCATCTTTGTCCACTGACCCATCTAATAAAGTACCTTTGAATGGTCATCCACAGACTAATAATCATAGGATATTTGGATATATGTATGAATTATTTAAGCAGTTATACTTTTTAAAGGTCATGTATTCAATATTTTATGTACATAGTTTGTCAAAATTCTGTAGGAAAGCACTCATAATTGTTATGTTGATCCCCTAAGATTTTTAGCTAATGTTTCCACTATGGAGGCATATCAGATGAAGAACACTATTCATAATTCCATGTGGTTATCTAGTTTATGTCTCATGATAATGATGTTGTTATAGAAGTAAACTTAATACACTTTTAAAATCCTAGTATGATAAATGTTTTTGATACCAGATTCCATTATTAATGGACTTGGATTTTATCTCATTGAAGTACAAAAACATCACTAGCTAGGCTATACTGAGATCAACCTAGCACATTCCTCTATCACTATAGAACAATGAAAAAATCAACAAAATGTCACTTAGCCAAATGAAGAGAGAAGCTCAGTATGGGTACCTCATATCAGAATACTTATTTATTGTTGATTAGTTGGAAAAGTGATTAAAAATTTGTAATGAAGTACTTGGTCTAACCAACATTCTCCAATCCACTTGTCTTACCTTTAATTAATAATATATTACATTAACATACAAATTAATATATTTCCCACTAATATGGTCATGTACTATTCTTTAGTGTCACACCATATCGATGCATGATTATGTAAGAGGGAATAAAAACAGCCCATTTTTAATGGTGTTATTTCGGTCACTACCCTAAAAGTCTATAAATAATCATATCGAACTCCCTATAACAACTAAGGGAAGATCATGTGTTACCCAACAATATGATTGATCATTTATGTCCAAATTCATATGCATATTCAATAACCTTCATGATACCTATCATGATAACTGTTCCAAATGGAAATGAAATTGAAATTACCTCTCTAGTAATTCAGAACAACTCAGAAGAAAATTCACTAATCCCATAACCTGAATTTTTATATATTGATGCTTCATTGTTCAGTTTGGATGAATACATCATGTCACTTAAAAAACCTTGAGAACTCATTCTCTATGATTTTTACCACTTCCATATATTCAAAGAGTCCCCACCTTCTTGGATAGGTCAGAGGAACTCCCTTAATCTTATCAGTGTCAAAATATGAAATCCTCTTATAACAGTATGGAATTTCATTCTCCACATAAACCCCCTACGTGTGAAGAAAAGTAGTAAGAAAAAGGAGATGAAGAAGTTAGATAATGGAATCGCTTCATGGATTCCCCTCTATCGTTTTTGGAGGGTGTCTCTATGAATATATATGAACTCAAAGCAATAATACATGGTACAGAAGAGGACCAATTGCCCACATTGGTTCGTGCAGCCATGCTTAATGAAATATAGGTGGAATATAGATCCTTTATATATAAATACTGGGGAATTATCACAGGGAATGACACAGAAGTACATGGCCTTGATAACAAGGTGTCCACTCACCATGTGGTATTTCTATAAAACCATTGGGGATATAAATAGTAAGCCAGAAAGACACACACCAGTCACTAAACCAATATTGAAGCTAAAATTAGCATTATCACCGGCTCCATGTTCATTTTGTTTCTCTAATATACAACATGGGTATCCATTATAGTCCCCATAATTATTAATAATTTGAAAATTATATTGCATAATGATTTTAAGGATCTCAACATGCACTTTTTGATGGATGATTTTCAGTCCCGATCACCGAGAACCTATTGATGTAACAAAATTGTATCAAATTCACTCAATCATGGATGGAAAATAAGGATCTAAAAATCATAATGGCATAATAAAATGTAGTATATAGTACCTAATGTTCTTATTTGTAAGATTTTTTCCTATCAATTAATTCTATATGGATTGAAAATGGTTGCCTCTATATACCAAAGCTTGGTGCACCACACCTTCTAACCCTTTACGGGTAAGTTTATTGAATGAAATATTAATTATATAATGGTAAAATATAGATAGTGATATAAACGCATGGGTGATTTCAAAACCATAATCATCAAACATTGGCATCAAAGATAGAAAATGTTCCCCTTGAAATATTATTTTATAATTACCTCATTTAATTTTCATGACATTATCATACACCACTATGGTGTCAATGTTGACCTAGAGGAACAAAATTATATCATTAAAAATTAAACATATGAAAAACCACGTTGATATTAGTGGAATTTAAGGATAGTTATCTGACATTATTCTATTTATATCCAACATTGTAGGAAAATTTCCACCCTTTAATAGGTTGACAATGATATTTATTACATATTAGTGGATGGAAGACTATCAATAGACGTTTCACATTATCCAAAAAATATGTTTTCAGTCTTAGAGTACTAATTCCACCTATAAAAGGATGGAATATCATATAATCTGTTAAATTCCTAGATTTTTAACTAGATACCCTACTCACAAAAAATGATACTATGATCAAAAATTAAATTTGTTACCTCAATCGAACCATGAAAAATGGCAAGAATCAAAAATTGTGTATCATGATGAGATGTATGGAACTAAAATTTGTTTTCCAAAATCGAGGCATTTCCTATAGCATCATGAGGTTTTTTTCGTTCTCTTATAGGAACCTACTAAAATACATTCTCAATTTTATATTATTCCCCAAACATCTATCATGGTGGGAAGTGATTGTATAATCTTCTAACATTTGGTTTGTTCCTTGGAAAGCAATAAATTTCCCAGAAGAGGAAAAATTCCATGAAAACCATTCCATGGTATATCGGATTTCACTAAATATTGAACACCACTATGAATAAATATTCTCTTTTCAAGAAGTCCCCTATATATGGTATATGTATTTTGATGGTGCATCCAACAGTATAATTCAAAAAAGCATAGAATATCCAATGTTTAACAATTTCATTTTGGGAGTTGTTATCATTTCTCTATGAAAATGTGTTTCTACCATAATAATTCCAACATTAATAAGGGTTCATGAATAATTAAGTGGAATAACATTCCCTCATTAGATTGTTGGAGTTGGAACATTAGGTTAATGTAAAACACATGAAGATAACGTGCCATTCACAATTGGTCATCAAGAAGGAAAATAGTGATTATTCTATCTGAAAAGAAGATTCAATACCCATTGCTGATTGTGTCCAATGATCAATGGAATAATTTCCCTCAGATCCAATTTGTTTTTTCATCCCATAGTCAAAAAATTTCCCAACAGATATATCTTTGAATTAAGCCACAACCCTAGAAGATCCAAACTAGTATGTGAAATTCAACAATAATGAACATCACTGAATGGCCTCACCATTTTTTCAAGTCAAAATAGAATATATCAATTAATTCCATCAAATACATGAACCATATGGCCCTTTAATAGGTGTAATATGATCATTATTTACTAACTTAAAAATTGAGAAATCCTATAAGGTGGAACTAGGAAAGAGAATATAAGATTATGATAAAATATTTTTGTTCCCAATGATGTCAAAAACAATTAAAAGATACATTATAATTATGGATCTATTTTTGGACCTTATTATGATCATTGATGGAGGATGTATTGATTTTTTCATGAAATAAGTGCACACTTGATCCTATGACACTCAATAGTTAGGGTTCAATCAGTCCCATCAAATCTGGAGGCTTGTATACTACATACCTACTATGATGTAGGACTTCACTTAATTCACCAAAATGTTCCACACCAAGAAGGGTAATTAAAAATTCAATCATAATCCCATAGTGATGTTACACACATCCAAATACACAATTTTAATTACAATTTGGGGAATTTATGTCATAGGACCATATCCTCCTACAACATCCAAACAATTATAATACATTATTATTATATAAGACATCTTCTCCAATTTAACATATGATATCCCCCCCAAAGAAAATAGTGAAATATATATTTTTATATTGGTAAATTCCAACATCATTAAAATATTTAGTTTCCTGTATAAAATACTAACCAAAAACATTAACTAATTTTATTGTATCTATGTTTGATAATTATTATTTAGGGAATAAAAAAAATCTAACCATTTCCCCGCTATTATCTAGTGGACAATGAATAGATTAAGGCCTTAGACAATAACCTATAAAATATACACCCAAATATTAAATATATATGGAGGAAATTTATTTTTCAAACAAGTTCCTTCATGGATTTTTGAATTACAAGACTACAACCCGCGTTTTTACTCATGAAACCCCTTACTCATTGGTATATATGAAAGAGGTGTTCATTCCCATAAAATATTAATTTACCTCACTTTTTTCTTCCTTATTTGATATAATATAAATAAATGAGAAATTCCAGAAACATATAAATGAATTTAAGAGGCTAGATGAGAATATATTTCAAACCTTTCAGCATTTTGAATTCCCTCAAAACCATATTTTCAGATCATTTAACAAAAAACCTCAATTTTAGTTATTTATTAAGGTACATATGGTGTTGATAGTTAGGAATACAATGATACCTTGAAATAAACCACTAAAGGAAAAACCCAACTAGGACATATCCTATTCGATGTATAAATTAAACACCAATGAAGGTTATTGATTAATCTTGGTTGACTGATAGCTTACCACAACCACCATCAGCATGAGGTTCACGAATAAATATTACATTCAATCACACAACCGTTATCCATGTCACAACATGAAAAACTATGTGGCACCAATATCCTCATTGTATATATTTAAGAAAAAAACCTATGTTGAAAGATGACATACTGCATGACACAAATGTCCTCATTGAATGATGTCAACCAATATGGAATCATCATCAATGTCTCAAGATTATAAAATGTGTGACACTAATGAAGTCATTGTACGATGTAAAATTAAATAGAATCATCATCCTAAACTAATTATGTTACATTGAATGGGAACATTTCCTTACAGTGTGGCATTAATGTATATAGCATCATCATCCTTATCTCACTACATTAAACTAATTGGGAAACATACTATTTTTGTGACATTAATTTGTATATCATCGGAAGCCTGTACTCATGATTTCAATCTAAATAGGACACGTCATCCTTAAAATTAATTAAATAACACGACTTCATTCATCCAAATTTTACAATGGAATACACAATGGTAAACAACCTTGGATAATGAAATTATACTATAATCATTCCCTATATAATAAACATGGGACACCTCGTTTCACAAATAATAGTATTTGATGTTATAAATAGAGAGGAAACCACTCCCTAAATCTATATTCTATTGTGATGGGATTAGTAACTATATATGTCTTTATTATCACCTCTATGAGATACGTAGTGATGGTATGGTTCCATATCTTATGTTTGTTCCCATTATCATGTTGTCCGAAAAATCCTTGAGATTTGGTATCATGAAAGTGGCCTAAGTGTAGTATGTCATGATATATTATGAAGAAAGGGTTCCCTCACCCATCCTTTCCTATTGGATCATCACTTATTATCCACAATATCTCTATTAAGACATTTTCACCCCATGTTGGTCAATGTTATGCAATGTTAAATTGATGAATTTCCGATTAGAATACATGAGATTCGTCATGGGATAGTGTACAAGATGATTAAATAAAAAACCTCAACCCAGGACAAAAAAAAAGCCTTACACCATATTGTGAAAATGGGATGTAGAACTATAGCTATGGGAATCCATAATTACATCACTAGAGAGAACACCCAATATTTAATAGTTGTATTTTACCATACAATCATGAAGGAATATGTGTTCCTAGATTCTTATCTACTCACGATTCATAGAAATTCCAAGATCCATTTTCCTAGCCATGTATGATATTACAAAAACATACTTGTTACTTATATATGAGACAAATATACATAGGGAACACCTTACTTCATGGACAACATCATTCTAAATTATTCTTGTATACTTAGACAAACTCCTCGCATCTATCACACTTCATGTCTTAGGAAATTTCATATCAATGTAAACTTTACATATCCATCAGTAACAAGTTGTTTGATACCATGGGACACCTGGATTATCACTTTTCATAATATTCCTTATATTTGATCAGCCTAACCCGCCCATAATAGACCTGTCTAATAAAGTAAAATTCATTCGTAGGAGAGAACTCTTCTATCCCTGTAAGCCATGACAACATCATTTTGGAATCCAATTTCAAACATAATCTATTATAAATCACTGACATTTTTCCAATGTAATTTATAATTATCCTAGAACCCTTGGAATCATTCATTAAATTTCCCCTCTTCATTTCTGAGGAAAGCCATAACATCTTTTCTCCATCAACCTTCATCAATGAATATCTTCAGGATATATGGTACCAGTTTTATTTCCAAAAAATATAGGACATTATGTCATCCTAGTCACATGATACATAAAAATAGGAAAAAGTATTCAATGTGTGATGTTAAAATTTAGTCTTACCTTTTGTAACAAGAAAAGGATTCCATAAAAATATATCTTAAGAAGCCTTGTATCACAAACTTGAGATTCCTCTGATGATATGATTCATCAAATTCCTAAATAAAATTTATAGGGATTCATTATTTATTTTTCATGTTCTGTCACCATCGACCATACTGCATTATGAAAAACTACATGATTAGCGTTCCACTTAAACTGTGTCAAAACACAATAAATATGTCTCAATTGATTTTTGTTATAATAGGATACGTGGTGATGCTAGAATATCATGAAACCAAAATCAACATAAAAATTCCACCCTTCCTTATATATGTTTTAGTCATGAGCATACAAATTTCGTATTAGTTATATATTTGGTGTGTTTCTTTCTTTGATAAGATATGTAGTGATGATCTAATCTTATATCCAAGTAAAACCGTACAAAAAATAATCCCTCACCCACCTACGTGTGGTCTAGTTATATATGGGATGGAATAGTTTTGGTTCTTAACTTGTTTTTGAGCCTGTATTCAAAGAAACAAATCCCCGCTCTCTAAAAATAATACAATCTGTATAGGGAATCTACCATAAAGCGATGAAAGTATTGATTCTATCTTCATTTAGACAAATAGTGACGCATGAACCTTATGTCTCACACCTATCTGTATTTATAAAATCCTCATTTTCAGTGTATAGGTTAGAACTAAATGGGAAAAAAATTATATATATTATCAGGTAATTTTGATTTGAGATTATACATCCTTATTATGACACATTCTGTACATAAACCAAACTCTCTTTTAGGGATGTATGAATATCCATAATCATTCTATGGCCATTTGGAATCTAATGTCGGTTTCTTGAGGAAATATTTTTCTTACTATGGATTGAAATGCCCCAAATTTATTAGAATTAATCTCCCACAAAATATGTCTATCAACTAAAGAAACATTAATCCACTAGAGAGACCTATTAAATTTCCATAATACCCAATAATATTATCATACCATGACACATCATATATTTTTAATCCCCCAAGATTGTATCATAAAACATTTTATCTTTATGGTTGTTAAGGATGGAGTTTTATTGAAATATTAACATGAAAATGGAAAATTGAAAATGTTTTAGTCAAATCCATGTGACCTTATATCATATCCCTCAATCCTTTTTGTTGTATTATGTTATAGTATGTTATCTAAGTCCCAGTTTTATCAAATTAAACTACACTATGCTTTAACCATTATTTCGAAGTGTCCTTTCACCTGATAATGTTCATTTTGGAAGATACACCCTACTTTAGTCAAGCTAAATTTATAATGGAGTGGATTTCCCATTGATGGAAAATGTCAAAACAAACTACCTTTCCATTATCATCCATTTAACCTTGAAAAAACTACCCCTCATGTTCATGAGAGATCTAGATCATTATAAACAACCAGATCATCAAAAATAGAAATTCATATTCTTATAGATAACTTTTTAATTAGGAATTGATATTCACCTGTTGACTTTTCATAAGTCACCCACAAGAAATTGATTATTCAACAGAACGAAAATTTATCCCTATGAGAGTTCTATTCTCTCTATATAATCATTAACAACATCTTTATATATATTTCCTTTCAAACACTCTCTATAGTTCCTCCTCGTGAACTGTTATCAAATCATGCTTTAGATCTAGATATCACTAAATCTTGGTATAAAATTATCTTTAATTTGTTTTAAGAGTATTGGGAGATTATCTTCACACAATCCATTTTGGGGATGTCACCCCACAATTCATGCTCAAATTAGTATGATCTAAAAAATAAATTTTATTTTTTCGACTTGTAGGACTCTAAATTTTTCAATAAAAGAGACATTGTACTAACTAGGCAAAAAACCCACAATGGGAACTTTGTTAAATATTTGATTCATTCCCACTAAGACTTCATTGTATGGGATATTGTAAAATATTAGTGTTGCAATTTAATAAGATAAAAAGATTGTATGGTTTTCCATGTAACCCTAAAAACATTAAAACGGTGCTTTTTCGGTCCCTTGGATAAATAACAAATTAGAGTAGTTTATGATATTTAATCCAAATAATAAAAATTTAGTATTATGGTCAATGTAATTATTCATTTATCCATCCATTATCATCTCCCTAGAAGTTATCATTTCAACATTATAATCATAGGTACTGCATGATATTTTTATCCAGTGAAAAATCCAGTATGGTTATCTAGTAGACTATATTTTGAAAATCATAATGTTATGACTAATTGATACATATAGCTATGATAATGTATACGTACATGAGGTAGAACACGTTTTCAGTTATCAATTTAATATAAACAAAGGAATAACATCCACTATGCAAAGTATATCTATATGAACAATATATTATAGTAATATATGTCACATCCCATATTTTTAAATTTCAATAATTTCCATATTTAAATCCATTATGGCTCGATGGATCACATAAAACATTTGAATATATGTATTATCACTAGCTTGCAATGCCTTCTCCCTTTCAACAGTATCTAGTCACAACTTACCAACATAATCTGGTAGTTGTTTCCATTAATAAATATCCACGTCAGCCGAAAATGGTTTTCGATTAAGAAACTTCACCTACGATATATTCCCTATATATTAAACCAATTGCCTTGAATCCACCCCAGCATGATGAAACTCCTCATTAAGAAGGACATTCCTGGTTGAAGTATGATGGTACATGGACTCTACTATTAAGAGATGTGTTTGGAACATTAAATCCTTATCCAAAGAAGTGATAACATATTCCACAAAAATATGGGTAGTATGAAAATGAATCCCCCAACCCAATCAAGGAAACCATGTTGCATAATTTGTGTCTTTTAATTGTAATGTTTTCTATGGGATCTAAAAAATCAGATTCCATATTTTATTTCATATTTTCTTAAGGGTAACATGATCATATTCAAGGGTATCTTTATCCACAACATCATTTACTCAGATAGTGGAATGTATTGAATATCTATTGAAACATGAAACAATACTGACTCAATGATTTGATAATGGGTTGGCTCTATGGTAACCAACTCCCATGTAGCATAATGAGATTGGGATGATTGTGAAAAACCTACAACCATATAATCTTCTGGAATTATTCCTAGAGTCATATGATTAATGATATCAGTACGAAAACATTTTATCGGAATGGAATGGTTTGATGGTTGGACAATTTACCTTCACTTTTCAAGATGTCATCATCGCTGGCCTTTTTTCACAATAAAAAAATAAGTTTATATCTTCTCATTATTCTTATTGGAATTAGGTTATTATAGGGATTCATGGGCAGTATGTGTTTGATTTTAAAAATTAGTGGACTCTAAAAGCTCCCGAATTGATTCTAATATAGTAGGAATGAACATCATAGAACTGGGAGAATTGGATGGGTCTATTTATTGTTGAGCTTAAGTTTCTCACTCCTTCACCGTCATACTCTCTGGAGGGGATGATCATTATTCTAGGTCGATACATCAAACCCTATAGTCTATTCTCTTGGAGATGTAGAGGTCAATTAATTAGGATTGCAAAACAACGTGGGGCTACGAACCTCCATGATACACTTAGTTGGTCTGGGATTCCATCCAACTCATGTGGAGCTACCAATGTTATCACACTAGTCTATAAAAAATAAGGTTCTACAGCATGTTGGTTGTGTGATGTCTACTACCTCAACAGACCTCTACTACTTCTGGTGAGAGTTAATAAATCATTAAATGGAAACATATAACATAATTACTAATTGGAGATATAAAATCATCACTTCATATCCCGGACTAAAGGTGTATAACCATATTTAATACGTTTCGATGTTTTTAGTGTTTTATATAGAGGGTCCCATATATGGAAAACAGGTGGGGTCGGGGGTGTAATTTCTCTAATAATATCTTTAATAAATACATAAATGTTCTCTTTCACACTGGGAGAGCATTCTATGGTGGCATCCATACCTTAATATTTTTCCTATTCAACAATAGTACCCTTTCAAACGTATTATTGGAAAGGGATACATGAACAAATCTCATCGTCATCCTACAAGTATAATGAGTAGAGAAACATGATAATATAAATAATAGGAAGAGGTGTTTATAAAATCAATAATATTTTCTCTTCACCGAAAATCATTATCTCTACTATGGTTACCAAAATATACACTACTTTATTGGAATAGTTTTTTTCCCTTCAAATAATGGATACATTTTTCATAATCATCCAAGTATATTCCCGCATCATCGATATTCTCATGGAATGTGATTTTCTTGGGATTAGTGATCATCCCATATAACATATGATCAACACAATATTCCTAAGATCATATTATTTTTCTTCATATAATGTGATCACCCTCAAATCAAATTAATTCCAATATATTGTTAAGGATACTGTAAATAGAATGAATTGTATGGGAGGATACATCTTTTAAAATTTGGTGAGATACAATGGCCACATATTATTCCTTGTAAACTCTACCCCCTATGACACCCTAGGGATTGGTGATTCTGAGGACTCAACTGGGGAGGAGGAAAATTATCCCTAATAATGATTTTACATGTTGGGATCACTTTATCATCACCCCCCCTTAAATTTGACTATAATCGTCTTCACTCTCATTTTCCTCATGCCTTAACATTTCAATCACCCACCAGGTAAATCTATATTGATAATGTAGTGGTTGAATATTTTTTTCATGATCATGATTATAAGATTCCTCCATATTAGGGTAATCATCATGAAAAATAATTCCATGTGCTAATACATGGCCATATGGGTGTGATGAAACCACTTCATCATAAATAAAGATCCAAATATCATTGATGGGAATCGAACTCTACAAATTATACCATTATATTTGGTCTATTTGATAATCATCATTAAGGGGGATGGGTTCATAATCATGAGGGGAAGTGTCAGAAGCCTAGGTGGTTGAACTCCAAGTTATCTATATATTTCATGTGGGATATAATTTAGATAGTTTCTTGGATTATTCCAAGGCCTAGAATATCCATTTATATAGTTATGATCCCAATCAGCCTTAGGTACTAGAAGACCATTAACTACATTGTCCAGGATTTCTAGTTTGTCATGAGGATGTGATTGATTGTGTGATTTAACAAAATTCCTAGTGAGTGTAGACTAATGATATAATAATGATTGTATCCCAGTCTGGAGACATGTTTCTTCCAGAGCAGACATCATGTAGCATTGTCAAGCCCCCATTAAATATTTATTCTTCTGCTCACTAATGATGGACGTTGGACACCTCAACTGAATATAGGGGAATTATCCATTAAATCAATAGGTTCTATTCTATTCACATACCATCTTCCCATTGATTCTGGTATCCATGAAACCCTCTCTCAAAGAGATTATATATCCTCTCCTATCATATCCTCTAGAGGCTTCATTTTACAAGGAGTTGGTAAAGGAATCATGATGAATATAATTGAAATGATAATAATGGTTGAGATGATCAATTAAATCATGATCTTTACAAGACAATACATTTACCACAATTATACAATAATTATATGGATGGAATATAACATTCAGAATCCATTGGTGGTGGATGAATTCAAAACCTCCCATGTGGGATACTAGCTAACTCCCGATTACATGAAAGGATCCCACTAGCAGATAATGTGACATATCCTAGATTATGAATTTGAGTAGATGGTATATCATTTTCTTCACTAGGAATTTTGGAATAATATAACATTCAGAGGGCAACTGATCATCAATAAAAATTGTCTTAAATGTGAAATAGATTCTGAATTTGTCAACATGTAGTATCAATCGACTATGAAACATCAAGATAAAGGCTACCAATAGAAATAGTTAGTCAACACCTGATATCATCATCTAACCCCACTCAGAAAACAGACCCCCTCAATCATTTTGAAATATACACCAATACACCATTATTCTCACAGGTGAGGAATTTACTTAGGATTCTTGAAGAAGATTTATGGTTTGGTGTCCTGGAATAATGCATAATCAAGTCATAAAATGGATCATCCAACTTTGAGAAAGGTTCTAAATTTATAATATCCTTTTCGTTAACAATATATTTCTTTTAATGTTAATGGTTCATCTATATTTCATACCAAACATAATAGGGTGGTATAAATTCATCCTACATATCACCCCTGATTGGGACTCCCATTATCATCTGGTTATCCCGATGACTAATACCAACCACCTTACGCACCAAATTTAAGATACTATGGTCATGACCTATATTACATACCAAATTATCCTACATGGGGAAGGCATGACTTTTATGACTACCCAAACTACTTTATTATCATGGACTTCTCGGTAATTCCCTAGTAGAAATGTATTCCTTCATTTAGCACCCACACAGTTTCTGGTATAAAAAAGAGAATAATTCATAATAAATCATGTGGGGTTGGATTCTCGAATCAATGGCCCCTTAGATAAGTTTTTATCTCTAAGAATACTATTATTCATCCAAATTAAGGTACTCGGTTGATATACCTATTAATATATTGGGATTGAAACATCTGATGGATGCCCAAATCAATATAGGGACATTGTTTTTGAGACTTGATATCCCCTTTGTCCTACACTCATAAGTCCCACCAGAGATCTATGTATTATGTTGATGTTGATTCAGAAATTATTTTCAATAGAATTGATCTAATAGTTCCTTCACACCACATTAATAGAAATAGTAGAGTAGGATGTGAGTGAAATATATCTGATATTCTCTTCAACAAAATTAAGAAATAAAGGGTCAAAAATCGGATAAATGAAAAATATAAATCACTGTATAACATAATATGTGGTCTATGAAGCATCATTCTGCGAAGAGTCTACCAGTGAATCATCTATTCATGAAATTTATATCTTCCATGAATCTGATGTATTTTATATAACAGTGAGAATGAAATAAGTGTATGGGAAATGAGAATTTTTTGTGAAAAATTCAATAAAAATGGAGCTGAAACACATGACCAACAACCGCAAGGTGGTTCATAAAGGGTTCAGTTCATAGAGAAACTCGATAAATGAAAAATAAGTTTCAAACCCTAATTATAGGATTTGACTCCATCATTGGTCCCCATGTGTAAATCAGAATTTTCCAAATAAGACAATATTCTTCACTAGAATAAACTAAATTTTGTCACAATCAGTGAAATTTCAAATTGGGGGAATTTTTTTTGGACCTAAAAATTCCTCATTAAAAACATAATGGACTTCAAGAATTTGAGTACTGATCATTTAAAAAATCGGATAAATAGATTCAATAGAAATATTGTTTTAAAGCAATGCATTTCTACATAAAATACATGTTATGTAGAATGACTTTCTCTATCATGTGTTACAAATGAAACTACTTTCATGATGTGGCAGTGGTCTCTGGAGCCCATGAAAAATACCAAACCTTTTATGGGAAAATATGGTGTTTTCATCCCTTGTAGTGAAAATTTATTTTTTTCAGTCTAGAAAATGTTTCCCTTCCCCCAAAAATGATTAGTTGTTTGTGATTCGGGATGGTGATTTATGTCCCCCTTAAGTGAAATAATTTGCAGGTCAAGAAAATATTAATTGGGATAACATAAAATATGTCCCCAGGGTCAACCATTGACATTTATATATCATGATATTAATCCTCCTCCATTCCACAATAAAACTCCCATGGGGTTCTAAATATATGATGGATAAGAACCAGGTGCATGGTTTGAAAGACATCGATTTCCATAAAGTACTATAACTACATAACAATTATGTAGAAATTGTATTCAGATAAACATAACCTATAAAATAATATTTGAGGAATACATTACTCAATAATATAACTATATGGTCCAATTATGGGAATTCGAATTTCATAATGGAGACATATGTGGAATGTGCGACATCTTCTGTAGCAATGTGCTACATAGATAGAACAACCACCCACCAAGAAAATGTATTTGTTGATGTAAGAACACCTTGCATAGAAACATGCTACCCAAAATTTTTCATCCTATGATTTCATCTTTTGTGCACCATTTATTTCCTTTGAAATACCATTATTCCCCACATTGGTATCTCCACAAACCCTTCAAAGGGAATCAGTCCAAGTACTTTCCCAAAGCCACAAGATATGTATAATCACATCAACAAGTCATTTTAATGAAAAATACCTCTAGTAAATGGGATGTTGTTTTTAGCCTATATAACAATTTGGATCTTTTTAACTACTAGGAATGTATATTATCGTGGTAATGAAGATCAAGACCATTGGTTTGGGGCCAAATGGATCCATAGGCTAGGTAGTTACATTTGTTTTCAATAGCACCTCCCTCATACTCTCTTCCACTAGTCATATGGGGAGGAGGGTAAAATAAGAGTTAGGGAATCCCTCATATATTAAGACCATATCATTTTATATAATTAATCACACTACTCAGCATATTCATCTATTGGTCCATAGCTAGATATGAATCCATTTGTTACTATCATGGTTACCAAAAAACTATCATTGAACCCAATGACATTTCACTCTCCCATTGGGAAAGTTATATGAAAACTATATAGGATATACCATGTAATTGAAAAAAAGAGACTATAAAGGAACTAAATCTCTCTCATTCCCTCTCCCATTTGGTTATTGCCTTCTCCACCAGCCAAAAAATTTGATTTTGTGATTTCTAGTTCTAAAGCTTCATCTTATATTTCACCCTGAGGATCACATGGGATTATTGGTTTGTGGTGACCATGGAATCTAACAAATACAATGAAATGATGCTACCCCCAATATGTAAGACTCAACCAAACCTCCAAATCACTATGAATTGAGACATTCTTCATAGATCCTAAAACATTGGCCTCCTATTTTTTATAATCCCCAATCCCATGTGACGATCCTATAAAAGCATCATATTCACCAAGAGACATAACATCAAAGGGTTGTATTCCTAATGAAGAATGAAAATGCGAATCCCCCATAGGTGTAATACCACAACTCATAGAACTACATTTTCTCTAAGTCTAGACCTACTCGGATATATTGGAAGCCTATCTACGGTCTAAATCCAAACCCACCAAATCTACATAATGTTTTCTAGGTCATATCCCTAGTAGGTTCATGTATATCTCATAGGGAAAAATTACTTCTAAAACACTCTTAGTAAATTCCTTATAGAGAGACATTACAAATAAATCATGACACCGATTGGGATACCACATCTTTTCTACATCCCTTAAACCATTTCAGGTTCAGTTTGAAGAAAATATTAATTGTTCATATTCCACCTAGTCGACTATATTGTATGATTTTTGACATCATGGTTATATCCTTATGAGATGACCATAAATGTAATGATGTGTATTGTTAAGTGGCACATAACTACCTGGGTTCAGATTATCTTCACATGTATATGTAAGAATCTAATCTTATGGGTCCAATATCTATATAAAAATATTGATCATCTCCTTAAAATATGGTAAATTCTAGAGTACCCCATTATGTGGCCTAAAATTAAAATCATAATGATAAACGAAATAAGAATATATTATTTGAATATAAAAAGGTACCATTAAAGGGGGACCTTAGTTATATCTAGATATCCACATCAACGGAGAACCACAAATACATATAGAAAATTCTGTGTTCAATCATATTATTAATTTATTGTTTATTCAATGGTGACCCAACTGATACTTGGGAATGAATTGTAGATTTAGGAACATGTCCTGAATAAAAATACTGGAGAGTCATGGAATAGGAAATAATTCCACCAAAAGGGTTTCATGATCTCAAAATACCATCTTATTGACCAATATGTGTTCCTATGTGTTGTCATCCATGTTTCCTAATGAACTCCTTACATTGGAAATTATCTCAATGAATAATCAAGGATATAAGAGAATGTGGGTGTTCCTCCTACCATGAAAAAAAACCCATTGGAAACTATCCCATATCAAATGGTTATATAAAAAAAACAAAGACCTTACAATATATTTATTTTTAAATTAATTCAATCTCTTTGATATCTTGAGATACTCAAAAAAATTGTTAAATAAAACACGATACTCTATTAAAATATTATTATTTGAACATTACCATTATAACCTAGACTATATGTTTTTGAGTATTTTTAATAATAACGGAAATATAAAAATATTTATTATAGATATATAAAATAAATAAAATATTTATCAATTTACTAGAAATAACATAAGAATGATTTATATGTGAAAGAAATCATTTCATAAAATCTAAATTTTTCTGAAAGGGCGATTATTCATTCATGTTGAACATGATCTAAAATATAATTTATGAAATTTTAAAATATTTATTTCAAATAAATAATGAATAATTATCTTATGGTGAACTATTTTTATATTCAAAAAATTTTATTTCCATGATAAACTGTGAAAAAATACTAAATTTTAATTGAAAACCGGATTTTCATATAAATTATTTATAATGATTATTTATTATTAAAATTTATTTTAAACAAAAATAATTTGAATTATATGTATTCTAATCAAATTAATGCCATTTTAATAATTTAAATATCAAATTTTTATAAGAAACATTGCTGACTCTTGTACATTTTCTTTTCAAAACCCAATATTATCACCACTTAATGGAATTAATATGGAATTTAATTTTGCCACTAATTTGAATGGGATTTTGAAAAATGGATTGTATAATTTGAATAATCATAATATATATTACATAATACGGTCAAAATAATGTTTTACTTATATATATTCATAAAATAATAAAAAAATTACAAAGTTTAAGGTAAACACTTATTCCCATGGGGGTTGCGCTAAAAGGATAAGGACTGAAATGACCAAAATAATAATATGAAATCTCTTTTATGGAATTATATTGACCATATAATTTATAATTGTAAATAATTATCCTTTTTTAATTCTTTTATCATGTGAATAACGTTAGTATCCCTTTTCCTTTAAAAAATTACACGTGTGCCTCGTCTCACCAATAAAATACCAAGCACATTCTTCAATTCATTAAACAACCCAACCATTATGGATCACCCATGACCTATCCAAATAAAATCCCAACCTGAATAAAAATCTATAGTATCCATATATTGGTCACAAATCCATTCTAGTAATACATTATGTATAATCCAAAAGAGGCGGTCCAAGAAGAGGTAAAATTCATAACATTGCGTTTTTTGTATTATATTTTCATTAAAATCAATAAATTAAAATTCATTTATGGTTATATAATTTTAATGGTATAAAATATTTAAATATGTATTATTATTTAAGGTAAAAACCTACAAACATACCCACTTTCATCAAATGGGTTATGAAACCATCATTCGTGTGTCTGGAGGAATACAGCCTAGAGAACCACTATAATTCATTTTTCTATTACCAACTCAAACAGTTTGGTTGGATAATGGATCTAAATTTTAAATGTAATTTTGAAAAAATGTTTCATTTTTGGATTTATTATATTATTTATGCCTTTTAACATTCCATTTTATAGTGGATATGATAATTTAACTTCTATATATGGTGGTCTACCGTCTCACAAAATGATGTTTTTCATTTTCCACTGAAACATTAAATGGTAATAATAATGATATATTTGATGACTATATGTGATATAAATGAAATACCAATAATATTCATGAAATATATATAATTATTCAAAGATAATATATAATTTTATTTCTTACATCCTCACACACATAAAGATGATATCATCAATCATGTAAGTGAAGACTACCACCTTCCCGAAGCTATGTGAATCTATTTTCATATTCACACTACCTAGACGATATATATAATTATATTTAAAGAAAAAATACAGTATATATTATATAATGATCCTTTTAAAAAATAAAAAATTACTTAAATTTTTTTCTTAAGGATCATTGAAAAATGAAAATGTTACTCATGATTGCATTTGACCTACCATCTCTGTGACATTAATGCAGCTCATTTTTCAAATCGATTGGTCAAAATCCGATTCAGAACTAGAATTTATTTATATATATGAAAATTAATTCATGATTAATTTTAATTATACGATTAAATTTTTTCCTTTTTAACATATTTAACCTTCCAACTTCATTCTTATCACATAATCTGAATATAATCAAAATAATATACCAAAAATTAATTGATTAATTTACATATAGTAGACATACTTCAATTTCACAAGTTTTTTCAATTTTTTAGTGTATATAATACACGTTATATATATTATATGATGAATTAATTTATATTCCTACAATTTAATCTTCCATTTAGTTCTAATTATTTCATGAGTCTCATGATATGAAAGTTACCAATGGATTAATGGTTCAATTCAAAATCTAATTATTTTTGATAGTTTTTTATTAAGTATACCATGAGAGATTTATATTATATTTTCATCTTGAAATAAATATATTTTATTATAATCTGAATATTCATGATATTTTTCAGTATATAGTTTCATTCCCCTTAATTGTTGCAGTATATCATTATAAAATATTTTAAAGCAAATCTAATGTTATTTCTCACTTCAATCGATAATATATTCTCTCCCAAAACCATGTTTTCTATAACAATATTCAAACCTGTTTTATCATTAAAAAATTTTATATTAAAAACATTTTCCCATGATTTATATTTTAAAAAATGTTTTGGAGGGATTCATCTTATCATTTTCTAAACATGTAATTTTTTTAACCTTTCTATAATGAAAATTTAATATTAATTTTAACTTATAAAGCAGTTAGGAAATTATGTTATGTCATGACCGTATTTTATTTAAATCATACACCTAATGATTATAATGTTTTTTTGAAATAATTATTTTAATAATATTCTATATATATTATTATTTATAAGGATATTTTATATGATAATAATTTTAACAATATATTATGAATTCTCTAATTTTGAAATAAAAATGGATATGTTCAATGAAAAGTAATTTTAAAAAATTATTGTTCCATGTGATCATTCAAAATAAATATTCATATAAGAAGACATAATGTTATGATTCTTATGTTTTAATTAGGTTTAACTAAAATGATACAATAATAATAATTTCTCCAAATGGTATTTGATCAGTTTGACTAGGGATATTCTAAATTGATTCAATTCACATTACATTGGATGGTATAAGCTTTTATTTATTTATTGGGAAATGTATAAACATTTATATGGTATTTTAAATATTAATATTTATAGGGATTATGTTTAATCCATTTCATACGATGAATGCATTATACTTAGTATGTGACGGTAGGGGCTCATTATATCCCCTTGATGCATCAATAGATATCATGAGACACACTAGATTGGGCTTTGGTTGAAGCCTTTTCTGTATACATATATCTTTTCGAAGAACCCCTTGATGGTATTAGTTTTCAAGTAATAATAAATTGATGGTATGTTTTCTTTGTCTACTGGTAGAGATTCAATCATTATGAATTCAGATATTGATATTCCACGTGATTATTTGATTAGTTATAGTATCATTGTTTATGATTCATGTTCATGAGATTATTTATATGTAATTATTTTTTTCATTTTTTTTAATATCATATTATTCTTATGTTATTGATTAAAATTCATGTGTTCGAGTTATTTAACATGTCATATTTATTATTCCTTATTTACTCATTTCTTTCATTTTATTCATTCCCTTAATGAGAATCTTTGATTTCCCCGTTCTTATATTTTATTTTACTAATGATACACAGAAGTGTTTATTAATTGATATGTAATAATAATATAAGGGGGATAATGGAATTATAAAACAAAATACTTTGTGTATTTTATGTCTTCAATTGTAATAATAATTTAAATTATTTTTATAGTTTTCCATTACTAAAAAACAATTCGATCCATTGGGATGTAATTCCTTGTAACTTATACCATTTTAGAAATGTTTACATAAGCTTTAGAAAAGTGGGGACATGTTTCTGTAGTTTCTATTAAAGTATGTTTAGTAGAAACAATGAGAACATGATTTAGGAAAACATAATTACAAAAACATAACCATATTATAGGCATTAATGAGAAACTTATATTAATATATAAATGCTTTGGAAAGGAAAAAATTATTATTTTTCCTATAAAAACATAACTATATAGTAAATACAATTTCATATGGTTATGGAATATTTTTAACAAGTGTTATAACTTCGAAAAAGATGTATGGGGGCATGGACCGATATTCACCAGGTGATTGACAATAGGCCTGAACAAAAAACTAATTAGACACACATATAAGATATTCATAACACAATTCACTTTATATTTTCATAATATTATTAATTAATTTAAAATAATGGTAACCCTGATGAAAGTGGGTTTAAGATCAGGATATTATCGATGCATAAAATTTTCAATTTATGTTATGTATTTCAGTATTTTTTGGATCATAGATCACGATTCATAATAATATGATTTAATCTATTTAATTAAAACATTAATAAATTGTACATATCATAACTAATGATAACCACATCAATTTACATATTCCATTGTGTTAAAATTATAATTTATTACTTGTTTTGAACCCATTCATTCAAAGGAAAATAGTATCCCTCATATTCTCATAATGTGAGGACATTGAATCATGTTCTTAGAAGTCATAGAAAAAATATTATAATTACTATGGATTATAATATAAGTAAGATTATAATATGAAGATAGAAAATATATAATTAAATAGAATAAGAAAAAGAAGGTTTTCCCAGTTGTGATAATTTTAGAAATAGATATCTTGTACTTTTATAAGTGGAATGTGAGTTTATAAATGTTTGGAGAGAAACACATCTATTATCATGATTTAAAGGTAAATAAAGAGTCTTAAATGTTAAATGATTCATATTTATTTAAATGGGGAACTACACAATTGAATTTATCAAGTGTTCGAATAAGATAACTCAATAGTAGCTAATTTATTAAGGACAAGATGATTCTATTTCCACAGATGAAGTGGAATGATTTTTATTATTGTTTTTTATTGATGAATTATTTCAATTGAGAATTTTATAAATGATATCAAATTAAGAATAATTTTAAATTATTTCAGTAGTTTATTAATTTTCATCCGTAAAGAGCATTTGAAATCTTATGTCAAATGTTACTCAAGAACATGAAAATTATCCAGTTGAAATTTTACATTCATAGAAAACACATAATTGAGGGAAATGTAATTCTTAATATGTTCCTGATGTTGAGATATAGATGTTAGGATAAATAAATGATTGATATGGGTAAAATTTAGTACCTTGGAACTAAATAAGGACATGCATAAAATGTGGAATATTCTATCATTTGTGGAATTAACTACTTTCTATGACATATCCAATATATCCAATAAATTAGGTTTTTTTATGAAAGGTGGAATAATTCACGTTTTTTATTAGTTTCAATTGTAACTATTTTTATTTAATTGTTTTAAAGGAATTAATTATGAAGATATTCACATGTTTGGTATATGATTATTAAGAGCTAAACTATGTTGTTTTATATATTAATGATAATTAAGTATTAGAAATTAAGTGACAATATTTCTATAATTATAGATTTTAATCATTGTAAAGGGTTATAATGTGAACTATTTATGAAATGGTATATGTTGTAATTTTGATATGATTTAATTTTGTAATGTATTAAATCAACATATGAGGATTTTTAATATTGGATAACATGTGTTAACCATTTATTTATAATAAAAACTAGACATTTTCGGAATGACTTGTCATTTTAATATTGATTTTTTGATCCCTTAATTCTTAATAAATAGTAAATACATCTTAATTACTTAGAGTAAGATGTGAATATTATATTGATGAATGAAAAACTAAAGTATAATATTTTTCTTATGAAATGGAATGAAATCCTATAAGTAAATCAACTCATTATAATTCATCAATATTGAGAAAAGAATTCTAAAAAACATTTATTCATTTACCGTCACTTATGATGATATGAGTGAACATTTCACACCTGTTTGGTTTATGATTTTGATTTTTTTTATATTAAAAATAGCATAATATTTATTATGATTAATGATCTCTATAATTCTACAATATTATTTGTGTATTATTATTTCATTTCCCATCCAAATCATCAATCAACCCAATATTCTCATATTGTATGCCTTATTATATATTACTCCATACGAAATTACAATTTTCTGAATACCACTTCATGATGATATTTTATTAACCCTTCATATGAATTGATATTTCATGAATTATATTTAAAATTTACAATCCAATTATTACATATATCAAGATTAAATTGTGAGGACTAAATTAATTTATGGGGGTTGAATATAACACATAGAGCATTAAAAATAGGAACACCATGTTTGATATAATATGTCTCATGGAAAAACAATAAGATAAGATAATTAAAAATATAAAGAAATTATGATATATTTATTCTTACGTTAATTAACTCTATTTGATTACTAGTGATGAACGCAAGACTGGGTTTAAAAACAATAAAATTTATAAAAAATACTTTTTTTAAAAAATTAACATTTAACCTAGACATTATGTTATCATGTACTAATATTAATAAATTAATTGTGAAATTTTTATGTTTTTACAATTATAATATATATTGAATTTATATTTATATATTATAAATTAACTAATAATGATTTGAATTAGAATGAAATATTTTTGTGATGCATTATTTCCCTAAAAATGGGATTTGTCATTCTCCTTGAAATCAAACTAATATAAATTTAAAACTCTATTATAATATTTTTAATAATAAATAAATAATTTTTTAAATCATTATTTTAATATTAACTGATGTGTAATTTTTTGGATTTTTAGAGAAGATTCATTTTTTATGAATAATGAAAAATACTAAATTTTAATTGAAAAAACATTTTCATTAAAATTATATATAATGTTAAATGATATATTAAATTATATTTAATGTTATATTAGTCATATTTTATATATTCTATAATAATCTAGTTCATTGGAATCATTTTAATATAAAATTTTGAAATAAAAAATTAATAATCTTTTGATCATTTTCTCATTAAAATCCTAATTTCTCATCGTGTAAGAAATATTATTTTTAAATTAAATTTTTCCAGTTTATGTGAATATAATTTTGGAAAATTAATCCCATATTTTGAAACAAAATATTTTATATTACCTAATAATATAAATATTTTTAAAAAAAACATAAATTTGAAAACACTAAATATTAATTACCACAATTATGTAATATAATGATTTTCTATGGGACAAACTAAAAATAGAAGTGGTAAAATGTCCTAGAAATGTTTCAAAAATATATTATCCATAAATATATCTCCTCATAATGAATTATTCACGAGATTAAATAACTTTTTAACCATTTATTTTTAAAAACATAGGAACTCTCAATTAATTTCAAAAATTACAGGTGTACAGTCACATAACCTATTAATTTCCACCCAATATCCTCACTCCTTAACATCTAAAACCCAATTTTTATCATTGATTCCCTATAAGAAAACTCAAATACATTCATAGACACATCCTAGAAATGGTTTTTAGAAACTGAATTAAGGAATACATTAGGTATAATCTTGAAGGTGTAGATATGAAAGAGGTATTATTAATACCTACATAATTTTGTACTTCTTATTTACCTCTATAAAATTATTATTAGGATTTTATTATTTAAATAAACCAGTATTTACATGAAACATTAATGTTATTATTTTTATTTAATGAAAAAAAACAATCCCCATATCTACTAAATGGGTTATGAAATCATTATTTGATTATACAACAGAAAATAACATTTTGAACCAATGTTGTTTGTTTTTTCATTAACACATCTCATTGTTGGGTATTATTATGGATGATATATATATATATATAATATTTATGACATAATTATACATAATTATTATTTATGTCATATATAAATTTCTAATTTAAATTACATTGGTGACACAACAATGTCACTTGTGTGTATGGATGACTACCACCACATGATGTGATGTCATTCGATATTCACTAACTAAATATAAAGAGGGTAATATAGATAATATTAATGATTATATGTGATATAATTGACATAATTATTATATTATTTTCTTATATATCACTATTATAAGATTATATATCATTTTATTTTATATCATTTCTCTCATAAACATATGATAACATCATTTGTGTACGTGTGGATTTCCACCTTCATAAAGCAATATTCATGTATTTTCATTTCCACAGCACAATAATTATATATAAAAAATATTTAAATAAAAAATAATATTGGTTATATTTATCACTATATAATGATTATATCTTACTTAACATGTTTCCATAATGACCAATAATATATAAAAAAGTTTATCATGTTACTGTACGACCTACCAGCTCTGTGATTTTAATGTAGTTAATTTTATATATACACTTTAATTATTGGTTTTAAAAGAATAATTTATTTAAAAATATAATATTTATTTAAATATAACTATTCTAGAAATGATTAAATAAATATCGGACAACAATCATCTTACCGAAGTCATTTTTGAAACATAATCCAAATTCCATCAGGACATATGACGTAAACATGTTTAGTTATTTAATTAGATATAACATGATATTATGTGAAAAAAATGAATAATGAATTTTAGAAATGTTTATAATAAAGTAAATTATCATCATATAATTATTTCTTATGAAGATGATGAATATGTGGTATGATTTAGACTCAAAGTAAGGGTTTCTCTTCAAAATTTTACTTCTGTAAGACATATGTCATATTAAACCTATTTTTATTTTATTTGTTGTATATAATATTATATTTTTATTTTATATAATTATATAATTTTTATTTATACTATTTTATGTTTCATATATTTTAATTTCATTCATAGGGATCATGATACAAATGTTATCAAATTTGTATGGGTTTATTAAACAATCAAATCAATATTAATGATTTTTATGTTTCCCATAGGGAGATCATTTTATATTTCAATCATTTAATAAATCTATAATATTATACAATATTTATTAATGAAGTTATTAAATTAATATCACAATTTCTTCCTCTCTTTTTTACGTGAAGTTATTTCTAAAATATACTTAATAAAATCAAAATTTATTTATCCCTTCGTTAGAAAATTGTTTTCCATAAAAAACTATGTTATCTGAAAATGGATTATGATAACATTTTAATACTCTCGAAATTAAATTATAAAAAAGTTATTTCACATTTTTTTAATTTTAAATAATGGTTTTAATGTAATATTCTTCTATAGTTCCAATGAATTGTAACTTTTATAAACATTATACAGTGTCATAGAAATTTTCTTTTCATCTTATAAAACATGAATGAAATTTATTATCATCTTAACCATCATTATATTAAATCATAATGTTCTATTTTATGAAGTTATTTTTAATTAAAATTATTATCCTAATATTTTTTATTATTTATTTTTAAATGTGGTTTCCAATGTAAATGGTTTTGAATATATTTTATTAATATTCCAACTATATAAAAATGGTGATATTTAAAGGAATTTAATTTTCCTTGAAGAATTTTACTTGTGATATTTTAAAATCATTATTGTATGAAATGAAATCCTTATACATTACACACACATTAATTATATTGTAATCCAATTATTTCATTCTCTTTATATATTCGGATAGTTTATGGTCTGATTGACTAGGTGTTTACTATGTCGATACCATTCAATTTACTCTGTATAATTTAAAATAATGTTTTTTATTGGAGATTGTATTTAAATTTAATATTCTTGTTCCAATACAAATATATAAGTGAATTATGGTTCATTCTATTCATATATATAATTATGTTGAATTAGAATGTGATGGGTAGAGCCCACTTTAACTCTTCAATGCATCGGTAAGAGTCATGAGACAAAATATATTGGGTTTTGACTGAGGCCTTACCAATTCATATAGATTTATTGGAACATGTAATCAATGATTTTATATGTATTGACAGAAGGCCTCGATGGTATATTTTAGATGTCCAAAATTATTCCTTCCATCATTATGAATTTTTTTATTGATATTACTTATGATTATTTGATTAGTAATAATATCAATATCCATGTTTCAATGACATATGATAATTTATATGGAATTCTTTTATCCCAAAATTTTTATTACATATTATGCGCATGTTATTGACTTTGTGGTAATTTTCATTAATTTACATTTCCATACATATTATGCTTTATTTATTCAGAGCTTCCCCTAATACGAATACTATAGTTGTGCATCTGATCTCACATATTTCTTATGTTTTATTTTCCCTATGACGCTATGTAGTGTTTTTTTACAATATTCATGTATAAACTAAGGTAAATATTGTAATTATAGAAAAAAAATATTTTTGTACTTTATGTTTTTAGGGGTAATAAAAATTTCAAGTATGTATCTAGTTTTTAAGAATACAAATTGATGAAGTCATTTGGGATTTTATTCCTTATATCTTATATCAATGTGATAAATTATTCATTGTCATAGGCTACTAGGGTTGAGGATGTACATAGGTATTCACATGAAACAATACATGGTGATGGGTTTCCATTTCCTTTTGTGTATAGGTAATCATTGTAAAATCCCCTTACAATTTTGTCACTAATCCTTAACTTAATGTAATACCAATCACTGATATACAAACACTGAAATAACACTCTCATTTTTATCCCAAATACATTACAATATTATATATCCAAAAACCTTTTTACATCATCGATGAATATAGAATGATGAACTATGAAATTAATCCAATGTATCCCTCTTCATGTAGGGTATGGGTTGGGTAAAAAATTGTTTATAAACCTTATTATTTCATAACATTGTTGAACTAATGAACATTTTTCACATTATTATCAGTTATATATCAACATTTTATCCTTTTTAAATCATTACAAATATAGATGGTTTAAAACACATTTTAGAAAGGAAATGTTTTCCCATTCCCTCAAGACATCCAAATACATCCTTTCTAAATTTAGATATTTTAGGCATTTTTTTCCTCATCATACAAATGGTAGACTGATTATTTAATCTAAAAACATTCTCCACCTCATTAACATTACAATGGTTGAAATTTCTTGAGAATTAATAACAAATAATCAACAAAAACTACATCCTCTAGTGCATATTCACCTCTTTATGAGGGAATATATAATTCAAACATCTACAAACAACAAATATATCACATTACTTTCTATATAATGAAAAATAATTGACATAATTAATTGAAAATTTACTATATACTTCTCTAAATTATGATTTATTTTTTTATCATTAATCATATAATTCAATGATGCATAAGTTTCCAACATTCAATTTAATATGTGCATTCAACCCAGTCCATTCATTATTATATCAAAATAAATAATAGTCAATTACTTATTTTAGGGAAGCATACACACATGATATTTGACTAACATTATCTCTAATTAATTGAATATTTCCTCACATACATCTATCTGATGGAATATTCCTCCCTTTTTGTTAACATGGTTAGTGTATTGGATATTTTTGAAAAATATTCCACACTCCATAGGTAATATCTATCCAAACTAAGAATACTATGGAACTGAGTCACCATGGATGGTCTAGAAGAATGTTCAATAACATCTACTTGTGATTGATCTATAAATATACCGTGTATGGATTGTATATAATCCACAAATAAATCTGTTTGTAACAAAACATTACTTTTTAAAATATTTCATATGACTTATAAGTCTGTAGTGTTTTTAGTTCAATCATCAGGTGATATTAGGATCTTCCTTTCTCTTTGAGTATATTTAAGACTATAATGTATTTATACTACCTCAAACTAACCACAATAATATATAAATACTATAATTATTTAATATAAAAATACAATAAGGGACTAATTAAAACCAAATGGAATACCCATAAATAAAAAAATTCAATAACATTTATGGAATGTTATCATTGGTAAATACTCACTCTTAACTGTTAATTTATGAAATATATAATGATTTTAAATATCTTAATAGTATTGAGATATATTTAATTTTTCAATAAAGTCCATAATATATGTTAGAGTATAATAGTTATTAAAATATTCATTTCTATGTACCCAATAATAAATGTTGAGACAAATTGATCTCTTTTTGTTCTTAACAAAAAGAACAGAGTAACCGCAAAGTGAGGCCCTTTTTCGAATAAATCAATTTACAATTTTTTCTTTTAATTACATTTTCAATTCTTGAAATGCAATTATAGATATTCCATTTTGTTTCCTTGAAAAAATTATATCTCCAATTATGCATTATATTTAAATGTCAACTTCATGATTTAGTACAATACTAGGGACATATTTTGGCAACACACCAACAAACTCACATAAAATAGGCACATCATTGATGTTGATTTTATCATCAAACATCCATGATAAAATAACCCTTTTAATATGAATCCAGACCCCTATATAGGTTGTGATTTTCTTTTGAATTGCATTTTTAGAATCCCTAAAATTAATGATCATAGGATGGTTCAAAATATAATATCTCACATCCCTTCATCAGAAAATGAAGTGTTATTTATGTAAATAAATCCTATAGAAACCTAAGGAAACATAGAATTCATCCATTTTGAAAATAAAAATATTTTAAGGAAACACATTTCTAGAAACATCAATATGTAATGAGTCATATACTTTAGATAAAATAAATCTACCATTAGAGGATTCCATAGGTAATTAAATTTCTAATCAATATGGTTGTATTTTGATACCCATTGAAAATTATACAGAAATAAAAGTTTTTTTAGATCCAAAATAAAACAATATATTATATTTTTTATATGTGATGGTTTCTTTATCTTTCACCAAGACATTACAATATCCCAAATCAGTAATAGTGAAAAAAATTTATTTCTTTTTTTCTATTGGGGAATAGATATTGTTTATGATGATAATCATCATTAACATTTAGATTTTTGAACTAATTTATATAACAACCATTCTACATGCATTTTAAACATTGTATTTTGAGTTGTAAAACACCAATATTTTAAAATAAAAATTTATTTGATAGTGTAATCCATCACATGAGCCTTAGCCTAGTTGTTGAGACTCTTAATTCCATCCAAGAGACCTAGGATCATATCTAGGCAGAGGCACAATTTCTATTTTGTAGAAGTATTGTAGTGATAATTGTGTAGTATTGTACTAGTATTGTAGCGGGAACAGTAGTAGGCACTGTTTGGCACTGTGGCTACCGATAATTTACCCCTGATGGGGAATTAGAGCGACCGATTTGGTCCCCATGTCCATTAAGTCCTTCGGGCCACCCAAGACATCAGGACAATAAGGCCTTCAGGCCACCTCTAGGACTTCGGGCCACCATAAGTGGATATGAAAAACCGAAAACCGACAAGGAACAAGCTCTATAAGGAGGATGACCAACGAGCTTTCACCACAGAAGAAGCTACATGGATTGCAAGAATGATACGGTATGGAACTTTCCATCAGGATAACCTTGTGCATGCAAGAGATAGCCTTGCCGAACAATCATGCGAAGGGGGAGAGCTAATTTCAGGATGAAGATGCTGGGGAGAAGTAGTTCCAAGTAGATAGTCTGGGATGTATGTGATGTTTAAAACCAATGGGTAATAAATTCATCTAAGTCCTACGAGAGATTTAATAATTACGCATATGGGCCTTGTATAGTTTCCACCTCAGCCCTTGAAATGTGGATTATCACAAATCAATAAAAATTGAAGGCATTCGGGCCATTGGATGGATGTATAGTGTAATCATTATGAAACACTGATATTAAACCACCAACAATATATTAATAAAATATTATTATTTAAACATGATTGTTGAAACATCATTGATAAAAATAAAGGTATTAATATTAATAACAATTTTATGAACAATTTATCTAATGATTTTATATATTATAAATATATTTATTAATTCATAAAAATAAGTATTCAAATTTTAGTAACGTCCATTTATGCTTCAATAATATGTATTCATCATAAATGAGTTTTAGTTATTTTTATGAGAAATATTATCATTAATTTTAGAAAATTTAGAATATTTCTGTTATAATAATAAGATATTTGTCAAATAATAATATTAATATTTTCATATAGTGAAATTGTCTGGTTTATTTTGAAAATTATGATTTCACATGGAGTACTAATAAATGCGATTTTTTGTAAAACATTAATATTTTTTAAATAATTTAACTATTTTAATCTCCCAATAATATTTTCATTTGATATCATAGTAAAAAAAGAATATTTTATCTATATTTAATCCATTTAATGACATTGAAAAAATAATTATTCATTATTTTAGAGTAATTTTAGTCTTTGGGATAAAAACCCATTTTTCATACAAATAATAATACATGGATAATGTGTCATGATTATAATTAATTATAATCAACAAAAAATGGAGTGAATAAAATGAAATTTATAGATTATAAATATACGATTGTAAATTTTAGTTCATATAATCATTATTATTATCCATAGTGTTAATGTACGAAATATATTTTCCTTGAAAATGCATTATTTCATATTTTTTTCAATGAATGATATGTTTTTTAAATTTAATTATTCCACTTGTGTTATATAAATTTTATAAAATGGATTCTATATTTTGAATCAGAGTTATTTATTTTTTACAATATTATCAACTTAACTATGGGTCATAATGAATAGTAAAAACATTTAAAAATATATACCGTTGTAAAAAATTATGTTGTAACTATGAGTAAAATTATATTTAATGAGTATAACAAGGTTTTTATTTTTCAATTATTATTGTCTTAGGTTTTTCTGGGAATTATATATCCCACAATGTTTTATTTTTAAATTTTGGATGCACTATTATTGACAGTGAATTACAAATATTTAATATTTTTTTCTACTTAATGAAATGCAAATCCTCCTCAATTATAAAAGAGATATCCATCCTTTAAATTTTTTAATAATTTCAATACATTAAAGTATAAAAAACAAGATAAAATCCCTCCAAAAACTCCTTAGAATCATTCTGCAAAATTCGGTATACTGAAATAACTATACTTTTGGACTTTAATAAGAGACCTAAAAGAGGTTCTACTAGTAGAAGGTAATCACCTTCACTGAGCCATTTATTTTCAAATTATTCTTTATCAATAATTAAATATGATTTAACCAAAACAATATAATAATTCCATTATATTATATATTCTAATATATTATTATGATTACGAAATAATATATAACAATGTCCTCATCCATCAGATGGGAAATGAAACAATTATTCACCTATTGGACAAACTACGACATGAAGAACCAATGTATATATTATTGCATCATCCCCCAATGGATGTTCATGATGATTTATTTATTTTTTATTAATTAAATTTATTAAATATTAATCATTATTTAATTTTATGATATCATATACCATATTGCAATACAATCCATTGAAAAATGATTGCATCATTTGTGTATACGATGGATTATCACCTCACAACGTGATGAGATTAATTTTTTTTATAATCACATGGATTGTATATTTTTCATGTATTTAAAAATAATAATAATATATTTATGACATAATTATAGTTAGGTATTGATAAAATAACACATACAATCTTTCTATTATTATACTTGATAAAAATGTGATTAACTAAGATAATTATCATATGTGGTTTTGTATTAATTAAAAAACCATATGATCAATCATTTTTAAACATATAGTGTGATTTATTTCAAAGATGATTTACTCACTACATAATGAGATGTAATGAAACATATCTATGGATGTGTGGATAAGTTTATATAGAAATTCATGATGCATAACTTTTAGAGATAATGTTTCGATATTTTATAACACATTGGGAATATAGAAACACTTGAGTCGTAAGGATTTTTGAATAAATTCCTTGACTTGATATGTAAGTTATTAGGTTTTATCCTGAGGTATTAATTATTTTATTTCATGTTTAGATATTCCTTATAATTGTTTTAGAATATACCCTCTGTTGAGATTTGGTCCAGTTAGATAATTCATCGGAAGGAAGATGTTGGAGTGTTGTATATTGGTTGAAGGCAAATTACACACTATGTAATTTGAATACAAAACATGTAATGGTGTCTCCATGATATATAACACTGTGTAATGTAATTTTCAAGAGAATAAAGACCCTAAGACTTACATGACATATATGTTATTTAAACATCATGTAAATATCTGATATTTTTTTAAAAATAGATTAAGGGGGTTCTATTTGTTTAGGAGATTCCTTACCACTCTTCTCTATCATGCGTAAAATAACCTATAAAATTCCAGATGTTGGTTGGGCTATTTGTTTTATCCAGACTACAGTTTATTCATTGTTTTTCACATCAGTAATATGAAGGTATGATCTCATTTCATTTTTAGATGCTCTATGTCCTTCTTGGTATTGGTTTCATTGTTAAGGTGTTGGCTATTTTCCCTATTTTTTGGATCTTTGTCAGTTCTTCGATTTTCACGTGATATGAATCAAATTATATGCCAATACTAGATGAAAACTCCACTTCTGAGGTAGGGAATGTGGTTTATAGTTCTTCCCTTTAGATTTGTTATTTATATTTCTAACTCCTATTATGTCTCCCATAGTATATTCTAGAAGAACCCTAAAATTGAATAGAATTGTCTAATTAAATGGAAAATAAACTATTTGAGATTCCATTAGTTTCTTTAGTGTCGAGTTTTAATAATTTTCCCCATTCATGGCAATCAATGGGGTGTGTCTTATGAATTTTCATTTTTCTTACATGGATGAAACATCTATGGAGTGTGTTCTCATTGTTACCACATTTAGGAATGTCCAACAATAATTAAATGGAATTGAATTGCATGTTGATATATGTTATTACTCTCATAACCTGTTTTATATGATATGGGTTGTTGATTTGATAATTTTTTAATATGGTTTATTTATGTTGTGGGTGTATTCATTGTGGGATTTTCCATTGGATATACATGGTTATATAAGTAGGAGTACTCATTAATTGATCTTTGATGTAAAATGATGGTTTGGTGGGTTCACAAAAATTGTATGAAATGGTATTTGGATTATTATGAATTGTTAAATGGATCGTATGATTGTATATTTACCAAAGTCTTTTCTCTTATGAGTCATGGACATGGTAGTGGACACCTTGGATAGGGTTTTCTTTTATTATCTTTATTATAAGGGGTGCCTTGGGATATTATACCACTTGGATTTGGAATTTTTGTACTCATATTAGACATGTTAAACATTACATGATCCTAGGACACCAATGAGTTACTTTATAAGTATTCCATTGGGATTATCCTAGGACACAATGAGAATTCCATGGTATTCTATTCTGTATATTCAACCCTTCGTGGTCTGCAAATTTTAATATACAACTCTATCATGATTTTTTTGATACATCGGGTTATACGTCAAGTTCATGGAAGACATGGAATGTTTGGAAGAACTATAATGATGTGTTAGTTATTTATATGATGTTTTTATCTTCCTTATTAGAGGAGATTGAAAATATTTTTTAGTGATTAATGAGAGGTTGTTTCGGTGTTATTCAATTTTTTTTCACATTCCATGGCCATCATAATTATTGTTTACAACATACCAATTTAATTATAGAAAATTTAAATTATTATATTTCACAACATAAAATTTTTTAGATATTGGGGTGGTTACCTAGAAGGATTTTATCTGAAACCCTTTCTTGGTTGTTGTTAGGGAACAAAAATGACTATTTGGATGCATGTGGGGACTAGATCATGCACCCTGAGATTGAGGCCTGATTTTGTACCTTGAATACGAGTAAGAGATCACAGGATAGAGCTAAGGCTCATGATGATATTTGGGGTTAAAAAATTTACTAATTTATGGAAATTTGGATATATTTATTAGAATATACAAATATGTTCATGTCTTGGATATTTTATAGAAACAGGTATAACTATCATTTCATGTGAGACACTTCTGAAATTATTATATATTCATGTCCTATTATTCAAGAGGTGTCTACTTATTTTTTATTCTCCCTTTATATGTATGTTGTTGACCATTTGTTTTGTTACACCTAATGGATGAGGTCATAGTTGTTGGAACCATGGTTGTTCTATGAATGAATTGGAGTGTGGTTTGTGTTTGTTGTCAATCCTCAGTGGATTTTCAGAATGTGCGCCAGCAAAGTGATAATACAGAACAAGAAGATAACAGTATTGAAGGTGGCACCATTATCCAGTGTTTTCAAATTTTATGGCATGAATATCGACAAATGGAGAAAATGTTTTTTTGGAAAATATACTTGCACACCGTTTACTTGAAGGAGAGTAAACTTGTGCACCTTTTGTTTTTCAAAATCATAACAGGAAAATATGGAAAAGGGAGAAGGGAACTCAAGTGTTATGTTTGGTCACACAAGTGACATGTGCACCAAGACTTGCACGATGAGGTAAGACTTGTGTGTCGTTGCACATGGAATCGAATTGCCTATAAATAGAGGTTGAACCCTTCTCATTCAGAATGTAGATCGGACTTAGAGAAAATCAGAGATCATGTTGCGTAGGTGTAGTGTCCGTGCAAGTCGTGGTGGGTCGCGCAAGTTGAAGTTTCATAGAAGTTGATTACAGTGCATCCAAGGTGGTTTGGGAAAGAAAGGGTGTTGGTCACCGAAGTTTGGAGTTAGGGAAGGAAGTGGCATGCATGTGGTTTGGTGACACTTTCATTCCATGATTTGAAGAAGCGTGACAGTTGAAATTTTCATGCCAAAACTGGTTTGGGTGGAAATGAATGTGCATCGCGCTTGTTTAAAGTTGATGAAGTAAGTGTCGTACAAGTGGGAGAGCTGGACTTGTGCGCTATCTTGAAACTTGTGCGCTGGTCATGGAGAAGAGACCATGTGTGGTTGACGTACGCCCATCATTCTAGGGCAGCGTGAAAGCTGGTAGTTTGCATGATTCCTTTTGTGTAAATTAAAATTAGTCTACGTGTGGAAGTCGGACTTAAACAAAGAATCTACATAAAACAATGGAGTCATTCTTTTGCAATGATGAAGAGACCTCAACCTCTATAAAATGAGTTGGACTTCACCAAGGGTATTGAACCAGGGGGAGTCAATAGGAGTGACTCAAGGGATACAGTAGGCTATCTATGAATAATTTTAAAGGCAGTGAGCCTAAAACAGAGTGACTATTCCCAAATATTTGTAATCCACAATGAGTGAAGAATAGTGGAATTTGGTATGACCGAAAACCTGTCAGTGTATGCTACTTCGACGTATCACTTAGTGGTGAACTAAGTAAAAAAATCATCTCTTTGCATGTGATTGTTTCATTTATTCTCATATCCATCATACTGGTTAAACTAGTTTCTACCAATATGGGAATAAGATCTTTCAGTTTGAAAGTAAAATTTGACACCTTTATTGACCCCTCCACTCTCAGGGTTTCCTGGGGTCCTACAAGTAATTTCAGAGGGAGTTTATTGGTGTTTTTTCTTTATTTTACTACCATGGAAGATTCATCCAGTGTTAGGTGAGTTCCCCTCTTTGATAGAAGTAATTTTCATATTTGGAAGAACATAATGAGATCTCATATATGATACCTTGGAATGGATGTTCTATTTTCACTATGCAAGGTATACATGTTACTAATCCAACATGGCTGACTATGACTGATGCCGATAGGAAAATTATTGATGCTTATGCTAAAGCATTGAATGATCACACTACAGCCCTTTCTGATCAGATCTCACTAAAGGTGACGAGTTGCACCTCAGAAAAGTCCATATGGGATAATCATTAAAATATTTATGAAGGAGATAGCGATGTTAAGGAGGTGAAACTACAAGTCCTACACAACAGTTTTTAAAATTAGAAGATGCATCATGATGAGAATGAAAATTCCTTCTTCAATCGAATTGCTAAAGTGGTTAGAGAAATTCAGGGTCTAGGTGAAGAAAACAAAGACACCCACATTGTAATGAATATATTAAGAAAACATTAACCCCTATACAATTCAAAGGGTTCAACCCCTGAGGAAATATAACTTTCCAAACTTTTTTTAGATGATCTGTTGAGCAGCCTAGTGGCATATGAAATGAGATTCAAACCCGAAGATGCTACTACACGAGTAGGAAAGGAAATGTCATTCATATCCATAGAGAAACTGAAAATTTTAAAAGATATTAGTGGTTAATATGATGATGAAAAAGAAATTCGTTCCCTCGTAGGAAAGAAGTTTCAGAAGGGAAAAGGGAAATTCAATGGAAAGTTACCTCTAGCATGCTTTCATTGTGGGAAAGTCGGGTGCATTGCCTCATAGTTCTTAAGAAAGATCGATGATGATGATAGCGATGCTGAAATCTATGAGAATCCTATGAAAAGATTTTTCACGAAAGGAGACTTCATATCTAAAAAGAACGTTCTAAAGAAGAGTTTTTTCTATGAATAGGAAGAAGATGATAATGAATTCTGTGATGAAGAAGAACCAGAATTTGAAACTGGGAACCATGCTTCCAGGATTTCCATTGTTGAAAATTCAGAAGATACTGGTGGAGAAAATCAATTGAAAATTGGTGCAGATCCTGATTTTCAACTTAAGGATGCTGTTATTAAGATTAAGATTAAATGTATGAGTTTCAATAAGTTGAAATCAATTGTAGAAGAATCAACTGAATATGTTGATCAACTTGATAATGAAATTGAATGACTGGATGATTTTGTGAAAGTACAGTCTAAAATCCTTGAAATAAATGATGATGTAGTGGATTTGAAGCTGATAATTGAAGAGTAGCTAAAGTTCATCAATAAACTCACATCCAAACTTCAATAAAAATCCAATACAGTTGAGGGTCTTGAGGAGGAAGTTGTTACTCTTAGGAGTAAACATGAGATTGAATCAATTTCAAAAGAATCAAAGAAGAAAATACAGTTTGGAATATTCTCATATGCTAAATTATGAGCAAGAGCCAAGTGTGGTTCAGATGGGGTTGGAAAAATCTTGAGTGATAAAAGACCTGCTTGCATGGGAAAGGGTGGAATTGGCTATGGAGCAGAGACATCAACTTCTGGATGTAAAGAGAGCCAAAAGAAAGACAAGATTAAAGTTGTACATGTTGAAATGTGGACTGAAGTTCTGAAAAAGATACCCTCAATCAAAACTAAAAGGAGAACTAAAAATTATCCTTAAACAGTCGGAAATGATAGGCAATCTAACTATTCTCCAAAGGAATAAGGTATGAGGAGAAATTCAAGTGAGAAGACATTTCCTCTCAGGAAGTGTCAGTTCTGTGGCTATCTGGGCCATATCATGTCATATTGAGAAGATGCAAGGAGCTACATGAATGGGGAAGATCTGGGATGTCAAAAAAGGAGACTGAATTCATATCCTCCATCTTATAGAAGAAATTGTTTCTATGGATACTGTTTTTGTTGTTATAACTTTGGTCGTAAGGTATTTATTTGAAGGCAGAGAAGGGACATGGACACCTCATACAGGAGTTCAAGACAAGTCAAATCTCTTTAACAAGATAGTGTTTCTCTTACAAACAGGTTTTCTCCTCCCGAAGAAGACTTCAACTATGAAGAACCAATGTAAATAGATGAGATATTTGAAAGGCCATTTGTGCTCTATAGTCAATCCAATGTCTCATGGAAATAAAGGAAGAAAATTGAGAAATCCAACATTTCAGAGGTGGCCCTCAATGCTAGAAAAAGAAATAGTACCTGGATTCTGGATAGTGGTTGTTCATCTCATATGATAGGTAATGCTGGCCTATTAACAGATATCAAAAGGAAGGTTGATGGTTCAGTACGATTTGGTAATGATAGAGCTCTGAAAATCAAAGGCATTGGAAGTACTGAATTAAATAATGGAGGGCTAAAGAAGACTGAAGAACTTTACGTACATGGCCTACATCATAATCTACTCATCATGAGTTAACTCTGTGACTCGGGACTCATAGTTACATTTAATCATAAGGTTTTCACTATCAAGGGAAAGATAGGCAATTCACTTATGAAGGGATGCAGAACATAAGGCAACTTGTATCAGGTTGATAGTAAAGAAAATGATTGTTAGATGACTATTGAAGAAGAAAACAATTTGTTTCATTGAAGACTGTGACACATCAATCAACTAGACATGGATAAAATATCAAAATTGAGGATTTTCATGGAAATTCCCAACCTTAATCATGAGCGTGAAAAGGCTTGTGATGCTTGCATTCAGGGAAACACGGTCTACAGTTCATATCAGCCAAAGAAGAAAACAGAATATCATCTTCTTGATCTAATTCATACAGATGAATGATGGATGACAAATGTTGCCAGAACTTATGGAGAAGGTACTTTTTCCTTTTTGTAGATTATTATAGTAGAATGGCATGTGTTATGGCCATTCATAGAAAAAGACAAGTGCTTGACTGCATGGAAACATATCGGGGAATTTCCGAGAATGATATTGGATAAACAATCAAAGTGTTGATATCTAAAAATGTAGGGGAATACACATCCATTGAATTTGAAAATTTCATGGAGAAGCATGGGATACAAAAAGAGGTAGCTGCTACGAGAACTCCACAACCAAATGGAGTTGTTTATTGTAGGAATCGATAGGTGAAAAACATGGCACAAACTATGCTGATTGAGAGTCGTATTCCACAACATTACTGGAAAGAGGTTTTTCAAGCAGCGGTGTATATTCAAAATTGAACAAAACTTTATATGGGTGAGATGTAGACACCATATGAATTGTTTCATGAATGTAAGCCCTCTTTGAAATAATTTCGTGTTTTGGAAGTAAATTCTTCATCAGAAACAATGAAGAAATCAAGGGAAGTATGGTGATAATGCAAATGAAGAAATTTTCCTCGGATACCCAATGAACAATAAATCCAACTAGTGTTTCTACAAGAGATTAGGAAGGATTGTGGAAAGAAGTGATGTTAAGATAATTGAAGAGAAAACTAAAAATTAATCATGGACTTCATATGCTGATTTGATAGAAATTGAGGATGAAAGTGAACATGGAGAAAATAAAAATACATAAATAGAGGAAGCTGTACAAAACACTCAGTAGTCACATCATTAAGTTGACTCAGAAAAAGAATCTAAAGAAGAAACAATGGGTGGAGAGAATGCAACATAATCTCACAGGAGAAATAAATGATTTGAGATTGATCCATCTAACATAATTGGGTTCATGAGTGTTCCAACTCAAACAAGGAGGATGAGGAATACCATGAAATCTTCATTTCTATCTATTTTGTATCCATCCTCATTTTAAGAAGCTACAAAGGATGAATCAGGGGTGAATTCCACAAATGAAGATTTAGATCAGATTGACAAGAATCAGACATGGGATCTTGTCCAGAGACCCGAAGGTCACAATGTGATTGGTAAAAAATGGATCTTCCAGAACAATTTTTATGAGCACGGATGTGTTATTAGAAATAATGCACGACTCCTATGTAAAGGATACTCCCAGATTGAAGGTGTTGATGTTGAAGAATCCATTTCTCCAGTGGAATTACTGGATTCAATTAGTCTTTTCCTTGCCATGGCACTCTAAAGAGGATATAATGTACATAAAATGGATTTCAAGAAAGCATTCTTGAATGGTGTACTAGAAGAAGAAGTATACATCGAACAACCATTGGGTTTTGTTCTTGGTAATGATGAAACAATGGTCTTCAAACTAATGGAATCTCTATATGGTTTGAAGCAGGCACCTCGAGCATGGTATTCCTGGCTAGACTTGTATCTCAAGAAGCTGGAATTCAAAAGAGGAGGAGTATACTACAATCTATATGTGAAGAATTCTCCAAAAGATCAGTTCATTGTTCTAGTCTATGTTGATGACATTATTTTTGGTGGTGGAAAGCAGAAATCAGTGGATGAATTTTCCAATCACATGAAATCATAATTTGAAATGTCTATGATTGGGGAGCTCACATAATTCTTGGGGATGTAGGTGATTCAATGGAAGAATTACTCTCTCATTTCTCAAGAAAAGTATGCAAGAGAGCTGCTGAAGAAGTTTAATATGAAAGTCTCCAAACAAATATCAACTTCAATTGCAGTTGGAACCAAAAATGGAAAGCATCAGAATGGGGCACTTGTAGACCCCACTATGTACAAGAGGATAATTGGGAGCCTACTGTACTTGACAGCGACACGACCAGATATTTTCTTTGCAAACTGTGTTATGGCCCACATTCAGATTAATCCAAAGGAGGAACATATGACATCAGTAAAAATAATGATGAGGTATATTCAAGGTACTCACAATGGTGGATTATACTTTATTGCGGGAAAAGACAGTGAATTATCAGCATTTTATGATGCTGACTGGGCTGGCGATGTAGTGGAATGAAAATCCATAAGTGGAGGAGCATTTTATATTAGGAATAAATGTGTTGGATTCTTGAGAAATAAACAAGAAAGTACTTCTCTTAGTACTTATGAAGCTGAGTATATCTCTGCCACAAAGGTATGCACTCAACATCTATGGATGATGAAACAACTAACATATATTATTGATGAGGTGAAGCAAAAAATGGTAATTTTCTGTGATAACAAGAGCACAATTGATCATATGAAGAATCATGTTCATCATTCTTGTTCAAAACATATTGAAATCAGGTATCACAATATCAAAGAAAATGTTGAGCAAGGATTGATTAGAATAGATCATGTGGGAACTAATGAGAAAGTGGCTGATATACTGACCAAGCCACTTTCAGTGGTTGTGTTTGAGATGCATCATATGAACCTCAATATTCAGCCACCACCCAATGCATAAGGAGGTTATGAAATACCCCTCTCCCCATTTATGTTAATTGTTTTTCATCTGTTTATAGATACGATGCAGGTTTGTGGGGGAGATACTATCCAGGGGGAGTGTGGTTTGATATGAACAATGAACATTTAAAATTCTATGGGTTATTTTCAATGGGGGAGAAAGGAATAAATTCAGGAATGTATTGATTTTGTGACACATTGATAACTCAGTGTCAGTGATAGAATTGGAAGGAATACATTGGACATGTACTACTTCTATGACACTGTAAGAGAATTTCTTGTGCATCCTAGATAATCCCAACACATGGGATCCCAATTCATGCTTCCTATATTGTTTTATACACCAACCATTGCTCACATAGACTTAGAGTGTTGGCTGACATGATTCTTGCGTTTTTGGTTTACCTATGGCTGGTGCTTTATTGAATTTATTTACTAATTTCCAACAAACCCAAAGGGGGAGATATTTGAATCCATGGTCTTTCTATGAATGACTTGGAGTATGGTTTGTGTTTTTTGTCAATCCTCAGTGGAATTTCAGAATGATTTCTAGCAAAATGATCATACAGAACAAGCAGATAACAATATTGAAGGTGGCACCGTTATCCAGTGTTTCCCAATTTTTTGGGCCTGAATATCGACAAATGGAGAAAATGGTTTTTTTGGCAAATATACTTGCGCACCGTTGAATTGAAGGAGATTAAGCTTGTGCGCCTTTTGCTTTTCAATATCTGAATAGGAAAATATGTCAAAGGGACAAGGGAAAACAAGTGTTCTGTTTGGCCGCAAATGTGACTTGCTCACCGAGAATTGAGCGCCATGGGAAGACTTGTGCGCCATCTTGCTGGGAATCCAATTGCCTATAAATAGTGGTTGACCCCTCCTCATTTGGAAGGAAGTTCAGATTGAGAGAAAATCAGAGCTCCTGTCATGCAGGTGTAGTGGTCCTTCAAGTGGTGGTGGGTCACGTAAGTTGAAGTTGCACGACAGTTGATTTCTGCAGGTCCAAGGTGGTTTGGGAGAGAAAGGGTGTTGGTCTCCCAAGTTTGGAGTTGGGGAAGGAAGTGTCGCACATGTGTTTTCAAGACACGTTCTCACTAGGATTTGAAGAAGCGTAGCAGTTGACCCTTGCGAGCCAAAACCAGTTTGGTTAGAAAAAAAATATTTGTCGCGCAAATTTGAAGATGAAGAAGTAAGTGTTGTATAAGTGGGAGAGATGGAATTGCGCGCTATCTTGAAACTTGTGCACTGGTCTTGGAGAAGCGTTCCAGGTGTGGTTGAAGTACGCCAGTCTTTCCAGGGCTACGCGAAAGCTGGTATTTTTCCTGATTCCTTTGGTGTAAAGTGAGATTATTCTATGGGTGGAAGTCGGACTTCAACAGAGCATCAACATACTAGAGAGGATGCATTATTTTGCAATTATGAAGATGCCTTCAAATCTATAAACCGAGTGGGACTTCACCATGGGAAGTGAGCCAGGGGGAGTCAATAGGAGTGACCTGATTGATGCAGTAGGCTATCTCGGAACAATTGTAAAGGCAGTGAGCCAGATATAGAGTGATTGTTCCCAAATCATTGTAATCCACAACAAGTGAAGAATAGTACAATTTGGTATGACCGATAACCTATCAGCGTATGCTCCTTGGACGTAGCCCTTAGTGGTGAACCAAGTAAAAAATGATGTGTTATATCTTTGCAAGTGAATGTTTTATTTATTCTCATATCCATAATATAGGTTAAACTAGTTTCTACCAACGTGGGAACAAGATCCGTTAGTTTAAAAGAAAAAGATGACACCGGATTCACCCCTCCCTTCTCAGGGTGTCCCAGGGTGATAAAATAATATCCAAAATGATATTATTTTGATATATTTATGTTATCAACCTTCTGTTGTGTTACACCCAATTTATGAGGTTATAGTCTCCAAACTGACACACATAGTCTCTCACTACTAGTCAGTATCCTCTATAATTTGGGGGGTGCACTTGAAGCCATTAGGCCAACTGTGCTCATGGAACTTTTTAGTGGTGTCTGGGCCTAGGATGATACAATGTTTTATCAGATACGTTATTTTGAAATTTTATTAACTATTTGGTTACAATAGATATGTATAATATGGGAAAAAAATTTGTAATGAGTTTTTTTTGGGTGAATCTGACCCACTTATATGATAAAATCAAATTTACTCACATTTAATTATTTTTTTCTATATTTTTACTATTAATGTTGATTTTATTCCACTATTGGGTGATGAACCTGACTTATCATATTATTTTCTATTTGATTTTGGGTTTTTAATTTTTTGAAACTGGGCGATATGAGTGTATTTGGTATCATTCGTCATATAGAAACTTCTTGAATTAACGTTTCAAGAATTATGCCATGAAATTTGGGATGCATTACCTCATTGAAGGTGACTGTCATGGGTTATTTTAAAAAATTTACCTAATATTTTGATATATATGTTTGGTGGATAGATAATGTGATACTATATTTTTTTAATAAGGATTATGGGACCTTTTGGAATTGAATGTAAATTTCCTTTTTGTTCAATTACATAATCATAATTTGATATGGTATAAATTATATGGGCACCAAATTCTGGTTCATGTGTTGTTATGGGTCCCCATAAACTAGAACATGGAGAACCATTAGGAATAACATTTAAATTATATTTTGGAATAATGGGAATGAATATTATGTGAAATTTAATTAGAAAATTAATCATGGAAATAGATACTGAAGATAGACCCTAATTTTATGTGGGAAAATGCAATGTATCTTGTGGGTTGTGGTGACTATTCTTTTTAATGTCATTGATTTAGTAGAAGGCTATATGGTATGACCTAGTTTCCTGAGGGTTTGACCTATCCAACACTTTTGAGATGTGAAAATTTAATTTTTTTCCATTTTAATGTCTTTTTTTGTCATTATATATGCATACCACCATGGCCACCTCAAGCTGTAAACCAGGTGGGAGGTGGCAGTCATGCTCTATTGGTGGTGGGGGATGGGATACTGTTGGAGAATCATTTAGTTCCAAATTTAAATCCCACTAATATTTAGTTCATAGGTGATGAGAAAAAAATCCATAATAGATTCGATTGCATTATTCATACATATTAGGGAGTACAACTCCCATGTTTATGAAAGAGATGATATGTGTTGTCCAGTAGTAGAAGCATCACATGTTATCATTGGATTGTGGTATTCAAGCATCATAGGTCAATAATGAGACTACTCAAGAGATCTTAAAACACCATGGGTTGCCTCATTAGGGGAGGGTAATTCTCACAAAGTATATTCATTTTGGAGGAGTAGTGCACTGGTGGGATGTTCTGAACTTGGGTGGAAGGCTCTGAGATATGGGATAATCTAATTTTCTTACATTATTATATGACTATTTATACCCAGAGACATTACAGGAATATTTTTCTTGTGAATTAATGTATCTAGATAAGGGCATGATGATAGATATGGAGTACTTAGAATTCATTATACATATGAAGATGAGCTATCAATGGTGAAAGGCTTTGAATAATGTCTATGACATTATATAAGATCTCATGTAAATATGTTCATATTGACCTATCTTACTTAAATAGTGAATTAGGTGGGGATTATAGAGTAGAAGTAATTGGAAGATGGGGGCATAAAGCAAATAATTATAGTCCCTCAACTCAGCAAATTAACTTCTTGTGGAAAGAGGCACCATATCGAGTCTTCCAAGGAAATGAGTTCCAGTCAATATATGAGTACAAGTTGCTTAGTGTTTTTCATCAATGTGGAATGTGGAGCCAAATGAGAATCTAGTGAACTCATGCACGAGTTGAGTGTTGAGACTGAGGTAGTATAGGTTATGTGCAATATTTATGTTGATCGTCCCTCCCACTATAAGTGGGGGGTGATCTCTAACACTAAGTTCATGAGAAGGTTTCTCATATCCACATTAGTCAATGATTTGGAGTAGTTCCATTAATTAATTATGAGGTAGTGGTAACTATACCATAGGTATCCAGATACTAGTTTCACCGAGAAATTTGAGTCAGCAGACATTGGGCAGTGAGGTTGTGTCACTGGGTCATGGTAACAGATAGATCTATTAACTATATCTTACCACCAAGGAAGATGTTTTCCAATCATCTATGGTGAGATATACATTATTAGTGGCCTATACTATTAGATATTTTCTTTTTTGATACATGTAAATATCATAGTTTCATTTCTACACCTTTGGTGAAAATCCATGGGATCGTTATACAATCTTCTAAGAGATTTATGATTCTAGAAACTCAATTGGGAATCAGAATGGGGAATGTACGCTAGTGAAAGGAGTGATGCCTTTGAGGTTGATGGGTGTCACATCATCTCAAATCTTATTGTTCTTGATATGAAAGGGTTTTAAATCATACATAAAATGGACTAGATGGTATGGTATTGATGAAACATTGATCAAAATCACTAAAGAGTTACTTACACATTACTATAGGGTGAATTTTATACATAAAATGGTGAATCGGATGTCCATGTGAGTTGATATGGAACATAGAATCATGAAATGGGGGGATGATATCCCAGATTTCTAGTTTTTATCTAGATATTCTAGTAACATGTTAGACAGACTTCGCTCTAATGGTTGATTAGTTAATGGATGTGTCCCAGAATGACATTTCTGGTTTACCTCATTAGAGAGAGGTTGAATTCTCCCTCGATCTAGTACCAAGAGCTGCGTAGATATTCATTCCTCATAATAAGATATATATGATTATATTTTAAGATCTTAAGAGGAATTGAGATGATTTGTATGAAAATAGTGTTTATTCTAAACAACACTTCGCTAATGTTTCGATGTTACTTTTTGTGAAAATGGTGAAGGGTATCCTTAGCAAATTAATATATTACGAGAATATGAATATGATTATGGTTAAGAAGTAGTATCCCTTGACATAGATTTATGAACTATTTGATAGGATTTGACTAGATGAAGTGTTCTAAAAACAGATCGGAGGTCCAGATATCACTAGGTATGATTTCGACCTTCATGCATACCTCATACAACATTCCTTAGTAGGTACGGTTCATATGGCTATATGGTCATGTCATTCAATCTCATTAATGTGGACATGGTTTTTAGGGCGTTGATGAACCGAGTCATCAATCATTATTTGTATTCTTTTGTGGTTGTTTGTACGGATAATAATGTGATGTATTATCACTATTGACATGACAGTAAGAAGCACCTTCAGATCATTTTGGGTTCACTGAGAGACAATTAGTTATATGAAAAGCTCAAAAAGTTCCACTTCGGGGTGTTTCAGATTCACATCCTAGGTCACATTATCTTAGTGATATGAGTATCAGAAGACCTATAGAAAGTGATAGATGTAATCTCCAGTTAATGACTTTAGAACATATTTGACATACAATGTTTTTGGTGAATGTTTTGAATTACAGGTGTTTTATACATGACATCTGACAATTAGTATCACCATTTACTGACTTGTCTAACAAGGGAATGATGTTTGTGAGGTCATATTTATATGAGATAGTTTTTTAGGAGAAAAAATGGATATTTTCATCATCACTAGACACAATAATGTCAATTCATGTTAGGATCTACAATTTATATTATGATGCATCAGGTATTTGTCTTAGAGAACTGTTGTTGTTAATGGATCGAGTCATGGTATACATGTCTCTGTAGATAAGGCCCAACGAAAGGACTTACCCAACACATGATCTCAAGTTAGATTCATTTTTTGATGCATTGAGTTTTTCGAGAAATTACTTAATGGGTGAGTGTTTTGGGATTTACACAGACCAAAAAATCCCAATGTAAATAATTGCATAGTGTAATACGTATCTTCGGTAGTGTTGTAGGTTTATGAACCTATAGTTTTTTGACATTGAATTTCATAAAATCATTGTAAATGCAATGTAGTGGGTGATACATTGAGTAGGATGAATCATATACATGGAGTGTCATACGCTAGTAGTGGGTGGAAACATATCTATTTTTACTCTCAGATGCACTTGTTGGTGCATGAATGTTATGGGAATATGTTTTGTACATCATTAGATGCATCCTCTTCATTTATGGATAGATTGAGGATGATGTTTCTATCATATTTAGAGTGATAAGTCCTATGAGATAGTGTTTTAGTGAGAATCCAACTTTGGTTATACATTTTGAAAGGGTGAAATCATAGGTACCAAGGGTCTCTTTTGGGATCTAGTGGACATATGTGAGGAGATTATGTGGGAGTTTCAAACCTTAATTTTGGATGTGCTTCCCAATTTTACCAATATATACTATAACTTACACTGTTAGTACTTGTTGTCATGTAAGAAAAGGCTAGAAACTAGTTTTTTTATATGTTGTTCCACCTATTAGTATGTAATGGTGGAACATTCAGGAGTAGATATAATTTTACCGTAGTTTCCCGCTATTGAGTGGAAAATGGATGCTGTCCTGAGGGATATCGTGAAGAGTTTATGGAGTCCACCTCGACATAATAATTTTCGGTGTGTTTTTTCTACAATGATCATGGATGTAAAAAATTTACTTATGGTCAAAGAGATATTTAGTGTGGATGTGCTTCAGAGGATATATATGTGTGTCAATGTACAACTCCATGGGGTATCTTATGCTTTAATTTCATAAATGAATTCTCGGTTTATAGTGCATTTATATTAGTGTTTGAAGAGGGTGTTGGATATATAGGTGATATTGAGGACAACATAATACCCTCAAACTGATGGCCAGTTAGAACACATGATACATGTTCTTATGGACAAGCTCTAATAATGTTCAATTGATTTTTTGGGATATTGGGAGAGTCACGTACCCCTGTTTTACTTTAGCTACAACTATAGATATTATGTGACCATACAGATGGATCTTTATGAGTTTTTCTATGACATGGAATCTATATCTTCCATCTACTAGTTAGAGGTAGGTGAGACATATTTATTGATCCATGTATCATGCTAATGAAATTTTAGTAGGTCTAATGATTCATAAGAAAATAAAAATTTCATAGCCTTGGAAGAAATCATATGCTGACCATTGTAGGTAACATCTAGAGTTCATGTATTTTTATTTATCTCACTGAGTCTCGGACATATATGTATCCAGAGTAATGGTAAGATTTCCCTATGATATGCTGAGTCATTTTTTATTCTACTTACATTCTAGAATGCAGACTATCAATTTTAGTTACCATTGAGGTACTGATGCAAGCATGATATTTTCTACATATATAAGTTGTGTCACTGTCACGTAAACCAGTTTCATTATTTTCATCACAAGGAGGTTGAGTTAATAGTTGATATATCCTTTTAGGATAATCCAATTCATATTGTTGACATGATAATAATGGTCCTCCCAAGAAGTCCAATTCATTATGTATGAGTGTTATGGAAGTACTCCATTTACAGGACGAGATCACTTCGGGAAAAATATACTTTTGCGATGGGCTATTTGCGACGAGATTAATTATTGTCGCAAATAGACGATCCTAAAGGTTATTTATGATGGGGGGGTTTGACCTGTCCCAAATAATTGGTTATTTGCGAAGGGATTTGGGGCCTCGTCGCAAAAAGTAAAGCATGGTTTGGCGTGAACGGCGCGCTAAAGCGGGGGAAGGCAATTTGCGACGGGGGGATTCCCCTATCGCAAATAGTACATTGGTCGGAGGGTATTTGTGACGGGACCCATCACAAACACCGGCGTCTATAAATGGGTTTTTCTGATGGGATGTTGTCCGATCACAAAAAATGTGTCGACATGAAACTTTTTGCGATGGGTCCCATCGCAAATACCCTTTTAACCACGAACAACAATTACTACAGGAAAATTTATTTATGAAGGGACCCATCACAAATATTTCCATCGTAACTAATATAAACTATATATAAAAACCTTCTGATTTTCTTTCTCTTCCCCTCAATTATCACTTCGTCTCCATCTCTAAAATCTATTTTTAGAATTAATATTTCTCTGAGTTAGTTTTTTTTCAAATAAGTTGTGATGTCTTCTACATCAATATGAGGTCAAGTTTAAAGGTATTTATATTTTATTTAATTTAGTATTTATTTCATTTTTTATGTTAATTTTTGTTATTTTTTATTTGTTGTAATTAAATTAGAGTAAATTTTTTTTGTTATCACTATTTATTTGTAATAATAATGTGAAATTATTAGTACTAATTCTTAATAAATAGTAATAATTAATAATTAGTATCGAAAATTGGTATTGTATATAAATAATTATTGGGAATTAGCAATTAGTTGTTGTAAATTGTAGTTATTAATATAAATTAATGCTAATTATTAATAGTTATGGGTAATTTGAAATAATTACGAGTAATTTGTAATAATTATGGTAATTAGTAATTATTAGTTGTAATTAGTAATAATTATGTGTAATTAGTAATAATTATGTCCAATTAGTAATAATTATGCATAATTAGTAATAATTATGCGTAATTAGTAATAATTAGGGGCACTTAGTAATAATTAGTGGTAATTAGTAATAATTAGGGGTTGTTAGTAAGAATTAGGGGTAATTAGTAATTATTAGGACTAAATAGTATTAAACAGTAATAATTTGGACTAAATAGAAATAAATATGAATAATAAGTAATAAATAAAAAATAATGAGTAATAAATAGGAACAATTAGTAATAAACAGGAATAATTAGTAATAATTGGAAATACTTTATAATAATTATTAATAATTAGTAATAATTAGGAATAATTAGTTATAAATATGGATAATTGGTAATAAAGAGGAATAATTAGTAATAAATAAGAGTAATTAGTAACAAATATCAATAATTAAAAATAAATTGGAATAATTAGTAATAAAGAGGAATAATTAGTAATAAGTTGGAATAATTTGTAATAAATAGGAATAATTTATAATAAATAGGAATAATTAGTAATAAAAAGGAATGATTAGTAATAATTAGGAATAATTATGAATAATTAATAAATATTCATAAATATTAATAATTAGTAATACTTAGTAATAAATATTAATAAATAGTAATAAATATTAATAAATAGTAATAAATAGTAATATATATAAATAAATAATAATAAATAGTAATAAATAGTAATAAATTGTCATTAATTGTAATAAATTGTAAGAAAATTTAATAAAGTGTTATAAATTATAATAAATTGTAATAAATGGTAATAAATTGTAATAAATGGAAATAAATTGTATCAAATTGTAATAAATTTTAATAAATTGTAATATAGTTCAATAAAGTGTAATTAAGTGTAATAAATTGTAATAAATTTCAATAAATTGTAATAAATTGTAATAAATTGTAATAAATTGTAAAAAATTGTAAAAAATAGTAAAAAATGAAAAAATTTAATAAACTATAAAGAATTGTAACAAATTGTATCAAATTGTAAACAATTGTAACAAATTGTAACAAATTGTAACAAATTGTAAAAAATGTAACAAATTGTAACTAATTATGACAAAATGTAACAAATTGTTAAAATTAGTAATAAATTTTATTAAATAGTAAATAATTTTAATAATTAGTTATCATAATTAATAAATAGTAACAATATGTAATAATTAGTTAAAATTGGTAATAATTACTAATATTTACTAATAATTAGAAATAATTAGTGATAATTAGTAATAAGTAACAAAAAATATTAATATTTAGTAATGATAAGTAATAATTTGTAATAATTTGTAATAATTAGTAATAATTAGTAATAATTAGTAATAATTAGTAAGAAATAGTAAAAATTAGTAGTAATGAGTAATAAACTGTATAAATTAGTAATAAATTGTAACAATTGTAAATTTTTTTAAAAATTTGTAATAAATTGTTACAATTAGTAATAAATAGTAATAAATTGTAAGAAATAGTAATGAATTTTAATAAATACTAATAAATTTAACAATTGTTCATAATTTTTAACAACTAGTAATATATTGTAACAATTATTAATAAAGAATAACAGTTGCTAACAATTAGTAACAATTAGTAAAACTTATTATCAATTAGTAACAATTAATGAAAATTAGTAACCATTAGTAACAATTATTAAAAACTAGTGAAAATTAGTAATAAATTTTCACAATTTCTAGTGGATTGGTGGAATTCCATTTGCTCGATGACTCTCCTCCTTTCAACATTCATCGATACAAAACATTTTAAAATTTATGCTTCTATGTATGAATATCCAATATCGTATGCATGAGTTAGAATATGAATTAGTAAGACCACATTTTTTAAATTGTGTTTAGGAGGTGATAGTTGCAAAAAAGATGATTCATTAATGAAAATGAGGCTCTTTTGTTTAATGGCTCATTAACTTTCAACTTTGTCACACCGAAATCACAATGAAGAATCTGCTCTGAGGTATGCATATTCATTCTTTTATACACGAGAATGAATATGCATACCTTAGAGCAGATTCTTCATTGTGATTACTATTTTGTAATGTTTCACATAAATGAGACGTCTGACAAAAGAGTAGCCATAAATCCACTGGAAATCGTCTCACCCGTAAGTAATGGTAATTATTAATAAGTAGTTGTAATTATTTATCTTTTTTTAGATAGTGTTTTTATAATTTAAATTTATTCAAAAACAATAAATATTTTATATTTTGTAGAAAAATATGGAGCAAGGAAGTCAATAACAGTCATTAATATATGATTGTGCTTGGATAAATCAGTGGATAAATCTGAACGGTTCTCGTTTAAATTCTATATATATTGAGGGTGTTAAATCTTTCTTATAATTTTCATCATCTAAACGAAAATATGTTTTAGAAGGCACAATAAAGTTTCCTTGTAAAAATCTGCTCTGAGACCATTTTAATGATTTGACACGGTTGGAGGACATCTCTTGCAGTTTGGTTTTCAACCAGATTATTTATTTTGGTATCAAAATGGTGAAGAATGCTCTAGAGAAGATACTAATAACTTGATTCCAGATCCATCATAGTTTCAAAATTAAGTTCAAGATGTTGCAGGTCCATCTGTACAACAAATTGAAACTCAAGATGATATTGATTTATCTCTAGAGTTGATACCATCTGAATTTTATGAGTTATTGAGGTCTTATGAGGATGGATTATATACTGGATGCAAAATTAGAAAATTAGAAGCAGTTACAAAATTTATGGATATTAAATCAGATAATGTAATGTCAAAAAACTATTTTATTCAAATATTTTTTTTTAAAAACCGTTACATGAAGGAAATGTGTTTCCTGCAAATTACAATGACAGAAAAAGGCTGGTTTGTAATCTTGGCCTTAGTTATCGGAAGATTCATGCATTTCCAAATGATTTCACCTTATATTCAGGTGAAAAAGAGTCTTTGTATTGTTTTCCCAGATGTGGACAATTGAGGTATAAATAATATCAACTAGGGATGTATGTATCGATTCTAATAAAACAGTTTAGATTTTTCTCCCTTACACCCAGGTTGAGGAATTTTTTTATGTCTTAGAACACAATGTCAATGATTTCATGGCACAAAACAAATATTTCAATGGATAAAAGCTCGAATCATCCATATGATTGTGATTCATGGAATCATTTTGACCATCTACATATGTCTTTTGTTTTAGAAGCCTGAAATGTGTGATTGGGTATTTCTACTAATGAGTTCAGTACATTTAGTTCTTATTGTAGTCAGTATTCATGTTGGCATGTCTTTATAACTCTGTACAATTTATCTCCATGGATGTTTATGTAAGATCCCTATATCATTTTGACCTAATTAATCCAAGGACATCCGAAAAAGAATATTGATGTTTATTTGATACCATTGACTGATGAATTAAATGCATTGTGAAGTAATGGTGTTAGTATATAAAATTTTGCTACGAAATAAAATTTCATATTAATAGCTGCATTGACGTGGATTATTATTGACTTTCCAGCATATGGAATGTTATCTAGCTAGAGTACACATGGTCCGAAATCATGTCCTTATTTTATGAAAGAAAACAAAGACTTTATGCTCTTTAATGAAAAAAACAGGCAATTTGGACTATCATCTGAGATTTCTTCCAAATGATCATCCTTTTCGGAGGAACAAATCTCATTTCAAAAAACATATAATTGAATGGGGTGAACCTCGAAAAATGATCTCAGGTAGAAAGTTAAAAAAAGTTGTATTTTCATTACCTCCCATCACATTTGGTCCAACAGTAAACCACAGAAAATTCATGGCATTGTGAAAGAACATAAATGGATAAAATGAAGCATTTTCTAGGATCTTTAATGTTGGTCTAATTTGTTGTCCTGCCACATGTTTGATGTCATGCATATTTAGAAGATCTATTTTGATAACATATTTCATAGAATATTGGATACACTAGGTAAGACCAAAGATACTGTAATGCCATGATATGATCTTTCCAAAATTTGCAGGTGATAAGAACTTCAACTATTTCAAAATGTCAGATCATAGAGGTTAATGAAACCATAAGCTTCATATACACTAACAAAAGAAATTTGATTATTATTTGGTCAGTGGATTGCAGATTTGATACTTCCAATTTTGGTAGATGTGTTCGAAATGGTTATATTACTGAAAAAGTCAGTATTTCCATGTTATAATGAAAAGAATTGTACCGATTGGATTAAGAGGTTTGTTGAATTCATTTATTCAGGATTCTATAACAGACATATCATATTTTTTTGAGACATTTGTGCAGCGACAACAAACTATGATATGCTGAGAAAACTGGAAGAAGATGTAGTTGTAATTATTTGTAAAGAAGAAAAAATATTTCTTCTAGCATTCATTGACTCAATTGATCATTTGATATTACATTTTCCACATGAAGATAAATTTGGAAGTCTATTATAGTTGTAATGGATATACTCATTTGATAGATTCAAGGAGAAATTGATGAAAAAAGTTGTAACAAATCATTAGTGGACAACTCAATTTCTGAAGTTTATTTTCAAGAGGAAATTGTATTTTTATGCTCTAATTTTTTTGAATCTGAATATCTTTCAAAACACCACCTCATGGGACGAAATGATGGGAATCTAAATTATGAAATTGAAAATCAATTATCAGTTTCTAATCGGCCAAATCATGGCTTTGATGAATTTCATGAATGAGGGATTTCAGATGATGATCATCACAGAGCTCATACATATGTTCTGCTCAACTGTGAAGAAATGACAACATTTGTACTGTGAGTGCTTCTATCACTTATTCTATAAATTATATTATAGTATATAAACTTATTTTATTTTTAGGTTATATGATAATCATATCAAGAAAACATCTTCAACGAATTACAACAACTTCTCTTGAAGAATGAAGATATAAAAAAATATCTCAATGGTTTCAAAAAATGGTAACATAAATTATTGATTGTTTAATATCAATTCAGTTTATTATTTATTATATTGATAATTGTTGTAAACATATTCAGAGGTCTCAACATGATAATAAAAATGAAAAGTGATTGTGTATATTGAGTAACCCACCATCCAAAATGGTTAAATCTTATAATGAATATGTGGTGAATGGTTTACAATTTCATACACTTGCATATGGGGAATCAAAAAAATACAATGAACATTGGAGTTTGTTTGAGAGGATAACATCATAGAGAAACTGAAGTTTACCTTTATGGAATTCTGGATGAAATTATTGAGTTGTGTTATCTACGAAAGAATTATATAATGATGATTAATTGTCTGGGGTCGGATACTGAGAGAGGCTTGCATGATCATCTGACTCATGTAATCATCGCTATTAAATATAAAAGACTTCTTGTAGAAAATAACCCATTTTTTCTGGCTCAACTATCACATAAAATATATTACACAATGTATTGTGCAACATCAAGAGACATGATTTATTGGTATTGAATAATAAAAATGAAATCATGAAAAAATTAGTTTACACAAACTGAATGTGTTTCCGCTGAAGTGAAAGGAATTTATATTTTCAAGAGAATGCTCAAAATACATCTCTTTCACAAAGAGACATGAATATTTATGATGACTCCACAAAATTAAGGATCAATAATGATAAAGATATTAATGATGTTACAAATGAATATGAAATGACAAGAGATGATTAATCTGAAACACATATGGATATTGATGATTCCAAGGAGGAATATGAAGACATTGACATCATCAGATATGAATATGATGATGAAGGTGAACATTGAAACTCTAAAATGATGGTTATAATCATAAATAATATATATCTATATATAATTTTTAGTTTCAACTATCTACTAACAACAATCATTTTGTGTTTCAGATGAACCCTAATCTATTTCGTGACTTGCAGGAGGCTGAGCTACCTTTGGATGAGGGGGATTTTGGATCAACTGGCTCTCATCCTACTAGCAGTTCAAGAGGTACACAGAGGGGGTGCAGTCTTGTGTGAAGGATGATTCCTAACACAATCCCCAAGCGATGTCCACATCATGGCTTCGATCCATGCACACGGAGCTATGAAAACCTGTATATTTTAGTTACCTTTCATTAATTTATTTATATATATATTAATTTCTTGATTATTTATACATTTTTTATAGTTTTTCACATGTAGCTGTTGGACATGGAAGCGCTATGTTATGCAATTATTTTTCTCATCCATGGATATCATGGGAACAAATTTCCATTGATGTGCAGCTTGGCATGTTCAGTCATTGGTCGGTACGTAAAAAAATAATATTTATTTTGGTAATTATTTTATTAATAACATGATATTTTAAATTATTTGTAGGTTTTATGGTATCCCATCAATGATTGCATGCATAACGTTATCCAGGAGGTATGAAAGGTGTCTATGTGAGACCGTTTCGGTCAGTTTTTGCGCAATTTGAGAAGGACGACCATTAATAAAGTAGGAGTGATAGAAATTGATGATTCATGTAGAGCCGACCGACCAGATTACATTTCATATCATGTTTTGGGATGGATTGTGTTTACACTCAATGGATGGAGGATTTAAGAGAGGATCTTCAGTGGGTCAGCAGAACCGGGGGAGACAGGAGGTGACTCATCGAGTTGGTAGTCGTACATTTAGTACACATAGAGTTCATCTGGTAAGTATCTTTTTTAAATATTTAAATAACATTAAAAATAAATTGTTTATTTTTATTTATATAGGCATTCCAGTATCCCGATATTAAGGAGTACGATGTTTATCAAAGGATTTACAATGATCAATCCATTGAGAGATTAGAGGTGATCACCATATTCAGATTGTGGTTAGTATTATTTTTTCTGTTTGACAATTTGCGACATATAATATTTTAACAATTTTAATTTGAAATTGGAATTGATGGAGTTATAAGAAACTGCAACCTCGCCGACACAAGATGTGAGTCAGGATTAGACGACTGATCAGACTAGTGCCCACCATTTCGATGAGGCGACATGGATGCATGTGACTCAATATGGATTTGAGAAGGGCTGAGTAGTTGGTGTCAATGCCCATTTGACTTTTGGTACTTTTTATGGTACTAATGTGTTGTCGGTATCTTGATCAAGAGGAGCTCGTGGAGAGGAATCATCTTCTGCCTCACAGTATCATGAGCAGTTGTGAACTCAGACAGAGCATATAGAGAGTTTTCATAAGAAGCATGGAGAGATGCATTAGCAGCAGCAGCAGCATGAGGGGAGATGCGTCGATGGCAGCAGAAATAGTAGTAGCAGTAACACGAGCAGATGGAGTACATGAATATTCTAACTCATAGTTTAGGGATCGAGTTTTCTCCACCATCTCCAATAGCTCGTCCACCTCCTCCATAAGGTGACCCCGAGTGATTTTTATGTGAAAAACATTTGAATTTACGATTTTTTGTATTATGAACAATTTACAGTTAGTGTCGTTTATATTGGTGTCAATATTGCATAATTTAGTTTTTTTTAATATTTTATCATTTATAAATAGTATTATAATTTTGAATATTTCTTTATTTTACTAATTATAATAATAATATTTTATGATTTCTTTTTTAATTTTTTTGGAAATATTTAGAATTTTAATATTTTTTTATTATTTTATTATTTTAATAATATGAAAATTAATTTCTCATTAATGAAAATTTTATTACATATACTTTATTAGTATTTTATTTTTAAAGTTTGTTTATTTTACTAATAAAAATAAAAATAATATTTCATGATTTTTTATATATATTTTAGAATATTGATAATTTTAATAATTTTTGTTTTTTATTATTTTAGTAATATTAATATTATTCTTTCATTTATAATAATTTTATTAAATATTTTTTTGACATTGTTTAGTATTTATGATGGGACCTTTTTTGACGGGGTTCCGTCACAAATAGTTTAAATATATATTTTTAAAAATTGTTTTTGCGACAGGCCCATCATAAAAGGTTTTTATATATAATGTATATAATCCGAGAATTATTTGCCATAGGAAACTTTCCTGTTGCAAATACTTTTTTTTCAGTGGTCCTGTCGCAAAAAATAGTATTTGCGACGCCGTTTTTTGCAAATGGTTATTCACCATGGGGCCCCGTCACTAAAGCTAATTTGCGACGGGATCCCGTCGCAATTAGCCCATTGAAAATACCTCTTATTCCAGTAGTGGATGTGGGATCCAGAGGCTATCATGCATGCTCAAGTGATACTATTTTTCTCAAACATATTATGACCACATTTGAGAGGGAAATTCTGTGATAAAATATATTATGTTTGGAAGATTTAAAAATCCTAGGTTTTTCATATTGTACATATTATTTTATTTATTGTTTAAATCTTCCTTACATTATTTTTGGCTTAGAACCTATTCCATAATATGGACTGGTTGGGTAGTTATTGGGAGGGAAGAGGAAAGAGGTACATATATTGGATAGAGCTGAATTACATGTCGTGTAACATTGATACATTATGTGTATCAATTACATGAAATGTAATAAATTTTTCTAAGATCAGTTATGTCATTTAAAGCAATCTACCATGGAGGAATACCTTGATACTTACAAAACATGTATGGTTTTTACATGTTCTGTAAATAGACGAATAGTTATTTATAAATAATAAAGGGAAGTGGCCTCATTTTTCAAAGTAACCCTATCCTATTCCCTATCCGATGAACATGATCACCCAAAAAATCCAAGAGGTTTTCCTTTCTCTAGTAATTTGATCATGAATATATTTTATTGATCATTGGACATGTTTGATCAACACCGATATGATATTTTATCTTTTTTATCCAATCATTTTTCTTCTTGGAATCAGATTATATATTCAGATGAAATATCTTTTAACCAATTTTTGTGATCATTTTATACTCTACATTCTTCACCTGATCTAATTCATATTAGGATCATATATTGGAAGATCACTCTATGTTAAAGATATGGTAGGTGGTCTACAATTGATTCCATTTGGATTGGTTCTTTTTTAGGCTAGTATATGTTTTGCCGACCAAAAAAATTTATTCTATGACCTTGAAATTTGAATTATTAACTACATTAAATGGAATATAACATGTTTTTTATTCCCATAGGTTAAATAGTATTGAGTTGGATGTTTTTCCCCAAGCATGGACACCCCTGCGGTGTGTCTTATGAATAAACCTTAGTAATCTTTGTTTTAAAAAGGAATGTGGTGTATTCTCATGCTTTCCTTCTTATAGGGAGGCTAAATAAAATAAAATGGAATTTAATTGAGAGATAGGATATGTTTTTCTAACCATTACATGTGTTATATGATATTCCTTGTTGATTTGATCAACTGGATACATGGTTTATTTAAATGGGTTTGTATACTCACTATTGGTTTTTCATTAAGAAGAATATGCTTAAATGAGTAATAGAACTCATTCATTGAACATGGATGTAAATGTTTGGCTGAGTGTGAAAAAACAAATGTTAATAAATTCTATTTTGATTCTTTTGAATTTTTAAATGGATCGTATGATTGTGTAGATTCCATATACATTCTCATATGGGTCACGGATGAAGTGGTGGATGCAATTGATAGATTATGCTCCTTGGGTCTTCATTTTGTGGGATTCCATCGGAAATATTATCCCTTGGATCTAGATATCATGGAATCAAACAGGATATGTTTAGTATGATATGATCCTTGGACTCCAAATAATGTCTTTACTGAGTTTCCATTGAGATGCTAATTGGAAACATTGAGAATTCCATGATATTCTACCACTTCGATCCAACCATTTTCGGTCTAACGCTTTGATTATCAGCTCATTCATGATTTCTGGATACATTGGGTTGTATGGAAAGTCCATGGAAGACATGAAATGTTTGGATGAATGGTATAGTCATGTAAGATGTCTTTTCATTGTTGGAATATTCCTTGTTAAATGATCTTGAACATTTTTTATTTGGACCCTTGAGATGAAATTTCAGTGTCATTGGTTCAGTAGTTACATTCCATGTGAATATTTACATTCATTTACTACATACCTACTTACCTATACACTATTAAGCTTATTATATTACACATATTGGATTTTATAGAACATTGGCTGGTTACCTACTGGGGTTGAATCTGATGCCTTTTCATGACTCCACTGGGTATCCAAAATGAAAATTTAGATGAAGCTAGAGATTGGTGAAATAACTCTCATTTTGATGCTTGAGTTTTCTCCATGCACAGGATTAGGGAAGAGTGGTACTGAGCTACCGCTCATGATGCTATTTCGGGACAATAATTTTTGGTATTATTAGCATTAAGGATACTTTTATTGTATTATACTACTATTTAACTATTTTTGATTATTTTTACATACATGTATCATCATCATTGTATATGAGACATATACATCTTTTCTATATATTCTTGGTTTTTATATTCATCATTTGGCCACATGTTGTGTTGTTTTCTTTTAATTTTATCTTATTGGAATTACACTATTTTACACTTTTGTAATGTGGGAATTATGTCCCCACTAACACACATATTCCCTTGATGATAGTAAGAAGACATTTGTGTTTCGGGATGTTTTCTTGAGGGAATGTGAAAAACTATGACCAGGGAACTGTTAATTGTCACTTAGTTCCCATATGATTCATCATTTTAATGCAATTTAGTTGAAAATACTAAACATGTCACTTCCTCCAATTTTTAATACTATGATTTCCTACATTCATGGGTCATGTAATTTTGAAAAAATCTATTAAAAATATCTATGATTTATGGAATATAAAATAATAACAAGGTGAGAAATCATAGTATTCTATGCCACTTTGATTTTATGGTGAAACATATATTGTCAATGTGGAAAAATTCAAGTATAATTATGTGACTAGAAGACTTTATCAATATGAAAATTTGTGAACCTAACAACATAACGGGACTTACTATACGTAAACGATGAAGTATTTGGCCTAGAATACAATAGTTTCATAGAAGGTGGCCAAATATGATCATCCACAATATACTTAGAAGAAGAGTGAGTGCAGTATGTTCCACATTAAGAATGTTTAACACAAATCCTACGTGTATATTCTTGAAAAGAACTATTCATCAATTTTTTATGGAATTAATTTGGGTCACATGAAACCGAATTATGTGTGATAGTATAGGAGTAAAGTGGGACGTTATAAAATGAGTGACATAGTATAAACACCTTCTATTTGGGAACTAAAGAACATGGTCAGATTTTGTTTAAACATTTTAGGAGACCATTCTATTTTAACTAATTGCATTAATAGTATAAAAACATTGACATCATGAACCTGGGTGCCACTCAACGGTACACCGAGCACAGTTTTCCATATGTCACAATGTTCCTCACCTCAAGTGATAGAGTTTTATGAATAACAGTGTGGTCCTATGGTGTTTTATTGAAGATACTATTCCATTATTACTTGAGTATATCATAAAATATAATTGTAAAAAAAATAAAATACAAGGAAAAATATATGTAATCTGATATAATATTAGGAGAAGATGAGAATAATAAAAAATCATGCAATAGGTAATAATATAAAAAGTTGATGATGCTATATGTCAAGTATCTATAAATATGGTTTCATGGATATAAGAAATTGAAAATACAATCTATAAAAATTTAGCAAAAATGAAATCCAATAACTATCCATGGAATTCAGATCTCCACATCACTCATCTTCTATAAGATCCCTCACAGGAACGAAAGAATTCATGTTTTGAATGAATTAAACATTCCCGTTAGCAACACCTACATACATGTTATTTCTATGTGTACTAATGGATTCCATGATATCGTGTGAGATAAATCTAAATATTCCATCACAAATGGTGTCTATAACATCTTTACCATTTAATATTTACTAAAATAGATTAAGAACCTGAATATATAAAAGTATAGTTATACAATTATGTAAATTCTCAAGTACTTTCTTTAGCCTCTATTGTTGTATGAAAATGTAATGAGTATATTAATTTATAAAGTACTAGTTTATGTAATTCGTGTGTGTTATAAGTAGGATTGACATCCAGACATGATAATAATAGCATGACATCAAAGGTAAAAATTAATTTGTAATTTTATTACTAATTAATAGGTTCCAATATGATAAACCTAAATGATTGAGCTCATTGGTTGGGCCAAGTCAGATAATAAATATATCATGGAAATTTGGTAAGAGTGTAATGCATAGAGTTTTTTATAGGGAATTCCATAATAAGGAATCAAACTATGTTCTAGGAAAAAATCATGGTAGAATGAGATACGTAAATGTCTAGTCCCAATGATGTATTCATGTAAACTAATTTTGTAGTATTCACACATGATACTAGGACTGCATCCAAGAAATATTATAAATTATAAATAAGGGATCATAGGGATTCTTACTATACATCAAATTACCTTTCTGGGTCATCTACGATGTTGGGACTCACTCATGGAAACTAACATCCTTTAATAAAAATTTAATCCATCATTTCTCTGGGCATTCCATCAATAATTTATGTGAGATCGATTCTGACAAATCCTATATTAACTATGTCATGATCGATATGATATAGGAAACTTTTAATTAATTCATTTGATTTTTTACAGAATGTAATATTCATCCCATTTATCAAACTATTGTGTTCAATCCATTACCATTTATTAGTGTAATATGGCTAGGGGTCATGAAACCATTTAAATAATTTCATATAAATAATATTTAATTCATTAGTTTTACTCATCATCCATCCATAAACATGGAATGGTGTGCTATGTAAATGAAACATAGTTCTTCTGTAACATTTAAGTAAGTCAATTCATATATATAGTATACATTTCAATTAACATGTAAAACATTTTTAATTAAGTATAACATCATCGTTAGAATGATCATGTTGAACTAACATAAAAAATAAATTACCATAACCAATTCAATATTCAATTAATAATGGACTAATTACCATTTTTATGGTCAATCATAGGGACACCCGAATGGTGGCTCAGGAAAACATTTCAAACCATTAAAAACATAAATATAGAAATCACCATTCATGGGATAGTTGTTGTTGACATAACTAAATCCATTGACGGATATCATATTTAATGAGAGTCCTATAATATGTTCATAATAATATATGGAAGTAAAATTAACTACAAATATGACACCTGATGAGGTCTGCATGTGCCCACGATAATTAAAAAAATGATGAATCATGTGGGATGAGTTATAAACCACCAACCTCATATTATTATGACTCTCCTCATCAAGTATCCAAAAGTAGTTTTTCTTATACTAGAAACGATATGAATTGTAGAAAAACAACCTAAAAATACGGAAGATGAGAATCCATCTAAATAGCATCGTCATTATAATGAAAAATGACAAATAAGGAAAAATTTATCAATATATTACTAAAAAAAATTAAAAAATATGAAGGGCACTTAGAAAAAACACTAGGAAGATGACTGATGTCAAGTCCTAGGTTATTAATAGAGAGGTCTCAAAATGGGATATAGGATATCTCCTAGATATGGAGTGAACAAAGGAAGGATTAAAATAATATTAAATCTTTTCATTAAAGTTAATTTCTTAAAATCGCCAAAAATTAGGCATTACATGGTTTGGAGACATTGTTTTCTAAACCATGTTCCAACTTGGGACAATCTACAACTAGATGGGTCAGATGAATGGTTAGGTTTCACGGTTATGGATCCATTTTCAAGGAAATCAAAATTCCTTTGTAAAATGTATTCATTTTTTCATAGAGTAATGAGGCACCTAGTGCAAGGTTAGGGACAAAAGACATCCTATATCACAAAAATTTCCTAAATCACATGGTTAGAAGTAACCATGAGGCCTACCCTACATGGTATCTAAAAATAATATGGGCAACCTATTTCTCCTAGAAAGCTGGGTTCCGGTCCTCAAAAATTCCCCGAACACCCCTGAGACACACGTAAACTCATAAGAAATCCATAATTGGTCCAAAATAAAGAATTAGACAAAAAATAAAAGGATCCATACTTATATGAATGGCCAGATTCCTAATGTCTTCTCCACAAAAAGGAAATCATCCACGAGTTTACCTTTAAAGGGAGGTGAAACATTGTTTGAGAATTACTCTAACTATTGGGAATGTACATCGGCCTCCATCTCCCAATTCTCATAATGTACATGACTGTACATTCGAAAAACTCTTAATAGAGAGATATATCAGCCTTGGACTGTCTTCATGATCCGTTTTAGGATTCATATAGGATAATTCCCAAACAATGCATCAAAATCTATTTCAGCTTCCAAGGGATCAAAAGTACGAGATGGGACAAAATGATACCATTGAACCGGTGAAATTTGGAAGATGTCATATATGGCAGGAAATATATGAGGCAGTAGACACTAATAGACTACCAGCTCAACTATCTTCACAATCTCAAACTACCCTACATAATGAGGAAATTTCACCCCTCTCCTCCATATATATACTTTCTCAAGAATAGCATATAACATTAGGGAAACATGATCCCTGATCACGAACTGTAGAGGTCTTCGAAAATAATGACCATAGGATTTATGTCTATACTGATCAATTGATAGATTCCTCCAAATTTACTAAACCTATAATGATGTATCCTGAAGATGAATATGAACTAGTAGGGATACATATCCTACCTATAAATAATATAGCGGTGAACATCATAGCCTACCATTAAAGGCCTCAAAAGGATCCATCTGAATATTTTATTTAATGTAATTATTGTAGTCAAACTTCATGAGAGGGTTATACTCCTCATATGAACTTCTAAATTCATAAACACATGATCCGATAATGTTTTATGGAAGCTTTATCTTACATTTCCCACATACCATCTGTCTAATGGTGGATGTAAATGATCAGAATAACTTGTATACTCATAGCCTTCTGTAATCCCCACATGAATTGTGACATGAAATGTGTGTCCCTATTAGAAACTATTTTAAGAGGGACATTGTATGGTGATATATCCTCTGGGAAATACTATTTTCCCCACTCATCAGCTAAGAAATTATCATGAATTTTATGTAATTGGGATACTCATATCTGTCAGTCAATTGATATGAATACAGAGTTGCTACCATGAGGTGATCATGTCTAGATAACTAAATATTAAATAGAGACATCATCTCATTCCCATTCTCGAACGAGATGTACCTGTAACAAAAATGCGGGTCTCTAGTTCTCCAACTTCACCTTCATCTAGGTGTAACCCCTATAAAGAAAACCTGATAATTGAAATTACATCCCAATAATCCAATACTAGCATAGAATGTCTTGATTCATTTTTGAGTGTCCTAGAATAACTACCCACTAGGAATCATGGAACACAAAAATAAACTTCCACTGTCATATTTGATAGAACCTAAACATGTATATGTTTATGTAGGATGTCATCACTATCTACATACCAATCTAGAGTTGAGTCATCTTGAACCAGAATTTCATGGACAGCAAAGCCTTTAGGATCAATAAATTTCCTACTTTTCACCTTATCATGAATTGAAGATAAAGATGACAAGGTTGAGAGATGGTAACTCCCATTACATTAATGAATGTCCATATATATCATTCAAACGGTGGAAATTAATTTCCATTCATTAGTATATTCTAATATAAATTCTTCTCGTGTTTTCTAGCATTGAGAATTGGCTACCGCATTTCCTTTTCCTGGAATATTAGCATGCAAAAATTCAATGGAATGAGGATATTAGACAGATCTACGCTATGTAAGATTCAATTCATCTTACGTTAAGATATATTTGAGGCTCTTGTGGTCCATATACACCTAAAATTTCTCACCCATCAAATATTGTATCAAAAATCATAAGTAATAGACATCTACTATTAGATCAAGGTAGTGTATCAAGTTATTTATCTGATGAGGCCTCATGATACGAGTTATGTATGTAATGAATCTATCCTCCAACATCTTCACTATAGATTTAATAATGTCAAATGCATCATATAACACAATATAGCCACTTTTAGGATCTAGATGATTCAGATTTGGTGCTGAGTGAAGCCTCTATTTGAGATCTAGAATGGCCTCCTCACATTCTAATGACCATAAGAACATGACACCCTATATTTTATGATTATTAAGAGGTGAAACAAGGAATTATAATTATTGAATCAAATACCTATAACATCCATAACACTATAAGAAAATTTTTATTTCATACACATTCATGGGATACTCTCATGAAACCACACCACTCACCATCACATTGTCAACATAGGCTCTTGATTATGAGATACTATAACCCAAGAAGTGAAAATAATTGATCCATAAGTTGATCTTTTCATTCTTTCCATTGTTATGATGTTCACTTTGTGTACGTAGAATGAATCATGGTGCTTATCATGGTCAAGAGAAGTGTCAGAATTCACCACAATGTAAACCAAAAATTCCACAAAAAAGGATCCTGATAAGAATGGAAATCATATTCTTCAATGACATGAAAAAGGTGGGTGAATTAATAAGAATAAACAATATAAAAAAGTAATAATAAAGAACATTCCTTCTATGGAATGATGTATGATGTATATTTTATGTCTTGACTCGATCTTGATGGTATCTTGATATCATATAGATCATAGTGAACACCCTAGATCCTTAGAGCTAGTGAAAGATATCATTTATTCGAGGATGTAGATATTAGATGTTGACCATAATACACATCAACAGGCTAAAATAAAGGCTTAGTTGAAGGGTTAAATCCTACTCTTTGGAGAATATCATGATCTAACCACAAGAAGATATTGTATTCGATATGAATCCTTTGGAATCAATACCCTCTAACTATAGCTTAAAATCATATTGTATAGTTGGTGCCATCATGTATAAAGGAATGGTCATTAGAGTACTCCTAGAATGATCTTAATCATAAAAACATCTTATCTATCAGAACATAATACATAAAAACCATCTTGATAGATATCAATTATATGATAAACCACTAAAGGGAATTCAAATAAAAGTAATCACTAAAACTATAGGAATATATTTTCAGACTGGAAGGTCCCTCGACTTAGCCCATTATGATCTAGTCTAGATCTGATTTCTTGGACATCCCACTCACCGATATGTAATTAACTACTACCCCATATTGATTTAAATGATACTCTACAATAATAGAACTATATTAATGTATGATATGTCACCAAATAATCCATCAAAATAATGATTTTGAACCCTATCATCTCAAGAAAAAAAGAGGTCCCACATGAAAGGATAATTTACTACCTAAAGGGCATAGTCTGAACATTAGAGTATACCCTCTGAAAATATTATCGTTGGTGTATCTATGGTTATTACACCATTGTAGTATTGTATGCCCATTCCAAAACATTACACATTATTTAAAGATATGATGGATTTTGAACCTTCTATATAGATTAATGAAGATAGTATTGTAGAGGCTAGAAGAATAGTACCACTTAATATAGACGGTTCAACATCCTTAGCCTCAGGTATCAAATGTAGTGCATGAATACAACCTAATCTAAATCATTATGACACTACATTTCCACCACAATCGTGAAATTTATACTAGCGCTACTAATAATTTGAAATATAGAAACTATGTCCATTTCCTCCTCCTCGGCTAGTATAATCAGTGGTACTCAAACTCCCCTTGTAACATGGAATAAAAAAATTCTCCTAAAGGTATAGTAGGTGAGGATCCTCTTCCACTATAAGAAGATGTAATGGTCTAGAAGAATCATTAAAGACTTTCTATATGGAATCAAGCATGATACTCCATCAAGCCTCTTTCCCACTATGGTTTCATATTCCCCATACATCAACACTTATGGTGTACAATGAATTTTTCCACCTGGTTAATTTGACTAGAACTTATCTGATGCGAAACGTGGAGGGAACATTTCCTACTACCGGATGAACTATAGGACTGCCTTGTAACTAATCCTATATGACTATTACTACTTCCATCCCTTTGGTTGCGCTAAGTGATAGTGTCCTAATTGATGATCCTATAAAATTTACATAGGTGAAAAATGTTCACTATAGTATTGATGGAATACTGGAAATCATCCTCAAAGTATCTATTATATGAAATATCGTCTCAAAATAGAAGTACTTAAAGGTTATGTAACTAACTGAAACACCTTGAATACTCCATAACTAAAATAACACCTTACTCAAGAAGCTTGTACTCCTCCGTTCGGTCAATACATAGCATCTGATTAAATAACTAAATCATGAAATAAATACTGAAATTATCCCCCACAATTACCTAATTATGATGACAATCCTAGGTAAACACATCTAACATGTACATTTCTGAATCACACAACATTTATGAGGATAGTTTGACCCTAATTTATATAGGTATATCTAGATTCTTAGAGATGTATAGGGTGACCTCTAAGAAATAATCAGTAGCATATGGTTCACCGTCACCAATGAAGTTTGGAGGATGTTTCTGAAATAACTCAGGGGTCAAATCAGAAATCAAAGGTGAAGGTCATGGAGGACCGTGCATGGACTGCACCACATGTAAGAAACTGTAAAAAGATGAGAATCATATCCCAAATCTATAATAAAAAGAAGTACCACATGTGGAACTCCCTACGATAATACGGTCATCTCTAGTCACACCATATCCAGAGTATGGCCATATCCACTATCTTTGAAGATGAAACATGGTCATTGTGGTGGAATTTGTCATAAAATTCCATAAACACACATCAAGTAAATATTTGAATAATATGGATGGAAATATATAATGATTAATAAAATAAAATGGATTGCAACCCATGGAATGCAACACCAAATACATCCTTAAAAGGAAAAATATCTATAACTATTCAAGTATAATTTTCATGGGTTCCAGTTGATGAAGGGTTGACTATACCTTATCTCATAATTCTCTTGAAACAATGTCATTTTCTTGTCACGTTATACATTTACAGTTTGGATTTTATGATTTTCAAATATCAAGTTTATCTTAAAACAAGTCATGGTTCCCAGGGAATTTTTCTTTATACACCTTATGAGGAAAATCAAAATATATTAATTATAATCATTTGAATCGACTTAGTAAATTACACATTCAAACCCATGTCGGTCTATACACCTCCAGTATTGAAACTAAAAATCACTCAATCACATATTTAAAATAGCAGCAGCATCATATAACTACCACTATGTCACTCAATAATCAACAATATTTCATTCAATGATCGAAGTGAAGTTCACATATATGGCATGGTAATATTCATGGAATGAGTTTTATAGTTGCCTATGATGATGCAATATTAATACTCCTTTCTCCCATATTATCTATCCAAGGATGAATTGAAAATATCAACCCAAATAATAATAATAATTACAACCACAAAACATGTGAATCACCCCATGGTGAAATAATAACCAATTTAATAAGAAAAAACAAAGAAACAATAATAATTCAGGAAAATCAGCATATATCATAAACATGGTTAACAATTTCCGAGAAATGCTGCTAATTGTGAAGAAAATTTTTTACACTCCAATATATTATCCGCAAATAGTAAATAATGAGATGACTCACTTGGATACCACTTTCTGACATCCCAAAACTGTGTTATACTCATCTTTTCTCCAATATAGGTTGGACACATGGCCTGAGGCACATCTCCCCAAACACCAAACACCACCAAATAGTAGAGAGGGCCTTGGGTGGGTCCATGTTGAGACAATTTCCTCATTATGAGAGAGTATCATAGAGGATACAAGAAATAATGGGGATATATAAGATGAAATATTAGTAAAATTATATTAAAAAGGTGAATATAAGAAAAATAAAAAACCATTAAAAATGATAATAATATAAAAAATAAAAGATGATATGTGTAATGAAACTATAAAACAATAGAACATAGATACAAGAATAAGACAATAAATTTGATACAAAAGTATAAAAAAGGAATCAAAAAACAATCCCCAATATCTCAAGACCAAATAAGGTCATATTCTTCCAACTCTATCCCAAACAACTATTCAATCAATTGTATAACGAAGTACACTAACCGTTTTCTACACATGTATACTTGTAGTGATCTCTTGTAACAATGGTGGACCAGATAGGGTGTGAGATAAATCCTTGTAGGCTACCACCAATGGTGTCTATAACATATTTTCCATGAAATATAAACTAAAACAATGTGCACATATTAAAATATAATTGTAAATAATTATATTGACTTAAATACCCAAGTATTAGATTCGGCCTCAACTATTTTCTGAATAATTAACCAATTCATTATCTAATTATGTTCTAGTTTATATAAGTCATGTGTGGTATAAGAAACAATGGCTTCATGAAGTGATGACAACATTATAGGATCCATGCTATATAAGAGTCAATGATATCATTATAAATAAAGAGGTTCTAGGGTGATAACCATGGAAACCTTGACCTAAACGGTCAAGAAAACAAAGTTAATAACAGTATCTAATCCAAAGGTATTGAAAATAATCCATGGAACATCATAAAAGACATTTCATAAAAATAAATCTAATCAAGTCTAAGGAAAACATCTAATGTAAAACCGAATAAGAAGTGACTAGAGACATGGATGTATCTACGACACATCATGTATGTAGTAGTCATGATGGATCAAAGGAGTGTTTACAAGAAACCTATAATTGATAAATAAGTGTACTTATAGTTTCATCAAAATGACGATGAGGAATGATTCCGAAGGTTTTTCTTACACATGGAAACTAAAATCCTCAAATAAAAATGGAATTCATAATTTCTCATGGAATTCCCTTGGGAATCCTGTGTGAGCTCGATTCTGAATACTCTTATAACAAAGATGTTAAGAATGTATGGAGTTGGAGCATTATACTTAATTAATTAAATTTATTATAACAATTAATATTCATGTCATTTAGTATTTGATAGGGTTCAAGCCATTTCATTTCATTAGTGTTACAATGTTAAGGGTCTTGAAATCATTTCATTTATTTTATAAAAAACATATTTAGTTTATTAGTTTCGAAAAACATTCTTCCATAATCATGGAATGGTGTTCAATGAATTTTCAACAAAATTATTCACTAACATTAAATTCGGAAAAGTAATATATACAACATACATTCCTATTATAATTTACACATATATTAATTATATACTACACTTACCATAGAAGTGTCATGTGGAACTAACATAAACACGAGATAGTCCAAACCAATAAAAAAGTAATTTAATCAATTATGTCATACCATTATTAGGGTCATGTGTAGGAAAACTAAAAAGTGTCTCAGAAAATATTATCAAAAAATTAAAACACCAATTATGGGAATCTCCCTTCATGGGGTGGTCGTTGTTGAGGTGAAAACCTCTAAAAGTGGATTTAATATTTAATTATAGTTTTAGTGTTCCGACCCATCCTCAAAAAGTGTACCCATCCTGGACCGTAAATGTGAGAAGTGAGATAATGACCCCTGGGTCCCGCCTCTAGTAGGCCTCAGGTTGGCGACTATAACCGATGGTATAATAAACACTCCAATGAGAGGCATTACCCTCTAAGAGAACACATTTGGAAGAAAGAGATAATATAGACACCAACCAACTCCAACTCAACGAGTAATATGAATGAGATCCCAAGTACACATTTGAAATGTCATGGAAACCACTGAAATTGGAAGGGGAAAACTACAAGTACCAAAAAAGGAAGTAAAACAGCAGCAACCACAAGCCTGAACAACTCCAACAACTGCAAGCTACTAGAAACCAGCTTGATCTCCAACCTACTCCAACTGACCTGAAAAATAGTTTATGTATACATAGGGTTAGTATAACAGTATACTCAGTAGGATCCTCCCAGAAGCGTCTCATGCAAAAGTAAATTAATCTTGCTAAATCACAGTAAACAACAAGTGAAACTAACTCATTACCTAAAAAGGTATACTATGTTCTCAAGCTCACCGTGGATACTCTCACCATGAGACACATAAAAAAGTATATAATATAACAATGAATATCAAGGGTGCACCACTAATACTTACCCACTAGTTTTCCACTTTTCTCCAACGTCGCACGTCTTAAGAATCTCTCTCTAAAAAGGCTTGCCCGTAGAAACTTGGGAGAAGCACCACAACATGCACCTCAGGCAAAAAAAACCACCACGTCCACACAAGAAAGTAACCAGATAGTTTCTGGGAGCCACCACATCTCGCATAACGTGTATCATACAATGGTTATTATACCTCAAGACCTTACAGCCCATACACCGAGTAAGGATCCTCAAGCCATCACAGCCTATACAGGTTACACCTATAGTAGTCCATAAGATACTATATCCATAATATATGGGTTTGAATAACAAAAAGACATTATATCCTTCTACACACATACATGGGGAAAACTAACTACTGTTCCTACCTACACAATTATCTTCCAAGAGGAGAGAAAGGGGCCAAAGGGGGTAGTCAGCCATCCATCCTCCCACTAGAATGTTGGGGAAAACACCCCTGGACTCAGAATCCCTTTGGAGTCAGTTTCCCTTACTAATAGGGTGGATTAGTGTGTAAAAACCCAAAAATTACATAATATATTATTTATTCCAACCATACTATGGGCATAACCAAGACATAGACTCATCTACAGCTAACGTCTATCAGACTCCGGGTTTCCACTTCTAAGACTCGGTATCCTATAAGCACACAACCATTTAAAAAGAATTATTTTATTATATCATTCCATATTTATTAGTTTCAAATTATGTTAATTATTTCTTTGAACATTAATTTACCATTTATAATTCCATAATAAACTTCATTAGCATCACACAAAAATTCCACTATCCATTTAAAATTTTAAAGTTGTCATTTTGTTCCAGCAACTCCAACCCCATGGGTTCACATCATTTATTCAATTATTCATTATAGAATTACATTCCCATATCCACGGGAATTCTAGAATAACATTTTATGATTCTAAACACAAGGGGGATCAACATGGTGAGTAGATGTACTACCTTTTGAGTCTTTTCTGCCTATAGAAAGAGCATAGAACCATCCTCCCTTGAGAATCTAAACACGGAAAGCACGTGGCATACCTCGCATGTCTTTGCCTCTTTCAGAAGAAGGGTAATGAAGAACAGCTTCCTTGAGCAGTGGAGAAAGGTAAAGAAGATTATCAACCAATAAGAATTAGCACACATCCAACAATCACATCAATCTCATTACATCATCACTATTGTCCTCCCTGACACCCACAAGCATAAACCGATTCTTCTCACCACTCTAGGCATCATATTCTTCAAAAACCAAAAGGCCTAAATGCCCCCACATAACACAATATCCATCTATGCTCACATCACAAAAAAAGAATGTTGGAAAAAGAATTTTAACAATTGGGCTCTTGGACCTTTAACAAACAATAGGGTAACTCAGATCTCTAAAAGGAGTTATCTTTTTTCGATAAACCAGTTCTTTAAATCATCTTATAATAAAAGATTATTATTCATGGGTTCCAAATTTGGGAAACCTAATCATTATGCTCTAAAAAATAATTAAACATGCTTACTACACCATTTTGATTAACATCAAATTACAATAAGAAGAACCGCATTCATTTACATGCCTCATTATCTTATGCCAAACCACTATCAATAAATTTCATATTTACATTCTTTACCAATTTCCATTGAGAATGAAATCCTAGGCACAACAAGAATTGATATAACACTATCTAGCAAAACAAGATGCAAAAACATACAATTGATATCAATTTGTTTATCTATTTCAAATATTTATTAGGTCAATTCAATTGTGAACTAGTGGCATAAAACATGCAAACATTACAGTTTCACATAATATAAGATAGAATCAATGAATCCCCTACCTAAAATGGATCTTGATGTTCTTTATATGCGAATGGTCCACACAACAGATCATGATCACCTCCTATTTTGACATCATATATCAAAGATTGATCGATACTACATGGTTTCATCAAAATAGAGTGGAACCAATCTGAGGAGGGATGTTGGATTCTGCAACTCCTATCTGAAGGAATGTGATGTTAGAGCATCTCACACCTTAGAACAAGGAGAAAGAATTTGGGAGGAAGATAACCCGTGTCTTTAGAAGATTTAATGGAGTAGTGGTTTAAGATACTATGGATTTCCCATTAAAAATAGAGCACACTAAACCACGTAGTTTGAACATATAAAAAAACATCCTAATCCTTAGGAATAATTAATATTGGAGTTATGAGAATTTATTTTTCCTTCAATACCTTAAAATGAGACCTTAAATGCATTTTCTATCAAAGGAAACATAAAAGGGGCGAACTATAGGATGTTGGAAACACTGTTCACCCTACCATTCTGGAAACATTGTACACCCTACCATTCTGGAAACAATGTACACCCTACCGTTCTTGAAACACTGTACACCCAAAGATCACTGATGTCACTGTTCACAAAATTTCACTGATGTCACTGTTCATAGAAGGTCACTGATGTTACTGTTCAAAGAAGGCCACTCATGTCAGTGTTCACAGAAGGTCGCTGAAGTCACTGTTCACAAAAGGTTCATGATGACACTATTCATCTAAGGTTAACGTTGCACTATTCATAGAATGCTAATTATGACACTGTTCACAGAAGTCAAATGATGACACTGTTCATATAAAGTTAATGTTGACACTGTTCATAGAAGGTCAATGATGACATTGTTCACCTAAGGTTAACCTTTCACTTTTCATAGAAGGTTAATTAGGACGCTATTCACAGAAGGTCAATGATGACACCGTTCACCTAAGGTTAACTTTGCACTGTTCATAGAAGGTTAATGATGAAACATTTCAAAGTATGTCAATGATGACACTGTTCACCTATGGTTATCATTGCATTGGTCACAGAAGGTTAATGATGAAATTGTTCACAGAAGGTCAATGATGACACTATTCACCTAAGGTTATCATTGCACAGTTCACAAAAGGAAAATGCTTACATTGTTCACAGAAGTTCAATGCTGACAATATTCACAGAAGCTCAATGATGACACTATTCATCTAAGTATAAATTTTCACTGTTCACAGAGGGTTAATGATCACACTATTCATAGAAGGTCAGTGATGACACCATTCACCTAAGGTTAATGTTGGACTGTTCACAGAGGGTTAATGATGGCACTGTTCACAGAAGGTCAATGATAACACTGTTCACCTAAGGCTATATATGCACTATTCAAATAAGGTTAATGATGAAACTGTTCACAAAAGGTCAATGATGACATTGTTCACCTAAGGTTAACATTTCACTATTCATTGAAGGTTAATGATGACACTGATCACAGGAGGTCAATGACAACACTGTTAACCTAAGGATAACGTTGCACTGTTCACAGAAGGGTAATGATGACACTATTCACATAAGGTCAATGATGACATTGTTCAATGACGGTCATAGTTGTACTGTTCATAGAAGGTTACTGTTGAAATGTTCACAACTTTCTTCAATTGGAACTATTCATCGAACTGGAAATTGGCAATGTGTTGGGGATAAGTCAACTTGACCTTCTGAATCACCTCATACCAATGATTTTCGCAATGGAATGTACCAGAGAGGTTTGGGCCAATACATTAGATTTCTCTCAAAACATTATTGTCCTTGAGAATCCAAAACACACCAAAAGGGAAATCAAAATGGGGTCTGAACAACCACCCATCGAGATACCTCTCAAAAGAGAGCAAGCCATAAGATGCAACAATAGAAGAAATATTATAATCATGAATGGTCTAACCACAAAGGGGACATCAAAACTTGGAAATAGTTAAACATCAAAGAACTCTGGGTACTAAGCATGTATCAGTGACTCATGTTCCCAGGAACTGTCCTCCAAGGCACCTTGTCAGAACAAGACACAAACCAAGGGGATATAATTCCTCCAATACACCTTCTCTTTGCAGTCTTGGATCTCTATAGGTCGCTCTTAGAAGGTCGCATCATCATCAACATTGATCTCTCCCCAATTGATGAAGTGAGAGTTTTCATGAAGGTAATGATGGAGCTGTGATACATGGAAAAAATCATGTATCTGACTCATCTATGGGGGATGTGCTACTCAATATGCCACACATCCAACACGAGGTAACACCTTGAATGGCCCAAGAAACCTTGGATAAATCTTACAACCATGACCAAACCATCTCTTCCCACGACGGGGAGTCACATTTAGAAACACATGATCCCCAACATCAGACTCTAAGGGTCTCCTCCATTGATCAACATATTATTTTGGATGATATTGCGCTGTCTGGATCCTGTCACAAATATCCTAAACCATCTCTATTGTATTCTTAACTAGTTCCAGCCTGAGAATTTCTAACTCTCTGTCCCTAGTCTAGCACAACGGAAAATGGAAGGGCCGGCCAAAAAAGGATTCAAATGGTGCCATATCGATGGTGGAGTGATAACTATTATTGTAAGTGAACTCTGCCAAGGGTAAGTTCTTCATCCAAGAATCTCCAAAATCCAGGACAGAAGAGTGTATCATGTCTTCAACAGTCTAGATGGTTGGATCTGTCTGACCATCTGTTTGAGAATGAACATTATTGTAAAGGCATAGTTGAGAACCGAAAGCATGTTGGAGACCTCTCCACACCCTAGAGTTAAAATGGGGATCTCTATTAGAAATTATTGTCCTATGGACTCCATGAAGTCTCACCACCTCCTCTAGATACTACCTTGCCAAAACATCCACTAAGATCGACTCTTTGATCTTTGTTATGTGATCCACTACCACCCAAATAACATCATGTCCTCCTAGAACATGAGGTAAACCAGTAAAAAAATTACATTGAGATTTCCTCCCACTTCCACATAGGAATCTATAATGGTTGGAGTAGACCACCAAGAACATGGTGTTGGGCCTTCACATTCTGGAACACCAAGAATCGAGACAAAAACATCACAACGACACAAATAATCCTCGGAAAGCAAAACTGGATACTCAAGGCTCGGTATATCTTTGTCACCCTAGGATGCACTTCTAAAGTCGAACTATGAAATTCCCTGGGAACCATCTCTCACATTGTCAAAGGAATAAAAATACTTTTGAGATATAACACTCGGTGTTGTTCATCCTACGACTAACCATCACGATCCTCATAACAAACAACTCGGTCTCTCTAGAACTCCACCTCAAGATATCCCAACTGGGAATCTTCCAAATTCTGAACCATATATGATTGTATCATCATCTAAAAAAGACAACATATTCCCCCAACTTCTCCCATATCAAGATGTAAAGCTGATAGTTCTTCCATTTCTCTCCAGGAATAACCAGATTCATGCACAGCATCACTATGTGACTTTCAACTTAGGGAATTAGCTACAACATTCCTCTTTCCAAGTGTATATGATATCTCAAAGTCATATTCCTTTAAGAACTCCATCCACCGACACTGTCGTGAGTTCAAGTAACTCTAGGAGAAAACATATCTTAAACTATTATGATTGGTGAAAACCACAAAGTGCTAGATAATGAGGTAATGTCTCCCCAACTTCTGAGAAAACACCACTTCTACCAATTCAAGATCATGGGTTTCATAGTTATGGTCATGGGGACACAACTGCCAAGACCCATATGAAACAACGGATCGCTACTGCATCAGAACACATCCTAACCTCAGATGTGAAGCATCACATAAAACATCAAACTGAACTCCATCAGTAGGAAGACAATGAACTAGAGTATATACTAAATTCTCCTTTAGATACTTGAATGCTCCCTGACACAGATCAGTCCGTATGAACGCTTGATACTTCATGGTCAAAGCTTTCATAGGAGTCGCAACTCGTGAGAAATTGACTACAGACCACTTGTAGTAGCATGTGTGACCATGGAAACTTTGCACTTATAACATAGTCTTGGGGGCTTCCCAAGACAAAATTGCTTCTATAATTGATGGATCCATAGCTAATCCCTGATGGGACACACCATGCCCAATGAAACAGACTTCTTGAGGACAAAACTGACACATCGACATCATCCCAAATAACTGATGTTGATGAAGAACTCCTCAAATGGTATGTAGATGTTCTTTATGCTCCACTTCATATGTGGAGTATACAAGAATTTCATCGTTGAAAACCTCCACAAACTTGTCCAAGATCTCGCAGAACACAGCATTGATCAATCCCTTGAACACGGCTGGAGCATTCGCCATGCCGACTGATATTACAAAGAACACATAATTCCCATGATGACAACGGAAAGATATCTTCCAAATATCATCATCAATCACATGCATCCGATGATATCTGGACCGCAAGTCGATATTTGAGAACCAAATTTTGCCATTCATTTGATCGAATAAATCATCAATCCACGAATGATGATAACGATTCACTATTTTCCCTTTGTTTCAGTGACGATAATTGACACACAACCGCAAAAAACCATCAGCCTTCTTCATTAATAAAACTGGTGCACCCCATGGTGACACACTTAGATGAACAAAAACACAAAGTAACAGACCATCAAACTATATACATAGCTCTCGTAACTCAGAAGGGGCCATCTTATATGGAAATATAGAGATATGATACGCTCCAGGTTGTAGCTCGATCCTAAACTCGATCTCTCGTCGAGGGGGTAAGGCTACAACCTCTTCTAGGGAGACCTCAGGGTACTCTTCTAAGACCCTACGAAATTCCATCTACTAAACCCTTGATGAACTCAACATAATCTCAGCCATCATGGATGATAAGGATGGAACGTGCTAATGACATATCCGAGGATCTCGCTCGCCAAAAAACACCACCAACTCTCCATCCGCACAAAAAAATGACCTTCTTCCAGAAGAAATCCATGATAGCATGCATAGAATAAAAAAAATACATGTCAAGGATGACATCATTTGGTTGTATTCTTAATCATTAAAATCTCCTCAATAGCGGTGCTACCCCAACACTAGCCCACAGTCTCTACATACTTCAAACAAGTCATCTCGACCTCCAACGTGCGTAGTAAACGCTAAGGGCACTAGAGGCATCTCTACCTCATGTCCCAAAGCATGGACCAGGGTAGGTGATATGAAGGAGTGTGTCACTCTTGAATCAAACAAGGCATACACCAAGGTAGAAAACAAGCAAAGGGTACCTCGAACGATGTCTACATTGCCTGGAGTTTGAAATGCAAGAGCATGAAGCTGACCATGACCTCTTCCATGACCTTTCTGACCCTGATGAAGATCACCACCACGTCCACTCTCTTCTCTCTTAGGATGGGGAGTGTCACGGGGTTGTCCTTTTCCTGCCCCATATACCCTCTAATAATCTAAAGCTGGTGCAATGTGCTGCTCCTGCCTCGGCTAGAACTACCTCAATGGAGGAACCTAGAGCGAAGCACCTGGTGCACGATGACTCCTCTGAAAGGTCAGGCACTCCCTCGGCTGATGAAATCATCCATCACCAGAAAAACAATTGCCTGATCCCTTGACAAAGGCCTAAGCGTTGCTGCCTCTAGAGAAATGAGATGTGAAGGGCTATGACCTACCCCCGGCTAAACAGAAATTCATCTGCCTTGAAAACAGGGAACCCCAGACCACAGCTCTTCTTTGTGAGGAATCTTGACAATTCCCCTCTCATTATGATCATGTCCAGTCCAATGTCCTCTTAACAACATCTTCCCTCATCAGCACCTCAATATATTTTTTTAGCCTAAATGGGGTGACCTGACACTAGATCTCTGGACATAAAGCCCCCTCAAAAAGCCTCTCCATGGCCTCCTCATCTGGTAGCAGGAACGAAGAATATTGTAAAAGGTTCCCCATGCATGTTCCAAACTCTCGAACACTAGAGCACCCCTATCAAAGGGTAAGAAGCTCCTGGTGTCTCACGACCCGACCCTACCTGGGCTCGAGCCGCATCTACCCCAAGCCCGCCTCCATAGGCCAGGGACTGACGACTAGCGCCGAAGGCACAACAACTAGGGGAGGCCTTTGCCTAAGTACCTATACACACACACATGCAGCAAACTCAATGCAACAGTGCAGAGTAAATGTAAAGAAAAGTAAAGTAAAGGGAAACTGCTATATATAAACCACAATGTGCATCGACCTCTACAGGTACAAAGAAAGGTGAAAGTACACTGAAATGAAAAGGGGCAAAACACGCTCCCAACCAACAAGTGCCAAAACCCGGCAACAGGTAAACAAAAAGAAACAGCTAAAGGATCTCCCACCTAAAACCCGGCAAAGACAACCGCACGCGGTCCAAGCTCCCAATCTCCTACGCTCCACTGAAGTCACGCTCCACCTGTCTGTCATCTGCAAGGGCACACCAAGTGCGGGAAAATGCCAAGAATGGGTGAGTATAAAAATACTCAGTAGGATACCCCGAAGGATCGAGGGAGAAACAAAGGAGGTACCAAAGGGTGAGTAGTAGAGCAAACGTACAGGAGTACAACAAGGAGTGTAGTAGAGTAACAGTAAAGAGTCCAGCTCAACCCAACAAGAGGAAGGAAGGTAGACTCGTCCAAACACAAGGAGCTGGAAATGGTGAGAAGATGGACTTCCCATCAATTCTTTGCTACCTATAGTAGGAGAGCAGACTCGTCCAACCACGAGAAGTTAGACACGGAAAGCACGTGGCATAACCCGCGCATCTTCGCCTCTCCAGGAAGGAGAGTAACCAAACCCAAGAAGTGGGTACTAGAACAAGGTATATACAAGCCCATATGCTCAACAAGAAGCCCGAACAAGGTCGTAAGGGGATCTTCATCCCGTAGCTCAGCCCAAGAAAACAAGTTTCCAACAGTCCTAGAAGAAACACCACTGATGCCTAGCATCCCACACGCCTACCCCTAACTACAAGACAAGGGATCAATCACCACACCTCCACACTATCCACTTTGGGCGGCACTGACTCGCCTGCACGGTTTTAAGTCGTGTCACAAGGGCGCGTCTCGGTGGGGAAAACGCTCCTCGTACTTGAGAGTTCTGGGGGAACGTCAACCACAACTCGTCACTGCCCCGCAGTCGAGAGGTCTGCTCAAAGTCGACAGGCGATGCCCTACCCAGCCTCACTGGAGGATCCCTAGAAGTCCACAGGTTCCCACTACAGGGAGACCCAGAAAGTCGACGGGTGCCACACTGCCCAGTCCCGTAATAGGGTAATCCACTGGAGGGCGACCCGGCTAAAGTCGGCGACAGGACCACTGCCCAGCCCAGCTGGAGGTAACCCGACATCGGGGACCACTGCCCAGCCCACCTGGAGGTAAGCCCGGCATCGGGGATCACTACCCAGCCCAGCTGGAGGCAAGCCCAGCATTGGAGACTACTGCCCAGCCCCACTGGAGGTATGCCCGGTATTGGGGACCACTGCCCAGCCCCGCTGGAGGTAAGCCCGGAACTACTCTGGCCATCCCTGCTGGATGGTACTGCTCGGTGAACACCGTTGTACTGGCCATCCCTGCTGGATGGTAAACCACTAGTGAGCCCTACTCGAAACAACCTCAGCCCTGCTGGAACAACCTCAGCCCTACTGGAAACAACCTCATCCCTGCTGTAACAACCTCAACCCTGCTGGAACAACCTCAGCCCTGCTGGAAACAACCTCAGCCCGGCTGGAACAACCTCATCCCTGCTGGAACAACCTCCGGGGTAGAGGATCGGTGCCCGCGTAAAGTGTTGGTCACACTGAAACCAAATGCTCTACTAGGGAACACGGAGCAACGAGGGAAACTCCCCATGACTCACAAGGCGATCCCGCTCCAATCTGCTGAGTCACTGTCAAAGCGGACCGAGACATCTCATCGCAAAAAGTGGGGAAAACACCCACGTTGTACGAACACCCATAGTCGCAGACGGTGTCGCAGTCCGGTGAGATGGGCACGGTACTGGAACCCCTCACAGCCAAAGAAGCAGAGGAACAAAACCATCTCTGCCGGCCAAACCACCGAGCACAAGACCAAGGGAAGACCGCTCAACCCTACTGGTCAGAAAAAAGAGCACCAGGCCAGGAGAAACTCCACCCTGCTGGTCAAACAAATGAGCGCAGAGGGACCCTCTACGTCGCGAGAGGTCAAAGTACGTAAAGAAGATCGTGAAACGCACGTGGGGCCCACACGACGTGTGGCCCCAAGTCAACCCCATCTGAGCGCACACACATCCTAAGGTACAAACAACCACACGTATCTCCAAGCGCTCCCGTATACTCCCGGAGTATACCTCATTCTAGCCCAAAGGCTATCGTGCACATGACACCCAGCGTCAACGCGAAGGCATGACATAACAACTCCACCTCAAAGGCCCATGCACGGGCAACCACATCTATTCAAGCATTACTTCACTCACAAGGGAGTGCACGCGATCACACACCAAGGGTCCGCTACAACCAGAGTAGAGGAACCGCCCTCGAGGCACCTTCACATTTCCATGTTTCACAAGATCGCGCAAGAGGCTCTGCACAACCAAACAGATCGCACCGTTGTAATCCTCACGAAAAAACACGCGAGATCGACTACTTACTCGCCTCAAACAGATATCCGGCGGAAAAGTCACCAACACCGCCTCACGCCCGAACTACGTCCCGTGATCCCGAGCCTCGGCCCTGAAAACAGTCGGGCACATCACGCCAATGCGATCCCCTCGAGAAAACACGTCAAAAGCACTACTCACTTGAGTGCAATGGATATCCGAATAAATAATACGTTCTGGCGCACCGCACACGAGCGGTGCTTCGTGGGACCCGCATCCCGGTCCCGAAACTCAACAAATGGATTGCACCGTTGCAATCCTCTTGAAAAAAATACATGAAATGGACTATTCACTTGTCCAAAATGGACACCCGGTGAACAAGCTGGAAATCACCGTCAAATCCCGAAACGGCCCTGGAAGGCCCCGCACCCTCGTGCCAAATTAGGGCGGGCGGATTGCACCACTGCAATCCACTCAGAAAAACTTTCCAAAACGACTACTCGCGTGCCCCGAACAGACGTTCGATGGGAAAGTTGCTAAAACGTTGCACACAGCTTGAACGGAAGCCCGTTCGGGCTACACCTCAACTCTGAATTATGTATCCAATATTGGACTCAAAATGAATGTCTTAAAAACAGGATCACGTCACCGCTGGTAGCACTTCAATCAGACATCGCACGGGGGAGTTACGACCAAAAACAAAATTTAACAACAAATAATAATAATATCACTTTATATTATTATTATTTATTATTATCTTTTTTTAATCACAGCCGCCACCCCGTTTTTTTTTCATTCCTGTTTTTTTTTTCATTTGTGTGGCCTGCTTTTGCACGTTAGAGCCGGCAAAGACCCGCAACAGCGAGTCTTCTTCTTCACCAGGGTCATGCGACCCTGGTGTTTCGGCGACCACCGCTCCGGCCGGCCTCCCTGCCGGCCACTTCTCCACAGCACGCCCTCGGACGACCACCGCCTGCAGCCACCCGCACCGAGGCCCGCTGCCTCCTCCGCTCGGCCACGCTCCCGACCGCCTCTCCCTCGCCGACGCCTGCCGTGACTGCTCGCCTCAGCCGACGACTCTTGATCGGACTAGCCGACGACCACCCGGCCGACCGCCCTGGTGCCCTCCGCTCGCGCCTCCGCTCAACGATCCATCGGCGGGTTAAGGCTTTCAAAATCGGGCGATGAATATACGCCCTGAACAGATGTATTTGGGATATATTCATAGGATTTGAATACAGATTAATGACCATCATCGACGATTGATAAAGGAAATGACGAAATAATACGACCAAGAATGAATTTACAAGAGCAACTTCAATCTGAAAACAAAATTGGAATAAATCCTACCTCGATTTGTTCGTCGGTCGATGACGACGTGTTCTCTTTGCTTCCGGTGCGATCCGCCGAAGTTCCGGTGTTGTCCGCCGAAGGGAGGAGGGTGGGAATATGGGAGAGGGAGAGCTTGAGGAAGAGAAGGTTTCTCCATGGAATTTAGAGGGGAGGAAGGGGATGAAGGGATTAAATAATGAAATTTAATTAATCCTTTAATTAACTAAAAACTCAACCCAAATTAAAACCGCATCTGAAACCCCAAATGCGGTGAAAGTTAGGTCACACATAGTGTGAACACCACCTCCCGAGCACAACGACAGTCTCAGAATTTTAATCCGAGGCCCCGTTCAAAAGTTATAAAACTGAACGTCCGAGGCCGCCAAATTATGAAAACGCCCCTGGGGCCATTTTTCACAGACGGCCCGTGCCCCGCAAAACTTACACCCCTCCTAGGGTAAACGGAACATTATGAACTCAACGGTGCCCTCTGTTTTCCAATCTGAGCCACCATTTAGAAGATAATAGAGTTTCAACATTAAACGAATAAATCAATTAATTAATTTATCCGTTTAACCTTCCGAAAGCGAGCGAGGGTTCCAAACATCCCGCGCCGACATGTTGTATGTCGTTCCTAGGGTAAACACCACATTATGGACCCATCCATACACTCAGATACTTGATCAGGTGCACCGTTTAGGAGTTATCACATTTATTTAGCATTTTCAGTGTCAATGCACTAAAAATTTAATTTCGGCCACTCCGGGGCTCGGAATCGCACGCCGTCTGAAGGCGCTGCTCTGGAATATGATCAAAAATATTCCAAAGTCTTTCTCAGAAAAAACCAGGTTCTTGAATCATTCCATTCTTCAAGCTTTTCATCCCCGAAAAGAAAAACTAGGGAGAAACACAGGGTACTAAGCTCATACCTGGATTCCCGTACCCATAAGAACCCACGAACAGCTCTGCGTCACCGCATACAGACCTAAGGATTGATCTGTTCACACGAGGTCGGCCCTTGCCGATGTCGTGCACCCAATCCAGACTTTTGGGTTAGGGAAAGGCGGTAGGGAACCACACTATTCCTTTTCACGGTCTGAAACGGCCCGAAGGCTCTCGGGGGTAGCTTACCTCCCCGGTCAAACCTCTACATCGCTCGTCGTGACTGGAATCACCACTTGGGCATGGGACAAGGCCCGGTGATTCCCTCCTTCAGAATATCCATATGGTGAAGCACCGAAGGATATCTAGTCATGCAAGATTCCACATCCTATACTCTCTTACATGCTCAAAAGGTAAAGGAGACAACACCAACGACTAAAGGAAATGGTCTCACGCCTTTTTTCCTTACCAACACAGGGTTACACCCAACGCCCTGCGTCACCCTGGTAACACCTTAAACAAGGAGCAGGGAGAAAAGCAGTTCACATAGAGAGTCTAACAATTCTACTACAAAAATGTAGAAGAGCTGTAGAGCGTACCTCTTATCACCTCATGCTCTGCAGGATAGTAGACATCCAATGCTCGCGGCTGTCATCGGTCCCAACCGTCAGCTCCCGAAGCCTGACGTGGACTGCTTAGTGGTGATGGGGAGATCTCGTAACATCGTCCCCCACTACCAGCTCCTCCCGATCCTCTTCTAGCAAAACCTCTCTGGGTGCTACTCCGATCACGGCGCTGCCTCTGCCGTGGTGGTGCGCCTGCTGCCTACCCGAAGCTCTCAGCAACTCGGGTCGGGCAGTCTCGTTCCAAGTGACCTCGCCCATCACAAGCATAGCACCAGCTCTCTCTGGGCTGCACTGATGCCCTCCGGCGCCACTGTGGTGTACGACCATGCCCATGAGTCCGGTTTTCAGTAAGCCACATTCGTCGAGGTTCTTCTTGCCGACGCCCACTAGATGTGGCAGACGTCTCGGCTCCAACGTGCCTACTGCCATCACCAACACTAGAACGCGACAGGAATCCCTTTGTCACCAGCGCCTGCTCTAGCACCCCGACATATGTGGAAATGCCTAGGGGTACTATGACAACATGAATCTCTCGGCAGAGACCCTGCTCATACTTCCGCTCTCGGAGGTTGTCGTCATGGACCAAGTCTGGGTAAAAGCATGCACGGTCTGCAAAACTAGCCGCATACTCAGCCACCGTCATCCCTCCCTGCTGAAACTGTAGGAGCTCCTGAATCCGAACGGAGCGCAAGAAGGAGGGGAAAACTCCTCACGAAACAACAACTGAAAGTCGTCCCTTGAAAGTGACAACTTGTCAAGAAACTGAGTCACCAGACTCCACCAATGCCGATTTTCTCCACGAAAAGGGCTGGCTGCCAAAGCCACTCTCTAATCTGTCGGTGTCTGCACAAGCCTGAAAAGGAAAACCACTACCTCGAGCCAAACCTCTGCTGCCTGAGGGTCTGGCTCACCACTGAACCTCAGCGGTCTCTGCCGCTGGAACTCACGGAGCGTGCTCATCCTGCGCTCAAACTCAGCCTGCTCTGCTGAAACTACCTGTTGCTCAACATGTGGGGGTGCTGCTACCGGCCCACCCGGAGAAAGGGGCTCGCATGATGGGTCCTAGACTGTGGCCTCGTAGCTCACAGGGTCATCGTCACGAACCAAAGATGGTATCCTGTCTGGCTGTCCTCGCGGAGACATCCTAAAAATTATCAAAGAGTATCGCGGTCAGATGAGCATATGTGTATATACCAATAACAACAACAATGGGCATCTGACTCAAGAAGGACAGTTAATGACTCAATCCTATGTGATGCAAAAACAAATTTTCCCTGCAACAAGTGTCTCAGCATGCCGAGTCGACAAATGGGTTATTAGGGTCCTGATGAATGGATACGTCAGACGCCGCACCATCACTGGACTCCCTGGCCTGAGAGCTGCTCTCGAGACACATTAACACTGTTGCCCTAATTCCCAACCAATTCCTTTCATTTTAGGGAAGTCTGAACAAACAAGTGCCACAACCCGGCAACATGTAAACAAAAAGAAACAGCTGAAGGATCTCCCACCTGGAACCCGGCCACGACCACCGCACGCGGTCCAAGCTCTCAAGCTCCTACACTCCAATGTAGTCAAGCTCCACCTGTCCGTCGTCTGCAAGGGCACACCAAGTGCGGGCAAAGCCTAAACAGGGGTGAGTATAAAAATACACAGTAGGATACCCCAAAGGATCGAGGGAGCAACAAAGGAGGTATCAATGGGTGAGCAGTAGAGCGAACGTAGAAGAGTACAACAAGGAGTGGAGTAGAGTAACAGTAAAGAGTCCAGCTCAACCCAACAAGAGGAAAGAAGGTAGACTCGTCCAAACACAAGGAGATGGAAACGGTGAGAAGATGGACTTCCCATCGAGTCTTCGCTACCTATAGTAGCAGAGCAGACTCGTCCAACCACGAGAAGCTAGACACGGAAAGCACGTGGCATACCCCACCTTTCTTCGCCTCTCCTAGAAGGAGAGTAACCAAACCCAAGAATTGGGTACTAGAACAAGGTATATACAAGCCCATATGCTCAAAAAGAAGCCCGAACAAGGTCGTAAGGGCATATCTGTCCCGTAGCTCAGCCCAAGAAAACGAGTCGCCAACTGTCCTAGAAGAAACACCACTGATGCCCAGCATCCCACACGTCTGCCCCGAACTACAAGGCAAGGGCTCAATCACCACAACTCGACACTATCCTCTTTGGGCAGCACTGACTCTCCCTCACGGTTTTAAGTCGCGTCACAAGGGCGCGTATCGGTGGGGGGAAACGCTCCCCGTACTTGAGAATTATGGGGGAACGTCAACCACAACTCGTCACTGCCCTGCAGTCGAGAGGTCTGCTCAAAGTCGATAGGCGACCCCCTGCCCAGCCTCGCTGGAGGATCCCTGGAAGTCCACAGGTTCCCACTACATGGAGACCCGGAAAGTCGACGGGTGCCACACTACCCAGTCCTGTAATAGGGTAATCCATTGGAGGGAGACCCGGATAAAATCGGCGATGGGACCACTGCCCAGTCCAGCTAGAGGTAACCCGGCATCGGGGACCACTACCCAACCCAGCTGGAGGTAAGACCGACATCGGGGACCACTGCCCAGCCCAGCTGGAGGTAAGCCCGGCATCGGGGACCACTGCCCAGCCCCGCTGGAGGTAAGCCCGGCATCGGGGACCACTGCCCAGCCCCGATGGAGGTAAGCCCGGAACTGCTCTGGCCATCCCTGCTGGATGGTACTGCTCGGTGAACACTACTATACTGGCCCTCCCTGCTGGATGGTAACCCACTGGCGAGCCCTGCTCGAAACAACCTCAGCCCTACTAGAACAACCTCAGCCCTGCTGGAAACAACCTCAGCCCTGCAAAAACAACCTCAAACCTTCTGGAACAACATCAGCCCTGCTGGAAACAACCTCATCCTTACTGGAACAACCTCAGCCCTGCTGGAACAACCTCCGGGGTAGAGGATCGGTGCCCGCGTAAAGTGTTGGTCACACCGAAACCACAAGCTCTACCAGGGAACATGGAGCAACGGGGGAAACTCCCCAGGCCTCACAAGGTGATCCCTCTCCAATCCGCTGAGTCACTGTCGAAGCGGATCGAGACATCTAATCCCAAAAAGTTTGGAAAACACCCACGTTGTACGAACACCCATAGTCGCAGACGATGTCGCAGTCTGGTGAGAGGGGCACGGTACTGAAACCCCTCACAACCAAAGAAGAAGAGGTACCAAACCATCTCTGCCAGCCAAACCATCGAGCACAAGACCAGGGAGAGACCGCTCAACCCTACTGGTCAGACAAAATAGCACCAGGCTAGGAGAAACTCCACCATGTTGGTCAAAAAAATGAGCGCAGAGGGACCCTCTACGTCGCGAGAGGTCAAAGTACGTAAAGCAGATCGCGACACGCATGTTGGGCCCACACGACGTGTGGCCCCAAGTCAACCCCAACTGAGCGCACAAACTTCTTAAGGTACAAACAACCACACGTATCTCCAAGCGCTCTTGTATACTCCCGGAGTATAACTCGTTCTATCCCAAAGGCTATCGTGCAAACGGAACCCAGCGTCAATGCGAAGGAGTGACGTAACAACTCCACCTCAAAGGCCCAGGCACAACCAACCACATCTACTCAAGCATTACTTCACTCTCAAGGGAGTGCATGCGATCACACACCAAGGGTCCGCTACAACCATAGTAGAAGAACCTCCCCCGAGGAACCTTCACATTTCCACATTTTACAGTATTGCACAAGAGGCTCCGCACAACCAAACAGATCGCACCGTTGTAATCCTCGCGAAAAAACACGCGAGATCGATTACTTACTCGCCTCAAATAGATATCCGGCAGAAAAGTCACCAACACCGCCTCACGCCCAAACTATGTCCCGTGATCCCGAGCCTCGGCCCCGAAAACAGTCAGGCGTATCACGCCTATGCGATCCGCTCAAGAAAACACGTCAAAAGCACTTCTCACATGAGTGCAACAGATATCCAAAGAAAAAATATGTTCCGGCGCACTGCACACGAGCGATGCTTCGTGGGACCCGCATCCCGGTCCCGAAACTCAACGAACGGATCGCACCATTGCAATCCTCTCGAAAAAAATACACGAAATGGACTATTCACTTGTCCAAAACGGACACCCGGTGAACAAGCTAGAAATCAACGTCAAATCCCGAAACGGCCCTGGCGGGCCCCGCACCCTCGTTCCGAATTAGGGCGGGCGGATTGCACCACTGAAATCCACTCGAAAAAACATTCAGAAATGACTGCTCGCCCACCCCGAATGGACGTCCGATGAAAAAGTTTCTAAAACGTTGCACACAGCTTGAACGGCAGCCCGTGCGGGCCACGCCTCCACTCCGAATTAAGTATCCAAGATTGGACACAAAATGACTATCTTAAAAACAGGATCACGTCGCCGCTGGCAGCGCTTCAATCAGACGTTGCACGAGGGAGTTACTACCGAAAAAAAATTTAACAACAAATAATAATAATATCACTTTATATTATTATTATTTATTATTATCTTATTTTTTTTAATTCCGGCCGCCACCCCGTTTTTTTCTTTCATGTGTTTTTTTTCGTTTGTGTGGCCTTCTTTGGCAGGTTAGAGCTGGCAAAGACCCGCAACAGGGGGTCTTCTTCTTCACCAGGGTCACGCGACCCTGGTGTTCCGGCGACCACCACTCCGGCCGGCCACCCTGCCGGCCACTGCTCCGCAGCACGCCCTCGGACGACCGCCGCCCGCAGCCGCCCGCGCCGAGGCCCGCTGCCTCCTCCGCTCGGCCACGCTCCCGACCGCCTCTCCCTCGCCAACGCCTGTCGTTCCTACTCGCCTCAGCCGAAGACTCCTGATCGGACCAGCCGACGAACACCCGGCCGACCGCCCTGGTGCCCTCTGCTTGCGCCTCTGCTCAACGATCCATCATCGGGTTAAGGCGTTCAAAATTGGGCGATGAATATACGCCAAGAACGGATGGATTTGGGAAATATTCATAGGCTTTGAACACGGATTGATGACCGTCATCGACAATTGATAAAGGAAATGACGAAATAATACGAGCAATAATGAATTTACAAGAGAAACTTCAATCTTAAAACAAAATTGGAATAAATCTGACCTTGATTTGTTCGTCGGTCGATGACGACATGTTCGCTTTGCTTCCGGTGCGATCCGCTGAAGTTCCGTCATTGTCCACCGAAGGGAGGAGGGTGGGAATATGGGAGAGGGAGAGGTTGAGGAAGAGAAGGTTTCTCAAGGGAATTTAGAGGGGAGGAAGGGGATGAAGGGATTAAAAAAAAGAAAATTAATTAATCCTTTAATTAATTAAAAACTCAACCCAAATTAAAACCACGTCTGAAACCCCAAATGCTTTGAATGTTAGGTCACACATAGGGTAATAACCACCTCTCGAGCACAACAGCGGTCTCAGAATTTTAATCCGAGGCCCCGTTCAAAATTTATAAAACTGAACGCCCGAGGCCGCCAAATTACGAAAACGGCAATGGGGCCATTTTTCACAGACGGCCCGCGCCCGCAAAACATACACCCCTCCTAGGGTAAACGCAACATTCTGAACACAACGGCCCCCTCAGATTTCCAATTCGAGCCACCCTTTAGAGGATACTAGAGTTTCAACATTAAACGAATTAATTAATTAATTCATTAATCCATTTAACCTTCTGAAAGCGAGCGAGGGGTCCAAACATCCCACACCGACAAGTTTTATATCGTTCCTAGGGTAAACACCTCATTCTGGACCCATCCGTACACTCGGATACTTGATCTGGTGCACCTTTTAGGAGTTATCACATTTATTTAGCATTTCCAGTGTCAACGCACTAAAAATATAATTTTGGCCACTCCAGGGCTCGGAATCGCACGGCGTCTGAAGGCGCTGCTCTGGAATATCATCATGAATATTCCAAAGTCTATCTCAGCAAAAACCGGGTTCTTACATGGTGAATGGACACCTTCACAGTCGAAGAAATAATCTCGACTCTAACTTGTCTCGGAACTCATACCATGAGATCGCTGACTCCTCACGATCCCCGAGGAACATGTACCACCACTTCCTCGCTATTCCACACAACATCATCACCAACAAGGACACCCAGTTCTCCTTCCAAGCATGTATCAAAATGAAGTTATCTCGACCTCCTCATATCCATCTTCCATGAATGCATCTGAAACTTAGCCCTTGTACTTCTTCAGACTCTGGAACTGAAACTCTTGGATTGTCTTCCTCTATGTTTCATCGTTGTAAACATCTACCCTACAACGATCTGCTGGAATAGCCTACTGGACATATTCTACACAAAGCGGATGAGGAAATTGACCTGGAGCCATACCTGTTAAATAAAAAACTTTTAGAGCTCCTAAATCTCAAATATGGAAGACTCCCCATTAATTAATTGTTTTCGTTCCATGATTTTAGGTTAACCAATCCCAAGTTCTACCCATTCAAACACAGGCAGAAAGTAGAATGAAGCATGATCCTTTCCTAGGTCTCTACCCTACAACTTGTGTCACCATGTTTAGTAGCCATTGTAAACCCAAAGGCTCGTACATAAGTTCATATGGGGCCCTAAATTCCTATGTCTCAGCTGGTTTCAAGTTTATGTAGTATTTTCTAATTATGAATGACATAGTTTCCCTACCAACCCATGCAACCTCACCCGTACCTAACCCCAAACTCCATCCTATCCCTCAACAAGACCATTGATACCAATCTTTCATGACCCACTCCCCACAGAGTTTAACTCTCCAGGGTTTTCAATATGAGAATGGAGATAATGACCACCATGTTCCACCTCTAGTAGGTCCCGGGATTGTTACTAGCACCGAGGGTATAGTAAACAAACAAATAGGAGGCATTACCCTCAAAGAGAACACTTGAGGAAGAGATAGATCAGATAGACACCAACCAACTCCAACTAAACCTTTAAGATGAATGATGTCACAGGTTCAAATATGAAATGTCAGAAAAAACCACTACAACTGAAAGGGGGAAAACTACAAGTATCCAAAAAGGAAGTAAAATAGCAGCAACCATAAGCACGAATAGCTCATGCAACATCAAAGCTAGTAGAAACCAGTTTGATCTCTAACCTACTATAAATGATGTAAAAACAGTTTATATATACATTGGGTGAGTATAACAGTATACTCAATAGGATCCTACCTGAAGCCTCTCGTGAAAAAGTAAAGAAAGCATGATAAAGCACAGTGAACATCATGTAAAAATAACATGTTGGCTAAAAAGGTATACTATGTTTCCAACATCATTATGGCTATTATAACCATGTAATGAATACAAGAGTATATAATATAACAAAGAATATCAAGGGTACCCTACTAATACTTCCCCACTAGTTTTATGATTTTCCCCAATATCGCACATCCTAAGAATCTCTATCCAAAAGGCTTACCCACAGACACTTGGGTGAAGCACCAAAACATGCACCTCATGCAACCAAACACTCACATCAATGCGAAAAAGTAACCAAGTAGTTTCTGGGAGCCCCCATAACTCCAATAACGTGTATCATACGTCGGGTATTATACCTCAAGCCATTACAACCCATACACCTAGTAAGGATCATGACGCCTTCACACACTATACATGATACACCTATAGTAGTCCATATGATACTATAACCATAATATATGTGCGTGAATAACCACAAGCCATTGCATCCCTCTACACACATAGAAGGGGAAAACTATCCACTAGGCCGACCAGCACAAGTATCTACCAATCGAAGAGAGTGGGTCCAAAAGGGGTAGTTAACCATCTATCCTCCCACCAAAATATTGGGGAAAACACCACCCCCCATGGATCAGAATCCCAGGGGTGACAGTTTCCCTTACTGACCTGGTGGAGTAGCATATAGAAACACAAAAATTATAGAATATAATATAACTCACAACCACACTATGTGCATAACCTAGTCTTAGACTCAACTGCAGCTAGCGTCTCTCGGACTCTGGGCTACCACTTCTAAGACTGGGTATCCTATAAGAACACAACCATTTAAAAAGATTTATTTCCTTAATTCATTTACTTTTTATCATTTCCACTTTTTGTTAGTTAATTATTTAAACATTAATTACCCATTTACAATTCCACAATAACATTCATTAGTATCACACCCAAAGTACTTTGTCCCTTTATAATTACAACGTCATCATTATGTTCCAGTAACTCCAACCCCTATGGTTAACATCATTTATTCAATTAATCATTACAAAATTACATTCTCATATCCCTAGGCATTCAAAAAAAACTATCTATGATACTATACACAATGGGGCTCGACACAGTGAGTAGATGTACTGCCCGTAGAGTCTTTTCTGTCTATAGCAAGAGCGTTGACCCATCCTCCCTTGAGAGTCTAAACATGGAATGAATGTGCCATAACCTGTGTGTCTTCACCTCTTTTGTAATGAGGGTAAGCAATACCAGCTACCTTTAGCAGTGGGGAAATGTAATGTAGACAATCAACCAATAAGAATCAGAAAGCCTCCAATAATCACATTCATCCCATTCCATCATCCCTGATGTCCTCCTCGATACCCACATGCATAAACTGATGCATATCTCCATCCTAGGATTCATCTACTTCAATAACCAAAAGGGCTCGATTCCCCCACATATCACAACATCCATCTAGGCTCACATCACAACACAAGAAGCATGAAGGAAAAAATTTTAACAATTGGGTTGTTGGCCCTTTAACCAACAATACGGTAACACAGAACCCTACAATGAGTAATCTTTTATCAATCAACCGATTATTTAATCCATCATTGATTAACCGATTATTATTCTTAGGATCCAAATTCATGAAACCTAATCAGTATGATATCACAAATTATTAAACATGCTTACTACACCATTTTGATTTACAACAAATTACAACAAGAAAAAGCGGATTCATTCGCATACCTCTTTATCTTTAGCCTAACCATTATCAATTAATTTAAGCTTTACATTCTTTACCAAATTCCATCTTGAACGAAATGATAAACACAACAAGGATTGATATCACACTATCTAGCAAAATAATAGGCAATAAAATATGATGGATATCAATTTGTTTATCAAGTTTAAATAATTATTAGGTCAATTCTATTTTGATCCGGTGGGATAAAACATGCTAACAATACAGTTTCTCGTAAAATAAGAGAGATGCAATGAATCCCCTCCCTCAAAGGGTTCTTTAAATTCATTATACAATAACGGTCCACACTATGGATCGTGATCTCCTCATCTCGCAACAATTTATATTGATGATTGATTGATATTTCTTGGTTGCATCAAAATAGAGCGGAACCAGTCTGAGGAGGAAAGCATGATTGTGCAACTCCTATGAGAAGGAATTGGATGTTTGAGAATCTCACACCTGAGAACATGGATATGGAGTTTGGGAGGAAGATCTCTTGTCCCTTTAGACGATTTAACGAAGGGGAGGATTAAGATAAACTGGATTTCCCAATAAAAATGGAGTGCAATAAACCACATGGTCTGTCCAAGTAAAAAAACATCCCGAGCCTTTAGGATAATTAATATAGGAGTTACGAGATTTTATTTGGCCTTAAATCTCTTAAAACAAGGCCTTGAATGCGTTTTACATCAAATGAAACGTTAAAGGGACAATCTGTAGGAAGTTGAAAAAACTGTTCACCCTACCATTTTGGAATCACAATACACACTACCGTTCTAGAAACATTGTACAACCTACAGTCATGGAAACATTATACACCCTAAGGCCATTGATGTCAATGTTCACTGAAGGTCACTGATGTCACTGTTCACAGAAGGCCATTGATGTCACTATACACAGAAGGTCACTGATATCACTGTTCACAGAAGGTCACTGATGTCACTGTTCACAGAAGGTTGATGATGACAATGTTCCTTTAAGGTTAATGTTGCACTATTCATAGCAGACTAATAATGACATGGTTCAAAGTAGATAAATGATGACACTATTCAAAAAAGGATAATGATGCCACTCTTCACATAAATTCAATGATGACACTATTCACATAAGGATAACTTTTCACTATTCACAGAAGGTTAATGATGACACTATTCAAAGAACGTCAATCATGACATTGTTCCCCTAATGTTAATATTGCACATTTCATAGAAGGGTAATGATGACACTATTCACAGAAGGTCAATGATGACACTATTCACCTAAGGTTAACGTTGCACTGTCCAGAGTAGGTTAATGATGACAATGTTCACATAAGGTCAATGATGACACCATTCACCTACGGTTAACGTTGCACTGTCCATATAAGGTAAATGATGAAACTGTTCACAGAAGGACAATGATGAAACTGTTCACAGATGGTCAATGATGACACTATTCACCTAAGGATAACATTGCACTATTCACAGATGGTTAATGATGACACTATTCACAGAAGGATAGTGATGACATTCATCAGCTATGGTTAACATTGCACTATTCATAGAGGGTTAATAATGACATTGTTCACAAAAGGTCAATGATGAAACTGTTCAACTAAGGTTAACGTTGCACTGTTCACAGAAGGTTATTGATGACACTGCTCACAGAAGGTTATTGATGACACTGTTTACCTAAGGTTAATGTTTCAATCTTCACAAAAAGTTAATGATGACACTATCCACAGAAGTTTAATGATGACACTGTTCACCTAAGCTTACTATTACACTGTTTACAGAAGGTGAATGATGACATTGTTCATAGAAGGTCTATGATTACACTGTTCACAGAAGGTCACTGTTGTACTATTCACAAAAGGTTACTATTGCACTTTTCACAACTATATACCATTGGAACGGTTCATCGAACTGGAAAATTGGAAAAGTGTTGGGGATAAGTCACCTTGACCACCTGAATCACCTCATACACCTGTTTTTTGCAAAATAATGTACCAGAGAGGTCTGGGCTATTACATCTAGAATATATTTCTATTAATTATAATAAATTATCATTAATTAAATAGTTTTCACCTGATAAGATCTTGGTGTACCCATGACAATTTATAAAGTCACAAATCTAGATGGGAGATTCATAGACCACCTTATTTATACTCATATGGTTATTATCATCTAGTATCATCCTCTATATTAGAGTTGAAGGGATGATATGTGAAGGAAAGAACAATGGCATGAAAATAGGGCATTTTGAGACAAAATCTAAATAGCATTTTCTATATGAATAATAATTAAAAATTGAGAAAATTGAATTTCAATATTACTAATACACATCCAATGAGATTAATGACACATTTATCGGTCTACATACATATGAGCGGGATAAAATCCAATGATATCATTAAAATGTGACAAAATGTGTGTAGGGATATCACCTGGAGATGGAATGTATATTTGAGGATAGAAAATAATGTTAAAATATTTCACTAATGGTATTTTCATAAAATCACCAAAAAATTGTCATCACATGGTATGGATTCAATTTTTTCCAAACCCTGTGCTAACCAGAATCATCAGCTGTAGGATATGGAATTATTCAATATTAGACCACATTGTTTGGGAAACCATTATCTAAATATGTAATAATTCTATATGAAATGCCTTTTTTTATCATGGTTGTGCGGCCCTAGACCTATGGTTAGGGAAAATTGTGCTCCCTACATAACCCCACAATCTTACCTTAGACTATTACATGTAACAATGTTGCATGCACTACACAGCTTCTACTAACCCTTTACCAACCAATTTATAACAAGAATCTAGGCTCCATGCTCTGATCAATCCCCAGGCTCCCCCGATCAACCCAAGAATTCATTAGGCATCTGTATTAAGTCCAAAATAAAGAATCATAACAAACTTAAAAGGTTCCAAACCTTTGTTTAAAATCGCTCTATAAAAAAATAAATAGATGTGGGGACAAAACAATCATGAAAATTATAAGATTTCAGGGATGAAATATGAAAATCCTTTTGTTCTAGTGAAATTAGTTTTTACACATTCTAACTGAGTTTGAGAGACTCAAACACAAGTGGTCCAAGAATATAACAATATTATGTGGTTGATTTAATTTATATAATTAATAAAAAGAGATAAAATATTCACCCCATAACACTCATAGTGATCTTCAAAAACTACGATCAATATATTTTTAAAATAGGTTGAATATTATATTCTATTATCATGATAATAACATGTTTTACCAAACATATTATGGTAGGTGTGATATAAAACTTATATAAATAGATATTTACTTTTTTTTGAAAAAAAATTGTTTTTTTATTAAATATTTTTTAAAATAAATTGAATTTATTTGAAATATTTTATTGCAAAAAATATCGATTTTATCTTTCATTTCAAAAAAAAATAATATTTATCTGAAATTACAAGATACACCATATTTTTCATTCATTATACAAGACACTGTGTTTGGAAAAACTACAACACATTTTTAATATTATTATTTAAACATGATCATTATAACCCAGTTATTAAATAAATAGATAGTAATACAAATATTTTAAATTTTAATTATAGTTGATTTATATAATAAAAACACATTTATAAGGAGTACATGTTTTTTAGAAATGTCATTATTTTTTTGAAAATAAATATTTTCCCAACAAATATATTCTTGTATTTCATGAGAAAATAATAAAAATAAATTTTTTATGACCATAGAAAATTAATTTCAAAAAATAATCATAAACTATGAAATCATTTTTTAAATTTTTTGTTAGTTTTAGTTTTGGATAATTGTATGAAAATATAAAATTTTTAGTGAATAGTGAAAAATACTGGTTTTTATGGATTATCATCTCATTTAAACATTTAATAATATATAAATTGATTTAATATTGTTTTAAAAGAAAAAAGTTTTCAAAAATTATATTTTTAATCCAATTTAGTTCATTTTTTCACATCCATACTAAAATGGGAATTCAAAAACATTCCATACATATCCTTATTTTCCCTTTCGGAATACTGTTTTTTTTTCTTTACATCAATGAGTTTAATTTAAAATTAAAATATGGCACATCTATCAATTTAATTTAGATAAATAAATCCCATATTTTTAAACTAGATAATTTATATTTTATAATATTTTTAACTAAAATATTTACCTACATAATTATAAAAATTAGTAAATCATATCTATTGTGGTTGTGGAGAATTTGTGTTTACTAGGGTTACTCTAAAAATATAATGGGTAAATTGATCCATAAAAATATAAAAAAAAAATTGGGTCGCAATATTTAGAAAATATTCCTTGTTTTCATAATAATTGTCTATTATGGTTTTTATTAGAATAATACAAATTTGGGAATGGATTTTTCGTTACAAAATTTCCTACTTTGTCCTTTCCCCCACAAATAAAGTTCAGTCCCATATCCAAACCACCTCACACTTAGAAAACCGTTTGGTTGTTACAATAAATACCCACATTTTATCTGTAATCACTAATCTATTGTTATATGCCTTATTATTTTTACACAAATCCATCATAGAGAGGCTTCTATTATAAACCATATTATGTTTTACCAAGAAGAGATAATGTCCACAACTAAGCATTTTATTTTATTTCTCATTCCAAATCCTTATAATATTAATAAAAAAAGATAATATGAAAAATAAATTACATTATATATACATATATATTATTATACAATGGTAATGATCTACAACTATCTCATTTTCCCTCAAATGATAAGTGATAATGTTTCCTGTGTGTATAATATACTACCACCTCAGGAACTAATATGACCCAGTTTTCATCAAAACCTAATATTTTAAGTAAAAATGATGGATACAATTTCTATATATGATATATTTTATATAATTATTTTAATATAATTGTTATATCACTTATAACTTCCTACATTCCATTTAATGTAGGAAATGACATTGTTGTTCTTTTTTATAGAATACTACATCGTCACAGAGTGATGGGACTCACCTTTCAAAAATGATATGTATTTAGGATAAATTTGATTAATATATGTGATATATTTTCAATTAACATGATTATTTAGTTGTTATATATTATTTAACTTTATTTCATTTCATCATTTGAGTAAATGGAATCTCTATTCATGACAATGTAAAACCTACCATCTCTCTGAACAGTGTATTTAATTTTCTATATATTACATTAATGGATTTCTATAATTACATATACAATAAATTTAAATTATATTTATATCATGGTTAATATCATGCAGTTGATATAACCATGATCAACATATGAGGACAAAAAATAAAAAACCAAAACCTATACAAAATAGAAAGTAGTTATTATATGAAAATGACATTAACATTCAATAATTAATAAATGGGTAATAAAATTTTAGAATTACAAAAATATGGTATGATATATATATATATATATTGGTAATATATTTATAATTTACTTATATTTAATATTTACTAGGTTTGTAATTGTACAACGTAATTCATGACATATATTAAGGGACTTTGATTTCGCTATTTAAAATAGTGAGAAACATTCTATATTCATCGCCAATTTATTTTATGTAGTTTATATAAAAAATATGAATATATATTTTTTTGTTTTTTCTACTGAAAAATCTAAGGATTTATATATCCATTTTATTTTATCAATTTCATGTGGTTTACTGTTCAAAATTTATGAAACCACTAAGGTGTATTTTTGTCTCATATTTCTTATCATCGAGACATATGTTGTGATCTTCACATACCTTTTTTAAGAGATGTATGTACAAACTTTTTAACATATTTTAGCATTAATTTTATTATATTTAATATTTTTAAATTACTATTTAATGGGTAATATGATTCAATGTTACCGAAGTGGTAATTATTTTAGCATTAATTCTCATTGATTATTGGGATTTTTTATTATTAGTCTTCAGATGAGGAAATATTATGATATATATCTGAATAAACACATGATATTTTATATAATCTAGTTATTTCATGAGAATACATGGTTTTTATTCATTTTACTCAATTTATTTACTGAACATTTAAAATTAATTCTAACAAAATTCATCTTTATTTCTCTCTTTCGTTAAATCTCCCTTTTTCTTCCATATACAAGTGTAATAAAAATAATTTCATGAAATGATATAAATTATATAAAAATATTCCATTATTTGTTACCATGTTTATTTTGAAAAAAAAAATTCAAAATTTTTTTTGTCGTTTAACATTTTAATTCAATGTGGAAGTGATATTTTCATTAAAAAATATTCCATGTGATCTTTAAATATATATTCCTGACTATTATGATCTAAATTGTTTTTTCATATTTTTTAATAATTATTATATTGATTAATATCATTATAATTAATTATACAGATGATTAATGGATATGTTGAAGATATTTTAATGAAAAACATTTATTTTTCATGGATTATGCTCTAGGGAATTAATTAAATTGTTATGAAATAAATCCATATTTTCCTTGGTAATGATATAATGAATTTTTCACATATATTTATGGATAATGTAAATGGTGGGACTTATCGGTCCCTACAACACATTAGTAAAATATCGATAACTCAGAGTAAATATGTTCTGTGTAAACCTGATTATATGTTCATTATGATATTCATAAACATAAATGCATGTTTACAACATTATTTGGCAACCAGATTACAATTTAACAATGTTATGTGTGGACCTATATTTCACCCCAACATTATCATGCATAGACCTTGTTTCATTTACATATGTCTATGTGAGGGGCTAATGTCATATCCTTATCTTAATGAATTAACCTATTTCAATTTATACATGTTCAGAATGTCATAATCTTATGTGTATTCAACAAATCTATGTCTTATGAGAATGATATGTTGTCATGGATCACTTTCTATGAATATATTTTGATTCATTTACTTTGTGATTCCAAGATGTAGTTTAATTCTGATAATAATGATATATGATTTGTTTGGTATGGTTTCCATATATTATTCATAGGTTCTAACACAATTATTCTCATGATATATTGATATCATTTTTCTTTTCCCTTCCTGGTCATCTATAACTACCTATTATTATGTCTCATTTCTAATGGTCATGATGAAATATATTTTGTATTATTTTTCCAAAAAGGGTATTGAATATTAATAAAATAGAGGGAGATGTCATAAATCTCTAATAGAATATTTTTTACATCTCCAAGGAATCATTGACTATAGATCTAAATTCTTTTGGCATGGATTAAAATAATATTTAATGAATATTTATTTACTATGATGTAATAAATATGTATGATATCTTTGGATCATTATAATTTGTATTGGTCTAATGATTAGTTAACCATTGTAAATTGGGTTGATAAGTCTTTAGTACGAATAATTGAGTTATTTAAAAGTATATTTTTAAAGATGATTGTAAGGATATATCTATGGATATGTGTAAGGATATGTATAAGGATAATTATCTGCAAAAAAATTATACTATAATATTGGAGATGGATATAGTATGTATATTTATGAAATTATTCCCATGTTAAGATACTATAAGTTTACATCATTCGGGGTTAGTTCTACTGAGGAGTAATAACTCCACAAAGGTACGGTGGGATTTACTCAAAAATTACCTGGTAAATAAAAATGGGAGTCACTATCCTCCTGGTATAACACTCCTACGGGATATTCATTGGAAAACATAAATCTCTTTATAAACCATCATGCATTATTTGAATAAAAACCATTATAATATTAGGATAATAATATATTTCCATATATTGAAAATAATGTGTAATTATTTAGATATCTTATATGATATTTTCCATGATTATGTGGTTTCCCACTATGATTAATGTTGTATAGATGATTATATTTTTGTTTCATCCAATTTATTGAACCCATTGGAATGGATTAAATCCATATTGTGATGTAAAATAAAATTAGTTTCCTCTAGGGAATCCAATCATTATATGTTGTGGAATGAAAAATCTAATTATAATTATACCAAAAAATTCTCAAGATATGAATCATGTTGAACATAAAAATGATAATGGATGGGAAGAAGGTTTTTTTTTCATTCCTTTTTGTGAAAATAAATTCTTTTATGAGTTCAGTTAATCCACTACATTCTATGTAATGTATTAGTCAACATAGAAAAGATATTTTCCATTCTATACTACTGAGAGAATGAACAATTAATTTTGTCGGTTTAATATTTGGAAAGTGAGGAATTATAATGGTATAAACATGTTAAGAATAAAAAAATGACAAAGAAATTGACGATATGATGTTGGAGAAATTAAAGATATTATTCATTTGTTTGTTATTTCCTCATATATATCATATAAAATGGAGAATTCATTATTTATCAATAAATTGGAAGGTGATTATTTTGTTGATGTCTATGAATAAAATTTCAAAATACATTCTAGGTACTTTTCTATTATTATCATCCATCCTAAATATGTGGCTGCCAAATTATTAAGTACACTAAAAATATCACTAAATGACATTCTCCACAATGGATTTTGGAATTTATGATGAAATCGTCCAATGAGAATTTTTTTAAATATAATAAGAAACCCCTATTGATTATGATGCTATGAAAATGAATTTGGGGTCCATAGAAGTTCCACTAATATGTCACATGATATGAGGAAATGGTTTTAAAATCCCACCTTCCAAAACTATGGGAAGGAGATATTTTATATGTTTTGGAGTGTAATGATAATTTGATTCATGTGTGCGAATCCTAGTCATCCAAAAAATTGATATTGAACTTATGAAGAGAATAAATTCAGTGTAATGAATGGAGAGATATATCCAAAAAATGAACCAACCACACACTAGTGTTTCAAATGCATGGAATATGCGAATAATGATTTCCATTTAGAAAAAATAAAATTATAATGATGGCGATCAACACTAGTATCTTCTTATGATGACATATAATAGGAAATATCTTGTGACCACTAATTAAAATGAGGGGTGCAATATTTATATGGTTAAAGATACACATACAATCCAATCCTGAACTGGAAATGTATTATTTGACACTGTATATATAAATTAATTTATATCTAAATAATTTTATAATAGTATCATGATTCCAGCCAAAAAATTATATTTACAATTTGAAATGTAAACCCCAAATCATATGATGACAACTTGACAATTCTTGGGTTCATTTATGGTTGAAGATTGTGAGAATTTTATTCCATTAAATAAATAAGTTACTCCCCTGGTTTATTTCTTTATCATTGGAATTAATATGATTTCATTTCCTAAATTTGATATTAATTTCTAAGGAAGGAATGTAAATGTAAATATTCAGAACAAAATTAATATTTTTTTATTAGTGTGAAAAAACAATATAAATTTATTATATAAATAACAACGATTTGTTGTGTTTTTATTCTGATTAATACTGTAAATTTATCTCTTATGGTTATGGGGAAAATCAATATTGATTATATTCCTATGATATTGGAGGTTTTTATGTCTTATTAGAAGAATTTCCTTGAAATTGAAAAAAATTATGTTGAGTTTTTAATATAACTAATACATATGTCCATGAGTATTTGAATGACTCACTATAGAATGGAACTCATTGAGTTGGAATATTTGAATTAGAAACTCTAGGATAATAATGATAGGGTATTCATTTGGAAATGTGTCTTAGCATTGGTTTCACAACATTTCATTTTTAGAAATAAATATTTATCGAAGTGCCTCTACATTGATTAATATGAGTTGAAGAGGAACAGAAGCAAGAAAAGTTTTCATGCACCCGGTTTTGATTTCATGTTTTATCAACTATATGGAGTTATTTACTTTTATAATATTTATCTTTTTCTTTGTATATCATCAATTGAGGGTCATGTAGAATGATATACTAAAGAAAGTGTTTCATACAAGGATTGAGCACTATGAATATTTAGGGATTCCATTTATTCTTACGAATACAATCAATATAATAATGTTTTTAATAAATATATTATTTATAAATTAATTTTATATTTTTATACAATTATATATATAAATTACTTTTATTTATTCAATGGGAAAATAAGACAATGAAGATCATGTGAAAATATAACAAAATACCCAAAAGGATAAGAAATTGTTTTTAAAAATTTGCAACTGAGAATTATCGATAAATAAGGGTTTCATTTTTGGGTCAAATAATCTCATCAGACGGTATATAAATGGATCTATCAATGATGTATGTTATTGAAAATTGGCCCAAACCATGAAAGAGGATTGATATACAATGTTTCCATGGTTATGCTTGATATTTTAAATGGTTTATGGAATATTTCTTAGTTTTTTCTAATCCACCCATAAGGTTAACATTGAAGGGATCCATGTTTCCATTGATAGATGAATGTGAGGGAAATTTAAAAGAAATGAATAGAATTTTTTAAACGGAAGTATTCATATAATTCCTTTAAGTAAATAAGAGTTCTTAATATATAGTGTTTCATAAATTAGGGATTAGTAAAAATTCAAATGAAGAATGGAATGGATAATTCTTATAGGTCATGAAAATTTATTGTTTCTGGGCAAAATCACCCAAATAATGATTTAGAGTTAGTTGCATTACCTTTTTCATTGATTATGTTGAGAAAATATCATTATAGTGAACTATATGATTTACATACTGATAAAAAAATTGAAGAATATTTTCGCATAAAAGGAGATTAATATATTCCAGAATATATTATTAGAGAATATTAACGAATATAACTTCTCGATAAATTATAAACCATTTAATGAAAATATTGTGGCTATTTATTTGATTCAAGAGGATAGTTATTTATTATCCATAAGAAGGATGAAAAAGATATATTATATATGGACATTCAATGGATGTATTTTGAAATATTGATGTAATGGGATAAATTTTATCTTTATAAATTGAATATTTAATAATCTATGAATGTGTTGATTAAAGTGTCCTATAATGAAGATAAATATATGGAAAATAAGGTTAGAAATGTACAAGACATTAACCTTGATCATGATGTAATGAATATTTCTATAAAATGAGTAAGTGTTTTTTCCAAGCCATTTTAGTAAAAATTATTTAAGAAAGAATATCCTAGATCATTAGTCTCTATTAATCAAGAAATAATGATGATTTATAGAGATTTGGAAGAGTATTTCTGGTGGGTTTCTATGAAGAGAGATATCATATTATTTTTATCTCATTTCATAGTATGTCATAATTTTATTATTAGGAGATAATAGTCTAATGGGATGTCATTTACTTTATCTAGACAACAATGGAAATGGTAAAATCAAAATTAATTTTGATGCTAGACACTCCAAAAATGTATATAAAGGACAATGATATATGGGTTTTAATCGACCGCCTTAAAAAGTCATCACACATAACTATTAATAGAGAAGATTTTTCCTTGGATCAACATGATTGAATATATATTATGAATGAGTTATGTTTTCATTGAGTACCACATTTCATTGTTTTTGATGGGGGTTTGACTTATTCATTGATGTAAAATAGAAGTCTCCAATGATATCTTTTTACCGAGTTATCTATCATCACTATGTTTCACCCTCTGATAGATGTTCATTCCACGATTAAAATTTGGAACAAATAATATATGATTAGGTCTTATGATCTAGAATACAATAGTAGTTGTGATCAACAATATCCTCTATGTTAGTTTTCATAGAACATTAGATTCCCATCCCGAAGTTTGATGGAACCTTGTAAATCCCGCTATAGTAAGATGTGTGAAAGTCAAAATTATTGGGATTAACTAGAGAATAAAATTTATAAAAAAAAATATATGAAAAAATTTTAATAAAAGGTTATATACATTCAACAATACATAAAGTTAGATCCAATTTGATGTAAATTTATTCTCAAAACTGTTGATGAGGTTTTGAATTCAATGTTGGTGAATAGTTGTTTCAATGAAATTCTCCATCAATAAGGTTATGAGATTATAGAAGAGGGAAACTAATCCATATGTATATGTGTTAAATTTAAATTCATGGTCATGTCAAGATGGAATCCTATTGATTTTTTCTTCCACTATATACCAATAGAGATTACAATGTGTTATATGAATCTCTCTAGAAGAAGTACATACATGAACCCTCACATGCACAAAACTCTATGGACATAATAATGGATTATGATATTTCTTAAGAAGAACTAGTAGTGGTGATTAAAGATCATGTGGATATTGTTATATAAAAAAATACCACCCCTTTTGTAAAAGTTTTGTAAAGAGCCCAATAGTTTTAAAAAGCTACATTATATCCTATTTAAAGGATGAAGAAAAATGATCTTAATTTTTTTTGTATCTGAGTGACAAATATCATGTGATAAATTCAGATCAATTAGGGTAGAATGTAAAAATTAGGGTTTTTTTGAATTATTTTATTGAAAATAATTTATTTTATATATTTGGATACATGTAATACAATTTTTAGTATTTTTACACACAACATCAAGTTTATATTGCGTTTCAAACAACACGGAGTTTATCTTTCCTTACACATTACACATAGTTTTTGGAAACAATGATACATTTTTAATAATATTATTTAAACAAGAATTTAATACCATATATTTTTGATAATGAATCATTAATAGTAAAAAATATTTTTAAATATTAATTATATTGTTTTATATAAATTTTCCATTTTTATGAAGAGTCATTAGTTTTTAGAAATGTCTATATATGTTTCAAAAATTCAATTTTTCTGAACACAAATTTTTACAATTTAATGGAAAATATTTCATGTAATACATAAATTTTTTGAACATTTATTGTGAAATATAAACATATTTTTTAAATCCAAGTGTGTAAATTATCTTGGATTCTAATTTTTTATTTTCTTTAAAATGATAAATTTCTCAGTGAATTGTTAATAATAATTACTTTTATTTTGAAATTTCATTTCCTTGAAAATATTATCATAGCTAATTTTTTTTAATTCTTCGTAATGTTAAATTGTTTCTATTTTATATTTATTTATCAAATTTATTTCATGGAATGAATTCCATATATAATTTGGATATTAAAACTTTCTAGAATTAGTAAAACACATTTTTATACCATCAACGGGTATAATTTAAAATTAATAATAAAAATTATTGAATTGATGAATTTAAATTATATCTCATATTTTAAATAATCATAATTTTAATTTATTAAATTTTTTTCCCATTATTAATTGTAAATGTAGTAAATATTAATTATTGCGGTTATGAAAAAAACTGGATTTTCGGGTGCAGTAAAAATAAAAATTTAAGATAAAAAATGGACTAGAACCTTTTATAAAACTCACTATTTTTAAATATTATGAACTTATCCCATCTATGATAAATAATGTTCCACTTAATGGGTGGTCATATATTTCATATCCATAATGTTTCTTATAGACATGGTTTCATTTCAATCAATTTCTGTGAGGTCCCTATTAAAGTCAATGACATAATGAATGAAACAATTTCTTTTTATAAATATTCAAAATTTTATAGGATTATGTGTTTACCAAAAATCTATGTTTTATTGAAATTTTAGGTATACATGTATCATGTTGTTACATTCCATTATGATTCATGTGTTATGACTTGTAAATATTTATCCAATGACAAATGTTTTGGATCTATGATATTTATAATATATTTTTCAAATGTTATTATATTTTTTCATAAATATATGATCCTTATATATTTATACCAATCTATGTAAGCCTTAATGTGAATTTTATATCACACCTTATAACAGGTTATTATGAAATTTAATATGTGTATTATGTATAATATGAGTTCTAGTTATGAAGTAGAATGTGATATAATACATACCCTAATTTTGGACTTTTTTTTCAATGTTTCTAAAGGAACCATATAAAAAAATAGTATGGAATGTATTATTATGTAATATAATGAATAAATTTACATTAATATGTAATATCGAAATAAGATATATTTAGGTCTTAAGATTTGGCGATTTCATAAATTATAATTCATTTTATTATATTTTTATAGATATTTGGTTTCAAGGACTATTTAATGGTAATCATGGAGTATTTTTAACTTTTATGATAATTAAATAAATATATATATTAATACAAATACGAATTATTTTTTTCTAAAAATAATTGGTTAACATGATGAGTTTGTAAAATTTTAAATATATAATTTTTAACATTTTGATAGAAAATATTTTTATGAAATTATTATATATAAATTAAAAAAAATATGTATTGTTATTATATGAGGTATTTTCAATACAATTATGGTGCATTTTTTATATAAATGTTGTCATCCAATCTTATTTTTTTGTGTCAACATGATTTTTTTGTTTAATATGTGATTAGGATTCTTCATCGATCAATATTGGGTTGATAAAATGAAATATTAAATATGCTAATAAAACGTCACCCTATATACACCTTCCAATATTTGAAGTCATTATATATACAGTTTAGTAGTTACAATGGAACTATACATTGTTCCATAATGAGCTCAACAATATATAATCCTCTTCACTTTATAGTTGATTTACATGTTACAACATGATTATACTCTGTCTTGTAGCGTGCATGTATATGGAAATATATATATACAATTATGTGGATATGGATGGATTGTAACCATGGATTTAGTTTTTAATCAAAAATTTATTTTCAATGATTATTATAGGAATACCATTTCCAATGAACTATAGATGTTTTCTCATGAAATATTCTTATTCCTTTATATTCATTGTTTCTATATAATACTTTACATTATCATTTGAACATCCTGACTCAAATATTTTTTTCATAAATGTGAAAACATTAAATTTATATTTTAATGTTAAACTATCATAATAAATTTGTATTTATATATAATTTTATTGATCCTTTAAGGGAAATTTTTACAAGAATATATATATTAACCCCTAAAAATTCACTTGATTACATATGTAGTTTAATCATCCTATTTATATTTTTATTAAATTTTTTAATGGTTCAAGATAATTATATTGATAGAAAATAAATCATTCATGTGTCTTAAAGTTTGTTTAAGGGTGGTCCAAGGTAAACCCTTATAGTTTAATCCATGACTATAATTTTCCAATTTTCCCAATATTAAATATTGTATATATTTTATCATTTTTTATAATATAACATTTATAATTATAATGAATTTATGTTTGGAAGATTTTTAAATCTATAATGGTGTATGGGATTAAAATTTACATGTTTGTAGTGTTAAAAGGATAAAACCCATGCATTATTTATGGACAATCCTCCCCATTTTTTGGTTGCATGTGGAATTAGGGGGAATATTCTAATGGTTAGTAATGACGCATCTTGGTTGTTTGAAAAATATAATATGGTTCATTATAAATTTTATTAGAGTGGGATTGAATAGTTTTTTACGGGTAATCAATGTAATATGAGTGTTAGGACTCCATAGGTTTAATAACAAGAATTTCTATCCAATATATATAATAACAAGCCCCAATTAACATTGGAATATTCTGGTAAAAGTGGTATTTGATGACATTTAAAGAAAATTAACTCTCTTATTTATTATTTTTATCCCATAGTGATATGTCTAAACCTAGAACTATGAAAATGTATGAATTTAGTGTCCTTGAGACAATATAGGTATATTGTGATCATTTTATATGTGTATATATAATTATGATTATTTTTTAATTCATTATTCATTATGACTAATTAATTATGCATATTTTGATTAGATGTGAAAAAATTAAAATCATGTTTTCTATGATTTTTTATGATATTGTGATTAATGAGGAGTACATGGATATTTTAAATAAGAATATAATATTGGATGAATATTTTTTCATAATGGTTATGTAAATTTCCTTCAGATTTCTATATAAATTACGAGTATTATGGACGATGTGGTGGGTTTATATTATGAAAATTTTATTTATTGGGTATAATCATTTAGTTCCAAAATTAATGGAAATACTCGTTTTCATTACAAGGATAATTTGAACATAATAAATTTAAAATATTCATTTTTCTCATAATAAATTATTGTCAATATGGGTGTAAATACTTGTTCAGTCAATAAAAATTTAAAATAGATATGTGGACATTTATTTCAAATTTATGTGTCAAAATAGGTTTAAAATTGGTTTTTATGGTAATGGTGTCATTATATATTTGAGAACCATTAAATTAATTAAATTATAAATAATATTCAATGTTAATAATGATATTTAAAATGTTTTTATTTTTTCTAAATGTATAAATTTCTCCTAAATGGGCTTGTTCATATTGGATGTTTTTGGGTCAATATATATTAATATAATGATTAAAATCATACAATATTATAAAATATATTATTTCTAAAATATTGAATTTCTGAATTTTTTTATTCTCTTTCAATTCATAAAATATTTAACATTTATTTATAGATCTAAAAGTTGTTTTCTATCATTAAATGGTATGGGAGTTCTTATATTGTGGGGGTTTCAATCATTTTTATGCATTTATTTTTCTATGGTGATTCTAAATATAAATTTTGTTTTTCCAAAAGGGTTAATTATAAAAATATATGTTTTTGTATCTTTTATGAATTTCATGGTAAAATTGTTAATTTGTTTTGGGTTTTGGTTTATTGAATTTTATTTTGAATTATTTAAATTTTTGATAATTGTTTATGATTGGTTTATTTTATTAATAAGAAATTGATTTGAAATTGATTTGATTGTTTTTTAATGAATATCTATATGTTCTTTTAATCCTTTTTATCACCATTTTTAATGAGTTCAAAATTGGTAAATGATTATTTATTTCAAAAAATAATACCTTTATCTTAATATTATGTCTTCTAATGTAATTAACATTGGTTTGTTTTAATTCAATTGAAGTTTTATTTGATTAAATGTTATCTAAAATATTCATGGTTGTATTTGGTTTGAATTTATAAATGTTTTAATTAAAATTTGTATTTTAATCTCATGCCTTTTTATATGAGATTTTATTAGGTACATGCTCATAAGGGTAACATCAATATTTTTCATACTTTTTTTTGAATGTTTTTTGCAACCCATTTGTTTTAATATATTTGTTTTTATATTTAAAATATATTCAAATGTATTTTAAACTAGGGATTAATGAACTTATTTAATTTTTATATTTTATTAAGTGTATGAAATAATGATTCAGTATTGTTTAAAAGAAAATTATTTATATGTAAACCACATTTCAAACCAATTTATTCATGTGATGTAATGTTTATTGCGTTTGGTATGTGTTTGTTTGGTGAAATTTATTTCACATATAGATATTTTGTCAGGTATAATATTTGAAATGGATTATATGAGATGATTCGTGTGTGCTTAAATAAATGTCATAGTTCATTTATATATAATTACATTTTATGGATCATTGGCTGTCTTTGGGATAGTTTGGATGTGTTTAGAAAGATAATCATTGTCTATTTAAATTACTGTATTATTATATATTATGATATATTATTAATGTTGTGGTTTGGATAAAAATATTATGGTGGGATGGATTTTTGGGAATATTATATATTATATTATCATTATAATGATTAATTTGATGTATATCCATTTTTATGCAATATTCACAATTAATTGAATGATTATAAAGTATCCTTGAAATATGTATATTTTTATGGAATTTGGGATTAAACTATTTTGATAATGTATTTAATCATGTTAATTATCATTAAAATGGTTATTGGGATGTTTATTAACAAAAGTAGGTTGTGAAGTATAATTATGGGTATTGATGTTATTGGATTTAGTAAAATTTTATCACTTGTTGTGGTTATTATTTGTAAATATATAAAATACCACTCATTAAATACTTTAATGTCAAAAAATAATCATTTTTAGATATATATATATATATATGTGTGTGTGTGTGTGAAGGTTATGTTTGGTGTTTCGGGGTAGGATGAAAAAATGGTCAAATTAGAATATTATAGAATATGTATGTTTTAATGGAAAACAATGAGGCTTTTCCCATGGTTTTTCTAAAACAACACAACATTCCAATTTCAGAATCATGGTTTATGCATGGTTTTTTAACCCATGATCCATAATTATTCATGGTTAAGATTTTTCCACAATGAACCACATGGTTAGTAGAAGGATTATTAAATATTTCACCTTTATTGGGAATGTTTAAAATTTTTCTAGAAACATTCACGTAGCTGGTCAACAATTTAATAATCACATTTTATTATTAATGTCTATAAATATACTTATTAATCCTTTTTTACATGTAGACTCTTATAAAACATATATATTTTCCATAATCATTATAAATTTTCTAGGAATGTATAATATTAATACATAAGCATTCATATTTTATAAATTCTTGATATTAGTGTCTATTTGATCTTTTTTGAGTGATGAAATAACATTTTTCAATGAGTAATACAACATTTAACACAGATGGTACTATATAGTGAGTTTTTTACTTGACCAATATTGGATTTTAATCACTAATTTTTTTTCTTGTTTGGGATACATAAGTTTTGAATTTCATTTTGTTCATTCATTTATACATATGTGATTCCTCATATCTATTCATTGATAAGTTAGGAATTACAATCTATGTTCATAAAAAATATAATCATAGTTTTATTGAGAAATTTTTTATTATAATGTAATATTATTGTAAATTTTGATGTTTCATAGTTAGGATAAATACTATGGATATTTTTAGAGTAAAAAATTGAAGGTCTTCAATTTAAAGAGATAGTTTTATGGGAATATTACATATATATTATGATATTGTTTTTAGTATTTTATTTTTATATTAATGTGGACATTTGTTTTACTAAAATTCACATTGAATATATTCCATTCATGATATTATTTCCTATATTACTTAAATTTGAATTCATTACTTGGCCCATGTTTGGTAATATATAGAGGTGTATTCCACATTTTTGTTATTGGGAGAAGTATTCTAGTTAAATTTTTGTCCAATTAATTTAATCAATAATTTAAATTTTCATTTATTTTATCTTCAGTTATTTTCTATATATTATCAATAGATATTCCATCATTGTAATTTTGTCAGTAAGTCATGAATATTGTTAATAAACAATAATTATTGTTCTTGAAAATTTTCTTTTTCTGGATGATTGTGGTTTGAATTGTGTAATTTTATAAAAAATTGAGTTTGAAATTATTAATTTGGATAATTTGGTAATATAGTTATATAAAATTTATAATTTAATACATTGTAGAAAAAAATATTTTCAAATTAAAATGATGTTTTAAAATCTTCTTGAATAATTTAGTTTGTAATTTGATCATAAGTTGTATCCCAACATTTTAATCTTTTTATATAGGATTATCTCAATTTTTTAAATGATTCCAAAATATTATTTACATGAATATAATTTTTAATGGTTTCAAATGATCTATTTTGTAAATCCTAGCATGATATTTGAACTTTACGCTAATGAAATCTTATTGTTACAAGATCTCTCTAACTATATAGGATTAGAAGAGATGTATTGTGTAGAGAAATATAAAATCAACATTTTTTGGTATTTATTTTTTTTGGTAAATTTAGTGAAATGGGAATTTTTTTTAAGTCCTATGTACTATAAATATTTTGGGTTCTATAATAGTTAGCACCAAGAAAATGTTTTTTGTAACAAAAAATCAATACTATTCACAAAAAATGTACCTTTATACTATGATATTGGATCTTTAGTATATTGATACATTAGGATTTTTTATTAAAGGGCATAAATCCATCTAATACTTATATTGGTCTATATTTAGATTGATACATTAGGATTTTTTATTATCGAGTAGGCTATTTTATTTTCATTTTACCACCAAGACCTAAAATAAATTACTTTAATTATCATCTTCATCCTCATCATCATCATCAACCTATCATCTTTCATCATCATCATCATTTAATATTTTTTTAGTATGAGGGTTAACGGGCATTTTATCCTTCTCTTGGATCAACCCACATGAGCATGACAGAGGGAATATGGGTTGACTCTATCTGAATAAAAACCCTTATCCTTCATTAATTATAATGGAAAAATAATTTATCAAATGTGTCTTGGATCCTCATTCATCATTCTATTTTCCTTGTTAAGACCCTCCACGGGGCCCATGACGTGACTACCACAGACTCGCCTTCTATAGGCCAGGGATTTGCGACTAGCACCGGAAAGGCGTATCACTAAAATGGGAAGGAATTTCTATTAAACCTATAAAAAACATATTCCAAGAACCCAAAAAGATGCAACCACGATGTAAAACTGTAGGAGTAAAGGTGTTTATTGAATTTAATGGTGCTGAAATATAAGACGAAATGGAAAATACATTATAACAGAAAACAGAAAATATCTCTTGAGATCATCCACCAAAGATTCCTACTTGAAGGGTAGGTTCTACTCTTCTTCCATAGATCTCTAGGTCAATCATTCACCTATGCACACCTCCTAGTCATTTCATTTGATATCTCAGTCAAGCTGATCTTCGTTTGAACAAGACACAACAAGGTTCAGGTGAAACCTATGTAGGGGTGAGTATAACAATACCCAGTAGAGACACTGATACCCTCAGAGGTATCTCAAAAATAAATACCAAAAATAAATAATTCAATCCCAAAGCCCAAAGAAAAATACTCAACTCATACAAGGTATACAACTCATAGATTAGTAATAAAGCTGATTATTCTTAAGATATATCATATTATTCCATTAGTAAGTTCCAAAAATGAACCATGAAATATTTATTCCATTGTCGATCCACAGAGGTTGATATGTTTTTAATCCATGATGGGATGCTCTAAGTATGGTCCACTTATGGTTGCACAATACTGATCCACACAAGGTTTTTATAATGTGGATCCACATAGGGTCACTATAATGATAATCCACACAGGGTCTCTATAATGCTGATCCACACAAGGTCTCTATAATGTTGATCCACACAGGGTCGCTATAATGTTATTCAATATAGGGTGTCTATAATGTGGATTCACATAGGGTCACTATAATTTTGATCCACACAGGTTCAAAATAATGCTGATCTACACAGGGTCACTATAATGATTATCCACACTAGGTCGCTCTACAATTGACAACCATCCACAGGATTCTCCGCACCCGATGTGCTTGAGTTCTGTAGTATCCATTCCTCAATATATCCAGCATTTCTTATTTTCCACTAAATTCCAAAAATATGCATTCCAAAGGACAACCATGTCATAAGGGTCCCAACCTGATAGAAGATGTGTCAATCGGACGTGCAGTATGTGAGTTATAGGTATTTTAGTGCCGAGGGATAGGTTGGATTCAAGTTCGATCCATCCTGGACATACACCGACATTCTCCAAAACTAATTTGGAGTATATAAAATGTACCTTCTCATTCCAAGGAGTCCTGTTCCATAGACGGTTCGTCAAATGGACTTCTAGTTTGTGAGATAAGGCATTTTAAGCATATCTGGGCTGGAAAGGGGTTCAGGTCCGTTCTGACCTGGTCAGGCCATCCGACCCGACCCAACCCGGACCAACCCAACCCTTTCTAAGTATGACCTAGCCCAGCTCGAACCATCTAGGTCATCTCGAGTGGGATAGGTCGTGGGATCAGATTGCGGGGTCGTGGCCCTCCCGGGAGACCCAGCCTGATGGCTGGCTCGGTCCACCAGTCGGGAGACCGCATGTGGTCAGTCCCCCTTCCCGAATGGAAAATACATCGGGGTTATTAAATCAATAGTGGCAAGTGGTGTTGCCCATGATTCCACTACAACACGATGTTGCAGCTACCCTTGGAGGCGTGAGATGGCGCGCAACCCATGTAAGAACCTGGATCTTCATCCAGGTATGTTTTCCCTTTTTCTGGAGTTTTTAAGAAAAATGGTTTTTCTGGAAATTTGTTTTCAAAGTACATGCCGTCTACTTTCGGAGTACATGCTGTGTACTTTCTGAGTACACGCCGTGTACTCTGTTCCGGCTCGAAGCTATGTGCTGGCCTTGTCCGGGCCACACATACGGTGTGTAAGGCTGAGGTGGAGGCCGGTTTTTTGGAGTACGGAAACAATTTAAAGTACACTTCGTGTACTCTAGAAGTACATGCCGTGTACTTTATTTTTTTCATTAAACGGACCAGGGTCGTGCCTAACCCCCATATTCGTCTTCTTCTTCAGTTTTTGACCGTCCGAGAGCGTCAATACGGCCGGATCTTCAATGGATTCATGCCTCGCCGTCCGTTCTCCGATTCGAGCACGGTCAATTGCATTGGAATCACAGCGGTGAGTTCTTCCTTCTGCTTGAGCCTTGTTTCTTGATTCCTCCTTGTTTTCAAGTTATCGTGGGATGAATGTTTTGTGCGTTTTCTCAGATCTACGTCGTTCTAAGGGGAATTTGTCGTCGAGGTTCACGTATATCGATCTCCTAGGATAGAGGTAGGTTGTTTGTGCCTTTCTTTAGAAAGTTGAGGAATATTTTGTGCAATTTCCACCAATACCCTTGAACGGGGTATTGCGTGTTTCCTGTTATTCCCTTATTACTTGCCTGATTTTCTTTATTTCTTTAGTAGAGGTTATTGCTTGTGATTAGAGTATTTTTTTCTGTTTAGATTGCTTTGACATGCTTGTTCTGCCTGTTTGGCGTTTTTCCAGTTGCCATTCGTAGTTGTAGGAATGTGGAATGTTGTTATTTACTGTTGTTGAGACTTAGTTGATAGTCAAGTAGTTCTTGAGGTTTACTTGGACGATACACACACGCTGAGCATGTTTAGTTACTCAGTACTGTGAGAACCTAGGGTACCAGACCAAAGGGAGAATTGATGGAAGGGCTTCTCCAGAGTGTCTTTTAATCACGATGTGAGACCAAGTGGAGAATTGACGGAAGGGATTATCCATAGTGTCTTTTAATTACGACGCGGGCCACAGTGGGAATTGACGTTGAGTGCTACCCCAGAGAGCCTTTATCATGATATGAGACTATAGGGGGAATTGACGGTGAGTGCTTCCCCAGAGAGTCTGCTTAATTACGTAGCTAAACCAGAGGGGTGAGACTGTGTGTGCCTCCAAGAGGGTTGCTAGTACGTAGAGGTTGAACCATAGGGACTAGAATGTGAGAGCTACCCATAGGGATACCTGTTTTCTCTTTTGTTGCTGGCTGCTTACTTGTGTGCTAAACTTGTTAGAACTGTGGATTGTAGATGTTTGTGCTTTTCCGTTTACTTCTTCTTGTTTTATTACTTCCATGTATTCATTTAATGTTAGGCACAAATATTTGGGTGATTACCTACTGGGATTGTATCTCACACCATGTTTGGTCCATGCTTTTGGGCCCAAGAAGACTATGTTGCTGCAGGTATAGACAAGGGAAGGAGCCCTTCTCCTTCAGGATCTTGACTTCACCAGGAGATGGGAAGCATGGGACCGAGCCGTGGCTCGCGTTGCTGAGGAGCTCACTTTGTTTTTCTTTTGAACTTGGTTTCAGGGTTATTTCAGCACGTTGTTGTGTTTTCTATTTTCCTTAGATACTTGTACCTTCTGCATCATTGTCATAATAGTTATATATCTACATTGTTTCCGCAGTTTGGTTTCTGTTGTTATGCATGTTGTTTACTACTTCTGTTGTTTATTGTTGTATTCTTACCTTGTATACCTTACCGAATGAGGTAATAGTTTCCCCACCGACTCACCAAGGCCCTCGCTGCTAGTCGGCAGCCTTTGGCGTTCAGAGAAACACGCTGGAGGTCATGTGGCGAACCGGGTACGGGGCACCAGTGGAGGGGGTCTGGACTCGGGACGTTACAAAGTGGTATCAAAGGGGTTCTTTTCTCTTGTATTACTATTTGGAGACTTTATCCAGGGATAGGACGGATTTGGTACTTGGCATTAAGCTGTTCTTGGGAGTAGCAAACCCGTGTACAGAGAAAATCCATACTACCTCGTTAATTACAGTTTTCTGGTTTTGAGATTTTATGGTTGGTATCTTTTCACCTAGAGTGATTCGCATGACTTGTGCGGTTATTGTTTTGATATTTTGGTTCTATTTCTGTCACAACCTGATAAGATGAGGGTATTCCATCTCATGCATCATATAGACACTTGTAGGAATCACATTTCATGCATTCTTGTCATGCCATTTATGGTGAATTAGCGATTGCATGCTGTTGTGATAGGCTCTATGTAGATTTTGCATGCTGTTGTGATTCATGCTTGATAGATTCTCTGCTGTTATGTTAGAAAACTGTTTCTTTATTCCTTGCTTAAAATGAACACCGAATTTTGGCTCTTGAGGTGTTACGGGCCCTCACGGATCAGAATTTGGCACCCTTTTCAATTGTTTTAGTGTTTCTGGAATTTTCCGCAGTTTCTGAGCTACTGCCCAATAAAACCCAGAATACACGGCCTGTACTTTTTGGATACACGTCGTGTAGTTTTCAGGCTGTGTCACTGACTGTGTGAGAAGAACACGGTGTCATGGGAGTACGTTTGGGAACACGTCGTGTACCAAGGGTACACACCGTGTGAGTTCGGAGCCGTGTACCTGGCCGTGTCACTAACAACACGGGTCGGGGAAGCTCAGGTAGAACACGCTGTGTCTATATGGAACATGCCGTGTAGTTCTATCTAGTCTCCCGACCATGTCACGAACAACATGGGCCGGCATGACCTTCTTTTCCACACGTCGCGTTTGTTCGAAACACGCCGTGTAGCCTTGCTCAGGTACCCGGCCGTGTCATGAACCACACGGGACGGTGTCGCCTTCGCCTATGCACGCCGTGCATGTTCAGAGCACTCCGTGTAAGGTCCAGCCGTACAGACGGCCTTCTTCTTAACAACACGGGCCACAGAATCCTTGTCTAGTACATGCTGTGTTTGTTTCAAACACTCCATGTAGTCTCGGGGTGAGTTGGAACGTGTGGGTTAGCTGTGTAAAGAGAATTGGGAAGGAGACTAGTTTTCTTGTACATGTTGTGTGTTGGGGTCAGCACGCCGTGTAGTTGAAGTGTACAAGACTTGTAGGGTGAGAGTACACATCCATGTCAGTGGTTTAAGAAGACACACCGTGTAGTTGTATACACGCTGTGTAGTCATGTTTTGCAATCTTGTGTGTTTTTCTTCCCATGTTCCCGTTTTGTACTCTGGTGTTTTTTAGTAGCCTCAGTTTAATCTTATGCCCTTTTCGATACTGGTGCAACGCATAGCTTTATCTATGTTTCTATTGTGGAGAGCCTTGGACTCTGCATCTTTTCTTCTGCCGACTTGTTGACACTAGACACACCAATGGGAATGAGGACATCTAGTGTAAGCCAGTGTAGAGAGTGCCCTCTCAAGGTTGCAGGGTATCAATTATTATGGGACCTATATGTCCTAGTGATGAAAGGCTATGATGTATTTCTTAACATGGACTGGTTGATTCCCTTCTGGGCAGTCGTCGACTGCTATCACCGCAAAGTCAGTCTCATTTCACCAGAGGGTGAATCATTCCTTCATAGAGGTGAATGAGACATTCGGGCAAGTCGGGCAGGACTCGAGCATCTTGGTCTAGGAGGAGTGACAGACCGGATTCCTTTTCTTCATCTAGATGATCAGAGGACTCCACAGATGGACCTTCCTCCAGTGGTGGATCACTTCCGGGATGTCTTTCCAGAGATCTTTTCAGGTTTGCCTCCGGAGCGTGAGGTAGACTTTTCTATTCATCTCGTGCCAGGAGCGGAACCGGTGTCCATTCCTCCCTATAGGATGGACACACCTAAGATGCAGGATCTCAAGAAGCAGTTGGAGGACCTACAGGCTAAGGGTTTCATCCGACCCAACACTTCTACTTAGGGTTCGCCTGTCATGTTTGCAAGGAAGGAAGACGGTACCCTTCAGCTTTGTGTGGATTATCGGAAGCTGAACCAGTTGACGGTCACAAACTGTTATCCATTGTCGCGGATTTATGACCTTTTCGATCATCATCGAGGAGCTCGGGTGTTCTTGAAGATTGACTTGAGGTCTGGTTATCATCAGTTGCGCATTAGACCATCAAATATACCACTGACAGCCTTTAGGAGCAGGTATAGTCTTTACGAGTATACAGTCATGCTATTCGGTATCAGGAACACACCTACAGTTTTCATGGAACTAATGAACCGAGTGTTCCATCCTTACTTGGAATCCTTCGTCGTGGTCTTCGTGGACGATATCTTCGTTTACTCTCACACTCGACACGACTATGCCACCTATCTTGAGATCGTTCTGAGTACACTGAGAGAGCATCGACTTTATGCTAAACTCTCGAAGTGACACTTCTGGATGGATCAGATTCACTTCTTGGGTCACTTCATCTCAGAGACAAGAGTATCTGTGGAACCAGAGAAAGTGAGAGCTATAATTTCCTGGGAGCAGTCGAAGAATGTTTTTGAGGTACGGAGCTTCCTAGGGCTGGCTGGATACTACACACGCTTCATTAAGGAATTTTCTCATTTATCAGCACCCTTGACAGGTCTAACCAAGAAGGGGGAGAAGTTCTTATGGTTAGATTCTTGTGAGTCATCCTTTCAGGAGCTGAAAGGGAGTTTGACGTCAGCAATGATACTAGTCTTTCCAGGTCCAGGCAAGAGCTACACTGTTTTCTGTGATGCTTCGGGTATCGGGCTGGGAGCTGTGCTTATGCAGAAATATGGAGTTGTTGCGTATGGGTCTTGATAGCTGAGGACACATGAGAAGAACTACCCTACGCACGATCTGGAGTTGGCAGCTATTGTTCATGCTTTGCGCTGTTGGAGACACTATCTTCTGGGAGAGCACTTTGTGGTTTTCACTGACCACAAGTGTCTCAAGTATATCTTCACTCAGCATGATCTAAATCTGAGGCAGCGCATGTGGGTTGAGTATCTATAGTCTTTTGACTTCGAGCTTTCCTATACGCCGGGAAAGGGCAACTCCATAGCAGATGCGTTGAGCAGGAGAACTCATATTCAGGCAGTTTAGGAGGCCAGTAGTGAGTGGCAGCAGATGGCTCTGTTCTCTGAGATGCATCTAATGGTGCATGAGAGACAGGGATAGACTTTTCTATCTTCTATAGCTGTTACCTCCACACTACATGATCAGGTACGGATGAGGTAGCTATTAGACTTGGAAGGCTTAGTCCTGTGGGAGAGTGTGTCAGGAGAGGACCCTCTTCTTGAATGGACAGTGGGCGAGGATGAGATCTTGCGTTTCCAAGGATGCATATGGGTGCCAGAAGACATATGCGAGGAGATGATGCGGGATTTCCATTCCTTAGTTTGGGCAGTTCATCCTGGCATCACCAAGATGTATCAGGATCATCATCGCCAGTACTGGTGGCCAGGTATGAAGAAGGATGTTTCTGGTTTTGTCATGAGATGTTCTACTTGTCAGTAGGTGAAAGCAGAGCATCCGCGACCGGCAGGGCTCTAACAGTAGTTACCCATTCTGGAGTGGAAGTGGAACAATGTTGCGATGGACTTCGTGACCGGGTTTCCGAGATCACCTTGAGGGAACGATGCTTTTTGTGTTGTCGTCGACAGGCTTACAAAGGTATCTCAATTCTTGCTGATCAAGGAGACCATTAGCGTCGAAGATCTGGGATGACTTTACATCAGAGAGATTGTGTGTCTGCATGGAGTTCTACGGTCTATTTTTTCAGACAGAGATGTGTGCTTTACCTCTCGGTTCTGACAGGGACTTTAGAAGGACTTAGGTACACAGGAACTTTTGAGTACAGCATACCATCCCTAGACTGATGGCCATTCCATGTGCATGATCCAGGTGCTTGAGGTTATGCTCTGTGATTGCATCCTTGACTTTGGCGGTTCTTTAGAGAAGCATATTCCTCTGGTGGAGTTCTCCTACAACAACAGTTTCCATGCGACCATCCAGATGACACCATACGAGGCTTTGTACAACAGGCCATGCCAATCATCCTTATGCTGGCTAAAGGCATGAGAGATATCTTTGCTGGGACCTCGTCTTGTTCAGGAAACATCAGAGAAGATAGATCTGATTCGTAAGAGGATGGCTACAGCGCAGTCTCGGCAGAAGTCTTATGCTGATCAGCGGAGACGACCTCTGGAGTTCTAGGTCAGTGATCGGGTTTTCCTACGTGTCGCACCTAGGTTGGTACACAAAGGGATTCAGAGACAGGGTAAGCTTTCTCCACGGTAGGTCGGGCCATTTGAGGTTTTGGAGAGAGTGGGGCCAGTCGCCTATTGGTTGCAGCTACCTCAGAGAGGTATCGGGCCATGCACGACGTCTTCCACGTCTCTCAGCTCCGACGTTACTTTTTAGACCCGTCTCATGTCTTTCACCCTGAGGAAGTCGATCTTGAAGCGGATGCATAGTTCGAGGAGCACCCTATCCGGATTGTCGATCATAGTACGAAGGTTCTCCACGGGCGGTCTGTTCCTCTGGTACGAGTGCTATGGAATCACGGGCGCGTACAGGACGAGACCTGGGAGAGGGAGGCAGGTGTACGATCGCAGTGGACGGAGCTGTTCGGGGATTCTTCTTCTCCACCTCATTGGGGAAATTTGGGGACAAATTTCTTTAAGGGGGGATGTTTGTCAGAACCCGGATCTTTGTTCAGGTATGTTTTCCCTTTTTCGGAGTTTTTAAGAAAAATGGTTTTTCTGGATTTTTTTTTCAAAGTACACGCCGTGTACATTCTGAGTACATGCCGTGTACTATGTTCCAGCTCGAAGCCGTGTGCTGGTCGTGTCCGGGCCACACACATGGTGTGTAAGGCTAAGGCGGAGGCTAGTTTTTTGGAGTACAAAAAAAATATAAATTACACGCCGTGTACTCTAGAAGTACACGCCATGTACTTTCTTTTTTTCATTAAACAGACCAGGGTCGCGCCTATCTCCAATATTCATCTTCTTCTTCAGTTTTCGACCATTCGAGAGCATCCATACGGCCGGATATTTGACAGAGTCCTGCCTCGCCATCCGTTCTCTGATTCGACCACGGTCGATTGCTTTAGAATAGCAGCGGTGAGTTCTTACTTCTTCTTGAGCCTTGTTTCTTGATTTCTCCTTGTTTTCATGTTATCGTGGGATGAACGTTTTGTGAGTTTTCTCAGATCTACGTCGTTCTAAGGGGAATCTGTCGTCGAGGTTCACGTATATCGATCTCCTAGGATCGAGGTAGGTGGTTTTTGCCTTTCCGTAGAATATTGATGAATATTTTGTGAAATATCCACCAATAACCTTTTACGGGGTATTGCGTGTTTCCTGTTTTGCAATTATTACTTGCCTGCTTTACTTGATTGCATGAGTAGAGGTTATTTCTCGTGATTAGAGTATTTTGTTCTGCTCAGATTGCATTTCCAAGCTTGTTCTGCCTATTTGGTATTTTTCCAGTTGCCATGCCTAGTTGTAGGATTGTGGACTGTTGTTATTTATTGTTTTTGAGCCTTAGTTGATAGCCAATTAGATCTTGAGGTTTACTTGGACAATACACATGCGCTAAGAATGTTTAGTTACTAAGGATTGTGAGAACCTAGGGTACCAGACCGAAGGGAGAATTGACGGAAGGGCTTCTCCAGAGTGTCTTTTAATCATGATGCGAGACCAAGTGGATAATTGACGGAAGTGATTCTCCACAGTGTCTTTTAATTACGACGCGGGCCACAGAGGGAATTGATGGTGAGTGCTTCCCCAGAGAGTCTGCTTAATTACGTAGCTGAACCAGAGGGGTGAGACTGTGTGTGCCTCCCAGAGGGTTGCTAGTACTTAGAGGTTGAACCATATGGACTAGACTGTGAGAGCTACCAAGAGGGTTACCTGTTTTCTATTTTGTTGATGGCTGCTTACTTCTGTGCTAAACTTGTTAGAACTGTGGATTGTAGCTGTTTGTTCTTTTCCTTTTACTACTTCTTGTTTTATTACTACAATGTATTCATTGACTTTTAGGCACAAATATTTGGGTGATTGCCTACTGGGATTGTATCTCATACCCTGTTTGGGCCATGCTTTTGGGCCCAAGCAGAATATGTTGCTGCAGGTATAGACAAGGGAAAGCGCCCTTCTTCATCAGGATCTTGACTACACCAGGAGCTGGGGAGCATGGGACCGAGCCGTGGCTCGCGATGCTGAGGAGCTCACTTTGTTTTTCTTTTTCACTTGGTTTCAGTTGTATTTCAGCACGTTGTTGTGTTTTCTTTTTTCCTTAGATACTTGTACCTGCTGCATCATTGTCATCATAGTCATATATCTACATTGTTTCCGTTGTTTGGTTTCTGTTGTTATGCATGTTGTTTACTGCTTCTTCTGTTTATTGTTGTTTTCTTACATTTTATACCTTAACAAATGAGGGAATAGTTTCCCCACCGACTCACCAAGGCCCTCGCTGCTAGTCGGCAGCCTCTGGCGTTCGGGGAAATGCGCTTGAGGTCATGTGGTGAACCGGGTATGGGGCACCAGTGGAGGGGCTCCGGACTCGGGACGTTACAGCCCACTTCTACTGAGGTCATCCAATGCCGACCGCCGCTGTCACCCACCGGAGGATTTTCCACAGGCCACCGTGTGGGATATAGTTGTTTGTTTTCCCTTCTAAACGTGCTTAAGGGCCACCAGAGATTCTTTCGTCACTGCATGTCTCATAGAATAGAAATTTTGTCAAGGTCAAACATCTACCACAAAGAACACAACTAAATGAAGCGGTCGAGGGTTTATTCCTTGTTTTTTTGCCTCCACCCACTGCGTTAGCTTCATAACAATTGGGTAGAAATTAATTTGAAATAGATGAACTAATACATAGGCAATTCATCATTATTTTAATGAACTAGTAAAAGAAAACAATTCACTCTAATTTAAATAAAAAACCTTCCGCAGAATCAGTGAATATGTCACAGCTTGCGGAAGAAGAATTCATGTTTGGTGAAGTGGCTGACATTCGTCGATTCCATATTGATTCCTCCAATAGTTCTATCTATGTTCTTCATTAGTTGAAGGTACCTCAGTACTTTTCTATAGGATCCTCCCTTCCATCTCGAAAACACAATCCCTAGCCCCACTTATAAAGAGGGGTAAATGTGATTAATGCAATGAGAGATTAATGAGTTTCATTAATGAATAAAACTCAAAATTCCCAATGGTGCGGTGAAAAAATAGGAGATTCAATCCATTAAATTGTGGGAAAACTCAGTGGTTCTTCCACCACATCTTAACTGTTGGTTTAAAAATAAAATAACAGTTTTATGTCATTTTTGTATTTATTAAAAATTTTGAAAAGTAAATTTTTCTCCCAACCAACTACGGTCAAAGTTAATCCACCCTTTTGTAAATCATATCGCCACAGATTCTATAGTTGCCTTATATTTATAATCGGAGCACCAGTTCAAATGATACCAAAATACACCCATGCTTTTACTAAATGTAGAAGAAAAAATGTTCAAAATATCATTCCAGGAACACTGGGCCACAAAATCAAGCTCCGTCAAATTTCTCAGACTCATAATAATCCCAAATAATTATAAAACAATTTTGTAATTTCTAGGTCATTAAATTCTACCCACCTTAGAGACTTTTTCCATGAAAGATATAAAAAATATATTGGAACAAATGGTCGTACTGAGCACATATCTCACCCTCCCGCTCCCATGTTCTGTTCTACAGATTATCATGCTTCCAATGAACTCGCACTAGAAGAATTGACCACCCACAAATGACGCACTTCTGTCGATCCAAAATCTCTACTATGAACACGGAAAACGTCGCCCCATCATCGATGTCCATCACCCCCCAGTCGATAACATGTGATGGATCAGGAATGTACCTCCTCAGCTATGACATGTGGAAAACATCATACACCTGATGCATGTGTGGGGTAGAGCTAGATGTTATGCCACATGGCCTACTCTGTTGAGGATCTGTAAAGGTCTGATAAACCTCAGAGATAGCTTGTTGCCACGGCAGACCTCCGTAATTATCATCAGGGGTGAGACTTATATGAAGAAATGGCCTACCTCATCAAACTACATGGGTATCTATCTGCCTATTGGCATAAGACTTCTTCCTGCTAGGTGCAGTCTTCAACATCTCTAAGATGATCTTCACCTTCGCTATGGTAGCCCATACCAACTATAGCCCCATAAGTGCTAACTCTCCTCGGTCTATCCATCATATAGTTGATATACATGTTCTCCTGTACAGGGTTTTAAAAGGTGTTGTGCTGATGGTGGAGTGATCGATGTTGTTGTATGAAAATTCCGCTAATGGTCAGTGGTCCTCCCAACTGCGGCAAAAAACAATGACACAAGAACAAAGCTAGTCCTTAACTGTCTGAATGGTACTCTCTATCTTACCATCTATCTGAGGATGAAAGGTGGTTCTCAAGAACATTTTAGTCCCAAATTCCCCAGGTAATCACATACTCATTTGGGATGTAAAATTTGCATCCCGATATGAGACTATCATCATTGGCACCCTGTGAATTCGTACAATCTATTGTATATAGAGGCATCCCAAGATGTCTATTAATCCTTGATCTTTTATGGGTTGGTTGTCGGCCGACATGGTGAGTTATTCAATGATCACCCATATGGAATCGTGGCCCCAATATGTATATGGTATCCCCATCACGATGACCACGGATATATGTTCTCACATCCACTCTGGTTCCGCAAGTGGCTAAGATATGCCTCCTGGTACCAGATTCTTGGATTTCTCTTGCTGACAAGTGAGGCATTGCGATACAATCTCCACCACTTCATTCATCATCCCTGACCACCAGTACAAATTCTAGAGTTCCTGGAACATCTTCTCCACTCCACGATGAACCTCCAAAGTGGATTTGTAGAAACCCCCCAACACCTCCTCTCGCAGTTCCACTGGTACCATAGTGAATCCTATAAAGATGATTATTTGCTCTCCACCTTTATAAAATCCATCAGGTGCCTGTCATGAGGATATCTAAGAAAATTAGGCCTCGTATTCTACATCCCCATGTTGTGCCTCCTTGAATCTCTGATGGAGTGGGGGAGAAACTATCATAGACTAGTGGTAACCTGCTCCATCACTATCCATGAAAGATAACTGCAACGCAGCTAGCTGTTGTGTTACCTCACTGAGAAACTGTAAACCAGACCTCCTACTAAGTGTGTCTACTACAACATACCCCTTCCCAATATTGTAGACTATCTCAAATTAGTAGTACTAGAGGAACTCTAGAAATATTCTTTGTCTCAGGTTCAGGTGCTTCAGTGAAAATATATACATGTTACTCTTGTGATCAGAGTGTATTGTAAAATGTTCTCCAATCAAGTAGTTCCACCAAATATTCATCACAATAAACACAAAATATAACTCCAGGTCATTTGTAGCATAGTTTTACTAATTTTATCTCAACTGCCGACAACTGTAGGTGATCACCTCTCTCTATTTTATCAGGACACAACCTAATCTGGTCTCTAATGCATCCCAATAAACTATATACCCAATACCATCTTTTGGTATCCTCAAGATGGGGGAACTCTTTAGTCACTACCTAATATCCTAAAAAATCTGTTGGGATCTCTCCTTCCACAAGAAGGGATATCCCTTCATTGAAAAAGATTACTAGGGTTTCACAACTCTGGAAAAGTCGGGTAGGAATCTCTGGAAGTACCAAGCCAATCAAAAGAAACTACGCACCTCAGTCACACTCCTGGGTGGATCCCAGAAAATCACAACCTCTATTTCCTATGGATCCACTGAAAATATAGCCTATGAGATAACATTCCCTAAAAAGTTGACTTCCCTTATCTATACTGGCACTTCATGATCTTATCATAATGATAGTGCTCTCTAAGTGTTTCCTGAACTATCTGCATGTGTGTGACATGCTTCTCCTCGGATGTTTAGTATATCAATATGTTGTCAATGAAAACCACCACAATGCGATTATGGTAAGGCTGGAAGATCATGTTCATGATCCCCATGAACACATCTGGAGTGTTGTTCATGCTGAAGGACATAACCAAGAACTCATAGTGGCTATACAGACATCTAATAGTTATCTTCAGTACGTCCTTATCCCGTACCCTGAGCGGATGAATAGCCTGAGTGGAGGTCAATCTTTGAAAACCATCGAGCGCCCTTTAGCAGGTGAAAGTGATCATCAATCCTCTAGAGTGGATTCATGATTTTCACAGTCACCTGGTTCAAGTGTTGATACTCCCCACAAAGCCTCAAACTCAAATCATCATTCTTGGCGTAGAAAATTGGGGATTCCCATAGAGAAACACTGGTCCGTATAAACCCCATCCAATGCAAGTCATCCTACTATACCCCCAACTCAAAAAACACTACAGGATCCATCTAAAATGCTGGGGTAGATATTAGCATCATTCGGTGGTACAAGTTGATGTAGAAATCTACCTCTTTGGGATGAGGTAGTCCCATAACATCATCAGGAATGACATTAGCAGGCTTGTCCACTAATATAGGATAACTTGGACTCTTCATGTCAACTGCTCAAAGGGTTTGTCTTTCCAACTGATGAGTGATCAGTTGATCCCTCCTCCATGTAAGTCTGTCCTATACTGAAAAGGTTACCTTTTTGCTGGGGATGGAAAAATTTTCCCATCCTCTCTGACACACCATACTTTATGCCTAAAACTGTCAATCTGAGCATAGAATCTAGATAACTAGTCCATACCAAAGATGACATCATAAGGCCTTGACGCTGCTACTAGGATATCCCAAAAAAAATATCACACTAACAAGATTATGCTAACACTACCGGCAGTTATGTGTAATTGTTGAATCATCTCCCATAGGAGTGTCTAATCATAAGGAACCAGCCAATGGTTGTTCTGGAATCTCTGAGCTCTGAAAAAAATTCATGGAAATGAAAGAGGCACTGAAACTTATGACTATAAGTACTATATCTAAGGTCACCATAGGATCTACTAGTTTCCCAACTACGTGAAAACACATGCGACATCCTCCAGCCAGCCCTTAGCTGTCTCGGGATCAGTCTCTCATCAAAATTGGAGGCCTATGCCACTAAAACTCAAGGAAGAAGCTCTGTAGGTGTACATAGTCCTCTAGTGGGGCAAGTTTCAACTGCTACCCAACAGGTGGTGGAACTGATGGTGCACCACATAAAGGATCCATCACCATAAGTGGTCCATTTACCAAAGCCTCATTTCTCAGTGGGCCATCATCATAATCTCTCTCTGGAATCCTAGATTGTTGTCTACGTTGAGGAAACATGAATGAAAGAAGTGCACCAGAGTCAAAATTTTAACGACCCAATGTTTTATAAATGGAAATTCCTCTCTTATTAATATTTCATAAAATCACATGAAAACACAACATAATGAACTAATAAGTTCTATGTGACCTTTAAACATAAGTTCGCCACTTCGGTTATTGGAATTTCCAAAATCTGAAATACACGGTTGTGATCAGTAAGTTATTTGGAGTCTGATAAGGAAAACACAATTTTTTAGGAATAGTATCAACCCTTATGAATCACAACATACCCTTATGAATAGTGATATACACTAATGAATAGTAAGCTTACCTATGATAATATATAATTAATATTCAAGTTAAAAGTACGATATAAATATACTTTAGAATAAGTAAATTAATTTTTTAAAACTAATTTTTGATAATAAATTATTATTTTAATTGGACTTCATTTTTTGGATTCTACACGTCGAAAAATGCTTAGGGTAAATTTTTGGGATTTTTCTACAATATGTGAATTTTTTTATGAATAGTAAAATGAGATAATTTATGATAAATGAGAAATTAAGGATTTATTGAGTCAATGATGATGCTTTGATAATATAAGACCAATTGGTTCGGGATCACAAGATAAATTTACTATTCTTGGTCATGGAAGACTCACTATTTGTTTTCTTTTGTGGAAGTAATAAATTAATGAATTTTATATTGAGAAATACCTTCCCTCATCTACTATAAAAAACCCTTCTTCAATCCCTCTTCTCTTAACTTCTCTCAAGCCTTCTACCTTCCCAATATTCAACCAAGATCTCTCCTCAAGATCCTCCCCCACATCCAAAAGCTCCCAGCCTATTCAAAATACAAAAACTTCTCCCCTTAAGAGGCTCTCATATGAGGATGTCTCAATAGGTAAATTACTATTTCCAATTCCTTCATTTCTTTTATGTTCTTTTATTTTTTGATTCATTCCTCACCACCCTTCACTCAAATGGTATCATAAAAATAGTTACATTCATGTATTGAAGTGGTATTATTCTAATGGGATACTTCATTATCTTCTCTCCTTTCTTCACCTCTAGTTTGAATTAAATGATATCACTGTTTGATATGTTCCAATTTAGCACATTCAAGGACAACAGTATATCAATTTCTACTGTCATCTTTAAATCCGATCATGGAATGAATTTTTATATGGTTGAACTACACTATATATATTTAATATATCCAATTTATATTCTATAATATTTGGAAGAAATGGTGTTAATTAATAAATCAAAACATGTTCTTTGTAATCAAACCAACCAATTAAAAAAAACGGTTGTCAATATTGTTTAATATATTATTTCACCATCAATATATGTAAAAAATTTAAATTTAAATCCACATAATCTTTTGTATGTTAACTAATATCATATAAATTAAATTCTGGAAATCCACTTCCATATTTCATGTTTATCCGAACATGAATATAAGTGAATATATCTTTTAAAACCAAGTAACCAAATGATCCAAAATAATGAAATTGATCATTATAACTAATCAAGATGGACTTGAATGAACTACAAAGGGTTAAAATAAATAAATTACATATAAAAGTGGTCCTATAATTTTAAATTAATGGGCTTAATTTTTTTATTCAGTTCTTTAATAACAAGTGGAGAACACCAACATAGTTAAGGTAAGGGAGCCTCTCATTTTCACTCTTAATCAATATTGTACTCTATGCTATGCCTTTTTATATAATACCAAGTGATAGGATATTTTTTATCACATCACCCATACAGACCTAATTTTATATATGTGATGATAAACCCCATATATCTCTCATCAATCCCTCTTAGTTACACCTGATACCATGCTGATACACTATAATGGATTCTACTCAAACGTCCATTATTCCTTCAGATTTCTCTATCTTTCATTTTACCAAAATCTAGTTGTCTTTTATTTTTATGTAAAACTTATCTTTCAATTTATTTTCTCTAAAGTCATGTTCCAAGATCCATCTCTCATTATATTTCGTGGATATAAATGCTTTTAAATGAATCCATCCTCAATACTTCCAAATAAGCACGCTCATTTTAAAGGGAGTTCCAAAATTTTTACCCAATTTCTTGTGCATTATCCTTTGTTTCAAGAAACCATTGTCTTTATAAAATCATTACTTATATTATGAAAAGCTTATTGGTTAAATTATGGGTTTATATAAAATAATATCTACCCTACTATTTGAAAAGATCATTAGTATTTTCCTTATAACCGCACAAGAATATTTTAATGCTAATGTTACTAAAATACATTTCTTATATGTTGTCAGTTCTTTTTGTCACCAACAACCATGAAATATTTTTATATTACCTTATGAACATCCATTAATGATCTAATCCCTTTCTTTAATGGAATAATTCATGATACACTCATTGCTTATTCAATATGTCATGATTGTGGTACCCAATTCGTTCCATTGGTATCCTTATGTTTATGAACGATTGATTATGTACGATTATTTATGTCGAAAGAATATTTATGTGGTAATAATATTTATGTGGAAAGAATATTCATGATAATTTTGAGATGGGTGCTCATAGATAGCGCTCCAATGCCTTGGGTAAATTTATATCTCATGAGATGCTATGTGAGATGGGGTTGGAGGTTAGCCTTGACCCATACTAAAATGTGAAATAGGACTGCCAGTTAGCCTTAACCCGTACTAAATAAATGTTTTATGATTATTCCACATTTATATGATTCCATGTTTATATGATCCCATGATTATATGATATGATTTCCTATGTTCCAGGCTTTGTTATCATTATTTCATTCCTCCTAACTCATCTACTTAATATTTATCCGTATATTCATTCCCTTACTGGGCCTTATAGCTCATCCCTTTGTTCATGTGTTCCTCTGGGTACCCTATACAGATTTAAGGTCTCTATTGATGTTAAGAGCTCTTTGTAGAGATTAAATTAAGATACGTTTTCCCCATGTTTTATGTTTTATGTACCTAGTCTTAAAATACACTAGACATAACGATACATCGCTTGTACTCAGATGTATTATTATTCATAAAATCATGTAATGTTATATATAAAAGTCTTGGGTCTCTATAGTTGGTATCAGAGGATGGTCTAGTTATATTTGGAGATTAGTAATAGAGCACCTCAGTGAGAACCTTAATCATGTGACTAAGTATAAAAAAACAGTACTAATTTTTGGTGAGTATTTAGTATGTGGTTTATCAAGAAAATGCATCCCTATCTCGATATGAGTAGGTTGAGGCGGCTCAGACACAGATGTACATAGGAGTGAAAACAACGACAAGGAGTTTTGGGCTTGACCTAGGTTATCCCGGTACACAACAATGGGCCTTTCTGTACTCTTGGTTATGAAAATCTTCGGGGATATGTTTTGGTAGATTCATGGGAATATTACAAAGAATTATTATGGAAAAAATACCCATAAGAATATAAGTTATGAAATAGATCGAGGATAATCTCAGTTTAAACTTAAGGAATCAAAATTTAGGATATAATTCTTCTTTATAAGTTTATCCTTTTATGTTCAATGCTTTATTTTTCATGCTCAATAGCTAGATATTCAAGACCTCTAATTATACATTCATTTTCGTTATTAATGGAAAGAAATAGAAGATGGTGTTTCAACAACCAATGTGATAGGCAATGTGGAGATTTCCATAATGATATGCCTGATATGATAGGAGCAGGTTCTCTAAACTTTATAAAAGTAATTGCTCATCATTCTTGAGTGATGAATAATAACATGAATCATGTGGAATATCATCCCACAAGGAAATAGAAAGTTTCCGTAGAATCCTTCATACATCAAAGGCCTCCCATGTTTTTCAGATCATCGGATCCCCTCCTCATGGAACAATGGATTAAATCCATTGAAAAGATATTATTTGTCCTCCAGTGCTCTGAAGAAGAGAAGGTTGTACTAGCAGTCTATCGTTTTAATGGGGAAGCTGACTAGTGGTGGAAACTAATCAAGAATAAAATGTCATGAGAGGAAATTGATTCCATGGATTGGGAGGAATTCAGGCAGATGTTTTTCAACAAATAGTTTCCTCGGACCCTTCGTCTCAAGATGGAAAGAGAGTTCCTCAGACTAAAGTAAAAGTAAGATGAGTCCATTGTTCATATGAAGAAAACTTTACAAGGACAGAATGGTATGCCTATAGCTTTTTCATGAATGCTAAAAACAAGGTGGATCAATTATTTAGTGGACTAAAGCTGAGTATACGAAAAAAAATTGGTGATTCGAGACTTCGATAGTTATGAGGATGTTTTGTGTTGTGCTGTCAAGGGTGAATTGGATATTGGAGACTATCAGTATTCTTATGGTCCCAATGACATGAAGAGGAAAATGGAGAACAACATGGTTGGTTCATCAAATAAATCCCTTGATAGAAAGAAGCCTGACATTTCCCCTTGAAGAAATTGTAGAAGGAATCATCTTTGTAACTCTATGAAAATAACCATGAATTGCTTCAAATGTAGAAAGTTTGGTCATCTGGACATGAACTGCCGAAGGGATATGAAAAATCCCACTAATGTTGAAGAAGAATGGAATGTTCATATCAACACTCAGCCAGCAGTGCAATGTTACAATTGAAAGGTGCATGGGCATTATGCGAACAATTTCCTTATGTCGAGGGCTGTTGGAGGAAATCAACAACAACCTCCAAGGAAACAAGGATGGGATTATTATAACACTATTGATGAGGTGGACCTTGATAGTGATGTGGTGATAGGTACGTAATTTATTCATTCAATAATAGAAAATGAACTATTTCATTCTGGTTCAACACATTCTTTCATATCTTGCATGTTTAGTAGGACTATTCAATCACCACCTAAAAATTTGTAGTTAATGTTATCTATAAGAAAATCCAATGGGGAAATCATTGTGTCCATGGTTTATAACTCCTCCTCAGTTAAAAGTTTTGGACTACACCTCCCAGCATATCTCTCATACTTACTTTAGTAGGGTCCGATGCTATCATGGGGATAGATTTCCAATATTTGTTCTAGGCCAACAATAACTATTGGGAAAGGGAGATTACTTTTCACATATCGAAGCATCCTTAGATACTTTACAAGTTTATAGAAGAAAATGTGTCTCTTTTAGAATCATCGTCTCAAGTGTGGATAATGTTGCTTTATGAGCAAGAATTTCTAGCTCAAATGTTTGAAATGAAGGGGAGAATCATGCATGAAAACATGCCCATAGTGTGGGATTACACTAATCTTTTCCCAAAAGAGTCTACTAGACTCCCTCTTAACTGAGAGGTTGATTTATCTATTGAAAATATTCCTAGACATTTACATGTATCTAAGACACCATACAAAATGGCCACTAAAGAGATGGAAGGAACTGAAAAAGAAGTAGCAGGATAATATGAATAAGGGTTTTATATGACCAAGTACTTTACTGTGGGGTGCACCAATCCTCTTTATCAAGAAGAATGAAGGATTAATGTGCCTATTCATTGATTGTCATGAGCCCAATAAAATAACGATAAATAAAAAGTATCCATTACCTATAATAGATGTCTTGTTCGATCATCTTCGTGGGGAAAGTTATTTCTCTAAGGTGGACCTTGGGTTAGGATATCATCAATTAAAGGTGAGGAAGGAATATATTCCCAAGCCTACATCTCAAATAAGGTATGGACACTATGAGTTCATGGAGATTCCCTTCGGACTCACTAATTTTCTATCAATTTTCATGGATTTAACCAATAGAGTCTTTAGAGATTACCTCAAAAAATTTGTGGTAGTCTTCATTGATAATATTCTGATATACTTCAAGAGAAATGAGGAACATGAGGAGCATTTGAAAATTGTGTTAAAAACATTGTGGGGGAAGAAGTTGTTTGTAATGTAGAGAAAATGTGAGTTTTGGATGGAGGAAGTATCTTTTTTGGGGAATGTAATCAGTAGCAATGGGGTATCTATGGAACCTTAAAAGTCAAGGGAAATTGAAGAGAAGCCCAAGGAAAATTTTGTAACGGAGATCCACATCTTCTTGGGACTTGTTGGGTATTATCGACGATTCGTGAAGAAATTTTCATTATTGTAAAACCCAATGATAAAGTGTTATTTATCATCATCAATAAAAATCGTAACATCCTTCTTATTGTAATAAATCTTCAAATCATGGTCCGAAAATCCAATCCATACCAAGGATTACATCAACTTTAATCATGGGTATGAAAATGAGATCAGCAGATAAAGAAGATTTATATGCTCTAGTGGGAACTTATTCACAAAACATGGTTACTATGATATGTCCCTTAGGTGTTTTGACTGATAACTCCCTTGTTAAATCATATTTAAAATATCTAATTTTCTTACCAAACTGGGAAGATATAAAACAATGCGATGATCCAGAATCAAATAAAGCATTTTCTAAACTTGAGGAAACCATTAAATTACCTACCACCACATCTTTCATATCTTCAACCTCATCGGTAGTGAAATCATATGATTAGCCTTAATCCTTTGGACTTTTCTGATGGATTTTCCCCAAACACTTAAGACATTCATTCTCATAATGCCTTCATTCTCTACAATTGTTGAATTCAACATCGACATCCTCTTTCGTCCCCAATCACTCAAGAGCTTGGTGTCCTTTTTTCCCACACTTATAACAGACTCTCATTCCCTTTAGGCAAGTACCAGGGTGTTTCTTCCCAAATTTACTACAGGATAAAAATTCAACATTTCCCTTCTTTCCCTTATTTCCATTTCTAGAGTGTTTACTAGATCTCTTCTTCTCTTGCTTTGCTTTAAAGTCATAATACATTGATAATTATTTTTCTGTCTTGATAGCACATGAGACAATATCTTCATAAGACGAGATGTATTGTGAGACTAATGCTCGATGGGTAAATGGTTTTAAACCATCAATGAAATTATCAATAATAATTCATGGGTTACATATATATTCTACCACATGACTCACTAACCTTATAAAGTTAGCTTCATACTTTGCGACATTCTCATCCTCCTTTTTCCTCTGTCTCAGAAAGTCTCTTTCTACATCTAATTGATGGTCACAATGAAATTATTTTTCTAATAAAAGTAAGTTAAACTCCCTCGATTCCATATTTGATACTTCATCATATTCATTTTTGTTTTGAATCAATGACCACCATTGATCAGCATCTTCAGTGAGGCAGCAGACTGTCATTACAACTTTTTCCCTTTTATAACTCCCCAAGGCATGGAATACTTTCTCTAAGGAACTTATTATTTTCTCAGCTATTAATGGAATTGTACTCCCATTTAATGTTGGTGGTTTTTGCCTCAAGAAGCGATCTAACAATGATCCACCACGCTGCGGATCAGGGTGCTCCATACTGGTAAGGTTATTATTCATAACCTGAGTGAGTTGTCCCGATATAGTGACATGTTGATCAGCACCAGTAGTATCACAAGCTCCACTATAATTATATTGAGCAGGAGGGGAATCCCTACATGGATTGTGAGCATTGATATAGTTTCCATTCCTTCTAATAGGATCCATTTCTAAACAATGGAATAAACTAGATTAGATTATGAATCACAATACATAAATCCAATGTTGTAAAACACTTCACATAAATTGAACAGTTTATGGATACAATCCATAATCATAAAAAAAATTCTATGTGAAAAAATATAATTATAAATCCTTTAGAATGATTTTTAAATAAAATGAGAATTATCCTAAGCATATCTGCTAAGAGTGTCATAACCAAGAGTGCAGCATGGCCCATTGTCGTGCACCAGTTCCCATTCGAGTCTAGCTTAAAGCGGTGTTTTCTAGTTTTACCTCTTAGTACATATGTGCCAAAGCCGCCTCAACCTCCTCATATCTAGACAAGGATTATTTATTGGAAAACATAGAAAATCTCTACAATACCAAAATTCTAGGATGTTCATCCATACTAATACTCAAAGTATATCATAGGGTAATGTTCTCTAATCAGAGTATTCCTAAATCTCGATTCTAATGTTTGTACTAATCATCCTCTGATACCAACTATAACACCTTGACCCCAGTTACCCAGAGTCAGTGCGTTATTACATAACATTGGCATGATTACAAAAGATAATGTCTCAAAATTATGATTAGTTTAGTATCATTGGAAATACTAGATACATTTATAAAGTTTACATTACATCATAAAATGGACAACTAAAACAACATTGTTTCCATATAAAAAACTGAGATCCCATAGAATATCCCTCCAGGTCAGTCATAATATACTTTTTTTCATCTTGGAAAAAATAAAACATTGAAAGGGGTGATCTCAGATAGTCATTAAGGATAACAATAAAGAGGAAACTTTCAAAAATAATCATAAACATTTAAGGCAATGTATAAGACTAAAAAAATCCTTTTAAACACGAATTTCAGCATAATATGGAAAAGATAAAATCAAATAATTCCATTTACTTATTCACATGGATATTCTAATAGTCAAATAATCTCATGAAAAATCAATAGAAACTTTAATAATGATGAAATGCATAATGAAAGACTTTAATAACCACATAGTCAAGGCCTTGTGCCAAGACTACAAATAATATTTTGTTAGGGCCTTCTGCCAAGACACCAGTTTGTCTCAATAGACCAACCGATGCATCGAGGAGCTATAGTGGGATCCTCTCATCACTTACTAAGACAACTGCATTCTTCATATGAAAATGTTTAAAAATAACATAAACATTTGTATTAAAACTAGCATATGAAATGTCAATACATTATCCATAGACTATGAATGGTATAAAAAACACATCCATAGTCAAACATTTCAAAAAACCTTCAATACAATATGGATGTTTTGTATCATAATAAATAAACTTCAAATAAACTTAAAATCCATCAATGGATGTTGACACAGATGAAATCAAAACCTTTTTAGAGAAATATCTCTTTCAATTTTAAAGTCATTTAAAATTCATATAATTTAAAAGAAAACATTTATTTTGGATATATTATTATAAGATTGTATGGGATGCTTTGAGGATGATATAACAGCATAATATATCCTCGCCCAATATATAAGTTAAAAAACATTCTTACCTTAATTTTGTCGAAAAGTTCATAAGGTACCTTATTTGGAAAACGATGGAAAGATTCCCTTCAAACCATTTTACAGAAAGTCAAAAAATGGTATAAATTACATTACCCCATTGTCTAGTAAATTGTAAAAATGTTTTCAAATTTTTTTTTTAGAAACATGGATCTAGATGATTAAGAGGTCCTAGTAGATAATTACGTATAAACAACCTCGGAAAATAAAGAGATTGTGAAATTAATCCTTACCTTGTACTTTTCATTGGTCGACGGTAGGTTAACCTCATATATAATGGGAAATTATTGCTATTAAATTATACAAGAATCATATACATTAATATGATATCATATATGATCTTCTAACATTGTTTTGTTAACAATTTCTTACTATTATTGTTGTTTCGGGTGTTAACAGATTCGTTTTCCTTTATATTATTTGTTCTGTGGGTCATATGCTTTATGGATGGGATGTATCTTATTCATATCTAGAATTATATAAAGTCTTTATACATTATATTTAATCATCTAATGAAAACTATTCTTGAATGGATACGATTTGGAATGAATCTCATCATCTTCGTGGAGACTGTAATCTGTTCGTACGCACGAGCGACAATATAAGTATTTTGACATTAAAATAATATATATTTGTGTGGTATATCATATATAAAGAATCATTATCATTTTATATATACTATTTACATTAATTAGATATCATATTATACCCATTTAAATAACAATGTATTGAATAACAATTACACAAGGACGTGGAGACGGTATGTCGTACGTACGCACATATAGTGACATGTCATTCAATGGATGGATAGAATAATGAATTTTAATGTACCATATTTATAATAAAATCACAGTATATATAAGATACTAAATTTATTATTTTAGAATGTAAACGACAATGAAAGTTGAAGTCGGAGAAGAAATGAACTCGAAAGAGGTGATGAATTTTTCACCACTTCTTCAGGTTCTTCATTTTGATTTGATCAAATGGGCCCATTAATATGGCTTTATGACTAAAGGATGGACTCTAGGATGAAGGGATGATAGTTGAGAGTGTATTTGGGTAGGTTTTGGCTGAGCCAATGGTTTTGATGGTGAGAATTAGTGAGAATGGGAGTTCCCTTTTATCAGAGGGGTGAGGGGAATCATATGAAATGTTAGAAATAATATTTTATAAAACAATAAATTTAGGTTTATAATTTCTCCAAAATGAATTATTTAAAGTATAAGGATGGGATGGGTTGAAAACCACTCAACCAATTGGTTTTAGATAGGTTTGGGTCACTTTATTAACATTATTTTTTAGATTTAACTCTTAGTAAATTGTTTGACATTTACCATGTCTCTTTGTATTTTTATATTATATGGTTAATAAACATACTATATACTTCCAAGTGAAGCCCAAGTGGTTCATTAATGATACATGTATCATTATATAAGTCCTTTGGCCAAACCATATATTTTTATGAATATCATATCAATTAATAATATAATATATATTTTAAAAACTCTTTTATTTTAATTCTGAATCTATATGGTATGTTGTTTTTTATAAATTAATAAAATCATTATTACTTTGAAATAAATTCTTCTAAAAAATATTAACATTTTATATTAACTCCAAAAATTATTGGAATTCATAAAAAGTCTCAAATTACATTTATGTGGATATTTATAATATCAATTATTTTAATATTTCAATAATTAGGTAATTGTTGCATCATCATTGTGTAGTAATTAAATTAAATTATATAATGTCTAAAAAATATAAATAAAATAACATTATGTATGAAATATTTTCAGCTTTCTAACGAATATTTATTGTCGAATTTATTTTGTGTGTAACCGTATATAAAAAATGGTTTAGTTATTAAACATTGAATTTAATACTTTTATCTCTTATTTAAATTAAATAATAGTAAATGTCCAAATCTAATCCAGGTTTACCTAAAGGATCATATTTTATTCCTAAGGTTTTTTTGGTCGAATTATACTTATTAATTATAATTAGGACATGTGTTCGGTTAATAATAATATCATTTTTACCCTTTAATTTCCCTATTTACTTTTAACCGTGGTAAATAAAAGTAAAAAATTACTATCCACCGAAAATTATTTAAATATTATAGAATAAAATTTTATTTACTGATATCTTCCATGTATCTCGGATTTTTGAAATTCAGATCACAGAAGCGGTAAAATTACGTTTTATGTAATTTGGCAAATGATCCTAGGAGGTGGGTAAAAGAAGGTAAAAAGTTCAATAATATTTTTATATATCTTAAATTATTATAAATTGGATCCAATGAAGTAAATTGATCTTATATAGGTATTATGTATCTATATTGACCTAAAATAAATTTTAATAAACTAAATAATTATTTAAATAAAAATTCGGTTTTATAACTCAGTGTTTTCACTATTCATCAAAAAATGAAAGTTTTCCGAAAAATACCACAAATTCACCCTAAGAAAATTTCGATATTCTAAATCAAAAAATGAAGTCCATTTTGAAAGATAAAATTTATAAAATTTGAAACAGTTGTTATTACTATTTATAGTGGCTAGTTTGATTGGTTATGGTGTGTTAGAACTCGAAGTTGCGTGCAACACAAACTATTGTATTATTTAATGAGAAACTTAGCATGGAAGTTTGGGGTTTTACAATGATCATAGTTAACTATATCCCATGGTATTTATAAATGGATTTCCAATAAAGAGATGTAAACCTAGTGTATCGATTAGAGATAATCCGGGCTATAATTGCATTAAACATTACAACTTGTCAGATATATATTTTGGAAATGTACTCCATGGAACTAGTTTTTTTAATTAGGTTGATATGAGCCAATATTTTTAGTTTAACTACTATCACCCATATATCTTCATGTTTCCATATCGTCTATGTCTAACAAGTCCAAAATCCATTCATATCATATTTCCCTTAAATATAGGGTTTGGTAATGAATACAACATACCCTCAAGTAACTAGTGTTATCCCATGACTTCTTAACATGTGAGATATATAAAAACATAATCATCCACTACTATTTTCATTCCAACCCACCAAATATTTTCCTTAATCAATCTATATATATTTTGAATACATAGATGAACATCCCATTTTGAATTTTGGTAAGAAATAAAAATAATTCCTCAAAAGAAGATGGTACCACAATCTATTATCTAAAAAACAAAAATCTCCCTCAAAACATTGATCACTAAATTTTCTCCAAAACATTAATTTTTAACTTCATAGAAACACAATCTAGATGGAATATATGAACCCCTTTTCACCTGCTAAACAAAATCATGAACAGAAAATGGAAATAATACTATAACGTCACCCTGGTTAGTATAATCCGTATGAACGTAATATATAATTGGAATTATCCACTACTAATTCAAAGGATTTATAGAAAAACTATTCTAAAAATTCTTGAATAATCCATCTACAAATGAATTTCATTTACAAAGTGTATACATTAAGTCGAAGTCGGTCCTTTGAAGGTGATTTATTCATATTATATTTTTTATATTCAAATGACATTTTGGGAAAATGTGTTTTCTTCTTTTATGATCATTAAAAACTGTAAATTTATATAAAAAATATAAGGATTATATTTTTTGAAATCATATACTATAATGGAACATTTAATATCACATGTGGGGTAATACATCTCATTAAACGATAGATTTCCTGAGCCATATAGAAAAATTTGATTTCTATGAATTAAAAAAATAACACCCCAAAACCTAATGCATCATAATAGATGATATAACCCAGTCAAAAATCTTGAAACATCATGGTAAGAGATGATGTATTTTTTACCTCATGTTCTTGAAATAATATCATAAATTATTCATTCCAGTTAAAAGGAAGGCCTTTCCTCATCAAAGTTGTTATCAGTCCATCAAAAATTAAAAAATATTATACAAAACATATGTATAATCCGAACATTATAATGAAACAACATATCTCAATGAAATTTTGTAATGGTTCTTAATAGATATCGACTTCTATTTTTGGGATCTACATAAATTCCTTTTTCTTAAATGACATGGTTAAGGAATTAAAAAACATGTATATAGAAATAAAACTCTGATAACATTGAATATAGATGATTATCCCTCATGATACCAAACAATATAGCCATGTGTTTGACGTGATCATCCTTTATCCTAGAAAACACCATTATAGCATCCCCAAAAAAATCCAAAAATGAATAAAGATTCATTTAAAATTTATGATTCATAAATTACACAAGGATGAATTCTATATTTGTAATACCATAAGGAAAAGAATAACTTATTATATTCATATCTTCTTATAAAATCTATCATGGAAATGTTCTCTATCTAAAATATCATTTTCCAAAATCCCAAAATTATATCAATTTTAGAGAACCATTAGGCGCCCCTCAACTGATCTAATAGATCATTAATGAATATAAGAGTTTATTGATTCATTAAGAAATCCTGTTTATGCGTAAAATAATAATAAAAAATCCTAAATGTTACATTTAAATTATTTATTGAATGAAATTTTACATCCCATAGAGACATACATAACTATAAAAAATAACTACTGTTTTCCTAGAAACACAATTTAATTTTTACCAAAAATCTCATAGTACTAGTCTGCTCGGGTTAGAAAATATTCATTCTAAATTTCATCTAATTATTCTAAATTTTCTACTATTAATTGGTAAGGTATAGTTTTAACGGCCACTAATATGGGTTATGCTCTTCTGGGATCCACTAACCAATCACCTTTAATGTGATGTCAAAAATACTAAGAATATTTGAAACTCACCTACCATGCATAAAAATAGATATGGGCCTTAGTGTTTTTGTCCAATCCTTTCCTAGAATCCATTCATTGGCATCCAACCCTATCAAAATGAAATCATATACCAACTACGTCTTATTTATTATTATTGAAGATGTTGCACATTTACATTCTTCACACTCTTATTCCCCAATACCGTTTGGATTTTCATTATAAAAGGCATCACATCATAATATAAATTCCCCATATCCCTAATATGAGAAACAAAATATTTATAGGGTGTTCTCGTATTATGTAAATATTTCATAAGGGTAGAATAAAAAAAATCATACCACTAACCATCAAAGGACCAAACTTATCATCCGCAATAATTTTTTAATCTCCAGAAAATTTCTTACCCGGTGTAATTTTATATTTAATCTCTTTTTGATATTTCAATTATTTAGGACTCACGGTGTTCCTAGTATCATCATGTATTTTTTCAAGTTTATTTGGGGGGGAGCTATTAAAATACATTCCTACAGAAGTATCATTAATAATTTTAGAATCATAAAATTATAATCTAGAACCAATCCATGGAGAAATATGAAAATAGAACTGAAAATGTCATATCTGGTTGCATTTGTGGCGTGCTATATAGTTTAATGTACAATCCCACTTCTTATGATGAAAATAACCACACTAAAAACATCATGATTTACTATTTAATCAACAAGGATACTTGACTAGTCCCATATTTTGATTCGAGGATATAACAACCCCTTGATAATTAGTGTCCATCTAACACTTGTTCTTAGTATTGGAGGTCACACATGTTCTCACATGAGTAATCATGCTTCCAATGAAAATGTTTTCAGTTATATATCCTTCTTCCACAACAACTGTACTGAAAAATTTTGGTCGGAGTGGCTACTCATGAGGGGGGTTAATTGAGTTAAAATTAAAAATTTCTATTCAAAATCCACCAAATTAAATAACAAGCTAAACTATAGTGAATTTGTAATACAGTAAATGATCTGTTAGGTTATCAAGAGATTGATTAGTTCTTAGTTAATCTTATCTGAATATTAGATTATCTATTTAAACTAACCTAATTCAATATAATAAATACAAAAACACGCCACTTTAACTAACAGAATAATCATTAAAATAGATTTTTATTTCAATGTACTTAACAATGGAATTTATAATATAGTTTTATGAAAAATAAGGAAGCACAACAGTTTTAAATAAGAGGTTCAGTCTCAAGATGAGACTTAGTCCTCTCAAAAATTTTATATAAACATTGATCCATACCATGGATCTGGGTAAACAATAGTACACAGACTGTCCAGGTACTAAGACCTCTACCATAGTTCTTTGTGGGAAAAACAAAACAATAAAACACATGCGATTCAGGTCCCACTTGACCTCAACCACAATTAACAGTGGGAACTAGAAGAATTCAGAAGGTTTGAGTGAATATTTTAGATATCCTTTAGTTCACCACAAGAGACATTCTGTGTCTAAAAATAAAGTGCAAACACATTGCACAAAATGTAAATAAATGAAACACAATAGAGATAAACAGATAGAGATGTGTTTAGAATGATCTATGTGTTTTGAGTGTAGCTTTGTACTCCTTGGATTGATGCAGATGTAGCTTTGAGTCCTTCTCTATTTTCTGTCAAGAAAATAGAGTGTCATTTTTATATTTGACATCCAGGTCTAGGTTGATCAGCTTGATCTGCTCGAATGAAGATGAAATCATTGAAGCTATTTTCTGCTTGAATGTTCAGGTTATACAGATTTAGTTTGTATTCTTCATTATTCTTCTATGCATGTAGGTTCTTGACTATATTAAGAAGATTGTCTCATATATACATGGAAATACTGACCGACAATCACACGTCTTTAGTAGTTCGAGGTTCCCTTATATAGCTTTATCTCCAGCAATGGGAATTATTACCTTTTTACAGGTACGAGGTACGGTTCCCGAAATACCAACAACTTTCATTAATTAATAACAGGTGCAATATAAAAATCAAATATGACCTTTGCTAAATAAACAAATAGAAATAGATTTAAGTGGAATTGTGACTAATTTCCATCTGTAGCTCTTAGTATCAGTTATCTTGTATCGGTAGATCATAGTATTAGTGAGCTTGTATCTATAACTCTTCTCTATCAGTAGCTGTTATACTTTATAATGGTAGATCGCTTGAATCGGTAGCTCATTCTTTCGGTAGTTTTTTGTATCGGTGACCATTCTGTATTGGTGAGCATATGTATCAGTAACTTATACCAGTGATCTTATAATGGTGGACTTCATAATTGTAGCGGTTATTCTGTATCAGTTGACTTGTGCATACAGATAGAATTATTCTATCGGTAGCTCAGGTGTAACATTAACTATCTTCATACCGGAGACCATTACTTATCGGTAGACTATGTACTGGTAGGTCTGTATTAGTGGCTCAACACTTAATAATTATCTATCCTATGAAAATCAAATTCAGATTCAGTCCTTTACATTTCAAAACAAGTATAATCAAATATAAGTATTTATTAACAAATTCCAATGATTATTTTGATAGTCTATTAACTTAATAATATTATGTCATAGATTGAACAAATAATTATTATAAAGATAAACATTATTTGGGATTATCAAATAATCTTGAAACAAAATTGAGATTATCTAAACAAGTAAGGTTAACAATCTCTACCTTTTTGATAGTCCCAAATTATGATATTATAATTACAAAATAAGCAGTAATGTTTCAGTGTAAAATACATTGTGACTCGTGACATTTTCAATTGTATCATAGAATAGAGAATTACATGGAAATTTATCGGAGGTAAAATTAGAAAATAAATTTACCAGAGGTATAAAAAACTGTATTAGAGGTAGAATATATTATGCTCATATATTTCATATTTATCCCCCTTATATAACGTATACTATATTATGTTCATAGTTCTCATATTTCTCCCCCTTTGTGATTAACAAAAAATAGGAAACAGAGGATGAGAGAAGTAACAGAAGATAAAATAAATTAATATCATATATATTTCATGGGCCAAAACGATACAGAGAAATAAAAAATAAATACAAGTGATTCCTATCAAAGTGTCTTGGCCATTATTTAATCCACATCCTCAGTATGTGATTTTACCTTGGGTTCCGAAGAGGATTCAGGTTTGGTGGATGCAGGTGGTGGCTTAGGAACACCAGAGATGATCAAGGGAGGCTGAGCTACTAAGACAATTCCTGGAATATATAGTGTAGCCCTCTTGGTGATCATAGGAGTGGGGCTCCGAATTTCTTGAGTTGGAGTCATCTGATGAATATAGGCAGACTAAATAGAGGCAAGTAGAGCTTGAGGTACAATGATTGGAGTACTGTCTACATGCAAAAATGGCAGTAACAAATTCTTAATATCCATTATGATCGCTCCTACTCTTTCCATAGTAGAAATGAAGTCATCTTTATTCTCCATAAATTTATCTAGAGAATGAGTCAACTCCCTCAGCCTAATTACATCTTCTTTAAAAGCCTGATTTACTGGAGGAAGTTTCATGTTTTCTAACAGAAGATTAAAATGATTGTTCAACTAATTCTTAGTGTAGATCCTTTGTAAATAGTAATCCACTTTTCATTGCCTCTTTTTTAGAAGCAGTGGCCTCTCTCTTAAAATTCAAAATAATTTACCCTATATCCCTAGTGGTAATCACAACTTGGGTCAAGGCAGCAGAGTCTACAGAGCCACTGGTATAAGACTACACAATCTCTTCTCTCATCACAGCTCAAATCTAATCAATATCCAAAGAAATCTTGGTATTACTCAGAGGGTCAATTGTAAAGGCAACTATTTCCTTAAAGGATTTCGTCAGCCCACTTATGAGATTTTCCACAAGAGAGTCTGGTGTGCTGACATGCTGTTCCATGGTTGTTTTAAATTCCTCAAAAATGGATACCATTTGGCCAACAACACTCTTCACAAAATCCAAGTCTTTGTCTTCTTGATATTTAGATCTCATATAAGACTTTATAGATACAATCAATTTATTTAGAGATTCAACATCCTCTGCCAAGGATGAAATTTGATTCTGGCAGGTCTTGACATCATCTAAAACACATGCTACAGTTTCAGTAATCACAGACTAAATAGAATATATTAAAGAGGTTTCCATTGTTTTCATTTAAGAAGATTAAAATGATTGTTCAACTAATTCTTAGTGTAGATCCTTTGTAAATAGTAATCCACTTTTTCATTGCCTCTTTTTTAGAAGCAGTGGCCTCTCTCTTAAAATTCAAAATAATTTACCCTATATCCCTAGTGGTAATCACAACTTGGGTCAATGCAGCAGAGTCTACAGAGCCACTGGTATAAGACTACACAATCTCTTCTCTCATCACAGCTCAAATCTAATCAATATCCAAAGAAATCTTGGTATTACTCAGAGGGTCAATTGTAAAGGCAACTATTTCCTTAAAGGATTTCGTCAGCCCACTTATGAGATTTTCCACAAGAGAGTCCGGTGTGCTGACATGCTGTTCCATGGTTGTTTTAAATTCCTCAAAAATGGATACCATTTGGCCAACAACACTCTTCACAAAATCCAAGTCTTTGTCTTCTTGATATTTAGATCTCATATAAGACTTTATAGATACAATCAATTTATTTAGAGATTCAACATCCTCTGCCAAGGATGAAATTTGATTCTGGCAGGTCTTGACATCATCTAAAACACATGCTACAGTTTCAGTAATCACAGACTAAATAGAATATATTAAAGAGGTTTCCATTGTTTTCATTTCACCCACAAAACTGTCCTGGAGATCAGACATCTACTTGTGACAACCGGGTCCCGGTGACAGCACATACACCCCTCCTTAACATGGCTATCAGGTCCTTGCCCACCAGGTACCCCCAGTTGCCCCACAGACACGTAGGGCCCACCCTAGGGTCCACCCACATGCCTGAACGGGTCATCTAACTAATGAAAGTCCCCACAGGCCAACACTTGTCCTTTCCAGTGTGCTTTGTCCTCACTCACACACATCCTGGGAGACTTCCCAGGAGGTCACCCATCCTGATCACTACTCCAAGCCAAGCACGCTTAACTGTGGAGTTCTAATCAGACAGGCTCCCGAAAAGGAAGGTGCACCTTGTTGACATGAGTCATATCATTTAGTCATTTAACCCTTTATCATTTGGGGATGTTGCAATCACCCCCCCCTTTAGAGCACAACGCCCTCGTTGTGGGCCCTACATCTCAACCCAGGCTGTGCACCGCACTTACGGCTGGGTACCACCTCTGATACCAAATGTGAAAACCGGGTCCCCGTGACAGCACATACACCTCGCCTTAACATGGCCGTCGGGTCCTTGCCCACCAGGTACCCCCAATTGCCCCGCAGACACGTGGGCCCCACCCTAGGGTCTACCCACATGCCTGAACGGGTCATCTGACTAATGACAGTCCCCACAGGCCAACACTTGTCCCTTCCAGTGTGCTTTGTCCTCACTCACACACACCTTGGGAGACTTCCCAGGAGGTCACCCATCCTGATCACTACTCCAAGCCAAGCACGCTTAACTGTGGAGTTCTAATCAGACAGGTTCCCGAAAAGGAAGGTGCACCTTGTTGACATGAGTCATATCATATAGTCAATTAACCCTTTATCATTTGGGGATGTTACAGTACTGGTTTAAAAGATATTTTCTTACTATGTCCTCAGGTAATGATTCATAAAGGAGATTATAAGTGACAGGAGGTCTATTTATGGGTGTCTCATCTTCTGAATCAGAATAGTCCAACACAAACAATACAGAATCTGGGTCTTCAACCCAGTCTTCAATCTAATGACCAACTGAAACAGTACCATGACTGGTAGGATGGTCCCCCTCAATCTATACATTCTCCTGTATATGTATAGCAATACAACCCTCAACAGCTCGGTCTTCCCTGAAGAATCATGCACAACCATCTCCATTTCTCCAACAGGAGGCTCATCAGGAATAGGTGCAGGTCTATCTACTTCATTAAGAACATCCTCTATATGCACAACATTACTTCCAATCAAGGGACTCAAAATCAAGGTGTTCTCATCTAAGCTATCAGAAACATGTTCTCAACATTCATGGACTTCTTCTTCATTCTATAGAAAAAATTGGTCTTCCTCATCAATAGGGGCTTCTTCAATGATTACTCCCAACAATGTTCCCTTTACGGATGACACAATTTCAGAAATAGGACTTAGAGGAAAGTTCTGATCCCTTCCATCAGCTATAGAGGTATCCTCTTCCTCAGTATCATCACTATACTGGGGTTCATCTTCATCAAGTCCTGGACCCGAATCCCTCCCATCCTTAGGCATAGAAGGATGATCCACAAGATTAAATTTATCATACATATTCTCATCATCACTGACCCACTCTCTTCTCCTGGATTCCAATTGATCTTCATGTATTTACAGATAGTTTTTGTAATAAAAAATTTGTCTTTCATAACCACTATCACATCCTAAGACTTAGGCACACCTCTTACCTTGATCATCACAGAGATCATTTTTGCAAAGAATAGAGCAATAGTTTTTGATTTTGGCCAGGTCATATCTTCAATTTGAATTATTAACAGTCTACACAGATTCACCATAACACTATGTCTTAATACATACAACAAATAAGTATCTTGGTATTTCAGATTTGCAAAGTCCCCTCTTTTTGGACTTAGTACATGTTGGATAAACATGAACAGTAACTTGTTCTCTCCATCCATTTAGGTAGAAAATACCTTTCTTGGTGTACCATCTCTTGTTAATTCTTCGAAATCAGCTTCATATTCAAAGATGTCACTGGTAGGAGGTACTGATTTCGAGAAATACCCAAACTCTCCTTCATGTAGAACTTTCAGGCATTCAGCCCACTCAATAGAAGAAAAATATATTGTACTACCATTCACAATGGATACCATCCTTTTCTCTACTTATGATTTCATAAAACTAACAAAATCATTGAATTGTTTTACCATCTTTGGATAATAGTGAATATTGTTATTTGAGAAGCATTCTACCCATTTCTGCTCTTCTAGCACCTCTGGAACTAAGGGATTACTGTTCATCATCCATTTTTCACATTGCCCTTTCTCTACTACTATATCCCTTTGAATAAGATGTGGATTTTTAGGTTTATTTACTTCATTTCCACCACTACACCCTTATTTGAGTCTCTTGGATTTCAGCTCATCATCCTCTTTGCTGACTAATGGTCTTTTCACTCTTTCCATTCCGCGAATCGTGAGGCTTCGGGTTCGAGAGAAACGAAGGCTTGGGAGTAGAGGCTTGAAGTTAAAGGGACTGAGATGGATAGAAATGGGGTAAAGGAATATGTCTTATAATTTAGGAATCATAAAATAAATAAACAAAACATAATAAGTATAATACAAACGATACATATTCTGGTAGCAAAAGATATGAAGTTTAAAAACAGCACAATCCTAATGGTAATACATACAAGGGGGGATTCCTAATGGTGAGGTATATTGGTGAGGTTGATACCAGTGAGGTATAATAGTGAGGTACATTCCAGTTTGGGATAACAGTGAGGTTCTGGCTAACACTGAGGTTTCTAACTGTGAGGTTCCTAACGGTGAGGTTTCTAACGGTGAGGTTTCTGATAGTGAGGTTTCTGAACGGTGAGGTTTCTAACGGTGATGTTTCTCATGGTGAGGTTTCTAACGGTTAGTTTTCTAATAGTGAGGTTTCTAACGGTGAGGTTTCTAATGGTGAGGTTTCCAACGGTGATGTTTCTAAAGGTGAGGTTTCTAACAGTGAGGTTTCTAAGGGTGAGGATTCTAAAAGTGTGGTTTCCAAGGGTGTGGTTTCAAACGGTGAGGTTTCTAACAGTGAGGTTTCTAATGTACAAATTATATCATCCTTAACTCATGTCTAATGTAACATAACCTATCTAAACATAAAGGTTTGGTGAATATGTATTATAATTGATGTTCAGTACTATAAATTCAAGAGTAATATCACCCTTTTGGTAATGATCTATCAGAAAGTGGTGCCTTACATAAATGTGCTTGGTCCTAGAGTGAGACATGAGATTCTTAGAGATGTTAATCGCACTGGTGTTATCACAGTTTATAGATACATGTCTAAACTGATATCCAAATTCAAATAATGTATGTTTCATCCATAGAATTTTTGCATAGAAACTACCTGTAGAAATGTGTTCTGATTCCGCATTAGATAATGCAACAGGGTTCTACTTTATACTACACCATGATATTAGGGATTTACCTAGAATATAACATGTTCTAGACGTGCACTTTCTAACTAACATGAAACCATCAAAGTTAGCATCTGAATAACTTATTAAATCGAATTATTTTCCTTTTGAATAAAATAATCCTATGTTAGTAGTATTTTTAACATTTATGAAAATTATTTTAACATCAAGAAAGTGTGATTCTTTTGGATTTTCTTGAAATCTTGCACACATACAGACACTAAACATAATATCTGGTCGACTAGCAGTAAGATTAAGCATACTTCCAATCATACCTCTATAGTTGGTTCGATCAACTGGTTTTCCAGTTTCATCTGCATGAAACTTACAAATAGTACTCATAGGTGTATCACTTTCCTTAAATTTATCTAAACCAAAATGTTTTAAAAGATCCTTTTTATATTTACATTGATTTAAAAAAAATACCAATTTCTTTTTGAAAAACATGAAACCCATGGAAGTATTTGAGCTCTCCCATTAAAATCATTTCAAATTCATTTTGCATACTCTTTGAAAAATCAATACACAAATCATTTTTAGAAGATCCAAAAATAATATCATCAACATATATTTTCAATATTAAAACATCTTTAGAAATTATTTTAATAAAGGGAGTTGGATCAGAAATTACTTTAGGAAAACCTTTTGAAATAAAAAAATTACTAAATCTATCATACCAAGATCGTGGAACTTGTTTTAAACCATATAAAACATTGGAGAGCATAAAAAAATGATTTGGAAAATGAGTAGTTAAATCCAAGTGGTTGTTAAACAAAAACATATTCAATTATAAAACTATTTAGAAAATCACTTTTAACATCCATTTGATATAACGTGAAATTCAGATGAGCATCATAGGCAAGAAGGTTCCTAATAGCTTCTAATCTAGCTATAGGTTCAGTGGTTTCCTCATGTTCTATTCCTTTCTCTTGACTATATCCTTGTGTAACTATTCTTTCCTTTTTTCTAACTATATTTACTAATTCATCAACTTTATTTTTAAAAACCCATTTACTACCTATGGTCAATGTGTCTTTAGGTCTGTCGACTAATTCCCAAACATATTTACTTTCAAATTAATTTAATTCTTATTTCATAACCATAACCAAGAATTCATAATTGATTGCATCATTGATATTTTTAGGTTCTAACTGTGAAATAAAGGCTTGATGTTCAACCTGGTTTCATAGAGAAGCTCTAGTCGGTGTCCCTCTATCATGATTACCAAAAAAAATAATCTAAAGGATGATTCTTTAGAATCCTATTTGATCTTGTAAAGACATGACTAGAAATTTTAGGTTCTTCTCTATGTTTGGGTTCACCTGGAGCCAATTTTGGAATATTTCCAAAACTGGTTGTCTTTACAATAGGTTCACTAATTTTATCATTAAGGTCCAGAATAGACAGATATTATTCATGATTTTCAAGAGAATACATTGGTTCTTATGGATCAGTTTCATCAAATTTGAAGTTAACAGATTCTTCCACACATTTGGTTCATTTGTTAAAGACAGTATAGGATTTACTGGTCTTATAGTAACCTAGAAATATTCCCTCATCACTTTTAGAAGAAACATGTCATGATTATCCTAATTTTTGAGAATACAGACTTTGCTACCAAAAACTCTGAAGTAACTAACATTATGATTCCTATTATTCCACAGTTCATAAGGGGTATTATTAAGAACAGTTCTAATAAAGACTCTATTTATAATATAAAAAGCTGTATTCATAGCTTCAGGCCAAAAATAAACAGGTAAATCATACTCATTTAGCATATTTCATGAAATTTCTTGAAGGGTTATATATCTTCTTTCTACTACACCATTCTATTGAGGAGTCTTAGTGGAAGAGAAATTGTGACTATAGCCATTATGTGAGCAATAGGTTTCAATATCATGATTTTCAAACTCAAAGCCATGATCACTTCTCAAGGTATTAATCTTAAGTCCACTAAGGTTCTCTATAGACTTGGAAAATTTCATAAAATAATAACAAGCTTCGTTTTTGTGAGAAAGAAAGTATACCCAAGTGTATCTAGAAAATTCATCTACTAAGACAGGGACATTGTGCTTCACATTTAAACTAGAAACTCTAGAAGGTCCAAAAAAGTCCATGTGAACCAACTGAAGAGGAAGAGGAGTTGAAACTTATTTATTTAATTTAAATGAACCATTATGTATCTTTCCCTTTTGAAAGGGAGTAAAAACTTTTTCTGATGGGAATTTTAGTTGAGGTAGGTCTCTAACTAAATTTTTCACAGTTAGTTTCATAAGTTAATGAACATTGTAGTGTCCTAATCTTATATGCCTTAGCCAAGAATCTTTATTAAAAGAATTTAAACAGGTAACCTTTTGTTTGGATAAAGAATTTAAATCTACATCATAATCATTTTCACTTTTTAAGGCAGAAAGTACTAAAACATTTTTAGAATTCAAAATATTAAAAGCTTCATTTTCAAATGTAACATTGAAACCATCATCAGAATAGCTGAGAAATGCTTAACATGTTGTATTTTAATCCATCAAAAAATAATACATTAGAAATTAAAACTAAATCACTGTTACCAATATGGCCTATGCCAATGATTTTTCCTTTTGAATTATCCCCAAAGGTGACATGTCCTCCATCAACCTTGATTATGCTCCTGAAGCATCAAAAATCTCCTGTCATGTGCCTTGAACAACCACTTTCCAAGTACCATATCTTCTAATGGGAAATGAACAAGAAAGTCTCCAACAAAACAGGTTTAAATAGAAAATGATTTTGGTACCCAGATTTTCTTGGGTCCAGACAGGTTAGCATGAAAAACTTTTGGTACTTAGATTTTCCTAATGGGTTTCATATAATCAATAGATTCAAAAGATTTTGAAATATAAACGTTGTTTGATCTATAACTATGTGAATAACTGGTTGAGACATAGGAATTTCCCAAGATGGAACTAGCGGCATACTATCCATATTTTGGAATAAATTTATTCTTAATAAGCTATCTTTATCCAGGTTGATAGCCTAAACCAGTAGTATTATTTGGTGAAACTTGTTGTCCAAGAATTTGAGTTAGAGTATTCGTTCCATTTGTAAACTTTTCTAAATCTATTCTATGTTTCTCATTGGACAATTTAAGTTGAGTTTCTCTTTTTACAATTGATAATTCTTTTCTTTTTCTACTACTAATGCAGATTTGACAGTGCTAGTTAAAGCATTCTGTTTCATTAATGATTTTTACTTATCCTTCATCTCATTGTAGGTTTCCTCTAGCATGTTACAGTATTGAAATAAATCTTCATTAGACATGTTTTTAGAATCAGAATCATCTCCAGAATAAAACGAATTTAAAGAAAGAGTATCCATTGTTACTTTAGTTGTGTTTGTCATTAAACACATATTAGCTTTTTGAGATTTTTCATCATGAGTAGAATCAGAATCACTTGAACTATCTCATGAAGTAATCTAGGTTTCTTTCATAGCTTTCTTATTTTTTTCCCTTATAATCATATTTCTTATTGAACTTCAATTTTGGACAATCAACCTTAATGTGACCTTTCCATTTGCATTCATAACAAACTATCGCATCATCCTAATCATCTTTGTTCCAATATTTCTTCCAATTATCTCGTTGGTCATGTTTACCCTTATAATTTGGTTTTATAAAATATTTCTTCTTCCTATAGAATTTATTGAATCACTCAGATATTTGAGCCATCTCATCATCAAAATCCGAATCTAAACCTTCACTTGTTGAGATTTTAGTAGGTATGTGAACTTTCTTCTTGTCCTTGATCTTTGAAGCATTTGACTTAAATGCCACTGACTTCCTATTTGGTTCATCATCTTCATCTTTGATTTCATTTAGCTCTTCTTCATACATAATTATCTTACCAATTATATCGTTAATAGGTAGTGAACATATGTTACATGATTCTCTTATTGAGCATGATGTGCCTCTCTATCTCTCTGGCATACATCTTAGTATCCTCATGATTTTCACTTTTGCATGAACAACTTTTCCAAGTGAACTCATTGAATTTACAATTTCGTTAAACCTGAGATACATGTCCGAAATAGGTTCATCAGGAATCATTTTGAAATTATCATACTTAATAGGGGAGGTATTCAATCTCATTTCATTAACATTAGTTGTTCCCTTGTGGGAAATAAACAAGGTATCCATAATTTCATAAGTAGTTTTACAAGAAGATATTCGATTGAATTCTTTATCATAAAAAGCACAATACATGGAATTCATTCCATTAGAATTATTATTGTACGCTATTTTAGTAGGTTCATCCAAAGTAGTTCTATCAGTTTCTGGAATCTTACACTGAGTTTCTATAGAAGTCCAGATATCAAATCTCATACTTTCTAAATGAATTTTCATATTCATTTTCCATTGGGCATAATTAACACCATTAAAGAAAAGTGGCATGTTGGTTGCAGCACCTTATACTCTATTATACATACTTAGATTTTAGAAAATATATTTAAAGAGATAAAATTTAGAACTAACCGAAATTTAATATCTTTAAGATACAACTAAAATAGTAGTTGAAAAAACAGAGTATTTGGAAATCCTTTATTAACAAACAACATCTGATACCAAATGTTGGTCAGAGTGGATACTCAAGAGGGGGGTGAATTGAGTTCCCATTAAAAATTTATGTTAAAGAGTTTTCTATTTAGAAGCCCCCAAATTAGATAACTAGCTAAACTGTAGTGAATTTGTAATACATTAAAGGGTCAGTTAGGTTCTCAAGAGATAGATTAGTTCTCAGTTAATCTAATATGAGGATTATATTAGCTTTTGAAACTAACCCAAGGATTTACCATAAATACAAACACATTCTAGTTTAACTATCAGAGAAATCATTAAAATAGATTAGTATTTAAAAGTAATTAGTGGAAGAACATTAAATATATTTTTAATCAAAATAAACAAGCACAAATGTTTTAATCATGAGGTTCAGTCTCAAGATGAGACATATTCCTCTCAAATTGTTTATATAAACATTGATCCACAACTTGGATCAGGGTAAAAAACAGTACATAGACTGTCCCAGTACTAAGACCTCAACCACAATTCTTCATGGGAAAAAACAAAACAATAGCACACAGGCTATTCATGTCACACATGAACTCTACCACAAATCACAATGGTAACTAAAATAATTCAGAAGGTTTGAGTGAGGATTTTAGATATTCTCTTCTTCATCATAGAAGATAGGGTGTGTCTCAAAATACAGAGCACAAAAACTACTCAAATTGTAAATAAATTAAACAAAATATAGTAGAACAGATATAGATGAGTTTAGAAAGATCTATGTGTTTTGAGTGATGCTCTGGACTCGTTTGATTAATGCAGATACAGCTTTGAGTCATTCTCTGGTTTTTGTCAAGAAAACAGAGTGTCATTTTTATATTTGACTTCCAGGTCTAGGTCAATCAGCCTGATCAGCTCGAATGAAGAGAAAATCGTTTAAGCTCTTTTCTACTTGAATGTTCAGGTTCTACGGATTCAGTATATATTATTCCTTCTTCTTTATGAATGTATTTTCTTGAGTATCTTCAAGAGATTGTCTGGTATATACATGGAACGACTGAACGACCACTGCATATGTTTAGTAGTTTGAGGTTCCCTTATATAGAATTATCTTCGAAAATGGGAATGATTATATTTTTATATGTATAGGGTATAGTTCCTTAAATTAAAACCACTATCATTAATAAATAGCATGTTAATTAAAAACATCAAATATACCCATTTCTAAATAAACAAATGGAAATAGAGTTTAGTGCAACTGTGACTGATTTCCATCAGTAGCTCATTATATCAGTGAGCTTGTATCGGTAGCTCTTAGTATCAGTGAGCTTGTATCGGTATCTCTTCTGTATCAGTAGCTATTATCCTATATTATAGTAGTTCACTTGAATCTGTAGCTCCTTCTATCGTTATCCCTTTGTATCGGTGACCATTTTTTATTGGCGAGCGTATATATTAGTGACCTATACCAGTGACCTTATAATGGGGGACTTCATAATGGTATCGGTTATTCTGTATCAGTCCACTTGTGCATACTGATAGACTTATTCTATCGGTAGCTCATGTGTAACAGTAACTGTCTGCATACCGGTGACCTTTACTTATCGGTAGACTATGTACCGGTAGGTCCTTATCAATGACTCAACTCTTAATACTTATCTTTCCTATGAAAATCATATTCATATTGAGTCAGAAACATTTCTAAATAAGTATAAAGATAGATAACCACGGATAAACAAATTCCAATGATCATTTTCTTATTTTATCAACTTAATAATATGGACTATATAAATATAATGATTAAATTTATGGGACATACTTTATATAAGGAGGGTAGAATGTAACACACTATGATTTCAAAAGAGGAACATCATGCTCAATAGCATATATGATATGAAACTACAATATTACAAAATAATATAAAACATGGGGAAATTATTTTATATTTTATGAAATTCATTGTCTTTGATATATTGAGATTCACCAAATTTCAGGTTTTAAGAAAACACGATACTCTATTAAAATATAACTATTTAACCATGTCCAATTTAACAAAGTAGTTCATTACATGTATATTATTATTTTAATTCTTATCAATTTATTATAAATAAAACAAGAACTATTTCAAAGAGAAATAAAATTCCTCTAAAAACCAATATTTTATTGAATGGTTGATTAGTTTCTCATTGTATAATTAATACTAATTTTTTCTTAACAATTTAGAAACACCATTTTAAAAAATAAAAATCTTTTATGAAACATAAATTTCAAAATTATCTTTATAAATTTTTTTATAACATTAAAAAAAGATTAATTTATTATTAATAGAGAAAAATACTAATTTTTTAAACTATATTTTCATTTAAATTAGTAACAATGATATTTTATATTTCGAAGTGTTTTTTACGTAATATTAGTTAAATAATGTAAAAATTTTACTAATTTAGTTCATTTGATAAAATTTTAATATGAATATAAATATTAAAATATTTTAAACATAATATAATTTTATCTTTGTAAAATCACACATTCATAACTTCTAGTGTATAATTTTAAATTCAATTCTTCCACTTCAATGAATTTAAATTGGTAAAAAGGATTTAAAATATTGAAATAGAAAACATATAATATTAATTTAGGAAAAAATAACTTCATATAATAATTTTCAATGAAAATATTTAAAAAAATTATAGTGGTTAAGAAAAACATGTGTTTTCCAAGGGTTAAACTATGTAGATAAGATCAAAAATAACCTGAAACTTCTATAAAACACATTTTATTGACATATTTATACACTATAGACTCTATGATTCTATAATATCCCATTTTGGTTGAATTATACTTCACTAAAAATATAAAACAAATTACTTAATATTGTGTTTTAGTAAAAAGAATTACATTCTCTAATATTTCAAATCCATTCTGGTGTAGAGTTTTGGAGAATTAGGCCATAAATCATACATAAAATCCCATAAATTATAAGTTGTACACATCCAATTATTATAAATTTCTTCTATATTTAAAAACATTAAAAATAAATCACTATATCATTTAGAAAAACTATTCATGTCATTATGCTTTACCTCGTCTAATCCCTTACTCAACCGTAAACCATATAAAAAACATTAAAAGATGTTGGATGATCATAAAAAATATATAAGGGATATTAAAATAATTAAAAATTTAGTACATTTATTATCATAGAAACTCATGGAAAACCCTTTCATGAAAAAATATTATTTTACCCAATAATTGAAATTTAATTCAATTAAAAATATAATATACTTTTAATTTTCAAATCAATTTTTTTAAATACAATATCATTAAAAATACCTATAATTACCTTGGGAAATCATCACATATAACTCTTAAAATCCCATTATATATTGGAATAACCCCTCACCCACCTTTTAATATAATTTTTCCCATAATATAATTAGTGTTACCAATCTGGACTAAGCCAATGATTTTTCCTTTTGAATTATCACCAAAGGTGACATGTCCTCTATCAACCTTGATTATGCTCCTAAATCATCAAAAATCTCCCATCATGTGCCTTGAACAACCACTGTCCATGTACCATATATTTTAATGGGAACTCATAAATAACGTCTCCTATAAATAGGTTTAAACAGAAAATGATTTTGGTACCCAGATTTTCTTGGGTCCAGAAAGGTTAGCATAAAAAACTTTTGGTACTCAGATTTGTCTAATGGGTTTCATATAATCAATAGATTCAAAAGATTTTGAATGATAAACTTTGTTTGATCAATAACTATGTGAATAACTTGTTGAGACATAGGAATTTCCAAATATGGAACTAGCATCATACTATCCAGATTTTGGAATAAATTCATTCTTAACAAGCTACCTCTATACAGGTTGATACCATAAACCAGTAGTATACTTTGGTGCAAATTATTTTCCAAGAATTTGAGTTAGAGTATTTTTTCCATTTATAAAATTTTCTAAATCTAGTCTATGTTTCTCATTGGACAATTGACGTTAAGTTTCTCTTATTACAATTTATAATTCTTTTCATTTTCTACTTCTAATGCAGATTTGACAGTTCTAGTCAAAGAATTATGTTTCATTAATGATTTTTACTTATCCTTCATCTCATTGTATGTTTCCTCTAGCATGTTACAATACTCAAATAAATCTTCATTAGACTTGATTTCATAATCAGAATCATCTCCAGAATAATAAGAATTTAAAGCAGGAGTATCCAATGTTACTACAGTTGTGTTTGTCATGAATCACATATTAGCTTTTTCATATTTTTCATCGTGAGTAGAATCAGAATCACTTGAAATATCTTTTGAAGTACTCTAGGATGCTTTCATAGCATTCCTATATTTGTTGTACTTATAATCAAATTTCTTCTTGAACTTCAATTTTGGATATTCAACCTTAATGTGACCTTTGCTTTTGCATTCATAACACACTATCTCATCATCCTAATCATCTTTCTTCCAATCTTTCTTCCAATTATATCGTTGGTCATATTTACCCATATAATTTGGTTTTATAAAAAATTTCTTCTTCCTATTTAATTTATTGAATCACCTGGCTATTTGAGCCATCTCATCATCACTATCAGAATCTAAACCTTCACTTTTTGAGCTTTCAGTAGGTATGTAAACTTTCTCCTTGTCCTTGCTCTTTGAGGCATTAGACTTAAATGCCACTGACTTCCTATTTGGTTCATCATCATCATCTTTTATTACATTTGTCTGTTCTTCATACATCATTAACTTACCAATCAGATATTTAACAGGTAGTGAACATAGGTTACACGATTCTATTATTGAGACTGATGTGCCTCACTATCTCTTTGGCATACATCTTAGTATCCTCATGATTTTCTCTTTTGTAGGAACAACTTTTCCAAGTGAGCTCATTGTATTTACAATTTCGTTGAACCTGAGATACATGTCCGAAATAGGTTCATCAGGAATCATTTTAAAATTATCATACTTAATAGGGGAGGTATTCAATCTCATTTCATTAACATTAGTTGTTCCCCCGTGGGAAATAGGAAAAGTATCCCAAATTTCATAAGTAGATTTACAAGAAGATATTTGATTGAATTATTTATCTCCTAAAGCACAATACAAGGCATTAATTCCTTTTCAATTATTATTGTAAGATATTTTAGTAGGTTTATCCCAAGTATTTCTTTCAGTTTTCGGAATCTTATACTGAGCTTCGATAATAGTCTAGATATCAAATCCCATACTTTCTAAATGAATTTTCATTTTCATTTTCCATTGGGCATAATTAACACCATTAAAGAAAGGTGTTATGTTGGTTGTAGCACCATCTTGTCTATTATATCTAATTAGATTTTAGAAAATATATTTAAAGAGATAAAATTTAGAACTAACCAAAATTTAAGATCTTTAATATACAACTAAAATAGTAGTTGAGAAATATATTATTTGGAAATCCTTTATTAACGAACAACATCTGATACCAAATGTTGGTCGGAGTGGATACTCATGTGGGGGGTGAATTGAGTTCCCATTAGAAATTTCTGTTAAAATGTTTTCTATTTAAAATCCCCCAAATTAAATAACTAGCTAAACTGTAGTGAATTTATAATACAATAAAGGGTTAGTTAGGTTCTCAAGAGATAGATTAGTTCTCAGTTAATCTAATCTGAAGATTATATTAGCTTTTGAAACTATTACAATTCTTTACCATAAATACAAAAACATTCTAGTTTAACTATCTGAGTAATCTATAAAATAGATTAGTATTTAAAAGTACTTAGCTATGGAACATTAAATATATTTTTAAGCAAAACAAACAAGCACAAAAGTTTTAATCAAGAGGATCAGTCTCAACATGAGACATAGTCCTCTCAAATTGTTTATATAAACTTTGAACCACACCCTGGATAGGGGTAAACAATAGTACATAGACTGTCCAGGTTCTAAGACCTCAACAACAATTCTTTGTGGGAAATAAAAAACGATTTCACACAAGCTATTCATGTCACACTTGAACTCTACCACAATTCACAGTGGTTAATAAAATAATTCATAAGGTTTGAGTGAGGATTTTAGATATCCTCAAGTTCATCAGAGGAGATAGTGTGTGTCTAAAAATACCGAGCACACACACTAATCAAAATGTAAATAAATTAAATGTAATAGAGTAGAACAGATATAGACGAGTTTAGAATGCTCTATGTGTTTTGAGTGATGTTCTGGACTCGTTTGATTGATGAAGATGCAGCTTTCAGTCATTGTCTGGTTTTTGTCAGGAAAATAGAGTGTCATTTTTATATTTGACTTCCAGGTCTAGGTCGATCAGCCTGATCAGCTTGAATGAAGATAAAATTGTTTAAGCTCTTTTCTGATTGAATTCTCAGCTTCTACAGATTCAGTATATATTATTCTTTCTTCTTTATGCATGTATGTTCGTGAGTATCTTCATAAGATTGTCTGGTATATGCATGGAACGACTGAACGACCACCGCACATATTTAGTAGTTTGAGGTTCCCTTATATAACATTAGCTTCGACAATGGGAATGTTTATCTTTTTATAGGTGTAGGGTACAGTTCCTTAATTACAAACCACTATCATTAATAAATAGCAGGTGCATTAAAAACATCAAATATGACCATTTCTAAATACAGAAATAGAAATAGAGTTCAGTGAAACTGCAACTGATTTCCATCGGTAGCTCATTGTATCATTGAGCTTGTATCGATAGCTCTTAGTATCAGTGAGCTTGTATCGGCCGCTCTTCTGTATCGATAGCTTCTATCCTATATTATTGTAGTTCAATTGAATCGGTAGCTCCTTCTATCGTTATCTCTTTGTATCAGTGACCATTCTGTATTGGTGAGCATCTGTATTAGTGTCCCATACCAGTGAGGTTATGATGGTGGACTTCATAATGGTAGCCGTTATTCTGTATCAGTCGACATGTGCATGCTGATAGACTTATTCTATCAGTAGCTCAGGTGTAACAGTAACTGTCTGCATACCAGTGACCTTTACTTATCGGTAGACTATGTACCGGTAGGTCTTTATCAATGACTCAACACTAAATACTTATATTTCCTATGAAAATCATATTCAGATTGAGTTAGAAACATTTCTAAACAATTATAAACATATTTAACCATTGATAAACAAATTCCAATGATCATTTTGTTATTTTATCAACTTAATAATATGGAATTTATAATGATAATGATTAAATTTATGGGACATACTTTATATAAGGGGGTAGAATGTAAAACACTATGATTTGAAAAGTGGAACATCATGCTCAATATCCAATATGATATGAAACAATAATATTCCAAAATAATATAAAACATGGGGAAATTATTTTATATTTCATGAAATTCTTTGTCTTTGATTTATTGAGATTCACCAAATTTCAGGTTTTAAGAAAACATGATACTCTATTAAAATATAATTGTTTAACCATGTCCTATTTAACAAGCAGTTGATTACCAATATATTATTATTTTAATTCTTATCAATTGATATTACATAAAACAATAACTATTTCAAATAGAAATAAAATTCCTCTAGAAACCAATATTTTATTGAATGTTTGATTAGTTTCTCATTGTATAATTAATACTAAAATAATTTTTAACAATTTAGAAACACCATTTTAAAAAATAAAAATATTTTATTAAACATAAATTTCAAAATTATCATTATGAAATTGTTTTATAACATTCAAAAAAGATAAAATTATTATTAATAGAGAAAAATACAAATTTTTTAAACTATATTTTCATTTAAATTAGTAATAATGATAATTTATATTTCAAAGAGTTTTTAACGTAATATTAGTTATATAATGTTATAATTTTACAAATTTAGTTCATTTGATAAAATTTTAATATGAATAGAAATATTAAAATATTATAAACATAATAGAATTTTATCTTTGTATAATCACCCATTCGTCACTTCTGGTGTATAATTTTAAATTGAATTATTCCACTTCAATGAATTGAAATTGGTAAAAAGGATTTAATATATTGAAATTGAATTCATATAATATAAATTTAGGAAAAATTAACATCATATAATAATTTTCAATGAAATAGTTAAAAAAATTATAGTGGTTAAGAAAAACATGTGATTTCCCAGGGTGAAACTATGTAGATAAGATCAAAAATAACCTAAAACTTCCAGAAAATATATTTTATTGACATATTTATACACTATAGTCTCTATGATTCAATAATATCCCATTTTGGTGCAATTTTCCTTCACGAAAAATCTATAAAAATTATATAATATTGTGTTTTAGTAAAAATAATTACATTCTTTTACATTTCAAATCATTTCTGGTGTAGAGTTTTAGAGAATTAGTCCATAAAACATACATAAAATCCCATAAATTATACATTGTACACTTATAATTAATATAATTTTTTTCAATATTTAAAAACATTAAAAATAAATCACTATATCATTTAGAAAAACTATTCATGTTATTATGCATTACCTCGTTTAATCTCTTACTCAATCATAAACCCTATAAAAACATTAAATTTTTTTGGATGATTATAAAAAATATATAAGGGATATTAAAATATTTAAAAATTTAGTCCATTTAATATCAAAAAAACTCATGGAAAAAACAATCATAAAAAAATATTACTTTACCCAATAATTGAAATTTATTTCGATTAAAAATATAATATACTTTTAATTTTCAAATCAAATTTTGCAAATAAAATATCATTAAAAATACATGTAATTACCTTGGTAAAGCATCACATATAAATCTTACAATACCATTATAGATTGAAATAACCCCACACACACATTTTAATATAACTTTCCCCATTATATTATCAGTGTTACTAATCTGGCCTAAGCCAATGATTTTTCCTTTTGAATTATCACCGAAGGTGACATGTCCCCAATAAAACTTGATTACGCTCCTAAAGCATCAAAAATCTTCTGTCATGTGCCTTGAACAACCACTGTCCATGTACCATATCTTCTAATGGGAACTCATCAAGAAAGTCTCCTATAAAATAGGTTTAATAAGAAAATGATTTTTGTACCCACAATTTCTTGGGTCCAGACAGGTTAGCAAGAAAAACTTTTGGTACTTATATTTTTCAAATGGGTTTCATATAATCAATAGATTCAAAAGATTTTTAACGATACAATTTGTTTGATCTATAACAATGTGAATAAATGGTTTAGACATTGGAATTTCCAAAAATGGAACTAGCAGTATACTATCCCGATTTTGGAAAAAATTTATTCTTAACAAGCTATCTCTATCCAGGTTGATAGCCTAAACCAGTAGTATACTTTTGTGAAACTTGTTTTCTAAGAATTTGAGTTAGAGTATTCATTCCGTTTGAAAAAATTTCTAAATCTATTCTAAGTTTCTCATTGGAAAATTAATGTTGAGTTTGTATTTTTACAATTGATAATTATTTTCCTTTTCTACTACTAATTTAGATTTGACAGTGCTAGTTAAAGCATTCTATTTCATTAATGATTTTTACTTATCCTTCAGCTCATTGTAGGTTTCCTCTAGCATGTTACAGTATTCGAATAAATATTCATTAGACATGTTTTCATAATTATAATCATCTATATAATAATAAAAATTTAAAGCACGAGTATCCAATGTTACTTCAGTTGTGTTTGTCATGAAACACATATTAGCTTTTTGAGATTTTGCATCATGAGTAGAATCAGAATCACTTGAACTATCTCTTGATGTACTCTAGTTTTCTTTCATATCTTTCTTATATTTGTTGTCCTTATAATCACATTTCTTCTTTAACTTTAATTTTGGACATTCATCCTTAATGTGACCTTTATTTTTGCATTCATAACACACTATGTCATCATCCTAATCATCTTTCTTCCAAACTTTCTTCCAATTATCTCATTGGTCATAATTACACTTATAATTTGGTCTATAAAAATTTTCTACTTCCTATTGAATTTATCTAATCACCCGGCTATTTGACCCATCTCATCATCACTATCAAAATATAAACCTTCACTTGTTGAGCTTTTGGTAGGTATGTGAAATTTCTCCTTGTCCATGCTCTTTGAGAAAGTAGACTTAAATGCCACTGAATTCCTCTTTGGTTCATCATATTCATCTTTGATTACATTTAGCTCTTCTTTATATGTCATTAACTTACCAATCATCTCTTTAACAGGTAGTGAACTTATGTCACACGATTCTCTTATTGAGACTGATGTGCCTCTATATCTCTCTGGAAGACATCTTAGTATCCTCATGATTTTCTCTTTTGCAGGAATAACTTTTCAAAGTGAGCTCATTGTATTTAATATTTCTTTGAACCTGTGATACATGTCTGAAATAGGTTCATAAGGCATCATTTTAAAATTATCATACTTAATAGGGGAGGTATTCAATCTCATTTTCTTAACATTAGTTGTTCCCTCGTGGGAAATAGAAAAAAGTATCCGTGATTTTATAAGTAGTTTTACAAGAAGATATTCTATTGAATTCATTATCTCCTAAATCCCAATACAAGTCATTCATTCCTTTACAATTATTACTGTAAAATGTTTTAGTAGGTTCATCCCAAGTAGTTCTTGCAGTTTCTGGAATCTTATACTGAGTTTATATAGCAGCCCAGATATTAAATCCCATACTTTCTAAATGAATTTTTATTTTCCTTTTCCATTTGGAATAATTAACACCAATAAAGAAATGTTGAATGTTGGTTGCAGAACCTTGTAGTCTATTATCCATAATTATATTTTAGTATATATATTTAAAGAGATAAGATTTAGAACTAACCAAAATTTAAGATCTTTAAGATACAACTAAAATAGTAGTTGAAATACATAGTATTTGGAAATCCTTTATTAACAAACAATATCTTATACCAAATGTTGGTCAGAGTGGATACTCAAGAGGGGGGGTGAATTGAGTTCCCATTAAAAATTTCTGTTTAAAAGTTTTCTATTTAAAATCTCCCAACTTAAAAAAGAAGCTAAACTATAGTGAATTTGTAATACATTAAATGGTCAGTTAGGTTCTCAAGAGATAGATTAGTTCTCAGTTAATCTAATCAGATGATTGTATTATCTTTTTAAACTAAACAAATGATTTACCATAAATACAAACACATTCTAGTTTAAATATCAGAGTAATATTTAAAATAGATTAATATTTCAAAGTACTTAGCAGCGGAACATTAAATATATTTTTAAGCAAAATAAACAACCATAAAAGTTTTAATCAAGAGGTTCATTCTCAAGCTGAGACATAGTCCTCTAAAATAGTTTATATAAACTTTGATCCACACCCTGGATCGGGGTAAACAATAGTACACAGACTGTCCAGGTACTAAGACCTCAACCACAGTTCTTCGTGGGAAAAACAAAACAATATCACACAGGCTATTAATGTAACACTTGAACTCTACCACAATTCATAGTGGTAACTAAAATAATTCAGAAGGTTTGAGTGAGGAGTTTAGATATCCTCAAGTTCATCATAGGAGACTGTGTGTGTATAACAATACAGAGCAAACACACTGCTACGGATGCTACTTTGAGTCATTCTCGGGTTTTTTTTTTCAAGAAAATAGAGTGTCATTTTTATATTTGAATTCCAGGTCTAGGTCGATCAGCTTGATCAGCTCAAATGAAGATGAAATCATTGAAGATCTTTTCTGCTTGAATGTTCAGGTTCTACGGATTCAATATGTATTCTTCCTTATTCCTTATGCATGTAAGTTCTTGAGTATCTTCATAAGATTGTCTGGTATATGCATGGAACAACTGAAGGACCACCGCACGTGTTTAGTAGTTCGAGGTTCCCCTATATATTATTAGCTTCGACAATGGGAATGGTTATCTTTTTACAGGTATAGGGTACAGTTCCATAAATACAATCAACTATCATTAATTAATAGTAGGTGCATTAAAAACATCAAATATGATCGTTGCTAAATAAACAAATAGAAATAGAGTTTAGTGAAACTGTGACTCATTTACATCGGTAGGTCATAGTTTCGGTGAGTTTGTATCGGAAGCTCTTAGTATCAATGACCTTGTATCTGTAGCTCTTCTGTATCGGTAACTGTTATCCTATATTATAGTAGTTCACTTTAATCGGTAGCTCCTTCTATCGTTAGCTCTTTATATCGGTGACCATTCTGTATTGGTGAGCGTATGTATTAGTGACCCATACCAGTGGGCTTATAATGGTGGACTTCATAATGGTAGCGGTTAGTCTATATCAGTCGAGTTGTGCATTCTGATAGACTTATTCTATCGGTATCTCAGGTGTAACGGTAACTGTCTGCATACCGGTCACCTTTACATATTGGTAGACTATGTACCGGTAGGTCATTATCAATGACTCAACACTTAATACTTATCTTTTCTATGAAAATCATATTCAGATTGAGTCAGCAACATTTCTAAACAAGTATAAACATAGATAACCATTGATAAACAAATTCCAATGATCATTTTGTTATTTTATCAACTTGATAATATGTTTTTTATAAAGATAATGATTAAATTTATGGGACATACATTATATAAGGGGGTATAATGTAACACACTATGATTTAAAAAGAGGAACATCATGCTGAATAGCATATATGATATGAAACAATAATATTATAAAATAAACTAAAACATGGGAAAATTAGTTTATATTTCATGAAATTCATTGTCTTTGATATAATGAGATTCACCTAATTTCAGGTTATAAGAAAAGACGATACTCTATTAAAATATAACTGTTTAACCATGTACAATTTAACCAAGCAGTTGATTACATGTATATAATTATTTTAATTCTTAGCAATTGATTATAAATAAAACAACAACTATTTCAAAGAGAAATAAAATTCCTCTAAAACCCAATATTTTATTGAATTATTGATTAGTTTCTCATTGTATAACTATTACTCAAATAATTTTCAACAATTTAGAAACACCATTTTAAAAAATAAATGGTTTTATGAAATGTAAATTTCAAAATTATCTTTATGAAATTTTTTTATAACATTCAAAAAAAATTAAATTATTATTATTAGAGAAAAAAATAATTTTTTAAACTATATTTTCTTTTCAATTAGTAATAATGATAATTTAAATTTCAAAGAGTTTTTAAGGTAATATTAGTTAAATAATTTTATAATTTTACTAATTTAGTTCATTTGATAAAATTTTAATATGAATAAAAATATTAAAATATTTTAAACATAATAGAATTTTATCTTTGTAAAATGACCCATTCATCACTTCTGGAGTATAATTTTAAATTTAATTCTTCTACATCAATGAATTGAAATTGGTAAAAAGGAATTAAAATATTGAAATAGAAAACATATAATATAATTTTTGGAAAAAATAACTTCATATAACAATTTCCAATGAAAATGGTTAAAAAAATTATAGTGGTTAAGGAAAACATGTGCTTTCCAAGGGTTAAAGTTTATAGATAAGATCAAAAATAACCTAAAACTTCCACAAAACACATTTTATTGACATATTTATACACTATAGTCTCTATGATTCTGTAATATCCCATTTTGGTGGAATTTTCCTTCACGAAAAATCTATAAAAATGCATAGTTTTGTGTTTTAGTAAAACGAATTACATTATTTTACATTTCAAATCATTTCTGGTGTAGAGTTTTGGAGAATTATGCCATAAATCATACATAAAATCCCTTAAATTATAAACTGTACACTTTCCTCTATTATAAATTTTTTCTATAGTTACAAAGATTAAAAAGAAATCACTATATCATTTAGAAAAACTATTCATGACATTATGCATTACCTCGTCTAATCCCTTACTGAACCGTAAACCCTATAAAAAAAATTAAATTTTTTTGATGATCATAAAAAATATATAAGGGATATTAAAATAATAAAACATTTAGTCCATTTATAATCATAAAAACTCATGGGAAACACTTTCATGAAAAAATATTATTTTACCCAATAATTGAAATTCAATTCAATTAAAAATATAATATACTTTTAATTTTCAAATCTAATTTTTCAAATAAAATGTATTTAGAAATACCTATAATTACCTTGGTAAATCATCACATACAACTCTTACAATCCCATTATATATTGGAATAACCCCACACCAACCTTTTAATATTATTTTCCCCATAATATAATCTTTAACCATTGCATTGGAGTGCTATTCGGGTGAACCCATTTTTTAATCTATAATGGGATCAACTAGAGTTATATTGGCACACATAGTAATTATAATTTCAAAGGAACAAAACATGAGAAAAACATTTCATAACTTGGAAAACAATTTTAAACACTAATTCAACTCAATTTTAGACATCACAAAACCATTTTCTATCAAAAATATCATTTTCAATAAAAAATACATATTTCTATAGAAAAACTTTTTTCTATTTCAAAATAACATAAAAAGGAAGATGGTTTTAATTTTATGAATAAATTAAATCATTAAAAGGTTTAAAAAATTAATATAATGGCCATGATGTTGTAAAAGTCATTTTCACCATGTATGATAATAATGAAACATTTTGTTTGTAGTTTTTCAAAACATTCTCCAAAAATGTAAAAACATTCCTTTTTGAATTCCATAGAATGCTATTCAAAATAGAAAGAGAATTTCCATTTAAATTTTTTATATAAATAAACATATAAATTAATTTAAATAACATTCATGGAGGAAAATATTTTGAAATAAAATATTTAAACATTTGAAAATATTTTATTAATCCAATTTCCCAATACCATAATGAAATATATTAATTATAAGACATATTAAAAATAATATTTAATGTAACCCTAAATTTATATAAATTAGTTAAAATTCATGATATAAAATCTAAGTGGGGTTTTACATGCCTTATAAAATTATAAAGGTGAATAACATCAAGATATTCCATATTGATAGGATATCGAGACGAAGTCCATTACCTTGATTCTCACTTGTCACATGTGTATTAATCATTCTAAATAATAATTTTTTTAGTATTTACGTTATTATGAAAGATTTTCATTTTTTCATTACTTTTATTTAATTTATTTCAATTTTTAAACTACTACATAAACAAATAATTTTTTTCCACGTGTTTTGATAATATTTACTTTTTATGTTAGAAATGACTTTATTAGGTTTACTAAGGTCATAAGGGGAAATTATTTATCAAAAATCCAGAATAAAATTCTATAAATAATTATATTATTTATGAAAATATTATAATTTTAAAACAGTACATCAAATATAGATATGAAAAATGAATCAATGTTACAATGAGTGAGATGGTAGGCCATATACACTCATGTTTAACATTCCAATTTTCAATATTCATTTTGGAATGTTAGTAAACTTTTTCATTCTATAATTATAATTATATAATAAATAACATTTTATTTAATCATATAAACTTATATAATTAGTTCTTGTGTTGTAAAATTATTCACATTTCTTTGAGAATGATGTAGTCCACATGTCCATGAACGATGTTATTTCTTTTTCATTATGAGAAAACATAGTATGGAAAATTATATATTTTATTTAAATAAATAAAATAATTTCATAAATAAATTTTGGATTTAATCTATATCACATATTTTTAATATATCCATCCTTATTACTTTCAATGTAATGTTTGGATGATTCTCATCATTTAGTGGAGGTCATAGCTCACACGTCCTCCAATGATGTAATCGTATACCGAAAAGATAAAGTGAATGGATGTTTGTGTTTTTAATAATTATAAAATTAATTGGAAATCATAAATATATATATATATATATATATTTATATAGATATTATGAAAAATTATTTCCATCAAAATTTAAAACCATGGCAGGTGGAAAAAGAAAACATTTAGGACATTGTTTGACAAGGATTTTGTCCTCCGTACATGGGAATGGTGATTTTGTTACCCATTTGAAGGAAATTCATGTCAGGGTAGGTCAAACCATAACAAAACAATATATTTTAATAAAATATATTTTTTAATAATATATTCATGATATATATTTATGTTTATGTATTTTATAAGTAAACAATATAAAAATTCATGTTGAAGAAGGTAACATCTTCTTCAGCTAACACATTTTGTATTACCTGAAAGGACATCATTGGTAGGTTTAAATAAAAAATTGAGTATTATAAGGATATATTATTTATTTTTGGTGTTTATTTGTATAGTTATTTTATGATGAAAATTGGTTGACTGTTGTGAAGAAGGGGGGAGGGTGAGTGCCGTTTTATAGTGGAGGGCAGTGGGATTCTGGTAAATAAAAAAGGTAAACACTATTGGTAGGTCTAAATTACATAATGTTCCTACAATAATTATGAAAATAACATAAAACATGGAATATAAATTAATAATTGATGTATAATACTTTTTTATGAGTTTCTAGGCTATTTGGTCTTTTTAGAGTAATGTTTATCTTCTAAGTAAACACATTTTTTCCTTAATCAATGAAATTAATTTTGATTATTTTAACTAATATTAGTGGTCAAAACTGACAATTAAATTACAATAAATTAAAGAATTATTATAATTACTAATATAGAATCCTTTTTTTAATTCCAATCATATATGTGGTAGAAATTATTTGAAAATTATAATTGCAGATGGGATGAAATAACATTTTTTAAAGTAAAAATGTCAATGGTTTGGAATGTTTCTATGGAAAATTTCAAATTCAAATTGATTCAAATGATATAATTTGAATTTATATAATTATAATAAAATTAATTTATCATAATAAAAATTAAACATATTACATACCTATGTAATTAAATTAAATTGAAAAACTATTTTTTATTAAAATTCGTTTTTTTCTCTATTCATCAAAAAATAAAACTTCTCAGGACAATAATAAATATTAAACCAAATTAAAATTTGATATTATTATTTCAGAAAATATTTTTATTTATTAGAATATAAATTATATAATTGTAAAATTTGATTTTAATACAAGTCATCCATTAAAAACCAGATAGAGGGCCATATTAAATAATTATAATCATAATAATATATTATTATTCTATATAAATTAGTATTTCATAAAACACATGACTTATAAAAGATGAATTTTTATGTGTCATGTATGCTATTTTGAATAGTTTCCAATTTAATTAAATTTTACTATATATTTATTAAATATTAATAAATGTGAAAATGACATATTTTATCCTTATATGGCATGTTATATCCTTCCACCTTTTTAAAATTGCGTCCATTAAATATTATTTTGTCATTAAATAAGTGGGTTTAATTTTACATAATTTAATTATCAAAAAACATTGTTCCATTTGGAACTTTATGGTTTTTCTATAAAATCGTATCCTAGGGAATCACGTTATTCCAATACACTTTCATATTGCGATCAAGAAGATGAACTAGATGTTCCTCATAAGAAAGATTCTATAACAACTGAACTAGTTTATGGATCAAAATAAGAAATGATTCCACTATATACATCTTTAACAATGAAACATAAAATACGTTGTGTACCTAGGATAAAAATGAAAGGGAATCCACTCTATAGGAAATTGGTCAAACATTCTATATGAATTAATATTGCCAAATGAATTATATACTCAACATATCAATTTAACTATAACCCATCACACATGTCCATGTAGAGAATTTTAGAAAAACAATATCAACTATATAAAAAGAAAAATCATTCATCTCATTATCGACATAACTTTTTCATCCTTCTCTAAACTGTATGCATGTGTTGCTAAATTAATAAATCATTCTCATATTATTAGTCTAAAAATTATTGTCACACCAAATTCATTTATCCTATATAATCTTAAAACACTAGTGTCTAACAACAACTTCAATATAATGTCAAAAATGGAGTCGCCTGTATACTGGAATGAAAAATTTTATTATATGGAAACTCAAGAAAAGAATGATATTGATTATTATATCCTTTTTAATACATTGAATAATAATATATCATATATTTCATGGCTGGAATCAATACCTCACACATTCCATTAGATTGAGGATAAATTTTTTTACTAAAATTTAAATTAGTACACAATAATTTCAAAATTCCAATAAAAAAATTATATGTCAACGTGGGATCATGGTCTGATACCATGGATGTAATAAATCTTTGTAACATGATAATATCCTTTAGAAATAGTCCTTAATACTTCTCAAAATTTATTTTATCTTGAATTGGAATGAAATGTGAATATTTATTAAATCAATCAGAAATAACCAAAATAAAATTGTTACCTCTTAGTGTCCCCAAAAATCCCACCATGATGCCAATTTTTATATTATACCATTCCCACTTTGGAATTGGAAAAGGATGAATAATCCCCTTCAGTAACTACCATTTTTCATTAACCTCATCGCAAGTCCAACACTTCATAGTACACTTAGAAATATCACTTTTCATTCCATCCCACCAGTAACACTAATTATGATCTCTTTACATTTTATTTTAGTCCATATGATGGGAAAATGAAAAACTATAATATGTCAACAAAACCACTTTTCTTAACTATGAATCACAAGGCATTTATAATATTTTCTAAAATCATAAATCGTTTATAAAAAATATTAAAATTAATAATCTTTCATTATTAATGGATTATACTACTTCATGAAAAAATTCATCCACTATTTCAGTTCTATTAATTAATTTTGAAAAGGTTGGTTTCAGTAAATCCATAAAACAATAGAGTATGTCCCTCTATCCAAAAATTCTATGCCAAAATTCATAATATCATTTACTAAAAAGTGACATGGAAAATGTAACATGTTTAACATAACATTATTTTTAGTCTCAAAGAATGACCCACCTAGATTTATTTTCCAAGTTGATAATGAATTGTTAAATAATAATCCATGATTTTCTCTAGAAATAATCTTTGTGTCTTTTTCAACTCTTATATACTGAATATATTATTCAAAAAATTGTGATCAGTATATATTTCCAATGTTACTATATACAAATTACTACTCCAAAATTTTAATTTGTAAATGATAGAATCTAATTCTAAATCATGTGTATGGTAATTAGTCTGATGAGGTCTCAACTTACAAGATGCATAGGAAATTACCTATCATAATTTATTAGTCCACAACCAAATCCATCATAAAAACAATCCATTAAGATGATGAATTCACCATATCATAATGACAGATACATAACTAGAGAATTCCCCAATATAATGTTTTGTTCATAAAAAGTCATCATATTCTATTATATAGAATAAAATAAATTGTTTTCATGTTAAATACATTGTTAATATACAAAATTTAGAAATGTTTTCCTTCAATTTCTAGTAGTAAACTACTAATCCAAGAAAACTATAAATATTATTGATATTTTTGGGTCTTTTTATTATTCAGAAACATTCTTTATTGAATCATCAGTAGTTAATCGCTATTTTGAAACAACGAGACCAAGAAATAAAATTCATTGCTACAAAAATTCATACATTCTAATTTTTTCATATAGTTTATTTTTTATTCACGTATTCAAAACAACCATTAATTTTTTTTTTCATTTTCTTCTATACCATTGGAAAATACAAAAATTTAATTATTAAAAACCGCCATATATTATACAATAACTGCTAAAATATTCTTTTTCTGAGATCTAATAATACTAAATGTTCATTATATAACAAAAATAAAGAAACTGTAAATTGATTTTGGTCATATCTTGTATAAAATGTTGTCTTTATAATGGAAACGTCTTTTATAATCAATTGATGGTTCCCTTACCTTATGTAAACCGTTGAAAAATACTATTATACATAGTTCTTATTAAATAAATCAATGATATGAGTAAAATTATACATATTTATAACAAGTATGTTATTCAAGGCACAATAATTAATCAAAATTATCATTGATACAGAAGTGTTTTAGATAACAAGATTGGAGCACCCCATTGTGTAGTTCTTGGTCGGATGACACCTCTAACTAATAAATCCTTTTTTTCAATTACATTGTTTTAGTAGATACGTCTTATACGGGACATTAGAGATAGGTTTATCAATATGTGCTATGTTAAAAATAAACTCAACCAATCGATCATGATTAAAACCAAAAAAATAATTAAAAAACACCAATGCATATGTTTACGTATCGCACATTAAAAATTTGAAAAGATGTGTTATTTTTGAAAATATGAGCTAGGAAATATTCAATTACATCTTAAATTAATATATTTTATTCTTGGTATGTTATCGAAGCCATAAGATCATTGAAAACAATATTCATTGCTATGAAATTATATTACCGTTATACACTAAAATCCAGTTAAAACTAATAATAATATGAAAATCATTTTTTAATATATCAATATGATTTACTAGAAACACCATAACAATTAGGACCATAATAATATTCTTATAAATCTTGGTTCAATTAATAATTACACTGGTAGTTTTTACCAAAAGATATATCTTAATTTCACTCAATGATATTCCAAATTTACTCGAAAATATATCTGAAATGAATGCATAATATGTTTTGGATTCAAATGGGGTATTGTAAAATGTAGAATACACATGTAACATAACTATCACCACTTAATTTTATGTACCATCATCAAATTTAGTAGTATACAATAACCATGCAACACCTTTCTATTTTTGATCAAGAATATTTCTGTCTTATGCAACTAACTTTGGAAAAAATTAGCATAATGAATAATCTCACTGTAGAAAAAACAAATTACCATATGATTTATTTAATTTATATCTTTCATTTATTCTTAAGGATTAATTTCTTTGAATTCTTGTTCCATATGACCAATTGTTTTTCATATGTCAAATATTAGTGTCTTCAAAAAAAATTCAACATTTTCCTTTTTGACTCATATACATTAAAATTTTAACATCATTTTCATACCTCTATATTTTGTTATTTCATTTTTTCCCATTACCTTGCATCATGAATGATTTTTTACTTTCATCTTCATGAGTAACATAAGAGTCATAAATCTCCAAACACCCTTTTTAACTGATTTCAATAAATTCTCATTGATTTTAAATTTTCATGTGCACATGGCTCCTATTTGACTTGGGTAAAAATCTATGTAAAATAGATTAATTTTACTATCAGTGTCTAGAATAAAATATGGCACATACATGGATGATTTTTTGATGTTTCATTCCCATATATCTATGAAATATTCGTCATTTTTTCTTAATCATACAAATTATTTTCCATTCCGAGTTAAATAACCATAGGGAAATATTCATATTGAAAATTTTATTTGTTTGTTTTTAATTATATGTATTTTAGATAAAATTTCACTTTGTTATTTAACATTATGAACATCAAATGATATCAAATTTATTTTATAAATTATTGATATATCCTTTGACTACCACCAAATTAGATGATCCACTAAATTGTAGGAGATGTGGACTCATAAAAATCATTAAAAAGACATTTTCCTTTGTGGAAGATCCATTTACCCTCTAACATAGATAACACCAACATTTATCAACATATTCAATTTTTCCCTCATGGATTCAAACAATTCTATTCTAATACCCCCATATAAAGATGATAATTTGGAAGGATATCTTCTTATCAGCTCTTTCTAACTTTGTATTACTTATTTACTCTATGGAAAAAATTCTAAATGAACATTGTTTAGATGATGCATCATGGTAATTTTCAAATTATATAACTTCTTAACTTTTCCACAAGGTAATTACTTTAATGGAATTCAATTAATATTACACAAATATATAAGATTTTGGAAACCATCATTTACTAAAACTATAAGGACCTAACATTAATTATTACATAATATTGAGTTGTAGTAAATAAAAAACATTATTTCACATTGGTAATCCTTCTAGGTTTAGAATATTAACGGAATAAAAAATAACTCCTACAAAAAAGAACCATGAAATAAAAAGGTCACACTTCGAATTATTATCCCTATTTTTGATAGTATAATAATTTTAAAATAAAACATGGTCACTTTTATGCACACCCCACAAAACATTAAACCTGACATCATCCTGTCTATAATCATCTGTAATCCTATAAAAACCATTTAAAATGTAGGATGAGAAAAAAAAGATCATGATTTGGTATAAAATGAGGGAAATAATTAATTTATTTATAAATATTAAAGTGAATGAAAACCTCTTTCCTCAAAACATATGATTTTAACCCAAAATGAAAATTGTATTCCTTTAAAAAGTTCTTTTATTTTACCTTTGGAAATCCAATTATTTCCATGAAAATTCATTACAAAAGACAGAAATTTCATAATGGTACTTAGGAAAATAATCATATAGAACCATTACATAACCCATACAGAACCCTTAATGATTGGAATAACCATACAACAAACTTCCGGTGTAATTCTCTAAAAAATATAGTCACTAACCTATTAATTGGTGCACTATCTAGGAACAAAAATTGTACAAGATATAATGGGTTCACCCATGTCACACCCTAGGCTTCCACGGTATGTTTCCCTTTGAATAATGTAATAGCTTTCACTGTACACAACATTGAGATTCTAACGCACCGCGACCAATCAAACTATTTATTATGAATAGTAATACCAACTTTTTTAAATTTAAAAACTTTTATGATTCAAAATGGATTTCATTTTTGGATTCGGAATATTGAAATTAGCAAAGGCTGAATGTTTTGGAAATTTTATGAAAACATTCAATTTTTGATGAATTGTGAAAAACATTGCATTACTTGTTAAAACCAACATTTTATGTAAATAATTATTTATATAATTTGAATTTATTTTAGGTAAAAATATATATATAATACTTATATACGTTCAATGTAAATCACTGGAGTAATTTTATAATAGGCATAGATATATAAAAAATTTATTGAACTTTTTACCATCTTTTACCCACTTCCCAAGAGAATTTTCAAATTTGAATAAATATAATTTTACCGCTTATGTGATTTGACTTTAAAAACTCCAATATTCAGAGATGAAATCAGTATGTAAAATGTGATTCAATATGACAAAAATAATTTTTAGTGAATAGTGACTTTTTTAATTTTATTTACCATGGTTAAAAGTAAATAGGGTAATTAAGGGTAAAACAGATATTATAATTACACCAAAACATGTTTTAATTGTATTTTATAAGGTTAATTCGACCAAAAAAAACCTTAAGAATAAAATAGTACCCCCTTTGGTCCACATGGATTACATTAGTACATTTATTATTATTTTATTTAAAGAAGACTTAAAAGAGTTAAATTCATTGTTTAATAACTAAACCATTTTTAATATAGCGTTATTCATAAGATAAATTCAACTATAAATAATCATTAGAAATATAGAATGATTTCCTAAATAATGGTATTTTATTAATAATTTTTAGACAATAAATAATTAAATTTATTCATGACACAATGATAGTGTAGTAATTACCTTACTAATGAAAGATTAAAATAATTGATATTATAAATATCCCAATAAATGTAATTTGATAATTTTGAGGAATTGAACTAATTTAAAAGTTTAATATGACATTTTAAGGTTGATTAAATAATAATTTTCGAAGTAATCATGATGTTATTATTTTTACAACAACACAATACTAAATAGTGTCAAAATTGACATAATTGAGTTTTTAAAACAATTGCTTTGTTATTAATTAATATAATATTCGTAAAAATATATGCTTCGGCCAAAGGAATTATATAAGGTTATATAAATTAGTAGATAACTACTTGGGGTTTGATTGTCTGGTTATATTATGTTTATTAACCATATAATATAGAAATACAAATAGGCATGGTAAATGTCAAACTGTTTAACTAAGATTTATATCTAAGGATTAAGGTTAATATAGTGACCAAAACAGGTCTCAAATCTATTTTTTGATAGGTTTGAGACACATCCCTCCCTTATCCCCGAAATTATTCATTTTGGAGCCATTAGAAACCGAAATTTATTTCATTATAAAATAATATTTCATGGTTTTCCTAAAGTGACCCTCACCTCACTTATAAAAGGGTACTTTCCCTTCTCTAAATTTCATGCCACCAAAGCCATTTGGCTCATCCAAAACCTGCCCAAATATCCTCCCAACTTAACTCTCACCAACATAGAGGCCTTACATGGATCATAAATCCATCCAATGGAGCCCTTTTGATCAAACAAAAATGATGAACCCGTAGAAGAGGTAAATATTTCATCACCTCTTTCAAGATCATCTTTTATCCCACTTCCTATTTCGTGGTTGTTTCCATTATAAAATAATAAATAAAGTATCTTATATATAATTTTATGTTATTATAAAAATGTTACACCCATATTCAATATTCTATCCATCATATGAATTACAAAGTTATTATATGTGTGTACGTACGACTTACCATCTCCATGACGTGGTGTAGTTTGTCATTCTAATAGTTCATTACTTGGATGGGTATTATAATGAGTATAACTTATATATATAATAAATATAACATGGTAATGATTATGTATATATTATATAACATCCAATTACATACTATTTCACCATCAATATAATGATACTGTGGTTTGTGCGTACGTACAGATTACAGTCTCCATGAATGCGATGAGATTCATTCCTCATCAAAATGATTCAAGAATAATTTTCATGATTTAAAATAATTTTTATGAACATAATATAATCCTATATATTGATCAAATACATCCTATCCAAAACAAACATGGATTATATAATCAAGAATATAAAGTAAAATGAATCAGTTAACAACAGAACCGATGATACTTCTAAAATATTATAAACAAAGAAATATTATAAGATCATATATGATATAATATTTATGAATATGATTATTTTATTATTTAATATCAATTTTTTAACTATTATACATGAGGTTAACATACAATAAACCAAGGAAAAGTACAAGTTAAGGGTTACTTTCACAATCTCTTTATTATCTGATGTTCTTTTTACGTAAGTATCTACTCAGAACTATTAATCATACACATTCATGTTTTTATGAAAATGTGTTTCAAAACATTTTTACTATTTACGAGGAAATAGTTTAAAGTCATTTATACCTTTATATGGCCATATATGTTTTGGAAAGAATCTTTCTGTTGATTTCCAAACAATATACTTTATGACTTTTTTGACAAAATTAAGTAAATATTGTCTTTTTTTAACTTATATGGAGGGTGCAGCTATTTTTCTTCATTATAACAATGTTGAATCTTCTCGTAAAAGGCTAAAAAAAATTCAAAATTACATTTTTCTTTTATAATTGTATCACTTTTAAATTATTTTAAATTATATGAGATATTTCTCTAAAAAAGTTTTGATTTCATCTATGTCGATATCCATTGATAGATTTTATGCTTGTTTGAAGTTGATTTATTATGATAAAAAATTTCAATATTGTATTGAATGTTTTGTGATATGTTTGACTGTGGATGTGTTATTATTATACCAATCAGGGTTTATGAATAATTTATTGACATTTTGTATGCTAGTTTTAATATGAATGATTGTGTTATGTTTAATCCTTTTCATATGAGGAATTCATTTGACTTAGCAAGTAATGTGTGGAACCAGATATAGCTCCTTGATGAATCGGTATGTCCCATGATAAAAACAAGTTTCTTGGCATAATTTCTTGAAAAAAATCTGATTTGTAGTCTTGGCGCAAGGCCTTGACTATGTGGTTATGGAGTCTGGAATTATGCATTCCATCATTATTAAAGTGACTTTTGATATTGCGTGTGATTATTCGACTATTAGAATATCCATGTGAATAAGTAAATGGATTTATTAGATTTTATATTTTCCATTTTATTCTGATGTTTAAGTTTAATTTTTTTTTGTTCTTATACATTTCCTTAAATGTTTATTCTTATTTATTAATGTTTCCACTATATTTTTATCCTTACTGAGCATCTGACCCCACCCATTTCTGTGTTAAAATTTTCCTAGGATTAGAAGAAGTTTTTAATGGTTGACCCAAAGGGATAGGCTAATGATATACATGTGTTCCAAAGGGGACAAAATGTTTTTGATGTTTTTATATCATGATGTAATGTAAAACTTATGAATATATATCTAGTACTTCCAAGGCTACTAAACCGATCGATCTTTTAGGATTTTATCCATTTTGATCATGTCAATGTTATGTAATAATGCACTAAATCTAGGTAACTAGGGTTGGGGCATTACAGTTGGTATCAGAGGAAGTTTAGTAAAAACCTTGGAATGTAGATTTAGAAATGTTCTGATTAGAGAACACTACCCTAAGATAGAATTTCATGATTAGTATAGAATATCTTCCTAAAATTTTGGTATTGTAGTCATTTTTGAGTTTTCCATGATATAAATCCCAATCTGGATGCATGCAGGTAGGGGATACTCTGGAATAGATGTACCTAGGGGTAAAACCCAAAAACACTACTTTGAGTGAGACTCGAATGGGAAATGGTGCATGATAATGGGCCATGCAGCACTCTTGGTTTCGAAACTCCTGGGGGATGTGCTTAGGATAATTCTCATTTTCATTAAAAACCATTATGAAGGGTTTATGAGTATATACTTTCTCAAAGAAAACATTTTTTTTGATTATGGAATATATCCATAAACTTTTCAATTTATTTTAATTATTTTACATGTTTGGAATTACTTATAGTGATTCATAAACTAATCTAGTGTAGGAGATTGTTTATAAATGGAACCTAGTTGAAGGAATGGAAACCATATCATTGCACGTAATCCATGTAGGTATTTCCCTCCAACTCAAGATAATTATAGTGGAGTTGGTGATGCAATTGGTGCTGATTTCCTTATAACCATACTAGGACAACTCACTCAGGTTATGAATAATGACCTTACCCTTAGGGAGAACCCTAATCTACAACGTATAAGATCAATGTTAGACCGCTTCATGACGAAATAATAGCTAACATTCAATGGTATTACGAATCCATTAGTATCTGAGCAATGGATAAAATCCATAGAAGAAATATTTCATGCTTTGGGGAGTAGCAGAAGGGAAAAAGTTTTTATAGCAGTTTATCACCTCGTGGGAGATGCATATCAATGGTGGTAATTAATCCAAAACACAAAGGAAGATAAAGAAGTATAGAACAAGTAATGGAGGGAGTTTAAATATATTTTCATAGAAAAATACTTTCTTCATGACCATCGAGCGGATATAAACTGAAAATTTTTATGTCTGACGAAAAAGGAGGCTGATAATTTCACAATGTATGAGGTTATCATTACTAGGATAACAAGGCATACACTAGATTAAATATGTAACCCAAGGATTATGATTGATCAATTCCTTGATGGGTTAAAACCTTTTCTCTGGTGAGAATTAGTCTCAAAATAAATCTTATTAAAGGAATATATTGTCTCATGTGATATCAAGACAGAAAAAAAATTCTCTAAGTCGTATGAGATTAAAGAAAAGAAAGATAAACAGGGATCTACGGAACACTCTTGAAATCGAAATAAGTTGAAGGAAGGAAAAGATGAATATCCAACCTGTGTTAAATGAGGAAAGAAACACCATTGTAACTTCCTCAAGGGAATGAGAGTCTATTATAAGTGTGGTGAAAAAGGCCACCATGTTTGTGATTTGAAGTAGAAGAAAGAGGTTATAAATTTTGAATTCTACAATTGAAGATAAAAGGGGAATTATGATAATTAATTTCCTAAGAACCAAGGGAACATATCTTTGAAAAGGCCAAGGGATCAAGGAAAATCTTATGTTATCACTACTGCTGAGGTTGAAGCTCCAAAAGACATGGTGGAATATAATAAAATGGTTTCCTAATGTTTAGTCAATGCATTATTCGATTCTGGATCTTCAAATTGTTTCATATCTTCCCAGTTTGTTATGAAAATTAGATATTTTCAATTTGACATAACAAGGGGGTTTTCTATAAAAAAATATAAGGGATGTATCATAGAAACCATGTTTTGAGAATCAGTTCCCATAAGGGCATATAAATGTTCTTTATCGGCTGATCTCATCTTCATACCCATGATTGAATTTGATATAATCCTCTGAATGGAATGTCTTTCGGATGATAATGTGAAAATTTATTGTAAGAAGAAAGAGGTTACAATTTTTGATAATGATAAGGAGTACCTTATCAATAGATAAGAAACTTCACCACCTAATTCATATCTAGATCCACCCCAAGTATCTCTACTAAATCCAAATATTAGGGTAGAAGAGAATGAAATAACTATGGGTGAGGAAAATAATGTTTGAATAGAGGACATACCTATAGTGCAAAAATATGTTGAAATATTTCTAGAGGATTTACCTAGACATCCTCCAGAATGATAAATTGAGTTTTCCATTGATTTAATTCATGGATAAAGGACCATATTGGTTACCCCTTATTGGATAGAAACTGTGGAATTAGTGGAACTAAAGAAACAACTAGAGGGATTGAGAAATACGGGATTTATTCTCCCTAGTGTTTCTCCATGGGGTGTGATTGTCCCCGTTATTATGAAGAAATATGGATCTATGAGGTTGTGCATTGACAACAGGGAGATCAATGCTATTACAATAAAAACAAGTATACCCTACCTCACATTGATGATTTATTTGGTCAACTTAACGGAGATAAATATTTTTCGAAGATTGACCTTCAATATGGATATAATCAGTTGTGTGTGAAGAAGGAATAAATTCCAAAGAAAGAATATCGAACCAGGTAAGGGAATTACGAGTTTACAGTAATGCCTTTTGGATTCACTAATGCACCCTCTATCTTAATGGATTTAATTAATAGAGTTTTTAAGGAATATCATGATGAAATTGTAGTGGTACTTATTAATGATATGTGGGTGTAATTAAAAAGATACAAAGATCATGAAAATAACTTGCGCATTATTCTAAAGACTCTTATAATAAAATAATTATATGGGATGTTTATCAAGTTGGAATTAAGTCTTATAAGGATTTCTAATTTTAGACACATTGTCTCTAAATATGAAATCTCTTTTGATCCTTCAAAGACCAAGGCAATCAATGAATGGCCATCATCGAAGAGTATAACTGAAGTTCATAGTTTTATTGGGTTAGTAGGTTATTATCAATATTTCCGCCATAATTTTTCCTGGTTGGATAACCCATTAAACATGATCACACGTAAAGGTTTTAAATTTTTTTGGACAAAAGATTGTGAAGAATTTTTTGATGAACTGTTGAGAAAAATGTTCAATGCACTTGTCTTGACTCTGGCATCAGGGAATGAAGGTTTTGTTATTTATAGTGATGCTTCAAAGAAAGGGCATGGTTGTGTCCTTATGTAGAATGATAGAGTTATTGCCTATGTATCACGATAGTTAAAAATTCATGAAATAATCTATGACTTTCATGATATTGAGTAATAAACATTAATTTTTTCTCTGAAAATTTGGAGACACTATCACTATGGTGAAAAGTATGGGATTTATACAGATCGAAGAGTTGTAAGTATATTTTCTTGTAGAAAGAACTCAACATCAGGAAAATATAATGGATTTAACTTTTCAAGGATTATGATTCCACTATACACTACCACCCAGGGAAGGAAAATAAAGAGGAAGACTCTTTGAGTAGTATGGATCATGGAGTTTTGAACATGATGAGAGTTGAAAGGGATCCCATTTTCATGGATCAAGTAAAGATAGATATAGGAATAACCATGGTAGGTGAAACATAAATTATTTTTCAAATGGTTGCTGACCCATATTTACTAGAAAGGAAAAAGAGTTCGCATACAGATGATGAGGTGTTTCAAAATATGATTAACGGTGTGAATGGTGAGAGATTGAATGACTTCATATATGAAGATAGAATTTTGAAATTTGGGAAGATACATTGTGTTACTAATATACCTGATCTAAAAAGGGAATTGGTGGATGATGCTCATAGCTCCAATTTCACTATACACCCTGGGAGGACTATGATATATAAATATTTGAAAGAATATTTTTTGTGGGACAATATAAGGAGAGAGATTTCTAATTTTGTGTTGAGGTGTGTGGGTTGTCAATAGGTGAAATCTATGAGACAACCTCCTGGAGGATTCATGCATCCTCTTCTCATACCTGAGTGGAAATGAGGTACATTACGATGGAATTTTTCATGGGGATAAAAAATATACATAGAAGGAATGATGAAATATGTGTCATTAATGATCGTCATACCAAGTCAGCATGTATTCATGCTATTAGTGAAGATTTTCCAGATGAAATTTTAGAATGAATGTATATTAATGATTTTGTAAGACTTCATGGAGTAACCATCTTTATTTTTTCAGATCGTGATCCATGTTTTACATCAATATTCTAGAAAAGTCTTCAGAAGTCCCTGGATACTAAACTTATTTTGATCACTACCTACCACCCTTAAACTGATGGAAAATCAGAACAGACTATTCAAACAATAGAAGACATGTTGATATCATACTCACAAGACTTAGATGGTATGTGGGATCAATATTTACCTCTGATTAAATTTTCCTAAAACAATATCATCCATTAAAGTATTGAGATGGAACCATATAATTTTTTATATGACAAAAGATTTCGCACACCAAATTTTTTGGATGATGTTTATGAAAGAAAACTCATAGGCCCAGAATATGTTGATAAAACAATGGAAAAAGGGAAGATTATCCAAAACCACATCAAAGCATCCAAAAGTAGGCAAAAGAGATCTGCCGATAACAGAAGGAATGATTTTGAATTTTAAGTAGGAGATCATGTTTTCTTGATGGTATCATCATGGAAGGGTGTTATGATTTTTAGTAAGAAGGGTATATTGAGTCTCAGGTACATCATACCATTATAAATTCTTGAACGAATTGGTGTTTTAGCTTGTCGTTTTTTAATTCCTCCAAGTCTCTCCAATGTTTACGATGTCTTCCACGTATCATAGTTGAGAAAATACAAGCCTCAACCAATGTATGTACTCACATATGATGAAATTGAACTGAAACCTGATCTAGATTATTGTAAAGAGGCTATAAAAAATCTTGATACTAGAGAACAAGTTCTGAGAAACCAGATGACTCATCCGGTAATAGTTTTATTGGGAAACCATAAGATGGAAGAGGCAACATGGGAACACGAGGAACATATGATGAAGAACCACCTAAATATTTTTGTGCAGTAGTATTCTATAAATTTTTAAGACTATATTATTTGAAATAGGGAATAATGTAACACCCCATGCTTTCACGATATGTTTCCCCTTGAATAATGCAATATCTTTAAATTTATGCAACATCAACATTCTAACACACTACGACCAATCTAACTAGTCGTTATGAATAGAAATACCCAATTTTTATTTTTTATAAATTTTATTTTCAAAATGGACATAATTTTTGGATTCAGAATATAGAAATTAGCTTAGGGTGAATTTTTGGTATTTTTATGAAAACTATCACTTTTTGATGAATAGTGAAAACACAATGTTATTGGTTAAAACTGACTTTTTATTTAAATAATTATTAATTTTATTTAAATTTAATTTAGTTCAAAATAGAAACATAATACCTATATAAGATCAATGTAACTAGTTTGAGTCATTTTATAATAATCTTAGATGTATAAAAATTTTGTTGAACTTTTTTCTGTCTTTTACATACCCCTAAGAAGCATTTGAAAATTGGCATAAAACATAATTTTACCACTTTTGTGAGTTAAATTTCAAAAATCCAAGAGAAACAAATGAAATCAGTAAGTAAAATGTGGTTCAATAACATGAAAATAATTTTGGGGGAATAGTAACATTTCACATTTATTTACCAATGTTAAAAGTATAAAGGGTAATTAAGGGTAAAAATGATATTATAATTACCCTAACACATGTCTTAATTCTAGTTAATATGTTTAATTCGGCCAAAATAAACCATAGAAGAAATAAATATGATCCCCTTTGGTCTACATGGATTAGATTGAGACATTTATTATTATTCTATTTATAGAAGAGTTTAAAGAGTTAAATTCAAAGTATAATAAATAATCCATTTTTTATTTTAGGTTATACATAAGATAAATTCCTCTATAAATAATAATTAGAAATATAAAATTATTTCATATATAATGGTATTTTATTTTTAATTTTTAGACAATAAATAATTTAATTTACTTATGACACAATATTGATGTAGTAATTACCTTATTAATGATAGATTAAAATAAATGATATTATAAACAGTCAAATAAATTTTATTTGAGACTTTATATGAATTCCACTAATTTTTTAGGTTAATATGAAATAATAGGGTTTATTAAATTATTTTTTTTCGAAATAATTAGGCTGTTTTGATTTTCACAAAAACCAAATACTAAATAGTGTCCAAATTGAAATAAATGAGTTTTTAAAACAAATACTATATTATTAATTGTTAAAATATTCATCAAAATATAATGATCTTCCAAAAGACTTATATAAGGTTATATATATTAATAATAAACCCCTTCGGGTTCTCTTTCCTTATTAGAGTAATTTTATTAACCATATAATATAAAATACAACATGACATGGTAAATGTCAAACTATTTAACAAATAGTTAAATCTAAAATATGAGGATAATATGGTGACCTAAACTAGAATAAGAACCATTGGTTGTGACTTTTTATACCCATCTCCACCTTTTCCTCTAAATAAATCATTTTTTATCCATTAGCAACCGAAAATAATTTTATTATAAAATAATATTTCATGCTTCTTCCTAAAGAGACCCTCACCACTCTTATAAAAGGGTACTTCCCCTTCTCTTAATTTCACACCTCCAAAGCCATTTGGATTGGCCACCCACTAACCTTATATCCTCACAACACCCCTAAAATATCTTTAGAGGCCATAATTTGATCCTAATTCCAACCTATGGAGACCTTTTGATCAAATAAAATGGAAGAACCTGAAATGGAGGTAAATATTTCATCACCTCTTTGAAGTTCATGTCCTCTCACACTTCCTATTTATTTGTTGATTCCATTCTAAAATAATAACTCTAGTATCTTATATATACATTTATGATATTATAAAAATGATACAACTATATTGATTGTTATATCCATTATAATAATGATGATGTCGCCATACGTGTGTACGTACGGTTTACTATCTCCACGTTGTGGTGTTGTTTGTCATTCAAACACTTCATTATTTGGATGGGTATAATAATGAGTAAAAATGATTTAAATAATAAATATAACATTTTAATTATTATATATATACGATATTCCATTCAATTATAAATGATTTCACAATCAATATAATGATATGTCGCTCATGTGTACGTACGGAATACCATCTCTACAAAAGAGATTAAATTCATTCCCCATCGTAATCATTCACGAATAATTTTTTTGATTACTAATAATGTTTATAAATATAATATCATTCTGTATATGAATCAAATACATATTATCCATAACAAACATGTCATACGTAACCAAGCATATAAAGGAAAACAAATTAGTTATCACCTGAAACGATGATACTACTGAAATACTATTAACAAAGAAATATTATAAGATCATATATGATATCATATTTATTTATATGATTCTTGCATAATTTAATAAAAATGTTTCAAAAATTATATAAGAGGTTAACAAACCATAAACTGAGGAAAAGTACAAGGTAAGGGTTAATTTCACAATCTCATTATTATCTGAACTTGTTTTTACGTAAGTATCTACTAGAACCTCATTATCATCCATGTCCTTGTTTTCATTAAAATTTATTTCAACAAATTCTTACTATTTTTGAGAATACAGGTTAAAGACATTTATACGATTATTTTACCATATATGTTTTGAAGGTAATGTTTCCGTCATTTTCCAAAATATATACTTAATGACCTTTTTGACAAAATTAAGGTAAGAATGTCTTTTTTAAATTATATGGTGGGTGCGGCTATTTTCCACCATTATAACATCATCAAAATTTCCCATTCATGATTAAAAGAATATTTTCAAAATAAATGTTTTCTTTTAAAATTATATAACTTTTAAATGAATTCTAAATAGAAAGAGATATTTCTCTATTTTTTTTTGATTTCATCTATGTCAACATCCTTTGAATTATTTTATTCTTGTTTGAAGTTGATTTATTATGATAAAAAACATCCATATTATATTGATGGTTTTGTGATATTTTTGACTATGGATTTGTTATTTTTATACCATTCGTGTTTTATGTATAAGGTATTAAAATTTCATATGCATGTTTTAATACTAATGTTTTTGTTATTTTTAAACCTTTTCATATGAGGAATGCATTGGAATTATTAATTGACAGGTGGAGCCCGCTATAGCTCCTCGATGCATCAGTAGGGATCAACAGAAAAACAACTTCCTAGGCACAAGGCCTTGATAAAAATCGTATTTTTAGTCTTGGAACAAGGCCTTGACTATGTTGTTATGATGTCTGGAATTATGAATTCCATCATTATGAATGTTTCTATTGATATTGCATGTGATTGTTCGACTAGTAGAATATCCATGGGAATATGTAAATGGAATTATTTGATTTTAACTTGTCCATATTATTCTGAAGTTTATGTTTATAAGTATTTTTTTAGTCTTATACATTGCCTTAAATGTTTATTCTTATTTCTGAAAGATTCAGCTATATTGTATCCTTACTCAGCATCTATGCTCACCCCTTTCTATGTTTTATTTTTTCCAGGAAGTGAAGAAGTATTTTATGGTTGACCTATAGGGATAGGATAAGGATATAAGTGTGTTAATAAGGGGACAACATGTTGTTGATGTTCTTATTTCATTATGTAATGTAAATGTTATGAATATATCTAGTACTTACAAGGCTACTAAAATGATCGCTCTTTCGGGATTTGATCCCTTGTGATCATTCCAATGTTATGTAATAATGCACCAACTCTGGGTAACATGGGTTGGGGAGTTACAACCCAACACCATATGGGCATACCCATAATTTATAATTTCCATGAACCACAACATGAATAAAAAATTTCTTCATTTAAAAAACACTTTTAAACTGTTATGTAAAACAATTTCAGATATCTACATACCATTTTATTGAAAAATATAATTTTCAATAGAAGTTAAAAATTTATTTTGAGAAACTGTTTTCAATACAAAAAATACTGAAAAAAATATTTTAAATATAATGTAACATGAAATATTTTAATGTAGTTCAAAAATAAAATAATTACCGCGATTGGAATAAATTCATTTTCACTGTGTTTGTTAAGAATGAAACATTTCCTTTGTATTTTAAAACTATTCAATATAAAAAATTTAAAAAGATTACATTTTTAAAACTTATTATGAAATTATATATATTTATAAAACTACATTTGTTATAATTTTATGTATGTATACATATAAATTAATATCATGAATAATGATATGGAGGAAAATATGTTGAAATTAAATTTTAAAACATTTAAATTAATTTTTTCAAATCCATGTGTCCTGTATAACCTATAAATATTTGAATCATCAAACTAAATAAAAAATAAAAATTAAAAAATTATTAAATATCATAATAGTTGAAAACATTCATTATATAACATGTCAATAGGTATGTATATACACAATATAAAATAATAATGGTGCATAACATCACTATATGCCTCAGTGAATAGTGATTGGTACGCAGTCCCTTAATTTGTGTCCAAATTATCACATGTGTCATTATATTCCTAAATAGTAAACTTTTGTTATTTATTTAATTACATAAAAAATAAATTTTATTATTAAATTTATTTCACATATTATAATTTTTTTTACATATAATTAATAAATTAATTTTATGTGTGGTGTTTTGACCATATTTATTTTATATTTGATAAATGAATTTGGCAGGTAAAATAAGGTCTAATGGGCCATTATTTTAAGAAATAAAAATTACAAATAATTATATAGTTATAATATTTATTCATCAAATATAATTTTATAATCAATCATGAATGATAGTTCTGAAAAATGGACAAATTTTAAAATCAAGTAGATGGTCGACCGTACGTACGCATGGTTGGGGTTCCCATTTTTAAATGATCATTAAGGAAAGAATGTACCTGACATCTATATTTCTAGAATGACAATTATTTAAAAAATAAAATATTATTTAATAATATATAATTATCTATATATAATTATTTTTATATATAAGGAATGTCATCAATTTGAGGAGATGGTAGTCCTCACATCCATGAACGATGTTCTCACTTATTTATTTTGTGAAAAGATAATAATGAAAATTATATCTTATATTTAAAAAAAATTATTAATTAATTAATATAATTTATATATAATTTATATGAAATATTTTAATTTTAATAATTCTTAATACATTCTATGGATATTGGGAACGAATAACATCACTTTTTTGGAGGCGGCAGTCCGCAAATCCATAAACGCAATTATCATATTCCCAAAAAATGGAAATCAAGAAGGTATGATCCATATAATAATAAATGAATTATTAAAACATCATAAATATAATATATATCATATAAGAATATCATTTCCATTGTAATGGAAACCATTAGATATGATAATGGAAGAAAAATCAACATCATTTCGTGAGGCGGTGGTCGGACTACACATGAATGGTGGTTTTGTTACCAATTTGATGGAATCATTTATAGGTGATTTTAAAAACCATAAAATAAATCATATATTAATTTGGAAGATACTATGATAATTATTTAGGCATTATATAATTATATTTAAAGGTAGTGGATACAGAAACCAAATAAATATTAACATTGATGAACCATATCCATCTTCAAGAAATTCCTTTTTGTTTTCATTGAAGACTTCCTTATATAGATTTAATCCCAATGTTTGGATTTTATGATGAAGGATTTATTTTATTAAGCCATTTGGATACACTTTTTAGGATAAAAAATCATTCAAATTTTTGACTATGTGCGGAGGATGAGGGCCTTTTTATAGTGGCAGGGGAGTGGAATTCTTGTAAATTAAAAAGGTAAATATTATTGGGTGGTATCCCATACATCATGTGCCTACAATTATGAAAAATATTATATAAAATAGATAATATATTTTAATAATTTCTAGAAAATTTGGTTTCGAAATGTTTCTAAGACATTGTTCTTTATAAGATTATTGTTTAATGACTACAGAAACATAGTTTACCTTAATCTATATAATTAATTTAAATTTTTTTCAATAATATTTGTTTAGAAACTAATTGAAGATAATATAAATTATATATTTTTATTTATGAAAATATGGGAAAAGTTTTTAAAAATTATAATAATTGAAGTGTATGAAATTAAAATTAAAATTTATCACATAGACTTTGCGAAATAATGGGTTGTAATGTATAAATGGTCAAAAGATTGAAATAATTTTATACCCAATTTAATTGTGAAGATGATTCAAATGAAGTTAATTTGAATTTTTTATTTATATTTTATCTAATGAATCATTAAAAACAATTAAGATATTATTTTACGATATAAATAAATTTTAAGAGAAAGATGTTTCCAATTAAAAGTCATTGTTTTTCAAAATTCATCAAAAATAACAATTAATAGAAAAATAAAAAAAATAAACAAAAGTAAACATGTATATTTATCTATAAAATATGAATTTTAGTTTTTAATAAAATAATTATAAAAGTGTAAAAAATCATTTCGTATTCAATTCATCCATTAAAATGTTGTAAACATTCATATTATATAATAATATTAATAGTATATTATTTTCCCGTATAACTAAGTCTTGTATGCAATGAATTATTTATAAGAAACTCATTTTTGGGTTTCATATATGATATTGATAATTGTTACCTTTTTAATTTAAAATTACTATATAATTCAAAAATATTAATAAATATGGCAATACATATTATATCATTACTTGGTCAATTTCATTTTCCATGTGAAAAAAATTGTTTAACACTTTATCTTTTCAACTGTTCTTTGGGTGTCATATGCCCCACTTATAAAAGGGAACTCCCACTACTCCCATATTCGCAACTCAAAACCCCATTTTATTAGACAATACATTCCCAAATCACATCCAAAATCCCTCCAAATATCCCATAGTTATTATTTTTATTTTTAAGTCCTTATAATAAAACATTTGGTATAAACCTAATGTGTTTGTCTTTGAAAAATATGTAAATTTAATAATTTTGTTTATTTGTTTTATTTATTCCTCCACCTCCATTATAAATTTTTCAAAATTCATAACATATTAATAAAATTATATTATATTTTCTGATATTAAATTATTTTAATTTCATAATCCCGATGTATTACCTCTACAATGAGATGATAAATTAAACTCTCAATTTTTCTTCTGGTGAACTACCACCTCATGAACCAGTGGAATTTTTTCAATAACAAAATATCAAGGGTATATGTCAAGATATATTTAACATATTTATATTATATTAATGAAATTATTTATCTTCTATTATTATGATATCACATATAGATACATACATTCAACTATATGGTGGATAAAATAATGTCTCTTATGTATACAATGATCTACCACCATAGGAAGCGTTGTGAATAATATTTCACTTACACATTACATAAAAGATAGTAATGGTAATGTTAATGAATAAATTCTATTTTTTGACATAACCAAATAGAAAAAACGACAATATAAGTTATAAATTATTACCTTTTAATATATAGAAATAGAATAACATCCCTCGTGTGCATGTGTGGACTACCGCCTCCACAGAGAGATATGAGGTTGTTTTAATTTTATTCTACTAGGATTTTAATAAAGATATATTTGAATATTCCTGATATATATGAAATAATTATTATTCTGGAGACATTAATTAATATTATTTTTCATTTTATCATATCTACATAGAACAAAGGAAACAACAATAATGCATATGTATGACCTACCATCTCCATTAATACTGTAATAAATTTTCTCTCTCTATCATTAATATGCTACACTAAAGAAAAAATAGTATGTTATATTAATATTATTTTTATAACTCAAAGGTTTATTTAACCTTAATAAAATTAAGTTTACTAAAACTATTGAAGTAATATATTCATGATAAATATAGAAATTATTACTTGAACAAATGATTTTAAAAAATAATTGTTAATAAAATGTTGATAAAAGACTATAAGTACATAATATATTGTTTGATATATATTATTATGGTTATTTAATTGATTAAAAATAATCATTTATTAATTAAATTGGGGTTTTATATGCATACCATGGGTGTGAAAAATCGAGTATAGGTTTAATGTATCACTTTTACATTTTTCAAACATACACCATATTCACCAATTATTCAATTCTATAGAGTATATATTACCAATTTTTTTTATTTTATATCCTGAATATAATTATCTTCACAGTATTCAATGTTTAATTTTATGTCATATCTAAGATGGATCTTTATGATTCAAATGATAGTTATGTGTTATGAGTTTATTTATTAATCTAATCATTATTCAGGATTGATTTTTTTCCTTTGGAAAATTATTTCTTTTTCCCCTATTTAAACCAATATATCTCCATAACTAATTATTTTTTATTATAATTTCATGTATTATTATCATTTTTAAATTCCTTTGTTCAGAAAATGATTCAGAATATTTTTTCATAAATTCTGACTTTTTTTATCATCATTATAAAAAAATTTCATCAAAATCTATCTTTTTAGAAAATGATTTTAAAAGTCATGTTTAGTTTCTTAAAATGATTTATTAAGTGATATTTTACCCATATTTACTCTTAAAAATATATTTTAAAACTAATATTCATGTAATTTTCAAAATATATATCTTTTGGATTTTGTTGAAAATGTGAATAGAATATGTGTTTGAACGTTTATGGAAAGAACAAAATTTTACAATGTCATGAGCACTAAATGCTTGATTTCATAGTTTAGAGAGATTAAAAGGTTATATTAATGAATGTTTATTTTCAATATGGTTTTGAACTTTTTTAATTTTTTTCTTATGAGGAAAGGATCTTTTTCAAATGACATATTTTTATGAAATATTTATGGTCTTTTAATTCATTGAGGAAATAAACCCATTATTGTACTTATGATACATTGGGTAAATTTTGTATTGACATAATCTATAATAATTATTGGGATGATTTATGATTATATTTAATGAGTATGTACAATTTTTTAACAATTCACCATATCACTCTTGATTTTTTATTATTATGTTTATTTGATTTGGATATTAGAATTTCATATGTTTGTTTTCCAATAGGAATATTTATTTTTATTATGCTTCACCCCATTAATAAGAATAATTCATTAAAATTTTAAGGTTATAGGTGGATCCTAGTTATATATATCTCCTCTATGCATCGATATCTCTCAGAAGAACGATTATTTGGCCATATTTGATGAGTTTCTACCCACTGATTTAAACATCCATTTTAATGTTCGTAACGTTGTGTTTGACATGCCTACAGTTTATAATTTCCTTTCTTTTGAGCAAAATTATTGATATCCATGTGATAATTTGGTAACATATAATATTCATGGATAAGACTGATGTTCAAGTTATTAGTTATATGGATTTTTTTCATCATTTATTTCAACCATTTTATGCTCATTTTATTGATAAAATGGAGTATATTTTATTTATTTATCGTCCCATTTTAAATATGATATTTTTTTCCAGATAGTGTCTATTATATGCCTACAGTTACTGCACATCTGAAAACTCCCCTTTGTTATGTTGTATTTTCCATAGGATTCCTAGATTTTTTTATCAAAATATATGGATATGGTAAGGGAAATAATGTTATTATTGAAGAAAATATTTTAAATATTTTATGTTTATCCTATAATTTGAATATCAAGTATTTGTCGAGTTTAAAATGACTACTAAACTATTTTGTCCATTATGATGAATTAACTTTTATTTAGTTCCACTATAATAAGTTATTGGAGAGATACATGCTACTTGAGATGGGGTATTTAAAACATTTATTTGTATGGATGAAAATATTGATCTATTTTTTTAGATCTATTTATGGGACCCTATTTTGAACCATCATCTAGTAGTTTTAGTATCATTATTCATTTTAATAAATCATTGTGAGGTAGTTTTAATATCTCTTATCTCCACTATTATGGAACATGATGTATTTTGTTTCTTAAATTTGTTTTCTTATATTTTTTATATTCCCACTGGGTGATTTCTTGATAAATAACGTTTTGGATTTTTTTGGGATATTTCAGTAAATTTCAATACTTTTATAAATCACACTTTTTTAATGATTTTAATGTGACTATTTCAAAATTTAGTAATCAATTTTTTTAAAGGAACATGTAGATAATAGTTTTAAATGAGTGATTACTTTTAAAATCAATTTTAATAGAAAAAGACATTATTAGGTTTGTGAGAATTTATATACATAGGTGCGGTTATAATTTCCACTATTATGGTTGGATGGATTACTGTAAAAGTGTAAAAAATAACAATTTTGGATGGATTGTTGTCATGATATTCCACTAGAAATGGAAACATCATGATAGATTATCTTCTATAGGAATAGATGGGTGTTTATGTGAACAATAATAGTTGTATTATAATTATTAATGAATTAAAAAAATTATTATGGTTTTTATCGATTGGATTTTCTTGCGCAATTTTATAAAAAAATTTAACATGTTTCAAATTATTTTTATCTATTATTATTTCTCCTTTTTCCATGTGGAATAAGCATGAATTTCTTTGTGTATATCCAAAAATGTTTTACTCACACCAATCCTATGAAAATTTGTATGTGTGAATATTTCATCTATCAAGTTATTGAGAAAGAAATGTTTAATAATTTCACTAGTGAAGAAGAATGACAATTTGGCATTGATGGGAATATTGTAAATTGTTTCAAGTTAGGGTGATTCTTGGGATGATACGAATTCAAGGTCTTGATTCATATTTGTTTTTTAGTTTATCAGCGTTTATTCAATGTCTAGTTGTCAAACTAATTGTATTTATTATTGTATTGTTATTTGGGTTATATTATGTATACTCATTCATTAAATAGTTTTTATGAACATTGATATGTTATTTTTTAGGTTGTTGTATTTTATTAGAAACATCATCCCCCAAATTTTTGAAAATCCATTGGCATTCATTGGAAGTGTTTTGTGTCTTGGGGTTGTCCTTAATGGTTGGTGTAACTCCATCAATTACCAATATAATGAGTTGGTATGGGATTTTAAAAAATATATCAGACTTGGTTATTCTTATAATCCCCTATGATGTATGCAATGATATTATAATATCAGAACATGAAATGTGTATATAAAAAATATTTAGCTAAGCATTTTATTCTAAACATCGTATAAATAGAGTGTATGTGTAAAAAGTGTTATTAATAACATCTATGTGCCTTTTCATCTCATCTTTGTGATTTTAGAAAATGGGTTATTAAAAAAATGAATTGATTTTGAGAAATAGCACTTGGAATTTTTTTTTTCATTTTTACTTTAATGGTTTACAAAAAGAGTGAAAATGTTGATTTCTAAAAATACTCATTTTAATGCTAATTTATTATGGTGATTTTGATTTTTTCAATGCATCTATTACTAGTCTGCAATGACTAATTTTTTTTACTTATTGTTATAGATAATGAAATCGCTCATACCTCATAAGAGTTAATAAGAGGAAAATAAATAAATTTCGTTCGCACCTGAGGAGCTTGTGAAAAAAGGGTTGTTTTAATGAAGAATTCTTATTATTAAATCTGTAGTCCATAGAAATATGAAAAATGAACATCCAAATGTGTCTCGTGACATTTTGTTTTAGAAAGGGAATCTACACACATTTATAGGGGATTAAAAGCCGAAAAGAGTAGTGGTGTGACCAAATCATATGAATAAAATCCTTGAATTCTTGGGTAAGCTAGATAAGTTAAAATATAACCAAGAAAGTTATATGTATGATTGCATTTTATTTTTCCAATGGATGGATTTAGCAGCTCAATATAATGTCAGTCATGAAATAAAATGGTAATATTCTAAATAATTTATTAAAAAATAATTTTACCCCCATACATTCATAGTTTCCATAACAACTTATTTCACTATCGTAATAAATGTATCCAATCCTTTATAATGTATGTGGGTTTTTGTCTTAATGTAGTCCAAATTTCATGAAAATTTTCTCCTAGTGTTCCCTTGAAGGTATTATCCATAAGTATGGACTATGACCAAATATTCACTATTATATTTTTTTAATCATTATTACTAAAAAAATATTAATGTTAAATTTTTTCCTAGTGGTAGAAAAGATATTTCGTTGAATGAGAATATATGGATTATGTTTATCACCTTGGGAATATGTAGTAATTCAGATTATGTGAATAAGATGAATAGGGACTCCAACTTCACTGGTGGTGGAGGTTATTATAATCATAACTCATGACATATTAATTTTCCACCATGATCTAATATTAATCCGAGTAGTTTTGAATATTTCTTAATCTCACATATGAAATTAGATAGTATGGATCCTCCAAGATCATGTAAAAACTATATTCATTTGAGACAAATTCAATGTTTTTATCATATCATTCTAAATTTTGGTGCAATAGACATGTCTATTGTCTCTCAAACATCCTCTTCTTGAAGGGGGAAATCTCCCCCGAATATTTCTCCACCTTCGAAAATTGTGACTCCTACTGATTCTAGAATGACCATGTCTCATCATTTTATATAACCACATTGTGGAGGAAATTATCAGATATGACCTAATAAAGAGATTTATAATGCAAAATAGGTGTTTATGGATATCAATATGGACCATTGATTGAGTAAAATGTAATTATTTTGAATTCTAAACATCTGATATATTTGTTTGAAAGGGGTGAATCTCATTATTTTATCAATTCTCATATAGTAAATCATATGGTTATATATGTAGATATCATGTCTCATATTTGGAATATTTAGTTTTATTTTGGGAAAATTAGATTACAGAGACTTTAGGTGTGTTTCTTATGGTGTGCATTTAATGGAACTGAGTCCATATGAGATTTCATTATTCATGGGAAGGAAATCTATGACTTGATATTGGGAATGTATTTTTTTACATCATTATAAGGTCATGTAAAATATTATACCCATTATGTAATATTCACATTTTCAATTGATAATTAACATATCATTTAGTGTAATTTGATTGTGAATTCAAATATAATATATCTATTAGTAATGATCATTGAGACAAAATCTTATAAATTAGAAGAGGTTCCAATTGGTTCTATGTATAGAATCATAAATAAATTTGTTCATCCCATTTTTACCAATTTCAGATTACACTATAAAAAAATTCCATGGATTTCCCCCTGAATGAGAAGTGGAATTTATGATTGATCTTCTACTAGGTACCAATCCTATTTCACATATTTGTTATTAAAATAAAATAATATATTTTAGAGAACTAAATTTCCAACTTAATATGATGGAATTAAATTTTTAGATTTGACAGAGAATTTACCCAAGGGAAGAAGTAAATTTATATATAATAGTTTGATGGATCCCTAATGATTTTTTATATTATCATATATTAAACAATGTTACAATAAATAATTATTATCCTATAACATGAATGAATTATTTGATTGATCAATATAAGGGATCTGTTTTTTTCCTTAAAATTAATTTATGATCAGGGTATCATAAATAATGTGTTCAAAAGAGGAAACTCTGAAGAAAACCTTCAAAAAAAGTTATTCCCATTTTGAATATGTTAATATTTTTCTTTGTCTTAAATATTGACCCTTTATTTTTATATAATTAATGAATATAATGTTTCATTGGAATCTTGATTCCATTATGGTAGGATTCTTTGATGATATTATTTGGTACTATATGATTAAATTGGATCTTGGGAAAACTTCCCTATAGTGTTTGGAATCATTAAGGAACATTGTCTTTATTCTAAGATCTAAATGTGTAATTTATAGTTAAAAAGATTTATATTTCCAATGTAATGTCATTTCTAAAAAAATATTTTCTATGGACACTAAAAATATAGAATCTTTTATCTCATGAAACCACCAATGATTTTTTTATATACACAGTTTCTTTTTCTTATCTTGATTATGCTGAATCATTATTATTTTCTTTTCACATTATTCCTCCCTGATTATAGACTCCACAGGGAAATATGTTCCATTAAAATGGAATGAAGAATTCCATATATAATTCTATGAACATATATTTTATTAAATATTATCAGCTATCGTAAAATTGTTAATCATAATATAGGTGTATGTGGACTATTTCCATGCATCACGATCACTTATATGTCCTGTTTTTTGGAAGAGAGGCCATGTTGGGTCTTAAGGCTCAATATCATTGTGGGTTCATTATGTAAAATACCCAACACATGATTTAGGATTGGGTATTTTATTCCATTCTATTAAAAATCAAATCACAGTCTTATTTCTTAGACGTTTACCATTTTTATGGAACCATTGTGTTTGAAATACATTTTCTTGAAATTATATTTTAATATAACTCAACATTGTTGGATGAAATATGTAGAGATGTTTTTTTCGAACATGATGTTCACACCAACTAAAGGAATTACTTTGGAAAATTTATTTAGTATGAATTCATATAATCTATATTCAAAAGAGGCTTCAGATAAATGGATTCTAATATTGGTCACTACTTAGATTCCCCTGGATAGTAAAAATTATCATAATGTGTAATATTTTCATTCTGGATTCATATATTATTAATTGTTTTGAGTAAGTTACTGATGATCAATCAATACATCTTTAATGTTTTACCATGAGGTAAAAACTCAATGGAGGGGATACAATTATTAGATATAAGCTAGATGGGAGATAAATAGTGATGATTTAAATGATATTATCATACCTCTATAATATGTAGAATATATTCAGTCCATCTACTACCATTCATGGTGTGATGTTCATTTAAGAATCCAAAATTAGTATAATTAACTATGAGAATAGTTTTGGTGGGCTGTAAAATACTTGATGAATGCCCTTGGAAGACAATTTACCTTGAGCATAGATTACGATGAAAAAAGGGAAGGATATTCCAAATATATGATACAAACATTGGAATACATGTTTAGAGAATATATGATAGATTTCTGTTCCTCGCGGGAGGATAATATACCATTATTTTTGTTATAATATAATAAAAATTACTATGGATTGATATCTAAGGATCTTTTAGAAGCATTTTATGGTTTTCCATATCATTCAACACTTTTCATGGTAGAAAAAGATGATACATCACTTCGCATACCTATCCTATTGAAAGATACAATAGAAATGATTCAGATGATACGAAATATAAGGGATATAGCTTATATTCATTTCAATACATTTGATGATCGGTGTCAATGAATATTTTTTTTGGATATGTTTTCTTGAAAATATTACTATATTTAGGGGTTATCATTTTATAAAACTAGTAATGTATTCTCTAATATATATTTTCAACTTTGAGATTCATGATTGATTCAGTAATGGGGATTGTCAGTTTTCTTTTGTAGCATGTTTTTATTCTATGCATAATTTGACTAATGTATCTCAAACAAAGAACAGCTATCATGACCCATACTATATGATATGATGGGACTATGTTTATCTTGAATTAGATTCTAGCATGATTCATATTCTAATAAAAATTTCATATAGGTAGAATATTCTTTATCAAGGAAAAAAATTACATTCATATGTATTAAAAGGATGTATGGTATGATTTAGGACATGAAATGGTAGAATGAAAACGAAATGTTAGATTAATGGACCATGCTATACCAAAACAACATCATTTATTCAAATTTTTAGGACAAAAATATTTTTCTGGGTGAATTTAACACATCCAATTTTAGGTAAATTTTCATTATATTAATTTTTGAGCATATATAATTCTTGTGTCTATATTCACGAGAAATTGTGGGTTCTTACATGGTTTTGGAGATAGTTATATTTTTTGGTATGGATTTTTTAATGATAATAGGGTATCGTCATTTCTACTTGGACACTATAGTGTAGGGGTTTTTCCAAGAGTGTGGGGTCTAGAGAAATGGATTTCATAGATAATACCTTATATGGAATGTTTTTTCTGTGGACATGGTATTCAATATACATGAATGATTTTAATGTTTTTTAAGGTATTCTTTTATCATATTTTCTATAGGGGGATATTTTTTGGTTTTTTAAAATGTTATACACTTTGGTGAAATGGTTTTGTAGTGCTATGTGCCTCCCAATAAAATGTGGCTCTATATAGTGGAATTTTCTAGAACTATCGAAGGGGTTGACTATGTTGGCTACACTATAGTCCATAGAGTAGTGCTTTGTGGTCTGGATAGCAGGTTCATAGCCTAGTAGGAATACACTGTATCCCAGGGGCACTGTACCATGTTCATTTGAAAACATTGGGGTGTAGTGGTTCTCAATCTTACTTGATTTGTATTATAGTTGGCATTAAAGTTATGAAACCATCATTTGTCATATAATTTCCTAGATTCTCGATATTTTCCTTCTCATTAGTCTTGAGATACAACTCCAATAAGCTTTAATGTAAATTTTTTATGAATTAATGTGCATTAGATATATGTAATAATATGTGAGTCCTTATTCAATGTCATTCATCCTTTTTCTTCTTAGATGTAATCTAACCGTCTCTCTTAGATCATAGTTCCATTCCATTATGGATATATATATGTTCTAGGACCTGAATCATGATGAATTTTGAATTAATAAATTTAATGTAATATATTGTGGACCAGGACCGAGATGTTTAGATGTTGTTATTTGTTATATCAATTGTTGAGAGGTAGGTGTCATCTCTCTCATCTCCAAAGTTATATAATGTTAATGATATTATTTATTGAATGGTTTTATTGAATTTTATATTGTCTCACTGTGTAATTTCTTATAGGAAACCATTTTTTTCCTATTTTGGATTTTCGGAAAATTTCACGACTTTTGGAAAACCCTATTTTCTGGTAATTTTAAATTGAAAATTGAAAAATTATTCAATGGATTTGATGCATGATACATGGTGATAAAAAAATCTATAATAAAATATTTATTTTTTTTCAATTATTTGGCATGGACCATTTCATGATTTGGTTAGCCTGAATTTATGCTCAATATTATGGAAATAAGTACCACCATCAGGGTTGGACAGATTATAGTCAGGTAAAACCACTATCATGTTTGGATGGAATATGGGAATACGGTACCACTTTTAATGGTAAAACCTCAAATGTGTGTGCCATGTGAGAATATATGGGTGAATTCACGTGCACAAACTTGGGAAAATTGTATGTGAAAAATGAATAAATGAAAATGAGGTTGTTTAGGGGTTTTCAGACATTGTATTACTTTTGGAATTTATAATATATTTTAATTATATTTAAATTTTTTATATCAATTTTTGTGACATGTTTTTTCCATCTTGAAATTTTTGTGAAGTCATTAGGTAAATTCAACAAAATCGATACTCACCCCATACTTGTGAACACTATTTTGATAGTAGATTCCATATTCTAGGATATGGGTAATGGAATGAAGAGTTATGTCTATAGTGCTTTATCATGACAATGGGGCCATATATATGATATCTTAGGATGGATCTAGTTATGGTTATGCATGTGATGATACCAAACTGATGACTTGATTCATGTTTTCATTTTTTCATTGAGTTTATACAAAGTTATTTTTTTCACTCCATCATTTTTTATTATGATTTGGGTTGAATTATTTTTACCCTTTCATCATATAGTTATATTGGATGATGATGTTTTATATTGTCAGGTTGTTTTATATTTCTATTAAATTCCCCACTGAAATTTATTCTAATACCATTTAATTTATTCTGAACCATTTGTTTCTTTTGGATGTCACATTTGGCTAGTGCCACTCTATATCTTCTCAAACAAATTAATTTTAGAGGGATTATAAAAAAGTAGGAAAAAATAAATCTTCATCATGGGTATTAATTGTGATAAGGATATGTCTTTCTGGGAAATATAACATATATAGCCTATTTATTATAATTGTAAAAGATGTTACATATGTATTATTATTTTATATAACAACTCGAAGGTTGTGGATGAAATAAAAACATAACTATATGATACATTTTTATTAATTATAACAAATATTGTGTTATTAATATTTTGAAACCATTACTGAAATAATATCAATTTAAATATATTAAAATCCATTACCTCATTGTCATAGAGAATTATAAATTTTTTAAGGATAATTTAGAGGAAATGAAAATAATTTACACGTAGATAATATAATTATAAATTAGGATATGAATGATTCGTTCTATAGCTGGATTGCATTTTTATGAGCATATTATTTCCCAATATCACTTTAGGTACAGGTTTCACACATTTCCATATTCCTTAAATTTAATTTAATTATAATTAATGATATTGAATAATTATTATTTTTGACTAAGAATGAAAAAAAATAGATTTATGTGATATTTCAATTAAGAGATTCATGTCGATATGTAGGTATGTTCAAATTATTTTTCCAATAGAGTATATTGATAAAAAATTGAAAAGGGGTATATTAATGTTCTTTGATTGAGAATAATTGTACATTTAAGAATATGGATATAAAAATGTACTTAATATTAATGAAGATCTTATTATTTATGATCATAATCCTTTTCAATATATCTCATTATAGTAAGATATGGATTTACCTAAAAATAATTATTTATATTTTATTGAGTCAATAGAGATGTATTAAACAAGTAACATATTATTACATTTTTTTTATTATTTATAGATTCATCAGTTTTTGAATAATGTTCCTAATATATTTATTTTCAATATAGAAACAGATATTTTAATATTTATGGGATATCTCCATTATTTAATGGAATACAAAATTCCAAATAAAATGGAACCACAATGTGGTGGAATACAAACCATATTTTAGTTTTATTATATGTAACTTTTATTAAGAAAAAAATAATGGAAAGGGTTTTCTCCCACGAATTCATGAGATGAAGAAAAACAAACACCATCATCTGAGAGGTGAAATCATTATGGAGGATCTAGAAACTATTTTATAATTCAATAAAAAGTTCATGGTTATATAGAAAGGTTAATTAAATGATCTCTAACAAACATTCCACTTAATATGATTTAAAATGGTCATGGTTATATTTGTTAAATCGTTTGAAAATTTTATAAATATTTGGTTGGTAGAAATATGACAATGCTTATGATAAGGGATAAAATAAAAGATCATTCAATTCATAATCCATAACATATATAAAAAAATGTTTGGTTTCACTAGATTATTTTTGGTACTAGTAATAATGGATCATAGTCTTGTAATCATGGATTTAATGAAGCTTATAGATATTTTAATCCGAACATTATTTTTTAAAAATAAATAATCCCAAATATTATTCAATGATAATACAATTCATATCTAAATTATATTCAAATATTTCAGAGGCTGGTGATTTTGAATTTTGTTTTTTGATCCAAGGATGAAAAAGTGAAACCAAATTTTAGTTTGTGAAACCATAACATTGTTTGTTAAACACATTATTTAATTAGGGTTTCACTACATAAAACAGTGATATAGGGAATTATAATTTTTATAGATTATCATATATGTTAAAACATTATATTTTATAGTAAAAATGGTGTTCACAACATTAAAGTATCAAATAAACTCAAATAATAATGAATAAAATGACATATTTAACCTCACACACATTTACAATCATTTACAACATTATATTTTATTATAACATCTTGTATGAAGAGTAATACTATCTTTCTAATTGATTACTTTTTTTAATAACAACACAATGGTTTTGATATGTTGGATATCATCCATTGATTAAAAATTACTACACAATAAAAAAAATCCACGATCCTTGTAAAAATGTCATGATTTCATATAAAATTCTTTCTTATTATAATATCTCACATAATTATTTTATTGATATATTATCTATAAGGTTAACTATATAAAAATATAAATATTTTTATCTGAGGGTTTTTTAACCTAATTTTACCACTTATTCATCTCATTATATTTAATTCTCAACCATGCACATTAATCTTTAAATTGATGAAGATGTTGCATGAATTTTAAATTATTATATTGTTATTTAGATAAAAAAATTTATTGAAGTTGTTTAATGGAGTCAAACACATACCGGGATTGAGGAAGAATAAATGTATTGTTTGAAAAATGGTTGATGAGGGGTTCTATATGATTTATATAGATTGGGAGTCTAAAATCAATGGTCATACCATTATAGTTCCCTAATATATTAAAAGTGTCATATTATAACGGAATAGTATATTATAATGGAAATATGTGGCCATTTATTCAATCAAAAATTTTAAATTGTGTCAATACCATCATAGCCACATTTTTCATAACATAATGATATTCTTAATTTCAAATGAATTTATAAAAATCGTTTACATATAGTATAAAACGTGATAATAGTTTAGGTTCATGAAGAATAAAATGAATCTTATTCTAGGAAATTATTGAAAAATAATTCATGGATATATGAGCTCATAAATAGAAATGCATAGGAACCAACATTAGTATGGCTTCATAGTATTTTTCTATAATATTTTTCTATATTCAATGATGATGATAAATTTCTGTTGGTAAAAATTATGACAATTTTTTTTATTTTATGAAACATTAAATATATGGAGTGTAATAGTTTAAAATAATATCAATTTAATTATTTCATACGTGATATGTAATTATTGTTTCGAGTATTGGATAAAGTTTATAAATATATTTGGGTAAAATATGGTAATTGTGTTTGACTAGATTTACAACATAAACCTAATAAAATTATGGAATAATGTATAAAAATCTCATATAATTAGATAGCTCATATCATGTTCCTTTATTTAGATCATCCAATGGATTTTTGAACACAATTTTTGAATTTCATATTTGATTAGATAAGTATGAATGTATCTATAATGATTTGTAAGAGGATGTATAGGGACCATTGGAATGTAAATTATCAAAATATAATGTTTTCAAAAAATTTACATATATCTATAATATTTCAAATAAATGTGATAATCTATCTTTTATGTCTATGATGGGTTTCACTATAGGGTATGATGATGAAGAATTTATTATTTTTCTTTTGGATAATTATTAATGGATGTTAACAATAAGTCATAATTTCATATTAAATAAATGGATATTATACTAAAATTGGATCTTGCACGAAAAATAAATTGATAACAAAGAATCTATAAATCATGATCATTTTAATGACTTTGGAATTCTTTAAATACCAATTAGTTTTGGGATTACTAATTATTTATAGGAACTAGTTATTATGAAAGGAGTTCATGTTGGATATATTGTATAGGTTCGATAACATTCAAATGTGTTGGAATATTTAAAATCTTATGAAACATAGATGAGTTTTTTTAATGATATGAGTTAATCCTATGGTACAGTTTAGGATTATATCCATTTTTTGATGATTGGTGTTGGTCATATAATCAAAAATTCACTATTGTATTCCAAATAATAGGTAGAATCTAAAATCCCAGAAAATTTATGATGCTTAAGGGGAGTGAAATGGAATAATTAAGCAATAATGGAATATATTAACTCCTTAGTAGTAAGAAAATTCAATTTTATTTGTCTAATAAAATGGAGTAAACAAAATATATTAAACGAATCCAAATATTATAGAATGATGTGGATTGTAGATAATTATTTAAAATGATTTTTCTTGTGTTAAAATATCAATAATATATGAATCCATTTTAGCAAAGTATTTTTCCTAATGGGGAAGCATATAAGATTCGAAATATTTATCGGAATAATATCAAAGGATGTTATATACAATAAAAAATAATATTTCATGATTAAAATATTTAATGGGTATTTAAAAAAAATTATAATTATTTAAACCCATTTACTTTATTTTTTTGAAAATATAACATAGTTTCAAAACATAATCATTGTTCCTATGTGATAAAATAACCCCCAAAAATGTAAATTGTGATTTTATTCTTTCTATAATGATTGGGATTTTATATTTAACATTATTGATTATTATTATTACATTAGTTAATTTTGTGAAGTGTATTTTATCATATTTATCGTATATATGGATAATATATACATAATAAATCCTTATATGAAATGTATTATTGGGATGAAGATGGAGATGGTTAGATCAATTAAGATGAACGATATTTTAAAATAAAAAAAGATTCATGATTATGAATTAACAGAAAATGCATATGATCTATAATGTTGAATCAATATGAATATATTTCAATGCTTTTTGGAACATATAGCATATCTATATAAAATATATTGATGATTATGTTGTACGGTAAGTTCAACTTACCTAAAATAAAGTAAAACATAGTTGGTGATGAGGATAAGTACATGAAAACGGTTTTATATTCATTTATGGTCAAAAGAGTGATGTATTTCATGATTTTTATAATGTCTTATATTATTTATGTAGTGGGATTTTTTATTATGTACATGTCAAATATAAGGAAAGTGCATATGGAAGATGTAAATTGGATACTATTGTATCGAAAGAGGGTCATATAACTATCTATACATATTGGAATACGATCCAACATAGATATATAAAAATTTCGACGATATATGGGATATATATAGGTGAATATGTACAACATGAAATGTATTAACTTATATTGGAAAAATAGTCTTCTTGATTATATGATTATAAATAATTGTTCTAATTTCCACAGCATACAATCACTAAATGGATGAAACGAAGGTTGTGAAGATGATTATATAGTTTTCTAGTATATTAGTGAAAATTATAATTGATATAGAATAAAAAAAGTTTCTTTATGTTTGTTATAGTGAAATCTAACATACAAAAAAATATTATTGTAATCAAAGATAAAGAATAATCAGTTGAAGTATCAATTAATTAAGAGTGTTTTATAGGACGTATTTCTATAACTATGTAAAATATGTGGGAGTAAAAATATAGTAGAAAATTTGGAAATTATTATAGTCTTAGAATGTAGGGGTAATTTCAATCTCTAAATGGGACACGGTAGATCTCAATTGACCAAAAGACCACTTCTTCAACTAACGTGGATGGACAGAGATGTTAAAAATATGATTAAATGAATGTTCATGAAATAATTTCCAAGTTGTATATATATGTATTGTGAATCTAGTTCTCATCCTGGTACATTATTCCCTAGAGTATATATAAATAATATATAACATTAGTGGCGTAGTCATTGATAATAATCTATTCGAAAAAAATATCAATGATTGAGTATTATATCAAGTAAATAAATATTTGATTAACATATATATGTAGTTATTTAGTTATGTTCTAATTTTCATGGTACCAATAATAAGATATAATGAACAAGATTATCAGTAACAAATAACAATATATTATTAATAAATTATTAAATATGCATGTTTAACAGGTTTTATCATATTATTATTTTGTTTTCACATTATAATTTAGTCGCTATGTACATGTATTAATTAATAATCTAAAATTTTTCTCTCATATAGTAATTTATGAAATCTTGAATAAATCCAGAGTTTCTCTCCCCTCTCTCACATATTTGATAACAATGATTCTCCCTGTATGTAAGGTATATTCTAAATTGCATTAAATTGATTATTATTTTTATGTTTTTTTTCTTCCATTATTCTCTACGCATTTATATTTTAATTTTCATGAATAATTAATGGTCGATATAAAGCATGAAATTACTATCATACAATAATAATTTATTTTTGCATACTGTTATTTATCTGATCTAAATATCACTGTTAAATTTTAGAAGGTATGACTTTGTTATATATATAATAGGATTTGGGACTTTTAATAGTTTTTTTAATATAATAAAATTCCATCAGATAAATAGATAATATAATTCATGATAACTCATTCCATGATACAAATTGTTTCAGCCACATACATGTTAAGAACTAATTTAACCTAATATCATACACGAGAATACTTGTCTATACTATTAGAAGTCTTACACGGATTGTCTACTAGAATCTATAAAACAATTATTATAATAGTTGAACAAGTTATCATAGAGTCTACAAAATAGAAAACTCTTATGAGTATGATGTATCAATATAAATGAATTTTTTCACACCCTACTCACTTGCCTAGGTTATCCTCTATGCAAACACTCTCAATCATCCTAAAAACATATAGATAAGTTTAAACTAAACAATACATGTAAATAGGATCACATTGGGTTAACATGATTTTGAGAAGAATCATATATGCATATAAGAACATTTTTAGCATTGATTTATTACAATTTTATGTTAAAAATATTTACCACATAATTGATAGATATAAATGATATCTTTATACTTTTCTCTTCCACCACATTCTATACAATGTACATGTGGCCCCAATCCAATATTATAGTGGTTCATATCTAGTTTTCTATTAATGAGAAATTCTTATCATTATGGACATGACACCATTGAACCATGGTGAATATTGTTTTCCTATAGATACTTCAACAATTATTATGTCATCCTGTGAACTATGAATGGCTACCCAACACTTTTAAAAATAAATAATTATTTAATTATCATTAACATAAATTGAACATATAATAATGATTTGGACACTACCCTCTATCGATAGATACTAGTTTTCAATCATATATTCATTCCCTAGTGAATTAGATTACCTCTATAATGATTCCCACTGCTAAATAATTGGAAGAAGATTTTCATTTTGGGGTATCTGAGTAGTTAAACCGGAACAAGATTTTTAATTTTTGAAAACTTCTCAAATAATGTATTCATTATGTAAATCATGTTAACATGCCAACACATTATTACATCCATTGATATTTTAATTCAAACACATTTAGTACTCTATAACTCTTTATGTTCACCAATTCTCAAATAAGGAACGGAGTTGCAACAAAAATTCCAAAAAACAATGTTTAACATATCCTCTATATTATTCCATTATTTAATCTTCCACAATTCAATCACATAATCATATATAATATTCTTGAGGTATTGGTATTCTATGTAGATTTTTTTCTTACATGAATTAAAATATTATGGGAAATTGAAATTGATATTTGACCAACAAAAAGACATTCCACCCTACTAGAGTAATCCATATTACTCCATAAATCATATAAACCATGTTTAGTTCCTTATCGATTCAGTTACTAAATTATACATAGCTTATATTAAACAAAAAATAAAAACTAATTGAAACCTAGGTATCCATTAAAAATTTGTTCAAATATAGGTGGACACAAACCCATTTTGATCATCTAGATAACTAAATCCATAGAAACATAGATTTGAATATAACCATGACATGGATCATCTATAAAAAATATAATTTTCCTATATTAAGATACATCTATGTAATATCTGACCATTTTTTAATCCATCTAATTCTCTCTCCAAAGATTTTACATGAAATGGATCATTAATCCCATTTCAAACTCAATGTATAGTCTGGAACATATCACGTCATTTATTTGAAATCCTACTACTAATGAAAATGGAACTCTTTCTTTATAGTGGACCTCATATTTCATTTTATTTTACATTTTCTGTGGAAATTATATGTTTTCATCCATTGTATTTGTGAATGATCTATAGATAAAAAAACAAAGCATCATTACTATATGTAGGATATAGTATCATTGAGATAGAACTAATGTATCTACTTCACTATCCCTATCAATATTCCTAACAAAAATTAAATATTCAAAATTGTAATAGTTCATCTTAAATCATCCAAAAAATACTTTTATTCAGCACTATAATCTTCAAAATTCAATTTCAAGTGAAAAACATATCATCTATGTGGAAGAGGACTCTCACGACCCATCCCTCGGGGCCCGTGTAGTGACTACCCCAATTTGTCCTTCCATAGGACTGGGGATGGTGACTAGCACTGAAAAAATGTATCCCTAATATGGGAAGGCGTTTCCTTTTTAACCTGTATAGACACATTATAATAACACAACAAGAAGCATCCATGAAGTAAGATGCTATATTAAAAGTGTGATGAATGTAAAGGGGCTGAAATACAAGAACAACTGAAGTCTACAAGTAGAAATGAAAGTACATATATGACTAAAAAGTGAAAAACAGCTCCTAGATCATCCAATGAGGATCCAACCTGAAGGGTAGGTGAAAATCAAGATCAGTAGTCCTTGCGTCACTTCATGCCAAATAGTCCACCTCTTAGCACCGTCCAGTCCCGGCTCACTCATCCTCGATCACTGTTTTCCTTCATCTGAAGGCAAGACACATCAAGGTGCGGGCGAAGGCCATGTAGGGGTGAGTATAACGATAATCAGTAGGGACCCTGAGACACCCGATGGTCTCCTAGAGTTCCACAAAGGAAAAACGACAAATCAAGACCTCAATCTCAATGCACGAAGAAATAGAAATCAACACTACTTAGGTACATGCCCATATATATACCTATGTTATCAAGGCATAATCATCTCATTCATGATGGAGGAATACCACAAAGGTTACACCACGAAGGTAGAAGTACCACATAGGTTAGACAACAAAGAAAACACCATGAAGGTAGAAGTACCATTCTGGTAACACCATGAAGATAGAAGTACCACATAGGTAACACCATAAATATAATAGTACCACATAGGGAACACCATGAAGATAGAATTACCACATAGTTAACACCGCGAATATAGAAGTACCACATAGGTAACACCATGAATATTGAAGTATGATACAGGTAACAACATAAAGGTAGAGGAATCAGCTCACACAAGGTATATCTTATGTACAAAAGTACAGATGATTAGTCGAAAGAGTGATCATCTTATTCTATTAACTAGCACTGCTTCTGAACCACACCGGGACGATAGGTAAATAACCCATGTTGACCCACACAGGATCTGAACCACACATGATCTTATATATGGTGACCCATAAAGGTTCAATAGTTTCTAAACCACACCGGATCGATGATCTTTCTTCACGTTACATCCTGCCACAGGATTCCATGCACCCGATGCACATGAGTTCCGTATAATATGTCTCTTGAGATATCAGTCATACCTCCACTACCACTAAGCTCCACAATGGAGTAACCCAAATAACATTCATGTTGTAAGGTTTCCAATGTGATAGAGGGTGCATCAATCGGATGTCCGGACTATGATTTATAAGTGTTTTAGTTCATGTGGCCCTGTTAGATTCATGCTCTATCCAACCCACCCATACACCAATATTTTCCAAAACACAAGTGAAGTATAGAAAAAGGACCGTCTCGGTCCAAGGATCCCAACACCATAGACAGTTCATCAAACGGATGCCCGATTCTCATGTTATGTCCCTTTATGTGTTTTTGGGTCATGTTGGGCCCGGTTCCTGTCTGACTCGGTCGGACCGACCCGACCCGCTATTTAGGCATCCAGGCCGCATGAGACACGACCCAGAGAGTGGCTTCAGGGCCATGTCAGGCACAACCCATAATGGGGTAGTCCAGCCGTGGTCCACCCGAGCAGGCATTGGGGGAGAATTTACCCCCGGTATCCCGAATATCTTGGAGGGCATTCAACATTCTGAAATGGTGACACCATATGGGTGACGCCTGATTGTTGTGTAACTTTCTAGGTAGGTGGGGGTTCTTCATATACTGCAGCATAGGCCACACCCCTCTACTCACCGATGGCGCGCTGGGCATGCCGCCTTCCTACTCACCGGTGCAGCGCTAGTCGCACCGCCTCCCCATACATGGACGACCGATGGGTCGGCCTCCTCCTCCGATGTTGTGGATTAAACGGTGCCATGGAATATTTAATCTGATCACCGGTTCAAAAGTTATAAAATTTTTCTCATGAATTTACTGAACATAACTTAAAAAAATATCACAAATTCATTTTGGGCACACCGGGCCTCAGAATCACGCGCCTTCAATTTTCACGGACTCTTGATAATTCCATATAATTAAAAAAATACATAGAAAAGTATGGGTCCTTATATTCTCCCCACTTTAGGGATATTTACCCCCTAAATCCAAAATATAGACAACGAAAACATATGGGGGGTACTGAGCTTGAATATAACCCTCCCACTCCAGTGTACTCTCTTAGAGGTTCTCGTGCTGCCAACGAACGCGCACCCGATGTATCGACCATCCACAAAGGACTCACTCCTGTCAATCCTCAATCTCTACTGGAACCTCTGCAAACATCTCCCCATCACAAAAGTCTAGCTTGCTGAGGTCGATAATGTGTGATGGTTCATGCACGTATCTCCTCAGCTGGGATACATGAAAGACGTCGTGCACCCTCTCAAACTACGGTGGATGTGCCCAGTGGTATGCCAACCCACCGGTCCTCTGTTGTATTAGAAATGGTCCGATAAACCTCAGTGACAACTTTCCACATTGTCCAAATCATTGTAGTCCATGCTGAGGTGAGATTTTCAAGAATACATGGTCCCCCACCTAGAACTCCAAAGGTCTCTGCCTCAAGTTAGCAGAAGACTTATGTCAACTCTGTAAAATCTTCATCCACTCCTGGATGATCTTAACCTTCTCAGTTGTAGCCCGTACCAACTCTGGACCCAATGGTGCTAACTCCCCTGGGTCCGTCCAGTATAGAGATGATCTGCTAGGTCAACCGTATAAGGCCTTGAATTGTTCCATACCGATGGAGAAGTGATAACTATTGTTGTATGAGAAATCCGCCAATAGAATGTGATCCTCACAACTATGGAAAAAATCTCGGATTCAAGCACAAAGCATGTCCTCTAGAGTCTATATGGTTCGCTCTATGTGAACATCTGTTTGAGGATGAAAGGAGGTGATCAAACGTATCTGAGTCCCGAATGCAACATGTAATACTTTCCACAACTGAGATATGAAACATGTGTCATGGTCAGAGGCTATCTTCAAGGGAACCCCCATGATGTCTCACAATCTCTTATACATTGAAGCATCCCAAGCCCTCTACATTTCCATGATCTCAGATAGGTAGGATGTGGTCCATCATGGTGGTTCGGTCAACGATCACCCAAATTGAATCTTGTCCCCCGGACATTCGTGAATTCCATATCAGAATGGCAATGAAGAACCATCCCCCTTCGACTCTGGCACCTCTAGTGGTTGTGCTAATCCTGCTAGAACCTGATGCTCATCCTTTACTAACTAACAAGTAAGGAATCAAGAAACAATACCATCCACAACATTCTTCATCCCTGACCACCAGTGGTGACGCCGATGGTCCTGGTAAATCATCACCACACAGGGATAAACTGCCAGGTGGGACATATGGAAATTCCTCTAAAACTCATCTCACAGTTCCACTAGTACCATGGTTCATCCTCTAAATAGGATTATGTGTTCCCTACGTTTAGAAAATGCTCAAGTTCCTATCCTGAGGATATCTGAGAACATCGAGCCTCACAATCAATGTCCCTAAGCTGCGCCTCTCTAACTCACTAAAGGATTGGGGGAGTGACAGTCATAAACTGCAGGTAAGCTGCTCCATCATTATCCGTGAATTATATCTACAAGTCAACTAACTGCTTTGTCACCTCACTCAGAAACTGTATAATAGAACTCCTGTTGAGTGAATATGCAACCATGTTCTCCTTACAAATAGTGCATACTACCTCAATGTAATAGTCCTGGAGGAACTCTATCCATCATCGTTGTCTCAGGTTCAAGTCATTCTAAAAGATTATATACCAGAGACTCTTGTGATCAGAGTAGAATGTAAAATGTTTTCCCATCATGTATTGTCACCACATCATCAAGGATAATACCGCTGCTGCTAACTTCAGGTCATGGGTAGCATAATTATTCTTTTGATGTCTCATTTTTCATGAGCGGTAGGTGATCACTACTCACTCTAGCATCAGGACACACCCATGTCTGGTCCATGATGCGTCATTGTATAATACATACCCAACGCCCTCTTCTTGTATCTTCAAGATGGGGGCACTCATCAATCTCTACCTCAGATCCTGGAAACATTATTGGCATCTATCCATCCATATGAAGGGTTTTCCCCTCTTCATCAATGCTGAAAAGGGAACCACAACACTGGAAAAGTCATGAACGAATCTCATGTAGTATCTAGCCAACCCCAGGAAACTCTGCACGTTGGTCATAATCCAGGGTGGCTACCAAGAAAGCACAACCTCTATCATCGTTGGATCCATAATAACTATAGCCTCTGATATAACGTGTCCCAGAAAGTGGACCTCTCATATCCAAAACTGGAACTTCGAGCGCATACCATAAATCTGGGGCTCTCAGACTGTATCTAGAACTATCTATAGATGACAGGAATGCACCTCCTCCGACGCTGAGTATTTCAAGTTTTCATCAATGAAGAACACCACAAAGAGATCAAGTCCTGGCTAGAAGATCCGGATTATGAGTCCCATGAACACTGTTGGGTCGTTGGGTATAACGAAAGGCATAAGAAAGAACTCATAGTGGCCATACCGACATATAAAGGCCCTCTTCTACAAATCCTCATCTCATAACCTGAGTTGATGATAGAATGATCTGAGATCTATCTTCAATAACTAATGAGATCCCTTCAGCTGATCGAAAATATCACCAATCTTCAGAAGTGGATACTTGTTCTTTATAGTTTCCTGGTTTATGTACCGATAGTCTACACAGAGTCTCAAACTCCAAACTGCCATTATAGCGATCAAAATCATGGCTTCCCATAGAGAAAAATTGTGCCTTATGAACCCCCTTATTTGAAAGTCCTCTAACTGTACCTATAACTGACGAAGCATCGCATGATCCATCTGATATGCTAGTGTAGATATTGCTTTCGTCCTAGGGTATAGGTCGATGTAAAAGTCTACCTCTTTGAGAGGAGGTAGTCCCAAAACAACATCAGGGAAAAAATCGGTATACTGGTCCAATACTACAGGATTGCTCCGACGTTCAACATCAAATTCCCCAAGGGTAAGTCTGGCCAACTAAAGTGTGATCAGTTTCACCCTTCTTTGGGTAAGTCCATCATATGATGCAACAATTCCCTTCTTGTCGGTGAAGGAAAAACTGGTCCCATCCTCGTGGACACACCACACATTACTTCTAATATAATAAATATGAGCATGGAAGGTGGATAACCTTTCCATACCCATGATGACATCGTAAGGACCCGACCCCTCTACTAGAAGATCCCAGCCGAAGCTCTTGCCTCCTAGAGTGGTGTTGTTGGTACACCACTCGAATTTGTTAACACAGTAAGAGGCCCTGCACCGAGGCCTCATCGCTCGATGGTCTGTCATCATGTACACTCATGGGAATCCTAGATGGATCACTACGTGGAGGAATACTGAAAGAGAATAGGTTTTCCATGGTCAATAAGTTATACATATTTTGATGACTCAAAAATTCCAAAAGAAAAACTCATCAAAAACACAAACAATCAGTGTTTCTGGGATATGTGTCTGAAAAAAAACATAGGGTCCTGGTGTTTGGATATGTCGCCTGTCATTCCAACACAGGATTCAAGAAATTGAAAACCACACAAATAACACTGAACACTATTTCTATATAGAAAATATCATATTTCTTGTTCATCAGTATAACTGACTCCCCTGATACCACTTTCTTAATATTCGTCCATCGGGGCCCATGTCGTGACTACCCCAAGCCCGCCTTCCATTGGCCAAGGAAGGTGACTAATACTAGAAAGGTGAATCCCTAATACCGGAAGGAATTTCCTTTTTAACCAGTACATACACACAGTCCAAGAAAACTACAAGAAGAAACCACGAAGTAAACTACGGTAGTAAAAGTGTGCTAAATGTAACGGGGCTAGAATACAAGCCAAACTAAAAAGTAAAAGTAAAACTCAAAGTATTGATTCACGTGAAATGTGAGAAATATCTCTTGGATCATCCACTGAGGATCATTCAAGAATTGTAGGTATAGATCACGATATGTATTCTCCGCATCACGTCACAAAAAATGGTCCACATCTGAGCACCGTCCAGTCCTGGCTCCCTTAGCCTCGATCGCAGATGTTTGTTGTAGTCACAAGACACCAAAAGGTTCATGCAAAGCACGTGCAGGGGTTAGTATAATGATACTCGGTATGGAACCGTGACCCCCATAGGAGTCCTAGAGTTCTTGAAAGTAAATTCCACAATGAAAGACCTCAATCTCAATGCATCAATCCATATACATCCACTCAACTTAGGTATATTCTCATACATATACCTAAGTTATCTAGAAATACTAATTTCATACATGAGGGAAGAATACTACAATGATAACACTTTAGAGGTAGAATTACCACCCTGGTAACACCACAAAGACAACACCACATAGCTAGAAGGTCCATACATGTAACACTATGAAGATAGAAGTACCACACAGGTTACACCACCAAGATATAAGTACCACACATGTAACACCACATTGATAGAAGTACCACAAATGTAACACTATGAAAATAGATGTACCACATAGGTAGCACCACGAAGATAGAAGTATCACATGGGGTTCACCATGAAGGTAAAAAACTCAGCTCACACCAGGTATAACTTATGTACAGAAGAAAAAATGATTAGTCAAAAGATAGATCATCTTATTATTTTAGAGAGTATTGCTTCTGACCCACATAGTTTCGATTGGTAACTAACCGCCGTTGACCCACACAAGAATTGACCCACATTGGATCAATATGTACTAACCCACATAGGATCGTTTAGAGCTTACCCAAATAGGATATTTTAGATTATGACCCACACAATATTGATAGATGTTGACCCATATAGGATCGATGTTATTTATTCACGTGACAGCCTGAAATAGGATTCCTCGCACCCAATGCGCTCCAGTTCCATTAAATCTTCCTCTTGAGATATCTGTCGAACAATGACTTCCACTAATCTCCCGAATAAAGTAATCCAATGGTACACCATGTCGTAAGGGATCTAATTCCACAGACGGTGCGTCTATCAGACTACTAGTCCTTGAGTTATAAGTGTTTTAGTTCCGGGGTCTCGGATGGAGTCAGGTCCCATCCAACCCTGCCATACTCCAACTGTCTCAAAAACACAAGTGGAGTATAAATATTTGACCATATTTGTTTAAGGATCCCAACTCAACATATGGTTTATCATGAGAATGAATGGTTGTCATGTTATGGCCCTTTAAGTGTTTCTGGGTTTTGTTGGGCCCGGGTCTGGTCTGACCCGAACCAACCCGATCTGGGAGGGGCCACGGTGGTCCCATCCTACAAAGGGGCTGCCTGCAAGGGGTTGCAGACCACTAGCATGTGGCCCACTGGGCAGGCGGCCCGCTAGGGTCGGCCCAGCCGTGGTCCCTGTAGAGACCCGAAGCTTGATGTAAATGGACATTACATTACTTTTGCGTAATACTTAGTACATAACAAAACACACACACACATGGATCGTAATAGTTTAGTGTCTTTGGAAACTCGGAATATAATCTTCTAATCGTGGTGAAATATCTTCAACATCTCCCATAAAGATCTTCCTTTTTTTTACCTAAAACCTTTCTTTATATCCTGGGGAAAAGAAAACATAAAAGGGTGAGCTCAAATGCTCAGTAAGGGTAAACAAAATAAATATCAATCACATCATATTAATAAGAACATAACATTTTGGAAATCTTAACCTGCAAAAGAGAGCATAATTTCATAACATGGGATAAATCATGGTAATGAAATGTAATCACAATAATCACAACTTAAAACATGAAACTTTGTGGCTTACACACATAATCATAGGGAATCATTTCTTGTTAGTAAAGACTCATTGCCAAGACTATCTTAGTGGACAACGTCCCTTTCTGAACCGAGTCACCCTCGTTTCAGTCCTATTTCACTGAACCGGTATAACCTACCATTCCAGCCATGTCTATCTCATGAGATATAAAATCTTTACCCAATGCATTGGAGGGAGATATAGGTCCCACCCATCTTATAATGAATCCTTTATTATGTGTGCCACATAATCATAAATCATACATCATCGCATAACACATATAACAAAAATGGGATTCTTGAAACATCATGACATCATAAAACAAATCATATAAGGTAAATGACTTCATAAAAATAATTCCCTCAAAATATAATCAAATCATTGTAATAATAGGGATAAAAATAGAACCCTATATTATCTTAGATGGAAAATAATTTTGATAAAACATTTGAACTCCATTCTTGAGGAAAATATCATTTCTACTTCAAAAACACTTTTCCTTTCATAACATGTCATACAATTTTAAACATAAAGAAGTTGATTAAAAATAAACTTTAAAACTTGTAAAGGATGCTTCTTGGAAATAATGTTTTAAAAATCCATTCATGCCATATAAGTTAAAAAAACATTCTTCGTACTTTTGTCGGAAAAGTCAAAAAAGTACCTCGTACGAAAAATGACAAAAGATTCCTTTCATATATTTTACAAAAAAACTTACCGAAGGGTAAAATTGGATATAAACTATTGTATAAGGATGGAAATAATATTACATATTGAGGTAACATGGATGTGGATGATAAAATACACCCCAGTAATTACCAAAGTAAAAACAATCTCGGATAAAAGTGAGATTGTGATATTTCCCTTACCTTAGGTCTGATTTCCTTCGTAAGTGTCCGAACCTCCTGTATAATGATTTAAATATTGTCATTGACTTATTCCGGAATCATACTAATTGTTATTATATCATATATGGTTCACTTATGACTTTATTTTACCCGTTCTTTTGTAAATTCCATGTTAAAGAGCGTTTTGGGTAAAATCATTTCATTTGTCGTCCGTGTATTGACTTGTAATTATTCATATGATTACGTAGATCATGATTACTTAATTCCAGAATATAAAACATGATTTATATATAATATATATTCATAATATACATATATATAATAAATCATTAAATGGAATGAAATACACTGCTCATGGAGACGGTAGGCCGTACGTACGCATGAACGTTGTTTTCGTTTCCTTATTGAGTTGAATGTAATTAAGTAGATGACAAACATATATATACACATAAATCCAGTATCATTATTATTTCATATATTTCATGATTACTTATTATATGTACTTTATAATCATTCATGAATGGTTAAAGTGGAGAATGAATCTTCTTGCGTCGTGGAGACGGCAGTCCGTACGTACGCACGAGCGACGATATCATTTTCATGATTATTGAATTGAATTGGAGTGGATGATAAAATATAATCAGAATCAGTATGATGTTATAATAACTATGTATAGTTATTATTTACACCATAATACCCATCCATGTAAGGTGTTGGTGGAAAAACAGATTACACCACGGCGTGGAGACGGTATTCCGTATGTACGCACGCGCGGTGATTTCGTTTTCCGTAGGATTGATAGATGGTGAAATAGGATTGTTTCATACTTATAATAACATATCAGTATATGAGTGATACTGATGTTATTAATTCATAATGAAACAACCTATGAAGAAGATGTGGAAGAAGAAATAAAGGTGAAAGAATCGGTAACGGAAATTCCCTCTTCTTCGAAGCGCCTCTTTGAGACCCCCTCTTAGGGCACTAAAATTGGTCTTTGAGGAAGACCAGAACCTCTAGGATGTTTGTAGGGAAGTGGAGAAGAGAATTTTTCAGGGATTGTCCGAGCATGAAGGCTCAAAGTTGTGTGAGGAAGAGAGGGAGGAGGTGCCCTTTTATAAGGGAGGAGAGGGGCACCTTTGGAATTTTTAAAAATATTAATTTATAATAAATCTAACCCCACATAAAAACCTCAAAAAATGACTCATATTCGAAGATTAGATGAGATAGGGTTGTAATCTCATCAACCAATGAAATTTAGACATGTTTGGAGCTTATTTTAAACCTTATCATTTTGATTTATCCTTATTTAATCTATTTAAGTTTATTTGAGGTAATAAAATTCTAAATTTTAAATTATAACAAATAATTACTTATTTGTTGTGAATTTTCCATAATTGTTTAATTTATAACACTATAGACCATATAAATGTAAATTTATAATTTTTAAATATCTTTGTGATTTTAAACAATTTTATAATATGTTATTTTTATAAAATAACAATAGTGTCAATTTTGACACTATTCATTTTTTTGAATTTAAATAAAATATATACAGAATATATGTTCAAACTAAAAGCATTAATATATTAATGAAAGGTCATATTTATCTATAAAATTAGTGTATCGCATTAAATATTTCATATAATATTTATTTTATTATTTTTAAAACCATTTATTTGGTTTATCTCTTAATAAAATAATTACTACATCATTTTTGTATAATTATTTAATATACTTATTTGTTGCTTCAAAATTTAAAATAAAATCCCATGATGAAGATAAATATATTACCTTTCACAATAATACTTTTACTCGAATTTATCATCTTAAAATCACAATATTTAAATTGTTATATTTATTAAATTATGAAGGTGACAACTTTGGCATCATTTAAAATAAAATAATATAAGTGTCATAATTGCTTGTATAAGACTCCAAATGGTCAAATATTCGACCATTGGATGGTTATAGTATCAATTTACATTACCAATAAGTTTTGGTCAGGTTTTTGTGCCTTTTATGGTCACTATTAGTTTAATTAAAACTATATTCTTGATTTTTCACTAGATAAATAATTTCTGCATCACTATTGTGTCACAATTAATGATAACTATTTAATCCCAAAAAATTCTAAATAAATTCTCATGATGTAGATAATTTTTTTAGATTTTTTGATACTATTCATGTTCAAAGTTTTATGATATTTATCACTAAGTTAAAATTATTATACTTATAAGATTTAAGAAAGTGACATGTTGTCACTTTGTTTGGTTTTAATAATAATTAAATTATTTTCAAGGTCAAAAGTCCGTAAAATGAATCTAATCCGACCCTTAGTTGATATGGGTTTACTTTTAGCCATCAAATAGAATTTTGGCATGTTTTAGGATAATTTTATAATATTATATTTACCCTTAATTACCCAATTTTCCTTTAACTATGGTAAATAAAATTTACCGTAGTTACTATTCAAAATTCCCAAAAATAAAAAGTAGCCTATTAACATAATTTGGACCCACTGATTACAAATATGGAATCCATTTTTTAAAATTCAATACACAGAAGTTCCAGAAATTAAATTAAAATTAATCCCGTTGTCGAATAAAAACGGGTTTTTGTTTAAAACATTGCAAAAGATTGAATTGATTTAACCTACGAATTCAAGGTAAAATCAATGATAATGACATAAATTATATTAAATCGTAAAAATATATTCTATTTATACTTTAAAACCATTCAATATTATAATTTAACCACATAATATATTATGATGAAAAAAGTTGTTTTTAATTAAAATATAGCGTGTTTTTATTATTCATTAAAATATGAAAGTTATCGGAAAAATATCAAAACATTATCTAATGTAAATTTTTAAATCCTGATTAAAAATAAGAATTTTATTTTGTCAAATTGAACATATAAACATGTCAAAAACTACATTTAAAGTGGGTGCGCCATCAAAAGGCGGCAAAACTACATTTTTTTAAAAATACTTATTTTACCCGAAAAATTTATTTTGTTCTTATACCATGTTCTAGAAAATGTGTAAGATGAATAATAATGTTATAAAATTCAAAATTTAGTTAATACTATTCATAACGGCTAGTTCATGACAATATTATAATAATATATCATTGTTTATTAAAACCCGGTATTGCGTACAACACACGTTATCGAGGAAGGTCGTGATTGCGTGTAATGCAAGCCAAGTTAGGGTTGCGTGTTGTGAAAGAATCCTTCGTTGTTTCATATAACAGAATCCAACCATATTTTATTGAATATATATATATATATATTCATATATATATACTCAATGTTGCATAGAATAACTATTATTAAAATTGTGTGTAACACGATCCAAGAATAGTGGTGCGTATACTGCAAGCTAATACGGTGTTGCGTATAGCGCAAGGTAATCTTGGTGTAGAATACAACACAAGACATTAATGAAATTAAAAGAATATTTTTCATAAAATCTCGGGGTGTTACATTCTACCCCCCTTAAAATGAATTTCGCCCTCGAAATTCGTCAGGGTTATAAATGGTTTACTACTCGAAAGTTTGTTTAATAGAAACCCACATCGTAAAAAGGAATACCAAAATATTGCTTTAAAAACTAAAGTATGAAATGTAACGGTTACCCAAATTAACTCATCACTGGGTTTCCACGTAGGAGAACATAGGTGAAAATATGGATATGGAAGAAAAATGTAACCATCAAGTTCTGATGGAGAGTGGTAGAGAACATGGCTATGAAAAAGCCAACAATCGCAAAGCCATAAATTTGTGATGATCTAGGGTACCATCTAATTCATCAGATATAAGATCACTAGGTAAACATTTATGGTTTTCAAGATCATTTCCCTAAAGTTGAAGAATTTGAATTAGAATAAATACTTACTTTTTTTGGTACAATCTCACTGTTGTTCGTACATTGAACAATTTCCACTTCATATCTTAAAGAAATGAAGTTTAAATTGTTATCCATGAATTATTAATTGATCATGTGATAGAATGATGGGTAATTCCATCTGTTTCAAACAAAATGTTAGCAAAAGTTATGAAATATACATAAGTCCATCTATGGTGAGGTTAATCGTATATGATTCCAAGAATGAACCTACACTTCATATATCATACCGCATAATAAAATAAAACTAGTTTCTACTAAAAAGGGACTTCTTGTAAGCTAGTGGTAGGCGATAAAGGCCAGTTGCACTTCGGTTGTGGGTTCGATTCCTACAACCTTGTCCGACGCGATGGGCTGTCGCCCATCCTGCAGGTTGTCCTTTTTCTAAAACTACATTACTATAAAATCCCATCTGTAATATCAAAAAAAGTTCTATCCTTAAATAATACTTAGCATATGTCCAACATAATCCATCCAAAAATTTAGGCTTATCTAAAATACTTCGGTCCAAGCTCATAGTATAAAGAAAATGATTACTTTAAATGTCATCAACCAAGAATGTGAATACCATCATTTATCCCCCATATATATATATATTTTTGGTCATATTCCAACCATGTGAATACCTTAATCATGTATTCTCTTGATGAATGAATACCCATTGAACCTCAGTGAAATCATGAATGCAGTTAAAAGTTAACACCTTACACATACCAAAATCCTCAAAATTCTATATACTCAAACCATGATATCACTTAGTCCTTATATCAATCATGAGCTCATGAATACTGTCAAACATTTCATTTTCTCCTTATCCCTTTATTATGCGTATATCATCTACTTTCCAAAATATTTGAATGACTTTTCATGGTTACCGGTACCTTAAAATTATTGAAAACCACAATAGACCAATACATAAATATTTCAATACACCATAAAAGTACCTCAACAACATTATTCTTGAATACCAATACATAAACACTTCAGTCCATCCACTTCAATGATTGTCCTGGAATAAGTCTTTCCTTGATTTAGAAGTAACTTTTTAGGTCACGGAATTGAGTTGGGTAATGCCCATGTTCTCCGCAAATAAGACATTGAACTCCATAACAGTCTGTCACTCTATGACCCTTTTCTCCACATAGATAACATCGTTCCCTCCATTTGAGGTATTCCTCAAGGTTCTTCTTCCCTTCTTTAGAAATCTCAATCTTCCTTTCTTTATGCTCCTCAACATGCGAACATGAATAATAGTTTATCTTCCTCTTCTTTGATGAATTAGGCATACCACTAAATTTCACCTTGTTAATCATGTATCGCGATGACTGATTCGGAATAATCATAACATCTTTCTCTCTAGGAATTACACAATTTTGTTGCTCATAGTCACCAATTTTTCCATTGGATTCAAGGTTAACCGAATTCCTTCTGGTTCCCTCCATTAACTAAAACACAAAAAGAATCTTGCGAGAGGAAAAAAATCATTCTAGAGAAAACAACATAGTAAAGGGGGAGTACCCTCAATATCTAACATCTTAGGTTAAATTCTACGATCGTTACCGTAGTTCTAGGACTATATCCTATACGTATACTTATCCTTAGGGACATCCATAGACATACCTTATAAATATCTCTAGGGATCTCACTAACGTTCTCACATCCCAGTTTCCAAAGGTTGACTAAACCATTCCTCTGATACCAACTGTAGAGACCTGAAGCTTGACGTACATGGATGGTACATTACTTTTTCGGAATACTTAGTACATAACAAAAACACACACACACAAGGATCGTAATAGTTTAGTGTCTTTGGAAACTCGGAATATAATCTTCTAACCGTGGTGAAATATCTTCAACATCTCCCATAAAGATCTTCATTTTTTACCTAAAACCTTTATTTATATCCTGGGGAAAAGAAAACATAAAAGGGTGAGCTCAAATTCTCAGTAAGGGAAAACAAAATAAATATCAATCACATCATATTCATAAGAACATAACATTTTGGAAATCTTAACCTGCAAAAGAGAGCATAATTTAATAACATGGGATAAATCATGGCAATGAAATGTAATCACAATAATCATAACATAAAACATGAAACTTTGTGGCATACACACATAATCATAGATAATCATTTCTTGTTAGTCAAGACTCATTTCCAAGACTATCGTAGTGGACAAAGTCCCTTTCTGAACCGAGTCACCCTCGTTTCAGTCTTGTTTCACTGAACCGGTATAACCTACCGTTCCAGCCATGTCTATCTCATGAGATATAAAATCTTTACCCAATGCATTGGAGGGAGATATAGGTCCCACCCATCTTATAATGAATCCTTTCTTATGTGTGCCACATAATCATAAATCATACATCATCGCATAACACATATAACAAAAATGGGATTAGTGAAACATCATGACATCATAAAACAAATCATATAAGGTAAATGACTTCATAAAAATAATTCCCTCAAAACATAATAAAATCAATGTAATAATAGGGATAAAAACAGAACCCTATATTATCTTAGATGGAAAATAATTTTGATCAAACATTTGAACTCCATTCTTGAGGAAAATATCTTTTCTACTTCAAAAACACTTTTCCTTTCATAACATTTCATACAATTTTAAACTTAAAGAAGTTGATTAAAAATAAACTTGAAAACTTATAAAGGAAGATTCTTGGAAATAATGTTTTAAAAATCCATTCATGCCGTATAAGTTAAAAAAAACATTCGTCGTACTTTTGTCGGAAAAGTAAAAAAAGTACCTCGTACGAAAAACGACAAAAGATTCCTTTTATATATTTTACAAAAAAACTTACCAAAGGGTAAAATTGGATATAAACTATTGTAGAAGGATGGAAATAATATTAAATATTGAGGGAACATGGATGTGGATGATAAAATACACCCCAGTAATTACCAAAGTAAAAACAATCTCAGATAAAAGTGAGATTGTGATATTTCCCTTACCTTAGGTCTGATTTGCTTCGTAAGTGTCCGAACTGTTGGAACCAGGTTCTTCAAAGCATGATTTGGTGTATGGTTTGTGTTTGTTGTCAATCCTCAGTGGAAGTTCAGGGTGTGTACCAACAAAGCGATCATATCGTTCAAGCAGAAAACAGTAGTGAAGGTGGCGCTGTTTCCCAGTGTTTGCCAAATTTTTGGGCCTAAAAATCAGCAAATAAAGTTAAGTGTTTTTGGCAAAGGTACTTGCGTGCCGTGCTCTTGGAGGATAAAAGACTTGCACGCCATATGTTTTTGAGGATCAGAACATCAAAATTTGGCTATGGAAAGATGGTCACGAAAGTGTTGGTTGGGTCGCGCAAGTGAGTTGCACGACAGAGTTTATTGAAGACAAGACTTGCGCGCCGTCGAGGACTTGCGCGCCGCCGCGCAGGGGGTCCAGTTTTCCTATAAATACTGGACCACCCCTCCTCATTTGCAATGAAGTTCAAGGCCGAGAGATTGTTCGAGCTCTCGTCGCGCAGGTGGTTGAGTCGCGCATGTGGTTGTTTTGTCGCGCAAGTAGAGCTTGCACGCTGGTGTTTGGCTGTGCGCCCAAGGTGGTTTGGAAGAGAAAGGAAGTGGACCGCGCAAGTTTGTAGTTGGGGAAGGAAGAGTCGCGCAACTGTGTTGATGACACTTGCACGCCAGTGTGGACTTGTGCGCCGTAGTGGGACTTGCACGACTGTCTTGGAGAAGCGCGCCTGGTTTTGCTGAAGTCCACCGGCGTGTTCGGAGCTGCACGAAAGCCGAGAGACTACTCGGTACATTCGAGGAAAAGTGATATTCTTCCTCTGGTGAGAATCAAACTTCAATAGAGCATCAACATACAACAAAGGATGAACTCTTATGCAAATGAAGAAGAGACCTTCACGTCTATAAACTGAGCGGGACTTCGCCAACGGCAGTGAGCCAGGGGGAGTCAACGGGAGTGACCCGAGGGAAGTAGTGAGCTATCCCTGAACCTTTGTAAAGGAAGTGAGCCTGGGACAGAGCGACTGTACCCGAACTTTTGTAATCTACAGCTAGTGAAGCATAGTGGATTTTGGTACGACTGACAACCTGTCGGCGTATGCTCCTTGGACGTAGCCCTTAGTGGTGAACCAAGTAAAAATGGCTGTGTCTTCTCTATGCTTGTGAATGTTTTCTTTCTGGTCATAATCTTCATACACGTTCAACAAGTTCCTACCAACGTGGGAATAAGATCCATCACATTAAAAGAAAAAGTGGTCACCCTGATTCACCCCTCCCCTCTCAGGGTGTCCCGGGGTCCTTCACGAACCTCCTGTATAATGATTTAAATAATGTCATTGACTTATTCCAGAATCATACTAATTGTTATGATATCATATATGGTTCACTTATGACTTTATTTTACCCGCTCTTTTGTAAATTCCATGTTAAAGAGCGTTTTGGGTAAAATCGTTTCATTTGTCGTCCATGTTTTGACTTGTAATTATTCATATGATTACGTAGATCATGATTAATTAATTACAGAATATAAAAAATAATTTATATATTATATATATTCAGAATATACATATATATTATAAATCAGTAAATGGAAAGAAATACACCGCTCATGGAGACGGTAGGTCGTACGTACTCATGAACGCTGTTTTCGTTTCCTTATTGAGTTGAATGGAATTATGTAGATGACATACATATATATACACATAAATCCAGTATCATTATTATGTCATATATTTCATGATTTCTTATTATATGTACTTTATAATCATTCATGAATGGTTAAAGTGGAGAATGAATCTCATCGCGTCGTGGAGACGGTAGTCCGTACGTATGCACGAGCGATGATATCATTTTCATGATTATTGAATTGAATTGGAGTGGATGATACAATATAATCAGAATCAGTATGATGTTATAATAACTATGTATAGTTATTCTTTACACCATAATACCCATCCATGTAAGGTGTTGGTGGAAAAACAAATTACACCACGGCGTGGAGACGGTATTCCGTACGTACGCACGCGCGGTGATTTCGTTTTCCGTAGGATGGATAGATGGTGAAATAGGATTGTTTCATACTTATAATAACATATAATTATATGAGTGATACTGATGTTATTACTTCATAATGAAACAACCTAAGAAGAAGAAGTGGAAGAAGAAATAAAGGTGAAAGAATCGGTAATGGAAATTACCTCTTCTTCGAAGCGCCTCTTTGAGACCTCCTCTTAGGGAACTAAAATTGGTATTTGAGGAAGACCAGAACCTCCAGGATGTTTCTAGGGAATTGGAGAAGAGAATTTGGCAGGGATTGGCCGAGCATGAAGGCTCAATGTTGTGTGATGAAGAGAGGGAGGAGGTGCCCTTTTATAAGGGAGGAGAGGGGCACCTTTGGAATTCTTAAAAATATTAATTTATAATAAATCTAACCCCACATAAAAACCTCCAAAAAATGACTAATATTTAAATATTAGATGAGATAGGGTTGTAATCGCATCAACCAATCAAATTTAGACATGTTTGGATCTTATTTTAATCCTTATCATTTTGATTTATCCTTATTTAATCTATTTAAGTTTATTTGAGGTAATAAAATTCTAAATTTTAAATTATAACAAATAATTACTTATTTGTTGTGAATTTCCATAATTGTTTACTTTATAACATTATAGACCATATAAATTTAAATTTATAATTTTTAAATATCTTTGTGAGTTTTAAACAATTTTATAATATGTTATTTTTATAAAATAACAACAGTGTCAATTTTGACAATATTCATTTATTTGAATTTGAATAAAATATATACAGAAGATATGTTCAAACTAAAAGCTTTAATATATTAATAAAAGGTCATATGTATCTATAAAATTAGTGGATGACATTAAATAGTTCAAATAATATTTATTTTATTATTTTTAAAACCATTTATTTGGTTTATCTCTTAATAACATAATTACTACATCATTTTTGTATAATTATTTAATATACATATTTTTTGCATAAAAATTTAAAATAAAATCCTATGATGAAGATAAATATATTAACTTTCCCAATAATACTTTTACTCTAATTTATCATCTTAAAATCAAAATATTTAAATTGTTATATTTATTAAATTATGAAGGTGACAACTTTGGAACCATTTAAAATAAAATAATATAAGTGTCATAATTGCTTGTATAAGACTCCAAATGGTCAAATATTAGACCATTGGATGGTTATAGTTTCAATTTAGATGACCAATAAGTTTTCATCAGGGTTTTGTGCCATTTATGGTAACTATTAGTTTAATAAATACTATATTCTTGATTTTTCACTAGATAAATAATTTCTGCATCACTATTGTGTCACAATTAATGATAACTATTTAATCCCAAAAAATTCTAAATAAATTCTCATGATGTAGATAATGTATTTAGGTTTTTGGATACTATTCATGTTCTAAGTTTTATGATGTTTATCACTAAGTTAAAATTATTATACTTATAAGATTTAAGAAAGTGACATGTTGTCACTTTGATTGGTTTTAATAATAATTAAAAAAATTTCATGGTAAAAAGTTCGTAAAATGAATCTAATCCGACCCTTAGTTGATATGGGTTTACTTTTAGCCATCAAATATAATTTTATCATGTGTTAGGATTATTTTATAATATTATATTTACCCTTAATTACCAGATTTACCTTTAACTAAGGTAAATAAAATTTACCGTAGATACTATTCAAAATTCCCAAAAATAAAAAGTAGCCTATTAACATAATTTGGACCCACTGATTCCAAATATGGAATCCATTTTTTAAAATTCAATACACATAAGTTTTAGAAATTAAATTAAAATTAATCCCGTTGTCGAATAAAAACGGGTTTTTGTTTAAAACATTGCAAAAGATTGAATTGATTTAACCTACGAATTCAAGGTAAAATCAATGCTAATGACATACATTATATTAAATGGTAAAAATATATTCTATTTATACTTTATAACCATTCAATATTATAATTTAACCACATAATATATTATGATGAAAAAATTTGTTTTTAATTAAAATATAGCGTGTTTTTACTATTCATTAAAATATGAAAGTTATCGGAAAAATATCAAAACATTATCTATTGTAAATTTTTACATCCTGATTCAAAAGAAGAATTTTATTTTGTCAAATTGAACATATAAACATTTCAAAAACTACATTTAAAGTGGGTGTGCCATCAAAAGGCGGCAAAACTGCATTTTTTGAAAAATACTTATTTTACCCGAAAAATTTATTTTGTTCTTATATCATGTTCTAGAAAATGTGTATGATGAATAATAATGTTATAAATTTCAAAATTTAGTTAATACTATTCATAACGGCTAGTTCATGACAATATTATAATAATATATCACTGTTTATTAAAACCCGGTATTGCGTACAACACACGCTATCGAGGAAGGTCGCGACTGCATGTAATGCAAGCCAAGTCAGGGTTGCATGTTGTGAAAGAATCCTTCGTTGTTTCGTATAACAGAATCCAACCATATTTTATTGAATATATATATATATATATATATTCATATATATATACTCAATGTTGCGTAGAATAACTATTATCAAAATTGTGTGTAACACGATCCAAGAATAGTGTTGCGTATACTGCAAGCTAATACGGTGTTGCGTATAGCGCAAGGTAATCTTGGTGTAGAATACAACATAAGACATTAATGAAATGAAAAGAATATTTTTCATAAAATCTCGGGGAGTTACAGTCCGCCCGAGTAGGAAAGGGGGGAGCATTTCCCCCGATATCCTGAATGGGTCGGAGGCCGTTCAGTTTTCTTAAATTGCGGTGCCACATGAGAACCACCCGATCTTCGTTGAATCCTCTTGGTATGAACAGGTTCTTCCTCCCGTGTGGCATCCGTCGTCGCGCCTCCCCTTCCGTGTTCGGCTGATATATCAGTCGTCTCCTCAAACCACCATGTATGATGAGGCGAGGTACATTTCTCACTGGTGCCACGTGACGGCGCACTACACCTCCTATGCAGCCATCCGGTATCGGCCGCTTCGATGACCCTTGTAAAAACCTGGATCTTTGCTTCATGTATGTTTTTGCTTTTCTGATCATTTTTTATAAAAAATAGGAAAATCTAGAAATTTTCATAGTACACGCCATGTACTTTATGAGTGCACGCCGTGTATTCTAACGTAGTGCCAGGATATGTGCTGGTCGTGTCCGGGCCACACACACGGTGTGTAGGGGCGATGTGGAGCTTGATTAAAGATGAGTACAGAAAGCCCAAGGACATGCCATATACCCCATAAGTACACGCCATGTAGTTTCTTTTTTTCTTTAAACGGACTGAGGTCACACCTAATTGACGAAAACACTTTCTTCTCCAGGTTCCTTGATCGAGAGTGACCCGTACAACCGCAAACATCTTCCTAGCCCCCGAGCCTCCGTTTGTTTTCCAAATCGACCGCTGTCGAATGCATTGGAACCTTAGCGGTGAGCTCTTCCATCTTCTTGAGTTTCATTCCATGATTTCCTCTCTTTCTCAAGTTATCATGGGTTGAACATTTTTTACATTTCCAAAGATCTATGATGTTCTAAGGAGAATAAAGCATCGTAGTTATAGTATTTAGATCTACTATCTTCAAGGTAGGTGGTTTATGGCTTACCTTACAAAGTCTTTGAGTTTTATGTGGAAATTCCACCAATACCTGTGAATGGGGTATTGTGTGTTTACCTTTTTGACCCTGTTTTTTTCCTGCTTTTCTTGTATGCTTGTGTAGGGGTAATTTGATCATGTTTGTGAATGTTTTTCCGATGCCTTGTTCTTGTTAAGACCATTGGTTTTTGTTAGCCTTTAGCCGTTATACCTGTTTTCCTGCCTTGTGACCATAGGATGGAATGATATTCTTGACTTTCTTGTTATGTTGTAGACTGGTCAGCCAAGTAGCTCTATAGGTGTACTTTGGCCTTATAGCATTATTATGCACTGACTAGAACAGGACCATGATAACCTCATTCTATAGACTCTAAGGGATAGAAAAAGTGAGATTCCCAGAGATTCTTGGATATTATAGGCTATACGGGGATAGAACGAGTGAGATTCCTCAAAGAGTCTTAGACATTATAGACTATAGGGGATAGACCGAGTGAGCTTCCTAGAGAGTCTTGGATATTATTGAATACAGGAGGGTAGACCGAGTGAGCTTCCTCAGAGAGTATTTACTTTGTTTGAATTTCGTTAAATCATTTCCAGGCTAGAGAAGGAATTGACTGAGCGAGATTCCTTAGAGAGTTTGTGACAGACCAGAGACTATAAGAGGAATTGATAGAGTGAGCTTCTTCAGAGTGTTTCTAAACCTTGGGGCTTAAAGAGGGTTATACCATGTGATCATCCACAGAGTGTCCCTGACTACCCTATACTATAAGGGGAATTGACTGAGCGAGCTTCCCCAGAGAGTCTTATAATTTTCGTATGACCAAACTAGAGGGGTTAGGATAAGTGAACTGCCCAGAGGGTTTTTGGTACTTCTTGGATAGGACTAGAGGGGTTGGCTGTGAGTAATTCCTAGAGGGGTTCCTGTTGTGGATAGTTGTTTGCTTCTTTACTACTTGTTGTTCTATAGATAGATTACTGTTGTATATCATTCTGTATACTACTTACTATTTGCTGCCTGTTATTTATTGTTACTGTTTACTGCTTACTGTACTATTACCTGTCACATACTCTCTGACTGTTTGGAACAGATATTCTGGTGGTTTCCTACAAGAATTTTAGTCTCACACCCTGTTTGGGCCATGATTTTGGGCCCAAGAAAAATATGTTGTTGTAGTTATTTACAATGGAAAGCTCCCTTCGACTTTCAGTACTTGATTTCCTTAGAGCATGAGAGCATGGGACTAAGCAGAGGCTTGCGATGCTGAGGAGTTAATTTTTTTCTTCCTTTTATATTATGGTTTTGTATTTTATTTAGCATTGTGACTTGTTTGGAAGCTTCCTAGAAAAATATATCGTGCATCATTTCATATATATAAATGTGTGCTCCAGTTGATTATTGTTTTAGTCTTCTGCTTTTTATTGTTGTTGGATATTTATTGCTTCCTCTACTGTATTATTTTTTTACTTCCACTGTGTTTTTTTCCAATGACAGAATAGTTTCCCCACTATCACAACCAAGGTCCTCACTACTAGTCGGCAGCATCTGGAGTTTGGGGAAATGCGCTTGAGGCCATGTGTCCAACTTGGTACGGGGCGCCTTTGGGTGGCTTCCAGAACCGGGACGTTACAAAGTGGTATCAAATGAATTCTTTTCTATTGATTTATTGTTTGGAGCCTTTATCCAGGGATATGACGTATTCAGTATTTGGTAATAAGCTTTTCTCGGGAGTAGCTAACCCGGGAATAAGGAAAATCCAATCTATCTCATTTAATGTATTTTTCTGGTTTTGAGATTTTACAGTTGATATGATTTCACCTAGAGTGATTCACATGCCTTGTGTGGTTATTGTTGTGCTATTGCTGTTCTTTTTCTGTCACAACCCGATGAGATGAGGGTATGTCTTCTCATGCATCATATATGAACTTGTTAGAAATCACATGCCATGCATTCTTTCCATTCCATGAAAGGTTCATTAGAAATTTCATGTTGTTGAGATATATCGTGTATAGATTATGCATGCTGTTGTGATGGATGCTTTGATAGAATCCATGCAGTTAGATAGATAAATTTTTCATATTGTACCTTTACTTAAATGAATGCCAAATTTTGATTCCTGAGGTGTTATGGGCCCTCATGAATTGAAGTTTGGTGGATAATTGACTTGCATCCCATGCATTAGATATGCTGAAGATTCCAACCATTGATTCACAAGAGAGTATGGGCCCCCACAGATCAGAATTTGTCACCTCCATGTTTGTTTTTCAGTGTTTTCTGGGCTTCGGTACAGTTTCTGAGCTACTGCCCAAAAAAACCCAGAATACACGGCGTGTACTTGACTACATGCCATGTAGTGTTAAACCATTCCACTGACTATGTGGTCAGAAACACGGGGTGGTGAAAAAGTTTTCAGGAATACACCATCTACGGTAGTTACAAGTTGTGTAGTATTGATCTGTTTACCCGGCCGTGTCACTAACAACACAGGTCTGGGAAGCTCATGTAGTACACGCCGCGTTTGGTATGAACACACCGTGTAGCCTTGATCTGGGTACCTGTCCATGTCACAAACAACACGGGACGATGTTATCTCTCCTATACACACTATTTTTGTTCGGAACACGCCGTGTAAGAGTCAGCCGTGTAGCCGGCTGTGTAACTAACAACAAGGGCCACTGAAACCTTGTCTGGTACACGCTGTGTCCTTAGTGAACATGATATGTAGTTTAGTTTTAAGAGGACCATGTTGGCTATCCATATAAAGAGACTCAGACATGTGAGTGGAGTTAAAGTACATGTTATGTTTGTGGAAAACATGTCGTGTAGTCGGGGGTGTTCCACGACCAGAGGTGGCAGAGGTACACGCCCTTGTGGCTGGCTTAAGAGGACACGCAGTGTAGTTTTATATATGTCATGTCATCGTGTTATGTAGAACTTGTCTGTTCTTTTCCCCTGTCCCCATTTTCTGCTCCTGTGTTCTTTGTCCTTGATAATCCTAATCTAGGTTATGCTTTTGATCTTTCAGAGTTATGCCTCTGAGACATCCTATGGTTGTACGTCAGCTACCGGATGGTGATCAAGCACCAGATATGGACGATCAAGGATATCCTGCAGATCCTCCTATAGATCCTCCTATTGTGCCAGCCTTGGCACCAGTAGTTATACCCGTGGCAGGCACCGATTTGCAGCTCAGAACGGTATTCCCGATGATGATGCATACCTTTCAGGGAGTGCCTCCTCCTACCCCTTCGAAGGCTGATTTGACACAGGTTTTCCAGGAGTAGCATCCTCCTACATTCTCAGGGGATGGAGGACCCCATTCTACAGAGTCATGGATAGAGGCCACGTTGACGATCTTCGAGCACTATGAGATACCTCCGGATGAAAGGGTAAATCTTCCTACTTATATGGTCTGAGACACCGCCAAGAGGTGGTGGGAAGTGATTTCATAGGCAGGGCTTCAGCAGAGTATGACTTGGGATGATTTTTGATGAATCTTCTACGATTACTTTTATCCAGAGACCTTGAGGGTCAATCAAGCCTGGTAGTTTATGAGTCTCGAGCAGGGTACTCATTCTGTTATGGAGTACTCATATCATTTTATCGAGTTGCAGCCCTTCACGCCGATTCCAGCAGGTGATGAGTTGTTCCTTGCCATGAAGTTTGAGGATGGTATCAGGCAAGAGATCCTTTCCTAGGTGAATATTTTCAGGCTGACTTCAGTATCATCTTTTGTCAACCAGGCACTGATCACTGAGCACAATCTGAGAGATTCTGGACTAGTGAGCTATGGTGGTTTGACATCTAGAGTCAGTGTTCCTCCTACTGATATCAAGAAGTGTTGCAGGGAGTCTGCTCGAGGAGATCAAGTTAGGAGGAATGTATCTTCAGGAAGCCATGTAGTATGCTACCAGTGCGGTAGGAGTGAGAATACTAGGCCTCAGTTTCAGAGAGACCTGATGGAGTGTTGATCTTACAGCAAGATGGGCCATATTTAGTGTTTTTTTCAGACCTTCTCACCAAAAGCTTGTGGTAGGGGTTCTTCTATGACCCTGCGTGCATGAGATGTATCACCAGTTTCTCACCAGTCTGGGAACAGGAGTTTTTTCAGCCGTTTGAACCATGGTGGAGGCCACGGTCGTGGTAGTCTGTCACCAGTCTATCAGCGACAGTAGAGTGGATCAGCTCAGAGTGGACAGCCAGGGGCGCAGAGCCGCGGTACAGGCCAGACATTCGCCGTGGGGTATAAATATCTAGAGCAGGATCTCGTCCCTTCTACAGTTCGAGGTACGATCCCAGTAGTCTCAGTTTTTTCTTCATCTCTTTTCGATACTGGTGTCGCACATAGTTTTATCTCTATTGTTGTTGCGGAGGTACTTGAGCTTTGTATCTTTTCGTCTACCAACATGTTGACTCTTGATACACTATTGGGAATGAGGATGTCTATCATACGTCAGTGTAGAGAGTTCCCTCTTGAGGTTTCATGGTGTCACTTATTATGGTACCTCTATGTCCTAGAGATGACAAGTTATGATGTCATTCTCGGTATGGACTGGTTAGTTCCCATCCAGGCATTAGGAGATTTAAATTGTCAGAGGGTGACATTCATATCACCAGAGGGAAAAAATTTTCTTCATAGAGTCTTGTGGGATGTCCAAGAGGGTAGAGCTGGACCAGAGCATCACGGGTTACGGGAGTTACCACCCATATTTCCAGTCTTTATCTGGATGACCAGGGGACTTTCCATTTAGACTTTCCTCCAGTGGTGTATCATTTCAGGGATGTATTCCCAGAGGAATTTTTAGGTTTACCTCTGGAGCGTGAGGTATAATTCTTGATTGAGATCATTCCAAGAGCGGCACAGGTGTCCATTTCTCTTTATAGGATGGGTACACCTGATTTGCAGGAGCTCAAGAAGCAGTTGGAGGAGTTGGAGGAAAAAGGATTCATCCAACACAGTACTTCTCCTTGGGGTTCACCAATCCTGTTTGCGAAAAAAGCATAGGGCACCCTAAGGATTTTCATGGATTATCAGAAGCAGAACCAGTTGACGGTAAAGAAATGATATCCCTTGCTGAGGATTGATTACATTTTTTATCAGCTTCAAGGAGCCTGGGTGTTCTCGAAGATCGATTTGAGGTCTGGTTATCATCAATTGCATGTTAGACCATTAGACATACCTCTTATAACCGTCAGGAGTAGGTATGGTCTATACGAGTATACAGTCATGGCATTCTGTCTCACAAATGTGGCATCAGTTTTTATGGAACTGATGAACAGAGTGTTCCATCCATACTTGGATTCGTTCTTGGTGGTTTTCGTGGACGACATATTGGTGTACTCTCATAGTCGACAAGACCATGCTACTCATCTTTAGATCATTATGTGTACACTGAGAGAGAATCAGTTATATGCGAAGCTCTCAAAATTATACATTTTGATGGATCAGATTCACTTCATGGGTCACGTTATCTTAGAGTCAAGAGTATTGGTAGACTCAGAGAAATTGAGAGTTTTAGTTTTCTGGTAGCAGCCGAAGAATGTCTTTGAGGTGCAGAGTTTTCAAGGGCAAGTTGCATTCTACAGGAATTCTATACAGGACTATTCATTCCTTGCAAAACCGTTGACAGGTCTGACCAAGAAAGATGCGAAATTATTATGGTCAGATTCTTATGAGTCAGCCTTTCAGGAGCTGAAGGGGAGATTGAAATCAGCACTGATACTAGTCTTTTTAGTGTTGGGAAAGAGCTATAGGGTCTACTGTGATTATTTAGGTGTTGGATTGGGATTTGTGCTTATGCAGGGAGATGGATTCATTGCGTACTTGTCTCGGTAGTTGAGACCGCTTGAGTGAAACTACCTGACGCACGATCTGGAGTTGGAAGTTGTTGTTCATGCCTTACGATGTTGGAGACATTACATTCTAGGAGATCACTTTGTTGTTTTAACTAACCACAAGAGTCTCAAATACATATTCACTCAGTGTGATCTAAATCTGAGACATCGTATGTGGGTCGAGTATCTTCAGTGCTTCGACTTTTAGCTCACCTAGACTCCGGGAAAGGGAAACACTGTGGCTGATGCATTGAGTAGGAGAACATAGATTCAGGCAGTTCAAGAGGACAGTAGTGAGTGGAAGCATATGGATCTGTTCTATGATATGAATATGGAGGTGCACGATAAACAGTGGCATAATTTCCTATCTTATGTAGACGTTACCTCTACCCTTCTTGATCGGGTGTGGATGAGGTAGCTATCAGACTCTGAAGGCCTAGTCTGATGGGAGGGTGTGTCAGGAGGTGACCCTATTCCATGGTTGATAGTGGGGGAGGATGAGATATTGTGCTTCTAGGGACACATATTGGTTCCAGTAGACATACGAGAGGAACTGATGCAGGATTTTCATTCTTTAGTTTGGGAAGTTCAACATAGCATCACCATGATGTATCGTGATCTAAAATGCCAGTACTGGTGTCCAGGTATGAAGAGACATGTTTCAGGGTTTGTAATGAGATGTTCTACTTGTCTGCAGGTGAAAGCGGAGCATCAACGACAAGAAGGGATTTTACAGCAGTTACCCATCCCTGAGTGTAAGTGGAACGATGTCGCCATAGACTTCGGGACCGGGTTACCGAGGTCACCTTGGGGGAGTGATGTTGTTTGGGTTGTCATCGACATGCTTACGAAGGTATCTCATTTATTTCCGATCAAGGAGACCATTAGTGTTAATGATTTGTGACAGTTTTATATCTGATAGATTGTATGTCTACATGAAGTTCCACAATCCAATGTTTCAGAGAAGGATGTGCATTTTACCTCTCGGTTCTGGAGGGGGCTTCAGAAGGATTTGGGTACACAAGTTCTTTTGAATACAACATACCATCCCCAGACAGATTTCTGGTATGAGCATACAATCCAAGTGCTTGAGGATATCCTCTGAGCTTGCATTCTAGAATTTGGAGGTTCTTGGGAGAAGCATATTCATGTTCTGGAGTTTGCATATAACAACAGTTTTTTTGTGACTATTCAGATGGCACCTTATGAGGCTTTGTACGGTAGGCCATGCCGATCACCTTTGTGCTAGCTAGAGGTAGGAGAGGCATCTTTGTTGGGACCTGATCTTATTCAGTAGACCTTAAAGTAGATAGAGTTGATTCTGAAGAGGATGGATATAGCACAGTCTTGACAGAAGTCTTATGCTGATCAGCAGATATGACCTCTGGAGTTTGAGGTCGGGGATCAGGTTTTCCCATTTGTTGCACCGAGGATGGGACACAAGAAGATTCAGATATAGGTTAAGATGTCACCACTGTACGTTGGGCCGTTTGAGGTGTTGGATAATGTTATGTCGGTTGCCTATCGGATACAGTTAACGCAGAGGTACCAGTCTATGCACGACGTCTTCCACATCTCTCATCTCTAACAATACTTTTCAGACCCATCTCATGTCTTTCATCCCAAAGAGGTTGATATTGAAGCATATGCGTCATTTGAGGACCATCCTATCCGTATTGTCAATCGCAGTATGAAGGTTATCTGGGGCTGGTCTTTTCCTCTGGTACGGGTGCTATGGCAACACGGGCGAGTACAGAACAAAACCTGGGAGAGTGAGGCCACTGTACAATAACAGTGGCTGAAGCTGTTTGGGGTTTCTCCTTCTACGCCTCACTAGGGAAATTCAGGGACGAATTTCTTTAAGGGAGAATTTTGTAAGAACACAGATCTTAGATTCCGGTATGTTTTTACTTTTCTTTTCGTTTTTGCGAAAGAAGTGGAAAATCTGGAATTTTTCAAAGTAAATGCTGTGTACTTTATGAGTACATGCCGTGTATTCTGATGCAGCGCCAGGCCATGTGCGGGTCGTGTTCGGGCCACACACATGGTGTGTAGAGACGATGTGGAGGCCGCTTAAAGCGGAGTACGGAAATGCCATTTACACGCCATTTACCCCAGAATTACACGCCGTGTAGTTTCTTTTTTTCATTAAATGGACCGGGGTCAAGCCTAAATGAAAAAAACTCTTTCTTCTGCAGCTTCCTCGACCGAGAACGACCCATATGGCTGCAAACATCATCCGAGCCCTCGAGCCTCCGTCTGTTTACCGAATCGACCGTCGTCGATTGCATTGGAACCGCAACGGTGATTTCGTCCTTCTTCTTGAGTTTAATTCCATGATTTCCCCTCTTTCTCAAGATATTGTGGGTTAAACATTTTGTGTTTTTTCATAGATCAATGACGTTGTAAGGATAATCAAGCCTTTTGGTTCTAGTATTTTGATCTCCTAACATCATGGTACGTGGTTTGTGCCTTTCCTTTCAAAGTTATTGAGTTTTATTTGCAAATTCCACCAATACCCGTGAATGGGGTATTGTGTGATTACCTTTTTGACCGTGTTGTTTTTATGACGTGCATGTATGATTATGTAGAGGTAATTTGATCATGTTTGTGGATTTTTTCCCCATGCCTTGTTCTTGTTACGACCTTTGGGTTTTGTTACCCTTTGGTTGTTATACCTATTTTCCATTCCTTGTGACCGTAAGATGGAATGATATTATGGACATGCTTGTTATGTTTTAGACTAGTTAGCCAAGTATCTCTATAGGTGTACTTTGTCCTTATAGCATTATTATGCGCTGACTAGCATGGGGTTGTGAGAACCTGGTGTTATAGACTATAAGGGATATACCAAGTGCGATTCCCACAGAGTCTTGGATATTATAGGCTATACTGGGATAGACCGAGTGAGCATCCTCAGAGAGTCTTAGACATTATAGACCATAGCGGATAGGCTGAGTGAGCTTCTCATAGAGTCTTGGATATTATAGACTACAGGAGGGTAGACCGAGTGAGATTTCTTAGAGAGTCATTACATTATTTTAATTTCTTTAAAACCATTTCATTCTAGAGAAGGAATTGACTGATCGAGCATCCTTAGAGATTATGTCATAGACCTAAGACTATAAGAAGAATTGAACGAGCAAGATTCCTCATATAATGTCTAGACCTTGGGGTTATAAGAGGGTTAGACCACATGATCTTCCTTAGATAGTCCCTGACTACCCTAGACTATAAGGGGAATTGACTGAGAGAGATTCCCCACAGAGTCATATAATTTTTGTATCACCAAACCAGAGGGGTTAGGCTGAGTGCACTTCCAAGAGGGTTGTTGGTACTTCTGGGATATGACTAGAGGGGTTGGCTGCGAGTACTTCCCAGAGGGGTTCCTGATTTGGTTAGCTATTTTCTTCTCTACTGCTTGTTGTTCTTTGGATTTATTACTGCTGTATATCATCATATATACAACTTACTGTTTTCTACTTGTTGTTTACTATTACTATTACTGCTTAATGTACGACTACCTGTCATATACTCACTGACTATTAGGAAGAGATATTAGGGTGGTTTCTTACTGGGATTTTAGTCTCACACCCGGTTTGGTCCATGCTTTTGGGCCCAATCATACTATGTTGTTAGAGGTATAGACAGGGGAAAGCACCCATTGACATCTGTTACATGATTTCCTTGGAGCAGGAGGGCATGGGACCAATCCAAGGCTTGCAATTATGAGGAGTTACTTTTTTTCTTTCTTTTGTATTTTGGTTTAGTATTGTATTCAGCATTTTGAATTTTTTGGATGCTTCCTAGACATATGTTTCATGAATCATTTCATATGTATACATGTTTGATCTAGTTTTTTATTGTTTTAGTCTTCTGATTTTTATTGTTGTTGGATATTTATTTCTTCCTCTATTTTAGTCTTTGTTTACTTCCGTTGTGTACTTTGTCACGGAGGGCAAAGTTTCTCCACTAACACACCCAAGGCCCTTGCTGCTACTCGGCAGCCTCTGGCGTTTAGGGAAATGCATTTGAGGCCATGATACCAACTTGGTACAAGGCGCCTCTAGGTGGATTCCGGAATAGGGACGTTACAACCCTCATGTATTAGTATCGCGAACTTCTCTTGAGGCGTGCATCGGAGCGCCACCTCCCTCATAGTCAGTTGGTTTCACCGTACTGGTGGTCTACCACGGAGGGTGGAAGTGTAGAAAAGTAACAGAGGGTTCTAGCCGAGATCGTTAGGCCCACACCCCCTTCATTAGCTCGTAATCTTGTGGGAGGATTAAAGGATTCCTGAAAATTCATTTAATGTTAAACAAGTATCAACCCCTACCTCATGAATGATGGAGAAAAAACCATGGTTGAGGATGTGGGTCAATGTTCGTCGTCCCCCACAACAAGCCTCCAACGATGTTTCTCGATCTTCTGTCACCGGTTTGGGGTTTCAGTGTCGCTCGTCACCACTCACCAAAATGAGCATAATTCTCCAAGGTATTGGAATCATGGAACTTTATCAGTACTTCGTTTCTTGGTGAAGCTATATGATACCTCTACCAAAGCTCCATATAAATGGTAGAGGGGAGGGTGTGTAACGATGTTGGGAATTAATGGGTGCTCATTAATTAAGAGCCTTTATAATTACCCAACATTTGTGTTACCTAGGATTGAAAGGTAAATCCATTTATTGGATTGACCCATCGCTGGTCCCACATTGCTGCTCGTCTATTGGAGGAAGAGAATGAAAATAAAATAACAATGTTATTTTTTTTTTCTTTTAAAAAGTCCAAAAAATTTAATTTTTTTCCGGACCTAGTATAATCGTTGTGAATACTCCCTTAGGAAAATCCCAACGTTATGGATTCAACGGTTCCCTCTGATATCTATTCCAAGAACCTAATCCAATGTTTGAAAATTCCCCTTGCACGTTTACTGGACATACCCTAAAAAATGTTCATCAATTCATTCCATGCATCCCAGGCCTCAGAATCATGATCCATCAATTTTCATAGACAAATAATAATTTTATATAATTAATAAAATACATGGGAACATCCAGGTCATTAAATGGACAATAAAGAAACCAACACCATCCCAAAAATTTTGAATAAAACATTGACCTATGTTTCTCCATGTTCAATTTTTCTCATCCATGAATGAATAAATTTTATGATTACACTATCTAATTTCCTACATAAAAATAATGATACTTCTCTTACATTTTATCAATATATCCTCATTATGAAAGTCCTTGAATATCATTGGATTCATCATGTAATTAAATTCCTCAATGTAACTATGAATAACTGTTATCACTGCACTAATATTATATAAGGGAATATTAATGGAATCTTCCAGAACTAACAATATATATTGTTTTATTTTTAACTACCTATGAAAAAATTTCAAAGATATCAATCACATAAATCTGTATTTAACCACTCACCCCAATATGGTTCTTTTACATCATTATTCCATTAACTTCCTCATTAATATATAACACCGACTTATCATCATGATATAATTTATGATGTTCAAAAAACGATATCTTTCAACTACCATTTGATTATAATGAATAATTATCATCTACTACTGTTTACACCAACTCTTTATATTCAATAATATTCATCACTTCAACTAGGACTTTATGTTCTCCTCTTTATTATAGTAATTGATGTCATATATTGTACATAATTTTTTTATTAGAAACCAAAACCTAGAAGTCATTCATAGAAAAATATTCCACAATTATATTTATTGAAATCAATTTACTAGAGGTTTATATTCTAGAGGTACAAATTATGATACAAAATCTACTAATTATTACATTGAGATTTAGAATTCTAAGTGAATTCTAGAAAATATTGCACTACCATCACTTCCATATATCTAGATAATTTATCAAAAATCTTCAAAACATGTATTCTACTAGAATATAGAATCATATAAATATGGAAATTATTTTTTGATTATGTCCTCCAAACACTCAATCCATCTAAATTATTATCCTTTTATTGTACCTTCTATTGAAATAAAACATCTCGATTCATGATTACATACAATTGAAAATCATTATCATGGAAAAATAGAAAACTATCATCATTATACCCCACAATGAAATATTTTGAAAACATTTCATCGAGTCTGTGTTAGTCCTCAACCTAAACATGGACAAAGAACTTGATCCCATAAAATTATTCAGGGGATAACATCTATTTGTTATGAAAATTATAATTTCGCTATAATTTTCATTGAATTCCATTCCTTTTGACAATGTAAACTATAATGTTTACTTATTCTAGCCAAATATACCTAGAATTTCTAAAATGTACACTCATACATCACTAATCTTTTATCAATTTCTTATTCACTAATTTTATCCTTATTTTCTAGAAAGGGTTGTTGTTTCAAATAATATATATCATATTCCCTTTATTTCGTTTGTATCACCAAAACACTCTTCCGTTGTTTTCAACACTATTGTCATAACATATGCGTATCATGATCTACCTAGTTTCCCCTACCTCAATGTCTCTAGATAAAAATTTCTTGATGGATAACATATAATAATTCCAACCTAGTTAATGAATTCCATGGTGTTATGTGACCCTATTAGTGATGGGATTAATGATTCCCACTATACATTTGAGATGTGATCATTCAAAATTACATGTTGATACCACTAACATTATTTTACCGAATATGGAAATCTAATAAAAATTAAATTTAAAATGATCATAATTTTTTATAATGTTCTAATTATAATTTTTATATCATTTAACTAATATTTCTATTTCAATGATTTCTTGTCTCCAAACAATCAAATGATATTGACCAAACAATTATTTCTTAATATAATATTCTAATTAGATATTGTGTCCGATTATTCATTACTTATTCTAGTTCCACGGATCCCAGAGTCATTATCAATTCACTATTGAAATATCTAATAGCAAAATCTTCATCATTTAGGTAACCCACAGAAATTATATTTTTCAATAAACATGTGATGGGTATCACATATTTATAATTCAAGAATAATCTATTCATCCTGTGGATATAAAATACACCTTTTACCAAGAAGTCAATACCCTATAGTATAAAAATTTCAATTTGTTTAACCTTTTGGATCAAAAATCTTCCATGATCCATTTTATTACTTTAGTGATAAATTTATCTTCTATGTCAATCACCCATTAATCCATAAGAATGTTTAACCTCTATATAAATATATTTTTTATTTAATTTTATTCAAATAATTTAAACTTATGTAGGTATTTATTTTTAATGGTTCATGATAAATTATATTTCTTTTGATAAACACACATCACACTCTACTAGAAAATATTAAAATGGATAACCAATTTACATTGTCCTCCCTCACATGAATAATCATATTTAATCATTTGACTTATCAATTTTAGGGAGCACACTATTCCTTCATCATTTTTAGTGTTTCCATTATGTTATTGAATCTCCCACGATATGAGTTTTTAATTTTGGATTATGTTTTTAAAATACTCTAAAAAACTAAATTAGTTTTTTCACAATAGATTTTAATTTTCCTTCCCGTCATGTCCCTTGACCCTATTAGAGTTCATTGCTGTATAATAGCCTAAAAATCATCACCAAACATTACATTAAGTGATTCATGATACCCTTAATTCATATTGATGTTCTTCGCATGGTCTTACATATGTTTATCATAATAGTTTCTCATGTGGAATTTCCTATTCCAGATGAACACTCTCTAAAATACAATCATCATCTAATGGATCTATAATTGGAAATTCATTAACACAATTGTTGTCTACTCATTTCGGGAGTCAACAGATGAATTTAATTCTAATGGAATAAAAAAACAAGGATATTTCATATCTATTAAATCACATTCAGACTTTTTAATCTTCTTTATGATGACTCATGTCAATGAAACACACATGTACTTATGAATGGGATAATCTGTCATTTGTATCTTATAGAATCCAAAATAAATCCCATAAAACATATTTATCAATTCCACAACCACATCCCCATTCCATATGTTAATAGATGATTTTCCATTATATAAAAAATAAGGTAATATAATTTAACACTATAACTTTAAGTGTCTATAGATGACTCACGAACCAAGAATCAGTACAACTTGTTTGGAATCGTCCACCTCCAACTAGTTTGATGTTGAACCACTAAAATATAAAACTGCTTTAGAAAAAATTTCAATAATCTCCTCTAAACAGAAATATACTTATATAATAGATTTTCTATATGATAGAATTTTATTTACACCCTACTCGTTACATAATGATATCTTCTTTTCAAAGTCTCTCCCTGAATGGAAAAAATGCTGATAACTAGAAAATATAAAGAAATAAAATTTGATCATTTTTTATGGGGTGTTCAAATAATTCATATATCTTTTATATATTACTACTGTTATTATTTTTCTATAATTCTACTTTTTAATGATTTTTTATAAAATCCATTTATACATATGATAATTGTATACATTAATTCTCCACTAAATTGCACAACATTTAAATGTGATTATAGGAAAATAATTAATATTAATTACTAGCTATATAGTTTTTCTGACTCATGATAATTTGTAATGTCCCACTATAAAACCATAAATACTGTTGATCTCTATCAAAAACTGACACCATGATAATATCATTCCATGAAGAGGGAAAGGTTACACGGGTCATTTCCACTGAACTATAATAATTTTTTTTTATCTTATCTTAATAACATATTAATGAAATGATCAGTTCAAACCATAAAAAGATACCATATCTTAATCAAACCTTCCTAAACATAATGAATTTTGTTATTATTTCCCCATACACCATGGACATGATAGATACCACAGCTTCCCAAATTTGTCTAACTAAGTCATTAAATTTCAACATGATTCACTATTAAAAATGTATCCTTGATGGTTTATTCATAATCTAGAAACCTGAAATTTCGTTGTAATATGGGCATCATTCCATACACATCACTTTTATAAGATTATTTTCTATATGATGTTGGGGTGTGTTGTAGTTCATTTGTTGAATTTCAATATCTAATAAGATTGATAGAATTCACTAAAAATCCTTTATAATCCTCTCAGTCAATGAAAGGATATATTTATGTGGTCCTATAAATGAATATTAATGGGTATGAATAAAATTTATTTAAATATAAGTAAATTTATTATTTATGTAGTTCATGATTATATAAAATCATTTTAATCATTGATTCCATGAATATAAGATATTTTTATGATATTATCAATTACCCAAGAGTGTGATGGGTGGTGAATGGTAGTATGATATACTATATGTGTTATTATATCCCCATAAATATTATTTTAGAAGATGTAGTATTGGTAACTAAAAATAAAATTGATTATGTAACTCTAAATCCATCTAAACACCATTGTATTGACTACAGAATTAGGGAGGAAAATCAAACCCCATTTGAAATATCATTATTTTACCATAGACATGTGATGACTAATTTATTAATGATTTTTTAGTTTGATAATATATTATTTTAATCATCTTATTATTTTTTAATTTAGATGTTTTAGTATGAAATCATGCAATTTGAATCCCTCATCCAATATCCTAATATATATGGAATTTAAAATCATCAATAGAAATCCCCAATACATCTTCCTTATAATGATAATTATATGAGTATTATGATGAAATTTTGATCTGGATGATTTTATATGGTTTATATTATTGATGTATGGTAAAGAGAAAACTTTGGAAATGATTAGACTTGTAGGGATGAGTCAATAACTGTATAGTATTTGGGGAACTTATCAACGTAATTTTTTAATGTTATATGTGTATCTATAAATTTATATTCCATGATTAAGGGAATGTTATTATAATAATATAGAGATTATAAATTGTATAGTGAAATTATAAAAAGATAATTTTATCATTCAAATGATATTATATACTTCCTCCGTGAAAGTATTAGAATTATGTTTCACTATGTAGACATGACAGTTTAAAGGTGGAACAAAATGAGTATGTTTATATACTAAGTAATATATTATATGATTTTTTTAATAATTAAATGATATTTGTAACACCACAAGTTTCCACAATACGTTTCACTTTGAATAATGCAATAGCTTGCATTGTACGCAACTCCGAGTTTCTAACACATTGAGACCAATCAAACTAACCGTTATGAACTGTAAAAACCACATTTTGAAATATTATAAATTTTGTTTTTTAAAATAGACATCATTTTTGAATTTGGAACATCAAAATTATATTAGGGAATTTTTTTGGTATTTTTCAGAAAACATTCTATTTTTGATGAATAGTGAAAACCACTACGTTATTTGTTAAAACCGACTTTTTTAAAATAATTAGTTTATTTATTTTAATTTATATGAGGCCAAAATATAAACGTAATAACTATAAATGTTCAATTTAATTCATTGGAGTCATTTTATAATAAGTTTAGGTATATAAAATTTTATCGAACTTTTTACCGTTTTTTACCCACCTTCTAGGAGCATTTACAAATTTTCATAAAACATAATTTTACCTCTTCTATGATTTGAATTTAAAAAATCTGAGAGACATGGTTAATATCAGTAAGTAATATGTGGTTCAACAAGATGACAATTATTTTTGGTGAATAGTAACTTTTGACCTTTATTTAAAACAGTTAAAAGTAGATAGGGTAATTAAGGGTAAAAATGATATCATAATTACCCTAACACATGTCCTAATTCTATTGGATAAGTATAATTAAACCAAACAAAATCATAGGAATAAAATATGATCCCCTTTGATCCACTTGAATTAGATTTGGACATTTATTGTTATTTAATTTAAAGAAGAGTTAAAAGAGTTAAATTCGAAGTATAATAACTAAACAAATTTTAATATAGGGTTATAAAAAATATAACATAGACTATAAATATAAATTAGAAATCAAAATAAATTTAATATATGATTTTATTTTATTAATAATTTTTATACATTAAATACTGTAATTTATTTTTGACATAATGATGAACCAGTGATTACCCAATTAATGAATTATTAACATAATTTTTATTATAAATATCCAAATAAATATAAATTGAGACTTATGATGTATTAATCTAATTTAATAGGTTAAAATGACATGTTAGGGTTGGTTAAATAAATTTTATTCTATGTAAAAATGTTTTTATGGCTTTCAAAAAATTCAAATACTAAATAGTGTCAAAATTGTCATAAATGAGTTTTTAAAACATATATTATATTATTAATTGATATAATTTTCCTATAGGTCTAAATATCGGCTAAAGGGAATTGATAAGGTTGTATATATTAATAACTAACCACATGGGGTTCTCTTGTCATGTTATAGTATTAATATTAACCTTGTAATATTAAAATACAAAGAGATATGGTAATGACAAACTATTTATCTAAGAGTTAAATCTAAAAGATATGGTTAATATGGTGAAGTAAACCTATCTAAAACCTATTTTTTGAGATTATTTCAACCCATAAAATCTTTATATTTTAAATAATTCATTTTGGATCTATTAGAAACCTAATATTAGTTTATTATAAAATAATATTTCAAGCTTTTCCTAAGGTGACTGTAACCTCTCTTATAAAAGGGCACTTCCCCTTCCCTTACATTCAAACATCCAAAGAATTTTTGGCTAGGACAAAACATACCCAAATATCCTCCCAAAATTCCTCCATTCATCCTAGTTTCCTTCGTTTTGTCAGAAATCCAACTTAAGAATCCATTTTGATCAAATCAAAAGGAAGAAACAGAAGAAGAGGTAAATGTTTCATCACCTCTTTCAAGTTCTTTTCTTCTTCCACTTCTAATTTATTTGTTGTTTCCATTCTAAAAAAATGTCTCCAGTATATTCTATATACATCAATGTTATTATCTAAATGGTCCAACCATATTCATTATTTTATCCATCCAATAAATGACAAAGTCACCATAGGTGCGTGCGTACGAATTGACGTCTCCACGTCGTGGTGTAGTGTGTTATTTAAACACTTAATTAATTGGATGGGTATAATAATGAGTATAAATGATGTAAATAATAAATATAAAATGTCAATGATTCTTTATATATGATATAACATCGAATTACATATGATTTCACCATCAATATAATGATATTGTCCCTTGTGCGTATATACGGATTGCCGTCTCCACGAACGCAATGTGATTCATTTCCCATCGTAATCATTCTAGAATTAATTTCATTTTATGATTAAAAATAATTTTTATGAACATAATATAATTCTGTATATTAATCAAATACATCATATCCATATCAAACATGGCATAAATAACCCATCATATGAAGGAAAACAAATCAATTAATCATGAAAAGATGATTCTACTAAAATATTTTTTTACAAAGAAATATTATATGATAATATAAGATAAAATATTTATTTATATAGTCCATGTATAATTTAATAACATTGTTTAACAGTTATAGAGGAGTTTAACATACCATCTAATAATGAAAAGTAAAAGGTAAGGGTTAATTTCAAAATCACTTTATTATCCGAGGTTGTGTTTACGTAAGTATCTACTGCGACCTCTTTATCATCCACATCCATGTTTTCTTAAAAATGTAATTCAAAAAATTCGTAATATTTACTAGACTATGTGTTAATGTCATTTATACCCGTATTTTACCATATATGTTTTGAAATGAATCTTTCCGTCATTTTCCAAACTAGGTATGTTTTGACCTTTTTGAGAAAATTAAGGTTAGAATGCATTTGTTATAACTTATATGGTGGGTGCTGCTATAATCCTCTATTAAAACATTTCCAAAGCTTCCCATACAAGCTTATAGGAATATTTTCATAATAAATGTTTTATTTTGTAACTATATAACTTTTAAATTATTTCGAAATAGAAAGAGATATTTTTTCAAAAAAATTATTTGATTTCATCTATGTCAACTTCCTTTGATGTATTTTAATCTTGTTTGAAGTTTATTTATTATGATTCAAATATTACATATTTTATTGAAGGTATTCTGATATATTTTACTCGGTGTGAATTATTGTTATACCATTCATGTTTTATGGATAATGTATTGACATTTCATATGATATTTTTAATATGAATGATTATGTTATGTATAAACCATTTCATATGAGGAATGAATTGGACTTAGTGAGCGGTGGGTGGAGCCCACTATAAGTCCTCGATGCATATGTAGGTCTCATTAGACAAACTAGTGTCTTTGCACAAGGCCTTGACATAATAATATTTGTAGTCTTGGCACAAATCTTTGACTATGTGGTTATGAAGTCTGGTATTATGCATTCCATCATTATGAACTTGTCTATTGATATTGTAAATAAAAACCTGCCTTTGTATAACATAACTATTCATTAAATTATACAAAACTGAGGATCGATAAAGTTTTAGTGTCTGGGAAACTAGGAACTTAATACATGACAACATAAAACATTCTTCTTAAACAGTTGAAAGTATTATCTTTATATTCATATTAGGTTCATTAATACATCTCATAACCTGGGGACATACATCAAAAGAAAGGGTGAGTAGAAGGCCCAGTAAGGGAAACAAGGGGAAACATTTAACATGTGAACATGAGATAGATCAATAAAGTCATGAAAAAGAACATTAAGGCATGAGAAAGAAATCATGAGGAATATCATAATAAAAATAACATATTTCATAACTTGAATATGTGGCTAAAAAATTTAACATAGGAAATAATTTTCGTTTCTCTAAGGTCCATCCCCATGGTGTCATTAAAAATTACCAAGGTTATTTATCAAGGTGTCGTTAAAAATGGTCACCTATAGAGATTAAGTCTTTTCCCAATGCATTGGAGGGATATCAGGGTGCAACCTTAAATTTTCCTTTATAATCATGTGATCCACAAATATCATCATCAAACATTTCATAAATAACCCATATAGCATAAATGAAATGGGTTTCCATTCATAATCATAACGTTTTTAAAAACTTCTTTAATGACATGATCTTTATGTCACATTAAGCCCACGAAAAAAGGAGAGAGGGTTTCGTGTATGTAAATAACAGAATATAAAATAGAAAATTTTAATATATATGTGAGTAACCCTATAGAATAAAGAACTTTGAGTATTCACTTAATAAAATAAATTAATTTGAGAAAAAGGGAGAGGCATTTTGAGACGAAAATTCTGCAGCATAACGGTTATGTTATAGGGATTTAGAAAATATTGAAAAGAGAGGGGACATGGGTCACCAACTCATAAATGATCCATAAAAAAGTAGAGGGACAGAATATAATGGATATAAGAACATGGTAATGAAATTTTAAATACATACCATATGAAATGAAAAACATTTAAGGAAGACAAAAATAAGATTTCTTTTATGAAAATTCGGCAGCCTAACGACATCATTTAAAACATCAAAAATTGAATTGATGAGATAAAATAGGTTATCTCATCATATAAACATAGAACATAAGTATGAATTATTTAGAGATCATACCCAAAAATAATAAAAAGGAACTTGAATGACATGACACGAAAATAGAATTTGAAAATGAGAAGGGTGAAATAATCTGTTACAAAAATTTCGGCAGCCTAACGACGCCACTTAAACATTCATAAAACGAAATGATGAGAGTAAGAGGGGATATCTCATCATTTTAACTTTAAAAGGGAAGTAAGAGGAATATAAAATAACATCATCCAACATAAGAACATGGGGCATAATAGAAATGACTTAAAATAGATTATTTGAAAATAAAGAGAGAGGTTGGATCCGTTACATTAAAACGTATCTCTTAAAACTCAATGGTTGGGACCTTGAGGGATTGGGGGAACCTTGGGAGGACTCTTTAGGAGATAATGTGACCAGAGATTCGGTGGGGGAGAGTTGGGAGTGAAAAATAAAGGAGGAAAGGGTGGGTATTTATAGGGAAAGTGAGGGGACATGGCATTAATGGCCAAGGGACACCTCAATGGTGGTACTGGCAAAACCATGGGCTTGCCCATGGTATTGACCACATGGGACACCTCATACATTAATTAATCCCATTTAGTCGACCATCCCTTAATATATCTCATGACATCATCATGATGATGTCATGATGTCATTAAACATACCGAAACCCTAAAACTATATTTTTACTAATCACTGAAAATTCAACTTTTTCCGAAATTTTCCAAAATATCACCTTAACCAAATATCAATGCTTTGATTTCAAAAATGGATTCCATTTTATAAAAATAAATTTCTAAATATTTTTATTTTTATTATTAAATAAAAACACTATTCACCGAAAATTCATTTTTTTATGAAAAATCCCCAAAAATTACCTTAACATTATAATGATGTTCTGAGTTCAAAAATGAAATCAATTTTATAAAAATAATTTTATAAATATTTTTAATTTAATTTTTAATGAAAAATACACGATTCACCTGAAAAAACTAATACTTGACTAATAATTTTTGAAATAGTTATTTACCTATTTTATTGAATCTCATTACTTAATCAAGGTGCCTAGATTATGTTAATACTTTCTTTAAATGAGATTACGAATCCATTTGGTCACATTTCTAATCCTAAGCGTAACATCACTATACATAATTTAATATTCATAAAAAAACAAGTTGATCTTATTAGACTCTAAATTTCTTACTCAACATAATTGTAGAAGACCATTTTTTGAAAATCATTACATATTTTTAATTATTTAATGTTTACATAAAAATTTTTAAAATATAATTTTTCTAAAAGTCATCAATAATATACATCCTACATTTATCCGAACATTTGAAAATTTAAAAAATTCTCTATAAGAAGAAAACACAATTTTATTTATCTCAAAGGATTACACAAAGCAGTTACGGTCTCCTTACATAGCCCCTTATAACCCCAGAATAGGACCTATGTGTAAGGTGTGCTAAGGTGAGAGAATCTGAGGGCGGCTCGACCAACATTGCACGAGTAATAATTTATATCCGTATGAACTTCTCGCGAAGGAAATTTCTTTGTAGCTTCACACGATGGAGTTTGGCTTGGGTTTGGTCCAGAGCAAAGCCCAGTGGTGCAACCTCCTTCCCAAGTTCTATTAGATGGGTTTTGATTGGCCCAAGACTACTTGATGAGGCCATCAAATCTTCTTTCTATATTAATTAACCAGGATCACTTGTATTTAGAGACAATAATTAGAACATTTGGTTTCCAAAGGTCATGCTGACTATTAGTCATATAATAGTCAAAACCCAACAGTCTCATTTTAACTATACTCATGTTATCAAATGAAACAGTTTTGTTGACTATGAAATAAAATAACATACAAAATTAGGAAACAATATTTATTCAAAAATTTGGGTTGTTACATTCTTCCCCCCTTAAGAAATTTCATCCTCGTAATTTTTAAAATTGGGCATGGAAATTTCATTGAAAGTCCCACAACAGAAAAGGATTCAGTAAAACTATTACTTTAAAAGAAATAAAGGGAAGTACAAAGGTCACCCGAATTAACCCACACTCGGATTCCATGTAATAAAACATGGATATGGATCAGAAAACAACGGATCATGTTCTGAGGGAGAGTGATAAAAAACATGAATAGGAGAACGTTAACCACAAGAAAATCACAAACTTTTGATGTGTGTAAATGGTCTTTGATTACCCAGTAGGAAACTTTAACCAAAAACGTTTTTGTTTTACATTCCTTTTCATAATTTTGAGGAATTCATTTACTATATAGAATAAAAACATAAGGAAATATATTTACCTTCAAGTAGAGTCTCATCCTTTAATATTTTTCTACCAAAACTAATCTTCTCACCAAACGATGAGCATTCAAAAACACTTGGTCTCATCAAAATCACAAGAATCATCTTCTAGAGAATCACATAATCCACAAAACATTAACTATATATTTCTTATATCTTTAAACATTATCCCAAAAACAGAAAGGGTAAGATAAAATAACTCTTCAAAAAAAAGAACCCCATAGGAAGGGAAACTACTTTAATTCCTCAAAGATCCACGGTACTACCCAAAGTTCATCATAGACCATTCCATAAACAACTATCCTTAAAATTACTCAAAATAAACCAAAATAAGATTGAAACCCAAATACAAGAAGGATCTGATAACATAGTCTTCCAAGATAAACTTTATCATTTATCTCCAAACAACATCAACCACTCCTAACATCTTATAACAAAAGAAACTAACCTAAACACATTTTCTCCTAGATAGGATAATCATTTCCAAAAGTAACCTAAATTATAATAAGTTCACCTTAAATTCATTGATTATTAAAAATATAAGTCAACCTTTTTTCCTAAAATAAAATACCGTAGTAATCTATTTTCCTCGATCATATAGGGTTCCCAAAAGAGTGAGCGTCTTCCGAAATAACAATCATCTTTTAATCCCCTAACAACCCTTGAAGAATAGCTTCACTACATCGACATGTGGTACATAAAAATAGATTTTTTCCTTAATGATATACAACCATCATAATTAGTGACTCAATGTTCTTAGAAAACATTAAAGATATGCTCATAGGGCACGAACTAGAATACAACATGACATAGACAATTATTGTGAAGATTTTTCATGTACATTAGTCATCATGATCCATCTCAGCATAGGGCTTTCATTGTTCCCTTGTCCTTGAAGATTGTTGATGCTCATAATTCTTCTCATCCCTTCCAAGAGATCATTGCTTTGGATAATGTCCAACTTCACCAAATTTATGACATTGAAGAGTATAAGGTACATTAGATCGAACCTTATCTCTATTCATCACATTATCCATTTTTTGAATAAATTGGATACTTTATGCCCTATCACACAAAACTTAAAACATCTTCTGGTTCCTTTGTGACATTCTCCTTGGTGCCCCTTTCCACACTTTTTTCACAAAGTAAATTGTTTCTTCTTTCCCATATCAACTTTATCAGATAAACATCCTTGAGACTTCATATTCTTCTTCCTTGATAAATTCAGGCATTCCACTAGGTACCAATTATTTATTGTGATTTTTGATATCTGGTTTGGCATAATCAAAATATGTTCAACTTGATCTCTCAACATCTATATCACATTAATAGGGAAATCATCACATTTCCTATCACATTGGTTGTTGGGACATGTTCTTCTATTTTCCGCCATTAACTAAGAAAGGAAAGTATAATTAGGGGCTTAAATACATAGTGAATAATCATGAAAGGGAAAATTTAAGCATAGAAGGATAAACTTGTAGAAGAAAAGTATATCCTAATTTGTGATCCACCAGGTTCCAATCTAGGTTATCCATGATCATATATTATTATGTGAATCCTTATTTTATTTTATCTTTCATTCTTTAATAATGGTTTATACTAAGCTTATGAATTTACCAAATCATATCTCGCGGGAGTGTCGTAACAGAGAGTGTATCAAGACCCATTGTCGTGTACCAGTTCCCATTCGATTCTAGCTCAAGCGATGTTTTTGGGGTTTACCATTATGTACATCTGTGCCAGAGCCACCTCTACCTACTCGTATCCAGACAGGGATGTGTTTACTTGGTAACCCCTTACTCAATATCACCAAAATACCAAGAATATTTACTATATTTAAACATTTCTATAGAGTTATTCCTAAAGTTTTCATTTCCTAATTTCCACAAATAACTAAACCATCCATTGATACCAAATGTAACAACCATCCTTTTTTTAACATAACTTTTCATTACATTATACAAAACTAAGGATCCTTAAGGTTTACTGTCTTGGAAACCAGGAACTTAATACATGACAACATAAAACATTCTTCTTAAACACATGAAAGGCTTCTCCTTGTATTCATCCTAGGTTCATTACTGCATCTCATAACTTGGGGACATACATCAAAAGAAAGGGTGAGCAGAAGGCCTAGTAAGGGAAACAAGGGGAAACATTTAATCTTTGAACTTGAGATATATCATTAAAGTCATGAAAAAGAACATTAAATCATGAGAAAGAAATAATGAGGCATATCATAATAAAAATAACGTATTTAATAACTTGAAGATGTGGCTACAACATTTAACGTATACAATCATTTCCGTTTCACCGAGGTCCATCCTCAACTTCTCATTAAAAATTACCAAGGTTATTCACCAAGGCATCATTAAAAATGGTCATCTCTAGAGATTAAGTCTTTACCCAATGAATTGGAGCGCTATCAGGGTGCACCCATAAATTTTCCTTTATTATCATGTGATCCACATATATCATCATCAAACATTCCTTAAATAACCTATATATCATAAAAGAAATGGGTTTCCTTTCATAATCATAACGTTTTTAAAAACTGCATTAAAGACATGATCTTTATGTCACTTTAAAACCACGGAAAAAGGAAAGCAGGTTTCATGTATGTGAATCCCAAAATTTAAAATAAAACATTTTGATATATATGTGAATACCCCTATAGAATATAGAGCTTTGAGTATTCACATAATAAAATAATAGAATTTGAGAAAAAGGGAGAGGCATTTTGAGACGAAAATTCTGCAGCATAACGACTATGTTATAAGGTTTTATAAAATATTGAAAAGAGAGGGGACATGGGTAACCCACTCATAAATGATCCATAAAACAGTAGAGGGACAGAATATAATGGATATAAGAACATTGTAATGAAATTTGAAAGAAATACAATATGAAATGAAAAACATTGAAGGAAGACAAATATAAGATTTCTCTCATGAAAATTTGGTAGCCTAACAACATCATTTAAAACTTCAAAAAAATGAATTGACAAGATAAAATAGGGTCTCTCATAATATGAAAATAGAAGATCAGTATTATTGATATAGTGATCATATCCCAACATAAAATAAAGGAACATGAATGACTTGACAAGAAAATAGAACTTGAAAATGAGAAGGGTGAAATAATATGTTACAAAAATTTCGGCAGCCTAACGTTGCCACTTAAACATTCCTAAAACGAAATGATGAGAGTAAGAGGGGATATATCATAATATGAACAAGAAAAGTGAAGTAATATAAATATAATAGAAAATCCTCCAACATAAGAACATAGGGCATAAAATAAATAACTTAAAAGAGAGTATTTGAAAAGAAAGAGAGAGGTTGGATCCCTTACCTTAAAACGCATCTCTTAAAACACAACGGTTGGAACCTTGAGGGCTTGGGGGCACATTGGGAGGACTCTATGGGAGGTAATGATACCAGAGCTTCTCTGGGAGAGAGTTGGGAGAGAAAAATAAATGAGGAAATGGTTAGTATTTATAGGGAAAGTGAGGGGACAAGGCATTAATGGCCAAGGGACACCTCATTGGTGGTATTGGGAAAACCATGGGCTTACCCATGGTATTTGCCCATAGTATTGGCCACTTGGGGCACCTCATACAATAATTCATCCCCTTTAGTCGACCAAACCTCAAAATATCTCATGACATCATCATGATGTAGTCATGATGTCATTAAACATACCGAAACCCTAAAAATGTATTTTTACTATTCACTGAAATTTAAACTTTTTCTGAAAACGCCCAAAATTTCACCTTACCCAATTATCAATGCTATGATTTCAAAAATGAACTCCATTTTATAAAAATAATTTTCTAAATATTTTTAATTTAATTTTTTAATAAAACACTATTCATTGAAAATTCATTTTTTTCAGAAAAATCCCCAAAAGTTACCTTAGCATTATATCGATGCTCTGAGTTCAAAAATTAAATCCATTTTTAAAAAATAATTTTCTAAATATTGTTAATTTAATTATTAATTAAAAAACACATTTCACCCGAAAAGACTAATACTTGACTAATAATTTCTGGAACAGTAATTTACCTATTTTATTGAATCTCATTACTTAATCAAGGAGCCTATATTATATTAATAAATTCTTTAAGTGAGATTATTAATCCATTTGGTCACATTTCTAATCCTATGCATCAAATCGCTGTTAATAATTTACTATTCATTAAAAATCAAGTTGATCTTATTAGACTCTAAATTTCATACTGAACATAATTGTAGAAGACCATTTTTCGAAAATCATTACACATTTTTAATTATATAAGGTATATATAAATGTTTTTAAAATATTCTTTTTCTAAAATTCATCAATAATAAGAATCCTAAATTTATCCGAACATTTGGAAATTTACAAAATTCACCATAAGAGGAAAACACTATTTTATTTATCTCAAAGGATTACACAAAGCAGTTACGGTCTCCTTACATAGCCCCTTATAAACCCAGCATAGGACCTAAGTGTAAGGTTTTCTAAGGTGAGAGAATCCGTGGGAGGCTCGACCAACATTGCACGAGTTGTAATTTCTATCAGTTTGAACATCTCAAGAAGGAGATTTCGTTCTAGCTTCACACGATGAAGTTTATCTTGGGTTTGGTCCAAAGCAAACACCAGTGGTGCTACCTCCTTCCCATGTTCTGTTAGATGGGCTTCGATTGGCCCGAGACTACTGGATGAGGCCATCGAATCATCTTTCTATATTAATTAACCATGATCCCTTGTATTTAGAGACAATAATTGCAACATTTGGTTTACAATGGTCATACTGACTATCGGTCATATAATAGTCAAAACCCAACAGTCTCATTTTAATTATACTAATGTTATCAAATGAAACAGTTTTGTTGAGTATAAAATAAAATAACACACAAAATTATGAAACAAGATTTATTCAAAATTTAGGGTCCTTACATTGCATGTTATTATTCAACTATTAGAATATCCATGCGAATAAGTAAATGCATTTATATGATGTTATATATTCCATATTATTCTAAATTTTATGTTTAAAATTCTTTTGTTGTAGTCTAATATATTACCTTAAATTTTTATGAATATTTATGAAAGTTTCCACTATATTGTTATCCTTACTGATCATGTGATCTCACCCCTTTCGATGTTTTATTTTTCGATGAATGTGAAGATATATTTAATGGTTGATTTTCAGGGATAAGCTTAGGATATAAGTGTGTTAAAAAGGGAAAAAATTATTGTTAATGTTTTTATTTTAGGATGTAATTTAAAAATTATGAATGTATCTAGTACTTCAAAGGCAACTAAACTGATCGGTCTATCGAGGCATGATTCCTTATTTAATGCCAATGTTGTGTAATGATGCACTAAAAGATTATACAAGGAACCACTCCAGAGGAGGAAAGAGTAGGGCACATCCACCAGAGCAGGGAAAAACTAACTTTGGAAGAATGAGAGGGTATGAGATTTTCAATCAGTATCGCGCATGTGCACCCCTGGAAATGGACATGCTAGATGAACAGTCATGCAAAGGTGGAGAGATAATCACGATGAAGATGCTGGGGAGGAGTAGTTTTATGTAGTCAGAGTCTTTATGATTTCATTAAGACCTATGGGTCATGTAATGTCTCCATGCCTACAGGCCTTGTAAAGGTTCTCCCTCATCTCTTGAAAGGATGATTATCAGAAAATCAATAAAAAAGAAGGTTAAAGAGAACAATACCCTAAGATAAGCTTTGAGGATTTGAATAGAAGAACTACCAAGAATTTTGGTACTATAGATATTATTTGAGTTTTCTAAGAAATAAATCCCTTTCTAGATATAAGAAGGTAGAGGAAGCTCTGGCACAAATTTACCTAGGGGTAAAACACCAAAACCCCACATTACGCTAGACATGGATGAGAACTAGTGCATGAAAACGGGCCTTGCTGCACCCTTTGTTACAAAACTCTCATGGGACATTCTTAGTATAATTCTCATTTTATTTAAAAACCAATATGAAGGGTTTATGAGTATATAATTCTTTAAATAAAACATTTTTTTGATTATAGATTATATCCATAAACTGTTCAATTTATGTTAAGTGTTTTATTAGTTTGGAATTATGATTTGTGATTCATAAACTAATATAGTGTATTCGATTGTTTGTAAATTGTGCCTAATGGAAGGAATGGATATCTTGTCAACACACTTAATCGATGTTGGTATTTCTCTACTGCTCAAGATAATTATAGTGGAGATGGTGAAGAAACAAGTGATGATTAACTTATCACCATATTGGGAAAACACACTCAGGTTATTAATAATAACCTTACCCGTATGGAGCACCTAGATCCACAATGAAGGGGATAAATGTTAGACCTCATCATGAGGAAAACACCATAAACATTCAATGTGATTAAAAATCCATTAGTAGTTGAGAAAATGGATAAATTCCATTGAGAATATATTTCACACTTTAGGGAGCAGCAAAAGAGAAAAAGTTGTCATGGCAGTTTATCGCCTTACGGGAGATGCAGATCAATGGTGGTCATTGATTTAAAACACAAATGAAGATGATGAAGTATCAAATATGGAACAAAGTGAGGTTTAAGAGCATTTCTTAGAAAAATAATTTTTTCATGACCATTGAACGGATATGGAAAGAAAATTTCTGAGTCTCAGGAAAAAAGAGGATGATAATGTCACAAAATATGAGGCTAACATTACATGGATATAAATAAATGTTTCATATTATATACGTTGCCCAAGGACTAATATTGATCGATTCGTTTATGGGTTAAAACCATTTCTCTGGCGATCATTAGTCTCACAATCCTTCTCACTATACAAAGATATTGTCTCCTCTGCTATTCAGACAGAATAATAATTCTCTAAGTCTTACGACTTTAATGCGAAGTAGGAGAAGAATAGATATGTTGAAAACTGTGGAAATGGAAATAAGGGAAATAATTGAAAAGATGAATATACATCATGTAGTAAATGTGGGAAGAAACACCCCAAATACTTTCCTGAAGGGAGTGGGAGTCTGTTACAAGGGTGGTGAAAAAGGCCACCAATCTCATGATTGTAAGGGGAAGAAAGAGGCTGTTGAATGATACAATTGTAGAGAAAAGGGGCATTATGAAAATGAATGTCCTTAGCACCAAGGGAACATATCTTGGAAAGGTCCAAGATAGAAAGGCCTAGCTTATGTGATCACTACTGTGGAGGTTGAAGCTCCAAAATATCTGGTGGCAGGTAATTTAATGGTTTCTTCATGTTTATCGAATTATTTATTTTTCATTGTATCATTAAATTTTTTCATATCTTCCTAGATTTCTATGATAGTTAGATATTTTCAATTTGACATAACAAGGGAGCTATCAGTCAAAACACCTAAGGGAAGTATCATCGCAACATTGTTTTGTGAATCTATTCCCATTAGGGCATATAAATGTTCTTTATCAGATGATATCATCATAATACACATGTTTTAATTTGATATAATCCTACGAATGGATTGGATTTCAGACCATGTTGAAAAACTTTATTGTATGAAGAAGGATGTTACAATTTTCGATGATGATAAAGAGTACCTTATCTTTAGAACAGAAATACCACCACCTTATTCTTATCTAGATCTATGTGATAAGATCTACTAAATTCAATTATTAGGGAGGATGAGAATGAAATAAATATGGGTGTGGAAAATAATGATCAAATAAAGAATGTACCTATTGTGCTAGAATATGTTTATGTGTTTCCAGAATATTTAACAGGACATCCTATAGAATTATAAAATGAGTTTCCCATTTATTTATTTCCTGGTTTAAGGCCCATATCAATGAACCATTATATAATGGACACTATGGAATTAGTGGAACCAAAGAAACAATTAGAAGAAATGAGTAATGAGGGATTTATTACCCCTAGTTTTTCTCCTTGGGGAGCTCCTGTACTTTTAGATAAGAAGAAAGACGGATCTACGAGGATGTGCATTGACTACAAGGAGATCAATGCTATAATAATAAAGAACATTTATCACCTACATCACATTGATGATTTACTCGACCAACATCTGGGTGATCAATATTTTTCAATGATTGTACTTCGATCTGGATATCATCAGTTGTGTGTGAATAAGGAAGACAATCAAAAAATAGCATTTCGAACCAGGTACAAGAACTACGAGTTTACAGTAATGCCTTTTGGGCTAACTAATGCACCCTATGTTTTCATGGATCTAAATTACAGTGTTTTCAAGTAATATCTTGATGACTTGTTAGTGTTTTTTATTGAGGATGTCTTGGAATACTAAAAAAGATATGAATATCATGAAAATCACTGGCACGATATCCTAAAGACTCTAATAAGAAATTTGTTATATGAGAAGTTTAGAAAGTGTGAATTCTAGCTTGAGGATATTTCCTTTTCTTGGACATATTGTCTCTATGGATGGAATATATATTGAACCTTCTATGAAAAAGGAAATCCTTGAATAGCCATCACCAATGAGTATAACTAATGTACACAATTTTATTTGTTTAGGAGGTTATTATCGGCATTTTTTTCCAGAATTTTGCATGATTGGCTAAACCATTATCCAAGATCACACATAAAGGGGTCATGTTTGTTAGGAAAATTGAGTGTGAATAATTATATGAATAACTTAATAGAATATTAGCTAATGCCCCTATCTTGACTCTACCATCAGGGAACGATCGATTTGTTATTTATCTGGATGATTAAAATAAAGGACTTGGTTGTATGCTTATGCAGAATGATATAGTTATTGCAAATGCATCACGACAACTAAAAATTCATGAGAAAAACTATATCACTCAAGATATTGAGTTAGAAGCTATAATCAATTCTTTGAAGATATGGAGACACTATCACTATGGTGAAAAATGTGAGATTTATATTGACCACAAGATTTTGAAATATATTTTCTTACAAAAAGGTCTCAACATGAGGCAACAGAGATTGCTTGAACTACTCATGGATTATGATTGCACTATAAACTACAACCTAGAGAAGGAAAATAAGGTGGAAGATGCATTGAACCGAAAATGTCATGGAGTTTTGAATAATATGAGAGTTGAAAATGTCCCTATTTTCATGGATCTAGTAAATTTGGATATGGGAATAACCATGGAAGGTGAAACATCAATTCGTTCTCAAATGGATTCCAAAACATCTTTAATAGAAAGGATAAAAAGTTATCAGGTTGATGATGTGGTGTTTCAAAGGAAAATTAATTATTTAAACGATGGGAGATTGATCGACTCTGTATATAAAGAATAGATTTTAAAATTGGGGAAGAGACTTTGTGTTCCCGATATACCATATTTGAAAATGGAATTGTTAAATGATGATCATAGCTCTAATTTCTCTATACATCCTGGTAGCACTAAGATGTAGAGAGATTTGAAAAAACATTTTTTTTGGGACAACATGAAGAGAGATATTGCTGATATTGTGTCAAGATGTATGGTTTTCCAACAAGTGAAAGCTGGAAGACAACATCCTAGAGGAGTCAGTCAACCTCTTCACATACCTGAGTGTAAATGGGATGATATTACGATGGAATTTTCGTGGGACGACCAATGAATCCTGGAAGGAATGATGCAATATTGGTCATTGTTGTTCTTCATACCAAGTCAACACATTTTCATACTATAAGTGAAGATATAACACTTCAACATTTAGCAAGACAGTATTTTAATGATGTTTTAAGACTTCATGGAGTACCCATGTCAATTGTTTCTATTCCTGATCCATGTTTTACATCAAGATTCTTGAAAAGTATTCAGAAAGCCCAGGATACAGAACATCATTTGAGCATTGCCAACCACCCTCAAAATGATAGACAATCATAATGGAATATTAAAAACATTGAAGACATGTTGAGGTCTTTCTCACATGAATTTCAAGGCATGTGTATTCAATATTTACCTCCGGTAGAATTTACTTATAACAACATCTTTCATTCAAGTATTTATATGGCGTCATATGAAGCATTATATGGAAAGATATGTAACACAGAAATTATTTAGGATAATTTTGGTGAAATAAAACTCATAGGCCAAGAACTTGTTGAGGAAACGATGGAAATGGTGAAGGTTATCTAAACCCACATCAAAGTAGCTCAAAGTAGAAAGAAGATATATGCCGATAACCGAAGGAAGGATTTGGTATTTCATGTAGGAGATCATGTTTTCTTGAAGGTGTTTCCATGGAAGGGAGTTTGACGATTAGATAATAAGGGTATATTATGTCCCAGGTACATCGTTCCTTTCCAAATTCTAGAATGAATTAGGGATGTGGCTTACTCTTGTACAATGCCGCCACTACTGGAAAACGGACCTATACCCACGGTTTGGCACAAAACCGTGGGTATAGGGTACCCCTATACCCACGGTTTTCGCAAACCGTGGGCATAGGGGTAAAATGGTGACCTATACCCACGGTTTCATAAAACTGTGGGTATAGATCACCTATACCCACGGTTTTGCACAAAACCGTGGGTATAGATTATTTTTGAAGACCTATACCCACGGTTTTGAAGAACCGTGGGTATAGGTGTTTTTTTTGAAGGTGTAGACCCACGGTTTTGGCCAAACCGTGGGGGTAGAGTTTTCTAGAAGACCTATACCCACGGTTCTTCAAAACCGTGGGTATTGGGGTTTATTTTTTTCAAGACCAATACCCACGGTTTTGAAAACCGTGGGTATAGCTTTCCCGCCATTAGGCGGGGAAAAAAATTACGCGGGAAAATGGGGAAAAATTGGCGGAAACACGATTTTTATTAATATAAATACAAATATAAAAATATATGTTAAAATGACAATAAAATGCCTTAGCCCAGTCGGTCCCTTTGTTCGGTGCTCTCAGGAGATTCTGCATGAAGCCCGGGTTCGATTCCCGCCGGCATTTATTTTTCATAACAGAACTAATATTAATATATATATAAAGATGTATACGCTTAACAATGAATTAGAAGGTAGCTCGGTTGGTCATTGCTGCAGTGCTTGGCCGGGGTGCGGTAGGAGACGCGGTTTCGAAACCCGGGGGCGAAATATTTTTGAAAACGTGAAGTTAATTATATTCATATATATATATAAATATATATTAGTATTTCAAGTAAAGACAGTAGCTCGGTTGGTCCTGCGGGTCGCTTGTAGTATTTGCGTCCAGGGTTCGAAACCTGCTGGACGTGGGTTTTTAAAAATCAAACGAAACGTGGCTTTTTAAAAATGAATCGAATATATTTCCTACGGTTTTCAAACCGTGGGAAAAACTACCTTGCCACGCTGTACAGCGTGGTACTTATGTGTGACACACCTATACCCACGGTTCTACCAAACCGTGGGTATAGGTCAAGACCTCTATCCCGACGCCGTTCCAGCCCACGGTTCGCAAAACCGTGGGTATAGCCTATACCCACGGTTTTGGGGGCTATCCCCACAGTTTTGAACCGTGGGTATAAGCCTTTTTTCCAGTAGTGCGCTATGTCCCTCCAAAGTTCATGATGTGTTCCACGTATCACTATTGAGAAAATACATGCTAGACCCAACACATATACTCTCCTATGAGTAAATTGAATTGGAACCTGATCTGTCTTCTTCTAAAGAGCATGTGATGATTCTTGATATAGGAGAACAAGTCCGCAATACCCGGATGACTCGTATGGTAAAATTTTTTGAAGAAACCAAAAGATGGAAGAGGAAACATGGGATCCCGAGGAACTTATGATGAATAACCACCAGAATCTTTTCATGCATTAATATTTAGGAATATCAAGTAAAAAATTATTTTAATGGGGGAAGGAATGTAACACCCCAAGCATCCACAATACGTATGAATTTGAATAATGCAATAGCTTTCATTGTACGTAACTTCGAGATTCTAACACATCCTGACCAATCAAACTAGCCATTTTGAATAGTAATACGAAATTTTAGAATTTTTATAAGTTTTATTTTTCAAAATGAACTTCATTTTTGAATTTGGAATATCAAAATTAGCATAGTGTGAATTTTTGTATTTTTTCGAAAACATTCAATTTTAGCTCTATAGTGAAAAACATTGCGTTATTGGTTAAAACCGAATTTTTATTTAATTAATTAGTTATTTTTTAAATTTATTTTAGGTCAAAATATATACATAATACAATTATATGTCCAACATAATTTATTATAGTCATTTTATAATAATTTTAGATATATGATATTTTATCGATCTTTTTATCGTCTTTTACCCACCTCCTCGGAGAATTTGCAAATTTTCATAAAATATAATTTTCCCACTTCTGTGAGTTGAATTTCAAGAATCCAAGAGACATGGTTAATATCAGTATGTAACATGTTGTTCAATAAGATGACAATAATTTTTGGTGAATAGTAACTTTTGACTTTTTTTACCACAGTTAAATGTAAATATTGTAATTAAGGGTAAAAATGATATCATAATTTCCGTAACACATGTCCTAATTCTATTAGATGAATATAATTTGACTAAAAACAACCTTAGAAATAAAATATAATCCACTTTTTTCCACTTGTATTATATTTGGACATTTATTGTTATTATATTTAAGGAAGAGTTAAAAGAGTTAAATTCAGAGTTAAATAACTAAAAAAAATTAATATAGAGTTATAGACAATATAAATTATTATATAATTATTAATTAGAATTATAAAAATATTTCCTAACTAATTTTCCTTTATTTATAATTTTTAGACATTAAATAATTTAAATTATTTCTGACACAATGATGATGTAGTAATTACCTTATTAATGAAATATCAAAATAATTGATATTATAAATATCAAAATAATAGTAAATTGAGACTTCAGATGAATTACAATAATTTTATTGGTTAATATGACATGTTAGGTTTATTTAAATAAATTTTAATAAATTTTATATTGTTTTTATGGATTTCAAAAAATTCATATACAAAATAGTGTCAAAATTGACATAATTGAGTTTTTAAAACAAATATTATATTATTAATTTATATAATATTCCTAAAACATATGGTTCGTCCAAAGGACATAGAAAATGTTATATATATTAATAATAAAACACATGGGGTTCTCTTGGATGGTTATAGTATGTTTATTAACCATATAATATAAAAATACAAAGAGTCAAGGTAAATGACAAACTATTTAACTAAGAGTTAAATATAAAAGTTAAGGATAATATGATGACATAAACATGTCTAAAACCATTTTGTTGAGATTTTTTCGACCCATACCAGCCTTATACTTTAAATAATTCATTTCCGAGCCATTAGAAACCGAATATTATTTTATTATAAAATAATATTTCAAGGTTTTCCTAAAGTGACCCCCACCTCTCTTTTAAAAGGGAACTTCCTCTTCTTTTAATTTCACACCTCCAAAGCCTTTTGGCTAAACCAACCCCTGCGAAAATATCCTTCCAAAATTATCCCTTCATCTTAGTGGCCTCCCATTGGTCATAAATCCATCCTCATGAGCCCTTTTGATCAAATCAAAGGAAGAAACCCAAGAAGAGGTAAATATTTCATCACCTATTTCAAGTTCTTTTCCTCATCAATTTCATCTTTATTTGTTGATTAAATTGTAATATAATAACTCCATTATATTCTACATACTATGATGTTATTATAATAATGGTACAACCATATTCATTGTTTTATCCATCATATAAATGACAAAGTCACCATACGTGTGTACGTACGGATTACCATCGCCACGTCGTGGTGTAGTATGTTATTTAAACACTTCATTATTTGGATGGGTATAATAATGAGTACAACTAATTTAAATAATAAATATAACATGTCAATAATTCTATATATGTGATATACCATATAATTACAATTTATTTCACAATCAATATAATGCTATTTTCCATCATCCGTACGTACAGATTACAGTCTCCACGGACACGATGAGATTCATTCTCCGTCAAAATCATTTAAGAATAATTTTCATTTAATGATTAAATTTTTTTATGAACATAATATGGTTTTATATATGAATCAAATACATCCTATCAATAAAAAAATTTCTTACGTAACAAATTTTATAAATTAAAACGAATCAGTTAACACCCGAAATGATGATACTACTAAAATATTATTAACAATAAGATCATAAATGGTATCCTATTCATGTATATATTTCTTGTACAATTTAATAAAAATATTGTAACTTTTATACAGGTGTTTAACATACCATAGACTATGTAAAAGTACAATTTAAGGGTTAATTTCACAATCTCTTTAATATCCGTGGTTTTTTACATAAGTATCTACTAGGATCACTTTATCATCCACATATCTATATTCATAAAAATTTAATTCCAAAAATTTTAAATATTTATGAGGTTATAGATTAAATTCATTTAACATATAAAGTGGGTGTGACTATAATCCGCCATTATAACATCGTCAAATCGTCCCATACAATCTTATAAGAATATTTTCAAAATAAATGTATTATTAAATAATAATATAACATTAAAATGATTTAAAAACAGAAATATATATTTCCCTAAAAAAGTGTTGATTTCATTTATGTCAAAATCTGTTGATGGATTTTATTCTTGTTTGAAGTTTATTAGTTATCATAAAATATACCATATAATATTGAAGGTTTTGTGATATATTTGACTACGGATGTGTTATTGGTATACCATTCATGGTTTATGGATAAATTATTGACATTTCGTATGCTAGTTTTTTTTAGAATGGTTATGTTATGTTTAAACCTATTCATATGAGGAATGCATTGGTCTCATTAAGTGACAGGTTGAGCTCACTATAGCTCCTCGATGCCTCGGTTGGTCTCATGAGGCAAACTAGTGTCTTGGAACAAGGCATTGAAAAAATCTTATTGGTAGTGTTGGCAGAAGGCCTTGACAATGTGGATTTAAAGTCTGGCATTATGCATTACATCATTATGAAAGTGTATATTAATATAGAAAGTGATTATTCAACATGTAGAATATCCATGCGAAAAATTAAATGGAATTATTTGATATTATATTTTCCATATTATGCTAAATTTTATGTTTTTGTAGTCTAATACATTTCCTTAAATGTTAATGCTTATTTATGAAAAATTATACTATATTTTTATCCTTACTGAGCATATGAGTTCATCCATTTATATGTATTATTTTTCCTAGGATGTGAAGAAGTATTTTATGGTTAACCAGCTGGGATATGATAAGTATATAAGTATGTTAAAAAGGGGACAGAATGTTGTTGCTGTTATTATTTCAAGATATAATGTATAACTTATAAATGTATCTAATACTTCCAAGGATACTAAACTGATCGGTCTTTCAGAACATTATTCCTTATATCATGCCAATGTTATTTAATAATGCACCAACTTTGGGTAACTGGGGTCGGGGAATTACATTTGGTATCAGTGAAAGTTTAGTAAAAACCTTGGAATCTGGAATTATAAAAAATCTGATTATAGAACACTTCCCTAAGATAGACTTTGAGGATTAGTATATAAGAACTTCCTAGAATTTTGGTACTGTTGAGATTTTGTGGGATTTCAATGAAATACTTCCCTATATGGATACAAGTAGGTAGAAACAACTCTGGCATAGATGTGCCAAGGGGTAAAACCTGAACACACCACTTTTTTCTAGACTCGAATGGGAAACAGTGCATGACAATTGGCTTTGTTGTACTATTGATTATGACACTCTCGAGGGATATGGTTAGGATAATTATAATTTTATTTACAAACCATTATGAAGGGTATATCAGTATATAATTCCTTAATGAAAACACTTTTATGATAATGGATTATATCCATAAACTATTCATTTAATGTAATGTGTTTTATAAGATTGGAATTATATATTGTGAATCTTAACCAAATCTAGTGTATGCCATTGTTTAGAAATTGTGCCTAGTGAAAGGAATGGAACCCATATCAATGCCTGTAATCCATGTAGGGATTTCCCTCCTACTCATGATAATTATTGTAGAGATGGTGAAGCAACTGGTGCTGATCCAATTATCACCATACTGGGAAAACTCACTCAAGTTATCAATAATAACCTTACCCGTATAGAGCACTCTGATCCACAAAACGGAAGATTAATTTCAGACTGCATCATGAGGAAACAACCACCAACATTCCATGGGAGTTCAAATCTATTAGTAGTAGAGCAATGGATAAATTATTTAGGGAAAATATATCATGCTTTGTGGAGTAGTGAAAGGGAAAAAGTTATCATTGCAGTTTATCGCCTCACGGGAGATGCAGATCCATGGTGGTCATTGATTGAAAACAAAAAGGAAGATGATGAAGTATCAAATATGTAATGGAGGGAGTTTAAAGAGCTTTTCATAGAAAAATATATTCCTCATGACCATCAAACAAATATGGAAAGGAAATTTCTAAGTCTCAGGGAAAAATAGGATGAGAATGTTGAAAAATATAAGGCTATCTTTACAAGGTTATGAAGGCATTTTGTAGATTATATACGTCTCCCAAGGAGTAAGATTGATTAATCCTTTTTTGGGTTAAAACCATTTATCTGGAAATCATTAGTCTAACAATCTTTCTTATCATACTAAGATATTGTATCATGTTCTATCAAGACAAAAAAACAATTCTCTATGTCTTAAGGATTTAAAGGAATGTATGAGAAGAAAAGATCTGCTGAGCACTCTTGAAATTGAAACAAGGTGATGAAAGGAAAATATGAATATCCATCCTTTGTTAAATGTGTGAAGAAACACTCTGGTACTTGCCTAAAGGGAATGAGAGTCTGTTACATGTGTGGTGAAAAAGGCTACCAAGCTCTTGATTGAAAGGGGAAGAAAGAGGCTGTAGAATGATACAATTATAGATAATATGGGCATTATGAAAATGAATTTCCTAAGTGATAATGGAACATAACTCAGAAAAGTCCAAGGGAGTAAGGCCTAGCTTATGTGATTAGTTCTGATGAGGTTGAAGCTCTGAAAGATGTGGTGGTAGGTAATTTAATGGTTTCCTCAAGTTTATCCAATGCTTTATTTCACATTGGATCATTGCATTGTTTCATATCTTCCCAGTTTGATAAGAAAATTAGGTATTTTCAATTTGACATAACAAGTGATTTGTCTATCAAATCACCTATGGGAAGTAACATCACTAAAATATTTTGTGAATCAGTTCACATTAGGGCATAAAAATATTCATTATCTACTGATTTAATCATCATACCCATGATTGAATTTGATGTAATTCTTAGAATGGAATGGAATTCAGACTATGATGTGAAAATATTTTCTATGAAGAAGGAGGTTTCAATTTTTGATGATGATAAAGAGTGCCTTATATTTACAGCAGAAATGTTAACACCTAATTCTAATATAGATCCACCCACAGTACATATACTAAATTCAATAATTAGGGAGGATGATAATTAAATAATTATGGATGAGGGGAAGAATGTTTGAATAGAGGACGTACCAGTTGTGCTAGAATATGTGGTTGTTTTTTCAATTATTCAATTCCTGGTTCAAGGCCCATATCGAAGACACTTTATAGAATGACCACTGTGTAATTAGTGGAACTAAAGAAAAAACTAGGGGAATTGAGTAATAAGGGAATTATTCTCCCTAATGATTCACCATGGGGAGCCCCTTTCCTTTTTTTAAGAATAAATATCGATCTATGAGGTTGTCCATTGACTATAGGGTGATCATTTCTATAATAATAAAGAACAGGTATCCCCTACCTTTTAGTGATGATTTATTCGACCAACTTCATAGAGATCAATATTTTTAAATGATTGACCGTCGATCGTGATATCTTCAGTTGTGAGTGATGAAGGAAGACATTTTGAAAACATCATTTCAAACAAGGTACGGTCATTATGAGTCTACAGTAATGTCTTTAGGGATGACTAATGCACCCTATGTTTTCATGGATCTAATTAATAGAGTTTTCAAGGAATATCATTTTGACTTTGTATTAGTATTTATTGATAATATCTTGGTATACTCAAGAATCTACGAAGATCACAGAAATCACTTGCACATTATCCTAAATACTTTTAGAAAAAATGAATTGTTTGGGATGTTTAGAATGTATGAATTCTAGCTTAAGGAGGATTCTATTTCTTGGCCATATTGTCTCTATGGTTGGAATCACTATTGATCATTCTCCGACAAAGGCAATCAAATAATGGCCAGAAACAATGAGTATAACTGAGGTATGCATTTTATAGGTTTAGCATGTTATTATCGGTGTTTTTTTCCAGAAATTTTCTAGATTGGAAAACCCATTAAAACAACAGAGTCATAAAGGGATTAAATTTGTTTGTACAAAAGAGTGTGGAATTGATTTAAAGAACAAAATAAAAGATTAGTTAATTCTCATCTCTTGACTCAACCATCAGGGAACAATAGCTTTGTTATTTATAGTGATGCTTTAAAGAATGAACCTAGTTGTGTCCTTGTGTTGAATTATAGTGTTATTTTCTATGAATCCTGACAACTAAAAGTCTAAGTGAAAAACTCTCCCACTCATGATCTTATTTTAGATGCTGTAATCCTTTCCTTGAAGATATGGAGAGTCTCTCTATATGGTGAAAAATGTGAGATTTATACGGATCACAAGAGATTGAATTATATTTTCTCACAAAATGAAATCAATATGAGGAAAAGGATATGGATTCAACTATGAAGTTATTATGATTTCACTATACACTACAACCCAGGGAAGGAAAATATGGTGACAGATTCTTTGATCAGAAAGGATCATGGAGTTTTGAACCGGATGAGAGTTGAAAAGGATTCTATTTTCATTGATATAGTAATGATTTATATAGGAATAACAATAGAAGGTGAAACGATAATTCCTTTTCAAATGGATCCCATAAAATCTTTATTATAAAGGATAAAAATTTCATGGGATGATGATGAGGAGTTTCAAAAGAAAATTAAAGCTTTGAACGATGAGAGATTGATCGATTTTATATATGAAGATGTGATTTTGAAATTTGGGAATATAATTTGTGTTCCCGATATACTTGATCTGAAAATGGAATTGTAAGATGATGCTCATAGATCCCATTTCACTACACACCATGGTAGCTCTAATATGTATAGTGATTTTAAAGAACATTTTTGGTGGGACAACAAGAAGAGAGAGATTGCGGATTTTGTGTCGAGATGTATAGTTTTCCAACATGTGAAAGTAGGAAGAAAACATATTAGAGGAGTCGTGAAACCTCTTCCCATACTTGAGTGGAAATGGGATTATATAATGATGGGATTTTTCATGGGACTACCAAAGACTCCTATAAGGGATGATGAAATATGGGTCATTGTTGATCGTACTACCAATTAACCTCATTTTCTTACTATAAGTGAAGATTTAACACTTGAATTTTTAGAAAGACTGTATATTAATGAAGTTGTAAGGCATCTGGGAGTACCGCTAATGATTTTTTCTGATCATGATCTCTATTTTACATAATGATTCTGGAAAAGGCTTCTGAAAGACCTAGATACAGAATATCATTTGAGCACTTCCTACCACCATCAATCCAATGGAGAATCAGAAAGAACTATTCAAACAATAGAAGACATGTTGAAATCATTCTCAATTGACATTCAAGGTATGTGGGATCAATATTTACCTCTGGTAGACTATTCCTATAACAATAGCTTCCATTCATGTATTCAGATGGAACCATATGAAGCATTTTATGGTAAGAGATGTCACACACCAACTTGTTAGGATGATATTGGTGAAAGAAAACTCATAGGAACAGAACTTGTTCAGGAAACGACGGAAAAGGAGAAGGTTATCCAAACCCACATAAAAAATCTCAATGGAGGAAGAAGAGCAATGTCAATAACCGAAGGAAGGATTTGGAATTTTAGGTAGGATATCATGTTTTCTTGAATTTAACTTCATGGAATGGGGGTACACGATTTAGTAAGAAGGGTAAATTAAGTCCCAGGTATATTGGACCTCTTGAAACTCGTGAACGAATTAGGGATTTTTCTTACCGTTTGGCAATGCTGCCAAGTCTCTCCAAAGTTCATGACGTGTTCCTCATATCACTTTTGAGAAAAAACATGTCTGACCGAACACATGTACTCACCTATGTGGAAATTGAACTAGAACCTGATCTGTCTTATTGTGAGGAGCCAACCAAGATTCTTGATACAGGAGAATAAGTGCAGAGAACCCAAACAACTTGTGTGGTAAAAGTTCGATGTAGAAAGCATAAGATGGAAGAGGCAACATGGGATCCCTAGGAACTTATGATGATAAACCAACCAAATATTTTTTTGAAGGAAAATTATGGAAATTACGAGGCCAAAATTATTTTAAGGAGGGCAGAATGTAACACCTCAATCTTTCACGTATGTTTCCCATTGAATAATGTAATAGCCTGCATTATATGAAACTATAAGATTCTAACCCATCGAGAACAATCCAACAAGCCATTATGAATAGTAATACACAATTGTTAAAAGTTTATGAATTTTATTTATCAAAATGTTCTTAATTATTGAATTCAGAATATTGAAATTTTCTTTGGGTGATGTTTTCGTATTATTCAGAAAACATTCAATTTTTGATGAATACAGAAAAACACTACGTTATTGGTTAAAATTGATTTTTCTTAAATAATTATTTATTTTATATTAATTTATTTTAGGTCAAAATAGATACATAATACCTATATATGTTCAATGTAATTCATTGGAGTCATTTTATAATAAGTTTTGATATATAGAATATTATCGAAATTTTTACCTTCTTTTACCCACCTCCTAGGAGAATCTGCAAATTTGCATAAAACATAATTTTACCGCTTTTATGAGTAGAATTTAAAAAATATAAGAGACACAGTTAATATGAGTAAGTAAAATTTTGTTCAATAAGATGAAAATAATTTTTTCTACATAGTAAATTTTGATTTTTATTTATCACAGTTAAAAGTAAATAGGGTAATTAAGGGTAAAAATGGTATCATAATTACTCTAAAACATATCCTAATTCTATTGGATAAGTATAATTAGACTAAAAAAATCCTTAGGAATATAATATGATCCTTTTTGGTCTAGTAAGATTATATTAGGACATTTATTATTATTTTATTTAAACAAGACTTTAAAGAGTTAAATTAAAAGTGTAATAACTAAAAAATTTTAATATATGGTTATACATAATATAAATTCTAATATAAATATTAAATAGAATGGTAATAATATTTCCTACATAATGGAATTTTATTTATAATTTTTATTCCATAAATAATTTAATTTAGTAATGACACAATGATGATACAACAATTACCAAATTAGTGAAATATTAAAAAATAGATATTATAAATATCGAAATAAAAGTAAATTGAGACTTATGATTAATTACACTAATTTTAAAGGTTAATATGACATGTTAGGGTTGGTTAAATAAATTTTATTCGAATTGATAACGTTTTTATGGCTTAAAAAAATTAAATACTAAATAGTTTCAAAATTGACATAATTGAGTATTTAAAACAAATATTATATTATTAATTGGTATAATATTCTTAAAAATATAAGGATTGTATAGTGGAATTAGATAAGGTTCTATATATTAATAATGAACCACATGGGGTTCTCTTGGTAAGTTATTGTATGTTTATTAACCATATAATATAAAACTACAATGAGACATGGTAAGTGACAAACTATTTAAAAGAGTTAAATCTAAAAGATATGGTTAATATGATGATCTAAACCAGTCTAAAACATATTGGTTGAGAGATTTTAGATCCATCACCACCTTATACTTTAAATAATTCATTTTGGAGCAATTATAATCCGAAAATAAATTTATTATAAAATAATATATCAAGCATTTCCTAAAGTGACCCTCACCTATCATATAAAATGGACCTTCCCATTATCTTAATTTCACTCTACCAATGCCTTTTGGTTCGGCCTACCCCTTCCCAAATATCCTCCCAACTTTTCTCCCCTAATCCAGAAGGCCTTCCTTTAGTCATAAAGGAAACCAAATAGCCCTTTTGATCAAATAAAAAGGAAGAACCCGAAGAAGTGGTAAATATTTCATCACGTCTTTCAAGTTCATTTCTTCTTCGACTTCATCCTTCTTTGTTGTTTCCATTATAAAGAAATAACTCTAGTATATTCTATATACTTTGATGTTATTATAAAAATTGTACAAACATATACATTATTCTATCAAAACATTGAATGAAAAAGTCACCATATGTGTGTACTTACAAATTACCGCCCCCACGTTGTGGTGTCGTTTGTTATTCAAACACTTCATTATTTGTATGGGTATAATAACGAGTATAACTTATGTCAATAATAAATATGACTTGTTAATTATTATTTGTATATGATATAACATCCAATTACATATGATTTCACCATCAATATAATGATATCATTGCTCGTTCTTACATACGGATTACCGTCTCTACGAACGCGATGAGATTCATTCACCATCGTAATCATTCACGAATAATTTTCATTTTATGATTAAAAATAATGTTTATGAACATAATATTATTCTGTATATGATTCAAATACATCCAATCCATAACAAACATGTCTTACTTAACCATGCTTATAAAGGAAAACGAATTAGTTAACACCCAAAATGATGATAATACAAAAATATAATAAATAATCAAATATTATAAGATCATATATTAAATCATATTTATGTATATAGTTCATGTATAATTTTAACACAATGTTTTTACTATTATACAGGAGGTGAACATACCATTTATGAAGGAAAAGTACAAGGTAAGGGTTAATTTCACAATCTCTTTATTATCCAAGGATGTTTTTATATAAGTATCTACTAGGACATCATTATCATCCACATTCATATATTCATAAAAATATAAATCAAAATATTCATACTACTCACTAGACTATGGTTTAACATAATTTATACCCTTATTTAAACATATATGATTTGAATCGAATATTTCCGTCGTTTTCCAAACAATGTACTTTAGGACCTTTTTGTCAAAAATAAGGTAAGAATGTCTTTTTTAAAACTTATACAGCGGGTGCGGAAATAATCCACCATTATAACATCATCAACGCTTCCCATACAATCTTATAAGAATGTTTTCAAAATAATTTTTTTGAATTATAATTATATAAGATTTAAATGATTTCAAAATAGAAAGAGATATTTCTCTAAAAAAGTTTTGATCTCATCAATGTCAACATCCTTTGATGGATTTAAAGCTATTTTGTATTTTTTATTATGATTCAACACTTCCATATAGTATTGAAGGTTTTTTGATACATTTGACCATGGATGTGTTAATGTTATACCATTCATAGTTTATGGATAAAGAAATTATTGACATTTCATATTCTAGTTTTATTATGAATGTTTATGTTATGTATAAATCTTTTAATATAAGGAATGCATTAGACTTATTAATTGATGGGTGGATCCCGCTATAGCCCCTCTCGATGCATCGGTAGGTATCATGAGGAATCTAGTGTCTTGGCATAAGGCCTTGACAAAATCATATTTGTAATCTGGGCACAAGGCCTTGACTATATGATTATGAAGTCTGGAATTATGCATTCCATCATTATGAAAGTTGTTATTGATAATGCATGTGATTATTCGACTAGTAGATTATCCACGAGAATAATAAAATGGATTTATTTTATTTTCTATTTTCCATATTATGTTGATGTTTATTTGTGAAAGGCTTTTTTTGTAGTCTAATACATTTCCATAACTGTTTTTTCTCATTTATGAAAATTTCCTCGATATTGTTATCCTTACTGAGCATCTTAGCTCGCTCTTTATAAGTTTTATTTTTCCCAAAATGTGATGAAGTATTTTATGGTTGACCTAAAGGGATAGTCTATAGATATAAGTGTGTTCGGAAGGGGAAAAATGTTGTTGATATTTTTACTTCATGTTGTAATATAAAACTTTTGAATATTTCTATTACTTCCAAATCTGCTAAACTGATCGGTCCTTTGGGACATGATTTCTTATATCATGCCAATGTTTTGAAATAATTCACTGACTCTAGGTAACTTGGGTCATGGTGTAAAAATATGGTTGAATGTGGTTTCATTAATCTATACATTTTACATAATAGTTCATTGTTTTTGGGAAATGATTTATTATTTTATTAATATATGCTTGAGACATTTGGTATGTGGTTTATTTGTTATATTTGATATTATATAACTAATTTAATTTTAACTTTTATTTTATTATAATAATATATTATTTTAATTTATATGTTCAATTAAATATAATTTTTTGATTATGTCCTTACTATTCATCGATAACTCTATCCACAAGATTAAAGGCATGTATTTTCATATCAATCACATTACATGCCTATGTGGTGTTTTGGTAGTGTTGAGTAATAAAAATAAATCCACAATATTTTGAATATTTCAATATATGTTCTGTATACATTATTCAATTAGGCAATACATTATTATAGAAACAAATCCTATAAATAGACACCCAAACATTAGTGTATGGATATCTGTGATCAATTTACAACATACTCATTTTTCTAATTCAGCATAGTAAAAAATAAATAAATTAATTCAGGACGAAAAAACATTCAATTGAGATATATATCTAAAACAATACATGATGATATGTAGTTTATACGCGAATCTTACTTCTTTTAGAGAAACACTACCACCATTTCTATTACAATAGGAATATACAAGAATTTCAATCACCTTTTAAAAGATAGAATACTAGAGCCATGATAGTAATTAATCTCCCAATCTCATTATCACAAGTGTACGGGTGGTTCCACATACATATATTGAGATCTTTTTGGTTATTTGGTTGAACCGTTATCCCCGATCTAGAGATGACCCACAATTGAACCTAGTGACTTATAGACTCCTTTTTTAATCAACACATGAATGATATCGTAGGGGAAGAATTGAATATTTCCAATCCCTTTTCCACTAAACTATAATGAACAATTCATTAATATCTTGAGGATATTTTTGGATGAATTTGAGCACATCACATTCCAATCAGAATATACTATCATTAAATTGTCCTACCATATATTTGAGATATAAAAATATATTCATATACCATCAACACCAAAATATCATCCAATGTTGCTCCATCATATAGAGTAAAATAAAACATGAAATAGGTTCAACACACCCAGTAATCTCTCAATTGAAGAGAACATCAAGGGACTATAGGATACTCTCTGTCACAATGGATCATTCCTCTAGTTGTTCATTAGTATATCTTTTCTACTTTCAGGCCCTTAATTCTAATTGAGACAATGTGTATAGTTATAATTCCATGGATGAAATTTATAGTGAAAATTTATATTGTATTATGATTCTATATTATATTCCAAATAGTCTATACCACCTCTTATTAAAAATTATAGATGATATGATATTTCATGATGATATGTTTCATTCACTCATGAAACATTGTTTTATTACCCAAGTGAATTTCACTCTAATTTTCACATAATAATAATAAACGATAATGTAATCATCAGATCTCCTTAATATTTTTCGTCAACCATATTAGTTTATTTCCTGAAATTCATTTCTACTATGTATTCATATTTTTTGAAAAAAAATAACCACCATTTTTATCATTAACATCCATTTGATGTAAATTTTATAGAGAAAATTCTTTTTTATATTCTATTGGGAGCCTAAATTCCCATAAAAGTATGTGTTAATATGAAAATGAAATGTTTAATTTATCTCTATGAAAATTTTTATTTATTTTATCCCTTTATATAATATTAGATCTGCATCAAAACCTCTAAGTTTTACCATTAGATACTTTTAACTGAAATAGCTCACAAGTCTTTCTAAAAATACAATATAAGGTATTTGTATATAAAATGGTGTATATTAGGCTAACTATATATGAGAAAATATAACTCTTCCCATATATAATAACACATTTTCCATTTTAGAAACATCATCTATTGAAAATTTTATGTGTCAGACTAATAGAGTTAATACAGGATTACAAGTAGATATCCTGAATCATTAAATAACCTTATATATGTAATACTGTTGAGATACACCCAAATTCATGTTTATAATGACTATCATATTTTTTTGGAAAACTATTTCTGGTCTATATAAGATCATTCATAATTGAATACTCTACGATAATCATGATTCAAGATTTGAATCTTCTTTATATATAATCTATCTAGTCACCTTTCATTCACATATGAAATCTATATAATGAATCGTTTATCATTTTACACTGTTTACTGAGAAAAATTTCTAGCCTGCAAAATGAGAAACGTTTTTAAAGAATGTACTCCTCTAACATAAAATCTAACTACATTATTTCCATTTTTAATTGTTATAATTTTCAATTTATTTTTCCCTCCATGTTCAGAGTTTATTGACTCCTGAAACTCAGTAGTGGTATCATGCATATTTCCCCATCCAAATATCTATTGAAAAATTATGTATGTTCATCTATTTTCCCAACAAAACGAGTCAACAGATCAAACCATGATTAATACTATCTTTAAGGTGGTGTTTTTACATAACAGTGTAAAAATTTCAATTAAATCAATCACTTCCTTATTTTGAAATCCCTCCACCACGAGTCATTTTTCATACAACATATTCCCCAAAAATTCAACTCTAAAAAAACAACTATTCCCTTATTAATTATAATCCTATAAAAAATCAATCAAATCCAATATTTCATTGGTATTCAATAAGGAAAATTTTAGTTCGCAAACTAGATATGAATATCTAGACCAAAAAAGGGTGGTTTCTACTTTTAGAATTTGATTTTTTCCTCATCACTTAAAAGATCTAAATTCATGTCTACCCAAATATTTATACTAGTCACCAAAACTAGATGATTTCAAACTATAATAACATACTCAACTATTTCAATAACTAAATATTATAGTGACCTAACGTTAGATCAATTAAAATAGGATTTATTAGTTCATGAAAATTCAATCACATCTCCAATTAGCATCTATCCAATGCCCCAATCCATCAATTTTTTTATTATGATAAAATCCCCTTTTATAGGAAGAAGGGGAAAACCTGCCAAGACATAATGGACATAAGAAAAATCACAACCAAAGGACATGAATGTAAAACCAGAATATATACATGGTACTGCCCCTCCCCATGATTTAATCATAATGAAGCTCTACACCATTGTAAGGAAAATCAGCAAGGAAGTGTCATATTTCAAAGCACATGCCCAATCTCATAGAGAATTCCATACCCTATCAAACAAACAATGTTGAAAAGCTCAGTAATGATAAAATTCCAACTTTGAATACTCCTCTAGGAATCTTCCATGTGGTCAAATCCGGATGCACTTTCTTCCCACCTTCTGGATCATTGGCACATCTCCCATTAACATCACTTTAAACATTCAATGATTTCAAATAGGCAATTTGGAACTAGTTCACTTATGATACCCTCATTCAAATAAAATTGTACATAATCAATGAATATTTTCCACTCATTATCGTATTAAATCTTGGTTTGGTCATTCTTTATAACCTTCTCATTCATGAGAACATATTGAATATTGATGAGTTATCTCATTCCATCATTTCATTTTCAAAACTAATGCTTTTTCTCTAAATAAAAAAAATAAGAATTCCATTAAATTTTCATCACATTAATGTTAATCCATAGTATCCACATGATCATATGAGAGACTATTAGAAATATTATTGTTTCTATCTTATATTGGTTTAGCTGATCAAAACTATTCGGTAATTTATTGTCCAAAATTTAATTAATTAACTTCTATTAAACATTTATGTAATCATGATCATCACATCTATCCAAATTTCTTTTGTAATTCCTAAGTAAAAAACAATACTTTTGGACCACCCATTATCATATGGTGAATGTTCTCTTCAACACAATTCTACCAACATTTACTAAGAATTGTTTTATCATACATGATCTCCTTCTTCTGATGGAGTTTTTATATGTATCATCTACTATACTCATAAATATATTGTTAGATCTAAAATATTATAACATATGATATGTCTCTCACAATTTTATGTTCTTAAATTAAATGAATGATTCAATTAAATAAGTGTCATATTTAATAAAATGAATAATAATTTTCTCAATAAATCATAAATGTATATCATGATGTAATGTGAGAATCATGTATATTATACTAGTTCAAACCCTCAAATATCCATGATAAATAGTTTTATATTTCAATCAGGAGGATTTATTTTATTGAATTTTAATGAAATAGTCTTCTATTTTCTAGGAAAAAAATCTCACAACTTCTAAATTAGGTGTGATCAATCCTTATCATTATCATTTCCGTTAGAAAATTCATGTTCTTATCAAAATGGTGCCACATCCAACACCTCCACTATCTCAAAAAATCTATAGTTATTTAAATAAAAAATTATAATCCATTTAATCTTCTATTCAGACATAAAATACTATCCATAACTGTTCCTGCACCAAAAATGGATCCTTAGAACACCTTCCAAACTCTATTAGTGAATAATGTTTTGTATAATTCCACATTTAGATATCCTATAGATATAATTTTCTCCCATATCCTAGGGATATATCTGTCTTATTTTAATATGAAAATTAGTAAATTACTCATTTATATATGGGAATAACATTTCCTCATTATTTTCAAATAATTATCATAAGATAAATATACATTTCCATATAGATTAGAAACATAATTAAATTTCATTATTGAGATTATATAGATTGAAATGATAATAATGAGTAAATAAATCATCACTCAAATATAATGTTGACACATAGTAAAAAGTTATTTCCTCACTCAATGTAACTCGTTATATTAGAAATTTTGGAGCTTCCATTAATGAGTTCACCATCCCATTTATATAGTCCTTAAATAATTGTATTTCATTCTCACAATGACTACATATAATAACTTGTCCCTCTATTGTTTTCATCAAATTCTACCTAACAACTTATCTATTGTTATTCCTCTACTAATACTTTAATCTGAATAGACCCATACTTTAATAAGTATAATTTTTTAGAAGGTTGTTTAATCACCCATTTTCTATGTTCTTAAAGAACAAGCTTCACACATTATAAAAAACATCTTATTTTTTCCAAATTAATTTTTTAATAAATTTTCCATATCATCTCATGACTATTGTAGTGAATAAAGTAGTATAAATATATATAATCATCTAAAAAAAATCCACAACCATTGATTCAGGATTCCCCTAGACCATATCGATGTTTTTTACATGATATTTTGTTGGTAAAATTATAATATACATATATAGAATATCCTCATTTTCATGAATTTTTATATATATTTTTTTATATTATTAAACATGTATTCAAATGATGTTATAATATAAATAGTTCATTACACCTATAAAATATTAAAGGGTGCATTTTGGGCGAATGAAATCATCACAACCAGAAACTATATGATGATTTTTTTTGAATTTCAATGTGGACCATCTTCTCTATCTTGAACACAATAAATAGAACATTCGTTCCATATAGAGTTATATATTCATCAATTCTAATACACTAGAAACCTGTATTTTCCCCAAATAAAATTCTTATATTGAACATACATTTTCATAATGCCAAACCTTCCCATAATTTTAAACTATGGTGGAAAAATAAATAACATCATGGAATGAGAGTGAGTGTTACCTAATATAACATAATGATTCTTGTTAACTGATCATTAATAACCAAAATTTATACTAACACATTTTAAGATTATTTCCCCAATCAATAATCATATTTAATCCACCAGACAACAGCACAATGTAACAAAATAATCCAACTGGCCTGCCTTAATGTTAGTATTCTGAAAGATTGATGAACCATGCACCAAAATCAATATACTAAGTCAACCTCTCACACACACAAGAAAAACTTCATAATTAACGAAAATTCATGAATAAATGATAACTAGAAAAAAACCTGATTTCACATATGTTGGACACAATTACAATTTCAAATTGGAAAAATAACAATATATTTTATAATATAAATAGAGATAAATAGAATATAAATACTTTTTTCAAATTAGTAAATTAGATCACTAACTACATGTAATCTCTCAATCAAATTATGAAACATATACTAGGTGTTTAATTTAAATATAATTATTTATATAAGGTATTTTTGTTGCACCACCTTCTAAGACTCATTAAAACACCACTACTTAATTTCGTGACTGTCCATGTCCAATTGTAATTTGATCCTAAAAAATATGGTGGTTTTGTAATTATTTATTAAAAATACAACTATGTTGAATCAATCAGGACTATATCTATAACATCATTGGAAATTTTATTGATGAAACTAGAAAATAAAATTCACTAATGATGAATCAATTTTTTAACCATCCAACTATCCACTAAAAATCAAACTACTATTTATTAGAACATATATTAAGAATTATTTTCATCAGGTCCTCATTTTGATAGAATGAAATTAAATATGAAATAGGATTAAAACTACTAATAAAAATTCCATAATAATAAATATCTACACTATTATAACATTGATAAAAACACAAAATATATTTATAACTAATAATTAAGTGAAAACATAAATTTTCGGACATTAAATCATATGCATAAAACATTATACACTCTCAATTGTTCCTCCTAAATAAAATGAACCCAACCATTCTATGATATTGTAACCTATAGAAAATTGATAGATAACTATATATCTATAAGTATATTACTAAAAAATTCCCATAGAAGTGTGATATTAACAACCCAATATGATATAATAACTTCTAAAAACAATAAATCTAAACTCATTTATTAATAATAACTAAAAATTTAAATGATAATAAAATTTGATGATCTCTCTATTCAATCTCACCCGTGTTTATACAATGGTCAAGAGAACAACCCAGATATTACCTCATTCTTAGAGTCAATGATAATTTAAATAATTGTATAAAAAAATTAGTAGTCTATACTCTGCTATACTAATGAAATAACTATGAAAAATGAATTACCATATTGCGAATCTCCCAAAAACAAGTTCCAAATAATAATACAAATTTTAAAGAGTTTTAGATCAACCATTAAGTGGTATAATGTGATTTATCAACCAAAATACAAATGTTCAATATCCTCACACCACAAGGTGTAATAATTGTTAATGGTCTATCTATATCTTGATGCAGAGGAAACTCACAAGGAAAAAAGAAGTATTATTTAAAGTGGTACTAAAATTATAATTGTTATTTATTGGAACCATAGATGTTTTAGTTCATAGGGAAATGGGTGAAAGCAAAAAATATATAGTAATCTATACTTGCTACTAGAAAAAAAAAATTCGTATCAGTGTTAGTGTCGAAAAAACTCATTGCGATTATACACTATAAATTTATCACTAAAATAAAATTGGAATTTCAAGGATTTAACATAACACAGTTCCCAAACATTTATTTTAAAATTCATCAAAAATAACCTCTCACTATAACAAATCCAATCCACTAAACAGTCATGAAAAAATAGCATCAACTCAATCCAGTATATATGATAATTTCATTTTTGGTAGTTTCCACTCTTGTTACCTAAACGATACATCGTCCTAAAATATTTTTTAATAGAATTATCTTATGTACATAATGAAAAAAACTAGTTGATATCGTTAAAAAAATATAGAATCAAAATTTATACACACTACCCACTTGTAATGAGTAATAAAATAATCCCTCATTATATTATAATAAGTAACCATGTTATTAAACATAAATACTATGTAAATAAAATTTCAATACATAAACAACCTTGGGAGATTATATATTTCCATCATAATTAAAATCATTTTAAAATAATCAAATCATACAAAATTATCAATGTTATGTTTCATAGTTGTATTTTCCCAACTCAGGGGTCCCACTAAGATCGCCAATTGAATTTTCCTTTCCATCAACTATTAAGGAACCATATGTGTTAACATCTAATTATAGAATTTTATATTAGATAAAATGTGATTTTAGGGTAATTGAATGCCATATTAGAATATACCACAACTTTTTATCATTTAATTAAACTCGATGACACTCTAGAATATATTTTACCTAATAAGTCATCAAATATGTATCTATACAATAAAAAGGCCCCAAAAAAATTATTAAATAATTTATATTGTTACTAAAACATAAAAATCATGATAAAGATGGAAATATGTCAAAAATTGACGTTTAAAATACTCTTAAGTTGTCACTAAGATAAAAAATGTGCAAAATTATTTTTCGATGTATAAAAGGCCACATAGTAGTATCATGGGGTTATATTGTATCAAATGGAGTGGGAAATGTTGTACACCCATACATTTTTTGTATATGAACACAATGAGATATATAAGACAAGTTTCAATCTAACACATGGTCATGAATCCATATCAATGTTTTAAGGATATATTACCTATTCCTTTTGAATTTGTGAAACCATGTATTAATTTTCTTGTGGACACAAAAACACACACACACATAGATTGGTATACATATATGTTCATTATTACCCCTAAAAAGGGTTGATGGATTTACATGATGACTAATTATATCACCATTTCAGGTAAAAATTCCCCCAAAATATATCAAAATCAATTATTAATTATTATTATCTAATTATATAATAACTATTACATAATTTATCTATAAAATTTCAAGAAAATAAACAGATTATTATGAAAATCAATCTTCCTTTTGATGGAATTTTTCTAGAATGTACCATCACTACTAATCACTGAACAAACCCATAGAAATGGATGTCAATCTTTGGTGACATATTGTATCTGAATCAGAAACTCAAAAACCATACTGATTCAAAAAAATGTTGATATAAAATTGTATAATTATATTTTACCACCATTAATCTAGTCTAATTCTCCAAAATGTTTTCCATCCCTCCATCACTTACCCTATCATCAAATTGATTTCATTAATATACATAGGTACATCTTCTAATAGTGTTTTCTTCGAGAAACCATTGTCTACACCCTTAGTCACTAACTCTACTTAATTGTGTTATCTTGGTATTATCAGTGAATGGTGTTCGTTGACTCCGTACACACAAATTAATTATACTAATAATAAGTAATTAATTATATATTTAATACCAAATAAATAAAAATAAAAATTATATTTTTAGATTTTTTAAATGAAGAAGATATTGAATATACCTATTGAATAATAATATTTAATACTCCAACATTAGGGATATCTGTCATCACTCCCTTCATTCATAGAAAATTGAATTAATATTTGAATACATGTTAATAAAGGTGATTAGAGAGGTTGACATCCTATTTATTATGAATATTGGTCCAAAATTGGTAAGAAACCCCAAAACACCCAACAACGTAAATCAATGAAATGCACAAATATGATAATACTACAATAAGCAATATTAAATATATATTACAATTTATAATTAATTTAAATTTTATTTCATAATTCCCTAGTAAATTTAAAATATTAATTTTTAAATTTTAATTAATTTCCCTATTGGAATCAAATTTTATCATATTAAATGTTTATCACGAATCAATATTCAGTGTTACCATTATTGATGTCAAAATTTACAAAAACAATTATAATAAAAATAAAATTAATTTATTTAGAATTTTAATATGAAAAAAGAAACATGTAATTTCATCAGTGATAACTCAATTGAGAAATGGATTTTTTTAATGGGAGATGTTGAATGTCTAATTACTTGGCTAAAACATTCCTCACGCAGAGAAAAATATTTAGGATCTATATTTACGATGAAAGGTTGGTACTATTTTTTCATCAAAATATAGTGTTAGTTATTTCAGGTGAGAAAGTATTATACATGTGATTAAGTATAAAAGGAATTTTATTTTTCTAAATTTTAGAGTATTTCAAAGATAAATATATATCTTGATAAAATATGGAAAAGAGTAAAATATATAGATTTGTTATAGGAATTAATATTCATTAGTTATTTTAAAAATAGTATGGCTTAAATAGTTTTTCAAAATGACACATAATAAAAATTTTAAGAGTGGTTATTTAGGTTGATTGAATAAAAAATTCACGATTAAATTAAATTGGAAAACATTTTTTACTATTGAGATGTTCATAATGCCAGAATGGAATAAAAATATTATAATTATTTTGATATAGATATAAAATTGGAATAAAGTATTTGAGTCAGTTTTATAGAATTCACTCATTAAATTAAAATGAAAAAAATTCACTAAAATTATATGAATCAATAATTCATTATGATATCAGATCCTTTCAAATAATTACATTAGAAAAATTTAATTTTAGAATATGGGTGTTTATTTTTTTAAAACATTTTTTGATATAAATAATGGCCCAAGGGTATGAATGAAGAGATAAAATGAATTTAATAAAATTGTAAGGCCCCATCTGTAATTATTTATTAATCTTGAGTAAAGTCATGAATTCACATTGAGGATCTTTTCAGTTTTAGAGAATTGGATAAATAGGAAATAAAAATTACATTAGATATCAAAAATTAAAAATTAGACACTTCTACTTTGTTTCCATTTTATTTATAATAAAACTCATAAAAAATGCCTACTACCATGTTTCTGACATCATGACTTGTCCTCAATTCCATCCATGACCCTATTCATCTTTACATTCTATGAAAAAAACATTTCAAGACTTGGGATGAGAATAAAATTCTCAGTAAGGGTTATAAAATAACGAATGAAAACATTAGACTATCAATAAATTCGAATCAATGAAACCAGGGTTTGTAATCATAACATACCATATGAAATCATAATATTATGAATACCACCCATAAATCCTAAATCAGAAAGGTAACTTAGGAAAACATAACATACATATGGTGTAGCTTTCACAACCATGTATGGAGTTACATTTGGAATTACCATCACAGTATATTCCCTAAAATATCTTCAGTGCATAATTAAAATTTACCTCTGTCACGTTACCCAATGCATTTTAGAGTTATCTCGGGCTCACCTGCCCTAAGTTTATCACCAAACCACCAGTATACGAAAACTTTTCCCAAGAACCATGAAATATTCATAACACATAAATCAAGAATAATAAAAATATAACATTTCCATATTGCAATCACAATTTATCATTTCAAGATATAGACATAATCAATACTTTATCAAACCAATTTTAAAACCATTTATAACATTTAATAAAGATATTTTTGAATCAAAGTGTTCCAAACCACATTAAAAAATTTAATGGAATTAAAATTTTCAAAACTTATTTTCCATATAAATAAATCCTGAAAACCATTTTGAGAATATTGACATTAATGAGAAATATTTACATGAAAAAAATCAATAATGCTTTTAAAATGGTGTTTTAGTTAAATAGTCTCGTAACACTTGGGAAACACTTGACTAAACATAATTAAAGAATAAAATTAAACAAATCTTATAATATGTTGAGAATAAAGATATTAATGATATAATATTTGAAAGGGATGTATATACACCATATAAAATTAAATTGGTGCATATCAAAAAATAAGTCTCAATGTAATATAAATTGAGATGAAATCCCTTACAATGATCGTACCAATATATTAAGGATAAATAAATGAAATAATTATGTGTGACAAATATAAATACACCTAATATAAGTGAATATTAAGTATAAAACAAGCTGACAACTTTCACCCATATTTATATCAATACATAATCATGAATTAGATGTTTAACCCAATAAATAGAAATTGGGTGAAGAAGTCCCCTTACAATGATCATATCATTAGATTAAAGTCAAATCAATTACATTATTATGTCTAAAAAATAAAAACACACCCAATACAAGTGGATATTATGTGTATAAAAATTAGAGTTCAGTCACTCATAATCATGTCATTACAATAATCTAGAATTAGTAGATTAACCCAAAAATGGAAATTGGGTTAAGAAGTTCCTTTACAGAATTTCGACAGCCTTACGATGTAAGTTTAAAATTTTGAAAATGAGTTTATGAGAGAGGAATGGGTCTCTCATCACATGGACATAAAAATTAAAACAATAATAATACATAATAATATATCCCAACATATTAAAATGGAAATTTAAAAGACATAAAATTAGTCTTTAACTAAAATAGTACGGCGATAGGTTGCCTTTTCGATTTGGTAACTTACGAAACATAAACCACAAGAATGAAAGAGCATAAAATGAAGACTTAAATTCCCATATAATAATTTTTATTGAACAAATAATACAAAAATGGTAAGTTAATACACCACACAAAATGAAATAGTGGAAAAATATTGCATGAATCTCATGGGATTAAAAAGTGCAATGAAAACCCCTTACCTCAAGTATGACTTGTCTTGTATGGTTCTAATTATTGCTGAATAATAAAATTTTGTTAATTTATAGTATCATAAGAACTATTTTCATTTTAATTAGTCCCTTTATATCACATATTACCTTTTTGTGACAATTAGTTAATTGTTTGAGTTCATATTGGACATTTGGTCGATGTTTGAAACATGAGTTAAAAATTGAACTTATTATAATTATAAATTGTCTATATGGTAGAAAATACATTATATGTAGAATGATATTCATGATTTATATATAATATATATAATATATGTCTAGTAGATATTTAATTATAGTAGTCAATATCATTGTGATATATGAAAATGAAATGCACCATTCATGGAGATGGTAATCCATACGTATACAAGAATGCTACATCCATTTCATTTTTTTCCTTTTAAACGGAATGAAAAAATTTTACATTGGTAAATTATTATTATAGTATAATATCATATTTTATATATGTTAATTATTTTCATTAACACCATCATTTATATATTCCATGTATAGTATGATCGAGTCATATCACTTTGAGTGGGAGGTAGTCGACACTTCGGAAATGAAATTATTGTATTACCCATTAAAGAAACAATAAAGGTATGATATGGAAGAAAATTATAGAATAATTGAGAAAAAATAAAAATAATATATATCATATATAAATATATTTCCATTATAATGGACACCATGAGAGGCGTTTGGAGATTTTTGAATAATCATTGTTGCGTGAGGCAGTAGTTCATCGTCCACATAAACAGTATGTTTTTAACCATTATATTGATTTTCAATGAATTTTAGTAAGAAATAATATCGTAAAAAATTCTAGTATAATTATTATACTTGTGGATTTATAAAAATAAGGTAAGACAAATTGATTAGGGGGTTGGACAAGTAAAATAAAAGAAAATAAATTAACTGGGGACGTTATCTTTAAATTGGGTAACCCCTTTGGTTGATCCCAAATTCCCATTTGATGTGCCTTCTACATAATATAAGGATTCTAATAGGAATATAGGGACTTATGGAGATTAATTGGGATGAGTTTGGTTTAGCCAAGGGGTTTGAGAGGTGTGTTTAATGGGTTAGAGATGATATCTTTTTATAAGGTGGAGGAGGGGTTCTCAAGGAATGTTTGGAAAAATTATTTTATTATAAACATAATTTGGAATTAAAATGGTCCACAACATGTTAAATTTGAATATAATATAACTCTAATTTGAAATAAAATCATCTAATAATAATTTTACCGGTTTCAGATAGTTTTTTTAAATCTTATTGTCTAATTTATCTAAATCATTTATTAACAAGGTAATCACTGCATCATAATTGTGTCATAAATAATTTTATTTATTGGATGTCTAAAATTATAAATAAAATACCACGATTTAAGAAATTGTTCTTCATTTAAAATTAATATTTATAGTTGATGAGATAACTTATATATCCCCATAAAAAATTGATTTACTATAAGATATATGTTTATGTAATTTTTCCCATTACATTAAATTAAAAAATATATAGTGTCATTATAACTCTTAAGTGGATCACTGGGGTCCAAAAATCGACCAATGGATTCCTATGGTCGTACATGTAACATCCAATAGGATTATGACATGTGTTATGGTAATTTAATATTATTATAATACTATTTTACACCTTTATTTACATGATTTACCCTTTAACCATGGTAAATAAAATATTTACTTAGGTAAATAATAATAATGTCTAAAAATAAAAGTTAAATATTCAAACAATTTGACGTCATAATTTAAAATAACTAATCCTTTTTTCCAAATTCAAAACACATAAGTGGCAGAAATTGATTAAAAATTTAATCCTGTTGTAAAAAAAAGCGAGTTTTTTTTAAATAATATCTATAAAAAGATTGACACTTTTTTCTATCAATGTTATGAGTGAAACTACTTCCAATGACAAAAATTGGATTAGATACTAAAATTATAATCCATTTAAAATTAAAACCCAATTAAATCATTATTATAAATATATAAAAATAATTATATTAAAATGCATTTTGGAATAAAAAAGCAGCATTTTCCCCTAATCATTAAAAAATTAATATTATCAGAAAAATACCAAAATTTCATCCATAATAAATTCTATTGGCCTGATTCTAAACATGAATATTATTTTTTAAAATAATACATATAAGTGACAGAATCTATATTTACAAAGTTTTCTCCATCAAAAGGTGGTTAATCTTCTTTTTAATGAATCTTATAGTGTTTATGGTTACAATTAGATTTATTCACATTTTAAGCTTATAAAATTATTTTGATAAATGAAAAAAAAATTAACAGAAATGTATTATCATATTGTAGATATTCATGTTCATTACTCATAATACAACGGCTCTGCGTTAAGTACAATTTAAAATAATAATATTATTATATTATTTTTATGTAGAACATAACATTGTGTGTAACATTGATTTCATAGAAACTTGTTGTTTCGTATCTGGTACACCATCGAACATGTAATCCCCTTTAAAGTAAAATTAATATTTAATTCAAATATATTAATAGAAATGAAAATTTCATATTCTTTATACACTTGGGATGTTACATACTTCCCCCCTTTTGGAAATTTCAGCCTCGCAAAATTAAAATTGGGCTCGAAAAAGTCATTAAAAGTCCCATGTCAGAAAATGAGTCAATAAAACTATCACTTTAAAAAAATAAAGAAAATTAAAAAGGTCACTTTAGATAACCCATACTAGGATTCCAAGAAAACATGGATATAGAGGAGAAATTAAATGTCATGTTCTAATGGAGAGTGAAAGAAAAAATGATCAGGAGAATGTTAACCACCAGAAACCAACAAACTAGTGATTGGTTAAATGGATTTTTGTTTACCAGTAAGAAAATTAAATTGAAAATTTTTTAATTTAAAATTTATTTTAATTACATTGGATTATTTATTTATTAGTTTGAATATCTGAAAATAGAAATATATGTTTTTTCATGTATAGTTCTTTCCTTTAATATATTTCTACCAAATACTCATCTTTTCTCCAAATGATGAGTATTCAATATGACTTGGTCACACATAACGTACTAGAGTCTACTACTAAAGGATCACATAATCCAAAATAGATAAACTATATATTTCCTTTTTCAATAGATATTAAACAAAACCAAAATGGTTAATACAAGGTCAAATAATCCCCAAAAGTTTTTTATTACTTTATAAAAAGTAATACTACTCTTGAACCCCAAAATTAAACATATAATACCCAAAGTTTTTCAAAGACCTTTCAATAAAAAAATTTCCTTAAAATTCTTCAATGTAACCCAAACTATGATTTTCAACCAATACTCAGATGGATTTAATCACATAGTCTTCCACATTATATCTTAACATTTATCTTTAAAAAACATTGACTACTCTTAAAGTCATATTCTGAAAGGTAATTAACCAAATCACATATTCTCTAGGACAAGGTAATCATTTACATAAATAAACCAACTATATATATGCTCATAATAAAAACATAGTTTTTTCCACAATAAAATTCCACCATTATTCTTTAATTAAAATCCAAAAGTATTCTATTTTCCATAGGCATATAGTTTCCCAAAAAGAGAAAATGTATTCCAAAATAACCTTTTATCACTTAGTCCCCAAATAATTTTCTTATACTAAGGATATACATTTCATGAAACATAAGATCTCAAAACAACATATTCTTCATCAATAAAATCATATAACCAAAAAGAATAAGTCATACTAACCAGAGACTTCACGTAGTCTAGTGGTAGGTGATAAATATCATTCTTACTTTGTTTGTGGGTTTAATTCCAGTACCTTTGCCTAACATGATGGGTTGTCACATGTTCTTCATGATGTCTATTATCAAAAATAATAAAATTTGATAACATTTCCAAAAATGAGATAAAATCCTAAAAAATAACCATTACATTATTTAACTTCTGTGGTTGTCTTATGCCTCTAATTTTCATCCATATTCATAATGAACTCAATATGATAATTCATGAAGCCTTATATATATTGGAAATTTTTTACCTCTATAAAATTACACTGTTTCCAAAGAAAGAACATCGTACCTTGGTCATTGTGTCGACCTAGTTTCATAGTCATCTTATTCACGTAGATTGATGGTCTATACAGTGCAAAAATGATTTAGTGATCCTTCAAAATAATGTTAGTCCCTTATCCAAATACACATCATACAACATGGTTCATATGGGTGATCACCGAAAAATAGATTGGGAAAAAAACATTTATAACATATAATTTCAAAACATTTGATAAAAAATTCCTTTAATAAATTAGTATTATCGAGTTTGAGTTGAAACATTTAATCAATGGTCGTTTTAAAATTACATAAGTATTTGCTGAAAGAGTAAAATTTAAAATAATATATAAATTGGTGGTGCAAGGGTGTCCTTCTTTATCACCTTTTTCAAAATCATAATATGCATCAAGATCTGGTGATAAGGAAAAATATTTGAAAATTTCTTGCTAATATTTACCTATATTAAAAATATTGGAATATTGGGAAAATATGATTTGATTTAATAAGACCCAAGTTCCACGATGGTATTGATGTAATTCAGTGGTGTTTTACATCTCAAAAAATTCCTTTTAAGTGAGTTGTATGTTAGAAAATGTGTCAAAGTCATCTGGACCTGACTTTGAAATTATTATTACAATAAAGTCATCATGAAGAGATAGGAATGTCATTTGAGTTCCTCCTCCTTATATCTGTAACAAACATTCCTTGATCTGAAAAAGTTACAAAATAATGATATAAAATAATGAATTGATATAGAGATTAACCATGTGTCTAAAAACATCTAATTCCCAAATTTTTCTAAACAGACCACTGATATAAATCATTAGGCCCCACCCTTAAACATTACTTAATATTGAGTTAAATAAGTAATTAAAATTGAGGATCTTTTCAGGTTTATATATTTATAGAAATAGCCTATATCATTTACATTACATCTCAAAAATTTCAAACTAGACACTTCTACACAATTTCCATTTTTTCATAAAATATAATCTCTTAAAAAAACATGTCTAGTTCCATGTTTTAGACATCATGACTTTTCCTTGATCCCATCCTTGACCCTATTCATCTTTAAATCCTATGAAAAAAAATTCAAAACATGGGATGATCATAAAAATTTCAGTAAGGGTTATAAAATAAGGAATTAAAACATTAGCCCATCATTAAATACAAATCAATGAAACCATATTTTTCAAACATAACATACCTTATAAATTCATTATAATTATGAATAAAACATATAAATCATAAATATTAAAGTTAAATTATGGAATACATAATATACTTATGTTGTAGCTTTCACAGCCACATAGGCAATTAAATTTGGAATACCCATCATAAAATATTCCCTAAATTCCATAGGAGAAACAATTACGTTTACCTCGGTCCCGTTAACCATTGCATTGTAGAGATGTATCCGGCTCACCTGCCCTAGGTTTATCACAGAACCACCTATATATGTAAACAATTCCCAAGAACCATAACATATTAATACCACATTAAAGAAGCATATTTTAAGGATAAGATTTCAACATTGCATTCACAATATATCGTTTCATGATATTGAAACATTCAATGCTTTATAAAACCATTTTCATAACCATTTAAAATATTTCATAAAGATATTTTTGAATCAATGTGTGATATACAACATTGATGATTTTAATGGAATTAAAATTCTAAAACAATAATTTCCACTTAAATAAATACTTAAAATTATTTTTAAAATGTGGAAATTAATTATAAATATTTAGATGAATATATCTTTGAAGCTTTTAAAATAATGTTTTAGTTAAAGAGTATTGTAACACTTGAGTATTAATTGACTAAAAATAATTAAAGAATAAAATAATAAAAAACTTATAATATCATGAGAATAAGTATATTCATGATATAATATTTGAAAGGGGAGAATATACACCATAAAAAGTGAATTGTTGCATAGCAACAAATAAGTCTCAAGGGAATATAAATTGAGAAGAAATCTATTACAATGATCGAAGAGTTAAATTAAGGATAAATCAATGAAATAATTATGTGTGAAAAATATAAATACAACTAGTATAAGTGGATATTATGTGTTAACAATCATATTTCATTAACACATATTTATATCAAGACATAATCAATAAGGGGAAGTTTAACCCAAAAAATGGAAATTGGGTGTAGAAGTTCCCTTACAATGATCATATCATTAGATTAAGGTAAATTCAAGGACATAATTATGTGTGAAAAATAAGAATACACCCAGTATAAGTGTATATTAATATTAAAACAATATTATTAAATTCAATCATATTCATATCATGAAAATAATCAAGAATTAAAAGATTAACCCAAAAAATGGAAATTGGGTTACAAAGATCATTTGATGAAATTTGACAGCCTAACGAAGTCACTTTAAAATTCAGAAAATGATTTGATGAGATGGGAAAGGGTTTATAATCATATAGAAAAAAAATTAAAATAATAAAGATATATAATAACATATCCCAACAAAATAAAATGAAAATTTAAAAGATATAAAATAAGTCTTTAACTAAAAGACTATGGTGAAAGGTTCCCTTACCGATTTGGTAAATTCCGAAACAAAAAACCACATGAAATAAGGACCATAAAATAAAGATGTAAATTTATATAAATTAATGTATATTAAAAAATTAATACAATACTGTTCAGTACATGAACCACAGAAAAGGAAATAGTGGCAAATATAGCATTAATCTCACGGGAATAATAAGTGAGATGAAAACACCTTACCTCAGGTACAATTCTATTGTATATTCCTTATTCTTTCTGAATAATAAAGCGAAGTTAATTTATACATTATTAAGAACCTTTTTGAAGATAATTACTCTTTTTTTATCACATATTACCTTTCTATAACAATTGTTTAATTATTTTAGTGCATATTGGACATTTTTGTAGATGTTCGAAACAACTGTTAAAAAATAAGTTGTTATAATTATAAATTGTTAATGTGGTATAAATTCCATTATATATATAATGATATTCATGATTTATATATCATATATATCATATATAACTAGTATATATGTATTTAGAATAGTCCATATCCTTCAGATATTTGAAAATGAAATGCACCGTTCATGGAGACGGCAAGCCATACATACACATGAACGGTACTTTCATTTCATTTTTTTTATTTTAATGAAATTAAAACGAAATGATACATAGGTATATTATTATTCCAGTATAATATCATAATTTATATATGTTATGTATGTTTATTTGAACCATTCCTTATTCATTCCATGTAGGTTATGAATGAGTCATATCACTTTTAGGGGGTAGTAGTCCACACTTCTCAAATGAAATTATCGTATATACCCTTTATGGAAACCATAATGGTACGATATTAATGAAAAATACAAAACCATAAAGAAAAACTAAACCTAATATATATTATATATAAATACAGTTCCATCATAATGGCCACCATGAGATGCAGTTTGAGATATTTGAACAATCATCATTTCGTGAGGTAGTAGTTCACCGTCCACAGAAACAGTATGTTATAAGCCCTTAGTTGTAGTTGTGTGAAAGTAGAGTTCAAATACTTATCATAAAAAAAAGAGTATATTGAAGATACTATTTTTATAATAAAATGTAATAATGAGGGTTTAGGGGACTGGATAAGTAAAATAAAAGAAAATAACTTAAGAGAGGATGCTAACTTTAAATCGGGTAACTCCGGTTGGTTTGATCCAAAATGCTTCATTGAAGTTCCTTATGCCTATAGTAAGGATTATAAGAGGAAGAGAGGGATATAGGGAGATTAATTAGGTAGATTTTTCAAAACCCAATGGGCTTGAGTGGTGTGAATAATGGGTTAGGGGTGATTAATTTTATAAGGGGGAGGAGGGGTTCTTTAGGAATGTTAGTAATCATTATTTTATTATAAACAGATTTTAGATTAAAAAAGGTTCAAATCACATTAAATTAAAAGATAATGAAGACTCTTGTTAGAATTAAAATCATATAATAATAATTATACTGGTTTTGGATAGTTTTTATAAATTTTATAATCTCATTTATTTAAATCAGTTATTAATAAGATAATCAATGCATCATCATTGTGTCATAAATAATTTTATATATATGATATCTACGAACTATTTATAAAATACCCTGATATAGAAAATATTTTGAGATTTAAAATTAATATTTATAATAAAATAGAAAATATATATAAACCTATATCAAAATTTATTTATTAAAATATATATGCATATATAATGATTAGCTTTACAGTAAATTAACTAATATAATGTGTCATTATCACTCCTAAGTGGCTCCATGGGGTCCCAAAATCGATTAAGGATGCCCAGGGTCATAGATGTATTATAAAATAGGATTATGAAAGGTGTTAGGGTAATTTAAATTTATTATAATATTATTTATTTACCCTTATTTATGAGATTTACCCTTTAACCATGGTAAATAAAATATTTACTAGTGTTAATAATCATAATGTATAAAAATAAAAGTTACATATTAAATTTTTTTTGGACCACCTAATTCCATATATGGAATACATTTTTCAAAAAGACAAAACATAGAAGTAGCATAAATTAATTTAAAATTAATTCCACTTTTCATAACTAAAAGAGTGTTTTTGAGAAATTATATATATCAACTAATTGACAATTGTTTATGATAAATTTAAAAAGGAAATTACATCCAACGAAGAAAATTTGATTATGTGGTCAAAATATAATCCAATTAAACATTAAAACTAATGAATTGAATTTTATAACTATATAAATAAATTATTTTAAATGGCGGTTTTGAATTAGAATACAGTATTTTCACTATTATTTAAAAAATGAATATTATCAGAAAAATATCAAAATTTCATCAAAATTAAATTTTGAAGCCCTTATTCTTTAGAAGAATATTATCCTCTCAAATAGAACATATAAAAATGAGAAAATCTATATTTAAAAAAGGTTTTCCATCAAAATGAGTTAAATCAACCTTTAAACGAATATTAGTGTGTTTAACCATAAAATTGGATTTATTCACATTTTAAGCTTCTAAATTGTATTGGATAAATGAAAAATCATATAAAAAAATTTATAATTATATTGTAGTTATTCATGTTCATTCCCACAAATTCAATGACAATACATTAACTACCATTTAAAATAATAATAATATTAAATTATTTTTCATATAACTTAATGTTCTGTGTAACGTATGATTTCAAATAAACTCGTTGTTGAATATCGGGTACGCTATCAAACATGGAATCTTGTTTAATGTAAAATTAATATTTAATTTATAGATATTTATAAATATGAAAATTCTATTTTCTTTATTCACCTGATATCTTACAAAAATAATATTTATGCACCAATAAAATGAAAACATTATCATTGTGTCTTTGAAAAAATATTTGTTTTCATGAACAATATTGGTGAAAATGAATATATAGTGAGAAACATATTTTTTATTGTATGTAATCATTATTTGAAAATTATGGTTATCTATTTTAATGAGTAATTTTAAATTTTAGTTAATTTATAATAAATTAGAATATTCATGGTGAAAAATGATAAAATAAGAAAAAAATATATGAATTTATATGAATAAAACATTATTGATGGTGTAAAAACATAACATGAATTTAATAAAAGATTGGATTTTTTCAACATGGTATGATTGGAAAAATGTTATGATAAAGAAAGAATGATTTTGAAATATAAAATGTTACACCTACAAAATGATAGATGAGGTATGATATATAATTATAGTAGTTGAAATTCAAAAAAAGTAATTGTTCACAAATATATATATATATATATATACATATATTGTTCATAATGGATGATGAAAATTTTATTTTTATTTATATTAATTCAATCATATTTGGTGGGGAAAACTGAAACCTATTATTAGTTTTCATACAAAATTTGATCATAATTTGAGATGTTACTATTTTGAGATATACGTTAAATTATTTCAATATAATAAAATCAAATAAATAATTATACATTCATATCTAATATATTATACATTATTCAATTTTTATTTATGTTCTAAATTTATAATAAAGATTGTTTCAATTCTAACCATTTTTAGTACAATTAGAGAATGAATCAATATGTAAATTAAATTAAAAAAAAATTTATGGATGATAAGATGTTTTGTTTATTTTAAAATTATTTTAAATGATATTTTATTTGAAAAATTTTCCATAGGTTATCGTCTGAGTAATCCAAATTAATAATGTTTCATGGATGGGAAAATGATAATGAGGTACAGTAAAGACAAACTTGATTTGAATTTTTATATGTTTTTTTGAATTATATAATAATTTTCTTAATTTAGGGGAGAAATATTTTCTACACATTTAGTGGACTGAAAATAAACAATTGGATATTTTATTTTACTTCAGAGACTTATTTATAGTATTTTATATTAAAAGGAAACAATTATCTATTCTATAAATACATGAATATAATACATTAAAATTATGTAGGATTGTAAATAATTGATTTAGATGAAAGAACAATATTAATACCATAGGGATGAATTGATGATGATCGTCTTTATATTATGATTTTATAAAATAATGACTTATTGAGGGGAGAATATGATACAAAAATCATAACCAAAACATATTTATATTTACATCATTTCATCAAATATATATTTAATAATGGAGTAATAAAAGTGAAAAATATTTAATCAAATCATCAATTGGAAGGTATTTCCCATGTCAACCATCCATAATAAAATATTGTAGCCTATTAATACAATGAGTTCTACCAAAAACACGATCTCATGTAGGTTTCATAAATCCATTTTCCATAATTGTTTTGTGTCATATATGTATTATTGTATAAAATATATTTATTCATGAAAACTCAATTTTTTTATCACTAAAGGGGACGAATTATTTAATTGTCAAAGGAGGATGACATTCTTAAATAATTTTTCTAATATCAAAAAGATAAAATCCAATGGATTTTGAATTAAAAATTCAATGGTGTTTATTTGAGATATTTCTACTCATTCATGTTTCTTATGTTATATTTTAGATAGGTTTTCTTACTGTCTAGATATAGTATTTTTGTACTTATTTATATATTTAGATACTTTTTTCATTTATCAAATAAGAAATGATAAATTTATGAATAAAAATTACTTGATGAAAAAATAATAGAGTTAATATTTATATCATAAGAAAAATGAATGATATATTTGAGAATGATTTGATCAATCATGATATATCAGATCATGTGTTATTTTTATTTTAAATTATTTTATAAAATAATTAATTTCTATGTTTATAATTATTTGGAAGAATAAAAAATTAAATTGTTAATTAGTATATATGGGACCAACACCATTTTATTTTTCAAACCATAATTTTTTTGTTATTAATGGTTTATGTTTGTTTCTTTAGTAATCTTCCTGTTTTTTAAAGAATTTAAATGTTTTATACATAACATTTATGAAGATAATAATCCGGATTAATTTTTCCAAAATAACATAGTAATTTATATGATACAACATAAGTTAAATAAATTATATTAATGAACTAATTAAATATTTGACAATTATTTTTGTCCTCAGTTTTTTATATTTAAGGTTGGTTATAAAGATATGACCTCGTTAGAAATATTGTAATCATTTTCATAAAAAATATTACTAATTGACATACAAAAATAACATCTCAATATATTTCTATATCTACCAATAAAAAAAATATAAATTTAAAAATTGATTCATTTTCCATAATGGTAATAAATTAAATTATAAGGACACAAATTTTCATATTTGTAATTTAAAATGACTGTTATTTAAGATATTTCTCATATAATTTTAAAAAGAAATTTGAGATAAAAATTTATTCTTGAAAAATAAATATAATTGAAACTAATATTATAATGAATATAATAAAAGGAAACTAAATCCGAACTAAATAAAATTCTAATACTAAATCATGAAGCATAATGCCTCATAATTTTAAAAGCATACCTACTCTTAACTACAAAAAAATATTAAAATTTCACACATAAAATAAAAACACTTAATACAAATATAATTATATGAATGAAAACTATATTAAATTAAAGAAATAAACTCCCCATACATTCTATATTTGATTTTAAACATTACGGTTATTTGGGAAAGGATCATCAAAATGGAAAAAATAAGATATAAAATATTAATAATTAAATATCAATGTAGTGATATAAAAAAGAAAAAGTGATAGTATAACACATTCTTGTTTTATGCTTTAAATGTTTTAGATTTAATTATATCATATATAAATATCAAAAAATAATACCTATATTCAATTCCACTTTATTGATTATGGAACATCTATTTCAAAAAACATATCAATTGAACATAAACTTTTATATGTCTTCTAAATTTTAGTACTAATAAAATAAGCCACCATTCCAAAAATTGTATATAAATTATATTTCATTCCACTAACCAATGAGGGTTAGTTATTAATATCCCACATAATATAATATGTATAAAAATTTAGAGAAGAAAAGTTAACAAATCCATTATGATCAAATGTGGTTGATCCTAGAGGAATCCCCATGATAAACACTTTTAAATTCTAGGGGAGGGATCCTATAATTGAAAATAATGGTTGAGTATCATATGTATGACGATTAGATAGAAATTTATTAGCTTTTTGGTTTCTCCTCCATTGTGTGTGGAATATCCATATCAATATTGATCAAACATTTGTATTCCTATAGTAAATTAATAATTGACTAGTACGTGAGACAGAGGTCCAGGGGGAAATTAATTAGTAAAACTGAATCAGATTCCATGGTATATGAGAGATATTGTAGAGTGTTTATATAGGAAATATTTTGATAATATCTAGTGTTTAATATTATAAATTTCCCTTCAACTTTATGTGTGTTAACAGTAATACCATTAACCATCAAGTGGAAAAAATTATAACTCCCATGCTTATAACATCATTATCACGATCATTGTGTGTATTAATTTTGAGTCCCAACCATCGAATCATCAATAGTATAAAAGGACCCTACACAATTATAATTTTTCATCGATGGCACTAAGGGATATAAAGGGGAAACATCCACCATGTGGAGGATATAATTCCACATGAACATAGATAACTCAACTGAGTGATCAACATAATAAATTTATTTTTCATGAAGATATCACTATTCCAAGCAGTCATATTCCTAGAAACAATCTATAATTTTTATGTGAATCAACAACATGTTAAAAATCTCATAATTTGGCCGAGTTTCATTTGATGAAATGTCAAAATTATTAAACTAATAAAACTAAAACTACTCAAGATTACTAAAATAAATAGTAAATCCTAGAGATTTATTTTGAAACATGATGATTTAAAATGCCCATTTATCATCCATAAGAATGTGATATTCTCTATCATGCTCTATCCATGTTACTGAAAAAATTAAATACGGGTCCATGAATCGATAAAATGATTTTTTTATAACAATGAATCAAACGTATAAGATGATAACTAATGACAAATAAATATAGTTTTTTATTTAATCTAAATTTATATAATTGAATGAAATTGGATAATTAAATTTTTTGTAAATGGATGGAATATCTACAAGTGAAAAATATATATGAAACTAAAAGCTCAAAAAATCTGTTTCATTAAAAATTATTACAATAATATATCACCTAATTTTATTAAAATATTTTCTGCTCATAAGAATACAATAATATAAAATCCTATGATGAACATTTAAAATTTATTTCCACAAAATAGAATATGAAGAAAAAGGTGAAGTAACATATCGTTTCTCTATATAATATATATTTTACCCTTAAATTATGAATATAATACATGTGTGTTTATTTAAATTAAAAAATTAAAAGTAATATTAAATTCAGTAAAAAATCTATGCAAACCTTTGTGGATATTTGTCACACCATTCTACATGTCTAATGCAAATAATTTTTAAAACTATCCAATTTTGTAAATGTTAATATTAGGGAACATTATTTTAGATCATGAGTCTATTATATTATTATTATCACCATAATAATACATATATCAATTTTATAATGATCTAAGGAATACCCTTTACCATCAAATATCTCATTTTGTAATATATTTTACCTAGTACAGTCAATAGATAACTCATTGTAAATGGGAAAATATGGAAGATGTGGTAGAGGAATGGAATATATAGGGTAAAACACACACCCTCTCTCCTTTTCCATAAATACTAACTACACAAATGATCCATTAATATCCTCCATCATCACAATGATAACCCGAAAGTTATCTTCATATTAATTTAAATTTTTTCTGATATATATTATATTAAAAATGTATCTGGATAATTATAAAAATTTTAACTGGTACACCTTCCACGTATCCTAATAATTGGCCTGGGTCCTCTTTTAATCCAATTATTATAGTTAGGATATCCTTTAATCCCTAATTCATTTGTGTCCCCTATGATCTTTTATTTTGAAGGGAACAATTTAAAAAATTGAATAAATTATTTTTTTATAAAATCTATCTTATATATAAATAACATAAATTTCATATCATAATCATCATATCAATACACTTTAAATATTATATAATTTGTTTTCTATTATTCATCATATGGCCTATTTTCTATTATTCATTTCAAAATAGGTGGTAGAGAAATCCTTATTGATCCTAGATAGTCAAGTCTAAATTTTTTAAACATTTTCTCCATCATTATTTTTCATCATGTAATGAAAAACCTCTATGTGAAATATTATGATAGTAAAATTTATATTTATACATCTCTTAATGATATCTTCTTAGTAACTACTAATTAATTTAAAAAATCATTAATATTATTATAATTTGTTATTAAATAAAAATATATTAAACAGGTTATGTTAAACATATTCTTTTTTTAATATATAGTAAAAAAATACTTTGAATATTATTATATAAAAAATCAAACAATTCACTAGATTTTTTATTTTCTATTTACAGAAAAATTAAATCACATGTTAGTGTTCACCCAAAATCCATGCATACCAATGTATAAAAATATAAGTATCTCAATATAAAACTTTTATGTTTCAAGTATATAATATATCATATTATTAATATAATTAAAAAATTTAAGTATATTAATAAAATCATATTTGGAAAAATAATATAAAAATAAATGGTATTACCAAAATGGTCTCCCATAGCTAGGGTGGTATCATATGGTCAACACTTTTCAAATATAAAATGCATATATCTCTATATATTTTATATCCAAAAATTATAATATTTTGTTATATTTTGAACTATATGAATACCATTTCCATAAAACGTGATGTTTTTACTTTACTCCTTTATATATGAATATATTTATTTAGTTAAATTTTTGTTATTACATTTACCAATGGTGAAATAATTCACATTCCATACAGAAGTCTGTGGCTCCTATACATAGGACATGGATGCTCCTCAATAAATTTTTGTTGATGGTCCTCCATTAAATATCTATATGACTATGATATTTGATATATGATTATTTAATAAATATACTTTAAAAATTAGTAAAAGAAGTTATTTGTGGAAAAATTGATAAATAATTTGACGATTGTAGAAACAAACACATTTCTTATATCATTCATTAAATTTTTTAAATAAATTTACAATCAAATTTTGATAACATTTTGATACAAATATTGATATATAAAAATAATAAAAAAATAGAAAATAAATTTAAACTGATACAAGTATATTAAAAACATAATATTTATATTTAATTTATTTTCATGTACTAAACAAAAAATATTTCATAATTTTTAAAATTTTTTGTCTAAATAAAAAATAAAATTAAAAAAAATATATGTATATTTTTTAATATATCATATGTTATGATGGAAATAAATTTTTTCACTTGAAATATAATGATATTTTAAATGAATATTTTCACTTATTCCTTATTCTTGGTTATTATGCATGGAAAAAATAATTTCTAAATAATGGTTATCAAAATTCATTAATAATCATCCATTGGAAAAAGGTATCTAAAATAAGTTACCATTATTTTAATAATTTTCCATAGAAAAAGCAATTTTCCGTCAACATATATAAAACACAAAACATTTTATGCATCAAGAACATTGAAAATTTATTTTTCATTTTTTATCATTAAATTATTATTTCAATATCATTATCTCTCATGATCTTATGATGTAATTTAGGATTAATCATATATTAAAAAACTATTACCAAGAATTTATTTATAGTTTAACATGAGAAAAAAATAATTTAAATAATATCACATATATCATCAATTAGCCAATAATATAAAAATGATGTAGAAATTACTATTTTTGCTTTTTTTCTGAATGAATGATTTTCTTTAGTGGACACAAATAGACAACTGTTTCAAAAAATAATTATAATTACCTAGTATCTACTATAATTTTTATAAATATTAATATCATATTTTTACTATGTTAGCACATTTAATCATTCAATTACCACTAAAAATATCAATGTTTCTAACACATAAATTATACTATGAATAACCCCCTTAAACCATAGAAAGGATGATTTCTTATTATTATTAATTACTCATAAATATTTCATATTCACACAAAAAATTTAACACCATAATATTCTATATCATATATGAATAATTGTTATATGAGTTATTAATGATTTATAAATGTGTTCGTATTGTTTTCTCACATGTTAATGAATCTATTTTCATACCATATATTACTTTTTGAAAATGTATTAAATCATTCATAGTGATATATAAGAAAACTTATGGGCTAAATTTAGAAAATTATCCTAAACTAAACCCACCACTATAAAAATGTAAAAATAAATAATGGTCGATTATAGACAATTTGGACTTTTAATATACACATAAATATATTAAAAATACATTAAAATGATACATAAAAATGAAGCTATAATGGATGAAAGAAATTCATTTCAAATAGTAAAATAACTATTAAAAGTAAAATTACATCAACTAAATATATTTGAAAGTCCAATTCCTCTTGACAAATTAAATTTACTACATCATTGTAAAAAAAATTCAAGGAATTTAGATCCATCAAATTTTTATAAATAGAATATAAAAAATAAAACACTTAAATGATAATTAATATAAAATTAATGGGTAGTGTTTTATGTAATGAAAGTTGTTAGAGTTTTTTTTCAAAACATGGTATTCATAATATTTCATATCTATTAATTTGAAATATTTTATTCACAGAAATTATTTTTTATTTGATGAAAACCCTAAGGCATAATGATATTATGGAGGTTCTAAAAACAAATTTTCTTCATCTTGATAAGTGAGTTAAAATTTGGAGGAAAGTATGTTTATTTTCCATTATGAGAAATTAAAAACCAAAAACAAATTCCCATAGAAAGTAATCAAATTTTGAATAAAATCAATAATTATTATTACATTATATAACTAGAATTTTTTTAATCAAAATTAAATAAAACTTTTTTAGACGTGCATCACATCATGTTATGTCTTACCAAATTATAACTACCTTATGAAATATGAAAAAAAAATTGGTTTCCTGTTCAACATATTTCTATCATTGCTATATCTTTCATTCATTTCAAATATAACATCATTATTTTTCACACTATCAAAAGGATGATCAATAAAAAAACGGATTTTGAGTAATATAAAATTTCTTTGAGACCTTGAATACCATTTTTAATTATTTATAAGAGTAATTTATAGAGAAAAATCATGCATGATTCATGTATAATGATTTTATTTCATTTTGTAATTAATAAAATGAAATTTACAATTTATATATTCTATATCTTGTATTCCCATTAATACTCTATAATGACATATTTATAAATAATTTGATGAATTTTACAGTGAAAATAATCATGTACTTAAATTGAAAACATTCATTTTTATAAGAATCTTGCACTCCGATATATGCATCCCGAAAGTGTTCCAAGTCCCCAATTTCTAGAGATAAGTAAATAACATAATTATTTCATGGATATTTTCCCTATATTTCATTAATATCAACATGGTATCATTCTAATTCCATAATAATTTACAAGATAAGTTAAAAATTACCTACAAAACTGGATATGAACTTTTTTTACTACCATGGATCGGATGTAGATTCATTATTACTATTAATTTTTAATGTATTGGATTTCCAGTATAATTAATAAATGATTGAAATTGGGGTTTAATATTATTCTATTATGGACAATAATTTTGATGGTATAATTTTTGTTTGATATTCACTATTTTCCATTAGATAATATCCATTGGGAAAAAATTTAATTTAAAAATATATATTTTATGAGATGAATTATAATAATTTTCTAAATTACATTACTGGGATTCATGGTACATGGTATAATTTAAAATATTACATGAAAGGTTTTTTCAACTTATACCATGGATTCATACATTTAGGAGACATTAAAAATGTTTACTTGATTTCTAATATATTATATAGATATTGAGGTTGTATTGTTACTACTTAAATCCTGTTCCCTCTTATTATTGTATTTTGACTCCTTAAATTTGACTATTGGAAATAATTTTCATTAGAGGGTATATATTTTAATAAATATATTTAAATTGATAAATTATAAAAATATACTAAATTATCTTAGTGGGATTCTTGGTATATTGTATTTTTCTTCTCATATGTGGTGTATTTTCTCCTGTCGAGGTACATTGATTATAAAGTCATTGTTTTATTTTAAATTATAGATTATCATTCCCATGAGTGTTTGAACATCATTTGTGGTAACTCCCATGGCCTCAATTATTTTATACTCTTTAATACATGATTTTATTTCAGAAGGATGGGATCTCACCAAAATTCATTAATATTGTTTTCCTTTTTTCAGTCAATAAATATTTTTATAGATATGGAAGAAAAATGTATATCTTTTTATAGTTAGATTAGTTTTGAAAATACTCATCAGACACTATACCTTTTTCATTAATGTTTACTTATTAGAATATTAATTTAAAAACCATATATATTATGAATCCAAGATATTGGGGTTATTTAGAGTCCATATATAGTAGTTTGATCAACAGTGTTCTCTCAGTTTCATCTATTTTAGTTTCATGAATCATTTTATCAATTGGATCAGGACTATCAACATTAATTTATGCACCATCATTAAATATTTAATCTTTAAAAATTTCAGGATACCAAATAATATGACAATAACTATGATTAAAAAAATTTAAAACATCCCCATCTTTGATTTAAATACCGCCCAAAATTCCCATATTTTAACATGTTATGAATTCACAATAAGGTCATTATTTAGAAAATTTCCATTGGAATGTTAAAAAATAAAAATCAAACGGTACCTCATTTTCATAAATGGTCATCATGATGTAATAACACAATAATTTAATATCACATATATACTAATGTGTAATTAATATATTCTTAATTATTTCATAATTTTATATTCAAATTATCTTTTAAAAATTACTAAAAAGGATATTTTTTTAAAAAAATGGATAAATATAATATAACTATTTACAATATTATGAACAATAATATTAATATTAATATTAAAAAATTAACAAGATCCTATCATTCTTGGTCCAAAAACATTATTTAAAATAGGAAGGGGATATCATTAAAATAGGAATTTTAAAATATGTGCCAGAGTTTCACATCATTCATATGAGATGGCTAAGGGGGGATAGAATTTAAGTAGTACAAATTAATACATCAATCTAGAATAGATTATATCCCTATTTGAGAGTAAATATACCACTCATTTTTCATCTCTATAAGAATGAGTCTGGTTAAAATGTAACACATAAATTTATTCAGGGAATTTTAAACACTATATCTCGATTCTCTATGTGAAATTTCTTGACCAATTCCTCAAGATTTCCAATTCAGGGTTTTATGGGATTCAAATAATATGTGAGTTCATCCAAAGTGAATAGTATTTATAATCACCTACATAATCCTAAAAAGTTATGCCTCTATTGAAAATATAGTGCCCAATTGATGTTAAAATAAACCATTGATGATGCTATCATATATATGAAAGGAAACTGTATAGTTTGAGTATCCTATCACATAGAATCATTACTATATAAATTATCATATCTCTGGTTTATAATTAGTGGTATTCAATTGATATAGTTAAACACATGTTTTTTCAACCTTTTTGTGTCATGATTCATGTTAAAATAGTTAAATTATAGATATTTTTTACCAAAACATTGGGAATCTATGTGTGCACCAACATATTGGAATTAATTTAACTAACACTTGTGTAGATAGAGTTCAGGTCGTTGTCTAAAATGAATTCTTACAATGCCTTCCATGTTTATGACAACAAAATGTCAATTGATTATAGCTAGTGGTTTTGGATATGCTCAGTAAGTCTATTCGCTTTCTTCAAGAAAAAAAGTATAAAAACTATGAGACAACCAATCCAATTTTCCAGATAAATATTTTCATTAATGATATCATCTATGCATATACACACATTGATTACAAAATATCAATCAATATAGTTGTTTTAGGAAATCAAATATTATAAAAAATAATACATAAGTTGAGGTAAATTACATGAAATATTTTTTTAGTTTGTTATCAAGAGGTAGTGAGATTTTCCCAATCATCCACAAGAGAAGAATCAAGGATTATACAGTAAATGGATTTATAAATCTAGAAATAAATATCTTCACCTCAATACCATGAATATTTTTTATAATAAATAGATATGTGGGGTTATATTTACTAGTGATTTTTATTGTCTAGAAAACATAATTATCGATATTCAAGATAATCCCATCTAGTATTATTCCTATCAAATAAAGAATATTATGGTTGATATTAATGATTCATATCTGCATCATTTCAAACAAAATCACAATGAGATCCTTTATCTGATCTTCTAGGAATTTCTTGGTCTAATTATAGAGGTGATATTTCCTGTAGACTATCCATATAAAAAATATATATTATGGGTATTATTTTTGAAATTCTGATACCCACCAATATTAAAAATATTCTAATTTTTCATAATCATATAAAAATATATTAGGTGTAAATTTTTTAATCGATCGATCAATGAATTTCTTGAGGATATAAAATATTAGACCACTCATGGAAGTGAGTCTAGTGAGTTCTTTCCACAAAAAAGTGACCACAAGCCATTATTGGAAACAAAAAATCAATTTAAAATTTCTAATCACATGATACAGTGCATAAAATAGACAATATTTCCATATATACATGGAGAATACATAATCATAATATTTTCTTACCACTCTTTTGACAATATATATCGTTTCGTCTTAAGAGACAATCATTCATTTATATCTAGATATTTGTTCCATAAAATTGAAATAAATTTTCTATAAATAGTATATTTTATCATTCCCCCGAAACATTGGGGACCCTTCATAATCAATTGGCTATGACCCTCTTTCCAGTCATTGAATTCTTACAGCTTTGTTCTTCGTTTAACTAAGTATCACCTCTTTAAATATAGTGTAAAAAATATGGTAATCATTGTATTGAATAAAAACCATCTCATATAGGTAGAAAATTAGTTCTAATTATTCAATTATTTTTTGACACCTCCCCAAGTAAAAAATTTAATTGGTATATAAAATATATGAGGTTGAATTATTTTTTATTACAACAATTATTTTTTTTATCCATAATGGTAATATTATAAGGACATCTACATAATAATTATTTACAAAACATATCATTTGTTCCATAAAGAGATTATATTTTATTAACACGTCAATATTTAAAAAATTACCATTTTGAAGATCCAATAATGAGTAAATAAGGTCTAAAACTCTTGAGGAAAACATTAATTAATCAAAAATCATGCCATTGAGAAACCATGATTTTTTATGTTGAGTAATTATGATTCTACAACATATTATGTAACAGTCCTTAGAGATATCAGTCATTTTGTTAAATATTACATAGTGGGATTTTCATTATTACATTGATACATTCCATAGTAATAATCTATGGTATGATGTTCTCAACAGATTCTAGTCTAAATTATATTATATAAATTTCATGTTCTACCCTATGAGGTAATGAATAAAAGTGTGTATTAACCCCACAGGGAACGGATTCATAAGGGATGAGATATTGCACTTAAATTATTTCATCATCTTATATATTATACCAATAAAAAATGAATATTTATTTGGTAAAAACCTCAGTAAATACAATACCATCATCATTGCAAGAAAATAATGCATTTATTATTTCATTTTCAAGTTTATCAATAGTTACAGCTTAATCCTATTTCATTGTATTCTAGTTTAGGATGATGTAAAGAATATATGTGTTATTAATAACTATATTCTCATTAAATGGTATTTTAAATAAATCAAATATAGATTTATATAAATACATTTTCAATGGGTGGTGTCTTTAATTTATTTATAAAAATCACATTCCCCATCCAGCATTGTTCTCCTTCTATGTAAATTAAAAAAAAATGTGGCTTTAATATCACAAACATGGATCTATTTAAAAATATATTTATTTAAAAAAATAATATCCTTAATATATTGATTGTTCTATAATTTTCAATGAAATTTTATTTCTTCAAAAGAATCCAGCGCATCCACCTTGTTTCATTTTTTTTCATCGTTCTAGGGATTGGGCATCTTTTATCATTCATAATAGTATCCAGGATAATAGTTTTCAATTATAATTTCATTATTCAACATGGAGAAAGAGTTATATCTCCATTACAATCACATATAGATGACACTTTATACCCTCACAAAAAATGATTGGAGGGTACTACTAAAATAATCAACCTTCCATAAATCCTAAATATTTTCCCTATAGTAAGGAAAATTATGGCCTGATTTTTTTAATATGATTGGAATATGTGTTAAACTATATATATTCACATGGATATATACAATAAGAAGATTATTATCAGACTTAAATAATCAAATAATGAATATATACACTTCAACAACTATGTTGCAATCATCATTATGAAATAAGCATCTATCATACTTATTAGATAACTTTCCATTATCCATGTATCTTCCCCTTATAAATCAAGAACTACCTATAAAGAAAACTATGGTTATAATGATCTGTATATAAAGAAAACTCATATGAAGGAATCTTGATGAAGATGAAAAAAAATATTATTTTCATGCCTTCTGATTAATTTGAAATCAACCACAATTATCTATATTTGATTAAATTTGGTATAAATAATTTTATTTATCCTCAAAAATATCCTTATATTTATATATTAATAGTAAAAATATGTTAAAGAGTTTTCTAAGGAATCTCAATTAAAAATAAACTGTATATAAATATGTGGAAATATTTAAAAAAAAATTCACAATATTATGCTTATATTCCGAAAAAGATTCAACTACAATTTAATGGAGAATAAGGGATATATTGCATTACCCAAGGGATTTATGAAAAAAATAATTAAAAATTTTAGGAATCATTTTGATTTTCCCAATACCAAAAAATAGTGGAATGTAGATGAATAGAAAATGATTAACGATTTTGGTAATTGGATAATTCTTATCCATTGATAAATAAAAAACAAGAACATCATTTTATTCCTGAGGATATGTTTCCTAGGGTATAAGGAACCAACATATTTTCCTCATTAGTGGGTTTCTTCCAACCTCATTGTTTAACCGTTTCACTTTTTAACTAGGATTCTAACATCTTCAAGATTGTCAACCATCATAGGAGTTAATATTTATTAACATCACCAAGTATTTTCTTCTAATTATTGTAATTATAATTTGTAATATTAAAAATAAGAACAATACTAATATTAAAAATTAGAAAAATTAATATAATCATTTTTAATATTATAAAAAATTTATCATTATCATTAATATTAATAATTTCCCACAAAGGTGGTGGGATGGCATGCTTGGGTGGAGGGTCTTAGACGATCATCATAGGGTTCACACACCCTCTTAGTATTAATCTGTTCATGTGTTGTAATAAGAGTACTTTTTAATTAATATTAATTATTTTGACATTAAAATTAATATGAACAGTACTAACACTAATATTTATAACAAATTTATTGACAGTAGCAGAAATAATCATATAACTAACGGTAAAATAAATATCACTAATATAAACATTAATAAAATATTGATATTACTAATATTAACTCAAATATAAATCCAATTAATTTTAATAAAAAAATAATTAAATTTTCATAATAATCCCTTATACATATAATATATTGTTGTTTGGGAGTTTAATTACTAAAAATTATAGACATATGACCCATTGAAATGTTAGAATCTTCTTAACCCCATACTCCACCATTGATTATTATAAAATATAGGAATGATAACGATCTTAGAGGAACATGTATGACCACATAAGATGACCAAAATATATGTACCGCAAATATTGTCCATAATAACAATTAGGAAATAATGGCTGAATGTAGAAGGTGGTGGAGATGGTGGACTGCAAATGATGAATGTTTACAAGAGATAAGTTCATTTAATAAATAAATAAACTGATGGGACCCAACATTTGCAATTTATTCAACAAGAATATAAATTACCTCTTTAAAATTATTAATAAAATAAGGCATGTGAAAAACACTGTTAATTATTTTTTATGTTAGTGATGAAATAATAGTTTTTAAAAACTATTTTCAGATCTATTTTAAATAAATGAATATCATATTTTATCATTTTATACTATTTCTAAATAGTTAAAAATAAACTCCCATTCTTGTATCAATAGAAATTTTTAAATGAATAATACAAGTGAATTTTATTTAGATAAAGGAAGATGAAGAGTTAAGTAATGAAAGAACATTATCAAGAAACATATTCATTTGAAGGAATTAAATAATTGATATATTAATTCTCTTTAACTCTTGAGAGTGTGATTTTGTAAATTATCCATATAAAATATCACATCTTAAAATTTTATATAAAATGTTTAATTTTATAACTAGATAATTATTTTCATTACAATTATTTTCATATCAATAAAATTTTTGAAATTTTTAAATAATAGGTATTGACATTTTTTCACCGATTTTTGATAAATTTACACACTAAACAATTATTGTTTTAGCGAGAATATATATGATTCTTTAGAATGTATGTGTCAATATAAACATTTATATTTATGTTTTTATGATTTAAAATTAATTAAATTGTTCAATAGGTGAAAATTTTGAATATTACATAATTGAAATAGTTTTTGGATAGTAGTGAATATTCTAAGTAGTTATTCATTATTATTCATTCAATATTTAATAATTTTTAATGTTTAAAAACCATTATTTTGATACATTAAAATCTACATGGGTGTTACATTTACTTCGATATATATTCATTAATTTTCTCATTCACCTTATTTTTTATTTTTAATGGTCTAATTATTCTATATATTGAATTTGGTTTTTTTGTATAATATTATATCGTATTTTAATTACATTTCTTATATGATTTGTTTTTTGAATAATATAATGTGCCTAATTCAAAACACATCACACCCAAAAAACTGTTTTCAATTAAAACATTATAATCCTTGATATTTGTTTTTTAATTATCCAAATAATATATCATGGTATTTTCATACTAAAAATAATTGTATAATTGAGGACTAGATACAAGATGAAATAATTAATGATTATTTTTTTGTTAATATTTGTGTTCAATAATTTTTCATGAGATATATTATTTATAAATAGAAACTATATGATGATTTTACTTTTTAAAAATATTTTGAGTATATCAATCTCAAATTGGTGATGCTAGTATAATATTATTGTTAGAAAAATGAAAAAAAAACTCATAGTAATATTCAATCAATTTTATATACTAAATTTAATGTATTATACAAATATTTAACTGTTAAAATGAGAAATAATTTGTATATACATCGAGATTTCACTCATGGGAAAAAATAATTATTGTTCTAAACATTGATCTACTTTATAAAAAATAATAATGTAAAAATCTTTTAATATTCTTATGGTCAACAATGTGGTAATATGGTCATGAACCAGCCTAAGTCGACCCTGAACCGGCCACAAAGGCCAGCCCGCGAGAATCCCCAAGAGGCATTCCCGATCCTTTCAGGATAGAGAAAAGCACTGAGGGCCTCAATAGAGTACAAAAGGGTAATATTTGTCCCAAATATAAACAATAAAACAAATAACAGAAATAAATGGACATCCTAAGATACATTTACATAAAAATTGAACTGAACATTATTTGTACAAGATAATAAACGTATAATTAAACCAACAACTCAACTGAACAAAACTAATAACCAAATAACTCCATGTTACCCCTCTGGTCACTCTCCAACACAATGATAACATGTCACCCAATGTATTGGTACTCAATCTAAAACCATCACAAGGGCTTAAAATGGAAGAAAACTATAGTAAAGAGTATTAAAACTTAGTAGGTTAGCCCGATATTCTATTCCCAATGCACATAATTTAAAATAACAGAAACATAAATTTCATGTTTTAAATAAAAGATATAAAGTTATGTTTCCCAAATGAGGTCCCATGCTATAAAAAATTTACCAGAAAAATACATGCAGGTTTTATAAAAAAGAATGCTAGTAAATTTTTTTAAAGAGGTGCAACTTCCAAATGAAGATTGTTTTAAAGAGGGCATCTATAATGAATTAACACTTTTCAATAAATCACAAAAAATACTGAATTTACCAAAAAAACACACCATATGATGAATGTGAGTACAAAATAGACAATGAGTAGAAGTTACGGGAACACCCCAAGGCACTAGTTATTTGTGAGCCCCAGGTACCTCATATCTCGGTGAAAGTAAACATAATAAATATTTTTTCCCGTGAACATGATCCACTAGTAGAAATCATACCCAAAACCTATTGGTCCCCCAACAACATAATCATCATATTTTAGTTAGGGGTTTCATCCTTAAACTTGCTACGTGAAACATGGGCCAAACCCCACTTAATCACTAGCATAGTAGTACTTGCCCGCCCACCTAGATACATGGATTTTCCCAAAGTGCTAAATAAAGTTACACATATTGTCAAATAAACATTAAAATTCAAAATTCCCTTCTCATTAAATAAACACACAAATATCCATCATACTTTCTTCAAATTTATTTTACAAATCACTAAACCACTAAACGGATTTGTAAAACAATTTTAAATAGTTTATTGATGCTTTCCACATAAAACACATTCAAAAACCATCTTTTAATTATAAAAAAAACTAAAACCATACCCAAAAATATTTTTCAGCCCATAAAACATTTAATAAAATCATTTCATGGAACATAAAAAAATCTCAATTGACACAACATTGTATATACATGTAAAACACTCAATCTTCATTTTTAAAAATGGCCAAACATGCCTTTAATCATTTTTTCAAAAATAACATTTGAATAAGTAATGAATTTACATTTTATTAAGGAGGTGTATATAAACAATTTACATAAATAAACTAAATTCATAAATACATTAAAAACATATGTAACATATTTTAAAAACAATCATTTTCATAAGGACATGTAACGGGCCATTTTCTTGAAAATCGGGAAAAACGTGTTGTAAACCAAAACCCATTTTATTGAAAAACCAAATAAAAATTGGGAATCCATATAAGGGACCAAAATTATAAAATTTCATTCTTCTAATTCAGTTTTAAATATAAAAAAAATAATTTTTAAATCCAACATAACAGATAAAATCCAACCGGGCAATTTACCAAACACATGAAATGCCCTTTTAAACAAAAAAAATTATTTTAAGAACATGACAATGAATAAAATAGAAATTGCATTCCATATTTTATAAAATATTATGAAATATATTCATAATACCATAAACTAGGTTCTACACCTCACAAAATAGTTTCGAAAGTTGGTTGAACATTTAAGCAAACACTTGGTATGCGCATTTATAACAAAATAACACTACCTTTCATAAAAAAAGATTAAACCAAAATTTTTGCAAACCAAGAAAATTATCCAAAGGATGAATGATAATAATAAACATATATATCAGATTCATACAATAATAATATTATAAATCACAAAAGTTAAAGGCATGTATAAGGGATATCCTACCTCAAATCCTTGGCGTAATGGAAACAAATACCCAATATCACCATATGAGTGTTTGCAAATCCAAAACCTATGCCGACCAGCTCCAAATTATCAAAAACCCCATAAAAAGCATGGGATTAAATAACCCTAGGTATATAATTACTAGGGTAGATTATAAAATCAAAAATTAATGAATGGAGGAAGAAGTGGGAGGATAAAGGAGAAAGAATCTCACCTTTTCATCAAGAAAACTCTTCGTATTCCATTAGATCTACAAAACTAGAAAGAGGGGAATGGGATATAAAATCATGGATAGGATCCTATGGTATGGAAGAACCATGGAAAGAATATTTTTGGAAAAATATCACGAATTTAATGAGTAATATATATTGAAATTTACCATCTAAATTTTGGAATATTTGAGTTAACTTGAGAACATTCACCCCAATATGTGATTCCCATGATCTCCAAGGAGGTAAAATAGATATTTTGCGTGAGGATATATATTTTTTCTTAAAGTGGGAGATGTAATCACAAATAAATATTAAAAATTTAAAATTATATAATTTTTTTAAAAAAACTTGAAATGGGGAAATGGGCTGGCCCATTACCTAAATAAGTAACCCAAATTCACCATAATTATAAATTCTTATGGGGTAAAAAAAGATATGGTGGTTTGAATATCTCGGTGTAGGAAATTTATGAAGTTTAATGAGTTTAGAATGTTGAAAAACAAAGTAGATATTAAAGAATGATATTTGGTTATTAAAATTAGAAATGGGATCATGGTTGGCCCAAATCATGAAGTAACCACACTTTCTCCGAAAAAACCAAAACAAGCAAAGGGGTTCCAAAATTAGTGTGATTAGACATATGTGGTAGTTCAAAATGAAAAAATAATACCACCGAACACCCATGAAAATGATCGTCATTTTCAATGAATTGGATCAAAACCATGACATGAAAAAAAACTGGATGGACAATTCTCCCCACCATTGAAGCACTCCACCCCTAGAAAGCCATAAAACTTTTCAACTGATAGAACAACACCTAAGTATTCCTTATATAAATAATATAGCCTATAAATCAAATTAAATATCATTCGTCAAAAATTTAACTCTATAATATTTCCCAAAAAAACACCAACTCACAACCACTTCTGAAGAATCAACAGAATGATAAAGCCACCACCACCACAACCAAGCCAAGAACTAGATTTTGGTTTCTTCTCCCATCATACCCAATGGTCACCCAAACCATAGTTCACTCACAAAATCCAATTACTTGGTGTGGAGGTCGGAATGGGATCCCCACCATTAAATAACAACTACCATTTGACAAATCCTACTGGAAATATCAACGAGACCCATAGTGGGTCTCCCCAATATTAGTGACCAACTAGAAATGAACAAAAAAAGAATTCAAAGTGAACTATATTTGGGACTCACCTACACAGGACCACCAAAAATTTCCCACAAAAACCTAGAAACCAAAGTTAATAGTGTTATAACACGAACATCTAAAACACCCACTCCCGAACAGAGGGGAGAAGAACTTAGCCAACACTTTCGGCACGGATCTGGAACCCCACCACTCATCGTTGGGAGGGAAGAGGACCCAATAATTAGGCCACTGAAGCCACAAAAGAAATAAAGGAACTACACAAAACTCTCCACCTAAGAACAAGTAACACCAAGACAACACCCTATTTTCACTGGTGGTCCACCAAGGGACACTGATCGAAAATCGACATTCATGAAGCCATAACCATAGACATTGTGTGAGGGGTAAGTCCACGAAGATTGTTGCGACAAAGAGAAATTCACATTAAATAGTTACCAAAATAGAGATATTGAAACTACGATACCAAAATACTGGAGTAAAGAGCCGATTCAAGCTCCCCAAAACATTGTAGATTTCATGACTGCGTGAAAAGTTTCACTCTAATGCTGATGGTTGGAGCCCTAATTCTTGAATCATATACTACACTGCAGTCTGGGGGCTAAGGATCACAACACTAAAAAAACTCACATTCTAAAAAAACACCTTCATCTAAATAGGGACTGATAGATACATATAAATTTTTTTTCTCACTCCGAACATGGGGTAGAATGGACATGGAATACGGTGAAAGACATCAACATCACTGAACCCAACTTCTATGTCAAAAAGAATTATCATGACCTGGAAGCACTTTAAATCAATCCCAAACATCTCTCTATTCCAACAAACAGGATGAGGAATCATCCAAAGAGGTGGATATAACATTTGAAATGAATCTTTAGGTTGATAAATAGGAAATATTTCCAATGGAGAACTATCCAAGGCCACATCACAACATCCAACACATCTTTAGAAACTCGTTAAACATTACTCCAACACCGAGTCACCAACAAGATCTCATCTCAATATACAACAAGACAATGACTGAAGCGACCCAAATCTTGACGTACATAGATATTTCATTACTTTTTTGGAATACATAATACATAACAAAATTAGACACCAAAGGACCATAATTGTTTAGTGCCTTTGGAAACTTGTAACAAAATCATCTAGTCTTGGTGAAAGATATTCAACGTCTCCCATAAAGATATTCCCTTTCTTTCTTACCTAAAACCATTCTTTATTTCCTGGGGAAAAGAAAACATAAAAAGGGTGATCTCAAATGCTCAGTATGGGTAAAAAAATAAATATCAATCATATAATATTAATAAGAACATAGCATTGTGAAAATCATAACATGCACGAGAGATCGTAATATCATAACATGGGATAAATCATAATAGTGAAATGTAATCCCAATAATCATAAATTAAATCATGAAACTTTGTGGAATACACACATAATCATAGAAAATCATTTCATATTAGTTCAGGCTCATTTCCAAGACCATCATAGCGGACAAAGTCCATTACTGAACCGAGTTCCCTCCTCGTTCCAGTCATGTGTCACTGAACCTGATTAACTTGCCATTCCATCCATGTCTATATCATGAGATATAAATATTTACCTAATTCATTTGAGGGAGATATAGGTCTCACCCATCTCATAATGAAATCATTATTACATGTGCCACAACATAAACTTAAATCATTCATCATAACCTAAATAATAAAATGGGTTTCATAAACATCATCCCATCATAACTTAATCCATATAAAACAAATGGATATTATTTCATCATAATAAAAATGAAACCTTTTAAATAATAGAGATATTATACTTGAAACATACACATATGAAATAATTTCATCTTAGATGGATAATTTTTTTGATAAAACACTTGAAATGAATTCTTGAGGAAATTATCCTTTCTTCTTCAAAATCAATTTATTTTCACAAAATTCCATGTAATATTAAAAGAAAAGGATTTTGTTGAAAATAATCATGAAATATTATAGATTAATATTTATTACAATAAGACATTATATAACCGTAAAAATCTGTTCATGTCGTATAAGTTAAAAAAATATTCTCCTCGTACTTTTTTTGGAAAAGTCAAAAAGTTCCTCGTATGGTAATCAAAAGAAACATTCCTTTCATAACATGTGGTTAAAGTAAAAATGGGTAAAAAGGACATTAATAATAAATAAAATCAATTTTAGAAAACATGGCCATGGATGATAATAATAACCCCAGTAAATACTTACGAATAAACAATCTCGGATAAGAACGAGATTAGAATAATTATCCATTAATAAAACAATAACTACAATTTTTAATAACCATTTAATATACATATTATTTGGATAAAAATTAAAAATAAAATCCTATGATGAAGATAAATATAATACCTTTAATAATAATATTTTTACATGAATTTATCATCTTAAAATCACAACATTTAAATTGATATATTTATTAAATTATGAAGGTGACATCTTTGACATCATTTAAAATAAAATAATGTAAATGTTCTAATCAGTTTTATAAGGCTCTAAATGGTCCAAATATCAACCCTTGGATGATTATGGTATATATATACTTGAAAAATAATTTTTATTCAAGTTTATGGTCATTTTGATAGGTATTATTATTTTAATAAAAACTATATTATTGATTTTTCACTAAATAAATAATTTCTACATCACTAATGTATATGATTTTAAGGTAATAAAATATTTATTATAAATTAAAAATAACTTACCATGATAAATAAAAACAATTATATTTCAAATGATTATTTATAATAGAATTTATATTCTTTATAACAATATATTAAAAATAATCTAATTATTTACGTTTGAGTGAGACATTTCACTTTCCTTTAAATAAACTAAATAAAAGGTCTTAATCAAATACAAGTGGGGTACATTAGATTTCATTTGGACCCAATTATGTTTTAGGGTAAAAAATAATCATCCAATTATATTAGGACAAGTGTTAGGGTAATTTTATAATATTATATTTACCCTTAATTGCATCGATTTACCATTATCTATGGTAAATAAAATTTACCATAGTTACTATTAATAATTACTAAAAATCAAAAGTAGCTTATTAACATAATTTGTACCTAAAAATTCTAAATAAGGAATCCATTTTTCAGAATTCAAATCACAAAAGTTGCAGAAATTAATATACAATTAATCCCATTGTTAAGAAAAAGAGTTTTAAAAGTTAAAACATTGAAAAATATTGAAATGATTTTACCTATGAATTCAATGTAAAATCAATGACAATGAAATAAATTTTATTAAATGGTAAAAATATATTCTATTTATACTTTAAAACCATTCAATATTATAATTTAACTGTATTAATTATTACGATGAAAAAGTTGTTTTTAATTAAAATAGTGTGTTTTTACTATTCATTAAAATATGGAAGTTATCAGAATAATATGAAAATTTTATCCAAAGTAAATTTTTATATCCTAATTCAAAACAAGAATTTTATTTTTTAAAATCGAATTTATAAACATGTCACAACTAGATTTAAAGTGGGTGCACCATTAATTGGCAGCAAAACTGTTTTTTTTTTGAAAAATACTTATTTCACTCGAAAAGTTTATTTTGTTCTCACACGATGTTCAATAAAATGTGTAAGATGAATAATAATTTTATAAAATTCAATGTTTAGTTAACACTATTCATAAAGGCTAGTTCATAATAATATTATAATAATATACTGTTGTTTAGTAAAACCCGGTATTGCGTACTACACACGCTATCAAGGAAGGTGGAGATTGCATGTAAAGCAAGCCAGGTCAAAGCTGCGTGTAGTTCAAGCTCCCTTTTTTGTGTATAAAACAAATCTATAATTAATATTTCACAGACTAATTTCTAAAAAACAAACTTGAAATTGTGTGTAACACAATCCAAGAATAGCGTTGCATATACTGCAAGCTAATATAGTGCTACGTATAAAACAAGCTAATTTTGGTGTACCGTATAACACAAGACATCAATGAAATTAAAAATAATAATTCTCATAAAATCTCGGGTTGTTACATTCTAACCCCCTTAAAATGAATTTCTCCCCCAAAATTTGTTTGGGTTATAAATGGATTACTACTTGATAGTTTCTTTCATAGAAACCCACATCGTAAAAAGGAATACTAAAACTTCATTTTAAAAAGGAATGTTAGAATCATAACAGTCACCCAAAGTAACTCAAAACTGTGTTTATACATAAGAAAACATAGGTGAAAATATGGATATGGAAGAGAAATCTAACCATCGTGTTCTGATGGAGAGTGGTAGAGAAGATGGCGATGACAAAGACAACAATCACAAAGCCATAAATTTGTGATGATCTAAGGTACCATCTGATTCATCAGATATAAGATCACTATGAAAACATTTTTGGTTTTCAATATCATTTCCCTAAAGTTGGAAATTTTTTATTAGAAGAAATACTTACTTGATTTTTGGTACAATCTCGTTATTGTTTGTGCCTTGAACAATTTCCACTTCATCTCATAATGAAATGAAGTTGAATTTTCCTTCTGTGAAGTGTAAGAAATATCATGCGATAGAATGATAGGTCATTCCATCTGTCTCAAACATAAGGTTAACAAAATTTATATACATAATTGAATCTATGGTGAGATTAGTCGTATGTGGTTCCTAAAATGGACTTATACTTTATATATCATACCAAATAATAAATTAAAACTAATTTATACTACCCAGAGACTTCTTGTAGGCCATTGGTATGTGGTAAAGGGTTGTTGCACTTCGGTTGTGTGTTCGAGTCCCACGGCCTTGTCCGACACGATGGGTTGTCACTCATCCTATGGGTTGTCCTTTTCCTAAAACTACAGTATTATAACATTCCATCAATAATATCAAAAAAGTTATATCCTTAAACAATACTAACTTATGTCCAACATAATCTATTCCAATTTTTAGACTTATCCAAAATACTTCTGTCCAAGCTCATAGTATAAAGGAAACAATTACTAGAAATTCCATCTGCTAAGAATGTGAATACCATTATTTATACCCCATATATCATATGATATATCTTGTTGGTAAAATTACAAACATGTGAATACCTTAGTCATTTATTCTCTTGAAAAAATGAATACCCATTGAACTTTAGTGAAAACATGAATGCTGCCAAAATTTAACACTTTCCAAATAGAAAAATCCCAAAATTTCTATATACTAAAACCATGATATAAATTTTTCCTTATGTCGGTCATGAGCTCATTAATACTATTAAACATTTCATTTTCTCATTTTCCCTTCATTATGCGCATATCATCTGCTTTCCAAAATCACATTTCATGGTTATTGGTGCCATATAATTATGGAAAACCACAATGGAACAATACATAGATATTTCAAAACACCATAAAAGTATCTCAACAATATTATTATTTAATTCCAATACATAAACCATTCAATCCGTCTTCTTCAATGATTGGAATGGAATAGGTCCTTCCTTTTTTTAGAAGTAACCTCTTAGGTCAGGGCATTGAGTTGGGTAATGCCCATGTTCTCCACAGATAAGAAATTGAACTCCATAACAGTCTGTCACTCTATCACCCTCATCCCCACATAGATAATAGATTCCCCTCTATTTGAGGTATTCCTCTAGGTTCTTCATCCCTTCTTTAGAAATATCAATATTCCTTTCTCTATGCTCCTCACCATACGAACATGCATAAAAGTCTATATTCCTCTAATTTGATAAATTAGGAATACCACTAATGATCACATTGTAAATAATATATCGCGATGTCTGATTCGGAATAATCATAATATCATTATCTCTAGGTATTACAAAATTTCACTTCTCATAGTCACTAATTTTTCCATTAGATTCAATGTTAACCCAATTCCATCTGGTTCCCTTCATTAACTATAACCAGAAACCATTATGTAAGAAATAGTAAAACTAATGAGGAACCACATAATCATAAAAATTCACTTATTGGATGTATAACTTATGACACCTTATTTAACTTATTATTGCTTATGTTCACCCTAGGTTATTCATGATCATCAACAAAATTATAGGATTGTAACCTATTGTTATACAAAACCTTTGGTTCATCCTTATACATACCTTAGAAATATCTCTAGGGATCTCACTAATGTTTTTTCATCCTAGTTTCCAATGTTTATCTAATCCTTTCCTCTGATACCAACTGTAGAGACCCAAAGCTTGACGTACATAGACATTACATTACTTTTTTGGAATAACTAATATATAACAAAAATAGACACCAAAGGACCGTAATAGTTTAGTGCCTTTGGAAACATTGAACAAAATCTTCTAATCTCCGTGAAAGATCTTCAACATCTCCAAAAAATATCTCCCCTTTTTCCCTTACCTAAAACCTTTCTTTACATCCTGGGGAAAATAAAACAAAAAAAGGCTGAGCACAAATTCTTAGTAAGGGTTAACAAATGAAATATCAATCATATCATATTCATAAGAACATATCATTATTAAAATCCTAACCTGCAAAAGAGATCATAATATCATAACATGGGATAAATCATATTAGTGAAATTTATTCCCAATAATCATAACATAAAACATGAAACATTGTGTAATACACACATAATCATAGAAAATAATTTCATATTAGTCAAGGATCATTTCAAATACCATCATAGTGGACAAAGTCCATTACTGAACCGAGTTCACTCCTCGTTCCAATCATGTATCACTGAACCGGATTAACTTTCCATTCCAGCCATGTCTATATCATGAGATATAATTCTTTACCCAATTCATTTGAGGGAGATATAGGTCCCACCCATCTCATAATTAAATCATTCTTACGTGTTCCACAAAATAAACATAAATCTTACATCATAACCCAAATAATAAAATGGGTTTCATAAACATCATCCCATCATAACATAATCCATATAAAACAAATGGATATCAGTTCATTATAAAAAAATTGAAACCATGTAAATCATAGAGATATTATACTTGAAACATAAAGATATGAAATAATTTCATCTTAGATGGAAAATTGATTTGATAAAACACATGAAGTGAATTCTTGAGGAAAATATCCTTTCTTCTTTAAAATCATTTTTTTTCACAAAATTCCATGCAATTTTAAAAGAAAAGGATTTTGTTTAAAATAATAATAAAATCTTGTAGTGTAATCTTCACAAAAATAATGTGTTATAAAAATGTAAAAATCCATTCATGTCATATAAGTAAAAAAACATTCTCCTCGAACTTTTGTCGGAAAAGTCAAAAAGTTCCTCGTATGGTAAACAAAAGAAATATTTCTTTCATAACATATGGTAAAAATAAAAAATGGGTAAAAAGGACATTAAGCATAGAAAAAAACACTTTTATAAAACATGGACATGGGTGGTAACAATAACCCCAGCAAATACTTACGAATAAACTATCTCGGATAAGAACGAAATTGGAATAATTATCCCTTAATGAAAACATTACTACATCATTTTTGTATAATCATTTAATATACTCATTATTTGCATAAAAAATTAAAAATAAAATACTACGATGAAGATAAATAAAATACCTTTCATTATAATATTTCTACTCGAATTTATCATCTTAAAATCACAACATTTAAATTATTATATTTATTAAATTATAAAGGTGACATCTTTGACATCATTTAAAATAAAATAATGAAAATGTCCTAATCGGTTTTATAAGGCTCCAAATGGTTCAGATATTGACCCTTGGATGATTAGGTTATATATATACTCGACCAATAATGTTTGGTCAAGTTTTTGGTCCTTTTGATAGGTATTTTTATTTTAGTAAAAACTATATTTTTGATATTTCACTAAATAAAAAATTTCTACATCATTAATGTATAAGATTTTAAGGTAATAAAATAATTATTATAAATTACAAAAAAATTACCATGATAAAGAAAAAAATTTTATCTTTCAAATGAGTATTTATAATATAATTTATATCTTTTATAACTATATATTAAAAATAATCTAATTATTAATGTCTGAGTGATACATTTCATTTTCCTTAAAATAAACTAAATAAAAGGTCTTAATCAAATACAAGTGGGATCCATTAGATTCCATTTTGACCTAGTATGATTTAGGGTAAAATATAACGATCCAATTATATTAGGACAAGTGTTAGGTTAATTTTATAATATTATATTTACCCTTAATTACCTTAATTTACATTTAACTGTGGTAAATAAAATTTTCCGTAGATACTATATATAATGACTAAAAATAAAAAGTAATTAATTAACATAATTTGGATCTACTGATTAAAAATATGGAATCCATTTTTTCAAATTCAAATCACATAAGTTGCAGAAATTAAATTAAAATTAATCCCGTTTTTAATAAAATGAGTTTTAAAAGTTAAAACATTGCAAAAGATTGAGATGATTTTACCTATGAATTCAATATAAATTCAATGCTAATGACATACATTATATTAAATGGTAAAAATATATTCTATTTATACTTTAAAACCAATCAATATTATAATTTAACCATATAAATAATTACGATGAAAAAAGATGTTTTTAATTAAAATATTGCATGTTTTTACTATTCATTAAAATATGAAAGTTATTAGAATAATATGAAAATTTTGTCCAAAGTAAATTTTTATATCCTGATTCCAAAGAAGATTTTTATTTTTTCAAATTGAACTTATAAACATGTCAAAACTATATTTAATGTTGTTGCGCCATCAAAAGGTGGCAAAACTGCTTTTTAAAAAAAATACTTATTTCACTCAATTTTTTTTTGTTCTCAAGCGATGTTCTAAAAAATGTGTAAGATGAATAATAATTTTATAAAAGTCAAAATTTAGTTAATACTATTCATAATGGCTAGTTCATAATAATATTATAACAGTATATAGTTGTTTAGTGAAACTTGGTATTGCGTACTACACACACTATCAAGGAAGGTCGCAATTGCGTGTAATGCTAGCCAAGTCAAGGCTGCATGTAGTGCAAGCTGCCTTTGTTGTTGCGTATAAAATAAAATCTATACTTAATGTCATGTAGAATAATTTATACAAAATGAACTTGAAATTCTGTGTAACACGAGCCAATAATTGTGTTGTGTATACTGCAAACTAATACGGTGTTGCATATAGAACAAGCTAATTTTGCTGTAGCGTATATCAAAAGACATAAATGAAAATAAAAAGAATAATTCTTAGAAAATCACAGGTTGTTACAATGAAATCTAGATCACAAGGAAGCTTACTGAATAAAACACTTCTAATACATAGAATAAACATTGCACATGACCATTGGTTTATAAACAAAGGCCATAATTTTTCAGCTCAAAAAACTTTTGGAAAATGAACTAATTTGTTGGGTTTTGTCACGACCCGTCCTCAGGGCCCATGCTGTGACTACCCAAAGCCCACCTTCCATAGGCCAGGGGATGGAGACTAGCAACAAGGAGTAAATCCCAGTAAAAGGGAAGGCATTGACTTTGTAATGTAAACCACAAACACCACAGAGCAAGCAGGCAGAAGTAAACACTATGTAAAAACTGGTATAACAGTAAATACGGAAAAGTATGTGGTCCAGTATACAAGACCAAACTGAAAGTAAAGTACAAATGGAAGGGAAAATAGCAACTGAAATGTAAAGCTGCATCGTTGAGCTGTCCACTGGAAATCCCACCTGATGGGTGGGTATAGAAAACCTCCTCTGCTCCTCGGGTCCAGCCAACTGCTCCGAGTATGTCCCTCCCAGTGGTCCACCTCCAGGTACAGTCCTGCTCCGCAAGCCTCAACCACGATCATCGATGTCCGTCATCTGCAACCAACACAACGTAGTGCGGGCATAGCCCATGCAGGGGTGAGTATAAGCTACTCAGTAGGGACCTCGAGACCCACGAAGGTCTCCCAGAATCCACAAAGGATAATCCACAAAGGGAAGATACAATCATGAAGTAACATCTGACACTGCTTAGGTATATGCCCATACATATACCTAAGTCATCGATTCTCGTTCGGCTCCAACATCCGAACCCAAGTACAACCCAGTACACACAGGAAAACAAAATGTAATCCACACAGGATAGCACAACACAATCCACAAAGGAAAGAAAAACAAGATTCAGCTCACACAGGTATACTACTTCGTAAGACGATAGAGATGATCAGATGTAACCACTTATTCATCTAAGCCGTCGGACCCACAAAGTATCGGTAGGTACTAACCCCCGCAATGACACACAAAGGATCGATCATGAAGTTGAAACCATAGCTATTTGGAAACTCCTTCTATATCAAGGACAGTGATTATGCTGCTACAACCAAGCGCTTCCCTCTAACCTTGGACTGTTGTAGTACTCCACCTACCGAGTACTATGGGTATGCTGCTATAATCAAGCACTTCCCATCATGGGTATGCTGCTATAACCAAGAGCTCCCCCTCTTAGCCTCTAGAGGTACTACTTCTGTTGAGTACCACGGGTCAGCCGCTACAACCATGCACTCCTCCATCGTGGGTCTGCCGCTACAACCAAGCACTCCCCGTCGTGGGTTTGTCACTACAACCAAGCGCTCCCCTTCGTGGGTCTGCCGCTACAACCAAGCGCTCCCCCTCATAGCCCCCAGAGGTACTCCATCGGTTGAGTACCACGGGTCTGCCGCAACAACCAAATGCTCCTCTGCCGTGGGTCTGCTGCTACAACCAAGCGCTTCCCACTTGGCTATCCATAACACACCGAGTTGTTCGATCAGCAGTCGTCAAGTCTCAACCGGCTCTAGGGTTTCCGCACACAGCATGCTCGTTTCGGGAGGGTCCACTCCACGAGAAAAGAGCTCGATGCATCAACTGACATGTTGTCCAGAGTTGATGTATCCCGAAAGTACCGTAGTGGTCACTACCGAACCCACAGAGGATTCTCGTACTATCTTCATTGTAGACGCAGCTAGCTCTAGGGTTCCCCCACACATCAATCTCATTCGGGAGGGTCCGCTCCACAAACCGAGAGGCTGAAACATCAACTGACACATAGTCCAGATTTGATGTATCCAAAAGTTCCGTATCGTTAACAGGAACTCAACGTCGCAGATGGCACTCCAATCGGACGCCCGGTCTGAGAATTATTGGCTTTTTCGTCCGAGGTGCCCGGTTGGTTTTTAAGTCAATACCAGCCCGACCGTACCCCACCTGCATCCAAACCTCGGACGGAGTAAGCCAAAATATCTCTCTCACTTAGAGTAATCCAACCATGTCGACGGCATGTCAATCGGATGTACGGAGCTCAAGGTATGAGTGTTTCCGCTCCGAGGGCCAGGTCGGTTTCGTGTACAAACCAACCCGGACAAACCCAAAGTATTCTTAAACCTTCAGTGTAATATACCGAAACGACTGTCTCGATCCAAGGATCGCATTGCCGCTGACAGCGCGTCGATCGGAGGCTCGTAGCTCAAGATACGTGCAAAAGACCGAAAAGGTGCTGAAAACGGGGGGTCTGGGCCCGGGCCTACCCGACCCAACCCCCCGGGGTCGGCCCGAACCGGGTCGACCCGGCCGGCGCGCTGGCGCTGGTCATGGGCCGCGCAAGGCAACCACAGCCCCCCGCGCGGGGGCCAGTCCGTGACACTCGGACGCGGCTTAAGCCGCATCCCTCATCTGCGGTCCCGCGCGGCCACGAGACCTGCCAACGCCGCCGCGGCTTCAACCGCGGCGGATCTTCCCAGCAGCGCACCGGCGGGGTGTTCCGTGGACCACCAGACGCGCTCTGGTGGTCTGTTTAGCGAGCGGTCTTCACCAGTGCTCCTCCCGGGACTCGTTCTTCACTGCAAAGGCTTCAAAAATAACATACGGCCCCGTTTGTCATCACCCGCCAATCCACGCATAACAACAAAAAGGGCATGGGTTCAGACTTGTTCATTGGTCCGCACCCACCACATTAGCGGTTTTTATAGTCTCAGAACAATCATATTTATCAACTGGGGATATAAATCACAAAGATTTAAAATGAAACAACCCCTACCTCAAAGTAGTCGTCGGACGTGAGTTCTTCGCGGGATTGACCATCGCGGAAGAAGAGGATCGTCGCGTCGCGGAAGGGGCGTCGCGTCGTCGTGGTACACGGAGTCGCGTCGACGATCTCTGAGGGTTAAAGAAAACACACAGATTTAATTTCAGGAATTAAATCCATGTTGAGGGTAAAATCCACAAAGGAAAATTTAAAAGATCCAAACTCTTCTACCTCAAGCAGTTGATCAATGATTTGTTGTGGGAGGAGAATCATCGCAGAAGAACGTCGGGGGAGGAGATTCATCGGCGTCGTGGTACACGGCGTCGCGTTGTCGATCTCCGAGGGTTCGACATTCTTCATATCCTTTCGTCGAAGGCCGACGTTCTTCGCATTCTTCGCATTCTTCGTGAAGGAGGATGAAGATCTCAAGCCTTGGAGTCTTCTCCAAATCCTCTCAACAAGCAATCCTCAAGAAGACATGCGTTGGTCTTATTTTATTATTATGCCAACAGTTTGAAAAACAGGTTAAGAAACAAACCATTAATTTGGTGAATTAATGGTAATGACTTAACTGTCCATTTAATAGGAGCGTTTAAGAGTTTTAGAAAATGCTCCAGTTGACTTTCCATAAAGAGGAGTTTTCGCGGGTGCGTTACTTAGGGGAAAAGAAATGGTGGGGCTTGTGCGGGCCCCACCAGACAAATATCCTACCTATAGGGTAGGATATTTTGGGTTCCACCCTATCCGCTTCAACTTATATTAAGTATCTTTAAGTGGCTTTAAGTGAAATAAAATAAAGTTGTCTCACCACTTTATTTTATTTTCTTCATTTAACACCAAAAATAAAAAACTACACTCGAGAAAATGCAACTCCGGAAGAGGCGTTTCTAAGCAAGTATTGGTGGTGCGATTCCATCGGTGCCCTCGGAATTTGATTCCGAGCACGGGTTCAAAAGATAGAAAAACCCGCTCGTTCGTTCATTGAACGTACCTGAACCAAAACTTCGGAAAATGATTTCGGGCACACCGGGCCTCGGAATCACATGCCTTCAGAAACTACGTTCTTGTAAAATTCCCATGAAAATTTAGAAAAAAATTTCCTTGAATTTTACGGGTCTTTACAGCACTCCCACCTCAGGACTTTATGTCCCCATAAAGATACATCATAAACTAGGGAAACAAAGGTGGGTACTGATCACGCATCTGAGCCTCCCGTTCCCAAGTTCTCTCCTAGAGGTTCTCGTGCTGCCATCTGATGTGCATAAGAGGAATCGATCGTCCAAGTAGGACCTGCTCCTATCGATCCTCGATCTCCACCGGGACCTCTGCAAAAGTCGCCCCATCATAAACGTCCAGCTCCCCATGGTCAATAATGTGTGTCGGGTCGTGCACGTATCTCCTCAGCTGAGATACGTGGAAGACATTGTGCAACCGGTGCAACTGATGTGGTAGATCCAGGCGATATGTCACCTCGCCAATCCAGCTGCGGACCTGGAATGGTCCGATGAAGCGTGGAGACAACTTCTCGCCTTGTCCAAATCTCTGTAATCCACATCGAGGTGAGACATTCCAGAAGACGTGGTCTCCATCCTCAGACTCTAGTGGACTCCGCCTTCTGTCACCACAAGACTTTTGCCGGCTCTTAGCTGTCCTCATCTACTCTTGGATGACTTGGACCTTTCTGGTCCTACTCGAGCTGCTGAGATTTCTTCTTTGCCGAGAAGATAAATGTGGTCTAATCCCCTAGATGAACCACATTTTTCGCCTTATACAGTCAATCCAGTCATGGATGATACTAACCCATACCAAGGATGACGTCGTAAGGCCTCAACACTGCTACCATGAGATCCAACCATTACTCTCGCCTCCATGGGTTGAGTCACACAGTCGGCATCAGTGTGTGGTCATTGGGTCTCCTCCAATAGGTATCTCAAAGTGAGGGTCATGTCAACGGTTTTTAAACCGGAACCTCTCAATAATAACATAAAGAGAGGATAGGAAGGTAAACGCCAAAATAAAGGTGTCTTTTATTACTGTAGCTCAAAGTACAAAGACACAAAACATCTACAGACAAACATCAACAACGCTTTAAGCATCATAAACAAAAGTTTCCAGGCCTAGAGCTAGTCCTGCTCCTGTCCATCTGCTCTCGAGGATCCATGATCGTAGGCCTAAGCTACCTGAAGCTGAGCTCTCCCACGTCGTCCATCTCCCTGCGGTCGGGGTGGACCTCCTAGTGGTGGTGGTGGCAACACCTCGAAGCGTCATCCACCTCCAGCTGCATAGCTAGCTCCCCCGCCACGGTCTCCTGCTCCATGCAGTCCACCTTGACCGAACCTCTTCCTTTGCCTGGGAGGTCCTTCGTTCATCTGCTGGTCATCTGTATGGTGGGTCGGACAGTCACGAGCCATGTGACCAACTCCACCTCATGAGTAACACTGTCCACTCATGGTAAGTCGTTGTCCACCCCAGGTGCCTCGTACAAATGATCCGGGAGGGTCCACTCCACGAGCCAAGAGGTCAATCCATCAACTGACATGTAGTCCAGAGTTGATGTATCCTGAAAGTATCGTAGTGGTCACTACCGAACCCACGGAGGATTCCCGTACTATCTCCATTGCAGACGCAACCAGCTCTATGGTTCCAGCACACAGCAAGCTCATTCGGGAGGGTCCGCTCCATGAACTGAGAGGCTGATACATCAACTGACACATAGTCTAGAGATTATGTATCCAAATGTTCCGTATCGTCAACAGGAACTCAACGTCGTAGACGGCGCACCAATCTGATGCCCGTTCTGAGAGTTATTGGTCTTTTCGTCCCAGGGGCCACGTTGGTTTCTAAGTCAAAACCAGCCCGACCATACCCCACCTGTGTCCAAACCTCAGGCGGAGTAATCCAAAAGATATGTCTCACTTAGAGGAATCCAACCAAGTCGAAGGCACGTCAATCGGACGTCCGGAGCTCATGTTATGAGCGTTTCCGCTCCGAGGGCCCGGTCGGTTTCGTGTACAAACCAACCCGACCGAACCCAAAGTATTCCAAAACCTTTATTGTAATATACTGAAACGACCGTCTCGATCCAAGGATTACATCGCCGTTGACGGCGCGTCGATCGGAGGCCCTCAGCACAAGATACGGGCAAAAGACCAAAAATGTGCCGAAAACGGGGGGTCTGGGCCAGGGCCGACCCGACACAACCCCCCCGGGTCGACCCGACCCGACCCAACCACCCTCGGCCGACCCGACCCAGGTCCGGTCCGACCCGGCCGGCGCGCTGGCACTAACCAAGCGCCGCGCAAGGCAGCCGCGTCCCTCCTCCGCGGTCTCGTGCGGTCGCGGGACCGGGCTGCGCCGCCGCCGCTTCAGCCACGGCGGGTCTTCTAACCGGCGTGCCGGTGGGGTGTTCCTCGGACCACCGGACGCGCTCCGGTGTTCCGTTTTGCGTGCGGTCTTCGCCAGTGCTTGTCCCGGGACTCGTTCTTCACTACAAAGCCTTCAAAAATAACTTGCGGCCCTGTTTTTCATCGGCCGCCAATCCGCGCATAACAACAAAAAGGGTGGTGGGTTCGGACTTGTTCGTTGGTCCGCACCCACCACGTTAGTGGTTTTTAAAGTCTCACAACCATCATATTTAACAACCGGGAAAATAAATCACAATGATTTAAAATGAAACAACCCCTACCTCGTAGTAGTCGTCGGATGTGAGTTCTTCGCTGGATTGACCGTCGCAGAAGAAGAGGATCGTCGCGTCGCGGAAGGGGCGTCACGTCGTCGTGGTACACGATGTCGCGTCGAAAATCTCCATGGGATAAAGAAAACACACAGATTTAATTTCACGAATTAAATCCATGTTGAGGGTAAAATCCACAAAGGAAAATTTAAAATATCCGCAATCTCCGACCTCAAGCAGTTGATCGAATATTTGTTGTGGGAGGAGAATCGTCGCAGAAGAATGTCGGGGGAGGAGATTCATCGGCGTCATGGTATACGGCGTCGTGTCCTCGATCTCTGAGGGTTCGGCGTTCTTCGTCACATTTCGTCGAAGGCCGACTTTCTTCACGTTCTTCGCATTCTTCGTGTTCTTCGTGAAGGAGGATGAAGATCTCAAGACTTGGAGTCTTCTCCAAATCCTCTCAACAACCAATCCTCAAGAAGACATGCATTGGACTTATTTTATTATTATGCCAACAGTTTGAAAAATATATTAATAAACGAACCATTAATTTGGTGAATTAATGGTAACGACTTAACTATCCATTTAATAGGAGCGTTTAAGAGTTTTAGAAAACACACTAGTTGACTTTCATTAAAGAGGAGTTTTCGCGGGTGCGTTACTTAGGGGAAATGAAATGGTGGGGCTCGTGCGGGCCCCACCTCACAAATATCCTACATAGAGGGTAGGATATTTTGGGTTCCACCCTATCCGCTTCAACTTAGATTAAGTAGCTTTAAGTGGCTTTAAGTGAAATAAAATAAAGTTGTCGCACCACTTTATTTTATTTTCTTCACATGACGCCAAAAAATAAAAACTACACCCGACAAAACGCAACTCCGGAAGAGGCGTTTATATGAAAGTATCGGCACTGTGATTCTATCGGTGCCCTCAGAATTCGATTCCGAGCACCAGTTCAAAAGATAGAAAAACCCGCTTGTTCGTTCACTGAATGTACCTGAGCCAAAACTTCGGAAAATGATTCCGGGCACACCGGGCCTTGGAATCAGGTGCCTTCAGAAACTGCGTTCTTGTAAAATTCCCAAGAAAATTATGAAAACAATTTCCTTGAATTTTACGGGTCTTTAAATCACTCCCACCTCAGGAATTTACGTCCATGTAAAGATACATCATAAACTAGGGAAACAAATGTGGGTACTAAGCACGCATCTGAGCCTTCCACTCCCAAGTACTCTCCTAGAGGTTACCGTGCTGCCATCTGATGTGCACAGGAAGAATCGATCGTCCACGTAGGACCTGCTCCTATCGATCCTCGATCTCCACCAGGACCTCCGCAAAAGTCTCCCCATCATCAACATCCAGCTCCAAATTGCCAATAATGTGCGTCGGGTCGTGCACGTATCTCCTTAGCTAAGATACGTGGAATACATCGTGCACCCGATGCAACTGAGGTGGTAGAGCCAGGCGATAATCCACCTCGCCAATCTAGCTGAGTACCTGGAATGGTCCGATGAAGCGTGGAGATATCTTGTCACCTCAGCCAAATATCAGTAATCCACGTCGAGGTGAGACATGCCAGAAGACGTTGTCTCCATCCCCAGAATCTAGTGGCCTCCGCCTTCTGTCAGCATAAGAGTTTTGCCGGATCATTGTGGTCCTATCCGCTCTTGGATGACTTGGACCTTTCTGGTCCTACTCGAGCTGCTCAGATTTCTTCTTTGTCGAGAAGAGAAATCATGTCTCATCCCCTGGATGAACCACATTCTTCTCCTAATACAGTCAATCCAGTCATGGATGATACTAACTCATACCAAGGATGACATCGTAAGGCCTCAACATTACTACCAAGAGATCCAACCGTTACTCTCACCTCCAAGGGTTTAGTCACTCTGTCAGCATCAGTGTGTGGTCATTGGGTATCCTCCAGTAGGTATCTCAAAGTGAGGTTCATGTCAACCGTTTTTAAACCGGAACCTCTTAGTTACAACATAAAGAGAGGACATGAAGGTAAACGCCAAAAGAAAGGTGTCTTTTATTACTGCATCTCAAAGTACAAAGACACAAAACATCTACAGACAAACATCAACAACGCTATAAGCATCATAAAAAAGTCTCCAGGCCTGGAGCTAGTCCCGCTCCTGTCCATCTGCTCCCGGAGCTCCATGATCGTAAGCCTTAGCTTCCTGAAGCTGAGCTCTCCCACGTCCACCAGATCCCTGCGGTCGGGGTGGACTTCCTGGTGGTGGTGGTGGAAACACCTCGAAGCGTTGTCCACCTCCAGCTGCATAGCTAGCTCCCCCACCACGGTCTCCTGCTCCATGCGGTCCGACTCGACCGAACCTCTGCCTCTTCCTAGGAGGTCCTTCGTTCAACTGCTGGTCATCCGTATGGCGGGTCGGACAGTCATGAGCCATGTGACCAACTCCGCCGCATGAGAAACATTGTCCTCTCATGGTAAGTCGTTGTCCACCCCGGGTGCCTCGCACAAATGATCATGTGTCACGCGGTCGACCACCTGTAGGTCTAGTCCTCTTGGACCCCAGCGTCATCTGTCTACTGCCCGCTGCAAAAGACTATGCCGCATGCCGGCTAGTGGGGGGTCCTACTTCTGGAGACTGCTCAGCAAGGAAACTCTCCACTAAGAGGGCTCGCTCCAACACCCCTGCCTGTGTCGGAATGCTGTGAGAAACAACTGAAGCTCTGATCTCTCGCCTGAGCCCCTACTCGAAGGTTCAGGCCCTGAAGAATGGGTCTCGTACCATGTCTGTCGAGTAGCGCGAGAGATCGGTAAATCGTGCCGCGTACTGGGCTATTGTCAAGCTGCCCTGTCGCAACTGAAGAAGCTCCTAGATGCGAACCGTGCGGAGGGTGGCTGGGAAGAACTCCGAGCAGAAGAGGATATCAAAGTCCGTCCAGAGAAGAGATGCCTCATCGTGCACCTGGAGCATCAAGCTCTGCCATCAGCCCGCTGTCGCGTGGAGTATGCTCGCTGCGAGGATCGCCATGAGGTCTGCTGGTGTCCTCACTAACCGGAAAACTCGCACCACTGCCTCCAGCCAGTCCTCGGCTGCCTGGGGGTCCGTCTCCCCGCGGAACCTGGGCGGTCACTGGCACTGGAACTCATGCAGTGCACTAAGGCGACGTGCATCGTCAGCAGCTGGGGCTGGAAGCATCGGTGGCTTGGCGGGTAGAGGTACCACCAGTGCCTCAGCTGTCAAAGGGCCATGTACCGAGGCCTCGTCGCTCGGTGGGCTGTCGTCATGCTCAAATCTCGGAACCCTAGGTGGCTATCGTCGTGGGGCCATCCTGAAAAGAAACCGATGTGCCACGGTCAATAGTATACCTGGTGAGATGACATTAAGTAATCATAAAGAAAACTTAAAACACACACGCGATCAATGTTTTCGTTCATTAAGTCGGAAATCAGATGTCAGGGTCCTGGTGTACAGATACGTCGGCCGCCGCACCAACATTGGACTCCCTGAACTGATAACCACAACCAATACACTTATCATTATTGCTTCACATAGAAAAAGATCAGAGTCCCAAGTTCTGCGGTAGAACTGAACTCCTCTGATACCAATTTGTCATGACCCGTCCTCGGGGCCCGTGTCGTGACTACCCCAAGCCCGCCTTCCATAGGCCAGGGGATGGTGACTAGCACCAAGGCGTAAATCCTGGTAAAAGGGAAGACATTTCCTTTGTAAAGTAAACCACAAACAGCATAGAGCAAGTAGGCAGAAGTAAACACTAAGTAAAAACTGGTACAACAGTAAATACGGAAAAGTAAGTGGGCCAGTATACAAGCCCAAACTGAAAGTAAAGTACAACTGGAAGGGAAAATAGAAACTGAAAAGTAAATCCGCATCGTCGAGATGTCCACTAGAAATCCCATCTGAAGGGTAGGTATAGATATCCTCCCCTACTCCTCGGGTCCAGCCAACCGCTCCGAGTACGTCCCGACTAGTGGTCTACCTCCAGGTATCGTCCTTCTTTGCAAGACTCAACCACGATCAGCGATGTCCGTCGTATGCAACCAACACAACGTAGTGCGGGCATATCCTGTGCAGGGGTGAGTATAAGCTACTCAGTAGGGACCCCAAGACCCCCGAAGGTCTCCCAGAATCCACAAAGGATAATCTACAAAGGGAAGATACAATCACGAAGTAACATTCGACACTGCTTAGGTATATTCCCATACATATATATAAGTCATCAATTCTCGTTCGGCTCCAACATCCGAACCCAAGTAAAACCCAATCCACACAGGAAAAAAAATGTAATCCACATAGGATATCACAACACAATCCACAAAGGAAAGAAAAATAGCATTCAGCTCACATAGGTATACTACTTCATAAGACGATAGAGATGATCAGATGTAACCACGGATTCATCTAAGCCGTCAGACCCACAAAGGATCGGTAGGCACTAACCCCCGAAATGACCCACAAAGGATCGATCATGAAGTTGAAACCATAGCTATTGGGAATCTCCTTCTATCTCAAGGACAGTGGTTATGCCGCTACAACCAAGCGCTTCCCTCTAACATTGGACTGTTGTAGTACTCCACCTATCGAGTATTGTGTGCCTGCTGCTACAATCAAGCGATTCCCATCATGGGTCTGCCGCTACAACCAAGCACTCCCCCTCCTAGCCTCTAGAGGTACTCCTTCTGTTGAGTACCACGGGTCAGCCGCTACAACCAAGCGCTCCTCCGTCGTGGGTCTGCCGCTACAACCAAGCACTCCCCGTCGTGGGTCTGCCGCTACAACCAAGCGCTCCCCTTCGTGGGTCTGCCACTACAACCAAGTGCTCCCCCTCATAGCCTCCAAAGGTACTCCTTCTGTTGAGTATCGCGGGTCTGCTGCTACAACCAAGCGCTTGTCCACCGTGGGTCTGCTGCTACAACCAAGCGCTTCCCACTGTTCTATCTGTAACACACCGAGTCGTTCGATCAGCAGTCGTCAAGTCTCAACTGGCTCTAGGGTTTCCGCACACAGCATGCTCGTTCCGGGAGGGTCCACTCCACGAGCCAAGAGGTCGATGCATCAACTGAAATGTAGTCCAGAGTTGATGTATCCCGAAAGTACCATAGTGGTCACTACCGAACACATGGAGGATTCTTGTACTGTCTTCATTGCAGACGCAGCTAGCTCTAGCGTTCTCGCACACAACAAGCTCGTTCAGGAGGGTCTGCTCCACGAACCGAGAGGCTGATATGTCAACTGACACATAGTCCAGAGTTGATGTATCCAAAAGTTCCGTATCATCAACAGGAACTCAACGTCGCAGACGGCGCGCCAATCGGACGCCCAGTCTGAGAGTTATTGGCCTTTTCGTCCCAGGGCCCGGTTGGTTTTTAAGTCAAAACCAGCCCAAACGTACGTCACCTGCGTCCAAACCTCGGGCGGAGTAAGCCAAAAGATCCTACTCACTTAGAGGAATCAAACCACGTCGACAGCACGTCAATCGGACGTCCGGAGCTCAAGTTATGAGTGTTTCCGCTCCGAGGTCCCGGTCTGTTTCGTGTACGAACCAACCCGGACGAACCCAAAGTATTCTGAAACCTTGAGTGTAATATACTGAAATGACCATCTCGATCCAAGCATCGCATCTCCGCTGATGGCGCAACGATCAGAGGCTCGTAGCTCAAGATATGGGAAAAATACCGAAAAGGTGCCGAAAACGGGGGGTCTGGGCCCGGGCCGACCCGCCCCAACCCCCCTGGGTTGGCCCGAACCGGGGCGACCCGACCCGAGTCCGGTCTGACCCGGACGACGCGGCCGGGCCCGGCCGGGCGCGGCATGGCCAGGAAGTCCGGCCGGACGTCTCGGCCAGCGCGTTGGCGCCGGCCTGGCGCCGCGCAAGGTAGCCGTGGACCCCCATGTGGGTGCCGCTGCATGACACCTGGACGCGGCTTAAGCCACGTCCCTCCTCCGCGGTCCGCTCCACCGCGGGACCAGCCAGCGCTGTCGCGACGGGTCTTCCCAGTGGCGCGCCGGGCGCCGCTGCATCCTTGCGGTCGACTGCTGCCGGCCGCCGCATCCGGCCGCCGGCGATGCCGTGCCAGTGCGGCGAGCCGACGGGGGGTTCCGCTGACCACCGGACGCGCTCCGGTGGTCCGTTTTGCGTGCGTTCTTCTCCAGTGATCGCCCCGGGACTCGTTCTTCACTGCAAAGCCTTCAAAAATAACTTGTGGCCCTGTTTGTTGTCACCCGCCAATCCGCGCATAACAACAAAAAGGGCGGGGGGTTCGGACTTATTCGTTGGTCCGCACCCACCGCGTTAGCAGTTTTTAAAGTCTCACAACAATCATATTTAACAACCGGGGATATAAATCACAAATATTTAAAATGAAACAACCCCTACCTCGTAGTAGTCTTCGGACGTGAGTTCTTCACGGGATTGACTGTCACGGAAGAAGAGGATCGTCGCGTCATGGAAGGGGCGTCGAGTTGTCGCGGTACACGGTGTCGTGTCAACGATCTCCGAGGGTTAAAGAAAACACACATATTTAATTTAACAAATTCAATCCATGTTGATGGTAAAATTCACAAAAGAAAATTTAAAAGATCCGCAATTTCCTACCTCAAGAAGTTGATTGAAGATTTGTTGTGGGAGGAGAATCGTCATAGAAGAACGTTGGGGGAGGAGATTCGTCGGCGTCGTGGTACACGGTGTCGCGTCATCGATCTCCGAGGGTTCGACGTTCTTCGTCGCCTTTTGTCGAAGGCCAGCATTCTTCTCGTTCTTCGCATTCTTCGCGTTCTTCATGAAGGAGGATGAAGATCTCAAGCCTTGGAGTATTCTCCAAATCCTCTCAACAAGCAATCCTCAAGAAGACATGTGTTGGTCTTATTTTATTATTATGCCAAAAGTTTGAAAAATAGGTTAAGAAGTGAACCATTAATTTGGTGAATTAATGGTAACAACTTAACTGCCCATTTAATAGGAGTATTTAAGAGTTTTAGAAAATGCTCCAGTTGACATTCATTAAAGAGGAGTTTTCGCGGGTGCGTTACTTAGGGGAAAAGAAACGGTGGGGCTCGTGCGGGCCCCACCTCACAAATATCCTACCTAGAGGGTAGGATATTTTGGGTTCCACCCTATCCGCTTCAACTTAGATTAAGTAGCATTAAGTGGCTTTAAGTGAAATAAAATAAAATTGCCGCACCGCTTTATTTTATTTTATTCACTTAACGCCAAAAATTAAAAACTACACCCAAGAAAACGCAACTCCGGAAGAGGCGTTTCTAGGCATGTACCGGCGCTGCGATTCCATTGGTGCCCTCATTATTCGATTCCGAGAACCGGTTCAAAAGTTAGAAAAACCCGCTCGTTTGTTCACTGAACGTACCTGAGCCAAAACAATGGAAAATGAATCCAGGCACACCGGGCCTCGGAATCACGTGTCGTCCGAAACTGCGTTCTTGTAAGATTCCCAAGAAAAATAAGAAAAAAAATTCCTTAAATTTTACGGGTCTTTACAGGTTTCCACATTCACTGATGTTGTTTCATCATGTCTCACCCACATGAATATTTCCATTCCACCCAAGAACCCAACCCCCATGAAATATATTCCATCCTTATAGATATCAATAAAACATTTCATTTAAGAACCCATTAAATCACCAAAGGCTAAAACAAAACAACATCATTCAAAAAATCATGTAACTTCAAAAGGAACACCAACCACCAAGTCCAGAAGCCTTTTCATATTTCAAAAAGCAAGCCAGACTTAATCAAGTACCATTTGATTAAAATTAAGCCCCTTTTCATTTCTAACAACATTTAAAACAACCAAGTTACTCCCTACAACCCCTTCCCATTTTCTAAAATTCAGCATGGTATCTTTTCATAATCTGATGGACATTGAGACCAATACCCTTTCATGGAAAACACAAACCTCTCAAAACCAATTTCCAAAACCAATTCACTAGATTAAAACACTTTTCAAAATCCCAAAACAAAACATTTAAAACAAAGGTTCAGAATCACCATAAAATAATTATCACATTCAAAATATTTTATTCCAACAACCCAAAAGGATAGATTATGGATAATCCAATACCAATAAATCCTTTCCACTTCATCTTTTTTTTTTTCAAAAAAACACAACCATCCAAAACCATTCTAATATTTAATTTTTTAAGACCCACTTTTCTACTATTTAGAATCCAACCTTAATTTAAAACCCATTTTTACTATTCTCATAAAAGGATTTTCAAAACAGAAATTTAGAATTCAAGAAAGGTCAAGATATCCAAAAATATAACTAGTGTTGGTGGGTGACTTGACCATATGGTTGGCTGCCATATGTCAAACACAACACCAACATGGAGAGACTTATTGGGACCATTCCCTAGCTCCACATGGTTTACGAGGCCCTGCGAGCTCACAGAGGCCATTAGTCACAATCCCCTTGTCATATCCCAACACCAAATCATCCACAAGAATAAAAGACTCTAATAAAACTGGACGCACTAATGAAACATTATGTTCAGAACGAGAAAGAGTTCACAAATATCTTACATCACTTTTCCTTTAGGTTCCAATAATCTTACTACATCTACCATTACATACCCCAAATAATAGGGGCACTCTAAAAAAGATCTGCTAAGAGCAGACCTCCTTTGATACCATTTTGTCATGAACAAGCCTGAGTCAACCCTGAACTGGTCACCTAGGCCAGCCCACGACATGTATCGAGAGGCGTTCCTGACCCTCTTGGGATGGAAAAAAGCACCGAGGGCATCAATAGAGTACACATGGTAACAATTTCTCCCAACTAAAAAAATTAATCAAACAATGGAAGGAAATGGACAACCCAAAATACATTTACATAAAAATTGAACTGAACATTATATGTAAAAGAAACTAAAAGTATAACTAAACCAAAAAATCAACAGACCAAACATAATTACCAACTAACTCCATGTGACCCCTATGGTCACTCTCCAACACAATTATCACACGTCGTCCAAGGTGATCGATCTCAAGCTAATCCTGTCCAAGGGATAAAAATAGAAGAAGACTATAGGTGTGAGTATTAAAACTCAGTTGGTTAGCCTGATATTCTTTTCCCAATTCACATCCTTTAAAATAAAAGGAACATCAATTTCATGTTTTAATTACAATATATAAAGGTATTATTTATAAATTAGGTCCCATGCTATAAAAAATTACCAGACCAAAACATACATGTTTTATAAACAAGAATGCTAGTAACAATTTTCAAAGAGGTGGAACTTCAAAATGATAATAGTTTCAAAGATGGTATCTTTAATGAATTTAAACTTTTAAATAAATCTCACACACTAATAAATTTACCAACCAAACACAATGTATGCCTACGTTGAGTACAAAATATCCAATGAGCACAAGTCACATGAACACCCATTGGCACTAGTTAGTTGTGAGCCCCAGGTAACTCATATCTCGATGAAAGTAACCATAATAAATATCTGTTCTCATGCACATGAGACGATAATAGGGATAATACCCATAACCTATTGGTCCTCCAACATCATAATCATCATATTGTAGTTAGTGTTCTAATCGTCAAACATGCTACGTGAAACAGGGGCCAAAACCCACTGAATCACTAGTATACTAGTACACATCCTCCCACCTAGATACTTGGGATTCCCTTTAGTGCTCAATCAAATTACACATATTATGAAATACAAATTTCACATAAAAATTACATTACCAAACCATAAACACAAAAAAATCCCACTAACATTCTTCTCATTTCTTTCACGAATCAATATACCACAAAAAATATTCGTAAACCAATTTCATGGAGTGTATTGAGGCTTTTCACATAAAACTCATTTAAAAAACTATTTTAAGAATAAAAACACAACAAAACCATACCATACATATTTTTAAGACCATAAAACATTTAATAAAATCATTTCATGGAACAATAAACCAATCCCAATTGACACAACATTATATATACAGGTAAAATAGTCAATCAACATTTTTAAGAATTTCAAAATAGGCCTTTAAAATAATTTTCAAAACTATCATCTGAAAAATTTATGCATTTTAATTTTATTAAGGAAGTTTATACAAAACATTTAAACCAAAAAACGAAATTAATATATCCCTTAAAAAACTCTTGTTACATATTCAAAACACAACCATTTTCATAAGGATATGAAACGGTCCATTTTCAGGAAACTCGAGCCAAAACATATTGTAAACCAAAACCATTTTTTTTGTAAAACCAAATCCAAATTGGAAAGCCATGGAAGGGAAAAAAATTAAAAAATTTCATTCTTACAATGGATTTATAAATCCAAACAATTAATTTTTAAAATCAAACATAACAAAAATAATCCAATCGGGCAATTTACCAAACACATGACATGGCCTTTTAAAAAAACAATTTATTTTAAGCACTTGATAATGAGTAAATCAAAAATTATATTCCATATTTTATTAAATATTCGGTACCATATTTATAAAACCATAATCTAGGTTCTAAACATCAGAAAATCTTTGCGAATGATAGTCGAACATTTAAACAAACACTTGTTGTGCACTTTTATGACAAAAAAACACTATCATTCATAAACCAAGGATTAAAAAATCATTTTTCACACCATGAAAATTATTCAAAGGCTGAACTATAATATTAGGCCTATATATTAGATGAAAAAAATAAGAAAATAATGAATCATCAATAATAAATGCATGTGCTTGGGATATCCTACCTCAAATCCTTGGCGTAATGGAAACACACTCCAAAATCACCATCTTAGGGTTTGAAAACCCTAGACATATGACGACCATCCTCAAAAAAAACCCATAAAAAATCAAGGTATAATAGAACCCGAGGTTTATAAGTTCTTGGGGATATTATAAAAACAATGAATAATTAATGGAGGAAGAAGAGGGAGGATAATTGAGAAGGAATCTCACCTTTTCAACTAGAAAACTATTCGTATTCCATTAGATCTGAAATAATAGGGAAAGGGTAATGGGCTGTAAATTCTTGGAGAGGATCCTAAGGTCTGGAAGAATGTGGTAAATAATATTTGTGGGAAGAAGAGTATGAATTGAATGAGTTATGTGTGAAGCAATTTACCTTCTCAATTTTTGATGATTTGAGGTAACCTAAGAACGTGCTTCCTAAAATGAGATTCCAATGAGCTCAAAAGTGGTAAAAAAGATACTATGGGTGATGCTAGATATGTTTTCTTCGCATTTGAGGCATATTCACCAAAAAATATTTAAAATTGAAATATATATAAAATATAAAAATTATTTTTTAAAAACTGGAAATGGGCCAATGGCCAGGCCCATTACCTAAATAAGTAACCCATATTACCCATGATTATGAATTCATAAGGGGTATAAAAGGATATGGTGGTTTGAATATGTCTTTGGAGGCAATTTATAAAGTTTAATGGGTGAAAATGTTTACAAAAATTAGTTATAAAAGAAATAAATTTGGTTTTTAAAAGTGGAAATGGGCTCAAGGTTGGCCCAAATCATGAAGTAACCACCAATTCTCTAAAAAATCCTAAACAATCAATGGGGAACACAAATTAGTGTGATTAGACATATGTAGAAATAGAAAACTCAAAATTAATCTCACCCAACACCCTAGAGAGGGATCAGTAATTTCTATGAACCAGATCAAAACCATGTCAAGAAAAGAAAAAAAATTGGGTGTGACATATACTATAAAGGGATACTTTTAGGTGAGATTAACATGGTTCACTATATATAAAACAAGGATAATTTTGAAATATATAATTTGATGTAATTTTATTATTCAATAAAATATTTTTCTTTGATAATTGATATAAATCTATATAGTTACTTGATTGATTTATATGTTTAGATACACTTGTTCATTTTATGTTTAGTGGTAATGTACATATTTCATTTACATGGATCAACTAAATATGATGTATTTATATAATTTTAGTCATGAATATTTTATTATCCAGAATGGATGAGTTGAAAATGAGATATATTCACTCTATGATTTCCTGTATACTCAATATCAAGGAAAATATTTTCATATTAGAGTATAAATGATTGTTTGAAGATACATGTAGTGCATAGGGATGACAAAAAAACCCTTCTATCATAAGATACACCTCAGTTTTATAAACGTTTTTATAATTATTAATATATAATCTCATAAATAATTTTTTTTCAAAATTATAACATAATTTGTGCGATATATTTTATTTAATGGGGTTTATAAACACTTATATTTCATTTTTTATGAATTGTGAATAATTTTAATATAAACCCAATGTCTGATAAATTTTCGTTGAAGTGGGAAATTATTATAATTATTCACCAATTTCATGATAGTTAAAACAATTCTAAATAAAATATATAATGTGAACTTTATTTAAATCTATTATATAATTATTTTTATGATAATATTTTATATTGACACATTTCATACACATTAGGAATAATAAATTAGTTTACAAATGAAATGATGATGTTCATAAAAGTTAAATAAATACATGATATAAAGATATGAGTTCAAGGTATATGGATTTCAGTGGTGGGTGGTAGAGCTTTATAAATTTTAAAATTCAACTCACTAATAGTGTGACACATTATAAGTGTTATAATCAAAAAATCAATTATCAATTAATGGGATAAGATTATTAAATTGTATTTGGTAATCCCAATTTTTACTCAAATAATTTTAACACCCTCATAAAAATGCATCAGTCTCACACCCGAATCCATTTTATTAATATTTATTAAGAAGAATTTTGTTATTTGGGAATACATTACTTTTTATTAAACATTCAATACCAAGATTATTAACTACAACGAATGTTATTCATATCTATAGTATAATTTTTTTAAATGAATAAATATCATCAGATATATATCTTATGTATTATAATTCTTATTCCTTTTTATATAATCAATTCAGAACGTAATCAATCTCATCACAGTTTCACAAATTAATTACACAATATTTTTGTTTGATAAAAAACCAAAACCATAAATATTGTTAATATAAATGAAAGTGTCACAGGTGGTATCAAATATTACCATTGTATATTAATGATTATTTAGCTTCTGCTATCAAAATTATTTTACAAAATAATAAATGATTTAATAGAATATTATATACAAATTGAATTGAGAATTGAATAAAACTATGTGTATATGGAGTACATGTTGTCTACTATAATTTCTTTCCATACCCACATAACTAAACCAACACTTTAGAAAAACCATTGATATGGTTCATAAAAACCAATTATTTTAACCGACTGTTATTATATGATGGCTTCTGATGGATTATACAATAAATTTTTTCATGCAATTTTTATAGCTTATCAAATATTCAAGGTCATAGAACCCCTTTTTTCCTCCAAAAAATTATTTTCCCATATAGTGAGGTTTTTATTATGGATTTAGTTCCTTAAAATACCTTGATTCAGTTTTTATTATAAATTTATTCATCGTTCATAAAATTATACATTGGTAAAAAAATTTATAATTATTCTATAATCCTTTGATCTATTATATCCCCAATTCTCTATATATTCACACCCAATATTGATAATAAACTACAATAGAATGTATCAATACTGTTATTTTTTATGAATGAATATAAAAATTTGACATCTTTTTTTTAAAATAAGTTTAATGAATTATATTTTTTATTTAAGTTAAATGTAATGGGTTATAGATGTTTTATATTTTATTAGTGGAATGTATTTATTTATAATGAAGTGGGTTTTTTTCAATTTTATGGAATCATTATGTTCTATAAAATAAACTAACTTACTAAAGATCATTGTAAATATGTTTTTTGATGTTTTTCTATATTCTGATTGTAAAATATAAAATTACACTTTATTCCAAGTTAGGTTGAATAATTTAGGGAGTGTTAAGGGTTAAAAAATATTTATTATAGTTTGTAAATCTACATTATTATGAATAATGTTTGTAATTTATTCATTATATTAAACATTTGTTCATAAAAAATTACAATTACTAATTTTAAATATATATATTTTATGAAAAAAATTTCATTATATTACTTTCTATAAAGGAAAAAAGAAATATTTGGAAAATACATAATTGTGTAAATTATATAATTGAAACACCACAATTTTAATTTCCTGACCTAGTGTCTTTTTAACAGGGGCTCTGAGCCAGTGGGTCACATGGCATCAAGTGTGCCTACCTATATATTAGAGGCTATTTACTAGTTGTGAGGTTATTATGGTGGGGATGTTAGACCCTCTTAGTAAAGTGTTAAAATGCACAGAAATAAAAAATATACAATATTATAAGGATATAAATAAATATATAAGAATAATAAATAAGCTGTAGAAGAATAAATAATTGAAGTACTATATAAAAATCCAAATCTCCTAGGAAGTGTCATAAACATGGATTCATGGAATGCGTTTATAAAAAAATTATATAGGGTAGAGGCACATAAAACATCAAAATATTAGAAAACATGCTCCCCTATAACTTTTAGAGTATTCTTGTTCCTCTACTCATACGCTCCATCTATAAGTAAAATGTATCATCAACCTGAAGCATGGAATATTCCCTTATCTAAACATGTAGAAAAATATTCTTCTTGGGTACCAAAGGAAACCCAAGTAAGTTGTGTGATAAAATCAATGTAAGAAACCATAAACAATGTCTATAAGTAATCATAGTCATGCACATAACAAAATAATGTGAAACTCTAAATGAATTAACAGACAAAACTGAAAAAAAATAACTACATCCTCTTGTTCCTAAAGGAAACATTGATTCACTACCTACATCAACTCTTGGATAAGAGGATTGTATGATCAGTCACTATATATATTAATAATATATATATTTTAGTTATACATTTCATCCACCTATATGAACCAAGTACATCTAGACATAAGTAGCCAAATACTTGAAATACTAGGTGTTGGTTGGACCAAGGAGTAAATCAGACATCAATGACCACTCCAACGAGACTATAAGCTAATGAAATATAGTAAATTAAATTTATATCATATTGGGTGGGGGAAATGTTGGTTGTTAATTGATATGGTGAGGGGTACATCATGTCAACACTCGATCAATAGATCATTTTGTGTCAATCCCACCTTTATAATAGTGTCAATCATGTGAGATGTCATGCTCAAAAACCCATGTAAGAGATTTTTATATCATCATGCTCATCATATACCATAAAATTGTACAACAACCTATATCATGGTGTACATCTATTTATAATTTAAAACTTGAGGAATTATTATTCATGTGTCATGTTCCCTGAGACCATATATATATATAAGGGAAAATAGTTCAATTATGTGTTTGAAAAATAAATCAACAATATGTGTGTCCTTTCCACCCTTAAATTTTTTAATTTATCACATTCCATTCAGTTAAATAGGGATGGAAGTTCCTGTTATAACATATGAATCCATTAAAATGGCGATGTGATCAATAGGTAAATAACCAACATGGGATTCTTAATCCTCTGCTGGTCAATCACATATGGAGAACCTTGGTATCACTTAATCATTCATATAACTGGGTAATTTCAATTTATAATCTATCGAATGGCTAAATTGGAGTTCTATACATTTGGAGAAATTACTCACGTGGAAAATTCCACATAGAATGCCCAGGGGCTGTCCATAAATGACATAAACACCTTTAAAACTACTTAACAAGGATCAAAGGGAGCGTATCAATCTGTGTTGATCAATTTTATATTAGGAAATAAATTAAATGGATGATATAAATAGGTTTATGACTTTATTTCCTATAGGTATTCATCTTCCATGGTCATACAACTTCTATCTTGACTGAGCTATCTATATGCACTTTATAATCCATTGGACCTTCTCTATAGTCTCCTACATGAGACATGGTCCAATAATAGTGGTATCCCTAGCCTCTAGTTAGTATATAGGTTAGTGGAAAATACCTATGATATAAGGCTTCATTGGATTCCATCTTGATGGTATCCTGAAATCTATTATTATAAGAGAACTCAATAAGGGGATTATATTTCTCCCATGAACCCCTAAATCATGGAAACATTCAGAAATCATGTCCTCTAGAAATAAAATCATATACATAATCTTTCTATTAGCATATCGGTTATAATTCATTACCAGAAGCACTTTTTTAACAACATCATTTTTTATCCCCATCCATAATAGTGAATTTAATATGATTATATCTATCTAAAATGATAGATCATGGAGCACAATTAATAAGTACAACCACCTTAACATATATCCTGCATAGATCATCTACAGAGAAGGTTTCTCACATAGGTAAAAAGTGTGCAACCATCATCAAAAAATAAAAAAAAACCCATACTGTATCTTTGACATATGGTGAACTCTTAAGACTATCCATGAAACCCATTGATACATCATACAATTTCCACTTGGTAAAGAATTACGTTTTTAAAATCTTTTTTGGATGATTTTCTTCCACCTTCACACGATGATTTGTATAATAATGAGGGATGACTCCATAAATCTCATGTTTCATTCTAGGCCTCTAATACTCGTGTTGTTGATCATGATATAGTTCGCTGACATCATGGTGATATGCCCACACTGATGTGTGAAATTCTCACATTAGCTCCATTATGATTCATGTTGGTACCCATACAAATCCCTTTAATAGTAAGGTATCATCCACATACATGATGAACAAATAATATGTTTCATCATCTAAGATTCATTCCCTACATAAAAGGCATTCAAGATCAGATCTTTTCCTGTTTGTTAACCTTTTAAAAAGGGTCAACATCACTGCTATGGTCGTGTGGATGGTGAATTCATATTCCTTGTAAAACTCATTGTGCATATCCAATTATATATCCATGAGAATCTATTATACATTGGACTCTTAAACTTCTTGGCTATTATCCATTCCAATCATTACGTTATATAATGCATTTCCTTTTACACACATATAGGCAATCTTGAAACCCAAAAACATTAGCAACTCGACCCACCTACAGTACCTGAAATTGATATCATACTTTATAATGATGACAGTGATGATTTTGTGATCATTTCATACCACAAAAAAATTTCCATGTAGATATTCTCTAAAAAAGAATAAGTAATGCACAAAAATAGCAAGCCCATGGTCCTTCATTTGGTAATCCCATTCATGATTCCTCAAATGATCAAAACTGTACACAAAGACCGAGTCATTATAGATCTTAAAATTAGTCATAAATATATCTTATGTTTCATAGTATATAGTATAGATTTGGTTTGGTGTTAGAGGAATCGATATTAGTGATGATGTAAAACAACCCTTCAAATCCTAAAATGATACAGCACACGATTTTTACCATATGAGTTTCACATTGTTCATCATCAATTTTTTATGTGTTGCTAAAACATGTGATAAATCCTAGATGAAGAATATATAATATCCAGCAAACCCCAAGAAACTCTAGATGTAGAATAAGTTCTTAGGATTTTACCAAGAAACTACTTCTCTCACTCTGTCATGGCTTACTAAATATCATATCTCTAAGATAATGCTACCCATGAAGGGGAGTTTCTCAATCAAAAAGTGGAATTTTCTAAGAATACCATAGATTAGATGATCTCTAGGTGTACTCAACATGATATCAAGATTGTTTTTATGGTCCTTTATGGAGTTTGAATGAACTAAGATATCATCAACAAAGTCTACCACAAATTAATCACGATATGCGGGGAGAACCTATTTCATAATATCCATGAATATTATTTGAGAATTCATGAGACTGAATAGAATATCCAAAGAATATTATAGACCCTACCTGAATCAAAAATCTATGTGAGGTATCATTGTTGTCCTAAAATGCACTCTGTGATAGATGGACCTCAAATCCAACTATGAAAATGCTTGTTCTACTCATATCTAATCAATGTGGTCATCTATTCTAGGCAGCAGATACCGATTGGTTATCATGAGCTAGTTAAAACTATGGTAATCCATGTAGATCATGACAATATTGTCTATATTCTAGGATAGAAGGACTGATGAACCCTAAGGAGAAGTACTAGAGAGTTTGAACCCTTTATCATCCAAATCCTCTAATTTCTTCAGGAGATCCAAATTTCCATAGGGTCCATCATATAAGGCTAATTAGTCACTGTTATTTCTCTGAGCACTAAATCACTGGTGAATTCTACCTCTCGCATTGGAGGTAGAGCAGATAAGTTTTCAGAGAATAAATTATAATAACCCAAAAATATTGGATAAATAATAGTTGGTCATGAAGCCTAGTCATCAGGGAATAGACTGGTGATATGATATGTCAAATTATCCAACCTCTGCTACTTGGTTCTAGATCATGTATCATTCAAAACCCATTCCCTGTTATACTATTTTGACCACTCTCTAGTGACGTAAATTCCACCCACTAATAATAATAGTCTATATAGACTCAATAGAGAATTAACTATCCCATCAAGATGATTATGTAAATTCCCTTCATGAAAATTAGAAAGAGATTCCAGATGTAGTGTTATCAGCGAATACCAAGGGGTTAGTTCATTAAATGATGAACTTCCTTTGATGAGATTACTTATTTGGTAACTCGTGTTATAAAAACATGAAATTTTATGATCTAAAGGGCCAAAATCCCCCATAATAGGCTCATATGTGTATATGAGTGAGATGGGCCTATGTCAAATAATTAATACACTAATGTGAAGGAAACTAGAATAACACCATAGACCATATAATCTCTCCTTTATGATCATCTTGAGTATAGTATACTAAATATAACTGGAAAATACTTCGGCCTTGATTCGCTACCTAGCTTCCCAAGGAAATACTGTTCTATTGGCGCTATGAATCATAAGACCAATGGAATACTCCTTCACTACCTCCTGGAACTGATTTTATAGTGATATTCTACTGGCCTTGTGAACATGGTCCCATTGGCCCCTCTCATAATCTTGGAGTAAGTGTTGATCCCATCTTAATAGGAATAGAAGAGAATGTCCTACAAAAGTGATTAATATGCCTAATCCTTTTAAATTCTCTCTACTCAACTGGAGCATAAAATCACTGAGGTATCAGGTTTCTAAACTTCCCACAATAGTGAAATATTATAAATCTATATTCATGAGGAGTCAGACTACTACTACTCAAAGGAGTATCCCTAAAAAGTCTCTCTAGACCAAATGAAAAAATATATTTAGCCTTAAGTGTCAAACCAACCTAGCTCGCATCATCATCATCCCCCATTTTCACTATAATAAGTGTTAGGTTGACAATCTCTAATACATTCTTCAATAATAAGACATTGTTCTATGGTTGGATGGCATATGTGAGCCCATCCAAACGTCCTCTAGTGTCCATAATATGATCACCCAATAGATTAGGAGAAAAGTGTTGAATTTTAGTTACATGTAGGGAATTTCCAAACTTACATACTCCCCTATAGTAGGATCATTAATTCTATAGATTTTTCATACCTAGTGTATGTGGAATTAAATTTTACATGGAGATCATTTTGAAATTTTCCTTGTCTATATCACTAGGTCGATCTTGTTGGTTGATAAATCCCCACTATAGCTTAGAAGAATCATGTATCTTATACATAGAATGCATGACCATCTATTAAATAAGAATCACCAGATACTCAAATAGAGATATAATATCTATGATACATAACTCGGAATCACGTGGTTAGCAATCCCCTGAAATAGTGGGAGGATTTTCATGTTGGGACTCCAAAGCCAACTATACCTTTCTCAGGGCAGGTTGAATGATACTATGAATATTAAGAAGCATATGTAAATAACTATCTACAGGCAAGGCATTAGTTTTCATATTTAGATTAGGAAGAGGATACATGGGTGGCATTATATTATGAATAACTAGTGGATCAAGGCCCTCCACCATAATTTCATGGTCATCACCACCGTCTGGGAATGCAACCGGAGGGCTTCATGGTGACATAATGAAATAATTCCAAAGGAACTACGTAAAAGATATTAGGAAAATTGTGTATTTTACATGTAGTAAAATATGAAATGAATAAATATTTCGTATAAAAATGATATTTCCTCTCTTCCTGCTCAAAATTTGAGGTCCAGTAATTAAACAAGGCTATAATGGCTAAACGAACATAAGAGATATCCCACTTCCCACAACTAAAGCTCTGTCTTGGTAAAGAGATTTGTTTCACATGTATAATATAGATGTATCATATTTAACATTTATATTTCCATTACATTTATTCTAATTCTAATATTTAAATAACATTTTAATGTTTTTATTAGTATAATTTACATTCTTGAACTATAAGGTCCAATAATCTTTATTAACCAAAATATGTATTCCACTTTATTCATGGCATACAATGCTCTCATTTCAACAAATTTCTAATAATACTATTGTTATTTTGTTAGTACATTTCCAATAATAACAATGACATTGAATTATGTCTTGAATATTAGTCTTATTGTGGCTATAGTGATTGATGGTATGCAATTATCTCATTTCATTGGTACATTTTTAAGTAGTCATCCTTTCAATATCACCAATAACAATAACAAAAAAAACTTGTGGGTCACAAAATGTTTAATTTGTATACACTATATCTAAAAATACTAATAAATGGAATTTACCATCAATGATTATTTGAGTTTTCTCTTTAAATGGGTGTAATATGTCTAGATATAGGGTAAAATTCCTAATTAATGAATTACTAGTCTCATGCATAATACCCAAACAGTAAGACAAATGAAAAATAAAGTCTCTCATTCCACATTGTAAAATGACATCCGTAAGTCCTCTTAAGTTGGGTCGTGATCCGATGGGTAAAATGTCCTCAAGCATGCCTCTATGTATTCTAGAGGCTAATGACTAAAAAAAGGGCATCAAGGTGGTTTTATTGGAAGTCTATTCCCTTATATCATAGTTGTATAATTAATAACGATCAAAAATTATAATATAGCAGAATCATATATATTTATAATCATGAAGAATAAATAAGTAGTGAATTAACACAAAATTGATGAACTAAATAATAATCCAAAATAAAATATGGAGTTTAAGTGACATGGATGCATGGAATATTGATATTCAGAAGGTAACAAGGACCAATAACACATAACAGACAATAAAAACACCACAATAAGAACAAAAAAATCATATAGTATCATATCAAAAGAATGCTCCATGATCTACACATGTTCTCTTTCTATAAGTGAAATGTAATGTCACTTATTGTAGGGATCTTTTCATTAAATGATCCAATTGAAAACAAATTCTTTTGAGGTTCCAAATTTAACATCCATTAAAAAAAATACTCTATTTGATACCATACATGATACACCACATCATGTTTAAATACACATTTAAATATTATTATTTAAATGTTACCATTATAATAGAGTCGTTAAAATAATGATAATTAATAGTATTTTCTAAATTATGAAAATAATTTTTACAGTTTTATATAAAATTATTTCTATCATTATAAATTAATTATAAATGATTGTAAAATATTTTTGAAATGAATGAAATATTTTTCGAAAAAAATATTTAAATATGAAAACAGTGTGTCTAACCAATTATTTAATAAATAAATATCTTTATATTATATTAATAATATTTATATATATAATATTTATTTTAATGCTTTAAATTATTTTTATGTGTTTTCTAGACATGATTTATGAAAAAATTCAATTTTACGAATAAATGATTTATTTTTCTAAAAAAGAATATGTTCCACCATTTGATGGAGAATCAAATTTGTATATATATTTTGAAAATCTAATAAACTATATTTGTAGAAAATAATATTATTTTTTAGAAGGGTGACATCAAAATTTACATTGGTTTAATATTTCTTATTTTTCTAATAACATACAATTCATGATGAATAGTGATACAATAATGCATTTTAATTGAAAACTACTTTTTCATTAAATATATTTACAGTGTTAAATAAGTTTTCTAATGGTTTAATATTATAATAAGATACATTTTTATCTTTTAATGCAGTTTATCTCATTGAAATAATTTAAAAATTGATATTGGATATAAAAATTTGGTGATATTTTCAACATTTAAACAATACAAACATGATTTCTTGTTCCATCAATAAGGTTAATTTTCAATTAATTTTTGAAAATTTTTTATTTTTAAATCTCCAAAAATGATTAAAAATTTGGATTCATAAGTTCTGAATTATTTATATAGGGCGATTTTATTATAGAAAATTATTAAAAGTAAATTTAGTAATATTTTTTATTACCACTATTAAGGGTAAATCTGGTAATTAAAGGTAAAATTTATATTATAAATATTATATAATTACCCCACAACATTTTCTTATATAATTGGAAATTTTTATTCCAACCACGATCATACTTTGGTATATTTTTGGCCCACATTTAACTAGATGGACGAACATAATTCATTTAAAATATTATATGCAAAGAGATGATTTTTTTCACTCTTGTTTTTAACATGTAAAATATTTTTAATATGGGTTATATAAAAGATATGCTAAACTATAAATAGTATTAAAAATGTGAAATTATTAAGTACATCATGGTATTTTATTGATTATTTTTAGAAAATAAATATTTAAATTAAATGGTGACATAATGTGATGCAATAATTTCTTCAATATTGGGAGAATAAGATAAATGTCATTAAAAATGTTAAACTAAATATAATTTGATATAAATGATGACATCAAATAATTATATGAATGATATTGACATAATAAGGATGATATAGTAGAGATTTTTGAATATATCATGTTGTTATGAAACTTTTTAAAATTCAAATATTGAATAGTGTCAAAATTGACACAAACGGAATTTTACAATAAAATCCCTTTTAATAAATGATATAGAATTTATAGAAATATAATATTAGTCCAAAGAGTGGTTATAAGCCTTATAATTTCAAATATGTCTCATTTATTTTACTTTTGGAATGTTATTGTCAATATACTAACCCATAATGTGTAAATTACAAGATATGAAGATAAAAATTAATAAGTGTTACAAAATGTTATGGATTAACAGATGTAGGATCGAAATAATGATGTAGATGCTCAAAATACAAGAGGGGGGGGGGTGAATTGAATTCTTTAAAAATTTATTTAAACAATGGAAAGAGCTAAGTTTAACCAAGTTAAACTAAACAAATTCACAACACCTCTAACACCAATTGAAAACTTGGAAAAAGTAATGAAGTTATAAACTTCAAGTCCTATGTAATCTCTTATGACTGGAAAGAGATTCTGAAAGTAGGTTCCAGAAATATGGTTCCGGAAATTGAAACTTAACAAAAGATTACAATATGAGATTCTACCTTAATGTGTATAGAATATAAATGAAACAACGTACAAGTAAGGAAGTATAAGAAAGTTATACATTCCATTCAATAAAAAATGCAGTGGAAACAAACATGTAGTAAAACTACAAGTAACAAGATATAAGTCTTTTAACCCAAATAGAAGGGTATCCAACAACCTTGGATAATGGTCCCTTGATTTATACTTTCAAGCAAGTATGTCTTACACACACTAGGGTAAGCCCCCAATACGAAGATCGGAGTGTCTGTCTTGCTATCCCCGCAAGCCCTCAACTTCAAGGTATTTGGAAACCTCTGTCTTTCTCGGCAAGGAAGCCCTCAACTTCAAGGTTTTGGAAACCTCTGTCTTCCTATCCCCAGAAGTCCTCGAATGTAATCACCAACATTCAGATTCGCACAAAGCTTTGAGAGTTAATAAGAGCCTCTCTCTCTAGAAATCACTTCAACAGCATGTATGCACAATGTCAAAGAAGTCATTCATCAGTCATCAGTTCATCAACGAGCTCTTTCAAATGAGCTCCTATTTATAGGCAAGGTCAGCCTCCTTTTCAATGGTCATATTTTCCAAAAAAATCGGAGGGACCTGTACACGTGTAACTTAACCAACAATTAGTTTATAGCAGAATAGACGACATCATTTTATAAAAAAACAAGTGTAACAGAATGTACGACATTGTTTTAAGTCATAGCTAAAATGTTCGGAGTGAAGATTCTAAGTGAATGTTAGGAGTAAAAAAATATTAAGGAGTAGACAAATTATAAAAGCGTAAGTAAAATGAAAGTTCGAAGTCTAACCAAAAATAATTTTCGGAGTCTAAATAAATTCTGAGTGTATAAAACAAAGATGATCATATTCTGTTTAATAGGTGAATTCAGAATAATAATTCGGAATGAGAATTTGTAATGAGAATTCGTCATCAGAATTCGTAGTGAGAATTCATCATCAGAAATCGTAATGAGAATTTGTCATCAGAATTCGTAATGAGAATTCATCATCAGAATTCGTAATGAGAATTCGTCATCAAAAATTTTAATGAGAATTCGTCATCAGAATTCGTAATGAGAATTCGTCATTAGAATTCATAATGAGAATTCGATGTTGAACTTCATAAGTATTCGTATCCTGAATCTGGAGTAGAACCTAATCAGAGTTCGTATCTGGAATTCGGAATGAAACTTTATCACAGTTCTCATTCTGGATTTCGGAGTGAAACTTTATTACAGTTCTTATCCAGAATTCGGATCCTAAAACAGAATACTTCATATCAATGTTTCAAACAATTCCAAGAATATAGAAATGAATTCGAATCTTATACTTAAGAAAAATATGGATGAAAATCTGATAAGGATAATTTTTCATACAAAAGCGATTTTCCTTATAAAAGAAGTTGTCCTTATAAAATCGATATTCCTTATAAAAGCGATTTTCTTAAATATAAGGTGTTTGTGATTTTTAAAACAATAAGGAATGGAAAATTCAAAAGGAAAACCTTGTTGACTCAACAATCTCCCCCTTTTTGGAAAGCACAAACATCCTTACAAAAAAGAAATTCTAAGAAGAAAGAAAAACAATAAAGCTTATCACCCTTTGCTTTAAGGATATTGATGAATACAACTAACTCCCCATTAGGCTTTGAAACTCTAAGGATCATATTCTAGATTTCCAGAATGACATTTCATTACGAATAAGAAAGTATTCTTTAATGAAAAACTCCCCCTTAGATAAACTCCTATTAGAGTTTGTTTTCTTTCTCACCCTTTGTTAAGATTCTTTTTCCCCTTTTATTAAGGTTCTTTTCCTTATACCCCTTTGTGATTTTCAAAAAGAATTCAAGGAAATGGAAAATATAACAAAGTACCTGAAAAATTAGTAGCAACAACAATAGAAACGAGAAAGCACAAATTTCATTAAGTTTGAAAGATCGGCAACAAAGAAATTTAGATACAACAAAAGATCGGATCTGTCTATTTTGGAACTTTTTCCTTTTCCATGAGACCCTTAAGAATAGTATTTATCTTCTTCAAGTCTTTATGGTCTTCCTCGGCTTGCTTCTCTAACACAAAAATTCTTGCACTTTGAGATTCAACCATTTCTTCCTGGGCTTTAAGCTTTTCTTCCCGAGCTTTAAACTTTTGTTCTCGAGCCTTCAATTTCACTTCAAACTCAATCCGATGATCCCTTTCAAACTTCCAGTTTTGAGAAACAGAATTTATCTTCCCATACAAATCTCTGACTTCTTGAATTCGAAAGTTCTTTTCATCTGTCAACTTTTCTTCAAAGGATGAAGTAAGTTCATTTATCTTCTTATCTTCTTTCTCAAAGGCATCTTTCACATTGTCTTGGAATTCATCAAAGAGCCTCATCTCTTCCACTGTCTTCCTCGATCAATTAGTCATCCTCTTGCAAGATCTTTTGTGGTCTTCATAGCCAACAAAAAATGTTTTGAACTGAGCCTCTATCTCAACACACATTTCCATAACCATAGATACGGAGTCTGTTTTCTGATTCAAAGCATGTTGGAGCATATGGAATCTTGAATCAATACTTGAGAAAGTAAGAATAGTACCTACCAACTTCTTTAAAGACTGAACAACAAAGTCTTGCCCCATTGAAGATGACTCTGAATCCGAAACCTTTCTTGGAGAATCTACTTCTTCAAAACGCTCATCCTTCTTCTTAGAAGAGTCACCAACTTCCCTTCTCTTTACTACCACAGAGCTCGGGGTATCAACAACAAGTTGCTTTCCCTTGTCCTTTTTTGGAATGGAGTCCTGTTCCGGAGTTCTCTTTTCACTGTGAGATACTTGAACAACATTGTCTTCCTCATCAGCAACTTTCTGAGCACCAACCTCTACATTCTCCATTTGAGAAATATCATGTAGAAGTTGTTCTTCCTCTACATGATAAGCTACTTCTACTTCTCCTTTCACCTCATCCATCACTGGAGTGACTAACTTAGAAGACTCATCTTCTGAGGTTCGGAGTGAAAAATGTGCCGAAGGTGTCCCCTTATAATCATCTACTTGCTTTAAAACATCTCTGGTTTCACCACTTCCTTCAGCAACAGCTTCTTCTTCTTCCACATGCTCTATCTGCTCTACTTCTTCAACAGGTTTAGCTACTGCCTCTTCCGGAGCAACAAAGTTTCATCCTGGAGTCTCAGGTAGAGATTCCAGAGAAAAAGATCTCGGAACAGGAATGTTTGCTGAAACCATCTCATTGAACTTCAAAAAATCTTGAGCTACCTCATCATCAGACTTCTTCTTCTTAGGCTTCTTTTCTTTCAATTGTTTTTCTATCTCATCCGCAGTTCTTTCCTTCAAGGGCTTAGCCTCCGCAGGATCCAAGACAAAATGAGGCTCCGCTTTCACTCTCTTCTCTTTGATTTCCCTCCATTTAGCAACTACCTCATCAAGGTAAGCTTTCTTATTCTTTGGTTTAGGAGGTGTAGAATAAACTTCCTTAGATTTAGGAATCTCTACTTCAACTTAAATGTCTTTCAACTTTCTCTTCCTCACTGGCTTAGAGGATTCCGGATCAGCAACTTTCGGAACTGCTTCTTCTTGAGCAGGTAAATCAATAAACTGACCAGTATTCTTGTCGAAGACTACATCCATCCTTTTAAGAGTACCATCACTCACCAACATAATCTTTCATACTCTTGTCTTTGACTTGCAAGCCTCCTTGAAAGACTCAAGGCACCAAACTATCAACTTTGAGAGGATTGCTGGATACATTATGATCTGAGCTCTCAAATTCCCTTTCTTAACATTCTCAAGAGTAATAAGAATTTGTTTCATCAGATTAAACTTCCTCAGATTTATTATAAAATATAGGATGTAGATCTCACTCTTCTCCAAACTATCGTTGTCCCCCTTTCTCAGTAAGATAAGGCCTCGTACCCATAACTCTAGAATCCGGAAATTTGTAGACATAGAAGCAATCTTTGGAGCCTTGTCATCTGCCAGTCCGAGAGTCTCTAATGCCTTTTACTTGTCGAAACATCCCTTTGAATCCAGCAACAAATGAGAAATGAACTCAGCTTCTCCTTCATTGTTCAGCCCCACCAAGCTGGCTACCTTGTCATAAGAAAGTTTATAAGTCTTTCCATAATACTTAAACGATAAATTATCCTTGAAATCTTCCTTATAGAAGGAAAATGTCTCATAGAACTCTATAAGAAAATCCGAAAACACTTCATCTTGATTTCCGAGCTTGGATACAACAACATCTTCCCATCCGTTACGATTTGTGTTCTTGGATATAAGATAATCATACCTATTAAAGAAATCAGGATGAACCAACCTTTCTCTATATACTAACCACTTGGAAATCGTCTTAGAAGAAGACATGTATTGAGAAGCTACTTCCACAGACATTCGGATGTGAAGACCTCTGAGTATTTCGGAATAGAGAAATATGACATTCAGAATGGCTTTAAAATAGAGAGGCAGAGCTTCGAGACGCTGGAGCTTGAAAACCGATGTGGGAAAACCGTTTGGGGTCCCCTTTATATAGGCAACGAGAAGACGGTTCAACTTCCTCAGTTGATCAAACAGTTGTGACATGCTAAGATCAGATCTGACTGTTGAAAACCAATTCTCAAGAAAACTTGAATCCGTTCTTTTGAGGTTTTTATTAAAAAAATGAATTAAGAAAACTATAATCCGAAAACAAAATATAAGAAAATGCCAGCAAGTAAAGTTTGATTTCGAAAACTTGAGTAAGGAAATCATATCATTCAGATTGGCTTAGGAAGATTATTCGTAATTGTTAAAATTCTTAAGAAAAATACGAAAAAAATCTTTACTACGAAAAGACAAGGTTCACAAAACTCACTACGAAAAACAAACTCAGTACGGAAAACTCAGTACGAAAATTTCATTACAAAATTTGAAAATGAAAAACTCATTATGAAAGATTCCGTACAAAAATCTCGTTATGAAAATACCAGTACAAACTTTTCCATTCTAGAAGCTTTCAATATGAAAATTTTCATTCCAGAAGTTTTCTATACGAAATTATCCATTCTGGAAAATTTTAGTTCCGGAAATTCCCATTCCGGAATTTTAGTTCTGAAAAGTTTGAAAAACTAACTTTGAAAAATTTAGTTACTCTAACAATCAAATGTACCCCCCTATGAAAAAGAGTTTATTATTGTAAGGATACTTTTTCAACATAATGTTAATGAAGAATGATTACCTTATAGTTATCATTCCTAACTTTTGTTTAATGTATTCAAATCTATCAGAAGGTAAAGATTTTGTGAAAATGTCATCAAGTTGATCTTGCGTTCTGATAAACTGAAGAATAATATCCCCTTTTAGTGTGTGATCCCTAAGAAAGTGGTGCCTAATATCTATATGTTTTGCATGAAAATGATGTGAAGTATTCTTACTTAAGGCAATGGTACTTGTGTTATCACAAAAAATTTGATTTTTAGTAAAACTCAAGCCATAGTCTGTGAGTGTGTGTTGCATCCACAACACTTGAGCACAACAACTTCCAGTTGCTACATATTCAGCTTCAGCAGTGGAGAGTGCTACAGAATGTTACTTCTTGCAGGACCAAGAAACTAATGAATCTCCTAAGAAATGACAAGTTCCGGATGTACTCTTTCTATCCATTCTACATCAACCAAAGTCAGCATCATAAAATCTTTTTAGAACAAAATCATTTCCAGAAGTATAAAATAATACTAGATCCATGGTTCCCTTAAGGTAGCAAAAAATTCTTTTTACTACCTTTAAGTGAGATTCCTTAGGATTGGATTGATATCTTGCTCATAAGAATACTGAGAACATTACATCTGGTCGACTAGCTGTTAAGTAAAGTAAACTTCCTATCATACCTATAAAAGATGTTTGATCTACTGGTTTCCCAGCTTCATCAAGATCTAAAGAGTTTGAGGTACCAATAGGAGTACATATACTCTTAGTGTGGTTATAACCATACTTTTTGAGAATATCTTTAATATACTTAGGTTGAGATATGTAGGTTACTTCTGGTTTTTGAGAAATTTGAAAACCAAGGAAAAAAGTTAACTCACCCATCATACTCATTTCAAACTTAGATTTCATTTGACTTGCAAAAGAGTCAGTCAAAGATTGCTGAGTTGAACCAAATATGATGTCATCAACATAAATTTGAACAATCAAAACATTTTTCTTATCTTTCTTTATAAAAAGGGTTGGATATTAATTTCCCTTAACATAGTTATTTTGATGCAAAAATCCAGTGAGTCTATCATACCATGCTTCTGGGGCTTGTTTAAGGCCATACAGATCATTGGTAAGTCTAAAAAAATAATCAGGATGTTTTGTATCTTCAAAGCCAGGAGGTTGTTCAACAAAAACATCCTCTTGAACATAACCATTAAGAAAATCACATTTCACATCCATTTGAAAAAGTTTAAAATTAAAGAATGCTGTAAAGGCAAGTATAATACAGATAGATTCATGTCTGGCTACTGGATCATAGGTTTCATCATAGTCTATTCCCTCTTGCTGATTATAACCTTTAGCAACAAGTCTAGCTTTATTTCATACTATGACTCCATTTTCATGACATTTATTTATGAAAACCCATTTTACTCCAATAACAGAAGTTTCCTTAGGTCTTTCAACCAAGGTACATACTTTATTCCTTTCGAATTCATTTAGTTCATCTTGCATGGCTTTGATCCAGTCATCATCACCTAAAGCCTCATCAGTGCTTTTAGGTTCTAATTGGGAAAGAAATGCTATATGTTCTACTTCATTTCTTAAGGAACTTCTAGTCCTTACTGGTTTATTTACATCACCAATGATACTATCACTGGGATGATTCTTAAGAAACACCTGATTTGGGTTTTGAAAATCCTGTTCATCAACATAGGGTAGAAAGTCTTCCGGGGTAAATGTTTTAGAATTATCTTCTTGAACATTATCCTTATCAAAAGGTTCTTCTGTCGAAGGTTGACAATCAGTTTTTGAAAACACATCCGAGGATGTAGGCTGGGATGGTTTAAAAACAAAAGGATCAGACTCATCAAATTTTGCATGTACTGTTTCTTCAACAGTACAAGTATTTTTATTAAAAACTCTATAAGACTTAGAAGTTGTGGAATAACCTAATAAAATTACTTCATCAGAATTTGGTGCGAATTTATGTAAGTTATCTTTAGTATTCAGAATGAATACTTTGCAACCAAAAACCTTGAAGTAGGATAGTCTTGGTTTTCTACCATTCCATAACTCATAAGGAGTTTTATTAAGAAAAGGTCTAATCAAAGCTCGATTTATAGTATATCAAGAAATACTTACAACTTCAGCGCAGAAATGTATAGCTATAGAATATTCACTAAACATGGTTCTATTTATCTCTTGAATAATTCTATTTCCTCTCTTAACTACACCATTTTGTTGAGGAGTTCTAGATGCTGAAAAAATTGTGAGTAATACCTTTTTTACTACAAAAAGTTTCAAAATCAGAATTTTGAAATTCTCCTCCATGATCACTATGAATAGTTTTCAATGGAAGGTTTTTCTCATTTTTAGCTTGAGCTGTAAAACTTTTGAAATAAGAAAAAGCTTCAGATTTCTTTTCTACAAAATAAACCCAAGTAAATCTAGTGTAATCATCAACTAGAACAAACACATAGTATTTGCCTCCAATACTTCCAGTTTGTGTTAGACCAAAATGATCGATGTGTACTAACTATAATGCATCAGTTGTTGAGACTTCACCGATTGATTTAAAACTAGATTTATGTTGCTTTCCATATTGGCAAGGATCACAAACTTTAGAAGAATCAAATCTAAAATCCGGTAGATCCTTAACTAGATTCTTCATTGAGAGTTTACATAGGTTTCTAAGGTTATAATGACCTAGTATTCTATTCCATAACCAGGAATGATCTTCCATTGCACTTAGACAAGGTAAATCATGAATCATGAGGTCTTCTAATTTTATGGTGGTAACATTCTCATGCCTATTGGCAGAGAGAATAAATTCTTCCTTGGAATTGTGAACTAAGCACTTATCATTCCTAAAATTCACAAGGTAGCCTTCATCTCATAACTGACTTATGCAGATGATGTTGTGCTTAATACCCTTAACAAAAAGAACATTTGAAATCAAAATTTTACCTAAAAGAACAATATTACCAATACCAACAATCTCACCCTTATCATTATCTCCGAAAGTTACCTTACCTCCTTTCGTTTTGATAATCTTCTCAATATAGCTTTTGTTACAAGTCATGTGCCGGGAAAATCCACTATCCATGTACCATGTATTGTTACTGGTACTCTCTTTATTTTCCTGAAATCAAGAAGAGAATTAGACTTTCAGAATCCAAACTTGTTTGGATCCGAGATTACTAGATAAATAAATTTTAGGAACCCACATCTTCTTAGAAAAGTATGATTTGTTAAATACTAGAGATTGGGTTCGGTTTAAGGAACAATTCTTTTCCCAGTGACCACCACATTGACACTTAGTAAAAAATGGGGCACTTTGAGGAACAAAATAATTGTTAATAAAAAATGGTTTTTCATGGGTATAACCAAATCCGGATTTATTTCTTAAAGGGCGTATTTGGGAATACATTTTATGAAAATTTTCCTTACCATGGGTAAAGTTTGATAAACACTTCTTTAAGGAAGAAATTTCGGACTTGAGTTTTATAACCAAGTTTTTATCCGCAAAATCATTAGTTTTAGTACTAGAGTTAGGCTCGAAAACAATTTTCTTAAAAATTACATTTTCTAATTCTTTAGAAAGTTTGTTCTTCTCAGAACATACTTCCTCAAGATTTTTTGAAATACTTTCAAAATCAGCATTTTTCCTATCAAGATCTTTAGAAAGATCTGATATATCCTTTTTAAGAATAGAATTCATAAAGTTTGCCTTATCATGTTTCTTATTGAGTTTGGAATTCTCAATTTCAAGAAGTTCAACAAACCTAGAGACTTATTCATAAGTAGGTAAAGTATTTTCTTCATCAGAAGATTTATAATACTTACTATCATTAGAATTTAAAGAAACATTGGTCAATGATTCATCATTTCATATCTTAGCCATAAAACAATGATTATCAATAGGAAATCTAGCTATAAGACCAAGATTCATTTCTCCTGAAGATTCGTAATCAGAAGATTCATCTGAAGAGTCACCACCACTGGAACTCCAAGTATCATTAGCTTTCAAAAATTTCTTAGCTTTGGCTTTATAATACTTCTTTCTGTTCCTGTCTGAATGCCTTTATTTTCTTTCTTTATTTTAAGCAAAGGGCAATCTGGTCTAATATGTCCAGCTCTCTTGCATTCATAACAAGTGACTTCTCCAACTTTTCTATCATTCCATTCCTTTTTCTTATACATGGATTGGAAACTTCTTTGGCCAGCTATCTTGTTCATCCTTCGAGCAATATTTGCTAACTCATTTTCAGAGATTTCACTCTCACTAGATTCGGATTGGAAAATAACTTTCTTAGACTTGGATCTGGTTAATCTCTCTGGAGTCTTAGTTTTCATCTGATTTGATGTTGTTGTAAAAGCAACAGTACCATTCCCATTCTTCTTTTTGATGTTGTCAGCATCTCTCTTCATTCTGGTTTCATTTTGTAGAAGAGTTCCAAATAACTCATCAAGAGAAATTTGAGTAACCTTCATGTTCTCATCTATAGCAGTTCTTTTGGATTCCCACTCATTTGGCATAATGACAATTATCTTATCCATAAGTGCTTCATCATCTAACCTTTTTTCTCCCATAGACTGTAGGCAATTGACGACAGTCATAAATCTCTGTTAAACTTTACATATTGGTTCTCCAAAAGGAAAATTGAAGCCATGATATTCAGCTCTAAGCATAGCTCTCCTAGTCTCAATAACCTTAGAAGTTCCAAAGTGTGTAACATTTAACTTCTTCCAGATACAATTAGCTTCTTCACAAGAAGAAATTTGGCTATATATATTTCTAGTCATTGAACACAGTATAGTATTGCGTACCTTATAATTGAGTTGATACTCTTACTTTTCCTCATTAGTAAAAGTTCTAACTTCCTTAACTGGAATTTTATAATCACCATTAAGAATAACAATGTTGTCCACTCCAGTATTGAGAATGAAATTTTTCATTCGATCTCTCCAGTACTCATAGTCATTACTATCAAAGATTGGTGGTCTTGTAGGATTTAGATTATCAATAGAACCAACATTGATTCCTTCCATACATAAAACAACCTTCGGTACAAAAACTTGATAGTAGCAAAAGTTCGTAATCACAAAGTTCGGAATGAGAAAGTTTGGAATGATAGATTTCAGAATGAGAAAGTTAGGAATGAACAATGTTCCGAATAACAAAGTTCGTAATGACAAGTAAAAAACAAGAAAAAAATATACGTGAGTATAAGTATTTCAGAGACCTCCTCGGATACAAATTGTAGGATCGAAATAATGATGTAGATGCTAAAAATACAAGAGGGGGGGGGTGAATTGTATTCTTTAAAAATTCCTTTAAACAAAGGAAAGATCTAAGATTAACAATGTTAAACAATGTAAATTCACAACACCTCTAACACCAATTGAAAACATGGAAAAAGGAATGAAGTTATAAACTTCATGTCCTATGTAATCTCTTATGACTGGAAAGAGATTCTGAAAGTAGGTTCCTGAAATATGTTTCCGGAAATTGAAACTTAAAAAAATATTACAATATGAGATTCTAACTTAAAGTGTATAGAATCTAAATGAAACAACGTACAAGTAAGGAAGTATAAAAAAGTTATACTTTCATTATAATACAAAATACAGTGGAAACAAACAAGTAGTAAAACTACAAGTAACAAGATATAAGTCTTTTAACCCAAAGAGAAGGGTATCCAACAACCTTGGATAAAGGTCCCTTGATTTATACTTTCAAGCAAGTCTATCTTACCCACACTAGGGTAATCCCTCGATACGAAGATCGGAGTCTCTGTCTTGATATCCCCGGAAGCCCTCAACTTCAAGGTAGTTGGCAACCTCTGTCTTCCTCAGCAAGGAAGCCCTCAACTTCAAGGTGTTTTAAACCTCTGTCTTCCTATCCCCAGAAGTCCTCGAATGTAATCACCAACATTTAGTGTTGCACGAAGCATTGAGAGTTAATAAGACCCTCTCCCTCTAGAAATCACTACAATAGCATGTATGCACAATGTCGAAGAAGTCATTCATCAGTCATCAGTTCATCAACGAGCTATTTCAAATGAGCTCCTATTTATAGGTAAGGTCGGCCTCCTTTTCAACGGTCATATTTTCCTAAAAAATCAGAGGGACCTGTACACGTGTAACTTAACCAACGGTTAGATTATAATAGAAAAGAAAACATCGTTTTATAACAAAACAAGTGTAACGGAATGTACGACATCATTTTAAGTCTTAACTAAAAATTTCGGAGTGAAGATTCAAAGTGAAAGTTCGGAGTAAAAAAAATATTAATGAGTAGTCAAATTATAAAAGCGTAAGTAAAATGAATGTTCGGAGTCTAACCAAAAATAATTTTTGGAGTCTAAATAAATTTGGAGTGTATAAAACAAAGATGATCAGATTCTGTTTAATAGGTGAATTCGGAATAAGAATTTGGAATGAGAATTCGTAATGAGAATTCGTCATCAGAATTCGTAGTGAGAATTCATCATCAGAAATCGTAATGATAATTTTTCGTCATAATTCGTAATGAGAATTCATCATCAAAATTCGTAATGAGAATTCGTCATCAGAAATATTAATGAGAATTCTTCATCAGAATTTTTAATGAGAATTCTTCATTAGAATTCGTAATGAGAATTCGATGTCGAACTTCATAGGGGTTCGTATCCTAAATCTAGAGTGTAACTTAATCAGAGTTTGTATCTAGAATTCGGAATGAAACTTTATCACATATCTAATTCTGGATTTCGGAGTGAAACTTTATTACAGTTCTTATCCAGAATTCGGATCCTAAAACAGAATACTTCATATCAATGTTTCAAAGAATTCCAAGAATATAGAAATGAATTCGAATCTTATACTTAAGATAAATATGTATGAAAATATGATAAGGATAATTTTTCTTAAAAAAGGGATTTTCGTTATAAAAGAAATTTTCCTTATAAAATCGATTTTCCTTACAAAAGAGATTTTCTTAAAGATAAGGTGTTTGTGATTTTTAAAACAAGAAGGAATGGAAAAGTCATAATGAAAACCTTATTGACTCAACAACAGATAGTCACAACATATCTAATTTTAATTTGATTAATGGTATTCCACCAAAATAAAAAATATATTCTAAATAAATCAATTTTTACAAATTTATTTATGAAAATTAATTTATATTAATTTAATACTTTTAGAAATTCCAAGAGTGCCCCACCTCTCTTCTATAAAATAACAACCATTCTTATCTATTATTAACTACTAAAAACCAATTGGGTTTTTCCAATATCATTGAAAATAAATTCATATAATGCATTCCTAAATTCTATTGGCCTTATAATAGGCATAAAACTCTCATTAGTAGTGTTAAGTTGTTAATCAAAAGAGATCATCCAAAGAAGAGGTGTCGTTATTAATTAAATGTTTTTGTGTAATTTCTTCATCCAAACCCTTCAAATCATTTATAACCATGTTGAAAAAATAAATCTAGTATCATAAATATATTGATATGATATTATTTTAATATCATCACCTAAATCCACCTCTGATTCCCTCAAATGATAAATGAATTAATTGTTTGCGTGTACGTGTGAACTATCACCTGCACAAACTGATATAATTCATTCTCCATTACCATATCTTAGGACTGGTTATAATTAAGGAAATAATTTTAAAATATTACATTAATGTAATAATTATCATTATAATATAATAAAATATCAATTACGTTCTTACCTTCTATGAACATGAAAAATTGATGTCATTCATGTGTAAGTGTGACGTATCACCTCTATGAATCGATGTGACTATTTTTTCATCACCACATCACATTGATGATATATATACAAATATATAAATAATTAATATTACCTTAATAATACTATGATCACTCTGAAAAGGTAATATAATACTTATCTTCTCTTTATAATCATCGTTCAAAAATTTAATTGTTACTCATGTGTTTGTACGGCTTATTATCTCCACGATTGTTATGTATTTCATTTTTCATAACCATATACATTGAGTGGATTAAAATATTTTATTTATTTTTTATAATGATTATTATATCAGAAATATTATTCTGTGCATGATATAATAATGACCTCTTTTTCAGTATTTGACTTACCAATTTCATTTTTGACTCAAACATTGAAAATTGTCAAAATTATACGACATGATATTTCATAGTGAAGTTGAGGTTTTAACATCATAATAAATGATATAAATGGAATAAAAATTTCAAAAAGGATCTAAATAATGAAAATAATTAACAGAAGTTTCTTATCATGGAAGATAAATGATATATGTGAAGAACCAGACACAAGGTAAGAGATTTCATCCCTATCTCCTTTCATTAATGCATTTAATGATGCTATGCACTTTTTTTATAACTTTTATATAAATAAAATTTGATATTTCATGTACATATTTTGTCCATACTAATGTTATTTAATGAGTTGTTAGAAATATTATTAAATAGACATTAGGATTTAAATGTCCTGTGTGTTATGGGACACAATGAATTTTCAATAATAAATTTGTCAATGATTTTTCTACATGTCAAAATATCTGATATTAATTTAAATATTTTTTATATATTTATATAGAATTATTATATAGTTTTTTTATTTATAATTTTTATTTATAAAAAGTTTCATAAAATTTAAATCTCGTTATGTGTTTTTATATAGAGATTTCTGAAAAATAAAAAACAATGTTTTATTCATAACGTACATGGTGACAATAAATTTTTCGCTACCATGGAAATAATTTTATTTTTGACTCCAATTAAAATAGTTCATGATTTATTAAATTAAAATCCATATTAATATTTATGGGTTTTTTTCACATTAGAAAATGTGTTTTAGCGAAAAGGGGGTTTTTGTATTGATAAAGGGTTCTTAAAAAATGGATTTTTTTACCCAAAAGTGTTTTTATTTGAAACTAAAAGAATTTTCGAAATTGTATTATGATTATATTGTTATATTAATGATATGTAACTTGACAAATATATGAAATGGTTGATACCTATATAGCTTATACAAAAGGTTGATCTTCATTTTATCTCATGAGTGAGCCTGATATAACTCATATGAAAGGTTAAGCCACATTATTTCTCATGAGTGGGCCCGATATATCTTAGAAAAGTCAATGAGTCCCATTATAGCTCATTTTGGAGCCCAATATAGATTGGATGATGGGTGATATACATTATAGAACACAAATTCATTTGGTAATTAAAATACTATAATTCGGTCGAATGGTTATTCCTAAAGAATGGTATTTGAAATGGTTTTATGTATATGATCATCTAAGTCACTAAATGGAATTTTAATTTATTAATATCCATTTTCATGATTTTATTCGAGAAAAAAATATTTTTTTAATTCAACTTAAAATGGTTTTTTCATTCTCTCAAATATAATTAAATAGTTTTTCACTATAATTATGGATTTTATTCTATTTATATCCATTATTGATTTTTTATGTGCTGATACATTGTTATAATTTTTTTTCACATATCATAAGATTGATAAGGGAAAAGAGGATGTCCAGATGAAATAATTGACGTTGTTTCTCTAAAATAAATCATGTATTATTTTAAATGGGGTTCCTTTGGTGGAAGAAATGGGCGCTGAGTATAATTGTCCACATTGAAGGTATGTGTTTATTTTGCTCTATTTTTTCCAAATACTCTAAAACAATAAACTAAAGAAATACTTTAATGTAAAATTTAGTTCAATAACACTACAATATGTTATTTTTAAGGTCAGGTACTAATTGATGGTAACAATGAATGGTTTAGAAAACATCGGAGATTAAAATGTTTTCTTAATAGTTATTGATATTATCATAAGTTTATAAATCAATGTTTTATAAAAAGTTTAGTACAGTTGAAACCCTTTTTGAGTATTCAGGTTATTAAATTTTTAGCTAATTATAGGTACTTTTGGATATAGTTATTTATGAGGAATTTATTGGTTATTAATTTTTTTTATGGAAAGTGAAAGGTATGAGACAACTGTTGATTTTAAAAACTATTTTGGTTATTCATTAGGGAATTATAATATTTTGTGAGTGTTATATAATTTATATTGTTTTTTGGAAATGGGAAACCCACAAGACAGGTGACAACCTATCATTTCTCAGAAGGTCATGTGAAATGAACCCACAAATGAAGGGTGATAAGGGCGCATCACCTACCACAAGCATATATGAATACTTTGATAGTATAATGTTTTATTTTTAGTTAAATTATTTTAGGTATTATAGATATGGGGAATTTGGGAACATATATTTTTCTAATATATGACCATGGGATTCAAAAATATTTTTTTATTATGTGACTAATGTAATTTTTAATGATGATATATATTTTGGGAATCATATATGATTAAGGAAAGTAGAATACTACTAGATATTAATTGAGGTATAAAAGTTTAATTATATTATGTAAGAATATTTTTTATTTTTTTGACTTTTTGTTGACTTAGGAAATAGTTATTATATATTGGAAATTTTGTGAATTGTGGAATTATATTTTAAGTATGAGACATTAAGAGTGATTTTTCTTATTTGGAGATAAAAATTTAAATTTTTTTTATGAATATACAATGAAATATTTTTTGGGATTTGATAATATTCTATAATTTTTATGTGGAATTATAAGTATTGGTTAATGATCTATGTTGACCTTTGGGTAGTGCTATTTAATTTTGGAGATTACAAGTAATTTGGTTTAAATTAATGGTTTATTATTTTGTGGAATTTACTTATCTTATAGTAAAAAATTTGTTTTAAAATAAACATTAAATAAGGTATTAATGTATAATTAATATTTTTTTGGATTAGGAGATTCTCTAGAAGTTGATTCATGTGATATTGGCATGAAAACATCATCTTAATTACTCAACCTTTTGAAAAAAATATTATTTTTTTGTTGAAATTGATTAAAGGATAAAATTATACTTGTCAAGTAAGTATATTTGCTTATGATCTAAGTCCATGTAGTAAAATAATTAACTAATCTATGAAAATGATCTTAAAAAAATGTTATCAATTTAATTTTATTACTATGAAATCATGGACCTTTTAACAAATAATGGATTTAGGTTTTTGAAATTTATAACATTCAAATAACCAAGTTTTCTATCACTCTATCTCAAAATATGAGAGTTATTTATTCTTCCATATCCATATTTTCCTACACGGAACCCTACTTGGTGTTATCTTGGTGGACCTTCATACTTAAATTTCATTATTTTAATGTGGATGCTTAATTTATGTTCGTTTGATGTGGGATTTCAATAAATAATTTGGAGTAGTCAATCCCCTTGTTTTTAACCATATTTGAAATTGTGAGGAAACTATTTATTAATTTGTGGGGAAGATAACATCCAGATTTATTGAAAATTAATGACTATGTTTGATAGCGTATCTGATATGTCACATTATGTTTAATTAAACAATTAAATATTGTTACTAAAATGTTACCAACATAACGTAGTTGTTATAATGGGGGGAATGAATATTATTAACTAAATTTTGAAAATATGTTTTAAAATTTTATATATAACTAATTCTAAGGATACCAATTAATTATAAATTAATGTAAAATCTTTTTAATGTAATTAAAATTTCTCCTTATAAACTATTTAAATGTGAAAATAGTGTTTTATTCAAATATGATAATAAATCATCGTTTCAGATTATATTAATGAAATATATCTGAAGTAAATTTTATTTTATTTTATAAATTCATCATATGTGTTTTATACACATCATATTAGAACATATTCAATTTTGCTGATAAAAGGTGTATTTGTCTAAAAATGCATATTTACCATCTTTTTATTGAGAAACCATATTAAATATAGTTTTCAAATTTTATAAATTATATTTTAAGAAAATATTCTTATTTAGACGAGGGAAATATATATTTACTTTTGTTTTATTTTGTTTTATTTTTATAATAATATTATTTTTTGGAAAAATACTAAAAAATTAATGCAGTTAAATTGAAACATACATGTTAATTAAATTTATTTAAATGATAAATAATATATATGAATGGTTTTGAACTATAAATATATCGCATATTTTTCATATAATATTATGTAGTTCTTTTTACTCAATTTCAAATTTATATTTAATATAAAAATTTAGTGAACATTTTGAACGTTTTTAAATTAAAAACATGTTCTCCTATTCCCTCAACATGAATAATTTTCTGTTCATTTCAGCCGATTTTTTGTTAAAAATTTAGAAAATCGGATTCCTTTTTTGGAATCTTATTGGCCAAATTATATTAATAGTTCACATTAATTTTGGACAATATGAATAGTAACTTTAGTAAGACAATATTCATACCGTGATTAGGAATACATCGTGAAATCAATGGTGAAAAGTTTATTATATATATAAAAAAATTACCCAAAAATATCATAATTGTGTTTTATGAGTTATTTATCAACCAGAAATTTCCTTGAAACTATATTAGTACAACTGTTTCACCATTTGGATGACCTTATTTCATTTATAATATTGTATTCATAGAGGGCACAAATTGTGTTGCACTCTAGATTTTAACATGTAAAATGTTTTTCAGGTTTTGTTATGTTTGGAATAATTTCAAATACAAATAGTATTTATAAATATAAAAATATTACCTAGATCATGGTAATTTATTGATAATATTTATGAAAAAATATTGAAATTAAATGGCAACACAATAATGATCCAGTAATTGCTTCATTAATGAAAGAATAAAAATATTACATTTAAAATGGTTCAATTTATATATTTTTATATAATCGATTACATCTGTGAATTTTAAGGATGAATTTGACATGTTTGGGCAGATTTAATATATTTTAATATGAAATCCTGTTATTGTGATATTTTTAATAATTAAAATATTGATTAGTGTCAAAATTGAAAATAATTATATTTTAAAATATTATATTATTTACTAAATGATATAGAATTTATAAAAAAACAAATATTAGTAAAAATATTTTTTATATGTATTATAATGTCTTAGATTTTCGATATACTAGTCATTTTTCATGTTATTGTAATTATATTAACCCTAAAAGTTTAAATTACATGAAATAATGAAAAGAATTAATAAGGGTTAAAACAAAAACATAAGGATTAAAAAATAGTCAAAACATATTTAAATTTTTTTGGATGAATTTTATTCGATCTAATAGAATAATCTGTTCTAAAAAAATTAATATTTACCCATTTGGATTAATTAATTAATTTATATTAATTTATTACTTTTGAAATTCATTGAGTTCTCCTCCCATATCTTATAAAAGGGAATTCATCACACCTCAAAACCTATTTGGTTATGAAAATATCTGAAGAATTAAATTCCTAGAATCCCTAACCATATTCTATACTCCATAGATCAGAAATAACACCCTCCCTATTGGTGTTAATGTGTTAATCAAAGGACATTATCTGAAGAAGATGTATCATTTTTAATTAAATGTTTTTTGGTCATTTATTCTTCAACTACCATCAAGTACTATCTAACTATGATGAGATATTAAGTAAATTATCTTAAATAGGCTGATATTTTATTATTTTAATATCATCACAAAAATCCATCTCTTATTCCATTAAATGATAATTGAATTAGTTGTATGTGCATATGTGTTAACTATCATCTATAGAAACGGTTATAATTCGTTATCCAATACCATCTTTCAAGAATTGTTTTAATTATGGAATTAATTTTTATAAATGATATTCATGACATATTTATTATTATGAGATAATAATATTCGAATTACTTTTTTACATACTATCTATATGAAAATGATAACATCGTTCGTGCGTTTGTGTGAATTATCAGCTCCATGAAGTGATGCGATTGATTTTTCATTATCACATCACCTAGATGATATATGTATGTATATGTAAATTATTGATATTATATTAATGATAATAATAAAATATTTAAATATAAAATAATACTCACCATTTTTCCAAAATGATTGTTGTAAAATGAAATGATTATTCATGTGTACATATTTCTTACTATCTCTGTGATTATAACATATTACATTTTTATAACAATATTTAACAATTGGATTTAATATATTGATTGATTTATAATAATAATAATAATTTCATGAATTTTATTATGAGGATTATTGAATAATGTCTTCTTTGACAATATTTGACTTACCTAATTCATTTTGGACTCAAATGTCGAATAACGTCAAATTGTGTGACAAGAACTTTTATTATTAAGTAATTTTTATAATATGATATTAAGTTATATAAAGGAATAATGATCATAAAAAATGTTCTCCAAATGTAAATAATTTAAATAAAATTATTTGACTTGAATATAATAAATAAACATGGTGAATCATACTAAAGGTAATGGATTTTTTCTCAATCTCTTTTTATTGAAGAATTTATTTGTATTGTGAATCTTTTTTTAAAAGGTGTATATAAAGATACTATGAAATTTAATATCATTATTTTTTCTCTATTCATGTTATTTAGCGTTTTTCTAAAATTATTATTTAATTGATATTAAGATTTAGATGAACAATGTTGGATTAGAAACATTTAATGTTTATATTTTTAATAATAGAATATTTTTCTCAATTTCAATATTCATGATATAATTTTATAGATTATTTTATATGGATATTAAAGTAATATGGGGGAAATATTACATATATTTTTAATTTCAATCAATAGTTTTCAAAATTAATCATTTATGTTTTTTTATAAGGAACATTTTGTTAAAAGTCAAAGAAAATGTTCAATATTTAACCAATACGGTGATAATGAATCTTATGCCACTATGGACATAAATTTATATTTTTTCTTCATTAAGAATATTTTATGCATCCTTAAATGGGAATGAATCATTATATTTATGTTTTTTTATTGAAATTTTGTTTTCAATGAAAATGGTGTTTTGGTATTGAAAATGGGTTTCAGAAAGAAAATATTATTTTTATCCAGAAGTTTCTTCATATGAGATATAAAGGGATATTTTATTGGTATTTTGATTAATTTTTAGTGTTAATTATATGGTACATGAGAATTATAGGAAATATGTGATCTTGATATAGCTTATATGAAGTTTGAGCATCATTATGGCTCATGTGTGAGCACGATACAACTTAAATGAAGTGTTAATCCCCATTTTAGCTCATAGGTGAGCACGATATATATTATATAAAGGGATGATTTCCCTTATAGAACTCATCTGATCTTGATATAGTGTATACAAAGGGTGATCCAAGATCTAGATATCTAATTCATTTGGTAATAATAATATTGGATATTACTAGTATGGTTATTCCACTTGAATATTTTTTAAATTGTTTTATTAATATGATGCTCTAAATCACTTAAATGAGTTTTAAATGATTTTTTTGTTTAAATAATTTTATCTTATAAAAATGAATATCTGTTAATCTTGTGAAATTATTTGTTCAATTTTATCAATGAAAATTAAATAGGATTTCATGTTTTTCATTGGAATAATTGTTAGCTTTATGATTATTTCCCTTAATAATAATATTGTTCTCATAAGATGTTTTATATAGCTTTTCACATGTCGTAATATTTGTAAATGAAATAAATATTTCATGATGAAATAATTGAATATGTGTCTTCAAAAGGTATCATGTTTTATTTTAAATGGGTTTCATTTGGTGAAATTATTGATACTGAGTACAGGTGTCCACATATATTGTATGTTTCTAATTTGTAATATTTATTCCTAACTCTCATAAAATATAAACGAAAAACATCTTTTAATTTTATGTCTAGTTGAAAAACACTTGAATATTTTATTCTTATAGATAAGTCCATACACAAAAGCCATCATGAGTAGGGTGTGTAATAAAATACCATGATTATTCCACCAACAGTGACTAGAAGAAATCCAATTCAGGATCTTAATTAAAAATTTTTAAGGTATAAATAAATTATCAATCATTACAGACTATTCTAACGAGCCAATAAGCTAAAGAAATATTGTATGTCCCCTACATCTCATATTGGGTATGATACGTCATGCTCATAACTCGAGATGATGAGTGAACCACCATGTCAACACTTAATGAAACTTGGTGCATCATTTCCATCATCCCAACCATGTCCGTTTTGTGAGATGTCAATTTTAATAACATGTGCAAGGGATCATGATACCAACATTCTCTATAAATCCCTTAACATCTTACCATATCCTATATCAAGGAGTAATTCTATATAAAATATAGTACAAGAGGCATTGCCTCTAATGTGGCATGTTCACTAAGCCTATAAATGTAGAAATAAAAAAGGAATAATAGTTCAATTAAGAATTTTATAATTAAATAAAAAATAAGAGTGGCCTTTCCACCCTTCAACCAATTCATTTAATAAATTCATTTTAATTAACTAGAAATTTCAATTCAAGTAATAAATTTCAAAACAATTTAAACGGAGACCAGATCAATTAGGAAATCACTAACATGGTAAATTCAAATCCTAGGTTGGTTAGACATGTAGGAAGTACCTTGGGTTCCCATAAAAATTCATATAATAAGTGAATTTCCATTAAACATTCAAGTTATTGGCTAAATAAGAGTTCCATACATTCAAAGCAACAACCCACTTGGAATATCCCACTTATAACAACCAAGGGGTTTCCATAAATGTTGTAAACACCCTCTATACTTCTGAATAATTATTAAGGGGAGTATATCTAGTTGCATTGAACAATTTGATAAGATTAACTCAATTAAAAGGCTACTCTTAGGAAAATCTAGCATGAGGCACAATATAGAAGATAAGAAATATAAAAATTAATTAAGAAAATGAAAATTCAATTTACTATATGACCATGGATGACTACTCGTCTGATGGAGGCTTAATATTGAAGTAGGTTTAGGGATGTCAGAGAAATAGTCCAACACCATAAAAATATGGAAAAACTAATTTCACCTAAATAGAGAAATGGATTCAAAGATAAAATAATATCAACTATAAGATTAAGGGATAGAATACCTTATGAAATCCCAAACCATAAATAGGTCTTGAATCATACACCCAACATGAGATTTACCTCAAATACTATATTTGGATTATTGGTGGTCTATGTGATGGTAAATTGGAGGCCACCACTTTAGAAAATAACAATAATGATGAAAAATAATTAAAAGGGACACTAAGGCCCTTATGGTAATTTAAACGTAATATAGAAACAAAATTTGGCCACATGGTTCGACAAAATATGTGCCAACGATTCCCTAGTTACTACATCAAAAGGGCACCTATTATAGTTAGGTGCATAGATTATAAAATCTATCATAGACCAAGAAAATTAAATATATAAAAATATTATAAAGCAGCACAGAACTATTGAAGAGGAGAGCATGGAGCTATGGTTCTCTTTCCCTCAAGACGGGATTGCTTCGCATAAAAGAATGGGACCTGAATTTTGATCCATCTAATGTGAAGAATACTTGTGCACAGGTATGGATTCGAATATTCAGGCTGAACTGGTTGTACTGGAATCCCAGTATTTTATGGGATATTGCGTCGACAGTTGGATTTCCTATTCGAATTGACAGAGAAACTGATAATCTGAGGTTTGGTTACTACGCGAGAGTGCTAGTGGAGATCGACCTGGATAACACCCTTGTTGAAGATGTGGTTTTAACCACCATTAATGACACCCTCACCTTAGAGATACAATATTAATGGAGGCCCAGGTTGTGCAATGTATGCAATTTCATTGGTCACTCAACATCAGACTGTAGAAGGAACAAAATCTGTAGATTTTGTAAAACAACAGGTCATTTTGAGGATAAATGTCATAAGAGAAAGGGTAAATCAACGATTTCTGAGGCATCAACACCTACAATAAGCTCCCTGCCTAGAAGAATTTCAGGACCCATGGAGGCCGGGGGCTCTGGATCTCACAGCACCAACTGCAGTAATCTGAAGGAGTTTCCTACTGTCAAGGTTTCTGAATCCCCTGCTGCTTCTGATAGAGCTAAGTTAGCCCATTTGGAGGCTGGGGATGTGGGATCTGAGGACATCGAATGCAGTAACTTACTGGCTGCTCCCCTGCTGGAGGAAGGGATTGTTGAGCCTATATCTATCTTTTAGGGCAAGGTACCTTCTGATGTGTCTGTTATCGTACTAACTGATGACAAGGGGGCTAAGGAGGCCGGGGAACTACCGGAAATGGCTGTCGAATCTCCTTACCCTACTATTTCTTGAGGAATTGTTCCTGAATTAATTAATGCCCCTGTCACACCTTTGGATAGGGAAACTGAGGAGCCAAGTCAGCTGGAGCAACACTCAGGGAATGCCATCGTGGTTTCCAATAAGTCGATGTCATCTGATGAAACTCATCAGGATGCACGGACCCTGGTTAAAGGTCTTACGAGTCGGGCAGTAAGCAGCCTTTACCTGTTCTCACTTAGGGAGTTTCAGCAACTCACATATTCACGACAGTTACCTCAAAGAAATGTGCAAAGTTGAACCCCGAAGGAAAAACCATGCAATAAGGAATGTGCTCTTTCAACACATTCTCTCCGTTATTAGGTAAATTTTGGGCGAATGACTCGGATTAGGCACAATGACAACATGAAGATGATAGGGAGAACATTGTTATTGAATCCAAGCCTAGAAAGAGAACGGATGGATGGCCACCCAAGAAGAATGGTGGAAAGGTACACTATCAAGATCAATGAATATATTATATTGGAATTGCAGAGGACTTGGGAATTCCCCAACATCTTCCGCTCATAGATATTTTAATTCTCATTATAAACCAGAGTTGATTGAAATTGAAGAGCCCAAGGTTGAGTTTATTAAATGGAAAGTATTCAGTTGCATTTACCTTCATTACTCCCTAGGGGCGCATAATGGGGATGCCAAGGGATTTGAATCATTATGGATCCTTAACCATCATGAGTTTCAACTTCTTTCTGTAGAAGTATTCCATCAACTCATAACCATATCAGTTATTTTTTATGGTCTTGAATCTTATTTCTCTTTCGTCTATGCATCTTGTTCTTACATTAGAAGACGAGAGTTGTGGGGAGATTTGGAAAGAGTCAATAATCAAGTGGATTGCCACTGGACTGTGGTGGGGAACTTTAACACAATCTTAAGGCATGAGGAGAAACTTGGTCTTCATTCCATTCATGCTGCTCTGGATGAATTCTCTTGTTGCATTGATTCCTACAACTTGAAAGAGATCCCAATTTCTGGGCATAAATTTACTTGGGGAAGGTTCACTAGCAATGGACGGAAAGCTAGTAAGCTTGAAAGATGTTTTCATTGAAAAAATGAGCATGGGGTTCCTGTGGAAATTACTGGGCACACCCTTCCAAAGTATCATTCGGACCATAACCCGCTAGTGATTAAATTTCAAGATGGTCCAGCATGGTCATCCCCTCTACCCTTCAAGTTTAATAATGGGTGGCTCATAATTCATGGGTGTAGAGAAGCTGTCATTAGTGGTTGGAGTCATGATACTCAAGGAAATTCCTTTTTTAAAGTGATTTATAAATTAAAAAGAATAAAATCCAAGCTGAGAGATTAGAGAAAGAATTCATTCTCCAAATAGGATGATGAAATTAATGAGGTTGAAACTCAGCTTTCTCATTACCAACTTTTGAACCAGCAGTAGCATGATCCTTCTAGGGAGGAATTGCGGCTCACATCAAAACTGGATGACCTTATTTTGTTAAAAGAGAGGCTGATAAGAAATCAATTCAATGTGACATGGCTCAAAAAAAGAGATAATAACACAAAATTCTTCCACCGTCTTCAGAAGGAGAAAAAGGAAAAGAATGATTTTAGTGTTGTCCAGGTAAATGGAGCCCTCTTTATGGAAGAGATTGATATAGCTAGAGTAGTGGTGGATTATTTCCAGAATCTATATACAGAATATCGAACATCTCTGACTTGCCAGCTTCTGGATTCCATTGAACTATGTATCAATGAGCTGTAGAACTTGCACCTGGCTGATATTCCCTCTGATTATGAGATCAGGAATGCTCTATTTTCACTCAACATGGACAGCGCAGTGGGTCCTGATGGCTTCAGCAATAAGTTCTTTATGTTTTTCTAGGATATTGTGCATGTTGAGGTATCCTCTGTGATAAAGGACTTCTTCAGAACTGCATCTATACCACATGGGGAGAATTCAAATTTTATATCCTTTCTTCCAAAGTTGGATAATGCGATTGACATCAAGGATTTTCGCCCAGTTTCCCTTGGGAACACTATCTCGAAGGTCATCAGTAAAATCATTGTTATCAGGTTGTCAAAGATCCTAAATGATATTGTTACTCCAAATCATTTCGGATTTGTTGTAGGAAGAAATATTAAATGTTTTTTATACATTACCTCAGAGGGAGTTAATGCTATGCATAGGAAAACTAGATATGGAAGATTTTCTCTAAAGCATGACATCTCCAAAGCTTTTAACACAATTAGATGGAGTTTAATCTTTGATATCCTTGGGAAATATAGTTTCTCTGACAATTTCATCAAGATTATAAAATCAATCCTGGAGAGTGCAAGTATGTCTATCATGATAAATGGATCTCCAAAATGTTTCTCTCGCTTCTCTCGTGGAGTCCGGCAGGGGGATCCCCTATCAGGACTTCTTTTTTCCATTGCTGAGGATTATTTAATCCGTTGGCTTATTGTCTTGGTTAACTATGGCTTCTTCGCACCTCTTAAAGAAAGTAGAGATCTTCATGTACCATATCACCTGCTCTATGCTGATGATATCATTCTTTTTGGGGAGGAAAACCATACAACACTTATTTCAATAAAGAAGATCTTCCAGCATTATGAGGAGGTAGCAGGGCAATCTATTAGCTGGAGAAAATCATTCATCATCATTGGAAAAAGAATCTATAATGCTAGGTAGATATGATATGCCCATATTATGGGTGTGAAGAGGAGTACATTGCCATTTACGTACCTCGGGGTTCCACTCTTTTGGGGTAAGCCGAGATGTTCTCACTTTGAATCGATTGTGGAACGATACATCAAACAACTTTCCATGTGGAAAGGGATATCTCTGTCACAAGAAAGAAGGGCTTGTATGATGAATTCGGTATTAATTCCCATGCTGGTGCATGCCTTCTCGATTTACAGGTGGTCAGTCAGTTTGCTTATGAAAATGAAAGAGAAAATCAGAAACTTCATGTGCACGAGATGCATAAATGAAAGGAATCTTGTCACAATGGTCTCGAAAAAGTGTACTGAACCAAATGAGATGGGAGGCCATGGTATCAAGGCCTTGAGGAAGTTCAATGAGCCACTCCTTGGTAACTTTGTGTGGAATCTGATCAAATCTAGAAATGAGGGTCTGGATTTCCTCAATGATCCGTTTGTTTGCTGGCTGATGAATGAATCTACTGGTTATTCTCTCTCTTCAGTTTGGCCCTAAATCCTGAAAACATAGCATGATATTATCTCAAATTCAAGGTGGATTTTCTCGAAGCAATCCATCCTGAACTGCTCGACCAGTACTTGGTTGGACACTCCGCTAAATACAATACTTCATCCGCCGGACAGCATGTAGATTATGCCAATTTCTGAGTTTTTGTAGAAATTTGATAACATGGATGGCATGCTTCCGAGCATGATCTCCATGGAGATAAAGAGATATAAATTTTTCAGTGTTTATGCTTTAGTGTGGAAACCTGATCGGTGCAGTTTTCTTGATACCAAAGGGTTATATCGGCACAAATGTGAGCATACCTTCTGTGTTCTAGAGTGGATTTCCAAATTTAGGAAGCCGTTTATCCCTCCTTCAAGGCAGATTTTCTTATGGAAAATATGGAAAGGAAGACTGCATCTACATGGGGCACTAAAACTGGTCTGATGGAAGATTATTTCAGGGTGTAACATTTTCTTGTGGTCGTAGGAAACTAGTAACCATATTTTCATACGATGCAGTATGTCTTCTGAGTTATGGATTTATATTCATGATTTCTTTGGAATTCATCTTAATTTGAGTAGGAAACGAGAGCTGTTGAATCTTCTCGGTGCTGTAACTAAGGTAGGCCTAAGCTCACAGCTTCACAATCTTCTCATAGCAGCGGCGACACCACTGCTCTCCTATGTTTGGTTTTCCAGAAATGTGGTGGCACATCAGAATAAAATAGGTTTTTTCCATGAAGGGGTGGTGAGAATTCATAGGGCTATCCATGCGGTGGCAGGTATCCAGAATGGGGAGATGAATAAGGATATGAATGAAATCTTGGTCCAGCGCAGAATTGGAATTCCGAGAAGATGCAGAAAATCATGGATGCTGAAATTTATTAGGTGGATCCCTCTGATATAAGGCTTTATCAAGTTTAATGTTGATGGCGCTTCCATGGGTGCGCCAGGTCCCTCAGGATGTGGCGGGGTTCTTCGTACATCTCGGGGCTTTGTCAAAGGATGATTTTACCACTTCCTTGGGAGCGGTACTGTGTATGAGGATGAACTTTGGGCCATCATAAAGGCGATTCAATATGCAACCCATTTCAGATGGAATAAGCATTGGATTGAATCTGATTCATCATTGGCGGTCGAGGCCTTCAAGAAGCAGTCATGTCTTGTACCATGGAGACTTCTCCAACACTGGATTGAGTGCCACGATGCTTCCAAGACTCTAACCCTGGGCATCTCACATGAATATAGGGAGGAAAATTGGGTTGCGGATGCTATTTCCAAGAGATCGATTGACGAAGGGACTTCGGTATGGTCTTTCAGGTCTCCAGACTTCTGTTTGTCTTCAGTTGACTCAGACATGAAGGGGAAGACCCACAATAGGATATTCAAGCCTCCTTTGTAATGCATTGTACTTTACTTTTATGTTCTTTAATAAATCATAGGATCATCTTTGTCTGATCCCACACCTTTTCTGCCCTGCCGAACCCCATGGTTTAGGGAAACCGTGTGGGTTGGGTGGCATAATTTATCCTCACTGTATGTCTTAGTCTTTTCTCCTCATTTCGGTTCTATGGGATCCGAATGATCTCCTAAAAACTATTGATTACACCATTACAAGATTTTTATGTCATTAATATTTCATTTTGATAAAATTTAAACCAAAATATACTTTGTTTTACCTTTGTCAAATGATGGGTAGTTATGACTCTGTGAGGGGTTCTATAAAAATTTATATTATATGGTATTAAACAATTATTAGTTTATACTAATTTATATATTTTTTAATTCTATTTTAGTTTTTTATTGTTATTATGTATAATTATTACTCGTTGATATAATTATTTTAATTATTATGGTTTTAAATTTATATTATCATTTTATCTCAGGGGACAGGGTTAAAAAATTGGGGAAATATGTGATAAATTAAATGTTTTAATTAATCCCAAATGGTGTTTCCCATTTTCAAATTGTATTTCTTTTAAGGGAATATGTTGTTTTTCAATAATTATTAATTCACATATGTTAAATGTGTATTTTTATAAACCATAATAAAGAGTGATTTCTAATTAATTTGGCTACAATAATTTTCTGTGATTTTCCATGTGATAAAAATAATGTGTACATGTCTCATTTAATTAAATTAATTTATAAATGAGTAATGATATTGTTTTTTCGTCCTTGTGAATTGTATGTATATTATTTTTATAATTTTAATATGATAATGAAAATATAAAATGCATAATTGAAGTTTTTGAATGATTATGATTATTACATATTTTTGAACCTATGATAAAGCAAGTATATTTTCAATACTAAATCTTATATTTCAAAACTAACTAATTTAGAACTATAATTCTTAGAGGAAACTAATTATTACATAACATTGATGCGTGGAATAATTCTTACTGGAATAATAATTTTTATATGAAATTTAAACAATTCAATCCTTATTCAAATGGTTCCAAACAAATGAATCATAAAAGTGAATCGTAATCATTGTTATCTCAATTGCCAGCCTCCCCTGTCATCTTAAAATGGATCTATAATAACTCCCTCTACATATTAAAAACACCTCATATAAAAACTTTATTTAACCTCTTGAATATAATTCTTCAATGATCATTACATATGTATTTAATTGTATTTATTTCATATTCTAAATAACTGTTTTGTCGTCAAAAAATTTCCTCGTAAAAACATATTAATTTTACCAAATATATTTTATTCCAATCAATTCCAAACCATGTTGAATTATAAAAAAATTAATAATACTATATAAAAACATATGTAACAGAAAATAATTATTTCTATTAATATTTAAAATATTCTCGGTAGTCATAATTTTTTTATTTATTTACTACTCTGTTGATATTAAGAAAGTATTTTTTTTATAAAATATTGGATAAAAGATAGGTTAATGATACTGATTAGATCACAATCTAGTTTCAATATAAGTTAGATTATTTTTATATTTTTCATTTAATAATATTTCATATAGAGGTCCCATATAGATCCCTCATTATAAATATGTTTTATGTCCTTGATTATATAAGGATGTTTTTATTTATAATTCAAAAAAATGTGTTTTCCATAAAAAAATATTTCTATTTTTAAAATAGGTTGAATATGTAATTTATGACTTTACATGAGAAAAATGATATGTCTGTAATGGATGACTTGATATTTTATTTTTTTCATTTACATAATATCATGAGAAAAATATTCTAAATATGGAAAAAAATGCAATGATACATGTTCCCATGAGGGAACTAATTAAATTAATGGTGTTAAAGGAGTGAAAAAAATTAATGGATTTTTCTAGGACTCCATTATATCACAAATTTAGTAAAATGAAAAATATGTAATTATTAATGTGACTCTATAACGGGGAACCCATGAATAGAATTTATTATACTATCGTTGACATACCATTTTGAAATAATTTATTCCTGATGTTGTTGATATTCCATTATATCATTATTAGTCATGGATGTTAATTAACTCACTCAAAAAGTAGTTTTTTATTGAAAATAAGTAGTTATGGGGTCTAAAGTGATAATGTACTTGAGAATCACTAGCAACAAAAAAATATAGCAATTAAGAAGAGACCCATGGTGACAAAAAATAATTAGGTTGTCATCAAGATCGCCATTACTTTTCATATTGTCCTCAGTAATATTCCCCTCCCTCTTCGTGTGACATATCTATATTTGTTTCTTAAAAGGAACCTTCATTTCTAAATTTCGTACAGCCTAGAACAAGGTACAAACTGATTACCACTTGGGTAGTTCAAAATAATTTGGGATTCAGACACTATTTCCTGGATGTGAATGTTATTAAATATGAAAATAAGAATAATGTTGATCATGGCCTTAACATCAGCCTCCCTGGATTTACCCATAGCAAGGAAGGAATGAAAACAAATAAGAACCAAGACCATCCTTCCTAGGACGAGGACGCCTCCCCACATAACACCCCAACTGTATGAGAAGTCCTCCTTTAGCATTAGTCCGATATATGGGGTCCTCCACTAAACCCATTTTACATAGTGTGTTGGAATCATGTCTGGTGAGTCTTTCACTGGACGCATCCCAAAACTGCATGTGACGTGCTTTCCTACAAGGTACAAAGTTATCAAATCCTAAATAAACTATTTGTAGCATACTTTGATAAAAATAAGACAACACCTCGATCATTATCTACCCCTATTTCATTCCTCCCAAAATATCTAGCACTCTGAAGCAAAATTCTTACCCCAATGCTAGACTTCATGTGGTCATTTCCCAGACCCCTATAACAATGATAACAAAAAGATATCATTACATCATCGAGAGAAGAACATCCCAACATCCTCCCAATGAGGATCCAATAGAGACAAGCCCATTAACTTTAAAAAAATATATTTCATGTGTACTCAATATGGGGCTTCTCATTGCATGAGAAGTATTAATCCCTCTACACCCCCATCCACTAGATGTAGTCATCATTTGGGATTGCTCTGTTTGAAATCAACTACACAAGAAAACACATTTTAAGTGGATAAATTCTCACCATAAATTAGTCACCCGAACATTTTGATCTCTTTCATCTTTCCACTATAAACGGTAGACCCTGTAGTTGAAGTTTCTACATGATGTAGGAATGAAGTCACATGTATATGGCTCATCTGTAAGAATAATATGATCATGAAACCCTTTTAATCTTCATCAAGAGTAGTTGAAATCAACTCAGATGAGATCTTTCCTCCTAGAAAGATATTTCATAAACTAGATAACTTGGGAAACATAGTGAGAAACCGACCCAATTATCCTTGAAAAAATTTATTTCTCTTTTCCCAACAACCCACCACATACTTCCCTTCAACTTCCCCAAATTATTGATCATACACCTAGATATGCTAGATTATTTGGATGATCTTTCATCCCACTCAAACCAATCATCTCTATATCTATCCATCATTAATCTGGCCCATACAGATATTTCCTCAGCTATTTCCAACACTATTTTTACTTCAATATCATGAATGAGGACATCCACATTACAAAGATTTATACTTCCCTCCTTACGAGGTCTATCTATTTTTTCCCAGGAGGGAAAATGGATTATCCCTTACTGTATGAAGTCACATATGAAAGAGTTCACAATTTTTTCAGCCTCACTATGGTGCTATTAGGGGCCTTAGAAATAGTGAATACGTTTATAGGACTTGAAGTCAAAATTCTATTCACTAGAACTATACAACCTCCATATGAAAACATATTTTTATCCCACTCATATTTGTGCCTTGTCACATGACCAACAAGGTCCTCAAAGATCTCCTTTATAATATTCCCATAAAAAATTAGGGAACAATGAAAGGGCATTAGATGGTGTCATCAATGAATGACTATTTCACATGATTTTGACTGGCCTGATGATCCGAGAATGATTTCGAAATATAAATATAAATCATCAAAAGAGTGATTTCTCCCCAAATGATTTCCATTCTTTGAGTAATAATTTTTAATCCATCAATGGAATTCATTCCTTTAATTAAAAACCCAACATTTCATTAAATAACATTATGTGGGATATAAAACCTATACCAAACATGTTCTTGATAGGAATATACACTCTACGAGATATATCGTGATATTGTTCCAAGAATGTTACTCCTGGGCTATAATGAAGAGACTGGGAGAAACCAGATCTCCCAGACAAAGACCCCTCACTGATTTAAAGAACCTAGTTTTTCGACCCCAGAAAGAAATTGAAACCCATGGAGAAGAATGACACCTAAATAGAATATCAGAATCCCAACCATTGAATCCAAGTCTACCAATATCCTTCAGGATAAAATCCCTTTGTATTCTGTAAAATTATTTTTCCATGTCAACCTTGATCATGATTTTGGAAACAATCGATATCCTGATCTGATAATACACTATCAATTTTGATATTGGTACTACAAACAGAATACTCTCTCTTTAAATTAAGCCAATCTGTTTGTCTGAGATAAATTAGGTATGTAACCCCCTATCTCTTATTTATGATAATAGATATGATTTTATAGAAGAAATTTCAGTGGATAATTGGCATATATTTTCTGATAATAACCTGGTCCTTCACTTCCAAAATATGAACAATAATAGAGGAACAAATATCCATGGAAAGATTATCACCTCTAAAAAATTCTTGCACCCCTTTATAAAACTAAGGTGATATAATTTTACCATAAGATACATAGAAGGCCCCCTATAATCCATCGGGACCAAAAACTCTCTCACCATTGAATGAAGTGGAATATTCTCTAATATCATCCTATTTTAGAATATCTTGTAAAACATCGTTGTCATTCTCTTGAGCCAGCCATGGAATAGTGCTCAAAATGCTCTCGTCTCCTAATATTCTCAACCGGATATCATAGAAATCTGATATTCTTCATGCAATGTGGTTTTCAAAATACATTACATCTATTTTCCTAGACACATCCACATATACTGTGAACATCACATATTCTAATAATAGGTTTATTTTCATCAAAGACATAATAACTTTTAATATCTAATGGAGGTACTCTAGATAAATATCCCCTTCCTTTAGATAGAGGGATCATGCTTTCTCTCAAGAAATTATCTCTTTGGAAATTATCTACCCAGAGTGGTCATTTTTTTCTATATCATTAACCCAATACATCGTCATCCTATATTTCCTGATGATTAATGTCAATTTTTTCAATTTCATTTTTAAGATCATAATGTCATGTTGTATTTAAAGGATTAGGGGATATCAACTCCTAAAAATGACCACCAAATCTTTTCAGTTGATTGACAAACCCATCCCAGGCCGTTCCACTCATAGGTTGTTCTAATTAATTATTATCCGTTTGGATAAATTCCTCCTCCATGATCTAGCTAACCATTATTACCACACTAGACACCCTACTATCATCCCACTTGATGAGAATAAAATGCGGAGCATGGTCACAATGAATATGAGTCGAATGATTGACTAAGGATTTAGGATAACTGTCAACCCATTAGAGATTGGTTAAGCTCCAAACCAATATGCTGCAAATTTTATCCCTTCTTTTTTGGTTATTACACCTAGTAAAGGCGTATCTTAGATAACCCATATCCATGAGACAAACTATATATTGAAATTATTTAATGTATTTAATTGATTCTTGATATTAGTTTTCAACTCTGATCTTTTCAGTGATGTCATAAATTGTATTATAATCCCCACCAAAAAACCACAAAATGATACCTATCTAAATTCAGTAAATGTGATTCCACAAGTTTTTTTATTGAAAAAATCACATCTAGAATTGATTAATGTGAAGAAAAATAAAGATTTTGGTATTGATATCTCAGAAATAATGAATTGGGAATAAGTCAGCACATGTTCAAAAAAAATCATTGATCTTCTATAAAATCTAAATAGGAGTATTGGATGGATGGCCATGAAAAAAATTACTGGAACCAATCCTCCATGAAATATCATCTTAGGATTCCTTATTAATCCATGGTTTTAAAATGTCCAAAATCGAAACAGGATGTTTCCAGACCTCATCCACCATAATGAAACTTTTGGACCACACCATCATCACCATAACATTACACACTATAATTGATAACATTAAAAAATGAAACTTTATCCTTAATTCCCTTTGACCTGGTATATGGAGAAACTTAAACAGTGGACCTGTAAAACCCTTGGGACTTGAAGAATGTAATTGATCCTTATTATTCAAAAAACAAATACTAAATAAGAAATAGATTCCAGAGATAGAAACTCATTATCCTCATTTTTCCTCTATTTCTAAAGGATAAAGCCTCAATGCAATTGGGAGAAAAGGGTATCTGAACCAAGCCATCTATCACACTCCCAACCAGATTTCCAGAAAACTCCCTTGTAAAATACTCAAAATTATGGACAACCTCATAGAAGACATCCAATCCATATCTAGGTCCATAGAAGGCATGGACACCTTCTAACCATTCCCCACTTCTTGAGAAGTATCAATATAAACCTCTCACAAACCATCGCCCTAATCATAATCAAAGCCAACTTTATTAGAATCCATCAAATCCTTTAGGCCACCTAGATGAAAATGTTAAAGAACCCCCTTCATAAACTAGAATCAATGCCTTTTTAAGATCCCTCTAAAGACATTCCAGCCTCTAGAAAAGGGGAATCTTTGAATCACCGTCCTTAGTAGCTGAATGGACTATGGACTCCCCATTTCCATAGAGGGGGAACTCACATCAAGAGTTACAATCATCTTACTAATCCTAAGGTTCAGTTGTATGGTGAACTACTTAATCAGCCACCAGATCAGAATAATTTACAAAAACTATAGTTGAGGAGGCCATATCACTCTTTTCACAACTAAGACTAGATTTATATTTATCCGTGACCATACACCTGCAAAATTAAAAAAAATTCCCTACAGATGATAGAAATCAAAATACATGGGATGTGACTTGATGAGTAATTGTTTCCACTAGGAAAAAAATTCTCCAATACAGATATGTATTTGGCCCTGAACGGGACCGGTAATATTCACCTCTCCACAAATGACTGGAGATAAATTAAACTACAGAATTTTTTAATCTCCATCAATACAAAATAATCCACCTAAGACTTCTCCCATGAATTATAGTATCACTAGTTTAAAAAACAAAGAGGAATCCCTAGAAGATTAACCCATACCACTTTCAAGGAGGAATTCATGCGTTTATGGACATCCCAAGATCATTTAGAAAAGGAGAACCTCCATCTTCCACACACTCACCCCTCACATAACCACTCCTTCACAAAATATTCATGGGATAAGTAGTGAATGGAAAAATAATTTTGATAAATAGAGAACACCATAGGAAGCCGAGTGTGGTTCCTGGAAGAAATAATGGCCCAAAAAATCTAACACTAGCTGATCTCATACTAATCATGCAACCAAAGTCCACCTATGAAAAGATTCAGACTCCTTAATCTCCACCACTTATAGGTAGACCATCGAGAACCAATCCACCATGTCAGAAATTGAGGAGCATTGAAAATACAACGGATGTCTGGAAAATTATGGTTCTCACCTACAGTGTAGTAACCCACTAGAACCACCTTGAGGGAATTTGAATTAGGTGTTTCCAGTAGCTCAGCATGATAGGACCGACTAGGCAGTGCCACATGACGCACCTCCAACAAGGCCGAAGACACCAGAGGACATAGTGCCATTGAAGAATCCTTCTCAACGGAAAACAATTTAATGTTTTTCAAGGTGTGTGAGTAACATTCTTGTCAGGGAATAAGGATTCATTATTATAGAATATATGGAAGTTAATTATACATCGTTCATTTTCTACTAATAAATTATTTTCCTTATAAATAGAATAAAACTTAATGTTCGATGGGACTATAATTCTGAAAAATTATAATGAATGTTGTTTGTATATAAATATTATTAATACAAATATAACACAATATCATATTCCATAAGAAACATTGTGGGAATTTTCATTAATTTATGGGCCACCATAAATAATTTGGACCCCTTCAGTCCTTCAAGTTACCTCATGGCCTCCAAGACACAAGAAACTATGTCTTAATGGACAAAGAAGACTCTTCATGGAGAATGATTCAGATGAGGATTTGGAGTGGGGACATTCAATATAGAAGTGCTAAAGGAATAAAAAATGATAGGGTATGGAAATTCTGATCAGGACTAGCATGTGAATGCATGGGAAGCCTAGCCGAATAGCCATGTGAAGGAGGAGAGCTATCATCCTGATGTAAATATTGGGGAGTAGATGTTCCATGTAGTTATTATCTGGATTATATCCTCAGAGACCATTGGGTCATGTTTTTTCAAAAAATATATGTTCCATGTAAGGTTTCCCCATATACCCTTAAAGTGGGATATCAAAAAATGAATACAAATTGAAGGACATTATGTCATTAATGAAAATAATGATTTGATGGTTTAACATGTGGATAGATTAAAATGATATATATATATATATAATTAATGGTATCTAGATAATGTAGTTTACATGTGAATTTCTGGTTGGATATATAATTTGATGGTTGTTATCTATTTGGTGAAAAGATAACTTCTCATGGAATGTGGCCAGTTTTTTTGCTAAGATGTACGACCTTCATCATTGGTTGTGTATTAATAATCCATTGGGTTTCTCACATATAATCATATATGAATATTCTATTATATAAAATGATATTGATGGGTACTTAAAACCACTATTAAAATAGATTAATCTATATTTAATTGTGGGTGTTCACACACATGATACTTTATAAAAAATATATTTCATAAGCATGTTTCAAATTTATTGATAATAAAATAGATCCCTAATTATAAACTGATTATTGTTTAGAGATCAAAGGAAACACTATATTATCATTTTCTTATAAAGAATGAATTATCAATATGAATTCAATATCATCATATTCTTTTTATCATAGGACAACAATGATCAGGTTTAACAATATTTTTGAAGAAGAGAAACCAAGTAATCTTATATATAGAAAATATGGGATTAATGAATTTCCTATTTCTTAATTTTTAATAGTTAATTGGGAGATGATGTGTTGAAAAAAGACATATTCTCCCCTTAAATTGAATTATAATTTGAAAAATAAATGTATATAAATTTATTCTCCATATTAGTCATTTGATTTGATACATCATTGATTAGACATAATGAATATTTAGAAAAATATATGTGTATACTTATTTCCACTATTCTACTTATCAAGGGGAAGATGATATGTTATTTATTATACTTTCATGACATGGTGGATTGGGGAATTAGACCAAATCAATATTGAACACTTATAATTTAAAGTAATTTCGAGGTTACATGTGTTCCATTGATAATGTCCCCCTAAGAGAAAAGTTTATTTTTCAAAGAATTAGTGAATTTTAATATTTCTTATATAAACTCATGTAAAATATCTAAACAATTTAATATAGTATATTTTAAACCAATATCCTTGAAATTTGATGGCTAACACATCCTTCTTTATGAATTTATCGTAATTAAAATCTATCATTTAGTATTTAATAATGATTTCTTGAAAATGGTTCAATTTAACTATTTTTTATGTTGAATTTAGTATAAATGAGTTTCAAAATATTTATTGATTAAAAATTCGTAAGAGGAACCATTAATTTTATGTTAGTTGTAGAAAAAAAGTATTTTTTTCATGCATGCTTCATCTTATAGTGTATCTTACAAATGAAATAATTTTCTATGCTCATTATTTATTTGATGATTTATCCAATAAAAAAATAATAACTTAAAAAAGATGTCTTATTTAAAAAATAAGAATCATATTGATGTATCCATTATAAAAGGTAATATGCCTCTATAATTTATAGATTTATATTAAATATATTATAAATATGTGTAAAGGATATATAGAAACATGATTTGAAAAGAATATGAGTATTATGAGAAAATTGAGTCAAATTATCCACCACATCCCTAAACACGGGGAATAAATGGGTAATGTATATTGGCAATATTTATCCTTGAAGTGATAAAGTTCGAACAACCCATAGTATTATTTTAATATGATTTGTTTGATGACATCCTCATTTAATTAATTTGAAATTATAAATGTTAACTCATATGTAATTAATAAACATATAGCTAAAAATTTTATTACAATTTTATTTATAAAACAAAATAAAAAAATGGGTAGAATTCATCATCAAATACATTTTGAGATTTAGAGAGAATTTTTCATATTATAGTTTCTTTCATAGTTATATTCTACGGTACAAAAATTATTCTAATAATGTAAAAAAAATAAAAACATTCAAACGGTTTTAATATTCACAAATATTTTATGTATTGAGTTTATATATTTTCTCATTATTTCATGAGTTGAGACAAATTCCTTTTGGCCACAGTTAATTAGTTCATAAATTCTAAAAATACATAATCAATGGGTATAATATTTTATAACAAATCATTATGTGGGGATGGGAATAAAAAATGAAGTAATTATATTAATTGTTAGAATATACTGTTATTCTAGTGAATCATATAGTATGCTATGATTTAAAAAATGTGTCTTAATATAGTATTGTAGATAAAATAATGACATTTATTATTACACCATTTCACAATCCATTATAAAGAAATAAAAGTGTATTAATTCAATCATGCAAGAAAGAAAACTTCATTAATGATTTTGGAATTTTATTTATTGACATGAATTTCTTATTATAAGACTTTGAACTAAATATTTTTTCATTATTGAAAAAAAGTGTTTTAAAAGAAATAAAATATATTTCATGAATTCAATTTCACTATTAATGTATTCATATGAAAAATATTTACATGATGGTGGGGACAAAATTTACACCATTACTTTCCCCATTGGCTTTATTGAAAATATTGCATATGGTAACTCAAATAGTCCAATTGGAAGAGTTCATTTTGATCATAATATAGGCGTCAGTAATGTATAGATACACACATAGGTGTTCCTAGATTATTTTTTTATCTCAACTTATGTTTTTTAATGTTTTTACATTTATAGATGGTTTGAAATATTTTCAAAAATCGACAAAATCTGAATTGATTGAGATTTCATAATCTTTTATTGAACTATTTTTAAACATATTTTTAAAACATAGTATAATATAAGTATTAAATAAATTATAAATATTTATTTATGTGGGTTGAAAATGGTATTTTAAAAAATATAATTATTTTTAAAAAATATAGTATGAATAGATTGAATTTTTTTTAAAACTAGTTTAAAATTAATTTTTAAAAAATTGTTTGAATAGTTTAAAAATTAGTTTGAAAATATTAAAACCAGTTTTATATATCAGAAATACTCCAATTTTAGAAAAAAAAAATTATGTATATATGTAAATATATAAAATAATTTCTAACAAGTTTAATATTTTATTTAAACTTGTTTTTATAAAAGATTTTAAACATGTTTTAAAATTATTTTAAACATGTTTCAACCCATATTTATAAAAAAATTGATTAAAACCCCATATGGAGTTTTAAAACTAGATAAAAAAGTTTTCTTAAAGATGATATACTAGTTTAAACTAGTTTTAAAAATGAATTTAAAACATTTTGTTATCATTTTTAAAGATTAACAATTACATAGTTAGACTTGTAAAGTATTCTCCACAAAATTTTAATTTCATTCCTACGCATCGATTAAGTAATTATATATTTTAAGACATTATTTAATTCTAATTTATATTATTTTTTTCAAATATCACTTCATTTCCCTTATTTACCGTTATAAAATTAATGAATTAAATATTTTTATCCACTTTTATACCTTATGTTCCGTTCTCTATTTTATTTTAAATCTATTTAAATTTATATTTCATTACTATATTTAATATGAATGATATTCATGATTTATGTAGGAATATATTTCTTGGCATTGATCGATGAAGGAATGATCTAGGAGTTCCACATCTGGTTCCCTTAGTAAGGATTATAATTCCAATATTTATCAACTATAATCCATTGAAGATTATTTTATTATTAGTTATAAAAAAATTTAGGAATGTTCATATGGGGTATATTTAATCTAATTTTATAGTATAGATACGGGACACCAAAATGGAAAATTGTTTGTGAGTGTGGGTACAGGTACTTAGTGATCAAGTCATTCCCATTCAAACACAAAACATTCCAAAAATATCCCATGTACCACACATTTTCCTCCTCCACCTCCACATGAGGCCATAAGGGAATCTCCCCAAAATATATTCATTTTAAATTTGGGTAGGCTCTAATTATCATATAAAATTTCCATATACAATGATGGTACCTCATCCCACTTATCCATATCATACATCTTCTATGTCACCTCAATTTCCTACACCTTCAAAATCTATTATAGATCTTTTTAATGAACTATATCGTAAGGTGTATCATGTAAAAGATTCATAATATTATGATATAATATAGACCAAAGATCATTAGAGCCTATTGATCTTCATGAAATGGTTATATTTATACAATATCAATAAATTTTATTACAATAATTTACATTCTGATATAATGTGTTTGAAGCATACTTTTCCTATTATATTTTTAAAAAAGATATTATAATAGGAACCATGTTCATACATGAATTCATGATGTGTGTAACCATAATAAATAATTAATTGTATATACTAATGGAGATAACCAACCGATTGTAAAAAATTAAAGACATTGTGTATGCATCAAGGAAATGTCAGAAAACTGTAGTGGAATCATTCTGATTCAACTAGTCTCATGGAAGAATGTTAATAATCAAATCAAGTAGAAAGAATATTATAATATATGGGTATAAAAAAAATTTAAATTTAAATCGATGTTTTTATTTTATTTATATGAATTAATCTGTTGGTAACAACACTGATTTAATTTTTAGGGTAGTGAAACTGCAAAGATGGAAGAATTGATGGATATGAGGGAATTGGGGTGATCATATAAGCTTGATATGTATGTTGGATGGATGAGTATAATCTACATTATTTTAGTGTATACCAATAATCAAGGACTATCAAGTATCATAATTTCATTAAATGATAACTTACATGAAGAGTATGAATTTATTGTATTATTCCACATTAATGGTTTTTATTGAATGTTAAATCCCTATTATTTTTATTGAACTAAATTTTTTAGAAATTTTTGGAATGAAATAAAAAATAATTTATTTTTATGAAACATGCACTCTTTTGGGTGAACAAATATGAAAGAGAATCATAAAAACAAGTCATTTTTATAAACATCTAAGTTTTACAAGGTCCTATCACAACAGATGTAAACCAAATCAAACTATCACACAATACAATACATGACATGAATCATTTAACAAAATATTATATGACAATGAATTATAAAACTATTATAATACTTCTTGTTGGGTTTGTATTAATTTTTTGTTTTTTTATTTTCGACTGGTTCATGTTTTAAAGGGAACAATACTCATAGTTTTACCAAGTTTGAATAGATTTATTTTTATTTTATTTTTTTGGGATACGTTTTCATTTATTAGATTAGGGTTGGAAATTTATGAATACTTTTACTTATATTTATATACTGAAATTCATAATGGAAATTGTTGTTGTTTTTTTTGATTAGTTCATTTTATATTTAGGTTTTTATTAAAATTAAATTATATTAATTTAGTTTTGTTTTTAATGATTGGATTCATCAAGAATGTTTTGTATTGTTCCATTAAATTAAATTTGTTTTTGTTTTGGTTTCCTCATTTATATTTAGTTTTAGTTAGTTATGATTATTTTAATCCAAACCTATTGAAACCAAAAGGTCATTATAAAATCCAAACTAAGCCAATTATGGACATTGAATCCAACCATAAATTGAATATTTCATATCCAAAACAAATAGACCAAAATTCATTATATGTAAACTAACATATAATAATTTAATTGAGTAGAAAAGAACCATACATGATACTGAAAACTAAACCATCCTTTTCTTAATATATATATTTTCAATGAAAAAATTTGATCCAAAATTCAAATGACCCGAATAGAGAAAAACAATGTTTGACATAGCCCACTAAAATTATCCTCATAAAAGAGGAATTAAAATTACTAAATCATAACAATGTGAATAGAACTAAAGTCTAATAATGTTAATTATATATACTAGATATAAATTAATTTTAAAAAAATAAATTGACTAATACAAAAACCAACCAATGCTAATTGAAATGAATCATATTGAACAAAATACTTGGAAAACACATTGAGTATATGTAATGAATATGAAAATATATGAAACTATATATTGAAGAAATGACTGAAGCCCCATTATAAAATAAAAATAAATTTCAAAATTGATTGAAAAAATGATTTTTAATAAAATAAAAAAACATAATTTAATGAATGTGAATAAAAGAAGTAGTTGAAAAAGTAAACCAAAAAATCCTATCAAAATGAATTCAATAGAAAAGAAACAAAAAAATAGGTTACAGTCATAACGAAATAGCATTTTGTGGGTGTGAAATTATATTGTGTTATATCTTATAGGGTCTATAAATACCAAGATGGGTTATTTCATGTTAAATGATTTATTAATTTATTTAATATTATAATAAATAATTCCATCATCTTTTGATCCACTCATTGATGATATTGTTGAAATTTTGAAAACCCTTTAAGATTATCTTTGTTGTCATGTAAGGATTCATTTGTATAATCCATCTAAAATTTATCCAAACAATATCCTTTGATATCTGAGCATCACAAATTGATTTAAGGCTGCCAGTGTAGAAAATCTATTATCTTTCTTTGTTCACATTGATTGATCCAAGATCCTTCAAGCATGAAGGAGTAATTATCATTCCTGAGATGAAGGGATGAGGAATTTGAGATAGGGTGAGAGGTATATTGTATTCAATGATTGTAGGTTATTATTATTATTAATACCACCATAGAGACATAACCATATATTTATAGATATATGGTTTAGGTAAAAATGTTATTTTAAAGTATACATGCACTTGATCATTATTATAATATTTTTTAAACCCAATATAATAAAATAATAACTCTATTATTATTATCATAGAGTTTTTTCTTTAACATGTGTAAAAAAGATACATTAACTCCTTTTAGACTAATATTTATCACCAAATGTGGTAGTGGATTATTTCAACTCCTATATGTTTACTGAATACTTGAAAAAAAAATTAATTTAATATTTCATTCATTAATAAAAATATATGACCGTTTAAGCATGAATAAAATTATTCCTCAGTCTCGAGAACAATAGTTAGTCAAATAGTAAAATTCTAATAGGTACTAATTGAAATCAACAGAAACACAATGTGTGTGAACCTATATGTTTCATATTCTTTATAATAAGGTGGGATTTCATAAAGGCCAATATTATTGTCTAGAAACTGGTCAAAGAACCAAATAGAATGAATATAATGTCATAATGAAGAAAATCACAAATGAATTTTCATTGACATATATAATCCTATTGTATTAATATCTATTCCAGTAGGTTCACATATATTTGATCATCCTTTGTGCTCAAGATTTTTTTCATTTACTATATGAAATAAATATGTTTTGGTACCAAAGAAAAGGAATTTAATGTTAAAATTGTATTCCAATCAAAGGGATGGGATATAAGCTTATATAAATATGAAAAAACCATTCATGAAAAAAACCATTAATAGTTTGTAATTCATTATGGACTAAATATACCATACTACTCCATAACATATTGCATTTTCTTATCAGTTAGTAAATCTAACATGAATCCATAAATATCTTATATTATATTGTTCAACACATACGCCTCCAAATTGGTTTTTCAAGTGGCTCCAAAGCATATTTCATTCTTACTGGTGGGTTTTCTCATAATATAACATCTTAGATGTCACCATGTGAGAACATCTAGAGAAGAAGCCACATCCACATACCATTACTCTCACCTGGAAGTCAATATTATTTATTTCTTATAATAGTATGTAATCAAATCATAAAACTATATTTAATGAATATCTCTATAGTACTTAAACAACCTCATCATGGAGGCGAATTTCTAGGTCCTTATCATTGAGATAGATACCCAATGATATTATCACATTAAATACGATTATAGTAGTGACATGTAAAAAATATGATTGACTAATATGAAATTCATGGAGTATAATGGTAATTTAAATACAATAATTTGTTCCTTATAAACAAACTCTAACAAACTCAAAGATGTACTATAACCAACTCCATAAATAATTCAGTCTGTTAGACATCACATGATAATCATTTTTTATTATATTTTAATTAATTTTCCAAGGGGTACATTTCTATTCCTTAAATAGAAATACTACTCACTACAACATTTCATCTATGATAAAAATCTATTAATTGATAAAACTAGTAAATTATATGCTTTATCCACTGATGTGACCATTGATCTGTAGAAAGTTCCACCACTTTATTATTTTAAAAATATATTTTAATAGAATCTTTACGACTATTTACAATGCCAAGATCAAAGATGATTTGATGTACCAAAACTACTTCTTTATCTTCCTTAAAAGGAATAATATACTTAGAATCTTCTATATAATATACGGTTGCAACCTTCTCAGATATCCTTATACTGACAAAAAATCCATTTTAAATGAATTTTTTTCCTATTTGAGATTTAATATGTTCATGATTGATTTAGAAAATAGAATTTGTATATCCTTTGATGACTTTTTCTCTATCTCCTCTATAGTATTGTAATATATCCTTCGTACACCTTAGATACATAAGGATATTGTTTACTACTATCCTCCAATGGAATCATGGGTTATCTTGATATATTTGTATTATACTAAAGATGTAACAACATATATCATAGTACATATCATAACATACATGATGGATCTAATCATACATGTCTATGTAATCCATTACATTCATTATGTTTCTTCATATGCCTAAGTTATCATTTACATTTAATGTTTTATTTCATGTGACATTGGAAATAAACCCCCTTTAGAATTTTCAATAACAAACCAGTTCATTATAGATTCTATATATATCATGACATAGCGAGGGTATTATCATGGATGTATCTTCGTTGATATTGATCCCAATAATGTATAATTCCTATCTAATGTCCTTCATAGAAGATAATTTCGACAGCCATGCCTAAATAGTAAATAATACTAGTATTTATTTTATAATAAATAATATACCATCAAAATATAAAATTAATAAAACATCCTCACTACCACCATACATAATATTTACACAAGACTCATAATAACTCTTTATGAAACCAAAATATATTTTAACCTAAAAAAATTGATTATTTAATGAAATAGATTTATAGTTTATTCCATAAATGGATTGTTAAAATATTTATAACATACATTTTTCCTTTGGATTCAAAAAGCATTCTAGTTGGGGGGATATTGAAATGATCCTAAGGGATATCATTATGGAAGGTCATTTTGAGATCTATTTTAAAATTTTATAGTTTTGGAAGGCCACAATGGAATGTATTGTAACACCCTGAGATTTTGTGGAATATTTTATTCTAATTAATTTATCCTTTCTGATATTATTCATTTCACATAACACTAAAAATAGTTTATTTTTTATTAAATAACTATGTTCATCTTGAATTATATGAAACACCAAGTTAATCATTCACTACAAAAAACATAGATTTTATCATTCTCGACATGAAACACTGTGATTTTCTTGTGTTACACACATTAATAAATTTCCCCAATGTCTTGCATAACAAGCATGATCGATTTTTTTAAAAAATAGAATATCATTAAAATTTTATTATTTAATTATTATATTATATATCATAGAAAATAAATTAATTATTATGAGTAGTATTAAATAATTTCTGAAAATAATTTGTTTTCACAATATATTATGAATTAAAAAGATACCAAATAATTATAAATGAATGCGAGCACCGATTGAATAAAAAAGGTCATATTATAATATTTATGGCGACCATGCTATTTTACCAAAAAAACATTTAATATTTATTTATGTTTGGAAATGAACTAATTAAAACATTCCTTTCAAATGTAATTTAATTGTCATATGTTACATCAGAAAGCGACTTGGTGTATGATACATGGAACAAAGACTTGTCGTACATCACACATAACGCCAATGTGTCTATGAAACATCAATTTGTTGTTAATGTTTTTAAATAATATAATTAAAAACTAGACATTAAACATATTTATATGAATATAAATAAATTATTTATAAATATTTTTTTATTTTTTAATTAGTTAAAACATATTGATAATCAATAATATGTTTTTTTAGTAAAGTTGATTTATGTTTCAAATAATGTTTTCTTCTGTGAACCTCATGTAATACTAAAAGAAATTTTAGAATCATTTTTATATTTTATTTGATAAAATTAAATTCATTTTTGAATTTTTTATGTTGATGTTTTTATATAATGAATGTTTGGTCTTTTTCATAGAACCAAAATTTTATGATGAATTCTAAAAATACTGTTTTTTAGTTAAAAATGATTGTTCGTTTAAATTTGTATTAATTTTAAAATACATTTCAATTTTTTAAGGACACAATAGATTCATTATAATTCTATAAATAAAATTTTGGTATATATAATCAATCTCACTTTGAAATTTTATATAATAACATAATGATCATTTGAACTTCTTTCAACTCTAAAAACCTGTAATATCTTCCCGTCAATGGGACTAGCATTAATATAACATTTTCTGAAACAATGAATTGATTTTAAAAAAAATGAGATAAAACATTTTAATTAGTATATAATTTATATTCTAATTAAATATTGTTATTTTTTTCCAATTTGATTAGTAAAAGTGGTTAGAATTAATCACAGGGATTATTGTCAAATTAAGATTAATTAGGGACTAAACATTAATCTTAGGAGCCCAAATGACCAAGAAACGTTTAATAAACCTATTTTATGGAAATATTACTTCCATATAAATCCCATTGTTTATTTAGGTTGTGTTTTATCAATATTTCATAGTTAGATCATTTTTTCAACTAACATCTTTTCAAAACATCAAAGTGAGTCCTTTTCCTTCCCAATAAAAGGCAACCACCTCTCCCACATGCTCACACATATAAAAACTAGTATGTTCAGTCAATATATACACAATAAACATCCCATAAATCATAATTTACTGGTATAATCCAACCCTTGTGCAAAATGATATCCAAGGATGACTTTTTTCATATTACAAAAGGAGTTACACGATTAAGAGGTAACAACTTCTCAAAAGTCAATTATTTGATTTTACTTATCCACCCAATCCAATTTATTTATTACAATATTTTATGAAAGAAAAAATAACCTCAATTTAATAGAAATAATTATTCAATTTTTTTTAAATCTAAACTAAAACACACCACTGTCTAATGGGTAATGAACCTACAGTTTATGCGTATGATGAATTACCACGAAACTAAAAAAGGATTTTTCATTTTTACTTTCATCCTATCATGGTGGACATTATAATGGACACTGTGTTTCTATATGTTTTATATTATATTTATTATTTTATTAATATTATATATTATTTTTTCAACACATATCTTTTTTACTTTCAATTTGGTGTTAATATGATAATTTCATTTGAGGAAGTCTTCACTACCAACCATTCTAAGTGATATAAATTTTTCATACACAACATGGATAGTATTAAAGATGGGTTTTGTGAATATAAAATCTATATTTGATATGATAAGTCAACTATAAAAATTATATATATACATATATACATATATTCATTTTTCTTTCTTACTCATAATATGAATGTTTAATGGAAATAGAGTTCATACGTATGTATGAACTACATTATCCATCAACGAACTATTCCATTTCATACATATATATTATATATATTATTATAATACACATATATTATATTTAAATGAACTGTATATCATGTTTTACATTCTATAAATAATAATAAAATGTTTATGTACGAATTATATAAAAAATTAAGACACCTACGATGAATAAAGAAAATATTACCTGAACTGAAACCTTGACATGAGATTTTTCACAAGTGGGTAATACAAGGTCGTATTAAAACCATATATGGTATTATATATAAGAATATGGTTTTTTAAAATATTTATAATAAATTTATCATTTTTATATTGGTTGTTTTAATTAGTACGACGAGAGTTAAGACATAAGGTAATGGGATTCCTTCTCAATTTTTATTTCCGTGAGATACATTATTTATTCACTACTCATTCCTATTATGTGGCCTTATACTTACCATAGATGCAATAAATAAATCATGCAGTTAAATTTATGGGTATTTACATATCAATTATATGAACAATATTTCATGTGGTTTATTTTTGAAAATATAACAAATCGGTAAAATAGTTTCATCTCAAGTGTCCTTATTTGAGACTGAAGTTTTTTTATTCACCTAAATTTTTTTAGGTCTATATAATTATTTGTTTCATGATATATCATGAATATACCTCTTTTAATCCCTAGAACAAAAAATTGCATTATCGGTGCTCAAAACGGGCTTTAATAGCGCTAAAAAAGTGTCGTAATGCTCAGTGCTGATAATAGGGCCTTTATCAGCGCTAAAAAGCACTGATAAATGTATCATTTATCAGCTCTAAAAAAGAACATATAAAGGGAGCCTTTATCAGTGGTAAAACATGCTCATAAATGGAACCTTTATCAGGGCTAAACATGCACTGATAAAGGGAACCTTTATTAGTGCTTCATTATATCTGATAAAGGAACCACTTATCAGTGCTAAAAAGCACTGATAAATGCCCTGCCTGGTGTAAAATAAAACTCTACAATAGCACACCCAAATAAGACCTGTAAAAAAATAAGCATATCAAAATGTATACTAATACAAAATCAACTCATATTTCATTAGGAAATTACATCAATAATACACATACATCAAGTATACCCATACTATAATAACACATAATTTATATGTTAAATAAATAAATTAATAATTCAATTCTGAATTCATGGGGTAGGGGTGTTCAGGGGTTTGGGTAGGTTGTCCAAGGGGGTATGGGGTGTGTAGGGGTGGGTGGGGGGGTTTTCCAGTGTGGTGGTGGTGTCAATGGTGGTGTTCATGAGGTTGGATGGGGGGGATTTCTAGAAGTGGGGGTGTCTAGGGGTGGGGTTCCTAGTGGGTGGGGTGGTGTCTAGGGGGTGGGGGCGGTCCAGGAGGTTAGAGGTGTCCAAGGGGTTAGGGAGGTGTCCAGGGGAGGGGGTGCTTGTCCATGGGGGTGCTGTGTCCAGGGGGTGGGTGTGTCTAGGTGGTGGGGTAGTATCTAAGAGGGGTGGGTGTCGTAGAGGGGTTGGGGCCATCAAGGGGGTTGGGTGTGTCCAGAGGGTGGGGCAGGGTGTCCAAGGGTTGGGGGATTTCTAGGGGTGGGGTGTCTAGGGGGTGGTGGTGTCCAGGGGGTGGGTTGGTGTCCAGGGGGGCACTGTCTAAGAAGAGGGGTGGTGTCAAGGGGTTGGGCGCGGTCCAGGTGGTTAGGGGTTTTCCAAGGGGGGTGGGGGTGTCCAAGGAGGTTGGGCTGGCTATCCATGTGGGAGGGCGTGTTCAGGGGGTTGGGGTCGTCCAAGGGGTGGGGGCCATACAGGGGTTGGGGTGTCTAGGGGTGGGGGTGTCTAGGGTGGTTGGGGGATGTCTATGGGGTTGTCCAGGGGGTGGGGTGGGGTCTAGGTGGGTGGGGGGATTTCCATGAGGTGGGGGTGTCCATGAGTGGGGTGTGAAGGGGTTGGGGGTGTCATGGGGGTGGGGTGGTGTGTAGGGGGGTTGGGGAAGTCTAGGGGGTGGGGGAGGGGATGTCCAAGTGGGGTGGGGGTGGTCCAGGGGGTTGGGGGGAGGGGCTGTCCATGTAGGGTGGGGGTGGTGTCCAAGAGTGTGGGTGTGGTTTTCTGTGGGGGTGGGGGTGTCTAGGGGGTGGGGGTGTCCCGGTGATGGGTACTGTCTAGGAGGGGTGGGGGTGTCCAGGGGTGGGGGTCGTCTATGGGGTTAGGGTGCCTAGGGGGTGGGCGGGGGGAGGGGGATATCTAGGGTGGGGAGGGCTATCCATGGGGGTGTCCAGGGGTTGGGGTGGTGTTTGGGAGGAGGTTTCTGGTGGGTTGGGGTGCTGTCAAGGGGGTTTTGTGGTGTCTAGGGGGTGGGGGCTTAAATTGTTTTAATGGAATGAATTTCAAGGATTTTAAGATCATTGGTATTTTTAAAATGGTTTTGTAATAGTGTTTATTCCAATATTATGTGTTTCTTTATAAAAAAATGATTTTGGTGTGTATGGTAGGATGGGGGATTTCTGTACATCATTATTGTTTTCACAAAATATTCGAACCATTTTAACAAAAAGCGAGATACCATGACTGATATTAGACACACCATGCCTCATATTAAGGTTTGGTTGACTCGTACACATAAAAAATGTCACATGGATCATTTTCCTAAAGTATCAACAAAATCTGAATGCATTTTCTCTATTTTCCATATGTTAGTTGTTGTTTTCACATAAAATTCTGTCAATTTAAACAAAAGATAGACAATTTTAGTGATACCAGCCACACCATGCCTCATATTGAGGCGGGTTGACTCGTACACGTCACACATGACCCATGTATCATCTTCCTAAAGTATCAACACAATCAGACTATGTTTGGTCTGTTCTACGTAAGTCAATTGTTGTTTTGACTTAAATTTTTTACAATTTTAAACAAAAGAGAGGAACTTTGGGTAATACCGACCACACCGTGCATCAGATTGAGGTGGGGTTGACTCATATAGGTCACCGAAGTCCCACAGATCATTCCCCTAAAGTATCTACGCAAGATGAGTGGTCTACATAGGGGTATTATTAGTAGAATCAAACCAAAGATACATCCACTTCTTGCTTCTCCCTGATCTCCTTCATCACTTTTGTGCTGTACAGAACTCATTTCTCTAGTTCCTTCATCTTCCTAGGATATTTGTCGAGTGCCTCTCTAAATGTATCATGAATCATAAGAAAATGAAATGTTATATGTCTATACCTATCAAAATCATATTAAATTCCTTGGAGTAATGGGCTATCCTTGAGGTACTTATGAATGATAGCGCCTACTGAGATGAGATTTTCATCACACACCTACTGCAGGTGGGTGCTACTAACCCTACATCCTTGAAGATAACTACCTTAATATATTATTATATGTAACCAAACCATAGAAAAAATCATAGAACACTAGTATAGCCAACCAAAGCTTAATATTACATGTTGAATTCCCCCAAACAACTAGAGTTCAGTATATGAATTAAACAACATAAATTAATGAATTTAATAAAAAGAGATTAAATACAATTCAACAAAAAAATGGAAAATAATCTATGACCTACATAGAAGGATCGGACATATGTTAATTCAACATTGGTATTCACCTGAGACTTTGTATTCCAAACTAATCTCTACCTTTTCCTAGTCCACCAAGGACTCTATGAAATTTTCCATCATCTGTATAATACATGACATGTATGTGAAGATCCCTTATATGGATGATTATTAAAATACCAAATATGACAGACCAAAAACACCATTAATAAATCATAGAGAGTATTCAAGTCACTAAATAGAGGTATTCCAAACAAGATATGAGATGTAATGATAAACAAGGATATCCCAAATATACTCATAAAAGTCTCTGAGTCAAAAAAATGTCTCAACTAATTCTAGTTATAGATCCACTCAAGGTTTCAAGGTAAAATTCAATTGAGAGGAAATGCTACCCAAGCTATAATTCCAATGACAACACTCATCCTAGAGGTCACACTCATCTGATCTAGCCAAGAAGAATCACATATAAAAACAATGAGGGTTCACATGAGATATACACTCCATCATACCAATACCATATCAAAAATATCATCTCATGATATAAATAGAGGTTGTCAAAGCCCAAGGATTAGTGGGGGTACTAGATTCTACTACAATAACCCTCCAATATAGGGGATTGACACTTGTGTAAATATTGGTCATGCCAATTCAATAAACCCAACGTAGGAAAAATGCATTGGAAATAAGGTTATCTTTAGGCCTCTTAGAGGTATACAGAATACTAGTAACTATGTGACATGTGGTCCATTTATCAAGACCATATTCCATACTAACATCCAGAAATGTGAACTGAGACCACTCATTATTGAATAAGAGTACTTGAAAACTGAGAGTGTTTATTCGAGATACACTCTCAATCTGACTGATACACTATATGAAAGACCAGATCTCTATACAAAGAGAGGGGGTTAATTTCTAAATCTTGCAAGTGGACAATAGACACTACATGAAATATCCTCCAATATAGGGGATCCATGCACATGTAAATGTCGTTGATTCAAATTCTACAAACACAATATAGGGGAAACAAGAATGAAATGAGGATCATTCCAAGTCCCTTGAATTGATTCATGTTCCAAGTTGTTGAGGGGTACGACTTCCAATGAATGGGAACTAATTCCACAATAACCCTCAAATATGTTGACTAAGACAACTCAATCAAGAATAATGGAACTCAACGACACTACCCTGATCATTATGGAGATATAGAGGGGCCATCATAGTTGGACGAGGTCATGAAGCTACATCAAGACCTCATAGGAATATGCCAAGGGAACACAATCTACCAATACTAGTCCATGGAAGTTCAAAATTATAACAAAAAAACTGAAATAAATTGAAATGATGCTAAAAAATATCATCAAATGAGGACATGATGTGTCCCTAGGGGTATATGGACTCTCTACAAATAACTAGCACTACCCATGTATCATTTTCACATGGAGTGATTAGTGATTCCATCTATGGAATGTGCAATGACCATTCACAAATTATTCATTGAATCATTGGCCAAATTAGAATTTAAAAGATGAAAACCTGTAGAGTAGGGAGAGAAATTTCCAAAAATAAACTTAAAAGAATACGTGGTAGACATTCCTAGAGAGATCGCACCTGCAATGGAGGGATAGAAGAAGCATCGAGCGGTCAGGGAGACTCTTGTTCTATGTCGGGAGGGGAAGGCGTGACCTCAAGAGGGGTAGGTTCATTGGAGGATCCAAAAACTATATAGAAATGGAGTACTTGGGTTTGTGGGGATTAAGGTCTAGTGGGGAGGTAGATAATTATGGTTTGTGGGGAGGAGGATCTGTGGAAGGGGTTTAAGGGGAGGATAAGGAGTTGGGCTAGCGGCGGAGTAGGGATTGCTGTAGAGGTTTGGAAAAGAGAAGATCTGGGGGGAGGTGTCGTAGGGGTATATTACCACGAGAGGATGAGGGTGTGATAAACTGAGGATATTGTGTACCCAATTTTATAAAATGGGACTACGGTTTTATGAGCGCTAGAAAACTGCTGATAAAGGGACCCTTTATCAGTGCTATAATTTTTGCACTGATAAATGGATTCTTTATCTGCACAAAAACATTATCACAGATAAAGGGATTCTTTATCCTCTATTTTGTAACACTGATAAAGGAAAACATTACCAGCAATTAAATTTTATCACTGATAAAGGGCCGCTTAATCTGTGCTTTTTCACGCGGATAAAGCGCACCCTTTATCGGTGCTAAAAACACTAATAAAGAACCCCTTTATCAGTGAAAAACACTTAGCACTCAAAAAGGGTTCCATTATCAATGCTTTTTTCTCACTAATAAAGGGAATCTTTATCAGTTCTAGAAAATCACAGATAAAGGAAACCATTATCAGTGCTTTTAATTAGCGCTCATAAAGTTTTACCTTTATCAACGCTTTTTTCTTAGCGCTTATAAAATGTGGTGCTTCCCTTTACCATTTATATAGTGTTGAATGATATTATAAGATTCATGAAATTTCATTTTCATACATGGATTTTATTATCCCAAGTTACCCATTGATAATAATTTATTGAAATTGTCTCATTGGCTTTCAGGATTGTTTATGTTTATGTTTCCATTGATGAAATATTACAACCAATATCTCAAGATGTTCATAAATTTTATTACCCTCTTTAAATCCATTCTATAATCATGTAATGGTACCATATTTATACTATTTGGTTCATATTTTAGTTAAGAATGTTTTTTTTAAAATCCTCATTTTACCCTCTCTTCATTTGAAAAACCATGTTCTCCAGAATAATGTTTCCATATATATTCTGCTAATATCATACGATTATTAAAAATAATTTTCACCATTTTTTTATTCATCAATTCATTTAAAGTAATCTTCTATTTTTCATTCTGGACAAGGTAATTTTTATCCCTTTTCCATGAAAAAAGAAATACTCCATTTACCACGTATGACATGTATGGATTTATCCACTGTCAATCATTTGAAGATTTATTTTCTTGTTTAAAGGTATATTTTATGATTTTTTTTAAAAAATATTCAAAAAAATATTTTCTAAACCACTTTGAATCCCATTTTATATGTTTCTATAGAAAATGATTTTCAAAACATTTTCAAGATCTAATTATATGCTTTCAAAGAAATATGATTCCAAATGGGTTTCAAAGCTTTATTTGTTATCTTTCATTATTATTTTCCAAATTGTTTCATTCAAAATGTTTTATGAATTAAATATACTTATCAAATAAGAATGGATATTTAGCTATATAAATGTTATCAAAATTCTCTTTCATGTTATTTTCCATCTAATATGACATATGATGATGTTAATTAGTAATTTCTAGGAAATTATCTAATGGATGAATTCATATTATTTCTTGAATGGTTAATGTTATGATGCAGTAGTTCTTAAGATGCTCATTTATATTCCATAGGTTTTATGCTTTTGAAACCCAATTCATTTCATTGGTTATCCTCCCTTAATTTTTTGTGAATCCTATATCTTCATATAGGTTATGATGTGAGGAAATGTTAATGATATCTATTTCATTTCATGGGTTATGATTTGATATTTATAAAACCAATCTATTTTTATATGTCATGATATGATAAAAGTTTTATTATATTATTGAACATGTATTAATCATTTTATTATAAGATAGGGGGACTTATATGTTCCTCCAAATCATTGGGATACAATGGATAGTTCTTAATTATAATTGTTATGTGTGAACCTGGTTACATGTTCACAATTTCTACATGCATGAGGTTACATGTCCATACATTTATGTGTGAACCTGAGTACATGTTCATGATTTCATGATTGAACCTTATTACATGTTCACAATGTAATTCATGGACCTGGTTGCATGTCCATATGTTTAGCTATGAATCTAACTACATGTTCATAATGTTTTCTGTGATCATTATTACATGTTCAAAAAGTAATGTATGGACATAGTTTAACGTCCATAAGGTTATTTTTGAAGTTTATTACACATTAAAATGTTATATATGGAAATACATTCATATCAATAAGTTGATGCAGGGGCCTGATTTCATGTCCTTAACATAATTAGTACCCATGTTTCTGCTTATACAAGTTCATAATGTTATAATGAAATGTGTATGCCACGAATTCCATGTTTTATAACTATGTTATTCTTTCATGGTGTATGTTCTTTATTTCATTATGATTCATGAATTATGATCATCCAAAATTTATTTTGATAACTAATATGTAGGTTATGATCTTCATATGTTATGCTCATTTTCTATACCCTTTTATTCATGTTATGCTTATGAATATCATTTATTTATCTTACTAAGAATCTGAGATCACACCATTCTTATGTTTCATTTCCCCGGTTTTTGATGATATGTGTAAGGTAGAACTAATAAATTTAGAGATCATTATTGGACACTTTTCAGATATTTCACCAAGATAGAATATTTTGTTACATTGTTTCTGAAGAAACAAAACTATTAGGGTCCTCAGTATTGTATTTTTTGTAATGTACTAATTATTTATCTAAGATAATGTAATATCCATGTATGTTAAGGATGGGTCACATCATTTTGTATAAATATAAAGTTTTAGTCCACCTTTTGAAACTAGTTTGAGAAAACATTTGTGATATCTCTTGGTATATTTCTACGGATATGTCTTATGATGTTTGTAAGGATATGTATAAGGATGGGTCATCATTTAGAAATTTTTTGTAGAATTTTGGAAAAGGGTAAAGTGAGTTGTTTTCAAGGAATAACACTATATATGGATATTATTAATGGATGAGGCTATAGAATAGATGTACGAAGGGGTAAAAAAATATAACAATATGTCCTGATGATAACTCAAGGTAATTTGGTACATGATAATAGGAATTTCTACAGACCATGTTTGAAACTACTAGGGAATATTTGTTTGGAATTCACAAACTCTTCTTGAACCATCATGAAGGATTAAAATATAATTTGGAAATGAATAAAAAAGTGTAAACTTATTCTATCATAGATTAAGTAAGGATTCATAATTTAGAGATCGTGTAACTAACTATTTTCCTGACTGTGTGGTTTTCTTCAATGATCATTAATGCTCATACTATACATCTCATTTTATTCAATGGAAAGAACTATAAGGAAAATGGATAAAATTGAATGTTTTAGATAAAGAATGCATTTGAAATAGGAAAATTGTTTTCCCAAGTGGAAATCTCATAAGAATAATCCAGATGGGTGATGTGTATTGGTTATAATTTTACAGATAAAGAATCTGAAAACGAACTATGAATGGTATGTGATATTCATAAAGTATTATTTTTATTGGTCCTATGAATATGAATATATGGACATTGAGGAACTATAATACATGATTTATTTTTCATATTATATGAATGAGTTTTTATGGTATATGTAGATGAATCCTGATTAATGGTTTAAGAATAAATTTGGAATAATGATGTATTTATGTTTTGGAAATAAAAGATTATGCTTTATGAATCATGAAATGAATAAGTATTTTCAGTATAATTTTTTATTAATGATTGAAAAGGAGATATTTAATGGTGATGAAGTGAAATAAAATTGATTTAATGGAAAGGTTAAATTTGCATTATGGGAAGGTGACCCCTAATTTATACATGAAATTGAGATAATGATCGTTGGAGAATTATAAGTTGGATATAAATAAATAAATTTGACGGTACGAATTACCTTGGAAATGATTATTGATAATGTAGTCTATGTCATCAAAGATGTAGTTTAAAAACTCTTGTATTTAAATTAAATACCCTCTAATCATTGGATGAATTAAGAATGCATGTTTACAAAATTTATGTAAGGTTATTCAGGTTATTACCTTGTTTCATGGGAATATACAATGAAGGTATTCCCTTGTTTTGAATGTTACACCCACGAGAAATGTTTTGATATATGGGGGATCAATATTTATATGATTTCATGTCATTAATTATAATTATTTAGATTTCAAATATTTATATGGGTTATAAGGTTGAATATTTATAGAATGTTTATGTTAAACTTCAAATGAACTCACTATGTTTATAGTGTCATCTCTCTATATGTAGATTTATGATTATTGGATACCATGTTCAAAAACAATTTGTGATGGTGATAACTGATGTGATGGCATATCGGGGTTCTCATGACCTGTCAGTACATCAGGAATGAAAATTTAAACTATATTTTTATAGAAATGGATTAAGTGGGTCAACAAAAACCAATGTCTGATGTACTCCTAAAAACATGAAAGTATATATTTTTAGGAAAATAATTAAATATTAAGAAAAAGGATATTTAAACAAAAAATCTTATCCTGGTACCTCAATTTTCTATAAATCAGCTTTCTTTTAGATCATTATAGATATAACCCTTTTTGATTGTTAACTTCCCCTAGACCGTGTCCTTTATCATTATCCATATTAACTTGAATGTTAAATTTTATTCAATTTCTATATTTTCACTTCAAAAATATGTTATCTTATGTGGAAGCCTTGTTATATGTTACTCTATGTAACCATTATGGTTTCAACATTCCCTTTTTACGTGATGTTTTACTATCCATTTTTACAATGTTAGTTTCTATGATAGAAAAAATCAATTATTAAATTGTTGATAACCTAGATGAATTTCAAGGGAGAAATTCAATTTCAATGGGGTAGAATATAACACCCCAGGATTTTTTGAATTATTTCTTTTCGAAGGAATTTAACATATACGATATTATTCATTCTATATAACAGTAAAAATATTTTATTTAATATTAAATCAGAATGTTTGTATTGAATTATATGCAATACCAAGTTAATCATTCCTTACACATATCATAATTTTTATCTTGCTCCACATGAAACACTGAAATTAGCATGTGTTACATACAACAAAAAATTTCCACAATATATTTTTTAACACACATGACCGAATTTTACCAAGAAATAGTATACCATTAAAATTATATTATTTAATATAATAATATATAACCTAGACATTAAATTGCAGGTTATAAATAGTATTATAAAATTTATGAGAATATATATATTTTACACAATATAATATGAATTCATTGGTTACCAATTAATTATAAAATAAAATTAGTGTCGATTGAACAATAATTGTATTATTATTATTTTTATGTTCACAAAGATGTTTTAGCCAATGATTTAAATTATCTTTTATGTATTAAAATTACCTAATTCAGACATTACATTGACATTAAATATAATTTTTCTTTATTAAATGAAGCATCAACTTGGCATATGTTACACGGAACAACGACTTGGCGTTTGTTAAACAGAACACTGATGTTTCTACAAAACATCCTTTTTTATTATTATTTAAATCAGATAATTATAACCTAGAAATTAAATTTATTTATATGAATAATAATAACTTATTCTCAAATATTTTTTATAATTTTTTTTGATAAATCAAATTGATAATGAATGGTACGATTTTTTCTAATGTCCTTTTATGTTTTGATATACTATTTTCTTAAATAATCCACTTTTAATAATAAATTAAATTTTAGACACATTTATAAATTTAATATTATAAAATAATCTTCATTATTAATTTATAATCTAAAAATTATCTTCTGGTTATGTTTTGGTGTTTTTCAGAGAACATTTATTTTTGGAAGAATAGTTGAAAATGTTGTGTTGTAGTTAAAAATTGCATTTTTGTTTCAATAATTATTAATGATAAAATATATTTTGAATTATTTTAATGTCACGTCCGATAAATTTTACATCTATTAATACATTTTATGTAAATATAATTAACATCACATTGAAATTGAATATAAAAACTTAATAAACTATTGAACATCTTTCTACATTAAAAACCTCATAATTTCATCTCGTCTATGGGATTGTCATTTATCATAATTTTTCGTCTTTTATGAATTAAATTTATAAAATATAAAATATACCATCTATATTAGTATTATATGTATATTATATCTAAATAATGTTAATTTTTTACAAAAAATATTATCAAAAGTGATAAAAAATAATCATAGTGATTAAGGTGACATTAAACATAATTAAGGACTAAACCTTAATATTAGGGGCCCAAAATTTCCTATAAACTTGTCAAAAAAACCTTTTAATTGACATATGTAATCCATATACCTTCCATAAATGATTAATGATTGTTTTATATTCCTTTTGTTCGTCAGATCATGTGTAAATCTAACTTGTTTTCAAAAATTCAAAGTGAGTCATTTTCCTTCCATATAAATGGCCACCAACTATCCCACATTCTCACACCTAAAAAACCAATTAAAATTGGAAAATAACTAACCAATAAACTTCCCAAGAAATCATCCCTTTGTCTTATAACTCGTATATTTTGAATAATTTAATCCATGGAATCCACTTCACACAAACCAAAACGAGTTACCCGATTAAGAGCTAATGTCTTCTCCCAAGTCATTTATTTTATTTTCCATCTCCACCCCTCACTAAAATTATTCAGTTTTTCTATAATTTAACAATTATATGTAATATATAATAATTTATTCTACTATGGTTTTGACCTACACTTACACACACATCTACATAACAGGTTACAAATATACTCTTTATGTGTATGGTGAACTACCACCTCACAAAACGATGACTGGAAAATTTTCTATACTGCCAATAATGGTGGAAAATATGATGAACACTATGTTTATATATGTTAATATACTATATTTATTATTTATTTATTAGTATTTATTCCTTTTAATAAACATATCTTTTTACCTTCTATTTCATGTTAATATGATAATTTTGTTTTCTGAAGTGTGGACTACCACCACCACAATGCAATATGATTTGGTCATACACTATATATATTTTATTTAGGATTTTTTGTGAATATATAATCTATATCTGATATAATAAATATAATTTAATTATGATATATATACACACTCATATATATATTCATATATTCATTCTACTTTCATTCTCTCAACATGACAATTAAACGAAGATTGTGTTCATGTGTATGTATGGCCAACCGTCTCTATGAATGGGGGATTGAATCTCATACAATTATATTATAAAGATTATTATAATTCACATATAATGAATACAAATTATATATCTATATATATCATCATTTAAATTTTAGTAATCCTCAAATAATGTATAAGTAACAAATATATAACAAATTAGGAAACATGTGAAGAATAAAATGAATATTAAATAAAATGAAAAATTAACATAGTATTGTTAAAAACTGGGTAATATAAGGTCATTATCAAAAAATGTAATAAATTACATATAAGAATATGGTTTTGTAAAAAATTTATAAAAAATATATTCAATATACATTTGGTTTCAATGAGTATGATGGGTGTCAAGACACAAGGTAAGAAGATTTCTTCTCACATTTAATTTCTATCAAATACATTCTTCATTCACCACCCATTCATTTTATGTATGGTTTATACATCCCATTGGTGTAATAAATGATTCAATATTTTAATATATGGGTATTTACATATCCAGTATATCACTTTTATTTCATTGGGTTTATGTTTCAAAAGTTACCAAATCAGAAAAATAGTTTTGTCTCAGTATTCCTTCTTTGAGACTCTATTTTTTTATGTTCCTAAATTCATTTAGTTTTGTGTATATTTCAATTTTAAATTCTATACAATGAAAATCCATATTTTAGTGGTATTCTTTGATTTATGAAATTTTCCTTTCATAAATGGAGACCAAGATCGCATTTTACCGAGTGAAAATAGTTTATTGGAAAAATCAAATATCTTTTAAAGATTTTTTATGTTTATGCTTCCATTGATGAACTCTTACAAAAACATATCTCATGACACTCATTAGTTTTCGTCCCATATGGTTATTTATTTTATATACCTGTATTGGTACCATATTTCTACTCATTGGTATATAATATATTTAAAAAATCATTTTTAAGAAAGTCCAACATCAACCTCTCTTTGATGAGATACAATGTTCTCTAAAAAATGATTCCATGTATATTATACTAATATAGTATGGTCATTTAAATAAATTTAAAACCATTTTTTCTTTCACCCATTCTTTAAAAGGAATCGTCATGTATCTTCCTAAATAGTGAATATTTCTGTCCCTTTTACCATTCAAAAGGAATATTCTTTTTACCTCATATGAAATGAACATCTTTATCCACCTTAAATACTTTGAAGCTTAATTTTCATGATTAAAGGATAATTTTTAAGAAGGAATTTATTGAAATAGACTTTCAAAGAAATGTTTTTCAAAAAAAATTTCAGATCCTTTTATATGTTTTTCTGAAAATTGTTTTCCAATTTTATTTCAATGCCTATTTATATTATTTAAAATAAAAATATTCCCTAATGATTTTTAATGATATATTTATAACATTTAATATTTATTTTAATGAAAATGTATTTCAAAAGGATTAATGTTTAAAAGAGAAATATAAAATAATAAAGGATATTTAACATAAGGAATGTATTCAAAATCTCATTCAATGTTATTTCCCATATAATATGACATCTATTAATGTTTATTAATCTGTTCAAATAAAACTATAAAATTGATCTATTAATATTCTTTCAAAAATTGTTATTATTGTGATAGAATGATTCTTATGATACCCATTTATATTCAATGGGTTTATTATTTGGAAAACTTATTCTCTTCATGGGTTATGCTTAAATTATGTTATTATTAAACCAACCACTTTTCATAGGTTATGATGTAATGAAATATTAATGATACTCATTTCATTTCATTGGTTATGATTGGATATTTATAAAACCAATATCTTTTAACTGGGTATTACATGGTGAAGGTTTTATTATCTTGTGGAACATGTATGGATGATTTTATTAAAAGATTGGTGAGACCTGTATCTCCCTCCTATGAATTGGGAAAATATGGTTTACTCATTAGTATAAATTTTATGGAAGAACCTGATTACAAGTTAACAATGAATGCATTGAACTGGTTTTATTTCCATAAAATTATTCGTGAACATGATTAAATGTTCAAAATATTTTGAGTGAACCTTATTACATATTCACATTGTTATAAATGGACTTGGTTGCTTGTTCATAAGTTTATACATGAACCAGAATTCATGTTCACAATGTAATGCGTGAACCAGATTACACATTCCAAAATTTATGTGTGGATCTATTTTGATGTTCTGAAGGTTTTTTTTGAACTTGATTACACATTTAAAATGTTATGAATAGACCTAGACTTATGTCAATAAGTTGTGGCGTGGGCTGGATTTCATGTCCTTAACTTAATGAGTGAACATGATTTTACTTTTTCTTGTTCAAAATGTTACAAAAAATAGTTCATGTAACAAGTGACATGTTTTATTCCTATGTTATTATTTCATAACTTATGTTCTATATTTCCTTTTGATTCATTTATTATGAACTATAAATATTTATTATGATCTCTAAAAAGCAGGGTATGATCTTAAGATTTTATTATAAATTTCCATATCCTTTTTTATGTTATTCTAGTGAATTTACTTTATTTTCCATACTGGGTATCTAATATCACCAATTTCTTTGGTTTCAATTCCCCAGGTAATGATGAATTGTTTTATATGGAAGTAAAAATATTGGGGAAATTTTTTGGATATTATGAAGAACTTTCAATAAAATAGTATATTTTGTTTCTATGTTTCCAAAGATAGTAATATCTTATCATCCTCAGGAATGTATGTTTTTTAATTTAATTAGTATTCATCTAAAATGTTGTAATATCCATGTATGGTATGCAAGTGTCACTATAAGTAAAATTATGTACATTAAAACTAGTTAAAATTTTCATCGTAGTTAATGACTTGATGTTTTTTAAATTGTTGTGAAGATATTTGCATCATTTAAGTATTGACATTCCCATCCATGACATGTTTCTCATTAAATACCCTGTTAAAATAAATAGGGTTTAAATCATCTATATGATCTTCCAAAATGCATAATTGGTATTGGTATATGGACTCAGTTTCAAAATTAATGTCTTCATCATTCCTTATCAAATCGGTGTCACATACTGCATTCATGAAGGCTAGATGATCGTTATTATCAATGTAAGTCCCTAGACATCTGCTTCTACATCCTATACAAAAAATGTTATTTATTTTTTTCTATAAAAATTAATTGAAAAATATACAATCATTTACATAGGATAATCATTTCCAATCTAATATCTCAAAGAAAAGTACTACAATTACAAATTATCAAAGGTAAAATAATATATAAAATGGAAGTGATAATAATTTTCTCGCGCTATCTCCTTGTCGATGCTAAACACCCTAGAAACATTAAATGTTCCAAAAATGATTTTATTGATTACATATGGAGTGAAAAAAATCCCAATGATTTTAAAACAAATAAAGTCAACATTCATTTTTGGATATAACTATTCAAAATAATTATGAAAATATTTTTGAAAATACCTTAGGAAATATATTGAATATAGTTATAATATTGAAAAATTAGTTTTGAAAACAAATTTATAAATATAGTATAAATTGAAAAAGGATTTGAAATTAAATTGAAAATAAATTTTGGAAATAATTATAAAACTACTTATGCCATTAAACCCCTTGATATTTATCTTTTTAAAATAATTTTACTTTTCAAAGTTATTTAATTCCATTAAAAATAATTACATTTCTAAAAATATTATAATTCACTTGAAAATACATTCACATTGAAAGTGAAGTAAAATAATCCATTGATATTTTAGTAGATAATATGCATGATATTGAAAATAAAACAATGGAGCCACTTTAAATATATAAGGATATCATGTCCAACCCACATTCCTTAAGAGTGGGTTCACTCCTCACTACCCTTTCATTTTTATACTATCAATGTCACAATATTTAAAAAACCATTATCAAATTTCATTCTTTATATATAAATTTCTAAATGATGTTTTTTATTTAACAAGGTAATAATTCATTATAAACATTTATAGTTATTTTTCTATATAAAAATAGAAATATTATCTTCCTTAAGAAAATAAATTGTGAGATTTTGTACAACTAAAATTCAGTTAATTTATCCTTTTCATGGACTGTTACTAATAATAATCAACCATTTATAGGAAAATTAATTCATCAAATCAAAAAATAATTTACATATATGTGAAAAGTTTAAAATTTTAAAACTCATTCATTAATAATTTATTTTATTTATTCAAAATTTCATGATTTTACACAATAATTATTAGGTAAAATATATCATCATTTAACATAAAATAATTGGAATATTAAATTGAAATAATAAATAAATAATAAATATCTAAAATTTCTTACCTCAAAAAACCACATGTATAATAAATAATACAATTAAAATTCTAATGCGTAATATTTTTAAATATAACGTTTCATTTATGTATCATATGAGAATTATAAAGTTAAGAAAATTTATACAATGAATTTAGATTTAATTATCTTGAACATGAAATATTACTTATTTCAAATAATGCAATGTTAATTAATGGTATATATATATATAACTTTATATACACTAATTGAAATTATAACATTCTTGAATATATCATATTATTTATTTTTTGTATAAAATATAATAACATAACATAATTTTGTACGTAAGAGTAATTTTTTAATTAAAAATTTCATAAAATAATTCAATTAATATATATATATATATATTTGTATATATTTGTAAATTATTATAGTTTCATTAAACAATTATAAGTAAATAAAAATATACCATTAACTAATAATTTTTAATTAAAAATTATATTTCACACATATAAATTATTAAACTATCATTTTCAAAATATACATTTAATCTCTGCTCAACAGGGAAATTTCAAATTGAGTAAGTCGAATGATTTGTAAAGAATTTCCTTTTCATTAAAATCATGAATTTATCCCCAATTGATGTTATATATATTTATTAACATACATAATTGGTATTAAAAAACATACTTAAATATAAATTGAATGTTCATACAAAATTATAAGTAGATCCATATATGATTTGAAGATCAGAAATATGAATATGTATATAAATAAACCTAGGTATGTGATTTTAAAATTGAAATAGTTTGTCTTTAAATTAAATTATCTTGAATGTTAGAATAATGATATAAATATATATATGTGTGTGTGTGTGTTTTTATAATATATTAATATATATAATAAACCTATAAAATTACATACATGATTATAAAGTAGATATTCATAGTGTATACATCATAATACCTATTTATATATATCAAGGAAAAAAATAAAAACAACATAAATATATAAAATTCATGAATTTTCATCATTATAAAAATTTAAAAATTGAAATAACATATATATATTTATAAAATATGTAATTTTAAAAAAAATTATATTTTTTTAAATAAAAAATATTCCCTTACATGTGATGGAAAATGAAGGGTAGAAGAGGGAGGTGGTGGGTTCTTCTTCACCAATTAGGATTGTGGCCTTCTGTCTGTTTTGAGTAAGAGACAATGCATCAGAGGAGAATGAAAGGAAATGGCTTTGTCTTGTCTTCCTATAATAAAGGGGAGGGGTGTTCTCCCTAGTTAGATGAAGCATATATATATATATATGTATGTATGTATTCATATAGGTTTGTGGAACTAGAGCCAATGACTTTTATGAAATATGTATATACCATTGTTTTAAACTCCATAATTTATGTTCACATATGTACTATTGAACTTATGATTTGGATTGGGGATTGATAAGATGATGGGTGTGGAAATATCAACTTTAGAATAGTTTGTGGGTGAGGCTGACAGAAATCAATGTGATTTGGTGGTCATGAGGAGGGAGACAACTCAGGAGGATGACGACACCAAGGGGTTGATCACATTGTTGAGGCATGCTAGAAAATATGATCATACTACAAGGGATATACTGGATTATAGGAGATTTACCATTGATGTAAAGTGAGTTCATGAGGTGGAAGATGATTGATATTGATGGGGAGGTTGTGGTGTTCTGATCCAGTAGCTAAAATTCATCTGTATCTAAAATCCTTATACCACCTCAAAATGGGACTTGATGTCCCACTAGCATATAAGATAATATTTGACTTCTATTCTCTATAGTAAAAAACATCCTTAACTTGGGTCTTTAGGCAAACTCACCTTCTTCTTTCACGCACTCGGGTGCGGCCTACCTCATATATGCACACACGGGATTTTCCCAACATAGACCTCATGTGAGTTGAGCTACCTTTTCTGCTACTCGGGTTGGGCTTGGTTGAGGTCTCTAGGTGGTTGACCCTAAGGGGTCCCATAGTGTGTTTAGGGCTCCCTAGAATAGCTGAGAGGGTTTTCTATATTTTTATACAAATTATGAATTTACACACAGTGAGTTAAAGGGAAAAGTTTAAATTTTTTATCATCAGACATTTTTACCTTCAACTACTTCATATTATATAAACCATATTTTTAAAAAAATTATAATATATTATTCTAAAATTAATTTGTTAAGTGATAAATTTCTGAAATAAATTAATTATTCACTTGATTCGTTCAACATTACCACTTTTTAAAATTCATTACAAAATTATTATCAATAATATTCATAATTACATAAATTATTTAATTACATAAGAATGTATCAAAGACACATATTGCATTATTTATATAAGATATAATTAAATATGTGTGTGAGTGTGTGCATGTGATTTTGTGTACTTTGAAAAAAGGTTTTTAATGAATATATATGTCTTTTACTTTTACATATATTTTTCTTTTGTTTGAATGACTCATAAGCTATAAAGAAACAACCATAATTGTTTTCCTATAATTAGTCAACTTGGAAGGTATTTTAATAAAATGACTCCATACATTTTAGTATTTTTCTTGATCTCGTGATTCAAATTCTTCCACATACATTTATTTTAATGAACATCATCTTTAGAGGGGTCCTCCTAATTATGGGTAATGATAAAGCAAGATATAATCAAACTATTGGATTGTTTTTTTTAATTACCCCCTCTTATTCATAATTGATAATGTGTATTTAAAACTCATGAATATTTTATCAAAATAGGCATTCTTATATTGTGTACCATCAACATTTTAAACATATATATTTCCTAACAAACATTATTTTATTCAATCTACTAATAGATATAATTATTTAAAATTTTAGGAATATTAAATTATACCCCCCATTAAAAAAATTGCTTCTTCATAGTTATTTTGTATATAAAAATGACAAAATCACACTCTCTAAGTGTTATTCTGAAGATTCTTTACACCTAAAAATTGATTCATTTTTAACAGAAAAAAATGAAATTTAAATTTAAATTTTTCTTAAAATGAATCATATGTCTATTAATGAATCCACATATCCCAATCATCTCATCTTTCATGAAGGTAAATAGTCAATATTGAGCATTTATATTTTTGATCTCCCTCAAATATCCTAATATCATTACTCAAGAAGAATCTTGTGAATCTTGGTTTTTATTAATGGTTACAATGGAAGGATCATGGGAAAGTATACTCTAAGATTTTTAATTTCCCAACATCATATTGAATATTATTTTTAAAATACACTAAAACTGAGTCTATATTATAACTGTCGATCATGGGACCTTTCAATATACATTGTGTGTGGCCAAAACTAATATACATTGTGATTATGTTTAGGTTGAAAACATGAGGATTCACTAAAATAATTTCAAAGGAAAATATTAATGTGTTTCCAAATATCGAGACATGAAAAAATATTTCAAAATTATATAGGGATACCATACCTATCGAGATAGGTGGGATAATTGTAAATATTGAACATGTCATAAAAAATCCCATGGTACATGTTTATATGTTATTATTGAGGAGGAATTTGGTATCTCATATAATTGATTGTAGTATATTTTAATTTTTCAAATGGTTATGATACCAAAAGTGCATGACTTTATTTTCTGATCATACGAATTTCATATGGAAGAGATAAATGATTTTTTTATATTTTCAGCCCCTCATTCTCAAAACATGTACTTAACTAAAAATAATTAAAGGAGTTCAGGGTTTTATAAATGTAAGTGTACATTATTAGTGAAAACTATATATATATATATACACATATACTTCCCTAAAAAAATGTTTTAACCAAAATGTTATAATCTACAAATTTATCAAAAATATTCCTTTGATACCAACTATAGCGAACTGAGATCCACACTTTCTGATGTGGTAGAATAATTTTTTTATATTATATTTTTATAAATAGGGACAAAAAATTATACATCCATTTTCATCTAAGGACATTTTAGGGTAATGTATTTAATGGAAAAGGGCCAATATTACATATTATCAAAGTTAAAACAATAGTTAAAAAGGTAGTTATAAGTCTTTCCTCACATTTGATCCATATTTTGGCCAAAATCCATGAAACATATAACATTATGACCCAAGTTACCAAGATTTGGTGTATTATTACGTAACTCTGGTGTAACGCCCCGACCCCAGCTACCCAGAGTCGGTGCATTACTTCGTAACATTGCCATGATCACAAAAGATCAAGTCTCGAAAGACCGATTAGTTTAGTAGCCTTGGAAACACTAGATACATTCATAAGTCTTACATTACATCATAAAGTGAAAAACTAATAACAAAGTCTTCATAGTCCACACTCATATCCTCTTCTGACTAACCCTACAGGTCGTTCATAAAATACTTCTTCACATCCTGGAAAATATTAAAACATTGAAAGGGGTGAGCTCAGATGCTCAGTAAGGATAACAAAATTGCGGAAGTTTTCATAAATAAACATTAACATTTAAGGCAATTTATAACAAAAACAAAAGCCTTTTAAACATAAACTTCAACATAATATGGCCAAAGTAAAATGAGATAATTCCATTCACTTCTTCACATGGATATTCTACTCGTCGAATAATCACATGCAATATCAATAACCACTTTCATAATGATGGAATGTATAATGCCAGACATTCTGAAACATTTTGTCAAGGCCTCGGCCAAGACGTCTAAAATGATTAAGGCCTCAGCCAAAACCATAAATCAAATTGGGAAAGGGCCTCGGCCAATTCCACGTCTAGTTGTCTCATGAGACCTACCGATGCATCAAGGAACTATAGCGGGCTCCACCCGTCACTTATTAAGTCCAATACATTCCTCATATGAATAGGTTTAAACATATCATAAACCATAACATAATTGTATCACATAAAACATGCATAAAGGAAACATAACATTTCCACATTTCAATCACAATATATCAATATAACACATTGATATAATAAAAACGCTTTCAAAACCATTTTCAATACCAAAATAAAAGAAAGTTAAAACTTTGTATTTATTTATCATAAAAAAAATGATGGCTTGTAGAGGAAGTCGAAACTCAAATAATGGTCACGGCGACGGAGAAGTCGTTGTCGCAGCATAAGTACAGAAAGAAAAACATTCCCTTTTGTCGTTTAGCAAAACGCTTTGTATAAAAAAGATTCCTTTTGAATAAACGTAAAAGTCAAAGGGGTTTATACACCGTATAAAAGAAAGTTGTGTATAAAACCAAATATGCCTCAATGAAAGGGGATTGAGACGAAGTCCTTAAAAAGATCATTTTTTTAAATAAAGTACATATATAATGTGTATTCACTATAAGTACACATAAATATAGTTAAAATACAAGATAGGACATAATAATATCATGACATAATTTGAAAGTAGGAGATTAACCCAAAGAATAGAAGTTGGGTTAAGAAGTTCCCTTACCTCGTGTCTGACTTGACTCAACCATTCTTTAACCTACTGAATAATAAACTAGTGTTAATATATACCTTATTAAGAACCATTTTTAATTTCATTATCCTTTTTATATCACTTATTACAATGTTATGAACATTATGTAATTATTTAAGTTAATAACGGTTGTTTTGTCGATCTATGGCACTTGAGTCAACAATAAACTTCTTATAATTACAATTTGTTTATGTGGTAGACTATCAATTATCTCCAGAATTATATTCATGATTTAGATGTCACATATATCATATATATCCAGTATATACATTCATTTATTACGTAACATTTAGAGGTAAGAAATGAAATGCACTGTTCATGGAGACGGTAAGCCGTACGTACGCATGAACGGTAATTTCATTTCTATTTCGTATTAAATGGAATGAAATCATAATTATATAAATGTATAATATAATTCCAGTATAATATAGTGTATAATACCATTTACTCCATCCTTTATACATCCCACATATGGCATTAACGATTCAAATCACTTTGACGGGGCGGTAGTCCGCACTTCCTAAAATGAAATTATCGCGTTTTACCCATAATGGAAATCATAAAGTATGCCATAAATGAGAAATACAGAAGCATAATTAAAAAATAAACATATTATATATCATATATAAATATAGTGACATCTTAATGGCCACCATTTAAGGTGTTATATGAGTTTTGAACAATCATCGTTTCGTGAGTGAGAAATTCGCCATCCACAGAAACTGTATGTTCTTTAACCATTAGATGTAGATGTGTGTAAGTGTAGCTAGAATCCTTCTAATAAAAACATCCTAGTATATTGAGGATACTGGTGTTGTTACAAAAGATATGAATAAAAAGCGTTTAGGGGGTTGGAGAAGAAAAATAAAACAAAACAACATTAGAGAAGACATTACCTCAAAATCGGGTAACTCTTTTTGATTTGAGCCAAAGGCTTCATTGGGAAGATTTCTGCCCAAAGTGAGGCTTCTAGGAGTAAGAGGGGGAAGTTGGGAGAGTATTTGGGCAGAGGTTGGCCGAGCCAAATGGCTTGAAAGTGTGAATGAGGTGGTAGTGGTGGGGGCCTTTTATAAGTGGAGGGGAGGGGCACTTTTGGAAAGTAATGAAATGTTATTCTATTATACAATGCTTTTCGGATTCTAAAGGTCCCAAACTTGTATAATTCGAGTCTAAGGTGATAAGGGTTCGAAATCCCTTCATCCAATAGGATTTGGACAGGTGTAGGTCTTAGATATTACATTATCGTTTCATTTTATTTAAATCGTTAAATAATGAGGTCATCGCTGCATCATCATGATGTCATAAATAATTTAATTTATTTAATGTCTAAAAATTATAAATATAATACTATGATGTAGGAAATATTTTTAGCTTTCCAATGACTATTTATAGTCAAAAAATATGACTTGTATAACCCCATTTAAAAATTGTTTTAGTAAAACATTTCTTGTTTGTGTCATTTTTTACTTTAACATTAAATAAATATATATTAATGTCATTTTCCAACCAAAGTGGCTTCATGGGGTCCCCAAGTTGACCCATGGGTTTTCATGGTCGGACATGACTCATCCAATAGGAGTAAGACAAGTTTCAAGCTTATCTCATATTATTAAAATATTATTTTTACCTTAAACTACATTAATTACCTCTAATCGCGATTAAGAACTTAAAAGTTACTATTGACCAAAAAATTATTTTAATCTCATTGAACCACATTTTAATTCTTAATGACAACCAAGTATGTTAGATTTTTGAAAATCAAATCACAGAAGTGGTAATATTTCATTTAACGAAAAATCAGTTATTTAACTACGACTTAGTGGTTTCACTATTCATCAAAAATTGAAGTTTTTCAGAACAATGCCAAAATTTCACCCTAAGCTATAATTGATATTCCGAATTCAAAAATGATGTCTGTTTTACAAAATTCCAAACATATAAGTTTAATTAATTAATTTTATAATTAATTCCCGCTGTCACAACAAATAGCGTGTTTTTAAGAAACAATTTATATCAAAAGATTGTCAATTGTTTATGTCCAATTTCAATATTAAATTAATTCTAATGACCACCATTGGATAAAATGGTAAAAATATATTCTAATTATACATTAAAACCACTAAATAGTATAATTTAGCACTATAAATTATTTTGATTGAAAAAGTTGTTTTTAAGTAATTTTCACTATTCATAAAAAATTGGAAGTTCTCAGAAAATTACAAAAAATTCAACTTTGGATAATTTCGATATTACAAATACAAAAATGAAGTCCATTTTGAAATATGAAATTTATATAATTTTAAAAAGTGGTTATTACTATTCATAACGGCTACTTTGATTAGTCGCGGTGTTTTAGAACTCGAAGTTGCGTACAATGCAAGCTATTGCATTATTGAATGAGAAGCGTATCGGGGAAGCTTGAGGTGTTACATTCTCCAGTCCTTCAATAAATTGCGTCCTCGCAATTTGAAATTTTTCTTTGAAAATAAAAGGTTGAAAAGAGAAAATACCTTTGAGGAAAACCCACATCGGAAATAAGATTAATAAAATTTCGCCTTAATAAGAGGGAAAGGGAAATGAAAAAAGTCACCACACAATTATGATCTCGATTAGGAGAACATTGGTGGCAATTAGAGACATATAATTGGATGAAAAACGTAAATATTTGTAGGGAGTGATTGAGGTCATCAATCACAATCAACTGTCAAATTCAGGGCCTCAAAGCCTTCAATCTATGTTGATTTAAATTATCATCAGTTCAACAAGACATAAGGTATTAGGATAACACATTTTTTGTTTTAATATCCCTTTAATAATGTTTAAGAATTAATTCATTCATTGAATAACAGATATGTATATATATATTTATTCTTGACAATTAGAGTTTCAACCTTCAACTCATCTTTCACTCAAAAAGATAATAGAACTCAAAAATATTATACTTATCCTAATTGTATAAGGTTCCAAATGTTAACACATACCATTTAGATTAGTAAAATTATTTTGTAATAACCAGGGACTTCCTGTAGGCTAGTGGTAGGAAATAAAGGTCTATCGCACTATGATTGTGGGTTCGATTCCTACAGCTTTGTCCGACGTGACGGGTTATGCCCCACCCTGCAGGTAGTCCCTTTCCTAAAACTATAGTATCATAATATTCCAAAAATAATCTTCAGAAATGATTTAACCTTAAACAGTAATATCCAATGATCAACTTAATCCATTCCAACCTTTATAGTTATCCAAAATACCTCCGTCCAGACTTCCTCTAAAAGGTCTCTAAATTCCAAAATCAATTGTAAACTCAGATTCCCCAAACAAAGTAAAGTTTCTCTTATTGTCACATACTAAAAATATAATTACCTTCATCATATTAAAACATTACAGAAATCAACAAGTACTGCAGTACAATCCTTATATATATATCACATTATTCTAATAACCAGAATATAATCCATGAGTCCAAAAGCACCAATACATTAGATATTCTGCTTCAACTATAGTAACAATATAAGATTGTCCTTGATCCCTTGGCCTTTTTTGAGGTATGTTCCCCTGAGGCTTAGGAAATTCATTCTCATAATGACCCATTTCTCTACAATTGTAGCATTCAACTTTGATAGCCTCTTTCTTTCCCTTGAAATCACGAGCCTGGTGACCCTTTTCTCCACATTTATAACAAACTCTCATTCCTTTTAGGCAAGTACCTGGGTGATTCTTCCCACAATTATCACATAATGGAAAATCCTTCTTTCCCTTTTTCCCTTTACCTGTCTCTTGTTCCACCTTTCTCTTCTTCTCTTGCTTTACTTTGTTGTCATAAGACTTAGAGAATTCCTTTTTTGTCTTGATAGCACACGAGACAATATCTTCGTATGATGAGAAGGATTGTGATACTAAAGCTCGACGGAGAAATGGATTTAACCCATCAAAGAAACGATCAATCTTCCTCCTTGGGTTACGTATATAATCGGCAGCATGCCTCGCTATCCTTGTAAAGTTAGCCTCATACTTTGCGACATTCTCATCCTCCTTCTGCCTAAGACTCAGAAATTGCCTTTCCATATCTACTCGATGGTCACGAGGAAAGTAGTTTTCTAAGAAAAGATCTTTGAACTCCCTCCATTCCATATTCGATACGTCATCATCTTCCTTTGTGTTTTGAATCAGCGACCACCACTGATTGGCATCTCCAATGAGGCGGTAAACTGCCATGACAACCTTCTCCCTTTCGCTACTCCCCAAGGCATGGAATATTTTCTCTAAGGAGTTTATCCATTTCTCATCTACTAACGGATTTGTAACCCCATTAAATGTTGGTGGTTGTTGCCTCATGAAGCGGTCTAAAATTGATCCTCCACGTTGTGGATCAGGGTGATCCATACGAGTAAGGTTATTATTCATAACATGAGTGAGTTGTCCCAGTATGGTAATAAGTTGATCAGCACTAGTTGTATCTCCAGATCCACAATAATTATCTTGAGCAGGAGAGCAATCCCTACACAGAGTGCGTGCATTGATACGGTTTACATTCCTTCCACTAGGCTCCATTTCTAAACAATGTCATAAACTAGATTAGTTTATGAATCAAAATACATAATTCCATACTTGTAAAATACTTAACATAAATTGAACTATTTATGGATATAATCCATAATCATAAAAAGGTTTTATTTGAGGAAGTATATACTCATAACCATTCATAGTGGTTTGTAAAGAAAATGAGAATTATCCTAAGCATATCCCCCGGGAGTGTCGTAACCAAGAGTGCAGCAAGGCCCGTTGTCGTGCACCAGTTCCCATTCGAGTCTAGCTCAAAGCGGTGTTTTCAGGTTTTACCCCTAGGAACATCTGTGCCAGAGCCGCCTCTACCTGCTCGTATCCAGATAGGGATGTATTGCTCGAAAAACTCACAAAATCTCTACAACAACAAAATTCTAGGAAGTTCTTCTATACTAATCATCAAAGTCTATCTTTGGGTTATGTGCTCTAATCAGAGTTTATCTAAATCTAGCTTCCAAGGTTAGTACTAAAATGACTCTGATACCAACTGTAACGCCCCGACCCCAGCTACCCAGAGTCGGTGCATTACTTCGTAGCATTGGCATGATCACAAAAGATCAAGTCTCGAAAGACCGATTAGTTTAGTATCCTTGGAAACACTAGATACATTCATAAGTCTTACATTACATCATAAAGTGAAAAAAAAATAACAAAGTCTTCATAGTCCACACTCATATCCTCTTCTGACTAACCCTGCAGGTCCTTCATAAAATACTTCATCACATCCTGGAAAATATTAAAACATTGAAAGGGGTGAGCTCAGATGCTCAGTAAGGATAACAATATTGCGGAAGCTTTCATAAATAAACATTAACATTTAAGGCAATGTATAACTAAAACAAAAGCCTTTTAAACATAAACTTCAACATAATATGGACAAAGTAAAATGAGACAATGCCATTCACTTCTTCACATGGATATTCTACTGGTCGAATAATCACATGCAATATCAATAACCACTTTCATAATGAGGGAATGTATAATGCCAGACATTCTGAAACATTTTGTCAAGGCCTCGGCCAGGACGTCTAAAATGATTAAGGCCTCGGCCAAAACCATAAATCAAATTGGGAAAGGGCCTCGTCCAATTCCACGTCTAGTTGTCTCATGAGACCTACCGATGCATTGAGGAGCTATAGCGGGCTCCACCCATCACTTATTAAGTCCAATACATTCCTCATATGAATAGGTTTAAACATATCATAAACCATAACATAATCGTATCACATAAAACATGCATAAAGGAAACAAAACATTTCCACATTTCAATAACAATATATCAATACAACACATTGATATAATAAAAACGCTTTCAAAACCATTTTCAATACCAAAATAAAAGAAAGTTAAAACTTTGTATTTATTTTTCATTAAAAAAAAATGATGGCTTGTAGAGGAAGCAGAAACTCAAATAATGGTCACGACGACGGAGAAGTCATTTTCGCCACATAAGTACGGAAAGAAAAACATTCCTTTTTGTCGTTTAGCAAAACGCTTTGTATAAAAAATATTCCTTTTGAATAAACGTAAAAGTCAAAGGGGTTTATACACCTTATAAAAGAAAGTTGTGTATAAAACCAAATATGCCTCAATGAAAGGGGATTGAGACGAAGTCCTTAAAAAGATCATTTTTTTAAATAAAGTACATATATAATGTGTATTAACTATAAGTACACATAAATAAAGTGCAAATACAAGATAGGACATAATAATATCATGACATAATTTGAAAGTAGGAGATTAACCCAAAGAATAGAAGTTGGGTTAAGAAGTTCCCTTACGTCGTGTCTGACTTGACTCAACCGTTCTTTAACCTCCTGAATAATAAACTAGAGTTAATATATGCCTTATTGAAAACCATTTTTAATTTCATTATCCTTTTTATATCACTTATTACAATGTTATGAACATTATGTAATTATTTAAGTTAATAACGATCGTTTTGTCGATCTTTGGTACATGAGTCAACAATAAACTTCTTATAATTACAATTTGTTTATATGGTAGAATATAAATTATCTCCATAATTATATTCATGATTTATATTTCATATATATCATATATATCCAGTATATACATTCATTTATTATGTAACATTTAGAAGTAAGAAATGAAATGCACCGTTCATGGAGACGGTAAGCCGTACGTACGCATGAACGCTACTTTCATTTCTATTTCATATTTAATGGAATGAAATCATAATTATATAAATGTATAATATAATTCCAGAATAATATAGTGTATAATACCATTTACTCCATCCTTTATACATCCCACATATGGCATTAACGATTCAAATCACTTTGAGGGGGCGGTAGTCTGCACTTCCTAAAATGAAATTATCGCGTTTTACCCATAATGGAAATCATTAAGTATGCCATAAATGAGAAATAAATAAGAATAAGTAAAACATAAACATATTATATATCATATATAAATATAGTTACATCTTAATGACCACCTTTTAAGGTGTTATATGAGTGTTGAACAATCTTCGTTTCGTGAGGCAGAAATTCTCCATCCACAGAAACCGTATGTTCTTTAACCATTAGATGTAGGTGTGTGTAAGTTTAGCTCGAATCCTTCTTATAAAAACATCCTATTATATTTAGGATACTGTTGTTGTAACAAAAGAAATGAATAAAAAGAGTTTAGGGGGTCGGAGAAGAAAAATAAAACAAAACAACATTAAAGAAGACATTACCTCAAAATCGGGTAACTCTTTTTGATTTGAGCCAAAGGCTTCCTTGGGAAGAGTTCTACCCAAAGTGAGGCTTCTAGGAGTAATAGGGGGAAGTTGGGAGAGTATTTGGGCAGTGGTTGTCCGAGCCAAATGGATTTAAAGTGTGAATGAGGTGGTAGTGGTGGGGGCCTTTTATAAGTGGAGAGGAGGGGCACTTTTGGAAAGTAATGAAATGTTATTCTATTATACAATGCTTTTCGGATTCTAAAGGTCCCACACTTGTATAATTCTAGGATAAGGAGATAAGGGTTAGAAATATCCTCATCCAATAGGTTTTGGACATGTGTAGGTCTTAGATATTACATTATCGTTTCATTTTATTTAAATCGTTTAATAATGAGGTCATCGCTGCATCATCATGATGTCATAAATAATTTAATTTATTTAATGTCTAAAAATTATAAAAAAAATACTATGATGTAGGAAATATTTTTAGCTTTCCAATTACTATTTATAGTCAAAACTATGACTTGTATAACCCCATTTAAATTTTTTTTTAGTAAAACATTTCATGTTTGTGTCATTTTTTACTTTAACATTAAATAAATATATATTAATGTCATTTTCCAACCAAAGTGGCTCCATGGGGTCCCCAAGTTGACCCATGGGTTTTCTTGGTCGGCAATGACTCATAAAATAGGAGTAAGACAAGTGTCAAGCTCATCTCATATTATTAAAACATTATTTTTACCTTAAACTACACTAATTACCTCTAATCGCGATTAAGAACTTAAAAGTTACTATTCACCAAAAAATTATTTTAATCTCATTGAACCACATTTTACTTCTTAATGACAACCATGTATGTCGGATTTATGAAAATCTAATCACAGAAGTGGTAATATTTCATTTAAACAAAAAATCAGTAATTTAACTACCACTTAGTGGTTTCACTATTCATCAGAAATTGAAGTTTTTCAGAACAATGCCAAAATTTCACCCTAAGCTATAATTGATATTCTGAATTCAAAAATGATGTCTATTTTACAAAATTACAAACATATAAGTTTCATTAATTAATTTTATAATTAATTCCCGCTGTCACAACAAATAGCGTGTTTTTAAGAAACAATTTATATCAAAAGATCGGCAATTATTTATTTCCAATTTCAATGTTAAATTATTTCTAATGACCACCATTGGATAAAATGGTAAAAATATATTCTAATTATACTTTAAAACCAATAAATAGTATAATTTATCACTATAAATTATTTTGATTAAAAAAGTTGTTTTTAAGTAATTTTCACTATTCATAAAAAATTGGAAGTTCTCAGAAAATTACAAAAAATTCAACATTGGATAATTTCGATATTACGAATACAAAAATGAAGTCCATTTTGAAATATGAAATTTCTATAATTTTAAAAAGTGGTTATTACTATTCATAACGACTACTTTGATTAGTCGCGGTGTTTTAGAACTCGAAGTTGCGTACAATGCAAGCTATTGCATTATTGAATGAGAAGAGTATCAGGGAAGCTCAGGGTGTTACAGCTGGCATGACCACTAGAGATCAAGTCTCGAATGACTGATTAGTTCAGTAGCATTGTAAGTACTTGATACATAAATAATTTTTACATTACATTAGTAAATGAAAAGCAACACATTGTTTCTCTTTTGAACACGCTCATATCCATTAGATATCCCTATAAGTTAGATTAATATACATCTTCGCTTCTTAGGAAAATTAAAACATGGAAAGGGGTGAGATCAGATGTAACACCCTGAGATTTTATGAAAAGTATTATTTTAATTTCATTAATGTCTTGTGTTGTACGCTACACCAAAAGGTACTTGCACAACACACATCCTTGACTTGCCTTGCATTACACGCAATCGCGACCTTCCTCGATAGTGTGTGTAGTACGCAATACCGAGTTTCACAAAACAACAATATGCTATTAAAATATTAATAAAACTAGCTGTTATGAATAGTAATAACCACTTTTTGAAATTTTGTAAATTTTATTTTTCAAAATGAACTTCATTTTTGGATTCGGAATATCTAAATTAGCTTAGGGTGAAATTTTGGTACTTTTCGGATAACTTTCATTTTCTGATGAATAGTGAAAATTACCAAATTTTAATTAAAAACAACTTTTTTAATCGAAATAATTAATAGTAATAAATTATTAATTTGAGTGGTTTTAAAGTATATTTAGAATATATTTTTACAATTTAATACAATTTTGGTCATTGTATGTAATTTCACATTTAAACCAGACATAAACAAGTGTCAATCTTTTGATAGTTATTATCTCTTAAGAACACAATATTTGTTTTGACGACGGTAATTAATTTTTAAATTAACTAATGCAACTGATATGTTTTGAATTTGGTAAAATATACATCATTTTTGAATTCATAATATCAAATATAGCTTAGGCCTAATTTTTGGTATTTTTCTGGAAACTTTCTTTTTTTGATGAATAGTGAAACCACTAAGTAGTAGTTAAAAACTGAATTTTTTCATCAAACATAATTTTACCGCTTCTGTGAGTGGAATTTCGAAAATCCGAGAGACACGGTTAATAACAAGGACAAAAATGTGGTTCAATGAGATGAAAATAATTTTTGGTGAATAGTAACTTTTAACTTTTTTTACCATGGTTAAAAGTAAATAGGGTAGTTAAGGGTAAAAATGATATTATTATTACCCTAACACATGTCCTAATTCTATTGGATAAGTTTAATTCGACCAAAACAACATTAGGAATAAAATATGACCATTTAGTCCCACTTGGATTATATTAGGACATTTATTATCAATTTATTTAAAGAAGGGTTAAAATAGTTAAAATCAAATTTTAATAATTAAATCATTTTTAATATAGGGTCATACATAAGATAAATTCGATTATATATAGTCATTAGAAATCTAAAAATATTTCCTACATAATGGTATTTTATTTGTAATTTTTATACTTAAAATAATTTAATTTATTTATGATACAATGATTATGCAGTAATTATCTTATTAATGAAGTATTGACATAATTGATGTTATAAATACCCAAATAAATGTAATTTGAGACTTTTTGTGAATTAAAAAATTTTATATGTTAATATGACATGTTATTATTGATTTAATTAAAAATTTTAGAACTAATCATTCTGTTATGATTTTCACAAAAATCAATTACCAAATTGTGTCAAAATTGACATAAAATAGTTTTTAAAACAAATACTATATTATTAATTGTTATTTTATTCCTAAAAATATAAGTTTTGGCCAACTGACTAAGATAAGGTTATATATTTTAATAATAAACAACTTTGGGTTCGTTTGGCTTGATATAGTAAGTTTATTAACCTTATAGTGCAAGAACACAAAAAGACACGGTGAAAGTAAAATTATCTATCATAAAGTTGAAACTAAATGATAAGGTTACAATAGTAAACTAAACTCGTCCAAATTCTATTGTATGAGAGTATTTCGACCAATCCCTACCTTAGCTTCGAAATTACTCAATTTGGAGCTATTAAAAACCGAATATCACTTTATAATAAAATAATATTTTTTCGTTATTCCAAAGGTGCCCCTCTCCTCCCTTATAAAAGGGCTCCTCCTCCCTCTCTTCCTCACACCACTTTGAGCCTTCAATCTCGGCCACCACCTACCAAATTCTCTTCTCCACTTCCCTAGAAACATCCTAGAGGTCTTGGTCTTCTTCAAAGACCAATTTTAGTGCCCTAAGTGGAGGACTCAAAGAGGCGCTTCAAAGAAGAGGTAATGACCGTTACCGATTCTTTCAACTTTATTTCTTTTTCCACTTATTCTTCATAGGTTGTTTCATTATGAAGTAATAACATCAGTATCACTCATATAATGATACGTTATTATAATTATGAAACAACCCTATTTCACCATCCATCCATCCTACAGAAATTGAAATCACCACGCGTGCGTACGTACGGAATACCGTCTCCACGCCTTGGTGTAATCTATTTTCCACCACCACCTTACTTGGATGGGTATAATGGTGTAAATAATAACTATATATTATTATTGTAAAGTGATATTGATTCTGAAATAGTATACATACACTCTAATACAATTCCACGATCATGAGAACGATATCATCACTCGTTCATACGTACGGACTACCGTCTCCACGACGCGATGAGATTCATTCTCCACGTTAACCATTCATGAATAATTATAAAGTATATATAATAAGTAATCATGAAATATATGACATAATAATTATACTGTATTTATGTGTATATATATGTATTCCATCTACTTAATTCCATTCAACTCAATGAGGAAACGAAAACAGCGTTCATGCATACGTACGGCCTACCGTCTCCATGAACGGTGTATTTCTTTCCATTTACTGATTTATTATATATATGTATATTATGAATATATATTATATATAAATCATGTTTTATATTCTGGAACTAAGTAATCATGATCTATGTAATCATATGAATAATTACAAGTCACAACACAGACGACAAATGAAACGATTTTACCCAAAACGCTCATTAACATGGAATTTACAAAAGAACGGGTAATATAAAGTCATAAGTGAACCATATATGATATCATAACAATGATTATGATTCATTAATAAGTCAATGACATTATTTAAATCATTATACAGGAGGTTCGGACACTTACGAAGCAAATCGGACCTAAGGTAATGGAAATATCACAATCTCATTTTTATCCGAGATTGTTTATACTTTGGTATTTACTGGGGTTTATTTTATCATCCACATCCATGTTTCCTCAATATGTAATATTATTTCCATCCACCTACATTTTTTTAAATCAATTTTTACCCTTTGTTGAGTTAATAGTAAAATATATGAAAGGAATCTTTTGTCGTTTTTCGTACGATGTACTTTTTGACTTTTCCAACAAAAGTACGAGAAGAATGCTTTTTTAACTTATACGGCATGAATGGATTTTTAAAACATTATTTCCAACAAGCTTCCATTACAAGTTTTCAAGTTTAATTTTAATCAACTTCTTTTAGTTTAGAATTGTATGACATGTTAAGAAAGGAAAAATGTTTTTGATGTAGAAAGGATATTTTCCTCATGAATGGAGTTCAAGTGTTTTATCAAAATTATTTTCCATCTAAGATAATAAAGGGTTCTGTTTTTATCCCTATTATTTCATTGATATGATTATGTTGTGATGGAATAATTTTTATGAATTCTTTTATCTTATATGAATTGTTTTATGATGTCACGATGTTTAAGAATTCCATTTTTGTTACATGGGTAATGTTATGATGTATGGTTTATGATTTTGTGGCACACATAAGAATGGTATCATTATGAGATGGGTGGTACCTATATCTCCCTCCAATTCATTGGGTAAAGATTTTATATCTCATGAGATAGACCTGGCTGGAACGGAAGGTTAAACCAGTTCAGTGAAACAGGACTAAAACGAGGAATGAACTCGGTTCAGAAATGGACTTTGTCCACTAAGATAGTCTTGGAAATGAGTCTTGACTAATAAGAAATGATTCTCTTTGATTATGTATGTATTCCACAAAGTTTCATGTTTTAAGTTATGATTATTGGGATTACATTTCACTACTTTGATTTATCTCATGTTATGATTTTATGATCTCTTTTTCAGGTTAAGATTTCCAAAATGTTATGTTCTTATGAATATGATGTGATTGATATTTCATTTTTTACCCTTACTGAGAATTTGAGCTCACCCTTTTATGTTTTATTTTCCGCTGGATATAAAGAAAGGTTTTAGGTAAAAAAGGAAGATCTTTATGGGAGATGTTGAAGATCTTTCACCACGATTAGAAGATTATATTCCGAGTTTCCAAAGACACTAAACTATTACGGTCCCTGTGTGTGTGTTATTGTTATGTACTAAGTATTCCGCAAAAGTAATGTAATGTCTATGTACGTTATTCTTCGGGTCTCTACAGTTGGTATCAGAGGAAAGGTTTAGTCAACCTTTGGATACTAGGATGCGAAAATGTTAGTGATATCCCTAGAGATATTTCCAAGGTATGTCTAGGGATGTACCTAAGGATAAGCATACGTATAGGATATAGTCCTAGAACTATGGTAACGATTATAGAATTTAAACTAAGATGTTAGATATTGAGGTTGCTCCCTTTTTACTATGTTGTTTTCCCTAGCATGATTTTTCCTCTCATACTATTTTTTTTGGGTTTTAGAAAATGGCTGGAAATAGGAAGATTCATGATAATGGAGGATATGGCGGACAATGGAATGATATTCTTCATGAGAAACCAAATGAAACGGGATTTGGAAGTCCAAACATTGTTTTTATGCCTAATCAGAAATCTCATAATATGATCAATAATCTCAACTTTGATATGTTTCCTGACTCAGATAATAAGAGAAAGATGGAGGTTCATGATGATCATAGAGGAAAGAAAGTTCAACTTCCCTCATGTAAATCATGTGGGAAGAGGCATCAGGGATATTGTTTCAAAGGAACTGGAAGATTCTTTGAGTGTGGAAAAATAAGGACACAAATCCAGTAAGTGCAAAGGAAAAGGATCAGTTAACACCAGGGATGAGGATAATGGTATTCCTACGACATCAACAATGGTTAAATGTTTTAAATGTGGATTGTACGGGAATTATGCAAACCAATGCCCTAAGGAAAAGCCTCATGAAGAGAATCAGTACAGTCATATGGGTAGTATTTATGTTGATGATGATGAAGAGACTAAAAATGATATGTGAGATGAAATAATTGTCGAAGCTCGGTCAATAGATTAAGAAGGCAGTGGAATGATTAGATGTTTATCAAGTGTAATGTTGTATAAGTAATCTCATGGTACTATAGAATAAAGAGACGTCAAAGGATTGTTACACGGTAGTCTTTCCTTGAGTTTTGAAAGTGTATGATTAATGGTACCAGTATCCATGAAATGTTATTCAGATATTTTTGGAATGTAGATGATATGCGCATAATGAAGGGATAAGGAGAAAATTAAATGTTTGATAGTATTCATGAGCTCATGACTAATATAAGGAGAAGGTTATATCATGGTTTGAGTATATAGAATTTTTGGATTTTGGAATGTGGAAAGAGTTAACTTTTGACAACTTTCATGTTTTCACTAAGGATTAATGGGTATTCATTTTTCAAGGGAATACATGATTAAGGTATTCACATGATTGGAATTTTACCAACAAGATATACGGGGGATAAATGACGGTATTCACATGCTTGGTTGATGACATTTCAAGTAATCGTTTTATTTATACTATGATCATGGACCGACGTATTTTAGATAAGCCTAAAGATTGGAATGGATTATGTTAGTCATAACTTAGTATTGTTTAAGGATAGAAGTTTTTTCGATATTATTTATGGGATGTTATAGTAATGTAGTTTTAGAAAAAGAACAACCTGCAGGATGGGCGACAACCCATCACGTCGGACAAGGCTGTGGGAATCTAACCAACAACTGAAGTGCGACTGGCCTTTATCACCTACCACTGGCCTTCAGGAAGTCCCTCTTTAGTAGAAACATGTTTTATTATATTAATCAGTATGATATAAGAAGTATAAGTCCATTTTAGGAACTATATATGATTAATATCACTATAGATGGACTTATGTATTTTTTTGATAACTTTTCTAACCCTTTGTTTGATACAGGTGGAATGACCCATCATTCTATCACATGATCTGCTAACACATCATGAATGGCAAATTAAACTTCATTTCTATAAGAGATGAAGTGGAAATTGTTCAAGGAACGAACAACAGTGAGAATGTACAAAAATCAGGTAATTGTTTCTTTTGATTCGAAAATTCTTCAACACTAGAGAAATGATCCTGAAAACCAAAAATGTTGTCCTAGTGCTCTTATATCTGATGAATCAGATGGTACCTTAGATCATCACAAATCTATAGCCTTGTGATTGATGGATTTTTCATATCCATGTTCTCTACCACTCTCCATCAGAACCTGATGGTTAGATTTTTCTTCCATATCCATATTTTCACCTATGTTCTCTTACGTGGAAACCCAGTGATGAGTTAATTTGGGTAACCGTTACATTTCATAATTTAGTTTTTTAAAGACAAGTTTTGATATTCCTTTTTCTGATGTGGGTTTCTATTAAACAAACTTTCGAGTAGTAAACCATTTATAACCCCGAAGAATTGCGAGGGTGAAATTCATTTTAAGGGGGGTAGAATGTAACACCTCGAGATTTTATGAAAAATATTATTTTAATTTCATTAATGTCATGTGTTGTACGCTACACCAAAAGGTGATTGCACAACACACATCCTTGACTTTCCGTTCAATACACGTGATCACGACCTTCCTCGATAGCGTGTGTAGTACGCAATACCGAGTTTCACTAAACAACGATATGCTATTAAGATATTATTAAAACTAGCCGTTATGAATAGTAATAACTACTTTTTGAAATTTTTTAAATTTTATTTTTCAAAATGAACTTCATTTTTGGATTCAGAATATCGAAATTAGCTTAGGGTGAAATTTTGGTACTTTTCGGATAACTTTCATTTTCCGATGAATAGTGAAAATTACTAAATTTTAATTAAAAAAACCTTTTTAATCAAAATAATTAATAGTAATAAATTTTTAATTTGAGTGGTTTTAAAGTAAATTTAGAATATATTTTTAAAATGTAATACAATTTTGGTCATTGGATGTAATTTCACATTTAAACTATACATAAACATGTGTCAATCTTTTGATAGTTATTATCTCTTAAGAACACGCTATTTGTTTTGATGACGGTAATTAATTTTTAAATTAATTAATGGAACTGATATGTTTTAAATTTGGTAAAATAGACATCATTTTTGAATTCATAATATCAAATATATCTTAGGCCTAATTTTTGGTATTTTTCTGGAAACTTTCATTTTTTGATTAATAGTGAAACCACTAAGTGGTAGTAAAAAAACTGATTTTTTTCATAAAACTTAATATTACCGCTTCTGTGAGTGGAATTTAGAAAATCCGAGAGACACGGTTAATACCAAGGACTAAAATGTGGTTCAATGAGATGAAAATAATTTTGGGTGAATAGTAACTTTTTACTTTTTTACCACGGTTAAAAGTAAATAGGGTAGTTAAGGGTAAAAATGATATTATTATTACCCTAGCACATGTCCTAATTCTATTGGATAAGTTTAATTCGACCAAAAACAACCTTAGGAATAAAATATGACCATTTATGCTCACTTGGATTAGATTAGGACATTTATTATCAATTTATTTAAAGAAGGGTTAAAATAGTTAAAATCAATGTTTAATAACTAAAGCATTTTTAATATAGGTTTATACATAAGATAAATTTGACTATCAATATTCATTAGAAATCCAAAACGATTTTATACATAACGGTATTTTATTTGTAATTTTTAGACTTAAAATAATTTAATTTATTTATGATACAATGATGATGCAGTAATTATTTTATTAATGAAAAATTGACATAATTGATGTTATAAATTCCCTAATAAATGTAATTTGAGACTTTTTTTATGAATTAATTTTTTTTATGTAAATATGACATGTTATTATTGATTTAATTAAATTTTTTAAAACTAATCATTCTGTTATGATTTTCACAAAAATCAATTACCAAATAGTGTCAAAATTGTCATAAAATAGTTTTTAAAAAAAGTACTATAATATTAATTGTTATTTTATTCCTAAAAATCAATGGTTAGCCCAAATGTCTTAGATAAGGTTATATATTTTAATAATAAACAACTTGGGGTTCGTTTGGCTTGATATAGTAAGTTTATTAACCTTATACTGTAAGAACACAAAAAGACACGGTAAAAGTAAAATTATCTAACATAAATATAAAACTAAATTATAAGGTTAAAATAGTAAACTAAACTTGTACAAATTATATTGGATGAGAGTATTTCGACCCATCCCCACCTTAGCTTCGAAATAACTCAATTTGGAGCTATTATAAACCGAATATGACTTTATAGTAAAATAATATTTTTAGTTATTCCAAAGCTGCCCCTCTCCTCCCTTATAAAAGGGAACCTCCTCCCTCTCTTTCTCACACCACATTGAGCCTTCAAGCTCGGAAAACCCCTGAAAAATTCTCTTCTCCACATCCCTAGAAACATTCTAGAGGTCCTGGGCTTCTTCAAAGACCAATTTTAGTGTCCTAAGAGGAGGACTCAAAGAGGCGCTTCAAAGAAGAGGTAATGTCCATTACCGATTCTTTCAACTTTATTTCTTCTTCCACTTCTTCTTGTTAGGTTGTATCATTATGAAGTAATAAAATCAGTATCACTCATATAATGATATGTTATTATAATTATGAAATCACCACGCGTGCGTACGTACGGAATATCGTCTCCACGCCGTGGTGTAATCTATTTTCCACCACCGCCTTACTTAGATGGGTATAATGGTGTACATAATAACTATATATGATTATTGTATAGTGATATTGATTCTGAAATAGTATACATACACTCCAATACAATTCCACAATCATGAGAACGATATCATCGCTCGTGCATACGTACGGACTACCGTCTCCACGACGCGATGAGATTCATTCTCCACATTAACCATTCAGGAATGATTATAAAGTATATATAATAAGTAATCATGAAATATATGAAATAATAATTATACTGTATTTATGTATATATATATGTATGTCATCTACTTAATTCCATTTAACTCAATAAGGAAACGAAAATAGTGTTAATTCGTACGTACGGCCTACCGTCTCCATGAACGGTGTATTTCTTTCCATTTACTGATTTATTATATATATGTATATTCTGAATATATATTATATATAAATCATGTTTTATATTCTGGAACTATGTAATCATGATCTAAGTAATCATATGAATAATTACAAGTCAAAACACGGATGACAAATGAAACGATTTTACCCAAAATGCTCTTTAACATGGAATTTACAAAAAGAACTGGTAATATAATGTCATAAGTGAACCATATATGATATCATAACAATGAGTATGATTCTGGAATAAGTCAATGACATTATTTAAATCATTATACCAGAGGTTCGGACACTTACAAAGAAAATTGGACCTAAGGTAAGGTAAATATCACAATCTCATTTTTATCCGAGATTGTTTATACTTTGGTATTTAGTGGGGTGTAGTTTATCATCCAAATCCATGATTCCTCAGTATGTAATATTATTTCCATCCACCTAAAATTGTTTAAATCCATTTTTACCCTTTGGTGAGTTTATATTAAAATATATGAAAGGAATCTTTTGTTGTTTTTCGTACGAGGTACTTTTAGACTTTTCTGACAAAAGTACGAGAAGAATGTTTTTTATCTAATACGGCATGAATGGATTTTTAAAACATTATTTCCAAGAACCTTCCTTTACATATTTTCAAGTTTATTTTTAATCAACTTCTTTTATTATAGAATTTTATGACATGTTAAGAAAGGAAAAATGGTTTTGAAGTAGAAAGGATATTTTCCTCAAGAATGGAGTTCAAGTGTTTTATCAAAATTATTTTCCATCTAAGATAATAAAGGCTTCTATTTCTATCCATATTATTTCGTTGATTTGATTATGTTTTGATGGAATCATTTTTATGAATTCTTTTATCTTGTATGAATTGTTTTATGATGTCACGATCTTTAAGAATCCCATTTTTGTTACATGGGTTATGCTATGATGTATGGTTTATGATTTTGTGGCACACATAAGAATGATATCATTATGAGTTGGGTGGGACCTATATCTCCCTCCAATGACTTGGGTAAAGATTTTATATCTCATGAGATAGACATGGCTAGAATGGCAGGTTAAACCGGTTCAGTGAAACAGGACTGAAACGAGGAATGAACTCGGTTCAAAAAAGGACTTTGTCCACTAAGATAGTCTTGGAAATGAGTCTTGACTAATAAGAAATCATTCTCTATGATTATGTGTGTATGCCACAATGTTTCCTATTTTAAGTAATGATTATTGGGATTACATTTCACTACTATGATTTATCCCATGTTATGATATTATGATAACTTTTGCAGGTTAGGATTTCCAAAATGTTATGTTATTATGAATATGATGTGATTGATATTTCTTTTGTTTACCCTTACTGAGAATTTGAGCTCACCATTTTATGTTTTATTTTCCCCAGGATATAAAGAATGGTTTTAGGTAAAAAAGGTAGATCTTTATGGGAGATGTTGAAGATCTTTCACCATGATTAGAAGATTATATTCCGAGTGTCCAAAGACACTAAACTATTACGGTCCCTGTGTGTGTGTTTTTGTTATGTACTAAGTATTCTGCAAAAGTAATGTAATGTCCATGTACGTTAAGCTTCGGGTCTCTACATTAGATGCTCAGTAAGGATAACAATATAGCAGAATCATTCATAAATAAGCATAAACATTTGAGGCATTGTATAAGACTAAACTGAAAGACATTTCAAAATAATCTTCTTCATAATATTGAAAAAGATATATTAAATAATTCCATTTAATTATTCACATGGATATTCTACTAGTCGAATAATCACATGTAATATCAATAGAGAATTTTATAATGATGGAATGAATAATGTCAGACATAATAACCGCATACTCAAGGCCTCGTGTCAAAAATAAAAATAAGATTTTTTCAAGGCATTGTTCTAAGACACTAGTTTGTCTCCTAAGACCTACCGATGTATAGAGGATCCATTGCGGTGTCCACCTAGCACTTTCTAATTCAAATTCATTCCTCATATGAAAAGTTTTAAACATAATATAAATATTCGTATTAAAACTAGCATATGAAATGTTAATACATTATCCATAAACCATGAATGGTATAAAAATAACATATCTTCAGTGATTTCACAAATACATATATAAAATATTGAATATTGTGTCATAATAATTTATCTTCAAACAAGTGTAAAATCAATCAAAGGATGTTGAAATAGATGAAATCAAAACTATTTGAGAGAAATATGTATTTCTATTTTGAAATCATTTAAAAGTAACAAAATTATAAGAGAAAACATTTATTTAGAAAATCTTATTATAATCATATAAGTGAAGCTCTGAAGGTGTTTTAACTGCAGAAAATAGCCTCACCCGCTATATACGTTAAAAAACATTCTTTCCTCAATTTGATAAAAATGTCATAATGTACATGTTTTGGAAAATGACAGAAATATTCCTTTCTATAAAAGTTATATAAATTCAAAAAAGGGTACAAATTACATTACCCCATAATCTAAGAAATATTAAAAATGTATTGATGTAAATTTTCAAGAAACATATATGTGGATGATAATGATGTTCTAGTAGATACTTTCGTAAAAACAACCTTAGATGTTAAATAGATTGTAAAATTAACCATTAACTTGTACACTTCTTTAGCCAAGTTTATTTTAAACTCCTATATAATAGTTAAATAATTGATATTAAATTATACATGAACCACAAAAATAAATAGGATACCAAAAATGATCTTCTAATATTGTTTTTTTAATAATATTTTAATAGTATCATTATTTCGGTTGTTAACTGATTCATTTTCCTTTACATGTTTTGTTATGTAAGACATGTTTGTTATGGATAGGATGTATTTGATTAATATCTAGAATTATATTACGATATTGAAAATTATTTTAAATCATAAAATGTAAATTATTCTTGAATGGTTATGAGGGGGAAGGAATCTCATCACGTTCATGGAGACGGTAATCCATATGTATGCACAAGTGATAATATCATTCTATTGATGGTAAAATCGTATGTAATTGGACATTATATCATACATAAATAATCATCAACAATTTATATTTATTATTCACATCAATTATTTTCATTATTATTCCCATACAAATAATGATTTGTTGAATAAAAAACTACACCACGGCGTGGATATGGTAAGTCTTACGTACACATGTATGGTGACATTTTCATTCATAAGATGAATATAATAATTAATATGGTTGAAAAATATTTATAATACCATCATAGTATGTATATGGTACTGGATTTATTATTTTTTTATAGAAACAATAGGGAATGAGGAACTGGAAGGAGAAAATGACTTTGAATGTGGTGATGAAATTATTACCTCTTATCGGGTGATTCCTTTTGAATTGATCAAAAGGGCTCCTTAGGTTGAATTTATGATCAATTTTAGGACTCTAGGTTTAATTGAGTGTTCCTGGGAGGATATCTGCACAAGGGATGGCCTAGAAAAATGGCTTTGGAGGTGTGAAATTAAGAGTTGGGGAAGTACCCTTTTATAATAGAGGTGAGGGTCACATTAGGAAAAGCTTGAAATATTAATTTGTTATACATTCATATTCTGTTTATAATTGCTCCATATGGATTTATTTTGAAGATAAAGTGGGGTTGGGTCAAATATACTCTCATACAATAGATTTTATTCATGTTTATGTCACCATATTAACCATATGGTTTAGATTTAACTCATAGTTAAACTGTTTATCTTTTACCATGTATTCATGATTTATTTTAAAAAATGGTTAAAAAACAAACTATAAGATTCGTCGAGATCCTCAAGTGGTTAATTGATGATATATCTATAATTATAAAAGTCCTTTTCAGAAAATTAGATTTTTTGGAATATTATATCATTTAATAATATAGTAATTTTTTTGAAAAATAATTTATGTCAATTTTGAAACTATTTAGGATTTTTTTGGGAAAGTAAAAAAAACAACATTCTATCAAAAAAATACATTAAATCAATTATAAAATATAATAATAAACTATATAATTAGTGTAATGTATCAATAGTATCGATTTACATTTATTTGGATATTTATAATGTCAATTATTTTTATCATTCATTAATAAGATAATTTCTACATCATCATTATGTCATAATAAAATTTAATTATATATTATCTAAAAAATAGAAATAAAATACAATGATGCGGGAAATTATTTTAGATTTTTGATGAATATTTATAGTTAAATTTATCTTATATATACCCCTATATAATAAATAGATTAATTATTGAAATTTGAAATTAACACTTTTAAATATTATTTAAATAAAATATTAATAAATATCCGAATCTATTCCAAGTTGATCAAAAAAATCATTCATTTTTACAAAGATGGATTTTTTTTCAAAAAACACATATCCAATAGAATTTGTACATGAGTTAGGGTAATTAAAAAATAATTTATAGCTTTGATTACACTATTTACTTTTAATTGTTGTAAATAAAATTCAAAAAGATACTATTCATAAAAAAATTATATTCAACCAATTGAACCACATTACACTTACTAATTTCAATCGTGTCTCTCTGATTTTTAAAATTCAATTTAGAGAAGAGGTAAAATTATGTTTAATGGAAATTTGAAAATGTGCCTAGAAGGTGGGTAAAAGACGTTAAAAAAACTAAATTTTATATATCTAATATTATTATAAAATGACTATAATGAATTACATTGGACTAATATAAGTATTATGAATCTATTTTTAAACTAAAATCTTCATTATTTAAATAAAAGTTGGTTTTAAACAATAACACAATGTTTATCACTATTCTTCAAAAACTGAATGTTTTCATACAAATATCAAAAATTCAACCTATGCTAATTTTGAGATTCTAAATCCAAAAATGAAGTCCATTTTGAAAAAAGAAATTTATAAAATTTCAAAAAGAGTGTATTACTATTCATAGTGGATATTTTTATTGGTCATGGTTTTCTAAAACAAGATGTTGCATACAGATCAAGCTACTGTGTTATTCAAAGAGAAGCATACCATGGAATCTTGTGGTGTTACATTCTTCCCTCCATCAAATAAATTTTTCCACAAAATTTCTTGAATATTACTACATTAAAATGATTGGGTAGTTATTAAACATATGTTTCTCAATTTCCCTCATTTCCTGTTCCATTTTATGGTTTCCCTATTGAACTTTCACCAGAAAATCGTTTAATTTCTCGACAGTTATTATCTAGTATCAAGAATCCGGATAGGGTATTGACAATAAGACAGATTAGGTTCCATTTATATTTCTTCAGGGGTGAGTACATGTGTTAGGTCGTGAATGTGTTTTCTCAACAGTGATATGTTGAACACATCTTTAACTTTGGAGATACTTGGAGGAATTTTCAATTTATAAGCTACAACTCCTATTCTTTCAAGAATTTGTAAAGGTTTGTGTAACTGTGATTTAATTTTCCCTTCTTACCGAATCATATAACACCCATACACGGATATACCTTCAAGATAACATGACCTCCTACTTGAAATTCCCAATCATTCCTTTGTTTATTGATATAACACTTTTTTCAACTATGAGCTCCTTTGATGTGGGTTTGGATAATCATCCTCTTTTCCATTGTTTCCTAAAAACGTTTTGGGCCTACATGTTTTCTTTCACCAACATCATCCCAATATGTTGGTGTACAACATCGCTTTCTATATAACGCTTCATATGGTGCCATCTGAATAATTCAATAGAAGATATTTCTAAAAGAAAACATTACCAGAGTTCAATACTGATCCCACATACCATGAATGTCATGTGAGAAAGATCTCAACATCTCTTCATAGGTTTTAATAGTCTGTTATGATCTTCCATCAGTTAGAGGGTGGTAGGAATTGGTAAAATGAAGTTTAGTGTCTATGGAATTATGAAGACTTTTGGATAAAGTTGATGTAAAACTGGGATCACGATCGGAAGAAATTGATAGATGTACAACATGATGTCTTACAACTTCATTAATATATACAAGTCTTTGGTATCCGCTTGAAAACATTCATCATAATATAATCCCATTTCCACTAAGGTATGGTAAGAGGTTGCGTGAATCCTCAAGTATGTTTTCTTCCTGCCATCACGTACAGACAAACCATTCATCATTACACATAATTAGTAATCTCCCTCTTCATGTAGTCCCACCAAAAATGTACTTTCAAATATCTATACATTTTAGTTCTATTAAGGGGTATAGATAAATTGGTGCTATAAATATCATCCAATAATTCCCTCTTTAGATTAGGTATGTCAGGAACACAAAGTTTCTTCCCAAATTTCCATTTTCCTTCTTCATGTTCAATGTCAATAAACCTCACATCATTCACAACATTAATTTTATTTTTAAAGGCTTCATCATCAGTCTGAGAACATTTATCCTTTCTAGTAGGTATTTTTTGGAAAATATCTGAAAATGTATTGTTGTTTTACCTTCCATGATTATTCCCATCTCCAATTTTACTAGATATTTGAAGATAGGATCACTTTTAACTCCAAAATTGTTCAAAACTCCAATATCCTTTCTGCTCAAAGCATCTTCCACCTTATTTTTGTTCCCTATGAGGTAGTGTATATTGAAATCATAATACTTGAGTAGTTCAAGCAATCGTATTTTCCTTATGTTGAGTTATTTCTGTAAGAAAATATAAATCAATCTCTTGTTATAGTTGTATATCTCAAATTTTTCACAGTAGAGATAGTGTATCCATATCTTCAAAGCAAATATTATAGCTTATAACCGAAGATCATGAGTGGTATAGTATTTTTCAGGAATTTATAACTGTCTTGATGCATTGGAAACAACTATATCATTTTTTTAAGGACACAACCAAGTTAATTGATTGAAGCATCACTATAAAAAAACCCATCATTCATTTATGGTAGAGTTATGATAAGAGCATTGTGACACACCAAACATAATTTCTATAGTAATAATTGTTGTAATTTTTAGACTTGGATTAATTTCCTTTTTATAAATGCAATGCCCTAAAAATAAACACAAGACATGTTATTCATTCAAAACAATGGAAATGGATACATGGAAACAAGGCCTAAAGACCATAATTAACCAAAAATTCCTACAAGTAGGCCAATCATGATCAAAGGAAGACCCCATATCAACACAAACATGCCATGAATGTAGTGGATTTCCTTCAGATCTACCATGACTAAGAACGTTATAACCAGAACCAGAGCAATTATACTGAGAGTTAGAGGGATAAAGAGGACTATCTTCTATGTCTTGGTGATTGAAGTTGGAATACCATAATCTCATTTTTATAAGACCTAAAATTCCATCGTTTCCCTTTAGGAGACTGTTGAATTCACAATGGCTATAATTATAACCCTTTGGTATTCAAGTTTAATTATTTATAAATAGTGAAACTTTTAATGCTTTTCAAATATAAGTTCAAGTTATTAACTCTTATTTATATTTTTTGATTTCAAAACATAATTCAAGAACTTTTCTTAAATGTTTCCAAATATTTTAGGCATTATGGTTTTATAAATTAATCTTCTATTTGACAATTATAAATATTTCTTTTTAATCTTAATAAGTAAAGATATTTCTATATATAAAATCACCTTAAAATATTTTAAGTTATATCCTTGAACATATTTAATTGAGCTAATATTTTGGGAAAATAACATTTGAAATCATAACGTTTTGGTTTATATGATTACCTTAATTCAATTAAAAATATGCATTTTGTTTTTAAATTTGAAAATACTTTTATTTATGAATAATTTTATTAATTAAAAGTTATATAGTTTGATTTGTCTCGTTTAAACATATGAATAATTTTTTTTATAAAAGTAATGATATTTGTATATGTGTAATTTTCTTGTATAGTTTTGAAAATTGGGTTAATAAAAAAAATATTAACCCAATAGGCCAGCCCATTATAGCTGGGTGGAGGGAGGAAGCTCACACTAAGTGGCTAGGACTAGCCCTTAGCCGAAGCCAAGTCTAGCCCGAGCATGGGAATTGGTACCCTGAAGGGAGCACGATAGTAGGAGATCTTGAGCGTGCCATAGTGGCGCGAGGCCGTGGAGAAGAATAGGTTGGCCGAGGCCTGTGGGGGTGAGCCCGTGTGTAAGGCTCCCTTCTGTGTGTGCTGTGATTTCTGAGTTGAGTATCGGAGCCTCGAGCATATAAGGAAGCTATGCCCACCTCCCCAATTTGATGTGGGATGTGTTTTTTGGATGAAACGTGATCTCGTCCATTAGATCATGTTGCAAGCAATCTGGTTCGTTGATCCCAATCTCACATTCGGCCTTCAACGAACATGGAGCGCTATCATATTTTTATGAGTTGTTAGGTCATCATGATATCTAATCATGGTCAATCAATCAGTTTAAAATCATATTCCATGCATCATCCATCTGATATTTTTCTAGATCTAATCTCAGCCATCCTTTGTTTTTAAAAAAACCCACGTCCTCATCCGAACAATCCAAACAGATCTCACATAATCCGAACCATGCATTTCATCCCCGATTTTCACTTTCACGTCGTCTCCTCTGTCGCGTTCAAACTAGTGGCCACCCATAGGTTATTCATTCTTATTCTTCTTTATCTTCTTCTCCCTAGAGACACCCCACCCTTCTCCTTGGATTGTCCTTGACTTATACCCATATCCTTTATCTTCTTATTTTCTTTTTATAAACACAATCCTTCAACACATGTTTTGAACCAACATTATGTGTTTATATATATATATATATATTTATTCATATTTTTATTGTAATCACCGATTTATTTTGGGTTCTCCTTTTAAGAAAAATGTATGATCGGTGTTGCTTTAGTCAAGATCATGGGTCTTTATTTATTTTTTTCTTGTATGAAACATTTTATATAAATATACATATAGAAGGCTTATGTAATACCTGGTTGTACCCGTGGTTACCTATCCTTCCTCTCCTCAACATACAAAACATTTCATGCCAATAATTTTTGCACACCCGAAGTCAGGTAGAGGATAATGTTGGTTATGTTTTCTTTGGTAAATCTCTTATACTTTATGGGCATATATATATATGTACATATATGTAAATTTATTCTATTTCTTCTAAAACCACAATTCTCGTGGGTCTTTTATAAATGTTTTTTTAGAATATATAACTCATGCAAGAGGTCTCACGAATCAAATTTCTCTATGCAAACCCCTCTTATCTATTTTTTTATTCTTTAAAATGTATGTATATGTATATAATGTCATCGTAACCCGTTATGGAAATTTAAATAAAACAAATATATTTGTATAATTATATATATAAGCGATTTCATTATATAAAAAACCATTTCAGGATTATAATCTCTAAAGCATGGTCTTTTGTTTTCAAGTGATGTTTATTGAAACATAAAACACAAGTAAGGGGTCTAGTTCCTCATGTTTTCTTATAAGTATACCCCTTATTTACAATTCATGCATACATGGTTATGTGTAAAAGTATATATAAATATATATATTAAGTTTGATTACAACTGAGTTTTCACAAAACCTATCCTTTTATATTAAAATCATGTTTATATAGAATACAATAGATGCATGGATTTTATTAAGTCATGTTTTGCATTATTCATATCCCAAACACACACTTTACGTATATTTAAATAATTTTACATAATTCTCAAATCCACATGAATACATATATTTATTTCAAACATGATTTTTCAAGAATTTTTATGATAGATTTCATATACATACATAAATATACACTCATGCATGAGATCACATGTTTAAATATTTATTTTATACATGAAAAATTCCCAAACAATAATCCATATATTGTATTCCAATTGTTTCACAGGAAATTCCTATGATCCTTTATGTTTATATTTTAACATAACAGTTAACATTTCATGGATTAAATGAAAATATAGAAGTAAAAACATTTAAACATGATTTAGAAAAGGTCACATTCTTAATGGTTTAATGCACTAGTTTTTATTTGTTGTGACGACCCCATATTTTATGTGTACTACATCTTATTACATATGCAGGAGTATGTTATTTTACTCTCGGCATGTCATTGTTAAATATGGAAATAACAAATCTAGTTCTTTTTCACTTAATTCATAATTATACTTATGTAAGTGAATGTATGCAAATGATTATGGATTAAGAATGAAAATTTTCTATGTAACATGAACACTACAAAGATGACACCCTGGTATGACATATAAGGAATATATTGGATGTAAAATGATGTGATGGGTGCGCCCGAAACTATACAGCACTCCAATGAATTGGTTAAAGTGATGAAGTCTCATGATTTATGTGAAATGATGAGTGAACATGATGCTAGATTTTTTCAAAATTATTTTTGGTAGTAAACCACAATTATGTAGTGTTTTTACGCATACGGTGTTGGCGTAAGGCCTTGACAATGTCCAACATTATACATTTCCTCATTATGGAATACTAAATGATCAACCTAGGGATTGGGAATCCTTATATAAGAGTATTTTATGATAACAGAAGTGAAATCGTAAGGGATAACTAAGTATGAAAATGAAATGTTATAAAGGGAAAGATATTTAAGGTTAAGGCCATGTTAATTTCTATTTATGTTCTGATTAATCAATGTATGAATACTTATAATCACAACTATTCTTTTGGAGTTGGATTTACTAAGTTCTGAATTATGAACATCTCAATATTTTTACATATGCATGCACCCTCTGATTCATATTTTTGTAGAATGCACAACTATAATTTATGATAATGATATTTTGGAAAAATGTCTGCAATGAAGCAAAGAAAATATTGATGGTGTGCTGAGAAATGTAATATCTTCCTCTTAAGAAAATGTTTTATGAATTTTTTCAAGGTGGTTGTTTTTAAAATGTGTAATTTTATCCAAATGTTTTAAAACCCCACACTGGGCATTTTTATGATCACCATACATATTAATTTATGTTTTATAGGATTTTATAAATTTTTCTAAAGCCATGAGTACTCGTAGTGATGACATCAATTTGAAGATTAGACCAGTTATGTTTTTAGAAGAAGTACATCAGCAACATCTGATTTTCCAAGAACCTAAACCAAAACGATCTTCTGTAATAGGACATGATGTGCAATTTTTTTGTAAGACTTTTTTTATGAAGAAAATTGCACACCATGTTTTAGGTACCGATTTCAGACTACAGGGTTCGGGGTCATGACAGTTGGTATCAGAGGACCGGTTTAGGAAAACTCTGTCAAATTACAGAAACTATAAATTACTTAATTATTTTATACTATGAAATTTTTTTCACAATATTTTAGATTGCCGATGAATCACACCTTATGTCTCTTCCAATAGAAGTAATAGAGACTATAGTGGGAACAACATGTGAAGAAAACTATGAGTCATTTGAAAATATCTGTCTATCATGAAAAACCCTCTACCGTGTTTTCAATTATCCTCGTGTACTCCAGATTCACCAAGGAGAAGGCCTTGACTATATTTTTATGATGCGTGCCAATTTATGGTCTATGCACAGTAAGGAAAATAACTCGAGGGTTTGTTTAAGTGTTTCACCCTAGCTGGTAATTCTTCGTCTCGAGAGGACATCCAAGAGGCTGTACAAGGGGGTGACCTCCGAGTGGCATATCTTTGTAAAATTTTAAAATACGGTCTCCATGGTCATGTTATGGACTTTGATTCTCTCAAGGATGAGCCTACTCATTTACATTATCGACATCTAGTTCAGGCCAATGTTTCCCAACATCATACATGTCATTCCTTTCTCACCCTGAACTATAGATGCCCACATCTGGGCGATCCTAGTTGTCTATATTCCATCTGGACTCTAGAGATCGGAACATTTGGATCTACCATGGGAATTTGTTTAACTGGGAACCCAGGAAATCACTAACACCTGTAGTACCTATGAAAAGACATTACGATAATTATGTAATGCCTTGAGTCTATGAACCATGATAAATGAATAATGTTTTGTTTATGTGTTGGTATCATATTATTATTCTTCAAAATTAATGTCTCTATTAATCTCATTGTGCTTAATTAAATCAACATGACCCTTGTTTTGTTTTATTTCAGATGGAAAACATGTGTTAATCAATCAAAATTTTATAAATTCTTACTAAATTGATAGAATCGATAATCACCAAGATGTGTTCATAATACTACCACCCTTTTCCCAATCTAGTCTTGTCTTGAAAATGTATTTATAATATGACTCTTGGCCCAAACGTCCTTCGGACCTTCCAGGGAAACCTTCATGTTTATCACTGTAGAGCAACTACACAACTTGTAGAGTACAAGCAGAGAGGGAAGCACCATAATGGTCTCTTCCTTTGCATCACATTGTCTGAGAACTACCTAGCCCTGAAGAAGTTTCATGATGATGCCTTGGAAGGCGACAACCATGTGACCTACCTATTTTAGGTCATGAGTTTCAGTATATATGGGATGCTTTATCACTTTTTAGTGTTCAAACGAGAGGTTTTCTGAGAAATTTATAGACAGGTAGCTCACTCTCAAATCTCCAACCTCCACACCTCTCATGCCACTCATTGGAAGACTGAATGATTTATGCATATAATTGACCCAAATTTCTCATGGTGTATATGGGACAAGAAGATCAAGAAACTGGGAACTAATATGTGGATCCACCTGGAAACATACACAGATTATCTACAATGGTGGTTCTAGTGGAGGGGACCTTGAGCATAAAGTCTGTCTTGTTTTTTGGGTAGTTTCTTACAGGTGAAATAGAATTATGAGGGAACTATTTGTTGAAGGAGGGGATAATGTGACTCCCCAAACATAATTTCTATTGTAATAATAGTTTTAATTTGTACAAATGGATTAATTTCATTCTTATATAATACGTTCAAAAAAAATAAACACAATCCTTGTTATTCATTCAAAACACTGGATATGGATTCATGGAAACAAGGAATAAGTACCATAAAAAACAAAAAATTCCTACATGTAGGACAATCACGATCACAAGAAGACCCCACATCACAACAAACATCCCATGAATGTAGTGGATATATTTCGGATCATCCACGACTAAGAACATTATAACCAAAACCGAAATAATTGTACTGAGAGATAGAGGGATGAAGACCACCATCTTCTATGTCTCTGTGTTTGAAGTTAGAATACCATAATCACGTTTTTATAAGACCTAAAATTCAACGATTTCCATTTAGGTGACCGTTTAATTTAAAACCGCTATAATTATAACCATTTGGAATTCTAGTTTAATTATTTATGAATATTGAAAATTTTGAAGTATTTCAAATATAAGTTAAGGTCATTAAATCTTATATAGATTTTATGATTTCAAAACATAATTCAAGAAATTTTATTTAATGTTTCCAAATATTTTAGACATTATGGTTTTATAAATTAATCTCGTGTATGGAAATTATAAATATTTATTTTTTAAATGTAATAAGTAATGGTATTTCTATGTATAAAATCACCTTGAAATGTTTTAATTGATATCCCTGAACATATTTAATTGAGATTATCTTTAGGAAACATATCATTTGAAATCATAACGTTTTGGTACATATGTCTACCTTAATTCAAAGAAAAAATTTCATTTTTTTAAAATTTGATAAAACTTATTTTAATGCTTTTATTAATTAAATGTTATATATTTTGATTTGTGTAGTTTAATCTTATGAATAAAACAAATTTTATAAAATTAAAGATATTTGTATATTTATAATTTTCATGGATAGTTTTGAAAATTGGGTTAATAAAAAAATATTAACCCAATAGATCAGCACTTTATAGCTAGGCCGAGGGAGGCAGCTCACACTAAGTGGCTGAGCCTAGCCCTCAGCCCAAGCCAAGGCCAGCCCGAGCATCGGCATAGGTACTTTGATGGGCGCACAAGAGTAGCAGCACATGACCGTGCCATAGTTGTGTGAGGCTGTGACAGAGATTAGGTAGGCTGAGGCCTATGGGGGGGGGATCCCTTTTGTAAGGCTCCCTTTAATTTGTGCTATGACTTCTGAGTTTTGTATCAGAGCATTGGTCTTATAAGGAAGTCGGGTGAGCCTCCTCAATTTGATGTGGGACATGTTTATTTTGGGTGAAACATGATCTGGGCCATTGGATCACGTCACTTGTGATCTGAGACGTCGATCCTGATCTCAAATCTGACCCTTAGCGACTGCGGAGTGGTACAATATTTTTATGATCCATTTGATCAAAATGAGATCTAATCACGGTAGTTCACTCGGTTTAAAATCCCACGCCATGCATCATCCATATGATCTTATTCTAGATCTAATCTCAACCATCCTTTGTTTTTAAAAAATCCCATGACCTCATCCTGACTGTCCAAACCGATCTCGCCAAATCTAAACCATCTATTTCATCCCAGATTTTTGTTTTCACAGTGTCTCCTACATCGCACTCAAAACAGTGGACACCCGCTAGTTATTCATTTTTCTTCTTCTATATCTTCTTCTCCCTTGAGATCCCCCACCCTTATCCTTAGATTGGCCCTGACTTTTACCCATATCTTTTCTCTTCTTATATATTTTTTATAAACTTGATCCATCCACACAAGTTTTCCAGATACATTATATATATATATATATATATTAAAATCACCGATTTATTTTGGGTTCTATTTTTAAGTAAAATGTTGGATCGGTGTTTTTTTAGTCAAGATCATGGGTGTTTATTTATGTTTTTCTTGTATAAAACATTTTATATAAATATATATTGAGATGGATTATGTAAAATATGGTTAGACTTGTGGTTACCCGTCCTTCCTATCCCCAACTTAAAAAACATTTCATGGCCTTAATTTTTCCACACCCGAAGCCAGGTAAGGGATAATTTTTGTTATGTTTTCTTTGGTAAAGCCCTTATTCTTTGTGGACCTTTATAAATATATACATATATGTAAATTCATTCACTGTAATTTAAAACCACAATTCATTTGGGTCTTTTCTAGATGTGTTTTTGAATATATAACTCCTGCATGGGATTTCATGCTTTAATTTCTATTTTTGAACCCTCCTAATCAATTTTTTTATTCTTCACGAATATATGTATATGTTTATAATGTCATCTTAACCCATTTTGGTAATTCAAAAAAAAAACAAATATATATGTATAATTATATATATATATATAAACGATTTCATTATATAACAAACCATTTAGGTATTAGAATCTTAGAAGGGTGGTCACTTGTTTTAAAGTAATGTTTATCAAAACATAAAACACATGAAAGGGGTCTATATACTCATGTTTTCTTTTTAATATACCCCTTATTTGCAATTAATGAATGTATAAATAGGTGTAAAAGTATGTATAAATATATATATATAATGTTTTTTTACAAATTAGAATTCACAAAACCTATCGTTGTTGATTTAAATCATTTTTATGAAGAATACAATAGATGCAAAAATTTTATTAAGTCCTGTTTTAGATTATGCATATCCCAAACATACAAATTATGTATATTTAAATATGTTTCAATAATTATCAAATCCACATGAATACAAATATGTATTTGAAACTTGATTTCTCAAGAAAGTGGTATGAATGATTTCATATTGAATCATAAATATACATTCATGCATGAGCCCACATCTTAAAATATTTATTTTATGCATGAAAAATTAACAAACAATAATCCATACTTTGTATTCCAATTTTTTCACAGGAAATGCCTCTGATGCATTAAGTTTATGTTTTAATATAACAATACAATTTCATGGATTAAATGATAATATCAAAGTTAAAAAATATATAAACATGGTTTAGAAAATGACATATTCTTAAGGGTTTAATGCAAGAGTTGTTATCCGATTTGACAACCCCAAATTTTATGTGTACAAGTTCTTATTACATATGAAATATTATGTTGTTTTAGTCCATGCAATTCATTGTTAAATATGGAACTATGAAATCTAGATCTTTTTCACTTAATTCATAATTCAACTAACGTAAGTGAATGTATGGAAATTATTATGGATTATGAATGTTATTTTTCTAGGTAACATGACCACTACAAAGATGAGACCATGATAATACATATGTGGAATGTATTGAACTTAAAATGATGTGACAGGTGCACCGAGAGTTATACAGCGCTCCGATGCATTGTGTAATGTGATGAAGTCTCATGAGTTAAATGAAATGACGAGTGAACATGATGATATCTCTGTTCAAAACTATGTATGGCAGTTAACCACAATTATGTTGGGTTTTTACCTGTATCTTCTTGGCTCAAGGCCTTAGAAAAGTTCATCATTTTACAGTTCCTCATTATGGAATAGTAAATGATCAACCAAGGGTTTGTGAATCCTTATCTAAGAATCTTTTATGATTATGGAAGTGAAATAATATGGAATAGCCATGTAGGAAAATGGAATGTTATAAAGTTAATTATATCTAATGTTAAAGCCATGTCAATTTCTTTTTATGTTCTGATGAATCATGATATGAATGCGGATAATCATAACTATGATTTTGGATTTGGATTGACTATGTTTGGAATTATGCACATCACATTATTTTTACATAGGCATGCACACTCAGATTCATATTTTTGTATAAAGCACAACAATATTTTATGAAAATGGTATTTTGGAAAAATAACTATAAGTAACCTTAGAAAATATTAATGGTGTTCCGTGAAATGTAATATCATCATATTACGAAATTTTTTTCTGATTGTTTTCAAGGTGGTTGTTTTTAAAAAGTGAAATTTTCTCCAAATGTTTTTGAACCCCATATTGGGAATTTTTATTCTCACCCTACGTATTAATTTATGTTTTATAGGATTTTAAAATTTTTAACCAGGCCTTGAGTACTCGTTCTGATGACGTCAATGTGATTTTTAGCCCTGTTATGTTTTCATAAGAACTACTTATGCAGCATATGATTTTACAAGAACCAAAATAGAACTGATCCACTGTAATGTAACAAGATTTACAATTATTTTGTAATCTTATTGTATTATAAAAATTGCACACCATGTTTCAGGAACCGATTCCAGACTACTGGGGTCGGGGTCGTGACAATCATTGACGAAGTTTTTCTTAAATTCTTCAAAACATTATTCCCACTATTTTTTCCAAAAATATTTAACCCCTTTAAAATTGAGCTTGGTTAAAGGGTTAGCCAATTGGGAAGAATTCAAGACAAAATGTAGATAATAACATGAAAACCCAATAAAACTACATACCTCAGTTACACTTGTTGGTGTTGGCCATTCATTTATTGATATTTTCTAAGAAGGATCAATGGAGACTCTATCCTTATAAAAAATACAGCCAAGAAAAGGAATCTCCTAAGGCCTGAATTCACACATGCTAAAAATCCAATATAATTTATTTTTTCTAAGAGACTTTAGAATAATTCACACGTGATTTTTAGGATCTTGGTATCTTTTCAGGAAAACCAATATATTATCAATAAATTCCACTAAAAATTCATCAAGATATTCCTTGGAAACTCAATTTCTTTTATCAATGAAGATATATGGTGCATTAGTCTATGAAAAAGGAATTGTTTTAAACATGTAATGCTAATACCTGGTACAAAATGTTTTCTTCGGAATGACTTCCTTCATCACCCACAATTGATTATATCCAGATCGAAGGACAATATATGAAAAATAATGAGCTCTATGAAGTTGATCAAATAAATAATCAATTTCCTGTAGGGTTTACTTATTCATTATTGTAATAGAATTATTCTCCCTATAGGCAATGCAGAACCTCGTAGATTCATATTTCTTCTTGAGAAAAAGAACAGGGGCTCCCCATGGAGAAAAACTAGGGATATTATATCCTTCATTACTCAATTCCTCTAGTTGATTCATTAGTACAACTAATTCCACAGTGGTCATTCTACAAGGGGTCATCGATATGGGCCTTTATACAAGAACTAAGTCAGTGAACAACAAAATTTATCATTCTAGAGGATGTCCAGGTAAAACCTCTGGAAACACTTCAATATATTTTTTGAACAATAGGTACATCCCCAATTTGACCATTATTTTCCTCACCAATAGTTCTTTCACTCCATTCCACCACAATAATTGAATTTTTTAGAGCTACTGGGGGTGTATATATATAAGAATCAGATGGTCACATTTCAGCTCTAAACAGATGTCATTCCTTATTATTATAAAAAATGGTAACCTCCTCCTTCTTAGAATAAATTTTCACATCACTGTCTGAAAGCCAAGTCAAACTGAAGATTATATCAAATTCAATCTTGGGTATGATGATGAAATCTGTAGATAAAGCACGTTTATATTCTATAATGGTAACTGATTCACAAAACATTGTTGCAACGATAGTTCCCTTGAGAGTTTTGACTAGAAAATACCTTGTTAAATCAAATTGGAAATATCATATTTTATTGGAAAATTGGGATGATATGAAAGAATGTGTTGATATAGAATCAAATAAAGCATTGTATAAATTTGAGGTATGATTAATGTACCTACCACCGTGTCATTTAGAACTTCAACCTTATTAGTTGTGATTGAATAAACATGGCCTTCCTGCCTTGGGCTTTTATGAATTAATTTTCCTTGATGCTTAAGACATTAATTTTTATAATTCCCTATTTCATTACCACAAAAGCATTCAACATTGACAGCCTCTTTATTCCCTTTGGAATCAAGAGTTTGGTGGCCTTTTTCAACACACTTCTAACAAACTCTCTATCCCTTCATGAATGTACTAGGGTGTTTCTTCCCAAATTTAATATAGGATAGAAATTTAACCTTTACCTTCATCCCATTATATCCATTTCCAGAGTGTTCAGCAAATCTATTCTTCTCTTTCTTTTCTTTAATGTCGTATGAATTAGAGAATTCTCTTTCAGTCTTGATAGAACATGACACAATATCTTCATACGATGACAAGGATTTTGATAATAATGCTCGATAGAGAAACTATTTTAACCCATAAAAGGATTGATTAATCTTACTCCTTGGGTTACATATATAATATGTTGCATGCCTTTTTAACCATGTAAAGATAACCTCATACTTTACGAAATTCTCATCCTCCTTTTGACTCAGACTCAGAAATTGTCTTTACATATCCGATAAAAGGTCATAAGGAATGTATTTTCCTATGAAAAATATCTTTAAACTCCCTCCATTACATATTTGTTATTATTTCATTCTCAATTTAATTTTGAATAAATGATCACCATTGATTTTAATCTCCCATGATGCGATAAACATCAATGACGACATTTTCTTTTTCGCTACACCCCAATGCATGAAATTTTTTTTATGGAACTTATCTGTTGCTCAGCTACAAATGGATTTGTATCCCCATTGAATGTCGGTGGCTGTTTCCGTATGAGGTGACCTAAAATTGATCCACCGCATTGTAGATCTAGGTTCTCCAAATGGGTAAGGTTGTTATTCATATCCTGAGTATGTTATCCCATTATGGTTATAAGTTATTCAGCACTGGTTCAATCACGAGATCCACTATAATTATATTGAGTAGTAGGAAAACCCATACATGGATTACGTTCATTATATAGTTTACATTTCATCCACTAAGCTCTGTTTCTAAACAATGTCAAACAATAAATTTGTTTATGAATCACAATACATAATTCGAAACTAGTAAAATACCTAACATAAATTTAATAGTGTATTCATATAATCCATAATCATAATAAAAATTCACTGAGGATGTATTTACTCATAAATCTTTCATAATGGATTTCAAAGAAAATGTTAATTATCCTAAGCATATCCCCCCGGAGTGTCATAACCAATAGTGCAGCAATTCCCACTATCATCTACCAGTATACCTTAGGACATGCCCGGAACTCTTTGTTATAGATTTCAACCCTATTTACATATGTTCTAGATCCACTCTACCTTCTCAAATATAGACAGGGATGTATTGCTTCAAAATACACAAAATCTCTACATTACCACCATTCAATGAAGTAATTCTATACTAATCCTCAAATTATATCTTAGGGTAAAGTTCTCTAATCAGAGTTTCCCTTGATCTAGCTTCCATAGTTTGTACTAAAATTCCACTGATACCAAAAATAATGCCCCAGTAATATTTACCCAGATTCATTGCATTATTACATAACTTCGGCATAATAACATGAGATTATGTCTGGAAATACTGATTGGTTTAGTAGACTAGGAGGTACTAGATACATAAAGATTTATTACATTACATAAGGAAATTAAAAACAACAACATCATATCTCCTTTTAACACACTCATATCCCTAATTTTATACCTCAAAGTCAGTCTTAATATACATCTTCGCATCCTGGAAAAAATAAAACATAGAAAGGGGTGAGATCATATGCTCAGTAAGGATAAAAATATAGAGGAAACATACATAAAAAATAATAAATATATAAGGAATTGTATAAGACTAAAATACAATCCTTTTAGACTTAATATTCTGCATAATATAGAAAATTTAATAAAAATAATTCCATTTACTTATTCTCATTGATATGATACTAGTCGAATAATCACATGTAATATCGGTAGCTTCTTTCATAATGATGTAATTCATAATGTCAGACATCTTAACCACATAGTCAAGGCCTCATTCCATGACTAAAAATAATATTTTTCCTGGCCTTGTGCCAAGACACAAATTTTTCTCATGATACCTACCAATGCATCGAAGAGATATAGTCGGCTCCACCCGTCAATTACTAAGACCAATGCATTCAAGATAAGAAATGTTTCAAACATAAATAAACATTAATATTAACAATAACATATGAAATGATAATATTTTAACCATAAACCACAAATGGTATAAAAAATCAACAACCAAACATGTCACTAAACCTTAATTAAAATATGGAAGATTTTATCATTATAAATAAACTTCAAACAGGTGTAATATCTATCAAAGGATGTTGACGTAGATGATATCAGAACTATTTGGGAGAAATATCTCTTTCTATTTTGAAATCATTGAAAGATACAAAATTATATATTAAAACATTTAGTTTTAAAATATTCTTATATGAATGTAAGGCAAGCTTCGAATGTGTTGTAATGGAGGAAAATAACTACACCCACCGTGTAAGTTAAAAATAACAGTCTTACCTTATTTTGTCTAAAATGTCATAAAATACATTGTTTGGAAAATGACAGAAAGATTCCTTCAAAAAAATTATAAAAATTCAAACAAAGGTATAAATGACTTTAACACATAATCTTGAAAATAGTTAAAATATTTTGAAATATATTTTTATGAAACACTGATGTGGATTATAAATAAGTCCCATTATATAATTTCGTAAAAACAACCTCAGATAATAATGATATTATAAAATTAATCCTTACTTTGTACTTTTCCTTAGTGGAGGGTAAGTTTACCTCCTGTATAATGCATATATCATTATTATTAATGTATACAAGAACCACATACTTAAATATTATATCAAATATGATATTATAATATTACTTTGTTAATAATATTTCAGTAGTATCATTGTTTTCGGTGTTAACTAATTCGTTTAACTTGATATGTTTAGTTATGTAAGTCATGTTTGTTATGGGTAGGATGTATTTTATTAACACCTATAATGATATTATGTTACTAAACCTTATTTTATATCATAAATTGAACATTATTCTTGAATGGTAATAATGGGGAATAAATATCATCGCGTTCTTAGAGACAGAAATCTGTACGTATGTATGGGTGATAATATCATTCTTTTGATGGTGAAAGCTTATGTAATTGGATGGTATATCATATATAAATTATCATTAACATGTTATATTTTTTATATAAAATAATTATACTCATTATTATACCCATCAAATTAATGATGTGTTGAATAACAATCAACTCCACGATGTAGAGACCGTAAGCCGTAAGTACACACGTATGATGACATTGTCATTCATTGGATCGATATAATAATGGATATGGTTGTACCAAAATTTTAATAACTTCACACTATGTAGAAGGTACTAGAATTATTATTTTGGTATAGAAACAACTGAGAAAGGGGTAGTGAAAGAATAAATGAACTTTCAAAGAGGTGATGAAATTATTACCTCTTCTTCGGGTTCACCCTTTTGATTTGATCAAAAGAGCTACGTAGGATGAGTTATTGATCAATGTAGGGAATCTACGTAGAATTGAGGGTTTTTGGTAGGATATTTGAGTAGGGTTTAGAATATAGAAATGGATTTGGAGGTGTGAAATTATGAGAAGGTGATGTACACTTTTAAAAGGTCGGTGAGGGACACTTTAGGAAAATCATGGAATAATAATTTATTATAAAATCATATTCGTTTTATAATGGCTCCAAAAGGATTTATTTCGAGGATAATGTGGAGATGGGTCTAAAACGTCTCACCCATTAGGTTTTATACAAGTTTATTTTAATACATTAACCTTATCTTTTACATTTATCACTAAGTTAAATTGATTAACTTTTACCATTTATTCTTGAATTATTATAATAAATGGTCAATAAATTTAAAACAGGATTCCAAGATAAACTCTAGTGGTTCATAAATGACATATCTATATTTAAATATTTACTCGAGCTGAAACATAGATTTTTAGAAATATTATATCATTTAATAATAAATTATTTGTTTTAAAAACACATTAGGGTGAATTTTGAAACTATTTAGTATTTGGTTTTTGTAAATGTCACCAAAACCTCATTACTTCGGAAAAAACATTAAATAAATCCTAACATATCATATTAACCTATAAAATTAGTGTAATGCATCCAAAGTCTCGATTAACATTTATTTTGATATTTATAAAATCAATTATTTAAATCGTTCGTTAATATGGTAATTACCGCATTATCATTGTGTCATAAAAAATATAATTATTTAATTTATAAAAATTATAAATGAAATAATTTGATGTAGGAAATATTTTTATCTTTTTAATGAATATTTGTAGTTGAATTTTTCATATTTATAACATTATATTAAAAAGTGGTTCAGTTATTAAAATTTGAATATAACACTTTTAACACTTCTTTAAATAAAATAATAATAAATGTCGTAATCAAATCATTGTGGATCAGAAAGAATCATATTTTATTCTTATGGTTTATTTTTGAAAAAAAAACTTATCCAAAAGAATTGGGACATGTGTTAGTCTAATTATAATATCATTTTTACCTTTAATAACCCTATTTACTTTTAACCATGGTAAATAAAATTCAATGGCTATTATTCACAAAAAAATATTTTTCTCCTATTGAACCACATTTTACGTATTTATTTCAACCATGTCTGTCATATTTTTGAAATTAAATGCACATAATTTGTAAAATTACTTTTAATGCAAATTTTATAATGTTCCAAGAAGGGGGGGTAAAAGATGCTGAAAAATAAAATTATATATATCTAATCTTATTATAAAATGACTCCAATGACATACATTGGACTAATATAGGTATTGTGTATCTAGTTTAAAATAAAAATAACAATTAATTAAATAAAAATATATTTTAAACAATTACATAGTGTTATTCACTATTCCTCAAAAATTGAATGTTTTTAGAACAATACATAAAATTCACACTATGATAATTATGATATTCCAAATCCAAAAAATGTTATCATTTTGGAAAATATAATTTATAAAACTCCAAAAAGTGGATATTATTACTCATAACATCTAGTTGGTTGGTCGTGGTGTGCTAGAACTTGATGTTTTGTACAACACAATTTATTATATTATTCAAAGGGAAGCGTATCGTGGATGCTTGGGGTGTTACAAAACCTATAAAAGAACCTGAATTCATTTAAAAAAAATCATAGTATGGGAAAACCTTAGCAGTAAGTGGGGATTTAAAATATAGTGAAAAATAACGTTTAGAAATATCTTTTGAAAATATTTTTGATTTTTTTTCGAAACATTCCTTTGAAAATGTTTTGAAACTACGTATAATTTTGAATAAAATGTTTTAAAAACAATTTTAAAATTATATTGTTGTTCAAAAATTATTTTGAAAATCCTTTGAAAACATGATTTGGGAAATTCATTTGAAAATAGTTATTACTTTGAAAATAATAATAATATTCTTTTTTTAATATACTTATTACATTGAAAAATATTTTAATCCATTGAAATAACTATTTTTACGAAAACATGGAAATGATTTTTATAGTTGTTACTCATTGAAAATGATTTAAAATAATGTTGTAAATTTTAGGAAAATACTTGAATGGTAATTGAAAAAAAAACAATAGGGCCACATTAAGTCTTCATGTCTTTCTATTCGAACATACTTTATATAGTGGGCTCACACCCCCAACCCGTTTCATGTTTACAATGTCCAAGTGAAATTTTTTCTAAAAACATTTTGATCTTCCCTTGTATATATATAAAATATTTACAATATTTTTTTCTTTAAAAACATAATCCTTAATATAAAACATATATAGATATATTTATATATAAATATACAAATATAACCATCCCTATGTAAATAAAATATAAGATTTAAAAGAACTATGAATTAGGTCATTTAGCCTTTTCGTGGACTATTGATAATAATAAACATCCACCTATTCAAAATTACATTCATCATATGATGAATTACATTTAATATAATGTGATACCTATTATCATTTATATTTTACCCTTGAATAACTCATTTTTTATTCATAATTTGAATCTTTTACACAAAAAACATATTAATTTAAATATATAATCCTCTAAATTAAATAAAATGAAATTGTAAATTAAAAATTTAATAAAATAATAAATTTTTTATTTTTTATTCATAGAATAATCATGGGAATACATATATGACACATATAATATTATAATAGTTAATATTCATAAATAAATCAACTAATTGTTGTAGCATTTGAGAATTATAAAGCTAATCAATATCATGACATGAATATTCAATGAAATGTAATTCATATTGAATATTAGTTATTTCAATTCATGCAATGCTAATTAATGGAGTATATGTATATATATATATATATATATATCTGTGTGTGTGTGTGTGTGTGAGTTTTTGTGTTTGTGTGTATATATATAGTAATAACATGTTTGAAATTCCTCAATATTTTATATTACACACTTTTTCACTTAAAAACGGCCATACAAACAAGCCTACAGGTGTACTCTCCTACCTCTTTCATTCTACAAGAAATGGTTTCCTCATATATACTAAAGAGGGATTTTACAATTAGGCCTCATGTGACGTGACCACCATTTTCCACAACTATTTCTCATAATTGGTGAGGTATCTATATAAATTAGCCTCATGGGTCCCATAGTGTATTGAGGGCTGCCTAGATTGGCATAGTGGTATGGCTATTTCATTAAAAAATTAAAAAATTATATTGAGTGAATTATAAGAAAATTATCAATGTGTTTTATTATTATAATTGTTTTCCTTAAATTACTTAATATTATTTTAAACATATTTTAACTCAAACATATATTATATTTTTTGTAAAAAAAATATATGATGTGGTAATTTAAACAACATAATTATTTATTTAATATATTCTTCAAAAATTATATCTTATGATAGTTTTTTAGTTAAATATTATAATAATTATTCATAATTGCATAAATTCACTAATTTCATGTGTGATTATCATAGACACATTGTTAATTATTTCAACGATATGTAAGTATATATATATATAAAATTAACAAAAAGTGTTTCAGTGTTTCTGGTTTTATTATCTTGTTACTAACATCATTCTTTAGATTAAAATCCACAATTACTATGAACAAAAAACCCTAAAAATTAATTTAATTATTATAATTATAATGTTTATTTTGTAACCAGACTCTTTGAATTTTATTTTTATTCTTGAGAGTTTTAATCTTTTTTTTCACTTATTTTTTTCATCATCATATTTGGAAAAATCCTATTGATAATGGAGCCAGATGAAGAAAGATACAATCTCACAATTAGAATGTTTCATTTACTTTTACCACATTTATTATTAATTGGTATTATATATTTAAAATTATATATTCAATAGTAATGATTGGTTTACTTCTACGATATGTCATAAATTTTTTTAATGGTTATATTTCTTTATAAGGATTATTTTTTCAATCTATTAACAAAAAAATCATCTAAAATTTCTAGGAAGTTACAAGCAACTTATAATGAGTCACCCTCTTTAGTGATTGGAAAACAATACCATTCTATTTTTATACACTAACATGTACTTATATGATAAACTAGTGTCTCTAGATCTTCTTCTTATTCTTTGTTCTATTGTGAAATCTATTCTTTTGAATACTCTTGTATACTTATATGTTTGAGTACACATGACTTGTTTAATTACACAAATAGTATAGGATAACTTATATCACATTAGATGTCACTTGGTTATGTATATTAGTCTCTTTATGTAATTCATATCATTAAAAGGATAATGGATATCTTATAAGACCCAACATTGATCTCACCATGTCCAATAAGGTGTGACTTTACCTTTTACTTACACCATTCCACTTTGGTGCACATGGAGGTGTGAGTTGGGATAGATTCCAAAAATACCATAACTAATCAATGGAGTCATGAGTAATATATTCTCCACAATGGTTTCCATTGAGTATCTTAATATATAAACTAGATGGTTCTAAGCAAAATTATGCTATTTTTTGAGTCTCTTAATGTAATTTGACTTATAACTCATCAATTATACGTATCCATATATTCTAAAATAATTAGTAAATGTTATACAGTATTTGTAATCACCACTTATTTCTATCTTAAATGGTATACAAAAAACTATTGAAATTAATTGAAGAATTTATAATCCCCTTTCACAATTCATAATAGATAAGGATTTGATCATTTAACATAAAATAATTCATGGTAGACACAAATTTATTATATCTCAAATGAATATAAATATCATTATCAATTAAATTTAGTCAAACAACGTTTCTTTTAAATAACTAGTATGTAATGGTATTTTTGTGTGTGGTGTGATTAATGTGACGTAGTTTTATTATCGATTTTAAATACCTGGTTTATGTTGTCTAAATAATAAATACCATTATTTAAATGAAACTTTCCATAAAAATCTCTATATTTATATAAATAGAAACATTTATTCCAAAAATATTTCATATGTAACAAGTCCATAAAGAAAAATATATTATTTGAAATATATGGATAAATATAATAATACATTAAAACTAGGAATCTTATAATTCGAAATGTTTAGTGGTTGTCCTCGATAGCTACAGTGACATGTTTATCACTATGAAATTATCATATATAAAACTCACATCAATCAATTATTCTTAATCTAATTTTTTCTTGTATTTAAATTCATATGGGAGTACAAAAATGTAGATCTAAACCCCATTTTGTTTAAATAAATATGTTTCACTCGATAACAAATACAATTTATGTTTCCCACATTATTCTTAGGCTGGTTGTAATTTTTCATCAAATGGACCTTCTTTCCGCATGTGAAATAAATAGTATCATTCTCTAGTGTTGGTCCCTTGATCATTATCTACTTGAACGTTTTGATGAATATTTTGGATTATAGTTCTTCAAATTCCCTTTATGTATATTCAACATAAGGACTGGTAGAAATTAAAATTTATACTACCTATCTAAATGAAAAATAAGAGATTTTTGATCTGGAAAAGGCTTATCAATGCTGTTCATGTTATATTTGGCAACAAATAATCCAAACCTCTGATGGAGTTATTTAATAATGAAAATATTTTGTATTTATTCAGGGATTTTAAACCCTATAACAACTAGGTGTTTTTCTAGAGAACGAGGCTTATTACATGATTCCTAGTAGACATACCCTCAAAACACTTACTCTAAAAGAGTAATTTTGATATCATAAACCATTATTGTCTTTCTCTCTCATACTATAGACCATGGAGATGCTAAATCTTCATATAAAAACTAAATTTTTATGGATACATAATTAGTTAATTATACATAAAGAAGGAATAAATCATATATGTCAACTAAATCCTTCATTGGTTTTTAATAAAAAATGTAATCATCATCACATTCCTCCTTGGTAGGAAGATCGAGCATTGAGGATTATAGCACATAATATCTTAGTTCATTCAATAGTGCAACAACACAGTGTTTGAACCACTCATGGATGTTAATACCGGGGAGGAGATAGTCTTTCTACAATATAGACCATATGGATAGTGTGGAAAGTTAATTTGTTATTTTTATCTGTTATAAATTCGAATTTTTTTTGTAATGTTATTCATTAATAATTTTGTGAGAAATAATAAAATTATATTTATTATGTCTCCAAATATTTTATAATGTTTCAATATCGCTCACTGTTGAAGTCAAAATGTAAAGTTATAATGTAAATCTAATGAGAAGTATCTATATTCCACTTTTCCAAACAACAATGAGGGTTGGGCATTCTATTTGAAGGTGTATATATAGGATAGTATTTGTGAACTACAGTCTTATAGATCTCTTGTCCCATGAGTGGAGTCCCTAGTCATAAAATACTAACATTGATTTCCTATTCAATTACCTCTGAGTAATATAAAATCTATATAGGGATACTTCTCTTATTGTACTATGGTTATGTAAACCCATAACCTTCTTAGGAACTACATGATAAAGATAATTGTCTCAACGAGGGATGGTCAAACATTTAGTTATAATGTTTTCATTCCTAGACATGTAATGGAAGATTAATTATAGATTTATTTTTAGTTAATGGGATTTAAATTTATTCTGAATATATTTTCTGTTATTTAATCCCTTACATGAGTTGATAATATTAATTACATTTCACTGAATTTGTTAACCATCATTGATAAAACATTAATGCATATTTCATTTATTTAAATTACTTCTCTCCACATTAAATTATTTATTTTTTTTCATTATAATCATTGATCTATAAATTAAATAATACACAGAAATAAAAAAGTATTAAATTATGGAAATGCTCATGAGAATATCAACTGTTTGATTTAATGAGAGTGTAAAAAGTCAACCTATAACCTTGGAGAAAATTAATTGTGTCATGCCTCACCTGAGTTACAAAATTCCACCTTTCTACATACTTAACACCTCGGAAGAATTTATTTTTAGTTCTGTCTTGAAGCACCTCAATGTGCATAGGGTTACTCCAATAATTAAAAGTATTCTTATCTCAAACACAACTCAATTGATAAAAATATATTGGTTAAGGGGGGTTATAAATATCACCATGGACACAAACGCCTATATAATAATAGTTTTAAATATTACAAGAATTCCATCAAGCTTAAATTAATATTGATTAAATAATAACAGATGAATTAAATTAAATTAAAAAATCCAAAACATACACAGGTCATGGATAATCTCATGAATGGTCCAAGAATCAACATATTTGTAAAATTAAACCAATTAATATTGACTTCTATTTGGTCAATCTTTTTAATAAAAACATTCTTTAAATAATTATTTACTTAATTATGTAATTCCATCTCATATTAATTAAAATCTAAAATCATTTAAAGTTACCCCTCAATAATAAATTCATGGGGAAAAATAGAGGAACTAAAAACTACACATTATTTCAATAAATAAAATAATAATTTAATAATACATTAAAGAAATTATAAAATTATCAAACTAAAATGATGAAAATAAATATTATATTTTTTTAGTACCACAATTATAAGTTTAAATTTATATAATTATGTCTTCAATTTGAAATATAAATGACATGTACGTATAATATACATGTTGTATCATAGTATTCATGTACCCATGTTACATGTACAATGTATCGATATGTAATTTAGGTAGACTATATATCATGTACTACCATCTATATGAAATGTATTATTAATTCTATTTGTTCATCCAACCCACTGAAGGACTTGTCTTTTTCATCAAATGTTACACTAAACGATGTGTATAATCTAGCTACACATCATGTATAATTCATATTGTATGTCATCTTGTCACGGAAAATGGATTATCATGAACTTTGAATAAGGTAATTAATGAGTTACATGCCATGAATTCTAGATATATTATACTTAATCCATTAATATAATAATATATCATTCCCTCGTGGTATTCAACAACTATATTAAATACGTGGATTGTAGGAATTTTTCTACTAACCTGTTTAAAATACACTTCAAGTATGAAAACTACCTAAAATGAAATCTAACATTTCCTAATCCAATTTATCATGATCTATATAGGGTTTAAAATAAATTCCCCATGTCTAATTACTTCATGGCATGTCATTTATCCCATCACACAACTAGGAGAAGTAAACTTTGGTATATAGTGTGTACTCTAGTTACATGCATGGTAAAAACATGTTATCCCTCTAGATTCTGCATCACTTCCCAACGGAATCTCAAATCACTATTCATCTGTTGGAGAAATAATACATTTTGAATGATGATTCTATAAATTAATATATGAAAATAATTTTAACTTAACTAATTAGAATTAATACATAATAATTTGAAATATTAAATTACACAATGATTGTGTAAATTGACCAATAATAAAATAAATATTTATAAATTTTAAATATAACAAATTTGATAGAACAAGTATATTCCTTATTCAATGGATGATCCTTTGATGGGCATGAAATTAATATTTCATTTTACTAATTTTTTCTAGAATTGTCGAGTGAGATTATTTTGCATTAAATTTAAAAATAATTTTTTTAGATTGGAAGAAATGATTTAATCATCTAATGATCCATTCATTGAGTTCATTATTTATCTTTCAAAAATCAATTTGGATTGCATTGTTATTTCTATAAGGATTCAATAGTATAATTCCTCTATTGGTGTTGCACAAGTATTCCTTTGATCTCTATGAAACTGCAACTAATTCCTTAGTGCTGTCATGGAGTATCAATTGTATTTCTTTATTCTTGTTGATCACTCTATGATCCTTCAGGATTAAAAAATTTCTTATAATTGTTGAGAGGCATATATGAATAAATTGAGATAAGAATATATTTACATTGTGTGCAATGGTTCTCTATTCGAAATTTTCAATTATCCTTAGTCAATACTTATAACCATCTATTTAAATATATAATATCTATGTTTAAATATTATTTACTTTCATACCTTCCCCAAATTTATTTTTTATTCATTATCAAACACCATTCCATATAATAATAATAATATTATGATTATTTTATCGAAAATTTCTTCAGAGTCAAAAGAATAAAAATTATTTTAAATTAATATCTATATTCAAATGTGGTATTATTATGCTTGATCTCTAAAAACTATATTAAATAACTAATAAAATATAATTAAATATTTCAATCACAAATTAAAATTACTTATTATTAAAACATTAATAAAATTATTTCTCAATCCAGATAATAATATTTATTATAATATTTAAATTAAAATTAATTTTTGTCAAGATAAATGGAAACACATATAGTTTGAACCTCTAGGATTCTTTTTTGTTGGAATTTTACAGGATTCAATAGAGTCTAAGAATTATGTATATTATTATCTCAAATAACCTATGATAAATAACATAACTTCATAATATTGAAAAAAAATAATGAATTCCTTTTTCATAATATAAATTTTATTCTTAAATATCTCATTATGTGGTCTTATATTGGTTTCATTAACCATAGTCCTTGATATTCATTTTTTACTATCTGTAATAAACTCATCAATTTACCATGACCATGTAATTTAGTACATTGGTTCTATTCCAATCAAACGGTTGGGATAAAAGACTCTATAATGAGTGAAGGGAAAAAAATCCTCCCTCTACTTATAAATTAATAACATAACATTCACGACAAACACAACATACACTACCTCCAACCATTATATGTTGTGATAGTTTTTGTCAAAAAAATATAAATGTGTGAGTTATGAATTAAATCAATGAAAATTGTAATGTATAAGGACCATTAAAATCCTCATAAATAAGAATATCTAAGGACAAACAAAACATTTATAATTCCAACTACAAGGAATGTTCTCAAAATCACCCACCATGGATATGAATAAATACAAACTTCATGAGAAGAATCTTTATTTTCTTACTAGTACTCATACCTGACAGTCTAAAGACTATGTTTCGTAACATATTACATTATTTAATAGTATACATATATCTAATTATATAATAATATAACACCAGGGTTCATATCGTAGTGTGGATCTTTCATGCCATTATCAATACATCATGTATCAGGTAACACAACAATACTATAAATTAATTCTCTTATAGAATATATTTAATTTTAGTTCAAATATTGATTTATATGTAACACGTAGTTATAGGAAAATTAATTTTTATCATTCGATACATGGTAAACCTAGGTTATCTTGTGTAACATGCAAAACTGACTTTCCTCGTTGTCTAGCATAACACAGATGACCGAGTTTTACCAAAAAATAATATATTATTAAATATTTTATTATTTAATATTAGAAGATATATCATAGCTGTTAAATTAGATTTTTTGAATAATATTAAAAAAATATGAAAATATATTGTAAATAAAAATATAATATGAATTTATTGGTTTCCAATTAATTATAAATGAACATACAATCCAATTGAATATAACCGAAATATTTTACTTTATATGATCAAAAAGAAGTTTTATATTAAATAATTTAATTAATTACTATTAATGAATGATATTAATGAAATATATATTTTTATATATTCATTAAAATATTTTATATATTCACAGAAAATATTTTATATGTATATGATAAGAATAAATCTAAATTTATGCTTAAAAACTGTATTTCTCTAAGAATAAAATTTTTCCACCTTTTATAGGCTCTACTATATTGAATCTGAATTTTGAAAAATTTATGAATTTAATAAGGAAAAATAAACATTATTATTGAAAGAGAAATTTCAAATTTAGGATATATTGAATTATTTTATTTTTTTTGTGAACTTCCATTTTTTGATGAATAATGAACAAATGAAAAAATTTATTCAATAAAAAATTTAACATTTATTTATAATGATAATATAAAATTTCAATTTTATTTAAATATTAATGGGATAAATTATATATATATTTGTCCAATTTATGTCATTGGATTATGTTTCATGTTTATATTGGATATAAAAATTCAGGTAACCTATGATCCTTTTTAGTTTTAAAACTTGTCTTGTCGACCCATTTGCCGAATAGATTTAAAACATTTTATTTCCAATTATATTCTTGTAATTTCGGAAAATGGATTAACTATTTTTAATTGTAATAATTTACAGTTTATTGATATTTAATTATAGTTTTTGACCAAAAATAATATTGAATGTTTCTAAAATTATGTTCACATGTTAAGAGAAAATGTGGAATTACAATAGACTAAAACATAAACCCGGGGGCCAAATAATACCTAGAAACTTGTTAAAAATACAATTTATGGATATATTTTTACCCTATAATCATTTTTATCGAATTATTACACGTATTGGATTGACTAGAAATTGAAAAAATTCCGGTGGAACTCTAATTGGAAAAAAATACAAGAATGCCACTCCTCCACTATAATAATAAAGTCAAAAGACCTTCTTACTCAAACAATTAAATAACATTTTATGTTCAAAAATCTTTTCAAATAGTAAACCACCATCCCTCCACTCATCCTAGAATCAATCCTTTTGTATAAATCCATCAAAATAATCCCTTAAGTTCAAAACAAAACGAGTTTCCCAAAGAATAAGTAACATACTACCTCATGCTCTTTTATTTTACTTACACGCTCCACCCCCAAAAATATTCTTATTACATTATTACAGAATATTCTAATCATATTCAATGTTCTTTGATTTTTTTATTTTATGGTTCAAACATACACTTATTCACGTGTACATATAATGGGTATCAGACATACCATTCTTATGAAATGCAAACTAGCACCTCATAGAATGATGTTTTTGATTTTCCATTACAACATCTCATCCCTGGGAATTATGTTGTACATTATATTTATATATTATATTTATATTATATATAATTTCGTTATTTTTCTTATTTTTTATGTGACACAAACCTTTATGATTTCCCATTTTTGTAAATATGATGACATCTTTTGTGGAGGTGTTGACTATTTCCCCATTAAAGCATCGGGATATGTTCACACTAAACATTAACATATAAATGATGGTTGAGATTAAAAATATGTGAAATAAATAAAATATATATTATATTCATGAAATTATTATCTTTATTTAAATATAATATATCTTTTTCTTTATTACCATTTCCACACACTAAAAAGGTTTAATGTCGGTCGTGAACATGTGGACTAGCGCTTCCTCTTCATGATGAGATTATTTTTTACATCAAAAAAATTATATATATATATATAAGTAATTAATATTATATGAATTTTAATTATTATATTATGATAATTATGTAATGATATTATTTTATTTACCTTCTTAATATAATGATCATTGAAAAATTGGAACATCACTCATGTGTGTGTGCGACCTACCTTCTTCATGATTATAATGTCTGTTCATTTTTCACATCCATTAATCATGAATTTTTATAATATATAAATTATGTATAAATATAAAGATTATCCCATGATTAATATTCCATATATATTTACATAATGACCCATTTGACCATATTTGACTTATAAAGTCATTTATGACACATAAAATAAATGTGGATAGAACACCTAAAGCATACATAATGGTTTAATTCGTTTTTTACAAATGATAATAAATTAAATAAAAGTAATGGTACTCATGAAAATTTTTATGGATATTTTAAATAATTAACATAATTTTACTATTCAAGAACATAAACACATTCCTAGGAATTTGGATTCAAGGTAAGGGATTTGGAATCAATTTACATTAAATTGATATTTATGTTTTGTTATAAACAAATTAACATTTACATGATGTATAAACATCCATTTGAAATGTAATTTTATGAATATCATTATATAATGATATTATTGGTTTCATTTAATTTTATTTCTTCATGGGGATTATAATTAAAATGTTTCAATGTGGTATGGGACAGGTTGAAGTGTTTAAATGATATTTTCCTATAGAATTTTTTAATGTTATTTTAATGGTATTGAAATTAATAAAAATCAAAATCCCTTGTTGATACATATCCTCTATTGGGTAATTATTTATATATCCATATTATTTATTCAATATAGATATTTTTTTTATTTTCCAGGTATTTTATTAATTAAATTAATTATTCTATATCTAAGGAATGCTTTGGATTGGTATGGAATGGCAATGTACTGGTCATAGAGGGCCCCTCAATGCATTGGTTGTCTCATAAGATAAACTAGATTTCCAATATAGATGGGGTTTTACCTGATATTCTAATCCATCTTGTGAAAGGTGTAGATATTAAACATACCATTTACCTAGGAAACATGTAATCCAACCAGTATGAATATCTATCATTTAGATTCAATTTATATTTCTCCATTAGGTTTTTATTTGAAAACAATATGGAATCAATTCATTCTTAAACTATTGATTAAATGGCATGTGTTTTCATTTTCTAACCTTTCCATATTTATTATTCCTTATACAGTTACTTGAATAGAATGTGTTATAAGTTGTTTAACTTTCCATATTGATTTACTCTCAAAAAATTATTATATATTACTATTTAGTTTTCCTTAATGGGCATTGCAGCTAACCATAATTGTGTTTTCTTTTCCACAAGTTATGAAGATGATCCTTTTTATTGAGTTTCAGTGATGTTTTCTGTTTCATTTTATTATGTATCATGATTTTATATTCTTTTCCCAATTTGGTATGGGTGTCATGTTCGTATTATTATTTTACCTAACTTCTAAATTTTTTTATACATTAGGATTTTAAGCTTCTATCAATGCAAATATAATAATGTTAAGGCACTGGTTCTTGAATTCTATGGTGGGGAGTTACAATTGGTTTTAGATAATGTTTAGTTATTACCATGGAAAATGTTTATTGGAACATACATTTGAGAGTATAGCCCAAATATATTCTCTTTACATATGTAAAGTAGAACATCCTAGAATTTTTGTGAGGTATAGATTATGTGAGTATTTCTTGAAAAAAATCCATATCATGATACTATAAGTGAATGTGGTTTTGGAACGGATGCGCCTTTGGGTAATAACACCAACCTGTTATGTTGGGTCTAACTCAAGCATAACTTTATACAAGAAAATGCATCTTATTGTGAATGTTGTTTGACACTCCTGAGGGATACACATAAGATAATTCAAATTCTATTTACAAACCATTACATGGGATTTCAATGTAAATATGTCTACATGGAATCCATGTTTATTATTTTGAAGACCAGGATTTTTCCCGTATTTTATTATTATATGGAATTATTACGAGTCTGTGAAAAATGAGGGTGTGTGATTCCGATGTCGGGTGTTCATGGAATAAATTTTTGAACAGTTTATAAGTTATGTCTAGTAAAGGAACTAGCCATGTTTTATAACATTTGAACTAGTGCTCAGGAAAAAAATTTGAGGGCACCATTGAATCCATAGCGCTGATATTTTATTAAGGAATACTTCACTGCAACCACAATAGGTTGGGAGAAAATGTTAGATTTTGGACATTTAAAGAATAATAAAATAAATTTGTTATATTTTTTTATTTTTGGTTTTTCCTCCAACAGAAAATAGGTGGTGGTGGGACCAACGACGTGTCATTCCATTAAATGTATTGACTCCTTGATAATTTTTAATATCACCGTTGGAATTAAGAGGGTTATTTAATTAATTGAACTAAATTAATTCCATGGGAATTTCTAACCCTCCCCCCCTCTTATTTTTATGTAGGTTGGGGAGGAGTATCGGTATAGCTTTACCATGTGACGAAGAACTAGAAAAGTACGTTGATGCCAACAACATGGAGGATAGAACCAGTTCTAGTGGGTAGTGATGAGCGCCACTGAAAAATCAAAACTGACTCATTCTAAAATGTAACGTTCTCCAAATATATTGAAGTAGGGATATATGCTGTTTTAATTTCAAGAGATGGTTGAATCATCTATCCTTCCCCCATTATTATGATTCTAACGCAGAGGGTGCAGGCCAAACGAATAGAGCTCGGACTCTCCACTACTTTTTAAATCTATATATTCATAGTGTTCCTTTTTATTCAGATTGGATGGAACCCAGAATTGAGAGTCGAGCAGTGAAGATTGCATCCCGGGCACCCCATCATGTTCCACTGATAGAGAAGGTCGCCACCGTAGCCACGGTGGGTGAAGGAGGAGGCCAGCTCGGGTGGGCCGTGGAAGGTGGAGGCGGAGCAATGCACCACCAAGTGCCGCTGGAGATGATCACAACATGAATCCACAGTGGTGAAGGAGGGACCCGCTGCTGAGGGCCCCGCATAGGCTAAGCGACACCAAATGGTGTCGCTGATCCATCACCCAAACATGATAGTCGTTTAGGAGTAAAGGGGGAGCGAAACCCTCCCCTCGTGTGAGCAAGTGAAAGACCTAGCATGCCACAGATCCAGCATGTCCTGCCCCTCTACGTGTTGGGCCACGCGATCCCCAGTGGTTGGCGCCTCTAGCAGGCCGCGCGAGCATAGTGGGTCGCACCCCTCTATGGGATGGGTCGTGCCAGCCCAATAGGTCAGGCCGGTTCACAGCCCAGCAGGCTAAGCCCACCACGACCTTGCCTAGCCAGATCAGACCCAAACCATATCGAGTCTACCTATTCTAGGTCAGGTCAGCCCAGGCCGGGTCGGGCCGAGTCAGACCAGACCGAGCCCCAACCACGTCCTGTTTCACCAAGTTGACCATAACATGAAATCTGAGAATCTTTTTTATGGACCTTCCACGGTTCTGGGACCCTTAGAGTGAGGGGGTTCTTTTGTTATACTGAACTTGAGTTTTGGGGAACGTTGGAGTATAGCGGGGTTGGATCGAACTCGAATCCAACCGGGCACTCGGTATTAAAACACATATAAGTCACCGAAACGGAGTCCAATTGACGTGTCGTATATCAAGTTGGAACCCTTATGAAATGGCAGTCATTTGGGATACATCTTTGTGGAACTTTTTGATGGTTGAGGTGTGACCAATGGGTTAAGATCATATCTTCCTATAATCAAGCGTTCTTAGTGAGGAAATATAATGGCTAGCGACAACATGAAGAAATAACATCAATCATGTGTGGGTTAGCATCTATCGATCCTATGTGGGTCAGTGCCATGAGATCATATGTAGGTAAGCATCTATTGATCATGGTTGTGGGTCAGCACCTAGCGATCATGTGCAGGTCAGAATCTGTTGATATTGTGTGCATCATCGCCTAGCGATCCAGTGCGGGTCAGTATATTTCAATCCTTTGTGGGTAAATCGTAGAGCCAAACGACAGAATCTGATGATCCAAGTTTATGAATATTCATTTTTTACTTCTTTACATATGTTATATACCTTTTTTGAGTTGATTATTTACCTTTTTCGTACTTTAACAATTGTGGTGTTCCATTTTTGGTATTATTACCTTCGTGGTTTTACCTTCATGGTGTTACCGTTGTGTTACTCTCAACATCGTGGTGTTTCCTTCATGTTGTAAACTTTGTGGTATTCTTCCTTCATGGATCATTTGTGAAAATGTATTAAAATTTAGGGCCTTATGTTTCCACCTGAATTGGATAGGTATCTATTGATAACTTAGATATATGTATGGGAATATACCAAAGTAGAGTTGATGATTGCTTCATGCTTTGTGATTGGAGTCTCTTCTTGTGTTATTTATTTCTTTTTGGGAACTCTGGGAGTCCAACAGGGGTCTCAGGGTCCCTACTGAGTATTTTTAAACTCACCAATGCACGGGCTACGCCCGCACCTTACTCTGTCTTGTGACGATGATGTACAAAATTGATCGAGGCTAAGGGATCCAAGAACGGACGATGCTCAGAGGTGGACCATATGATGTGACGTGACATAATGACTATTTATCATGAGCTATACCTACCCTTCAGGTGGTATCCTTGTTGGATGTTCTAGGAGTTGTTTTATTTTTCAATTGTACTTTTACTATCCAATTGGGCTTGTATTTTGGAGCCTTTACATTTAGTAAACTTTTTACTACAACATTTTACTAGCTGGTTTCTTCTTGTCGTGTTCTCGATCTGTGAGTTTGTTCATGATCAAAGGAAATACATCCCTATTATAAGGATATGACTTTATGTTTCTAGTTTCCAGCCCATGGCCTATGGAAGGCGGGCTTGGGGTAGTCACACCATGGGCCCCAAGGGATGGGTCGGGACAATGTGGTAACAATGGATTTCATTATACTGAAGAACTTGGACTCTGATAATTTCATTGTGGAAATGATAATAAGTGTTATAAGTGTGGTTTTCAGTTTTGGGAATCCATTGTTGGTGCTGCAGCTGACGTATCCATACTCCGGGACCCTGAATTCTATTTTCAGACTCAGTGCATGAAAAAATGTGTTTTTTTAAAATGTTTTTTTATTTATCTCTTTGAGTCAGCTCACTAGGTATAAATTTTATCCATGGAACACCAATTTTCATCCATGATGCCACCACGTAGATAGCCACCCAGGATTATAGAGAGTGTACATGTTGATGGCCCACCGAGCAATGAGGCCTCAGTGCAGGGCACTCTTACAGCATTAGCACCAACATGTGGTGTACCTGCATCACCACTACCCATTAAGAAACTGATTCCACCAACCCCACCAAAAGAATTGGTATGCCAACTGAGCATGTTTCTCAAGTTTCAGGAGTAGAGGCCTATGGGTTTCTTAGGGAAGACGGAACATGAGGCGGCTGAGGACTGGTTGGAGACTGTGCCCAGAGTTTTTCACTTAGTTGGGAGACCAGCTGATCTGTTGGTGATCTTAGCTACGATTCTCTTCAAAGGAGTAACTAGGAGATGGTGGAGTCTAAAAATCCAGTTACACGATGAGGAAACCCTTTCCTAGTTGGAATTTGAGGGCCTTTTAATGGAAGAGTACATCCCATCAACTCTATGCTCAGTGTGTATACAGGTGCTGCTGAACTTACAATAGGGAAGCATGATCGTGGCCCTGTTCTCGGTGACGTTCAATGATAACTCCCGCTACTCCACGACATAGTAGGAGTCCCTTTCTTCAGGGCCCAGATATTTGACCTAGGTCTCCGATGGGAGATCAGAGCATCGATGATATCGTTCAAAATCCCGATGTACGCTGGGGTGCTAGAGTGTGTGCTTTTAGTGGAGAGATTCCTAGCTGAGTAGGCACTAACAGCGAGAGCCATCTCCAAACGTCAGGTAAAAGATTCCTCCACAATAGGTTGTAGAGAGATAACTCAAGGTCCCATGTGGACCCGAACTTCTAGTGGGTGACCTTAGGATACGAGGTTGGTGGTGTAGGGCTCTAGAGAAATTGGAGGACAGACGAGGAGAAGGTAGTACTACTAGTGCGGCGGGAAGGGACACATAGATCATGATTGTGTGGCCCACCATAAAAACAACAAGTATACAGTAGTGGGACCCTTGAGGAAGAGGTGGAGGTTCAAGTGAGTAGTTCCATATGGAGATGGATTTATAATGGGAGCTGGACATGCAGCAGGCGGTGGGTTGCAATCTGAGGTTCTACCGCCACCACCACTAGGTGGTCCACCACAAACATAGGGAGCAGGAGGACAAGGACAAGCTCAACTCCAGGTAGCTGAGGCTTATGATCACAAAACCCCATAACTAATTAGAGGTATGATCTGTGTCTACTCAACCGTATCTGCAGTATTTATAGACATAGGTTCCACTAACTCTTTCATTTCCATGACTCTCGTTCGGAGCTCGGAGATTCTGGTGGAGTCGCTGGCTTGATCCTTGAGATTAGAGACTCTTATGGGAGTAGATACGAAGATTAAACACTAGTGTCGGTATTGTGAGATTACTCTAGGAGGAGAGAGAATCGTATGGGACTAGGTTTTCATTCCCTAGAGATAATGGAACCTTTACAACAAATGATGGACTTACCCAGAGGAGGGTGTATCCGATCACTAATCAGTTGGCCAGCCTTACCCTCAGGGAAGTTGATGTTAAGAGTCTGAACTATCCTGTAGTGGTGGACCAAAATGCTGATGTCTTTTTTTGATGATATTCTGGGACTACATCCACATATATATCATGGATTTACATTGACATGTACCCCATGAAGACATTGATATCTACACCAGTATATCAGATGGCTCCCATAGAGCTTCCTGAGTTACGGGTACTACTAGTGGACTTCCAGAAGAAAGTGCTCATATGGCCTAGTGTTTCTCAAAGGGTAGCCCTGGTTTTTTTCTACAAGAAGGAAGATGGATTTTTTAGACTCTGTGTTGAATATCGGTGCCTGAACTAGGTGACCATAAAGAATAAGTATCCACTTCTGAGGATTGATGATCTCTTTGATCAGATGATAGGAGCTCATTAGTTTTCAAAGATAGACCTCACATTAGACTTTAATCAGCTCAGGGTACAATATGAGTACAATACAACCTTCAGATGTAGGTATGGACACTATGAGTTCTTTGATATGCCATTCGGCATCACCAACTCCCCTAAATATTTCATGGGACTCATGAACAATATCTTCCAACCATACCTCGATCACTTTGTGGTGGTCTTCATCGACGACATCTGGGTGTACTCACCGATGGGGGAGGAGCATGTGAATCATCTGTAGATAGTTCTGGATACACTCCGAGAGCACTAGCTTTATGGAAATCTCCCTATGTTCTAGTTATGAATATGAGAGGTCCACTTTCTGGGAACCATTATCTAAGAGGCTAGAGCTGTAGTGGATCCGATGAAGATATAGGTTGTGATTTCTTGGGGCCACCCATGATAGTGACTGAGGTACGATGTTTCCTGGGTTTGGTTCAGTATTACCGGAGATTTGTTCTTGAATTCTCCCGAGTTGTGGAACCCTGCCCACATTGAAAAAAGGTACATCTATTAGTATGGATCGGGAGATACCATGATTGTTTTCAGGATCTAAGGTAGAATATGATGAGTGACTCCATCATGAGGCTATTAGAATAGGGTGTTGGGTATGTAGTCTACTACGATGCATCCAGGACTAGACATGGATGTCTTGATGGCGGAGTGAGTAGTGATTTATTATGGTTCACGATAGCTAATATATCATGTGAATAACTATGTTACCCTTGATCTAGAGTTAGCAGCAGTGGTCTTCGCTGGAATGATGTGGTGACATTACATGACAGACGAATGTTTTAATTTTTACTCTGATCAGAAGAGTCTCATGTATATCTTCTAATTGAAGGACATGAATCTAAGAAAGTGATGTTGGATAGAGTTCATCCATGACTATGACTCTGTTAATGTATACACTCCTGGGAAGGGGAATGTATTGGAAGACGTACTTAGTAAGATGTCTGGTTTACAGCTGCTGAATGAGGCGATGGAGAAGCTTGTGGCGCTGAGATATCCCTTGTTGATTGAGATGAAGCTTCTTACCTCTAGTCTATTATTGTCCCTCCCCCACTTATTTAGTGAGTTTGGGTGGCACAACTTGGGCACATTGACTATGAGGCTCAACGTGCCCAGATATCCTCACGAAAGGATCCTGATGTATTTTCTAAAGGTGGGTAGCACATCATCCTCTTTAGAAGAAACAAAATGGTACCAGTGGCGCTACAAGAGGAATTTTTGAGGGGTTTACATACTTCCCCTCTGGTGGTACATGCTAGTTTAGAGAAGATGTATTAGAACCTTGGGCATTAAAACTGGGGACCAGTGATGGAGAAAGAAGTGGAAGAGTTTGTTTTGTGATTCCTCACTTGTTATCTATTGTAGGCTGAGCATCAGGTTCTAGAATTCATTCCATATACATTAGAGATATCGTAGTGGATATGGGATGGTATCTCCATGGACATTGTGATAGTTATTCAACATACGTCCAGAGGATATGATTCCAACTGGGTGATCATTGACCGACTCACCATGTCGGCCCAATTCATACTAATCTAAGAGCTGGGATAAGTAGAGGGATTGGGACACCTCTACATACTAGAGATTTTACGGCTTCATGGGGTTCCATCGACGACCATCTCTGACCATAACACATGTTTTACATCCCATTTGTGGAAGCGATTCCAGGATGAATTCATGACTTTACTTTGTATGAGAACCACCTTACATCAACAAACATATGGTCAGATGGAGTGGACGATTCAAACATTGGAGGACTTGCTTCATGCTTGCATCATTTATTTTGATCGTAGTTTGGAGGATCACTTTCCCTTGGTGGAGTTTCCATACAACAAAATCTATCACTCCACCATCTATACGACACAATTTGAGAACTCGTATGGTCTACCATGAAGGTCACCAATATGCTAGAAAAACACAAGGGAGTCATCACTTTTGGGTACAGAGTTGGTGCAAGCTGCCACTGAGAAGGTGCAGATAATCCAAGAATGGATGAAAACTGCACATTGTTGGTAGAAGTCTTATGCTGATAGGAGATGGAGACCTTCAGAGTTTGAGGAGGGAGACCATGTCTTCTTACGGTTCTCACCCTGATGAGGATTCTAGATATTTGGACGGGGAAGAAAACTCACACCTATGATTATCCCACCATTTATGATACATGGGAGAATTGGTGAGGTGTCATTCCATTAGGCACTCCCACCACAGTTGGAGAGGGTGAAAATCGCCTTCCACGTATCCCTGATGAGGAGATACCTGCATGACCCATCTCACACCATCGACCATGGTGAGCTAGACATTGAAGATTGGGTGACATATATAGAGGTTCTATTGGAGATTCAGGATCAACGAGAGAGGGTCCTTCATGGATGATCGATACCTCTAGTGCATGTTCATTGGAAACACAAGATCCTCCAGGAAAGAAAATGGGAGTGAGAGGCTCAGATTCTTGCTCAGTACCCCCATTTGTTTCCTTAGTCTATGTTGCGGTTTATGAGGATGAAAAGACCTAAGGAGGGGAGAATTTAAATACCTTAATTTTCCATATAATATTTTTTAAATATATGGAATTATTAAAGTCTGTGAAAATTGATGACACGCGATTCTGAGGCACGGTGTGGCCAGAATGAATTTCTGAACTTTTATTAAGATACCTTCAGTAAACACACGAACTACGTTTTCTAACTTTTGAACCGGTGCTCGAATTTAAAATATGGGGGCACTGTTGAATTCACAGCATTATTATTCAAAAAAGGAAGTCTTCACTAAAACCATAGTAGTTCAGGAGAAAAAGTTAGGTTTTGGACATACAAAATAATAATAAAATAGCATTGTTATTTTGTTTTTATTTTTTTCCTCTGACGGAAAAGCAGTGGTGGTGGGACCAATGACATGTTAATCCATTAAATGGATTGACTAATCAGTTAATTGTCAAGCCTATTTGAATTATAAATGTTCATTAATTTATTGAACGTCATTAATTCCACAGGAATTACTCAACCTCCCCCTCTCATATTTATATGGAGCTTGGGGAGCAGTATTGGAACAACTTCACAAAGCAACGATGATCTGGAAATTTATAGTGATATAAATTACTTTGAGGAGGGAACTGGTTCTGGTTGGTGGTGATGAGTACCACCGAATGATCAACACTAACTATTCCTCAAACATGACACTCAAAAATGATCTTGAGGAATGGATTTATCTTGTTTTAATTTCAAAATATTGATGTATCATGAATCATTCCCCCTTTCAAAGACGCTAACGAGGAGGGTGTAGGCCAAACGAACAACGCCCAGACCTCTGTTACATTCATAATATATGTGTTCTTTTCTGTCCTTTTTATTCGGATTGGACATAACCTGGAATAGAGGGTTGAGCAGTGATGAGGGATTTCCAGGGAGGTCCACGGTACCTATGGACAGAAAAACGGGCCACCAGAGCTCACATGGTGACCCACAGGAGACCAACAGAGCAACAACATTGGTGACTGGCTTCAGCGGGTGATGAAGGCAACCGACAATGGTTGTCCATGTAAGGGATTGTGGAGTGCCTTCACGCACTATCAGGGGAGATTGTCATGGTTGTATCCATAGAGGCTGAAGACTATAGCCGGATCAGGCCGACCGCTGATGGTTGAGGCGGAGTGGTGGTCGTCGCACACCACTAGAGATGGTTGTAGCACGAAGCTATAGTAATAGAGGAGGGACCCCCCCTATTGTCCCCGTGGTGACCAGGCAGTGCCATGTGGCGCCACCGCTCCGTTACCCTAACTAATTAGCCATTCAGGAGTAAAGGGGGTGTGTAACCCTCACACCGTGCCAGCTAGTGTGAGCTCCAGCGAGCCACTCCTCTAGTAGGTCATGCCCTTCTACAGGCTAGGCCACACAAGCCCCATTGCGTCGCCCCTCCAGCAGGCCGCACCCCTGCGCGGGTCAGGTCGCACAATCCACGCGGGTTGAGCCCACCACGACCAGCCCAGTCGGGTGGTACCCGAATCAGATTGGGTCAGTCCGACCAGGTCAGACTAGACCCGGACCCCACCAGGACAAATTTCACCTAAAGGACCATAACAGAAAATTTTATCGTCTGTTTGACGAACCTCTTTGGCCTTGTTACCCTTGGAGAGAGAAGTTCATATGGATATACTCTACTCTAGTTTTGGAGAATGTTGGAGTATGGTCAGGTTGGATTGAACCCGAATCCCACTAGGCCCTCCGTACTAAACCGCTTATAAGTCAAAGATAGGGTGTCTGATTGATGTGTAGCCGATCGCGTTGGAACCCTTATGAAATTACAGTCCTTTGGGATAATTCTTCATTGATCTTTGTGATGGTTAAGGAATGACCAATATCTTGAGGACTGGATCCCCCTATAATCAGGTTCGCATAGTGAAGAAATCTCATGTCTGGATGTAACATGAAAAAACATTGATCATGTGTGGGTAAGAATCTATAGATCCTATATGGGTCATCACCTAGAAATCCAATGTGGGTCAACATATATCGATCCTGTTTGGGTTAGTACCTATAAATCTGGTGTGGGTCGGCATCAATTGATCTTGTGTGGGCCAGCGCCTAGAGATCTTGTGTGGGTCAGCATCTATCGATCCAGTTTTGGTCAGTGGTAGAGCCTCTTGACAAAATATGATGATCTTCATTTATAAATAATCATATGTTCTTCTATACATAAGCTATATACCAGGTGTGAGCTGATTCTTTACCTTTCTGGTATTTTTATCTTCGTGGTGTTACCTTCGTGGTGTTGCCTTTGTGGTACTCTGACCTTCGTTGTGTTACCTTCAAGTTGTTACCTTTGTGGTACTCTCAACTTCTTGGTGTTACCATCACGGTGTTACATTTTTGGTATTCTTCCATCATGTATCAGTTGTACAAATGGTTTAAAAGATGGAGCCCTAAGATTCCTCATTAATGAGATGAGTGTCTTTTGATAACTTAGATATATGTATGGTCATATACCTACGTAGATTTTATGATTGCTTTGTGCTTTGTGATTACATTCTTGCTGTGTGGTATTTTTTTCCTTTGTGGAACTCTGGGAGACCTATGGTGGTCTTGGGTCCATATTGGGTATTTTTATAATCACCCATGCAAGGGATACACCCAATCCTTGCTATTTCTTGTGTAGGCGACATGTAATGTTGATCGAGGCTGAGGGATCAAGGAATGGACGGTGCTCAGAGGTGGACCATCTGATGTGACGTGACATAGTGACTACTGATCATGATGTGTACCTAAACATCAAGTAGGATCATCAATAGACCTTCCTGGTGTTGTTTTCCCTTTTCAGTTGTACTTGTACTTTCAAGTTGCGCATGTATTCTGAACCCTTCAATTTCAGTACACTTTTTACTACAGTAGTTTACATCATGGTTTCTACCTGTTATGTTATTGGATTTTGTGTTTGTACATGCTTAAAGTAAATTCCTTATTTTTATAGTGATACTCCTTTTTTGTGCAAGTCTCCAGCCCCGATACTAGGGACGGTGGGTTTTGGGTAGTCACAACACAGTCCCTGGGGGACGAGTCGTGACAATTATTATTAGATAAAAAATGAATATAGTTTTTATTGGAAATTAGGTTTTATAATTACGTGAACTAATTTAGTGTATGTAACCATTTATAAATTGTCCTTGTTATACAAAAACATGACCATAACTAATGTATAGGATACAATGATTTAGAAGGAACATATTACTTATGGAATTATGATAACATTTCTATGGGAAATATTCTCCCAACCATTCTCTTCATATGAGGAACTAATATCATGTGATAACGATACGAGTAATGAATTATGTATGATATATGGATTAAAGGAATGTATGAAAAAACAATGGATATTCAAATGATATATAATGGGAATGAGGGAAAGAAATATTTTCTCACATGTGATAATTGTGGAATGAAACACTCATATTTTCTGGCTGGTAATGATAGTTTATTATATGTGTGAATAAAAAGTCCACCAATTTTCAGATTTAATGGGAATGAAATAAAATTACAATGTGGAAGGCCTCCACTAAAAGTAGACGAGACACTACACAAATCATTTTCATTTTCATCAATGATAAATACCCCAAAAGATGGTAATGCATCATGGTCAAGATTATAATACTACCACCGATGAGGGGGAATTATTAATGAGCATATGTTTGTATTTATGAATGGTATAATTTATTTATTTTATCAATGATGTACTATTAATATGAATTATTGAATATATTATGAATTTACTATGGTAATATTTCATTAAGGATTTGAAATCACATGTTTTGTGGTCTCATAAAAAGTGATTCAATTTCAATTTATTAATTTTTTAAAACACATGGTTGAGGGAAATTTAAGACACAATATATTCTTAATTTTTTGAATTTTTTTTATATAAATAAATAATTGGTTTGGATTATTTATTACTAAATTTGAACTAATTAATGATTTTTTGACATAGTGGTTATTTATATCATTGATTTATTTTTCAACAGTTCTGGATTTTGGAAATATATCAAATAGAATGTGTTTTACTTAAATAAAAAGGTGGAAATCATCTGTCCAATAAGGTTTTATGGTAATTTATGATATTACCATATTTCAAGATATTACATGATGATGTTGTTCACATATTTGGTATGTGATGAATAAATATCTACTTCATATAGATCGATGTATAATGATAATTTTATTTTGTTAATTGAGTGACATTATTTTTAAAAAATTTGGTTCATAACCATTTTGAATAGATGACAATTTATTAAATGGTTTAAAATAATTTTGGAATGGGTTTTTTAGATTAATTTATTACTTCACTATATGAATAATTATGTGCTAAGATATGATGTGGAAATAATTCAAGGCATAATCAAAGGACAAGATTATGTTTAAAAAACATACGGTTTCTTTTATTTATGGAATGTGAATGAATTAATCAACTATTTAAAATATGTTTTTGAAAAAAAACTCCTATTATCATCATTTTATATGATATCATTTACATATTCCATAATAGTGGTTTAAGGCTTTGTGAAAATAATCTTTCAGATGAACATGTTCTCTACCAATCTTTATTAGAACTATTTCATTAGATTTTTCTTCTATATCAATGTTCCCATTTAACACCTATATTCTTCTAGTATGGAATCTGATTACATAACCATTGTACATTCCTTTATCTCTTATTAGGAATTTGTGTTATTAGAACCATTTATAAATGGTTTTTTCATAATAAGATTATTAATTAATATCATTCTCTTGATTATCAAGGCAGAGTTTAAATTACTAGGACACAATTTATTTATTGTGGGGGGATTTAACACCCCAATAGTTTACAACGATTCATTTTAGAGGAAATATTTTTTTCCCTAGATTTATTAGTATAAAACCTCAATTTAATTAGACATTGTGAAGAGTATAATTTTTATATTTACCTTCATGAAAAAATTATCTTAGCTTGATTTTCACACAAAAATGAGTTTCCTCGATGACTAGCATAACATGAAAGATAGAGTATTACCCAAAAATAAAATAATTTTGAAGATATTTTTTTCATATAATAATATATATCATAGATTATAAATTATATCTTAAAAATATAATACATATTCATTGGTTTCTAATTAATTACATACCAAAATAAAAACCACTTGAATATAAAGGAAATATTTTTATTTGTATCCCCACAAAGGTGTTTTATCCTCATAAATTAAATAAATTATTATTGTTGAATGATATTAATGAAATATAAATTATATATTTAATAAATGTTTTTATATTCATCAAATATATTTGATATGTAGATGAAATTAATTAATCCATTTTTATGATTAACATTTTATTTTTTTCATAAAATGAATCTCTTTCATCCTTTTAATGGAACACCAAAATTTAATCATAATTTTGAAAGTTATATTAATTTCATATGAAAAAATAATGTTAATATTTTGATATATATATTTCATAATTATCGTAGGATAAATTTTTTATATTTTTATTTGATGTATAATTTTTGGTTAAATAGTTAAAAATAATGAATTATAATTCAAAACCACTTTTTCAACTAATTTATTTATAAAGATAAATTAAATTTTTGTCGGTTTTAAATCATAATAATAAAAACATCATATATATTTATCTAATTTAGGTTATTGAAATCAATTTTATGATGACATTGGATACAATAACATTGTATGATTTTGAACTATTTTAATTTAAAAACCACATTATCATCTCATCATTGAGATTATTCTTAAATAAAAATTTTCAACATCAAATGCTTTTAATTTGTAAAAATGGATTACAAATTTGGAATTAGAATGATTTATAATTTTTTTAAAATTTCCACTATTTTTTGACCAAAATAATTAGTGAATGTGATTAAGGTTAATTATTGTGATTAAGGGGGGAAAATAAATTAACAAAAGACTTAACATTACTCTTAAGGCCCAAAATGACTTATACACAAGTCCAAAATCAAATTTGTGGATATTTTTGACCATATAATCACTTTTAATTAATTATAATGATTTTTTGAATCTATATGGAAAGGAAAAACAGTGGGTGTTATTCTCTTTTAAAACATTTACAAGAATTCTATTATGCCTCCTCAATATAAATAAACTCACCGATACACCTTATTCTAACATCTCACGACCTTTTTCATTCCCAAACACTACTCAAATAAGATGAAAAACTCCCTTTACTAATCCTATAATCCTCCCTTATGGATGAAATAAATCCAAGAAATCCCTTTTGTGTAGACCGAAAGGAGGTCGCAATGAAGAGGTAAGATCTTTCCTCAAACTCTTATATATTATTTTCATTCTCCTCCCAAAAAAATATTCTTATTCCATGAATAAATAATAAAGTATGTACCTTGAATATATTGATAAGTTATTATTTTATTTGAATGATTAAAACATTCACATATTTTTTTTAATTGGTGACAAATATACCATTCACTTATAAGGTGAAAAGTAGGCTCATGAATAAATATTATTCATTTGTTCCTTTACCACATCTCATTATTGTGAATTATGATAGAAAACTATATCAAAAAGATTTATATGTAATTTATAATTTATTAATGATTCAATAATTTTTTGTATAACACATACCATCATGCTTTCCGTTTTTTGTAAAAATTATAACATCAATTCTGGATGTTTGGACTACAGCTTCCTCGATGCGATGTGATTCATTCACACTATATGCAGAAAATATAAAGGATGATTTTAATTTACTATTTGTGTAATACATGAAATATATAGGATATTAATTAAATAATTAACTTTATAGAAATATAAAATATCATTTTATTTATTACCCATTTTATAAACTATATTTTTACAATGTTAGTCATGGACATGTGGACAACCATCCCCTCAACAAGATGTGATTCATTTTATATAAATGTTATTATCTATATATATATATGTATATATGATTAAATACATTGGTATTTATGATTTAATTGTAAATATTTTATGATATAACTTCCCTTAACTTCTTTCTAAATGACCATTGAAAAATTGGAACGTTACTCATTAGTATGTATGACATACGATCTCAATGATTATACAGTTAGTTCATTTTTCATAAATATATTTTTTTTGATGAGTTTTAAAAGTATAATTGATGTAAAAATATGATGACTATTTCAGGATTAAAATTCTTGATATTTTTTTATAATGTCCCTCGTGTATCATAGTTGTCCTTCTAAATTAATTTTCAACATATAAACCAAATATGGTCCAACCAATGGGTGTAAATTTATTTATTAATTTATTTATTCAAAAAGCTGTAATAACTGAAATGAAATAAATGATAAAAATTAAAAAGGTTATGATGAAATTAAATAATTAAAAAAGTTTACATTCCAATAATATAAAGACGTTCATGAAAATTCAAACTCGAGGTGATGGATTTTTTTTTTCAATTTACATTCCATTGAGTCTTATTTTTTGTTATGTAACAATTCACTTCTATATGGTGTGTATACTAAAATTTTATATTTTAAATCAGGAATTTCATTACTATAATGATATTCAATGTTTCATTATTATTAATTATTCATGGGGATTATTATCCAAATGTTTCAATGTTGTAAGGGAACATTTGGACTATTTAAATATTATGTCCCTAAAAAATGAATTAATGTCCGTTATATGGTATTTCCATTTTCCAAAATCAAAAACCCATGTTGACACATAAAATCCAATGCGTAATTTATGATAAATTGGTATTATTTATTCAGTAATGATATTTCATGATAATGTATATTTTCTATTAATTAAATCTATTATTTAAAATATGAGAAATACTTTGGATAAGTTTAACACGGGTGAGGATAGGTAATATGAATCCACAGGATTCATTAATAGTATCATGAGACAAATTCAATTGGTCAAATTAGATATGGATTCAAAAAAATACACTAAACTGTCATTTTAATTGACTTGAAGGTATGGATACCATGTTCCAAGGAATAATGGGGTCCAACAATTGATAATTTCATTATTTTAGACTCAATGATTTAATATCCACAAGATTTTTTTTCAACATATCTAATGATAAATTTAATTCATAGTTTATTGGTGAAATATAAAATGGTTTTAGTTGATTATGTTTTCATATTGATTATTATTTTTCCATTTATGTCAGTGGATATTTTATGAGTTACTTAACACTCCATGTTGATCTATCCTAATAAATTCATTATTTCATCTGATTTACTTACCCTTAAAGGGCATTAGAGATCACCGTTATTAAGTTTCCTTCCCCATGTTATGAATATGATTCCTTTGAATGAGTTTTAAAAATGTTTTAATTTTTTTATCATTTATCATGTATTAATTTTCTTTTCTCAATGTATTATCGTTATCATGTATATAGTCTGGAATTGAAAAACATCTAAACTATTCACTCTCATTACAATTGAATCTTATGTCAAGGAAAATGTAATAGGTTTATGGATTGGATCCTGACATCGAGGGTTATGGAGTTATATATCCAATGAAATTATTAAATTACATTCATGAAGTACAATTAATAACATGAAATAATTGGTTCACAATTATTCAATTCATCAGAAATACATGTAAAAATGAATAAGAAGTCAGTCCTACGGCACCATCATCATTAATAACAATATTATGTGACCTATATTGAACCAACAATATTATTGGAACCATGTCATTATATGGGATTCTCCCAAATCCTTAGAAATGAATTTTTTTTTATTTTTTAAACATATCCACTCGTACAAAAATGAAAAAAACCATTATAAAACACTTCTAAATTATCCAATAATATTTCTTTGAAAAAATAATTTGTATAAACAATACATTCATAAAAATCATATTCCATAAAAATTAATTAATATATAATAAATCCTACCCTAAAATTTTAAACAAAATATTCCTAAGTAAATTTAAATTTTATAAAATTAAATAAAATTAAATAAAATCAAAACAATTTGGCCAAAATGGTAAAAATAAATTAGAAAAAAATAAAATCATATTTTATTAAATTGAGAAAAACCTAATGGAACCGTGTAGATAAAAAAACAAAAAAATAGATATAATTGAAATAAAATTTAATTGATCTTTTTAAAAATGTATATGATATAAACAACAATAAATGATGAGAAATTATCCAAAACATAATAATCTGATCCAAATTGATCTGGACCGACCTAAAAAATTATAAAATAAACTTAATTGAACCAAAATAGATTTAACTAATATTGTTAATTTATAACTAAATACAAAAATAAGAATTTGATATAAAAATTTTAAATTATCCAAATCAATACTTACTGAAACTGAACTCACCCAACCATATTTGAACTAATAATAAATAAAAAAAATCCAATTATTACTAAATTAAATAGAACTAATCAACTATAAATACCCAGATTTTTTCATGTAATTATATATATATATATATATATGGAATTATTACGAGTCTGCAAAAAATTGGCGTCGCGTGATTCTGAGGCCCGGTGTCCCGTAATGAATTTCTGAACATTTTTTATGGTACATTCAGCAACCACGTGAGAGGAATTTTATAACTTTTGAAACATTACTTGGATTAAAAATCTAAGGGCACCATAGAATCCGCAGTGTGGGGATTCACTTAAGGGAGGCTTTACTTTGACCGCAGATGGTCTAGAGAAAAAGTAAAGTTTTGAGACTACATTAAATGAATTGAAATAAATTAATTTTTTGGTTATTTTATTTCGTCAACCTCCAATGGTCCAATTAAAGGGTGGGTTCAGAAGTTTTCCAAGCATTAAATGGATTGAACGACCATCCTTAAGTAATAACAATTTTGGGGTGATTTTGAGGCATCCTAATTTATGAGCCCCGTTTACTCCTTGCGTCGTCACATACTCACCCCCTCTCCTATAAATAAAAAGCTTGGGGGAGGGGTATCGGGAAAAATTTCCAAGTGACAATGTTGAAGTTTCATAACGTCGATCCCTTAGAGGATGGAACTGATCCCAAAGGGAGGTGATGTGCGACACCGAAACCCCAAACTGGAGTTTGACGTTCGAGCAGTGATGAGGACAACTTGTTGCGGGGTTGACGAACAAAAAGACTCCCTCAACCATGCGTGACTCCAACATTTCAAGGTAGGGGGTTATTTTTATTTGTACATTTTTTATTCCCTCTTTTTTATTATTGAAATTATATGGAGAATGAGGGTCAACCGACAAACAGATTGACCAGCGATTCATTCGTCTTTGTGGGAGGTTATTGTGGGGAATCATGTGGTTGTAATCCTATTGTTTAATCAAATTTTTATTAAACACTTAACCCCCCACATAATTAAAAGTTAACATGGAGGGTGTCGGCCTAACGAACCCGACCTAAACCTTCTGCTATCTTGCTATCCATTTTCAATCTTGGAAGATCACAAGCACATCGATGGATGCCACAAGAGAAAGGACGTGGCTCGTCAGCCGTGGTGAATGGAGGGGTAGCTTGCATGATTGTCAGCCACAGGGAAGGAATGTTTCATGATGGTCGCACCGCCATCGAATGGAAGATGTGGTTGAACCTGCCTTCGATGGGTTCCGTGGTGCCCACACGGTGCTGTTGCCTCACCAACCGCACGCCCTTTGGGCCGTTTGGGAATCGAGGAGAGTGGGGGGTTACACCTCCCCCCACAGAGGACCAAACCAGGCCACCGCACTAGACATGGGCTGCCTCCCTCAAGCCGGGCCACCTCCCTCACATCGGGACGCCCCCTTGGAGCCTGGTCGCCACCCTTAGACTAGGACCCACCCTCGGGTCGGGCCCCCGCCTTCGAAGCCGGGCCGCCAGCCTTGAACCAGGACACTGCCCTAGCTTCGGGCCACCGCCCATGGATTCAGGCCACGTCCCTCAAGCCGGCCCGCCACCCTCAAGCCAAATGACGCCCTTAGAGTTGTGTCTGTGCCCTCGGAGCTGTCTGCCACCCTCGGGCCGGGCCGCCGCACCCGGACCGGGCCGCCGTCCGAGTGGGCCTGTTCCCAAGATGGATGCCACCCCATGAGGGTCAGGATGGGCGGCCCTTATGAGATTCCCTTCATGCGGACCAGCCAGAACATCGACCCAGTGGGCCGAGTCCACCTCAGCCCCACACAGAACTAGTCGGGTCGGGACTTTCTGACAGGGTCAGACATTACAAAGGTCCCATCATGCCCAGACATAGTCAAATTACCTTATCATGAAAACTGGAGGACCATTTGATGAACTGTATGTTGCATTGGTACCCTTGTAGTGAGATGGTTCTTTTTACCTAATCTATTATACTTTCAAAGAAACTTTCAGTTTAGCCTGGTTGGATTACACCCGAATCCAACGGGGCTCATGGCACTAAAATGCCTATAATGCACATTCCGGGTGTCCGACTTACATGTCGTCTATTGCGTTGGAACCCTTATGACATGTTGGATCATTGTGTTACTTATTTCTGACACTTTTCAATGGTTGAGATATGACTGATGGCTTGGGGAGGGGTTCTCCCAAGCGCAATACGTATGGAACCCTGCGACTAGATGAGTCCCGACGAATGATGACTTTTCAACATCAAGTGACTTGACGGCTGCGATACGTGAATGGAATGAGTAACATAGTAGGCCACTATGGGGGTGGGTGTTTTTGTGTTCCCTATAGGGATATAGTGGGGAGAAGTTGTGGTACGCGATGGGGAGGAGTACCTTAGCTGACCGCATTGGGTGGGGTGTTGGCTCTGTGTGACCTAGTTGTCCCACAGTATGTGATGGGGAGGAGTACTTCAGAAGTTCAGGGTTAGTGGGATGTTCCTCTGTGTGACGCGGCATGCCAACCGTACTTAGTATAGGAGGAGTTCTGTAGCAGCCGAGGCATTCAAATTTGTGACCGGGGATGTTATTTTTACTACCCCTAGAATAAATCCTGGTGTGAGATGTCTTTACTTTGTGCTTGTGATTGAGGTTATGTTATGTAGGACTATACTTGTTTGGTAATATACCTTCGTGGTGTTACCCTGTGGTTTTTATTTGAGGAATTCTAGGAGACCTTTAGGGTCTTGGGGTCCCTACTGAGTATAATTATACTCACACCTACATGGGCTTCGCTCGCACATTGTTTTGTGTTGTGCAGACAACATACAACATTGATCGAGGATAAGGGAGTTAGGACTGGATGGTGCTCGGAGGTGGACATTCAGATTGACGTAATTCAGAGGTGGTTGGAAAACGTTGAGTACTGTGGAGGAGAACTGTAACTAGCATTCAGGTAGGATCCCCAGTGGATGATCTAGGAGCTTCTTTTCACCTTTTAGCTATTTTTTATTTTTCAGTTGTAAATGTACATTTCCATTTGGGCTTGTATTATGGCCCCTTTACTTTTAGTACACATTTACTACAGTAGTATACTTCACAGTTTCTTCTTGTTGTGTTCTCAGACCGAGTGTTTGTACAGGTTTAAATCCAATGCCTCTCTGTCTTAGGAAATATGACTTTAGGTGCTAGTCGTCAGCCCCTGTCATATGGAATGTGGGCTTAGGGTAGTCACGGAATGGGCACCGCGGGCCAGATCACGACAAAGTGGTATCGTATTAGTTAGTTATTCCAACGTAATAAGACTCCGATCTTTACTATATGGCAGTATTGTTAAGTGTTTTGAGTCTGTTTTTCAGTTTTGGGATTACATTGTTGGTGCAGTGGCTGACGAATCTATACACTAGGACCCTGAATTCTGTTTTCTGACATAGCACACAAAAGCATTGATTGTGTGTGTTTTGAAAATGTATTATTGTGTTTTCTTAAGTCATCCCAATAGGTATAATGTTTAATAGTGGTACACCTATTTCTTTTCAGGTTGCTGCAATGAAGACATCCACCCAGGTTTCCTAAAATTGTAGGTGATTGTGACCCATCGAGCAATGAGGCATCGGTGTAGGGCCCCTTTACATCTTTTTCACCATCCGGTGGTGTACCAGCATCACCACTACCATTGGACAAATGTGGCAACTAGAACCTCCAGTAGAGGATGCACTTCGAAATAGCGCATTGCAAAAGTTCCAGCGGTAGAGGCCTCCAATGTTCTGAGGCGAGATGGACCTGTAGGCTGTTGAGGACATGATAGAGGTTGTGGCCAGATTTTTTCACTTATTTTGGATTGTAGATGATTTTATGTTGATCCTGTATTCCATACTTTTATATGAAGAAGCAGAGAGATGGTGGAGCCAGATGCTCCAGATACACGATGAGGTGACCCTCATCTCGGTAGACTTCAAGGGCCTTTTCTGGGTAGAGTTCATCCCAGCGACCTTACAATTTGTCCTTAAAAAGGAGATGATGAACTTACAGTAGGGCATCATCACAATGGCCCAATACTTGGTGACATTAAATATTATATCCCACTACTCCACCGGCATGGAATGAGACCCTTTATTCATGTCCCAGACCATTACGAAGGGTCTCCAAATAGATATCAGATCATCGATGGTATCCCTCTGCATTCCGACATAGGCTAGGGTGATTGAGAGAGTACTTTTTGTGGAGACCTTCCTAGCTAAGAAGGAACCAAAAATGAGAGCTACCACAAGATGACAGGTATCCAAGTCATCTGCAGGATGCATTTGGTAGATGACATAGATTTCCATGAAAACTAGACCCTCTGGAGGATGACCTCGGGACGCAGGGTCAGAGGTGTGAGGCTCACAAGGCAGTGGGAGATAGCCGAGGGTCACACATTGTTACACATGCGGCGTGCAGGGTCATATGGCTCACGACTACCCGACCCGCCATACTGATGACTTGTAGAGGGTTGAGGGACTTCCAAAGCAGAGGTAGAGGTTCAAGTGAGGAGGTCTAAAGGGTGGAATATGTGGCAGAAGAGTTGGTCGTGTTTTAGGTAGTGGGTGACGTTTTGAGATTCTACCGCCACTACCACCAGGTGGTCCTCCCTGACCAAAGGGATATGGAGGACTTGGATAAGCTCATCTCTAGGCATTTGATGCCTATGAACCTGGAGCTCTGGGGATGAATAGAGGTATGATCTCTGTCTACTAAATCATAGATGTAGTGCTTATAAACATAGTTTATAGTCACTCTTTTATTTCCACAACCCTTGTTCGGAGCTCAGAGATTCCAGTAGATCTGTTGGCTCGATCCTTATGGCTAGAGACATATATGGATATGGATTCGTGAATTACACACTGGAGTAGGAAGTGTGAGATTACTCTAGGAGGTAATATATTTGGCTGGGACATCCTAGTAGGAGAGTTGAGGTCTTACGACGTTATCTTGGTTATGGATTGGTTATCCAGACTCCATGATCATATTGACTATATTAGGGGCATAATGAGGTGTGTCTGCATGAATGGGACTAGGATTTTCTTCGCCGGTGAGAAGGAAATATTTGCAGCATAAGATGAACTTACCCATAGGAGGATGCATCTGATTACTTGTCATTTGGCTTGACATACCCTCGAAGCAATTGATGTTGAGGGTCCATGACTTCCTATAGTGGTGGACCAGTATACCGATGTATTTCATGGTGATGTTCCAAGACTACCTCAATGTAGAGAGGTAGAATTTTATATCGACCTGTACCTTGGGACAACACTAATATCTACACTATCATATCATATAGCTCCCGCAGAGATTCATGACTTATGTGTATAGGTGGCGGACTTGTAGGGAAAGGTGTTCATAAGACCCATTATTTCCCCATGGTAAGCCCTGATTTTTTTTCCAAGATTGTAGATGTGAGTTGGAGACTCAGTGTTGATTATCATCACCTGAACTAGGTGGTCGTTAAGAATGAGTATCCACTCATGAGGATTTATGATCTTTTCGATAAGCTAAATGGATATCGCTGGTTTTCTAAGATAGACCTGTGATCAGACTATCATTAGCCCAAGATACGAGATGAGGATGTGTAGAATATGGCCTTCAGATGTCGGTATGACCAATATGAGTTCATGGCTATGCCTTTTTGTCCTGAAAAATGTCGTATAATTAATCATGGGAATCATGAAAAATATCTCTCATCCATAAAGAACTAGCATCGTGGTGGTGTTCATCGATGATATCATGATATAATTGGTGATGGATGAGTTTCATGCTTATCATCTATAGATGGTTCTGGATACACTCTGATAGAACCTGCTTTATGGTAAAATCTCGATGTTCCAGTTTTAGATATGAGAGGGCCACATTTTGGGAAACGTTATCTTAGAGGCGGGATTTTCAGTGGGTCCAGTGAAGATAGAGGTTGTTCTAGCTTGGGTGCCACCCATGAGTGTGACGGAGGTGCGAAGATTCCTAGGGTTGGATGGATACTACTTGAGATTCGTGTATGACATTTCCAGAGTTGCAGCTCCCTTTTCAACTTTGAAAAAGAATGGGAAACCTTTCCTATGGATAGATAGATGCCAACAAAGTTTCCAGGGGTTGAGGAAGAGACTAATGAGTTCCCCCATCTTGGGGATGCCGGAAGAGGGCGTTGATTATATAGTCTACTACGATGCCTCAGGGACTGGGCTTGGTTGTTTCATCATGTAGGAGCGAGTAGTGATCACTTAAGGTTCATGATAGCTGAGGTATAATGATCAAAACTATGCTACCCATGACCTAAAGTTAGTAATAGTGGACTTTTCCTTGACGATGTGGAAAAATAACTTGATGGGAGAATGATTTATAGTCAACTCTGATCACAAGTGTCTTAGGTATATCTTCTCTCAGAAGTACCTAAACATTAGACAACGACAATGGATAATGTTCCTCTAGGACTATGACTTTGCTATAGTCTGTACTCATGGGATGGGGAAAGTGGTAGTAGATTCACTGAGCCAAAGATCTGGTATGTAGTAGTTGAGTGATGTGATAGATAAGATAGTCGTGTTGCATATATCCTTCATGGATAGAGATGGAGCAGCATACCTATAGTCTTTGACAGTCACACCCCCACTCTTTCAACTAGTCAGGGAGGTGCAACTTGGTGTCACTGACTACGAGGATCGATGTGCTCAGATGTCCTCAGGGAAGGAACATGATGGATATTTTGACGGTGGAGAGCACATCATCCTCTTCAGAGGATAGACAATAGTACCAGTGGTGCTATGGGAGGAGGTGTTGAGGGAGTTCTATACGTCCCCTCTGGCGGTACATCCTTGTGTGGAGAAGACGTACCAGGACCTACGACATTAGCACTAGTGGCTAGGGATGAATAAGGGAGAAACAAAGTTTGTTTCACGATGCCTTACATGTCAGCAGGAGAAGACTGTGCATCAGGTTCTTGCAAGCTCAGCTAATCCATTAGAGGATTCAGAGTGAAAGTGGGATGGGATCTCTATGGACTTTGTGATAGGTATTCCACGTACGTCCAGGGGACATAATTCCATATGGGTGATCATTGACCGACTCACCAAGTCATCCCACTTCCTACGTATTTGAGAGTAGGTATCTATAGAGGGAATTTGACACCTATACATGCAAGAGATTTTGTGACTTCATGGGATGACATCAATGATTGTCTCTAACTGTGACACACGTTTTACATCCCGGTTATGGAAGGGATTGCAAGAGGAGTTCGGTACTCAGCTGCATTTGAGAACCACCTTTCATCCTTAGATGGATGGTCAAACAGAGCGGACCATTCAGATGTTATATGACATACTTCGTGCATGCGCCCTAGATTTTGGTTGCAGTTGAAAGGATAACATTCCCTTAGTGGAGTTCGCATACAACAATAGTTATCACTCCACCATTAGTATGACACCATTAGAGGCCCTATTCATCCAACCCTGCCGATCAAAATTATGATGGAATGACCTAAGGGAGTCATAACTTTTGTGTCCATAGTTGGTACGGGATACCACTGAGAAGGTGAAGATCATCCAGAAGTGGATTAATATTGCACTGAGCAGACAGAAGTCATAAGCTGATAGAAGACGGAGACCTTTAGTGTTCCAAGAGAGGGAACACGTTTTCTTGAGAGTCTCTCCTCAACATGGACTACAGAGATTTGGAAGAGGCAACAAGTTATCACTGATGTTTATTAGGCCATTTTTGATACATCGTAGGACATGCGAGGTGCCATTCTCTATGCAGTCCCACCACTGTTGGAAAAGGTGCACGATGTCTTCCTCATGTCCCAGCTACGGAGATATGTGCACAACCCATCTAACATCATCGACCATTGTGAGTAGGACTTAAATGATGGGGTGATTTTTATAAGGGTTCCATGAGATATTGATGTTCAACAGGAGCAGTTCGTTCGTCGAAGGTCGATACCTCCGGTGAAGGATTGCCGGTAGCACAAGAATATCCAGGAGAGCACATTGGAGTGAGAGGCTCAGATTCATTCTCAGTACCAGCATTTTTTTCCTTAGTATATGTGGTGGATTTTAGGGACGTAAATCCCAAAGGTGGGGATAATGTAAATACCTAGATTTTTTCAGGTAATTTTTATTTATTTATATTGAATTATTGTGAGTCTGCTAAAATTGATGGTATGTGATTCTGAGGGCCGGTGTGCCGGGAAAAAATATTTGAAAAAAAATTGTGTACGTTTAGTAAACATGTTAGGGTCATTTTCTAACATTTGATACATTGCTCAGATAAAAAATATGAGGGCACCGTTGAATCCATAGCATCGATATTTGCTTAAGGGAGGAACTACATTGACCACAGTAGGTCCAGAGAAAACATTATGTTTTGCGACATTTTTTAATTAGAATGAAATAAATTAATTCTTTGTTTTTTCATTCATAAACCACCAATGGACCAATTTATGGGGGGGGTCGATGGTGTGTCAAGCCATTAAATGGAATGACCTGCGAACATTAAGTAATGACGACATTGGGGAAATTAGGAAGCTTCCTAATTTATGAGCCCCATTAAATCCACACTTCGTTACTTACTATCCCTCTCTCCTATAAATATAGAGAATGGGGGAGGGGTATCAGACAAGAATCTCCATGTGATGATGTTCTGTTGGACTGCCATAACACAGAGCCCTTAGAGGATGAAGTTGACCTTAGTAGTAGGTGACGTGAGACACCAAATCCCAAAAATGGAGTTTGACGTCAGAGCGGCTGTGAGGAAAACTTGTTGTGGGGATGAAGAAAAACAATACTCCCTCAACTATGAGTTCTCTACAACGTTTCAAGGCAGGGGTTATTATCGTTTCTGTTTTTTTGATTCCCTCTTCCCCATTCTTGAACTAATATAAATAATTACGGTCAACCAACAAATAGGTTGACCCATGATTCATTCATCTTTGTGGGAGGTTATTGAATTGAATATTGTGGGGTAAATCATGTTGTTTAATTCAATTGTTATTAAACCCTTAACCACCCTCATGTTTACCAGCTAACACGAAGGGCGCATACCTAACGAACTCGGCCCAAACCCTCCAATATATTTCTATCTTTTCTTCACCTTTGAAGACCATGAACACGTCGATGCACGCCGCAAGAGGATGTTCACAGCTCATCAGCCGTGGCGAATGGTGGAGGTGGTCGGCATGACGACCAACCACGGGAATGAAGGCGTCATGACTACCGTGCCACCAGAGAATGGTAGTCACAACGTATGTCATGGTGGAGGCCGAAATGGCCTCTGGTGGGTTCTGCGATGACCGAGAAGTGCCCACACAATGCCACACCTTGCCAACCGAATAGCCATTGGGCCGTTCGGGAATATGGGATACTGGGGCGTTACCACCCCTCGGGTCAGACCAAAATAGGGCGTCGCCCTCAAGAAGGCCCGCTGCCCTCGAGCAAGGCCACCACCCTCTGACCAGGTCACCGCCCTCGGAGCCGAGCTGCCGCACTCGGAGTGGGCCGCTTCCCTCAGACCGGGCCCTCGCCCTTGAGTTGGGCTGCCACCCTCGATGTTAGGCCACCGCCATCAGAGCGGACTGCTTCCCTTAGAATGGGCCACCACCCTTGAGCCGGGCCGCCACCTCAGTCGGTTGACACTCCAAAACCGGACCTCCACTCTAGCAGGTAGCCACCCCAGTGGGATGCCTCCCCCTGACCAGGATGCTGCCCTAGTAGGCCGCCGCCCCACACTGGTTGGGACTCCCCTTTGATGGACACTCTTTTGGGTCGTCCCTCTAGCGGTATGTACCATACATTGGCCCCGTGGGACGATACCACCTCAGCACCACCCACACCGGGTCAGGCCGGGTCGGTCCAACCGAGTGGGACCGAACCTGGGCCTCACCGGGCCCAGAAACACTCAAAGGACCTTATCTTGAGAGAAGATGCACGTTTAACGTACCATCTATAGCGTTGGTACCCTTTTAGTGAGACAGTTCTTTTTTACCTAGTCTATTAGAGTTTTGGAAAATTTTGGTGTTTAGCCAGGTTGGATCACACCCAAATCCAACCGGGCCCGCGACACTGAAATGCAGATAACGCAAAGACCGAGCATCCAACTGATAATATTTTATTGCGTTGGAACACTATTGACATGGAGGATCATCAGGTTACTTATTTGTGAAACTTTGTGCTAGTTTAGATATGAAAAATGACTTGTGGAGTCCTTCTCCAAAGCGCACTACGTACAAAAACCTACGACTGGCTGAGACATAACAACTTCTGACTTTTCTACTCAGTGTGACTCGACATCCGCAATATGTGATGGGTAGGAGTACCGAATCAAACCACTATAGGGTTGGGTTGTTCTTGTGTGTCTTGGAGGGCCATGGTGGGGAGCCCTGCAGGCCCCAATGGGGAAAAGTACCTTTTCCAACTGCATTTAGGGGGGGTGACGGCTCTGTGTGACCTGGTAAAACCACAGTATGCGATAGGGTGCAGTAAATCAGCAGTTCATGGTTAGTGGGAAGCACGTGTGTGTGATGTGGTAGCCCACTATACTCGATAAAGGAGGATTTCTCCATCATCTGAGGCTATCGATGTTGTGACGAAGGATGTTACTTGTTATTATCCCTAAAATAAATAATTGTGTGGGATGTCTTTACATTGTTCTTGTGATTGAGGTTATTCTACGTGGTACTTTACCTTGATGGTGTTACCCAATGGTACATCATTTTGGAATTCTAGGAGAACTTTGGGGTCTCGAGGTCCCTACTGTGTATCGTTATACTCCCCCCCCCCCCTACACGAGCCTCACCCAAACCTTGTTCTGCTTTGTGTAGATGACGTAAAACATTGACCGAGGCTATGGGAGCCTGGATTAGATAGTGCTCAGAGGTTGACATTCGGCATGACGTGACACAGAGGAGGTGGGAAAATGTGGAGTATTGTGGAGGTGAACTGTAACTACCCTTTAAGAAGGATCCGTGATGGACGTTCCAGGAGTTTCTCTTCACCTTTCAGATGTTTTGTAACCTTTTTTGTACGTGTAATTTTCCTATTGGTCTTGTATTTCGGCCCATTTACATTTATTATACTTTTACTACAACAGTTTACTTCACCGTTTCTTTTTGATGTCTTCTCAGACCGTGTGTTTGTACAGGTTTAAAGGCATTGCCACCCCATTTTAGGGATTATTTTTTTGGGTGCTACTCGCCAACCCCTAGCCTATGGAAGTCAGGCATAGGGTATTCATGGCACAGGCCCTGGGGGATGGGTCGTGGCATCAACCTAGAAAAACTAATAAATAATTTAAATAATTTAAATACAAAATAAATCAATCAATCCTTATTTTTTCATTTTTCTTATATAGATTCTGTATTCACTCAAATGCGGATAATATTACACATTCTAATAAATTTTCATTCAATTTTATTTCCTTTTAATCATATTATTATTGACTATAATTAATTAATATGGATAAACATTGAATTTAAAAATAATCACTTACAGTCAGTTTCATTTTTTGTATGTGCAATTAAATATAAAATGTTGTATACCACGGGAAAAATTTTCTTTCTTGAATTTATTAAACAAATATGGGAGGGTTGTAAATGAACAGATGCACAAAAAAAAATTATAACTTATTATGGTTTTTGTTAATTTTAATATCTATTTAATAATTTAATATAATATTTATATAATTAAAAACATGTTTTAGAGGCGATTGAGAAGCATAAAGATGAAATCTAGGGTATAAATAATCATTTGATAGGGATATTAGTTGCTAGACACTATGTGAGATTATTTTGTCAAACTATTAATGGAATTGTCTTTACTATGCATCGGCCCAATTTTAGCGAATCTAATTGATGTTGAAGATTGATTAATTAATAGGATTTCTCTAAAGAGGTTGAGGAAAAAAATCCATACATTACAATGATATATGTAAAATTTTCACAAATATGTTTCTGAAATATATGAATGATTTTTCTGCATCACTTGTATTAGTTTTTTTATAGTTATCTATACAATTACCTCATATATGGTCTCCATATATGAAACATTGATTGGAGATATTTATCTTAGTTTTGGATAGGGTGATGAGATTATCGATTATGTTGATGACATCAGTGAGGAAATACATTATGAGACTAAGGATCATGATGATAGTGTGGCTGATGAGTGAGATATTGATCACCCCCTTTTCAGACATGTTTTTTTTAATTTTCATGGATAGTGTTTGAGGTATAAATTTATAGTATATATATATATATTTATTTATTTTTATAACTTCTCAATTTATGAAATGAAAAAATATGGAGGATATGTAATTTGTTGAATGGTTATTCAGAATTGTTTATTGTTTGTAAGTTGTTTAATTATATTTAATAATTTTTAATTTGGGTTTTTTGTGTCAGATAGTGGTATTACCCTATAAAAATGGTTCTTATAAAATATTGGTGTTGCAATATACTAACATATTACCAGAACCATTGGTATTGGAAAATTATAGTAGGGTTATACCATGGGAATCGATGAAACAATTTTCTTATACCTATTCCAACCCAAAATACTCAATTTTCCTTAGAACAAAGAGAATAGCCTATAAAAATTATTTTAAGGGTTTCACAAATCATTTATAACAAGATGTATATGGTTATTTTCTAGTGGTAATGTTTTGTTATATGGAACCAACCAAATAAACCTAGAGCCGATGCATTACTTTATTACATTTCCATGATTAGACGGAATCGAATCCTTAAGGACTGATTAGTTTAGTAGTATTGGAATATCAAATACATACATGAGATTTTTCATATAATTGAATACACAAATTACAATATAATTGTTTCCTTAAATAAAATTATTCAAACATAGTATATCCTTGTATATATTTATTAGTAATATTATTATATTCCAATGTAAAGGAAAAAAATTAATGATTACCTAAAATTATCTATAATGGTTTAGTGCATTAATAGAAAAATGAATCAGTTAGAATAATAAACACATAATTATATTTAACTGAACACACAAGACATGTAATCAATAAACTGATATAGAGTGTCAAAAAATATAGAATGGTTAATAACTAATCACACATTCCTTTTAAATAATAGAATAATGATTAATCAATATTGAAAGTTAATTAACTAATCACACATTCCATTTATACAATAAACTGAGAATGAGATGTATTCACAGATATTATCAATGTGAAAATATCATGAATAATAATAAATGAATCAAAATGAATGAAATGACTAATTATTAGATTCTATGATTCATAGGTACATTATATCATTAACATCAAGACCATTCATTAGACAATTTAAAACATACTACGTGAAAACCCCACAAAGTCTAGCCAACCCACTCAACCCAGGAAACTAAAAATGCACCGAGGGGATATCTATAAATGAGTCTCAACCATGTCATATATATAAAATTAATTCCTCTTATATCAAATAACCATGTTAATTTATGAACTGTATTTCTTATAAGATATTTTTATTGAGTAAAATATATGAATTTAACAATATTTCCCTAGTGAATCAAATAATATTAAAGTACACCTCATTAGTAAAAATGGTAAACATATTGGAAAATAATTATACACATCATATAATAGAATTAATATCTAAAATAAATGTTATTTAAAATTTAAAATTATTATAAAGGATTTATTCATGAGAAAGTTAACAATCACAAAAGAGTGTTATATTGTAAAGATAATTGTTGTCAATTGTTAATTTTATAGTCAACCCCCCCCCCCCATTGATGGGATAATTAAAATTAACATATATAATACCATGAAATATGACAATAATGGGATATTAAATGAATATAGGTATGTATATACATGAAATTAAATAGAATTGGTTCATAATAAAAAAATAAGCCGCAATTGTATTGAAATTAAGAAGAAATACATTACTACTTGAATAGCTTTAGAATCATGGGATCCGTGAAAAAAATAAAATTAATTGAAATATAAAATTCTATTTAATATATTAAATTCATGAATAAAAATTTAATAACTCAATATTGACAGCACATAAAAGAAATGAGTGGTGAATATGGCATAAGTATCGCAGAAATAAAAGAGAGTCTAGAAATCCCCTTACACTGTGTTACATTTTTGGTGAACATCCTTTAATCCCATGTATAATGTTATTATAAATTTCATTAACAATAAAATATCAATAATATTAATTATAATATCATTTATATTCTTATTATTATATCTTATTTCCCATTTTTTAACAATCTTTAATTATTTTCACTATTTCAGGTGTTTATTGCATAGTATTTCAAGTATGTCACAAAAACATATTTTTATTCCCATTACATGGATAATGATTTCATTATATATATATTTTAATATTATATATATATATATATATATTATATATATTATATATTTATTAATATAAATCCATAATGTCTGGGTGTAGGAAATTAAATACACTATTCATAGAGATGGTAGGTCGTACGTACGCAAAAACACTATTTTCATTTTCATATAATATTAAAAGAATGAAAATTAAATATTATATAGGTATATAAAAATATAGTAAAATTATTGTATCTTATATTTCAATTATTTATATTAAAATCACTTTTATACATTCCATGTATTCCACGAATGAATCATGCCTCTTTGAAGAGGTTGTAGTCAACACATTCAAAACTGATGTTATCATATTCCCCCAAATTTGAATGTACGAAGGTATGTGTTATATAATAATTTAAGGAGTATAAATAAAATATTTATATATAATATGTCATAAATAAACTATATATATAGATATCATTATTCCCAACCTAGTAAGAGGTAATGGGAGAATGAATGACATCTGTTTGCGAGGTGGTAGTCTGTCATGTCAAAGAACGATGATTGTGAATCCAATTTGAGGATTTTTTTAGATATTATAGGTTGTACCATTGAAATAACAAAGAAAATTTATATTTATTATACTGATTTTTTGATTTGATAAATATTTAATAACAATTCTGGTGGTGGAGAAGTTAATGAAACAAAAATGATCTTTGAAGAACACTACCTCTTCTTCAAGTACCTCCTTTTGGTTTTCAAAAAAATATTCCATTGGATATATTTATTTGAAAATTAAGGATTATATTATTTGGGTAGGTAATTTTATAGATTATCTTGCCAGATTTTGGATGATCCCAAGTGCTTAAGAGGTGTGAATAAGTGAGGGGTGTGTGTTCCCTTTTAAAATTCACGCGGAGTTCCATCTATGTAAATAGAAAAATTAATCCATATTGGAAGGTCTCCCCTACATAATGTGAATGAAATAATTAAAACCCATTTTTAAAGGTATTATACTATCTACATATGGTCATAAAAAGGGTTTTAGACATTTTTATAGGTCACTTTGTCCTTTATGTTTATGGTTTTATAACTGTAATTAGTTTCAATAACATTCAGTAAAATTTTTGGACAAAAATTAATTTGACCACATTAGATATTTTTATTTATGATGACTAAAAACATGGTGTCAATATTTCAAAATTCCAATAATATATGTGGAATAAATAAATTGAAAATGAATCCCACATACAGGTCGACAAAGCAGTGTTTTTAAGTAAAAATGCTCAAAAGTTTAAAGTATTTTAATTCCAATATCACTGTGAAATTTCATCCAATTACCTACATTGGATTATTTTATGTATTATTTCAAAAAATATATTTTAAAAGAAACTTAAAATATAAATTTACTATATAAATTATTTACATGAATAACTATTATTAATTGAAAATTCTTCTTCTTCACTATACATCGAAAAAAGAAACATTTCAAAAAATATATATATAATCACCCAAAGATAATTTTGAGATAAAAATTTAAAAAATTAAGTTAATTAATTCATTTTAATTTAATCAATATTCCCATATGTATTTTTATTACAGGTGTAGTAGTAAAATGTGGGAAAAAAGTATTTGGAAAAATATAGATTATTTCATAAAATTATATATGTTAATATCTTATACATATAAAATCTATTGGAAGGAACAAAAATTAATAGAATAAATAAAAAATAAATTTCAATAATATAATTCATTTATATCAAAATATATAAATTTAGTACTTTAAATTTCCCATTAATGAATAAAAATAGGTTTTTATAAAAACTTTCTTTAAATTCAATTGGTATTTATATTAATTACTAATAAATTTATTACAGATGAATCAGTTTAAAATTTGTGTAAACCATATATTTTCATATGTTATTTAATCATATTAAAAACTTAAAAATTAATGTATTGGATTTATGCTATTATTTTTAATAATAATATTTTAATAATATATTTTTATTCGATAAACTCAGACTTTTGTGTAGCAGAAGATATCAAACAATGTCGTTCTTACGGGTAATGAAACCAAACTCAATGTTACTTGGGTCACAATATATATAATGTATTAAATATATTTAAAATATTAAATAATTCATAATCACTGAACAAATTATATTCCTTTCTTATATTGGTTTTGCGTTTACTACAGGCTATCAAATTCATATTTATTTATTTATAGTTTTAGGGTGTTGCATTCTCCCCACAATAAATAAATTATGTCAACAAAATATAAACATAGTCCTCATTATCTAGTTAATGATATTTATAAATTAATTTGTTTATATAATAAATCGTGATACATGTTAATAATATATCCTCTTAATAAGATATACTAAGATGTACAAATGTCTCATAGAATAAAATATAAAAATTTCTCTTATTTAGAGAATATTATTGGAAAGTGGAGTTACATACACTGATAAAAATGCATAAATATTTATACAGTTTATTGAAATCATTGATAAAAAAAGTGATTGATAAATGTAAAGTTGGGGGCCTCAACTCCAAATTTATATAATCATTTGAAATACCACATGTTCAACAAAAATGAAGGTATTGGGATAAATATTTTTTTCCATATCATTTTCCAAATGTGGAGAAATTATTTTACTACCTGAGAATATAAGAGCACATACTTATTTAATATATTTCTAAAAAATATATTTCATCCATTGGTTGTGATTAAATCTATTTTTAATTTGTCCCTTTACTCAAAAAAATTGAATACCAAAGAATTAAATTTATTTCCCAAATCAGTAAAATTTACATTCAAAGAATCATTATATCAAAAAAAGTCTTTATATCATTATATAACTATTTTACAAAACCAATATGGTCAATATATTATTATTAAAAAAAGTAATATTATTGGTTCATCATTAAATTTTATTTATAAAATTATTCTACTAAAAATAATTACACATTAATGTGTACATCACATAGGATAATGGTAGGAACAACATCCATATCGTCGTTCCTTCCTGAGTTCAAGACATTCCTCCTCTCCAGACTCAACAGGTTGTCACCCGATTTATATATTATCCTTATTATAATATATATTAATATAATTCCTTTTATTTTTCCAAAAATGTGGTGGGAATACATGAAATATAATCATAAAAAACTAGTTTGTATTTTTTTTAAAAACATTTTTTTTCAAATACTAAAAATATTATTTAAATGATTACACTAATTTTTATAAATAAATATAATCTTATATCAATAAAAATAAATCATATTATTCCTAAAATTAACATCCCCTTAAAACATGTACTAAAATATTTCAGTTTATTTTGATAAATTTAACACAAAATAAACTTAATATTGGTAGACTACCATCACATGAAACATAAAGAGTGTAAGAACATGGATCATCATTATAGGTATGGACCTTTATGTATGGTTGTTTGGGAGGAAAATGAAAGAATTTGGAAATTTCATAAGTACACACCATTTACTCATGAGTACAACTTGTGTACCTAGTTTCCATGCAAAACCGGTTACTAGTCGTGTTATGTGCAAGTACGTGGCCATGTGGGTGACCTAGAAGGCCGCCTAAAGTGTGGGACGGTTGAGGCTTATACACGGTGGGTACATTAATTGAACATGCCATCTAATTTTATTTTTATTTTCTTAATCAGATGGGGTCACGTCTCATCTCCAGAACACATCTCTTCATCTGGTGTTTCATACAGGGAAGAAAAACATGGCTGAAACCTCAAACCCCTATTGTTACTCTGTCTGAGCTCTGATTGAGACGTCACAAGGTGTGTTTGATTCCCATTGGTGAGTTATATTTTCCAAAGAAACTCTCTTCTAACTTTCTCCCCTATCTTTATTTATCCATGGTTGAACTATTTTGTCCTTTTTTAGATCTATGGTGTTCTAGGAAAATTCAAGGTATGATTTTAGAGAGTTATCCTCACACAAAATTGAGGTAGGTGGTTTGTGCCTTTCTTTTATTTTCATTGGATTATATGTTCTTAGTATTCCAAATATCCTTGTTAGGGTACTTCATGATTTTGTGTTTAAGCCTATTTTAGTCCTTTTTTTGTGTGTTTGATAAAAAAGGTTTACTGTTTGAGTAATAGGATTATATTCCTTGATTATGGTTGTGTATTCCATGATTGATTTATTATGGAGGTATGGTCTATAATTTCCTGTTATGCATGCTTTTTATTACATGCCTTGTGTTATTAAGATGGAGTTTTTAGTTATATGATATGAATGTGTTTCACATTGTGACGGTTTACCGAATGTAATTGACCATTAGAGCTTCATAACGTAAGGTCTTTTATGTATAATTATTGGTATAGTTTACCAGAGGCATTGACTGTGAGAGCAGCCATGGGGTCATAGAACAGAGGGGTTCAGCCATAAGAGCAACCTAGAGGGCCGTTATTAAATGAACGTTGGACCATAGGTCATTGACGGTGAGATCTTCTAGAGGGACATTATAATTATTATCACTGCTCATACCAAAGGGGTATTGACCATGATAGTTTTCCAGGTGGTTGTTTTTAAATGAAAATTCCAATTTAGGAATAAAGGGGTTAGAGAATGAGAGATTTCCTAGTGTGTTATTATAAATTTATTTAATTAATGGTATCTGAAACCATGTGGATTAGAATGTGTGGACTTTTCCATAGGATTTCTTTTGAATGTTTGATTGACTGTGATAAGCCTGACAAACCAAAGCACGAGCTTGGAATCGATTTTACTGGATTGTTTAGAATGTATTTTTAGTGTTCTGTTTATTTTTTTAATAAATGGGGTCACATAGATTTGGGTAGATCCCATGGTTTCATTATTAAATGGATTTAATAATTTGAAAATGTTAATGAAGGATATTTTAAATGTAAGATTGCTTACGTTTGAGTAATTCCTTACTTATTACATCATTTCTGCGTATTACCTACTATATATATTCACTAATAGTTAGGAACAATTCATTTATTGGTTTCCCACTTGGATTTGTGTCACACCATGTTTGGGTCTTTCCTTTGGACCGAAAAATATTTTATTGTTGTAGGTATAGATAAGGGAAATAACTCTTCTTAACCAGGTACTTGATTACTATGGAGCTAGAGACCATGGGACCAGATGAAGGCTTGTGATGATGTTGGAGTTTTCTGTTTTCATTACATTGGTTTTAGTAATGTATTTCTATCATTTTGACTTGTTTGGATGTTTTCCTTGATACATGTGACATGCATCATTTATTTATATATGTGATGCAGTTGTTTATACTATTAGTCTTCCATTGTTTACTTCTGTTGTATGATATTAAAACTTCTACTACTATTCCTTATTTTATTCCACTATTTTACTTTTACAATGGGGGAATATATTCAAAACTATTATATCCAAGGCCCTCCCTGCTAGTTGGAAGCCTCTGGAATTTGGGAAAATGTGCTAAATCCATGTGACCAATCAGGTATGGGGAAACTCTAGGCGGCACCAAGATATTAGGTGTTACAAAGTGTCATTAGTGGGGTTTCTTTTTGGATTTTTTATTTTTATTTGATGCTTATATATAGGGATATGAAGAAACATGTAGTTGGTAATTAATTATTCCCAGGAGTAGATAACTCGTGTATTGGGAAAACCCACTTTACCTCAAATATTTCAATTTTTATGGTTTTTCAATTGTTATAGTTGAATTGATTTCACCATTGGGTGATTCACTTGTTTTCTGATTTTATCATTGATGTTATTGAGGTTATATTTCTATTAAAACACAATGATATGAGGTTATTACATCTCATGCATCATATAGACACATTCTATTTATCACATTCATGCATTCTTGTAATGAAATATATGGTGCATTACTGATTGTATTCTTTGGATAGAGGTTGTGATAGATATTCATTATGTTGTGATAGATGTCATGATAGTATACCTGATATCTTGATAGGGTATTAAAAATTATAATGTTTCATTTATATGGATGCCAAACATTGTTCCCAGAGGTGTTATGGGACCTCTTGGATGGTAATATGGTGGATCAGGTTTGAAAATTAATTGATTTTTCATGTTATGATATTAATAAGGTTTCCAAACATTTATTCACTGGAATATGTTCTATAAGAGGTCAGAATTTGTCATTAATTGGATAATATTTTATGATTTTAAGGGTTATAGAGATGTTTTAGTGGCTTACTATCTGAAAACCTATACAACACGACGTGTTGTGTTATGAACATAATCCAAGTGTTCTTCAGTTCTGTAATGAACAGCTTTTCATAAGTACTATGTGTGTACTATATGTAAATGTTGTGTAGTCTCTACAGTGTGACTGAATGTGTGTGTAGAGAGACAGGGTGGGGAAACATGGGTATAACATGCCATGAACTAGGAGTACATGTCTTAATGATGGAACCATGTATCTAGTTGTGTGATTAGTTACCCGAGTGGATGAATTTCGAATGGTACACACCATGTATTGGGTGTAGATGCCATGTAGTGTTACCTATGAGAGAACCTTTTATTTTGGGCCATGTATGAGAACATGGGAAGGAGTGAAAAATAAATTACATGTCCTATCTGAGGATAAACATACTTTGTGTAGGAGTGTTACATGACCAGGTTCAGCAGAGGTAAACACCAATGTTAATACATAAGGGAACACACCATTTAGTGGTTCTACACATCGTGTAACCCTGTTTTGTAAAACATGAATGTTTTTATTCTTCTGTTCTATACCCACTCTTCTATGTTCTTTTCATTGATAATCTTGTACTAAGGTGTATTCTTGACCTTGCAGAGTCATGACAGTGAGATGTTCTTTGGTTGTACGCCAAGTACAGGGCGGTGATCACACACCCAAAATGGTAGATCATGGATTATAAACAGATCATGCCATCATGTTTTCCTTCATAATAGTTGTTACACTATAAATATGTGCTGATGTAATGTTCCATAAAGGCTTTTTGAGGATGTTAGATACATTCTAGGCAGCACTACCTCCTTCCCTGTCTATTACAGATTAGGCACATGTGTTCCAGCAGTAGCATCCTCCCACACTTTCTTTGTAAGGAGGAATATAGGCTGAAGATTCTTGGTTGGTGGCCATGCATTCTAAATTTGAGCATCTAGAGACACCTCCGGAGAGGAGGGCGAAGCTCACAATGTATATTCTATGTGATTCCATCAAGAGATGGTGGGATGTAATTTCATAGATGGGACGTTATTGGGATATTATTAGGGAAAAGTTTTAGATGATCTTCTATGATTAATTTTATCCAAATACGTTGAGGGAAAATCTAGACTGAGAGTTCAAGTATTTGGAGTAGGGCGCTCTTTCAGTGATGGACTAATCATCTTATCTCACCGAGCATAGAAACTTTTCACCAGTTTTGGGAGGTGAAGAGTAGTCATTGGCGAGGTGATTTGAGTATGGTCTAAGGTGTTACGTCTGATCACTGGTGAATGCCTTTAGGAAGGATTCTGTGATGGATAAAGTCAACCCAGAGCTGACTATGGAGCATAATCTGAGGGAGTTTGGAAATGTGAAGTAGGGAGATTCAGCATATAGGGCTGGTACTTCTTCAACAGATAGCATGAGGCGCCTTAGAGAGCCTTCACATGGGGAATCCATTAGCAGACATGTTTCTTCATGTTTCCATGTGGTATGATACCAATGTGAGAAGAGTGGGGATATGAGACTAAATTGCCTAAATGTCTAACTTGAGTGTCGATCTTGTATCAAGACGGGCAACCTTAAATGTTTTTTCATGTTTCTTCACCATTAGGTATTGATAATGACTCTTCTATGACTCCACATTTATGAGTAGGGTAACTGGTTTCTTATTATTTAGGGAACTGGAGTTCGTCCAGCCAATCCAGCCGAGGAGGTGGTCATGGTGGTGATATCCGATAAGTAGGTTTTTATCGACAGTAGAGTGGATCAGCTCAGGGTATTCAAGAAAGGTCACTGGGTCACGGTACAAGAAATACTTTTACAGTAGATTAGACCTAGAAGGAGTAGGAACCTAGTCCCTCTACAGATAAGGGTATGATTTTAGTCGCTTCGGTTTTATCTTTTTTCTTTTTTTATATAGTGGATTACAATAGTTTTAGAACTGCTATTGTTGTGGAGAGCCTGAGGCTCTGTATCATTACATCTAAGGATGTTATGATGCTAGAAACTACATTGGGGATTAGGATGACTAGTGTACCTTAGTGTAAGGAGTTCCCTCATGAGGATAGTGGGAGCGACTTCATATAAACCCACTATGTCTAATAGATGACAGACTTCTATTTATTTCTCGGGTTGGACTAGTTAGTCTCTTTCAAGTCCTTTTGTGGCTTCTATTTCCTCAGGGTGAGTTTCACATCACTCGAGGGAGGGCCTTTTCTACACAAGGCTGATTGGGAATTTTAGGCGAGAAGAGATGGGTCCGAGCATCATGGGTTGGGATAAATTACAGACCAAATTTCTTTTTATATTTGGATGGATAATGTACTTGAAAGATGGTCATTCCTCCAGTGGTGGATCATTTCATTGATTAATTTCTAGATTAATTTTCATGTTTATCTCTGGATTGTGAGGTAGATTTCTCTATTGAGCTAGTTTCAGGAGTGGCACGAGTGTCCATTCCCCCATATAGGATGGTTATACCAGTGTTACAAGAGTTCATGAAGTAGTTAGAGGAGTTAAAGGTGAAGGGTTTCATATGACACAATACCTCTCCATGGGGTTCTCCCGTCTTGTTTGCATTGAAGGTAGATGGAACCCTCAAACATTTCATGGATTTTATGAGGCTTAAATAGTTGATAGTCATGAACTGATATCCCTTGCCGAGGATTGATGATATTTTTTATGAGAATTGAGGAGAATGGGTGTTCTAGAAGATAGAATTGAGATCTGGTTATCATCAGTTGCACGTTAGACCATCATATATACATATCATAACTTTTCAAAGAAGGTATGGTATATATGAGTATTTGTTTAGGTTGTTCGGTCTCACGAACACGCCATCAGTTTTTATGGCACATATTAACTGAGTGTTCCATGCATACTTTTATTATTTTGTGCTAGCCTTTATAGACAACATATTTGTGTTCTCTAACATTAGACATGACCATGCCACGTATCTTGAGATCATATTGAGTACACCGAGGGAGCATCAATTTTATGCTAAGATATCAAAATGAAACTTTTGAATGGACCAGATTCAATTCATGGGTTATGATTTCTATGATAAAAGAGTATGATTATTCCATGGTAAAGTGAAAGTTGTAGCTTCTTGGGAGAAGCCGAAGAATGTATTTGATGTATAAGTTTTCTATGGATGACCAGTTACTACATTCACTTTATACAGGATTTTTCATGCTTAGAAATGCCACTCATTGTCCTAAGTAAAAAGAGTAAAATGTACTTGGGAACACATTCCTACGATTCAGCCATTCATGAGCTAAAGTAAGGAATTAATTTAGCATTTATACTGATTTTTCTAGATCTGGAAAAAATATACACCGTTTACTGTGATGCATCAGATATTAGGATCGAAGTAGTGCTTATACAAGGGGAAGAAGTCGTTGTGTATGGATCATGGAAATTGAGGCCACATGAGCGGAATTACTTGATGAACAATCTCAAATTAGCAGCAGTTGTTCATTATTTATGGTTTTGGAGACATTATATTTTAGGAGAGTATTTTGTGGTATACACTGACCACCAAATTCTCATGTATAACTTTACTTAGTGTTATCTTAATTTCAAACAGTGAACGTTTGTTTTGTAACTTCAAACATTATATATTGAGTGCGCCTACACGTCTGGGAAAGGAAACATAGTGGAAAATGAATTTAGTATGAATACATAGATATAGGAAATTCTGGATTCCAAAAATGAATGGAAGATTAAGGATATGTTCTCTGAGATGCATTTGGAGGTGCGTGACAAACATGGGTATACATATCTTTCTTCTCTATTTGTTACCTATACTCTTACTAAACGAGTGAGAATGAGGTAGCTTTCAAATTATAAAGACCTAGTCATAGAGGAATGTGTGTCAGGAGGGGACCCTTCTCTTGGATAGACTATATGCGAGGATGATCTTGGGCATTATTATGGGCACATATGGGTGTCAACAGATATACCTGAAGAGATTTTGCAAGATTTTCATTCATTAGTTTAGGAAGTTCATCCTAGTGTCACCCAGATGTATTGAGATCAACGACATTAGTATTAGTGGATAGGTATGAATAGATATGTTGCTGGTTTTTTATCAGATGTTTCACCTCTCAGCATGTAAAGCTATAGCATCAGCGACCAAAATGGATTTAACTGCAATTATCCATACTCGAGTGGAAGTGGAATGTTGTCATGATGGATTTTGTGGCAGGTTTACCAACATCACGTTGATGGAATGATGTTGTCTATTTTTTTTGTTCAAATAATCAAGAAGGTTGTACATTTCATTCCAATTAATGAAACCTTTAGTATTGATGATCTTGGAATGTTGTACATCCAAGAGATTTTACATTTTCATGGTGTTCTCTACTCTATCATTTTAAACAAGGATGCATGTCTTACATCTTGTGTTAGGAAGGAACTATAGAGAGATTTGGGTACATAAGTAATTCTAAGTATAACATACCATCCCCATACAGATATCTAGTCCAGGAAAAGGATTTATTTTTTGGAGGACATGATTCAAGAATGCGTCCAAGATTTCGGGGGTCTGTGGGAGAGACATATACCCCTCGTGTAGTTATTTTACAATAACATTTTTCCGGAGAAAATTCATAGGGAACCTTATGAGGATTTGTATGGTGGGAAATTCCCATCAACCCTATGTTGGATGCTGGTAAGAGAGGCAGTTATGCTGATAACTTTTCCTATCCATGAGACCACTGGGCATGAGGAGTTTATTCAGAAGAGTATGGATACTACACAATCATGACAGAAATCTTATGATGATCATCGAAGAAGACCTCTAGAGTTCAAGGTCAAATATCATGTTTTCTTATGTGTCACACTGAGGTTGGGACATAGAATGATTATGAGACAAGGAATTATTTCACATACATATGTCATGCATTTTCAGGTTTGGATGGAGTCGGGCCTGTTGTATATCGGTTCGAGTTACCTTTGAGGTACCAGGATATGCACTACATCATTCATGTTTCCCTACTATGATGTTACTTTTTGGAACTGTCTCGCGTATTTCAACCAAAAGAGGATGAGTGGTAGGGGGATGTATCCTCCTAAGAGCACCCTATATGGATTTTGGATCACAGTTAAAAGGTTCTCTGTGGCCGGATTATTCTTTTGGTACAGGTGCCATGGCTACACGAGATAGTACAAAATGAGACATGGGGGAGGGAGGATGACGTACAATCATAGTGCCATGTGTTTTTTGTATTTTTTCTTCACCAACATTATAAGGAAAATTCATGGACAAATTTCTTTAAAGGGGACGTTTTTATGAACCCAGATCTTTATTTCAAATATGGACCATTAATTGGGGTTGTTTTTTGAAGAAAAAGGAAGAATTGGGAAATTTTATAAGTATGCTCCTTCTACTCTTGAGTACATGCCATTGTACTAGGTTACTGTGCATAACTATGTACTGGTCGTTTAATGGTTGAGTACACAGTCATTTGGGTGACTTGGAAGACCACCTAACGCGGGGGCCGATTGAGGATAGTACACGATGTGTACACCAAATAAAGACGCAGTGTACTTTTCTTTTTATTTTATTAATCAAACTGGGGTCGTGTGGTATCTCAAGAACACATATCTTCTTCCCATGTTTTTTATAGTATAGAGATGATATGATTGATGACTTAGAACCCCTAGCGTTCATCTGTCTGAGCACTGATCGAGACACCGCCAGGTGCGTTGGATTCCCACATGTGAGTTTTTTTCCCATATAGCCTCACTTCTTGATTTCTCCTATCTCTTGATAAATCCAAGGATGAAATATTTTGACATATTTGTATATTTATGACATCATAGGATGATTCATGTACCGATGTTCGAGGGTGTTCATTGAACGAAATCGAGGTATGTGTTTTGTGATTTTCATTGGATTATATGTTCCATATGTGTTGAATACCCATGTTAGGGTATTGTGTCATTTAGAGTAAGACCCCATTTTATTACTATTATGGTTTGGTTGATAGATAAACCAATATTGTTTAAGTATTACCTTTATTTTCTTTGATTATGGTAGTGAATCCCATGTTTGATTGATTATGGCTCTTTGGTCTAGAATTTATTATTAGGCATTCTTTATTTTCCATGCCTAGTGATGTTAGGATGGAGTAGTTGGTTATATGAGATTAATGTGTCTCACATTTTTAACGTTGAGAGAAATGAATTGACCATTATTGATTCCCGAAGTAGGGTCATTTATGTATAATTATTATTATCGTTGACTAGAGGCAATGATTGTGAGAGCTTCCATGGGGACACTGACAATAGGGGTAAGACTGTTAGAGCTACCTGGAGGGTCATTGTTAAACATTTTTTTAACTATAGGGCATTTAATGCAAGAGCTTCCAGAGGGTCTTTATAATTATTATCACTGTTCATACTATGGGATATTGATCGTGGGAGCTTCCTAGGTGGTCTATTGTAATTGATTATGCTATGTGGGACCAGAGGGGTTAGCCTATGAGAGTTTTCTCCGAGGGTCATCACTATTTTATTGAATTGATGATTTGTGAAACAAGAAGGGATTAGACTATGTGTAATTTACCAGAGTGTTTCTTGTGAATGTTTGATTGACTTTGATGATTCTTCTATTCCAAGGCACATGCTTAGACTCAATTTTACCTGACTATTTAGATTTTATATTGATATGAATCATTATTGTTTATATAAATGGGGATAAATAGCATAGGCTAGATCCAAAGGTCACATTATTAAACAAATTGAATAATTATTAAATGTAATTCAATGTAATTTTAACAATGGGATTGTTTACTTTTGAGTTCAAAATTTTTTATTACTTCATTTATGCATATTACCTACTATATATATTCACTGACATTTAGGCATATATCTTTTGGTGTTTTCCTACTCTGATTCGTCTCACACCTTTTTTGGGTCATGCTTTTAGACCCAAATAGATTATATGGTTGTAGGAATAGATAAGGGAAATCACCCATCTTCATCGGGCACTTGATTGATGTGATGATGGAGAGCATGATACCAATAGGATGATTGAGATTCTATAGGAGTTTAATATTTTCTATATTTTAATTTCAGTAATGTATTCCTAATTTTTTTAATTTTTTGGATGATTCCATTTATACATGTGACATGCATAATTTATTTATATATATGATGTAGTTTTTTATACTATACGTATTCTTCTATTTAATTATGTTGTATGGTATTACTTCTTCAACTTATATTTCATATTTTTTCTACTGTGTTACTCTACCAATGATGTATTAGTTTCCCAAATTTCAAACCCAAGGTTTGTGCTTCTAGTCAGCAGCCTCTAGCATTCGAGGAAATATTCTTGAGATCATGTGACCAACCGGGTACAGGGCACGTCTGGGCATCACCCGGATCTGAGACATTACAAAAAGTGGTGGTTAGGACATATACTTATTATCATCCTTAATATCATAATCCCATTTTGGTATCCCAAACATTTAAGTTAATGAATATATATGTTCTTCTATAGTAATACTAAAGTCTATCATATGATTATGTTACATTATATATGTATTCTTAAATCTAGTTCCAAAGGATTTTACTAAACATATGTTGCTACCAACTATAGCGACCCAAACCAAAAATACAGAAACTAGTGCATTGCATTATTACATTGGCATTATTACACTGAATCAAATCCTGGAGGACATATCTGTTTAGTTGTTTTTTGGAAACTAGATACACACATGAATCTTTTATTAAAAATGAATGCAATAATTACAAGATAATTATTTTAAATTGATGGAAAATTTATTCCCACTCAACTTATACATTTATATAATTTCTTAGTAAACATCTAGGATTATTGGGTAAAAGAAAAAACGACGGCTGGTCACAAATTCTCAAAATGGTTTATGTACCATAGAATAAATATATAATCAATTATAATTATAAATATAGAAAGATAAATAATTCAACACACATACTATGTAATAAATAAAAAATAGGGTGTGAATAAAAATATGTAATGGTAAATAAAAGAACACTCAATCTATTAAAATAACTAGATAATGTATAATTAATATGTTATGGTAAATAATAGAACACACATTCCATTAAGTAAGTAAAATTTGAATGAAATTAATCCATTTATTTTAACATAGTGAATATATAATGGATAATTATAACTAAATACAAATGAACTAAATTCATAATTATTTTATTCCATGATTCTAAAGTACATGATACCAATACCATTAAGACATTTCACATAGTTTACAACAGTCTGGTAGAAAACCCACACTGTGTCTATCCAAAATACTCTACCCAAGAGACTATCTATGCATTGAGGGGATATAAATAACAAGTACAAACATGTGTAATCAATTTTTATATAATTCAACATATATCAATTAAGCTATTATAATTCTTGAAAAATTTTCCTTATCAAATATTTATGTTGAGTAAAAGATATTAATTTACCAATATTTACCCAATTAATCAAATAACTATAAATTACACACTCTAAGTAAAAAATGGAATATGGATTATGATATAATTATACATTTCAAATAATATGAATGATATATAAAATAAATATGATTTAAGAAGTAAAATTTCATAAGAAAGTGGTTAATTAACGATAATGTTAAAAATCACAAAATAATGTGAGATATCAATGATAACTTTTACCACATGGTAATTATCATGTTCAACCCCCTTGAATGAGAATTATAAAATTGAAACATTTAATACCATGAAATATGATTGAATAATGATACTAAATGATAATTTGGATGTATATATAAGAAATTAAAGTGAATTGGGGCATGATAACAAATAAGACTCAATGTACTGTAAATTAAGATGAAATGTGTAAGTACTTGAGAATATGTTGAACAGTATGATCCATATAATAATAATAAAGAATATAAACTTTTTATATAATTATATTATTTAAATTAGACATATAAAATTTAATATTAATATATATACACCTCAATAATGAAACGAGTGGTGATTTTGGCCTCAGTCTCGTAGAAAAAAAGTGATACTAGAAATCCCCATACCTTGAATTTCATTTTGGGTAACATTAATTAACATGTTATATAATGGTTATATAATGTTATTAACATTTAAAAACACCATTATAATATTTTTAATATAACATATAACCTTGTTTTAATATTTTATTACATGTTTTATGACAATCATTCATTTTCTACGATATTTCTTGTGTTAATCACCTTGTTTTTTATTATGTATTGACGAGTTATTATTATTCGTATTTCATATATAAAGAATTAATGATGTAAATAATGTACCAAATCAATTAAATATTACATTTATTAATTGTATATTTATTTATAGTAAACCAATATTCTTGGATATGGGAAATTAAATAAATAGTTCATGGAGACAGTAGGTCAAACATATGAAAGAACATTGTTTTCATATTTCTTTTGTGTTGATAGATTAAAAATTAAATTATATATATGTATATTATAATAAAAATATGATATTTTTATTATATATATATCCTATATTTATAAAAACCACAATTTATAAATTCACTGTATAGAGTGAATGAATCATATCTCTTTGTTGAGGTGATCGTCTACACGTCAACTGATGATGTTATCATATTCCCAAAAAATATAATGTATGATTGTATCTGTTATATAAAAATTCAAGAATCAAATATAAATTATAAATATCATATATATCATACATAAACTATATATGCATCATTTTTTACAATATTTAATGATTGTAATGGAGGAACGAACGATGTCGGCTCATGTCGTAGTTGCCCGTCAAACACACAAACAATGATCGCGTATACCATTTGATGCAGCTGTGTAAAAGTGGAGGTCCTAAAATTAAGATAAATCACATAATTATATTCATAAAATTAATTTTATTATATTAAAAATATATAATCATAATTTAACTATTGGATAAGTCATTGATACTAATGTGATCCTTAATGAACATTGCCTCTTAAAAAGATAACTTCTTTTGGAATATACCAAACTACTTCTTTGGTTATATTTATTCAAAAATTGATTCTTATAGGATTATGGGAATGGTTTTTGGAAATTATGTTTTCAGGGTTTTGACCAGCTATATAGCTTTATAGGTGTTAATAAGTAGTGGGCATGCTGAGTTCCCTTTTATAGTGGAGGAATAGTGCAATCCTTTAAAATTATTAAAGGTAAACAATATATGGAGGTATACCATACATAATTTCCCTAAAATAATGATACCTATTAAATAAATAGGATAATAGTTTCTATATATGGCCATATAATAGGTTTCTCACATTTTAATGTCCATTTTTTCCTATAAGATTAATTTTTATTCCCTTGTGGAGCTAGTTTTTCTCTTATTCTTTGTAATTAGTTTTCATCGCATTCACTATTATTTTTGAAAACAAATAATATTAACTCCTTATAAATTATTAAATATTTTTGGTGAAAAATGGAATACAATTTTTCAAATCCGGGAAACATAAGTGGATAAAATTAATTTAAAATTAATCCTGAAGATGAGGCGATAAAGCATGTTTTTAAAGTAAAAGTGTTCAAAAGTTTGAAATGTTTTAATATCCCATCTCAATGTGTAATTTATTAAATTAAAATAAAGTTGTTATGTTATTTTTTAATTGAAAAAAAAATATTTTAAAATAAAAAATATATTTAATTTCATAATATATATAAATTAAATGAAAATGTATTTTTCAATTATAATTTCGTATTTTTCATCATTAATAGAATCATGAATCATCTCAGTAAAATTCAAAAAAAACTTACCCTAAGAGATTTTTAAACATAATTCATCAAAAATGAAGTTTATTTAAAATATATAATTTATAAATGTTTCAAAATTTAGTTTTAAAATAGTTTCACCATTAAAATGTAGAAAAGTTTTCTTTTGAGAAATAAAGGTTTTTAAAATAAAATTACATGTTCTTATATATTATTCCATTAAAACATATTTGGTGAAATACATTTTTTTTAATAAATAACATATATATTTCATTAATATCATTACATACTAGTAAAAGTTATCAATTTATTATGAACAAACGCCTTTTGTAGCATAAAATAGTATTTTTATGAAAATAATTCATTTGTATTCGGTTGGATTTAATTTTAAATTATAATAAATTTATTAGAATTTAATTCATATTTAATTTTTGTAAACCATATATTTTCATAATTTCATTTATAATATTCATTAATATAAAATTAACTATAATGTTTTATCTTATTCTATAAAAAAATTTAATAATATATTCTTGGGGGATAAAACTTGGTCTGGTGTGTAACAAAAGCTATTGAACATAATTGTTCTTGTATGTATGTAATTCTAACTAGATTTTCGGTGCTTTAAATGCTATAAAATAGATTAAATTTCTTCAAAATATTAAAAAAAATTAATGTCTCGTGATGTTATATTCCTTCATATGTTTTTTGTTGCATGTCATAAACACTATCAAATTACCATTGGACAAATATTTGCCTCTATATATTCTAATTTATCATCCAATTATTAAAAATATTAGGTTATGTGATATATTTTTTAAGGAATTATCATAATTAAATATTGAATGTATTAATTAGGGAAACATAAATAGATTCATATGTACTAATTATTTTTAAAATTTACATAGAATTTTATTAAAAGAGTTATAAAAGTGCGACCATATTTTATTTGTGTTACGTTAAATTATATAATTACACGATCATATGAGTACATTATGATTCAATTATTATACATATATTTCAAATTTGTCCTAGAAAAATTAACACCAACATATTTAATTTTATAGTCATCAAATTTATCATTATAATCATCATTATTCAATATATAATTTAAAAAAATTGATTTCAAATTCTTTTCAAACACCTTGGTATCCAATTGAATTGTAATTAAAAAATATATATATACTAATTTCCTATAATATTATCATAATGGGAAATGTATTTTTAATATAATAATTATAAAAATGAGTAAAAATATTATATACCAATATAGTTTTGTATTCAGGAATATCAACATTTTCATTTATATTCATTCAGAATATCTATTTTGAATCAATAATGATTTTCATTTGGGTCCTTACAAAATGTATCAAATTTTATTTTTCAGTATAAAATTAAACTATTAATATAGTATATTAGCTAAAATTTCATTCATATAATCTTTTTAAATCACTATGGTTCTACATGAGGTATCACTTTTACATTTTCATCTTTCCTCTTGCGTGAACTTTGGATATTTTACTTCTAAAGATGATTCCATCCTTAAATCCATATCATATACTAATTTCCTAGGAGATAATGAGTAAATTTACAACATGATAATTATAACATGATTTATTAAACTCAACTAGTCTATCATAGACTTTTTCCGCATGAATGTCAAGAAAAAACAACAGTACATGTTAAAATTTATTTTTGTTTTCCATATAACATCTTTCCATTATTTGTATCATATACTGTACTAATTTAGTTGAATTTTTATAGATTGGGAAATATTTAAATTTAAAATATTGACTTATTGTATTAATAATTAGATTCAGGTATTATTTTAGAAATTATATAATATTCTTAAATTATTTAATATATTTGTTAAATGAATAAAAGAATAACACATTTTTCATTTACTAAATAATTTTTATTTTTTATCATTATTCATGAAATAACATTTTCATTCAATTTATATAATTTCTAAACATGGATTTTAAGAAAAAATTGTTTTTTTAATTCTATTATGTAATTGTGTTATTTTATAATTTTTATTACTATTGTTACCAAAACATGATTTGATAAAATATTAATCATACTTCTTGTTTATTTTTATGTTTTAGTAAAATCATCAAATATTATTTATTGATCTGAAACATCAATTAAACCACCGTTTCTAAACCACTTTATATTTAGAATTTATCATTACTATATTTTCCATAAGATAATTGAATTATTTCCCATGTTTTTTTTGATAAATATGTTTCATTATATACTAACATTATTAAAATATTGTTTTTCACTATGAACCCTAATTATGGAAAATACAACATTCAATTAAACATGATGTATTATCAAAAAAATTTCTTTTTAGTGGAAATTTTTTTATAGTTATTTTGATCAAAAAAATAACCAAAACATCATATACATCATCATTATTATTGTACATATCAAAGAATTTGGTTTTAATAGATTTATCTTATTTAATTGGAAAATTGTATTCATTTTAATTTCCTTCTAAAAATTTGTCCAATATTTTTATATAAAATATAAATTATTAAATATATTTTATACCATTTTGTGTTACGTTTTTAATTTTCATTATCCAAATATCTCTTGAGAATTTGAAAATGAAATGTTTTACATTTCCACATCTAAAACCAGTCAATCTGAAATAATCTTTTAATATTTCATGGAAACACAATCAGTTGTTACAAATGAAAATTATCAACTCATAAACTATCTCATAATATATTACATTCATTTAAAACATCCCATGTCTTTTAATTTCACACCCTTGGGTGGATTTTAATTGGTTTAAATTTCTAATTTCATCATCCTTTCTTAATCTATCATTATACTCTTGATTCCATTTACATATAAAATATTAAAACATGAAACATTAAATATATATACCATAGGATATGAAGTGGTGGGTTAGAATATTAATATATTATTTATTACTTTTTGATCACTGATAAATTAATCATGGTCCGTCATTTACCTAATAAAAATAATTAATATTCAAAATAAATTATTTTTAGTTTTATTATGTAAAATATTTAAATATTCAATAATGTACTTTAATCCACTTAACATGAATTATTTTATTTTTTTAATCATAAATATTTCATTACATTTTAAACAAGATATTTTTTATACCACATAACATTATATGAAATATACTTTACAAAGCATTAAGAAATACATTAATTAACATTATATTATCAATATTTAATTTTTCCCTCTATTTATCTTTAAATTAATAAACATTTTTATCTATATTTTTTATTATATATATCATAGTCACTTATAAATTTATTCCAAATAATAGACAAAAATTAATTATTTAATTATATTAATGTTGAAAAAACAATATTCTTGTTTAAGAGTAACATTATGATTCCCTACGATATCTATAACAAACAACAGGAGGTAAATATCTATGAATCATTTCAATTATGAATTTAATCTAAAAAACATCCATAATTCAAACACAAATTTAAAAAAATTTAAAAATTAGTTCATAAAATTTTAGTAACCAGAAACTATAATATTAATTTTTGTAATAATTGTTAGTTTATAATAAAAAATAATTAGTTTCTAAAATATTATCAATAAAACACAATATATAATATAAAATAGTAAATCCATAACAATAAGTTATTCAAAATGTGAAAACACATGTGAGGGTGATACAACATTAAATATTTTTATATCAACAATAAAATTTAATATATATGTTTATATGTTATTTATTATTGAGTTTAAAATTTATAAAAACAATGATATTTAAAAACACACACAATATAAAAAAAATTGACAACCTTATATTTTTTTGTATCTTCGTAATTTATTTTTATTTTGTATAATATATTACTTCTCTCTAATTATTTTTATATTTCATTGATTTGAACTCATATAGAAAACATGGAAAATTATAACTAATTTTATATAATATTTTCATTTTTACAAACACAGATTTTATTTAGAACCATTTGACTATAAATTTATATATACCTAATAATAGATCCATAATGAATTATAGTGTCAATAATTAATATTAAAAAAACATTATTTTAGTAATTTTTTAATTTTTTTCATTTTCTGATCAGGTATTTGTTGATTCCAAGAATATTACTCTCCTATGTTTTGAAAATTTTAAAAAAAATAGGTCACTATTAATTTATATAAATATAATTATGTATGTTGATGTTTTGATTAAGTAATGATTTTATATATGAGTATTCGAGATGAATTATTCCAGATATATAAGGAAAATTACTGAGTTATAATGGGACATTTCCTTAAAATCATTAGAAAATTATTTCTACATTCACTTCCACATGTAATTATTTTTATGGGTCTAGTTTAATTGATACTGAATATTAATATCATATATTTTTAATATTATAATCCTTTATGTGGATATCTATAAATATTTCCTATGTATTTATGGATCAATATCATTTTACCAAGTTCTATAAATGTAATTCATATTGAATTATTGAAAAGTATCCTTGATTTTTAATGCCATCCATTTTTAATCGTTTTCAAATTGTACTAAGATATATAATCATTCAATCTTGATTGTAATGATCCTTGTTAACTTATTGTAATAATTATTTTTTGATCCAAAGAGTTTATGGATATTTCTAGAAGTAATCCCGATTATCAAGTCCTTGAGTTTAAGTAAATTTATAGTTTTTATAGAGAAAGGACTGTCTGAACATTAATGATATTGGGTATCCATGGTTTTAATGGTTGATAATTTCTAAACTATTTGAACATTGTATTCCATGGATAGATAGATAATGAGTTCATGGTAAGAATATATACAAAATCTAGTTGGTTTTCATTCAAGGAATGTTCATCCATGAAATGGGGATACCTGAGATCAAGTTAATGAACATATGTCCATGTTGGGTAAATGTATATATTTTTTTAATATTTTTTTTTGTAACAATAACTTTTATGGGTATTTGAGTTATTACTTTATCATTTACTAGTTCATTCAAATATCTCATATTATCTAGACAGTGTGACACCTATGATAAACATTATGTGAAGGGATCATCCAAACAAATGAAGTTGTTTACCAAATGTTTAATTCATATAAATATATATATATAATTTATTAAAAATTAATAAATAAATATTATCAATTCATTCCATCTATGTATCTCAATATATAGTATATATTTCAATCCTTGTGGCCCCATTATGTATATAGTTACTATATTTTAAGAAATTATATATCTAACATAAAAATTATCATGTTGATCACATATTACATGAAATGTAATCCCTATATATCCAATGTTATTTTAATTCTTTTTCGTATGATGAATAATGTAAATATAGAATATATAACAACAATATGATTCAATAATTTTATAAGGAAAAGTCTTGAGGGGGGTAACTGATTGAAAAAATAAAACCCAAAAAATAAAAAAATGTGAATTTACATTGTGATGGAAATTCAAATGTAGATTAATATATGGAATCAATATTATTATATTTCAAGAAAAATATAATCTAACAATTAAACTAAGACACAAAATTCTAAATCACGTTCTAAAATTAAAAAATAATGATGAAGATGTGTTTTTATAGTTTTTATATCAACACAGTGGCCATTGATGAAAGAAGTACATTTATTGGTTAATATAGGGAACATTGTTGTGGCTATAATACTTATTAACGTTTTTATTGATTTTTAGGAGCTTTAGACCCAAAATCCCAACAAAAATAGTGTGATTCGCCTTTTCAACCCCCAATTACCACACCATAGTTTTTTCCCAAAAAAATCATTGGATGATTTTATATATCATTCATATATAATTTTCAAAACTCTAAAAACTTGTTATTAATATCCACATACAACATATGATCCTCTATTTTTCATTTGAGTTATCTTCATTATAATTAATATTTTCCACAAAAAATATATTTTTCATCTTTTATCTCGCACAACCATTATACTATGTATACAATAAACATACATTAGAAATTTATAAAATAAAATCTATGGAATAACATTATGAATCTTTCCTAAACCCTTTATTATTTAATTAACATCAAAAAAATAATACCTAGTTTTTATCCACAAAAATATATATATTACAAAAAAATAAAAATTTCATTAAATATAAGGTTTAATAATAGTACATTCTCTTTTAGGAGGTTAAAATAGTTATTGAACAATGCATTTCACAATAATAATTAAATGGGTTACATAAAATTTTAGAAATTCCTTATTAAAAGAAAAGAATATCTAAAAAATTCATTATATACAAATTTTTGCTGAAAATATTAGGGGGTAGTGTTAAGTGGCTTATACATGATACAAAATAAATTTTATATTATGTTCTCTCATGTTTTTAGAGACCCTTTTAGGTAAACTTCCTTGGATTAGATATTTGTTTTCATTAATTTATATGTCATTTTATGTACATGAAAATATATCACTAAATATAAATGTGCAATATTAAAATTATTTAAATAATATATTTCTTTTTTGAATGTAATATTCACACAATTAATATTTTTTAAGGTAGTGATTATACATTAATATTGGTAAATTATATTATTTTTATTTTATTTATTTGAATTAAATGTTTTAGGATGGACAATAGGAGAAATTATCAAGTAAATTTTAAAAATTACATTGGAAAAATCTAATGTATACTATTTATTGTTTAGGATTCTCAAAATAAATTTTATTAAAGAACAAAAAAAAATTTCATTTACAAAATTTTATTTTCTACAAAAATTTCCAATTATTGATTCATGGATAAATGTTTTATATTTGATCAACCTTTATATAATCATTTAAAATAATTAGAATTTAATTAAAAGTATATATAATATTGTTGAACCGAATATATATATATATATATACGGAATGCAATGTAGGTTAAAATTTAAACTTACGTATTGGACAACTCGATAAAAATGTGATTGAATAGTATATATTAATATTACTAAATTGATAAGAAATATATTTAGAGATAATCTCAAATATATTTAAACATTGAATAAAGTGAAATGTTCCATAAATCGAAATAAATTTTTGGCAACAAGAGAAAACACAAGACATTTTAAAAGATATATAGGGAGTGGAAATTAAATGTCACACAAATAATACAAATATATTCTAAACACTATGAATAATTTTTATAATATACCAACCTCTATGTTAAATATATTTCTCAAACATGGAAGGTATATAACCTCATGGACAATTCAAATTATTGGTCTGGCTTAAAACTAGTATTAATTTCCTAGTTAAATAAATAGGGATACTATATACACAATAATATACTAATAAAATAAAATAAATAAACAATAAATTTAAAGATAACAACATTAGTGTAAAAATATTGAATCAAACTGGAAAAAAAACTATACGCAAAAAAAATATAACCATGAAATATCATAAGATACATATCTAATGTAACAATAGTCATACATAATAATTATAATCCACTATGGATCACTAGATTAAATGTAATAATGTATAAATAAATATAACTACTCATTGGGACACTATCATCACATATAAATTTAAAATACCTCAGTGTTTTATTCCCCATACTATTAATCCACTTAATTAAAACCACTTACCATATGATCATTACATTAAATTCTAAAACATGAATTTTTTTCGTATGGTGGGGTGATTTTATATAAAATGTATGATGTCAAAAACCAGAAAAAACAACAACAATGTTCTAATAATATATTTCATTATGTATTTATATATGCTATTATATAATGTAAAACTAAAACAAATTTCACACAACCTATAGCATTAAATCTCTCCACAACTTCTAAAATATACCATCCTTGAACCACGCATATCAAAATATTATCAATGATAATACACATTGTGTTTTTTCATGATATATGATTTTACACCTAGTTATATAAAAATTTTAATTATTCGATTCCATTACATGATAAGTTACCCCCAACAAGAGAATAGTCCATTATATATTGATATAATGGTATCACATGTCAATCCACATAACTATAAAATAACAAAAACCATTAGAGTTCAAATGAAACAAATAAATAATAAAAATAAAATAGCCTCTCACAAAATAAAATCATAGACATTATCCATATCTTTTCATTCCCTTCGTCATTCATTAATATCCTATTAATATATCATCAAAATAAAAAATCATATCATAGATGATTGAGTTTCCAAAATTTCTAAACATCCCTGATCACTTTTATAATTATCATGGAAACCTATTTTATATATTAGGACATTAATAAACTATTCAAGGTAGGAAATATCCTATAGTCACGCATAGTCATATATAGTCTCTTCATATCTATCCCACACTTTAAAATCCATATGGGTTATTTATAAAAAAAATCTTGAATATAAAATTATGAAGTTAATGTATTGATACAAAATACAAACTATCATGTATAAAATAATAAACATACTATAAAAAATAATCATTTCTATCAATATTCACTACTAAACATTTTTGGTTCTCTTTTATGTCCTTAGCCCAAATACACAATCATGTATCCATTACTACAAAAACATAACATAATAAACAATGTAATATGCATTGTAATAAATATAAATATATATTAATAATATGCACACTAAATATCAGATTTTTATTCATACATGAGCAAGATATATCAAAAATATTCTAAGAACACCATGTTAGTGTAATTGTATGAAAGTAAAAAAAATGGTGATATAAACTAAAGCTCACATGTTTTCTCACCTGATCCCAGGATATAAAGAACGCAACTACTTGTGCATATTAAATCTAAAAATGAATAATAACAATATAGTTCATGGAATTTGAGTGGGAATAATAGAGGAAAAGTAGTCTCATTCAAAATATTACTTTTTAGGAAAAGTAAAAGTAGAATATTTTTTTAGTAATCCTATAAGAAATACCATTAATTTTATAAACTGTATATATAGGGTAATAGATTAATCATTGATTTTAATTTCCATCAAAAGAAATAAAATAATACAGTGAATTTATATTACAACTCACTAATAATCTATATTAATTAAAATAATAATGTAACATCCCATGTTAATCCATCATACATAAAATGCACCGCCACTAGTGTTATAGAAGGTCTTTAATATAATGGGTATCCAACAGAGATATTTTGAGACTAATACATATCCCACCGTTATTTGTCCCCAAATAATTCTTTTTCTATTCTTATTCTCCTCCTACTCATCATTTATATATAAATATGTGTTATAAAAACACGAAAATATAATAATGAATTAAAATTTTCATCTATAATAATCTATTGTTAAAAATTTTCCACCTTATGTCTTATCATCTCTATGATGTGTTATTAATTATTAGATTGAACATATATAGAAAACTGATAAATTGAGTATGACCTGCAATATATCAACCCAATCCTTATAAACATATTATTACTTGATTTTAAAACATAAATATAAAATAATTATAAACCAAAGATCATGAGGATTAGTGTGTTTGAAAGACAAAATTTATATTGCCTCAAAAGGAATATATAAAATGAAATCCAAATTTTATTCTCAATACTGATATATTTTAATATATTTTATCTCTTGAGACTAAATATTATAACCTATGGAATATATAAAAGAAATGGGTGAGCTATGTATCCCAGTAAGGGAATAGACATGACAAGGAAATATAAGGTGTGATTCTATGGTATAACATGATATTAAAAAAGAGAATCATCATGATTAAAAACATGAAATTATAACATAAGGAAAATTTTATCAAATGATCATATAAATATAGTAATGTGAAAAAATGTTATAGAAATATTAGTGATTAATATTTTTCCAATAAAACATCACATGGTTATCAAAGTCCAATATTTATTAGGTTTACTCCCAAATATCATATGTAATGTAACATGAGACAAAACAAATTTCCCATTTATTTTGAGATATATTTATTTCCATTCATCAAAAAATATACAAGATTAAGTGTCTGAAAAAATGAAAATCAATATTATGTTATAGTCATATGAATTACCTATGGAATGAAACTGGTTACATAATCTTGCCTCATGTAGTAATTAACAGAGATTTAATAAAGATTGAATTTGATAAATGAACATTGAGAAGTCACTACACCATAATGTAACAGAATAATGATCTAGTTATATATGTGAGAGAAATATATGAAAACTTAAAAATAAATTTATAACCTATAATTTTGTTATGATTGAAAAAACATCAACTTAATTTAAAATAGAAAATTTCTTCATGAATATTGCAAATTTTACTTTTAAATGACATCTATAGAATTTAATTTTTTTAATATTTTTTATATATTTATTATTTTTGTTGAAAAAAATTTATATTAATCTTAATGTTATTTATTATCCATTATGGTGGGAAATTTCCCTCATTCTTTAGAGGATAAAAAAATTCCAACACACTTCGGTATATAAGTGAACAAATTCCCTTCATAGAAAACAATTAAAACATTCATTTTAAACCATTTTTTACGGATTAAATGATGGTTAAAATTTATTTTAATAAATAAATAGATAATAATAATAAAATATTAATTAAATTATTTAAGGAGAATATAGAAATTATATGAAATATTAAAGATTGAAAATAAGACAAATGATCGATAATTCATAAAATCAATTTTACTGATGAATTTTTTTTCAATATAGATTGAAATTAAAACACAACATCTATAACACAATATAGACCAGAAATTGTTAAATGATATTGGATTCATGAAAATAATTGTATATTTTTACCCCAAAAGTATGCATGAAAAAAACAATCTGGAAATGAAAAGACATCGTATCATAAAGACTTTACCACTTCGGTAATAATAGTTTAAATACCAATCGATGAATTAAAATTAATTTTAAGATAAATTAGAAATAATTATTAATTATTAATGAAAAAATTTGTTATAGTTAATGAATACGTAACACCCCAATATTTCATGTTATGTTATCTTTAATAGCATATGGTATTCTGAACAATAATAAAATTAATTTTATAAACTCCAAAAAAATCAATTTTTTAAAATGGATTTCAGTTTACAATTCAGAATATCTATATTTTCATAGGATGAAATTTTTGAATTTTTCTACAAACATTTACTTTTTGATGAATAGTGAAAACACTACATTATTGTTAAAGAATCAACGTTTCATATAAATATTTATTTTAATTTTAATTTTTTTAAAAGTCACAATTGATTTATAATAAAAATATTAACCCAATTTAAGTCATTGTAATCTTATTTATAGTATAATTAGTTATATAAATTCATTTAAAATTTTTTAATGTCTTTTTACCCATCATCAAGAAATATTTACAAATGAGAATTAAAAGTAATTTTTCCAATTTTGTGAATTGAAAATAAAAAATGAAAATACATGGAAGTAATTATTATGAAAAATGTGAATCAATATGAGAAAATAATTTTTTGAAAAGAGTAACATTTGACTTTTATTTACCACAATTTAAGGTAAATTGGATAATTAATGATAAAAGTGAAATTATAATAATTTAAAACAACCCTAAAACATGACCTAATTTCAGTAAATAATTTTTTTGGACCAAAATCAATTTGAAGTCAAAAATATGACCATTGTTAAGAAAATTGTATTAATTAAAGAGATTTTTTATAATTTATTTAAAGAACAGCAAAAACTGTCATTTTAAAGTTTTAATAACTAATTCATTTTTATTATTTGGTTATACATAAGATAAATTTGGATATAAATATTTATTATAAATATAATATTTTTTTCTAAATAATTATAATTTATTTTTAAATTTTCGACATTATATATGTAAATTTAATTATGACATAATGATGACAAAATAATTGATTTAATAAAGGATGAATCAAATAAATGATATCAATAATATTACGACAAATATAATGTTCCGTAATGAGTGGAATCCACTAAATCTATATATAAATTATACATGTCAGAGAAATTTCGGTTTTATTGGTCTGATGTTATCATGTTGTTTTAATATTATTTAAAATAAAAATATTAAATAGTTTCAAAATTGAGGTAAATGATATTTTAAAATAAGTACAATTATATTAAATGATAAAAATTTCCTAAAAATATAAGTATCAACCAAATAACATAGATAGTGACAAAAATTTCCAAAATAATTCTTCTTATTTAAGTTTATATTTTTATTTTTACTATATTAACCATGTAGTGTAAACATTCAAGAAGGCGATGTAAGAGTTACAAAGGTGACCTACGGGTTAATTCAAAAAATAAGGCGGTAATGTTTTTTTACCAAAACATAGATAAAATATATTGGTTGATAGAATTTTGACCCATCTATATATTACCCAACAAATAAATCACTTTTGAGAAAATATAAACCATAATCAATTTATTAAAAATTGATATTTCCAGATTTTCCTAAAGATCCCATCACCCCATATAAATGGGAACTTCGTCTTCTCTTTAACTCCAAATCCCATTGGTTTTGCCAAAACATTTCCATTTACTCAACCAACATCCCTCACATCATCCTAGCGGCATTATGTTTGGATGAAATCAAACATAAAGTGTCACTTTGTGGAAATCAAAAGGAGATACCCAAAAAAGAGGTAATCCTTTTAACAAACTCAATCAAAGTTATTTTCTTCTTATACTTCCACTTCCTAAGTTGTTTCTGTAATAAAATAATAAATCCTGAACAAAATATAATATATAATGTTTTTATAATTATGGGAAAACTTTATTCTTCATTTTACTCATCCTACAAAATATAATACTACCATGCTTGCGTATGTACGACAAACCATCTTCAAGTTGTGGTGTAATCATTTTTTCATGTACACAATATTTTTGATAATATAAAGATGAATATAAAGGAAGTAAATAATAAATTTATCATGATATTGTATTTGTAAATTTATTTTTCCATCCAATTTAATATCATTAAACCATTAAGAAAATGTTACGGAAGCTCAAGCATATGTACGTTTTACCCTCTCGACGAAGTGATGAGATTCATCTTGAACGTTCACCAACCAAGAATGATTATTAAATTGTATATTATGAAAAATTATCAAATATATGAAATTATAATGCTAATATATATATATATAAGTATCTATTTTTGTACATATATGTCATTCAATTACATCAATTCAATTCGATAAGAAAACAGTAACAGTGTTAATGTGTACGTACGACCTACCCTCTCAATAAATAGTGTATGCCTTTTAATATTTAATATATATATTATTTTATACATTATAGAATTAATTAAATCATGATCTAAGTAATATGATCAAGAATAACAATTCAAAACACATGCGATAAAGAAAGATATTATTACTTGAAATATCGCTTTAACTTGAAAACTATTTATAAAGGAATGATATAAAGTCATAAATGATTCATATATTATGTCAAAAATATTATAATTATTATTAATTCAGAAGTTAAAAATATTTTTGAATCCATTATAAGTGAGTCTCATATAGGATCATAGTGTATCAGACCTATTGTATTGGAATTTTGTCTCACATTTAATTTTCATGACATATAATCCCTTATCACCACCAATTTCTTTTTTGTGGTGTATATACAACCCCTATTATTTTTAAAATCATCAATATATTTTCACAATAGTACTTGACGATTCATTTAATGATATTAGTCTTATGATTTAAAGTTTCAAATTTGTATGGGAAGCATTGAATGTTTAATGAATTAATCCTTTCTCTATTTCAATAATCTTGATATTATTTTACATAGTTATTTATATGGATATAAAATAGATATAAATGAATTTTCTTTTTCTATTTTTATGTTCATTAAAATTTTTACAAAAAAATATATTTTAATGGTTTTATGTCAGTGTTAATTTCACAATCTCTTTATTATGTGAGGTTGTTTATACATATTTATCAACTGTGACATCTGTATCTTCTATGTCCATGTGTCGTAAATTTATTTTAAATATTAAAAAACAATTAAGTCATATTTACCAATTTTTTTATTATTATAAATTTTTTTGAATCAATTATTCCTGTTGTTTTCAAAATGAGTTTCATTATGACATTTTGGACAAAATAAGCGAAGATTGTTTTTTATCTAACACAGCACGAGAAGCTATTTTCCACCATTTTGATACCATAACATTTTGAAGTATCCATTATATGATTATAGTGATATTTTTAAAATAAATGTTTTCTTTTATAATTTTGCCATCATTTAAATGATTTCAATGAAAAAGGTACATTTCTTTTAAAGATCATTAATTATTTTGTTAGATTATTTTATTTTATGTCAACATCCTATGTTATATTTTATGCTTAATAGACATTTTTATTATGATAAAATCCTGCATAGTTTATTTAAGAGTTTCTGTTTTTTAGTGTGGATGTTCAATGTCACGACCCCCTCCCACCAAAGATGCCAGGCCTGAGCTGGCAATGGTGAAAGGGAGATAATGACCCCGGATTCCCGCTTCCAATAGGCCCCGGGGTGGCGACTAACACCAAGGGTATGTGTTTTTTTCACAAATATGGGAGGAATTACCCTTTTATTATTATTTAGGATCGGGAAATAGGACAAGTCAACCACCAAAAAGGGAAAAGAACAAGTGTATTTAAATAAACCCAAACCAAGCCCACATGCATGTTTAAACAATTTTATAACAAGGTACAAGTACAAGAAAGCTCAAAAGTACCATTCCCAAAGAAAACAAGAGAACATCAACTGCAAAAACTCCAACTGCCTGACTAGTAGGGTCCCGCACGGCCCTGGTAGTCCTCCTGGAAACCTGAAAGTAAACGTAGGGTGATCATACATGTATACTCAGTAGGGAAACCTAAAGCTCTTGTGCACAAGTGGGGAGACATCCTAATGTCTCGTGAGAACAACAGAAGAAACCTAAAAAGGAAAACTATTCACCCAACCTCACCAGCCACACTCACCAAAACACAATCACAATAGGTAGTAGTAGTATAAGAACAAGAGTATTGGGTACCCCTCACCATTTCCCATTAGTTAGCTGAACGTCATGACGTTGTCACACTCTACCCGCCCACACGCACTTGGGCCTCACAACCACGTATCCCTCACGCACACACATAGGCCTCACAACCACACATACCACCCGCACACTCCTTGGCCTCACAACCACACATCCCGCCCGCACACACCTGGGCCTCACAACCACAACCACATCCCAACCCGAAGACACCTGGGCCTCATCCCAAAGATTCATGGGAATAGTAACAGAACTCTCGCCCGAAGACACCTGGGCCTAAAATTGAAACCTAACTGAAGAGTCTTAGGTGTAAGGTCGCCTCAAGCCATCACAACCTATAAGTATGCCCGGAGAGTCTTGGGCCTAACCACCCTAATCGAAACCTACCCGAAGAGTCTTGGGTGTAAGTTCGCCTCAATCCATCACAGCCTAGGGGGAGGAGCAGGAAGAAGCTAGTAACTATGGGAAAAACACCCTCTCCCATGAAATGGGAGTGTTCGACACTAAGTGCTCAACATGGGTGTGGTGCGATAAAACACAAAAGATATATATATATATATATATATATATATATATATAGCAACCACTCAGCCCAACCTAGGGCTTCTAAAAAGAGAAACTGAGCACGTGCCTCGGCACTGCTACCACGAAGCATGCATACAACAAACAACCCCACCCCATTTAGGTTTTCACATATCAACAGAAATTAGCTTATTTAGTTCCTTAACAATTGGGAAACTATACACAACCAACCACAACGATCGTTCGTAAGCATATCCCAGCCATCCACAAAACAAGTTAGGGAAACACAAGAAGCACAACAAAACCCTTCTTAACAACCAACCGACCCATTTATTATTATTTCTGTTTCATTACCATGCCCCATCATTCATTAACTCTTCCATTTATTATTTAAACACAACCCATAGTCTGTTAACAAATAAGCCAATCCCTACAGGCCCGCTTCCAACCACCATAACCACAACCACACCGAAGCCACACATCCCCATCCCTTTAATACCATTTATTGCATCCTCGCTTCCCATCACCATTAAACATTCACACCTTCCCACAACCAAGCCAATCGCATCTGTTCTACTCACACATTCCACAATAACCCACAAAACAACCCCATCACATGCCATGTAACCAAGCCAACACCCACATGTTTATTATTCCATTTCGGTTCAACCGGGGTGATCACACAAGGGTTCCAGATTTTCATTTAAATATCCAACATTATGTGATTAACCAATTTACACATTCAACAAAGTTCCATTCACAAAAACTGTCTAGAAATATAGGGCAACATTTAATTGTGCAATCAAAGGCCCCCAATGACCGTGATTTTCAGTAGGCATAAGCCTATTCATGTCACAAAATAATATTACAGGATATAAAGTAATAGAAAACACAACATCCCAACCACGTTATATAAGCCAGTTGTTATCTTTATTAGTCCGGTTAAAAAGTGTTTCACGTAAACAAGAGAACACCCACCCCACATGTTGCATAAATTAGAGAGATGAAGGTAAGATCCCTACTTCGATAGGTTCTTGATCGCAACGCTCTTCTGGATCAACTTTAGAAGACATTCGTCGGCGTCCCGGAAAAACCTCCTCGGGTGGAAAGGAAGAGCTGAAGGAAAGACAACGGATCCAAGCTCGGAAGTTCCGCCTTGTCGTTACGATCTCGTGGCCGCTGACGGATCGTAAATCGAAGCTCAGACGAAAAAGTTATGGAAGAAAGAGCCTTCGAGTCTCTTATGAGAGCTCTACTCAGAGGAGAGGTGAGGAGAGGTGTGAGTTGAAAGGAGGAGAGGACCCCTCATTTTATAGGCGTGAAAAGAAAAAGTACACGGTGTGTACTTATGGTACACGGCGTGTACTCGGCCATTTTCACACGGTCTCCACGCGGCCTCCAACATGGTTCCGTGGCCGTTGACGGGTCAACACATGGTTTGAAGGTAACGCATACGCGGGGAAGGACTACATCGCATGTAGATTGGACACATGACGTGTACCCATTTATTGCACATGGCAAGGACACGGCTCCAACGTGGCACACGACCGACGACTGGTCAACACACGGTAACACGTACACGGGGAGGGACTACAGGGCATGTAGTACTGGACACATGGTGTGTACCCATTTTCTTCACGCAACAAAGACATGGCCATCCACACAGGGTATACCCGGCAATAGGGTACACGGCATGTACTCAAACTACACGGCGTGTAGTTTCAAAATTCATGAAAGTGTGGGAAAAGTCCATTTTACCCTCCAGAACACTTCATGGCCTTCTTTTTGACAAAGTAATGGGCCAGAGAGGTCTGGGCCATTACATACGTTACCTCTTAAAACATTCTCCTCCCCAAGAATTCAAAAACCAACCCAGGGGAACCCAACAAGATACCTCTTAGGGACCTTGTTATAATAGGAACCCAACCAACAACCCTAATCATATGTGTTAGGAATTCCTTCTCCTATGTCGAGATATTATCCGCTTTAGGCGGCACTGACTCGCCTGCACGGGTTTAATTGCATCCTCATTAATGCGTCTCGATTAAGAATTGGGTCTTCCCACATTCATACATTAGGATTTTTCAACTCGAACTACCCCCAACACCACACAACCAACACACTGCCGAATACGTGGTTTTTGAGAAAATTCTTTCTCCTATGTCGAGATATTATCCGCTTTAGGTGGCACTGACTCGCCCGCACGGGTTCAATCGCATCCGCATTAATGCGTCTCGATTAAGGGTCAGGTTTGTCCCATTCCCACACATCCGGACATGTTACACATTACCAGGGAACAAGGAAACTAAAGGTCTCACAACTGACTAGCCAAGCATTCAATATATCAAAGGTACAGATTACTACATCAACACAAAGCTCAGAAGGACAAGGGAAAAAATACAAGTCAAAACAACTCCGGGTACTGGGCATGAATCTGGGTCTCCCGCTCCAAAGTTCTCTCCTCGAGACCACCATGCCTCCACAACACACGATCCAAGGTAATGTTTCGTCCATAGAGAACCTTCTCTTTACGATCCTCGATTCTGACAAGTCGTTCCTCGAAGGTCGCATCGTCTCCCATATCCAACTCTCCCCAGTCGATAACGTGAGAGTCATCCTGTAAGTACCGACAAAGCTGGGAGATGTGGAAGACGTCATGGACTTTCTCCGTTTGAGGTGGCAGGGCCAGCTGATATGCCACCTCACCGACTCGCCTCAGCACCTCAAAAGGTCCGATGAACCTGGGTGAGAGCTTGCTCCCTTTCCCAACCCTTCGCTGCCCCCGTCGAGGGGAAACCTTCAAGAACACATGGTCTCCCACCTTGAACTCCAAGGGCCTCCTCCGACAATCAGCATAAGACTTCTATCGGTCCTGAGCCGCCTTCATCCTCTCACGTACACGCTGGATTTTTTCCGTGCTACTCTGCACTACCTCTTGCCCAAGAGCACATGTCTCACCAACCTCTTCCCAGAAAATGGGTGAACGACATGGGCGTCTGTACAAAGACTCAAATGGTGCCATTCCAATAGTTGAGTGGAATATGTTGTTGTAGGCAAACTCTACTAAGCGAAAGTGTCATACCCATGATCCTCTGGAATCCAGAACGCATGCTCGCAACATTTCCTCCAGCATCTGGATAATCCGCTCTGTCTGCCCGTCGGTCTGGGGGTGGAAAGCAGTGCTAAGGTGTAGTTGGGTGCCAAAAGAATGTTGTAACCCCCTCCAGACTCGTGAGTTAAACTGAGTATCCTGGTGTGAGACGATAGTCCTCAGAACTCCATGCAAACGTACTACCTCGTCTACGTACCTCTATGCTAAGGTACTCACCGGGCCCGACTCCTTGATTGCTAAGAAGTGAGCTGATTTCGTCAGATGATCCACCACTACCCAGATAGCATCATAACCTCCCTGAGCCCTGGGTAGTTCTGTGATGAAGTCCATTGAGATGTCATCCCACTTACACGCGGGGACATCTAAGGGATGCAACAAACAACTGGGAACATGGTGTTCAGCCTTCACTTGCTGACACACTAGGCATTTAGCCACAAACTCCGCCACTGCCTGTTTCACCCCGGGCCACCAAAACTATTCCCTCAGGCCTCGTTACATTTTTGAAACTCCCGGATGTACCACTAAGGCTGAGCTATGAAACTCACGGAGAACTCCCTCACGCATCACCTCCGTAACAAACAACCTTCCATGGAAAATCATCCGATGTCGGGTGTCCTTTAACCATACCTCTGGAGCATTCCCCTGATCGACACGATCTCGCATCACCTCCACCTCAGAGTCCCCCCACTGAGACTTTTCCACCTGCTGCGACAAGGAGGATTGCTCCATCATCTGGAACGAACAACCTCTAACACCTTCTTCCCATGCATTTATGTGCAGGGAAACCAACTCTCCTATCACCTTCCAAGCATCAGTAGATTCCCGAACCACTTCTTGATGCGGCTTACTGCTCAAGGCATCAGCCACAACGTTGCCGTTACCTTCAGTGTAAGAGATCTCAAAGTCATAGTCTTGGTGAAACTCAACCCATCTCTGATGCCGCAAGTTCAAGACACGCTGGGAGATGATATAGCGCAGTCTCTTGTGATCTGAGAAGACCACAAAGAGCTCCCCGAAAAGGTAATGTCGCCACAACATCAGTGCGAACACTACTACTGCAAGCTCGAGGTCATGGGTGTCATAGTTAGGCTCGTGAGGGTGTAACTTCCTAGACCCATAACAGATCACTCCCTCCTTCTACATCTGCACGCACCCCAGACCAGGCCAGAAGCATCACAAAACACTACATACAACAACCCTTCCTCTGGAAACCTGAGCACGGGGGCACTAACCAAATTCTCCTTCAGGTAGACGAAATATTTCTGGCACTGATCGCTCCATAGGAAGACCTGATTCTTCCTGGTCAAAGCTGTCAATGGAGCAGCAACTCAAGGGAAGTCTGAAACGAACCTCCGATAGTAACCTGCTAACCCCAGGAAACTACGAACTTCAGCCACACTCTTGGGTGCTTCCCAAGAAACAACTGCCTCCACCTACGAAGGGTCCACTGGAACTCCATGCTGAGACACCACGTGCCCAAGGAAGTGTACTTCTTGTGTCAAGAACATACACTTCGACAATTTCCAATAAAGTTGGTGGTGTCTAAGGACTTCCAAGACTACCCTGAGATGCTCAACGTGCTCCTCCTGTGATCTTGAGTAGATCAGGATGTCATCGATAAACACAATGATGAACTGGTCTAGAAATTCTTGGAAGACAAAGTTCATAAGTCCCATGAACACAGCCGGTGCATTCGTAACTCCAAACGGCATCAATACAAAATAGAAATGCCCATACCTGCACCTGAAAGCTGTCTTCGAGATGACACTATCCTTCACCCTCAGCTGATGATATCCCGATCGTAGATCAATCATAGAAAACCAACCTGCTCCCCTCAGCTGGTCGAAGAGACCATCTATCCTTGGAAGGGGGTAATGGTTCTTGACCGTTACCTGGATCAGCCTTCGGTATTCTATGCATATCCTGAGACCACCATCTTCCTTCTTCATGAAAAAAACTGGAGCACCCCATGGCGACATGCTGGGTTGAACAAAACCCTTCTCCATCAGATTGTCAATCTGAATCTGCAACTCCCGAAATTCCGAAGGTTCCATCCAATAAGGGGCCATAGAAATCAGACGGGCACCAGGCTGTAAGTCTATCCTGAACTCAACGTCACGTCGGGGGGGGGGGGGGTAGAGTCACAACCTCCTCAGTAAAAACGTCTAGGAACTCCCCAACAATCTATGGGACATTCATCATCTCTGTAACAGCTGGAACCACCGATAACCCACCTAACAAAGAAAGGAGAGGCTCCACACGCCATCTTCCCACCTGATAGATCCTCTCACCGAAAAAAGATACGTGCTACCCATCTACGTCAGAGAACATGGCTCTTCTCCGGAAGCATTCGATAACAACACAAACAGAAAACAACCAGTTGATGCCTAGGATGACATCGTATGCCTGAATTTGCATCAGAAGAAGGTCCCCACTAGATCGATGTGGTCCCAATGTTATCCCACATCCTCGAAAAATAAAAGATACGCTGATATGGCCACCAACTGGTGTACATAGCACCAGTGGTACTGAATTTCTCTCTACGTCTAGTCCCAAAGCATGGGCTAGGCCAGGTGTAACAAAGGAGTGTGAATCTCCCAAATCAAACAAAGCAGAAACAATAGTGTTGTACAAACAAATCGTACCTCGCACCACCTCCGGTGCTGCTGGAGCTTCCAACTCTGCTGCATGCAACTATCCACGCCCAGCTCCTCTGCCTCTCTAATGTCATCCATTTCCCCGACCATGCCCTGGTCGAGGTCCCTGAGGAGCACCCTGAGGTTGGCCTCCTCCTGCAAATTCTGCCCTCGGAGGAGCATGGTCATGCTGCTGCTGGAAGGGCCTCGTCGGTAACTGTTGCTGCTGCGGTGGGCACTAAACTTTCCCACCTCCACCGTACGGAGCTCGTGTCGGGCACCGACTCTGAACGCTCTCGAAACTTCCACAAGAAAAACACCTCGGTCCTGGGCTCGTGGAAAAGGGACGAGGACCTGAAGATCTGAACTGGAACTACTGGGGCCTGATCCCCACTGGCCTGAACATGGAAGGTCCTGTCATAGGAGACCTGCTGCTGACTGCCATCCCCTTCGACGAACCTGGCTGAAACACCTCATGCGGTGCACCTACCAGTGAGTGCCTCCTCTCTACGACCTATGCCTTCTTCTGCACTGCCAAGTACGTCGGAAGGGTGAAGGGGGTGACAACATACTGGAGCGAAGGATGAAGCGACTCCTCCAAACGTCTCGCTCGAGATTCCTCATCCGGAAAGAGATCTGGAGCAAAGCGCATGAGATCTTTGAACTTGATCCCCAGCTCTCATACCATCATACTTCCCTGCTGAAGGGAGAGTAACTCATGCCGCTTCTCCGCCATGATCGTGGAAGAAAGTAATTCCTCCCGGAATTCCTTCTCAAAGCTAGCCCATGAATCCTATGCCTCTATCCTCTCTCCGAGGTAGAGCGTCCACCAATGTCGCGTCGCACCTCTTAGCTGACTGACTGCTAGGGGAACCTAGTACTCTCTCGGAGCACGGATCAAGGTAAAAGCAATCCCCAGCTCCTCAAGCCACCCCTCTGTCTCCGTATCTGAAGTACTACCCTCGTACTTCTTGAGGTTCTACTGCTGGAAAAATAGAGAGTCTTCTACCGGTGGCTATCTTCCTCCTCTCGGTCAATCCTCAACTGATTGACCGCCTAAATCTGCTGGCCCTCGGCCATCTGAGCTACCCGAGGACGACGTCCAGGTGCCATAGTTGTATGGTAAACAAGGATCGCCTAAGCCCAAGTACTAAGGAAATTTCTCAAGGTTTTAATTATCATTTTATTTCAATTTATTTCCCGGAACACCAAAATCAAGTAAAACACAATCATGAGGATGCATGTACCTTCCCTAGGGTCTCTACCCTGCAATCAATGTAGTCATACTTGGTCGTTCGGTAGGCTCAGAGTCCTTGCATCGGATCACGGGGGGCCTTAAAATCCCATTTCCTAGCCAGTCTTCCCTGTCCTATGTCACGCACCAAGATTGACTAACATTGTTTCCCTACCATCCCATGCAATCCTCATTATGCCTAACTCCAGACTCCATCCTATCTCTCAACCATCAGCCTCTAATACCATTCTGTCATGACCCCCTCCCACCAAAGATGCCCCTCCTGAGCTGGCAATGGTGAAAGGGAGATAATGACCCCCGAGTCCCACCTCTAGTAGGCCCCGAGGTGGCGACTAGCACCAAGGGTAAGAGTTGTTTTCACAAATATGGGAGGAATTACCCTTTTTTTATTTTTTAAGATCGGGAAATAGGACAAGTCAACCACCAAAAAGGGAAAAGAACAAGTGTATATAAATAAACCCAAACCAAGCCCACATGCATGTTTAAACAATTTTATAACAAGATATAAGTACAAGAAATCTCAAAAGTACAATACCCAAAGAAAACAAGAGAACAAAAACTGCAACAACTCCAACTGCCTGACTGGTAGGGTCTCGCACGGCCCTGGTAGTCCACCTGGAAACCTGAAAGTAAACGTAGGGTGAGAATACAAGTATACTCAGTAGGGAAACCTAAAGCTCTCGTGCACAAGTGGGGAGACATCCTAATGTCCCATGCGAACAATAGAAGAATCCTAACAAGGAAAAATATTCACCCAACCTCACCAGCCACACTCACCAAAACACAATCACAACAGGTAGTAGTAGTATAAGAACAAGAGTATTGGGTACCCCACACCATTTCCCATTAGTTAGCTGAATGTCCTAACGCTGTCACACTCTCCCCGCCCACACACACTTGGGACTCACAACCACGTATCCCGCCCGCACACACCTGGGCCTCTCAACCACACATCCCGCCTGCACACACCTAGGCCTCACAACCACACATCCCGCCTTCACACACCTGGGCCTCACAACCACAACCACGTCCCCGCCCGAAGACACCTGGGCCTCATCCCGGTGATTCTTGGGAATAGTAACAGAACTCCCACGTGAAGACACCTGGGCCTGAAATCGAAACCTACCTGAAGATTCTTAGGTGTAAGGTCTCCTCAAGCCATCACAGCCTATAAGTCTACCCGAAGAGTCTTGGGCCCAACCACCCTAATCGAAACCTACCAGAAGAGTCTTGGGTGTAAGGTCGCATCAAGCCATCACAGCCTAGGGGGAGGAGCAGGAAGGAGCTAGTAACTATGGGAAAAACACCCTCTCCCTTGAAATGGGAGTGTTCGGCACTAAGTTCTCAACATGGTTGTGGTGCGATAAAACACAAAAGATACAGATATATATATATAGCAACCACTCAGCCCAACCAATGGCTTCTAAAAAGATAAACTGAGCATGTGCCTCGACACTACTACCACTAAGCATGCATACAACAAACAACCCCAACCCCATTTAGGTTTTCACATATCAATAGAAATTAGCTTATTTAGTTCCTTAACTACCAGCCAAATATCCACAACCAACCACAACGATCGTTCGTAAGCATATCCCTGCCATCCACAAAACAAGTTAGGGAAACACAAGCAGCACAACAAAACCCTTCTTAACAACCAAACAACCCATTGATTATTATTTCTATTTCATTACCAAGCCCCATCATTAATTAACTCTTCCATTTATTATTTAAACACAACCCATAGTCCATTCACAAACAAGCCCATCCCTGCAGCCCTGCTGCCAACCACCATAACCACAACCACACCGAAGCCACACACCCCCATCCATTTAATACCATTTATTGTAGCCTCACTGCCCATCACCATTAAACATTCACACCTTACCACAACCAAGCCAACCGCATCCCCGCTGCTCACCCATTCCACAACAACCCACAAAACACCCCCATCGCATGCCACGTAACCAAGCCAACACCCACATGTTCATTCTTCCATTTTGGTTCAACCGGGGTGATCACACAAGGGTTCCAGATTTTCATTTAAATAGAAAACATTACGTGATTAACCAATTTCCACATTCAACAAATTTCTATTCACAAAAACGGTCTAAAAAGATAGGGCATCATTTAATTGTGCAAGAAAAGGCCCCCAACGACCGTGATTTTCTGTAGGCATAAGCCTATTCATGTCACAACATAATATTACAGGATATAAAGTAACAGAAAACACAACTTCCCAACCCCATCATATAAGCCAGTTATTATCTTTATTAAACCGGTTCAAAAGTGTTTCATGTAAACAAGAGAACACCCACCCCACATGTTGCATAAATTAGAGAGACGAAGGTAAGATCCCTACTTCAACAGGTCCTTGATCATAACAATCCTCCGGATCAACTTTAGAAGACGTTCGTCGGCATCCCAGAAAAACCTCCTCGGGTGTAAAGGAAGATCCGAAGGAAGGACAATGGATCCAAGCTCGGAAGTTCTGCCTCATCGTTACGATCCCGTGGCCACTGACGGATTGTAAATCGGAGCTCAGACGAAAAGGTTATGGAAGAAAGAGCCTTCGAGTCTCTTAAGAGAGATCTGCTCAGAGGAGAGTGGAGGAGAGGTGTGATTTGAAAGGAGGAGGGGACCCCTCCTTTTATAGGTGTGAAAATAAAATGTACATGGCATGTACTTATGGTACACGACGTGTACTCGACCGTTTTCACACGGTCTCCACGCGGCCTCCAACATGGTTCCACGACCGTTGACTGGTCAACACTCGGTTTGAAGGTAATGCATACACAGGGAAGGACTTCACGGCGTGTAGATTGGACACACGGCCTGTACACATTTAATGCACACGGCAAGGACACGGCTCCAACGCGGAACACAACCGACGACTGGTCAACACACGGTAACGCGTACGCGGGGAGGGACTAGACGTCGTGTAGTACTGGACACACGGTGTGTACCCATTTTCTTCACGCGGTAAAGACAAGGCCATCCACACGGGGTATACCCGACAAGAGGGTACACGACGTGTACTCAAACTACACGTCGTGTAGTTTCAAAAATCTGGAAAGTGTGGGAAAAGTCCATTTTACCCTCTAGAACACTTTGTGGCCTTCTTTTTGACAAAGGAATGGGCCGGAGAGGTTCGGGCCATTACATTCAATTTCAAAACAGTTACTGTTTTATGGATAAATTAAAAACATTTCCTATTCTACATTTAATACGAATGATTACGTTAGTTATTCTTAACCTTATTTAAATAAGGAATACATTGGAGTTCATAAGTAATGGGTTGGGGATCGGTTATTGAAAGACCAATGGGTTGAGTACCTGTTAATGAAATCCCTATAAATTGGGGACTGATTAAAAAAATACCTTCAAAGCATCAATAGTCCTCATTAGAAAAATTTATTGGGGTTTTGACTAACATATTAACAAAATGGTCTTTGAACGAGGCCTTAATGATATGTCTAACATTATGTATTCTCATATTATGAGATTAGATATTGATATTACATGTGATTATTCGACTAGTAAAATATCTATTGAAATGTTTATATGGAATTATTTTTTACATTATTTAAATATTATAATGAAGGTAATGTTTAAAATGATAGTGTTATAATTTTATACCATTCTATAGAAGTGTATTCTTATTTTTGAAAGTCTATAATATATTAGTTAACTTTACTATGAATTTAAGATCACCCCTTTGTTATTGATTATTTTTTAGGATTCCAAGAAGGGTATTATAATATTTATGGAGTGTAAATCTAGTATAACAATGGTGTTCTCAAATGATTATCAATGTATTACATTCTATTTTGAATTATAATGTAATGTCCATGCATATAATCTATTTTATAATATATCTAAATCGATTATTCATTCAATAAGTGATTCATGGTAATAATGCCAACGTATTAAAATAATGCATTGCCTCAGGGCTTCTAGGGTCGAGGCGTTACAGTTTGTTTCAATGGAATTTTAAAAACAACATTTGAAATAGATTTCGAAAACATAGATTATATATCATAATAGTAAGATATACTTTGAGGAAAAGTTTAGAAGAACAACCTAGAATTATGGTAAAATATCGATTATATGGGACTTCCCAAAAACACATCCATGTCTGGATACTACATGTGGAATTTTTTCTGAAACAACCATACATTTTAGTAATATCCTTAACAATGTGTTCTAAGTTTTAATTGGTGTAACCTGAACACAAATATTTTCCATAATTCACAGCTGGTTTGAAACACCCCGGGGGTATTATTAGGATAATTCACCTTTTTTTACATACCATTACAACATATTTGAATGAAGAGATGCCCCTAATGTAACCAATTTTTATGAATCTAGTATTTACAATGCTTAAATTTATGTTATTTGTTTTACATTATTTAGAGTTACAAAATGTGCATATCTTGATAATATAATACAATATATTACATCTTATAGAAGTGGAGCCTAGTCAATGTAATGAGAACTCAAATGATGCACATGATATGAATAGTAATAATGGCCATATAATTCATTATCTTAAGATAACATTTTTAATTAAAATACTCTCCCACATATTTTAGTCATATGAATAAAAAATATCATGTGTTGATTAGAAATATAAATAATTCACTGCATCCAATGGCTTTTAAAGGAATAAATAGAAGAAGAGGATGCCAGAGAAAAAGAAGGATAAAGGGAAGAAGGGAATGAATGATTTTCCCACAGTTGATAATTTTGGAATGAATCCCCCTCGTAAATGCTTGAGGGGAATATGAGTTTATTATAAGTATAGAGAAAAAGGAAAAAAAATTATTGGATTTTAAGGGTAATAAAAATATTTCTATAGTAAAAATATTATTCTATAAGGATATGGGAAACTATGTAAATCAATGTCTCAATAGTCAGAGTAAACCCTAGATGATGCTATTGGATAATAATCAAGTTATGATACTAAAGAAGTTTAAGAGGAATGATTAATCTACATTTTTTATTGAAAATTGTGTCAATTGAGTATTGTATCAATGATGTACTGTTACATGAATTATGAAAATAAATATGGATTTTTCTACAGTACGATTTCACTAAGTATTTGAGATTTTATGGTATTATGTTCAGTGACATAGTTTTATGTTAAACATTTCAGACAATATATGATTAAGGGAATGATAACCGTTAATATGTCTAATATAATGAATTTGGACTAAAGAGATGACTCATTTTGATAAAGTATATTGGATATTATTGAATATCTTAGAACTGATTAATGGTCAATTTGTTACATCATTATTGGACTTTACAACTTTTTTGGATTTAAGGAGTATATATAGTATTCTATGATTTTAATAAGGAATGTGGAAGGAAAAACGTATCCCAATAGGGAATTATTGTAATTTAGGGTATGCAAATGTTTTTTTAAGAATATATGATGAAGTTATTCAAATGATTTCTATGTGAAAAAAATCATTATTTTATGGGTTCTTATTTATAATTTATTTAATAAATATTTTGGACAGAAGAATTTTGTGTAAGTAAAATAGTTGTAATTGTTAAATTTGAACAGTGGGTATTATATTTTTATGTTAATAAATTTCATAAGTTTATTTTTTGGTATTTTTTAATAATATATTTTTAATAAAGGGACAACCCATAGGTCGAGTGACAACCCATCCTATCAGATAAGGTTGCGGGATTCGAACCCACACCTGAAATGATTCAATGTTTTATCACCTACCACTACCTAATATGTTGTGCTATTTGGTAAAATTTTGTTTTTTATTTAAATTCTATGAATTATGAATTATAAATTAATTTTTATAACTCTATAGGATTAAGGTAAATGGAATATTTTCTTAATATTATTCTCTTTTGGAGAAAATATGAGTTTGTTGAAGAAATTAGTTAAATGATAGAACTCTACTTTTAAAGTAATTATGCTTCATTTTTTCAAATTCTATGCAGTAATTTGATTTTTAGATTCTAGGTAATTAATATTAAAACCATTTCATGTCTTCCTTGTACTTTATTTTGTGATGATTCATTTGGACCAATGGATCATTACAAATTTACAACTTTCTGCTTGTAAACATTCTCCTAATAATGACTCTATCACACTCTATCAGAACGTGATTGTTAAATTTTTATTCATGTAAATATTTTCCTGCATGAAACCCTGGTATGTTTTATCTTTGGTGGCCTTCATACTTCCCTTTATTTATTTTAATATGGTGGTCACATTAATCAATTTTCTGATGTTGTGTTTCAATTATGATATTTTTAAAAGTACATCATATTGATTTTTTCCAGTTTTTAATTGTGAGGATGAAATTTATTGAATGATGCAAGAATGTAACACCCTAATATTTAATGGTTCGTTGTATTGAATTATTTTAATTGCATGCAACAAAAAACTATCTTAAGTAACACGCAAGATTGAGTTTCTTCAAAACAAAAATTCACTATTGTAATTATTTATAACATATCCATTTAATATTGTAATATAAATAGTAGTATATTAATTTTATATTTTATTTATATATTATTCATATAAAAAATCATATATGTTTCGGTAAAATAGTTATTTATTTATATATACTATTTTTTTTGAAGGAACTACTTTTTATGTCTTATTGTAAACAAGAACATAATTAATTTTAGAGACAATTAGAAAATGAATTTGGTAAAATAGATTTCATTTTTAATTCGGATTATCACAATTATCTTAGTGTGTGTTTTTTTTATTTTTTTTTAAACATTCAATTTTTAATGAATAGTTAAAACATTACATTTTCTAATGAATAGTTAAAAAAATTCCTTCATTGGAATCATTTTTAAAAAAATAATGTTTTAACTATTCATTAAACATTCATTTCTGTCATTTATGTTTTAATGAATAGTTAAAACATTACATTTTTTTAAAATAGTAAAAATATTACATTTCCTTCAATTTATGTTTAATAAATGATTCCAATGAAATTTTCTTCATTGGAATCATTTTTATAATATAATTTTATATAAAAATTGAAGGAATTTTTTTTAACGCCTTTTTACACACCTTCTAGCCACATTTACATATTATTATTAAACATAATTTTACCACATCTATGAATTGAATTCCAAATATTGACATACATGGTTATAATAAATATGAAATTATTTTCTCAATATGTTCAATTTGTTTTAAGTTGAATGCTATCTTTTGAATTTTATTTACCACAACTAAAGGTGAATATGGTAATTAATGGTCAACATAATATTATAAAAGTATAAATTCACCCTATACCATGTCATTTTTTCAATGGATAATTATTTATTGACAAAAATCAATATTATTTAAAAAAAATTATCTTTTTTTAGACTCATTCATCAAATTAAGAAATTTAGTATATTTCATTTAAATGAGAGTTAAAATCTTCATATTAAAATTTTAAAAACTATATAATTTTTAATATTGGGTTATACATAAGATAAATTCGACTGTAAATATTAATTATAAATGTATGTCACTTATATACATAATGATAAATTATTTGTAATTTTTATATATTAAATTAACAAATTTAACGGTGACACAATGATGATGAAATAATTGATTTAATTAACAAAGATTAAAATAAAGGTTATTAAAAATATTAATGTAAAGGTATTTATAATTATTTAATGGCATAAAATGATTTAATAGATACCATATACATTTTAGTGACATTTTTAATGATTGTTTTATGTTATAATGTTTTATTGATAATTTTAAAAATACAAATATAGAAAATTACAAAATTGATATAAATTATATTTTAAAGAAAATACTATTTTATCAAATGACATAAAAGTCATAAAAATATAAGGTTCTTACAAATAACATGTATTGTGATAAATATTTCCAAAATTATCCACTTTGGATTCTTTTGGAATTTTATAGTAACTATATTAACCTTGTAGTGTACAAATATAAGAAGGCATTGTAAGAGTTAAACTATTTAACAAATGGTTAATTGTAAAATATAAGATTATTTTTATAACTAAAAATATCTAAAATATATTTTCTCCGAATATTTCCACCAATCCAAATATTATCCCCGAAATAAGTATTTTTTTCCACTAAGGACAGAAAAAAATTTATAATAAATTAATATTTCAGGACTTTCCAAAAGTGCCACTCACTCCCTTGTAAAAGGAAACTTTTCCTTATCTTTAATTCACAACTCCAAAGCCCTTTTTCTCAAAAAAAACCATTACATTTATTCTCCAAACATACATAAAAACTTTCAAGAGTCCTTACATTGGATATAAATCCTACCTGAGGAGTCCTTTTGTGTAAATCAAAAGGGGGTACCCAAAAAGTGGTAATCATTTTATCAAACTCTTTCAATTTTATTTTCATCTTCTCCTTAAACATCCTATGTTTTTTACATAATAAAATAATGACTCCAAAATCTAATATATGATGCAATTTTTTAATGATTATGGTACAACAATATTAATACTTTTACACAACCTAGAAAAAATAATATCACTGTGTGTGTGTACGTATGGCTTACCGTCTCCACACTGTAGTGTAATATTTTTTCATTTACAATTTATTACAATGGGTATAATGATTAATATAATTGATTTAAAAAATTATATCATCATATAGTTTCTATGAAATTAATATTCTATATAATTCTATACCACTTAACTTTGATGCAAATCATATTTTCACTTGTGTGTATGTACGACCTACCATCTCCATGACGCGACGAGATTCATCTTCCACGTTCACCATACAATAATGATTATAAATATATATATTATGAATAAGAAAAAAATATATGACGGAAATTCCACTTGAATAATATATGTGTGTGTTTTTGTGTGTTTGAATATATATTCCATTCACTTGTATACATTCAATACGATAAGAAAACATAAATAGCATTCATGCATACATAATGCCTACCATCTCTATGAACCTTGTATCCAATTTCATATATATATATATATATTATTTTTATTAATTCATATTATATATAAATAATTTTACAAATTATTTAAATAATTAAATAACTATCTACCAAATACAACCAAGAATAACATGTCAAAACACATGAAATAAGGAAAGTGATTATTACCCAAATATTGCATTATCTTTATAATTATTCATAAAATGTTAATATAAAGACATAAATAAATAATATATGATATAATAAATATTATTATGATTCTATTATAGGTTAATAATATGTTTATTACCATTATATAGGAGTTTTAGACACTTATAGATAGTATCCTACTAAATGAAAGGGAATTCCATCTCCCTTTTAATTTTCTTGAGATATAAGTCATGTTCACCACATATTGCTTATGTGTAGTGTATGTACATACCTTAATATATTTCTATCATGAATACATTTTTTCTTTTTATTTAATGATTCATTTAAAGATATCAGTCTTATTATAAATATTTTCAATTTTTTTGGATGATTTGAATGTTTGACGAATTAATCCTTTCACCATTTCATTATTATCAATATTACGTTATATAATTATTTATATAAATATAAAAGGATTATAAAGGAAATGTTATGTCTATTTTTAAATTCATTAAAATTTCATCAATGTGGACTCTTTTAGAGGATTTAGGTAATGGAAAACTTCACAATCTCATTATTATTCGATGATGCTTATACGTAAGTATCAATTGGTTTATCATTGTCATATATGTCTGTATTTCGTAAAACATATTTCAAAATATTATGAGAAATTGTTTACAGTAATTTTTACCCATGTTTTAATTTTTATAAAATTTTTTGAAATTTATCTTCTTTTCATTTGGTAAATTATGACCTTTATAAAGTTTCCAAAAAATTAATGAATTAATGTTTCTTATCATATATGATGAGTGTGGCTATTTTCTTCTATTATAACTCCAAAATATTTTTAATATACTTTCAAGAAAATAATGTACATTTTAAAAATAAATGTTTTATGTTATAATGTCACATGAATTTAGAGTATTTCAATGTAAAAAATGATATTTCATTCAAATAGTATTAATGATTTTTGTTGATAGTTTGTATCTATGTCAACATCCTCTATTATATTTTATTCTTGACCAAGATTGTTTTTTAATAATATAGTCATCCATATTGAATTAAAGATTTTATGTTATGTTTCACTGTGGATGTTCAAAATTTATTCAAATCACGTTTTATGGTTAAATTAATTACATTTTGTATTCTTGTTTTAATACAAATTATTATGTTAGTTTTATTTTACCGATTTCAAATTATGAAATCATTAGACTTATTATGTAATGGGTTGGGGACTCATTAATGAAATCCATATGGGTTGGGGAAGAGCTAATGAAATCCATTCGGGTCCGGGATCAGTAAATGAAATACCATTTATTCATTAATTGTTCTCATTAGACAAATTATATTGGGTTTTGACTAATGTCTTACTTGTACGGTCTAGGCATGAGGCCTTGATGGAATATATGTAAATATGATTTCTCTCATTTTGAGTTTAGTTATTGATATAAAATGTTATTATCTAACTAGTATAACATCCAAGTTAATATTTTAAATGAATTATTCGATTTATTCTTTCCAGATTATACATAGGGTAATGTTTAAAAGGCTTGTGTTATAATTGTATACCTTTCCATAAAAATTTAATCTTATTTATGAATGTTTTTTCAATTTTGTGTAACCATACTAAGAATCTAAGCTCACCCCTTTATTATTTTTTATTTTCCCAGTACTCCAATAAGTGTATTCTGATTTATATTCATGGTTAATCTAAGAGAAAAATGGAGTAATCAAATGATTATCAATGTTTACTTCTAAGATTTGAATTGAAATGTAATGTTATTGTATGTAATATATTTTCCCTGATTGCTAAAATGATCGGTAATTTTTGATTTGATTCCTTATAATCAAACCATTGTATTAAAATATTTTCCTAGTTTCGGGATTTTAGGGTCAGGAAATTACAGAATATACACTATATATAATTAATTATCACAAAACATTTATATAAGATTAAATAATGCGAAATTATATCAGAATCCCTTACCATGTCTATGAATTCACACCTACAAAATTTTTCCTCCAAAAAAATAAACAATTCATAGTTATTTACATTAATAAGTAGCATCTTTAATATTATTATTCCTTATATTTCATTTTTTACCATTTTATAATAGTTTATATATATATATTTGAATTCACGTTAGATGTTTTGACAATGTTCATTTCATACATCCAAAATGAATTAAGTAGGTTAGTTAGGGAAAAATAATTCATTAATAGATAATATTTATAATTATTATAATGAAATATTTACCATTTATGTAAATAAATTATACAATTAAAATATACTATGATAGATGGTTATGAAAATTTATCTATGATAAAATCATAGAGACATGTGGTCATACTTATGGAAGAGTATTGTTTTCATTTTTTAATGATCATGATGGAAAGAAGTGAAATATTATTTTATCCTCATATAATGATAATAAAAATATATGTGATAATTTATTTCTAAAAATAAACTTATATATTTAATTCATGTGATGATGTAATGAAAAACATTTCACATATCTTCATGGAGGGAGTAGTACATAGGTGCTCACAAACATCATTATCATTTTCGGTGAATGGAATTGAAAGAAAATATATAATATATAATTTTCTATAATAATAAATATATAATATATATAATATATGAATATTAAGACTATTTTAGTAAAAAAAACTATGATAGGTGATGTTGGGAAAAAACTACTTCTATTCGTGAGGTGCTAGTCTATCATACATAAGAATTATAGTTTTTTCACATTTTAGGGAAGAGGATATTGATATGGACTATTCCATTTTCATAATAGAAACATAGTATTTGGGAGATAAATCTATTTTTATATAAATCTATTAAAATTTTATATGATGCGTTTGTAGGAATAAATGATAGAAAAATGATTGGTTATGAAGAATAGTTGTTTTTAGGATGGTAACATTAGGTATGCACCAAAATCATTCTTGGTAGAGTTTTCTTATCAAAAAATTTCTTTCATGACATGTGAATGGAAGTAAGGAATGGTGTTTTTATTTTTTAAACCAATATGCCTTTTTTGTGATAAAAAGAATACGAGGAGGTTACCTTTTTTAAGTAAGAATCAGTGGTGTTATTGTAAGTACCCATAATAATTATTCAATGGGAAGTCACCGTCGGGACAAGTGCCTCCAAAATTGATAAATGATAAATTTATAGAAATAGAAGTTCTATATATGGTTTCATCATTAAAAAGATTAATTTTTTTACATTTTATTTTTTTACCTTAATCATTCCCCACATTTACAATTTTCATTTTCCCCATTGTAATGAGTTTTACCTAGGTAAATTTCCATTTAGGGATAAAAATGCAATCCTCATTAGATAATTTTGAAAACAATTATCTAAATATAGAATACAATTTATCAAAGAAAAATGATATGTGTACTAATAAATATTTTCAACCCAAAATTATGTAATGTACATAACCTTGTTTTAATATTAACTATGACTATACATTTTACTATTTAAAATATTCATTATGAAGAAAAAATAGGTATTACATATTATATAATATTAATTTTCATATTAAAAGTATTTAACAAATTTTAACAAAAATAAATTCATAAAATTTGTATAATTTAATTTCAATTAAAACTAAAATAATCATAAAAACAATTCTTCATGAAAATTCCTATTTGGAGAAATATATTACTTCTATAAACAATAAAATAAAAACTCATCATTATCTGAATTTAAATTATTTTAAATTGATTTTTAATACATATTATTAAGTTAAATAATTTCTTATTAGCCTATATTTTAATTAGTCAAAATATATAAACATCATCCACTTAAAAACAATTTAAAATCAGATGTGCTTTTATGAATAAAATTAAACTTCTAAAAAATGATGAAAATTGTTGATTAAAATATAAATTAAATATATAAAAATGTATAAAAAGTATAATATTTTATTTTTATAAAAAATTATAAATATACATAGATTTCCATATTTCATGATTTAATGAAAATAATTGATATTATTTAAGAAATCAATAAGTTTCACTATTCACCTAAAAATCAATCATTTCAGGAAAATAATGAAATATCACCCCGAGTTAATTTTGATGGGAATATTTAAAATTTAAATTTAAATATTCCAATTAAAAAATCTCCAAATTCGAGAAATTAATTATAACATATTCTCATAAACGATAATAAAAGAAATTTTTTAGAAAATATATATTTTGAAGAATAATATGTATTCATTAAATATTGGATTTTTGAAAAGAATAATTTACCAATAAATTTATATTGAGTGGGATATATATATATCATAATTATGCTAATCCTACTCATAACCAACAATTTAATAGTTATGTTGTAATAGTCATATTAAAATAATTATATTTCATGACTTGTTTAGGCTTAGTGTTGTCTGTCAAATATGCTATAGAGAATAGTTTTCTTTCAAAAATCCAACTACGGTACATTAACCCACCATTTAATACATTTATGAATCATTATTTGTTAACAATGAAAGTAAAACCCATTTTTACACTTGAAATTATCTTTCTGGAAATCCTAATTTGTAAAAAGTGATAATAAATCCTTCTTTTGATTAGAGAGAAACAAAAATACAATGGTCATCTAGAATAACCCATAAAATGATATCTAAATAATTGAACATTAGTGGGATGAGATATAATATACATGGGATAAAATTATATCTCCCAAAATAATTATGGATGGTGGTAGAAATCATTGATCATATGAAACATAACAATCATGAGAATTTTAACAACTAAAAAACAATAAAACAATGTGGTTTAAACAGTACCATTGATTAACTGGTAATAAAGGTAATATGATGAAAATTTCATTTCAAGATAAGTTTCATATATTTTATTAAATATATACCATAAATAATAAGAAAAAATAGAATATATATATATATATATATATATATATTAAAATTATAATTTAACCATGACAAAATGTCACCACCATATCACTTTTTTCCTCAAACAATGTGTATTCAAGATGAATTTTCAGTTTCTGAAGAACTCTGTTCAACATATAACAGATAATATAATTCAAAAATGGATCATAATATATTCCTTCCATATTTAAAATATCCAAAACCAAAAAGGTTATAAAAATATTTATGATACATCCAAAAATGAATAAACCATCCGATAAAGAAAAAAAATAATCATTAAATCCTTAACAAACAACAAGAAAATATTATTTTTATTCATTTGAAAAATAGATATCCATGGGATTATTAAAAATATTCTTGAAAAATAATTTATCCAAATTATGATAAGAATCTTACGATATACACCTTCATGTTAAATATGACATTTTACACTAAAAATCATTAGTTACTCTTAATTTCTAATTCCAAAAAGGTATATTTCACCCTTATATAACCTCAAAGAGATGATAATATTTTCGATATGTTACCAGAATCACTATAAATCTATATTAAAATTATATTTTTTCCCATATTAAAACAATCCATTTATATTTAATTATTCTATTAACTAAAACTACATTGATAAGATTGATTTACAAAATAATTATTAAATCACAATATGTAAATAAATTCACATAAATGATTGGTATTACATAGTTTCTTTCATATATTAAGAGTAAACATATCTACATATTCATTGATATGGATAATTTCCATGTTCACCAAAATTTAAAATAATAAACTATAAATGGATTATTCATATAAAATTTATTTCTCACCATTAATGCCCTCATTTTTCTTTGGAGAAACATTTTTTATTATATTATAAAAATAAATTAAACATTTTCATGGTCCTTAGAGACATTATGCAGTGAATTCTTTCCCAAATTTTTTGCATAAATGAAATTGAGCGTTCTTTATTCTAGTGACCCTCAACTTATATCATAGTGAACTCCATACATTTAACCAATGGTGAGTCTGAGAGTTGGTTAATGTATCAGTTTTTAACCATATATAATGGTAATTTACTATAAATTACAAGATATTTTTCACTAATAATTTTCCCAAATGGATTCTTTGAATCACTACCATATCCATCACATTCTTATTTTACATAATTTCTCATAGTTTTAGACACTGATTGAGACCAAAAATCATGGTGTGACCTTAAATAATCCTAATCATGGAAAATCATTTATAGGATATCAAAATCATGAAAAATTATTTTAAATCTATGAAACCATAATTTTATCATTGGTCATCCATGATTATCATCTATTTAAATCAATCATGATGGTTCTTAATAAAAATTTTATATAACAAAATAATATCCATAGATAGATTCAAACCATGTTCCATGATAGGGAACAATCAATGATCATCATATTGAATGTTGAGATACACTCATAAAACTATTTACAGTTTAAATTACTCTAGATTTAATGGTCCTAATACCATTTTCAAATTCAATATTTAGGAAGTGTTGTTTTCTATGAAAACCACAAAATATCTTCCTTACCAAAATATTATAATGTTTATATGTACAAAACTTATCCCTATGGGTTTTACTAATGTTAAAAAAATACTAATCACAAAAAATAATAATACCATTATGTAATTCAATCTTTAGTGACCTAATCATTTTAAAAATATTGTTACATGATTTTTAAACATAAAAATCATATAATTAAAACATATGGAATGTTATTAAAAATATAATCTCAATACATGGTTCATAATACATAAAATGTAAACTCAAATAATACATTGATGTTTATTATCCCTAATGATCCCCTAAATCAATGTTCTCCTAACTAACAATTTCATAACATAGGGAATACATAAAATTAATCAAAGAGATAATAAGACCATTAAGGGAATAATTAAGATTAAGAAATATGATGTGCGAGAAAAATATATTACATGATATAAAAAAATAAAAATATTAGGATTAATCACATGGAATAATAACATATATAAAATGGTATTTTATGATCATAGAAACATAGGATAATTATAGAAATGTATAAAAATTTATAAAAATAAGTCAATGATATCTTCCAACACAATGTCTTATGGTGGAAAAATTCCCTTAATAGATTAGTTTTACTCCCATATCACATACATAACATTACATGAGACTAACAAAATTGATCACATAATTAGTGAAATATCAAGTAGTACAATTAATAACATATAATTTCATATTTTTTCATAAAAAAATAAATCAATTTTGAAGTACAATCATTTGAATTTCCTATAGCAGGATATGGATTGAATAATCTTACAACACATCGTAATTATATGAGATTTTATAAATAAGTAATATGATAAATAATTTTAAAGATGGTATTACCCAATGAAATAAATGTAGAATAACAATGGTATATATTTAATAGAAATATATATTATATTTATATGTAGTTTGTAAGATCTTGGAATTCTATCATGGGTGAAAACATTATTATATGATCACATAGAATATTTTATGAGAAAAAGATCCTTTTACTTATAAATTAATTCATTAAATTATAGAAATTTATATTGTGTTATAAGAAATTAAAATGAATCATTTAAAAATTTAGTGGATGCTAAATTTTTTTTTGAGGTTATGCCTGTGGAAAATTATTCTCATTTCATTTATGTTAAAAGAAAACATTAATTTTAGATATTTGTAAAACATTTCATGTAGAACCCTATTCATATAATGGTAAAAGGTTTCATTTTAAAACATTTTTTAACAAATAATAAATGCTTAAAAATGTATTTAACATATCGTTGGTGAAAATAAAAATCATTTTTTATAATATTTTAGGAAAACTTTTGTCATTGAAGTGAAATATTCTATATCATACAGAAGATACATTATTGATATTACTTATAAACAAATTTTTGGATAAATATTTATCAAACAATAATGGAAATGGAAACCAAATTTGTAAAACTAATTCACGAATAGAGGAGGATAAATGATATATATTTTAATAAAATAATTATTTACTATTTCTCCAAAATGTAATTTGAATAAAAAACACAAAATGATTGAATATTGTTACATAATTCCTATAACTCTTTGGAATCATTTGTAACAAATAATAATAGATTAATTAAAATGATTTGTAACATAAAATTGAACGATTTATATGTATTCATTATATAATATGAAAAATGGGAACTGTGTACAATAATGAAAAGAGATTTGTTTGAAAAATATTAAAATATTCCACACTGAAGGAAAACCAAGAAGAAATATCGAACCTCATGTTTGACTACTCATGTACATAATTTATATTCATGAATACTAAAATAATTGTAATTCCTTAATTTATTAGAAATCATTTTCAATTTTAAGACTCCTTTTTAAATAACATGTTATATTTATTTTCCCAATTAAATTTTTTTCTGATGTTTTAACGATAATCAGTTCATATTTACAAAATGTAATTGGTGGGTTAAATTTGATAAAAGACTTAATTGTTCCATATTCATTATAATAATTTTCATTAAATAATTTTCCTTTATTTATATCAATTATAAAGTGAAACAAACCATTAAATAGAGTTACAAAATATGAACTTATTTACAATAATGGGGACGGTTGGGCATATATACACATTGTAAATATTTACATTTTTCACTGATTATAATGTAAATTATGTATGTATTATTTTATATTTCATTAATTATAATTATTTCAAAAAAAATAATATTTACCTAAATAAATATATAGATACCATTCATGTGATGAGGTGTGGAAATATGAATTACATCGCTTCATTGAGGGGATAGTCCACAAGTACATGTGAATGATGTTTTAATTTTTTATGAATTTAAATGTTAAAAAATATATAACATATAAATTTTATAAAAAATATTAATTTTTATATAATATAATATATAAAAATTTAAATCATAATTCCAAATAGTCATGAGAGGAGATGATATAAAATGAATTATGTTGTTTCGTGAGGTTGTTGTTCACTATAAAATCGAAAGATTGTTTCTTTTCCCACTTAGTGGAAGAGGAGATAGATATAGGTTATGGATCTAACATAATAAAATATCATTATATATTAGATAATAAGGATTTTATTTCATTATTTTTGAATAATATTTTAAGGATGTGTAATAATAAATAATAAAATGGTGAGTTAACAATGATACAAATTCACCAGATTCCCTCTTTTGGATTGTACCAAAACCACTACTATGGGAATGATTAAATCATACAATGGCCTATAGAAAATTTGAAGATATTTATGTTATATTTTTCAAGAATTGGATGACTAAGATATATTTTTAAGAGTGAAAGAATGAAATGTGTTTGTGATCATTTATAAATAAGGAGTGGAATTTGTTTTATTTATAAAACTATTCAATAATTTAATGTTACTATAAAAATGCGACATTAATAGCTATAAATGATATGGTGGAGGGATTATAATGTTTAGAAACATCTCCAAAGTAAAATAGAAACATGTTTCGAACATTCTATTTTCAATACCTTTATGGTTACTCACTCTAACCATTTTCTTTTTCACAACATTAACTAGTCTATACCTTATTAATTTATACAATATTAATTTCAAGGTCAATTTTATTGGTTAGATAATTTGGATCTGATTATTATAAATATTAAATCCAATTTATGAAATAATATGATTATGTGTTTTGAAAATAATTTCAACAAAAGAGAATGTAAAAGGTTAAACCCCAGTTTAAATTATTGATGATAATTAATTTTTACAATTATACTACTCATTTTACTTAAATTTAAGTTTATATTAGCAAAAAAATAGTTTTTATGTAAATTATGAATATGTAAAAAAAATTAAAATTAAATTCAAATAAATCAAATAATTTAGTTTAAAATTATACTATTAATCATCATGAAAATCGTTTTTCCAGGAAAACTCATTTATATATAAATATATAATCATATATTAAGTGTATGAAATAAAATCATAATTAAATGAATTTCAATACATATAAACAAATATATACTATATAAATTCAATATAAAACCATCCTTACTAGGGAATATATAAAATAATTAAATTTGATAATGATTATGCACATAAAAAATATTTGTTGAGAACTTAATTTTTAAACATAAAAAACATTTACCAATCCAATGAAAATTGATAATTCAATGTAAATTATTTATATTAATCTAAAAAATAATTTATATATAAAAATAAAAAAAATAAAAAAATATCTTGGTATTTTAATATTTTATTTATTTAACATAAATAAATGGAACAATTTGAATTATCGATTAATTATACTATTCATTGAAAAAAAATCATTCCAAAAAAACATCCATTAGTTTATTTTCAAAATATGGTAGAAAAATGAATTTATTTTTATCAATTAAATTTTTTAATTTTTCAAGAAATTAATTTTATTATTTTTTTACTAAAGGAAATAATATGCATTTTGATGAAATCCACTATATTAATAAGAAAATGTCCTCATAAAATTTTTATGGATTATTTCCTATAAATTTTAAAGATATTTTAATTTTTTAGGTTATATAAATATATATTTCATAAATTATTTAGTCTTATTCATAACATCCAATTTAATTCCTACTTTATAGAAGAAATATTTAAATAATGATATTTCATTATTCATTTAAGCTCGGTGTTTCATGTCATATTCATTAACGAAAGTAGTTTTCTTCTAAAAATATTATGAGGGTTAAACCCAATTTCTAATATATATATATATATATATATATATTTGTTTTTCTTTAATATCTTCTATACAAGAGGAATACTAGTCTATCAATTTTATTTCTCACTCTGATCCATGATAAAAATTGGTATCTCTCAATTGAGGTATTTAAATTCAAATCCATCTGATTATAATTAATAACATTAAAAAAATTGGATGGCATCCTCTCTTTTTATATGTTTAAAAAATCATGACTAAAAATATATCATAGAGTTAGTGTCACTAAAAATTATATTGAATGAATATCATTTGATTTTTAATATCCATTTAATTTATTTTATTATTTCATATAAACCCTCAAATGATGACTTCCAATTAAATTGTGACACCAATATATAGATTTAAAAAAGATCCCAAAATCTAATGGTCAGCATCACTTATTTTCGTTGTATCATTTAGTCTCTGTGATTTAGTAAAATATATCATGATCAACTCAAAAAGCCCTATAGTTTCCAAAATGATATTAGGTCAAAATACAATCCACGCTCCCAAAATATTCTAGAAAACAATTAAAATAGTATATACAAACATATAAATTCTTCAATGATGTAATTTTATCTGGAATATATGAGTAGTTATTATAGGACAAAATAACCTATACTGGATAATCCACCTATATAATACCAATATCTATGAGTTTTCCACAACAATGTACTTTTACATCCAAATAGTCAATAAAAAATACCTATGTACATTTAATTGTTATTTTATAATTATATTTAGTAATATGGTCAACATTTATTGAATCTCATAAATAGAATGGCATGTAAATATAACATTTTTATCAAATATTAAAATTATAAATACTCCATTTAATCATAAATCTATCATATGTATCATTTAAACAAACATTATACTAAAAAGGTCTGTGGAATAACTATGAAGTGTGCTACCTTCATTAGACATTTTAGGAGTCACTACATCATCTCCATACTATAAAAAGATTTCTGAAGTACTATGAAAAAAAATCCTTTACGTATCCCATTCGTTCATAAAAATGGGATGCGGTTATAAAAATATATTATTACATATTTTTCTTCCCATGATTACTAATGAGGTTCTATAAAAAATACTCATATATGTTTATCTTCATTCATGGACATAAAAATGGGAATTTTATATTGTGATTTAACATTTTTAGTATTAATCTTAAATATCATCATGAGTTTATAGTATAATATACTATAATAACCTTGACATGTTCTCCAAGATTTCTTTTTTTATAATTATTATATTTTACTATTAATATCAAATCATCTGATAGAATTTTTACCTAACATAATTACAACATTAATAAAATTATTGAGTTAACATCAAATTAAAAACATTTTTTGATTAGTTCTTTTGAATATTAGAAAATAATAAACTAGTAAGACTCGTTTATTTTTTATTGACTAAATATTTTCCCATAATATTTTTTTACATTATATTAAGCCTTCGAAATTTTCAACAAAATTGTACATGCATGATAACCTTATAAATATGTCATATGTTATAATATTCATTATATCATGGGAAAATGGAAATATAATAATGGGTGACATAAAACCCTTAAAAAGAGAAAAAATACAATAGTTATTATCATTAATACATAAGACACAATAGATATATAATAGATAAATAGAATTACAATATATCATATAATAATTATCAAGAATGGGGAATTTATCCATGGATGGGATAAAAATACAAGCAATCACATGAATAACCGTAGATGGTATCATAATGAGAAAATAAAAAATATCATACATCATAATAATACTATCAAGGAATTGTGTAAGGTCACCTTATATAAAAAGGTATGTTATATGTAAATTACCCAAGCTATATTATCTCATAGGAAAAATTATGTATCGAGGGGATAACTAATATCAGACATCACCCATCATATATATATTATAATTCATACATCATATGAAAATGTTGATTAACAATATATTTGATAAGGAATATCCCTTAGTAATAAACATTTTTATGTCCAAACCAACACATTGAATGTCAATATATCCCAATAACATATTCAATAAACAATAGTAATTAATAGTCAAAATAACAACCAAAGAATTCAAAATATCATTCTCTAATAAATTATAATATGTTTTATTTCATACTTTACAGGAAAAAACAAACTAAAACAACTCATATAATAAAAAAAACCTTAGAAAATAGGAATGTATTAAATAGATATTATTCGTATATTCTATTATTTTGGATGGATTAGTGGAATTTAATAATAAGAAAATTTATAATTATTGTGATATTTTTAAAATCACTAATTTTTTATAAGAAATATTTTTCAATAAAATGATATTCAAGTTATTTGTATTTAAATATATTAATAACATTTATTGAAATTAAATTTATGAAAAAATATAACACTAAATTAACAATAAAATTATATGAGATAATATATGAGCACTTAATCTTCATAAATATCATATTTCTATAAATTTAGTTTTTATCCATATTTTTTATTTTCTATTTCAAAGAAAAATTATAAAATTTTGAAATTTATTTTATGAAATTAAAATAATTTCATGATTCGTAATATCAAATTCATCTTAGGGTGATGTTTGAGGATATTTATAAAATAGTTGATTTCTGTGAGATTAGTAGAACAAATAGATATTTTAAAAATAATACAACTCTTATGAAATTACTATGATAAAAGAGAGACTTTATTGGTTTTTAAAATATTTCTTAATATAAAACATTATTTCACAAATAATGAAATCCATCTAAAAATAATTTGAAGTAACTATGTATATGTTTGACCATATTGAATCAAAGAAATGTTTTTATGAATATGAAAATATATTTTTTGCATTTTAATAAAGTATTAAAAATGATCCTTCTGGTTTTTTAAATTAAAATAATACTAACATTAACAAAAAAATAAATTATATGTATAATAATCAAAATTATAAATTATTTTTCTATAAAATCATTTTTAATAATAAAAATGAATGTTTTCTAAAAAATTATTTTCCACTACATTTTTCTTACATTTATTAAAATACATTTTAACAGAATCTTAAATTAAATAAATTAAAATATATTACATAATGGTAAATATAATATTTAATATTTTATTATATGTTAAACATATGTTTTGGTAACAATAAATAATCACCAATGTAAAAAATCACCATGGTACAGGTTAAAATGGATAACAGGGGTATAACTAAGAGATAAACATTCAATTTTACATCAAAATTATATATATGTGATTTTTTTAATATATTTAAATATTAAAATGTCCCATAATATAAATTATAAAATCTTTTATCCAATATCAGTGAGAATGATATTTATTACATGTAATAGTTTCTAATATTAATGATTGTTACATTCCTCTAAATTTTTTAACAGATCCTCCACTCCTCACATTATAACCCAGGATGAGAAACTTAAAGAAACCTTTATATAATAAAATATCCTCAAAACCCTATTATCCCCATCCTATATATTATATGCATCACAAAAGACACTTCCTTGAAATCATAATGTGTATACCAGAAAATATTATCCATTGAAGTGGTATATGTTCTTATAGAGAAATTTATATTTTCATTATACATAAACCACTTCCAAACTATCAAAAACCATATGAAGATAATTATTTCATAATATATTATATACATACATATTTTAATGTTAACTTAACAACAATTTTTATTCTCCATTCTATCTAATAGAAAATGAAATCATTGTCCATGAGATCATATAGACAACCATATAAATAAAGCAATGAAATTATTTTTCATAACCCCCTCACAATGATTATTAAAATATAAAATTAATATATATATATATATGATCTTTATGAAATATTTATTATTATATATATTATGTTATCTACTCTCTAATCTTCTTAATTTATTGGAGATTGAAAACATCACCGGTGTGTGTATGGACTACTATCACGTTATAGAGATGTATTTTAATATTCATCGCCACCATTATTATATGGATATTTTTTTTATTGATTATATAAGATATTTATGAAATAATAATGATTATAGAATCATATTATATTATCTAATAACATATTGTCCCATTAGATGGAAAATGAAAACATCCCACATTTGTATGTATGGAATATTTTTTCCCCAATGTGATGTATTTTTTTCCATAATTACACTTCATGGATGGTTATGTTGATATAATTAAAGGATATAAATGATATTTATTAAATAATTATTATTCTATGAGATAATATATTTTATAACATTTTACCCTATTATCTATTTGACACTTTTAACAATACTTGTGCGAACATTTGGATTAACTCTTCTACGAAGGAATTTGATTCACCTATAATTCCCTCCTTAAATGGATATTCATTAGAATATATATAAATAAAAATATGTTATTAATCATATTAGTATGATTTTATAAAGGTAAAAATATTTCTACCTTCGTTCTGTTTAATCAATTAGAATAATGAAAAAGTTTCTCACATATATGTATATAGTTCTGCCACCATGAAATGTTATATTTAATTTTTTAAACCAAATATGATATATGGCTCTAAAATCATATTTAATATATAAAAGTTATATTTATTAATTATTAATTATTCAAAATTTGATGAAACTATGAAGATTTTGTGTAACAACCCAATGTTTTATCATGTAAATTTCTTTATTCTTATTGTAATTTCATAATCCCATAAAATCTAATTAGCAAAAAAAATTCTAAATAGTTCTTAAATTATATATTATGTTTACTTTAAATGTAAATTTTCAACCTATGTTATTTTATTTTCGAAAATATAACATAAAAAGTTGTGATTAGTAAGATGTTTGGAGTCCGATAGGAAAAGCTTAATTTTATGTGAATAATAACATACTCTTTTAAATAGTAATGTTACCCTTATGAAAATTAAAATGACTTTTATTAATTTATTATTGTCCAAGGGAAAATTAACCTTACCAATAATAGTATTAATAAAATTTATACATCCAATAAGTGACAAATGGATGTAATTACATTATAGTGTTGGTATTTTTGTCCTTTATGAATATTTAATTATTAATTTAATAATTTAAAATAAATAAATTTTCATAAATTGTATTAGTAAACATTTATTGATATGTCTTCTGATTATATGATAATTTTATGAGACCTTAATATAATTTTCAATGTTTTCGAAAAGTTGTTTTAATTTTTAAAACATGAATTTTTCAAGTACATTAAAATTTTGCTTTTACAATAATTAAACCATATTTATAAAATTATATTCATAAAATGGAGTAAAGTTCATAAATCAACAAGTTTAAAAAGTGGTAGGGTTGATTTTTTGGATTTTTCTAAAATACATGAATATTTAGAGAATTGTGAAATTCGATAATTTACAAAATATGGTAAATAAAATAATATTTTCATCATGATTGACTCACGACTAATGTAAAAGGCTATTGGTTCAAACTCATATACAGATATTATTATTTTTAGTCACAATAATCCTAACTATTTCTTATATTGTGGATAAATAACAATTTAATCAATATAATACTAAGAAAATCCATCCCCTTTCTAATATAAATACCACCCCTCACAAGCTCATTTCCTCACACAACTCAATCATCGTGCCTACTCAAACATCTTTTAAATTATTTTCATAATATAATCCCCGACATACATCATCCCTAGGTATCATAAAAGGATTAAAAACTATCCCCCTAAAGAGGTTCCCTATGATTATATATTCAATAAGTAATTTCTCTCCTTCTTTCATTTCAATTCCTTTCATATTTCATTTCATTTCTTCTTTTATCCTGATCTTATCCTTCTAGATGTCATTATAACTCCCTTATGGTTGATATAATGGTATTATATCATATTAATGGAGGATCTTTAATTATATTTTTCACTCTCTCTCTATCTTTTATTATAAAAAGGAAATCGGTGCCTCTGATGTGTTAATTTACCTACATCATGGGCGATGAACTTCAATTTTCATTCAAATAATTTTAGGATATCAATAAAACCATTAAATGGTTGATAAAATAATATAATATTTATTATGATACCTGATTTATGATCTATAAAAAATCTAATAAATATACTAAATGATAAAATAAACATCTTCGATGTGATCCTAAAAACGCCCAAATTAACCTAAAACAATCATCATTAAATTTAACTAATTATTGATAAACATGGTATATAAAATAATTCATTAAAAGATAATTTAAACTCCAATATGATCATTAATTATATTTAATATCATTTATGGATGTTCATCCATTTTCTACATGACCTTCCATTCGTTTGTACAGGTGGACTGTTCTTGAAAACTAAGAAAAAGTACAATCCTGAAAAATAAATTTAAACTCTATAACTCATCCAATGGCCCATAAAATAAAACATTCAAACCAAAATGAACCATATTAATGTAAAAAAGGTACTTAAATTTCTAATTCATTTATATAATTACATTTTAAATGATACTATTCAAAGGAATTCATTCAGATACAAGGTTTTGGGGATTCTTGAACAGTACTTTCCTTCTCTTGGGTTTCCCCCTTTAACTCCATTTTCATTTTTTTATTACTCATTTTATTCAGAGTTATCATACCTCTTATAGGATTTAAATGTTTAATACTAGAGTTCATGATCAACATAATTTTTTCCAAGATAAATATTATTTAAAAAATACACCTTTTACTTCTCACTCAAGGTTGATAATTCTTCTATCAAGTATAATATTCCATCTTTAATTTGGGAACCCAATTTTAATGAATGTATTATTATGAGATAAAACCCATTACTTTATATAGGATATTTAGGTTCACGATTGATATAACTTCAATGTGGCATGTATGATAAAGTAAATGTTATGATGTGATGGGTGTGCTTGGAATTAAATAGCACAGTGTTAATATAATGATGTGACATATGTGCATATAATTATATAGAATTGTGATTAAAATTTCAATGTGATGAATCTCCCGATTTATCTTGAATTATTACAAAAAATATATATTCTAGATGTTTTCACAACTTTGTGTGGTTATTTATCAGTAATATCTAACCTTTCATTTTTTATGCATAACCACATTCCATGTCTTTTATTAATTTTTCATATCATTATTATGATCATATTCACATGTTATAATGCTAATGATTATTATAATTCCTTGTTTTAGTGCTTCATTTTCATATTTATCATCTTTATAGGTTTCTAGATCACCCCATTTTTTTTGTTTAACCTCAGGTTACTACTTTTACTGAAGATAAATAAAGAGGCAATAAGAATCTAGAGAATAAGGAATTTAATATATGTTTATGTATCATGTTGTAAAAGATATTTAAGGTCCTACTTTTACCAAGAAACTAAAACATTAGAACATATTTGTGTATTGATTTATGTTTTGAATCATTAAAATTCCGTAAATGTATTGAAATAAAAATAGGGTCTTCATATTTGGTATCAAATTCATAGTTTTGTTAATTTGGGAATTAGGATTAGAGAACCTTAGTAAAAACCTCGGTATATGAATAATTATTTGTAAGCACAAAATAATATTTTCTTAACATATGGATCCCATAATATATTGTTTTAGTGTTAATTGAAAAAAGGAATTAATTTTTTAGTCATTAATTGTTTAATTATGTTGGTTTTATTATTATATATTTTAGAAAATTGTGTGAACTATGAGAAACTAAGCCAATAACCAGTGCATGGGAAGATGTAGTGATTTCCAGAATGACATACCAAAATCTTTGGGAGGTGGAGTTCATAAAATCATGAATATTCTTACAATATTTTCTTCAATTATAAATAATAACTATAATAATGTGGAATTCTCTCCTTCACATAAGTGGGAGGAACTAGATATCGAGTGTTTTTTGCAACAACGTCCAGTGAATTTTAGTGGATTATCTAATCCACTAGTTTTAATACAGTGGGCCAACTATATATTGAATATATTTTCTATTATTCAGTATTCTGTGATATATTATTTCAATTTGGTCAATTATCATCTCGATGGAGAGGCCGACCAATGGTGGGATTTGATTAAGAACACAAATATGAGATACTAAATTGAAGGGATGGAGTTGGAAGACTTTAAGATAATTTTTCATTACATTTATTTACCAATAAATCTTCATACTAAGATAAAGAGGCAATTCATAGAGATAAATCCAAAGAATGGAGAGTCATTCACAGTCTATGAATACTATTTCACAATTATTTCAAATTAAGCTTCTGGATTTATTATCTACAATGAAAAAAAACTGCTAGATTATTTAGTGGATTAAAACCACAACGTGAAAAGGATATTTCTATTGGAGACTTTTTGAGTTATGAAGAAGTTGTGTGACGTGTCCTCAAATTGGAAAATGATTTCAGAAAATGGTCCAAACGGTTATAGTGATATGAAATGAAAGATGGAGTTTCATGTCAGAGGATCTAATGAAAAATGTGGAAGGAATACTTAACCACCCACATGTAAAAAATGTGGGAAGAAGAATCATGTGATTTGGCTCAAAGGGATGGGAAAATGATTCATGGGTGCGAGATAAGGACACCAAGATCATGAATGTCAAAAATAAATTAGGAGGCTGGATAATGTGGTGGGGGAAAGGAGAGCACCACCTATGCTCCAATTCTACAACTGTTGGGAGCAATGGTGGTATCAAAGCATGACCACTAAAACTCGAGCCTTCAAGGGTAATCAACATCATCATAACCCAAATCCAAGGATAAAGGAAAATATTATTCATAGGGTATTGTGGAAGTTGAGGAAGAAAATATATTCATACAAGGTACAAATCCTATTCACTCTTGAATGGAAGAAGTCTTATTCGATTCTGGTTCTACAAATTCCATTATATCTCGTAAGATTGCGAGAACTATTTAATTGATTCCTTGAAACCATGAGGTAGTGTATCTAAAAAACATCATGTGGTGAAATCATTGAAACCTAAGTGTTGGACTCTTCTCATGTAGGCATATGTGGAAAGATTCATTAAGGTAATCTTGTGATATATGACTTGGTATAATTTGACATTATAATGGGAATGGATTGCCTCTAATATTAGAGAGCACATATCTACTATTCAGAAAAAAATATCTTTTAATATTCCTAACCATCCCATTCTCCACTAAAAATCCAAGGAATGTAATGAATCTCCTTTGAAAAATCATTCAAAGGCGTGGGTGTTTATTCATTGTAAAGAGAAATATATATCTCAAGTGGTTTAGTCAATGGAAATCATTAGCCTAGTGGAATTTCCAAGAATTATGGAATATATTTGAGTATTTCTTGGCAAGTTACTTGAAAATCCCCTAAATAGTTAGGTAGATTTCTCCATGGGACTCATACCCGAAGCTAGTCTTATCACAATGTGTCCCTATAGGATGGCTCCTATCCGACTAGAGGATTGAGGAAACAGCTATGAGATAATTTTGATAAAGGATTCATACACCCTAGTTCATCAAAATGGGTTATTTCAGTGCTCTTTGTGAAGAAGATGGATGGAACAAATGTGCTTGTGTATCGATTATCATGAACTCCCCAAGATCACAATAAATAACATGTATCATCTTCAAAGGATTTATGACTTGTTAGATCAGTTAAGAGGATATAAATACTTCTCAAAAATCGATCTTCATTCTGGATATCATCAGTTAAATGTGAGTAAGGAATATATGTAAAAATATACCTTTCATACGATTTATGTGCACTATGAGTTTAGGGGGATTCCCTTCAGAATTACTAATTCCCCTACAATCAACACAGATTTAAAGAATAGAGTCTTTAGACATTACCTCGACAAATTTGTGTTAGTTTTTATAGAATATATTATCTTCTAATACCAGATAATGGAGGAATATAAAGAACATCTATGACTTGTGTTGGTGATATTGAGAAAAGAGAAGTTTTATTCCATGTTCAACAAGTATGTATTTTTGATGAAGTATGTGATGTTCTTCTGACATCTGATCACAAGTGGGGTAATTTTTTGGACCCTTCAAAAAAAGGTGATTGGGTAATGGAACAAACCCTCTATTGTCATATAAATCCATAGATTTCATGCATTATCTCTATTCTATAGAGATTTAGTGTGAAATTTCACATTATTTTCAATCCCACTAAATAAGTTAACAAGAAAAGGGGTAATGTATGTCTGGATGGAAGAATGTGGGTAATGCTTCAAGGGGATAATGAGAAGGATGGTCATTCACCTATACTCACATTACTAAAATGTGGATAATATTTTGTGATATATAGTGATTCTATGATGACAGACTTGGGTTGTGTTCTTATGAAAAATGATAATGTGGTAGCCTATGCCTCAAGGTAGTTGAAGATCCATGAGAAGAAAAACCTCTCACATGATCTAGATCCAGCAGTGGTGATTTATTCCTTTACAATATAGAGGAACTACATATATAGTTAGAAGTGTGAAATATATACATATCATAAGACTCTGTAATATATATTCACACAAAGGGATCACATCATGCACCAGTGTAGATGGTTATAGATAATCAATGACTGAGATTTCTCTATTCACTATCATCCTGGAATGACGAATAAGGTAGGTGATGCTCTATGAAGAAAATAACTTGCTACACTATCCCTGATACATATTGGGAAAGAACTTATCATTATAGATATGAAAAGGATATATTTGGGAATCATAACAGTGGGGTATACATCCTACCTTTCCAAGAGTATTTTCTAACCATCTATCTAAAATAATATTAAAGAGGCACAAAGTGACGATCTAGAGTTATAGTATAAGGTAAATTCCTTAAAGTAAGGTAATATGCAATAATTCTTTATCAACGATGATGGCGTGATTTGGTTTGGAGTAGAGCTTTGTGTGCCTTCATCAACCGAGATAATGAAATATCTATTAGAAGATGTACATAGGTACACTATATCTATCCATCCTAGAATCACCATGATGTCCTAAGATCTCAGAGAAAAAACATAGAAGGATAACACAAAGAAGGAGATTTTAGAATATATCTCAAGGTGCATGATATATCAATAATTTAACGTAGAGAGACAAAATTACAAAGGGATGATGCAAATATTTCTTATACCGATGTGGAAAGGGGATAATTTAACTATGGAATTTGACACTGGTATACTGAAGACATCCAAAGGAAATAAGGCAATATGGGTTTTGGTGGACTGGCTCACCAAAACTACATAGTTTATCACTATTCTGGAAGATCTATCTCTTAAACAACTTGAAAAGATATATTTGAAGTAAGTAGTGAGAGTACATGGGGTTCCACTCTCGATTTTCTTATCATGATCCAAGGTTCATGCTTAAATTCTGTAAGAGTCTCCATCATTCATTTAGTACTGAATTAAATTCTAGCTTAGCCAGTCACCCCCAAACTGTTGCCCAACCCCAAATGACAATTCAAAAAATAAACGATATTCTAGGAGCATACTCATTAGAATTAAAATGTGAATGGGATCACAATATACCATTGGTTGAGTTCACATACAAGAATATATTACACTTGAGTATTTATATGGCCCAATATGAAGCTCAGTATTGAAAATGATGTAGAACTCCAACTTGTTGAGAAGATGTTGGAGAAGGAAAGCTACTTGGACTTGATCATGCACAAGAGATGACAGAGAAGGTCTATGTCATCCAATAACATCTCAAGGATTCTAAAAGATGGAAAAATAGATATGTTTACAACCAGTGAAGGGACTTTGTTTTTGATGTTGGAGATGAGGTATTCCTTTAGATATCTACAAGGAAGAGAGTCATGTAGTTTGGAAATAAAGGGATGCTAATCCCAAGGTATATTGGCCCCTTTGAGAAAATAGACTGCATAAGATATGGGGCCTATCCTCTTTCACTTAAACTGAATATGGATCATGTTCATGATGTGTTTCATGTATCACTCTATAAAAAGTAAATATTAGATCCCTTACTTGTACATAACTCAGTGGTTGTATAGATTAAAGATGATCTATCTTATGAGGATCAACCAGTAATGATTTTTGACCATAGAGATAAGGTTCTACACACCAGGACAACCCCCCATGTTTAAGTGTTTTGGATGAACCATAACTATTAATAATCAACTTGGGAAGTAGAGAATTCTATGAAGGATAAGTTCTCTCAACTATTTATGTAAAATGAAATTTCAGGGGAGAACATTCAAAAGGGGGAAGAAATTAACGACCTAAACATTTATCATTGCAATTTATCCATTCATTTACTATTGTAAAAATCAAATAAATTAATATTAGGAAACACAATTCCATGTGAAGCATAAATGAGTAGCTATGTTTCCATTAAACATAATTTTTTCACTTCTATGATTTGAATTTAGAAAATCTCATATACACAGTTGTGATCAGTATGTTTTTTAGACTCCAATAGGACAAAATTAATTATTTGGTGAATAGTAGCATACCCTTATTAATAGTAAATCATCCACGTTAATAGTAACCTTACTAATCATAGTATAAATAACATTTGTCAATCCTATAAGTGATTATATGATATAATTACATTATAATGTTTGTATTTTTGTATGTTATGAATATATAATTATTAATTTAAATATTTAAAAGTAATTTTATTTTGATAAAATGTATTCATAATATATTATTTATATTCCTTTTCATTATATGATAATTTTATGACATCTTAATTGAATTTTCAATGTGTTAGAAAAATAGTTGTTAATTCTAAAATTGGTATTTTCTTGGTAAATTATGATTTGAAAAAAAATTAAATTAATCTTATTTAGAATAAAAATCCTAAAATGTGGTTAAATTTCTACTTCTAAATGTTAAAAAATGGTAAGGGTTAATTTATGAGATTATCTTAAAAAACCTGAATTTTTGGTGAATAGTGAAATTCGATAATTTACAAAATAAGCTAAATAATTGTATTTTTTCATCATGCCTGAATGTTAGATTATATATATTGACATTGGTTAAAATTCATATTCCCTTATTACTATTTATATTCTCAATAATCCACATTATTTAATATCTTGTGGAGAAATAATAAATTAATGAATAGAATATTGGGAAAACCCATCTCCCCTCCACTATAAATACAAACCCTCACAACCTCATTTCCACCATTATCTCAAGAATTATTAATACTAAAACTTCTTCTCAAATATATTTCCAATATCCTCTACCATGTCCAACATCCCTTTGTCTCTTTAAAAGTAAAAAAACTCCCCCCTAAAAATTCTCTCAAAGAAGATATGTTCAAGAGGTAATTTCTCAATCTCTTTCAAATTCCATGAAAATTTTATTTATTTTATTCACTTAACCTAAACATATATTTTATAAATTCTATTATAACTATTGTATGATTTATATACTGGTATAATATTAATTTTATGGATGATAATTCAGTATACGCTTCTCTCTCTTTTTCATTAATTATAAAAATGAATGTGTTTCCCATGATGTGTAAATTTACCTACATCATGGGTGATGACCCTACATTTTCCTTAAAATACATAAAGGATGTCAATAAAACAATTAAATGGTTGAAAATTGATTATATTATGTATTTTTTAACGTCTTTTATGTTATTCATACAACTCTTATTCATAATAATAAATGATGAAACAAAGCATGTTTGTTGGGATCAAAAAATTACCCAAATTTACCCTAAATAATCATCATTAAATTTTGATTGATGATTCATCCACCTTGTATATAACATAATTCGTTAAAATATAATAAATCCTCTTTTAATATCATTAATAATATTTAATATCAGTTTTGGATATTTATTAATGATTTAAACAAACTTCCATTCATGTGAACAATAGAACTATACATGAAAACTAAGAAAAAGAACACCCCCGAACAATGTATTTAAACTCAATAACTCCTCCAAAGTCCCATAAAAGAACCTAATAAAACCCAAATCAACAATATTTCCCTGTAATTTTTTTAATACCCAATTAATAAATATAAATTCATTATACAAGACATAAAAGTGTATAATTTTTTAGGAAATAAGGTATGGAGAATTCATGAACCACACATTCTATCGTCAAGGTTTCCCACATTCATTCAATTTTTAGTATGGTTATTACTTAATAGTATTTATTCATAATTATTTCACCAGATCTTAGATATACAAGTTATCCTCTAGAGTTTATTTCAAAGATAATGTCTTCCAAAAGAACTCTTATTTCAAAAACAAACTATTTACTTTTCACTCAAGGTAAATGATTATTTTACCAAGTATGATATTTCATCATTCTTTTAGTACCCCCAATGTTTATTAATGAGTTCTTATGATAAAAAACTAATTCCATTACATGGGTTATTTATATTCAATATTGGTATTTTTTTCTCTGTTGAATATATGATAATGTAAATGTTATGATGTCATGGGTGCACCCATAATTATATAGCGCTATGTAAATGTTATGATGTTACAAGGGAACCTAGAATTATATAAAACATAAATGAATTGAATAATGTGATGAATATAATGGATTATAGTGTAATATAGATGAACATGATTCTATATTTGTTTCCAACTATGTGCGGTTGTTGACCACTAAGACATGAAGTTTTATTTTTTATTAATTTCCACATTCCATGAATTTTCAAAAAATTTCCTATGACGATTATGATCTTGTTATTATGTTATAATGATAGTGATTATTCTCATCCAATGTTATATTATTTATTGTTCTTATCTTACCTATTAATAGATTTTAACTCTCAGATTTGTGATTTATATCCTCAGGTGACTACTTGTACAAAGGATAATTCAAGACCCAATATTATTTTAGAGATGATGAAATTAAATAAATGATTATGTTTATTGTTGTAAATTTTATTTATGGTCTTATTTTTACCAAGAATCCAAAACCTGGTATCCAAATTGTGTAATTATTTAATGTTTTTTATCATTAAAATGATGTAAATATAATTTATGAAAAGTAGATTTGTTATATGTTGTAACTACCATAATATCTATATATATACCTCCATATAGAAATAAACAACTAACCCCAAAATAAATTTTTTTAACACTGAATTATGAGTGAATGGGTAAAATTATTTTGAATAAATTATATATATCATGAAATATATAAATATAGATCTGATATAGATGAGTAATATATATTGAATAATTATATTTTAGGTTGAAAAACATCATAACTAGTAATAATACCATGTGAGGGTTTATTCCGAATTTTCATTTTTATTCTTGTTTTCTTATTTTTAAATTTGAATTTAGGGAAATATAATTTAGTTAAATAGAAATCCCCATATATATTTTCATAATATGTTTATCTGTAGTTTTTTAATTAGTAATTCCTTTTATTTGTTACTATAAACTTCCCAAATAATTTTCTTATAGAAAACTGACTCTACTCAACCTTTATAATTTGAAATTATCTAATCTATAAATATATTTTTCATTTTACACTAATTATTTTTTATTATATATTCTACTAATTTTACATTTTCAATTTAGGTAAATTTAAATTTATTATTAATTTTTTTTAAAATGAATATTTTTAATGTCTTCCGTACAAGCAAGTTTTTTCTTTTTTTAAAAAGTGGTGTATAATTTTCATTTAAAATTTACCTAATGGTTAACGTTTCCCATTCATATAGTTTATTTATTAACATTATTCCACTATAATGAAAATATGTCAACCTTTATCATTAATACAACATATTTTAAAATTTAATATATAAAATAAAATATAACAATCCTTGATGATCCTAATGCCTATTGTCTTTGGGAATTCAAAACAACAAAAATCAACATGATACATGGTAAAAAATATTTGAAAAAACCTTAAGAGAATTATAATATTATATATTTTTTATAATTATAGGAGGTAACATGTGGGAAAAAAAGGTGATCTATAAAGCCCAATAAAGGAATAAAAAAGAATTACATGATGAATGTATTTTTTATTTGTTAATAGAAATTAAAATTTGACTAATAATGGTTGAGAATAATTATATTAATTAATGAGTAATTATGAAACACTATATCATATTGGTGACATTAGAATGTCAAATCCACATTAAACATGACATTATAGACAAATTTCAAGGATAACCGCCAAGAAATAATAAATGTTGGAAAATATCCAATAAATGATTGAGTTTAGTATACAATCAGATATATGATGTATGGTCAGTATTAATAATTACCAAATCCATTGGATTTGTAATAACACAGATCATATTTTCATGTATGTTTTTCTTATTTTCTGTTCTTTTTGAAAAAAATAGGAGTTTCTAGAAATTTTTTATGTACATGCTGTGTACTCTTTTGCCGCACGTAGCCATGTGCTGGCCATGTAATAGCCGAGCACAGAGCCATGTGTGGTGACCCAGAGACTGCCTTATGTGGGGGACGGTAAGGTAAAGTACATGCCATGTACTTCTAAAGTACACGTCGTGAACATTCTTTTTTTTCCTTAAATGGACTAGGGAAACTTCTAATTGGAAGAAGAATCTTTTTCTTCACCTTATTCAACCGAGAGCGTCTGTATGGTGTCGATCCTTCCCTGATCCCCCAATCAAGCATATGTTCTCTCAATCAAACTATGTCAGTTGGGTTGGAATAACATCGGTGAGTTCTGTCTTCATCTTGAACCTCATTTCCTGATTTCTCTTCTCTCGTGAGTTGTCCATGGTTGATATATTTATATATTATTATAGATCTATTGTGATCTAGGTCAATTCAAGGCATGGGGTTAATGTATATCGATATCACAATTCCGAGGTAGGTGCTTTTTTCCTTTCCGTAAATAGTCTTTGAGTTATATGTGAAAAAGTTCCCAATACCCTTGATTGGGGTATTCCGAGCTTACGGTTTAAACCCTATTATTTTCCTTCTATGTTTTATATGATTTAGTAGAGGTCAATTTAATGTGAATATGGTTAATTGATATTCTATAGATGCCGTTCCCATGCTTGTATTGTTTATGAGTATTTGGTCTTTCTTTTCCTGTTAGGATACTTGCTTTCCTTTCATAGTGATGATAGGATGGAGTGATATTATTTTTGAAACATGTTATTATTATGTAGACTATATATTCAAGTAGTTCTTGTGGTATTCTTTGGTCGTTTTATATTGTTGGGCTCGATTGACTTTCACAGGTCCGTGAGAACCTGGTGTAGTAGACTATAGGGAGAATGTACATTGAGGGCTTCTCCAGAGTGTATGTTTACTGTAATGATGTGAGACTACATGGGAATGGATGTGAGTTCTTCCTAAGAGTGTCTATAGTCCCTTGATGTGGGCCATAGAAAGAATTGGACATTGAGTGCTTCCCTAGAGCACCTTTTAGTTATTGATATGAGACTACAAGGGGAATTGATAGTGAGTGATTCTTCAGAGAGTCTATGCAAAAGCTAAACCAGAGGGGTTAGACTGTGTGTACATACCAAAGGGTTTCTTGTGAATTTTTTGGTTGGACCAGAGTGGTTAGGCTATGAGTACTTCCCATAGTGGTTCCCTACTTATGATTAGATGCTTACTAGAAATTTGATAATTGAATGCATCTGAAACTGTAGGATTGTTTACTTTTGATTACTTCCTTGTTTACAATATCATTTTTATTATAGAATACCATATATATTCACTGAAAGTTTGTCATAGATCGTTGGGGTGGTTACCTACTAGGATCTAGTCTCACACTCTATTTGGATCATGCCTTTGGGCCCAAACAGATTATATTGCTACTAGTCTAGATAAGGTCAAGCGCCTTCTACTTCAGGTACTTGATTTCTGCATAGCTAGGGAGCATGGGACCCAGCTATGGCTTGAGATGTAGTAAATAATTTTATTTATTCTTCTATCGTACTTTGGTATAGTATTGTATTCATGCATTGGGACTTGTTTGGATGCTTTCTTAGTCATATGTATCATGAATATTATATATATATCTCTGTGTGTGTGTGTTTGTGCATGCTCCAGTTGTTTATTACTTCTATTGTTTACTTATTTCATGTTTTAATTCATTCTCTATTTATGTCTTTTTTACATATTTTGTGTTACTCTTCCAATGATGGAATAGCTTCCCAACTATCACACCCAAGGCCGACGCTACTTGTTGGTAGCCTTTGGAATTCAAAGAAATGCACTTCAGGCCGTGTGACCAACCGGGTACGGGGCACCTATGGGCGGATTCTGGAATCGGGTGTTACATTGTGGTATAAAGGAAATAATTTTCTTCATGACTTACTGTTGGGATCCAATAGCTTGGATTTGAAGGGGTATGTACTTGTTAATAAGTTGTGCCTGAGAGGAGATAACCTATGTACAGCAAAAAGCCAATGTACCTCGTTATAGTAAATTTTCTAGTTTTTCAATTTTATAGTTGATTTTATTTCACATTTGGGTGATTCAAAAGTTTTTTGCTATTATTGTTGATATTATTGAGGTTCTATTACTTTTTCAACACGATGAGATGAGGGTATGCCATCTCATGCATCATATAGTCACTTGATTTAAATCACCATCATTCATTATTTCCATGTCATTTAGGGTGCATTAGTTATTTCATGTTGTTGTGATAGAGGTAGTGTTATATTTTCATGATGTTTTGATAGATGGCTTGTTAGAATACATGCTTTTTTATAAGGTATTGCTTGTGTAATTTTCTGATTGAATAAACACCAATATTTGGTTCTTGAGGTGTTATGTGCCCTCCTGGACTGAAATTTTGTGGATCATTGAACCGTTATCCTTGTTTATGACCTTCATGATATGCCAAAAAATGATTTGTGGGTAGTATGGGCCCTCACGGATCGGAATTTGGCACTTTAATATTCGTTTCTGTGTTTTTCTGGGTTTTGGAGTAGTTTCTATGGATTACTATCCAGAAGAACCCTGAATACACAATGTGTAATGATGAATACACACCATGTGGCCTTCTATTCTGGATGGAAATATTTTTCATTAGTACACACCATGTACTATATGTACACACCGTGTAGTCTCTAACTGTGTCACTGACAGTTTGGTCAGAGATATGGGGTTCAAAAATATTTTGGGGAACACGACGTGTACTGGTTGTACACAGAGTGTTGTGTAGACCTTGTATCCACATGTGTCACTAACAACACAGAGGGATGAAAACATAAGTTCTACATGTTGGGTCATGTTTGAAAATGTTATTTAGTGTAACCTAGGTAACCAGTTGTGTGACTAACAATATGGGTTGGTGATGTTTATCTTGTACACACCGTGTCTAGCAATAACATGTCGTGTAGTCGAGTTCTAGGAGAACCATGTGGCTTAACCATGTAGAAGAAATCAGGAAGGCGAAGAGTATTGAATTACACGACCTGTGTTAGGACATCATGTCATGTGTATTGGGTGTTACACAACCTAGGTTGGAAAAAGGACACACCAATGTGAAGGCTTAAGGGAACATGCTATGTAGTCATTATACACATCGTGTATCCATGTTTTGAAAAAATTGATTTCTTTCTTTCTCTTTTTCCCTTCTCACAATTCAATGATTCATCCCATGTTAATCTTGATCTATGATTTGAGCTTAACTTTGTAGAGTCATGCCACCGAGACATCGTCCTGTTGTCCTCCAGTTAGAGGGTAGTGATCAGACACTGGATATGGTTGATCAGGGACTACCAAATGATACTCTAGTTGTTCACGTCTGGGTACAAACTGCCATTCTAGACACAGGTGCTGATGCACAGTTCCATCAGGGATTTATGAGGATTATGTAGACCGTCTGAGAAGTACAACATCCTACCCCCCCTATGGAGAACTGATGCAGTTATTTTAGCAGCCATATCCTCCCACTTTCTCATGGGAAGGAGGATCCTAGGATTCCGAGTCATGACTAGAAGCCCTGATGATGATCTTAAAGCATCCATAGACACCTCCAGAAAGAAGGTCGAAGCTTGCTACATATATGCTTTGGAACACTACAAAGAGAAGGTGGGATTTGATCTCGTAGGCGGGACACCAGCAGGTTATGGCATGGGATGAGTTCCATCATGACTTCTAAGACTACATCTACTCAGAGACCTCGAGGGTTGATCAAGCCCTAGATTTCATGAGTCTGGAGCAGGGTACTCTTTCTTTTATTGAGTATTCATCTCGCTTCATAGAGCTGCAATGCTTCACTCTTATTCTTGGAGGTGATGAGTTATTTTTGGAGTGAATGTTCGAGGGTGTTCTCAAAAATTTGATATAAACATTAATGTAAAATTAATTTTTATGAAAAATATTTAAATAAATATATAATATGTCAATAAAATGTATATTGTACACCAATTAATTGAATTTTTAGTGTAAAAAAACTTGTGTGAATGAAAGAAATTTGTGATAATAAATCCATACATTAGATTTCTACCTGGACAAAACCATTCCCACAAATGATATAATGGACTAATATTCATTATTAATATTTATATGATACATATAAACATATATTATTTTATAATGTTTATTCATAAAAATATTCTATTAATTTTCTGATAATTTTTTTTAAAACCAATAACATCGGTGTTAACTTTCCTATTTCTCATGCTCATTTTAATTCGTAGGTTCTTTTACTTCCTTCATTTACATTATTTTCCCAAATCCGTAATTAAAATAAATTCTTAAATATCATATTAATTAGTTAATTATTTTTTTAGAAGATATATGTAAGGATATGAAGATATATTAGATATGTCATTCATGGAGGGGATAATCTGTACATACACTTATGCAAAGTATTCATTTTTATAATGGATGAAAAATAAATTATTCAGAAAAAATCTTAATATTAAACATCATAAAAATTTATTAAAATTACTATTTATTTTTTCAATTTATTTTTATCACCATCCATGTGAGGTAGTGATGATAAACAAACTATATCACTTTTTGGATGAAATATTCCCTACATAATCATGAGTGACTTTTCAACGTTCCTACATAGTGTTGTTTAAAAAGCATATAGTATATTAAATTAAAAGAATAAAAATTATTTCATAAATAATAATGATATTATTTAATTCCATATTTATTAATATCATTGTAAGGTGGTGATGAAAAACATAATACATTGTTCCATTGAGTTGGTAGTCTCTATGTATTCAGGATCGTTGTTTTTATTTGCAATTCCATGGAATAGAGGTATAAAATATATTTTCCATCAACATAATTACATATAAGTACAACAAAAAATCTTATATTATTACATTAGGAAATAAATAATAAATTTTATATATGTAGTGTGATAAATATAATTGAATGAATATGGTGAAGACTTAGAACTCATCATTCAATGTCTTCCATTATATTAAACCTCAAGCCTTCTAGGATTAGTTTTTCGGTGATACTAAGACTTATATGATGTGGATAATGGTTTCATAGGGTATTTTTTGTGATATTAGTTGACCTATGGGATCATTTTGTCTATATATGTTATGATAGGACGTGTCATTTTACAAGTGAGGGTAGTTGATCCTTTTTAAATATGAAAATATTTTAAATATGTTAAATTTATTTATCATGTAGTGTGGTTAAAATTTAGTAAAATTTTAATAAAAGGATAATATAATGGTTATGTATTCTGAAAAAATGATTTTAGGAATTTTTAATTTATATTTGAATCTATATATCCTATTTAGCCCCCATTTTAAACCTTTTAAACATCACCAGGGTGATAATAATTTATCATAGAAACTACTCATTATGATTAAAAATGAAATTAACATCATTATAAAATTTGAAATTTTGGATCCCAAATGTTGATTCCATTTTCTGTGATTTAATTTTTATATTTGATAAATATTATTTTTAATATGGGATTATCAAATGTGATGAGAAGAGTTCGATAAAAATTCCATTATAGTCATATAAATGATACTGTAAAAAATATAATTTATAATGATGATTCTTAGGAATATAATTTGATTATATATTATAAAATGTTATTAACAAGAAATTAAATTAGAACCAAAATGGAAGAGATCCTTTTTCATATTTTCATTAAATATAATAATCATAATATCATATATTTTAATAAAATAATAATATTGATTTCTGAAATGTCAAGCATAGATTTAAAAGTTAGAAATTAAATTTTATTATTTCATATATTAAATATTGTATAGATATATATACATATTTAATATAAGAATGTTTTTTACCCTTTCAATTCATTATTATATCATAAAAGTTTAATAAAAGTGAATGTAATTGTAAAATGTTACTTTTCACTATTCAATCTAAAATCAATATTTTTTTAAAATCCCAAAAATTCATGAAAGATAAGTTTCATGATTTGAATCCAAAAATGAAATTAATTTCACCAAATAAATATTATTAATATTATAAATATAACTTTTACCTGAAAATACTTTATATAAAAACGCCCTTTTATTTAAAAATTACCATTAAAATATCATGCGTCCTTCATATAAATTTATAATGAATTGACTGTTTAAATACTAACTCAGATAATGAAATAATACATTATATTATTTTCAACTGTTAAATGTGTCACATATAATTAACTATAAAAAACATAATAATTTAAAAAAACAGTGAACACAACCCTTTAAAACATTGCATTATTTTATTTATATGATATTAGTAGTCTATATTATAATCATTAAATTAATTTAATTAAAATAATAATACAATGTATTTATCATAAATGATTAAAATATTTCTACCTAATAAATCTTTAATGTAATGAATAATTATTCATTTTATTTGTGTTTTCTACGTAATATATCCTACCTAAAAATATTATTTAATGTAAATTTACATTTTTAAAATATCAGGGTGTTACATTTTATCCCATATAATATGTTACAACTGTGAAATTTAAATTTTTACTTTCAAAAATGAATATATAATTAGATATAAATAGTCTTACTTGTAGACAATTAATTTCATAGTTACATCATGAAAAATTTTGTGTTTATTAGTTAAATATTTTAAAATTAATTTATCTACCATTTTAAGACTAAATCACATTGATGTGTTTTTGAAAATAGCATTAATTTTTTGGGAGGAACATTCTATATAATAATTGAAATATTTAACTTCCTATTAATTGATTTGAGGAATTATTTTTCAATGATGTCATTGAATATGATAAAATATACTTACTTGATATTTAACTATTCTATATGCAGAATTTCATCCTTTGGTTATGTTTCATGCAGTTTTCCCACCTCTACTTTATTTCTCATTCTAGAAAATATATAACCATCATGAAATTTTCATCCCTGAAACACTAAAATTCACTTTTAACTGGTTATAATTTTCATAAGTGGGATGATATGTTATGACACATATCTCAATACGTAACATAGAAACATGAATCATCGGGTCAGATATGAAGCTCCTGATGACCTCATGTGTCCCTCCCAATATAAGAAAATAGTGTCTCTATGATGTGTCTCTAGAATTCCTACTGAAAAAACTCAATGCATTGTTCTCATATATCTAATTCCCCCTCCCATATTTCCTTTTCAATACAACCATTATACCATAGGAAATGATATCTATAATCAGCATTCCTTGTATCACATTATCTCTTAGTTTTAGGATCCTCATCAGGAAATCTACAAATGATTTTTTAGGTTCCAACTCAACCCCATCATACTCAATCACATGTTTAGGATTATGAATGTAACATTGTATCATTAATACATGGAACACATAATTCATACCTAAATACCATGAAGGGGGGGGGGTCCAAATAGTAATATATTGTCTTAAACTAATCAGTAATCTTGAATGGTCCAGAAAATATCAATGATTGCATCACTTATTTCTTTCTGTTGATTCCCTAGTATTGTTTTATCCCATTTGAAAACATGGTCTCCCAAAAAAACCAAACTCCACCTTTTTCTATCATTTTATAATCACTTTCTACTCTAAACAGTGAACAATTAGTATAATATTATCTATACTATATTAAATGTATCATGAACCAAACTCTTCCCCCACAACTGCAACATCACTAGACACATTCCAATACAGTGACAAGTGGAATTGTCAATGATAAAGAGATTCCTACGGTTTAATATCAATTTAATCCTTGACACTATTTCGTTATGAAAACACAACCGATTATGGGTGATAATCATAAACACTACCAAAATCAAAAATGTATTCTTATAGCTTATCATTCAAAATCCATAATCATTTCTAATTGACCATGAGTCTTTGGAAGATATTTTATACTCAGTTTCAAATGGGTATCCAAAGCTTTCTGTAATATCTTCAAAAACAAATATGTGAACTATGGGTATCTATCAGATATGATTCTCAATGGTTCTCTGCATATGTATAAAACATCCCATATATATAACTTCCCCATCATATATAGAGAATTAGACCCTCAAATTAAAAATAAAGGATCCACTTCCATTTTAGAATCAACAACCAACCAAATAGAAACATGACTCCTAAATTATTTGGGTAATACCATAATTAAATGCATTCTCAAATAATCCCACTTACATTAAAGAAATCTAGGTTACTAAATTACTCTGTTAAGATGTTTATTGTCATCATTTACTAATGTTCGTGTAAGGCATCTTTGAACAAAACATGTGATGTTTCCCTTCATACCTGGCCAAACAAATTTACATCGAATGTCTTGTTACCACTTTTTCAATCATATATGTATACACTATTAGAAATCCTATTAGTATCTTATCATCTCCTCTCTCATGGAATCTAGATATTTAACCCCCTATGTACATAGATCATATCACCATCATCCCAAGACAACCCTAGGACATTGTAACCCCCATCCAAGAACTCCTGTATCAATACAAACTCATGATCTCACTCATGAATGTAGTTTAAAAGGTCCACTAAAAAAGAATTTATTAAAAATTATGTGTACTTCATGAATCTTAGATCCTCAGATTCACCCACTAGCCACAGAACAATTAAACTCATCATATGAAATCCCTGTTCTGAATTATTCTCCCCAATCTCATGCATATTCATAATAATCCATCTAATTTCATGTGAAATTAAATTTAACATCCCTAGTATATAAAAAAATATCAATTTATAATTTGTACAATTAATAAATATAAATCCTCTTCCTCATATTTAGATCATTTTAATGTAAAATGTATCATGTAGTCTTTCGGTCTATGTTGATAATAATGCTCCAACAAAATCGACAATATATTCATCTCTTAAGATATAGGACCACACCAACAAAAAAATATATTTTTGGTAGTTTTAGTAATGGGGAAACAACATACATGGCCCATAATTTACTATGTGATCCATTGAGATAAAAATAGAGCCCAATCCGACACATGATCCATCATAGATCACACTGCATCAAATCCTTGTATCTTTTACAATTAAGATTTAATTTATCATTAGTCTTATCATGAACCCTAAAAATTCATCTTCACCCAGATTAGACCACTAATTAATCATACACTTATTGGGAAGCTAAATAGTTGGCACTAGAAAATGGGATACATGTTTAAATGTCGATAATACCTTAAATTCCCAAGGGATGTTCTGAACAAAAACACATTATTGAGATGTACCAATGAAAATTTTTCTACTCCCTTCTCCAGGTACACTAAATTTCTTGACATAGAAATAAAATTCCCAATGAATATCACCACTTGATTCCACAAGTGTTTGTTGAAAATTTAGATTAAATATGATGTACATAGAATTACTAAATACAATCTCAATATTTGTAGTATGCATATATTAATTCATCAAATATATTAGTATTTCTCCAATGAATAAATAGAGATAGAGTGCTTATTTGGATATAAAATATTTTTCATTATAGAAATGAACCATTCATAAGCCTTTTTAACCTAAAATGAATGACATGATACTCATATAGTACCTATATACTCTCAAACATGTCCTTGGGAATATGTTGTTATTTTAACAGCATCTGATGGTATCCAGAATGATAAGAATTCATGAAAACACCTCACTCTTCATAAGTGATCACACAATTAATAAATCCTTGGTATAAGGTAACTGTTCTTCACAATTATCATATTAATCATTCATTTGTCCACATGGAGTAGTATACTACCATCAACATTATTAGGGGAAAACAATGGATGATGTCTTAAGAAGTCTTATTGGAAGGAATAATTGTAATAATCTATTGTAGGATAGAAGATAGGGGATACTACTAATTATACATAAATATCCAATAAAGATACTTATTTCATGGTATCTCAAATCTTTCATTGCTTTTGTCTCTTACAACCAACCTTTCCATCCCATTCACCAATCAATGCAAACCTCTCTCTCCTTAGAATGGTGAAAGATACACATATTCAATAATAGTAAATATGTGATCAATAATATCTCAAATAGTTAATTACGTATATCAAATGTGAAGTAGAATTTCTTAAGATCATGATTTCATATAGATGGTTTTAGCTAGAAATCACTACCTTTCAATCAGGACATTGATGGATGTAGCATACTTCTTTCTCAATGGGGGGTGTGAAGAGAGATATTCTTAAAAGATAACATCTATTATAAATCGATAATAACATTGAATTTATAAAAATTAAAATACTGAAGAATGATTGTATCTAACAAGGTAGTAGATAGTATTTACGTTATAAAAACCGTAACCCTAACATTAAAAGGTCACTCAAAAACATTTTTTGGAACCTCATTAATCATGTATATCCTACCTCCCTCTAGAGAATGAGATTTCCACAATAGTATATGGATCTACTGAGATACTAAAGACTATAGTTCCTTTGATTACTATTGAGAACCCCTATTATCACCCTAACCCAACCACCTCAAATCTGGACCTAATGTGTTTGAATTATAATTTTTATATACAATATTTCCCCATTAGTTACATTCCATTGGTGTATCATAACACATTCTAATACATTATAACTTCCATTCATTTTTGTTGTTCCTTGTAGAATATCCTCACATGTATGGACAAGAAGAGGCCCACATCTATACCACATGTCTACCACACTATTGTACCTCCTCATCCGTCAAAATCCTAATATCGAAAGAGGAACATACTTCATCACTGAGAAGTTTGATCACGAGAAAAAATTATGATGGAAGAAAACCTATATGATTTTACACCTCTATTATATTCTCAAATTTCAAGGATTTCATTGCATCTTATTAAAAAACGTCAGATCATATACGTTTACCTAATGTATAATATCTATATGGAGGAAAATTTCAAAAATAAAATCCAATTCAAATAATTTCCTTCCAAAATAAAATAAAAGTGTAGAAAATCCGAAATTAATGACATGTTATCAAAAACTGAAATCATCCCATTCTAAAGCTCTATAAACAAAATTTATCTTCCCAAATATATAATGTTTTGAATGAACTATTTGTAGAACATATTCTCAACATGTAATAAAACTTTACTTTCATAACAGAAACATAACACCTCCCACATCTTAGTGGGTTCCAAAATAATAAATTCATCTACCTTAACCAAAAAATCATCCAGATTATATACCTAATAAAAGATAACATCAATGATTTGAACCCAGTCCTCATCATCATGGTGAACACTTGATCCATGGAATGATAGAGGCTTTTGGAGTATTAAATATTTGGTATAGTAGATGATCATCCCTTATTCCATACCTATTTGAGAAGAAATGATCTATATGACTTCGACAAAGGGTGGGTATACCTCATTAACCAATAGAGGAGATGTGGGAGCATCCTTTAGTACATACTTCTTGATACCATTTTCTGAAACATTCATGTATTCACAAGAAGAATCATTCTGGAACTATTGAAGAATCATATTTCTGAAATGAAAAGATAACATTTAGATCAGGAATAACAAAATTCATAATTGAACAATATATTTTATTATTAATTCATGAAAATTGGAATTATAATGAGAAATTTATCATATGAGATAACTAAAAACAATTTTTAAGCCTCACAGTTCCACTAAAGGATAAAACCATGGAATGTATGCCTAAATTTTATTCATTATCATGATTAAAAAAAAATAAAATCAAATGCATGTTTAAATTACTAATTTAATCACAGATAATTCAAAAGAACATTACATGTTGATATATAACTAAATTGATTTAAAATGCAATTTTTTTCATTAATGAAACAATTCAATGAAAAAAAATAGTTTAAAAAATAAAGGAGATCTTACATACTTATCCCTAATGAAATAACCCAACTAAATCCCATATAACTATAATAGAAATCACATCACATGTAACATAGAGGTACATTATAAATAAGTTGTCTAGGAATGCGGAAACTACCAAACTCCAGTTCCACACATCATATTTTCTTTTCACTATATTCCCTAATTAATATAATGGAATCCTCATTCCTTTGTTCCATTTATTAATAAGTGAACTAGAATCTTCGGGTTTGAGATACATTGACACATGACCTCATGAACAACTCCACATAGACAGGATGTTTTTGAATAGCAGTTAGAGTCTAATGTTTATGTGGGGAGATTAATAATATCCATCAGATGAAAAAAACCACATACAAATAATCCAACTAAACAATACTTTATAATAAACATGAAATAACTATACAATAAATTCTAGGTCATGTCACATAATATTAAACCAAATGGAACCTTGATGTGGCAGGATAACATGTAAAATAATATAAATGGAATTATCTATTAAAATCTATCGTATTTGTTATTCATAATCCATCCTAGTACTTTATCCACCTTCAATCACAACACTTCTCAACTTCAAACAACTCAGAACAGATAAATATCAGGATCATATATCGTGAATTTTGTATTCACAATAAGATTACATTATAGGGTATGAATATAAACCTAGAATGACATCATAAATGTATCCTTAACATATTTTAACATGTATGTTATTGTTCATGAAATGATGGTATATATAATTTTCTTACACTAATATAAAAAATAATTTATTATCGATCATTCACAAACCATGCCTCCAAAAGCTCTTTCCAGGCTTATTTGGGTGCCATGACATAATAATGTAAATATTTTTCTCCATATAACATGGATCTGGTTATATATATATATATATATATATCCACCCTTATCAAAAAAAATTATCTTTTAATTAAAAACAACATTCCATATGTTAATAAAAAATTTTACCCATGTCTCAACACTACTTACTCGAATTTGATGGTATGCATTATTGGAATTTATGAACTATGTAAATATATGCATACCCATGGATGTTCTCCAATGGTACATTATACTATCCTGATGACCCTATTCAAAATGTGTATGAAATTCACCTTCCAAGTGCTAATCACATGCTAATTTCAATCATTAACCACTTTACACTATGACTGATCCCAATATTCATGTCATCTGAACTCCCTCTTAATGGAGATGCCTATATATTTTAGGGCCATCAATCAAACTAAGTAGTGAAAACGAGGTTCTTCCTCTTATACCCACATCCAAAATAATGAAATAAAAATTCAATGAATATTATATCACATGAAGTATTCCATAGGCTACGAATAAAACAAATTAAATTAAAACCATTAATTTAATAAACATGTCATAAAAAATATTCCATGGGCTATCAAATAAAAATATATAATGTGAAAAATAAAAAATAATAGACTATCCATTATAAAAAATGTCTGAAAAGCTACTAATGCATGACAACATACCATATAATTAAATTATATCTACACTATAAACATACACACAAACCAATATTGTCCATTGACTCCATAAATGGTCACAGTATATTAAGGACAACATAATTTTATCACATCATTGACAAACTTTATGCTCTTCTTGGGGATGACAAGTAAGGACCCGACCACAGTTCCCTAGAGCTGGTGTCTTATTTTATTACATTGGCATATAAACAAGGAATATTCATCCAGAAGGACCAATTAGTTTAGTATTTTTTGTAATCAAGACACATAAATATGATTAAAATTAAATCTTTAATGGAAATCAACACTAATTCAATCCATTAGAATCATCCATGCCTCCTAGATTATGCTTGTAATTTATTCATAATTTATGTCTTCATATCCTAAGAAAGTGAAACATAGTAAAGTGATGAGCTCAAATACTTAGTAAGGGTAATAAATACAATTGAAGATATCATAAACATAAGACAAAGTGAATAATTGAAACCACATGCCATTAAAAATAACAAACTTGAACCCATTATGGAAAGAATATGAGATGGGTAAATGACACCATAAATAAAACATTATCATGGGTAATCTACTAGTATGATAACACAATGAACATTCAATTAATAGCTTCATAATGAGGGAAGTGAATATGTCGGACATTTTGAAACATTTTGTGAAGGCCTCGACCAAGACTTTTAAAAATGATTCAGTCCTTGGCCAAATCCATATATCACATTGGGAAAGCCTCAGCCAATTCCACATATATTTGTATCATGAGGGGTACTGATTCATCGAGGGGATATAGTGGGCCCCACCAATAACATAATAAGTCCGATAAATTTTTCATATGAGCGAGGATCAATATAAACAACATATACAATTTTTTTGAAACTATCATATGAAATATAACTAACTTTCCCCAATCATCAAACATAAAACACTAACCATTCAGAGAAATACGGTGAAGGTTTTTCAGATAGACCACCCAAAATTAAAGTATCAATAAACAATTCAAAAAAATATGGTAGATCAAATCATAAATGATTAAACCCATTAATACATAATAATCAACAAGAGTGTTGAATCGGACAAATATACACTTATAAAATTATTAAGCAATTCTTCAGATAAATACCCATTTATTTAAAATAAAGAGTTATCTTTGAAAAATCATTTTATAAAACCAGAAGTTAAGTAATATACTATTTAGTGATAAAATAATTGTTTTTAGAATGATAATGGTTTTCAAAAATAGATTATAGTGTGACCTAGAAAATAGATATGAATTTTTTAGATTCCCTTTAATCGGGCATGTATTTTTGAATCAGTTTTTAATGATTCATTTAAATCATGTAACTACCCATAATAAAGGGAAGGATTAGTGTTGGGGTACAAATATAGAATACTCACCAAGAATTTATGTGTATTAAATAACAATACATTATAAATTAATTTAGGTAATTAATCAATTAAAGTAACTTGAATGAAAATTGTTGTTCGGAAGGAAAACCCTGACCTTATGTCCGAATATTTTTCGCTCATGAACATAAGGTCCTGGAATATGAAATTGGAATTATTAATAATTATTTAATAACCTAATTGGCTTTTATTTTGTTTATCTGAATTCTTTTTAGTTCATTTATTTTCTAATTGATAATTTATTATATTGAATTTTGTAGTTCTGGAGTGTTTGTTTTCTTGATTTTCAGAATCATTTCACTTGTTTTTAATTAATGGAATTCATGTGGAATGGTTGAAAAACTCCCACAATGAAATTAAATATTATTTATGAACATTTATAATTGTCAATGGTAATTTCTATAATGTGGTTACATTTAATGAGGATGGAACCTTAGATGATAACCACTTTGAATATTTGGCGGTATTTGGATTATTATGAACTAGTTTTGTCATAAAAATTAATAATATGTACATATAATGGATCTATTATATTAATTAGGTTATAATAAATATATTATATTCTATTTAAATCATCTAAATGGTTTCATGATATGTAATGAAAGATAAAATAATGAATGAAACTTTTTCGCCCACGACGGTTATAAATTGGAACCTCATGGACATTGATTTCGTTTATAAACATAAATGGGAGAGAGTAAGAATATTAATGATAGTTATTACATTAAAATTATATAATTACATTATGTAGATTATACTATAGTTATCATAGTCATTTGGACAAAGGAGGTTAGGACGGAGAAATAAAAAGAGATGAACTTTAAAATAAAAGAACAATTGAGAGATCCCTTATGAAAACACGACAACCTTACGACATCGTATAAAATTTCATAAAATTAATTGATGTTAGAAAAAAAGGGTATATAATAATATTTAAATCAAAAGTACAGTATGAGGAATATATAATAGCAAAAAATATGGGAATGTAAAATCAAAGAGGTAACATAAAAGATGTGTCGACTAAAAGTGATAGGTGAAGGATTCCCTTACCTGGTAGAGTAACTCCTAGAACATGAAGGTTGGGTCCTTGGGGGATTAAAGACACATTGGGAGGACACCAAGGGATTTATAAGCACTAGATAATAAATGATGATGGATTTGGAATTAAATAAAACAAATGGATTAGTGGGTATTTATAGTAAAATAGGTAGAATTTATTATTCATTTAAGAAGACACCTCAATAGTGGGTTTTGTAAAACCACGGGCTTTACCAGGGTATTTGCACATGGTATTAGCAACATGGGAACCATAATATCTTATCGTACTATACATATGTCTACAAAATTTTTTACTAATTATTACATCAGTATGATGACCACAAAATTCTCAAAAACTACAAACTGTATTTTTACTATTCACGAAAAATTCATGTTTTTTAGAAAAATCCCAAAAATTCACGCTAGAAATTTATTGATGTGTAGAATTGAAAAATGAACTCATTTTTTCATAACTAATTTTATAAATATTATTAATTTAATTTTTAAATAAAATAAAAGTTAATTCATAAAATAACAATTTTAAAGGTATAATTAGTTTTATACCACGTTGAAAAACTAATTAAGATCTCATTATATTATTAACATAAGAAATTAAAATGATATCATTATTTACTATTCAAAATGTTGATATTACTATTTATATTATTATTAATAAGGGTATGTTACTATTCACAAAAAAAAAAAATTCTTGCAAACTCCAAATGACATACTGGTCACAACTATATATGACCATTTTTTTGAAATTCAAAATATAGTAGAGGGAAAGATGTGTTTAATGGATAGATTTAAAAATGCATTAAATATTCATTTTCACCAAATTGGGGTGTTAAATTCTCACCTACTTAAAAAAAATCATCCTCGAAATTCAAAAAATGATACATAAAAAGAATAAGGTATTTCTTCAACATAATCTCCTAAGGCTCCCATGTTGCTTCCTCTATCTTGTAGTTCCTCCAAAGACCCTTTAACAGATGAGTCGTCTGCTATCTCAATACTTTTTCTCTTGTATAAAGAATCTTTTCAGGATCTTCACAATAAGATAGATCAATCTCAAGTTTTAATTCTTTATAGGTGAGTATTTGGAATGTATTTTTTTAACATTGACACATGGAACACATTGTAAACATTGGAGAGACTTGGAAGCATTTCCAAATGGTATGTTACAGCTCCAATTCTATCCCAAAATTCAAATTTTTTGATGTACCTAGGTCATAATTTTCCCTTCTTACAAAATCGTATAATACCTACTATGGATATACCTTTAAGAAAAACATGATCTCCTTCTTGAAATTCCAAATCCTTCCTTCGGTTATCAGAATATAACATTTGACTACTTTGAGATATTTTGATATGGGTTTGGATAATCTTCTCCTTTTTCGATGTTTCCTCAACATGTTTTGTTCCTACGAGCATTCTCTCACCAACATCATCGTACAAAGTTGGTGTACAATATCTTTTTCTATATAATTCTTTTTATGGTTCCATCTGAATTCTTGAATGAAAGTGTTTGTTGTAAGAAAATTCTACAAGAGGTAAATATTATTCCCACATACCTTGAATGTCAAGTGAACTAGACCCAAACATGTCTTCCAATGACTGAATATTCCGATCTAATTTTCTCTCAATTTGTGGGTGGTCGGAAGTGCTCAAATGAAGATCAATATCAAGGGCCTTCTGATGCCTTTTCTAGATTTTTAATGTAAAATTGGGATCACGATTAGAAACAATTGACAGAGGTACAAAATTAAGTCTTACACCATCATTAATATATATTTTTTCTAAATATTAAATTGGTAAATCTTCTCTTATACCAAGAAAATGTGTTGATTTTCTAAGAAGTTCAACAGTGACCCATATCGCATCATTCATTCGTGGAGTCATTTGTAGACCCATGAAAAAGAACATTTTTATATCATCCCATTTATATATCAGAATAGAAAGGGGTTCATGACTCCTCCAGGATGTTTTCTTTCAGCCTTCACCTGTGGACACAACAAAAATCTCTCCACATAGTCAGTAATATCCCTCTTCATGTTTTCCAACAAAAAAATGTTCCTTTAGATCCTTATAAATCTTTTTGCTTCCAAGGTGTGTAGATAAATTGGAGATATTAGCATCATCCAAAAGTTCCCTCTTTAGAAGTTCAATAGCAGGAACAAAAATCCTATTTCCAAATTTCAAAACGCCACCATAATATACGATCTCAATAAAATTCACATCATTTACAGCTTTAATTTTCTTTTGAAACTCCTCATCATCAGCCTGTGAACTTTTTATCCTTTCTAGTAAATATGGTTTTGAATGTATTTGAAAAGGTAGTGATGTGTTACCTTCCATGATAATTCCCATATCAATCATTACTATCTCCATGAATAGAGGATCCGTTTCTACTCTCATCTTGTTCAGAATTCTATGGTCCTTTCTACTCAAAGTGTATGCCACCTTGTTTTCCTTCCCCATGTGGTAGTGTATTGTGAAATCATAATCCCTGAGTTTCTTTATCCATCTCATTGGTCTCAGGTTGAGTTCTTTCTGTGAGAATATATATTCCAAAATCTTATTATTTTTATATATCTCACATTTTTCTCCATAGAGGTAATGTATTTAATCCTTCAGAGCAACGATTACTACTGCTCACTCAAGATCTTGAGTGGTACTGTTTTGTTCCCGAATTTTTAGCATCCTATATGAAAAGGCAATCACGTGATTATTCTATATAAGGATTCAACCAAGTTATTTCTTTGATTGCATCTAAATACATAACAAACCCATCATTCCCTGATGGTAGGGTTAGGATCAGATCATTCACTAACCTCTTTTTCATTTCATAAAAATATTCATCACATTTCATTGTCCATATAAACCTAACCCCTTTTCATGTGAGAAGGGTCATTGGGTTATCAAAACATTAGATGTTCTAAATGAAACATAGATAATAACCTCATAAACAAATAAAAAAATATACCTCAATTATGTTCGTTGGAGTAGTCCATCCATACATAGCAGTTGTCTTCATAGGATCTACAGATATTCTAACCTTAGATACAATTTTCCCCATAAAGGAAACTGATTGGAGCTAAAAAAAACCCACTTTCTATACTTCCCATATAATACATTTCAACTAATATTGTTCAGAATAGTGTGAAAGTGATTTCCATGATCTTCATGGAATTTAGAGTATACCCGGATATCATCAAGAAACACAACTTTAAAGTTATCAAGATATTCCAGGAAAACACTATTCATTAGATCCATGAAAACAAATGGTAAATTAGATAGTCCAAAAGGCATTACTGAAAACACGTAATGCTCGTACCAGGTTTGGAATGCTGTTTCCGAAAAGTCTTCCATCCTCACAGGTAACTGATGATATCCAGATCAAAAATCATTCTTCGAAAAATAGTAGGTTCCATGATGTTGATAAAATAAATCATCATTGTGAGTTAGGGAATACTTGTTCATTATTTTTATAGAATTTATCCCCCTGTATTCAATGCACAACCTCATTGACCCATCTTTCTTCTTAACGAAAATAAATGTGGCTCCCCATAGAGAAACTCTAGGGTGAATAAATACATTACCAATCAATTCATCTTGTTGTTTCTTTAGTTCCACTAACTCCACAGTGGCCACTCTATAAGGGGACTTTGGGATGGTCATTGAACTTGGAATTAGGTCAATGGAAAAATCAATTTACACCTTTGGAGGATGTATAGGTTAATCCTCTGGAAAGACATCAATATATTGTTACACAAAAGGTACATCTTCTATTTGAATGTTATTTTACTCACCCAAAGTAATTTCATTTCATTCCTCCGAAATAATTTAATTTAGTAAAACTACTGGGGGCATCAAGATGTTAATCTGATATTGAGGTTTCTGCACTAATATCAAGGGATTCTACACGATTCCCTATAATTCTAACTTTCTTCTTCTAGAAATACATCTTCTCATCATAATTTGATATCTAATTCATACCTAGAATTTTATCAAAGTTAATCATTGGTATTATGATAATTTTAGCAAGTTAATCTTGTTTATGTGTCATGTGGGGGAATAATTGACATGCCATTGTTGTAATGATACATCCACTAGGAGTTTTGACAGATAACTCCATTATTAAATAAAATTGGACATATCTAATATTCTTTTCAAACTGGGAAGATATAAATGAATGAGACGATCGAAAATAAAATAAAGTATTATCAATGTTTGATGAAATGATTAATGTAATTACCAACTCATCCTTCGGAACTTCAACCTCTGCTGTTATGATCACATAAGCTTGTATTTTCATACTTGGCATTTTGTGTGGCATGTTTCCTTGACGCTTTGGACAATCATTAGCACAGTGCCCCCAATCCTGACAATTATAGAATTAAAGATTAAGAAATTTATTCTTACCCCAGAAATCACATTCAAGATGGAATTTCTATCCACATTTTTTGCATTCTCATTTTCCCTTTAAGCATGCACCAGTGTGTTTTTTTCCACAATTATCACAGGATGGAAAATCAACACTTATATTTTTCTAATTTCCATATTTCCTTTCCGAGAGTTTTCTACAGCCCTCTTTTTCTCTTTCATTTCATTCATGTCGTAAGACATAAATAATTCATTTTCTGTCTTGATAGCACATGAAACTATATCTTCTATATGATGAAAAATTATGGGAGACAAGTTCCCTTCGGAGGAATGGCTTTTTGCCATCAACGAATAGATCAATTTTTCTCCTTGGTTTTTGTATATAGTCTACAACATGTCTTCCTATCCTTGTGAAGTTAGCATCATACTTTGAAACATTCCCATCTTCCTTCTACCTCAGATTTTATAATTACCTCTCTATATTCACACATTATTCATGAGGTAAATATTTATCATGGAATATTTCCTTAATGTCCATCTATTCCATCTCATCAGTTTCTTCCTCCTCCATTGTGTTTTGGATTAATGGCCACCAATGATTTTCATCTCTCGATATTCTATAAACTGCCATTATGACCTTCTATCATTCATTACATCCCAAAGAATGAAATATTTTCAGTAGGGAACTTATCCACCCCTCATCTAAAAATGGTTTTGTAGTCCCATTGATTGATGGTGGTTGTGGCCGCATAAAAAGATCTAACATATCTCCCCCATGTGGTGGATCTGGATGCTCCTTTTAGGTATGGTTAATATTCATAACCTAATTAACTAGACCTAGTATAGTAATCTGTTTTCAGTACCTATCACAACTACAGATCCAACATCATTATCTTGAATCAGAGTGAAATCCCTATAGGGGAATGCGCTTCCGTGCAGTTTCCATATCTTCCACAACACGATATTTCTAAATACAAGCATACACTAGTTTGGGGTATGAATTTTAATGTATAATATCATATAAACTAAATAGATAGCCTAAATTGAGTTCCTAAACATGGTTAATCCCATTATCACAAAAATAGATTCTTTGAGGATAAATTTACATCTAAATCTTTCATAATGGCTTATAATGAAAATGTGAATTATCCTTAGCATATCCCCAAGAGTGTCAATACCAAGAGTGAAGTAAGGCATGTTTTATTGTACCAGGATACTCTGGGTCAAGCCCAAAACTCCTTGTCAGAACTTTCACTCCTAGGTACATCTTTGTTAGAGCCACCACTACATGTTTGTATCTAGAAAAGGATGTATTTTATAAAACAATCCACATAATCTATTCCTTACCCAAATACGAGGACATTTTTTCATTTGTATCCTCAAATACTATCTAGGGAATTTTTTCCATAATTTATGTTTTCTAAATATAGATTCCATGTTTTCTACTAAACTTCCTTTGATACCAACTATAAGGACCTGACCCCAGTTGCCCAGAGCCGGTGCCTTATTTTTTTACATTGGAATATAAACAAGGAATATGCATCTCGAAGGACCAAGTAGATTAGTAACTTTCGGAAACAAGACACATATATAAGTTTAACATTACATCTGGAAATGAAAACAACACTAATTCAATCCATTAATAACATCCAGTCCCCCAAGATTATTCTTGTAAGTCATACATAATTTACCTCTTCATATCTTGAGAAAATAAAACATAAGAAATGGGTGAACTCAAATGCTCAGTAAGGTTAAGAAATATGGTGGAAGATATCATAAACATAAGACATGGTGAAAAATTGAATACAAATTCCTTTAAAAATAATAAACATGAACACAGTATTGAAAGAATATGATCTGGGTAAATAATCCCATAAATAAAACATAATAATTGGTATTATACTAGTAGAATAACCACATGAAAATTCTATTAATATCTTCATAATAAGGGAAGTTCATTTTCTAGACATTCTAGAAAATTTTTTCAAAGCCTATTCCTAGATGTCTAAAAAAGATTTAGGCCTCGACCATATCCATATAACACATTGGGGAAGGCCTAATCCAATTCAATGTATATTTGTCTAATGAGACCTATCAATGCATCAAGAGGATATAGTAGGTCCAACCCATCACATAAAAAGTCTAATTCATTTCAAATATGATTGGGATCAACATAAACAACATATACATTCATATGGAAACTATCATATGAAATGAAAATAACTTTCACCCATCATCAAACATAAAACACAAACAATTCAGAGAAATATAGTGAATGGTTTTACGATAGATCCCCAAAACAAAATTAGTCAAAAACCATTAAATAAAATATGGTGTATGAAATAATAAATTAGTAATCCCAATAAAACATACGAATCAACAATATTGTTGAATCAGACGTAAATACTCTTATAAAATCATTATGAAATTCTTGAGTTTAATACTATTTTATTTGAAATGAAGATATTTTTGAAAAAAGAATTGTACCAAACCAGAAGTAAGGTAAGATATTATTTCATGATAATATTTGGATTTTTATAAATATAATGGCTTCCAAAATAGATTATAGAGTGTCGTTTAAAATACATATGAATTTGAGAAATCCTCTTGAATCGGACTGGCATTTTGGAAACAGTTTTGAATGTTTCTTTTAAAACATGTAACTATTCATTAAATAGGGATGGAATATAGTTTGTGTACATATATAGAATACTCAAACAGAATTTATGAGGAGTGAATAATAATACATAATAATTTCATTGAGGTAATTATACAATGAATGTAACCCGAATGAAAATGTATGTTCTGGTGGAAAACCCTTACCTAAAGTCTGAATGTGTTCCGCTTGTGAACAGAAGGACATTAATATGAAATTAGACTTATAAATAAATTATTTTAAAACCTAATAAACATGTATATATTTTATCAAAATTATGTTTAGTTTAATAATGTTCTTATTGATCAGTTATTATGTTGAATTCTATCATTCCAGAGTGTTTGTTTTCATGAATTTCATAATCGATTCACTTTTTTTATGTAAATTAATTCTTGTGGAATGGTTGTAAATCTCCTGAATTGAAATTACATATTATTTATATAAAATTAATAATTTTTAATGGTCATTTCAATTATTTTGTTGCATGGAAAGTGGATGATTCATTAGATGATAACCACATTGATTATTTGGCGGTATTTGGATTATTATGAACTAGTTTTGTCATATAAATTAATAATATGTAAATATACAATTCCTGATTATTAATTAGGTTATAAAACAGATATTATAGACTGGTTGTGTTATATAAATGGTTTAATGACCAGTAATGATCGATAAAATGATGAATGAAACGTTATTCTCCACGAAGGTTATAAATTGGAACCTCATTGATGTTGATTTCATTTATAAAAATAAATGGGAGAGAGTAAAAATATTGATTTTGGTTATTCCATTCACATGAAATAGTTCTAGTATATTTATGATACTATAGTTATCATTGTCATTTTGAAAGAGGCGATGATGAGAGGAAAATGAAAAGATATGAACATGAAAATAAAATAAAAGATGAGAGATTCCTTATGAAAATTCGGCAGCCTAACAACGTCGCATAAAATTTCATAAAAAGAATTGATAAGAGAAAAATAGGTATATAATCATATAGAAATAAAAATAAAAGTAATGATAATTCATAGTATCCACCCCAACATATAATAATTGAAAATCAAATAGATAACAGAAAAGAAGTGTTGATTAAAATAGGAGGGTGAAAGATTCCCTTACCTTATAGAGTTACTCCAAGAACATGACTTTTAGGACATAGGGTAATTAAGGACACCTTGGGAGGGATATTAGGGAGGTAAAACCACCAGAGAATCTAGTATAAGTGATTTGGAATGAATTAAAATGAATGGATGAGTGTGTATTTATAATAAAAGGGAGATAATGTTTTATTAATTTAAAAAGACACCTCATCAGTGGTTTTTGTAAACCCAAGGGCTTTCCCAGGGTATTATCACATGGTATTAGACACATGGGAGACCTAATACTGTATTGTACTGTACACAACTCGACCAACATTTTTTATTATTTATTACATCATTATGATGCCATCAAATATATCGAAAACTTAAAATTGTTTATACTATTCATGAAAAATTAATTTTATTTAAAAAAATCCCAAAAATTCACCCCTACCATTTGTCAACATGTATAATTCCAAAATAGAATCATTTTTTCAAAAATAATTTTCTAAATATTATGAATTTAATTTTTATATAAAATCAACGTTAATTCAAAAAAAAATTTAAAGGTATAATTTGTTTTATAACACTTTGAAAAATTAATTAAGATCTCATTATCATATTACTATACGAAAATAAAATAAAATAATTATTTACTACTCATAAGGTTCATGTTCCTATTCATATTACTATTCAAAAGGATATGTTACTATTCACAAAAATCATATTTGTTCTATCAGACTCTAAATGACATACTGGTCACAACTCTCGATGATTGTTTTTAAAAATTCAAAACATATTAGTTGAAATGTTTTGTTTAATGGATAGATTATAAAATGCATTCAATACTTATTTTCATAACATTGGGGTGTTATATGACACATGAATAACTTCATTAGAAAAACATTCACATAAATAGTCCAAATCAGTCATATTAGAGTATATAATATTACAATTCTTATAAGGGATCATTAAAAGTAGTGGAATACAAATTAACATAAATAAAAAATCATACTATCATTGGTGGTTGATTTGGATCCATTCTAAAAAGAGGAATATGTTCTTAATAAATCCATCATTGAACATTCAATGGTCAAATAACATTTTATTGTATTGTGATAAATCTGTAGGTCTAACAAAAATAGTTTAGATCTGTCATTAATCCCTAGAGGAATTATGAGATATAGGATATACATGAAGAAAAATGGAATGAATGTAATGACACATATTTTCCCAATTTTATTTTTAGAAAATTTAATGAAAACTTCTAAGACCAAGAGATGAGAAAGAGTGCAATTCCGAGGCCTGATGTGCCCAGAAGGGTCTGTCAAAAAATGATATGTTTTTAAATAGCACACAAGAGCGGTTTTCCTAAGAAAGTTGAAGAACACTCAAATGGTTTCCCTGATCAAAAATATGAGGGCACTGTGGAATTGAAGATGGTTGGTCTACCATTGTAGGGACTTAAATTTTGTTGTTGTGGACCTCTAATGAGAAAAATCCAAAATGTCATAAATGTAAATGTAATAAATAAATAAAATTATTTTACTTATAAAATAATTATAAATCAAGAAATTTGACTCAGATTGGAAATATGATACCACTATTGAACTCGTTAGGGAACACTTTCCATAAGCAGAACCAAACATTTTTCGGTGTAGGCCATGAGTGGAATGTATTTTTTTGGGACGTGATAGTAATTAAAATAATTAAATAAATATTATTTTATTTTCAAATTCTATAACTCATAAACTGTAACATTGATTGAAAATCTGTGAGTACATTTGTTCTCATGATGGTGTTCTTTCCTTCGGTGGGGCCTAACCTTGACCTCTGCGGGGTGAGGGAAAAAGATTATTTTTTGGAGTTTTAAAGGAATATTAAATAAATATAAAAATTATATTATATTCCAAAAGAGTATTTCACTACATCACAATGTCGAGTGAGTTGTTTCAATTCATTAATGAAACTGGGTAACAATTTTTCAACTCAAGCATAATAGAAATGCTATTTCATAAATGAAATAGCATAACGATGCGGTGACTCATCATAAGAGAAACGATGAAATGTTTTCCTCCATTAATGGATAATCAGAGCTATGGGATATGGAAATGACACATGATGTTTCTATGAGGCTCTTGAGGAATTCTATCAGCGAGTGATGAATGTATTTGATTGTCGAATCCCCAACTATGATGGATCATGGATCAATGGTTGATGAGATGATGGATCATGACATCTCTTAACGGATCACCCATGATAATCGAACCCAGACACCAACCAATACATTTTTCCAGGTAAGGGTTGATATTTTAAAAATATTTTCCCCAATCATTATTTATAACTAATGAATTTGGAACATCCCATGAACATTTTGACCCACACCTCGAACGTTCTTGCATAAGTTTTTGATTGCGGTATGATTTTGGATGAAAATGAGTTTTCTGTTTTGATTATGATATATTGTACCTTCCAACAGATTAGATTGAGTCCAGAATGGTCAAAATGAAAAGGTTATATCCTTGGGTTTCATTTTGTTCATTTTTCCCACACATTATTTAGAGGATGAGGAATGGTCAATAATTTCATAACTGTTTCTTAGCACGATGCTTTGACATCATGAATTCAGGATAGACACGGCAAGACAATGTTGTTATAATGAAAGTGGTGATCGAATCTAGGAGGTGTAGGAGATATTGTATGCACACATATTCAAACTTGAAACGGATTGGGGAATGGTTTTGAACCCTTTGAAATGGAGAGTGTTCCTTGAGTACTCTAGGAATTCTTCTAGGTCAAAGAACAGATCACCAGAGTGCGTCTTGTTTCCTATAGAAGGACTTGTCGGTACGTCACTGGTGATAGTGGTGGAGTCATTCTGGAAAGTGGAAGAGGCATTCTGTGGAGATAGAAGTAACAGCCAAACATATGTGGATACAAGTGTAGATAAGGATATTACATCATGCCTCTATAGGGTCATATGGACTCGCGACTCATGTTGCGGGCGGGGTATGAGGCTGGCTAACCCGTCCATGTGGTGCAGATCGGACATAACACGCTGTCTTATCCGGGCGGTCGAACAATCTCACACCCGAGGAGGCTGGGATGGAAATGTTTAGCTAGCCTCGAACAGGGTTGGGTCTGACCTGGGATGGGTTGGTGGTCCCCGGGCTGGGTCGGATTTATCTCGGACCCAACCAACCCCTTTTTAGTAAAACAAGCATAACTTCTAAGTTGTGCATCTGATTGAATAGTTGTTTGTGGTGTTCAGATTCATGTGATAAGATGTTCCTTTTGACATACCCATGTGTGTTTTTGGGGAACTAAAAATACAACGGATGGTTTGAGGTGTATATTCTCCAGGATTCAAGTGCTATACAAGAAGACTTTAGTTCACCAGTAGACCAGCGGACCTTAATGGCCTAAAAGATGAGTGGACCTCAGTGGCCCGACAGATGAGCGGAACATAGTATCCCTAAATACCATGGTGTCTCATCAGGGATGATTCCCTCTTTAGTGCAAGATGTTCAATATTACAATAATAGTTTTTATTTATGTACATTAGGTTATACCTATGTCATCTGAGTCATGATACCTTCTTGATTGTGCTTCTTAGATGATACACTTCGTGTATATATTTGGTTGTCTACATTGTATATTACATTGTGGTATAAATTTTTATTTTTGGATCCCTTATGAGTATTTATTTTTCTCCCCTAAATAGGCTTCTCCTTCACGTGTAATCTCCTTTGAAGATGATTGAAGCTTTGATGGAGTCCTTGGTGGACCGGGTCCAGGTGGTTCTTAGAGTGACCTGACAGACGACATGTGCTTTTACAACTTCAATCAGCTATGTCTGTACCTACCCATCCGTTAGGGTCTTCTATGGAGTAGTTCAAGAGGCTTGTACATTTCATATTTTTTTCCATTGGTCCTGTATTCTTGCCCTGTTTACTTTTAGTATTCTATTTTGATACCGTTTGTTGTTTACATAAAGTATTCAACTTTCAGAATTTGTGGCTTAGGGTTGCATGGGTGTGTACATGTACATAGGTAAATTCGCCTCATTTTATTGGGATATGACTAACCGGCTCTAGATTCCATCCCATGGAATATGGGGGGTTGGCTTGGGCTAGTCAAAGCACGGGCCCCAGGGGACGGGTCGTTAAAGAGTTGTATTAGAGGTGGTCGATTCGACCTTAAGAAACTAGAATCTATGAGTTTCACTTGAGGTAACAATGTTAAGTGTTTTGTATTTTACTATCAGGTCTGGGAATCCAGTGTTAGTGAGTTGGAAAATGTATCAATAAACTAGGATAGTGAATTCTATTTCTCAACTTGGTAAATGAGTACACTAGTTGAAGGAAAAAATGATGGCACATGCATCGTATAGGAATGGGTGGATTTTCTATGTCCTTGTTGAGTCATCCCTCCAGGTATAATCTATTGATCACGGTACATATTGTTATGTTTAGAACTTCTTACACATAGACATCCATACAGGATTCCACTACGTGATCATGATGATGATGTGTGGGGTGTTGAGATAGGTATAGGGGTCCGTTCCAAAGATAGCACCACCAGGTGGTGTACCATCAATACCATCACCTATGGAGTAGACCATGGTACTCGTAGTACAAGTTGATGTGATGTGTGGGATGAGAAAACTTCATGAGTTTCAGTGATAGTGACCCTCATGTTCTAAGTTGAGCCTAACACATAGGCATTTACGGACTATCTTGAGGAGGTGACTGAGTTTTCCACCTAGTCAGGACACCATTAGATTAGATTGTGGTCCTGTAAGCTATCCTTTTATGTTGCCCTGGAAGACGATGGTGGGGTTTATATTAACTGATCTTACGATGAGGAGACTCTTCCATGGATATAGATTGAAAACCATTCTCACATAAGGGTCTCTCACCATAATATCTAAGGTAAATTTTATTCCCAAGATCTTATATGGCTTGGGAAGGACGACGTGATGTTAGGTGAGTGTTCATCTAGGTGTACCAACCTTTCGATATACTCGATGAATACAATACAACCAATGCACTAGGAATAAGCCCTCCTAGTGAGGTGTGTTTAGGGACATATGAGCCCCTAATATTACATTATGAATTCTTACATATTACAGGATTCTAGAGAAAACCTTGGTATTTGAAATTCCATTGGCTGAGAAGATACAACCAGTGGATGTCACCAGTGGGAAAGTAGGACGTTGGTGTCAGTATCTGAGACTTCGATGTGTAAGAAATTCCGAGAATAGTCCCCAAGATAGAGGATCTAGAGCTCAGTGATCATAAGGTGAGTCTATTAATCCTAGGAAGATGTATGATTTTAAAAATATATAGGGAAAATCTTGATAGATATTGTTCGGCCTGTTGTGCTGATAGTGGAATAGTGGATGGGCCATCTGGGCAGAGGCAGTGATAGGAACAGATAAATCTGTAGGGTAGTAGATGTGGCAGAGGAGATGGGAGTGTACGAGGAGGTAGTATACGTTTCTACATCTTACAACAACCACCCCGATGCGGTCTACACAAGACTCATGGAGCTGGAGGATAGGGGATGTGAGTACCAGCATCATATCAAGGAATATGGCCCAAGGGCCCCTGGAATGATTCGTGGTACGGTCTGCATCAATTATTAGTGGTTGTATTAATAGAAAAAGGTTGTAATAATTCCCTATTGTCAGGAATCTTACTCATGATCTATATTTTTCAGTTAAACTGTTGACTCGAACCTTAGTTATGGAGATACCTATGGGAGGAAACTTGATAATCACATTTATGCCAATAGTGTGATCTGACTCTTGAGGCTAGAGATTCGATTGGAACCACTTGGTGGCATCATCGGGGCCATACGAAAATTTTATGGGTATAAATTGGTCATCCATATATCATGCTTTGATTTACTATTTAGGACAAAGGATAATGTATTTCGACAATGTTGGAATGTGGTTTTCCTTGGTCAGTGAAATAGGAAATCTACGAATCATGGGATACACTCATGCATGTATAGTGCAACCAATCACTCTTGATTCAAATAGCCTTGCCCTTAGGAAATTGTATGCTATGAGTTTTTGGTTCCTGTAATTGGTGGTGAAATATGAAGACAACAAAAAAAATAATTTTCCAGGTTTACCTCCCCATAGAGAGGTACACATCTGTATTGTTCTACACCATAATATGGAACAGATACTGTCATCCGTATATTGGATGGCATTCATATAGATTCATGATCTGAGAATGATAGTGGAGGACTCGCAAAGGATGGGCATCGTGGGACCTAGTGTATCACCAAGGAAGCCCCAATTTTGTTTTCCAAGAAGGCATACATGATCATTAGGTAATTTATATACATCCGGCACCTGAATCTTGTGAATGTGAAGAATAAGTAGCCACAACGTTGGAAAAATTATCTATTTGATATCTTATGGGAGCATGTTGGTTCTCAGTGGTTGAGACCACATGAGTATAACTATATAAACCATGACCTTGGTTTGGAAGTGGTAGTCTTTTCTTAAAAAATGTAGAGATACTAACATGTGGGAGAATGGTTTATCATCTACTCTAACCAAAGGTGTCCCATGTATTATCATATCTTAGAAGGATTCGAACATGAAATAAAGTTGATGTTTGAAATCCTCTAGGACTATGTCTTTGAATTAGTCTATACTTTAGGAAAGGGGAACATGGTAGCAGATTCTCTCAGCCTGAGATCCAGTTCATAGTTCCTGAATTAGGAAATAGAGCATTTGGCCTCATTAAAGTTATCCTTCATGCACATAGATTATGAAACACACCTCCAGTCGGTGGTTGCTACCCCTCTACTTTTAATGAGAGTTATGAAGGCACAACACAATGATATTGACTGTAATTCTTTAAGTGTTTAATAGTCCATGGGGACTACATATAATGTATATTTGCAATGTGAGGAACACATCATTCCTTTTAGAGGATGCAAAATAGTATTAATGGTTGCCTAGAGTGATGTGATGCATCGGGATATGCATGTGGGTGTCATGGTGGATTCTCTGGATGAAGTAATAGGTTGAAGATGGGATTTACTATTGATATAAAAGGTGTGTGCTTGTTTAATCATGTTTTTTTGGTTTTTCAGTACACCATGTCAAGCCCCAATACATGGAAGGGATTGCTCTTTTCTTCCTTGGGGTGTTAAGAGGGGAAAGATAAGGGACAATGAAGGAAGTCATGATGGTTTTATCGCATGATTCTAGGGGACATGGTACCATCTGGGTGATCATTAACCAACTCACCATGTACGGAGTCCCGTAAATGATAGTCTCAAATCTAGGAGCATTATTTTCATATCGGTTCTAGAAGGGATTTTAGGAGGCGTTCCAGACTCACCTACGCTTAAGCACTACTTTCCACATGCAGATAGACTACCAGATAGAGAAGACCATTCATGTACTAAAGGATACGATATGTATAGAACTGGATTTTCCATGTATTTTTATAATTATATAGAATTATTTCTAGCCTGTGCAACTTTACGGTGCCTGATTCCGAGGCCCGGTGTGTCCAGAATGAATTTCTGAACATTTTCAGGGTACGTTTTGTAAACGCGTGAGTGTCATTTTCTATCTTTTGAACTGGTTCTTGGATTAAAAATCTGAGGGCACCGTTAGATCCAGAATTCCTGGATTCTCTTATGGGTGAAAATATTTTAACTACAGTAGGTCTGTATATAATGTTATGTTTTGTGACTTCATAAATGAAATGAATTGAAATAATTTTATTATTTTATTTTATTTATTTTCCACCAACGGACAAGAGGAGTGTGGGACCTGTGATGTGTGTAGCCAATAAATGGATTAACCTATCAATATTGTGTAACGATGTTGTTGGGGAACTGGGAAGGTTCCTGATTACTGATCCCCCATTAATTCCCAATGTCGTTACTTACTCTCCCCCTCTCCTATTTATATGGAGCTTGGAGAGAGGTTTCTGCATAGCTTCAACAAACAACAATGTGATGAAGGCGTGCCGTGATGCAGAACCCATAGGAAATGGAGTCGATCCCAGCTGTAGGTTAAGGGTGATACCAATCCACGAACCAAAGGACGATGTGCATGAGACGTCGTTGGAAACATATTGTGGGAACGATGATCCTTGATCCACCTTCAAGCACCGACGTTCTCTAATGGGTTTATGTTGTAGGGGTATTGATTCTCATTTATATCAAGTAATTTTATGATTCATTTATCACCCCTCATGTTACGAGCTAATGCAGTGGGCATTGGCCTAACGAACCTAGCCAATACCCTCCTCTACATTGCAACACCCTTATGTTCTTTGTGGAATACAGCCAGTGTGGTGACACCGACTGGAAACGAAGAAGGTGTGTGTCGACACACGCCAAAAGAGGATGATGTGGCACAAATCCACGGTAGTCATCAGAACAGCTGACATCAGCCTGTTGTGATGGAGGTGCAGCGTGTCGTCGCACCATGCCAGTGAGCAAGGGGTCGTGGCCTATCGCCCAAGACGATTGAAGGAGGCGGACGAAACCTCAGCAAATCGCAAAATAAGAGGCAACATGACCAGTGCGCCATCGATGAATGAGGAGGGGGATCAACAAAAACTACATTGGTGAGAAGAATCCGGAGATGAAGCCACGAAATAGGTAGAACTCGTGCCTCCGGATGGTTCCTCGACGACTGGGCGGTGGCCACGTGGCGCCACCGTTTCATGAAACCGAAATGCCTCTAGGTCGTTCAAGATACAAGAGGGAACGTTTCAACCCTTGACCTCTCGGGCAATCAATGGCCGAACCGCCCCTAGAGGGAAGCTCCCTATGCGTTCGGGATGCCCCTTGTGATCTGCACGCTACGTAGTTGGGCCGCACCTTACGCGGCTGGGTCGATCCCTTGTCGGGCACCCTTTGCGGGCTGCCCCCCTTTCTGGTCAGGTCATCCCCATGTGGGCCTCCCATTATGGTTCACCCCCATGCAGTCTGGGCCGAACCTAGGCCTAGCGTGCAGATCCCACCACGGACCGGCCTAGACCATGTTGGGCCGGGTTGGTCCGACCAGGTCGGGCCGGACCCGGGCCCAATCGGGCCCAGAAACTCATAGAGGGCCATATCAAGAGAAGCAGATTTCCATTTGATGAACCATTTGTGGTGTTGGGATCCTTGTATTGATAAGGTCTTGTTTGTATACTCCTCTTGCTTTTTTGAGACTATTAGAGTATGGCTGGGTTGGATCAAACTCGAATCCAACCGGGCCACCAGAACAAAGATGCTTATAACTCACAGACCTGACATCTGATTGGCGCACCGTATGTCACGTTGGAACCCTTAGGACATGACCGTCCTTCGGGTTACTCCATTATGCAGCATATTAGCAGTCTAGGTATGACCGATATCTCGAGATCAGATTCTACGGAACTCGAGTGCAATGAGTGCATGGAATCCTGTAGATGGCATTGAGACGTAGGTTGGAGACTAATCATACGGAGGTTAGTTTCGAGTGATCCTATGTACGTTATCACTGATAATATGTGGGTAAAATCCTATGTGGGTTCTCGCTCAGTGATCTTGTGTGGTTCAGTGCATACCAATCATGTGTGGGTCAGATCTAGTGTGGGTTAGTTCTCAGCGATCTTTTGTGGGGATGTGCATACCGATCCTCCGCGGCTCAGATCCTCTGTGAGTCATTGTGTGGGATAGTTACCTATCAATATTGGGTGGGTAAATGTAGGGGTTTGTTACCTATCGATCCTATGAGGTTCAGTGTTTTTAGTAACCTATTGATCATATGTGGGTTAGACTCCATATGGTCATAAGAAGTTCCTCTTGAATGAATAAAATGATCTAGCATCATGACTAATCATCTATACTTCTATACTTCACTTAAAACCTGGTTTGAGTTGAGTCTCTGTTTAAACTATGTCTTTTAACTGTGTGGTAATTCCTATCTTTGTGGTGTTACCTTTGTCATATTCTTCCCTCATGTATGATATGATAATAACTTGATAACGTAGGTATATGTATAGGTATATACCTATGTAGGGTTGAAGTCCGGCTTTGTGTATTTTCATTCGTGGAACTTTAGGATACCTAAGGGGTTTCGTGGTCTATACTGAGTATCATTATACTCAAACCTACATGGGCTTCACCCACACCTAGTTGTGTCTTGTATAGATGACCTACATCATTGATCGAGGCTGAGGGATCCCGGACTGGTCAGTGCTCGGATGGGGACCATTTGGTGTGATGTGACACATGGACTATTGATCGTGAGTTGTACCAACCCTTTAGGTTGGATCCACGGTGGAAGATCCAGGAGCTACTTTTCACATCTCATATATTTTAACTTTTTAGTAGTACTTGTTCTTTTCGAGTTGGGCTTGTATTCTGCCACCTTTACATTTAATACTCTTTTACTATAGGATTTTACTTTGTTTTTTCTTCTTGTTGCATTCAACTCTATGTGTTTGTACAAGTTTAAAGGCAGTGCCTTCCTGTTATAGGGATATTCCTTTCCAGTTCTATTCACTAGCCCCCAGCCTATGGAAGGAGAGCTTGGGATAGTCATGGCATGGGCCTCGGGGGACAGGTCGTTGCAAATTTGTATCAAAGGGGAAGTACGAAACTAAAGCCAGTCTCAGAGACTTGGGCGTGAAAAATGTTTTGAGATGAGGAAGTGATTGGGATATATTAATCTGTAGTGAAATAGACGTGGAAGTAGAGCTTGTATAGCTGAATGACGTGGTATAAATTTCAACATGTTACAACCACTACACCTATGTGGTCCCCATCAGACTTAGGGAGCTGGAGGACAGGGGAAGGTAGTAGCTGCATACATTCAATGAGTGTGACCCAAGGGCTCCAATAATGATTAGAGGTGTGGTCTTTGTCTTCTACCAGCTGCCATATTAATAGGCATAGAAACTAATCATTCCACCCTTCCACAAATCTTGTTCAAGACCCAGATTTTCCAGTTAAACCATTGACATGACCCTTACGTCTGGATATACCATTGGGAGGAGACTCAAAAATAACACATTTGCTGATGGTGTGATCTAAAACTTGAGGTGAGTGTTTTGGTTGGAACCTATTGGTGGCATTTTTTGGGGCCATACGACTTTTATGTTTGTTATGGACTAGACATCCACTGTTCAAACTCAGATTGACTGTATTAGGAAAAAAGGTTGTGGTTTATATACAATGTAGGAATAGATTTTTCCTGGGTCGGTGAAAAAGGAAACCCAGTATGCACATGATTAACTTATGAATTGGATGGTGCAACCAATTACTCCTTATTAATCCAACCTTACCATCATGGTAGTAGATGCACTCAGTAGGAGGTATTGTCTACAACTGTGGAGTGAGGTGTCAAAGTAGGTAGTCGTGTTGCGGATATCCTACATAGATAAAGATGAAGCAGCTTACCTCTAGTATATGACTGTCACTCCCCTAATTCTTCAGCGAATTCTGGAGGCACATCTTGGGGACGTTGACTATAGGGCCTGATGTACTCAGATATCATCAGAACGGACCGTTGAAGGATTTTCTAAAGGTGGGGAGCAGGTCAGCATCTTCAGTGGATGCACCATGGTACCAGTGACGCTTCAGGAGGAGATGTTGAGGAAGAGTATGTATTCTTATGGGTCTCACCCTGATGTGGACTATATAGATTTGGTCGAGGCAGCAAGTTATCACCAAGGTTTATCATACCATTTTTGATACCTCGGAGGATAGGTGAGGTGGCATACCGCTTGCACTTCCACCGCAGTTGGATATGGTGCACGACGTCTTCCACGTATCCCAACTAAGGATATACGTGCATGACCCATCTCACTTCATCTACCATAGAGAGATGGACTTTGATGATGGGGTGACATTTATGGAGGATCTGGTAGAGATTGAGGATCGACAGGAGCGAGTCCTTTATATTTGATCAATCACTCTGGTGCACGTTCTCCAATAGCATGGGAACCTCTCAGAGATCACATGGGAGAAGGATGCTCAGATTCATGATTAGTACCCCGCACTGTTCCCTTTGTCTATGTTATGGTTTTCAGGGAAAAAAGCCCTATGGTGAGAAGAATGTAATGACCCAGATTTTCCATGTCATTATTTTAATTATTAGGAATTATTATGAGTCAGCAAAAACTGAAGACACCGGATTCTGAGGCCCGGCGTGCCCATAATGAATTTCTGAACATTTTGATGGCACTATTGTTAAACGCATGAGAATCATTTTCTAACTTTTGAACCAGTGCTCAGATTAAAAGTATGTGGGAACCATTGAATCGGTAGTTCCATGATTCGCTTGTGAGAGACTTTACATTAACCGTTGGAGGGCTAGAGAAAAAGTTATTTTTTGTGACTTTTTAAAAGAAAATAAATAAATAAATTTTATTATTTTATTTTCTTTCTTCTTAAGCAATGGAAAAGCGAGGTGTGGGACCCACGATGCATCAAGCTAATAAATGTCATGACATAATAGTGTTTATTAATGAAATCATTGGGTAATTAAAATGGTTCTCAATTAATGCACCCCCATTAATTCCTCAGGTCTCTACTTACCCTCCCTCACTCCTTTTTATATGGACCATTATGAGAGATGTCAGCACGACTTCACCAAGAAAAGAAGTGCTGAAGGAGTGTCGTGCCACCGATCACTTAGAATAGAAAGCTGATCCCAGTGGGAGATGATGGGTGATAATAAACCACGAACTGAAGGACAACGTGCAAGCGGCGTCATTGGAAACCTATTGCAGGATTGAAGATAACTGATCCTTTTTCAAGCACATACATTCCCCAAAAGGTTTACAATATATCGGTTTTGATTTTTGTTTATTTAATGTGATTTTAGAAACCCTTTATCCTCCATCATGTTATGAGCTAACGTGGAGGGAGTGGGCCTAACGAACGGGCCCCAGACCCTCTACAACTTTTCCACACCCTTGCGTTATCCGTTGAATACCCCCTGCATGACGACACCGACCAGCTACAAAGAAGGAATGCACCAATGCACACTACATGAGGAGGTCATGGCACATTGTCGTGGCAGTCATCAGAACAGCCAACAATGGCTAGCTGCGGAGGTGGTGTGGCACGTCGTTATGTGCCGCCTGCGAGAAAGGGGCCATGATGATCAGAGGAGGTAGCCAACACTTCATTATTCCATGAAAGGAGATGTGGCATGACAAAATAGTCACCAGTTAGTGGGGAGGTGGTGTGGCTAGCCCGCCGTTGATGAGAAGAAGTCGCAACTGAAGCCACGATGGAGGAAAAAACTATACCTCCGATGGGTGTTGCGGTTACCGGGGTGGCGCCCACATGGCACCACCATTTCACGAAACCGAATGGACATCATTCCATTTAAGATAATTGGGGGAACATTCCCCACCTTTTCTAGCTCAGGCAGACAATAGTTGGGCCGCCCCTGCTGGGCGGCACCCTATGCCGATGGGTAGTTCCCTATGCGGCCGAGCCACCCCCTTGTGGGGTGCCCTTTGCGGGGCCACCCTCCTCTCTGGCTGGGCCTCCATTTTTGGTCCTCCACCATTTCGGTCTGAGTTGGACATTGGACCAGCAAGCCAATTTCGCCGCGGCCCAGCCCAGACTGTGTCGGACCTGACCCGGGCCCCACCGGGCCCAAAACACATAAAGGGTAATATCTTGAGAACTGTATGTCCGATTGAAAATCTGACTGAAGTATTTGGATCCATGGATTGAGAAGATCCATTTAGTTTACTTCGTTCGATTTTTGGAGATAGTCGAGTTGTATCCAACCCGAATCCAACCAGACCCTGGGAACTAGATTGATTATAACTCCGAGATCAGGTGTCTGATTGACACAACGTATGTCGTGTTTGAACAATTATGATATTGAAGTAATTTGGGTTACTACTTTTTAGAGCTTAGTGGTGGTCCATGTATGGATGATATCTCAAGATAATATTCTAATAAAATCGAGTGCACCAGGTACGAGGAATCTAGTGGCTGGTAGTGAGGTGGAGGTCAGAGATAGATCATACATAGGTTAGTACTAAGAGATCTTCTGTGGGTCAGTATTGATCCTTTGTGGATCAGATTCAATGTGAGTCAGTGCTTAGTGACCTGGTACGGGTTAGCGTATACCGATCGGTTGTGGGTAAGATCATGTGTGGGTTAGTGCTCAGCGATCATGTGTGGGTCAGTGCATACCGACAATGTGTGGGTAAGATCCATTTTGGGTCATAGTGGGGGTTACTTACATATTATCCTGCATGGGTCTGGTCCTCTGTGAGTTATTGGGGGTTATTTACCTATATATCCTCTGTTTTTCAAACTCTGTATGGTCAGAATCAGTTCCTCATGATAGAATAAGATGATCTAGCTTCGCGACTAATCATTTTTACTTTTATACTTCACTGAAAACCTAGTTTGAGATGGGACTCTATTGGAACTATTTATTTTATCTGTGTGGTGATTCCTATCTTTGTGGTGATACATTTTTGGTATTCTTCCCTCATGTATGAGATGAGTATATCATGATATCTTAGTTATATGTATGGGCATATACCTTAGTAGGGTTGACATCTTGCTTTGTGTTTTTTTACTTTGTGGAAATTTAGAAGACTTATGGGGTCTCAGTGTCCCTACTAAGTATCGTTATACTCACCCATGTATGGGCTTCGCCCACACTGGGTTGTGTCTTCTGTAGATGACGTACATCATTGACCGAGGCTATGGGAGCCAGGACTGGACAGTGATCGAAGGTGTACCATTTGGCATGACGTGACGTAGGGACTACTGATTGTGATCTATGAATACCCTTTATGTAGGATTCATGGTGGATGATCCATGAGCTTCTTTTAAATTTTCAACAGTTTTTAATTTTTATTCATACTTGTACTTTTCTTGTTGGGATCGTATTCCAACCCCTTAACTTTGAGCTTTCTTTTTCTTGAACAGTTTACATTGTATTTTCATCTTGTTGCATTCTACTTTTTGTGTTTGTGCGGTTTTTAAGGCAATGACTTCCCATTATTGGGATACGCCTTTCCGTTGTGAGTCAACATCCCCTCGCTTATGAAAGGCAGGCTTGGGGTAGTCATGACAGGATCCTCGGGGGATGGGGCATGGAACGATACATGATTAAATAAACAATTTTGGATACACTTGGGAGGATCACCATCCTATGGATGTGATTTCAAACAGCAATAGATACCACTCAACCATATGTATGTAACCATTTGAGGTAGTGTACGAGCTACCCTACAGTTTTCCACATAGTTGGACTGACCCCGGAGAGTCAGCGCTCATGGGCCTGAATATGGTTCAGGATACTATAAAAAAGGTAAATGGCATCCAGGAGTGGATGAAGAATCCATAGAGCTGTCTGAATTCTTATGTTGATATCCAATAGATACCACTGGTGTTCAATGATGGAGACCATTATTTTCTTCAGGTCTCTCCTCAATGTGTGATATTGAGATTTGACTAGTGCGATCTAGACGTTAACAACGAGGATACTTTTTCGGATTTTCCATTGATGATCGAGGATCAACATGAGTGGACCCTCCATAAGAGATCGATTATTGTAGAGCACATTTAGTGGTGGCACCTAAATACCTAGGAGAGAACATGGGAGCGAGATGATCTGGGTTGTGTTAGTACCCTCATCTATTTCGGAATCCCTTTCTATGGATTTCAGGGACGTAAATCCTTGAGGTGGGGAAAATTTAATGACTCAGATTTTCAATATTTTTTTATAATATTGCTAGAAAACATTCTAGATCATGATCCTAGATGGCATTTGATTCTGAGGCCCGGGGTGCCAAGAATGGCCCATCAAAAAATGGTATGTTTTTAAATAATGTGTGTGAGTGGTTTTCCTGAGAAGTGTAATAACTTCTAAATTGGTGGAAAATTAAAAAATAGAGGGAATCATGGCATTTAGGATGTTGGGTTTACCATAGGCGTGACTTAACATTAGTCGAAAATGGCCTCTAGTGAGAAACCATAAAAGGAATAACGTTAATTAAAATAATTAAATAAAATTATTTTATTTTTCAAATAATTATAACTCATGAGCGGTGACATAGATTGTAAATATGAGAACATTGTTCATCTCATGATGGCGTACATTCCATAATAGGAACAAAGCATTGACTTCCATGGGTAAACTGTGGAAAATAGTTTTTGGAATGTGACTATAAATAAAATAATAAAATAATAATTAATTTTTTTCCAAATCCTATAACAAATAAATAGTAACTTTGATTGGAAATCCATGAGTATTGTTGAGCTCGTGAGTGTATGATTTCCATAGGTAGGGCCTAACATCGACGAGAGTGGGTTGAGGGTAAAATTTAATTATTGGGAATTTTAATTAAAAATAATGTAAATCTATGGAAGTTTATTTTATTCAAAGAGAATTTTTCACTGCAAGGAAATGACAAGAGAGCTGTTTCAATTAAGAAGGAAATATGGTAACAAAATTTCAACTCAAGAATAACAAAAAAGTTGTTTCTAAAATGATATTGTGTAACTACATAGTGACTCAATGTAATACACATGCTGAAATGTGTTTCCTCCATTAATTGATAATCTGAGCTTTATGATCTAGAACTGTGATGGGAGATTTCTCTGAGGCTTGGGTAAAATTCTGTTTGTGAGTAAAGAACGTTGATGAATGAAGAATCCCCAATGAGAATAGATCTCATATCAAGGGTTGATAAGATGATGAATCATGATGTCTCTAAATGGATCACCAATGATGATTGTACCCCATTGTCTACTAATCATGTTTTCCCAGTAGGAGTTGTTACTTTAAATTTGTTTTCCCAATCATGATTTCGACATCAAGAATGTGTATCAACCCATTAACAAGATGACCAGCGACATGATCATTCTTTCTAGAGGTTTTGATTTCAAGATTATTTTTGAAAAAATGATTTTTTTATGTTTATGTTATATTTAACTTTCTAATGGATCAGATTGATCAAGGAACGAACAAACAACCAATGAGCATTCCTCAAGTTTCTTTTTGTGGTTTTCTACCCCATGTTCGTCATGTTATTTTCATGAAGAATAATGATTGATCATTGTGAAATTGTTTCCTGGAACAATGAAATGACATCATAGATCTTGGATTGACACGACATGATGATAGTGAGATGACGATGGTGGTGATTTGATCGATGTGGTGCGGGATATATCCCATGAAAATGGATTCACACCATAAAGGGATTATATCATGGTTTTCAACACCTATACAAGGATAGCACAACTCGAGGAATCTAGGATGTCTTCCAGATCATAGAACAGACAACTAGATCATGTCTGGTGGCCTGTAGAAGGGCCTCTGGCACAACGACGCACGTGGCGGCCGCATGCCGGACCGTGGAGGTGGTCGAATTCTGAAAGGCCTTGGTAGTCACATGCCAAACATTAGTGGCAGTTGTATTATAGATATTAGAGGTGGCGGGCTGCGTTCTAGACGAAGGAGGTGGTGTTCCATAGTGGTGGAATAAATACCCATTTCTTCATGGCTGATAGTGTAAAGGAGGTCATGGCATTGGTTAATGGTGGGGTCATCAAGACCGGTGCCACATGCTACGGTCTGGATCTAAGTCTACCAGAGCTGACCACATGGCACAGAGTGGATGAGGAATACCATCATATCCTCAGAGTTGAACTGGCCCATGTCAGAGCGGTCCGGGATGTATCTTGTGGGTTGGCCCTGGCAGGTCCTAGCACCATTGGTCGTGCAGGGTTGTAGCCAATAGGGCCCAATGAACCAGTTTAGAACCAGGTCTTTTCAACCCATCATGGACCCACCAGACCCAAACCCAACTGGGCCCTTTTCAATAAAATGACCATAACATCAAAATTAGGAGTCTGATTGATGAGTCATTTACGACAGTTGGCCCCTCGGGATGAGACAATCCTTTTGAAAAACAATGTGGGAGGTTTGTGTAATTTTAAATACAACTGGAGTCTTGAGGAGTTGATTCTCCCTAAATCAAGAATTATACAAGTAGACCATAGTGGTCAATCAGACGAGTGGACCTTAGTGTCCCAACAAATGAGCGGACCTCATTTTCCCAGTAAAAGAGTAAACTTTAATGGCCCGACAGATGAGTAAACCACATGGGCCTAATAAAAAAGAAGACATCAGAGGCCCAATAGATGAGAAGACTTCAGGGGCCTAGAAGATGATCAGACCTCAGTGGCCTAGAAAAATAATGGACCTCAGTGACCCCAAAGACGAGCATACATTAGTGGCCAAGAATACCACAGTGACTCATTAGGGACGAGTCACTCGATAGTACAATATGTTCAGCATTATGATTTATTTATTTTATTTCTATATATTTGTTTATATTTTTGTGAGCTGACTCTAGTGACCTTTTTTATTGTGCTTCTTAGAGGAAACACTTAGTGTACATCTTGGATAGTCTTATTTTAGTATTACTTTTGTTTATAACTTTCTCATTTGGGGTCCCTAGAGATTATTGTTTTTCTCACCCATGCATGGGATTTTCCCACACGTGTCATGTATTGGGAATATGATTGAGGCTTTAACGGTGTCCTTGGTTTCCCAGGAAAGGTGGTTCTTAGAGTGACATGACACACAATATGTCAATATGTGACATCAGACATCTATTTTTGAACCTACCCTTTAGGTAGGTTCTTCTGTGGAGGAGTTCCAAAGACCTATACCACTACTTTTTTATCTTTCTAGTATGCTTTAATTCTGGATTTTTTAACCTTCATTTTTCTATTTCCATACCTTCTGTTTTTTACTTAGTGTATTCGCCTTCTAGAATCTTTGGATTGGAGTTGTGTGCTTGTATACAAGTACATCGGCAAATGCCTCGCATTTGATTAGGATAGGCCTACCCGATTCTATTCATGATCCCTTGCCTTATAGGGGGGAGGCTTGGGGTAGTCACAGCATGGGCCCTAGGGATGGTTCAAGATAATAAACAACCTCTTACCTCGATTCCACATGATTTTATACTCTACAACCATAAAAGTCATAGAGAAATAGAGTGTATGTGACTAGAATCACCAATGGTATCTTATGGTTATAGATCCAAAGTAATAGGTTATTAAAAGAGAAGATACAATGTTCTTTGGATCAAAGAAACAAATTTTATGATTAATTAATACACCATGAATATTTTATTTAAACTATTTTTCAAAACATGGGATATCCTTTCATTCATCTAGGTACTATCAAAAATAATTTTCCAGGAAATGTATCATGGTTCCCTCAAATGATGTGGAAAACAAGTTATTCCCACTGTCTATCTCCATACATAATGAAAGAATTTTGGGGGTTATCCATATGATTTCCACAAATGGCATGCCAACCTTGTGTCCCCTTAGTAGACTCAAACAATGTCCAAAACCAACTAAAATTTTTCTAATCCTTCACCCAAGATAACTATAACTCATTAAACATAATAATAAGTTGATAATAATTCATAAACTACCTAAGAAACAGTAACTTGTTATACTACCCATTTATGAAAACCAAAATGGTTTTTTTTTAAAATAAAATTTAATATGAATAAATCGTCACATGAATATGTAATACAGAAATATCTAAAAAATCAACCATAAAATCCATAGTTTAAATAAAATATATACTTATATAACTATCCATGAGACTCCTTGTTATACGCTTGAAAAAATAGAGACATAATTATAAAAAATATTAAATCACATATTATTCCAAAATCAACATACCATTTTTCTCTATGAAACATTAATCACTCAGAGTATCTAACAATATCTACTCCCTACTAATGTATTAATAAAAATATACTAATGTTATAACATCCCTACCTCCCTCACTAGGGACATTAACTAGACCAATGATTCAATTTGACCTCAGGGGATCCTCTTTATAGAACAATGGTTGATGACTAACATCAAAGGACTAAGGTAATTCCATGGAGATATTGTACTCCCCTATTAGACTTAATAATATAACTAAAAATAAACCAAAAATCCAGAAAATAATTAACTGTAAATGTATACATGAATAAATAAACTTTCAAATAAATAATAATAATAACAAAGGGGTATATAAATACATTATATTGATTGCCCCCTTGCCAATTTCATAGTCAAATAAATTATAAAAAATAATAATAAAACCTATGGATAAACTATAGATCTAACCCATTAATCTTCCCAGTCAAAAGAGAACATCCAAGATAACTAGATCAATAATCTAAAACTCATGGTCTCAAAAAAAACTATACCTGTAACATGTGAAATCTTCATAGGTTCCCAAGTTACATTGTCACTTGAGTATTTTTTGAGTCCATAACTTCTTACACCACCCCAAACATGGCCCCATAAATAGAACTTAAATTTAATGAAATTTATATCATTCATAATCATAATAAATAAATAAACAATCAAACATAAATAAGCATTACTACAGGAACATAGATTCCAAAGTGACACAAGAGGATGGTTATACCTACCTCAGCCAGCAGTATCTCTCTAAAAGTGAAACACCAAGATAGTTTATGATATATATCTCATTATGTATATTAAATTTCTTTTATAATTGTATTTAAAAGAAACATCGTGTTTAAACTAAAAATGACAAAATATTTAATTATAATTATTTAATGTGATAATTATCACCTCCCTACTAGATTGGTGGGTATTAATAGAACAAAAAAAATTATGAAAAATTATTTTATGTAAAAATAATTGGAATCATTATTCGGGAAAGGATATATATTTTTTTAAAAATATTTTGTTTGGGAAATTTTCAAATTTAAATTATATTAATAACATTTTATTGAATATTTTTATTTTTTTAGAAAATATACTATATAAAATATATTAACATTCAAATAAATTTTTTTATTGGTTGAGGGATTAGAATAAAGTCAATTTATGATTAAAATTACATTTTCTCAAAAAATTGTCTTTATTTCATTCATGGGTAAATATTATAACGATTTTCCTCCAATTTTGTTATTTCTGATTAACAATATTTATCATTTTTTAGATCTTCACATAATTATTGTCTTCGGATATATGTTATGAAAATTTATGAAAATATTCTATTCTAATAAAGAGTGAAGAATACATATTTTAAAAGAAAAACTATAAATTTTATAAGATTATTAAAATGTAATCATGAATTCATAAATTTAAAAACATTTGGATGAACCAAATATATGTTTACCAGAAATAAGATTTATATAAAGACATTATTTTAAATTTTGGAACCCAATATTGATGTTTTGGAAAATATGTTATATTTTAATCTTTTTAAATATAATTTTTTGGGCTCCATATTTAATGGTATGGCTAGATGGTGTAACTCAATTTCGGATTCATAAAATAGTATAGTAACCTTCCATTAATTATAATATAGTTAAAAATTCATATGATTATAACTATTTACTTAATTTCAATGTTAAACTATTTTTACACTTAAATTGGGTTTTCTATTAAAAACAATTTGTAGGGATCGATGTTTTTTGGATAATAGTGAATAAATATACAAAATCAGTACCTTTTATAACCATAAAACATTACATGACACTTGAAAAAAATTATAGTATATACATTATGTATTTTTCATGTATCTAAGGATTAATAAATTCTTTCATTTCTAATTAGGATGAAATAACTACTTCGAAGTTCTAGAGAATCATTCCTCAAGATTTTATTATTGTGTTGAACATTTGATAATTATATCTTCCTATGATTGATGATCAGTCTAGGTCAACCATTGAAAGCATATAATATATTTTGAGAGTATTTGATATTTAATTTCATTGGTAGTTGAGATCAAAACCTTTCTTTGGTCTGGTATTCTAAAAATAATAACATTCACTCATTAAATAAATGGGTGATTGTAATTATGAATATGAAGTGAAGGACTCAATTTAGATGGGTTGATGTTATGGAACAAATATATTGTAAACTAACATAGATGAGTAAATATTATATATTTTCATAGCCATTCAGAATCAAATCATGGAAAATCAAATTTGATAAAAAATTTATGCTGATAATCATCGGGGAGATCTAATGTTCGATGTTGGTGGAAATATATTCCAATGAATATAAATATGAAAGAAAATATTGATATTCTAAATGAGTTAAATATTATCCCAATATATATTTTCTATAATATATTATTGATAAAATTAGTATGTATTATTATCAATTGAAACTTCCACTGAATCTCTCTCATGTTCACAATGTCTTCCATGTATCTTTCTAGAGGAAATACATAATAGATCCATCACATGCATTAAACTGAGAGGTCATACCAAAATGGATTTATATCACTTTTCATGAACAAATAATGGAGACTCTTTATCAAATAGATAATGAAATTTGACATAAGACCACTCTCATGATAATTGTTTTTTTGAACCCCCCAATTTTGTGGAACATATAATCAAACCTGAAGATGTGATGAGGAAAAAAGTATCCTTATTTTTTTATGTTAGAGTGGTGTTATTTTGATGGTTAAATTGTTAAAAATGTTATTATAACACCCCGAGATTTTATGAGATATATTATTTTTAATTTATTTGATCTTCTATTATAAACGACACCAAGAAGAGCTTGTACTATATGAAACACTGAATTATATTGCAGTATACACAACACTATTCTAGGATTTCATTACACACAATTGCGACCTTCCTCGATAGCTTGCGTTGTACGCAATCTCGAGTTTCACTAAACAACGATATGCTATTAAAATATTATTAAAACTAGCCATTATGAATAGTAATACCCACTTTTAGAAATTTTGCAAATTTTTATTTTCAAAAAGGACTTCATTTTTGGATTCAGAATATCGAAATTTTCCTAGGGTGAAATTTTGGTATTATTCTGAAAACTTTCAATTTTTGATGAATAGTGAAAACACTGGGTTACTATTTAAAAACCAAATTTTTATTTATATAATTATTTATTTTATTTAAATTTATTTTATGTCAAAATTGATACATAATACCTATATATGTTCAATGAAATTCATTGGAGACATTTTATAATAATTTTAGATATATAAAAATTTTATTGAACTTTTCACCGTCTTTTACCCACCTCCTAGGAGAATTTAAAAATTTACATAAAACTTAATTTTACCGCTTATGTGAGTGGAATTTCGAAAATCCCAGAGACACTGTTAATATCAAGGACTAAAATTTGGTTCAATGGGACGAAAATAATTTTTGTTGAATAGAAACGTTTAACTTTTTTTACCACAGTTCAAAGTAATTTGGGTAATTAAGGGTAAAAATGATATTATTATTACAATAAAACAAGTGATAATTCTATTGGATAAGTTTAATTCGACCAAAAACAACCTTAAGAATAAAATATTCCCATTTAGGCCCACTTGGATTAGATTAGGACATTTATTATTAATTTATTTAAAGAAGGGTTAAAATAGTTAAAATCACAGTTTAATAAGTAATTCATTTTTTATATATGGTTATACATAAGATAAATTCTACTATAAATATTAATTAGAAATATAAAAATATTTCCTACGTAATGGAATTTTATTTATAATTTTTAGACATTATATATTTTACTTTATTTATGACACAATGGTGATGCATTAATAACCAAAATAATGAAAAATTAAAATAATTGATATTATAAATACCCAAGTAAATGTAATATGAGACTTTTTATGAATTAACATAATTTTATCAGTTAATATGACATATTATTATTAATTTTATTAACTTTATTATAACTAATCATTCTGTTATGACTTTCACAAAAATCAATTACCAAATAGTGTCAAAATTTACATAAAATAGTTTTTAAAACAAATATTATATTATTAATTGTTATTTTATTCCTAAAAATCTAAGTATTGTAAAAATGACTTAGATAAGGTTATATATATTAATAATAAACAACTTGGGGTTCGTTGGGCTTGTTATAGTAAGTTTATTAACCTTATAGTGTAAGAAAACAAGAAGACATGGTAAAAGTAAAATTATTTAACTTAGAGTTCAATCTAAATGATGAGATTAAAATAGTAACCTAAACATGTCTAAAATCTATTGGATGAGATTATTTAGACCCATACCCACCTTATCTTATAAATAAATTAATTTGGAGCTATTAAAAACCGAATATGACTTTATAATAAAATAATATTTTTAGTTTTTTCAAAGGTGCCCCTCTCCTCCCTTGTAAAAAGGGCACCCCTTCCCTCTTCTCTTCACACCCTTTTGAGCCTTGAAGCTCGGCCAACCCCTACCCATTTCTCTTCTCCACTTACCTAGAAACATTCTGGAGGTTCTGGTCTTCTCAAAACACCAACTCTACTTCCTTAAGATAAGGCTTAAAAGAGGTGCGTCGAAGAAGAGGTAATTTGTTCTTTCGATTCACTCAAGTTTCTTTCTTCTTCAACTTCATCTTATTTAGTTGTTTCATTATAAAGTAATAACATAAGTATCACTCATATACTGATATTTTATTATGAATTGGAAACAACCATATTTCACCTTCTATCCATCCTACGGAAAACGAAATCACCACGTGTGCGTACGTACGGAATACCGTCTCCACGCCGTGCTGTAATCAGTTTTTCCACCACCACCTTACATGGATGGGTATAATGGTGTAAATAAATAACTATATATGGTTATTGTAAAGTGATATTGATTCTGTAATATTATACATACACTTCAATACAATTCCATGATCATGGGAATGATATCATCGCTCGTGCATACATACAGACTACCGTCTCCACGAACGCGATGAGATTCATTTTCCATGATTAACCATTCAAGAATGATTATAAAGTATATATGCTAATAATGAAATATATGACATAATGAATATACTGTATTTATGTATACATATATATATATATATCATCTACTTACTTCCATTCAATTGAAAAAAGAAAGGAAAACAACGTTCATGCGTACGTACGGTCTACCGTCTCCATGAACGGTGTGTTTCATTTCATTTATCTATCTATTATATATATATAATGAATATATATGATATATAAATCATGTTTTACATTATTTAAGTAATTAAATTATGATATATTTAATAATAATATCAAGAAAAACAAGTCCAAACATGTACGATAAAAGAATCAATTTTACCCAAAACACTAGTTTATCATGGAATTGACAAATGAACGGGTAATATAAATACCTAAGTGAACCATATATGATATGAAAAAATGAAAATGATTCTTTAATAAGTCAATGACATTATTTAAATCATTATATAGGAGGTTTGGATACATACGAAGCATATCGGACATAAGGTAAGGGATAACTTTTCCAATCTTGTTCTTATCCGAGATTGTTTATTCGTAAGTATTTACTGGGGTTATTGTTCTCATACATTTCCATGTTTCCTAAAAATGGTTTCATGTATGTTTAATGTCCTTTTTACCCATTTTTTACTTTTTATACATGGTATGTAAGGAATCTTTCTTTTATGAGGTACTTTTTGACTTTTCCGGCAAAAGTACGAGAAGAAGTTTTTTAACTTATACGGCATGAAAGGATTTTTTTATGGTTTTATAATGTTTTATTTTCATGATGGTTCCTCCAAAATATTTCATGACTATTTTCAACAAAATACTTTTCTTTTAAAATTGCATGAAATTTTGTGAAAATAAAATGATTTTACAGAAGAAAAGATATTTTCCTTAAGAATTCATTTCAAGTGTTTTATCAAAACCATTTTTCATCTAAGATGACATTATTTTATATGTGTATGTTTCAAGTATCATGTCTCTATGATTTACATAGTTTCACATTACTTATTATGAAATGATATCCATTTCTTTTATATGGATTATGTGATGATGGGATGATGTTTATGAAACCCATTTTATTCGTTAGGTTATTATGAATGATGTATGTTTATTTTTAGGCACAAGTAAAAATGATTTCATTATGAGATGGGTGGGACCTATAACCCCCTCCAATGAATTGGGTAAAGTTTTATATCTCATGAGATAGACATGGCTGGAATGGTAAGTTAATCCGGTTTAGTGTTACAGGACTGAGACGAGGAGTGAACTTGATTCAGAAAGGGACTTTGTCCACTAAGATGGTCTTGGCAGCAATGCCTTGGCTACTATGGAAATCATATCATGTGCTTAATGTTTTTCCGCAATTAAATGTTTTATTTACATGCTATTTTATAATGATTGATGTTCCTTTATGATATATGCCTTACGTACTTCCAAGATTTATGTCTTTACTCAAGATTTTGATGTTTAGATTTTATGTTCAAGTTCTTGCATCCAAGTGATTATTGATTGTTTTATGTTTTATTTTTTTACCCTTACTTAAAATTTGAGCTCACCCTTTTTATGTTTTCTTTTCCCCAGGATATAAAGAAAGGTTTTAGGTAAGAAAAGCAAAAGGGGAAGATATTTATGGGAGATTTTGAAGATCCTTTACCATGATTAGAAGATTTAGTTCCGAGTTTCCAAAGACACTAAACTAATACTGTCTTTGGGCGTCTGTTTTTGTCATGTATTAAGTATTCCGCAAAATTAATGTAATGTCCATGTACGTCAAGTTTCGGGTCTCTACAGTTGGTATGAGAGCAAAGGTTTAGTCAACCTTTGGAAACTAGGATGTGAAAACGTTAGTGATATCCCTAGAGATATTTCTATGGTATGTCTAGGGATTTCCCTAAGGATAAGTATACGTATAGGATATAGTCCTAGAACTACGGTAATGATCTTAGTATTAAACCTAAGATGTTAGATATTGAGGGTACTCCCCCTTTATTATGTTGTTTTCCCAAGCATGATTTTTCCCTCTCATAGTATTCTTTTTGGGTTTTAGAAAATGGTTGGAAACAGGAAGATTCACGATAATGTTGGATATGAAGGAAAATGGAATGATATTCTTCATGAGCAACCAAATGAAACGGGATTTGTAAGTCCAAACATCGTTATTATGCCTAATCAGCAATCTCATAATATGATCAATAATATCAAATTTGGTAAGTTTCCCGACTCATATAATAAGAGAAATATGAGTTTCATGATGATCATAGAGGAAATAAAGTTCAATTTCCCTCATGTAAATCATGTGGGAAGAGGCATCTGAGAGATTGTTTCAAAGAAACTGGAAGATGCTTTGGGTGTGGAAAATAAGGAAAAAAAGCCAGTAAGTGAAAAGGAAAAGGTTCAGTTAACACCATGGACAATGATAATGGTATTTCTACGACCTCATCAATGATTAGATGTTTTAAATGTGGAATGTATGGGCATTATGCAAACCAATTCCCTAAGGGAAAATCTAATGAAGGGAATCAGCATGGTCATATGATTAGTATTTCTGTGGATGATGATGAAGAGACTACAAATGAAATATGATATGAAAGAAGTGTTGAAGATCATTCAATTGTTTAAGAAGGTAGTGGAATGATTGTATGTTTATCAAGAGTTATGTTGTATAGTTAATGGTACTATGGAATAAAGAATCATCTATGGATTGTTACACTATTGTTTTTCCTAAATTATTAGAAAGTATATGTTGAATAGTACCATTAACAATGAAAGGTTATTAATATATTTTTGGAATGTAGATGATATGCGCATAATGATATGTATGATTGTATTCATGATCTCATGACTGATATAAGGACTAAGTGATATTATGGTTTGAGTATAGAGAATTTTTGGGATTTTGGTATGTGGAAAGTGTTAAAATTTAACAACATTCTTATTTTTACTAAGGTTCAATGGGTATTAATTCTTCAAGAGAATACATGATTAAGGTATTCACATGTTTGTAATTTGACCAACAAGATATATCTTATGATATATGGGGGATAAATGATGGCATTCACGTGATTGTTATGGGTAATTTCAAGTAATAATTTCTTTTATAATATGAGCTTGGACTGAAGTATTTTAGATAAGCCTAACGATTGGAATGGATTATATAGGACATAAGTTATTATTATTTAAGGATAGAACTTTTTTTGATATTATTGATGCGATGCTATAGTAATGTAGTTTTAGAAAAAGGACAACCTGCAGGACGGGCGACAACCCATTGCATCGGACAAGGCTGTGGGAATCGTACCCACAACTGAAGTGCGACTGGCCATTTTCACCTACCACTGGCCTACAGGAAGTCCCTGAATAGTAGAAACTAGTTTTATTTTACTAAGAAGTATGATATATGACGTATAAGCTCATTTTTGGAATCATATATGATTAACCTCCCCATAGATGGACTTATTTATATTTGATAACTTTTTCTAACCTTTTGTTTGAAACAAGTGGAATGACCCATCATTCTATCACATGATCTGTTAACACTTCATGAATAACAAATTCAACTTTATTTCTTTAAGAGATGAAGTGGAAATTTTTCAAAGCATGAACAATAGTGAGATTGTACCAAAATCAAGCAAGTATTTCTTCTAATTCAAAATTTTCAACTTTAGGGAAATGATATTCAAAACCAATAATGTTGTCCTAGTGCTCTTATATCGGATGAATCAGATGGTACCTTAGATCATCACAAATTTATGGCTTTATGATTGATCGCTTTTTCATAGCCATGTTCTCTACCACTCTCCATCAGAACATAATGGTTAGATTTTTCTTCCATATTCATATTTCCACCTATGTCCTCCTTTATGGAAACCCAATGATGAGTTACTTTGAGTAATCGTTACATTTTATAGTTTATTTTTTAAAATTAAGTTTTAGTATTCCTTTTTACGAGGTGGGTTTCTATGAATCGTAAACAATTTATAACCCCGAAAAATTTCGTGGACAAAATTCAATTTAAGGGGGGTAGAATGTAACACCCCGAGATTTTATGAGATATATTATTTTTAATTTATTTGATCTTATATTATACACTACACCAAGATTATCTTGTACTATACGCAACACTGAATTTTCTTGCAGTATACGCAACACTATTATTGGATTTCATTACACGCAATCGCGACCTTCCTCGATAGCTTGCGTTGTACGCAATCTCGAGTTTCACTAAACAACGATATAATATTAAAATATTATTAAAACTAGCCGTTATGAATAGTAATACCCACTTTTTGAAATTTTTGTAAATTTTAATATTCAAAATGGACTTCATTTTTGGATTCGGAATATCGAAATTAGCTTAGGGTGAAATTTTGGTATTTTTATGAAAACTTTCAATTTTGGATGAATAGTGAAAACACTGGGTTACTATTTAAAAACCGAATTTTTATTTAAATAATTATTTATTTTATTTAAAATTATTTTAGGTCAAAATTGATACATAATACACATATAATTTTAATTCAATTCATTGGAGTCATTTTATAATAATTTTAGATATATAAAATTTTTATTGAACTTTTCACCGTCTTTTACCCACCTCCTATGAGAATTTGCAATTTTACATAAAACTTAATTTTACCGCTTATGTGAGTGGAATTTCTAAAATACAAGAGACATGGTTAATATCAAGGACTAATATATGGTTCAATGGGATGAAAATAATTTTTGGTGAATAGTAATGTTTAACTTTTTTTACCACGGTTCAAAGTAAATAGGGTAATTAAGGGTAAAAATGATATTATTATTACCCTAACACAAGTTATAAATCTATTGGATAAGTGTAATTCGACCAAAAACAACCTTATGAATAAAATATGACCATTTAGGCCCACTTGGATTATATTAGGACATTTATTATTAATTTATATAATGAAGGGTTAAAATAGTGAAAATCACAGTTTAATAACTAATTCATTTTTTATATAGGGTTATACATAAGATAAATTATACAATAAATTTTCATTAGAAATATAAAAAGATTTAATACCTAATTGTATTTTATTTATAATTTTTATTCATTAAATAATTTACATTATTTATGACACAATGGTGATGCAGTAATTACCTAAATAATGAAATATTAAAATAATTGATATTCTAAATACCCAAATAAATGAAATATGAGACTTTTTATGAATTAAACTTATTTTATAGGTTAATATGACATATTATTATTGATTTAATTAAATTTATTCTAACTATTCATTCTGTTATGATTTTCACAAAAATCAATTATCAAATAGTGTCAAAATTGACATAAAATAGTTTCTAAAACAAATATTATATTAATAATTGTTATTTTATTCCTAAAAATATACGGTTCACAAAAATGACTTAGATAATGTTATATATATTAATAATAAACGACTTGGGGTTCTTTTGGCTTGTTATAGTAAGTTTATTAACTTTATAGTGTAAGAAAACAAGAAGACATTTTAAAAGTAAAATTATTTAACTTAGAGTTAAATCTAAATGATAAGGTTAAAATATTAACCTAAACTTGTCTAAAATATATTATATGAGATTATTTCGACCCATCCCCACCTTCTCTTAGAAAAAAATCAATTTGTAGCTATTAAAAACCGAATATTACTTTATAATAAAATAATATTTTTAGTTTTTCCAATGGTGCACCTCTCCTCCCTTATAAAAAGGGCACCCCTTCCATCTTCTCTTCACACCCTTTTGAGCCTTGAAGCTCGGACAACACCTGCCCATTTCTCATCTACACTTCCCTAGCAACATTATGGAGGTTCAGGTCTTCAGAAAACACTAACTCTACTTCCTTACTAGAAGGCTTAAAGGAGGTGCGTCGAAGAAGAGGTAATCTCTTCTTTCGATTCTCTCAAGTATCTTTCTTCTTCAACTTCTTCTTATTTAGTTGTTTCATTATAAAGTAATAACATCAGTATCACTCATATACTGATATGTTATTATGAATTTTAAACAACCCTATTACACTTTCTAACCATAATATGGAAAAGGAAATCACCACGCGTGCGTACGTACAGAATACGGTGTCCACACCGTGGTGTAATCAGTTTTTCCACCACCACCTTACATGGATGTGTATAATGGTGTAAATAAATAACTATATATGGTTATTGTAAAGTGATATTTATTCTGTAATATTATACATAAACTTCAATACAATTCCATGATCATGGGAATGATATCATCGCTCGTGCGTACGTACGGACTACCTTCTCCACGAACGCGATGAGATTCATTTTCCATGATTAACCATTAAAGAATGATTATAAAGTATGTATAATAATAATGAAATATATGACATAATGAAGCTACTGTGTTTATTTATACATACATATATATATATATATCATCTACTTACTTCCATTCAAGTGAAAAAAGAAAGGAAAACAACATTCATGCGTACGTACGGTCTACCGTCTCCATGAACGGTGTGTTTCATTTAATTTATCTATATATTATATATATAATGAATATATATGATATATAAATCACTTTTTACATTCTGGAAGTAATTAAATCATGATATAAGTAATAATAATATCAAGAACAACAAGTCCAAACACATACGATAAAAGAAACAATTTTACCCAAAACAATACTTTAACATGGAATTGACAAATGAACGGGTAATATAAATACCTAAGTGAACCATATATGATATAAAACAATGAATATGATTCTATAATAAGTCAATGAAATTATTTAAATAATTATACAGGAGGTTAGGACACATACTAAGCATATCGGAAATAAGGTAAGGGATAACTTTTCCAATCTCGTTCTTATCTGAGATTGTTTATTCGTAAGTATTTACTGGGGTTATTGTTCTCATCCATGTCCATGTTTCCTAAAAATTGTTTCATGTATGTTTAATTTCCTTTTTACCCATTTTTTAATTTTACTACATGGTATGTATGGAATCTTTGTTTTACAAGGTAATTTTTGACTTTTCCTGAAAAAGTACGAGAAGAATGTTTTTTTAACTTATACGGCGTGAAAGGATTTTTTTACGGTTTTATAAAACCATATTTTCATGAAGCTTCCTCCAAAAGATTTCATGAATATTTTCAAAAAAATACTTTTCTTCAAAAATTTCATGACATTTTGTGAAAAGAAAATGATTTTGAAGAAGAAATGATATTTTCCTCAAGAATTCATTTCAAGTGTTTTATCAAAACCATTTTTCATATAAGATGACATTATTTCATATGTGTATGTTGCAAGTATCATGTCTCTATGATTTACATGGTTTCACTTTCCTTATTATGAAATTATATACATTTCTTGTATATGGATTATGTGATGATGTGATGATGTTTATGAAACCCATTTTATTCGTTCGGTTATTATGAATGATGTATGTTTTTTTTGTGGCACAAGTATGAATGATTTCATTATGAGATGGGTGGGACCTATATCTCCATCCAATGCATTGGGTAAAGATTTATATCTCATGAGATAGACATGGATGGAATGGTATGTTAATCTGGTTCAGTGTTACAGGACTGAAACGAGGAGTGAACTCGATTCAGAAAGGGACTTTGTCCACTAAGATGGTCTTGGCTGCAATGCCTTGGCTACTATGGCAATCATATCATGTGCTTAATGTTTTTCCATAATTACAAGTTTTATTTCCAAGATATTTTATCATGATTGATGTTAATTTATGATATATTCCTTACGTACTTCCAATATTTTTGTCTTTACTCAAGATTTTCATTTTTAGATTTTATGTTCAAGTTCTTGCATGAAAATGATTATGGATTGTTTTATGTTTTCTATGTTTACCCTTACTGAGCATTTGAGCTCACCTTTTTTATGATTTCTTTTCCCCAGGATATAAATAAAGGTTTTAGGTAAGAAAACCAAAAGGGGAATGTAACACCCGAGACTTTTATGTTATCATCAAAGGAATCTTTTTCTACACAACACTTGCTTGGCTTGCTTTACACGCAATCGCGACCTTCCTCGATAGCTTGCGTCGTACGCAATACCGAGTTTCACTAAACAACAATATGCTATTAAAACTAGCCGTTATGAATAGTAATAACCACTTTTTGAAATTTTATAAATTTTATTTTTCAAAATGGACTTCATTTTTGGACTCAGAATATCGAAATTAGCCTAGGGTGAAATTTTGGTATTTTTCTGAAAACTTTCAATTTTTGATGAATAGTGAAACCACTAAGTGGTAGGTTAAAAACTGAATTTTGCATAAAACTTAATTTTACCGCTTCTGTGAATGGAATTTCAAAAATCCGAGAGACACGGTTAATATCAAGGACTAAAATGTGGTTCAATGAGATGAAAATAATTTTTTGGTGAATAGTAACTTTTTACTATTTTTACCGCGGTTAATAGTAAATAGGGTAACTAAGGGTAAATATGATATTAATATTACCCTAACACATGTCCTAATTCTATTGGACAAGTGTAATTCGACCAAAAACAAACTTAGGAATAAAATATGACCATTTAGGCCCACTTGGATTAGATTAGGACATTTATTATTAATTTATTTAAAGAAGGGTTAAAATAGTTAAAATCAAAGTTTAATAAGTAAATCATTTTTAATATAGGGTTATACATAAGATAAATTCGATTGTAAATATTCATTAGAAAGCTACAAAGATTTCCTACATGATGGTATTTTATTTGTAATTTTTAGACATCAAATAATTTAATTTAATTATGACACAAAGATGATGCAGTAATTATCTTATTAATGAAATATTGAAAAAAATTGATAATATAAATACCAAAATAAATGTAATTTGAGACTTTTTATGAATTCCACTAATTTTCTAGGTTACTATGATATATTAGTAATGATTTAATTAACTTGGTTCGAACATATAATTCTGTTATGACTTTCACAAAAATCATATATCAAATAGTGTCAAAATTGACACAAAATAGTTTTTAAATCAAATATTATATTATTAATTGTTATTTTATTCCTAAAAATCTATGGTTCGGCCAAATGACTTAGATAAGGATATATATATTAATAATAAACAATTTGGGGTTCGTTTGGCATGTTATAGTAAGTGTATTAACCATATAGTGAAAGAAAACAAAAAGACACGGTAAAAGTTAAATTAATTAACTTAGAGTTAAATCTAATTGATAAGGTTAAAATAATACCCTAAACTTGTCTAAATCCTATTGGTTGATAGTATTTCGACCCATACCCACTTTAGCTTCGAAATAAGACCCTTTGGAACCATTATAAACCGATTTTGACTTTAATATAAAATAATATTTTGAGATATTCCTAAGGTGCCCCTCTCCTCCCTTATAAAAGGGCACCTCCTCCCCCTCCTCCTCACACCAATTTGAGCACTCAAGCTCGGCCAACCCCTGCCATTTTCTCCTCTCCACTTCCCTAGAATAATCCTAGAGGTCCTGGTCTTCTCCAAAGACCAATCTTAGTTCCTTAAGTGGAGGATTCAAAGAGGCGTTCCAAAGAAGAGGTAATATCCATTACCGATCTTTTCAATTTCATTCTTCTTCAACTTCTTCTTCTTTAGTTGTTTCATGATAAAGTAATAACATCAGTATTAATTACATACTGATATGTTATTATAAATATGAAACAACCCTAATTCACCTTCTATCCATCCTACGGAAAAAATGAAATCACCGCGCGTGCGTACGTACGGAATACCGTCTCCACGCCGTGGTGTAATCTATTTTCCACCATCACCTTACAAGGATGGGTATAATGGTGTAATGAGTAACTATATATGATTATTATTAAGTAATATTGATACTGAAATAATATATATATATACTCCAATACAATTCCATGATCATAGGAACGATATCATCACTCGTGCGTACGTACGGAATACCGTCTCCACGATGTGATGCGTCTCGTTCTACATGATCTTCATTTCATAATGATTATATAAATGAATTTAATGAATGAATATGGTATATACTACACTAATACCATTCTGGAAATGAATTATCTATAACCTAAAGATAAGAATAAGAATTTATTCGACAAAACACGCATAAGAACAAAAAGTTATAAAGACCCGAGTAACAAGTAACAATGAAATATTACTAACAAGAAGCTAATAATATGACCATATATGATATCATATAAATATGTATGATTCTGGAATAAGTCAATAACATTATTTAAACCATTATACAGGAGCTTCGGACACGTACAAAGCAAATTGGACCTAAGGTAAGGGAAATATCACAATCTCATTTTTATCCGAGATTGTTTATTCGTAAGTATTTACTGGGGTGTATTTTATCATCCACATCCATGTTCCCTCAATATGAAATATTGTTTCCATACACTTGCAATAGTTTAAATCCAATTTTACCCTTAGGTGAGTTTTTAGTAAAGAATATGAAAGGAATCTTTTGTCGTTTTTCCGTACGAGGTACTTTTTGACTTTTCCGACCAAAGTACGAAGAATGTTTTTTTAACTTATACGGCATGAATGGATTTTTAAAACATTATTTCCAAGAAGCTTCCATTACAAGTTTTCAAGTTTATTTTTAATCAACTTCTTTTATTTTAAAGTTGTATGACATGTTATGAAAGGAAAATTGTTTTTGAAGAAGAAAGGATATTTTCCTCAAGAATTCAATACAAGTGTTTTATCAAAATTATTTTCCATCTAAGATAATAAAGGGTTCTGTTTCTATCCATATTTTTACATTGGTTTGACTATGTTGTGATGGAATTATGTTTATGAATTCTTTTATCATATATGAATTGATTTATGATGTCATGATGTTTCAAGAATCCCATTTTTGTTATATGTGTTATGCGATGATGTATGTTTTATGATTATGTGGCACACATAAGAAAGGATTCATTATAAGATGGGTGGGACCTATATCTCCCTCCAATGCATTGGGTAAAGATTTTATATCTCATGAGATAGGCATGGCTGGAACGGAAGGTTATTTCGGTTCAGTGATACAGGACTGAAACGAGGAGTGAACTCGGTTCAGAAAGGGACTTTGTCCACTAAGATAGTCTTGGCAATGAGTCATGACTAACAAGAAATGATTTTCCATGATTATGTGTGCATGCCACAAAGTTTCAAGTTTTATGTTATGATTATGGGGATCTCATTTTCACTTCTATGATTTATTCCATGTTAAGATATTATGATCTCTTTTGCAGGTTTTGATCTTCATAAAGATATGATATGATTTTTATTTCCTTTATTTGCCCTTGCTGAGCATTTGAGCTCACCCTTTTATGTTTTCTTTTCCCCAGGTCAGGAAGATGGATATTAAATTGAATATGCTAAAAGGGACCCTAGATATGATGAAATAAACGGGAGATACTGTAGAAGATTTATGAACCAGTTGTTTATGTTTCCCAGTTTCTAAAGACACTATACCTATACGGTCCTTTGTGGTTTTGTCATATGTTGTAATAAGTGTGCTTCAATTTTGAAGTATTAACAATGTATGTAAAGTATGGGTCGTTATAGTTGGTATTAGAGGCAAAGGAGGTAGGAATGTATCCGATCCTTGGGAACTCTCACATGTGAGCGTTGGACGAAGCATGGCTCTCCGCCCAAGGGCTTCATGTGGAAATGGCTGCCACTGGGGATGGTGGTGTGTCCCGCCCAGGGGGTGTAGCCGCCCATGGAGTGCCCTGATAGGTATCAATTATAGTCCACTGGAAGTAATTCTAGACCGTTATAGTTGGTATCAGAGGAAAGGTATAGTCAACCTTTGGAAACTAGGATGTGAAAGCCTTAGTAAGAACCCAAAGGATAAGTCTAAGCATAGAACACAATCTTAGTGTTTTAGAAATGGCCTTGAATAACCTAGGATAAGACCTTAAGCATGAAAATTTTATTCTTGAATTATGTGGTTTCCTATTATAATTAGTGTTGCTCACACTATTCTTCTTGGTTTTAGTCAATGGCTGGAACCCGAAGGAACCGTGTTAATGCGGAATGCGATGGGCAATGCAATGATTGTCCCCCTGAGCAACCAAACGATATGGGAGCTGGAATGAAAAATCTTGTAGCCATGCTCACACAACTTTCTCAAGCTATGAATCATGCAGGATTTCCAAACGAGCAAAGGAGGGAGCAACATTCTGTTGAATCCTTCATGAGGCAGCGTCCACCTTCTTTCAGCGGGTCTACTGATCCATTAGTTGCTGAACAATGGATTAGTACTACTGAAAAGATATTTTCAGTTCTTCAATGTTCTGAGCATGATAAAGTCATCCTAGCAGTGTATCGTTTGGAAGGAGATGCTGATCAATGGTGGAATCTTGTTAAGAATACGAGGCAAAGGGATGAAATTGAGTCTATGGAATGGGATGAGTTCAAGAAATTATTTTTCAATAAGTACTTCCCTCGTATTCTCCGAACAAAGATGGAGAAAGAGTTCCTTGAACTGAAGCAAAGGGATGATGAATCTGTTAGTACCTATGAAGCAAATTTTACAAGACTTGCAAGGTACGCTTCTGGTATTATTATCCAACCTGAGAGTAAGATCGATCGATTCTTTAGTGGCTTAAAACCAAGTCTTCGAAGGGCGTTAGCCATAAGGGACTTCAATAGCTACGAGGAAATCGTTCGATGTGCTCTCAAAGTCGAGATGGAGATTGGAGTAACCCATCAGTCACATGGGTTTGATAAGAAGAGGAAGATGGAATTCAAAGAAAAATCTAAAGAGCACACGGAAAAGAAGATGAACTTTCCCTTATGCTCAAAGTGTGGAAAGAAACATGGAGGGAGTTGTCTTAAAGGGACAAGTAAATGTTTTAAATGTGGAAAGGAAGGTCATCGGGCATTTGAATGTCGTGATAATGGGAAGAAGATGTCTAATGACGCAAACAAAGGAAGGGATACACAGAATGAACCTACAACACTTCAATGTTTCAAGTGCAAGGAGATGGGGCATTATGCCAATCAATGCCCAAATCCAAGGGTTGATGATGATGGTCGACGTCAACAAACTCTTAAGGCTAAAGACAAAGGAAAGTCACATGCAATTTCTATCAGCGAGGTGGAGTACGATAACGATGTGGTGAAAGGTACACTTACCACCCACTCTAAAGTAGCAAATGTTTTATTTGATTCTGGATCCACCCACTCTTTTATTTCTGAAAAATTTTCTAAGGGTATCACCGTATTACCTCAACAATTAGATGTTGAGTTAGCTGTGACAACACCTAATGGCACATCAATCGCATCAGAAGTTTATAATTCTTCTCCGATCGAAGTTTGTGGGAAAGTGCTTCCTGCAAATCTTGTGATCCTTCCTTTAGTGGAATTTGATGTGATTCTTGGCATGGATTGGCTTTCTCTACATAGAGCTCATATCGATTGCCAAAGAAGGGAAGTCACATTTCATATTCCAGATCAATCTACGATCGTCTATCAATGCAAGGATGAACATAACCTTCCAGTGGAAATTTCTTCCATCTTATGGGTATTGATTCCACTAAATGAAGGTTATTTATCTCAAATGGTTGGTGAGAAACTCACGATTAAGAATATGCCCATTGTACGGGAGTTTGATGATGTCTTTCCGGAGGAATTACCGGGTCTTCCACCAAATCGTGAAGTTGAGTTTTCAATAGAACTCGTACTGGGTGCTTTGCCTATTTCAAAGACACCTTATAGAATGGCCCCAATTGAGTTGCAGGAATTGAAGAAGCAACTCCAAGAGAATCTTGATAAGGGATTCATACGCCCTAGTGCGTCACCTTGGGGAGCACCTGTTCTATTTGTTAAGAAGAAAGATGGAACAATGAGACTCTGCATTGATTATCGAGAACTTAACAAGATCACTATCAAGAACAAATATCCTCTCCCACGCATTGATGACTTATTTGACCAACTACGCGGAGCTCAATACTTTTCCAAGATTGATCTTCGTTCAGGGTATCATCAATTAAGGGTCAAAAGGGAGGATATACCAAAGACGGCTTTCCGTACAAGGTATGGACACTATGAATTTATAGTGATGCCATTTGGTCTTACTAATGCCCCTGCTATCTTCATGGATCTAATGAATAGAGTCTTTAGAGACTATCTTGATCAATTTGTGGTAGTCTTTATAGACGATATTCTTGTCTATTCAAAGAGCAAGGAAGAGCATGAAGATCACTTGAGAATTATATTGAAGACCCTGAGAAAGGAGAAGCTTTATGCCAAATTTACCAAGTGTGAATTTTGGCTTCAAAAAGTTGCATTTTTGGGTCATATAATCTCAAAAGAGGGGATATCTGTGGATCCAGAAAAAACAGAGGTTATTGAAAGATGGTCAAGACCAACAACAGTAACTGAGATCCGAAGTTTTCTTGGTTTGGCTGGATATTATCGACGTTTTGTAAAAGATTTTTCACGATTATCTAATCCACTCACCAAGTTGACTCGGAAAGGAGTTAAGTTTGTCTGGACAGAGGAATGTGAAGAGAATTTCAAGGAGTTGAAAAGAAGGTTATCCAGTGCACCTGTGCTCACACTGCCTTGTAGTGGAGAAAGGTTTGTGATCTACAGTGATGCATCCAAGAAGGGATTGGGGTGTGTTCTTATGCAAAATGATATGGTGATAGCTTATGCCTCACGACAGATGAAAATCCATGAGCAAAATTACCCAACACATGATTTGGAGTTGTCTGCGGTAATCTTTGCATTAAAGATTTGGAGGCATTACCTTTATGGTGAAAGGTGTGATATTTATACTGATCATAAAAGTTTAAAGTATATTTTCACACAAAAGGAGTTGAATATGCGTCAAAGAAGATGGTTGGAGCTGATTAAGGATTATGACTGCTCAATCCATTACCACCCTGGGAAAGCAAACAAGGTGGCAGATGCATTAAGTCGACAAGACCATGCTAGTTTATCCATGATGAGGATCACAAAAGATCCAATATTTATGGATTTACAAAGGATGGATCTTGGAATTATAATGGAAAGGGAAAAATCTTATCTTTCCCAAATGAATGTTCAACCATCTATACATGTGAAGATTAAAGAGGCACAGAAAGAAGATGTCGAGTTACAAAAGAAGGTGAGAAATGTTCCTGAATTCAACATTGATTGTGATGGGATAATAAAGTTCAGGAATCGGGTTTGCGTTCCTCCCATCCCCGAATTAAAGAATGAGCTGCTGGATGAGGCTCATAGTTCATCATTCTCTATTCATCCTGGAAGCACGAAGATGTATAGGGACCTGAAAGAGTACTTCTGGTGGGATGGCATGAAAAGAGATGTTGCTGAATATGTCTCTCGATGCTTGATTTGTCAACAAGTTAAAGCTGAGAGACAGAAGTCTAAGGGGATGTTACAACCATTACCCATACCCGAATGGAAATGGGAAAACATCACTATGGACTTTGTCACAGGACTTCCTAAAACATCCAAAGGCAATAATGCTATCTGGGTCATAGTTGATCGTCTTACAAAGTCTGCACACTTCATTGCTATTAGAGAGGATTTCTCTCTAGATCAGCTTGCCAGGATATATGTAAAGGAAGTGGTAAGATTGCATGGAGTACCACTTTCTATTATATCTGATCGAGATCCGAGATTTACCTCGAAGTTCTGGCGAAGTCTTCAGCATACTCTGGATACAGAGTTGAGTTTCAGCACTGCTTATCATCCCCAGACAGACGGTCAGTCTGAGAGAACAATTCAAACCCTAGAAGATATGTTGAGAGCTTGCTCTATGGATTTCAAAGGAGGTTGGGATCAACACCTACCTTTGGTGGAATTTTCTTATAATAATAGCTTTCACTCCAGTATTCAGATGGCTCCTTATGAAGCTCTCTATGGAAAGAAATGCAGGACTCAAAATTGCTGGGATGAAGTTGGGGAAAGAAAGCTATTAGGACCTGATCTCGTTGATGAAATGGCAGAAAAGGTTAGATCTATTCAACAACACATAAGAGCAGCTCAGAGTCGACAGAAAAGTTATGCCGACAACCGAAGAAAAGACCTAGAGTTTGAAGTGGGCGATAAAGTGTTCTTACGAATATCTCCCTGGAAGAGGGTTATGAGATTTGGAAAGAAGGGGAAGTCGAGCCCTAGATATATCGGTCCTTTTGAAATACTGGATCGTGTTGGGAAGGTAGCTTACCGATTGGCGCTTCCACCGAATCTCTCTCAAGTTCACGATGTGTTCCACGTATCTCTCTTGAGAAAGTACATACCAGATCCTTCACATGTACTCAGCTCAGAAGTTGTACCGCTGGAGCAAGATCTTTCTTATGAAGAACAGCCGATAGAGATTCTAGATCGTAGCGAAAAAGTCCTACGAAACAAGACCACTCGCTTGGTGAAAGTTTTATGGAGAAACCACCAACTTGAAGAAGCTACATGGGAGCTTGAGGATATGATGAGGGAGAAGTATCCTCATTTGTTTGTTGCAAAGTGACGAATTTCGAGGGCGAAATTCTTTTTAAGGGGGGTAGAATGTAACACCCGAGACTTTTATGTTATCATCAAAGGAATCTTTTTCTACACAACACTTGCTTGGCTTGCTTTACACGCAATCGCGACCTTCCTCGATAGCTTGCGTCGTACGCAATACCGAGTTTCACTAAACAACAATATGCTATTAAAACTAGCCGTTATGAATAGTAATAACCACTTTTTGAAATTTTATAAATTTTATTTATCAAAATGGACTTCATTTTTGGACTCAGAATATCGAAATTAGCCTAGGGTGAAATTTTGGTATTTTTCTGAAAACTTTCAATTTTTGATGAATAGTGAAACCACTAAGTGGTAGGTTAAAAACAGAATTTTGCATAAAACATAATTTTACCGCTTCTGTGAATGGAATTTCAAAAATCCGAGAGACACGGTTAATATCAAGGACTAAAATGTGGTTCAATGAGATGAAAATAATTTTTTGGTGAATAGTAACTCTACTATTTTTACCGCGGTTAATAGTAAATAGGGTAACTAAGGGTAAATATGATATTAATATTACCCTAACACATGTCCTAATTCTATTGGACAAGTGTAATTCGACCAAAAACAAACTTAGGAATAAAATATGACCATTTAGGCCCACTTGGATTAGATTAGGACATTTATTATTAATTTATTTAAAGAAGGGTTAAAATAGTTAAAATCAAAGTTTAATAAGTAAATCATTTTTAATATAGGGTTATACATAAGATAAATTCGATTGTAAATATTCATTAGAAATCTAAAAATATTTCCTACATGATGGTATTTTATTTGTAATTTTTAGACATCAAATAATTTAATTTAATTATGACACAAAGATGATGCAGTAATTATATTATTAATGAAATATTGAAAAAATTGATAATATAAATACCAAAATAAATGTAATTTGAGACTTTTTATGAATTACACTAATTTTCTAGGTTACTATGCTATATTAGTAATGATTTAATTAACTTGGTTCGAACATATAATTCTGTTATGACTTTCACAAAAATCATATATCAAATAGTGTCAAAATTGACACAAAATAGTTTTTAAATCAAATATTATATTATTAATTGTTATTTTATTCCTAAAAATCTATGGTTCGGCCAAATGACTTAGATAAGGATATATATATTAATAATAAACAATTTGGGGTTCGTTTGGCATGTTATAGTAAGTGTATTAACCATATAGTGAAAGAAAACAAAAAGACACGGTAAAAGTTAAATTAATTAACTTAGAGTTAAATCTAATTGATAAGGTTAAAATAATACCCTAAACTTGTCTAAATCCTATTGGTTGATAGGATTTCGACCCATCCCCACTTTAGCTTCGAAATAAGACCCTTTGGAACCATTATAAACCGATTTTGACTTTAATATAAAATAATATTTTGAGATATTCCTAAGGTGCCCCTCTCCTCCCTTATAAAAGGGCACCTCCTCCCCCTCCTCCTCACACCAATTTGAGCACTCAAGCTCGGCCAACCCCTGCCATTTTCTCCTCTCCACTTCCCTAGAATAATCCTAGAGGTCCTGGTCTTCTCCAAAGACCAATCTTAGTTCCTTAAGTGGAGGATTCAAAGAGGCGTTCCAAAGAAGAGGTAATATCCATTACCGATCTTTTCAATTTCATTCTTCTTCAACTTCTTCTTCTTTAGTTGTTTCATGATAAAGTAATAACATCAGTATTACTTACATACTGATATGTTATTATAAATATGAAACAACCCTAATTCACCTTCTATCCATCCTACGGAAAAAATGAAATCACCGCGCGTGCGTACGTACGGAATACCGTCTCCACGCCGTGGTGTAATCTATTTTCCACCATCACCTTACAAGGATGGGTATAATGGTGTAATGAGTAACTATATATGATTATTATTAAGTAATATTGATACTGAAATAATATATATATATACTCCAATACAATTCCACGATCATAGGAACGATATCATCACTCGTGCGTACGTACGGAATACCGTCTCCACGATGTGATGCGACTCGTTCTACATGATCTTCATTTAATAATGATTATATAAATGAATTGAATGAATTAATATGGTATATACTACACTAATACCATTCTGGAAATGAATTATCTATAACCTAAATATAAGAATAAGAATTTATTCGACAAAACACGCATAAGAACAAAAAGTTATAAAGACCCGAGTAACAAGTAACAATGAAATATTACTAACAAGAAGCTAATAATATGACCATATATGATATCATATAAATATGTATGATTCTGGAATAAGTCAATAACATTATTTAAACCATTATACAGGAGCTTCGGACACGTACAAAGCAAATTGGACCTAAGGTAAGGGAAATATCACAATCTCATTTTTATCCGAGATTGTTTATTCGTAAGTATTTACTGGGGTGTATTTTATCATCCACATCCATGTTCCATCAATATGAAATATGGTTTCCATCCACTTGCAATAGTTTAAATCCAATTTTACCCTTAGGTGAGTTTTTAGTAAGGAATATGAAAGGAATCTTTTGTCGTTTTTCCGTACGAGGTACTTTTTGACTTTTCCGACAAAAGTACGAAGAATGTTTTTTTTAACTTATACGGCATGAATGGATTTTTAAAACATTATTTCCAAGAAGCTTCCTATACAAGTTTTCAAGTTTATTTTTAATCAACTTCTTTTATTTCAAAGTTGTATGACATGTTATGAAAGGAAAATTGTTTTTGAAGAAGAAAGGATATTTTCCTCAAGAATTCAATACAAGTGTTTTATCAAAATTATTTTCCATCTAAGATAATAAAGGGTTCTGTTTATATCCATATTTTTACATTGGTTTGACTATGTTGTGATGGAATTATGTTTATGAATTCCTTTATCATATATGAATTGATTTATGATGTCATGATGTTTCAAGAATCCCATTTTTGTTATATGTGTTATGCGATGATGTATGTTTTATGATTATGTGGCACACATAAGAAAGGATTCATTATAAGATGGGTGGGACCTATATCTCCCTCCAATGCATTGGGTAAAGATTTTATATCTCATGAGATAGGCATGGCTGGAACGGAAGTTATTTCGGTTCAGTGATACAGGACTGAAACGAGGAGTGAACTCGGTTCAGAAAGGGACTTTGTCCACTAAGATAGTCTTGGCAATGAGTCATGACTAACAAGAAATGATTTTCCATGATTATGTGTGCATGCCACAAAGTTTCAAGTTTTATGTTATGATTATGGGGATCTCATTTTCACTTCTATGATTTTTTCCATGTTAAGATATTATGATCTCTTTTGCAGGTTTTGATCTTCATAAAGATATGATATGATTTTTATTTCCTTTATTTGCCCTTGCTGAGCATTTGAGCTCACCCTTTTATGTTTTCTTTTCCCCAGGTCAGGAAGATGGATATTAAATTGAATATGCTAAAAGGGACCCTAGATATGATGAAATAAACGGGAGATACTGTAGAAGATTTATGAACCAGTTGTTTATGTTTCCCAGTTTCTAAAGACACTATACCTATACGGTCCTTTGTGGTTTTGTCATATGTTGTAATAAGTGTGCTTCAATTTTGAAGTATTAACAATGTATGTAAAGTATGGGTCGTTATAGGGAAGATCTTTATGGGAGATTTTGAAGATCTTTTACCACGATTAGAAGATTTCGTTCTGTGTTTCCACAGACACTAAACTAATACGGTCGTTGGGCGCCTGTTTTTTTCATCTATTAATTATTCCGCAAAAGTAATGTAATGTCCATGTACGCCAAGTTTCGGGTCTCTATAGTTATAATGTAAATACTATATATTTTATGATATATTTCTCTTTACAGAAATTAATTTATTAAAATTTCCTAGTTTACACAAAACACCAAGATTAATCAAACTATGATAAACTATTGAATTATCATTATTTATTATTAAAGCTATTACAAATACATTTAATGGGAGGATATAAATATGAATAAATAAATTATGAGACCTTTTTTTAATTTATAAAATAAATAAATTTCTTATAAGGTTTTTTAGAAAATAAAATAAAATCATTAATAGTTTAAAAGTGATAAATTTAAAAAAAAAATTGTTATGTGCACAATTTGTCCTAACAAATTAAATAAATACATTTTTATGGATGATTTTAATGAATTTTTTTGATTATATATTTAATAAAATATAATAAAATTCATTTAATTATATTTATTCTTCATGAAAAGATAATATATTATTTTTATCTATCAAAAATAAATTTTCATCAAATAGGTTTCCAATTACAGTTTATTTCTGATTATTTTATTTACAATATAATATATAACTAAATATTATTTTAAAATTTTCATAGAGTTTTTGAGATCATCATTTCATAATACTCTTAGGATTAATTTTCAGTAAATATATAAAGAGTTTGATTTTTGAGTGAATAGTGAAAAATATAGAATTTTCGAATACTATCACATTTGGAACATTATTATGATGTAATAATGACTTAATAAATTTGAAAAACATTATATCATAAAAATAAATTTTTGGGTGTAAAAAAACTAATTTTCAAAAAAAAATTATTTTTTAAAATCATTCTTGAAATTTATGAACATTAGTTTTATTTATTTATAATGTTAAAAAATGTGTATTCACATTGAATTGTATGGTGGTAAAGATCGATTTGGTTTTGGCTTAATAAAATAATGGCAAAAAAATATTTTTTATTAAATAAACAAAAAAAATAAAAACTATGTTTTTGCTGATTTCATTATAAAATTATAGTTATTCTGTAATTAGGCATTTAATACAAATAGTTTTCATGCATTTTGTGTTCTTTTATTAAATGTATTTTGAAACAAAAAGAGAAATATAATATGATAAAATTGATTAAAAACATGGAATCAATATTATTTTTTTCATAATTCTAATTTGTTCTGTTTATATAATTATGTTATCATCAAAGAAAGTTATGTTGTCTTGATTATGGATAAAATACATTTATTATAGTTTAACAAAGAAATAATGATTAAAATATATCCAACATTGGTCTAAATTTTATTGTTTGAGTTAATAGAAACCCTATATCATATTATATAATAATTTATTGTTCCATGGTGATTTTTCAAATTATTTTTATATATATTATAATTAATTATTTTAATTAATTCCAATTGTGTAATTTTCTTTACTTATAAAAGGTTACCAACTATTCTCATGTATACACAAATTTTGTGAACTCTATATCTAAAAATATGTAACCTAATATCTTACTACATTCCTCCCCTTCATACTAAATCTCCTTTTTCCCATAATACTATCCTATGAAGGATTAATGTGTAATCCTGATAGAAGAGATAATCACCTTACCTGACTCTTTCAATGTTTATTTATTTTACTACTTCAAATATATTTTTTATATATCATAACATTATTAATATAGTATTATCAACATATTTATAATTTTTCAGATATATTATATTATTTTTTTCTCATTCCTTTCTTCAAATATATAATAGAATTATTGTTCATATGTATGTGTGGACAAACGCTTCCACATAGTGAAATGTTTCATTTTCAATCACCATATGACATTGTTGGTTGTAATGGTTGATATAATATTTATATATTATATTTTCAAAACATTTAGTCTTATATAATTACAATATCTTGTCTTCCTTATTTCCTTCCTATCCAATTTCAAGTGATTACATTACACTTGCATATATATGGACAAACTTCTCTACAAATCATTGCGATTCATTATTCATTTCAATTTTACAAGAATAAAAATAAATTTACATATTGTAAATAAATATTATATTTAAGGTATAATTATAATTTCATATGTTTGGATTATAATATAATTTGTTTCGTTCCTTTAATTGAAATATGAAAAAATCACATCTGTGTACAAACAGAGTATTTTCTCTAAGAAGTAATGATTGTACTTTTCCACCACTATTTTATCTGAATGGTTATAAAATATTATATCGAAAAAATGATATAATTATTTAATGACTAATATTATATTTTTATTAATCAATGAAAAAGGTTAATGTACCCTAACCATTAAACCAAAACATGTATGGAAGACAAACACATATTCACCCATATAGTCATTTTAATGAATACCGTAATAACAAAAGGATAATTAGAAACGATAATTGAATTATATATATAAATTTATGTGTTAATATTTTAATACAATAATTTTAATATAAATATATTTTTAATATGCATTATTATTAAACACACATAAAGCATTACCGGACTTGTAATAAGGAATTTATATTAAAAAATAAAATATTATCATGATGTAAAATAAAAATAATCCATTGCGTGAAATAATAAAATTAAAAATCATAAGCAAAATATATTTTATTTTCTTCTAGTTGTTACCAGAAAAATTATGTATATTAATATTTACCTATATTTAATAAATATATAAAAAAAATTAAATAAAACTGAGATTATTTTCTCTTTAGAAGACAAAATATTCCATCCATTTCCATGAACACCAATATTGTTTTATGGGTGTTTTTACTTAAACCTGTAATTTTTTTTAAATGTATATTTTTATTAAATTTTAATTTATATAAAATGCTGTAAAAATTAATCTTTTTCTGTGGAATGTGTTAAAAAATCATTTTTGCATTTTGAAAAATGTATGAAAAGAATATTCTATTTTAGCATATATATTATTAATGGATTTTACTTATATCATTACACTTATTTTATTTGAATATTACATTATGTGTTTAAAAGGTTATATAAAAATAAAATCATTTCATCAATATATGTTTAATTTTACTTTGAAATTTTAGGAAATAGAAATAATATTTTTCTCATTTGTTCAACGAAAGGGTTGAAAGTTTTTTATGGTTTTTTATATATACAAATATAATTTAATGAATGTTATGTTTTATTAGAGATTTGATCTTTTAAGGACATCACATTTTATATACGAATTATGTTGGTGATGATCTTAGAATGATTACATGAAACTAATTTCATTCCCCTTTGTATATTATGTCATAATGAGATATTGAATGGTCTTATGATAACATCCAATACATTTATATGGATTTATTTTTATTATGTGATGATGTTTTATTTATTAAACTTGTTTAGTATCTATGTGATATATTATGATTATATCATGATTGTTTTATAATATCATGCAACACATATTTGTGTTTTTCTATATGTTATGGGTGTTCCTTAATTTATATATCCATCCAATGAATTGTATAATGATTCATAACTCATGATATAATAAGGAATGTAATGGATAGTTAACCTAGTTTAGTAAGGGACTATTTCTACTATGATATACTTCTGTTTTCCCCTATAATAATGAAATTTTGGAATGGGGAGTGAACCCAATCTAATATGATTGAATTGGCCATGATCCTTGACATAAAATGATTTTATATGATTATGTGTATACCACAAAAATATGTACTGTACTTATGATATATTCCCTTATATCATGATTGATTATTAATGATTCCACACACTTATGTATTGTGTATTTTTTATGAAACATAATTATTCAATGATTCTTGATTGTGATCACTGAAAAAAGAAATTATTTTCTTCTTATGTTATTATAATTTTCACATACCCTTATGTTTATGATAACTTATGATCATTTTTTTATATATCTTATGTTTAAAATTCGTGGCCATCTAAGATCAACATTTCATATTATTCTATTTTCCATAGGTTATAAAGAATGGTATTGAATATAAATTTTTTAGGAAGGGTAATATGATAGAATAACCTTGTGGTAGATGTTGAAGATATTTCGTGAAATATAATAATTGTGTATCTTATATAGAAAATAACTAAACAAATATGGTAATTTGGAATTTATTGTTGGTAATTTTATTTAATATTCATCTAAAATTATTCATTATTATTATATGGTTCACTTGTGTTTCCTCATAGACCGTGTCTCATAATAATTTCATCCATAAAAACCACAACTCTCCCTGATAATGATTGATAATCATTTATGATCCTTAGTTCCACAATAGTAAATAACCCTACCTACTTCGTCCAATGTTGGAGTGTCTCTAAGAATGTGGTGTTGACTGTGTCAGCTATAATAATATCATTGGTGTCTTTCAAAATGTTATGTTGTAAATGAATATGAATCCATGTACACCGGGTTATATAAATACATACATATAGAATTTCTCATCCCAGAACAACAACAAATGTAATTAAAAATCTTTTTATATTAAATTTTTGTTATCTACATCCATGGAAACCTAAATAATACTATAAAATGCCTGACAAGAAAAAAGGGTCATATTATTATAACATCTCTCCTTTCCATGATAGTTTTTTAATATAAAAAACCTTATAGTTAATAGTGTTTTATTTAGTATCACAGAAAACACTTCATGGTGTGTTTTCTATTTGTAAAAATGTTCCACCCTCGTGGTGTCCTCCATTTCAATCATTTCATGAGAAAAAATTATTACAAAATTGTCTTATACAACTGAGGATAATACCATACCGTTTATACTAGATAAATGAATAATATATCACTTTTAGATTTCACTATCTCTAAGCCTATTATTTCACAATACTTTAATACCCCAACATTGTTCAATTTATTAAAAATTGTTCATATCATAATAATTCGATGATATTTTGGACATTTTCTATGATGAAACATGAAACATTCTCTATCATTACCCATCACACACCCACAAAGTGGTAGCTATAATACTATATCCCACTAGGTCCCCTCTAGTTTATGTTATAATAGCACTAATAGGTAGCATATAAAACACATATCATTCTAGTCCCAAATCAAGTTATCTAGGATATACGACATCTCAATTAAATAATTCCCTTTAAGAAACAATAGATTTATACATTTAATTTATTTAAATAACCCCTTGATTGTGTAATAATATCTTAAGGAAAAAGTCATCAACCAAGGCCTCATCCATTATCATATTTGAAATCGAGCTAGTATAAAAGGTAATCATTAGAGTTTCCATCTGTGCATCTCATCCATTTTCAAATATTTGAATTAGTAAAAATATTATAATTAGATGAAAATTTCAATTAATTATCATAAGTAGTAATTTATTTAATTTAATCACATTCATAACCCGAATGGGGATAGCACACTGCATGTTCCATGTAAACAATAATCAAACCCATAAAAGAATGTTCTAGAAACCACGTAACATAATTAAATCCTTTACCCTAATTAATTCTAGTTCTTGGATGTTCTATATGGGCTTTTGGAGTGTCACAGAAGCATTTTCCAATTCCACCAACCATGGGAACTCACACTATGTCATAAATAAATATAAAATATAAATTATAATTAATTATAGAATTTTTAATTAATTAATCCTTTCAAAATAATATTTAACTATTTCTAAGTCATTGGAAACCACATTATATTGGAAATATGTCATTTATACTATAGGAGTTCCATATTAGGCTCCCATTATCCACCTAGGTTGAATACATAGACATAATAGAAATTTCTAGAATAATTTTAATTTAATATTGAATGAAAAAACTATTAATATCATTTATTATTTTGTGCACTCATTGAAAAAAATGAGTTTTTTTGTTCATGTGGAATTATAGGGAACTACTTTGAAATGACCGTTATAAAAAATATATTTTTAAAACTATTCATGAATTAATGTAATATAATTTTGATAAAAAACACAATATAATTTAGTGGTGTTAAATTCCTTTTTGAAATTGAGGAGGAAAATTGTGCATGAATAATCATGGGACACCCTCTCTCTAAGTAGATTTAAATCCTTGAAAAACTCATATTATTACATCATAATATGGTGGAATAATAATAAAATAACTAAACTATGTAAGATAATATTAAATAATAACTGGGGAGAAGATGGATGAAGATCAACTAGGGTGGTTCTTTCCTCAAAAACTAAATAATAACTCATGAAATATTCCAAAAATGAGCATCCTAGGAGGAAGGCGGGAGGGTAATCATTATCTCAAACATTTATGGGGTGGAAGAAAAATGGGGACCCCTTTTTAATTTTTTTATACATGTAAAAAGATAAAATCCATTTCTAGTGAGCCCAATGATTTGGGAGGATGGTTTTCAAAAACATAAACTATGAATTGGGTTAGAACAATCCATGTATAGTCATATCACATAGTTGGGTCTCATGGTTTAGCAAACATTGTTCCAACCATTTTCCAATCACCATGTCGAAACCATGTACCATTGTTCACCGTATAATTTTCATTGTTTAATCAAAAGTGTTCAGTAAATAATATCATTTGAAAAAGAACTAGAATCCTCCTAACATTTTCTGTGTTGTATAGTTTCTTATGACTAGTATAATGTAAACCATTAACTATATAAATAATCCTCCAAAATCACCTAAAACATAACATGAAGTTCCAAATCTATGATCGAGCATTAGATGCACCACTTGAGCCACAATCCTTACCCAAAAACATCATTTTGTTTTTCATGAACTCTTGGATTCTTGATCTGAATCATTATACTCAAAATGGAAATTCCAAAATGTTTTGAAAAATACAATCTTATTCTTTAAACACAAGACCTGTATTGAAATGGGTTTAAAAAAACTCTCAAATATTACATATCATTTCATTAAGAATCCCAATTCGAAATCCAATTGAATCTCTTAAAACACATCTATCACGAATTCTTATTCAATGGAAGTCTTCTATCCCTTATCACCAAATTATATCTCAATGTAAGAAATTTAACAAAAGATACTAGCACTGAAAAACATGATCCACTCTGAAAAATCGTCACCTAAATACTTAGATCATACTTTGTTATTCTTGTCTAACAGAAGACTCCCATGGTGTCTTCATCATATTATACACCTAGACCATGGTGCACTCCACTAAATATTCTATAAAAAAGATTTCAACTCTGAGGTACAGTACACTCCAACATTTAAATTTCTAATAAAATCTTGATATCAATATTATAATAAGAAAATTTATGTGATTTCTAATCCAATCACCCTGACCCAATGTGGAAACCCTAATCTATCATTGGTAAAACTTCATATTCCCTATTCTGAACCCCATCGATGAGTCTCTTGAATTCTGACATAATCCATAATACACAGGTCAATATTAGAGATATTAAGTTATCTACAAACACAACATTCAAACATAGAATGATAATCCTTGAACATTTTCCATCCCATTGTATATAATTATAAAAACACATGAGTTATAACCCCTATAGTGTAATTCCCTCAAAAAAGCCTAAGCTGCTTTGAATGAAACTCTAAGAATGAACTGGATCATGGAGGATTAAATACCTAAGATTCATATGATCATCCAAAAACATTCACCAAGTTCTATTCCTAACTCATGATAAAATTACTCATCTAAGAAACCAAAACTAAAAAAACTATCAAGCCCCCACCTAAGTAATGAATAATTTCTAATCCAAAAAATTTGATTGTCTTAAAAAAAATATTGAGCTCAAATCCTATTCATTGACTCCATCAAAATTTCTTACCAACACATACATGGAATTATCAAAGAAATTTAGATGAATTTGAATCTATTTAATCACTAACAGTCAAAATATGATCATGAAATCCATCCAACAAGTCACATGAGACCACAACCCTACCCACATATGGGTTGTATCACCCATGAGTAATATCATGATAGAAACCATATGTGTGTCCAAACATTTACTCTATAAGGTTCAGAACATGATCTCTACACCATATATCCCATAAATAACTGAACATATTGATCATACTGAACTAAACTAACTCAAATACCAATAATTTAAATAAACACTAATTCACCACTTGTTTCTAGCTCATCGAAACCTTACATTCATCATATTGTTGAACATTGTTTGGAATTAGGATTATAAAATCAAAAAACAAATGGTGTAATCCCCACTATCTATCTTCCTATTATGATAATCCTAGAGCTCATCCTCTTCATGTAATTACATTAGACAGTAAATCTATCTCATCCTGAGCCACACTCAACATTTTTCATCATAAACACCTTACTATTCCTGAAATCATCATTTTTCAGATAAAAATATGGAAATCACCTTCCAAATTCCATGGATACTAGGAAAAAAATAAAACCATCATATTCACTATTTCATAGAACACTAACAATCATAACTGATTAAGAACTGATCAGGAACTATGTTTAACTTGTTCATGATACCTATATTCGATTGAAAACTATGGGTTGCATCATCCAGTTATAACAAACTGAAAAACCCAATTCATATATTTCTATGGCTCACCATTTTAAACCATTACTCAAGGACTAAACACTTACCATTCTCCACATTCATGTCAATCATATCCATCATGATTACCCTAAATTCCCCTTTCCAAATCTGTGAAAATAATCATCCCTATTTATAACACATGATCATCAGAGAACCTGATCTTCTTTATATTAATAGATGCATCAACCCATTATTTTACGAAATAGATTAAAATAAAATTAAAAGAATCTTTTGAGTCATCTAAGTGATCATTCCCATTAAGACCAAACATAAACTATAACTCTTTCATTAAAGGTTCTTTTCATCTAAAACACCAAACATTATCACAATACCTTTCTCAAAAACCTCCATGGGTATTCACACATTTTTTCACTGGTTTATATTTAAAACATGCCTCATAGGCCTACCCCACATGAAAAAATGTACTCAATTCCATTTCGGGCCTAAACCAAATACAAAAGAACACTTCCCAATAATCAATATCAAACATGATCATTTTCCCATTTTCCATACCACTATGGAATGCATATGTTTTGGATAACCCATTTCATGAGTTGCCTTTATGAAATACTGAGAACCAAATTTACCTTACTGATCTAAAATTTACAATTACATGTCTCTGACTCACCAAATCCTATTCCACATCAAAAAATCACTAGGGTACCCAACACATACCCTAAACCATAGGTCTCCCTTAGGTCAGAAAACATAAATCATTTTCTATGTAACCATTTCAAACATCACTAGCACTGTATTTATGTTTTGGTGTCCTAGAACAACCTCTTTGTACATTGATTACATGTGAATTAAATGTACTTAATTATTAACCATCTTATTATATATTATTCTTTGTTCAACATGACTATGATGTAATAATTTCCTAGAGTAATTTTTTCATTGATAAGGTCATGGTAGTTCCACACTTTGATGAGAACCATGAAATGATATAAAAATATTCTTAAATATAGATCTACGGTTGGATGACATACAATGATGGGACATATTTTATGAAGACAGTAAGGTGTGAGTACTTGTAAGAAGACGATACTTCCTCTCATGAAGTTTGAACTTGGATATCTCCAAGACATTAGATTATGTGAATAGACGCGCAAGTACGAATTGTGTATGTTTTGGTGTCATCGTATATTTCTATCTGCCAGCATGTGTAATGATCCTTAGACATTAATATTGTCATTAATACATGTCACAACATGATAAATTTGATTTACTAATGAAAAATGTCGCCCAGACAGTTGGCGGGAAGTAGGGTATGTTTGGTGCATCACGAGTGGCATGTAATTAATAGAGAGGTTGAGGAATGATTTTCCCCTTCCAATTAAAGTTGTCGATATCTCATCCCTTTGATTTAAATATAACTTTCAAATTAAATTCCATGTCCCCAGTGTCTGAATGTGTTTATTTTAGGTAGTCAAAATATGACATATCAATTATAAAAGTTGATGACAATATCGTAAAACCTGCAAGATGAAATATTATGATAAAGGTGTTATATTACACATTTAGCGTTCGTATGTGGATGTCATTGTTGTGACATTATATTATCTTTCATAGGTTCCTTGACCCTTTTCTAGAGATTACTCTTTGATTTTAGGCAAGCCTACCTAATGCCAATGAGAAATAATTCTAGAGTATCACACACTATGTTTTTATGGTGGCCTAAATTAAATTCTCTATGAATTTAATTAATAAATATTATTCTCAACTGAATGGAATAATATTTTTCACACTAAAATGATTTCATTAATTCAATAAATATTTATTCACTGTATTGTGGTTAAAATATATTTATTTATTTTGTTGAAAATTTAACAAATATTTATTTACTAGTTTGTAAATAAATATTTATTTAAGAGAATAATCCATTTATTTATTTATTCGGGTGTTCAATAAATAGAATTGGAGTTAGAGAGGACCACTACTGGTCTAGTAGTAAAATAATTATTTTCTAGATGATAAATAATAATTTCACTAGTTAGGACAAATTAATTTAACGCTGCTATTATTTTGTGACATGGAATTTTATTTATAATTCTGTTTTGTGCAAGTTGGTGGACCATAAATAATAACACAGTATTATTATTAATAACATGGGGTTTATCAATGGTTATGAATGTATGTAATTTTTGTTACAAAATTAAATATTGTAACTAAAGCCTGATGTCAATAAATAGATGTATACGTCTATTGTGAAAGGTACTGAACCACACACCGGGTGAATTGAGAATTGTTGAGCTAAAAAATTTCTCTCTTGATTCCTCTTCCCACCCCTCTCAAGAAAAAGATACATTCTTCAATGACTAAGAACATGTGATCAAGAATGAAAGACACAAGACACTTGTTTCTCCTTGCTATCACCCGGAGAACGAGCGATGTTGATCGGAGGCGATAATAGCAGGTGAGGAACACCGCTAGAGAGATTCTATTTTGGATCCTTACCAGCACAATGAGATAATCCTGAAGGGTCATTCCGGACGATCAACATCATCAATGATGAAAATATTTAATATCCTGGTATTATTTTCATTATGAAATTAATTAAATTAATTATAAACATGTCGTGAATGTTCCTCTCTAAAGGATTCATGCCTCTTCCTTCTTTCTCTAAATATTTGATATCATTCTGTGGAATGAGTATTCATCATTGAATTGATCCTAATATAATCATTTATTATGGTAAAAAAATTAATGTTAGGGGCCAACCCAACCACACATCCGCTACGCTTGGAACCGTCAAGTGGTATCAGAGTTGTTAAATCATAGATTATAATTATTTAAATATTTCATTGATTACATACACATTTAATAATTCAGTTGTTTTAATTCAAGATAATCGTTCTGAAATTCTGAATCTCGAGATCTATTCCTCGTCTTTCATTTCACGTTCACCTTAAAAAAACGATCTTTTATATTCATATTGATTAAAATAATATAGAATATCTCATCTAGAGGTTCCAGTTCTTCCTTGTAGTACAACATCTAAACACACAAAATGTGTTCGATAGTAGAGGTCGTGTAGTCAATATTTTATACATCTGACCAATCCGACAAACAAAACCATGTGATGTAGTCTATCTAAGTCTTATATGACTCCATTTGTTAACCAGAAACCTGAGGCACACGATTTCCAGATTACACACCTTGTAGTCCACTGGACACAGCGTGTAGTCCCATCGGGTTAGGGAAGTACTGTGTACCTTGTACACAGCTTGCTCAGCTAGAAACTGCGTCACACAGATACTACACAGTGTGTGACCCTCTAAACACACCATGCACTCTGAGTATTTCCATAGTACAGTCCCACACTGTTTCCCTAGGCGTGTACTATGGATGGAGGGTGACAAATAGTACATGTTGTATTGTTGGAACTACACGATGTGTACACATCCAAATTAGGCACATTTGTTAGAATTTATTATTATATTATATAAACCCTTGAGACGTGTACCATCATGCGGTCATAAAGATGAGGCACAACACATGACATATGTTATATATATGTGTGTGTTTAACTTTACATCTACGTAATGTTCATTTCATCTCATTGGGTAGTTATGAATATATATTTACTGGGTTCCCTCCAAAGTACAAATTACGTAGAAAAATAATTTTAAACAAATTTACATTCTTAAAATTATGATGGAAGATAATATCATGGATATTCAGAAATAGAGTTTAAGATAAAAGGTTTGATTAATTAAAGATGATAATTAATTGATTCGACGGTGATTTATCTTAAACAAGAATGATTAAAGAATTCGATGCTAGTTTCATTTATGTGTAAACATAATTTCATGTATGGATGATAATGATATTGACCATGAACATTCTATGGGTATGGTTTCTATTTATTTATTAATTTAAAATATATTTCTTGGAATACGAGCCTTCTCTTCTCATCAATTTGCAGGGCATGTGTTCTGATGGTTTCATTTATGTAAAATCCCATTTTACCCCTCACCTATATGTGAGTTTAATAGAATTTGTAATGGATGGAACTCCCAAGATAATGGGGGTGGTTCATGTGGGAGCTGAGAATAAATCAATCCCACGAGATACAGAGGTGGGAAGGTGGAAAGCTATTTACATGAACCCAAAAGGTTAAAGGTGTTTCTCACCTGTGTAATGCTTATTTTATCAACCTCTAGAAAAACTAACCATTATAAAAACACATGATCATTCCCCTTTCATTATTTTATTCATTTCAGATGCATGGATTATAATTATGGATGTTTTTTCATGATCACATAATTAATGAATTAAATAAGAATTCAAGTTGGAATTAAATAAACCATGATTATGCATAAAAATTATCAAAACATGGTTAATAACTTAATTAATATCCACTAAATATTAATATGAATGTGATTGTGATAATAATAAATTCACTCATAAGAGATAAAAATCCCTAAAAATAATAATAAGTCGGACCAGGCCTTTCTTTGCTTGATTAAGGGAAAAACTCAATAAAACTATGTTATTGACCAACCCTTGTTGGGACTACTTCTTTTATAAAGGAAGGCCTTATGAAAGGTTTCCGGTTGGATAAATGATATTACATTAAGATGACGAGACCTTGAGAAACACTGTGTAATCTTTTAGGCAAGAATTGCTGAATTCCAAAGTCATGATTTCAAGATCGGGGAGTCAACTCAACAGATCAAGGAGATGGAAGCCCGCAGTTGGCAAAGACCAAACAACCTAAATACATTCAAATATCTTGAACTACCCTTATTAGAGTTATACGAAGGCAAATATGGATCCTTTCCATTAGAATATCATGAAATTTAGACAATCTGAGTTCAATGGTGAGGGCCATTGGGACTTCATAAAATAGTGGGAGACTTAATAAATTTTATTATTTCCCATAATATGTAATCAAGAAAGTACTAATGATATACTCCTATAATTGTAGAATAAAAAGGAAAAGCTCATCAAACACACTATCCCTATGATTAATTCTAGATAAAGTCATCATATTTACCAGTAGTAACCTCCAGGAATGGTTTAGACGCCTTGGGGTAATCATGTTCCATGAACGAAAGCTGTATGTGCTTCACTCCGCATTACCTGATCTACCTTACAATGAGGCAAGTGATGAGGATTTCCTAGTCTATGAGAAACATATGAACGATGTGGTAAATGTTCAATGTTTTATTTTGTCATCAATGTTTATTGAGCTCATGAAGTCTCTTGAAAATAAGGATACTTATAGCATGCTCGAGAAACTATGTGGTCATTACCTAGAGAGTGAAATACAGTAAATGTTTTGAGATCTATATGGCACACTTTCATTTTAAGATTGGATATGGTTCCCCAGCTGGGCCACATTTAGTCATACTCATTGGATAAATTTAGTTCCTGGAGGTTCTAGGGTTTAAAATCCTCGAAGAACAAGGAACAGATCTCATTCTTGAATCATTCGCTTGTATCTTATCTAACATTGTAGTCAATTTCAATGTGAACAACATTGAGAAGTCTCTATCTAATCTCTTTATCCTCCTATTCCAAGTGGACAAAGATATGAAGCGAGAAAAGCCTTCTGTCCTTATGGTGAATAAAATTAAAGGGATGGAAAAGAGCATTAGGCCCAATGGTTCTTCAAAGAATTCCACGAAAAGGAATATGAAAAGCGAGGAAAGGGAAAATGAAGCTATTTGTTTTGCATGTGGAATGAAGGGACACTGGAAAAAGAACTGCACAAAGCCAAAGAAGCAAGGGGAAGCTTCCGGTGTGTTTTTTATCGAATGAAATATATGTGTTTATACAAATTGGGTATTAGATACAACTTGTGGTTCTCACATATGTATCCAAATACAGGAACCAAGTGGGTTCATGAAGATTGACTGAGGGGAGGTAGATCTACGAGTATCCAATGGAGAAAGAATTGTTATTATAGCTATTAGCAACTACCACCTCACAATGATAACTGTGATGGACTTGATGTTAAAGGGTTGTTATTATGTGTTTTCTGTTACTAAAAACATTATTTTTGTATCAAGATTAGATACAGATGGATTTTTTTCATGATTGGAAATGAATGTCCCCTCTTTAACAAAGATAGCATTTGTTTTGGTAGGGAACCTTTATTCAACGGTCTTTATGTGTTGTAATACACAAACCATGTAAGGGAAATTGCTAACAAAAATACTTCACATGACTCATACCACACCCAACATTGGCATTATCGACTAGGTCATGTAAATGTGAAATTCATGGAAATTTCTTATCAATATGGATATTTAGATTCTTTCGAACTAATATCACTTGGCGTATGTCATGCATGATTACATGGAAAAATTACTAAATCCTCGTTTATTAGGAATGGGGAATGGGCTAAAGAACATCTTAATTGGTTTATACCGATGTGTGTAGTCAATTTCTGGTTGAATTAAGGGGAGTCTAGTCATACTTCATAACATTTACTGACAATTTTAGGGGAAATGGATATATCTACTTAATGATGAATAAGTCATATTCTTTTGATATTTTAAAAGAATACAAGAATGAAGTGGGAAACCAGCATCGTAAGAATATTAAGAAACTCTTCTCAGACCAAGGGGGGGAATATCTTAATAATGAATTAATTGATAACTTATGGGAGTTTGGGATCCTATCCCAGCTCACTCCTTCATACACTCCGCAGTGGAACGATGTGAGAAAATGGAGGAACCACACCATCATGGACATGGTGTGATCAACGACGTGTCATGCAAGACTTCTATTATCCTTTTGGGGATATGAATTAATAAAAGAGGAGCATATACTAAACCAAGTACCAACTAAATTAATAGATGATATTATATATGAGTTCTTGAGTGGAAATAAATCCCTTTTATCGAATTTTCATGTGTGGGGAAGTGATGTGTTTTTTAAGGCTTCTTCAAGTAAAAAACCTTCACCACGAGGCACAAAGTGTACCTTTATATGATACCCCAAGGAAATAAGGTGATATTACATATACAACCCCTCAAACAAAAAGTTTATTGTGGAAAGACACTCCATATTCCCTGAGATGGAGCACACATCCAAAAGAGATAGTTGGACAGATATAGACTTTGATGAAGTTGGGTCTCAAGGTACATAAGATTTGTTACATGAATAGATTCCCCAAATCCCTATAGAAGAATGAACTATTCCAAAGACTCAAGAGCTGTGTAGGAGTAAAGAAGAGGTTAGAGAACCAGAATGGTATGGTTTTATAATTAACGAGGATGGTGACTCGTTATTAGTTGATAATAATGATCCCCTTACCTACATGGAAGAAGTATGTGGCACAGATGTTCCCAAGTGGAAAGAAGCCATGAATACTGAATTGGATTCCTTGTACCAAAACCAAGTCAGGTTCTTGGTATATCCTATAGTTGATGTAAATCCTATTGGTTGAAAATTGGTATTCATGAAAAAAAATGGACATGAAAGGAAATGTGAGTACCTATAAGGCACGACTGGTTTCAAAATGGTTCAAACAAATTCATTTCATTGACTATGACGAAACCATTTCCCCAGTTGCGATGCTGAAATCCATCAAAATTATATTTCCCATTTCCACTTATAATGAACATGATATTTGGAAAATGTATGTAAAAAGAACCTTCCTTAATGGGAACCATCATGAAGATGTCTACATGACATAACCTGAAGGGTTTTTGACTCCCAAGGATTCCAATAAGGTTTAAAAGTTGTAGAAATCCATTTTAGGATTAACGAAAGCAACCAGGTCATGGAAAATTCGTTTTGATGAACCCATAATGAAATTTTGTTTTTTCGAGAATGATTGTGAGTCTTTTGACTACAAACATTTTGATGGGAGTGCAGTCATTTTATTGATAATATATGTTTAAGACTTATTACATATTATAAATGATACACTAGTATTATAGTGTGTCACGACATGGTTGAATTAATGTTTCTCTATGAAGGAATCTGGTGAAGCAAGATATATTATCAGGATCAAGATCCATCGTGTTAGATCCTATAGATTATTGTGCCTAAGTCAATGTACATACATTGATATGATACTGATGAAATTCAGTATGGAAAAATCCCATAGTGGATTTTTTCCAAAATCACATAGAATTAATCTTTCCAAGAAAATGATTCCTTAGAATCATGAGGATAAAATGATAATGGAAATGACTCCAAACGCCTCATCGATTGGGTCAATCATGTATGAAAATCTATGTACTGGGCTGGATGTCCCATATGCATTGAGTGTGGTGGGTAGATATCTAGAAGACCCAGGTGACCACTATTGTATTACAATCAAGACTATCCTAATGTATCTAAGACATACTATTGATATATTTCTTGATTATGGAGGAGATGATGAACTAGTCATCAGAGGATATGCATATGCTAGTTTCCAAATAGATCAAGATGACTTGAAGTCGTAAAACGGATACACCTTCACATTGAATGGATGTTCAGTGAGCTGAAAGAGTATAAAGAAGAGTGTGGTCATAGATTCTACAGTAGAGTTTGAGTATACCGCAGCTTCTGAAGTAGCTAAATAAGAAGTATGTATGTGATGCTTCATCCATGAGCTGGATGTAATACCAATTAGTAAAGATCCCATCCCAATGTAATATGATAAAACTACAGTGGTGGTTTTTGTAAAAGAATCATGGTCACTTCGGTAGACGAAGCACATACTTCAGAAGTATCATCCCTTAACAGATTTTTCTCAGAGAGGGGAATTTGGAGTGAGTTTTATTTCTATGGAAGACAACATGGGGGACCCCTTGAAAAAATATTTAACTCATCCGAAGTATAATCACCATGTGAGGTCTAGAAGACTGAATGTCATAGAAAGTTGGCTCTAGTCAATGCGGGAGTTTGTCAGAGATTATGTCCTAGAACCAAATGGTTCTACATTGATTACAAGGACATCTAATTTATTTAAATATTGATGATCTAATTACATATTTTTCATTATTCTATAGCACTTTGATGTAATAATGTCTTAGAGTATTTGTTGCATTTATATGGTCATGTCAGTTACCCAGTATGATGAGAACCTTGAAATTATATAACAATATTCTTAAATATAGTTGTACAGTTTGATGACATACTATGATGGGACACATAGCATACATACCGTCCTGTGTGAGTACTCGTAAGTAGATGAGACATCCAATCATGATGTTCACACATGGTAGTCTCCAAGACATGAGATTATTAGAACAGACCCACCAGTAGGAATTTTTCAATTTTTGGTGTCATTGAATATTTCTATCTGCGAGTGTGTGTAATGATCATTAGACATTAATATTATCATTAATACATGTCACCACTCTCAAAATATGATTTACGGATGAAAATATCCATGTAGATAGTTGGTGGGAATTAGGGTGTGTTGGGTGCGTCACAAGTGGAATGTTATGAATAGATAGTTCAAAGAAAGATTTTCTCTTCCATTTATGGATGTTGATATCTCGGCCATTTTATTGAAATAGAACAATCACATTAAATTCCATGGCCATGGTGTAACTGTGAGATTATATTAGGTAGTACAAGAAAAACGTATCAAGAATAAATGATGATGTCACTATCCTTAAACCTACTTGATAATATATTGAGACAAAGTGATTATATTACATAATGAGCATTTGGATGTGGATCTCATTGTTGCGACATTATCATCTTTCTCTTCGGTTCCTTGACGCATTTCTAGAAAGTACACATGGACATTAGTAATTCCTACCTAATGCCAACAAGAATGAATTATATAGGGTCACAAACTAAGAGTTTCTAGTGGTCTAAGATAATTCAATTTGAATCTAATAAATAAATATTTTTCTCAATTCAATGGAATAGTTATATTCAAGTTAAAATGATTGCAAAAATTAAATTAATATATCTTCACTAGATTGTGGGTAAAATTTATTTATTTATTTTATTGAACATTTAAAAAATATTTATTAATTAGTTTTCAAATAAAATATTTATTTAAGAGAATAAATTATTTATTTATTTACTCAAGTGTTATTTAACTAGTTCAAAAAAATTAAAGTAACGGGGATATTATTTTGTGATGCATAATTTTATATATAATTCTATTTTGTGTAGGTTGTCGCACCATGAATAATGATGAGGTATTATTATTAGAATCATTGGTTTTATCTAAGGTTATGAATTTATTTAATTACTATTATGAAAATAAATATTGTAGCTGAAGCCCCATTTCAATAAATAGAACGATACATCTATTATGCCAGGTACTGAACCGCACACCTGGTGAATTGAGAATGATTTATCTAAACAATTTCTCTCTCAAATCCTCTTCCCTCTGCTCTCAATAATGAGAGATTTTTTTCAAGGCCGAAGAAAAAGCGATCAAGAACGACCGACACATGAAACTTACTTCACTGTGCTAGCTCCCGGTGAATGAGCGGTGTTGATTGGAGGCCACTAGAGCACATGTCGATCATCGCTAGAGGGATTCTAGTTTGAATACATACATGAACAACAAGATAATCCAGAAGGGTCATTCTATATGATCAATATCATTAATGACATAAATACTAAAGATCCGGGTATTATTTTCTTTATAAAAATAATTAAATTAATTATAAACATTATGTGTATGATCCAATCTAAGGGTTCCAAGCCACTTCCATTATTCTCTAAATCATTTATTTTACTCCATGGAGACTGGTGTCTATCGTCGTATTGATCCTGGAATAATCATTGATCATGGTAAAAATCAATGTTGGGTCCTAAACCAACCACACTTCAAAAGTTCTTGGAAACATTCCTCTCATGCCATCCCACCCATCCCAGGGTCTTCCAAAATATCTAGAAACATGTTCTAAATCTACAACCCACTCTTATAGAACCCACCATATCATAGAATAAACATATCAAATTCTCTCGGGATTATTAGATAGTAACTGAAAAAGAATTCCCATAATAGGAACTATATATGTAGAATCATAGGTGCATGGTTTAGTTATGTAAAATTTCTTCCCATTGTATATGGGAAAACATCATATATTCTATTAGAAATAAATAAATAACATATCATATATAGTGGTCCCCCATAAAGTGTTCAACGATGTTGAATTAATTGCATGTATCAACCTACTTGGGTCATGTAACAACCTATAAAAATAGATCTAAATCATCATCATCATTAGTTATCATATCACTGTGGGTACACATGAACATCCATCTATAGAAGATATTTACATATTTATTCTGCTTATTATAATTTCACCATGAAATTATAGATTAAAATAATGTATGATCTATGTCTGAAACGTTAAATATATGAACTTATACCAAGAAATAGTAATAATCCTATTAGAAGACCTAATAGTCATTTAAATCGCAATGTACTGAGATTGATGTTTTCAAGAACCTCTATCATCCAAAAGGAATACCTAAAATCTATTAATTGTATTGTTTATAATAGTCCAAGATTGAAAAATACAACAAGATACCATCAAACCCAAACATCAATCACTTTACATGATGTTAAATTAGTCAACTGTAAAAAACAAAACCAAAACATGAATCCCATCATTGGTAACATATATTTTCCATCGAAAATTGATTTTAAGATGTACTGTATTGACGTAATCCCAAGCACTCACACAATCATATATCTCCTATGTATATAAAACCAAATATTTAGACAAAAAATTGATATGAAACCAAATTTTATCCTCCTATCCTAAATCACTATAAATAGTATCAGAACCTATTTTCACATATGGCTTTGGGCATTACTCCATCTATTCAATATGCTTCTAACTTTCCGTAGGGATCTTACATGGTGTCATGTGTATAATATAACCACTATCAAGATGAAAAATTACAATGAAAATAAAAAAACGTCAAGAAAATTAATAAACCTTAATTTTATTTCCAAATTATGAAACATACCAAACAAAAATTATAATGATGTATGGGAATACCATAATATAATATTTATCATTTTCCAAGAAGATCACATATACAAATAATAGATAGAGATAAATAACGCAAACTGATCATTTTTATTTTGTACCCTACCTCAACCAATTCAGAAGACTTCATCCAATATAACTGGCATAATGATTTAAAATATGGGGCCTTATCCAAACTTCACCCCATGTTATATGAAATATGCTTAGGTTCCCATGTTCTATAGCTACAAATTTAGGGTGTCAGTATTTAATATATTACAGAGACTCTAACACAATCTTTTACAAATCAATTAAATATAGTGATGTATATATAGAACATAATCAAAATAAATTAATTGACTAAAACCATTAATAAGAAACATATTCATCAATTAGGCTCCATAGTGACACCAAATTATTGTTATACCCACTTCATCCTATTTCAGATTCCACTATGAATATTTCCCAATCATTATAAATATAGTAACCAAACTACATCCCTCTATGAAAAATAATCACTTACAATCCTTGGGATCAAATTCTAGATTGACCAAATCTAAATTTGATAGTGTATGAGTGTCTCTAAGAACATTATCATGATATTTCATACTATAATAATATCATAGGGTTCATTTTACTTTGTTATATAGGTAATTACCTGAAGGGATTATCCAGCAATGTATATAGATAGACATCTGGAATTCATCATACATTTTTATATAAGTTCTTGTCTCCAAAATCCATCGAAACGACATTAGTTTTATCACCAAAACCCATTTATGGGTAATTCTCTGTATTATCACCAAAATCCCATCCATTGATGTTTTATTTAGGTCAAAAATCTCCCTACTCTGATAATTTCAATTATATTCATGAACAATCATATAAGGGGTGACATCCATTTATATAAATTTAATACCCAATGATTTTGTTTTAAATCATATCATGAGAAATAATAAAAATTTAACAAACCCCAGAACCTGATGGAAATAATGTCCCCGAGTCTTCTAAAAAAATAAGTAATAATCACCATGGGAATCACCATCAAGGGGCCTCCAATATTACAACCCTTTGCCATCTCAACATTGTTTAATTTATTAAACATATAGAATATAATCTAGGTCATTTCTTGTTTACTCTAGTTTATATCATTGAATGAGAACCCATCAATACCCATTACCCATCACACACCCACACCGAGATATCCATAATATTAGCACCCACAAGGGTCCACTAGTTTCATTCATCATCATAATATGTGGTGTCACATAGAAAATCTCTTTTTCAGTCCCAACTAACATTCTCAAGACAATAATGCATCTCAATTCAATAAATTCCATCCTGGGCTAGCGTAGTCAAATATTTAATTCATTTAAATAACACCCCTCGTAGGGTTTATATCCCTCAAGTGAATATCTTATTGCAACATTCTCATCAATAGATACTTGATACATTGATCGAGTTCACATGGTCCATATTGGATGTGGAACATGATCGTCTCAACAATTTCTATCAAATTTGATTTTATAAAATATATTAATGTATTAAAATAATGAAATTGTTAACTTAATTAATATCCTCATTTAATTTAAACTTATCAATCAACTCAGTGGTGGGACTACATCCCACATAACACATAAACAACAAATAAAAATATAGTATCTGGTAAAAATGATCATCTACACTAATAGAAGCATTTACATTTATTAATTCCTCCACCAACAAATTCTTATATAGCTCATCAAGATTCTCTCATGACCTTAAATATTCTACCATCCACTAAGAATTGTTCTATGGAACTATCTCACAAACATTATCCATAATAATTATTTTTTTAACTTATAATTATTATTTAAATTTGATTTTAATTTGTAATAGTCACTAAAAACTCACAGGGTAGACTCATCATGTCATAACATCAACCAAAATATAACATGATATCCATATTAGACTCATATATGAAACCTCAGTGAAATAAAAATCAATGTGAATCCACTACATATGAATATAAATTTAATTTTAAATAAAAACCAATAAAACACCCAATGACGATGTACCTTTATCAAGTCTCTATGTAATGATGTAAACATGGAATAATGGGATTCCTTATAGCTATGCTGAAAAAAAACAAACATTAAGTGTCGATTCCTTAATTAAATTAACATAATTTTAAATAAAAACATAAATAATTGGTAGACCTCTTATACCTCCATGAGATTAATGGTAAACCATGTTGGGGAATTAACATGGAAAACCCTATCTTTAAGAATAGATAATACCTTGACCAACTCTTCCAATTCCACCATTTTAAACAAGAATAAAAAACAACTATGTTAACTAGGGAACAAAAAATCAAATTTGAATAGAGGGAATGATTGGTGTAGGATAACAAAAGGTGAATCATACCTCAATAGATGAAATATTTCGCTAAAAACCATCCCAAAAATAGTTAAATCAATGGATTTATAGTGATGGGGGATAGATAGCCCATCAGTGTGCTTGTGGGGGAGAAATAGGGTCTCTACCTTTTAATTTTCAAAGTTGAAAATGTTAATAATCCATTTACACCAACACACATGTTTTTTCTTTACATTATCCAAAAATTGTTTGAACTTTTTGTTAGGTACTCTTCATGTATAGTCCAAAATAATATTTCGGTCATTCCATTTACCAAATCATGCACCATATATGAATATTGACACTTCAATGGATGACAACAAGTTTCACTTTATGTATAAATTGGTTCACCAACTATTCACTAAGGCCAACATAAAAAACCAAACCGCATGGTGTGCCTTATAATCTATACACTTTCTTCAATCATCATTTGGTAACTATGAATAACATGAAATTATCTTTTTATAAATAAGTAGAAACCTCCTAAAAATAAATTTTGTTTCCCAATTTGTTTACTACCATTCACACGAAATCTTGCTACCTAGTAAAAATCCCCCAATAACTCTCAAAACTTATCTTGAATTACTTAAGGCCCACATGAGAATATGAGGCTCATCTCAGGATACAAATTTTATCCCAAAACACCATATTGGGTGGATTAAAATCTAATTATATCATTTTAAATATTATTTTTCAAAAATAATGATCCCACATATTTACATAATATCAAAAATCTTCCTAAAAATTAAGACATGTAATATTATACGATGTTACAACCACCCCAATATAACAAATATCATCTAAAAGAACCCTTAATGGACTTCCAATTGCATCTCCTAACCTACATATATAATAAATACATATTTAATTAACTATATTTTATCCCCAAATTGTAAAATTTTTGTCACTATAAAAATGTAATAATAAGGTAGGGAAAATACCATAATATTACCCACTACTCAAATTAATTTTTGAAATAGTAATATATCACTCACCCTCACTTAGTTAACCTAAGACCCATAAGGTGTGTTTATTTTATTGTTCAGATATATTAGGTTTTTTTCTTTACCATAAGACCATGAAAAAAGATATAAATTCCTTGATATGGTAACCTGCAATATTTAATTTTTCTTAAAAACAATATCAATCATTCTATTGATTCCAATTTCATCCAAAATCCATCGATAAATTCTATTGACATGGATAAAAATATAAATTTATATATTCTCGAACCGTAATAACCGCAAAGACGTATTATAGTAGAAGTTTGGGGTCAACCCATAGATATAGGGTGATTCTTTGAGGAAATCTATTATCTAATGGTTTGGTTAATCTGATTTTTGAGTGATTTTATTAAATTAATTATGTAAATTAAAGATATGAATTGAAATAGAAAAACAATAGATTTTATAACTAGTTTCCTTGGATGGTTCTGCAAAATAAATTAATTCGACCTCACTTGAAAAATAATTATATCAAATAGATACACAACCAAAAAGTTATATCGAAAGAAAAAATGTTCATTATCTATCCATATACAAAATATTCACAATTAGTGATGGTTGTATGAATAAAAAAATAAATATAAATATTTTCAATTCACCAAATTCATAATTAAAATTACATTCAATTTGATTGAATAAATCTTCTTAATCATGTTGTAGTTAATTCATTATTAAAGCTATATGGTTAATGGTTCAATGATGGATAAAGTAGAAAATTATACAAAACAAGATATTGTATAATATAACCATCTTACGAGTGATTATACATCAAAAAATTATAATAATCACACCTTTTAACAGATTCTTATCTCCCCTATGGGGTATATTTAACCATCATTGGGTGACCACTATAGAAACAAAATCCATAATAATAAGACAAATGTTAATAAGTAATGGGTACATAGAAAATACTAATATTTGAATTGAACTTAAAATAATTTGAGGTTACATTAGATAATTTAATGAAAAAGAGAAATTTACTTATGATAAACATCCTACCATAACCCTACAACTTCCTCTCCATGGTTACACACCACTAATGTAATATAATGACTAAATCCCATGTATAGAATTATTATATATAATCCTCTAGGTTATCAGTTGTCTTCTATGAGTTAGAGATATGTTTTTAAAAGTAATATTGGTCAAATGTTATTGTCCATATTATAAGATATGTAAATCCCCACATTTTTCAATATGTTGGGAATTTACCTATATTTAAATGTTTAAAATAGTTTTAATATTTTGGAATTGAATGTTTCCTGATAGGTTGGTTTATTCTTCTACATGTCCTTTGAAATATTCAAATCAGGAATCTTCATGTTGCGTAATGATATTTGACATTTTGTAAAAACAATTAGTGTAGAATCTCCATTTTGGTATGGTTCATCAGTTTTGAGCCTTTAATACCTCCCATGGTCATCCAACATCAATCGAAGCCATTATTTAATGGATTTCATGGCCTCTTTTTCTTTGAAAAATTTGTTATGAAATAAACAATTTCTATAGTCACACCAAAATGCAACATAGCATAGCGGGAACTATGTTTTTGTTCTATAATTTTCATGTTTTCCATCACCTGATCCAAATTTCAATCCAACAAAAAAAATATTAGGCTATAATATCATATAATATAAATTAATATCTATTAGAATCACATATAAAAAACATAAAAATATGAATATAAAAAGATATATCAATGAACCTAGGATGCTTTCTATTACATATAAATGAACATCTTTGAAAATATTAATCTATTCATAGTAAAACTAGTAATTACTATTTCCAAATTATATCAATTTGTCTAAAAAATCATAAGACACAATAAGTTGGTTTTTTAAGACCCTAACTTATCTATATATACCACTATTACATCACAACCTATTAGATACTAAATGGTTCCCCAAGCCGATGGCTCACATGGCCATATGTGTTCCTCCCCATATGCAAGAGGCTTCTAAATATTAGTGGGGATCGATGGTGGTATGTTGGGGATAATATACCCCAATAATCAGAGGAACATATTGGTATGAAATGCAGATAAATGATAAGAACAATTTAAAATAACATGCATCAAAAGATAAAAAATCCATAATTCTATAATAAAAAAACTCAAGGTAGTATTATATACAAAATTGGTAAGTCATATCTGTACACAAAATGATAGAATATATATTGTACCAGTCATCTAATAGAATAAATATGTCCAATGGTACAATGTGACGAAAATTATTTTCTCCATATATCATCATGAGTAAATTTCAATCCTATACTCCCCTACTCCTACGAATAACCAATCAGGCATTTTAAATATAACACTATTTTTTTCCTTACATGCATAAAGTTTTTAGATCTGGGTACTCAATAGTGACCTAAATAAGGTTTGAGATAAGACTCAGTTGGACACCACCAACTACTAGTATTACATATCCAGTCTCTGTGTATAAGAAAAACTAGTGTGTACTATAAAAATGTGAAATAAATTACCCAAAAGATGTTATTTATATAATATTCATATTTTCCAACATACCAAGGTTCACTATAAATAGGATGTCATAATCAAGTGAAATTAGTAAATAATTATAAAACATCCACTAGGACATATTCTCTTCCTAAAATTTATCTATTTTATTTTCTAACACTGTTAAGGGGGATGTGAGAACCCAACAGAGAAGTATGTCATGTATCAAAGATTATAACTGAGCAATTAAACTCAAGTCTTAGGGAATTGGAGTCCCCCCCAAATAATTTCCAAGGGATGTAATTTACCTGGAAACTTGGAACTTCCCCTATGTTCTCTTCACAGATCGTTTCTAGGTACATCCAAGCCTTCTTGTATTCTTCTTTTCTAATATTCTTCATATTGATGCCTCTGACCAGTATACAATATTACTTGTCAATCAATTTAGCATGCTCCTTTTAACTGCCACTTGGGTCAATCGTCCCATAATATGATCAATGTCATCCCGTGTCACCTTGAATAAAAACAGCCTCCTTCATTTAATTTCCATAGTGCATGAGTATTTTCACCTAAGAATCCAACTCTTTCTCTTCCAGGCTCTGCAGACTATGACCTATGCTGAGTAGTCCTTATTAAGACACATTGGGCCAAATCCATAGAGTATACATGTACAAGGAATACTCAATGCCATATTCCATGTAATCATGTGTAAGACCCAAAAACCGCAACTAAGGAGTAGGTCTGTCCTTGGAACCTCATGTAATTAAGATCAATGGAGTATAAATGTCTATGGATTACAATATAATACCTAATATATTGAGTAGAAATTTCAATGGCATTCAATGTAGTTTTGGAGTAGAAATTACAATGTCATTCAACGTAATTATGAATTCATTGAGTTGAAATATACATGGAATGTAATATAATCATAAACCATTAATTGCCCAATTCCATAATTCATTTAATAAACATACAAAAGACATGAACACATTCAAATAATTCATCATCTTCCATTTAAACCGTTTAACCATTCTAAAACAAGTAAATTTCAGACAATGATCCATAATCCATCTCCCACATGCTCATAAAATTCACTATTTCTCCCAGTCATATTAAAATCTTACACAGGAACCCAACAAGGTGAAAAATCATGGGGAATATAAGAAAATTCACCTCATTGGGGACTCCGATTATGGTTGAGAACCTCTAACCATTTCAATATATTCTGTGGGAACCAAAAAAGGTACCAAAAATATTATCAATGTAGTGTAGTTAATTTGGAAGATATTATAGAAGGACCATAGTTCTGAAAAATAATAAAATGATATAAAAAACTAAACATGCGTTAATAATTTTATACAACCTACCATATACTTATAGTAAAAGACTCATCCAAAATTATCTCCTAACATAACCCAAATGGGATGAAAATAGAATAATGATCAATTACCCTAGAAATTGGTATTATTGGACTGAGAAAATAACTCTATAAATTTTATTCCAAATGAAAAAAAAGAGTGGAATGATCAACTCACCAATACAGATCCAACAAGATTAACAACTCTATATTTCAAGGTTGCACAGAGAAATTGCACCAATTAGTTCTTTAGGATTTAGTAACTCCCCATTTAAAGAAGATTGGAGACCCATTGTATACAAGAAATAAATGATGTAAAGGGTATTACTCATTTAATAAATTTTTGTGAAGAATATTAATTTCCCCAAAATTCCATTCTTTCATGGTTTGGCCACATTTTTGACCAAAAATTTCATCGACCATGTTTGTGCCTCAATCTCATCAAGTGGCTGAAAATGTTCATTTAAATGGTTTGGGAAACAAGGTGAAAATCATGTGACATTCCTCAAAGGAAAAATATTTTTTTGATCAGAAATTCATGCGGCCATGGCTAAATAGTTTATTCAATCCACACATACCTCTTGTTCTATCTAATAAACTTCTCATGGTATTACTCAAACTATGCCCCAGGGGTGAAAGGTTTATAATAACCATGAATCCAAACTCATTTATCCAAAAACATGGGATTCATGATCCCAAAAAACCCAAACACCCCCATTTCCTCTAGAGTCTCACAAGGAATTCACATTATGTCAAAACATATGAATTATATTAAACTTCATAAGATCTATAACTCATAGAAATACTCAGGATCTTACAATATCTACCTCTTAAAACAACTCTCCCCTGAGTTTTTATTTTCAGGGTTATAAAGAATCTGAAAATAGATATGTCCACTTATAATGAGAATATTCTTGTCACCCACATGTCTTTTCTTGAACATGACCCCTATTTCATAGCATAAAAACTATTTGAACTGACCTTACTCGAAGGGATTTTGTATTTCAATTAGTAATACATATAGGATTCTTCTCAAAGAAATAATCTAACTATAACTCATAACCATCTAGATGTGGAGTGTGAGATGGTTACATGGCTGGGTTATTTTTAAGATGTTCTGATTCACTCAGTAACATAAATGTAAATGAAAAAAATTGACTAGCTTCCCAAATATCACTAGAATCATTGATGTATAGACATATATTAGAGAATGATTACACTATCATTGAATCTGTTTGTGCCCCAAACTCACTGATATTATTACAAAGTCTAAACATCATACTCTAATGTATCCTACATGATATAGAGTCCAAGAAGTTCTGTCTCCCCTTCCTCTAAATAGCGCAGTGTTGATCGACATGGCCTTCAATAAAAATAATCACATGGTTCCTTTTATATACACACATGATTGCTATTGGTGTATGAGAATCCAACTAGGGGTATATGACTATCTCTAAAAACCTAAAAATAATTGATTCATACTTTAAGCATGTCCTCCAAAACCAATATTGTTTACTCCAATTGGTTGTCAATCTATTGGTGGTAGTCGTGCTCAAAAGAAAACATGTACCAAACAACATCGATAATTTTTTCCATAATCAAGATGTTAATAAATAATACCTACCCAATAAAATTTAGGGAGGAATCCCACGAATGATTATTTTCACATTGACATAAAGTATCACCACATCATTTTCAAATAATATCTCCCTAGTCAGATGAAAGTGAAAGACATTTGTAATCCTTCCCACAATAACCTGTATTTCATCCATACCTTGCAGGAACTTCAGGAACCTAGACAGAAAATGCATCTAATAATCATCCCATTTCAACTCAGGAAAATTTAACTACAGTAACTTTTCATAAAGTGTATAGTGTTCTACCTTCACGGGATGATAGTTGGATTACCTCATGAGAAAACCATCTTCCTCTCTATTCATTCCTGGACACAAATACTAGAAAGGTAAATCTCGATACATCTTGTTTACACCAAAAGATACTTCCCATTATGAGGCATGTAAATCCAAAATTATATCCTCATTTATTTATATTAGAACCAAGACATGACCATGTAATCATATAATGGCATCCTTTCTAATTATCTAACAAGGAGGAAAGTCCTCACCTACCATGCTCACCCATATGACTAAGCCCTCAGAATATGATAGATGCCTTATTCTCACTATATTTAGAAGAGTGAAATTTAATACCATTTATGAGACAAAATACTATCTACGACATTATGTTACAATTATGTGTATCACTAAGAAGAAGTCTATAAAAATACACTAAATATTGGCCTCTGGAACAACATGTGTTGGAGTCCTCCTACTCAGTGCATCATCAACTTCATTTTCTTTACATATATATATGAAAAACCAATATCAAAAGACTAAAGGTATTCAACCATTTTTCATTTCCTATAATTCAAATCATTCTATTTAAATTTTTACTTGATACTTTTTTGTCATTTTATTTCATTAAATTATATCCTTATAAATAATTAATCCAAAATTATTAGGTGTGAAAGATATTGGTTTACTCAAAATCTTGCATCTAGTAATTACTCTCATTTGCCCTCAGCCACAGAGACATGTACACCACGAATCTCTCCTCATGCATCAGAACATATCCTAGACTAATACTAGATGGATCACAATAAACACTATAGATCATGAATGGAACTAGATGAACCAAGGCAAGCAATGAAGTCAGTATCCCTTTCACCTCATGAAAGTTTTTCTCAGGGGTATTCGACCATAAGAACATCACACCATTTTTAGTCAATCCTATAGTGGGTTTTAATAATAATGATATTTACAATATGAACACCTATATATATATATCTAATAATCCCAATAAACTCCAAATATAAAATAAATTTTTGGGATACTCCCACTAAACTTCAACTATGGAATTCTATAGTTCAAATGATACTACAGACTTCGAGATAATATGAGCTTGGAAGTGAAATTTATATAACCCAAAACAATATATTGTGAGATATTAATAAAATGTATGATATCTAATTATATACAAATATAGATCCATGGTGTTTTTCATGATCATGTCATGTCTGAGAATACCCCATGCTTTCATCCAAAAAAACCAAAATGAATGAATATAAACGTGGATGAAAAAACTGGTTCATCAATGCCTTGAAAACTTCTAGAACTTTCTTATGATCAAATGACATAACTAGAAACTCATATAATGTATAACTTCAATAAAAATTTGTATGATTTTTTTCTTTTAGGTGAACATTCACTAGAGGATAACCTAATATTTGTTCAATCATTGATAATACTCTAGCTTCTCTAATCTGTTTAAAGATATCATATAACAATGGCATGTGATACTTGTTCCAAATAATTAATTTTTTGAATTTATGGTAATCCAAAAATATCCTAAGATTTCCATTTTTTGTCAAATTTATTCACGAACCCCGTGGAGAATCATTGGGTCATATAAACCCATTTTCTTCTATTTCATTAAACTATCACATTATATCCTATAAAATATTTTTAGACCTCTTATAAGGAGGAATGGATGCCAGTGCGGCTCCTAGAAAGTTTTAAAAGATTACTTCACCTTTTTCTGAAGATGTAAAATAGAAATTTCTGTAGGGATGGCATGAATAAAATGACATACTACTGAAGGGAATTTAACCTATCACATTCTTTGGACATCCTGATAAAGGATAGAAATATTGGAAATCATACCACCCACCCAAGATGTCTCTAACCTAGTTATACCCTCACAAAGTAATCATTTTTCAGTTTTCCAATGGTTTTATGACCCTGAATATCTTCACTAAAGTTAATGATATAAACATATGTTAAGAACCGATATCATAAAATGGATGATTCTAAAATAGAATATTCTAAAATCAGAAAGCTCGTTGTATACAGGCCAATGTTCTTATCATTGCGTATAGCCTATAATGAATATAACTAGCCTAACCCACAACCCTAAAAAATGGCTTCACTACACTATGCATGACCACTCTGATATTCAGGAAGTAATGGTGTCCAGATCCCTTATCCATTAGAACATCCTCATAATGAATGAACGATAATACTCATGTTTTATACTTTTCATAGATATGGTAATTTGTCTACTGAATCTAAATTCGGTGTCGACACACCTTTATTAGACCACTAGAAGAAATGTGATAAAGAATATCTTTATATGGCCCATTTGTCAACATGATCAGCCCTTAAATATGTCTCTATCACACTAGATCCTCATGTTTACTCACCCCCGAAACTATTAATATATATCAAAATTGGTATCACTCACACTCTTACTAGAATTCCCCCCACAAGAATCTTTAAAATGTCATTTCCTACCACTTAACATAGAATCACTAAGTAGAGAATCTGTACATACCATCTCTAATACCCTAGCTTCCCTATGATTATTTTCTATATTCGGTTTCAGATTAACTATCTCCAACACTGTATTAAACTAAAACATATTCAACAAGGATAAAACAACATTTTTGAGACATTCCTCATAAAATCTCTCCCAACAAGTTTCATTTTAAATTTATAGTGATATAAAGCACTATATCTCTATAGAGTTCATAAAATAATTTGTAAATTTCATCACACCCTTCTCAAAATCCATTAAATCACTAGCTCGTTCACCCCTATGTGTCTTAGAAAATATATAACCATAAAACCTATAATGAAAAACTCTATAAACCAAATCTTAAAGCCTGTCATAAAATTTTAATCCATTCCACCCGTTCTTAGCGGCTCCCCAAATCATATATGTTGTGACATTCACTATCCTATTTTCATGTATCACCAGATGCTTGAAAAATGAAAGGTTATTCACAATCCATAACTAAACAACCTATAAACCACTATCCCTTGAAAATGTGGGTGGATGTTACTACAAGAAAACATTATTCATCTCTTCCATAGACATAGAATGAAGTTGGTAATCCTAACTAATTTTTATAAATTGTTAGAAATTCTCTGAGAACTGTTAATCCACACTGATTAGGGGAGAAATGATAGGTTTCATAAGTATCACTGCTGGAGGTTTTATAGAGGACTCATGGCCTACGACCTCTGAATCATGGATGTCACCACCCTACATGTGTAAGGCTCAATGATGAGATGGTTTAAACTCTCTAAAAATTCATATAAAAACCATATAAATTAGTCGGTAAATATAATATCAATGATATAAACATAAGACAAGTAAAATAATTCTGATAAACAATCTACACCCCTCTACCTACTCGTAAATCTATTATTAGATGACAAGGAAATCCATAAAAAAAATAGACAGTATCTACTTACCACTAATAATTTTTGGATAAGGTCTAGATTTTTGATTGAAAACATGGGTCCTGGGGTATATACTATCAAATTAAAATGGATACCCTATATATCGGTAACCATTCTATTTTAAATACAATTATTTTTATGTTAATTCTAATTTATTTAACAATTATTTTTTAAAACAACCAATTTATTAGGCCCCATAGATGTAAATTGTGGTACGGTGTCTATTTAATCATAAAAATAACACATTCACATCCATGCGACAAATGGACCTTGAATCAAGATGCCATAATTTAATTCTTATGGTTTATACTATATCCTTTATAGGAAAACACTGTAATGATTATGAAAAGTGTTTTATGTTCTAGTTATGTTTAAAATCAACATATTAAAATAATTATTCAAATAGTATGTTTATCACTCTTGGAAAATAGAATAATTTTAGATAGTCAAGATTCTCATCCTGTATATAAAGGAATATTCATTGAAATTTATTCTTTTTAAATGCGAAAAATGATGAATGATCCATCCATCCTTTCCATATTGGTCTAATGAACAATTAATGTTCCTCAATTATAGAAAAATTATCAACATGCCTCGTGTGAATAACCAAAATGTGGAATAATATCATCTATAAAAATAAACTCATAGAATAATAATTTTTATCCTAATAAATTTTGATTTCTCTTTTATGTGTGTTAGCTACTCCCGAGAATAGATTATTACCTAATTCCAAAAAAATTATATTCTCCATTCAACTGTCCCAAATAGAATAGAAGAAAATGAAAATGAAATAAAACACCTCAGATATCAAGTTTAAATGTCCTGACCCCGGATCCACGAAGTGATTCCCCAATCCAGTGTGTACCTTTGCCTCAAGCATGCCTCTCTATATGCCATTTTTTGTTGAATAGTAGTGAGGTTAATCAGTGGAACACTAGGGAGACAACACACATATAATCATTGTAACATAATAGTATCACATGTGAATAAATGAATGAAATCATATTAATTAACTAGAAGTAGAAGTTAATACACCCAAAAAACAATAATAATTAGCCAAGACATGGAAATTTCTTATAAAAATTGATTATATTGTATCTCTACAATAAATAATTTATTTTTGTTTTCATAAGAATATAAAATAATACATGTGTTAAATGATAAAAAAGAAATTTGGGTTATCTCCAAATAGCATCCTAAGCATAGATCTATCCTTCCCTCCCTTGTACCTAATCATTACCCATCAAGAATCCTAGAGTATAAACTTTCCCATATACCTATTAGAATCAACAATGTAGGTCTCAGTACCCAACAATGGACCAAATTGGGTTTGATATAACACTAAGTAGGCCACCCACAATAGTTATTTGACACGTTCAGTGTGTTTAAATAAGAAGAATCTGTTTTCAATACAAAATAGTGACATCAATAATCAAGAAGAAGTGAATCATGTAATAGTGATATTTTCCAGTCTACCAAGGCTCACTAGAAACAAGCTATCATATTAGAGGTACATCTATAAAGGATGATAAAATATCAACTATTTATTATGTCGAGTAATCCAGTTTTATGACCCATTGGGCTCGAACAACGTAGTTGAAGCGTCCAATAGATCCTCCATGGACCATGTAATGTTATCAATTATCATACCCTATGGTCAAATCCAATGAATTCTAATTTCTATGGCATCACAATTACTCTGTATCTATGGACTATATATTTCCATGGAATCTAGTATAATCATGAATCCATTTAGTAGTAATATGTATTGAATTTGGTATTTTTCTGAATCTATAGAGTTTTAATGTCAATGATATTGAATGTAATTCATAAACTATGTAGTAGAATTGACCATGGATATTAATAGATTCATAAAAATTTCACTAAACCATTCATTATTTCATTTCATAAACATACACAATCTATGAGTTAATCCAAATTATTCCACATTTTCCATTTATACCATTTATTCATTTTAATATATATAGAAACATTGAAATGAGGAATAATCCCTCTTATACTATCACATTTAATTAATTAATACATCAACTAAAATGTAGTGCTCAATAACGTTTCCAATAGGATGGTAAATCATGGTTAAAATACTTAAATTCACATCATGGGTGATTTCGATTGATCTTTACAACCTCCAACCATCACATGGAAAAATGTAGGAAACCTAACAGGGTTCCAACAATATAATCCAGGAATTTTACTGAATTTAGATGTAATTCTAGAAGTCTTATCTTTTAATAGAATATAAACAGGATATAATCCAACAAGACTTAAGCGAAAACATATATACCACCTACCATATACCAAGGGTAGAACACTCATATAGTATCAAATCCTAAATCATCATATATTTTGAAAAAAATAGAAGAATGATAAATTACATTTAAAATAGATCATGATATCTTTTTTTAAAAAATAAATTTTATTCTAAAAATAATAATTAAGTAGTAATCCTTTGGATTGATGAACCCACCTATGTGGATCCTACGAGATGAATGACTCTCGACTCGTAGGTTGGATAGAGAAAACACAACAAACCATGGGTTATGAGTAAGAAACTCTCTGATAGAAGAAGAAGGAGACCCCATGTACACTTGTAAAAAATGTGAAGAAATGGAATAATTCCATTAATATTTTAACAGATTTTTTTTAATTTATTCAGTAAAAGTATCGTGGTTTGGAACATGGTTCAAGAAATATTGTTTATGCCTAGTGTATTAGTCAATATCAAAAGGGTGTTACATTGTTTACGAACACTGTTTTGGAAACCATGTGAAAACATTTTAATTTTCCTCTTCTAAAAATATATGTTATCTCACATGCGTGTGTGGCCCTAGAGACACAATATATTCAACCCGTGCGGCCCTTCTCTACTCTCTAAAATTCATTACCAAGTTTACTAAAACCATGAAACCTTTTTCTCATTGATTATTAGATGCTTGGGACCTATCTCTTTCCCCCAAAAATATGGTCTTTGGGATCCCATTAAGACTGGACTCCCACATTTCCTCTATAGCCTTTTGTGGAATTCACATTAGTAAAAATAAATGAATTAACCTATAATTTGATGATATATACTTTGTGGAAAAAATCAGGTTCAAACTACCACAATCACATAAAACAAGATTCTCCAAACATTGTTTCCTTACCACTATATTCAAATATTAGAAAAAAACATAATATGAACATCGTCTAACCAATCACATTTGAATATTCTTGGGGGAATGAAATGATTCTCTATATATGGAAAAGATAATTATTCCATTAATATTTAAGTAATCTTATGATCATACAAACATTCTCACCAATTCTCATACATGACTTTTGGTGAGATTTCATCGATAAAATATCCATCATCCAAAAATACAATAATGGTCTAACCCATGCACCAGTACATTTTAGATACAACCCATTTCAATCATTATAAAAAAATATAAAGCTTAATTGACATGCTTAAAATCCACAACTCTCACATAAAACCTCATTCATGGAATTCACCATGAAATCCATCTAAATTTGGATCTATTTTTTTATTGGAATACAAAATTACAATAGGATACCTAATTTAACAGTTCAGTAGAACCATGTTCCAACACATATGGGGGTCATATCACCGAAAACTAATAAAATTATCTTGCAACGATTCTATCATTTTAATAACCCCACCATGTCAAAAACCTGATATACATTTCCCATGTCGAGTCCACCACCAAAAAAATGTTCTAATGTTCCCAACACGCTCAGTCCAAAGGTTTAAAAAAAATTCTATTTCACCACCCTTTTTGGGAATGTTGTGCTATTAGACTTTGAAACAATTAGAACCTTATTAAAATTGATCTACACACCCTACAATGACTCATGATAAACTCTCTATTATCCATCATCCACTTATACTACTATCCTAAAGCATCCCCTTGATGTTCCTGTCATGACCGGTCCTCTGGGCCCATGCCGTGACAACCCCAAGCCTGCCTTCCATAGGACAGGGGCTGGCGACTGGCACCAAAGGCGTAAATCCCAATAACTGGGAAGGCATTGCCTTTATAAAAGTAAACAAAACACTACAGAGTACAAGCGGAAGTAAAACAATAAGTACAAAGAGAAGTGCTGAGAGGTAAATGGACCAGAATACAAACCCAAATGAAATTACAACTACAACTGAACAAAGAACAACAGGAAAAGACAAAGGCTGGAAGAAAGGAAGCAGGTCCTGGGTCATCCTCCTCGGGTCCTACCTGAAGGGTAGGTACATATAGCCTCCACAACGCCCTCGCCCGTCAACCTCCTCCGTATTTCGTCTCACCGTGAAGTCCACCTTCAGATAATGACTCGTCATGTAGTTCACCTCCGGGTACTGACTCGTCGTGTAGTCCAACTACGGGTACCGTCCAGTCCTCGAACACTCGGCCTCCGTCAGCACTGCCCGTCTTCTGCAACCAACACAACAAGGTGCGGGCATAGCCCATGCAGGGGTGAGTATAAAGATACTCAGTAGGGACCCCGAGACCCTCACGGTCTCACTAAAACCAACAAGTATAACCACAAAGAAGATCTCAACAGATAACCTCTACTTAGGTATATGCCCATGAATATACCTAAGTTATCAATTAACCCATCTCAATCATGAGGAAAACACCAAGATCATGAAATCAACAGATAACATCCACCCAGGTATATGCCCATACATATACCTAAGTTATCAAGTGACCCATCTCAATCAAGAGGTAAACACAAAGGTCAATAGTCTTAGCTCAAACCAGGATTTTCATTAACGAAACCATAACTGTTGAAGAGCTCCGTCTCTGGAGTGTACAGTGGTCCTGTCACGACTCCGAGGAACTGCTCACTAACCTAAGACTGCTGAGGTACTGCTCCTGTCGAGTACCGCGGGTCAGCCACCAAAACACAGTAGTGCTTCCCGCTGGGGTATGGCACCAAAACACAGTAGTGCACACCCCCTAGTAGCCTACTGAGTTACACTCCGGACGAGTACCACGGGTCTGCACTGTCACACAGGTAGTGCTCCGTCCGCCATGGGTCTGCACCTCACAAAGTAGTGCTCCGTCCACTGAGCTAGTCGACTCACTCCAAGTCGAGTCGGTCAAGCAGTTGTCAGGTCTCAGTCGGCTACAGGGTCTCCGTACTTCGCACGCTCATCTCTAGGAGGTTCTGCTCCACGAGCTACTAGTCGATACTCCACGTATCTCAAATTACCATGAAGAAGTATCTCAAAGGACCGTCTCGTCATAGGGGTCTCAACGCAACAGACGACGCGTCAATCGGATGTCCGGTCTGTGAGTTATTAGATTTTTCATCCCAGAGGCCTGGTTGGTTTCATGTGTGAACCAATCCGGCCGTATCTCAACTATACCCCGAACTCTCATAGGGTATACTCATAGGGACCGTTTCTCAACGTGATCACCAACGCTGCTGACGGTTCGTCAAACGGACGTCCGGTCTGAAGATATCAGCTTTTTCGTTCAAGGGGCCTAGTTGGATTTCGGGTACAATCCAACCAGGCCACTATCCAACTCCATCCATAACTCAGGTGAAGTACGCCAAATGTTCCGTCTCATAAAGAGGAATTCAACGAGACAGACGACGCGTCAATCGGACGCCCGGTCTGTGAGTTATTGGCTTTTTCGTTCCAGGGGCCCGGTTGGTTTTGTGAGCGAACCAACCCGACCACACTCTGACGGCATCCAAACCTCAAGCGGAGTAAGCCAAAAGACCCTTCTTACTTAGAGGAATCCATCAAAGTTGATGGCACGTCAATCAGACGTCTGAAGCTCAAGATATAAGCATTTCCACTCCGAGGGCCCGATTGGTTTCGTATCCGAACCAACCCGGCTGAACCCAAAGTATTCTGAAACATTAACTGCAATATACCAAAACTACCATCTCATTCCAAGGATCGCTACGCAACTGATGGTGCATCGATCGGAGGTCTGTAGCCCAAGATATGGGAAAAAGACCAAAGAGGGTCCGGAAACGGGGGGTCTGGGCCTGGGTCGACCCAACACGACTCGGCCCGGCCGGCGCGGCGCGGCCCGACCGGCCAGCTGCGACTCGGCCAGCGCGGCCGAGCGGAAGCTGCGGGCGGGGTGCATGGATCCCCCCGCCCTCTCCGCTGATTGATGCTGGCGGCGCGCCGCCGTGCCGGCGAGGCGTACCGCCACCGCCTTCTGCGGACCACCGGACGCGCTCCGGTGGTCCGTTTCTCCTGTCGTCTTTGCCAACGGTCCTCCCAGGACACGACCTTCACTATGAAGGGATTCAAACACCATAGCGGCCTGCTTCGTTGTCGTCCGTTGATCCGCACATCGATAAACAAGCTGTGGAGGGTTGTCGGGCCGTGTTTGTTCGGCCCGCGTCCTCCGCATTAGGTGTTATCAATTGGAAAAAAATAAACACATGGTTTTAATCATTGACGAGGGTATAATTTATAAAAAATAAATTATACAAACACCTTGCAATCAAATACCCACACACGAGAGTTTAAATTTTGAATGCGCGGCGTGACGATGTCGCGCATACTTGTCGCTCGATCCCGCGTGGCGTGATGATGTCACGCATCCTTGCCACTTGATCTCGTGCGGTGCAACGACACCGCGTCAATTTCGTTAGATCTGCAACAACAAGAAAAACAATAAGGGAGGGGGATGGCTGTGTTTGTGCGGTCTGGCCTCCTCCCGTTAACTGATATCATGCGGTGCAAATATCGCGGATAAAAGACGGAAGAGAATCACGTAAGGAAAAATCACGTAAACCTCCTACCTTGGTTTCAAGAGCGGATTCACGGAAAGAGAATTTGAAGATGACGTCAGGGTGCGTCTGAGGAGGAAGTGGAGTCTCCTCACATGTTGCGGTGAAGAGGAAGGAATGAACATCATCATTCTTCGTGGAAGGATGGTGTGCTTCGTCAGAGACCGATTCGTTCTTCACGTTCTCCGTCGATGAAGAAGATGTTCTTCAAGCCTCCCAATTCATCCCAAGTCTTCTCCATCAACAAAGGAACTAACCCAAAATAAATTAAGTCACACTTAATTTATTAACTCAACATGGCTTTTGAAATTCAAGTGTTTGAATTTCAAAAACTCACATTAAACTCACTACATTAATGTCATAAGTTATTAACTTATGTTAACAATTTTAATAGTGAGTTGAGGGGGTTAGAGGAAATGAAGGAGTGGGGTTCGTGTGGGCCCCACCACCCTCATAACCTCCCAAGGGAGGTTGGTTAGTTACGCAACTTCCATCCAAAGGATTTAAACACTTAGAGTAAAATAAAAATTGTTGTTAAATTTTTATTTTTAACTTCCACAATTTTTATCAACTTCTCTAGAGTAAACACAACTCCGGAATAGGCGTCTATAAGCAAATACCGGCACTGTGGTTCAATCGGTGCCCTCGAAATTTGATTCCGAGCACCGGTTCAAAAGATAGAAATTCCCGCTCGTTCGTTCACTGAACGTACCTGAGCTAAACTTCGGAGAATGATTCCGGGCACACTGGGCCTCAGAATCAGGCGTCGTCAGAAACTGTGTTCTTGAAAAGTCCAAAGAAAATTAGGAAAAAAAATTTCCTTGAAATTTCCCTGACTTTACAGTACTCCCAACTCAGGGCTTTACATCCCCATAAAGAATCAACACAAACTAGGGTCACAAAAGAGGTATTGAGCATGCATCTGAGCCTTCCACTCCAATGTGCTTACCTGGAGATTCTGAGCTGCCTACGAAAAAAGACAAAGGGAATCAACCATCCTCATAGGACTTGCTCCCATCGAACCTCAAACTCCACTGGATCCTCCGCAAAAGTCACCCCATCATCAAAGACCAGCTCCCCATGGTCAAAGATTTGTTTCAGGACATGCACATATCTCCTCAGTTGAGATACGTGGAAGACGTCATGCACCCGGTGCAACTGAGGTGGATGGGTGAAGCAATAAACCACCTCGCCTACCCTGCTGGGGACCTAGAAAGGTCCATTGAACCTTGGAGATATCTTGCCGCCCTGGCCACATCTCCGTAAACCTCGTCAAGGTGAGACCTGTATATGGACGTGATAGTCATCCTCGAACTCTAGAGGTCTCCAATTCCTGTTAGAACTGGAACTCGAAACGACTGCTGCCACGAGGGTAAGGTTGAACTACTCAAGAGTGATCAGTCGCACCCTCCTATGCAAGAGTTACCCTGCGCTGCCTGGGGTTTCCTTTTTCACCGACCAAGAAAACCCATCCCGACGTCGTAGTTAAACCACAACCTTTTTGCCTAATACTGTCAATCCGTGTATGAATTGTGGATCCAATCCATACTCAGACCAACGTCGTAAGGCCTCGACGCTTCCACCAAGAGATTCCAACCGAAACTCTCACCTCGAGGGTCTGACCACACTGTTGGCATAAGTGTGATTATCGAGTCTCCTCCCAAGGTATCTCCAGACGTGAGGGTCAAGTCCACGGCTTACCGGAAACTCTAGGTCTGGAACAAGATTTGTGAAAGCAAGGAATGATTCGTATCGATGTCTGTTACTACAACAGCTAGTAGTGGACATAGAATGTCCCTTGAATCATTTTTTTAGAGCCATTGGGTCACTCTCCCTGACCACAAGCAGCTACTCTCTTCCTCTTCCCTCCAACTCCCTGAGCCTGGTAGGGATAACTAAGGCAGGTGGTTGTAGCATGCTAAGATTTACACCACCTCATGATGCTCTCCTAGCTCTGCCTCCACATCTGCTGCTCCTCAGACTCATCTCTCTTTAAATATTCCTCTTCTTGAAACATTTATCACGCTCGAGTCTCTAAGACTGGCATCCGTTTCCTGTTTCTTACTACACTGTGCAGTCTTCATCCGCTCCTGGATGATCTGTACCTTCTTTGCATATGATCTGAAAGAGCTGCTAAAATTTCTCCTTTGCCGAAAAGAGAAACTCGGTCTCATTCACTGGATGAACCACGCCCATTTCCTAATACATTCAATCCTGACATGAATGATGCATTCACGCCATGGATGACGTCGTAAGGCCTCGACGTAACTACTAAGAGATCCAACTGTTACTCTTGCCTCCAAGGGTCGAGTCACACTGTCAGTATCAGTGTGAGGTCACTGGGTCTCCTCCAGTAGAAATCTTGAAAGTGATGGTCAAGTCAACAGTTTAACCGGGACCACTCAATATCAACCAAACAAAAGGACACGAAAGCAAACTAAGATAAGTGTATTTTTATTATTGCATCTCATAGTACAAAGACACGAAAACAACAACAACATGGAACTAGAAGTACAAGGGACGTATCCACTAGTTCCTCTCCTGTCTACCTGCTCTCGGAGCTCTACTTCCTTGTCCACTGCTTGGCTATTTCTCAAGCACCCGCCACTACTTTTGCCTCGGTGGCTCCTCCAAAGTCTGTGGATCAACTGTACGAGGATTCGGACAGTCACGTTCCAGGTAACCCATTCCGCTGCATGAGTAACACTGTCTGTTTCTGGCACGCCTAGCTCTGTCCCCACCCCGGGTGTCCCGCACCACCGATCCAAAAACCCGAGATCGGCCAACTGCTGGTCTGGTCCTCCAGGACCTCTGCATCATCTGTCTACTTCCCACAGATGACTCGGCTACTGATCGAAAAACAAGCGGCAAAGGCAAGAGCTCCTGTACACACTCGGGGTGTAGAGCTACGGGCAAAAACACAACCCTGAAGAATGTCTCGAAGTCTTCCCATGTGAAGGTCATACCGTCGTAAAACTGGAACAAGTGGCTCCACCACCTGCCTTCTGCTTCCTGAAGAATGATGGTAGCAAAGATCACCATGAAGTCTGCTGGCGTCCCCACTAGCCTGAAGACTCTCACCACAGCCTCCGGCCAATCCTCAGCTGCCTGTGGGTCCATCTCTCCCCGGAACCTGGGTGGCCTCTAGCGTTGGAACTCGTGCAGTGCACTCAAGTGGCGTGCATTGCCTACTGCTAGGACTGGTGGCATCGGTGGCCCAACATATGGTAGTACCGCTGGTGCCTCCGCTGGTGCCTCAGCTGCAAGAGGGCCCTGTACCGAAGCCTCATCGCTCAGCAGGCTGTCAGTACGCACATCCCTATGGGCTCTAGCTGGTCGTCCGAGAAAAGGCATCCTGAAAGAAACAACGTGACATGGTCAAACAATTATACCTGGTGAGATGACCTGGTTTGAGCTGATATTTAAATAAAACTTCTAGAAAACACACATGCAATCAGTGTTTTCATGCCCAAAGTCGGAATTCAGTTTTCAGGGTCCTGGTGTATAGATACGTCGGCCGCCCGCACCAACATTGGACTCCCTGAACTGAAACCCACACTCGGTACTCTTAACACTATTTTTTCACAGAAAGAAAACATCAGAGTTATAAGTTCTGCGGTAGAACCGACTACTCTGATACCAATTTGTCACGACCCGTCCTCTAGGCCCGTGCCGTGACTACACCAAGACCGCCTTCCATAGGCCAGGGGCTGGCGACCGGCACCAAAGGCGTAAATCCCAATAACTGGGAAGGCATTGCCTTTATAAAAGTAAACAATACACTACAGAGTACAAGAGAAAGTAAAACACTAAGTACAAAGAGAAGTGCTAAAAGGTAAATGGACCAGAATACAATCCCAAATGAAAGTACAACTACAACTGAACAAAGTACAACATGAAAAGACAGCGGCTGGAAGAAAGGAAGCAGCTCCTATGTCGTCCTCCTCGGATCCTACCTGAAGGGTAGGTACAGTTGGCGCAGCTCCTGGATCGTCCTCCACGGATCCTACATGAAGGGTATGTACAGATATCCTCCACAACGCTCTCACCCGTCAACCTCCTCTGTGTGTCATCTCTTCATGAAGTCCACCTCCAAATACTAACTCATCGTGTAGTCCACCTCTGGGTACTGACTCGTCGTGTAGTCCACCTCCGGGTACCGTCCAGTCCTCGAACACTCGGCCTCCGTCAGCACTGCCCGTCGTCTGCAACCAACACAACGAGGTGCGGGCATAGCCCGTGCAGGGGTGAGTATAACGATACTCAGTAGGGACCTCGAGACCCTCAAGGTCTCACTAAAACCAACAAGGATAACCACAAAGAAGATCTCAACAGATAACCTCTACTTAGGTATATGCCCATGCATATACCTAAGTTATCAATTAACCCATCTCAATCATGAGAAAATCACCAAGATCATGAAATCAACAGATAAACTCCACCCAGGTATATGCCTTTACATATACCTAAGTTATCAAGTGACCCATCTCAATCAAGAGGTAAACACAAAGGTCAGTAGTCTCAGCTCAAACCAGGATTTTCATTATCGAAACTGTAACTGCTGAAGAGCTCCATCTCTGGAGTGTACAGTGGTCCTGTCACGACTCTGAGGTACTGCTCACTAACCTAAGACTGCTAAGGTACTGCTCCTGTCGAGTACCGCATGTCGTCTACCCAAACACAGTAGTGCTTCCCGCCGGGGTATGTCCCCCAAACAGAGTAGTGCACACCCCCTAGTAGCCTGCTGAGGTACTCTCCAGATGAGTACCACGGGTCTGCACTGTCACACAGGTAGTGCCCCATCCGCCATGGGTCTGCCCCTCACAAAGTAGTTCTCCATCCACTGGGCTAGTCGACTCACTCCAAGTCGAGTCGGTCAAGCAGTCGTCAGGTCTCAGTCGGCTACACGGTCTCCATACTCCGCACACTCATCTCTAGGAGGGTCCGCTCCACGAGCTACTAGTCGATACTCCAATTATCTAAAAGTCCCACGAAGTAGTATCTCAATGGACCTCCTCGTCACAGGGGTCTCAACGCAACAGACGGCGCGTCAATCGGATGCCCAGTCTGTGAGTTATTAGCCTTTTCATCCTAGGGGCCCGGTTGATTTCGTGTGCGAACCAATCCAGCCATATCTCAACTATACCCCAGACTCTCATAGGGTATACTCATAGGGACCGTTTCTCAACGTGATCACCAAAGTCGCTGACGGTTCGTCAAACGAACGTCCGGTCTGAAGATATCAGCTTTTCCGTTCAAGGGGCCCGGTTGGATTTTGGGTACAATCCTACCCGACCACTATCCAACTGCATCTAAAACTCGGGCGAAGTATTCCAAATGTTTCGTTTCATCAAGAGGAATTCAACGAGACAGACGGCGCGTCAATCGGACGCCCGGTTTGTGAGTTGTTGGCTTTTTCGTTCCAGGGGCCCGGTTGGTTTCGTGAGCGAACCAACCCGACCACACACCGACGGCATCCAAACCTCGAGCGGAGTAAGCAAAAATATCCGTCTTACTTAGAGGAATCCATCAAAGTCGACGGCACGTCAATCGGACGTTCGGAGCTCAAGATAGAAGCGTTTCCGCTCCGAGGGCCCGGTTGGTTTCGTATCCGAACCAACCCGGCCGAACCCAAATTATTCCGAACCCTTGACTGCGATATACCAAAATGACCGTCTCATTCCAAGGATCGCTATGCAACTGACTGTGCGTCGATCGGAGGTCCTTAGCCCAAGATATGGGCAAAAGACCAAAGAGGGTCTGGAAACGGGGGGTCTGGGCCCGGACCGACCCCACCGGGCGGCCCGAATCGGGTCGACCCAACCCGGCCCGGGTCCGACCCGGCTGGGCCCGGCCGGACCGGCCAGCCGCGGCTCGGCCTGCGCAGCCGAGCGGAAGCTGCGGGCGGGGTGCGCGGATTCCCCCCCCCCCCCCCCCCCCCGCCGCTGATTGAAGCCGGCGGCGAACCGCCTCCGCGCCGCCACCGCCTTTTGCGGACCACCGGACGTGCTCCGGTCGTCCGTTTCTCCTGCCGTCTTCGCCAACGGTCCTCCCGGGACACGACCTTCAATGAGAAGGGATTCAAACGCCATAGCGGTCTTCTTCGTCGTCGTCCGTTGATCTGCACATCGATAAACAAGCTCCGGAGGGTTGTCGGGCTGTGTTTGTTCGGCCCGCGTCCTCCGCGTTAGGTGTTGTCAATTGGAAAATAATAAACACATGGTTTTAATCATTAATGAGGGTATAATTTATCCAAAATAAATTATACGAACACCTTCCAATCAAATACCCACACATGAGAGTTTAAAATTTGAATGTGCGGCGTGACGATGTCGCGCGTACTTGCCGCTCGATCCCGCGCGGCGTGACGATGTCATGCATCCTTGCCGCTTGATCTCATGTGGAGCGACGGAACCACGTCAATATCATTTGATCCGCAACAACAAGAAAAACAATAAGGGAGGGGGACGACCGTGTTTGTGCGGTCCGAACTCCTCCCGTTAATTGATATCATGCGGTCCAAATATCGCGGATAAAAGACGGAAGAGAATCACATAAGGAAAAATCACGTAAACCCCCTACCTTGGTTTCAAGAGCGGAGTCGCAGAAAGAGGATTTGAAGATGACGTCGGGGTGCGTCTGAGGAGGAAGTAGCGTCTCCTCGCGTGTTACGGTGAAGAGGAATGAAGGCACGTCGGCGTTCTTCGTGGAAGGATGGTGTTCATCATCGGAGACCGATTCGTTCTTCACATTCTTCGTCGATGAAGAAGATGTTCTTCAAGCCTCCCAAATCCTCCCAAGTCCTCTCCAGCAACAAAGGAACTAACCCAAAATAAATTAAGTCACACTAAATTTATTAACTCTATATGGATTTTGAAATTCAAGTGTTTTAATTTCAAAAACTCACATTAAACTCACTATATTAATGTCATAAGTTATTAACTTAAGTTAACAATATTAATGGTGAGTTGAGGGGGTTAGAGGATATGAAGGGGTGGGGTTCGTGTGGGCCCCACCACCCTCATAACCTCCCATGTGAGGTTGGGTAGTTACCCAACTTCCATCCAAAGGATTTAAACACTTAGAGTAATATAAAAATTGTTGTTAAATTTTTATTTTTAACTTCCACAATTTTTATCAACTTCTATCGAGTAAACTAAACTCCGGAATATGCGTTTATAAGCAAATACCGGTGTTGTGGTTCCATCGGTGCCCTCCGAATTTGATTCCGAGCACCGGTTCAAAAGTTAGAAATTCCTGCTCGTTCATTCACTGAACGTACCCGAGCTAAACTTCGGAAAATGATTCCGGGCACACCAGGCCTCAGAATCAGGCGCCGTCAGAAACTGTGTTCTTGTAAAATTCCAAAGAAAAATAAGAAAAAAATTTCCTTGAAATTTCCGGGTCTTTACAGTTCCAACATCATATCATGTATATTTAACCCCTTAGTCCACATTCTCCAATGTCTATCCCAAACACCATGAAACTCATGAAATCAACATCATTGTGAGTGAAACATTAGATTCACCATCCAAATTCCTTGTCTACACGGACCAAATGAAACTCACCAAATTCAATGATCCTCAAACCACTCATGGTTTTCTCCAATTAATGACCTATTAGGCATCACATGAAAAAAATTAACAATTACTTTATTTGATCAAAATTGAAGGGTGTGATGATCCTAATATTGCTATTTATAAAACATGAGACATTATATCATGATCTGTGAATATAAAATCAAGAATAAACACTTCCTAATTGACCATGATCCTATTTCATGTCACTAGTATCCATCCTATGCATCCAAAACTCTATTCTTAAAAATAAATAATTTACCCATTCCCAATTATATCACCCAACCTCCCCCAAGTCTAATAATTTTAATATAATAGCTACATATCAGGACACAACCATACTCAAGCTATTAACCAAGTCATTTGACACTATTGGTATCTAATAATACCTCATTTTCCATTACAACACACCACATTCTATTAATCATAACTATCTCTTGTCAAACTAATGGAATTACCTACATAAAAAAAGGTTATTAAAGTGTGTGTTTTCCTCACTGACACACCCTTCAAAAAAATTGAAAAGATCACCGATCATGATAAAAACTCTAGGCCATGAATGATTATCTATGCAGTTCTAATTGAGTAAGCCTTGAAAAGGAATTGTGAACCTTATTGACCTGTGCAGTATCTTTTATCCTTTTAATACTCACTTTTCTATGGATGATATATTCTACAATCCATTAAATCATAACACCCACTCTGTGGAATGAAATACTTAAACGTATACAGTGCATCTTCACATTTATCTGGGCATTGGATCTAATACCATTTTACACTAATCAGACTTCATTGGGCAATGAACCTTGTCATATGGCCCCAAGTGTATGTTTTAATACCTTGGTTGTCTTCCTAGAACACCATAAGAAGTCACTCATTGGGGTCCCTTATTTGTCTACTGACTATCCTTGTAGGCCAACATGTGTTCTTTTAGTTTCTTTTTTCATCACTCACACACATCCCATGAAACATCCAATAAGGTAACCCCTATTGATCACTACTCTAAGAAACACATGCTTAATTATGATGTTATAATTAGTTAAGATATTGAAAATAAAAGTGAACCATGTTGACATATATAGTGACATTTAGCATTTTATGCCTCACATTTTCATGGCTGTTACACTCTCCACCCCTTTAAAGAAAAAAACTCCCATTGTGGACTTTAATTATCAATCCAAGATAGTTCTTCTATACATCTAGATGGGTATTGGCTATAATACCATTTTTCATGACCCAACCATCCATGGTCCATGAAGCTATACATCTGTCCACATCGATATACTATAATACCGTGGTTTCATTCCCACCCCACCACTTGCTATTACTAAATAGTTTCTCTTATCGGACTAATGATTTTACCTACATGCCCAAACATGTTCTTTTTTTTGTTTCGTTATCACTCACGCACATCGTAGGAAAATTCCTGGAAGCTATCCCATACTAATCACTACACTAGGCCCAACATGATTAACTATGTAGTTCTAATAGGGTAGGCTCCTAAACAAATGTTTCACCTTCATGACATGAGTAGTAACATATATCCTTATAATTCATACTTTTTGAGGGGTGTTATATAACATCCTCATGTTCTTTTATGGAACAAATAAATTGTATCATGAAACTAAAAGGTTATGCATCGAAATTATTCTACCCTTAATAACCAACCTAAATCCATATCTCAATAACTCAATGTGGTTTTCCAATTAATCACATGGAATCATTGACCTTCAAATCTCAAACCCCTCTATGAGAATCCAAATGTAGGGAAACTCATCCAAAATCAAATACTCTTCCTAGTCCTTCACCACCTATATCAATTATCATTAATCTCTTTCAAATATCGAACAAAAAATCCTATTACACCTCCCATGAATCGATCATAAACAAAATAATCTACCAACGCTCCCCACCTCCAGGAGAAAATTAATTTTAGGATAATTTCGTGCATGGTTTCCCATCACATGATAATAAGAACAAAATTTTTATATAGGGATCATAATTCAGAATTACATTTCATTGAATGAATAAATCAACTGTCATATATAAGGTCCACTAGTGTCTCACTCATATACCCTAAATATAAAATCTCATAAGTGTTAACAAGCACTATGCATCATCCATAAACCCATATCAAATATCACTAGAATTCTATTTCATATACACCCATCCATGGGTCCCAAAATATAAATATAAACACATTCCAAAGATTATACCAACTCTTAAGTCAACCACCCTCCATGATATTTTTTTATTTCACACTACTCCTTGAGTATTACATCTCATCAGACATGTGTACACAAACAACTGATGCACCCCTAAAATTACATGTGTCTATTGAATCACAGTCACGTGGTTTAGTTACATTTAATATCATTCCTATATATAAAGGAAATCATAATATGGGTATTTTTTAGTTTTAATCAACTTAACCAATATAGAAATCACTTATAGGGGGTCCAAGAATGAGGAATCAAATTCTTGAATCCAACTACTATGATAAATACATATTCAGACCACCTATAATAATACAATAAACATTATCAATGACTGCCTCACGACAGGTCAACATAGCCCGTCACTATAAGTAGAAATATACATTTTGGTCTAACATAGTATAATTCCACCAAAGAAAAATATGGGAAAGTTATTTATGATATATTGACAACAATGGAAATAACTAAACCTCTATCTTCGTGGATAATAAGAAAAATGGATGGATTATATTTCATGTTAATCCCCATGTGATGATAATTATGCATAGAGACCCATCTTACATCCATGAAAAGGTGCTAAAATCTATAATTTGGCACCTTTATTATGGGAAATGAGTGAAAAACACAAACTTGAAACCATAAATATAACATCATGTTCATCACATTAGGTGAAATATTTCAACCAAACCATTGAAAATCCAAAAATATAAACTTCATCCATAGTACCCTAGATTTGAAGTCCGAAATAGTGATCATGACACACTATCCTGATGTACATCACATGCCCCGAAACATTCCTATGTCTCATTGCTTCCGTATCCCAAATAAAAATAAACATAATTTTTTTTGATAAATATTTTTAATCTTATTTACCATATCACTATAATTAGTAACTAAAATGGTGTGCCACATTACATTTGGTGAACCTCTAGGTATTATAGACACTATAGAAAATGACTGGGTTTTTATGTAGTTTAGTAGGGTGACTATACAACAATATCATTTTATCACAATATAATGAAAATAAACCAAACATTAGTTGAGATAATAATACATATATGTACATATGAATTAAAAACATCCCTATCGATAACAATAATGATATCGATGTATGTAGTTATATAAAAATTATCACCATCCATGCTAACCCCATATAAAAATAATATATATGTATATACATATAAAGGATATAAAAGATCAACTATGAATTTTTTGAATACATTATAATTTTCATCATACTCCATTCATGACAAATTTCTAAATGATCTAATATATATGGCCTCATGCCAACCTTTACATAGTATAAGTGAAATTTTCACAAGTACCCTAGTGTGTTTCATAGCCAGGAAGGGTGTGAGTACATAGCACATAAGGGAAACAATATTGTCGTCCACTACATAGATATTAAATTACAATGCTTTATCATGTGGAATAATCATCATAAATATAGAAAACAAGGAAATGATATGAATCATTATTAGAGCTCTTGTTCTATGATGTCACCATATACAGGTCATATTTTCTTCTACTAGTTCTATGTATCACTTAGAACATATCTGAATCACTCCAATAACATTAACATAATAGATACTCAATTATTATTATTATTAATTGTTGATCCCTAGAACCACCTGCATAATTGACCATACCTACTATGGCCAGGTTTAGAGCATCTCTTGGAACGTTGTGATGATTGTTCCATCTGTGATAACAATCGCGGGGGTCTTTCAACAAAATATTCATTAAATAATCTATGGTCCCAATCCATGCCATTATAAAAATAATGTCCTAGAAAATTATCTACCCCAATAAAAATATGTCTCGTTCTATAAATCCTTGTTATCCCCACTAGTACTATCGTATACACCCTTACAGGATGTGTTATCTTTAGTCGCACTAGCCTCTCTACCATGTGATTTTTCATCAGTATCATAGAGATCCCTACTAAATGATTTTTCGTTAGAATCATAGACCATCGTACATGTTTTTTTCTATTTTAATCAAATGTACTCCCAAATTAGTTTTCGATTATAATCATATCACAAGAAATTAGAAATAATAAATAAGCCAAATCGCCTTGGGTAAAACTATTCCATGGATCTACTTAAAAAAATAAACAATAGCCCAATAAATCCACTAGAACATGGAAATAAATTTCATTTCCCATTTCCATCCTAATGTTTTATATTTTTTTTATATTTCACATGACATGAACAACCATACATGTTCATTAATGTTTTTAAGGGGAAAAATAGAACCATATCTACTTATTACACATCACAAAACAAAACAAGGTACTCCATAATAAGTCCTCCCACTTGGTCCACTGGTTCATTCATCATCACACCAATAGGTCACACTTATCCCATATCATTTTTATGTATATTTCAAGCACGCAAGGATATACTAAATTTAGATTAAAATTTTTCACACATGGTCCAACATTATAAATAATATAATTCATTAAAAAAATTTCCCCCATTATATTATTGTATCTCAAGGAATTAATATATAAACAACATCTCAACCATTGACAGAAAAGAACTTGATCCAATGAAAAGGTTATAGTGTCCTTATTACTTTTTCATCTCAACCGTTGAAATTTTAATTGATTAGGTAAAATAGTTCAATTAATTGATATAATTCATTTTATAATATAAATATGGAATTAATATAATATCAAATAATTGATCACTTAAATAGAAATAATATATTCCTTGATCCACCTAAAATATAAGGGAACCCATAAGATAAATAAATAAATACCTCCAACATCAATTTTATATTTTTCCCTTATAATTCATCCACCTAATGTTTCTACTACGGATTATCGAGCATCTGTAAATCCTATACATGTTTCAACAGAAATAAAACAACATACCTAATGTCCTAAAGCAATCCAAATAATCTATGAAATTTTATAATATAATTTATGGGAAGCCCCCCGAAAAAACCCTAACCCCTGTCATCGATTCAAAAATTTAATTAAATAAATTTCTAGACAAATAAAATAATAAACCATTTCCATGATAACTCTACATCATATTGAAGAAATATTGTGCATTTATATCATCATTAGACACCCTCCACAAATATTTATGACTCAAAAATCACATTCATTTCTACCATGCTCTAGTAGAAATAGAATAAATCATGGAATTTGGGTACTCAAAATTATTGTGGAGAGAAGGGGGAGATGGAGGGGGAAATAATGCATCAATAAACAATGTATATCCCCTAATATCATTATAAATTGAGGGGTTTACATGTAGTTTTAGGGGATAGGATTACATAACCAATTTATGTTTAAGGGCAGGACAAAAGTGGGATCCCATTTTAATTATCATGGTAGTAGGAACGTAAATTAAATTTTTAGTTTTTATCAAATTTTAGGTGGATTGATTACAAAAACATGTTCCCACCATGTGTTTGAAAAAATCCATGTATACTCCTATCATTTGGTTATAAAACATGGTTTACCAAACCATTCTCGAATAACACAAATTGGAACTACATTGGTCTATCGCATTTTCCAAAGGTGTATCTAAAACCATGTTCTATGTCCCATGTAAAAATGCAATACACATAATTCAACATATAACCCACTTATTTTCCTCTAATCCTATTGATAACCATGGAATTAATTCATCATCATTTTAAAAGGAACTAGAAAATAATTCAAATTTAGGGAGCTATATTGATTCCCCTAAATCGTGCACACTAAGAGTGTAAAGTGGACATAACCCTATAAAACTTCAAAAAAACCAAGATATCTCAAGAAATTACTATTAATTATAAAAACCACTAAATCATAAGAAATAATCCAATAAAATCATTGCAGTACACTCAAACTCACTCATTCTCGATCTGAATCATTATTCACAGAATAGATGTCCTGTCAAATTTCTAAAAAACCAGACATCCTCCTGGGACTAAAAATATGTCCTGACACAATAACATAAAAACAATTTCCCAAAATAAATTGACAACGCATGATATAAAAAACACAAATGCTTAACCTAATTATTATATTTTTCTAAATAATGTTTTTCCATAAATTCCTCCCAAAATAACATTATTCCCTTTAAAATATAGTCAAAAATTAAATTAATGGGTACTTATTCATTTTAATTTATAATCAACCATAAATTTATGACTCATAAATTATCATTAACTGATAATATTCTGATATATAAAGGTATAAAATCTATACATTCATTGTAACCATAATAACCCAAAATAATACTCTTATAATTGCTGCTAATAACAGAATCATTACAAAAAATCATTGAAAAAACACATTTGAACAAATTTTGACCTTCCATAATTATAACATCAAAAATATGACAGTGTAAATTAGATAAAAAATTCCATTTTAGGTTTACAGATATGAGGTATTAGGGAAAACACATACATATGAGGACCCATGACTTTGTATTCATTGGACATATTTCACTTATTCTTATATTTTTTTATTCCACAATAATCCTTCAATATTTCAAAAACATTTTATAAATGCATGATAAAAATTTAAATATATCCCATTAATTACACATAATCATAAACCGGGGATATTGTTGAAAAAGAATGGTTGATCAATAAAAATCATTGAATGAATGTATACAATTGATGATATTATGAATATATATGGACTAAACAATATTTTGGAAATAATTATCAAATATTATGAAAGGATAATATCACAATTAAGGAAATATAAATATAATAAAAAAAATTTATAATAATAATCTATTTGATAAAAATAAAATGCATAATTTCTGTCATTATAATCAAATATTTACATCCCTGTGTTATATCATAACAAAGAAATATGTAAGTTATATGCCAAATAAAAAAATTTCCGTCTTAGGATAAATAATACTTATCAAGAGACTATCTAATATCATAACCCACCCATAAATTTCTTAATTCCAAATCATTAAGGATATAAAATAAAGTAATAATAATTTAATACATAATCACCATTCTATGGTAATAAACATTACTATTAGAAAACTATCATAGGAAATATAATGGTTACACCAATATGTATTCAAACTACCTTGATTATAAATAGTAATACATATTGAATGGACATACATAAAAAGTTTCATTTCATCTCATGTCATTAAATGACTTATCATTATTTTTAATGAAACATTATTATATTAATATTAAATGGGTTTCTTACACAATATAGAGTAATAATAATACATATAAGTCAATATTTGAAATCATTTAGAATACCTCCAAGATAATAAGGAACATGGTCTTGGATAAGGTCCTAAATTAACAAAAAATTTGGTTTTTAGGTAATGGAATATCCCATTAAAATGGAATGAAAATGGGTATTAATCATTAAAAATAATTTTGTCAGAATTTTTTTGTAACATTATTACAAAAATGACATCACAAATCACTACAAAAATATTTTTAAAAAGTTTTATATAAGAATTTATAAACATTATTTTCAAATAATTTACCATAATGATATATTTAAAATAAATTATACAAAAAACAGAAATTTCATGGTATAAGAAAAAAATATAAACAGCTAGTGTAAAATACATGTTAAAACAATTTATAAACATAACAACATGATACTTTGAAAAATTCAAAGATAAATTTGAATATAAATTACGTTTTAAAGCTATAAATTTTTCAAAATGATGATAAATCATGAATAAGGGTCGTGATTTTGTAAAAAGTCATTAACAATGAAATTTTTTAAAAATAGCTTAATTCAACACTATTATCAAGAACATAAAAATGAATTTAATGGAAACATTTTAAATATTCCTACCAAATTTTAGAATAAAAATTAAAAGTTAACAAATAAATTAAAATTATAAACCATTGAATATATAAAATAACATTAAAAAATATAGATATGGAAGATAAAGGTTCTTGATGAAAAAAGAAAAATAATGATGGATTATTTTACAAATATTATCTTGCTCTATTTGAGTACCAAAGTGAGAGGCTATTTTATGAATAACTGAAAAACAAAAAGTAACTACAATAAAAGAAAATAGATTAATTTTAAGAGTGAAATAACTTATAATTCATTTAAATAATATTCAATCATTTAAAATCTTGATTTAATTTTATATTAAAACAAAAAAAACCTCAACGAATTTGTAACATTCAAAACAAAGGAAATTATAATTTTGAACTTGATATGGTTCTATAAATCCACTTAATTAAATTACATATTATTTCAAAATATATATATTATGTTGTTAGTGAAGAATATAAAAGAAATAACGCTATAGAATGTGTAATATGTATCAAAGATTCAAAACGGAGACCATGGAATCATATGAAATATTTAACACTTGAATCAAAGCCAATTAAAATAGACAACATGAAATGGAACAATAATTAACATAATTAAAACTTCTATCATGATATATAATTTCAAATATGAATAATATACACTACGTAATGGAAATTTGTGCATAATTTATAATATATCTTAAAGTAGGAAGTTTGAGAAAAAACTCATACCTTAGATTCCCTCTTTGTCAAATGTATTAAATCATCAGGTATAATATATTATTATTTATAATTCATTAATATAAGGTTCATATAAATATATATTTCTTGATATGATTTTATAATAACTTATTTCTAACCATTTACTCATATTTCTTGGTTAATTTTTTTTAGGTGTTAACCATTCTATTTCTCATTCGATTTTTTATACACTATTTAGGGTTCGTAAATCATGTTCCTGGTTTAATCACCATAATAATACTAATAAATATATATATATATATATATCATATTTATTAATTATATAAATTCTTATAACTATCCAAGTATAGTGGTGATGAAATATAGATAAATCATTCTTGAAGGTGGTAGTCCACACGTACGTATGAACGACCATTTTATTTTTATAATTGATGAAAATTAAATAATGTAGATAATTTTTTAACATTATAGAATCATAATAATATAATAAAAATAGTAATTTTCATCCATTTATCTTTGTTACCATACATGTGATGTGGTGATAAAAATGAATTACATCACCTTTTGGAGGCTATATTTTGTACATTCCCACAAATGACATTCTGATTTTCCAACGGATGGGAGAGATAGAATATATATAAGATCATAACATATCAAAATCATAATTATTTAAAAAAATATTATAAATATATATTCATTAATATATATCTATATATAATCCATGTGAGGTGGTTATAAGAAATAAAATGCATCATGTCATTGACACAGTAATATGTATATATGCATGTGCGATCTATTCAGCTCCAATTAGATGGAAATTATATAGAATAAATTTTTTCCATCAATTGAATAAAATTTTAGTATAGTGATTAAACTAATATAGTGAGAGTACAATAAATATAATATATTTTTTGATGTCAGAATAAGGATAAACTTGAATGAATTCGACGATGACATGTACCATTCCCTTGGATATCTTCATTAAGATTATACCATAAGACAAATTAGTATTTTGGTGATAAGAACACCTCTATGTTGTGTATAAGGGGTTTTAGAGGGTATTGGGTCTATTCTTGTTCAATATTAGGGAGATAGGCTTCTGTTTAGGAGTGAGAATATTAGTTGTCCATATATAAATGTATGGAGTAGAACCATTCTAACTATTAAAAATAGTTTAAAATAATAAATATCATTATCATGAAATGTGGCCCAGGTTTAGCCTAATATCAACTTTTTGATATTTTATATCCCGAATCAACTCAAAAAATCATATTTATAAAAGATTTATTTATATTTTAAGCCTGATGTCTCAGTTTACCACCCCATTGACCATGTTAACATTTAACATGGAAAACAAATTTACAACGAAAACAATTTATCATGAATAATAATGAAATTTATCTAATTGAAATATAATAACATGATAAACCTAAATATTAAATCCATTTTGTAAGGATCATTTTTTATGAGTGCTAAATTTTATTTTAATATTAATTGAAAAAATATAACAAAACTTTTTTTAGAAAAAATCTATCTTCACCGTAAAAAAACATTTATACCCAAGTCATATATTAGGTTAATTAATATAGAATAATTGGATTATTTTCAATAAAGGGTTTCTAATTTTAATTCTATACCAAATCAATGCAACATTTAACTTGTTCAATACATGATAAAAATTGAAGAACTAAATTAGATTTTTCATTAAAACATTACGTAGATTTCCAACAATGAAAAGAGTTTATTTATAAGTTCAAATTGGCATTTTTTAACTCAAAATTTTAATTATTAGATTTATATTTGGTCTATAAAAATTAAATAAAAAACATTCAAGACATATTTTTATCCTAAAAATGTTATAAAAGTGGATTTATTGGTAAAAGTTTTATTTTTCTCTATTCACCCAAAGAATCAACTTTTTCCAAAACATCATGATAATCATACTACGTTAGTTTATAGATTAAAACACAATATATATATATATATATATTATAATACGAAAATTATAAAATTCATAATTTTATACTTCACATGAAAAAACATATTTTAAAAAAATATTTTACTATTAAATTTATCTTTTATGATTTGCGTGTGCTTCTAATAATCTTCTTATTAATTGAGTGCTAATATATTACTTCAAAGAGTTAAATAACATATATTATAATAATAATTTTTTAAAAAATATCAATTTAATTTATTAAGAATAAATACAAAATAATTTAAAACCTATTTGATTCAGAACATCAATTTTTTACATTGAATAATTGAAGTCATTTATTATTAATTATTTACCACATAATAATTAAATTTAATTAACCAATGTATATTATGTATCATATTTATCATATTTCAATACTATATTTTTATTTACTAATATTTTATTTTAATATTTCATGACTCATTCTTGTTATATTTTTCTTATACCATAATCTACCAAACACAGTATAATATAATTGATAATTATAATTTGAAATCTCAAGAACTGACATATAGGATATATTTTTTTATTCACATTTGGAATATAGAAATTGTTTATATGCATAACGATGATTTATTTACTTCAGTCTTACTAGGTATGTTCTCTACAATATAAAATTTTAGTTTCACAATGTTATATTCTTAGTCAAACTCTAAAATACAAACTACAATGTCTAATTATGGGGATTGATGCTCAAAAAATATAGTAAAATAAAATATTATACTTTTATTGTGTTTTATTAGGGGATGAACAATTGAATGAATAATGAAAAGTAAGCACCTGAATATTTTTCTAAATAATCCAACTATTTTTTAATCACATCATAAATAAATAAATAAATAACACATGTCATGTTTTGATGATGATATTTACATGTTCTTCAACATGAACATTATGTAGATTCTCTAAAAGTAGTTAATGTAATCCTCACTCCAATTTTAGTCCATGGGATACATAAAATACCTAATTATATGATAGGATTAGTTATTTTTTCATTATCTACTAGAATCACAATGTTAATGGAAAAGTTTTTATGTGAGGTATTAATTGTAAAATATTATTGTGATCAAATCATATACCACTAAACTTTTTACAATAAAATATACATGGATTGAATATATTTAGATATATTAATAAGTATCCTCATTAGACTACATGAACTTTTAAAAATATCCATTCATAGGACAAACAATTTATAAAATTTTCCTAGAATCACCGGTCGTATTAATATTTAGTTCAACCTTCCATTAATTATTTAATTCAAAATTATCTAATATATCTGTCCAAAATATTTATTATCTTTATCCAAAAATGATAAATCCAATATGATATATTAGATAAAAGAGGATATAAATGAGTATTTTCTAAAAATGTATTACCATTAATATAACTATGGTATTTATACCTTGTATATGATGTCGTTTTCCCATCATGAACAAAGATTTGGAAACCCTAATCACAAAATATTTATTTATTAATGTTTATTTATGTCAATTTCAAACTTTCATTATGTACTCGTAAACTCAATACATTTTTAGCATTAGCTCACATCATATATATAAACATGTGAAATAAAATTGTAAACTAATTTTAATATCCCCTAATATTTAATTTATAGAATCTATCATTATAATTTTAATTTTTTGTAAATATATATTGTAATAAGACCTATAATAATTCACACACCCATTAAGAATGTCCCTTTTATCCATTGTAGTGTTAAAATAATAATAAATCCACAATTCCATCATTTTATGCATCAATTGGCCTACATAAAAAAATTATTTACCTAAATAAATAATGTGATATTGTGTGATTCCCAACAATAAAATTTATATACATACCTATATAAAAAAATATTTCTTTTATAGATAGTTTAGGATACCCAACTGGGAGATTTAATATCCCTTAATGTTTCAGGAGTTAATAATTCTTTGAATTAAAAAAATCCTCATGATGTAAATTAATAACATAGAATTTATGGGTTACTATAAATTGAGACATGGTATATATATAATTGATATATATATTATGAAGTTATAGAATTAAAATAATATTCTATCAAATAGTTTATTGTTTATAAAACATTCATACTGGGATCATGCAATGACTTGTTTCTTGGGTCAATTAGTTCTGGATTTTTCAATTTGTTTTCATATTTTATGATTTGATTACAAGAACATTCATTAGTTATAGACCCATTAGAGATTATTTTTAATGAACTGTAATGATGATTTATTAAGTTGAATTTTTTAATTATATAAAGGTTGCTTATCACAAAACAATTTAGTGAAATATAAAAATAATTATACTATAACATAGTTTCTAACAATAACAAAAAAAATTGTATCACCATGATGAACTTCCAAAGGTATAGTGGGACATATGTTGTTCCATGATGTGATTTTGGTGTGAATTTAGTGTTTAACAATTAATGGAGGTGTAGAAAAAAAATCCTTGAAAATACATCCTAATAGGGTTGTTTAATATAGAGACAGTGGCTATATGTGACTGTTTTGGTAGTAGTTTAATGATAATCTAAAGTGAAGACACCACAAGTATTATGGTCATACCAATCCACATACACAATATTTTAGTTGATAAAAATTACGCACCATAATATATTAGGATACAATAAAACTCGTGGAGTGAATATTTTATATACTTTTGGAGATATAGGTTGGTTATTATGGATATAATTTTGACCCCATAATCAAGGGAGCCAAGTTTTAATTAAATTATGTTCCATAACTATTAGGTGACTTCCCTAGAGAAAAATATGAAAAACAGTAAGATGAATAGATAATCATTCCAACAAGGGTTATAAGGATATTATTTTTATTAATGTGGTGAAAAGAATGTTTTAAAAAATGATTGAAAATTTGAACGAAGAAGAGGTTAAAAACCAACGAATAATTATCTTATTGTCACTCATATTCCTTTATGGTAATTTGACTAGGAAAACATCTTATTAAACTATTTTTTTATATTTTTATGAATATATATGATATATTATAGTGGGATCATAAATTTTATTCATTAAGGATGATATACATCATGGAAATTGTGAGTATACCTTATAAAATATTCATTATATTTGTGATATTTACCTCTATATCTCATGTTCTAAGACTATTTCATTCAATATTAAATCACTGCTAATATTAATGAATAATACATGAAGTTAGAATCTTATAAGCATGAGGATGTGGAGTTTAATTAGTATATTTAAAATTAAAAATATGTTACCCACTGATATTTTTATTTTATCACCTCATGAATTTAAAATAGTCAGACGATGCTCGATTGTTTACACAGCCCACAACACCAAGTATAAATGATAAACAACATACTATTAAAATATTACAATATAATGTTATAAATATCACCTAGCAATTAAATTGGAAAGAATAATTTTCTTACAAAATTATGAAAAAAAAATTCTTAGGGGATCTACTTAATAATAATATATTGATATCATTACTCAATATTTAGTAATTTTTTTTAGGACTCAAAAATAATTTTCTTCAAAAGTGGATATAATTTATTTGTATGAAAATATATCATAAATAATTTTTGAATATTTTATATATTACAATTTATAAAAATAAAAAAAATTATATTAGAAAATAAAAATTCCCTTATGGTGAAATTTTCCTATTTTTCAAAAATGATTCATTTTTTAAATATATAGTTAAAAATATCAATTTTTATTAAAAATTGTATTTTGTTTCATCCATTTTCTAAGGTACATAAAATATTAAAATGGTTTCAAAGTAAATATATCTCTATTATGTTATTTGTAATCCTATTCTGTTCATTGTAATCAATGTTATTTAAAAAAAATTGTAATACATTTTTATACATCAAAAATATTTTCCTGAAAAAATTCATATTTCAATGCAAGGGGTTTTCATATTAGAAAATTAAATTTATCTCTATTGGTCATTGATTTTAAAGAAATTTACCATTCCAAATTTGAAAAAAACATATTCCAACATTCATATAATAGTTTTACTATTCATGGGATAAGACTAAATATAGTTTATTCTTAAAAATAAAATTTTTATTGAATGTGATTTTCATCATGACTTGTGAACGTATTATGAAATTAATTTCATAAAATTATGTACATTAATTTTGATAAAATATAATATATTATATAAATTTAAAATATATATTTTTTAAAATAGATGTCTTTTATTTTTGGTCAATATGTATAGCAATCGTGGTAAAATCTATCACCCTGGTAATTGGTAAATTCATATAATCTAGGTTTAAACTCTAGAATAAAAAAATAATGTTTCATATAAATTATAATTAGATTAATTTTAATATATCAGTATTACCTTGGTATCTAAATATACATTCTTATTTGACAATTCTCAATTAAAATTACACTTATGATATTAAAATCAATGAAATGTACAAAATGCCAGTCTGTTATATTGAAAAATATATTATGTATCCACATATAGATAAATTAAGTGTATTAACAAAAGGTAATTTCTACACATATAATAAATTAACTAATTTCCCAATTTTAATTTATTAAATATTTTTAAAAATTATTCTATTACCAAAAACATTTATGTTACACAAATTGTGTATTTATTTAGTTATCATTAAATTATTATATAAAATTATAAAATTATAATAAATGATATTATTTAAATGATATTATTTTTTATATGAATGAAAAATATAATTAGGAAATTTTATAGTGGCAATTTCGTTTCATTACTGTTGTATTCAATGTCAAATTAAGTGAATAGTGTTATGATTGAAATTATTAGTATTATTTAAAAATAATATTTTATGAAGATATTTAAAATTCATGAAAATATAATATTAAGAGTTGTGAATTGGAAATGGTTAAAAAATCATCAATGATCAATTCATTATCTCTTGGATATATAAAATATTATTAATAACCCTTTAGTAATAAAAGAGTGGTTATGGATTTTAAGGTAAAAATAATTATCCAAGGGGTTCATTAAAATGATAATGATTAAAATGAAAAGCAAATTAATCTACATTTTTTTGGTTGATATTGTTTCAACTCTAGAAACATATTATGCGAATTTATAACCATATGTAATCATTTGGATTGAGATTATTCAAATTTTATTTTAATTTTTTAGGAACTTTCAAATGTGAACCCCACCTCAACTATAAAAGGGCACCCCATACTTATTATACTTATATAAAATTTATCAATATATCTCAAAAATCCCAACCTATTACTCTAATAAATATATTTATATATGTTATTCAGGTATTCGAATCACTATAATACATACCTAGGGTTTTCATAGATATATCTAGATGACTTATATCATATATGATGTTATCATCTTTACCGATTCCTTGATGTTTCTCTATTTGTATAATTCCTAAGAAATTGTTATACAAAAACTAAGATAATTAATATAATATCATATATTTTCTAATATTTTATTATATTTATTGTATTATCACATTCCATCTAATTTCCATTCTTTGATAATTGAAATCCTCATTTGTGCGTACATATATCCTACGTCTCCATGTAGTGGTGTAATTAATTTTTCAGTCCAATATTACGTGGATGGATATTAATATGTAAATAATTATTATTTATGATATTAATATCTTAAATATAATTATGTCACAATAATATCATATATACCTCCTTAACTTACAATCATTTCGATAAAAATAACATCACTTCTATATTCGTAAACTACCACCTCCACAATGTTATGTGATCCATCATTCATTTACATTTTATGTGGATTTTATTGTTGGTTTATTTATGTAATATATATATATATGATATATTTAATCAATAATTATTCATAAATGATTAATTATTATTCACCTTTATTTAATTTTATGCATCAAAATACGAAAAAGTGTTCATGAGTATGCATGGTCTGTCATCATTATGAAAATTTTATCTTTTTTTCTGTCAATATATTTTATGGTGAGGAAAACAAATATATATTTATTATATAATATATCTATAAAATTAATTATACGGAGGAACTATAATTAAAATACTTATAATAGAACTAATGAATAAAACATACAAACTAACTTCTGTGAAAAAAATATAATAATAAAGGATTATAAATAAAAGGGTGATAAAATGGTATAATTTTATCATATATAATAACATAATTGTGAATATTATAGTTATATGTTTTTATATTAAAATTAAATTAATTATACAAAAACATATATCACTTACAAGAAATGTCGGTCCTAAGGTAAGTGATTTCAACTCAATTTCCAGATTATTGAGACATATTTGGTATTATTCACCTTTTTGGTGTGTTTATAATACATATTTAATGTACATATATTGAATATTTATTCATTCAGGATTATTAACATTCATTTCATATATATTCTCTTCTATAGTTTACAAAATTTCATGTAGCTTTTCTTCTCTTTAGAACTTGAATCATGCAAGGAAATTGTTAAATGAAAACCCTATCTTATTTCTATTTTTATCAAATATATGATTCATTGATATAAATATTTTCTTTGAAAATAATTCCAAAAAATTTATTCATTTCTATGATGACAATACAAAATCCGTTTTTACCCATGTTTAACCTTTTATAAAACCAACTGAAAAGAATATTTTTTCTATTTTCTATAAGGGGAACTTTGTGACATTTCAGACTATAGTGTTGAAAAAATGTCATTTTTACAAACATGGAATGTGAGGTTTTCCAACCATCATGACTATTATTTTCATTGAATACCACAATAACGTTTTTCTTGTTAGATTTCAAAGGAACTATTTTACATTATATATTCATTGTTTTTTAATAAGAAAATTCAAAAAAAATTGAGAGGTTATTTTCATCAATAATTTTTCAGATATATTTTAATGGAATTTATATTCATAAATGAAAAAACCCCTTTATTTTAATTATTCTATATTGGGTTATTTTGTATTTATAACTTCCTTTTGAAAAATTCACATACTTATGATCATTGGATATTTTCATTCCCATATATATCCGTATTTTTTGTATCATAGTTATCATTGTTACCTAAAACATGTACAATTTCTATATATTGTGTTAAAATTTGAAAGGATTTGATTTAATGTGGAATTATTGAATTTTATTTAGCATTTACTAAATATGGACAATTTTTTATAAGGAATATTGTTCATGAATTAAATCAGTCCTTATATATATGAATAACGAATCAGACATACATTATTAGTGGATCCCAGAATTCTATATGCCCTTGATTCGTCAACATATATCATTAGAAAAATTAGTAAGGTAAAATTATATGGGTTTTAGTTATATTCATATGCATAGTTTTAAACTATCATTGAATAAGTCTTCAATGATATGGATATCATGATGAATGACATCAGGGAATCTAATATAAATCCTTTACTTTAATGAGAATTTATTTATTATTATCAATCATGAGATTACTACATTAATATTACCCATGGATGTGTTTTATAGTAAAAGTATTGATTAAATAATAATTTTTTGGTATTTACCTTTACCTATTGATTATTTATTATATACACTTGTTATATTTCAATTTATGTCACCCTTACTGAGAATATGATGTCACTATTTTATTAATTTACTTCTCCTCAAGATATGAAGAATTATATTATGAATAATATCCTTGTTTTTGGGAAAGTTTTATGCTATGTATTTTATATATCCAATGTAATATATGAGTCATGTATGAATATTTTTGTTCAATAAATATAGACTATTCAGTCTTTTCGGATGCAATTCCTTTTATATAGTTCCCCTGTTATAAAGTAACCAATGACTCTGGGTTGTTGGATTGGGGTACAGTTAATTTATCACCCTAAATTTTTGGTATGTAACCCTTTAATTGTAATGTACTTGTGTATAAATTTTATGGGTGAATATGGTGATATTATGGAGTGATTATAGAGTGTTTTGGGGGAGAAATGGGGGGTGTGTGGTCTATACATTATTTTCAAAAAAAACATGTTCCAAAATTATGTGTAGCTAGAAACCTCTTCCATAAAAAGTGGATCTGGTTCGTTTTGCAATTCTATAACATCATTTTCATCATATAATCGACCTATCATGTAATTTGGCTTCTAAAAAGTTTAACTTAGGTTCTTCCATCAATTTGGATGTTATTTAGGGGATTTCCTTGGCAATTTGAAGGCCAATTCTTGTGATAAGTGCTCGTTCTTCATTGAATTCCACGGTTTCTTATATCCACTTCTACATTCATCTTGTTTTCTTAGATATACTCTAGATTTGGGTAGATATATGAATTTTGGGACCTAATAAGTTTACATGTGGTGTTTTAATGATATTGGAGGATATATAAGGCGATTTCTGGGAATCTAGACCCATATTCATGAGTGCCTTCGTCTGTTTTCTATTTTTGTTGAAATGATTGAGGTAGATGGCATCACTCTCAACTCCCATTACTGTGAACTATTAGGAATGATTTAAAAAAAAATTTGAGTAATTAATTTTGAATTAGTTATTAAATATTCATTGGGAACCCTCTTTATTGAAGGTCCGGTTAATTATGAAATTCTGGAAAATTGGGCATTCTTAAAATTGGCTTATTTTCTTGATTTTAAAATAGTAATTTTATGTTGGAGATTTTCTGGAATTTTTTAATATGATCTTATTTAAATGTTTTAAATAATGGGATTATGTCATGACCCTCCCACGGGGACCATTTCGTGACTACCCCAAGGTCTCCTTCCACAGGTCAGGGGCTGGAGACTAGCACCGAATGGTGTATTCCCTATAACAGGGAAGGAATTTCCTTTATAACATGTAAGCACACACAACCGAGAACACAACAAGATATGAAAACAAGTCAACTGTATAGAAAAAAAAGATATTAATGTAAGTAGGGGCCGGAATACAAGCACAACAATAATAGTACAAGTACAACTGGAACATAATACAACTAAAGAAAAAGGTAGGCAGCTATTGGGTCAACCATCGAGGTTCCTACCTAAAGGGTAGTTACAGATCACTTCCTCGACACTCAACGTCCACTCGTATCCTCTCTCTACCATCACATTGTATGGTCCACCTCCGGGCCCCATCTATCCCAGGTACCCTTAGCCTCAATCAGAATTGTCCGTTGTCTGCACCAAACACAACAAGGTTCGGGCATAGCCCATGTAGGGGTGAGTACAAAGATACTCAGTAAGGACCCCAAGACCCTAAAGGTCTCAAAAAATCCACTAAGGATAAACCACAAGAAATTAAATCAACATACATCACTACTTAGGTATATGCCCATACATATACCGAATTTATCAAGTATACCCATCTCAATCCTGAGAAAACATATAGTCCAACTCATAAGCCCAAAGCTCAATTGTTCCACAATGGAAGGAGCACCATGAAGGTAAGTACCACACAGGTACGCCACATAGAAGAATACCAAAAAGGTACTAAATCATCTCACACCAGGTATTTATTAGGTAAAAGAGTGGAGATGATTTGATATATCTACTGAATCATCTTAATCTATTAAGAGGTAGACCCACAAAGGATCCCTAATCACCATCAGACCCACATAGGATCTTTAGGTGCTGACCCACACAAAATCGCTTAGTGCGGACCCACACAAAATCACTCAGTGTAGACCCACACATGATCACCTGGTGCTAACCCACATAGGATCGCTCGGTGCTGAACCACACTTGATCTCTAGGTGCTGACCCACAGAGGATCGCTCGGTGCTGACACACAAAGGACCACTATTCATTCTTCACGTCACAGCCAGCTACTAGGTTCCTGCACTAAACTTGCTCATCTCTAGGAGGGTCTACTCCTAAAGCACTGTTCGATACTCTAACTAACACAAATTCCCAATAAGTAGTTTCCCAATGGTGTACCACATAATAGTGGTCTCAACGCAACAGATAGTGCGTCGGTCGGATGCTCGGTCTGTGAGTAATTTGCCTTTTAGTCCCAAGGGCCTAGTTGGATTCGTGCTCGATCCAACCCGACAATATCCCAAATTTATCCAAATCTCAATTGAGGTATAACAAAGGAAATATATCGCTCCAACATTTATAGGGTCGTTGATGGTTTGTCAAACGGATGCCTGGTGCCAATGTTATGGCTGGTTGAGCCAAAAGCCCGTAGCAGGTCCGTGTTCGGTCCAACCCAGATTGGGCCAACCCGAACCGGTTTGGGTCCGGCCCGGCCTGCTCTGGGTGGTCTGACCCATGCTGGCCGGTCTGGCTGAGCGGCCCGGCCTGGGTGACGCGGGGTGGCGCAGTGGCTGTAGGGGCTGCGAAGGTCGCGGGAGCCGTGGGGGACATGGGGCGGTGGAGGCCGCGGAGGGCTGCTGGGCGGTGAGGCTGCGGGGTATGTGGGGCTGCGGAGGCTACTGGGTGGTGAGACCATGGGACAGCAGAGGCCGTGTAGCCACGGGGGTTCGCGAGGGGCGAGGGTGGGGGGAGGCGAAGACGCGGGGGCCGCGGTGGGCCGCGAGGTGGCGAGGTCGTGAGTGCCGCAGAGGGCTGCGAGGCAGTGAGGCCGCATGGGCCGTGGGGTGTCGAGGCCGTGGGGGCTTCGGGGACATAGAATGGTGGAGGCCGTGGGGTGGTGTTCCATCTTGGTTTGTCGTGCGACACGATCACCAGTCGTGTCTTCGCCTGCGACTGGCTTGACCGGCCACCCTACATTTGTTTCCATCGTCACGTCCAGTCGTGGCACCGACCACAGTTCTCGAGTTCCACCAAGGCCAAATGCCAGTACCCATCATAGTAACCATCGCAAAGAACACACAAAAGAACCATAAGGTTTGCAGAGGGGTCGGGCCATGTTTTTTTCCTATACCCTCTACATTAGGGTGATAGCAAGAGGCTCAAGTGAAATGATTCAATGTGAGAAGAAAATTAACATTAATGAATTTAAAACACACCCCTACCTCATATGTATGTTTTTGTGTCGCGAGAAATAAGTTGAAGACGTTGATGTTCATCGCGCCTACCACACGCCTCCGTTCCCGAGCTCGTCGTTAGATAAACACACTTCGATAGAGGTGGTTCTTCGTTGGAGAAGCGTTATTTGTTGAAGAAGTTCTTCATTGGACAAGTGTAATCCTCCCAAAAGTTATCCCCTTCACCTTTTCCAAATCTTTTCCCTCAATCCCCACCAATAATGAAATATCCAACATAATAGAATATGATTTCTATTTAGTTTGTTGGCATTATTTCAAATTGGGTTAATTAATTAATTGATGAGTTTGTATAATTAATAAAAGGGGGTGGAACAATTAATGTGGTGTAAGTTCATGATGCTTCCCCAAATTTAAGAGGGAGTTTAATAAATTCTCCAATTATGAGGGTTCAAGTGTCCCCAACATTAAGAATTCAAAATTGGGGGATTTTAGGCTCGGTTGGTCCCCACCACCATAACCCATGTGGGAGATTTTAGTTCATGTGGACCCACCACCATAACCCATGTTGGAGGTTTCTAAAATAAAAATGGTAGACATTTTTATTTTATAAAATTATTTCACGAAAAACACAAAAACTAATGTTCACCCTCAACCGACTATCTTCGAGGTAAAAGTATCCTTAAGAGAATACAGATGATGCGAGTTCAACGGTGCCATCATATTTCATTTCTGAACACCAGTTTAAAAGTTTCAAAAACACGCATGTACGTTTACTAAACGTACCTGAAAAAATGTTTAGAAATACATTTCGGGCACTCTGGGCCTCAGAATTATGCACCGTCAATTTTCGCGAACTCGAAAATTCCCATTTAATAAATAATATTACATTGAATTTCCAGGTCTTTACAGATTATTTTATTGAATTTAATTCATTGATAAATTCTATCACTATAATGTTTCAACAAACTGACTATTTTTATTGAAATGGAATAAATTTCTAAAATTGGAAATGATTTTTACCAATCACAGTGTGGGTATTAATAATGCATTGATAGGAATTGTTGAAATATGACCTTGTTCTCAGTTCCAAAAGTTTTATAGAACATGTTATTTAATTAACATGTGATGATATAGTATATTGACAAGAAACCACTCAAGAGTGTCAATCTGTCATAATGAAGTTGGATTGTTGGAATTGTAGATATATGGAATTAAATTATTATTCCAAGATATATATTTAAAGTGGGGTTTAAATATTTATTTGATTCTCTACATGGAAAATAACATTCTAGAAAATACATTAACATGGGTTTTGTTTATATTTAGTTATAACCTATTTTGGGAAGTGATTATATTTTGTTTTAAATTCTTTTGGGAATTGTTTTGAATAATTAGTTTTATATAAATGTCATTAAAATTTAAATCCTAGTAAAGTGCGTAGGGAATTCATTGGGCTATACCTACAGTGTTTTATACTCACCACTACTTTGGGACTTTGGTTATTTTGTAGATGTCACATTACAGGATGTGAGAAAAGGTCCAGTACTACATATTTTTAACACTACTTCTTTAGTTAATGTGGTGTCTGGTGGTGGTGGAGCATTGAGTTAGGGGGGAATGGATTTTAATTGATGTATTGGTTTCATCATTAGTTATCTTCCATATTATTCATTGATTTTTAGCTATATTTTTTTGTAGCAGGTTTTTCTGTTCACTTTGGTTTAAAATAAATTATGGAGTTGTATTTTTTTATCATGCATCATATAGTTATTATGGGTTGAAGTTTGTTTTATTTGTCATTTATTATTAATGGTTAAATTTTTCCCAAAATGTATTTGAAACTCATCTACATTTATTACCATCCATTGGAATCTTTGGGATATTACATAGGGACTAGTAGTGATTCGGGGTATTCTCAAGCCAGTGAGAATAGGTGGGTCCTTACAAATGGTATCAGCTTTGTCCTTTCTCTATAGAATAAGTAGCCTTATGTTTTATTGGTTATATATTTGAATTTCATAGTTAAATGTTCCATGGTTTCTGATATTATAAAGGAGTATGACTATTAGAACAAGAAATTCATAGCATAAAAATACATAACTGAACTTTTTATGTTGAAAATCATGTTACCATGGTGTTTGGTACATTATTTTTCTAGAGACACTTATTCGATATTGTAATCTAATTGTCATTGGTTAAGAAAACAAGGTGATCACGAAATGAATTCTAATGTAATGACTACCCACTAGGATTCCTTATGTCTTTTTGAATAATAATATTCGATTTAGAGCATGATTTTTATTTTTGAAAAAATTAGTAAAATTTCATTTCAATTGAAAGGCTTTGAAAAGGGCATGATTGATGTATTTTGTAAATGTTTTTTTCAAAAAAAAAGAGTTGATTGTTTTTTTCAATAATAATTAATTTTGGGTAGTAATATTGTTATAGTTGATGTGATGGAATTTGAAATGATTGGTCTTCAGTTCATGGAGTGTGATATATATAGAATTTGTTAATTTTTTACATAATACCACACAATCAACATCATAGAAACCAAACAAAGGAATCTATTGAGAATGTGGTTTCTCTTGATCCGCAGGTGAACAATAAGATGGTGCAACATATCATCTAATCATTAAAATATATGGAAACTAGGAATTTGAGGTATGATACAATAAAGTGGATCATTCAATCTAGTTATAGAAGTAGAATCCACCCATCCTTTTGGGTGATTCAGAACCAGAATGGGAAGATGTGTGGATTAATAAGCTGAATCATATATTCAATTTCATAGGCACACTGATAGAGTTGAATGTTAAATAAGAAACCATTATGATTAGGATCTTGTATTCTAGTGGTGGGATTTAACGATTATATCAAGGCATTATATTGGAGGATTTTGGGAATTATTCAAGAAAACATTTATCCTAACATGTTCTGAATCAATAGAATAACAGACTTCTTCAACCTGATGTAGTAATATTTCCCTATCACTAAATCTAAGGCCAAATTAATGAATTATGTTCTTTTTTCACATGAACATGCAGCTAGTGTGGCCTTGAAAGCATTCAAATTCAAATCAAGGATAAGGTAGGAAATTTTATCAATGATTGGAGTGCTCAGTATTAAAGATTATATAGAGATTGTGAGTAGAGTGAAATTTGCTGAACACGACATGTTAGGAGTTATGGGAGGAGGAATCATGATGATACCTACTTGAAATTGTGGGAACCATAATTCTAGTAAAAATAAAAAGTGTGACACCTATTTAAAATGTGGTAATGGGAATTAGAACCAAAGAGTTGGATTACTGAATCATCTTAGGAAACCAAAGAACACAATGAGATTCTTCCAATGGGGTTAATTTGACCACATGAAGCAAGACTGTACGACACAACATAGAGCATGCCATAAGATCAATAAGATGGGAGATATTGATATCTATTTCCGTAGTGCTCTAAGGTCGGTTTCTCAAGACCCTTCTCAATTATCTCAGTCATCGTATGCTTCAATGAGACGATGCTATTAGAGTCACACTCGTTAGTAGAGCATATTTATCCATGGTTATTCTACTAACACCATGACTCCTAAACAAGGTAAATATTAGTATAGAAACAAGGGTAAAATTTCAAGGATGAAGAAACTGTATGGATATTATTAGGTATCTGTGGATGATCAAGCTAGAGAAGCTATAGTGATAGGTATGATGCTATTGAATTCTACCCTTATGCAAGATTTGTTTGATACTGGTGAATCAAATTCCATTATTTCATCTCATGTTGTTTCATAGCTCTGTTTGAAACATGGTATGATTCCCTCTTTGACAAAACACAAAACTCCTCTTGGTGAAAATGAGTTTTGATCCATTGTGTGACGATAGTGTTCTATAACTATTGACGGATGTGAGCAGAAATGGAATTTCTCAGTGTTAGAGATAGTTTTATTTGTTGTATTCTTAGGTATGTATTGGTTGAAAATGTTCAAGTGTCGCATTGACTGTTACAAAAGAATGGATTTTCATACAAAGAAAATGGCATCGAGAATCTCTTCATATGAAAAAAGGATATAAAGACTGCTACAACATGCTAGTTCACACCAGCGGTCAGAATGATCTCAGATTAGTTAGTGGGGTTGACATTAGCATCGATGAAAGATATCGAGAATAGTATTTTTATAGTAGTTGGGGAACAATTTCTAGAATTATTTCCCATGATCTTCTTAGAAATACCTTCTATTAAAGAAGTGGAGTATTTGACTGACCTCCCTCTATGGACATCTCCTATTTCCCCTCCATATTATAGTATGGAACCAATATAATTAAGTGAGTTTAAAGTGAATTTGGATGAGCTTGAAGGAAAAGGTTTTATTCATATTAGAACTTCTTTGTCGGAAGAACATGTTTTGTTCGTGAAGAAAGATGATTGAACATTAAGACTGTGTGTTGATTATAGTAATCATGACCAAGTTATGATAAAAAATGATATTCACATGCATGCATTGACGACCTATTTGATCAATTAAAGGGAACTCGAAGGTTCTAAAAAATTGAATTGCAATCAAGATATCACCAATTGAGAGTTCGGAATGAATATATTTCAAAGAGATATTCTAGATGTAGATATAGACACTACGAATGTGTATTCATACATTTCAGTATAACGAATGTAGTAGAAGTCTTTATGGAATTGATGAATTAGATATTTCATATCTATCTATATTGTTTTGTTGCGGTGCTTGTGGATGAAATATTGGTGTATTAATGAAAAAGTGATGAGCACGAGCAACACATGGTGACAGTTTTGGGAATATTGAGAAAACATTGTCTATATTCCAAATTTTCAAAGTGTAAATTTTGGATAAAATAGGTACATATTCTTGGAAATGTGATTTTAGAAAAAGTTATTTTAGTAGATCCTAAAAATATAGATGTTGTTATTTCTGTGCAGCCATCGGAAAACACCTTCGAGACACAAATCATCAGTGGTCTTGATGGTTATTATCGAGGTTTTGTTCATGACTTATCATGAATATAATCACCTATGAAATGTTAAGGAAGAAAAATGTTCCTTTTTACTAGAGCGAGGAATTCCATAAGTATTTTGTAGACCGGAAATTTCAACTTACATCAGCAGCTGTCTTGGTTTTCTAGAATCAGGACAGGGGTATGTGGTCTACTATAATTCTTTGGGAACTCGGTTGGGATGAGTTATCCAGCATGGAGACCACGTTGTGGCTTATGGTGAAGTTGGATGATATTTAATTAGATAAATTACCGAAGACAAGACTTTGCATTAGCTGTGGTCATCCATGCATTGATGACTTGGAGACAATAACTCTTTGGTGAGAAATTATTAATGTGCATGGATTATAAGAGCTTGAACCATATTTTCTCATAGTAATATTTTAATCTTCAGAAAAGGAGATGGATGTAATATCTCTATATGTTTGATATTTACATGATGTATACACCAGGAAAAGGAAATTTGATGGTCGATGTATTTACTAGGGAGTCATATGCTGAGTTGGTAAAAGAAGATTTATAAAAGTGTCATTTGACATCATTCAAAGCTGATATGCATGTGGAATGTGAATAACAAGGTGATTTAGTAGTTTTACATTCAGTTTATATGGTTTTTCATTCGGTAATGATGGTAATATAGGCACAAACATCTAATTTAGAATTCATGGCTTTGAGTCAAAAACTCAATGGTGGGGAGACCATTCCGGTCTCAAAACATGATGGGAGATCGGTTTTGTGGTTCTAAATTCAGATGGTTGTACCTCTATTTCATTATGAACAATGTATTCATTCCTACCACCATTCGATATGGTCTATACATCAAGGAATACAAAATATGTATATGGTGTTGAAGGCGTAGTTTTGGTGGATTATTAAGAAATGGAATGTGTATAAGTTTGTTTAAAAGTGATTAACTGTTCAACAAGCTAAGGAAGAGCATCCATGACTAGTAGGAATATTGAAGTATTTACTAATTCAAATTTGGAACGGAAGAAGATAGTGATGGATTTTGTTACAGGTCTACCAAGAATGGTTCAGAACCCCCATTCCATACGGGTGATAGTGGATCAGCTCACAAATTCGGCTCATTTCATCCCTATTCATGAAACTCATACTGTGAAGGATCTGTCCAAAATATATGTCCAATAAGTGGTAATGATACATGGCATACCATTTTCTATAGTCTCAGATTGATATATGTGGTTCACATCTTGTTTAGGGAAATCCTTACAGAAAACCCTTGGGACTCAGTTGACTATGACTATGATGCATCATCTATAGACTAATGAGAAAACCTAAGAGATGGTATTGATATTTTAAGATATGTTGAGGGTGTTTTTAATAGAATTTTTTGTCTCCTGGGAAGATCACCTTCCATTGGATGAGTTCTCAAATAATAAGAATTATCAAGCTTCCATACATATGCCTCATTTTGAATCATTTTATGAGTTCTCTTGTTCTTCTCCACAATGTTGGGTGGAAACAGGTGATACCTCATTAGTTGGGCTGATCCTTGTCCAATAAAATATAGTGAATATCCGGTTGAACCAAAAAAATATTGAGATGGCTCAATGTCATCAAAAGTATTATGCATATCATCGTTGAAGACCGTTTTTATTTTTTTAAGTGATCTTATGTTCTTAAAGATCACTCTATGTCTTGGACATCATTATTTCGGGTATCTGACAAAATTATCTCCTAGATACATTAGGTGTTTAAGGATACTAGAACAGGTTGGATTGGTAGCATATCAGTTGGAATTTCCACCACGGTTCAATTCGGTTCATAATGTGGTCCATGTACCTCAGTTGAAAATATATTATAGTGATCCTGACCATCTGATCACATGGAATCATGTTGACCTAGCGTCTAATGCTTCCACAGTGCATATCCATGTGGAATCTATGGATTTAAAAGAGAAAGTATTGTGTGAATAAAAAGTGTAATTATAGTGTCGTTTTTATGGAAACAAGGTCAAATTAAAGAAGATACTTGGAAACCCGAGAAGGAAACTAAATAGGTATGAACGAAACTCTTTAAGGGCAGTTATCTTTTCCAACATTTCGAGGATGGAAGGGACAATTCTTGGAGGAATGTTTCTCGTATACTGACTAGTATGTAACCTATTATTTGTCATTTTCATGTGTATAAAACCTATGGGTGAAAATGGGGATAGTTTGCAGTGCTTTTGGAATATGTTGGGGAAAAAGGGGGCATGGTCTGCCAATGACTTTCAAAACTCATGTGACAAAACTATGCACAACCTAAAACCACATCCTTAAAAAGTGGATATAGTTCAATTTTCACTTCAATCATCTATTTTCATCTTATAATAGCCCTAACACAAATATGTGCTTCTCTAATGGCAAGGGAATTTTCTCCCATCAATCCAGAAGTGATTCGAATAATTTAATGTTTTATTTGAAGCTCGATTCTTATAGTTAGTGAGGCTCTTCATCATTTTTCTCTACGGTTTCATAGATTTACTTATCCTTTCTTTTTTAATTCATAGATCTACAACTATCATTGGTATATCTAATATTTTTTATGAAAATGTGGATATATAATGTGTTGTTCAATAAAGTGGAGGATATCTAATGATATTTCTTGTATTCCTAACAAATATTATTTAGTGTTCTTTGTCACTATTCAGTTTTTTGGAAACAATCGAGGTAGGTGGCTTTAATCTCAACTCCACTTGCTGGAATTATTCGTAAGGATTAAAATATTAGTTTTTTCTATATATTAATTATGAATTTTCTGTTAAATAGTGATTTTGAGCCCTCTTTAGAGATGGATGAAAAATTACGAAATTCTAGAAATTAGGGTGTTCATGAAATTAGCTTTTGTTATCGATTTTAAAATAGAGATTTTATGTTAGGTATTTTATAAAATTTTTAAAATTTGGATTAATTTTAGTGTTCTCAAAAAAGGATTCAGTTTATTGGAATTATTTTGTGGTTATATTGGCTCATTAAAATGTTTCAATAAACCACCGATTTTTATTCAAATAGAAGAAATTGTGGAAATTGGCTTGTGTTTTTGTAAAACTAGGTGTGCTTATTCATATTTCAGTATAGAGCATGGTGTAAATAGGACCTTTTTCCCAGTTCCAAAGGTTTAATGGAACATGGGATTTAATTACATTGTGACGACTTTGATGATTGACATGAAACCTCTCATGAGTATGGATCCTTCATAACGAAGCGTGCATTGTTAAAATTTTATATATTTTGAATTAAATGTTTATGACAATATAGATATTTAGAAAGGGTTTTAAAGTTTATTTGATTAGTTAAATTTAAAATTCCTTTCTGGAGAATTGGTTAACATGTTTTTTGTTTATATTTTGTTAAAAACTATTTTTAGAAGTGTATATATTTTGTAATAAAATATTTATGGAAATTTTTTTGAACCATTTGTTTTAGTTCAATGTTTCTACCTTTTCCATCATAGTAGAGTGAGCAGGGATGTCATTGGGGGAAGACTATTTAGTTTTATACTCACCACATCTTTGTAAATTTTTTGATATTTTAGATGTCATATTCTAGGACGTGGGTAAAGGTAGAGTACCACATGTTTTTAGCACTACATCATGAGTTGTTGGGTTGTTTGGTGATTGTGAAGCATAGAGCTAGTTGAACTTAGAGAATTGTGGTGGTCTATGTTTATTATATAGTAATCTTCCACTTTTTCATTTATGATTACTTTTCATTCATAGTAGCACATTTTTATATCACTTTGGTATAAAATAAATTATTTAGTTTTCTTTCTTTTGATCAAGCATCATATAGTTAGTGTGGGTTTTGCTTTGATTGGTTTGTCATTTATAATTAAAGGTTAAACTGTCCCCCACCTATATTTGAAACCCATCAGTGTTTATGGAATGACTATTTCATCTTGAGTATATTACATTAGTCCTAGTAATGATTCATGGTGTTCTTACGGCAATGTGAATAGGTTGGTCATTACAGATATAGTTGGTATTTGATGATGTTTAGAAGAAACCATGGGAATAATATTTAGGAAAACATATATTTGGGAACATGTCCACATAATTTATGTTGAGTATAAGTCTCTGTATAAGATAACATTATAAACATTAGTAAGTTTGATATTATGAGGTTTTCCACTATGATTATAGTACATAATATTATTTTTGGTTTTATTCAATGGTTGAAACCAGATGGAACAGTGTTAACATTGAACATGATAGAAAATACACATAATATGAGAATCCCTATGTGATGATGAATGGAGTAAATGATAGTTTGATTTTTAGAATTAATACATAATGATTTACAATTTAAAACCTTGACATTATAAAATTATAAGACTCAACAAAGAAGAGAGGGATATAGTTTTTTGAGAACTCATTTCGTAGAAAACATTGAGGAAAGAAGGAACAATTTCACTTATGTCTGAAATGAGGAGAGAGACATCGTGGTGAATGTCTCAATGAAAATAAAAAATTATTTATCTATGAAAATTAATGTCATAAATAAATCAATTGTCAAGTAAAAATTAATAGTATTATGGAATGGAATAAATAACATCATATTGAAATTTTTTTATTAAATGTTTTATTTAGGGGGAATATCGGAATCATCTATTTTAATGTCTTAATCCAAGGGTTTAATCATTGAACAAGAGAAGATGTAACACCACATGGTTTTAAAAATAATTTGAAATTCATGAAACATTATTTTAGGTATATATTTATACATAGCCTTTAAACATAATTAAATGCTTCAATGTTTTGAATTTCAAAAAAATGTCCCTCTACAATTGTGTTCAAAATGTTATTTAGAGTCTGATGGAACCAAACTATTTTTGGGTGAATAGTAACATACCCTTATGAATAGTAATTTGAATAGTAATATGACCATAATGAATAGAAAATTTTATTATTATTTTATTTTCATAAGGCTTTAAGATAAATTCATCTTGATTAATTTTTCAATGTGATTTAAAAGTTGTTATAGTTTTTAAATTATAAATTTTTGAATTAAGTATGAATTTTTATAAAAATAAAATTAATGATATATATAAAATTATTTTCAAAAAATGGACTTAATTATTGTATTCTATAGGTAGAAAAATGGTAGAGTGGATGTTTTTGGATTTTTCTGAAATTATTTAATTTTCAATGAATAATGAAATATAATAAAATATTGTCTATTCAAAATATCAGTTACATACACAATTTATGACATCATAAGTTATGTAGGCCCACTTGGATTGAACACACATGACCTTATTAATATTTTGGGTCAAATGAATTAAGAAGAATCATTTTCTAGAAAAACTATTATAACAATGAATAAAAAAATGTAAAATACCTCCTCTCCTCCACTATAAATACCACCCTCATTTACCTCTACCTCCCACACCTCTTAAGCCATGTGAATTACTAATGTTATGTCTAATACTCATCTAAAAGATCTTTCCTATGTTATAGATCTGTTGGTCTCATAAAAAGTCCAAAATCCAAGTCTTTATGTAAGATCTCATGGAGATGATATCAAGAGGTAAACATCCTTTTGGTTTTCTTTCCTTTCATTCATTTTATGTAATTATTTTAATTCTATTTGGCTTATGTTGGGTTATTAAGTTACATATCCTCATTATTTACCATATTATGTAAGATTTATGAGATACCCCACTCTCTCATTAAACTATTTAATGAAATTTGATGTGACGTCATTAGGATAGTGAATTTTTGTGAGAGATTTCTCAATTTTTATTTTATTTGGAGTTCATTTATTTTATTCTTCTTTACTCACCTCCGATTAACAATGAGGAATGAGACCTCCATAATCCTTTATATTCTCAATGGTCTCATGTTCATGTAAAATTCATAATCATTCTTCTTCTCCTCCCCACCTTATTCAAGGAATTAGAAAAATTGTTCGTGATGTGTCGAATTACCGACATCACGGATGATGTGATATCAATTTTCTTTAATTCATTCAAGTATGGTCATGAAACCATTCTGATGGTTGAACCAGGTTATGATATAATTATTATGTCTCATACATGGTTAGGGAATCTTTTTATACACATGTTATTAATTTATGAAACAAAATTAGTTCTTTACTATCGAAGAATCGCTAAAATGACATAAAAATATAAATAATGTTTTAACTTATGAATCATACTCACGTAATAATTAAAATTGATAAGTAGTATAATTTATGGTTCTGTAAATATCTAAAACTCATACAATTCTAGTTCAGTATTTTCACTTCTAATTGAGAAGAACAACCATCATGAACCAATCATGTAAATCATGTAACGAACTCACCCAAAACAGTGCACGGAAAAAATACTAACAATTAATGGGTGAAATGATGAAATTAAATGACCATAAAAGTTATTATAAATATGGGTATGTTTTTTAAGATATTAATATCACTATTTTAACCATTATACAGGTTTTTAGAATGAGTTTGAAGTAATAAAAACATGAGGTAAGGGAATTCATAACCTGATTTCCATTCTTTTGGTTAACCTTCTACTTCATTATTTATGTGGTGTTAAAATTGTTCGTGTGAAAATTTTTGTTTATAAAATCATTATTTCTGTGTATTTATAGACTATATACATATTCCATCCAATCTATTAAGTCTCACTTCAATTATAATATTTATGTAAGGGTATTTTCATTCAAAATCCTCTTTTAAAATTCTGTTTTATGAAATTTCAAAGGAAATGTTTTTATGAAATTTTTCATTTGGTATGATTGGTTTATTGTTATTAGGAATAGATTATGATGAATGGTGGGAACTATATTTACCACAAATTAATTTGTTATTTGTATGTGGGATATCGGTAGTATGGTCACTCCACGTGTAACTGTGATGGTAACACAAATTGTAAGGAATCCATGATGGTTACAAATTATAAGGTAGTTGAGAGGGTTCCAAGATTTTTTAAGTAATGCCCCAAGATAACTTTATGGTTATATTTATTTTATTATTTTTGTGTGGATATTTTTAAATATCATTATTAACAAATTAATTATATATGGATGACAAGTATGTCTTTGAAAATGATTTCATATGTTACAAGTGTTCATGGACTAATGTGTTCTTTCCTTATTTTTATATCCCTTACTAAGCTTTGGTTATCATCCTATGTTTTTAAATTATTTGAACAAGTTATAAGTATGTGTAAAACAAAGACGGAATCCAAGTTAAATGATTGATGATTACTCAAAAAACATGTTTTATATGAAACACATTTTTATTTTGCAAGAAATGAATAATATATTTATAGTATCCACTCAGTAATAATGTGAAATTTTATGATTTTATTATGTCTCAATTATAAAAACCATTAAACTAGAAAATATCTTAAATGTGAAAGGAATTGATTTCTTGACTAAATTTAATATTATTTAATGTAATAAGGTCGGGTCCTTATAGTTATTATAAGAGGAAGGTTAAGAAAAAATTAGTGGTTATGATGATGTTAATATATTACCATAAATGTTTTTTTACACTATGAGAAATTTTAAATGATATAGAATTTAAATACTACAATGTTTCTTTGAATAAGATATGTTTATTCAGAATGGTTTTCCATATAAGATACAGGGAATATGAAGAGGATATGCACTGACATAATGACATCCTCCCAAATCTGCAGCCAGAAATAGTAGGGATTGGAACCAAGCAGTTTTTGATAGTAATGGCTCAGCTAACACACACAATAAATGGTGGTCACATCCATGCTAGAGAACAAACAGAGGTACGTCAATGGAACTGGATGATAGTGGAACATTTTATGAGACAACACCCTCAGGATTTCAATGGATCTTTTGAACCAGTATTGGATGAAAGATGGATTAAATCCCTTGAAATGATATTTGATGTAATGGGTTATTCAAATAATAAAACGGTATGTATTTCCATTTATTTTTTTAAAGGTCAAGTTGATCAGTGGTGGTCAATGGTAAAGAATATCTGGGATAGAGAGGATATTTATGCCTTAGAGTGTGATGAATTTAAAAGACTTTTCCTTGAATAATATTTTCTTATGGTTGTGAGACATAGTATGGAGAAGAAATTCCATGAATTGAAGAAAAATGTGGAGGATTCAATGGCTACGTATGAAGAGAAATTCACCCGATTGTAGAGGTATGCTCCAAATTATTTCTTGGATTTTGATAGTAAAATAAACCGCTTTTACCTTGGATAGATTCCAAGGTATCGAAGGGTGTTTTCCTCCCATGAATTCAAATGTTATGTGAAACGTTTCTGGTCTGTTGAGTGGGTGGAGATGGGGTTTTATAAAGATTAGAAGCACTTTGACAACAAATAGAGGAAGAGGACCATATGGAATGTGATGGGTAAAAATCAACCAATGAAATTTGATGGTAAGAAAATCCAGTTTCCTATTTCTGAAATGTGTGGGAAGAAGAACCCTAGATAATGTTTTACTAAAAATGGGAAGTTTTTTTGATGTTTTATGTTTTGACATATGGCTCACAATTGTATTAAAAAATATCCGAAGATAAAGCCCGATAATAAAAATTTAAAGTGTTTAAAATATGGTGAGTCGGGTAACTCTGAAAATGCCTTCCCAAAGAGAGATCCAAATGATGCAAAGATGTCAGACTATAAGAAGAAAGTTGTAGTGAGAGCCTTTGCAAACTACATTTGTGGATGTCGAGCAATCCAATGATGTTATATCCAATACATTCCTTGTTTTGTCCAATTTTTCTAATGTTTTGTTTCATACGGGGACTACACATTCCTTCATATTTAATAATTTCTTTGGTAAATTGGCAATATTACCTTAAAAAGGGAGATCAGAACTTTTTTTAGAACACCAGGGGAAAATATTTTAGAAAATAGGAAATATAAGAATATTTCTATTTTGGTCTTTGTAAAGTCTTTTCCTGCTAACATTGTGGTTTTATCCTCAATCGATTTTGATTTTTTTCTGAGAATAGATTGGGTTTCTGTTTAGCATGATATGATTGACTGTAGATCTAACAAATTTTTTTTATAAATAGTTTCTGTTTTTATATAAGAATGATCCTATACAATTGATAACAAGTCAAGAAGTGGATAATCTATTTAAATAATGAAATGAATGTTATATTTCCCATATTTTTTTAAAATATGTGAACTGTTCATATTAATGATATTCCATTGGTAATTTAATATCTTTATGGTTTTTCTAATGAGTTACCCAGTTTCATACCAAATTGTGATGTATAATTATTAATTGACTTATTTATTGATGCTATGCTGATTTCAAAACTCCCATATAGTATGGATCAAATTGAACTTCTTGAATTGAAAATTCTGTTCCAGTATTTTCTTGATAAAGGCTTCATTCATCCTAGCACTTCACTATTGGGAGCTCCTGTTATGTTTGTTAAAAAGAAATATGGTTCCACGATAAATTGCATTGACTATAGATATTTTAATGACATCCATGTTAAAACACATATCATTTACCTCACATAGATTTCATGTTTGATAAAATCTATAGATCTTAGTACTTTTCCAAAATTTACTTGAGATAAGTATACCATCAGGTGATGGTGAAAGAGGATGATATCCAAAAAAACCTTTCATACTAGATATAAGTATTATGATTTTTTTGTTCTGTATTTTTGGTTAACTAATGAACATGTTGTATTCATGAATCTTATGAATAGAATACTTCTTGAGTTTTTGGATATGGTTGTGGTTCTATTTATGGATGACATTCTGGTATTTCCTAAAAATAAAGAGTAGCATGAAAAAAATATAATGGTTGTTTAACAAAACATAATGGAAAATAAACTGTGTGGAAAATTCAGAAAGTTTGATCTTTGGTTGCAACAAATTTTTTTTCATGGAAACATTGTAAAGAAGGATGGAATAACATTGGATCCTCCCCAAAAAAGAGTGGTTGATGAATGTCTATGACCCACAAATGTTACAGATTCTCATAGATTCCTTAGATTACCAGGTTTTTACCGACATTTTGTTAAGATCTTAGTAAGTTTATCTACCCCAATAACTATGTTAACAAGAAAAGGGCTATAATGTGTTTGCACAGAATAATGTGATGTTTGTTTTCAGGAACTGAAGAAGAGATTGGTAAATGATTCAGTTTTGGCCTTCACTTCCTAAAATAGTGAGTTTGTCAACTATTGTGATGCTTCATTGAAGGAACATGGTTGTGTTCTGACTAAGAATGATCAATTAATTGCTTATGATTCAAGAAAAATAAACCACCATGAGGAAAATTATCCCACACATGTCTTCGAATTGGTATCTATGGTTTTTTGCTTTGAAAATTTGGAGGCATCATTTATACGGTGCCAAATTTAAAATATATAATGACCATAAAAGACATATGTATATATTCAATTCGAAGGAATTAAACATGATGCATAAAATATGTATTTATCTTATAAATGATTATGTTTACATAATAAATTACCATCTGGGAGAAGCAAACCATGTGGTGAATGCCTTGAGTCAAAAACATCATACATCATTAACAATGTTACATTTGTAAAATGATCCCATGATTAATGATTTGATGAATTTTGGATTAGACACTGTTGGTACATGGAATACAATTAATTTATTTCATGTTTTAGTGAATTCATCATTATAATATAGAATTATGAAAGCATAGAATGAAGACCATGAGCAACAAAAAAGGTATAATTGGTTAAAATGTGTAAGTTTCCAGAATTTAACTTTGATAATGATTGTGTTTTATGATTTGGAAAAAGTTTGTGTGTGCCATGTGATTCCTAGTTGAAGAAAGATTTTTGTGGGAAGCTCATAGTTCTCCATTTTTGGTACATCCTGGTAGTATTAAGATGTACATTGACCTTCAAGAGTAATATTGGTGGGATGGAATGAAAAGTGATATTGCAAATTTTACTGTGAAATGCTTGACATGTCGGCATGTTAAAGCCGAGCGGAAGTTACCGAAGGGGATGCTTCATCCTTTTCTAGTGCCAGAGTGAAAATGGGAGAATGTATCCATGGACTATTTTGTGGGACTACCAAAGGCTTTTCGAGGTAATAATAAGATTTGGGTTATTATTGATTGACTGAAAAAATATGCACATTTTATTTCTATTTGAGATACTATGTCATTGGATCAACTTTCTCAACTGTACCTCTAAGAGTTTGTCAAGTTACAAGGAGTTTTTCCTTCCATTATATTTGATTTTGATCCTATTTTCACGTCTAACTTTTGTAACAGACATCATAAGTCATTGGGAACATAATTAAATTTCAGTACAGCTTTTCATCCTTAATAAAATGGGATGTTAGAAAAAATGTTTCTGAATTTGGAGGATATGCTTTGAGGATGTTCAATGGACTACCATGGATGTTGGTATCATCATCATTCTTTATGTGAGTTTTCTTAAAAAAATAGTTTTCATTCAAGTATGCATATAGAAATTTTTTTGGAATTGTATGTGAAACGGTGTTGAACTCCATCATTTTTGGCTTAAGATGGTGAAATAAAGTTGATGGGGATAGAATTAGTAGAGTATGTGGATGAGAATGTGAAGATGATCCAGTTGAAAATGAGGACATCTCATTGCAGGCATAAAAGTTACACAGATAACAGATGTAAATACTTCTTTTTCGATGTAGGTGACAATTTTTTTCTTAAAATCTATCCGTGGAAAAGTGTGATGTATTTAGGTATGAAATGGAATATAAGAACCTTGTTTATTAGTCCTTTTTAAATATTAGTGAACGTTGTACCTGTTTCATACCAAGTAGCTATTCCTTTTATTTTAACTCATGTACAAAATTTTCTTTATGTATTGTTGTTGACAAAGTGTGTGCCAGATTCATCACATGTCTTGAGGCCAAAAGAAGTTCAGCTGGAATAGAACCTTTCCGATGAAGATAAACTAGTTCAGATTCTTGATCAATGGGAACAAGTATTATGGAATAAGGTAATCTAGTAGGTAAATGTTTTTTAGAGAACTGACATGGTTGAAGAAACAACATTAGAGTCTGAAAACTCTATAGGGAAAGCTACCCTCACTAGTTTAAATAAGTAAAAAAAATTGAGGACATAATTTCTAGAAGGAGTGGATAATGTAATGCCCCAAGGTTTTTAAAAATAATTTGAAATTCAAGAAAAAGTAACTTTTGTATATATTTATAAGTAGCCTTTAAATATAATTTTACTACTTCAATGTTTTGAATTTTGAAAAATGGTGATCTACAACTGTGTTCAGTAAGTTATTTGGTGTCTCTCAAAACCGACTTGTTTTTTTTGATTAATAGTAACATAACCTTATGAATATTAATACAAATTTTAATATGATTCTAATTAATAGTAAATTTTATTATTTTTTTCTTAACGATTTTATATAATATCATCTTGATTAATTTTTCAATGTGATATAAAAGCAGTTATAGTTTTTAAATTATTAATTTTTTAATTATGTATGATTTTATTTAAAAATTAAATTCATCATATTTAGATAATTATTTTCCAAAAATGGACTTCATTTTTGAATTCTACAAGACAAAAAATGGTAAGGGTGAATTTTTGTGATTTGACTAAAATTCTTGAATTTTTGATGAATAGTGAAATACAGTAAAATAAAGTCTATTTAAAATATCAACTAAATACGCTATTTATGAGATCATAAGTGATGTAATACCACTATGTTCAAACCCACATTCCATTATTTCTATTTGGGGTCACATTAATTAAGACTAGTAATTGTCTTGAGAAAAAATATTATATTAATGATTAAAATAATTTAAAATACCTCCTCTCATCAACTATAAATACCACCGTCATTTCCCTCTACCTCCAACACCTCTCAATCCATGATGCTTACCTATGTTTTGTCTAATACTCCTCCCAAGGATCTCCCCCATGTCCTAGTTTAGTTGTTCTCACCAAAAGGCCAAAATATGTGTCCTTAAGAAGGATCTCAAGAGAAGAGATCCAGAGGTAAACATCCTTTTTTATTTTCTATCTTTTCTTTCATTTTATGTTATTATTTTAATTATGTTTTGATTATGTTTGGATATTCCACTAAATATCCACCTTAAATCCCATATTATGTAATGGTGTTTAGATACCCCCCTTCTCTCATCGATCCGTTTTATAAAATTTTATGTGACACCGTTAGACTACCGAATTTTCGTGCAAGATTTCATAATTTTTCTTTTATTTTGAGTTACTCCATTTACTTCTTCAATCCTCACATCCTCTTATACAAGTGGCATGAATGATATAGAATCATTTATTTTATTTATGTCAAAATGTCATGGAAAATTAATCATCATTATTCTTCTCCTCCACCACTTATTCAAGGAATTAAGAACATTGTTTGTGATGTTTCAAATTAATGACATCGTGAAAGATGTGATTTAAATTTTCTTTCATTCCTTGAATTATAGTCATGAAAAAAATTTATGGTTGGACCAGGTTATGATATATGTATTATATCTCATAAAATATTCTGGAATCATTTTATACACATTTTATTAATTTATGAAACAAAATGAGTTCTTTATGATCAAAGAATCACTAATATTACCTAAACAAATATCAATAATTATTTAACTTATGAATCATCCTCATGAATTAATTTAAACTGATAAATGGTATAATATATGGTTATGGAAATATGTAAATAACATACCATTCCAATTCAGGAGTTTCACATCCAATTGAAAATAACAACCATCATGAACCAATCCTAGAAATCATGTAAATAACACACCCAAAACAGTGCAAGGTACTAAAAACTGACAATTAAAGGGTGAAATGATGTAATTAAATGATCATATAAGGTATTATAATGATCTATATTTTTCTTTAAGATATTAATATCACTATTTTAACCACTATAAAATATGTTTAAACGAGTTGTAAGTAAGGAAAAGCGGGGTAAGGGAATTCGTAAATCGATTTCCATTCTTCGGGTTAACCTTCTAATTCATTATTTATGTGGTATTAAAAAAAATTGTAAAGATTTTTTATTATAATATGTTTAATTATGTGTATATATATTCTATATACATATTCCATCCACTCTATTAATTATCACTTCAATTAATTGATTTATGTAAGGGGATTTTCATTTAAAATCCTCTTTTAAAATTCTGTTTTATGAAATTTCAACATCAATGTTTTGATGAAATTATTTATGTTATTTGATTGTGTTCTGGTTCATGGGAATTTTTTATAACGATGTTTGGGTCTATTATTTCCCTCTAATGCATTGGGTATGTGTAGTTTGGAGGTCAGTCGAATGGTTACTCCATGTGTAATTGCGATGGTTACAGAAATTGTAAGGTAGCCATGATTGTTACAAATTATAAGGTAGTAGAGAGGGTTAAAAGATTATGTAATTAATCCCCCAAGATACCTTTAGGATTATATTGATATTATAATGTTTTTTTATATTTTTTAAATCTCATGTTTCACAAATTAACTATATATAGGTGACAAATATGTCTTTGAAAATGATTTCATGCGTTACAAGTGTTCATAGAATAATATGGTCTTTCCTTCTTTTTATATCACTAACTGAGATTTTTTCCTCATACCATGTTTTTAATTGATTTTAAAATGTTATCAGGATGTGTTTGAAAAATAAGTAATACAAGTTAAATATTTGAATATTAGTACATGATATCATGTTTTATGTGAAAAGTTATATATTTTGCAAGAAATGAATATTCTTTTTATGGTATCCACTCTATAATAATATGTAATTGTATGAATGTATTATGTCCCAAGTACCTAAATCTATAAACATGAAAATATCCTCAATGCGAAAGGAATTTATTTCTTGAATAACTTCATGATTATATAATGTAATAAGGTTAGGCCATTATAGATGACCTATGATATTTAATCCTTGAATTATAAGGATTTTTGTGTTTTTATTGGTAAAAAAATTATGTTTTAGATGTGTTATAAAATTATGAATATAATAATCATGAAACAAATTTGGAATGTTCTGGGGTATTTTTTATTTAGGTATTTGAAATCATATTGTACACATAAACTAGAATGATAGGGTGCTATTTTAAAAAAAATTGATTGAGGGACTGATAACACTAAATCATTGTTTGATATTGAGATAAATATAAACATTATATGATGGTAAGATTATGTTTGATCAAAATTTTATAGGTTTATATAACCCTATTAATTCTTTAAGTGATGGGTTTTTATCATGATTAATTATTTTTTGGGTGACCATTATGGGAATACAATCCATTTATTTAATATATGTTTTACATAAATGGTTATTTGGGGAATAATGATTTTTTATTATTTGGACATAAGTTTAATGTTATTGAAAAAAATTAAGGATAATATGGTTTGAAGGTTGAGTTATTATTATATTTTTGGGGTAAAAGTGTTAGTACATTTTGGGAATATATTATATAGAAAACAAAGTAGTTAAAAATAATTAATTTCATTAGTAATGTTTTTTTTGAGGATATCCATCATATTATTGAGAATTATATAGTTTAAAAAAAGGATAAACCACATGTTGAGTTAATTCCAATCACATATGACAAAGAAAAATGCCTTCAATACATGACCAATGGGAGATAAGGGTTAAAATGCTTCCACTAGCCTGTGTGTTTTCCTGGGTAGTTTGAGATTATGTCTACTTAAATGATTTGATAAATAAATAATATATTAATTTTTTAAACCATAATATACGATCAAATGTTTTTGAAAATTTTGAGATTTTAAGTGGTTAAGTACATTCTATGAGACACTATATAGGTTTAAATTATATATATTTTTTATTCTCAACATAATGTATTATTTTTGAATATTTATATTATAATTTTTGATGTGAAATATGAAAAGTATGTGATAATTTTTTATGTTCACCTATGATTTATCATATTCGATAGTTTGTGAGGACCATTTTGACATTAGAAAATATTTATAAGCCATATGATGGAATTATAGATATTTTTGTTCAATAAATGTTCTTAGGGAATGAAAAATTCATCTTCAATATCCATTTCATTGCATTAAAGGATATTTGAATATATATTGAAGCCTAATGAAAGCATGAGTTTATTATTACGACTTGGAAAGAATCATGTATTTATATATTATCCAGTTCTTTATATTGTTAGTAAAATAATCTCATTATTTTTTGAAAATTACTTTGAAAAAAAAACATTATACATTTATATTTCTTAAAAAAAAATCTAGAGCCTTTTAGGACCACAATGATTTCTGGTTTTATGATTTTTAGTATTATCATGGTCTTGTTCCCTATAACTCTCTAATAATCCTTAGTCTTTTTTCCATTAAATTTTCATATTTAAACTTACCACTAATTCAATTTAATCTGGAAACATAGTTTTGTGGTGACATCCATACATTCCATTCTCTATCTTGAAGTGGAGGTTTTATTATTCCAATTTATGATGAGGTTTATCATATTTAAAACCACTGATCAAAATTTTTTTGATAAAAATTCAATGATGAAATTTATTTAAGGGTGGAGAATGTCACTCCTTAATAAATTAACATAAGATCATTATGTGTTATAGAATACACAATACACACAAATGATTCTAAACGAATTACAATATACTATTAAAATATTAATATTTGAAGTAACAACTTTCACTTAGTCATTGAATTACTGTGTATGAATAATATGAACCAAATAAATATATATATATATCTAATAATCTTAACCAATAATTATTCATTTAAATTAGTACTGAATTTTAAATATTGTTATTTTATCCTTCACAAATAAATTTTCTTCAAAAATACTTTTTATTTATTTTTATGATTAAATGATATAATTAATGTCAAAAAATTAATAATTAAATTTTTCCGAAATAACATATTTTTAAAAAATCATAATATCGAAATTTTGTTTGGATAAATTTTTTAGAATTCGTTGAATCAAAACAATTCATTCTGAAAAAAGTGAAAAATACAAATTTGTGTTGAAAAAAATATATTCTCTAAAATTTTAAATTATTCATGAAATTTTAAAATATTGTAAAAGTGAAATTAGTTATATTATGTTATAAAAAATCAAATTGTGTTCATTATAATAAATTATATGATAAAATTTTTTGTAAAAACATTTTTATACAGAAAAAATCATTTTTAAGAAAAACTATTTTTATGTGTGCAACAAGTTTATATATAAAAATTAAAATAATCACTATAAGATGATGAATTTCATATTATTTTTATTCTGTATAATTAATAAAATATTTTTACCATTCATATAATATTTTTACTATGAATGAGATATGTATAAATTATGTTTCTGCTAAAAAATAAATTTTTCTAAAAAGTGATTTACTTCATAACATGAAAACATATTTTAAAATTAATTTATTAGACATATTCATAATGAATTTTATAAAAGGGACAGAATATTGTGATTCAAGTGGTCCAAATTTAATAAATATCCCCCATTTATTTTTATCAACAGAAATAGTAACTGTTGAAAAAATTATCACTATGAAAAAATGTAAAATCGATTGATCGAGGACAAACAAATTGATAAAAAAATAATTATTTTGTCAAAATTATTTTTTATGAATATAATTACACCTCTATATCCTTATTATTTAAATTGAATTGTATAATGGACATTATCACGTCCCCGACCCCAGAAGTCTGAAATCGGTGCCTGAAACATGGTGTGGAATTTTCCTCATAAAAAAACAGGCTTAAAAAATTGCACATCTTATTCTAATACAGAGGATCGTTTCAACTTAGGTTCTTGGAAAATCAGCTACTTCTGAAGAACTTCTTATGAAAACATAAATGTTCTAAGCTTCACATTAATTTCATCATAAAGAGTACTCAAGGCTTTGGGAGAAATTGCTAAAATTTTGTTAAACCTAAATTTAAACGTAGGGTGAGGATAAAATGCCCAATAAGGGTGTTATAAAACATTTGAATAAAATTACACCTTTTTTTAAAAAACAACTACCTTTAAAATAATCAAAAAACATTTTATTAAGAGTCAGATAGTACAATTTGAGGTATGCCATCAATATTTTTTGAGGTTACATGCTGACATTTTTTCAAAAGACAATTTTCATGCAATATAACTATGCTTTCTAAAAAAACATGAATCAGAGTGTGCATGAGTATGTAAGAAATGAGATATGAATAATTTATAGCTTAATAAATCCAACACCAAAATCATGGTTGTGATTATAAGCATCCAAATAATGATTCATCTAAAAAACTGTGTGACTTTAACATTAGATACTTTTCTCTTATATAACATTTCATTTTCATACTTGGTTATGTCTTATGATTTCACTTCCATTATCATAAAATATTCTTACCTAAGGACCCACAATCTCTTGGTTTATCATTTACCAATCCATAATGAGGAAATGTATAATGTTGTATTTTGTCAAGGCCTTGCGCCAAGAACATACGTGTAGAAACCTAACAGAATTTTGGTTAACTACCACACATAGCTGTGAAGAAATCTATCATCATGTTCAATCATAAAATCACATTTTAATCTTAAGACATCATCACTTTACCCAATGTATTGGAGCACTCTATAATTCCGGGCACACCTGTCACATCATTTTAAGTCCAACACATTCCTCATATATCTTTGCATGGTCTCATCTTAATAGTGTTCATGTTATATAGAAAACATACATACTTAATCCATAATCATTTGCATAAATTCACTTACATTAGTTGAATTATGAATTAAGTGCTAAAGAACTATATTTGTTAGTTCTATATTTAACAATGACGTCCAGGATCTAAAACAACAAACTCTTGCATTTGTAATAAGAACTAGTACACATAAAATAATCGGTTGTCACATGAAATAACAACTATTACATTATACCCTTAATAATGTTACCTTTTCCTAACGTTGTTTATATGTTTTGACTTTGAGATATTCATTTAATCCATGAATTTTTAATTGTTATATAAAATATTAAAACATAAATTCAAAGGATCAGAGGCATTTCTTGTGAAACAATTGGAATACAAAGTATGGATTATTGTTTATGAATTGTTCATGAATTAAAGAAATATTTAAACATGTGATCTCATGCATGAATGTATATTTATGCTTGAATATAAAATCCATCATACCACTTTCATGAGAAATCATTTTTGAAATAAATAGATATATTCATCTGGATTGGAAAATTATGGAAAAATATTTATATATACATAAAGTGTATGTTTGGGATCTGCATTATCCAAAACAAGATTTAATAAAATTATTGCATCTGTTGTATTCTTCATAACAATGATTTAAATCAATAAGGATAGGTTTTGTTAAAACTCAGTTGTAATCAAGCATAATATATATATATTTACATATACTTTTACACATAACGATACATACATGAATTATAAATAAGGGGTATACTAAAAAGAAAACATGATGAACTAGACCACTTGTATGTGGTTTATGTTTCGAGAAACAACACGTAAAAACAAAATATCACCCTTCAATGATTATAATCCTGAAATTGTTTGTTATATAATGAAATCGTTTATATATATATAATTATATATATATATATTGAAATTACAAAACGGGTTAAGATGAAATTATATACATATACATATATTGGTGAAGAATAAAAAAAATAGATAAGAAGGGTTCATATATATAAATTGAACATGAAACCTCTTACATGAGTTATATATTCAAAAAAACATTTAGAAAAGACCCACGGGAATTTTGGTTTAAAGGAAACTGAATACATTTACATATATGTATATATATAGGTCTATATATACACAAATTATAAGATCTTATCCAAAGAACACATAACCAAAATTATCCTTTACATGACTCCAGGTATGCAAAAAGGATGGGCATGGAATTATTGTAGGTTAAGAGGAAGAAAACCAGTATCCACTGGTGAAAAAATACCAGGTTTATATAGGCAGTATACATATATTTCATATATATAACCTCTCATAAATAAAATATAAATTAAGACATAAAAATTTACCGAGATAAAATAATCCCAACAAGTTTCTCAAAGAGATAACTTGAAAAAAATTAGTGATAATAATACATATACATATATAAATATTGTGGAAAACTAAAATCGAAACCAGTGAAAGTAAACTAAAAAAAGGATCGGGGAGGATATTATGGTTAGAATTAAAGGTTGTGATACTATAATATAGTGGGGGATACAAAAGGGTGAAGACGATAAAGAAGAATAATAAATAATAACCAGTGTGTGGCTAGTGGTTTGAGTGTGACAGAGAATAGTACGTGAAAGAAAAAATTGGGGAAGAAATGGACAATTCAGATTAGGTGAGATCTGTTTGGATGGTTGAGATGAGGACATGGGTTTTTAAAAACAAAGGATGGTTGAGATTAGATCTAGAATATGATCAGACGGATGATACCAGGTGGTGGATTTTAAAACTGAGTGAATGGTCGTGATTTGATCTCATGTAGATAGAATGGCTCATAAAAACACGTTATTGCTCCGCGGTGGCTGAGGGCCAAACGCGATATCAGGATCAATGGCCCAGATCGTTCATGACGTGATCCAATGGCCCAGATCGCCTTTTTTCTGAAAAAACATCCCCCACGTCGAATTGTGGAGGAGCACGCAACTTCCTTATGAGCCCGAGGCTCCATTACTCAACTCATAAATCATAGCACACACCCAAGGGAGCCTTACACATATGCTCCTGCCCCCCCAGGCCTCGACCTACCTAAGCTCTGCCACAGCCTCGTGCCGCTATGGTGCGCTCAAGTGCTCTAGCGCCCGTGTGATCTTCGAGGTAACTATGCCCATGCTCGGGCCGACCTTGCTTGGGGTTAGGGCTAGTCTCAGCCACTTAGTGTGAGATTCCTCCCTCAGGCAAGCTATAAAGGGATGGCCTATTGGGTTAATATTTTTTTATTAACCAAATTTCTAAAACTATCCAAAAAATTACACATATACATAATATCTTTACATTCATAAAATTTGACTTCTTCATAACATTGGATGTTTAAATTACACCAATCAAACTATATTATTTTAAATTAATAAAATTATTCATAAAAAATGTTTTCAAATTCAATAAACAAAATGCATATTTTTCTTTTAAATAAATTAGACATATATTCCAAAATGATATGATTTAAAAGGTCATTTTTCTGAAATATAATCTCAATTAAATGTGTTCAATGGTAGGACTTTAAAGCACTCAATTACATAGAACATTTTTAGGTGACATAGAAAAATCATTACTTATTTAGTTCAAGAAGAAATATTTATAATTTTCATAAAAAAGGTTTATTAATAAATCCATAATTTCTAAGACATTTATGAAATTAAAGAAAAGTTCTTGAAATAAGTTTTGAAATCATAAAATATAAATAAGACTTAATGACATTATTGTATATTTAAAATACTAAAAAAATTTAAATATTCATAAATAATTAAACTAAAATACCCAATGGATATAATTATAGTTGTTATATATTAAATTGTCACCTAAATGGAAACAGTTGAATCAGGTCTTATAAAAATGCGATCAGGGTATTCCATAATCAAACACCGAGACATAGAAGATGGTGCTCCACATCACCCTAATGCTTAATACGATTATTGCAGTTCTGGTTATAATGTTCTTAGTTGTGGAAGATCTGGTTGAAATTCACTACTTTATTGGAATTTTGGTAGTGATGTGGGGTCTACTGGTGATCGTGATTGGCCTACTTGTAGGTTTTTTTGGTTAGTTATGGTCCATAGGCCTTGTTGTCATGTATCTATTTCCATTGTTTTGAATGAATAACAATTCTTCTGTTTATTTTGCGGGCATTTCTTCTATAAAATTGAAATTAAGACAATTTTAATAATTAAAACTATTATTACTTCATAAATTAAGTTCTGGGTGACACATTATACCCTCCTTCAATGAATTTCACCCTCGGAATTATATTACACCCAAAAGAAACTACTAGTAAAACTAGAGAGACGATATTCTTGAGGTCCCCTCTTCTAGGACCACCATTACGGATAATCATATGATGTTTCTAGGTGGATCCCCATATTAGATCCCAGTTCCTCGATCTCCTTGTCCCATATACACCATGAATAGTTAGGGTCAAACCTTTGAATAAGACATTTGTTCTTCCAAATAGTGGCCTGAGAGGTGTGGAGGATGGATATTTGGAAGTGAGCAACCTATCTATAAATCTATCAGACCACCTCTCATTTGTACAGTTAAAAGTCATAAGGTATCACATACATACTAAAACTCGGGACCTAGAACAGATAGGTCACTCTAGTGTCACCCTCCACGACACCTTTATGAAACTTCTCTAGGGATAGGTAGTTCCCTAACAATGTGAAGCAAAGGAAGAGACCTTCCTGGTACTTCCCACTCCGCCTATACTCTGCTAGTTGTGCATTTTCTATGCGGTAAAAAACATGATGGTTTCCCTAGTAGATCTGACGGACGTTTGGGACAAGAGACACTTTATAAAAACGTTTTCAAGATAAGAACATGTTGGAAAAATGGTAGTCGTATTATGAACATGTCTTTGTGATTATGGATTCTAGAAATTCAGTAGGAAGTGATAAATGGTTGACCTATGAACTCATGTTTTGCATCTGAATGAAAAAAAAACAAGGGATCTGTTGTAATTAATAAAACAGAACCGGATTAATAGATACATTAATTTTGTAGAATCATAACAGGATACAAACACATAAAACATAACATTATTCATTTAACAAGGTTCATAGACTCAAGGTGTTACATAATCATCGAAACGTCTTTTCATAGGTACTACTAGTGTTAGTGATTTCCTGGGTTCCCAGTTAATCAAATCCCCAAGGTGGTTCAAAAAGTTTCGATCTCTTGGGTCCAGATGCAACAAAGGAAACTACGATCAACCGTATGTGGGAATCTAAAGTTTAGGATGAGAAGGGAATGACGTTTATGACATTAGAAAACATCGGCATAAACCAGATGTTGATAATTTAAATGAGTAGGCTCATCCTTGAGAGCTTCAAAGTCCATAACTTGACTATGGAGACCGTAGGTCGAAATTAGAGAAAGATATGTCTCTTATAGGTCACCCATTTGTGCAGCCTCTTGGAAGTCATCTTGAGATGAAGCATTACCAGCTTGTGTAAAACACTTAAACAAACCCTCGAGGTATTTTCCTTGATGTGTATAGAATATAAATCGAGCATACATCATAATAATATTGTCGATGCCTACTCCTCGGAGAAGTTGGAGTACATGAGGAGAATTGGATACATGGTAGAGGGTTTTTCATGATAGGAGGATATTTTCAAATGTATCATAGTTTTACGCACATGACTTTCCCACTATGGTCTCTATTACTTATTTTGGAGGAGACTGAAGCTGTGATTCATCACCCAAATATAAATATGGCACATCAAGGATTGGGGTAATCCAAAAATTAAATACATTTCAAAATAATCCCACTTACATAAAAGAACTATAGGTTACTAAATAACTCCATTAATATTTTGATTCCCATCATTTACCCATTATCATGTAAGGCATCTTTAAAAAAACATGTGATGTTCCTCTTCATTCCTGGCCAAAACAAATTACATCAAATGTTTTGTTACATCTTATTAAACCATATATGGATACATGATTTCAAATCTTGTGAGTATATGATCATATCATATCTCATGGAATCTTGAACAATTAACCCCTATATACACAAATAATGTTCACATCATCCAAAGGCTACCCTTGGACTATGTTACCCCCTCAAAGAACTCTTGTATCAGTACAAACTCATGATCAGACTCATGAATGGAGTTTACAAGGTCTACTAAAAAGGAAATTATAACCAATTATGTGTACATAATGAATATTCGATCCTCAGATTCACCCACTAGCCACCCAACAATAAAACTCGTCAGATGAAATTCCAATTCTAAATTATTTTCCCTAAGATCATGAATATTCATAATTTTCTAGCTATTTTCATTTGAAATAATATTTAACATCCCTGGTTTATAAAAAATATCAATGAATAATTTCTACAAGTAATCAACCTAATGTCTCTTCCTCATTTTTAGATCCTTTTGAGGTAGGATTTACCCCATAGTCCTTTGGTCTATCTAGATTATAAAGCTCCAAGCAAATTGATAATGTCTCCATCACTTATGATATAGGAGCACATCCACTAACACCAAGATATATGTTTGGTAGTTTGACTAATGGGGTAACATCATACATGACCCATAATAGACTATGGGATCCATGGTGATAAACATTGATCCTAATTTGAAACATGAGGCATCATATATCACTTGAGGCATCATATATCACTCTATATCCAATCCATGTTTCCTTTAGAATTAAGATGGTAGTTATCATCAGTCTTCTCCTTATCCATAAAAATTCATCTTCATCCAGATTAGACCAATAATGAATCATCTATTTATTGGGAATCTAAATAGATTCCACCAGAAAATGGGATATATCAATGATTAATTGTTGATAATACCCCAATTTCCCAAGGATGTTCTGACCAAAAACACATTATTGTGATGTACAAATTAAAATAGTTCTTCTCCATTCTCCAGGTACTCTAATATTCGTGACATTGAAATAAAATTACCAATAAATATCACCAATTGAATCAAAAAGTGGTTATTGAAATTTTTAAATAAATATGATGTACTCAGAATTACTCAATAAAATCACAATCTATGTAGTATGCATATATGAAGTCCTCAAATATGAAAGGATATCTCCCACAAATTAAATAGTGGTAGAATGATTATTTGGATAGAATATATTGTTTATTATAGAAATGAACCATGATAGAGAATTTTTTAACTTAAAATTAATGACATGATACTCATATAGTCCCTATATACTATCAACCATGTCCTTAAGAATGTGTTCCTATTTGAATAGCATCTGATGGTAGCAATAATGATGACAATTCTTGAAAACACCATACTCTTCATAACTGATCAAACAATTAACAAATCCTTAGTACAGGGTAACTATTCATCATGATTATCATATTAATATTACATTTTTTCACATGGAGTAGTATACTACCATATTCCTTAATAGAGTAACATAATAGATGATGTCCCAAGATGTCATATTGGGTGGAATACACGTAATAATATATTGTAGGACAGAAGATGGGTCGATAATACTAATTATACATCAATATCCTATCAGAATACTTATTTCATGGTATCTACCATCTATCATAGGTTATGCCTCATTCTACTAACATTTTTATCCCATACACCAATAAATAAAAACCTCTCTCTCATTGGAATGGTTAAAGACACACATATTCAATAATTGTACATATTTGATCTACAACATCTCAAAAAGTCCATTATGTATATCAAATGTGAAGTAGAATTTCCTATTTCCATGAAGTAACATATATTTTTTTAGATATAAATAATTACGGTTCATTCAATTAATGCATTGATGGAGATAGCCTATTTCCTTCCCAATGGGTGTGTGAAGAGAGAGAAACTCAAAAGATAACACATCTTATAAATCTATGATAACATTGACATTGGAAAAATTAAAACAATGAATAATTCTTGTATAAAACATGGTTTTAGATAGTATTTAGTTAATAAAAACCATAAACCTAACCTTAAAAGGTCCCTATAAAACATTGGTTGGAACCTCATCAGTCATGTATATCTTACATTCCTCTAAAGCATGATATTTCCATAATAGTATATGGATATATCAAGATACCAAAGACTACGGTTCCTTTGTCTACTTTTAAGGACCCCTAGTACAACCCTATCCCAACCACCTCAACTTTTCACCTGATGCATTAGAATTATTTTGGTTTATATACCATGTTTCCACATTAGTAACATTACATTGGTTTATTCTAGGACATTATACTGAATTATCCCTTCCATTCATAGTTTACGAACCTTATAGAACCTCCTCACATGTATGGACTAGAAGAGGCCCATATCTACACCACCTTTATACCATACTATTGTACCTCCTCATCAATCAAAATCCTGATATTGAAAGAGGAACTTACTTCATCATTAAGAAGTCCATTCACGAGAACAATTTATGATGGAACAAAACCAATAATCTTTCCAACCTCTATTATATTCTCAAATTTCATGGATTTCAATGCACCTCATTAAAACAAGTTAGATCAAATTCCCTTACCTAATGTATAATATTTATATGGAGGAAAATTTCAAACATAAAATCTCAATTCACATCATTCCCATCCGAAATATGATAAAAGTGTCAGAAATATGAAATTAATGAAATGTAATCAGAAACTGTAATCCTCCAATTATGAAGATCCATAAACACAAGTTATCTTTCCAATTTTAGAGTGTTTGGAACGAACTATTTTTAGAACATATTCTAAAAGTCCTCCCTTGTAATACATCCTTGATTTCATAACATAACCATAACACACCTCCACATCTTGGTGGGTTCCAAAATAATAAAGTCATCTAACTTCACCCTATTATCCTCAAGATTATATACATAATAAAAGATAACATCTATGATTTGAACCTAGTCCTCATAATCATGGGGAACACTGGTTCCATGAAATGATAGATGTTACTGGAGTATTAAATATTTGGTATAGTAGATGACCATACTTTATTCCCCGCCACTCTGAGAAGCAATGATCTATATGAATCCGAGCTATGGTAGGTATACCTAATTAACCAAAAGAGAAGGTGTGTGAGCATCCTTGAGTGCATCCTTATTTATACCATGTTTTGTAACATTCATATACTCCCAAGAAAAATCATTTTAGAACTATTGAGGAATCATATTTCCGAAATGGAAATAGAATATTTAGATCCCCAATAACAAAATTCATAATTGAACAACTTCTGTTGTTAAAAGTCATGAAACTGGGATTTATATTGAGAAATTGATCCCATGAGATAACCAAACACATTGTTTAATCGTCATAGTTCCTTGAGGGGGGAAAACCTTGGCATTTATTCCTAAATTATATTCACTATCATGAATAAAGAACATAACATCAGATTCATGTTTAAATTACTAATTATATAACAGATATTTAAAAACATCCACGAATGTTGATATATAACTAAATATTTTTTATAAAACAATGTTTTTAATTAATGTAATAATCTATTGAAAACCAATGGAATAAAAAATATAGGTGATCCAACATACATATCCATGTTGAAATAACCCCACCAAATCTCATATAACTATAATAGAAATCAAATCACTAGTAACATAGAGATCCATTATACATAAGTTATCTAGGGATGTGGAAACTCTCAAACACCAGTTCCGCACATCATATCCTCTTTTATTATATTACCTAATTAAGATAAAGGAATCCGCATTCTTTTTTACCTTTTTTTAATATCCTAAATAGAATCATCTAGTATGAGCTACATTAATACATGGACTCATGAACAACTCCACATAGACATGATATTTTTGAATAACAGTAATGGACTAAAGGTTATGTGGGGAGATTATACCCATGGTAATAATATTCATCACAGGAAAACAACCACATACAGATAATTCAAATAAATGATACATTTTAATAAACATGATATAACTATATAGGAAATTCCATGTCATGTAAAAGAATAGTAGACCCAATGGACCCTCGATGTGGAAGGTCAACATGTAAAATAATATAACTGGAATTAACTAATAAAATCTATCATATTTTTTTTCATAATCCATCCTAGTACTCCATCCACCTACCAACTCAACTCTTCCCAACAAACAACAACTAAAAACTTACAAGTATCTTGATCATATATCATGATTTTTGTATGCACACTAAGATTCTAATGTATTATATGATTATAAAACTATTATGACATCATCATTGTATCCTTAAAATAATTTCACTTGTATATTATAGATCATAAAATGATGGTATAGAAAATGTGCACACTTTAATATAACAAATAATTTACTAATCGATCATTCACACACGTTTCTTCTAAAAACTCAAGCCAAGCCTGTTTGGGTGGCATGACATAATAATATAAATAGTAGTCTCCATAGAATGTGGATCTTATTATATATCCATATGCGCCCTTATCGAAAAAATGCATCTATTTTAATTAAAAACATCATTCCCAACATTAATGAAAATGTTTACCCATGTATCAACACTACATACTTGCATTATATGGTATGATATATTGGAATTCCTAAAAAATGGAAATATACATATACACATGAATGTTCTCCAATGTTACATTATACTATCATACTGACCCTATTCAAAGTATTTATGAAATTATCCCTCCAAGTGATAATCACTTGAAAATTTCAATCATTAACTACTTTACAAAAAGACATATCCAAATATTCATGTCATCTAAACACCCTCTCATTGGGGATGTTTAACGCCCCGATCCCAATTATCCAAAATCGGTGCATTATTACATAACATTGGCATGATACAAGGAATCAAGTCCCGAAATACCGATCAGTTTTGTATCCTTGGAAGTACTAGATACATACAAAAGTTTTACATTACATCATGAAATAAAAAAACAACATTTTATCCCCTTTGAACACTCTTATATTCCTCAACCTATTCCGGTAGGTTAATCACAATATACTTCTTTTCATCCTGAGAAAAATAAAACATAAGAAATATGTGAGCTCAGATGCTCAGTAAGACTAACAATATAGCGGAAATATCATAAATAATCATAAAAATTTATGGAAATGTATAAGACTTAAACAAAATCCTTTTAAACATAAACATCATCATAATATGGCTAATATACATAAAAATAATTCCATATAATTATTCACATGGATATTATAGTAGTAAAATAATCACATGCAATATCAATAACCAATTTCATAATTATAGAATGCATAATGCCAGACTTCATAACCACATAGTCAAGGCCTTGGGCCAAGACTACAAATAAGATTTTATCAAGGTCTTGTGATAAGACACAAGTTTGTCTCATGAGACCTACTGATGCATCATGTAGGTAAAGCGGGATCCACCCTTACCTTACTTTGTCCAATTCATTCCTCAAACAAAATGGTTTAAACATAACATACACATTTTTATTAAAACTAGCATTGAAATGTCAATACTTTATCCATAAACCATCATTGGTATAAAAATAACCCATCCAAAGTCGAACATATCACAAAAACCATCAATACAATATGGAAGTTTTTTATCAAAAGAAATCAACCTCAATCAAGAATAATATCATGTAATGGATTTTTACATAGTTGAAAACTATGAGTAAAAATATTTTACAGAAATATCCCTTTTCGTGAAATCATTTAAAAGACGCATAATTTATAAAGGAAGTCATTTCTTAGATAGTATTGAATCAATGTGTCCCATACCACATTGAATCTTTTTATATGAATTAACATTTTAAAGCATTCATGTCCATATAAATAAATCCTTAAAACTATTTTGAAAATATGGACATTAATGAGAATGATCTACAATAATAAATCTTTAAATCATTTAAAATGCATTTTTAGTTATAATTCATAACCAAATGAGAGATGCTTGAATAAAAATAATTGAGGAAATAAAAACATTATTATATCATGATAATAAAGGTATTCATGATATACTATGTCAAAGTATAGTATATACACAAAATAAAAGTGAATTGGTGGATAACAACAAAAATGTATCAGTGGAATGTAAGTTGAGATGAATTTATTTTTAAAGAATGTATCCTTAGGTTAAGGATAAATCAATGATATAATTTTGTGTGAAAAATATAAATACACTAAATATGATTGGATATTATGTGCAAATCAGTCAGTGTACATTCACACATATTCTTTTGAAGACAACACCAATGACTTGGATGTTTAACTCAATTAATAGAAATTGAGTTAAAATTAATCTTATCAAGTTTATATCGATGACTTCATAATTTAACTATGGATTGATTATGTGTATCAAAAGTATAACCAAAAAAATTATAGCGGAAATTTCTATATAAGTAAATAAGTAGTGATTTCACACATAATCATGATGTATACTAATCAATGATGTTTGTATATAACAGAATGAGTGGAAATTGAAATTTGAAATTCCCTTACTGATAAGGTAACTTACAAAACATACTCCCCATGGAAGAAGGATCATCCAATTATGATCTTAATACCAATATATTAAATTATATTATGCAGAAAATACAATCTTGGGTAGTACATACACCACACAAAAGGTAATAGTGGCAAATATAGCATGAATCTCACGGGAATAAAACTGAGATAAAAACCACATACCATGTTGTAATCAATCGATCCGTATGAAAAAAAAGTGATAACCACCATATAAATCATATAATACCTAGAAGATAAAGATAATAAAGATAATATATTTATCATATGGTAGTACACGATACACCACATGGAATAAATAAGTGGAGAATAATGGAAATATCACGTAATTAAAAGTTTGATAAGAAACCATGTACGTTGTACCTTTCCTTAGTATAGGGTAGGTTAACCTCCTGTATAATGGTGGAATTATTGTTATTAAATTATAAAAGAACCAAATACATATATATTATATCATATATGATCTTCTAATATTGCATTGTATTTGATATTTTAGTAGTATCTTTGTTTTCGTTGATAACTGATTCGTTTTCCTTTATATGTTTTGTTATGTAAGTCATGTTTGTTATGTATATTCTGTATTTGATTCATCCCCATAATGATATTAAGTTCTTAAACATTATTTCTAATCATAAAATGAAAATTATTCTTGAATGATTATGATGGGGAATGAATCTCATCGGGTTCGTGGAGATGGTAAGTTGTACATACGCATGATCGAAAATATCAATATATATTGATGGTGAAATATTATGCAATAGGATGGTATATCATATATACGAAATAATTAACATGTTATATTTATTATTAACATCATTTATACTCATTATTATACCCACCCAAATAATGAAGTGTTTGAATAACAGATTAAACCACAGCGTGGAGATGGTAAGCCGTACGTACACAGGTATGGTGACTTTGTCATTTATATGATAGATAGAATAAAGAATATGGTTGTACCATATTTATAATAACAGTATAGTACGTATAATATAATTTTTTTATTATTTTGGTATGGAAACAAAAAATTAATGAGGAAGTCGAAGAAGAAAAGAACATGATAGAGGGTGGTGAAATTTTACCTATTCTTTCGGTGTTTCCTTTTGAGTTGATCAAAAGGGATCCTTAGGATGACTTTTGGATCAATGTAATGACTCTATGTTGATTTCAGAGAAGATGGGATAATATTTGGGTAGGTTTTGGCCAATCCAAATTGCTTTAGTGGTGTGCTATTGAGAGAAGGGGAAGATCCCTTTTATAAGAGGGGTGAGGGGAACTTTAGGAAAAGCTTGAAATATTATTTTATAATAAAATCATTTTCGGTTTATAATGGCTACAAAATGATTCATTTCAAGGATAAGGTGTGGATGGGTCAAAAACCTCCATAAAATAGGTTTTAGATAGGTTTAGGTATAAGGACACGGCCTTAAACATTACTTAATATTGAATTAAATTAATAATTCCCATTGAGGATATTTTCTGGTTTAAATTTTTAGACAATTAGATCATAACTATTACATCTCAAAAGATTACACAGTAGACACTTCTGCAAAGTTTCCTTTTTTTTCAAAATATGAACTCTAAAAAAAGTCATTTCTAGTTCCATGATTAATAAAGCAAGACTTTTCCTTGATCCCTTCCTTGACCCTATTCCACATTATGTTCTGTGAAAAACATTTCAAAAAAACATGGGGTTTCCATAAAAAGCTCAGTAAGGGATACACAAAAAAGGAAAACTGTTCGTTTTTCAAAACTATATGTAAACCAAGAATACTTTATCAAAGTAATACTTTTCACCTTTATGGAGTAGTAAATACTCTTCACTGTACAAAATATCATTAATTACCATTTTATAACCAAAAGATTACCATAAAACCCAAATAAAGAACACATAACATATAAAGGTAACTTGGGACATAAACATACTTAAATGGAATAACCATACGGTCTACTTCCACACAAATCACTTAATGGAATAACCATAAAACCGACTTCCATACCCAATGCATTGGAGATTATAACATAACCACCCATCTTGGTATTCACAGCACCACCCGTCATATGGTTTATCACGTAACCACCCGTCAAATGTCAAAGTACCATTATATAATCATAAGACATAAAACAAATATAATGGAAAGAAAACATTTACATATTTCGATCACAATATATCACTTAAATATATTGACATAACAAGTTCATCATAAAAACCATTTTCAATACCAAAATACATAAAGAGTATATGGTATTTATTCAATTTTAAAAACATTACGGCTTGTTGAGGAAGCCAAAGACCAAATAGTACTCACAGAGGCAGAAAAGGTCTTTGTTACCGCGTACGTTAAAATAAACATTCGTTTTTTTCGTTTAGTAAAATTCTTCATAGAAAAATATTCCCTTTGAAAGAAATGAAATGTCAAAGGTGTTTTATAGAGCGTATAAAAGAAAGTCTTGTATTAGAACAAAACATGCCTCAATGAAAGGAGATTGAGACGAAGTCCCTTACTAGGAAATTTTTTAAAATAAAATAGATCTATTATGTGTATTCACAATAAGTACACATAAAAAAAGTACAAATACAAGATATTACATAATAATATCATGACATAATTTGAAGGTAGGAGATTAACCTAATGAACGGAAATTGGGTAAAGAAGTTCCCTTACCTCATGTCCGGCGGGACACGATTTCTCTTTAATCTCCTGAATAATAAACTAAAGTTAATTTATACTTGCTTAAGAACCTTTTTCAAGCATACTATTCCTTTTATATCACTTATTTAAATCTTATAAACATTATGTAATCATTTACGTTAATAATGTTCGTTTTGTCGATATCTGGTTCATAAGTCAAAAATGGACTTCTTACAATTACATGTTGTTTATGTGGTCAAAGTTTCATTATATCCAGAATTATATTCATGATTATTATATAATATATATCATATATATCCAGAATATACATGTATTTATAATAGTACATAACATTTAGAGGTAAGAAATGAAATGCACCGTTCATGGAGACGATAAGCCGTACATACGCATAAACGCTACTTTCATTTCTATTTCATATTTAATGGAGTGAAATCATAATGATATAAGGGTTTATTATAATTAAATTATAACATCATATATAATAACATTAACTCCATACTTTATATGTCCCACATATGGTATTAATGAATCAAATCACTATGAGGGGGAGGTAGTCTGCACTTCCTAAAATGAAATTATCGTATTTACCCACAATGGAAACCATAAAGGTATGCCACAAATGAAAAATACAGAAGCATAAAGAAAAAATAAACATAATATATATCATATATAAATAAGGTGACATCTTAATGTCCACCATGAATGTTGTTAAAATAATATTGAACAATCATCATTTTGTGAGGCAGAAAATCACCAACCACAGAAACAGTATGTTCTATAAACATTTACCGAAGGTGTGTGTAGGTGTAGCTCTAATACATTCATAAAAACATACTAGTATATTAAATATACTTGTTTTGTTACAAAATAAATGAATTAAAAGATTTTAGGGGGTTGGAGAAGAAAAATAAAACATAAGAACACAAGAGAAGACACTACCTTTTAAATCGGGTAACTCTTTGTGATTTGAGATCAAAGGCTTACTTGGAAAGACATCTGCCCAAAGTGAGGCTTCTAGGGGTAAGATAAGGATGTGTAGAGACAAAATGGGTAGGGTTTGGCTGATCCATAGTCTTGAGAGGTGTGGGTAAGGTGGTAGAGGTTGGGGCCTTTTATAGGAGGAGAGGAGGGGCACTCTTAGAAAGTTATAAAAGGATACTTTATTATAAAATGCTTTTCGAATTTTAAAGGCCCCAAAATTATATATTTCTAGTATAAGGTAATAAGAGTTCTAAATCCAGCCATCCAATAGGATTTTTACAAGTGTAGGTCTTATATTTTACATTATCTTTTCATTTTATTTAAATCGTTAAATAATGAGGTAATCACTGCATCATCATGGTGTCATAAATAATTTAATTTATTTAATGTATAAAAATTATTAAAAAAATATCATGATGTAGGAAATCTTTGTATATTTCTAATTAAAATTTATAGTAAAAAATATGAATTTTATAACCCCATTTAAATTTTTTTTAGTAAAACAACACATGTTTGTGACATTTTAATTTTAACAATAAATAAAAAGTTATTAATGCCATTTTCCTACCAAAGTGGCTCCATGGGGTCCCCAAGTTGACCCATGGATTGTCGTGGTAATCCATGACACATACAATAATGGTATAACATGTTTCAAGGTCATTTCATAATATTAAAACATTGTTTTTACCTTAAATTACACTAATTACCTCTAATCCCGATTAAAAACTTAAAAGTTAAAATTCATAAAAAATTATTTTAATCCCATTGAACCACATTTTGATTCTTAATGACAACCATGTATGTCGGATTTTTTGAAATTCAAATCACAGAGGTGGTAAATTTTTATTTAAACGAAAAATCAGTTTTTTTAAGTACCACTTAATGGTTTCACTATTCATAAAAAATTGCTGTTTTTCCGAAAAATACCAAATCTTCACCCTAATCTATATTTGATATTCAGAATTTAAAAATGATGTCTATTTTAAAAAAATTTAAAAATATAAGTTACATTTATTAATTTAATAATTAATTCCCGCTGTCATTACAAATAGCGTGTTTTTATGAAACAATATATATCAAAAGATTGACACAAGTTTAAGTCCAATTTCAAAGTGAAATTAATTCCAACGACCAATATTGGATTAAGTGGTAAAAATATATTCTAATTTAACTTTAAAACCAATTCAAAAGATAATCTAATCATATAAATAAATTATATTAAAAAGTGGTTTTGAATTAAAATACAACATTTTCACTATTCATTAAAAAAATGAAGTTTATCTGAAAAATACCAAAAATTTACACAAAGTAAATTTTGATGTCCCGATTCTAAAGAAGAATTTTATTTGGTACAAAAGAATGTATAAGAGTGGCCAAAACTATATTTAATGACGGTTCACCATCAAAAGTCGATAAGTGGACCTTTAGTGAAAATTAGAGTATATATGCCTAAAATTGAATTTGTTACGTATTTTAAGCCTTTATACTTTATTGGATAAATATAAAAACATTTAACATTCATATAAAATCATATCTTAGTTATTTATATTCATTCTCGCCAATACAACGACTACGTGTTAACTACCATTTAAAATAATATTATTTTATTACTAGTGTGCAACATAAGATTTCAAAGAAACTATATGTTGTGTATCAGGTACGCTATCGAACATAGAAACCCCTTTAAAGTAAAATTAATATTTAATTCATAAATATTAAGAAATATGAAAATGTTTTATTCTTTATTTACCTGGATGTTACATCCTTCCACCCTTTTGGAAATTGCGTCCTCGCAATTTTATTCACTTAACAAAATAAGTGGGGGTATTTATCCCTCATAGCATTTTCAGATTCCCACGTTCCCTCTTCAACCATATGGTTTTTTCACAAAACTGTTACCTGGTAAATTACCTTATTTCACAGCACTTGCTCTCTTCGGTCAAGAATCTGCACTGGTTGTTCTTCATAAGAGAGATTCTCTTCCAATTGAACTACCTCTGGGCTCAAAACATGAGATTGATCTGGCATATACTTTCTCAACATCGAAACATGAAAAACATTGTGTACCTAAGATAAACTCAGAGGTAAAGCCATTGGGTAAGCAACTGATCCAACTCTCTCCAGAATTTCATATGGTCCAATGAACCTTGGACTCAGCTTTCCATTCTTACCAAATCGTATCACACTTTTCCGTGGTGAAACGTTGAGAAAAAACATGATCACCTACCTCGAAAGAGAGATCCTTCCTCTGGTTATCCGCATAACTCTTCTGCCTGCTCTGAAATATTCCCATGTGTTTTTAATCAAATGAACTTTTTCTAAAATCTCTTCTACCAATTCTGGTCCCATCAGCTTCCTTTCACCCACTTCATCCAAAAAATCTGGAGTTCGACATCGTTTACCATATAATGCCTCAAATGAAGTTATCTGTATACTGGAATGAAAACTTTTATTATATGAAAATTCAACCAAAGAAAGATGTTGGTCCCAACATCCCTGATAATCAATCGAACAAGAACGTAACATATCCTCCATAGTCTAAATTGTTCGTTTTGACTACCCATCTGACTGAGGATGAAAATCTTTACTAAAATTTAATTCAGTACCCAACGACCTCTGAAGTCCCTTAGAAAAGTTAGAAGTAAACTTGGGATCACGATCAGATACAATGGATAGGGGAACTCCATGCAACCTGACTATCTCTTTATGATACAATCGAGAAAGTTTATCTAGAGAGAAAGTATCTCGAATAGGAAGGAAATGAACAGATTTATTCAAGGGATAAAAATAGCTCAGATTGCATTGTTACCTCGAGATGTCTTCAGTAATCCCACAACAAAGTCCATGGATATATTTTCCCATTTCCACTCTAGAACTGGTAATGGCTGAAGTATCCCTTTTGGTAACTGTCGCTCTACTTTAACCTACTGACAAGTCAAAAACCTCACAGTAAAATCAGCAATATCTCTTTTCATTCTATCCCACTAGTAATACTCCCGCAGATTTCTGTACATCTTAGTACTGCCAGGATGAACTGAAAATGGGGAACTATGAGCCTCACCTAACAACTCATTCTTCAACTATGAATCACCAGTTACACATAATCTCTTCCCAAACCTCAAAACACAATCATTATCAATATTAAATTCAGGCAACTTACCCTTCTGAACCAGCTCCACCTTTTTCTATAACCCACTGTCTTTCCTCTGCGCTTGCTTAATTGTGTCTGATAGAGATAATCACACTGATACCTGAAAAAAAACAGAAGAATATCCTACACCAATAACTTCTATGCCAAAGTTCATCAAATCAAAAACCATAGGATCTTGTTCCAAAAATAGCATGGTTAATGAATCATTACTTTTTTGACTCAAAGCATCAGCCACTTTATTTTCTTTTCCCAGATGGTAAAAAATTATACAATCATAATCCTTGATTAATTCTAGCCATCTCCACTGTCTCATGTTCAATTCTTTCTGAGTGAATATATACTTTAAACTTTTTTGTTCAGTATATATTTCACACTTTACTCCATAAAAATGATGCCTCCAAATTTTTAGAGCAAAAACAACAGCAACTAATTCCACGTCATGTGTAGGGTAATTTACCTCATGAGTTTTCAAATGATGTGAAGCATATGAAATTAACTAATCATTCTGCATAAGGACACAACCAAGTCCCTTAAACGAAGCATCACTATATATAACAAACTCACCATTCTTGGAAGGAAGTGCCAAAACTGGAGCATTCACCAATCTTATTTTCAACTTTTGAAAACAATCATCACATTCTTTTTTCCAGATAAACTTAACACCCTTCCGAGTTAGCTTAGTCATTGAACTAGATAACCGTGAAAAACATTCAAAAAACCTTCATTAGTAACCTGAAAAACCAAGAAAACTAAGGATCTCGGTTACATTTGTGTGTCTTGGCCATTCTTCAACAACTTTTGTTTTAGTAGGATCAACATATATGCCATTTTTTGAAACAATGTGACCAAGGAAAAAAATTTATTGTAACAAAAACTCACACTGGCTGAATTTTCCATACAGTTTCTTTTATTTTAAGGTTTTCAAGATAACCCTTAAATGACTTTCATTCTCCTATTTACTTTTATAAAACACCAAAATATCATCAATAAACACAATCTCGATTTATCACCTAAGTAAACTGAGCCATCACTAGAACAAACTGTTCAATTCCGACTCTGACCATCTCAGGATGCTGATTTAGAAGTTCATTTCCATTTGTATACCATCCTAGCACAACTTCCATGTTTACTCTTCGAAAAACCATTCTAAACACATGAATATATTAGGTGAATCAACATGGTAATCTTTAAATTCTATATCATTTCAATCATACCATAAATTAATTTCCAATTTAACAATTTTATAACTCCTAAAGTTGTCTAAACCGACCTATGATACCAACTATAAGGCACCAGCCTTAATCATTACTTAATATTGAATTAAATGAATAATTCCCAATGAGGATATTTTTAGGTTTATAGTTTTAGAGAATTAGATCATAACTATTACATCTCAAAAGATTACACAGTAGACACTTCTGCAAAGTTTCCTTTTTTTCCAAACATGAACTCTAAAAAAAGTCATTTCTAGGTCCATGTTTAAGAAAGCATGAATTTTCCTTGATCCCATCCTTGACCTGATTCCACATTATGTCCTGTGAAAAACATTTCAAAAAAAACTTGGGGTGAGCATAAAAAACTTATTAAGGGATACACAAAGAAGGAAAACTGTAAGTTTTTCAAATCTACAAGTAAACCAAGAATACATTATCAAAGTAATACTTTTCACCTTTATGGAGTAGTAAATACTCTTCACAGAATAAAATAACATTACTTACACTTTTTTAACCAATAGATTACCATAAAACCCATATAAAGAACACATAACATATAAAGGTAACTTGGGACATAAACATACTTAAATGGAATAACCATATGGTCAAATTCCACACATATCACTTAATGGAATAGCCATACATCCAACTTCCATACCCAATGCATTGGAGGTTATAACGTAACCACCCGTCCTGGTATTCACGGCACCACCTGTCATATGGTTTATCATGTAACCACCCGTCAAATGTCCAAGTACCATTATAAAATCATAAGACACAAAACAAATATAATGGAAAGAAAACATTTACACATTTCGATCACAATATAACACTTAAATATATTGACATAACAGGTTCATCATAAAAACCATTTTCAATACCAAATTACATAAAAGAGAATATGGTATTTATTTCATTTTAAAAACATTACGGCTTCTTGAGGAAGCTAAAGACCAAATAATACTCGTGGCGGCGGAAAAGGTATTTGTCACCACGTACGTTAAAATAAAAATTCCATTTTTTCGTTTATTAAAATGCTTCGTAGAAAAATATTCCATTTGAATGAAATGAAAAGTAAAATGTGTTTTATACAACGTATAAAAGAATGTCTTGTATTAGAACAAAACATGTCTCAATGAAAGGAGATTGAGATGAAGTCCATTACTAGGATAATTTTTAAAATAAAATAGATCTATTATGTGTATTCACAATATGTACACATAAATAAAGTACAAATACAAGATATTACATAATAATATCATGACATAATTTGAAAGTAGTAGATTAACCTAATGAACGGAAATTTGGTAAAGAAGTTCCCTTGCCTCGTGTCCGACGTGACAAGATTTCTCTTTAATATCCTGAATAATAAACTAAAGTCAATTTATACATCCTTAAGAACATTTTTCAAGCTTACTATCCCTTTTATATCACTTATTTCCATGTTATAAACATTATCTAAACATTTACGTTAATAATGTTCATTTTGTCGATATCTGGTTCATAAGTTAAAAATAGACTTCTTAAAATTACATGTTGTTTATGTGGTCAAAGTTTTATTATATCCAGAAATATATTCATGATTTTTATATCATATATATCATATATATACATCATATACATGTATTTATAATAGTACAAAACATTTAGAGGTAAGAAATGAAATGCACCGTTCATGGAGATGGTAAGCCGTACATACGCATAAACGCTACTTTCATTTCTATTTAATATTTAATGGAGTGAAATCATAATGATATAAGGGTATATTATAATTATAGTATAACATAATATATAATAACATTAACTCCATCCTTTATACATCCCACATATGGCATTAACGAATCAAATCACTTTGAGGGGGCGGTAGTCCGCCCTTCCTAAAATGAAATTATCATGTTTACCCACAATGTAAACCATAAAGGTATGACACAAATTAAAAATACAGAAGCATAAAGAAAACATAAACATAATATATATAATATATAAATAGAGTGACATCGTGATGTCCACCTTGAATGGTGTTAAAATAAGATTGAACAATCATCGTTTCGTGAGGCAGAAAATCACCAACCAGAGAAATAATATGTTCTTTAACCATTAGACGAAGGTGTGTGTAGGTGTATCTCTAATACATCCATAAAATAATACTATTATATTGAAGATACTTTTGATCTTACAAAAGAAAGGAATTAAAAGAGTTTAGGGGGTTGGAGATGAAAAATAAAACATAAGAACACAAGAGAAGACACTACCTTTTAAATCGGGTAACGCTTTTTGATTTGAGCTCAAAGGCTTACATGGAAAGACTTCTAACCAAAGTGAGGCTTCTAGGGGTAATATAGGGATGTGGAGAGACAAAATGGGCAGGGTTTGGCCGATCAAAAGGCTTGAAAGTAGGATATTAACCTAATGAACGGAAATTGGGTTAAGAAGTTCCCTTACCTCGTGTCCGACGTGACTTGATTTCTCTTTAATCTCCGGAATAATAAACTAAACTTAATTTCTACTTGCTTAAGAACCTTTTTCAATCTTAATATTCATTTTATATCACTTATTTCCATGTTATAGAAATTATTTAAACATTTAAGATAATAATGTTTGTTTTGTCGATATCTAGTTCATAAGTCAAAAATGGACTTCTTACAATTACATGTTGTTTATGTGGTCAAAGGTTCATTATATCCAGAATGATATTCATGATTTATATATCTTATATATCATATATATCCAGAATATACATGTATTTATAATAGTACATAACATTTAGAGGTATGAAATTAAATGCACCGTTCATGGAGACGGTAAGCCGTATGTACGCATGAACACTACTTTCATTTCTATTTTATATTTAATGGAGTGAAATTATAATGATATAAGGGTATATTATAATTCCAGTATAACATCATATATAATAACATTAACTCCATCCTTTATACGTCCCACATATGGAATTAACGAATAAAATTACTTTGAGGGGGCGGTAGTCGGCACTTCCTAAAATGAAATTATCGTGTTTACCCACAATGGATACCATAATGGTATGCCACAAATGAAAAATACAGAATCATAAGGAAAACATAAACATAATATATATATCATATATAAATAGAGTGACATCTTAATGGCCACCATGAAAGGTGTTAAAAGAAGATAGAACAATCATCGTTTCGTGAGACAGAAAATCACCAACCACAGAAACAGTATGTTCTTTAACCATTAGATGAAGGTGTGTGTAGGTGTAGATCTAATACTTCTCATAAAAACATCCTAGTATATTGAATATAATGGTGATTTTTCAAAATAATGGAATAAAAAGAGTTTATGGGGTTGGAGAAGCAAAATAAAACATAAGAACAGAAGAGAAGACACCACCTTTAAATCGGGTAACTCTTTTTGATTTGTGCTCAAAGGCTTCCTTGGAAAGGCTTCTGCTAAAATTGAGGCTTCTAGGGGTAATATATGGATTTTTAGAGATAAAATGGGCAAGGTTTGGCCGATCCAAAGGCTTGAGAGGTGTGGGTAAGGTGGTAGAGGTGGGGGTCTTTTATAAGAGGATAGGAGGGGCACTCTTGGAAAGTTATAAACGGTTACTTTATTATAAAATTCATTTCGGATTTTAAAGGTCCAAAAATTATATATTTCGGTTATAAGGTGATTATAGTTCTAAATCCACCCATACAATAGGTTTTTGACAATTTTAGGTCTTAGAGATTACATTATCTTTTCATTTTATTTAAATCGTTAAATAATGAGGTAATCGCTCCATCATCATGATGTCATAAATAATTTACTTTATTTAATGTCTAAAAATTATAAAAAAAATATCATGATGTAGAAAATCTTTTCATATTTCTAATGAATATTTATAGTCAAAAATATGTCTTTTATAACCCAACTTAAAAAAAATTAGTAAAACAACACATGTTTGTGACTTTTTAATTTTAACATTAAATAAAATGTTATTAATGTCATTTTCCTACCAATGTGGCTCCATGGGGTCCCCAAGTTGACCCATGGATTTTATTGGTCGGTCATGACACATCCAATAAGGTTAGGACATGTGTCAAAGTAATTTCATATTATTAAAACATTATTTTTACCTTAAATTACACTAATTACCTCTAATCGCGATTGAAAACTTAAATGTTACTATTCACTAAAAATTATTTTAATCCCATTGAACCACATTTCACTTCTTAATGAAAACCATGTAGGTCGTATTTTTTGAAATTCAAATCACAGAGGTGGTAAAATTTCTTTTAAATGAAAAATCAGTTTTTTTAAGTACCACTTAGTGGTTTCACTATTCATCAAAAAGTGAAGTTTTTCAGAAAAATACCAAAACTTCACCCTATGCTATATTTGATATTCCGAATTAAAAAATGATGTATATTTTAAAAAATTCATAAAATATAAGTTAAATTGATTAATTTAATAATTAATTCTCGTTGTCATGACAAATAACGTGTTTTTATGAAACAATATATATCAAAAGATTGACAATAGTTTATGTCCAATTTCAAAATGAAATTAATTCCAATAACCACTGTTGGATTAAATGGTAAAAATATAATCTAATTTCACATTAAAACCAATTCAAAATATAATATAATCATATAAATAAATTAGATTAAAAAGAGGTTTTGAATTAACATACAACATTTTTCACTATTCATTAAAAAATGAACTTTATCAGAAAAATATCAAAAATTTACACAAATTAAATTTTGATGTCCTGATTAAAAATAAGAATCTTATTTGTTCCAAAAGAATGTATAATAGTGACCAAAATTATATTTTTTGATGGTTCTCCATCAAAAGGAGATATGTGGACCTTTAGTGAAAATTAGAGTATATATGCCTAAAATTGAATTCTTTTCGTATTTTAAGCATTTATCCTTTATTGGATAAATTTAAAAGCATTTAACAAACATATACAATCATATTTTAGTTATTTAGATTCATTAACGCCAATACAACGACTATGTGTTAATTACTATTTAAAATAATATTATTTTATTACTAGTGTCTAACGTAAGATTTCAAAGAAACTCTTCGTTTTGTATCGGGTATGCTATCGAACATAGCAACCCCTTTAAAGTAAAATTAATATTTAATTCATAAATATTAATAAATATGAAAATGTTTTATTCTTTATTTACCTGGATGTTACATTAGGTCACCATATTAACCTTATCTTTTAGATTTATCTCTTAGTTAAATAGTTTGACATTTAACATTTCTCTTTGTATTTGAATATTTTATGGTTAATAATAAACATATAACAAGCCAAGAGAACCCCAAGTGGTTAATTATTAATATATATAACCTTATCTTAGTCCTCCGTCCTATCCGTAGATTTTTAATAATATTATATCAATTAATAATATAGTATTTTTTTAAAAAACTCAAATATGCCAATTTTGACACTATTTAGTATTTAATTTTTTTTAAAGCCATAAAAACATTATCACATAAAATAAAATGTATTTAATAAACCCTTACATGTCATATTATCCTATAAAATTAGTGTAATTAATCATAAGGCTCAATTTACAATTATTTGTAAATTTATAATATCAATTATTTTTATAATTCATTAATATGGGAATTACTGAATCATCATTGTGTCATATATAAATTAATTATTTATATATAAAAATTATAAATAAAATAAAATTTTGTAGGAAATATTTTTATATTTCTAATGATTATTTATAGATGAATTTTTCTTATATGTAACCATATATTAAAAAAGGTTTAGTTATTAAATATAGAATTTAACAATTTTAACTCTTCTTTAAATAAAATAATAATAAATGTCCTAATATAATCCAATTTGACCAAAGAGGTCATATATTATTCCTAAGGTTATTTTTAGTCGAATTACACATATCCAATTGAATTAGGACATGTATTTCAGAAATTATAATATAATTGTTACCCTTAATTACCCGATTTAATTTTAACTGTGGTAAACAAAAGTCAAAGTTATTATTCACCCAAAAAATTATTTTTACCTTATTGAACCAAATTTTACATACCGATGTTAACCGTGTCACATGGTTTTTTGAAATTAAACGCATAGAAACGGTAAAATTATGTTTTATGGAAATTATCAAATGCTCCTAGAAGGTGGGTCAAAGACGGTAAAAAGATAAATATAATTATATATATATAATCATATTATAAAATTGATACATTGAATTACATTGAACATATATAGGTATTATGTATCTATTTTGACTAAAAATAAATAAAATAAATAATTATTTAATTAATAAGTCGGGTTTAAACAATAATGTAGTGTTTTTCCCTATTCATCAAAAATTGAATGTTTTTAGAAAAATACCAAAAATTCACCATAAGAAAATTTTGATATTCCAAATTAAAAAATTAATAATATTTAACCAAATTGAAAACAAACATGTTTCATTAATTAATTTAAAATGAATTCACTTTGTGAATACCAAAAAGCCGGGTTTTTAAAAAGAAAAAACTATCAAAAGATTGACATGGGATTATGTCAAATTTAAACATAAAATTACTTATAATTACATACATTGTATTAAATGATAAAAATATAATATAATTATAATTCCAAACCATTAAAATTAATTATTTAACAGTATAAATTATTTCTATTAAAAATGTATTTTCAATTAAAATTTAGTATTTTTCAACATTCATGAAAATATGAAAGTTATCAGAAAGGTACCAAAAATTTATCCAAAATAATATTTTAAGTCCCTATTCTAAAGAAGAATTTAATTTCATTAAATTGAATTAAAAAACATTCAAATATTTTTTTTATAAAGGGTTTTCCATTAAAAGGTGGTAAAATTTCAATTTTTGAAAAATGATTATTTTACCTTAAAAAATGAATTTGTTCTTATATTATGTCTAACAAACCCATAATATGGATTATTAAATTATATGGAGTATATAAAATTCAAAATTCAGTTAATACTATTCATAATTTCTTTTTGAGCAATAAGTTGGTAAGTCGTGGTGTGATCGAATTAAGTGTTGCGTGTAGCGAAAGCTATTGAATTATTTTAAAAAATAACATTCTATGAAATCATAGGGTGTTATATTATTCCCCCCTTTTGAAAATTATATCCTCGAAATTTAAAAATTGGCCTTGGGAACTACATAGAATGTCCCACATTGGATAAAGAGGCAATAAAACTATCACTTTAAAAGAAATAAAGAGAAGTACAATGGTCACCCCAGATGACCCATACTAGGATTCAATGTAGCAAAACATGGATATGGAAGATAAACTAAGTGTAAAGTTCTGATGTAGAGTGATATAAAACATGATCAAGAGAAATTTAACAACACGAATACCACAAACTTGTAATGGGATAAACAGTTATTAGTTTCCCAGTAAGAAAAGTAAATAGACAACAGTTTTTGTTTTATGTTCCATTTCATAAAGATGAAGAATTTATTTATGAGATTGACTAAGAACAGAAAAATATATATATACTTTTTATGTATAGTTTCATACTTTAATAAATTTCATCAACTAAATCTCATTTTTTAAATGATGAGTATTCAATATGACTTTGTCACACTTCACGAGATAGAATCAACTTCTATAGAATCACATAATCCAAAAATGATGAACTATATAATTACCTTGCTTTAGAGATTACCCAAAACCAAAATGGTTAGTACATGATCAGATGATCCCCAAAAGGATAATCCTTTAGGGAAATAAATACTAATCTTAATTTCAAATATTAAACCAACAATACCCAAATTTCAATAAATACCATTCAATAAAAAATTTTCCTTAAAATCCTTCAATATAAACCAAACTAATATTGGATCCCAAAACATAGAAGAATTTGATTATGAAGTCTTCCTTGTTAAATTGTTTCTCCAAATAACATTGAAAACTCCTAAAGTTGCGTACTTAAATGTAATTAACCTAATCACATATTCTCTATGATAGGTTAATAATTTCCATAAATAACCCAAATCGCTTTAAATCCAAAAAAATATATAAAACCCACCATTACTCCACAAATGAAATCCTCTGGTAATCAATTTTCCTTAGGCATATAGTGTTCCCAATAGTGAGAACATCATCCAAAATATACTTTATCACTTAATCACCAAATAATGTTTCAATAACAAGGATATCCATTTGATAAGACATAATATCCCAAATTAACTTATTATTGATCAATAAAATCATTTAACTAATAATAATTAGTCCCACTAACCCGTCACTTCATGTAGTCTAGTGGTAGGCGATAAATCCCAATCACACTCTAGTTGTGGGTGCAATTCCTACAGCTTTGTCTCACATGAGAGGTTGTAAAATGGTTTGTGTGTTGTCCTTTTTCAAAAAATATATTTTATAATATTCCAAAAATGAGATAAATTCTTCCAAATAACCATAACTCTCATACATAAAATTTTTATACCAAAATTTAATAACATGTATTTTCCTCTAATTCAAGGATCCTATAAAACAAAATGATTATCTATAATTATATCAATAATATAAAATATAATTATTCTTAAAATATCATTTTCGCATAACAAACACTTGGGTTACACATACTAGAGAAAAGTCTTCGAAATTAATCCCATCAACAAAGATCACTAGTACTTTTAAACATTTCACCATCCATTTATTTCCACATTGGTTCTTCCATGACTAAGATGTTATCCTATAGAATAGGGCATTCACTCGGGTAATGCCCAATTCCCCTAAATTATGGAAAATGAATGTAAATTGATTTTGGGATCATTTTTATTTTCTTCTATATTACTCTTCATTTTTCCTCAGAATTTATTTACTTAATGTCCTTCTTTCCCACACAAAAATGATTTCTTTGTTCTATTGAGACACTTCCCTAGGTGTCACCTTCCACATTCACTACAAGATGGAAATTGAGATTTATTTTCTCCATGGTCTCCATGGCTAGAGTTCTTGTCATTCACTACCTTTATCTTATTTGTTGAGTCTGGGAGTTGGTTAATATATATGTTGTTGGTCATATTTTCATAAAAATGATTCGACATGAACACGATATCTTTTACACCTATCAAGATTCCATTTTGTTGCTCATTTCCACCATCGTACCCACCATGTACAACATGTTAATGTTATTATGACTTCCTTGGAATGTAGCCATTGAAAAACATAAGAAATCATAGTGTGAGTCATAAAATCATTTAGAGAATATCATAACACCCTATTTTAAATCTAAAACACCATAGGATTGACCAAGGCTATGTATTCTAAAATTATATTTAAATCATTCAAATCAGTTTATAATGAAAATGGGAATTATCCTAAGAATATCCCCCAGGAGTGTCATAACCAAGTGTTCAGCAATGCCCATTTTCGTGTATTATGATACTCGGGTCATGCCAGAAACACCTTGTCGGAGTTTTCACTCCTCAGTACATCTATTCCAAAGTCACTTCTACCTGCTCATATCCGAACAAGGATGTATTTATTGGAAACACCACATAATATTTTCATTTCTGAAAATTTTGGATGTTCTTCTATATGATTCCTCAATGTCTATCTTAGGGTACTGTTTCCAAATCATTGTTTTTTCTAAAGATAACTTCCAAGGTTTATACTAAACTTCCTCTGATACCAAATGTAATTCCATGACCCCAGTTACCCAAAATCGGTGCATTATGAAATAAAATTGGCATGATACATGGAATCATGTCACGAAATATTGATCAGTTTAGTAGCCTTGGAAGTACTAGATACATAAATAAGTTTTACATTACATCATGATATAAAAAAACATTGTGTCCCCTTTGAAAACTCTTATATTATTTAGCCTATTCCTATAGGTTAATCATAATATACTTCATTGTATCCTGGGAAAAATTAATCAAAAGAAAGGGGTGAGCTCAGATTCTCAATATGGATAATAATATAGACGAAACACTCATAAATAAGCACAAGCAAGTAAGGCAATGTATAACAAAGAAACAAAAACGTTTTAAACATAAACATCATCATAATATGTCATATATAAATCAAAATAATGCCTTTAATTATTCACATGGATATTCTATTAGTCGAATAATCACATGAAATATCAATAGCCAATTTCATTATGGTGGAATTCATAATGCCAGACTTCAACACCACATATTCAAGGCCTTGTGACAAGACTACAAATTATATATTTTCAAGGCCTTATGCCAAGACATTGGTTTGTATCATGAGACATATCGATGCATCGAGGAGATATAGAGGGCTCCACCCATCACTAACTATGTCCAATTCATTCCTCATATGAAAAATTTTAAACATAACATAAAAATTCGAATTAAAACTCGTATATGAAATGTAAATACTTTATCTATAAATCATGAATGGTATAAAAATAACACATTCATAGTAACATATCACAAATCCTTCAATACAATATGGAAGATTTGTATCATAAAAAATTGACCTCAAACAATAATAATATCCCATAAAGGATGTTGACATAGTTTAAAATGATTAGTAAAAATCCTTGAGTGAAATATCGCTTTTAGTGAAAATATTTAAAAGTCGCATAATCTTAAAAGGAAGTCATTTAAAAGATAGATTTAAATCAAAGTGTTCCATTACACTTTGAAACTTTTGAAAGGAATTAAAATTTTAAAATATTAATGTCCATATAAATAAATACGTAAAACCATTTTGAAAACATCGGCATTAATGATAATGTATTAGAAGAATAAATCTTTAAAACATTTAAATTGATATTTTATTTAGAGTTACAAACCAAATGAGAGATGCAATAATACAAATAATTGAGGAAATAAAAAATTTATAATATCATGAGAATAAAGGGATACATGATATAATGTGTCAAATTACAGTATACACCCCATATAAAAGTTAATTGGTGCCTAAAAATAACGATGTCTCAATGGAATGTAAGTTGAGATGAATTCCTTTATAAATACCATATACTTAAGTTAAGGATAAATCAATGACATTATTGTGTGTGAAAAATATAAATACACTAAATATTATTGGATATTCAGTGTAAATCAATCATAGGACATTCACATATATTCTTTTAAAAACAACACCAATGACTTGGATGTTTAACTCAATGAATAGAAATTGAGTTAAAATTACTCTTATCAAGTTTATATCGATGGCTTGATAATTTATCAATGGAGTGATTATGTGTATAAAAATTATATCCACACAAAGGGTAGTGTAAATTATTACATATGTCAATAAATTTTGATTTCAAATATAATCTTGTTTTATTGTAATCAATGAAGTTTGTGTATACCCGAATGAGTGGAAATAAAAACATGAAATTCCCTTACAGATTTGGTAACTTACGAAACATACACCCCATGGAAGAATGATTTTCCAATGATTATTTAAATACCATTAATTTAAAGTATATTACACAAAAAATACAATCGTGGGCAGTATATACACCACACTAAATGTAATATTGGGAAATATGGCATGAATCTCATGGAAATAAAAGTGGGAAAAAAACCCCTTACCACGTTGTAATCAATCAAGTCATATGAAAAAATGTTAATAACCTTCAAATTATGCATAGAATACCATGAATATATCGATAATAATGATAATATATATCATATGGCAGTACACGATAAACCACATAGAATAAATAAGTGGTGAATAATGGAAATCTCACAGATTTATAATTAAGAAAAGAAGCCCCTTTCCTTGTACTAATCCCTAGTATAGGGTAGGTTAACCTCATGTATAATTGAGAAATAATTGTTATTAAATTATGAAATAACCAAATACATAAACATGTTATCATATATGATCTTCTAATATTTCTTTTTTAACGATATTTTAGTAGTATCATTGTTTTGGTTTTTGACAGATTTGTTTCCCTTTATATGTTTCGTTACATAATTCATGTTTGTTTTGTATAGGATGTATTTGATTCATATCCCTAAAGATATTAAGTTCTTAAACATTATTTTTAATCATAAAATGAAAATTATTCTTGAATGATTACTACGGGGAATGAATCTCATCGCGTTCGTGGAGACGGTAATCTGTACGTACGCACGAGGGACAATGTCATTATATTGATGGAAAAATAATATGTAATTGGATAGTATATCATATATAACGAATAATTAACATTTCTTATTTATTATTTACATCATTTATAGTCATTATTATACCAATCCTAATAATTTAATGTTTGAATAACAAACTACACGACGACATGGAGATGGTAACTCGTGAGTACACACATATGGTGACTTTGTCATTTATAGGATGGATAGAATAAAGAATATCGTTGTAACATATTTATAATAGAAACAAACTATTTATAATTTATTGGATTTATTATTTTGGTATGGAATAAAAAAAAGAAAGAGGATGTGGAAGAAGAAAAGAACATGAAAGAGGGTGGTGAAATTATTACCTCTTCTTTGGGTATTTCCTTTTGATTTGATCAAAAGGGCTCTGTAGATTGGCTTTCTGACCAAAATAATGACTCTAGGATGATTTGAGGGAAGTTTGGAGGATATTTGGGCAGGGTTTGGCAAATCCAAATGGCTTTGGTGGTGTGATTATGAGTGAATAGGAAGAGCTCTTTTATAAGAGGCATGAGGGGCACTTTTGGAAAAGCTTGAAATATTATTTTATAATAAAATCATTTTCGGTTTAAAATGGCTCCAAAATGATTTATATGATGGATATGGTGGGTATGGTTCGAAAACCTCTCAAAAATAGGTTTTAGACAGGTTTATGTCACCACATCAACCGTATCCTTTAGATTTAACTCTTAGTTAAATAGTATTACATTTACCATGTCTCTTTGTATTTTTATATTATATGGTTAATAAATTTAATATAACAAATAAAGAAAACCTAGAGTGGTTCATTATTAATATATATAACTTTTCTATGTCCTTTGGATGATACTTATAATTTTAGAAATATTATATCAATTTATAATATAGTATTTTTTTAAAAAATTCAATTAAGTTAATTTTGACACTATTTAGTATTTGATTTTTTCAAATGCCATAAAAACTTTATCACTAAGAATAAAACTTATTTAATGAACCCTAAAATGTCATATTAACCTATAAAATTAGTGGAATACATTATAAGCCACAATTTAAATTGATTTGGATATTTATAATATAACTTATTGTAATATTTCATTAATAAGGTAATTATTGCATCATCATTGTGTCATATATAAATTAGATTATTTAATAACTGAAAATTATAAATAAAATACCATTATGTAGGAAGTATATTTAGATTTATAATGAATATTTATTGTCGAATTTATCTTTTGTTCAAGCCTATATTAAAAATGGTTTAGCTATTGATCTTTGAATTTAACAATTTTAACTCTTCTTTAAATAAAATAATAATAAATGTCCTAACAATAACCATGTGGACCAAATAGGATAATAATTTATTTCTCAGGTTGATTTTTTCGAATTACACTTATTCAATTTAATTAGGACATGTGTCAGGATACTTATAATATCATTTTTACCCCTAATTACCATATTTATTTTTAACCGTGGTAAAAAAGTAAAAGTTAATATTTATAAAAAATTATTTTCATATTATTGAATCAAATTTTATATACTGATTTTAATCATGTATCTCATATTTATTAAATTAAACTCACAGAGGCAATAAAATTAGGTTTTATGGAAATTTTCAAATGCTCCTTGATGGTGGGTAAAAGACGGTAAAAAGTTCAATAAAATTTTATATATCTAAACTTATTATAAAATGAATCCAATGAAATAAATTGAACATATATAGGTATTATGTATATATTTTGGCTCAATATAAATAAAATAAATAATTATTTAAATAAAAATTCATTTTTAAACAATAATTTAGTGTTTTTCACCAGTCATCAAAAAATTGAATGTTTTTAGAAAAATACCAAAAAATCACCCTAAGCTAATTTTGATATTCCGAAATCAAAAATTAATTTTATTTCACAAAATTTAAATAGTGAAGTTTCATTAATTAATTTCAAATTAATTCCCATTGTCAAAATCATAAAGTGGGTTTTTAGAATTTAAAAACTATCAAAAAATCGATATGTGTTTATGTCAAATTTAAACGTTAAATTACTTATATTAACTTACATTTTATTTAATGATAAGAATATAATCTAATTATACATCCAAACCATTCAGATGCATAATTTAACATTATAAATTATTTTGAACAAAAAGTTGTTTTTAATTAAAATATAGTATTTTTCAATATTCATCAAAATATGAAAGCTATCGGAAAAGGACCCAAAATTTATCCAAAATAAATTTTTATGTCCCAATTTTAAATAAGCTTTTCATTTCATTAAATATAACATATAAAAGTGTCAAATTTTGGATTTAAATGGGGTTTTTCATTAAAAGGTGGTAAATTTTATTTTTTTTTGAAAAATCTTTCTTTAATTAGAAAAATGATTTTGTTCTTATATTATGAATAATAAACACATAATATGGATTTTTAAATTATATGGATTATATAAAATTCATAATTTAAGTTATATTATTCATAACTGCATTTTCAACGGCTAGTTTGGTATGTCATGGTGCGCTCGAACTCGGTGTTGCATGTATCACAAGGTATTGAATTACTTTATAGAAAATAACTTTATACGAAATCATGGGGTGTTACAAGATGCCAATATATGTCCGAGACATCAATCAAACTAAACATTGTGGATAAGTTTCTTCTTTTTATGCCCAGATCCGCTGTAAATAAATAAAAATTCAATGATCATTATATTACATGAACAATTCCATAGGAAACGAATAACACACATGAAAGGAAAAACATTGAATGTAATAAACATGGCATAAAAAATATTCCATGGGCTTTGAAATAATAACATATAATGTGAATCATACAAATAATAGACCATCCTTACCAAAACAATGACTCAAAAGATACTAATGTGTGACAAAATTCCATATCAGTAAATGATATCTATATTATGAACATACACACAAACCAATATTTTCTATGGACTCCATTAAAGGACCCGGTATAGTAAGGAGAACCTAATTTTAACACTTCTATGACAAACTCCATGATCTTCTTGGCGATGACATGTAAGGACCCTACCCAAGTTTCCCAGAGCTGGTGACTTATTTTATTACATTAGGATATAAAAAACTAATATGAATCCCAAAGGACCAAGTAGTTTATTATATTTTGGAATCTAGACACATAAATAATTTTTACATTACATATTTAATGTAAAATAACAGTAATTCAATCCACTAGAAACATCCATTACTCATAGATTATTCTTGTAAGTCATTCATAATTTACGTCTTCATATCCAGAGGAAATGAAATATAAGAAAGGGGGAGCTAAAATGCTCAATAAGTATAAGAAATACCACAGAATATTACATAAACAGAATCCATGGTGAATAATTGAAAACACATGGCATTAAAAAAAATAAACATGAACACATTATGGAAGGAATATGAGATGAATAAATAATGCCACAAATAAAACATAGTCATGTGTATTATAGTAGTCAAATAACCACATAAACATTCAATTAGTAGCTTCATAATGAGGGAATTTATTATTCTATACATTCTAAAACATTTTGTTATTGCCTCAGCCAAGACGTCGAAAAATGATTTAGGGATTGTCTAAATCCGTATATCACATTGGTAAAAGCCTCAACCAATTCCATGTCTATTTGTCTCATGAGACCTAATGATGCATCAATGGGATATATTAGTTCTCAACCATAACATAATATTTACAATGCATTCCTCGTATCATTAGGTATTAACATAAACAACATATACATTCCTATTGAAACTAGCATATGAAATATAACTAACTTTCCCCAACCAGTGAACATAAAACACTGACCGTTCTGAGAAATATGGTGAATGGTTTTTGGATAGATCAACCACAATAAAATTAGTCATAAACAATTCAATAAAATATGGTATATGACATCATAAATGATTATACCTATTAATACATAAGAATCAACTATGGTGTTGAATCAGATGAAAATACTCTTATAAAATCATTAAGTAATTTTAGAGATAAATACTCTTTTATTTGAAAAGAAGTTTTCATTTGGAAAAACCATTGTATAAAAATATAAGTTATGTAAGAAATTATTTCATGATAAAATTATTTTTTTATAAAAAAATGTTCTCCAAAAACATATTAAAGAGTGACCTTGGAAATAGATATGAATTTGAGGAATTCCCTTGAATCCGAATTGTATTTTAAAACAACTTTGAATGTTTCTTTTAAAACATATAACTAGAAATAAAATAGTGAAGGATTATGGATGGTGTATATATATATAACTCTCACACAAAATTTATGAGTCGTAAATAATAATTCTTAATAATTTCATTGAGGTAATTAGACAATGAGAGTAACCCAAATGAAAATGAATGTTTGGGTGGAAAATCCTTAGCTTAAATTTGATTGGGTTCCACTCATGGAAATAAGGTCCCATAATATGAAATAATAATTATTAATAAATTATTTAATTACCTAATATACATGTATTTAGATTATCATAATTCATTTTAGTTCATTTAGGGTCAAATTTTTAATTTATTATATTGATTTCAGTCCTTCCGGAGTGTTTGTTTTCTTGATTTTCATAATCGGTTCAATTGTTTTTATGTAATGGAATTCATGTGAAATTGTTTTAAATATCCAAGAATGAAATTAAATATTATTTATGAACATCCAGAATTGTTAATAGCAATTTATATCATTTGGTTATATTGAAAGAGGATGAATCATTAGATGATAACCACTCTGATTATTTTGCGGTATTTCGATTATTATGAATGAGTTTTATCATGTAATTTAAGAATATGTACATATACTGGTCCTGAATATTAATTAGATTATAATACATATATTATAGTCTATTTCAGAAAACTAAATGGTTTCATGACCAGGAATGAAGGAGAAAATGAAGAACAGAACTTTGTCTTCCATAAAGGATATAAATTAAAACCCCATGGACATTGATTTCATTTATAAAAATAAAATGGAGGGAGTAAGAATATTTATGATGGTTTTTCCATTAACATGATATAATTCCATTAATTAGATGATACTTCATTTATCATGGTCATTTTTACATAGGAGGTGAGGAGAAAAAAAAAATAAAATGATGAACTTGATAATAAAATAAAAGTTGAGAGATCCCTAATGAAAATTCTGCAGACTAACAACGTCACATTAAATTTCATAAAATGAATTTATGAGAGAAAAAAGGGTATATAATCAAATTGAAATAGAAAGGATAGTAAGAGAACTACATAATATTAACCCAAAAATATGAGAATGGAAAATGAAAGAGATATCATAAAAGATTTGTTGACTAAAAGAAGAGGGTGGAGGATTCCCTTACCTTGTAGAGGAACTCCTAGAACATGAAGGTCTAGACCTTGGGGGCCTAAGGAAACCTTGGGAGGAATCCTATGGATGTAAAACAACCAGATGGTCGAGGATGAGGGATTTTTATTGAATTAAAACAAATGGATGAGTAGGTATTTATAGTAAAATAGAGAGAATGTTCTATTAATTTAAAAAGACACATCATTTGTGGTTTTTTGTAAAACCATGGGCTTGCCCATGGAATTTTCTGATGGAATTAGACACATGGGAAACCAAATATATTATTTTACTATACATAATTAGACATGAATTTTTTATTGATTATTTCATCATTATGATGTCATCAAATATATCGAAAACTAAAAACTGTATTTTTCCTATTCGCGAAAAATTCATGTTTTTTATAAAAATCCATAAAATTAACCACTACCATTTATCGACGTGTATAATTCAAAAATGAACTCGATTTTTCAAAAATATTTTTCAAAATATATTTAATTTAATTTTTTAATAAATTCATACTTAATTCGAAAAATAACAATTTCAAAAAGTATAATTAGTTTTATATCACATTGAAAAATAAATTAAGAACTCATTATCTTATTACCATAAAAAGTAATATAATATCCTAATTTAAAATTCATACATTTCATATTACTATTCATATTAATATTCATAATGGTATGTTACTATAAAACAAAAATCATGTTTGTTATATCAAAATCGAAATGACTTACTGGAATGAATTTTCTTAACATTAACACGTAGAACACATTGTGAACATTGGAGAGACTTGGCAGCATTTCCAAATGATAAGATATGTCTCTAATTAGATCTGGAAATTCAAAAGGACTGATGTACCTGGGACATAATTTTCTTGTCTTACATAATTTTATAATATCCTACCATAGAGATACCTTTAATAAAACATGATATCCTACTTGAAATTGAAAAACCTTATTTCGGTTATTAGTATAGATTTTTTCCTTATTTTGAGCTCTTTTTATATGGGTTTTGATAATTATCACCTTTTCTGATGTTTCCTCAACATGTTCTGGGCCTACGAGATTTCTCTCACAAATATCATCCCAATAAGTTGTTGTATGACATCTCGTTCTATATAACGCTTCATATAGTACCATATATATACTTGAATGGAATATATTGTTTTTGGAAAATTATATGAGAGGTAAATAATGATCCCACATACCTTGATGGTCAACTGAACAAGACCTAAACATGTATTCCAATCTTTTAATAGTCCGTTCTAATTTTCCATCAGTTTGTGGGTGGTAGGTAGTGCTCAAACGAAGATCAGTATCTAGGGCATTCTGAAGACTTTTCAAGAATTTTGATGTATAATGGGGATCACGATCCGAACCAGTTGATATAGGAAGACCATGACATCTTACACCATCATTATAATGTATTTATTCTAAACATTTAAGTGTTAAATCTTCTCTTATAGAAAGAAAATATGCTGATATTGTTAGACAAACAACAATGATCCATATAGAATCATTCTTTCTTGGAGTCTTTTGTGTCCCCGTAACAATGTCCATTGTAATATCATCACATTTCCATATATAGAATAGAAAAGGGGTTCCATTACTCCTCCAGGATTTTTTCTTTTAGCCGTCACCTATGGAAACAACAAACATCTTGCCACATAATCAGCAATCTCCCTCTTCATGTTTTCCCACCTAAAAATTTCTTATAGATCACTATACAATTTTGTGCTACCAAGGTGTATATAAAATATAGTTCTATGAGTGTCATCCAATAATTCCCTCTTTATCACAAGAATAGCGGGAACAAAATGCCTCTTTCCGAATTTCAAAACACTTCCTTCTTATATGAAGTAAATAAAATTCCCATCATTTATAGCTTTAGATTTATTTTAAAACTCCTCAACATCAGCTTCCGAACTTTTTATCATTTCCAGTAAAGATGGTTGGAATCTATTTGAAAGAGTAGTGTTGTGTTACCTTCCTTGATAATACCAATATTCATATTTAACAGATCCATGAACATAGGATCCATTTCAACTCTCATCTTGTTCATAATTCTGTGTTCCTTTCTACTCAAAGCGTCTGCCACCTTATTTTCCTTCCCCAACAGGTAGTGTATTATGAAATCAAAATCTTTTAGTAGCTCAATCCATCTACTTTGTCTCATGTTGAGTTCTTTCTTTTAAAATATATATTTCAAACCATTAGGATCTATATATATCTCACATTTTTCTCCATAGAGGTAATGTCTCCAAGTATTTAAAGCAAATATTATTGTTGCTAACTCTAGATCTTGAGTTGGATAGTTGGTTTCATGAATTTAGCTTCCTGTATGCATATGAAAATCACTCGATCATTCTACATAAGGATGAAACCATGTCCTTTATATGATTTATCTCTATTGATAACAAACCCATCATTCCCCGATGTTAGGGCTATGATTATATCATTTACTATCCTCCTCATCATTTCTTCAAAAAATTCTTCACATTCATTTTTCAATAAGAACTTACCACCTTTTCGTGTGATCTTGGTCATTAGGTTGGCTAAATGGGCGATGTTCTGAACTATACTCCAATAATAACCTGCAAAGACAATAAAACTGTATACCTCGATTATTTTCATTGGATTAGGATATTCTTGAATAGTGTTTGTCTTCATAGGATCGACATATATTCTGTCCTTAGAGACAATGTTGCCTTGAAAGGAAACTTTTATGGCCAAAAATCACTCATTCTAAACATCCTATAAAATTCATTTCATGTATGAGTCTTTAGAATAGTGTGCAAGTGATTTCCTTGATCTATATATCATTTTGAGTATACCTGGATATCATCAACAAACACCACCACAAAGATATCATGATATTCCTTGAAAATTTTATTCATTAGATCCACGAACACATATAGTGCCTTAGTTAGTCAAAAATGCATTATTGTAAAATCTTAATGCCCATACCTGGTTCAGAATGTTGTTTTTGTAATTTCTTCCCTCCTCAGAAGTAGCTAATGATATCCAGAATGAAGATAAATCATCAAAAAATATTTTTCTCTAAGAATTTGATCAAATAAATCATCAATGATAGGGAGGGAATACTTTTTCTTTATGGTTATTGAATTTAACTCCCTGTAGTCAATGTATAACCTCATTAACCTATCATTTTTTCTTATCGAAAAGAACTGGGGCTCCCCAAGGAGAAATGATAAGGAGAATAAATCATTTATCAATCAATTCCTCTAGCAGTTTCTTTAGTTCCTATAACTCCATAGTGGCCATTCTAAAAGGGGTATTTTATATAGTCCTTGAACTAGGAATTAATTCAATGGAAAACTCGATTTCCCACATAGGAGGATGTATTTGTAAATCCTTTGGAAAGACGTTGTTATATTCTTGCAAAACATGTGAATATTAATTTGAACATTATTTTACACACCCATAGTAATTTTATTATCTTCCTCACCAATAATTTAATTCACTAGAGCTACTAGGGGTGGATCTAGATTAGAATTAGATGGTGATTTTTCTTCTCTAAAGACAAGGGATATTAATCTGTTCTATAAAATTGTAACTTCCTTCTTATTGCAATATAATTTCGCATCATAATTTGATATCCAATTCATACCTATAATTATATCAAAGTCAATAATTGGTATGATGATAAAGTTATAAACTAAAACACCTTTATGTGTCATCAGAGGGACTAATTTATATGCCTTTTTTGCAATGATACATCCACTTAGATTTTTGAATGATAACTCCTTTACAAAATAATATTGGACATATATAAGTTTCATGCCAAACTAGGAAGATATAAATGAATGCGACGATCTAGAATGAAATAAGGTATTGGATAACTTTGACGAAATGATTAAAGTACATTCCACTATGTGATTCGGAACTTCAACCTCTGCAGTAGTGATTCCATAAGTTTGGCCTTGCTTCATTGGCCATTTCAATAGAAAGTTTTCGTGAGGATTTTGAAAATAATTAGCATAGTTCCCCAACACCCTAAAGTTGTAGCATTGAACATTAATGTATTCTTTCTTCCCATTGAAATCACCAGTAAGATGTAATTTATATCAACATATGTAGCCTACTCCTTTTTTCCATTAAGCACTCACCAGGGTTTTTCCTCCCACAATTATCATAGGGTAGAAAATGAACTCTTATCTTCTTCCCTTTTTCCTTATTTCATTTCCCTTATTTTTCAACATCCATCTTCTTCCCTTTATTTACCTTCAAGTCACAAGACATCAAAAATTCCTTTTCTATCTTGATAGCACATGAAACTATATCTTTATATAATGAAAAACTAGGGGAGACCAATTCCCATTGAAGGAATGGCTTTATGACATCAAATAATTGATCAATTTTGGTCCTTGGATTTCGAATGTAGTCCACATCATGTCTTGCTATCATTGTAAAGTTAGCTTCATAAATTTCAACATTCTCATATTCCGTCTTCCTTAGATTCAATAATTTACCCTCCATATTTTCTCATTTTGTGCGAGGAATGTATTTCTCTAGGAATATTTTCTTAAAGTCCCCCCATTTAATATCCTCTATTTTTTCCTCCTCCTTTGTGTTTTGGATTAAATACCATCACTAATTTCCTTCTATCTATATATGATAAACTTCCATGATGACCTTCTCTCATTCATCACATCCCACTGTGAGAAATATTTTCTCTAGGGAACGTATCCACTACTCAACTACAAATGGGTTTGTAGTCCCACTGAATTATGGTGGTTTTTTTCGCATAAAGCGATCTAACATAAATCTTACACTTGGTGGATATGGATGCTCCGTATGAGTAAGGATATTATTCATAACCTGAGTGACTTGTCCCAGTATTGTTATAAGTTTCTTAGAACCTATTAGAGTGCCAAATCCATCATTATTTTCTTTCATCGGAGGGAAATCCCAATAGGGGACATGAGCTTTCTTGGGGTTTCTATTCCTTACAATTAAATCCTTTTCTAAATAATGTCATACACTTGTTGAGGGTATGAATCATAAATTATATTATTATCTTAACAAAATATTTATCATAATTTGAGATCCCACTCAGGGTTAATCCAATAATCACTAAAATAGTTTCTTTGAGGAAAAATTTACATTTAAATCCTTATAATGGCATGTAAAGAAAATTTAAATTATCCTTAGCATATCCCCCATGAGTTTCAATACCAAGAATGTAGCAAGGACCATTGTTATGTACCAGGATACCCCTTTTCAAGCCCAAAACTACTTGTCAGAGCTTTCACTCTTAGGTACATCTGTGTCAGAGCCACCTCAACCTATTTGTATCTATACGAGGAATTATTATCTAGAAATATCCACATAATCTATTCCATATGAAAATACTAGGAGATTCATTCATTTGTATCCTCAAAGACTAACTTAGGTATTTTTTCCCTAATCTATGTTTTCAAAATCTAGTTTCTATGTTTTCTACTTAACATCCTCTAATACCAACTATAAGGACCCGACTCGAGTTGCCTAGAGCTGGAGCCTTATTTTATTACATTGGCATATAAACAAGGAATATGAATCCGAAAGGACTAAGTAGATTAGTATATTTTTGAATCAAGGCATGTAAATAAGTTTAAAATTACATCTTGAATGGAAAAAAACTAATTCAATCTAATAGAAACATCCATGCCCCTTAGATTATGACAGTTAGTCATTCATAATTTATTTCATCGTATCTTGAGAAAATGAAAAATAAGAAAGGGGTGAGCTGAAATGCTCATTAATGGTAAGTAATACAGTGGAATATATCATAGAAATTAGATTTGGTGAATAATTGAAAAAACATTCCCTTAAAAATAATAAACTTTAACACATTATGGCAAGAATATGAGATGAGTATATAATTCAATAAATAAAACATAATCATAGGTATTCTACTAGTATAATAACCACTTGAACATTAAATTACAAGCTTCATTATGAGGTTTGATCAAATTCCAGACATTCTATAACATTTTTTCATGGCCTCGGAGAATATGTCTAAAAATGGTTTAGGCCTTGGCCAAATCCATATATAACGTTGGGGAAGGCCTCAGCCAATTCCATGTCTCTTGGTATCATGAGACCGACAGATGCATCGAGCAGATATAGTGGGTCCCACCCATCACATAATAAGTCCAATTCATTCCTCGTGTGAGTGGGGGTCAACATAACCAAAATATACATTCATATTGAAACAATCATATGAAATGTAACTAACTTTTCCCAATCATCAGACACAAAACACTAACCATTCCGAGGAGTATGGTGAAGGGTTTTATGATAGATCACCCAAAATAACATTATTTATAGAACATTTAATAAAATACGGTAGATGAAATCAATAATTATTAAACCCAATAATAAATAAGAATCAACATGAGTGTTGAATCAAATGAAATTACTCTTATAAAATCATTAAACAATTCTAGAGTTAAATATTATTTTTTTGAAATGAAGAGTTATTTTGAAAAAATATTTGTATAAAAACATATGTGAAGTAAGGTAGTATTTCATGATAAAATATGTTTCTTATGAAATATAATGGCTTCCAAAATAGATTATATAGTCCCCTTGAAAATAGATATGAATTTGAAAAACTCTTTTAAATAAGACTTGTATTTTGGAAACAGTTTTGACAGTTTATTTTAAAACATGTAACTATCCCTAAAATAGAAAAGGATTTTGGTTGGATCACATATACATAATACTTAAAAAGAATTTGTGAGGATTAAATAATAATACATAATAATTTCATTGAGGTTATTAGGAATTGAATGTTAACTGAATGAAAATGGATTTTCAGGTGGAAAACCCTTACCTTATGTCTGAATGTAATCCGCTCATGAACTTAATGTTCTCTAAAATGAAATTAGACTTATTAATAAATTATTTCATATTCTAATAGAATTATTTTTAGTTTATGATAATTTTTTTGTTTCATTTTTGTTCTTATTGATAAGTTATTATATTGAGTTTCATCATCCAGAGTGTTTGTTTTCATGGTTTTCATAATCGGTTCACTTGTTTTTAAGTAATGGAATCTATGTGGAATAGTTGAAAATATCCAGAACTAAAATTAAATATATTTTATGAAAATTATTAATTTTTAATGTTCATTTCAATCATTTGGTTACATGGGAAGAGGAAGAATCATTAGATGATAACCACATTGATTATTTGGTGGTATTTGTATTATTATGAACTGGTTTTGTGATATTAATTAAACATATGTACATATACTGGTTCATCAATATTATTTATGTTATAATAAATATATTATAGACTATTTTACCAATATAAATGGTTTCATGACAATTAATTAATAAGAAATTGATGAAAAAAACATCATCGTCCATGAAGGTTATAAATTGGAACCTCTTGGACATTGATTTTGTTTATAAAAACTAATGTGAGGGAGTAAGAATATTGATTATGATTCATCCATTAACATGATGTTGTATGAGTATGTTGATTATACTGGAGTTATAATGGTTAGTTTTAAAGAGGAGGTGTGGAGAGAAAAGATAAAAGAGATGAACATGAAAATAAAAGAAATGTTGAGAGATCCCTTATGAAAATTTTATAGCCTAACAGCGTTGCATAGAATTATATAAAATGAATAGATGAGAAAAAAACATATATAATAATATGGAAATGAAAAGTTCAGTAAGAGGAATACATAATATCATCCCTAAAATATGATAATGGAAAATCAAAGATATAACATAAAATAAGTGTCGACTAAAAGAGGAGGGTGAAGGATTACCTTACATTGTAGAGTAACTCCTAGAACTTGACGGTTGGGACCATTGGTGCATAAGGTAACCTTATAGGGACTCCTAGGGAGGTAAAATCCCAACATATTCAAGGATAAGGGTTTTGGAATTACTGAAATCAAATGGATGACTGGGTATTTATAGTAAAATATAGAGAATGTTTTATTAATTTTAAGATACACTTCATTTGTGGTTTTTTTAACCATGGGCTTGCCCAGAATATTTTCACATGGTATTAGCCACACGGGAAACCTAATGTCTTATTGTACCATAAAAAATTCCACGAGAATTTTTTATTAATTATTACATCATCATGATGTCATCAAATATACCAAAAATAGAAAACTGTATTTTTTCTATTCACAAAAAATTCATCTTTTTTGGAAAAATCCAAAAAAAAATCACCCCTAAAATTTCTCAACTTGTAGAAATCAAAAATGACATCAATTTTCCAAAAATAATTTTCTTTATATTATTAATTCAATTTTTAAATAAAATCATATTTCAATCAAAAAATAGCAATTTTAAAGTTATAATTAGTTTTAGATCCCATTGAAAAATTAATTATGATATCATTATCTTATTACCTTTAGAAAATAAAACATTATCATTATTTACTATTCATATGGTTCATATTACTATTCTTTGTACTATTCATAAGGGTATGTCAATATTCACCAAAAATCATGTATGTTCTATTAGAATCCAAATGACTTATAGGTCACAACTCTAGATGATCGTTTTTAGAAATTTAAAACATAGTAGAGGCAAAGTTATGTTTAATGGAGAGATTATAAAATGCATTAGAAATTTATTTTCAAAACCTTATGGTGTTACATTACACATGAAAAAATCTAATTGAATAACATTGAAATCAAAAAGTCCCAATCTATCATATTAGAGTATATAAAATTACAATTTTTTAAGGTATCATGAAATGTAGTGGAATAAATATAAAATTACTAAAATATAAATATCATCAGTGGTTGAACTAGATCCATTCTTGAAAGAGGAATCTCTTCTCAATAAATCCATCATTGAACTTTCAATGATCAAATAAAATTTTATTAGATCGTGATAAAATATATAGGTCTAAGAAACATAGTTGGGATCTATGATTTATCCATATAGGAATGATGAGGTATAAGATATACATGAAGAACTAAAGAATAAATGTAATGCCACATATTTTCCAGATTTTAATTTTAGAAAATTTCTAGGAAAATTATGAGACCAGGTGCTGAGAAAGAAAGTGATTCCGAGGCCCGGTGTGCCCAGAATGGTCTACCAAAAAATGTTATGTTTTTAAATAGAATGCATGAGTTGTTTTTCTAAGAAAGTTTAATAACTCTTAAACAGGTGCCCTGATCAGAAATATGAGGGCACCATGAATTTCAATATGGTCGGTTTACCATTCGAAGGACTTAACATTAGTCACTGCAGTCCTCCAGTGTGAAAACTCAATAATGGAATAACCATAAATGAAATAATTAAATAAAATTATTTTATTTTTCAAATACTTATTAATCATGAAAAGTGACTCATATTGGAAATCTAATACCACCATTATGCTCGTGAGGGCATAATTTCCTTAAGAGGATCCTAACATTTTTTGGTTTGGGCCAAGTGTGGAATGTAGTTTCATGGGACGCGATAGTAAATAAAATAATTAAATGAAGATTATTTTATTTTAAAATAATATAACTCATAAACAGAATATTTCATTGAAAATATGTGACTACCTCTGTGTTCATGGGGATGTGATTTCCTTAGGTGGGGCCTAACCTCGACTGGTGTTGGTTGAGGGTAAAAGTTATTTTTTTGCAATTTTGAAGAAAAATTAATTAATATTAAGAAATTATATTTTACTTAAAAAGTGTGTTTCACTACCACACAATGTCGAGTGAGATGCTTCAATTCTTAAATGAAATAGGGAATCAATTTTGCAACTCAAGTGTCACAGAAATGCTATCTCATAAATGAAACGGTGTAATGATGTGGTGACTCGTCGTAAGAGAAACGATGAAATGTTATTCCTCCTATAATGTATAATGAGAGCTATGGGATCCGGAAATGACTCGGGTTAATTATATAAGGCTCTAGAGGAATTCTATCAGTGAGTGATGAATTACATCAAACATCAGATAAACAATGAAAATAGAACACAGATCGATGGTTGACGATCTGACGGATCGTGACATATCTTACCAGATCACCCACGATGATCGAACCACAACGCAGACCGATCCTATTTTCTAGGTAAGGGTTGTTATTTTGATTTTTTCCCAAAAAATTATTTATAACTAATGAACTTGTATAATTCCACAAGTGTCTTGACCCGCACCTTAAACGTTCTTCCGGATGTTTTTGAATGATGGATGATTTTGGGGGAAATGTGTTTTCTATTTTGTTCATGTTATCTTGTTCCTTCTAATAGATGAGATCGTGCCGGAAATGATCAAAAGGGAAATGTTTTATCCTCATGTTTTTTTGTCCTTATCTAGCGTACATTATTTACAGGATGATGAATGTTCAATCAATTCTTAACTGTTTCTTGGTGTAATGATCTGATATCATGGATTCGGGATAGATAGGGAATGAAAAAGGTGCAACAATGAAAGTGGTGATCCGATCAAGGTGGTGCAGAAGATATCACATGAAAATAGATTCACGCTGGATAGAGATTAGGTCATGGTTTTGTACACATGGAAATAGAAACTGTGACTCCAGGGCTCTGGGACTTATTTCATATTGAAGAAGAGAACACCAGAGCACAACTGGTTTCCCACGAAAGGGTCTGTCGGTGCTCCATGGGTGATAGTTGTGGCATCTCACCGGACTACGGAGGAGGCCCTCTGTGGAGATGATAGCCGGAGCCATATTTATGTGGATAGTAATATGGAGGAGGCCTTGACTTCAAGTAGAGGCAAGGTTATATGGATCTGTGGCTCATGCCATTGGCATGGTCTGTAGCTGGATAAGCATTTTGCGTGGTGCGGAGCGGACACAGGAGAGCTTCTCGTCTGGGCGGTTGAATAAGCTCGCATCCAAGAAGGCTGGGATGGATCAGGTTGGACAGCCCCAGACCAACCCAGGTCTGACCTGGGTCGGGTCAATGGACCCTGGGCAGGGTCAGATCAATCTCGGACCCATCCATCCCCTTTTTAGTAAAACATGCATAACATACAAATTGTGTATCTGATTGAAGTGTTTTTTGTGGTGTTGGGTTCCCCATGATGTGATGTTCCTTTCGAAATACTCCAAGTGAGTTTTTGTGGAAATTTAAGTACAACAAATGAATTGAGGTATATATTCTCTTGGAATCAATCACTCTACGACCACACATTTGGGGCTTGGTAGACCGGTGGATCTCAGTGTCAGAAAAGAGGATCGAACCTCAATGGCTTGACAGAGGAGCAGAACATAGTATCCCCAAAGACCATGGTGAATCATCAGGTATGAGTCCCTCGGCAGTATAAGATGTTCAATATTACAACTAGAAGTCTTACTTTCTATACTTTAGGTTATAACTATTTGCGCTGACTATAGATACCTTCTTGACTATGCTTTATAGAGGATACACTTCATGTACTTATTTGGTAGTCTATATTCTATGTTACATTGTGAAATACCTTTTTGGTTTTTGGTCCCTTCTGAGTATTTATTTCTCACCACTTCATAGGCATCACAAGCACATGTCATGTCTTGGACAGCAGATTGATGCTTTGATGGATTCCATGGTGGACCGGGTCCATGTGGATATTAGAGTGACACGACAGACGATATGTGACTTTTCAGCTTCAGACAACTGTTTCTATACCAACCCATCAGGTATGGTCTTTTGTGGAGGATTTATAAAGTCTTTTAAGTTTAATTATTGTTGATTTTATTGGGCTTTTATTCGGGCCCTATTTATCTTCAATATTTTATTTTCATACCATTATTTGTATACATAGTGTATTCACCTTCTGGTATTTGTGGCTTAGATATTCATTTGGGTGTGAAATTACATAGTTAAATGCATCCCATTTGTTTTGGATATGCCTAACCGGCTCTAGTTTCCATCCCATGGCCAATTTGAGGTGGCCTTGGGGTAGTCATAGCACAGGACCCGGGGGACGGGTCGTGAAAGATTGGTATCATAGGAGGTTGATTCTACCTTAAGAAACTAGAGTCTTTGAGTTTCATTTTAGGAAACAATGTTAAGTGTTTCATGTTTTACTATCAGGTCAGGGAATCAAGTGTTAGTGCAGTGGCCGACATATCAATACACTAGGGCCATGAATTCTATTTTTCAACTCACTAAATGAAAACAGTATTTGTAGGGAAAAATGATGGTACATGACTTGTATAAGAATGGATGGATTTTTTCATGTCCTTATTCAGTCATCCCATTAGGTATACTCTATTGATCATGTTTCATCATGTTTTTTTAGAGATGCTTCCACATAGCCAGCCATCCAGGATTCCACTGTGTGATCATGATGATGATCAGCGGGGTGATGGGATAACAAAAGAGGTTCTTGATAGAGATAGAACCACCGGGTGGTGTACCATCTATAACACCACATGTGGAGTATACCATGTTACTCGTAGTACCTATGTATGACATGTGTGGGATGAGTGCACTTCTTGAGTTACAGTGACAGTGATGCCTCAGGTTATTAGGTGAGCCTAACAAAAATGCATCTAGTGACTGTCTTGAGGTGGTGACTGAGTTTTCTACATAGTCATGATACCATTAGATTAGATTTTGGACTTTTAAGTTATCCTTCTATGTGGCCCAGAAAGGCGATAGTAGGGATATGATTACCTGATCTTACAATGTGGCATACTGATCATTCGAGATACTCGATAAATACATTACAACTAGTGAATTAGGGATCAGACCTCCAAGTGAGGTGTGTTTTGGTAAATATGATCCCACAATATTCCTTTATTAATTATTTTATATTCAAGGGTTCTAGAGAAATCATGGTATTTGGAATTCCTTTGGTTGAGAAGATACAACCAGTGGATGTCAACAGTGGGAAAGGGGGACGCTGGCGTCAGTCTTTAAGACATCGATGTGTGATACATTCTTAGAAGAGGCCACAAGAAAGGGGATCTAGAGCTCAGTGATCATATGGTGAGTCTAGATGGACTATGAAAAGGTAATGATTTTCAAAATATAGAAGGGGAAATATCGCTAGAGATTTTCCAGTCCGTCTTGCTAATAGTGAAATAGTAGATGGGCCATCTGGGCAGAGGTGGTGATAGGAATAGATGAATCTGTAGGGTAGTAGCTATGGTAATGGATCTGGGAGAGAAATAGTAGGTGGTATCCATTTCAACATGTTACAACCACCACCCAGATGTGGTCTACACAAGGCACAAGGAGCTGGAGGACATGGGATGGGAGTAGCTACATACTATCGAGGAATATAAACCAAGGGCTCTAGAAGTATTTCGAGGTATGGTATGTATCTACTCTTAGAGTTTGTATTAAAAGAAAACATGGGTAATCATTCCCTCTTTACATGAATCATGTTCATGAACTAGATTTTCCGGTTAAACTATTTACTTGCCCATTAGTTTTGGAGATACCTATAGGAGGAAACTCGATAATCACACTTTTGTTGATGGTCTGATCTGAACCTTGAGGCCATAGTTTTAGTTGGAACCTCTCAGTGGTAGCATTTAGGCCTTACGACGATAGTATGGATATAAATTTCTCATCAACAGTTCATTATTATATTGACTATTTAGAAAAATGTATACGGTATGTTCACAACATTGGAATGGGGATTTCTTTAGTCTGTGAAATTGGAAACCTAGGAATCATGGGATATACTATTGCATAGGAGGGGGAATCCAATCACTCTTGAGTAAAATAGCCTTACCCTCAAGGAAGTGGATTTATTGAGTTTTTAGTTCCCATCGTTGGTGGTGGAATACAAAGAAAACTCCTGTAATGATGTTCCAGGTTTACCTCCCCATAGAGAGGTAGACATCTATATTGTTTTACACCATATATGGAACTGATATTAGCATCAGTATATCGGTTCTCATTCATAGAGCTTCTCGATCTGAGGATACAGTTGGAGTACTTTCAAAGGAAGGGCTTCTTGAGACCTAGTTTTTCTCCATGGAAGCCCCAATATTTTTTTCCAAGAAGGTAGATGGGAGCATGCGGTTGTATATAGAATTCTGGAACCTGAATCTTTTGAATGTGAAGAATAATTACCCACTACCTAGGACCAATTATCTCTTTGATCAACTTATGGGAGCATGATGTTTCAAAGCAGTTGATACCACATGAGTACATCTATGTGACCCATGACCTTGGTTTGGAAGTGTTAGTCTTTGCTTTGAAGATATAGTGATAATAACCTGTGGTTGAGTGGTTATTTATCTACTCTAACCAAATGAGCCCTAAGTATTATCTTCTCTTAGAATTATTTGAATGTGACACAATGTTGATGGTTGGAAATCATGTAGGACTTTGACATTGAATTTTTTTATACATCTAGTAAGGGGAACATATTATCAGATTATCTTCGTAGGATATCTAGTTCGTAGATTCGGAATAAGTAAATAGAGATGTTTTCCTCATTATAGTTATCCTTCCTACACATAGATGATTCAAAATACCCCAAATCAGTGGTTGTTACCCATGAAATACGAAATTGAGTCAGGGAGGCACAACTCTGTGATATTGACTATGAGTATTTAAGTGATTAGTTGTCCATGGGGACTACCCATGATGTATATTTTTAAAGGTTATGAACACATCATTCCTTTCAGAGGATTCAAAATTCTAGAAATGGATACCTAGAGTGATGTGATGCATTAGGATATTCAGGTGGGTCTCATGGTGGACACTAGGGATGAAATAATAGGTTAAAGATGGGATTTCATATTGATATAAAATGTGAGCACTTGTTTAATCAATTTTTTGGTTTGTCGGTACACCTTTTTGATCCCCTGTTCTTAGAAGGGATTATTATTTTCTTTCTTGGGGTGCCATGGGGGGAGTGAGAAAGGACATCAATGGAAGTCATGATGGTTTAATCGCATGAGCTAGGGGAAACGGTACCATCTGGGTGATCGTTAACCAACTCACCAAGTCAGTCAATTCTTTTCTCATATGAAATAGTCTCGTAGAGATCTTGGGTTGTCTTTCTATGATGGAGATAGATTGACTGCACAGAGCCCAATAAAATATAGTCTTGGTTCGAGGTGCATGCTTTTCATCTTGGTTAAGTAAGGGATTTTATTAGGCATTTTAGACTCATATGCACTTGAGCACTACTTTCCACCTATGGACAGACATCCAGACATAGCAGACCATTATAGTCCTAAAGGGCTTGATATGTTCTGACACCCTCAAATATTAGATACAATTGGGAGGATCACCTACCTTTGGTGGTGATTTCGTACAACAACAACTACCACTCAAAAATCTGTATGGAACCTTTTGAGGCACTGTACAAGTGACCCTGCTGGTTGCCACATTGTGGGACTGACCTCATAGAGTCCGCACTCATGGTCCCGAAGACGGTGCAGGATACTAAAGAGAAGGTACAAGTCATCCAGGAGTGGATGAAGACTCCACAGAGCTGTCATAAGTCCTTTGTTGATAGGCAGTATAGCCCCCTGTAGTTTGAGGAGGTAGACAATGTTTTTCTTCATTACCATCATCAATTTTTGATATAGATATTCGACTAGGGTGAGTTGGATGTTAATGATGGGAAGACATTTTTGGATTTTCCTGTGAAGAAAAAGGATCGACCAGATTGGGACCTCCAAGGGTGATCAATTCCTCTAGTCCACATTCAGTGGTGGAACCTAAATCTCTGTGAGAGGATGTGGGAGTGGGAGGCTCGGGATAGTGCTAGTACCCTCATCTATTTCAGAAACACTTGCTTTGGATTTCAGGGATGTAAATCCTTTATGTGGGTAAATTTTAATGACTCGAATTTTTGCAGTTTATTATAATATTTCTGCAAAAATTTCTAGAACAATAACTTAGACGACATGTGATTCTTTGGCCCGGGGAGCCCAGAATGGTCTGTCGAAAATTGTAAAATTTTTAAATAGTGTGTGCATGTGGGTTTTCGGAAAAGTTGAATAACTCTTAAATGGATGGAAAGAACAAAAATATATGGGATTTGTTGCATTCTAGATGGTGGTTTTACCCTAGGCCAGACATAATAGTAGTCGACGTTGGCCGCCAGTGAGAACACCCAAAAAAGGCATAACGATAAATAAAATTATCAAATAAAATTATTTTATTTTTCAAATCCTTATAACTCTGGAGAGGTGACTCAGATTGGATATATGAACCACCATTGATCTCATGAGGGAATACATTCCATAGGTGGAACCTAACATTGGCTATCATGGGAAAACATTGGTAAAATTATTTTTGAAACGTGACCATAAATAAAATAATCAAATAATGATAAAATTGTTTTCAAATCAAATAACTCTGAAAAAGTAACTCATATTGGAAATCCAAAATTACCATTTCGCTCATAAGGGTATGTTTTCCTTTGGCATGGCCTAACATTGACTAGATTGGTTCGAGGGTAAAATTTTATTTTTGGGAATGTCAATAAAAAATACAATAAATATAAGAAATTTTATTTTATTCAAAGAGAGTTTTTCTCTGAAATGCAACATCGCCTGAGATGTTTCAATTCATAAATGAAATAGTGCAACAACAATGCAACTCAATCATAATAGAATCATTGATTCATAAATGAAATAGTGTTACAATATAGTGACTAAGCATAATACACATGCTGAAATGCATCTCCTCTATAAATGGATAATCAAAGATACAAATCTGGAAATGAAACAGTAGATTGATCTGAGGCTCTAGAAGAATTCTATTTGAGAGTGAAGAACATCGATTAATGATGGATCACTAATGAAAATAGATAACATATTAAGGTTTGATGAGATGATGAATCTTGAAGTCTCTAAACGGATCAACAATGACGATTTAACGCCAACACCGACCAATCCTGTTTTCTAGGTAGGACTTGTTATTTTGAATTTTTTCTCCCATTCTTGATATTGAAATCAAGAATGTGGATAAACCCATGAACATTTTGACTTGAAACCCTATCGTTCTTTCTAGAGGTTTTGATTGCGAGATGATTTTTTAGGAAATGAGTTTTTTGTTTTGTTTACATTGTCATGATCCTTCTAATAGATCATATTGAGCATGGAATTAAAAAATGGCCAATGATCGATCCTCATGTTTCTCTTTGTGGTTTTCTCTCCCACATTCATTACGTTATGTGAGGTATGAACAATTATTGATCCTTCTGCAACTATTTCCTGGCAGAATGATCTGACATCCTGGATCCTGGATAGACAAGACACGATGATGGAGAGATGAATATGTTTGTGATCGTATTGATGTGGTGCGAAATATACCCCATCAAAATGACTTCACTCTGTAAAGGGGTGATATAATTGTTTTCAACACCTAGAGATGGAGAGCCCCACCTGAGGACTCCAGGACGACATCTGGATCGTAAAATAGAATACTGGAACATGTCTGGTGGTCTTCGGAAGGGCATGCTGGTGCACCATCACTGGTGGTGGCTACATGCTAGACGAAGGATGCAGTCGAATGTCGGAGGGACAAGCTAGCCACATGCTAGATGGTAGAGGCGACTGTATGCTAGATGGAGGAGCTAGTTACCACATTCTAGATGAAGGAGTCGGTGCGACACGGTGGAGGTGGAAATAGCCATGTATACATGGATGGAAGTGTGGAGGAGGTCACGACTTCGAGCCACGGGGGGTAATCTAGACTGACGACTCAGGATGCCGGTAGGATCTATGGCCAGAAGAGCTGGCCACACAGCCCATAACAGACAAGGAAGACTATCGCATCTTGGTGGTTGAACTGGCCCGTGTCCGAGCTATCTGGGTTTGATCTGGTGGCTCTGTCATACCGAGCCCAGCACCTCGGGCCGAGTAGGGACGAAGCCAGTCAGGCCCAACAAACCATTTCAGGTCTTGGTCTGGTTATCCCATTAGGGTCTGACCAAACCCAGACCCAACTTTTCCCTTTTAAATATAATGAACAAAACATCAAAATTGTGAGTATGATTGATGAGTAGTTTGTGATGTTAGGGCCCCTGTGATGAGACGATCCTTTTGAAAAGTCTTTCGGAGTTTTTCAGAATTTTAAATACAACTAAATTCATGAGGAATATATTCTTAAGGAATAAATCGTTATACAAGAGGACCTTGGTGCCCTAGTAGACGAGAAGACCTAAGTGTCCTAGAAAATGAGTGGACCTCATTTCCCTAGTATATGAGTGAACCAAATGGCCCGACAGATTAGCGGACCTTTATGGCTCGACATATGAGAGTAAATGAGAGGCCCAACAGATGAGAAGACCTTAGTGGCCCAGAAGACAAGTAGACCTTCGTGGCCCTGCAAACGAGTGGACCGTAGCGGACCCACAAAAAAGTGGACTTTAATGGCCTAGTAAACCACGGTGACTCGTTAGGGATGATTCAATCGAAAGTACAAGATTTTCAACATTAAGATTTATTGTCTTTCTTTCTATTTGTTTTTCCATACCTGGGTGACCTAACTTTACTGACCGTCCTCATTGTGCTTCTTAGAGGCTACACTACGTGTACATCTTGGGTTGTATTATTTCTATATAAATTTTATTTATACCTTCGTTATTTGGGGTCCCTATGGAGTATTGTTTTTTTTCTCCCATGCACAATATTTTCCTGCACGTGTCATTTATTTTGTAGATGATTGAGGATTTCAGAGAGTTCATGGGTTACTGGGGCCAGGTGGTGCTTAGAGTGACACAACATAGGAGATGTGAATCTATGACATCAGAAAGCTGTCTCTGAACCTACCCTTTAGGAGGTTCTTCTATGGAGGAGTTCCAGACACCTCTACCATAAATTTTTTCTTTTTTTTCTTTTATAATTAAATTTTGGCCCTATTTCCACGCATTTTTCTATTGTCATGCCTTGTGTTTTTTACAAAATGTATTCACCTTATAGAATCTATGGCTTGGAGTTGCGTGCATGTGTATAAATACATAGTAAAATTCCTCACATTTGATTGGTATATTCCTACACGCAGCTAGTCACCAGACCCCAGCCTATGGGAGGTTGGCCTGGGCAGTCACGACACGGGCCCCGGGGGACAGGTCATGTCAATAAACAACCTCTTACATCTATTCAATATGATTATATGATTTAGAACCCTTAAATTTGTAGAGAAATTGAGTGTAAGTGATGTGATTCACCAATGGTATCTTTTGGTCCGAGATCCCAAGGAATAGGTGAATAAAATAAAAGATTAATAGAGGTTTGGATCATAGAATCCAATTTTAGGATTAATTAATACCCAATGAATAGTTTATTTAAACTATTTTCCCAAACATTTCCCATCCTTGCATTCATCTATGTACTATAAAAAATATTTTTAGGGTAAATCTATCACGGTTCCCTCAATCCATGCGAAAAACAAGTTATTCCCACTCTCTATCTTCAAACACAGTGAATGTTTTTTTGGGGTGATTCATATGATTTCCATTAATGGTGTGCCAACCATGTAGCCCTTTAGTAGACTACAAAATTTTCCACACCCAACAATAATTTTCTTAAACCTTCAACCAAGAGAACCATAAATCATTAAACATAATAAGGGGATAATAATAATTCATAAACTACCTAAGAAACTCTAACATGTTATACTAATCATTAATGAAAACCAAAATGGTTATTTATTGTTAAGATAAAATTTATATATGAGTAATCATTGAGATGAATAAGTAATAAAAATATATAAAAACATCAACAATAACATCTATTCTCAAATAAAATACTTACTTATATAACTATCCATGAAACACCTTAGAATAAGCTTGATAAAATAGAGACATAAATATAAAAATTATTAGATCACATGTTATTCTGAAATCCTCTTACTATTTCCATATAAGAAACAATAATCACTCAGTGTCACCAAAAATATATACTCCCAAGTAATATATTAATAAAAATACAGTAATGTTATAATGTCACTACCACTCTCACAATGAACATTAACTAGACCAGTGGTTCCATTTGACCTAAGGGGAGCCTCATTATAGACCAAAGGATGACGACTAACATTATGGGACTAAGGTAATACCATATAGAGACTATAATATCATATTAGAGTAAATAATACAATTCAAAATATAGCTAACATTAAGAAAAATAATGAATTATAAATATATATATGAATAAATAAGAATTCCAATAAATCCCAACAATATCAAAGGGGAATATAAGTATATTATTATGATCTCCCACCAGGCCAATTACATTGTTAAATAAATAAAAGAAAAAAAATTATAACACATATAGATCAATTTTAGATCTAGCCCATTAATCTTCCTCGTCAAAAGTCATCATCCAAGATAACTAGATCAATGATCTAAAACTCCAGGCCTCTATAATAAAAATATACTTATAACATGTGTAATCTACTTAGGTACAAAAGATACATTGCTTCTTGAGTATTTTGTGAGTACATAACTTAGAACACCACCACAAACATGGTCCTATAAATAGAAAAAAAATTAATGAAATTTTCAGGATTCACAATCATAATAAATAAATAAACTGGAAAACATAATTAAGGAATAAAACAGGAACATAGTTTCCAAAGTGACACAAGAGGATGGTTATACATACATCGACCCATAATATATCCCTAATTGTGAAAAACCATGATATTTTATTATATATATAACATTATGAAAATTAAATTTATTTAATAGTTTTATTTACAAGAAACAATGAGTTTAAACTGAAAATGATATAATGTTTAATTATTATTATTTAATGAGATAGTTATTACCTAACTGTTGGATTGGTGGGTATTAATAGAACCAAAAACATTATGAAAAATTATATTATGTAAAAATAAATGGAATCATTTTTTAGGCAAAAATAAATAATTTTTTGGAAAAACAGATTTCTGTGGGAAATTTGTCATTATAAATTAAATAAATAACATTTTATTGATTATTTTAAGGTATTATTTTAGAATGTATTAAATAAAACATAATAAAATTCAATTAGTTATTTTTATTTTTCAATGAAATAGAATAATGTCAATTTATGCTTAAAAAAAAAATTTCCCCGAAATAGTCTTTATTTCATTCATGGGGGAATATTATAACGATTTTCCACCAAATTTTTTATTTATGTTTAAAAAATTATATCATTTCTTTATATTGCCACATAATTATTATCATATGGTATAATATATGAAAATTGATGAAAATATTGAATTCTAATAAAGAGTGATAAATAAATATTTTTAAAAAACTTTCATTTTTATAACATTATAATACTGTAATAATGAATTAATAAATTTTAAAACAATTTGAGAAACCAAATATATGTTTACCAAGAAAAAAATTATTTTAAGATGTTATTTTAAATTTTTGAAGCCAATATTGATGTTTTTAAACATATGTTATATGGTTATAAATTAAATACAATTTTTTGGCCTCTGTATTTAATGGTATTTCTAGATGGTGAAAATCAATTTTGGATTCATAAAATATTCTAATAAACTTCATTTAATTATTGAATAGTGAAAATTCATATTAATGTATCTATTTAATTAATTTCAATGTTAAACTATTTTTACTCATAAATCTTGTATTTCTAAAAAACTATTTGTATGGATCAATGTTATTTGGGTTATAGTCAATCAATATACTAAATCAGTACCATTTATAGCCATAAAACAATAAATCATACTTGATAAACATTATAGTATTACATTTAGTAATTTTCATGTATCTATGGACTAATAAATTCTTTCATATCTAATTAGGATGGTCATTCTAGGGAAACAATTAGAAGCCTATGATATATTTTTAGAGTATTTTATATTAACTTCAATGGCTTTTTGACCAAAACCATTCCATGGTCTAGAATTCAAATAATAATAACATCCCTTCAAGAAATAAATGGATAATTATTATTATGAATATGACCAGTGTGAAGGAATCCATTTATATTGGTTAATGTTAGGGAACAATGATATTGTAAACTAGCATAGATGAGTAAATATTATAAATTTTCATAGCCATTCAAGAAGAAAATAAAGGAAAATGAAATTCGATAAAAATGATATGCTGATAATAATTGGTGAGATATAATGTCCGATGCTGGTGGAATTATATTCCAATGAATATCAACATGGAATAAAAAATTCATATTGTAAATTAGTTAAATATTTTCCCAGTATATATTTTTCTATTAGATATTCTTGAAAAAATTAATATGGATTTTATCAATTACAACGTCCACTTAATCTCTCTCATGTTCAAAATGTATTCCATGTATCTTTCCAGAGAAAGTAAATAGTAGATCCATTACATTCTTTAAAATGATAGGTCATGTAAAGGTCCATATTTTCCATGTAAAGATTTTATTTTTATTATATGGAATTACTATGAGTCTGTGAAAATTGACTGTGTGTTATTATGAGGCCCGGTGTGCTCAAAATTAGATTTTGAAATTTATTCTATGGTTTGTTCAGTAAATGCGTGAGTGGGATTTTGTAACTTTTGAATCGGTGCTCAAATTAAAAATCTAAGGGCACCGTTGAATCCGCAGTGCCCAAATTCAATTAATGGAGATATTACTTTGACCGCAGTAGGTCTGTAAAAAAATATAAATTTTTACCATTTTAAAAAATTAAAATAAATAACTTTATTATATTATTTTTTTGCTAACTTTTCCTCCAAAAAATAAGAGGATTTTGTACATGTGATGTTACAATCCATTGAATGGAATGACCCTCCAATATAAGTAACAACTACATTGGGGAATTTAGGAAGCTTCTTTATTAATGAGCCCCATTAATTTCCAATGTCGTTACTTACCCTCCTCATCTAATATTTATATAGAGCTTGAGGGGAGTAGATGGAACGGCTTCACCAAGCAGTGAAGTGTTGAATGTGTACCAAGACAATATCATCATGAAGGGAGGAGCTGGTTCTGGTGAGCGGTGGTGTGCGACACTGAAACCCCGAACTGGAGATTGATGTTCAAAGAGGTGATGGGGGTGGAAAGTTGTGGGGACGATGAACAATGATTCATCCCCCATCGCGAGCGCTCTCCAACGATTTGAGGTAGGGGTGGTGTTGATTATTTTTGTTTTCCCCACAAATCATTCTAAAATGATAAGAATAGATTGACTCAAGAACAAGATGATCCTTTATTCGATATATATGCGAGAGGGTGTTTTTTTCTATTGGTATTGGGATTGAAATTAAGGAATTAATTTCAGTTAGACAACATTTTTTCAGAAACCCCCAACAATTATCTCCAAAGCAGATGGTGCAGGCTAACAAGAACAAGGCTTGAGCCCCTATGCTTGGTGTTGATTCTGATCGCCCAATTTGAAGTTGGCGACAAGATGAATCAGGGCCTACTGTAGGGAAGAACGTGATATTAGTTGGCCGTAGGTGGAGGAAATGGGCCATCGGTGCGCGACTGGCGACCCGACGAGCATTCTGCCGCTGGCACCAACGCCTGCGGTAGAGCATGGTGGCAAGGCGGCACTAGCCGCGTGCCCGGTGGAAAAACCGACCACTTCCCTAGGCGGTGGAGGAACTATGGTGGGGAGTTCCCCCCAACAGCACACACACGTGGCAACAGGGCCACAACCGGCGATGGCTGCAACAAGAGTCGGGGCCTCCGATTTGACCAGTGGCGAAGCCAGGGCCAGTCAGTCGTGGCATGGAAGGACCCACAGCATCACGCGACTCCACGTTGGGTCAACCCATGTGGTTTGACCCAGTGATGGGGTTCCACGCTGCGTCAGCCCTACCTAGACGCGCCGTATCTGGGTGTCACTGGTGGCCCTCCCCACCAGGCGTGTGGCACCACCGGGCCAGCTTGGCAAGCTGACCTGCTGCCTAGTCGGGTTGGGGCGGGCTCAACGGGCTAGGTTGACCCTAGTCGTGTTAGTCCCAGGTTAGGCTGGGTTGACCCAGATCATTCCCTATAGGGCTATGCCAAACCGGGTCGGGACGATCCGACCAAGGTAGACCGGACCCTAACCCATTTCCGACCAGTTATACAAAACATGCCCTAATATTTAAACCATGTGTATGTTTCATGAACTATCTATGGCATCATTATTCGTAGGAAAAGATGGAACTTTTGAGATACTCCACCTAATTTTGGATAATGTTGGTGTATGCATGGGATGGATCGAACACAAATCCAACCGGGCCCTTGGCATTAAAACTAATGTATCTTGAAAACCTTGCATCTCATTGATGAGCCGTTTGTAGATTTGAGACTCTCTTAAGGAGAGAGATCGTTTTAATCACCTAGTTATGACTTCAATTTATATCATGATGCGGTGAGTGGTTGAAGAAGTGGTTCTCCCATGCAGACCTTATACGAAATCCTACGGCTGACTGAAAGATGAAGACCATCGACTTCGGACACATTACGGATCGACGACAGGGCCAGTGGGAAGAAGCTTTGTGTGACCCAGTAGGCCCCCGGGGGGAAGTAGCTTTGTGTGACCAAGAATGATTATAGTACTCATTAAATATGTGTACCCCAGTCTAGCCATGGTGGGTAGTGGCACTGTGTGACCTGGTAGGCCCATAGTGGGAAGCGGTTCGGTGTGACCTGGCATGCCAACGGCACCAATCTGGGATGAGTACCACAATAGTCCATGGTTAGTGGGAAGCGCCACTGTGTGAACCAGTAGGCCCACGGTGGGAAGAAGCACTGTGATACATGGCATGCCCATGGTACCCATCAGGGATTAGTACCACAGCAGTTCATGGTTAGTGGGAGGTGGCCATATGTGACACGGTAGGCCCACGATTCTAATCAAAAGAGGTGTTATCTAGTATCCAAGGAGTTCGAAGATACGATAATTATTCTATCCATGACATAACGTGATCCATAGTGTGAGATTACTTGTGTTTTGTACTATTTCATCATTCTAAACTACCTATTTAATGTACGGTCTTTCCTTGTAGTTTTCAAGGACCCTACTGAGTTTAGTGTTACTCACCCCCAACACAAGCCATGACCACATGTGTGACGTGTCCCGTGCAGATGATTGACACTTTGATGATAGACTATGTGGCGTTGGACAAGGTGGGCACAATGAGATCTGGCAGACAACATGTACTCCCTCAGCTTCCAATAGCTACACTACTCCAACAATCAGGTGGGGTTTTCTATGGATGGACATTATAGAACACTTGTACTTTACTATTCACAGTTCTTTTTTTTGGGGTTTGTATTCTAACCCACTTACTTTCAGTTGTGACCGTACTTAGTTTTCTCTCACGGGTATACTATCTTTTTTTTATTTGTTACTTGGTTGGATTTTTGTGTGTGTATATGTATCCTAGAAAATTCTCCCCACTTGCAGATTTACTCTTTTGGTGCTAGTCGTTGGCCCATAGTCTTCAAGAGGTGGATTTGGGGTTGTCACAGCATATGACATGGGGGATGCGTCATGAAAAAGTGGTATCAGAGGTTGTCGGTTCTACCTCAAAGAAAATGAGTCTGTGTTTTTGTTTTAATGTGATAGTGTGGATTATTACGAGTCCGACCTTTAGGTTTGGGGAATCCAGGGTTTTTTCGGTGGCCAATGTATCCATACACTGGAACATTGAGTCCTTCTTTTTAAATCAATGAACAAAAATACTAGCTGCTTTTTTGTTTTGTGATTTCGAATAAATGTCATCTCACCAGGTAAAATGTTCTAATTGGAGAACATCTTAATTAATCTCAGGATTCCTCCATGAGGATTACCATCCATCATCCAAATGCGTGAGGACAACCCTCCCAGTGAATCGGTGTCTGTCTAGGGACCTGTGTTTGAGATGGCCCAGCTGGGTGATTCCCAAGAGCGACCACCACCAAATGGTCATCCCCTACTATTGGCGGTCCCGGTAGAGGATGTTCATATGATCAGCACCCTATATGAGTTTCAAAGTTAGAGACCTCCCATGTTCATGGGAGATACAGATCATCGAGTCACTGAGGACTGGATAGATGCTGTGACGCAGGTCTTCCTCTTAGTGAGGACACCGCCCGACTAGATGGTGATCTTGGAGGCAAACCTTCTGCAAGTATCATATGGGTGATGGTGGTGATTGACCATCAAGGTTCACGATGAGGTGACCCTCACTTGGTTTGACTTCGAGTGGATTTTTCAAGATGACTTCATCCATGAAACATTGCGCCCTGTGCGTATTTAGGAGATGCTTCTCCTTCAGCAGGGCATCATAGTAGTGGACGAGTACTTGACAAGGTTCATAGAGCATTCTCACTACTGCATGGATGTAGTGTGAGACACTTTCTTTAGGGATAGAGACTTCGAGCAAGGGCTCAAGAGGGAGATCAGGGCTTAGGTGGTGGCCCCCAACACCCCCACCCAGGATAGGGTGACGGAGCGGGACCTTCTTACAGAGAGATTCCTGAAGGACTAGGCACCAACAAAATAAACCTCCAACCGACCCCAGCTTGCAGAGTCTTTAGCAGGCAGTAGAAATTAGACGCGTGGGCCCAAGTGGTCTAGGTGATTTAGAGGGAGACTTGAGGACTCTAGGTTGGCAGTATGATGGTCCCAGTCCATAGGGGGTTTGTAGGGAGATAAAAAGTGTTATACGTGCAGGGGTAAGGCGACATGGCTCCCGAATGCATGACCCACCGTACCGATGACAAACAGTCGGTCGAGGGACCTCTAATACAAAGGAATAGATTTGATTAGAGAGGCATGCAGACAGAAGGAGGACATGTTAGGGGGTGTTGGCTGTGGATCAGGCAGTCAGTGGCGATTCGGGGTTCTACATCCACCACCTCTAGGAGGTCCAACCCGACCATAGGGAGCATGTGGATAGGGGTGAGCTTAGCTCTAGGAAGTTGAGGCCAACAAAAATGGGGATCTTGAGAAGATTAGGGGTACGATCTGTGTCTAATTTAACTTAGCTATAGTACATATAGACACATGTGTCTGTCACTATGTTATTTCCAAGGTCCTCTTTCGGAGATCTGAGATTGCGGTGGAGTCATTGACTCGATCTTTATGACTAGAGACACCTATGGGAGATGATTTGATGATTACACACTGGTTTAGGGAGTTTAATATTACTCTAGGTGGAGAGAGAATCAACTGAAATCTTCTAGTAGTGGCATCAAGGCTTTACGATGTCATTTTTGTTGTGGACTAGATATCCACATTCCATGCATAGATTTACTATATTAGGCACAAAGTGTGGTGTGTCCACACAGATGAGACTATTTTTTCCTTTTCGAGAAACAAGGGGACCATTTTAGCGTAGGTCGGACATACCCAGAAGAGTGTGTGGCTGATTAAAGAATAGTTGGTTATCCTTACTCTTGGGGCAGTTGATGATGAGAGTCTGAGCTATCATGTAGTGGTGTACTAGTATACCGATGTTTTTTCTGATGATGTTCTGGGACTACCTCCACACCGAGTGGTAGACTTTTACATCGACCTGTACCATGAGACGACACCAATATATACACCATCATATTAGATGGATCCCGCAGAGCATCGTGAGTTGCGGCTACAGTTGGAAGACATGCATGATAAGGGATTCAAAAGACCTAGTTTTTCCCATGGGCATCCCCAATTTCTGTTTACCAAAAAGGTATATGGGAGTCTGAGACTCTGTGTGGACTATTGGTGCATCAACCAGGTGTCTATGATGAATGATAACCCACATCATAGGATTGATGATATTTTTGATCTTCTAAAGGGACATCGTTGGTTTTCAAAGATAGACATCAGATCAGGCTATCATCAGCTCAAAGTAAAAGTTTAGGATGTGTAGAAGACAACCTTGAGATGTTAGTATGGCCACTATGAGTTCTTGGATAAGCCATTCAGCAAGATCTTCTAGCCATAACATGATCTATTTTTTGTGGTCTTTATCAATGACATCATGGTACACTCAACAAAGATGGATGATCATGCCTATCATCTGCAGATAGTTCTGGATAAACTCTGAGAGAAATAGCTTTATGGTAAGCTCTCGAATTTATAGTTCCGAATATGCGAGGTCCTCATTCTGGGACATGATATCTCGAAGGTAGGAGTTGTAGTGGATCCAGCAAAGATAGAGGTTGGACTTCCTTGGGATTCACCCTAGAGTGTTACCAAGGTGAGGGGTTTCCTATAGTTGGCTGGATACTACTGGAGATTCGTGCCTTACATTTCTAGAGTTACGAAACCCTTTTTAACATTAACGAAGAAGGGGTGTCCCACTGTATAGAAGGACAGATGTTATCAGAGTTTCCGGGAGATGATGTAGAGACTGAAGAGTGCCCAATGGCTTAAGGATACCATAAAAGGGAATTGGGTATGTATACTACCGTGACACATCAAGGACCGAACATGGATGTGTATTGATGGAGGAGCGAGCAGTGATTGCATATGGCTTATGAAAACTGAGATAACACAAGCAGAACTATGCTACCCATGACCTGGAGTTAACTACAGTGGTCTTCGTCGTGATATTGTGGTGACATTACCTGATGGTTGAACGTTCTACAATCTACTCTAATCACAATAGTCTTAGGTATATCTTCTATCAGAAGGACATGAACCTGAGACAACGTCGATGGATGGAGTTCCTCCATGACTATGACTTTGAGAAAGTATATACTACTAGGAATGGGAATGTGTTAGTCGATGCACTTTGCAGGAGGACATTCCTACAATTGCAGAGTGAGGCGATAGATCAGCTAGTCGCGATGATGATATCCTTCATGGATAGAGATGGAGCAGTTTGCCTTCAGTGTTTTATAGTCACTCCCCAACTCCTTCATCATGATAGGGAGGCACAACTTGGGGATATTTATTTCAAGGCTCGACGTTCCTAAATATCCCCAAGATAAGAAACTGATGTATTTTCTGATTGGGGGAGGATGTTATCCTCTTTAGAGAATGTACCATGGTACCAGTGTCGTGACGAGAGGAGGTGTTGACAGAGTTTTATATGTCCCCTCTGGTGGTACATCCGGGTGTGGAAAAGATGTACCACGACCTCTAATGTCAGCACTAGTGGCCTGGGATAATGAAAATAGTAGTAGATTTTGTTTCTTGATGCCTCACTTGTCAGTAAGTGAAACCCGAGAACCAGGTTCTCGTATGCATAGCTCAGCCACTAGAGGTTCCATATAGGAAGTGGGATGGAATCTCCATGGACATTGTAATAGGTCTTCCATGTATGTCTAGGGGACATGATTCCATCCAGGTGATTGTTGACCGACACACCATGTTGGCCCACTTCCTACATATCAGAGAGCAGGGATCAGTAGAGGGCACATGATGCCTCTATTTACATAAGATTGTGCGACTCCATGGGTTTCCATAAATGGTCTTCTCTTATCGTGACACACGTTTACTTTCTTGGTTTCGGAAGGTATTACAGGAAGTGTTTGGGACTCAACTATGCTTGAGCACCACCTTTCATCCTCCCACGGATGGTCAGACAGAGAGAACCATTCAGACATTATAAGACATGCTTCGTGCTTTCATCCTAGACTTTGGTCATAGTTGGGTGGATCATGTTCCCTTGGTGGTGTTCTCATAAAATAATAGATATCACTCCACTATCGTTATGTCACCATTTGAGGCCCTATATGGATGACCATGCAGATCACCTCTAGGCTGGATAGACCCAGGGGAGTCAGGGCTTATGGGTGCAGAGTTGGTACAAGATACAACTGAGAAGGTTCAGATCATCCAGGAGTAGAGGAAGACTGCATATAGCATGTAAAAGTCTTATACTGATAGGAGACGAAGACCATTAGTGTTTCCATATGGGGACCACGTATTCTCGTGAGTCTCTCCTCAGTGGGGACTATAGAGATTTGTCCGAGGCGGCAAGTTATCACCAAGGTTATTTGGGTCATTTCTGATTCTTTGTAGGATAGGTGAGGTCGCATACCGCTTGGCACTTCCATCATAGATGGAGAGGGTTCATGACATCTTTCGCATATCCCAGCTGAGGAGATACATGCACAACCCATATCATGTCATTGAGAGTGGAGATCTGAACTTAGCCGATGGGAGAAATTTATAGAGGTTTCAGTAGAGATTGAGGATCGATAAGAGTGAGTCATTTTTGGGTGGCTGATATCTCTGGTTCACATTTTATTGTAGCATGAGAACCTCCTGGAGAGCACATGGTAGTGGGATTCTCATATTTGTGCTCAATACCACCATTTGTTTTCATAGACTATAGTGTGTCTTTCGGGGTCGAGGAGACCAAAGGTGGGTAGAATGTAAGGGGTCAGATTTTCCATGTAATGTTTTTTAATATATAGAATTACTATGAGTCTGCTAAAATTGATGGCACATGATTCTGAGGCCCAGTGCACCAAAAATTAATTTTTGAACATTATTTTATGGTAATTTCAGTAAACACATGAGAGGCATTTTCTAAATTTTGAATTAGTGCTCCGATTACAAATCTAGAGGCACCGTTGAATCTATAGTGCCTGAATTCACTTAAGGGAGACAATACTTTGACCGCAGTAAGATTATATAAAAAGATATGTTTTAAACTTTTAAAACAAATCAAATAAAATAAAATTTTTATTTTGTTTTGTTTTTAACTTATCCTCCAATGGACAAGTGGAGGTTGCACCATAGATGTGTCAAGCCATTGGATGGAATGACCCTCCAATATATGTAACAACAATGTTGGGAAAGTTAGGAAGCCTCCTAATTAATTATCCCCATTAATTCCCAATGACATTACATATTCTCCCCCTCTCCTATTTATATGGATCTTGAGGGGAGGATATGGCACGACTTCACCAAGTAGTGATGTGCTGAACGAGTACCGAGATTCCAAAATCTTCAAGGGTGGAGCCGATTCTGGTGACTAGTGACATGCGACACTAAAACCCTGAACTGAAGATTGACGTCAGAATTAGTGATATGGGCGGCTTGTTGCATGGATGATTAACAACAATACTTCCTCAATAGCATGCATTCTCCAACGATTCGAGGTAGGGGTGATGTTGATTATTTTGTTTTCCACACAACCCATTATAAAATGATTTGAACTGGCCAACTCATGGACAAGTTGATCATCTATTCAATAAATATGTGGGAGGTTCTGTTTTACTATTGGGATCAAGATTTTAATTATTTCTTGAAATTCGATTGAACAATAATTTCCTCAAACAACCCCCCCCCCAGATTTATCTCTAACACAGTGGGCGCACGCCAACAAGAATAAGGCATGAGACCCCCCTCTATTTCATTGCTTGTGATATAAAAATTTGAAGTTGCAAACAAGATGAATCAAGGACTATTGTAGTGAATTACCTGGTCCTTGGAGGCTGCAGGCGCAGACGGCGCAGAAAACGGGCCACTGGTGCTCGACTGGCGGCATGGCGAGCATCTTGCAGCCAGCGCCGGCGCCGACTGTGTGCCTGACAGATGAACCGACCACCTTCTAGGGCAGCGGTGTGGGGTGTCCCCCCTCGGAGGCTTTCACACGCTGCAATAGGGCCAGGACCGGCGATGGCCGCAACATGAGCAGGGGTCGCTTGTTCGACCGGTGACTGGAGGACAGGGTGCACACCAGCGGCGTGCCCAATGGCGAAGCCGCGGCCAGTCGGCTGCATCATTGAGGGACCTACGACGTCGTGTGATGCCGCATCAGGTGAGCCCCCACTTCTTGACCTGCTAACATATATCTGAGCCCCATCATCCCTACCCGGATGCACTGTGTCTGAGTGTCCCTGGCAGTCCGCGCCCCCAGGAAGGTGGCAGCATCGGATCGACCCCTCGAACCAACCTGAGCCCAGCGGACCGACCCGTGGCCCAGCCAGGTTGAGCTGAACCCAAAGGGCCAAGTGACCTAGGTTGGGTCATACTTGAGTTATACTAGGTCGCCTAGATCGATCCAAGATGGCCCATGCCGAATTGGTTCGGGCCGGTCCGACCAAGGCAGAACGGACCCGAACCAAGTACCGACCTATTATATCAAACAAGCCCTGTAATTTAAATTGTACATCAGTTTGATGAACCATCTATAGTTTAAGGATCCTTAGGACATTGTGGTTCATTAAATACACTCCACTAGAGTTTTAAATAATTTTTGGGTATAACCGATTTGGATCGAACACGAATCCAACCGGTCCAACTACATTAAAACACTCGTATCTTGCTAACTATGCATTTGATTGATGAGACGTTTGTGTATTTTGGACTCTCTTGGGAAGACAGATATTTTTGAACAACTTATGGTGACTTACATGGATATCAAGATGTGGAAATTGGATTGAGGATTGGTTCTCCAAAGAAGACCTTGTACGAAACCCTACAGGTGACTAAGACCTGCAGACTGTGGAAATTGGACACCTTAGGACTCGATGACTGGCCCAGTGGGAAGCAGCTCTGTGTTACCCAACAGAACTACAGTGGGATGTCGCTCTGTGTGACCTAGCATGCACACGATACTCATCAGGGATGTGTACTTCAGTTCATCCATGGTTGGAAGCAGCTCTGTGTGACCTGGGAGACCCATGGTGGGAAGCGGCTTTGTGTGACCCAGCATGCCCTCGGTAACCATCAGGGATGAGTACCGCAACAATCCATGCTTAGTGGAAAGCGGCTATATGTGACCCAGCATGCCCATGGTGGGAAGTGGCTTTGTGTGACGTGGCATGCTGATGGTACCAGTTGGGGATGAGTACCACGTCAGTCCGAGGTTAGTGGGAGGTGGCTCTATGTGACCGGAAAGGCCCAAGATGCTTATAAAAGGAGGATTTCTCCAGTAGCCAAGGTGTTCAATGATGCGATGATTCTGGTATCCTTGACCTGATGTGATACCTGGTTTGATCTAACTTGTGTTGTGTACTTTATCTTCGTGCTATACTTTCTATTTGATGTGTGCCCTTTCCTTGTGGTTTAGGGGGTCCCTACTATGTTTTCTGTTACTCACCCCCATAATGGCCATGCCCACCTGTGTGTCATGTCCCGTGCATACAATTGATGCTTCGATGAAAGACTTGGTGGTGTTGGACTAGGTGGGCCACAGTGAGTCCCGTTAGACGAGACGTACTCCCTCTTCTTCTTGTAGCAACACTTCTACAACAATCTAGTGGGGTTTTCGGTGGATGTCCATTAGAGTACTCTTGTGCTTTAATTTTTTCAGTACATTCTTTTAGGGTTTGTATTCTGGCCCTCATACATTCAGTTGTGACCATACTTCATTTTCTCTCAGTGGTATACTATCTATTTTCTTGTGAGTCGGTACATGGTTGGGTTTTCATGTGTGTATAGGTAACTGGGCAAATTCATCCCTCTTGATGGGTTATGCCTTTGGTGTTAGTCGCCTGCCCCTATACATTGGGAGGTGGGCTTGGGGTAGTCATGGCAGGGGCCCTGGGGGATGGGTCATGATAGGTCATACCAAAATGGAGTTATATCTCTTATTTGGAACAAAAAATGGAGACTCTTGATCTAATAGATAATGAACATTGACATAAGAACACTCTCAAGATAAATGTTTTTTCAAAACTGCCATATTGTGAAACCTATTATCAAACCCGAGGATGTGATGAGGAAAAATTATCCTTTGTTTTTATATCATAGAGCTGTCATTCTGATGGAGAAATTGTTAAAAATGTAATAATTTAATTTCTTTATATTTTATGATATATTTATCTTTAAAAAAATTAGTTTATTTAATTTACCAGTTTACATGCAACCCCAAGATTAATCGAACCATGGTATTCTATTGAATTACCTTTATTTATTATGGTAGCTATTACCAATACATTGAATTGGTGGATATAAATATGAAAAACTATATTGTGAAACCTCTTTTTTAAATTTATAAAATAAATTCATTTCTTATTAGGTATTTTAAAAAATAAAATAAAATAAAATAATTTATAAGTTAAAATAGATAAATTTATAAAAAAACTATTTTTATGGGCACAATGTGCCCTTACAAATTAAATAAATACAAATTGATGGATGAATTTGATGATATTTTTTTTATATATTGAATAAAATATATTAAAATTATTTTAATTATATTTATTTGTGAGTAAATGATAATATATAATGTTTTTCTATCAAAAATACATTTCTTTCAAATAGGGACTCTGTTAAATTTTATGTGTGAATATTGTTTTTAATTTACAATAGATTTATAAATTTTATTTTAATAATTTGATAGTGTTTTTGAAATCATCATTTCATAATACTCTGAGGATTAACTGTCAGAAATTTTATAAAGAGTTTGATTTTTGAGTGAATAGTGTAAAATACGTAATTTTCAATTACTCTCACATTTTGGACATTATTATGACATAATCAGGACTTAATAAATTTGAAAAGCATTATATCATAAAAATAAATTTTATGGTGTAAAAAAATATTTTCAAAAAAATATTTTTTTTAATCCTTCTTGGAATTTATAAACATTAGATTTATTTTATTTAAATTTAAAACATCAGTCCTCACATTTAATCATATGGTGGGAAGGATCCATTTGGTTTTTCCATGATAAAAAATGGTAAATCCATATTATTTATTAAATAACCATGAAAAATCTTGATTTCATTGTAAAATTATATTTACACTCTAAATGGGTATTTAATGGAAATAGTTTTTCATGCATATTGTGTTCTTATATTAAAAATTACAGTGAACCACAAAGTGAAATATAATATTATAAGATTGATTAAAAACATGGAATCACTGTGAATTTTTTTTATAATTCTATATTTTTTTGTTCATAAAATTATGTTATCGTCATAAAATGTTATGTTACCAAGATTATGGATAAAATACATTTAATTTAGTTTAACAAACAAATAATGATTAAAATATCTCAAACATTGTTATAAATATTATTGGTTGAGATTATATAAAACATGGAGCATATTATATTTTAATTTATTATTCCTTGGTGATGGTTGAAATTATTATTATATATATTACAATTAAATGTTTCAATTAATTCAAATTGTATAATTTTCTTTACTTATAAAATATAACCTACTCTTCTCATATATACACAAATTGTGGAACTCTATATCTAAATATATGCTACCAAATACCTTATTATATTCCTACGCTTCATAATAAATCTCCTTTTCTTCCCATAAAAATATCTTTTGAAGGCTTAATGTGTAATCATGAAAAAAGAGTTAATCACCTTAACTAACACTTTCATGGTTTATTTATTTTACTAATTCCTATATTTTTTATCCATAATAACATGATGAATATAGTATCATTAATATATTTATATGTTTTAGGATAAATTATAGTTTTTTTTCTCATTCCTTCCAACAAATTTATAATAAAATAATTGTTCATACATTTTCATAAAAAACGCCTCAACATAATGAAATGAATCATTTTCCATCACCATGTTTCATAGTTGGTTCTAATAGTGTATATAAGTTTTATATAAGATATTTTTGAAACATTTATTCTTATATAATTATAATATCACATCTTTATCCTTGCATTCCAATCCATTTTCAAGCGATAACATCGTTATTGCATACAAATGGACAAACTTCTCTACAAAGCATTGTGAATCATTAATCATTTCTATTTTACAAGGATAGTAATAAATTTATATTTTGTAAATAAATATGATTTAATATGATATAATAATTTTTTCATAAGTTTGGATTATCATATAATTTTTTTCGTTTCATCAATTGACATAAGAAAATTTCACCTCTTTGTATATACGAATTACCGTCTCTAAGAAGATTTGTATGCATTTTTCCACCATTGTTTTATATGAATGGTTAAAAAATAGTATATCATAAAAAATTATATAACTATTTAATTATTAATATTATATTTTTTATTAATCATTGAACAAGGTGAATGTACTATAACCATTAAACAAGTACATGCATGGAAAACAAACCCATTTTCACCTAAATAACCATTTTAATGAATATAGTATTAACAAAAGGATAATTAGATATCATAATTGAATTATCCATATAAATTTATGTTTTAATATTTTTATATAATATATATATATATAATAAATATATATTTAACATACATGATTATTAAACACCAAAAAAGAAATAGGGGACTTGTATTATGGAATTTTTTTTACAAATTCAAAAATTTCCATGATTTAAAATAAAAAACTTCAATTGAGGGAAATATTAAAATTCTTAATCAAAAAAATATATATATTTTCTTTTCGTCTAGATGTTAAAAAAACAGTATGTATTGTAATATTTTCCTATAAAAAATAAATTTTTCAAAAAAATTAATAAAACTGAAATTATTTCCTCTTCAGAAGACAAAATTTTCCATCCATTTCGATGCACTTCATAATTGTTTTATTGATGTTTCTACCTAAACATGAATTTTTTTTAAAAATGTATATTTTTACTAAATTTTAATTTATATAAAATTATTTTAAATTATTTTTATCTATAGAATGTGTTCAAAAAATTAATTTTGAATTTTTACAAAAAATATGAAAAGAATATTCTCTTTTAATATATATAGTGTTAATAAATTTTATAAATATATTGACACATATTTTTTTTAAGATTACATTACATGTTTAAATGGTTATTTCAAAATGAAATCATTTTTTCAATATTTTTTAATTTTTCATTTGATATTTTTATCAACTTTCAATTAAAGGATTGAATGTAATTATTAAGGTCTGTTTTCATCATTTCTAATATAATTTGTGAATGTTATATTTTATTTTAGATTTGATCTTGTGAGGCCATAAATTTTTATATATGAATTATTATGGAAACAATATTATAATGATCAAATGAAATTGATTTCATTCTCATTCGTAAATTATGTCAAAATTAGAAATTTGATGGTCTTATGATAACATCCAGTATCTTTATATAGATATATTTTGATTCTATGATTATGTTTTATTTCTGAAACATGTTTATTATCCATGGGATATGTTTTAATTATATAATTATTGTTTTTCGATATCATGGAATACATATATGTATTTTTCATTATGTGATCGGTGGTCCTAGAATTATATATCCCTATATTGAATTGTCAAATGATTTATAACTCACGAGATGATAAGGATTGGAATGGAGAGTTAAGCTAGTTTAGTAAGGGGCTATGTCCACTATGATAGTATTGGTTTTTACCCTTTAATAATGAAATTTTTGAATTGGTAGGGGACCCAATCTACTATGATAGCATTGGCCATGATCCTTGACATAAAATGATTTTATACGATTATGTGTATACCCTATTAATATGTACTATACCTATAATATGTGATCATGGATCATTATAGATTATTGATGATTCCACACCCTTATGTATTATGTCTTTTTTTATGTAAAATAATTATTCCCAGACTCTTGATTATGATCACTGAGAAAAAGAATATGTTTTTATTAAGTTATGATAATTTTCACATACCCTTATGTTTATGATAAGTTATGATCATTTGTTTATATATCTTATGTTTAACCTTCAGGGTCATCTAAGTTTAACATTTCATATTATTATATTTCCCAAGATTATAATGAATGGTATTGAATATGAAATTTTTATGAAGGGTAATATGATCAAAGAACCTTGTGGTTGATAATGAGGACATTTCATGAAATCTGATAATTATGTACCCTGTATCAAAAATCCCTAAACCAATATATTAATTTGTAATTTATTGCTGGGAATTTTAATATATATTCATCTAACATTATTCATTATTATTATATTTTACACTTGGGATTCCTCAGTGATCATGTCTCATAAATATTTTATCCATAGAAACCCAAATTCTCTATGATCATGATTGATAATAATTTATGATACTTATTTCCACAATAGTAAATAACCCTAACTACTTCGCCCAGTGTCATAGTGTCGTTGAGAGTGGTGTGACGACTATATCAACAATAATAATTTCCATTGGGTCGTTCAACTGTGTTTGTTGGAAATGAACTAGAAGCGATGTACTCCATGGTATATAGATAAATACCTATGGAATGCCTCATCCTATAAGAACAACCAAGGTAATGAAAAATCTTTTTATACTAATTTTCTCATCTCTAAATCCATGGAAACCTAAAAAAACTATAAAATGGCTCACATGGAGGAAGGGCCACTTTATTATGACAACTCTCCATTCTAGGATAGTTTTTAAATATATAAAAACTCATAAGTAGGAGCGTTTTCTTTATTATCACAATCCAAAATTCATGGTGTGTTTGTTATTTGTTATAATTTACCACCACCATGGTGTCCTATATTTCAATCATATCAGGTGAAAATTTTGATAATAAATAGTCTTATATAACTGAGGAAAATCCCATACCATTTATGCTACCTAAATGAATAAAATATCACTTTTGGAATTCATTATCCTTGGGACTCCTATTTCGCAACAATTTAATATCCCAAAATTGTTCAATTTACTAAAAAAAATTCATATCCTCATGATTATTATATATTTTGGGGAGTTTCTATGATGACACATGAAACCTTCTCAACCATTACCCATCACACACCCTCACAGTGGTAACTATAATACTATCACCCACTAAGTCCCCTCTATTTTATGTCATAATCACACTAATAGGTAGTACATAAGACACATATCGTCCTAGTCCAAAATATAGTTATCAAGGATATATGAAATCTCAATTAAATAATTTATTTTAAGAAACAATAGTTTTAAACATTTAATTCATTTAAATTACCTTTCATTGTGTTATAATATATTAGGGAAAAACTCAGAAACCATGGCCTCATCCATTAGCATATTTGATATAGATATAGTATGCAATGTAATTATTAGACGTTCCATCCATGCAGCTCAACCATTTTCAACTATTTGAATTAATTAAAATATTTTTATTTTTTTAAAAAATCAATTAAGAATCTTATGACGCAATTAATTAAATTTAATAACATTGATAACCTGAATGGGGTTAGAACACTCCATGTTCCATATAAACAAGAATAAAACCCATAAGAGAAAGTACCAGAGACCACATAACATAATTAAATCCTCTGTCTTTATTAATTTTAGTTCTTGGATATTCTACATGGGCATCTGGAGTGTCACCCAAGCCGTTACCCATTCCACCGACCTTGGAAACTCACCCCAGGAGATAATTAAATATAAATAATACATTATAATTAATTATTGAATTTTTAATTAATTAATCCTTTCAATATAATATAGATGTATTACCTTAAAAGTCAGTGGGAAACCCCATAATGATGGTACTATGTCTATTACACTATAGGAGGTCAATATTAGACCCCTAGTATCCACATAGGACAAATACATAGACACATGAACAAATTTTAGAATAAATGTAATTTAATATTGAATGGAAAACTATTAAAATCAAATAATATTTTGGGTGTTCATTTAAATAATGAGTTATGAAAATCTCATTGAATTATATGGAACTGTGTAGAAATGACCGGTATAAATCTTAGAATATTAAATCTATTCCAGAATTAACGAAACCTAATTTATAGAGAAAAACACGATATAATTTAGTGGTGTTAAGTAACTTTTTCATATTGATGAGGAAAATTGTGGAATCATCAATATGGGACACCCTTTCTCTAGGTAGATTTAAATCCTTCAAATACACATATTTTCCAACTATAATATGGTGGAATAAAAATAAATTACCTAAACTATGTAACATAAAAAAAAATAAGAACAGGGGGAATATGGATAAAGATCAATGTGGGTGATTATTTCCTAAAACACTGAATAATAGAACATTAAATCATCCCAAAAGGAGGATCCAAGGAGGAAGACATGAGGGTAATCTTTATCTCATGCATGTATGGGGGGAAGAAAACGGGGGACCCCTTTTTATTTTTTAATACGGATGAAATGATAAAATCAAATTCTAGTGAGCCCAATGGTTTGGGAGGATGGTTATCTAAAACATAGACTATTAGTTTGGTAAGAACTATCCATGTCCAGTCCTATCACATAGTTGGGTTAGACAGTTTACCAAACCTTGTACCCTCCATTCTCTAATCCCCATGTTGAAACCATGTATGATTTTTCACCCTATAATTTTCACAGTTTCTTCAAAAATTCTCTATAAATAATATCTTTTTAAAAAGAAATTGAAACCTATAACACCCAGGGTGTTGTATAGTTTCATATGACTAGTATAATTTATACCATGAACTATAGAAAAAAAATCCTCCAATAACCCCTAAAACGTAACCTGAAGCTCCAAATGCATTCTTGAGCATCTGATGCACCCCTTGAGAAAAAAATACTTATCCAAAAACATCATTTTGTAATGCATGAACTCTTGTATTCTTGATCTGAATCATTATTCTCAAAATATACTTTCCAAAATGTTTTGAAAAATTCAAACTTATTCTTGAAACTCTATACATTTATTGAAATGGGTTTCCAAAAACTATCAAATATTATATATCATTTCATTTATAATCCAAAGTGGAAATCCAATTGAGTCTCCTAACACACGTCTATCATGAAATCTCATTCAATGTAAGTGTTCTATCCCCAATATCCAAATTCTATCTCAATGTAAATAATTTAAAAATAGATTCTAGAATTGAAAAACATGATCTTCCCCTCAAAATTATCCCCTAAACAAGTAGATCGTATACTCTCATTCATGTATGACCAAAGACTCCCATTGTCTCTTCATCATATTGTAAACCTAGATCTTGGTGCACTCCTCTATAGATTATAAAAAATCGTTTAAACTCTGAGTTATAGTACACTCCACCATTAGAATTTCCTATTAAAATAGGATATCAATTTTATAATAAAACATTTTATGTGGTTTCTAATACAAACACCCTGAACCAAATTGGATATCCTAATCTATAATTGTTAAAACTTCTTATTCCCTTTTCTGAACCCAATCAACAACTCTCTTCAATTCTCACATAATCTATAATATATAGTTCATAATCAGAGACATTAATTAATCCACAAACACCACATTCAAACAAGAAATGATACTCCATGCACATTTTCCATCCCATTTTATATAATTATACAAAGCAAATTATTTATACCACATATAGTGGAATTCCCTAAAAAAACTAAGCTGTATTGAATGAACATCTAACGGCGAACTGGATCATGGAGGATTAAATCCCTTAGATTCCTATGATCATCCAAAAACATTCACCATGTCCAACTCCCAACTCAAGGTAAAATTACTCATCTAAAACACCAAAATGGAAAAAACTATCATGCCGCCACCTGAGAATCGATTACTTTCTAATCTTAAAAATCCGTATTTTCTTAAAAAATATTGAACTCAATTCCCAGAATGGACTCCATCACAATTACATCCAAACACACACATGAAATTATCAAAGAAATATCAATGAATTTGATTCGATTTACTTACTAACAGTCCAAATCTGAACACGAAATCTGATTAACAAGTCACATGAAACCATAACCCTGCCCAATATGGGTTGTATCACCCATGAATAATAGCATGATCTATACTATATGTGTGTCCTAATCATTACTCTACAAGGTCTCTAACATGATACCCAAACCGTGTATCCCATAAATCATTGAAAAATTTGGTCAAACCGAACTAAACTACCTCAAACACCAATAATTTAAATGAACACTAATTCACCACATGTTCCTAGCTCATCAAAACGTTACTTTCATCACATTGCAGAACCTTGTTTGAAATTAGGTATATACGATCCTATAACCAATGGTTTACTCCCCACTATCTATATACATATTAGGATTACCTTTGAGCTCATCCTCTTCATGTAATTAAATCAGAGAGTGAATGTGTCTCATCCTGAGCCACACTCACCAATGTAAATCCTAAATACCTTACTGATCCTGAAATCATCATCATTTTAATAGAAATTTTGAAACAAACTTCAAAATTCCGATGATACTTGGACCAAAATAAACCCATAATAATAACTTATTCTTGGAAGGCACATGATCATCACTGATTAGGAACAAATCAAGAACAGTGTGTAACTTTTTCATGAAACCTAAATTTGATTGAAATCTAAGGGTCGCACCATCCAGTTGTAACAAATAACAAAACCCAATTCATATATTCCTAAGGTTAAAAGTTATAAACCATCAATGATGGACTAACCACTTATGATTCTCCACATTCATGGAAATCTTATCCATCAAGAGTACAATAGATGTTCATCTTCCAATCTGTTAAAATAATCTTCCCTATTTATAACACATGATCATCAATGAACTTGATCTTTCTTACATTAATATATACAGAAACACATTCTTGTACCACATATATTAAAATCACCTTAAAATAATATTTTGAGGCATATAAATGATCATTCATATTAATACCAAACATAAACTACACATCTTTCATTAATGGTTCTTTTCCTAAAAAACCCTTGACATTATCACAATTCCTATCTAAAAAACCTCTATAGGTATTCACACATTTTTGAACTAGTTAATAATAAAAACATTCCTCATATTCCTACACCACATGAAAAAATGTACTCAATAAAATTCCATGGCTAAACCACATACAAAACAACACCTCTCATGCATCAATCTCAAACACGAGCATTTACCCATTCTCCCTACCACTAAGGGATGGATATGTTTAGGATAACCCCTTTCATGAGTCGCCATTATGAAATACTAACGTCCACCTTTCTATAACTGATATAATATTTTAAATTACATGTCTCAAACTCAACGAATACAAAGTCACATCTAACTGTCACTAGGGTACCGAACAATGACCCTAAATAATATCTCTCCCTTAGGTCAGAACACATAAATCATTTTCTATGTAACCACTTCAAACATCACTAGCACTACCTGTATGATTTTGTGTCCAAGAAAAATATAGTTGTACTTTTATTACATGGAAAATTAATGTACTTAAATATTAAACTCATTATCACATATTTTCCATTGTTCTAAATGAATATCATGTAATAATGTCCTAGATTATTTGTTGTACTGATAAGGTCATTGCAGTGCCCCGTTATGATTAGAACCTTGAAATTATATAAAAATATTATTAAGTATAATTCTATGGTGGAATGATATACTATTATGGGACACATAGAATGAAAAAAATATGTGTGAGTACTCATAAACAGAAGATACATCCTCTTATGAAGTACACACTTGGAAATATCAATGACAGTAGATTATGAGAATAGAGACGCCAGTAGGAATTTTCATGTTTTGGTTTCATCAGATATTTCTATCTATGATCATGTGTAATGATCCTTAGTCTTTAATATTACAATTAATATGTGTCAAGACTCGCACACTTTTATTTACTGACAAAAACAGTCACGCAGACAACTGGCGAGATGTAGGGTTCATTGGGTGCATCATGAGTGGCATGTTATTAATGAATAAGTTGAGGAAGGATGTGTTCCTTCCATTTATGGATGTTGATATCTCAACCCTTTGATTTAAATAGAACCATCACATGAAATTCCATTTCCATTTTTTAATGATGAGTTTATTTTCAGTAGTCAATGAATGAAAAATCAAGCATAAATGTGGATGATGCTATCACGAACCTACATAATGAGATATTGTGATAAAGGGATTACATTACCCATTGAGCATTAGTAGGAGGATGTCGTTGTTGTGACATTAATTTATTTATCTTGGTTTCCTTGACCCATTTCCAGAGAGTACTCTTGGACATTATGCAATCCTCCCTAATGCCAAAGATAAGGAATTCTAGAGGGTCACAGACTAAGTGTTAATGGTGGTCTCAATTAAATTCAATTTGAATATAATTAAAAAATATTATTCTCAAGTTAATGGAATAATTTTATTCAAGTAAAAATTACTGCATAAAATAAATAAATATTTATTCACCAGATTTTGGGTAAAATTTATTTATTTATTTTATTAAACACTTAATAAATATTTATTCACTAGTTTGTAAATAAGATATTTATTTAAGTGAATAAATTATTTATTTATTTATTCAGTTGTTCAATAAATGGATGTATAGTTCGAGTGGACCAAGGCCGATCTTTTAGTAAAATAAATAATTTCAATATTATAAATAATTATTTAACGAGTTGAACATATTAAAATAATGTTTCTATTATTTTTTAACTCGAAATTTTATTTATAATTTAGTTTTCCACAAGATGGTGCACCATAAATAATGACATGGTATTAATATTAATAATATAGGTTTTCACTAAGGGTATGAATTTATTTAATTTCTATTATGCAATTAAATATTGTAACTGAAGCCCAATGAAAATAAATAGACACATACATCTATTTTCCAAAGTAGCAAACCACACACCAGTTGAATTCAGAATTTTTGAGATAAAAAATTTCTCTCTCGAATCCTCTTCCCACCACTCTCAAGAAATAGAGACAATCTTCAATACTAAAGAACAAGAGATCAAGAACGACAAAAAAGAGGCGCTCACTTCATTGTGCTAGCACCTGGAGAATGAGAGGTGTCGATCAGAGGCCATCAGAGCACATTTGGATCACCGCTTGAGGGATTCTAGTTTGGATCCTTACATGCACAACGAGATAATCTTAAAGGGTCATTATGGATGATCATCATCATCAATGAAGAAAATACTAAAGATCCATGTATTATTTTCATTATGAAATTAATTAAATTAATTATAAATATGACATGAATGTTCTTCTATAATGGTTTTAAGCCTCTTTCGGTCTTTTTCTAAATATTTGATTATATTTTGTGGAAACTACTTTTCGTTGTCATATTGATACCGAAAAAATCATTTATCATGTTAAAAATCAATGTTGGGTGTTAACCCAACCACACTTCCACTGCACCTAGAACTATCAAGTTGTATAAGATAGGTTGCATCATAGTTTATAATTTTTTAAATATTTCATGATGACTTACACAATTAATAATTCAGTTGTTTTAATTCATGTTTATCATTCGGAAAATCTAATTAGCGTGATCTATTCCACCTCTTTTGTTTCTCATTCACCATACAAAAACAACCTTTTCTTTTCATTTTTATTAATATAAAATAGAGTATCTCATCTGGAGGTTTCAAAGCATCCTTCTCATAAAACACCAAAACACATGGCATGCATTCGAGAGTACATGTCATGTATTCAAGATTCAATGCATCAGACCGGTCAGCCAATCCAAGCTTTGTGTTAGAGTTTTCTATGTCTTAAATGACTCTCGTTGTTGATAAAGAACATGTGGAACATGATTTCAGGATTACATGTCATGTATTCTACTGGACACATCTTGTATTCCCTTCGAGTTAGGGTTGGTATGTGTACACCATACACTGATTTCCTAGCTGGAAACCGTGTAATGCGGATACTACTTGGTGTGTGACCCACTAAAAACGCCATGTAATCTGAAGACTTACAATATACAGTCACACAGAATTTCTTCATGCATGTACTTTGGATGGATGGTGGAAAATAGTACACGTTGTTTAGTTAGAACTACAAGCTGTGTACAAATCCAAATTACGCATATTTATTATAATTTATTATTATATTATACAACCCTTGAGATGTTTACCATCATACGGGCATAAAGATGAGGAACAACACATGATATGTGGTATATATATATATATGATTTTAATTTAACATCTATAGAATGTTCATTTCTACTCATTCGGTAGTTATGAATAGGAATGCATCAGGTAGCCGCCAAAGTACAAGTTACGTACAAAGATAATTTTAAATGAATTTATTTTATTAAAATTATGATGGATGATAATCTCAAGGAAATTCATAAATGGGGTTTAAGAAAAAAGGATTGATTAATTAAAGATGATAATTATTTGATTCGAGTGTGATTTATCATAAACAAGAACAATTAAACAATTGAATGCTAGTTTTATTTATTTTAAACCTAGTTTTATGTATTGATGATCAAGAGCTAGACCACAACTTATGTATGTGAATTCCTTATATTAATTTATTTATTTAAATTAATTTTTTTCATGTGAGCGATCTCTCTTTATTAATATGTAGGACATATGTTCCCATGGTTTCTTTTATGTAATCCACCCTTTTACCCCTCACATAAATGTGAGTTTAATAGAATTTATAATGGATGGAAATACTAATCTAGAGGAGGAGGTTGATGTGTGAGCTGAGACTAAATCAATCCCATGAGATACAGAGGTGGACAGGTGGAAATCTATAAACATGAACCAAAAAGGTTCAAGGTGTTTCTCACCTAGGTCATGGTTAGTTTATCAACTGCATGATAAACTAACCATTATAAAATCACATGATCATTCCATTTTCATTATTTTATTTACGTCAGATGCAAGGTTTATCATTATGGATTCATTTTCATGACCACATAATTAATGAATTAAACTATCATACAAGATGGAATTAAAATAAACTAAGATTATGAAAAAATATTATCAAAACATGGTTAATCACATAATTAAGTTCCACTTAATATGAAAAATCATGTCACAATGATAATATGAAATTCAATGTTAAGAGATAAAAATAACTCAAATAAAATATTAAGTTAGACCAAGCCTTCTATTAGTTGATTAAGGGAAAACTCAGTAAAACAATGTGATTTACCGAGCCTTGTTGGGACACCTACATTTAAAAGGATGCCCTTATGAAAGGTTTTTGGCTGACTTAACCATATTACATCATGAGGAGTATCCCTTGAAAAACATGGTGTAATATTTGAGGCAAGAGTTCTAGAAATACAAAGTCATGATTTCAGGATTGGGGAGTCAAATCAACAGATCAAGGAGATGTGAGCCCATAGTTGGAAAAGACTTTCCTATCTATATACCTTCCAATATCTTGAACTATACTTATTAGGGTTATAAGAAGCATAATTTGGATCCTTGGTACTATAATTTCAAAGAAACTGAACATTATGAGTTCAATGGTGGGGTACATAGGGACTTGATATAATATTTGGAGACTTAATATATTTTTTTATTAATCAAAATATGTAATCAAGAAAGTAAAAATGATCTACTATTTTAATAGTATAATAAAAATGACCAGATTGTCAATCACACAATCCCTGTGATAAATTATATATAAAGACAACATCCTTACTAGAAGTGACTTCCAGGGATGGTTTATACTCCTTTGGGTAATCATATGCCTCGAACGAAAGTCTTAAATGCTGGAGTCAGCATTACCTGACCTTCCTGCCAAAGTAGTGAGTGATGAGGATTTTCTGGTCTATCTGAATCAAATGAACGACGAGGCCGATGTTAAATATTTGATGAAATCATCATTTTTTAGTGAGATCATGAAGTCTAATGAAAACATGGATGGTTATATCATGCTCGAGAACCTCTATGGTCTTTACCAGGAGAGAGAAAGATAGGAGACATTTGAGATCTCTAACGCACTCTTTTAGAGTAAGCATAGAGAAGGTGAACCAACTTGGCCTCATGTAGTCAAGCTCATTGGCTACATTGAGATCCTAGAGGTTATAGGGTTTAATCTATGATAAGAATTGGGAATCAATCTCATTCTCACATCACACCCTCAATGCTTCTCTGACATTTTTTCCATTTTCAATATGACCAACTTTTAGGAGTCACAATCTGATATTCTTATCCTTATCTTCCATGTGGACAAAGACATGAAGCGCAAAAATCCTTCTTTCCTTAAGTTTAATAAGATGAAAGGGAAGGTGAAGTGATTTAAGCCTGAATATTTGTCATGACTTTCCATGAAAAGTAAGATCAAAGGGGAGGCAATGGAACATCAGGCTATTTGTTTTTCATGTGGCAAGAAGTGACACTAGAAGAAGAACTGCACACAACCAAAAAAGCAAGGGGAAGTTTCAGGTGAATTTATTATCAAAAGAAATCTATCTGTTTCAAAAAATTTGGTATTTGATATAGATTTCTGTTCTCACATATGTATCCAAATACAGGAACCAAGTAGATCTATGAAGATTGACCAAGGGAAGGTAGATCTATGAGTATCCAACAGAGCCTGACATGTTGTTGTAGCTATAAAAAACTACCACCACACATTTCCAACTAGGATGGTCTTGGTGTTATAGGGTTTTTATTATGTGTTTTCTAATAATAAAACCATTATATTTGATTCCATATTAGATACAAATCGATTTGTTTTCATGTTTGGATATGAATGTTGCTTCATTTATAGCGATATCATTTGTTTTTGTAGGGAACCTTTATACAAAGGTCATTACGTGTTGGATTACAAAAACCAAGTAATGGAAATAGATAACCATGATACTTCACATGACTCATACAACACCCAACTTTGGTGTCATTAAATAAGTCATGTAAATGAGAAACGATTGGAAAATTTGTATCTATATGGATATTTAGATTATTTCAACCTAAAACCACATGGCATATGAAATGCATGTTTAAAAGGAAGATAAAAAAATACCCATTTCGTGGGAAAGGTGGAAGGGAAAAAGAACTTTGTCAATTGGTTTATACTGATGTGTGTGGACCAATTCTAGTTGAAGAAAAGGGGAGGGTACTCATACTTCATAACTTTTTCTGATGATTTTAGTAGTTATTGATATATCAACATAATGAGGTATATGTTAGATTCTTTTGATAAGTTTAATGAATTCAAGAATGAAGATGGAAACCAACTTGGTATGAAGATTAAAAAATTCTGCTCAAACCGAGGTGGAGAATATCTTAACAAAGACTTCACTGATTACTTGTGGGAGTTTGGAATCATATCCCAACTCACTCCCCCATACACAACTCTATGGAAAGGTTCGAGAGAATGGAGGTATCACGCTATATTGGACATGGTGAGATTAATGATGAGTTATATGAGTCTTCTATTATACTTTTGGGGATATGTGTTACAAACTAAGGCACACATAATAAACAAAGTACCAACTAAATCGATAAGTGGTATTCCATAGGAGTTCTTGAGTGGAAAGAAATCCATTTTAACGAATTTACATTTGTGGGTAAGTGATGTCTTTTTTATGGCCTCTCCAAGTAACAAACTTTCACCAAGAGGCACAAAGTGCACCTTTATAGGATAACCCAATGAAACAATAGGATATTACCTATACAACCCCTGAAACAAAAATCTTATCGTGTCAAGACATGCCATATTCCTTGAGATGGAGCACATCACCAAAATATATAGTGGGAAAGATGTATACTTCGATGAAGTTGAGGCTCAAGCAACACAAGAGTTGGTACATTAATAGATGGTGAGTCATTATTAGTTTATAATAATGATCCTATAACCTATAAAAAAGTAGTAAGTGGCACAGATGCTTCTAAGGGGAACAAATCCATGAATACTAAAACAGATTCTAGGTACCAAAACCAAGTCTAGATTTTGGTAGATCCTATTTTTGATGTAATTCCTATTGATATAAAATGGTTATTCGATAAAAAATGGAAATTGAAGGACATTTCAGTACCAATAAAGCATGATTGGTTGCAAAAGGGTTCAAACATTGTCAAGGCATTGACTACAAAAAAACCATTTCACCAGTTGCAATGCTGAAATCCCTCAAAATTAAATTTTCCATTTCCACTTATCATGAATATGGGATTTGGAAAATGTATTAAAAAATAGCCTTCCTTAAGGGGAACCATCAAGAAGATGTTTACCTGACACAACAAGATGGTTTTATGACTCCAAATAATGCAAATAAGGCATGCAAGTCTCATAAATCCATTTATGGATTAAAGAAAGCATCCAGGTCATGGAAAATTCATTTTGATGAATCCATAATGAAATTTGGTTTTATCAATAACCAATGTGAGCCTTGTCTCTACAAAAAATTTAGTGGGAGTGCATTCATTTTCCAAATAATATATATTGATGACATATTATATATTATAAATGAGTTACGAGTCTTATATTCTGTTAAGGAATGGTTGAATCAATGCTTCTCCACAATGAACATTGGCGAGGCAGCATATGTTCTTGGGATCAAGATCCATCATGATAGACCCAATAGATTTTTGGGCCTATTTCAAAGTACATACATTGATAAGATACTCATGAGATTCATTATGGATCAATACATTAGGGGATTTTTTCAAGAATTACATGGCATTCATCTTTACATGAACATTTGTCCTTAGAAACATGAGGAAAGAAAGAAAATGGAAAGAACTCCATATGCATAAATGATTGGGTTAGTCATGTATGAAATGCTATTTACTAGGCTGGATGTACCCTACGCATTGAGTACATCATGTAGATATCAATCTGACCTAGGTAACCACTATTGGATGACAGTCAAGACTATCCTAAAATATATGAGCCCTACTGAAGATATGTTCTTGGTTTATGGAGGAGATGAGGAAAAATTTGATAGATGATATGCATATTCTAGGTTCCAGACTGATCAACATGACATGAAGTCGCAAAAAGGATACATCTTCACATTGAATGGAGGTCTAATGAGCTGGAAGAGCTCAAAGTAGAGTGTGGTTGTAGATTCTACAGTAGAGTCTGAGTATATCACATCTTTTGAGGTAGAAAACAAAGTATTGTATATGTGAAGCTTCATCTTGGAGCTTGATGTTATACCTAGCAGTAAAAATCCCTTCACTTTCTATTGTGATAATACTACATTGGTGGCTCTTGCAAAGGATCCAAGGTCGCATCAGCAGACAAAGCACATAATTCAAAGGTATCATCTCTAAACCTATTTTCCCCTAAGTGGTGAAGTTTCAGTGAGCAGTATTTCTATGGAAGAAAATGTGGCATACCCCTTGAATAAGGCCTTGACTCGGCCAATGCATGATCACAATGTGAGTTCTAGTGGACTGAAATTTGTTGGAAGTTGCCTCTAGTCCAAGTGGGAGTTTGTAAGAATTGGTGTACCAGAACCAGCTGCTTCAACTTTGATTACATGGACATATAAATTGTTTAAATAATAATCATATTATTACATATTGTTCATTGTTCTTTATGATTATGATGTAATAATGTCTTGGAGAATTTTCTTCCTTGATAAGGACATGGTAGTTCACCGCTATGATGAGAACCTTGAAATTTTATAACAAAATTCATAAATATAGTTCTACAGTTTGATGTCATTCTATGATGGGACACATATCATGTAGATTGTCCGGTGTGAGTACTCATAAGCCAATGATACATTCTATCATGAAGTTCACACTTGGTAATATCCAAGAAATTAGATTATGAAAACTGACCCACTAGTAGGAATTTCACATGTTTTTGTGTCATTAGTTATTTCTATCTGTGAGTTTGTGTAATGATCCTTAGAATTTAAGATTATCATTAATCTGTGTCACAACTTTAAAACATTTATTTACTTATGAAAACCATCAGGAAGACATTTGGAAGGAATTAGGGTATGTTGGGATATTATGACACTATCATAAATCCTTCTTGATGAGATATTATGACAATGTGATTATATTACACGGTGATCGTTTGTATGGGGATGTCATTATTGCGACATTAATTTTATTCTCCTAGGATCCATGACGCATTTCTAGATAGTACACTTGGACTTTAGGCAATCCTTCCTAAGGCCAATGAGAAATAATCATAGAGGGTTACACACTGATTGTTTCTGGTGGCCTCGGTTAAATTCTATTTGAATTTAATTAATAAATATTATTCTAAAGTCAATAGAATAATTTTATTCAACATAAAATGAATGCATAAATTAAATAAATATTTAGTCAATAGATTGTGGGTACGATTTATTTATTTATTTTATTGAACATTTAATAAATATTTATTTACTATTTTTCAAATAAAATATTTATTTTAGATAATAAATTTGTTATTTATTTATTCAGATGTTCTATAAATGGAAGTCATGTTCTAGAGGTCCAAAGCCAGTCCAGTATTAAAATAACTATTTTCAAGATGATAATTAATTATTTAACTAGTTGTAAAAATTTAAAAAATGCGACTATTATTTTGTGACAAATAATTTTATTTATAATTTCGTTTTGCGTTGGTTTCCGCACTATAAATAATGATGTGGTATTATTATTAATAGCATGTGTTTTATTTAAGGATATTATTGTATTTAATTAATTTTACATAATTAAATATTGTAACTGAAGCCCCATGTTAATAAATAGACCCATACATCTATTGGTCCAGGTACCGAACCGCACACCCTGTGAATTGAGAATTGTTGAGCTAATTGATTTATATCTTGAATAATCTTCCCACCCTTTCAAGAATGAGAGATTTTCTTTAAGGATGAAGATCAAGAGATCATGAACGACTGACACAAGACACTTGCATCACTGTGCTTGCATACAGAGAAAATCCGGTGGCGATCAGAGGCCATCAGAGCATGTGTGGATCACAGCTATAGGGATTCTAAATTTTAACTTTACAAGCGCAACAAGATAATCTGGTAGCATCATTCTAAATGATCTACATCATCAATTAAGAAAATACCGAAGATCCATGTACTATTTTATTTATGAAAGTAATTAAATTAATTATAAACATGATGTGAATGATCTAATATAAAGTATTGAATCCTATTGCTTGTTTATCTAAAACATTGATTATATTCTATGCAGACTGGGGTTCATCATCCTATTGATCCTGGAATAATTAATGATCATTGAAAAAAATAATTGTTGGATGTTGACCCAACCACACTCCTCTTGTGCTCAAAACCATCACTCTCATGCCAACCCACCCATCCGAAGGTCTCCCAATATATCTAGAAACAAGTGATAAATCCACCACCCACTCTTTGAGAACCAACCAGTACTAAGAAGAAACGTATCAAATTCTCTCTGGATGATTAGATTGCATCAGACAAGAAAAATAATAGAACCAGAATCCCCATAGGAGGACCTATATCTACAGAATCATAGTCACATGGTTACGCTATATAAAACATCATACTATTGGATACTAGAATACATAAAATATTCTATTAGAAACTATATAAATAACAGATCATATATAATGGTCCCCTAAAAGGTGTTCAATAGTGATGAATTAAATGCAAGTATCAACCTAGTAGGATCATTGAACAACTTCTAAAAATAGAACTAAATCATCCCCATCATTAATTATCATCTCACCATGGGTACACATGAACATCCACATGTAGAAGATATATACATATTTATCCAACATAGTATAATTTCACCAAGAAAGTATAAATGAAAATGATGTATAATCTATGACTAAAACAATAAATATATAAACCTATACAAACCAATAATAATTATTTTATTGGAAAACCTATTAGTCATTTAAATCTAAATGTACTGAGAATGATGTTTTTAAGAACCTATTTCATCCAAAATGAATACCTAAAATCTATTAATTGGATTATTTATAACAATACAAGAGTGAAATATACAAGAATATTCCATCAATCCCAAACATTATGCACTTCAAATGAGGTGAAACTAGTAAACTATAAAATAAAAAGTCAAAAACATGAATCACATCCTTGGTAACCTATATTTTCCATCAAAAACGGATTTTAAGATGTACTATCTTGAGGTAATCAGAAGCCCTCACACAATCCTATTTCTCATGTGTACATAAACAAAATGTTTTGAGAAAAAGTAGATGTGGCACTACTTTGTATCCTCCCATCCTGAATCACTATGAATAGTATCTGAACCTATTGTTCAATGTGGCCTCGGGAACTACTCCACATATTCAATATGCTTCAAACTAGTAGAAGTGATCTTACCTAGTGTAATGTGTAGAATATAACCTTGTATCAAGAGAAAAAATGACAATGAAAATAAAAAATTCAGCATGAATATTAATAAAGAATAATTTTATTTCTAATTTATCAAACATTCCAACCAATAACTATAATGATGTGTGGGAATACCATCAAATAATATTTACCATATTCCAAATAGTTCACATATACAAATAATAGATACTGATAAATATTGAAAAATGATCATTATATTTCTGCGCCATACCTTATCCCATTCATGAGACATCATCAAATATAACTGGCTTAATGATTTAAAATATGGGGCCTTATCCCAACATCATCCTATGATAAGTGAAATATTCTTAGAATCCCAAGATCTATAACTACCTATGTAGGGTGTTAGTATATAACTTAGTAACGAGACTCTAATATAGTATTTTACAAAGAGAGTAAATCTAGTGATGCATGTATACAGCATGATCAAAAAAAATAAATAGACTAAAACCATTAATAAGAAGCATAGTCATCACTTAGGAACAATAGTTACACCTAATGATAGTTATACCAACATAATACTATTCTAGATTCTACTATGAACATTTCCTAATCATTCCAATGATAGTAATCCAACTGTTTCCCTCTATGGAAAATAATCACTTCCAATCCTTGGGATTTATTCCTATATTGACCATATCTACATTAGAGAGTGAGTGAGTGTCTCTATGAACATTATCATGATATTTCATACTATAATAATATTACAAAGTTCATTTCACTCTGTTATATAGGTAATTACCTGATGGAATTATCTACCAATGTATATAGATAGACATCTAGAATTCATCAACCTTGTTTATAGAAGTTATTGTCTCCAAAATCCTGGGTAACCACACTAGTTTTATCAACGAACCCCATCTAAGGGTAATTCTCTTGATTATCACAAATCTCCCAACCTTGAATGATTGGTTTAGTTCAAAAAATTCCCTACTCTGATAATTTTCATAATAATCATCAACCGATATATAAGGGTTTTTTTAATTTATATATATTCAATACCCAATGTGTTTTTTTGATACAATAATATCATAAGAAATAATAAACAAATAAAAAACCCCATAACCATATGGAATTAATGTCCTCGAGTCTTCTATGAAAATAAGTAACAATAACCATGGGAATCACATTCCATTGGCATCCAATATTACTACCATTTACCATCAAAACACTATTTAATTTATTAAACATATAGAATACAATCTCGGTCATTTCAAGTTTACTCTAGGTTCTATCATTGAATGAGAAACCATCTATACCCATTACCCATCAAACACCCATACTGAGTTCATTATAATATTAGCACCCACTGGGGTCCACTAGTTTCAGTCATCATCATAATAAGTGTTGACACATTTCCAACCTCTTTCTCCTTGACCCACTAATATTCCAAAGACAATAATTCATCTCAATTCAATAAATTCTATCCTTGGATAACATACTCAAATAATTAATTCATTTAATTTACACCCCTCACAAGGTTTCTTTCTATCAAGTGAATATCTAATTACTATATTCTCATCGATCGATACCTGATACATCTTTCTAGTTCAAAAGGTCCATAGTGAGCATGGACCTGATCATCTCAATAATTTCCATGAAATTTAAATTGGTAAAAGATATTAACATATTAAAAGAATGAAATTATTAATTTAATTGAGAAACTAATTTAATTGAAACTTATCAATCAACTCAACGGTGATACCACATCCCACATAACATATAACCAAGAAGCAAAAAATATAGTATTGGGTAAAAATGATCACCTACACTAATTGAAGTATTTTTCCTTATTCATTACCCCACCAAATAGTTGTTATATAGCTCATAATGATTCTCCCAAGACCTTCAGTTTTCTACCAGCCATCAAGATTTATCCTAAGGAACCATCTCAAAAAAAATATCCAGAATAATTATTTTTTAACTAATTATTTAGTAATAAATTTGATTTAAATTTGGAATAGTCACTAAAAACTCACAAGGAAGATTCTTAATGTCATAAATTTAACAAAATTATAGAATTATATCAATATTAAACTCATATATGTAACCACATTGAAATAAAAAAAATTATAATTGACTACATAAGAATATAAATGTAATTTTAAATAAAATCCATGAAAAAAATCCAATGATGATGTACCTTTATCATGTATCTATGTAATGGTGTACACATGGAATAATGGGATTCCTTATACAAATGCTGAGAAAAAAAATCAAACATTAAGTGTCGATTCCACAATTGAATTAACATATTTTTAAATTAAAAACATAAAGTAATGGTAGGCCTCTTATACCTCCATGAGTTTAATGGTAAACAACAATGAGGCATGGAAATGGAAAAACCTATCGATAAGAATATTTAAGTACTTAAAAAACTCTTCCAATTACTACATGCTTCACTAGAATAAAAATAAACTATGTTAAACTGGGAACTATTAATCAAATAAGAATAGCGTGAATGAATGATGGAGGTTAAAAAGGTAAATCTAACCTCAATGGATGATGGATTTCGCCAAAAAAACATCCCAAAATGAGTTAAATCAATAGTGTTAGAGGTATAGGGGATCACTAGAACATCAATATGCTTGTGGGAGAGAAATAGGGTCTGTATCTTTTAATTTTCAAAGGTGAAAATGTTAATAATCCATTTACACAGACACAAATGTTTTTTCTGCACATTATCTAAAAAATTTCTGAAATGTTTTTTATGTACTCTTCATGTACAGTCCTAACTCATATTTCAGTAATTTTATTTAACAAATAATGCACCATACATGAATATTGACACATTATTGTTCTACATAATATTTCCAAATCTCTTTAAAAAGATTCACCAACTATTAACTAAGGCCAATTTAAAAAACCAATCCACATGGTGCACCCTATAATCAACAGTGTTTCCTCATTCATTATTTAATAACTATGAATAACATAAAATTATCATTTAATAAGTAACTGGAAAACTCCAAAAAAAAGGTGTTTCCCAATTTTTCTATTATCATACACACCAAATCATGTTACCTCTTCAAAATCCCCCAATAAATCCCAAAACATATCTTGAATTACTCAAGGCCCACTTGACAATATGAGGAACCTCTCGGGCTAAAAAATTTATCCAAAAACATCATATTGAGAAGGCATAAAATATCATAATATCTTTATGAATATTATTTTTCAAAAATAAAGATCCTCAATATTTTCATAATATCATAAATCATACTACAAATCATGACATGTAATATTATTGGATTTTACAACCACCCCAATATAACACATATCACCCTAATGAACCCTTTATGGACTTACAATTGCATCTCCTAACCCATGTACATAATAAATTCATAAATGACTATATTTTATCCCCAAATTGTAAACATGTTGTTAATGTAAAAATTTAAAAATAAATAGTTTAAATACCATAATATGACCCAATGCTCATATTCATTATTGAAACACCAATATATCACTCACCCTCACCTAGTTATCCTAAGACACCTAAGGTGTATTTATTTGATTGTTCAGAAATATCAGGTTTCTTCCCCCAAGAGACAAAGAAAAACGATATAAATTCATTTATATAGTAACCTATACTATTTAATTTTTCATAAAAACAAAATCCATCAATCTATTGATTCCCAATGCATCCAAAATCCATCAATAAATTCTATGGACATTGTTAAAAATAAAAATTTATATGTTCTCGAACAGTACTAACTAAAAAGGGGTAGTATAGTAGAAGTGTGGTGTCACCCCCTAGATAGAGTGGGATTCTATGAAGAATACTATTATCTAATGGTTTAGTGGATCTAATTTCTGAGTGATTTTATTAAATTAATTATGCAAATTAAATATATGAATTGAAATAGAAAAAATTAGATAGTGGAACTAGTTTCCAGGGATGGTTTTGCAAAATAATTTAATTCAAAATCACATGAAAAATAATTATATAAAATAGATACACAACCAAAAAATTATATTGATAAATTAAATGTTCATTGTCAATCCAAATACCGGAAATTAACTTTTATTGATGGTAATATGGATCAAAAAATATAAATTTAAATATGTTCTGATCACCAAAATCATAATTAAAATTATATTCAATGGGATTCAATAAATCAACTTAATCTTGTTTCTTTTAATTCATTATTAAAGATATAGGGTCAATGGTTCATTGATAGATAAAGTAGAAAATTATACACAACAAGATTCTGTTGAATAAAACCATCTTACGAGTTATTATAAATCAAGAAATTATGGTAATCACACATTTTAACATATTCTACTCTCCCCTATGTGGTTTATCTAACCATCATTGGGCGTATACTAATGAAAATAAATCCCCAAACCATAGGAGAGATGTTCACAAAAAATGGAATCAAAGAAAATACATATATTGGAATTGAACTAGAAATAATTTGAGTTTAAATTAAATAAATAAATGAAAATGAGAAAGTAACTTAGGATAAACAGTGTGTCATAACCCGGCAGCTACCTCTCGATGGTCGCACACCAATAATGCAATATAATGATTAAATCCCATTTCTTGAATTATTATTTATAATCCTCTAGGTTATCAGTTTTCTTCTCCATGTTTTTGATATGTTTTTCAATGGTAATATTGGTCAAAAGTTATAATACCTATTAGAAGATACATAAAATCCCCCATTTTTCAATTTTTTGGGTATTTACATGATTTGTAACGCTAAAAATATGTGAAATATTTGGGATTTGAATATTTCATGATTGGATGGTTTATTCTTATTTATGTCCTTTAAATTCTTCAAATAAATAATCTTCATGGCACATAAGGATATTTTACATTCTATAAAAAATTTAAGTGATAGAATCTCATTTTTGGTATGTTTCATTAGTTTTGAGCATTTTATACCTCCCATGGTCATCCAAAATCAATGGAAACCATTATTGAGTTGATTGCATGGTCTCCTTTTCTTCAATCAATCTGTGCTTAAAAAAACAATTTCTATTGTCACACCAAAATGCAATGTATCTTAGCGTGAACTATCTTTTCCTTTTGAAATTTCCATGCTTTCCATCATCTACTCCAAATTTCAATCAAACATAATAGTACACAAAAAATATATATTAGGGTAGAATATCATATAAAATAAATTAATATCCATTCAAATCACATATAAAAAACATTAACATATGAATATAAAATAGATATATCAATGAAACTATGGTGTTTTCTATTACCTATACATGGAAATTTGTAAAAATATTTATCCATTATTAGTAAAACTACACATTACGGGTTCCTAATTAAATCAATGAGTCCAAAAAAATAATAATACATAATAAGAGTGTTATTTTTAAAGAACATAACTTATCTATATATACCACTATTACATCACATCCAATGATCTACTAAATAGTGCCCCAAGCCAGTGGCTCATGTAGCCATATGTGTTCCTTCCCATATGCGAGAGGCTGCTAACTACAACTGGGGTTCGATGGTGGCATATTGGGGATAATATACCCTCATAATCAGAGGAACAAATAGTTATCAAAAGTGGATAAATGATAGGAACCATGTGAAATAACCTGCATTTCAAGATAAAATATCCATAATTCTATAATAAAAAACAAATCCAATATACTATTATATACAAAATTGGTATGTCATATATTTACGTAAAATGATAGATTATATATGGAACCATTCATCTAATATGATACTTGTTTCAAATGGTATAAAACGACAAAAATTATTATCTCCATATATCATCATGAGAAAATCTCAATCCTACACTCCCCAACTCCTAAGAATAATCAATCAAGCATCGTAAGGAAATCAATCTCTTCAGTCCATACATTCATCAATTTTTTATATGCGGTTACTCAATAGTGACCTAAATAATGTGTGAGATAAGACTCAGTAGGCCTCCACCATGAACAAGTTTTACATGTCCAGTCTCTATGTATAAGAAAAACTACTATGTAATATACAATAGTGATATTAATAACCCAAAATATGTTATACATATAATATTTATATTGTCCAGCATACCATGGTTCAGTATAAATTGTATGTCATAGTCAATTGAAATTTTTAATGAATTATAAAACATCCACTATGACCTATGTTGAGTTGTCCTTATTCAAACCCATTTGGCCAAATCCATGGTGTATACATGTACAAGGAATCCTCGATGGCCTATTCCATGTAACCATATGTAAGACACAAAAAACCATAACTAAGGAGTAGTAGTGTCCTTGTAATTTCAGGTAATTAAGATCCATGGAGTATAAATATATATGGAATACAATATAATACTTAATCTGTTGAGTAGAAATTTCCATGGAAATCAATATCGTTTTGAATTAGAAATTTCCATGGTATATAATGTAATTCTGAATTCATGGAGTGGAAATATCCATGGAATGAAATATAAACACAAACCTTTCATTGGCCAATTCAATAATTCGTTTCATAAGAATACAAAGGACATGAAAACATCCAAATCATTCACCATGTTCCTTTAAAACCATTTAATCATTCTAATACCTATAAATTCAGGACAATGATCCATAACCCCTCTCCCACTAGCCCATTAATTTCCCTACTGCTCCCACTAATATAGAAATATTACATAATAACCCAACAAGGTGATAAATCTTGTGGAATACACAAAAATTCACTTCATTAGGGACTCTAATTATGGTTGAGATCCTCTGACCTTATCATTATAATATGTGTGAACCAAACAAGGTTCCAAATATTTTATCAAAGTATTGTAGTTAATTTGGAAGAAATAATAGAAGGACCATAGTGCATAAAAATAGGAACATGATATAAAAATCCAGACATAAGTACATAATTTTATACCACCAACCGTATTCCAATGGTAAACCACTCATCCAGTATTAGCTCCTAACTTGACTCTAATGGGAAGAAAATGGAAGAATGATAAAATACCATAGAAATTTGTGTTATTGGATAGATCCAAAATAACTCTATCAATTTGATTCCAAATGACAAAATTTATAGTAATAATGAACTAACCAATGAAGATCCGACAATATTAACAACTCTTGAATATGAGGTTGCACGAAGAAAGTATACAAATTCATACATTGGGATTTAGAAACTCTCTAATGAAAGAACATGGGAGACCCCATGTATACTAGAAACAAAGAAGGTAAAGGGTCTTACTCATTTAAAATATTTATGTGAAGTATATAAATTTCTCCAAAAATCAATTCTTTCATGTTTTGGCCACATGTTTGACCAAAATTTTCACCGACCATGTTCATGCCTCAATCTCAACAAGTGGGTCACAAGGATCATTAAAATGGTTTGGGAAACAAGTTGAAAAACATCTGACATTCCACTAATGAAAAATATTGGTGGATCATGCATTCATGATCCCATGGAAGAATAGTTTCCTCAAACCATGCAAACCTCTTCTTCTATCTAAAACACTTTGCATGGGTTTACTCAAACTATACCCCAAGGGATCAAGGTTTCTACTAACCATGCATCCCAACTCGTTTATCAAAAAACATGAGAATCCGGATCTAAAAAAACCCAAACATGCCCTTTCCTCTATAGCCTAACTAGGCATTCACATTAGGTAAAAACATATGAATTATATTAAAATTCATAAGAACTGTTAATCATAGAAAGTCTCGAGATATTATGATATACCTCTCTAAAAACAACTAATCCCTTAGTTTTTATTTAGAGTGTTATAAAGAATATGAAAATATATATGTCCACGGATCATGAGCATATTCTTTTTTCCAACATGTCTTGTCCAGCACAAGACCCATATTTCATTGCAAAAAAACTTTTTGAATTGACCTTCCGCGAAGGTCTTTTGTTTTTTGATCATAGATACATACAGGATGCTTCGCAAAGAAATAATATAACTGTAACTCGTAATAATCAGGATAAAGAGTGTGATATAGTTCTAATTGATAACAACATTGATGGGATACATTAAAGATGTTGTGATTCACTTAGTACATTGAATGTAACTTCAAACAATTTCCTATGAGCCCAAATCTCTATAGAATCATGGATGTGTAGACATATCATAGTAAATTCTTACACTATCATTGAATCTGTTTGTGTCCCAACCAAATTGAGATTCATAAATACACCAAATCCCTAACTCTGATGTATCTTACATGAGATACAGTCCATGAATTTTGGTTTCTCGTTCATCTAAGTAGTACAGTGTTGATCAGCATGGCCTACAATAAAAATAATCACATGGTTCCTTCTATATAGACACATGATAGCTATTTTTGTATGATAATACATCTAGGGTTATATTAATATCTCCAATTACCTAAAAATAATTGACTCATACTTTAATTATGTCCTCCAAAACCTATATTCTTCTCTCTAATTGTCCATCGGTCTATGGGTGGTAGTCATGCTCAAAAGAAAATTTCTACCCAACATCATCGATAATATTATCCAGAATTGAGATGTAAAAAAATACCTTTTGAATAAAATTTAATGAAGAATTACATGAATTATTACATTATCATTGATATAATGTCTCAAAACATCTTTTACAAGTATTATCTCCCTATTCCAAGGGAAGTGAGAGACGTTTGAAATCCTTCCCACAATAACCCATATTTCATCACTACCATGCAGCGATATCCGCATCATAGTCAAAAAATCCATCTCAAAAACATCCCATTTAGACTCCGAAAAATTTATCTATAGTAAATTTTCATCATTTTTATAGTGTTCTGCCTTCATAGGATTATAGGTGGAGAACTCCATGAAAAAACCAACTTCCTCTCTATTCATTCCTAGACACCAATACTGGAAAGGTAAATCTCGAAACATCCTAGTTACACTTGAAGTCACTTCCCATTATAAGGAATGAAATTTCAACATTAGATCCTCATATATGTCCATTGGAACCAATTCCTTACCTTGTAATCATAGAATGATATCTTTTCCAATTATCTAACTAGGAGGAAACTCCTCAACTAGCATGCTCTTCAATAAAACTAATCCCTCAGAATATGATAGATGGCTTATTCCCCCAATATTCAGAAGAGATTAATTCACCACCATGGATGAGAAAAAATTCTATATATAACTGTATGAAAAATTTATGGGTATCATTAAGAACTGGTCCATAAACATCCACATGCTGTTGGACTTCAGAACTACTTGTATCAGAGTCCGCCTACTTAGTGCAGCATCAACTTGATTTCTTTAACATATATATATATATGCAAAACCAATATCAAAAGAATATAGGTAGTAAACCCTTTTTCATATCCTATGATTCAAATCATTTTGTGTAAATTTTTAATTGATACATTTTTTGTCAATTTATTACATAAAATTCTCTCCTTATAAATAATGAATCCAAAAGTATAAGGTGTTAAAAATATTGGTTTACTCATGATCTTTCATTTAGTAATTACTCTCATGTGGCCTTAACAATTGATACTCATACACCACAAATCACTACTCATGCATCAGAACATATCCTAGTCTAATACCAAATAGATAACTATAAACTATATAGATCTGGAACAACACTAGAAGAACTAGGACAAGCACTGAAGCCAGTATCCCTTTCATCTCAAGAAATATTTTCTCACTTGTATCCGACCATAATAACTACACACCAATCTTATTCAATCCTATAACAGGTTTTAATAAAATTTATATTTCCAATATGAAACACCTATATCTATCTTATAACCCCATTAAACTCCAAATATCAAATAAATTCTTTGGATTCTCCCAATAAACTATAACTCTCGCATTCTCTAGGTAAAATGGTACTATAGTCTCCGAGATAATATGACCATGGGAGTGAAATTTATAATACCCAAAATTATATAATGTGTGCTATTAATACACTTTTTGATATCAAGTTGTATTCAAAAATGGGTCCATAGGGTTTGTCTTGATCATGTAATATTTGAGAATACCCAAAGCTGTAATCCAAAAAAACCACAATGAATGAATCTAGGCATGGATGGGAAAACAGGTTCATCAGTGCCTTAAAAACTTTAAGAACCTTCGAATGATCCCATTACATGACTAGAAACTCATATATAATAAACCTTATATTAAAATCAGTATGAATTTTTTCTTTTAGTTGAACATTCACTAGAGGATAACCTAATATTATATCAATATTTTACGATACTCTAGCTCTACTGATCTCTTCGAAGATATCATATATCATATACATGTGATACTTATTCTAAATCATTAATTTGTTGAATTTATGGTAATCCACAAATATCCTAAGGTTTCTATTTTTTTGGAAAATTATTAAAGAAACACATGGGGGAGCACTGGGTATGATAAACCCCTTTTACTTTATGACATAAAACTATCTCTTGATCTCATATAACATATTTGAAGACAATTTATAAGGAGGAATTGATGCTAGTGAGGCCCCTAGAAAATTTCAATAGATTACTCACCATTTTTCTGAAGAGGTAAAATAGAAATGTCTTTAAGGATGACGTAACTAAAATGACCTACTACTGAAGGGAATTTATCATGTCAAATTCCTTAGCCATCCTGATAAAGGCTTGGAATATGGGATATCACACCACCCACCCCCAAGGCTCTATCATTGTTATACCCTCCAAAACATACCATCCATCCATATGAAAGAAACCCCCACCCTCTAGTGACGTGAATGTCACCCTCCATTGATTACACATGATATCAGAATGATAAGAATATAGACATCCCAACCTGATTATGTTTTTAAAACATTTCATTCCGAGGATAATGAGGTCACATACAAAGTGACACCATCCTGTCGTAAGGGTTCACCATCTTCACTAGCATACACACTCCAATAAGATTTAAAATGGATTTCCATGTGTCATAAAACCATTTGAAAATAGAACAATGAAGCTGAGGATCTTCACAAAAGATAATGATATTAACATATGTTAAGAACCTATATCATAAAAAGAATTATACTATAATAGAGTATACTAAAATAGTACACCTCATTGTATACAACCCAATTTTCTTATCCTTGGGTATAGACTATAATAAATATAACTTGCCTAACCCAAAACCCTAATAAATAGCTAGACTACACTATGAATGACCACTATGCTTTTGAAGAAGTAATGGTGTCTGGATCCCTTATCCATGAGAACCTCCTCACCCTGAACGAACAATAGTAATCTTGTTTTATACTTGTCATGGATATATAAATTTGGCTAATGAATCTAGATTCAGTGTCAACCACCCTTTATCAGACCACTAATGAAATTTTCTAAATAAAATCATTATATGGCCCGTCCTTATACATGAACATCCCTTAAATATGTCTTAATCACACTAGATCCTTGTGTTTCCTCACCTCCCACACTCTGAATATATAATAAAATTGGTATCACTCACACTCTTGCTTGTATTACCCTCACAAGAAGCCTTAAAATGATGTTTTCTACCACCTAACCTAGAACCACTATGTATAGAATCTACACTTCCCATCTCTAATATCCTAACATTCCTCTGGTTCTGCTCTATATTCAGTTTCAGATTCACTATCTCTAACATTGTATTAAAGTAAAACATATTCAACTACGATCATTCAACATGCTTGAGACCTTCCTCCCAGAATCTCTCTCCAAGAGGTTCCTTAGAAAAATATAGTGATAAAAAGAACTAAATCTATGTAAATTGAGTAAACTACTTAGTAAATTTCATCACACCCTTCTCAATATGCATAAAATAAATAGCTCCTTCATCTCTAATTGTCTCAAAAAATATGTAATCAAAAACATATAATGAAAATCCATATAAACTAGATCTTGAAGCATATCAGCTATTTTTAATCCTTTCCACCAGTTAATAGTGGCTCCCCAAATCATATATGTCATGAGATTCACTCTCATATTAGAAGGTATCTTTAGATGCTTGAAAAAGGACAAGGTAGTCACAATCCATTATAAAACAACATATGAATCACTATCGCTTTAAAATTCAGGTGTATGTTACTAATAGAACACTGGATTCATCTCTTCCATTGACATGGAATGAAGTAGGGTATCCTGAATGTTTTTTCATAAAGTGTTAGAAATCCTCACAGAACTGTTAAACCACATACATAATTGGAGAAATGATTTGTTTCAAAAGTACCACTACTGGAGGCTTTATAGAAGACCAAGCCCACCACCTCCGAATCATGGATGTCACCACCCTCCAAGTGTAATACTTGAGTATGAGATGGTTTAATATCTATACAAATTCCTATCACACACACCTTAGAATTGATTCTATAATGGAAAGCTCCATGATATAAACATTGGACTAGTTAAATAATTTTGATAACCAAGATACACCCCTCTACCTACCCTTCAATACATTACTAGAAAACTAGGAAATCCATAAAGAAAATAATAGATAGTACCAAATTCCCACTACTAATTTTGGGTTATGGTCTTGATCTTTGTTTGAAAACCTGAGTCCTCGTATACAGACTATCAAATTAAAATGGAAACTATATTTATCGGTAACCCTTCTAATTTAGAATATAATTTCTTTTATGTTAGTTCTAATTTATTTAACATTTATATTTAAAAACATCAAATTTAATAGTTCCAATAAATGTAAAATTAGGAATGGTGTCTATTTAATCACATCCATAACACATTCCCAGCCATGCGACCAAAGGTCAATGAATCTACATGACATTATTTAATTTTTAAGGTATCTACTATATCCTTTATAGGAAAACACTATTATGATTATGAAAAGAACATTATGTACCAGTTATGTTTCTCATCACCTTATTAAATGAATTATTCAAATAGTAAATATATCACTCATGGAAAAAAAATAATTCCATGTAGTCAAGAAACTCATTATAAATGGAATGACAATTTCATTGAATTTTAATCCTTTAGGTGCCAAAAATGTTGCATGATCCATCATTAATTTCCATATTGGGCTAATGACCAATTGATGTTCCTCAATTGTAGATAAAATAACATCACACCTCATGTGAATCACCCAACAGTTGAATCAAATCATCTGTAAAAGGAGAAACATTGAATAACAATTGTTATCCAAATAAATTTTGATTTCACTTTTATGTGGTTCAGCTACTCCAAAGAATAGATTATTACCAATTTCCAACACATTTATATTCTCTATTTGACTATCCAAAATATAATGGAAGAAAATGAAAATGAAATAATACATCTCGGCTACAACTTCTAAATGACCTGACCCAAGATCTACTAAGTGATTCTCCAATTCGGTGTGTATCATTTCCTCAAGAATGCCTCCCAATATGCCATTGGTTGTCAAATAGTAGTGAGGTTATTAGGTGGTACACTGGGGAGAGTATACCCCCATAATCATTGCAACACAATAGTATCACAAGTGAATAAATTTGTGAAATCATTTAATTAACAAGAAGAAGATGTTAATGCATCCATCAAACAATAATAATTAGCCAAGACATGGATGAATCATATAAAAAATTATTATGTTGTATCTATAAACTAAATAAAAATATATATTGTTATAAGAATACATAATAATACATGTTTAAATGAAAAAAATGAATAATTTGGTTATCTCCAAATAGAATCCTAAGCACGGATCTATCATGTTCTCCCTTGTACCTAATCATTTGCTATCAAGAATCCTACAATATAAAATTTCCCAAACCCCTATAAGAATCAATAATTTAGGTCTCGGTACCCAATAAAGGACAAAATGGGGTTTGATATACCACTAAGTTGTCCACCCAAAATAGATTTTTCACATTTATAATGTGTTTATATAAGGGTAAGAATTTTTCAATATAAAGCATTGTCATAAATATTCAAGAAGAAGCGATTCATGTAAAAGTGACATTTTCCAGTCTACCAAGGATCACTGGAAACAAGCTATCATATGAGAGGAATATCTGTAAAGAATGATAAAATATGAACTATTCATCTGTCGATTAATCCAGCTTAAGACCCATTGGGCTTAAACAATGGAGTTGAAGTGTCCAAAAAATCCTCAATGGCCCATGTCAGGTTATCAATCATCATACCCAATTGCCAAATCCAATGATTTCTATTTTCAATGGAATCAAAAGTAATCTGTATCTATGGACTATAAATTTCCATGGCATATAGTATAACCATGAATCCCAAGAGTAGTATTATCCCTAGAATTTGATGGTTTTTGGAATATGTAGAGTTTAAATGTCAATGATATTGAATTTAATTCATAAACTATGGAGTAGAATTGTCCATGGATATCAACATATTCACAACTATTTCATTAAACCATTCATTATCTCATTTCATAAACATAAAAAATCCATGAGTTAATACACAGTATTCCACATTTTCCATTTTGAACATTTAATAATTTTAAGATATGTAAAAACATTGAAATGATGTATAATACCTCTTATACAATCACATTTATTTAATTAAAACTCCCACTGAAATGGAGTTCTCAATAACATAGCCAAATGGAAGTAAACTCATGGGAAAAATTCTTAAATTCACATCATGGGTGATTCTAATTGATGTTGACAACCTCCAACCATCACATGGTACAATGTGGGAAAACTAATAGGGTTCCAACAATATAATCAAGTAAATTTACATAATTTAAAATTAATGCCAGAAGTCTCAGAATTAAAATAATATAAACATGATATCAACAAACAAGACTTAATGGAAAAGGTATATATCACATACCATATACCTAGTGTAGAACACTCATATAGTTTCAGCTCTTAAATCATTATAGATTTGAAAAAATAGAAGAATGATAAAATAAATTGGAAATAGTTCAAGATATCTTAAACAAAATTAAAATTTCTTATACAAATAAAAATTAAGATGTAATATAAAGGATTTATGAACCCAATTATGTGGATCATGCGAGATGAAAGACTCTCAATTCCGTGGTTTGATGGAGAAAGCACACCAAATCATGGATAATTCTTAAGAAACTCTCCAATGGAAGAAGATGGAGACCCTATGTACACTAGTAAAAAAATGTGATGAAATGGAATTATTCAATTAATATTTTAATGGATTGTTTTTAATTTGATCAAAATAAGGAATCATGGTGTGGAAGCATGGTTGGACACATAGTGTTTGACCCATATGGATTACTTAGTATAAAAAGGGGGTAACATTATATAGGGACAGGGTTTTGGAAACCATGTAAAAACTTTTTACTTTTCATCTTCTAAATGTTTTTGTGGGCTAACATGGGTGTGCGGACCTAGTGACATAGTATCCTCAAACTGTTTGGCCCTTCTCTTCTATCTAAAATTCATTACCCGGTTTAATAAAACCATACAACCTTATTCTAATGGTTTATTTGATGCATGTGGCCTATCTCTTTTCCCAAAAAGCCTAGTATTTGGGATCCAAATAAAAGTGGACACCCTCATTTCCTCCATAGCCTCTTGTGGAATTCACATTAGTACAAATAAATGAATTAAACTAAAATTTAGAAGATCTATACTTTGTCGAAAAAATTAGGATCTAACAACCACAGTCACATTTTACAAGATTCTCCTAGCATTTTTTTCTTCCTAGTATATCCAATTATTAGAAAAACCAAAATCATAAAATCCTCTAACCAACTTCCATTGAAGATTCATGGTGGTAAGAAATGATTCTCTATATATGGAAAAGATAATTATTCCATAAATATTTAAATTATCTTGTGATCATCCAAACATTCTCACCAATGCTCGTGCTTGACTCTTGGTGAGATTTCTTGGATAATATATCAACCATTCAAAACTACAATAACGGTCCATCCCATGAACTATTACATTTTAGAAACAACCCATTTCAATCATTATAAAACATCTCAAGCTTAACTGACATGCTTAAAATCCCCAACTATCACATCAAACCTCATATATGGAAGTCACCTGGAAATCCATCTAAATTTGGATCTATTTTCCAATAGGTATAGAAAATTAAAATAGGATACCTAATTTAACAGTTCAACAGAACCATGGTCCAACACACATGGGGGTTATATCATCGAAAACTAATAGAATATCCCTTCTACTAATATATCATTATAATCACCCATCATGTCAAAAACTTGATATCCTTGTCCCATATCTAGTCCACCAAAAAAAAGTTCTAATGTCCCCAAAATTCTTAGACATTATGTTTTTTTAAAAATAATATTTCACCACCTTTTTCAGACTCATTGTAATATCAGAAATCGAATCAATTAGAACCTTATTAAAATTGATCTGGACACCCTCAAATGACTCAGGATGATCTCCCTATCCTCCACCATCCACTTATAAAACTACCCTAAAGCATCGCCTTTATGTTACAACATCATATCATGCATATTGAACCCCTTAGTTGACATTCTCCAATTCTTGTCCATAACACCAAGAAACTCACGAAATCATCATCATTGTGAGGGAAACATCAGATTCCTCATCCAAATTCATAGTCCACATTTCCAGCATGAAACTCATCAGATTCAATGATCCTCAAACCACTCATGGATTTCTCTAATTGATGGCCTATTAGGCATCACATATAACAAATTAATTCTTCCCTAATTTGATCAAAATTGATGGGTGTGATGATCCTACTACGGCTAATTATAAAACCTAACACATTAAATCATTATCCACTCATCATAAAATCAAGAATAAACACCCAATAATTGACCATTATCACATTTTATGTCAGTATTATCCATCCTGACCAACCTCAACAATGTTCCTAAAAATAAATAATTTACCCATTCTGAATTATATCATAAGACCGCCCTCAAAACAAGTAATTGTACAATAAATAGATACATGTAAGTACACAGCCTTACTGAAGTTGTGAACCTAGTCATCTGACCCTATGGGTATCTTATAATACCTTCTATACCATCCCAACACACCACATTATATTACTCATATGTGTTTCTTATCAAACTAATGACATTACCTAAAGTAAAAAAAGGTAATTTTAGTGTGTGTTTTCCTCGCTCAAACACCTAGAAAAAAATCCCAAAAGATCACCCATCTTGATCACTACTCCAGGGCATGCAAGTTTATCTATGGAGTACTAATCTGGTAAGCTATCAAAAATAATTGTGAACTATATTATCCTATGTGGTGACATTTATCCCTTTAACCCTCAATTTTTTAAGGACAACACATTATACACTCCATTAAATCATAACAACCTCGTTGTGGACTAAAATACATAAACCTAGAAAGTTCCTCTTCACATTTATCTAGGCGTTGTATCTAATAACAATTTTTACTAATCAAGCTTCCTTGGGCCATGAACCTAGTCATCTATCCCCATAGGTATATTTTAATACATTGGATGAATTCCTATCACACTATATGATGTTACTCATTCGGGTCTCTTATTTGACTACTAACTATCGCCATAGGACAATATAAGTTCTTTCAGTTTGTTTTTTCATCACTCTCACACATCCCGTGAAACATGCCATAAGGTCACCCATCTTTATCACTACTCCAAGAGAAACATGCTTAACTATGATGATATAATTAGTTAGGATCTTGAATATAAAGGTGATCTTTGCGGTCATATATTGTGATATTTATCCTTTTATGCCTCTTGATTCCATGGTTGTTACACTCTCCACCCCTTTAAAGAAAAAACACTGCCATGTTTGACAGAAAATCCCAGACCCAGATAGTTCATCTATAAATCTAGATGGGTATTGAAAATAATACCATTTTTCATGACCCAACAATCCGTTGTCTATGAACCTACACATATGGCCTCATGGATATCCAATAATACCTTTGTTTCATTCCCAACACAACGCAAGATATTACTCACTAGGTACACTTATCAGACTAATTGTTTTCCCTACAGGCTCACACATGTTATTTTTGGTGTGTTTCTTCATCACTCATACACACAATAGGAAATTTACTAGAAGTTAACCAATACTAACCACTACTAATGGACCAATATGATTAAATATAGAGTTCTAATCATGTAGGCTCCTAAAAAATGTTTCACCCTCATGAAATGAGTAGTAACAAATATCATTATAAGTATTACTTTTGATGGGGTGTTACATAACATCCTTCCATGCTTATGAGGAACAAATAAAGTGTATCTTGAAACTACAAGGTTATGCATCTTAATGATTCTACCCATGAAAACTAACCTCAATACCTATCTCAATCACTCAATTTGGATTTCTAATAAGAGCGAGGGCATCATCAACATGCCATAAAAACCCCTATAAGAGAATTAAAATGGAGGGAAATTCATTCTTAATACAAAAAAAACCTTCCAGTCTTTCACAAATTGTATCAATAATCCTTAATTTATTTCCAATATCGAACAAAAAATATTATTACACCTCCCATGAATCAATCATATAAATAATATCTAGCAATACTCCCCACCTCCAAGAGAAAATTAAGTGTAGGATAATCCCTTGCATTTTTTCCCATCACATGATAATAAAAACAAAATTGTTATATAAGAATCATAATTCACAATTACAGGTCATTGACTTAATAAATCAAATGTCACATAGAAGGTCCACTAGTGTCTCACTCATATATCCTTAATATAAAATATAACATGCGTCAACATACACTAAACATCATCCATAAACCCATCTCGATTATCACTATTATTATTTTTCATACACACTCATCCATAGGTACCCTAATAAAAATATAAACACAATCTAAATATTATACCAACACTTCATCCAACCACCCTCTATGATATTTTTTTATATCACATTACTCCTTGAGTATTAGTTCCCATCAAACATGCATACACATATAACTGATGTACCCCTATGATTACATGTGTCAATATAATCACAGTCACATGGTTTAGTTATGTTGAATATCATTCCAATGTATACAAGAAAGCATAATATGGGTTTTTTGTAGTAGTATTCAACTTAACCAATATAGAAATCACACATAGGGGGTCCAAGAAGGAGACAAGAAATTCATGAATCCAAATACATGGTTAAATGCACCATTGAATCACATATAACAACATAATCAACATTATTGATGAGTGTCTCACCATAGGTCCACATAGCACATCACTAGAAGAAGAAATATACATGTCGATCCAACATAGCATAATTCCACCAAAGAACAATATGGGAAAATGATGTAAGATATGTTTTTGACATTGTTAAAAACTAAACCTCTATCATTGATTATAATAAGAACAGTGGATGGCCTATATGTCATTTGAATCCCTATGTGAAGATAATTATGCCTAGAGACCCAACTTATATCCATGAAAAAGTGCTAAAAACAAGAAATTGGTACCTTTATTATGGGGAAGGAGTAAAAAAATCATGAAACCGCAAATATAATGTAATGTTCATCACATTAGGTGAAATATTTCAACCAAAGCACTGAAAATCCCAAAATATCAAAATCATCCCTAGTACACTAGATTTGAAGTCAGAAATAATGATCACAACTCACTATCCTGGAGTACATCATATTCCCTGAAGCATTCCAAGGTCTCATTGATTTCGTATCCCAAATAAAAATAATGATACAAATAATTTTGATACATCTTTTTTATCTTCTTTGCCATATAACTATAATTATTAACTAGATTGGTGTGCCACATTACTTTTGGTGTACCTCCTTTTATTAGAGATGCTATTAAAAATGAGTGGGTTCTAATGTACTTTAGTTGGGTGAATATACACCAAAATCAGTGTATATCATTATAATGAAAATAATCCAAACATCAGTTAAAAAAATAATCCATTAATGTACACCTGAAAAATACATCCCTACAGATAACAATAATGATATCGTGGTATATAGTCATATAATAAGGATCACCATCCAGGCTCACCCCATGAAAAATAAAATATATATAAAACGAATATTAAATATCCACTATAAATTTTTTGAATAAATTTTCATAGTCACCATACTCCATTCCTGATAACATACTAAATGATCTAATATATATGGCCTCATCACAACCTATACATACTATAAGTGAAATTTTATCAAGTACCCTAGTGTGTTTCTTACCTGAGAAGGGTGTGATTACATATCACATAAGGGAACCAATATTGTCATGTGTCACATAGATATTATATTCCATGATGTTTTCAAGTGGAATACTCATCATAAATATATAAACTGTGGAAAAATATGCAACATTATTAGACCTCTAGTACTATGATGTCACCAAATGCGAGTAATATGTTCTTATACTAGTTATATGTATATCTAAGAACATATCTAAATCATTGAAATCACATTAACATAATAGATCCTCAATAATAATAATTATTATTAATTGTTGATCCTTGAGACCACATCCATAATTTACTATACCTACTATTGATAGGTTCAGAGTGTCTCTGGGAACATTGTGATGACTGTTCCATTCATAATAACAATTAGAGGGTCTTTCACCCAATATTCTTTAAATAAACTGGGGTCCCAATCCATTCCATTATAAAAATAAAATCCTTGGTAATTCTCCTTAAAAATATAAAAAATCATCGTTCTATAAATCCATGTTATCTCCCGTAGTATAATCATATACACCCTTACAGGATATGTTTTCTTTAGTCCTACAAGCCTCTCTACCATGTTATTTCTCATTAGTATCATAGAGATCTCTACTAAATGTTTTTTTATTAGATTCATAGTCCTTCGTACATGGTTTTTTTCAATTTATAAAAAATTAATTCCCCAAGGTATTTTTCGATTGCAATCATATCACATGAAATTAGAAATAATAAATAATCCAAATCACCATGTTTAAAAGTCATCCATGGGACTACTAAAAAATAAATGAACAATAGATCAATGAATCCACAATACCTTGGAATCATATATCATTTCCAATTACCATCATAAAAGATTATATTTCCTAATATTTCATATGACATCACCAACCATAAATGTTTATTCATGTTTCAAAGGTGAAACATAGAACTATATCAACTTATGACCCATCACAAAACCAAACTTGTGACTCTATAATAATACCTACCACTAGGTACATTGGTTCATTCATCATCACACTAATTGGTTACACTTATACCATCTCCTTTTTCAGGTATATCTAAAACACTCAAGGCTATAAAAAAATTCGATTAAAATTTTTCATACATGGTCCAAGATTATAAATAATATAATTCATTTTAAAAAATATTCCCCATAATATTATTATATCTCATGGAATAATTCTATAACCAATATCTTAACCATCGACAGACAAGACATTGAGCCAATGAAAAAGGTTATACTTTCCTTGGTTTATCTTCATCTCAACCATTGGTATTTAAATTGATTAGGAAAAATAGTTCCACTAATTGATATTATTCAATTTATAATTTAACATAGGAATTCATTTAATTTAAACTAATTGAACACTTCAATAGAATTGATATATTCCATGTTCCACCTAAACTAGAAGGAAACCCATAAGGGAAATAAATAGATATCTCCTACCATAATTGTATCTTTTTCCCTTATAATTCTTCCACCTAATGTTTCTACTAAGGATCATTGAACTTCCATCATTCATATACATGTTTTTCCTTCCATAAACAACAAACCTAATAACTTAAATCAATCCAAATAATCTAAAAATATTTATAATATAATTTATAACTAACAAATAAATTCAATTTTAGTTGGAATTATTTTATCTAAACTTATTGGGTATCCTAATCGCACTATAATTATGACCAAAAACCTGTAGGAGGTCTATAGAAGACTCCAAGAAGTATCTCAGGAAAAATTACTAAACACAAGAACTGATTAAATAAGAATTAAAATTTATTATTAAACAAAAAATCTCAAAAACCTAGATTATAATGTACCTTTATCAAATCATTTAATAATTGTTTATACATCGTGTTATGGGAAGCCCTGAGCTAATACCCAAACCCCTATCAACAATTCAAAAATTTACATAACAAAATTTCTAGTCAAAAAAATCAGTTTCATTATATCTCTACACCATATTGAAGAAATATTATGAATATATATCTTTATTAGACACCCTATTATAATATTTATGTCTCAAAAATATCATCCAACTCCAACTATCTCTAGGATAAATTGAATAAATCCCGGAATTGGGGAACTCCAAATTATTTTAGAGTGAAGAGGGAGATGGAGGGGAAATATTACATCAATAAAAAATGGATCACCCCTAAAATAATTTCAAATGGTAAGGTTTCTGTGTAGTATTAGGGGATAGGTTCTCATAAGCCATTTTTGTATAGGGGGTTAGAAAAGTTGGATCCCTTGTTAATTTTCACAGTACTAAATATTTAAATTCTATTTTTATTTTTTATCATATTTAATGTGATTTGATTACGAAACCATGTTCCCACCTTTTAGTAGTAAATATCCATGTACACTCCTCTAATGTGTATAGACTACATGGTTTACCAAACCATGCTCCAACAACAAAAATTGGAACTACCATGGTCTGTAACATTTTCAAAAGGATTTTCTAAAACCATGTTCTATGTCCCATGTAAAAACCAATACACATAATTCACTATATAAACAAATAATTTTCCTCTAAACCAAGTGTTAAACATATTATGGAATAATAATCATTATTAAATGAAATAGAAAACAATTTGAACTCAGGGAGCTGTATTGATTTTCCTAAATCTTTCACACTAAGAATGCACAATTGATAAAATCATATAAATATCATAAACCATAACCTAAATTTCTCATTAAATTACTAATTATTCTAAAAACCACAACATCATAAAAAATCATCCATAAAATCATCTCAGTACACTCAAACTCTCTCATTCTTTATCTAAATCATTATTCACAGAATATATATCCTATCAAATCGCTAAAAAATTCAGACATCCTCTTGAAAATTATAACACATTTTGACAAAAGAACATAAAAATAATTTCCCAAAATAACTTGACACTATTGGATATAAAAAACTCACATACTAAACCAAATTATTATATTTACCTAAATAAAGTGTTACCAACAATTCCACCCAAAATATCATTAATCCCTTTAAAATTTTATCATAAAATACATTAAAGTGTACTTATGCATTTTAAATTACAATAAACCTTAAATTTAGGAATCTTAAATTATTCTAAATTTATTATATCTCGATATATAAATGTATATGATCAATACTTTCATTGTAACCATAATAACCCAAAATAATATTCATTGAATCATTTCTAATAATAGAATCATTACAAAAAACCTTTGATAAAAACACATGTGATCCAATTTTCACCTTACATAATTATAACATCAATAATATGATCTAGTAAATTACATAATACATTCCTTTCTTCGTTTAGACATTTATTTAATTATGGAAAACATATACATACGGAGACCCATGAAATTCTATTCAAGGGACATATTTCCCTTATTCTGATATTTTTTTATTCCACAAAAATCCTTTAATATTTCCAAAAATATTTATATATGAATGATAAACATTTAAATATATACAATTAATTACACTTAATCATAAACTAGGAAAATTCATGAAAAATAATGGGTGATCTCTAAAAATCATTGAATGAATGCGTACAGTAGATTATATCATGAATACATAAGGACTAAACAATATCATAAAGAGAATTATTAAATATTATGAAGGGATAATATCACAATGGAGGAAAAAGAAATAAAAATAATAAATTTTATAATAATAATCTATTTTATAAATATAAAATGCATAATTTTTTTTTCCACATAATCAAATATTTAGAGCCTTGTGTTAAGTCATAACAAAGAAATAGGTAAGTTATGTGCCAAATAAAAAATCAAGTCTTTCTTAGGAGACCTAATACTCAACAACAGACTATCTAATATCTGGACCCACCAGTCAATTACTAATTCCAAAGAACTAATGAGATGAAATAAAGTAATAATCATTCAATACATAGTCATCATTCCGTATTAATAAGAAATGCTGTTGGAAAATTATCATTTGAAATATATTGGTTTCCCCAATACATATTCAACCTTCCTTAATAAAAAATAGTCATCCATACAAAACTATCATTCATAAAAAATTTCAATTTATCCCGTGTCATTAAATGACTTAACATTGTTTTTAATGAACCTTTATTATATTAATATTAAATGGATTGTTTAAAAAATATAGAGTAATAGGTATACATATAAGTAGATATTTGAAATCATATATAATACCTACAAGATAATTAGAAACATCGACCTGGATAGGGTAATAAATAAATCATAAATTATGGTTTTGATGTAATGGAATGTCCCGTGAAAAATGGAATGAAAAATTGGTATGAAAAATTTTAAATTATTTTGTTAGAATTTTTTAAAAAAATTAGTACAAAAATAACATTATAAATCAGTTGAAAAATAATTTTCAAAAGAGTTATATAGGAATTTCTAAACATTATTTTAAAATAATTTACCATAATGATAAATTTATAATAAATTATACAAAAATAATAAAAATTTTTTAAAGGAAGATAAAAATATTAATAGCTGATGTAAAATCCCTTTTAAACCCATTTATAAATATAATAACATGATAATTGAAAAAATTCAAAGAACAATTAGAAAATAAGTTACGTTTTAATGCCATAATTGTTTCTAAATGAAGATAAATCATGAAAGAAGGGTCATGATTTAGGAATAATTCATTGATGATGAAATGTTTTAAAAATAGCTTAATTCAACACTTTTCTTGAGTACATAAAAATGAATTGTTTGGAAACATTATAAATTTTCGGTTCAAATTTTAGAACTAAAATTAAAATTTAAGAAATAAATTAAATTTATAACTTATTTATGAATATAAAATAACATTCAAATAAAATAAGAAAAATATTGATATGGAAGATAAAGGTTCATGATAAAAAATGATAAATAATGTTGGATTGTTTTACAAATATTATCTGGTCAATTTGAGTACCAAAGTGAGATGATGTTTTATGAATAGATGAATAATAATAAATAACTATACTAAATGAAGATAAATTAATTTTAAGAGTGAATTATGATATAATTATCTTAAATAATATTCAACCATATAAAATATTGATTAAATACTATATTAAAATAAAAAAAACCTCAATGATTCGGTTACATTCAAAACAGAGGAAATAAATTTTTTGAACCTGATATGGTTCTATAAATTCACTTAAATACATAAAATATAATTTAAAAATATATTCATGATGTATTAATTGCAGTATATAAATGAATTAATACAAGAGAACATGAAACATGTATCAATGATTCAAAACTGAGACTAAGTAATTTTTGCAACTCTATAAAACATTAATCAAATCCAATTAAAATATACAACATGAAATGGAACTTTAATTACCATAATTAAAACATATATCATGATATATAATTTTAAATAGGAATTATATACACCATGTAATGGAAATACCTGCATAATTCATAATATATCTTAAAGAAGGCGGTTTGAGAAAAAAATAATACCTTAGATTCCCTCATTGTCAAATGTATTATATCCTCATATATAATATATTATTTTTAGTAATTATGAAAACTAATATCCATATACATATATATTTCTGAATATAATTTTCTAATAAATTATTTCTAACCATTTACTCATAATTCTGGTTTAAAATTTATTATTTAGTTGTTAACCATTCTGTTTCTCATTCAATTTTTAATATATTGTTTATGGTCTATAAACATTGTTCCTGGATTAATCACCACCGTAGTACTAATAATGATATATATATATATCATATTTATAAATTATATAAATTCATATAACTATTCATGTATAGTGGAGATGAAAAATAGATTCATCATTCATGAAGGTGGTCGTCCACACGTACTCATGATCTATATTTTTTTATAATTAATTAAAATTAAATAATGTAGATAATTTTTTAACATTATAGAGTCATAATAATATAATCAAAATAACATTTTTCATCAATTTATAATTATTACCATCCATGTGATGTGGTGATAAAAATGAATTACATCACCTTTTGGATGATATATTTTGTACATTCCCTCAAATAACATTCCCATTTTCTAACAGATGGGTGAGATAGAATATAAATAAGATAATAAAATATAAAAATCATAATTATTTAAAAAAATATGATAAATATATATTCATTAATATATATCTATGTTGAATCCATCTATGGTGGTGATAAGAAATAAAATGCATCATGTCATCGACACAGTAATATGTATTTATGCATGAGCGATGAATTCATTTCCAATTAGATTGAAATAGTTTAGAATACAGTTTTTCCATCAATAGAATAAAATTTTATTATAGTGAAGGAACTAATATAATTAATTTAGAATAATTATAATAGATATTATGATGTTATAATAATAAAAAACTTGAATGAATTTGACTAAGACATGTTCCATTCCCTCAGAAATATTCATTTGGATTATACCATAATACATATTAGTATTTGGTGATAAAAACACCTCTATGATGTGTATAATGGGTTTTAGAGGGAATTATGGCTATTTTGGTTTGAGATAAAGAAGATTTCCTTCTGATTAGGGGTGAGGATATTAGTTTTCTCTATATAAGTGTGTGGAGTAAAACCATTCAAAATATTAAAAACATAAAAAAAAAATATTAATATCATTGAATGTGGCCCAGGTTTAGCTTAATATCAAATTTATGATATTTTATATCCTAAATCTACTAGAAAAATCATATTTATAAAAATTATGTTGATATTTTAATCCTTATGTCTTAGTTTATAACCCCATTTAGCATGTTATCATTTACCTTAGAGAACAAATTTACCACGAAAGCAATTCATTATGAATAATAATGTATTGCACCCATTGAAATATTATAACATGATAATCCCAAATATGAAATCTATTTTGTATAGTTCGTTTCTTATAAATGATAAATATTATTTTAATATTATTTGACAAAACATAACGAAACCATTTTTTGAGAAATTCCATTTTAACCATAAAAATAATTTTATACCCAAATCATCTATAATATATGAAATAATTGGATTATTTTCAATAGAGGGATTCTTATTTTAATTCAAAACCAAACCAAAACTATATCTGATGTAATGTCCCGGATTTGGGTGCCACTCAACAGGTGCCCCGAACTTGGTTGGTCACATGACCTCAAGAACATTTCCCCAAATGCAAGAGGCTGCCGACTATAAACAAGGGCCCAGGTATGATAGTGGGGAAACTATGCCCTCATTTGTCAAAGTGTAGCGCATCAGAATAGTTAATAGCATAAAATAGGGGAACTAGTAAAAAATATAAAATTGAAATGGACAACTATAGAAAAGAGAACCGGTGGTCATATATATAAAGATGCAGCATGTCACTAATTCTATGAAAGCAGTCCGAACAGGATACACTCCAATACAATACAATACAACAGAGAGTACATGTATAGCAGAACAAAACAGAACTATAAAGACCCAAAAATTCCAAGGAATTTTTTTTCATGAATACATTGAAATTTTACGAGTCTGTGGCTTCTGACGGCACCGGATTCCAAGGCCCGGTGTGCCTGGAATCCATTTTTGAAGTTTTTTTCGGGTACATTCAGTAAAATTATGAGCGGGTTTTTCTATCATTTGACTTGGTGCACGGAATTGAAATCTGAGGACACTGATGAACTCGTAGCTTCGGTATTCGCTTAAGGGGACCCTTACCGCAGTTGCGTTTTATGCGGGTTGAATGTTTATGTTTTTGGGGATTTAGAATGAATTAATTAAAAATTGGTGTACACAATTTTACTTTGTTTTATTTTATTTACAATAGGAAGTTAAGGTTGGGGCCCACACAAACCCAAACACTTCACCACCCCTCCACTCCCCATTAATACCCCATATTTATTACATTGACAACTCCACATATTTATTATGGTGGAACCTTCCCACCTCCCTCCTCCCATAAATTGTTCCAATTATTATAATTAATATCAGTGTTAATTTACTGGAACCACTTTTGAATTAATATGAATTGCATGCCAATTCTATTAATGGGTGAGCCTCCTTATTTCTTTTGCATTGGAAAATCACTTTTGTGGAAAAAGGCTCTGGAGAGTTAAAAAGGGAGCTAATCTTTCTTCGACGAAGAACATCGTTCTTCAATGAAGAACATCCCCAGTGAAGAACGCGAATGACTTCTTCCTCGGACACACCATGACGTCAAAGGGCCTACATCACCTATGAAAACGACTCTTCCTCCCTGGATGATGGGACAACACAGTTCTTCTACGACGCCTGACTACCGCGACGCTTGTCTTCCGCGGCTCGACGACGAACGACGTCAACAACGAGGTATGGGGATTTATATATTTCATTTATGTGATTTATACCTTCGAGCATTTCATTTAATTTTCGGGTGATGATTTGAACCACTAACGTGGTGGGTACGGACGAACGAACAAGTTAGGACCCATCGCTGTATCGTTCTTGATGCACGTGATGTTGGCGATGATGAAACGAGAACATAGTGGCGATTTGGATCCTTTTCAATGGAGTTCGGATCCCGACACGACTGCAGGCGCAGACAGAAGCAATAACGGAGGGGATCCCGTGGTCGTGTGGGATCCGGGAGACAAGCGGTTCCAGCCTGGCACCGCGTTCGCGGAACCGGGGGTGGCACCCCCCCCCCCCCCACCCCCGCTCGACCAGCTGCCCGAGCCACCTCACCCATGGCCGGGCCGGGGCGGGTCACGCAGATCGGGCCGCGCTAGCCGGGCCGGGGCGCGGACAGCCGGGCTAGGCCGCACCCTCCCGGGCCAGACCCGGACCCGGGTTAGGTCGTCCTGGTTTGGGCCGACCAAGGGTGGGTTGGGCCGGGTCGGACCGGGCTCAGACCCCCCACTTCAGACATTTTTTTGGACTTTTTCCAATAACTTGTTCTATGGACCTCTGATTGTTGCACATTCAGTTGTGTAGGAATCCTTGTATTGAGACGGTCGTTTTGATATACTACACTCAAGGTTTCGGAAAATATTGGGTATGGTCGGGTCGGTTCGAACCCAAAACCAATTGGGCCCTTGGAGCGTAAACGCTTATAACTTAAGGACCGGACGTCCGATTGACATGCTGTCAACTACGTTGAATTCCTTTTGATGATAGGGTTCTTTTGGTCAGGTTGGTTTTATCTTAAAAACCAACCGGGCCCCTGGAACTGAAAAGCCAATAACTCTCAGACCGAGCGTCCGATTGACGCACCGTCTGTCGCGTTGGGTTTCTTTTGACGGGACAGAACTTCAGGATACATTAACTCTGGAATTCATGATAGTTGTTGTATTGACACCCTTGCTCGAGGAGCGGACCCTCCCATAATCGAGTGTGATGTGTGCGGGAACCCAAGAGCTGGCTGCGACTGCATCGACTACTGTACTAGAATCCTCTGTGGGTTCGACAACGACGACTATTGTACTGGAATAATCCATGGGTTTGACGGTGATGACTAGTATTCTTGTATATTCTGTCGGTCCAGCAATATTGACCTATGTACTTGTATCCTATGTGGGCCCGTCAGAGTAGCTGGTCTTGTATCCTATGTGGGTCCGACAGCTTAGATGAATCAATGACTACATCTAATCATCTTTATCATTATACGAAAAATGAGTACCTGTGTGAGGTGAGTCTTGACTTTCAATCATTGTCATTGATGTGATTGACTAACTTTCTTGTGTGGATTGGGTTTTTCTTGGGCTCGAGAGTTGGATCTGAACTCAGATTGATAACTTTGGTATATGTATGGGCATATACCTAAGTAGGGTTGGTTGTTCCTTCGTGATTGTATCGTTACTTTGTTCTTTATCCTTTGTGGATTCTGGGAGACCTTCAGGGGTTTTGGGGTCTCTACTGAGTATCGTATACTCACCCCTGCATGGGCTATGCCTGCACTATGTTGTGTAGGATGTAGACGATGGACAACACTGATCGTGGATGAGTCCTGTGGAGCCGGACGGTACCCGGAGGTGGACCACATGGCGGGACGTACACAGGGCGGACGACCGGACCCGAGGAGTCGAGGAGACCATATGTACCCACCCTTCAGGTGGGATTTCTAGAGGACAACTCAGTGGTTTCCACCTTAAATTTATTTCGTTTTACTTTCCCTTTTCAGTTATACTGTACTTTCAGTTGGGTTTGTATACAAGCTCATTTACTTTTCACCACTTACTTTTTTACTCAGTTTTACTTAGTGCTTATTTCACTTTCATACTCTGTTGTTTTTGTTTACTTATATAAAGGCGATTCCTTCCCTTTTATCAGGATTTACACCTTTGGTGCTTGTCTCTAGCCCATGGCCTATGGAAGGAAGGCTGGGGGTAGTCACAGCACGAGCCCCAAGGACGGGTCGTGACAAATTAGTATCAGAGCAGTCGGTTCTACCACAGAACTCCAGACTCTAATCATTCCTTTCAGTGAAGAAATAGTGTTAAGAGTATTGAGTGTGGTTTTAAGTCCAGGGAGTCCAGTGTTGGTGTGGTGGCCAACGTATCCATGCACCAGGACCCTGACCTCTGATTTCCGACTTAGTGCACGAAAACACTATTTGCAAGTGTGTTTCCTTTCAAAAGTTTTCTTTGTGATTAATTTGTGTCAGCTCACCAGGTATACTGTTTGACCGTCATGCACCTGTTTCTTTTCAGGATGGCCCCACTAAGGTAGCCAGCTAGGGTTCAGAGTTACGTGCGAGATGGAAGCCCACCGAGCGACAAGGCATCGGTGCATGGACCCATCATTGTGGAGGCACCCGTGGTACCACTACCCGCTGAGCCACCGATACTACCAGCCCCAGCAACAGAGAGTGCACACTGACTGAGTGAGTTTCATGAGTTTCAGCGATAGAGGCTGCTAAGGTTCCATGGAGAGACAGACCCTTAGGCAGCCGAGGATTGGCTGGAGGCTATCTTCAGAGTCTTCAAATTGGTAGGGACACCAGCCGACCTTATGGTGTTCCTTGCTGTGAGTCTCCTACACGCAGCAGCAGGTAGATGGAGGAGCATGATGCTCCAGGTCCACGAAGTGGAATCTCTACTTTGGACAGACTTCGAGAGTCTCTTACACTCAGAGTTTGTTCCAGCCACCCTTCATGCGGTGAGGATTCAGGAGTTACTACATCTGTAGCAGGAGAGCATGACAGTAGCTCAGTACTCGGCGAGGTTTATTGACCTCTCATGATACTCCATGTATATGGTACGAGAACCTTTCTTTAGTGATAGGACCTTCGATCAGGGACTTATGAATGAGAGTAGGGCTTCAAAAATTCCCCTCAGCATCCGGACGCAGGTAGGGGTGCTAGAGCGAGCCCTTTTAGTGGAGAGCATTCTCGCTGAGCAGCCACCAGCGGTGAGACCCACCGCAGGGCGACACATAGCAGAGTCTTCTGTAGCCAGTAGTAGATAGATGTCACAGTGGTCCAAGCAGACTAGGAAATCATGTGGGAAACCTCAGGATGCAGGTTTGTTTGTGCAGGGAACACGAAACATAGTCAGCCTTACGAAAAGAAGACATTGCCATGCATGCGGCGGGCATGGCAACATGGCTTGTGGTTGCCCGACCTTCCATGCAGAAGATCAGAAGACAACGGAGGGACCTCCCAGGCAGAGGCATAGGTTCGACTTTGGTGGTCCGTAGGGAGCAGGCAGATGAGGAAGAGGAGCTAGCTGAGCAGCAGGTGGTGGATGACGTTTCGAGGCTCTACCACTACCACCCTCAGAAGGTCCACCCCGACCACAGGGAGCTGTCTGGAAGAGGTAGGCTAAGCTCCAGGTAGTGGAGGCTTACGACCACATCGCACCTGAGATGATTCAAGGTACTATCTATGTCCAATCCACCATTGTTGCAGTTCTTATAGACATTGGAGCGGGTCATTATTTTATTTCCACTGCCCTTGTTCGGAGCTCCGAGATTCTGACAGAGTCGTTGGCTCGATCCTTACGGCTAGAGACTCCTACAAGAGAAGACTCGATGATTATGCACTGGTGCTGGCAGTGTGAGATTACTCTAGGAGGTGAGAGCTTAGGCTGGGATCTTTTTGTAGAGGCGTCGAGGTCTTACGACGTCATCTTAGGTATGGACTGGTTATCTACAGTCCATAACCAGATTGACAGTATTATGTGCAAAGTGCGGTGTGTCTACACGGATCGGGTAGGTTCACCTTCACCAGTGAGAAGGGATCCTCTTCAGCACAGGATAGACTTACATAGAGGAGAGGGTAGTTGATCACACATCAGTTTGCTACTCTAATCCTAGGAACATTTGATGTGCAGAGTCGGAGATTTCCTGTCGTGGTGGGTCAATATGTGGACGTTTCCCTAACGACATTCCAAGAATACCTCCTCGAAGAGAGGTAGACTTCAACATAGACCTGAACCCCAGGACAGAACCGATATCAACTCCAGCATATCGTATGGCTCTCTCCGAGCATCGTGAACTGCAGGTATAATTGGAGGACTTGCAGGGAAAAGGATTCATCCGACCTAGTGTTTCACCCTGAGCTTTTCCGATTTTTTTCGCCAAGAAGGAATATGGGAGGTTGTGATTGTGTTTCGACTATCGTCGCCCTAATCAGGTGACTGTAAGGAACAAGTACCCTCCTCTGAGGATTGACGACCTCTTCGATCAGCTCAAGGGAGCATGATGGTTCTCGAAGTTAGACCTCAGGTCAGGCTATCACCAGCTTAGAGTTTAAGATGAGGATGTGCAGAATACGACCTTCAGGTGTCAGTATGGCCACTAAGAGATCTTGGTTATGCCCTTCGGTGTGACCAATGCCCCAGAAATGTTCATGAGTCTCAGGAATAGGATCTTCCATCCTTGCCTCGATCGGTTTTTTGTATTCCTCATTGACGACATACTGATTTACTCGACCACTAAGGAGGAGCACGCCTACAACTTGTAGGTTGTTCTGGATACATTCAAGAGCACTAGTTTTATGGTAATCTCTTGAAGTTACAGTTATGGATTCGAGAGGTCCACTTCTTAGGACACGTCATCTCAGAGGTGGGAGTTGAAGTGAATCCAACAATGATCGGGGCGGTGCTTTCTTGGGAGCCACCCGGGAGTGTAACGGATGTTCGGAGTTTCCTAGGTCTAGTTGTGTACTATCGGAGGTTTTTTCCAGACTACTACATAGTTGAAGCACCGCTTAAAGCTTTGATGAAGAAGGGGAAACCCTTCGTGTGGTCAGATAGATGTCATCAGAGCTTTCAGAATGTGAGTCGGAGATTTGACTGATGCGCCCATCTTGAGGCTACCAGAGGAGGGCGTTGGGTATGTAGTTTACTCTAACGCATCAGGGACCAGACTCGGGTGTGTCCTGATGTAGGAGTGGGTAGTGATCACCTATGGTTCACGGCAGTTAAGGAAACACTTGCAGAACTATGCTACCCATGACCTGGAGTTAGCAGCAGTGGTCTTTGCCCTGAAGATGTGGCGACACTATCTTATGGGCAAGCGCTTTAAAGTCTACTCTGCCCACCAGAGTCTCAGGTACATCTTCTCGCAGAAGGACCTGAACCTAAAATAGTGGAGATGGCTCGAGTTCCTCCCGGACTATGACTTTGAGATAGTCTATACTCATGGTAAGGGTAATTTTGTGGCTGATGCTTTCAACATGAGGTTTGGCATTAAGCTACATGGAGAGGCAACGAAGAAGATAGCCTCTTTGCAAATATCCTTCATTGATAGAGATGGAGCAGCCTTTCTACAGTCTCTCGCAGTCACTCCTCCAATCCTTTAGCGGGTCAGATAGGCACAACATGGGGACATTGACTATGATACATGACGTGCTAAGATATCCCCAGGGCAAGCACCTAATGGATTTCCTGAAGGGGGGGAGCATGCCATCCTCATCAGGGGACGTACTATGGTACAAGTTGCACTGCAGGAGGAAGTGAGGAAGGAGTTTCACACTTCTCCTCTAGCAGTACATCCAGTATTGGCAAAGATGTACCAGGCCCTTAGACGACAACACTGGTGGTCGGGCATGAAGACGGTTGTAGCAGAGTTAGCTTCATGATGCCTCACTTTTTAACAAGTGAAGGTGGAGCACTAGGTACCAGCAGGCTTGGTACAACCCTTAGAGGTCCCTAAGTGGAAGTGGTATGGGATTTCCATGGATTTCGTGATGGGGCTTCCACGTACAACCAGGGGTCATGACTCTATCTGGGTCAACGTCGACCGACTCACCAAGTCAACCCACTTCCTACCGATCTGAGAGTCAGGCTCAGTTGAGAGCTTGGGATGCCTCTACATTCAGAAGATTGTACAGCTTCATGGTGTGCCATCGACTATCATCACTGATCGAGATTTTGGCTTTACTTCCCAGCTTTGAAAGGGGTTGCAGGAGTCATTTGGGATGCAGCTGCATCTGAGCTCCACCTTCCATCCTCAGACGGATTTCCAGACTGAGAGGAACATTCAGAAACTCGAGGACATGCTCTGTGCATGTGTCCATGACTTTGGTCGTAGCTGGGAGGATCAGCTACCCTTGGTGGTGTTTGCGTACAAAAATAGCTACCACTCCACCATTAGGATGGCACCGTACGAGGCGATGTATGGCCAAACTTGGAGATCGCATCTGTGTTGGAATGACCCAGGGGAGTCAGTACGTGTAGGACCAGAGACGGTGCAGTATACGATAGAGAAGGTGTTAATCATCCATGAGTGGATGAAAACGGCACAAAGAAGATATAAGTCCTATGAGGATAGGATACAGAGACCACTAGAGTTCGAGGATGGAGACCTCGTTTTCCTACGGGTCTCACCTCGACGAGGTCTACAGAGATTTTGCCGGGGTGGCATGTTATCTCCACAATTCATTAGATCTTTCCAGGTACTCAGTAGAGTAGGTGAGGTGGCTTACCGCCTGGCCCTTCCACCTCAGTTGCACCAGGTGCATGACTTCTTCCATGTATCTCAGCTGATGAGATATGTGCACAACCCGGCCAACATTATCGATCACGGGGATCGGGTCATCAATGGTGGGTCGACATTCTCGGAGGTTCTGGTGGAGATCGAGGACCGACAGGAGTGGGTCCGTTGTAGACGGTCGATTCCTCTGGTGCGCATTCACTGGCAGCACGGGAACCTTCAGTAGAGCACATGGGAGTGGGAGGCTCAGATGCGTGTTCAGTACCCCTTTTTGTTTCCCTAGTGTTTGATGTAGCTTTATGGGGACTTAAATCCCTGAGGTGGGAGTAATGTAAATACCTGGAAATTTCAAGGAATTTTTTTTTCTTAAATACTTTGAAATTTTATGAGTTTTTGGCTTCTAACAACACCTGATTCCGAGGCTCAGTGTGCCCGAAATCAGTTTTTGATGTTTTGTTCTGGTACTTCCATTAAATGTATGGCCCGGTTTTTATATCTTTTGAACCGGTGCTCGGAATTGAAATCTGAGGACACCGATGAACTCACAACATCGGTATTCGCTTATGGGGACCCTTACCACAATTTTGTTTTATCTGGGGTGAATGTTTATTTTTTTGGCATTTAGAATGAATTAAATTATAAATGATGTACACAATTTTAATTTATTTTATTTTATTTACAAGAGGAAGTTAAGGGTGGGGCCCACATGATCCCAAACCCTTAACCACCCCTCAACTCCCCATTAATACCCCTTATTTATTACTTTGACAACTCCATATATTTATTATGGTGGAACCATCCCACCTCCCCCCTCCCATAAATTGTGCCAATTCGTATAATTAATATCTGCGTTTATTTATTGGAACATCTTTTGAATTAATATGAATTTCATGCCATTTCTATTAATGGGTGAGCCTCTATATCTATTTTGAGTTGGAAAATCACTTTTGGGGAAAAGGCATTGGAGAGTTAAAAAGGGAGGTGATCTTTCATTGATGAAGAACACTGTTCTTCAACATAGAACATCCCCGGTGAAGAACGTGAAGGAATTCTTCCTCAGATGCACCTCAACGTCAAGGGGCCTACGTCACCTATAAAAATGACTCTTCCTCCATCATTGATGGGACGACACCGTTCTTCCGCGATGCCCGACTACCGCCACCCTCGTCATCTGCGGCTCGACGACGAACGACGTCAACTATGAGGTAGGGGGATTTTTATATTTCATTTATTTGATTTATACCTTCGAGCATGGTGTTTAATTGTTGGGTGATGATTTGAACTACTAACGCAGTGGGTACAGACTAACGAACATGTCCGGGCCCATCGTAGTATCGTTCATGATGTGCAGGATGTTGGCGATGACGAAATTGGACCGCAACAACGATTTGGAGCCTTCGTAGTGGAGTTTGGATCCCTAGACGACCGCAGGTGAAGACAGAAGCAAAAACGGAGCACCAGAATTACTCTGGTGGCCCGTGAAAGACAGTGGTGGTGCGGGTCGCCGGGGCGGTGCCTCTAGCGACCGGAGGCGGCAGCTGGCACCGACCGCCCACCTGGAGGCAGCGGCGCCCTAGCATGCCGCTGGTAGAATCCCGTTGCGGCACCAGCCGTGGCAGCTACGAGGGGATCCTGCCGCCGCGCGGGATCCGGGAGACAGGCGGCGCCAGCCTAGCGCCGCATTCGTGGAATGCCCCCCCCCCCCCCGTTTGGCCAGCTGGCCATGCCCGCACACCCCCAGCCGGGCCAGGGTGGGTCAAGCGGGTCGGACCACGCCCAGCCGTGCCGAACTTGGACTCGGGTTGGGTTGACCCGTTTTGGGCCGACCCAGGGTTGGTTGGGCTGGGTCGGACCTGGCCCAGACCCCCCACTTCGGACCATTTTTTGGTATTTTTCCCATAACATAATCTATGGACCTTTGATCGACACACTGTCAGTTGGTTAAGAATCCTTGGATCGAGATTGTCATTTAGGTATATTACACTCTAGGTTTCGGCGAACTTTGGGTATGGCCGGGTTGGTTTGAACCCAAAACCAACCGGGCCCTTGGAGCGGAAGCACTTATAACATAAGGACCAAACGTCCGATTGACGTGCCATCAACTACATTGAATTAATTTTGATGATAAGGTTCCTTTGGAATACTTCACTTGAGTTTTGGATGCAGCTGGAGTATGGTTTGGTTGGTTTTAGCTTAAAAATCAACCAGGCCCATGGAACGGAAAAGCCAATAACTCTCAGATTGGGCATCTGATTGATGCACCGTCTGTCGCATTGGGTTTCTTTTGACGATTCGGAACATTGGGATACATCAAATCTGGGATTAATGACAGTTGATGTATCAAACCCCCTTTATTGAAGAGCGGACCCTCCCGGAATCGAGCGTGCTATGTGCGGGAACCCTAGAGCTGGATGCGACTTCATCGACTACTGTACTGGTATCCTCCATGGATTTGTCAACGATGAATACCTTTATGAAATACTACATGGGTTTGATGGTGATGACTAATGTTCTTGTATCTAGTGTGGGTCCAGTAGTATTGACCTATGTACTTGTATCCTATGTAGGTCTTGAAGAGTAGCTGGTCTTTTATCCTGTGTGGGTCTGACAGTTTAGCTGGACTTGTATCCAGTGTGGGTCTGACAGCTTAGATGAATCAGTGACTACATCTGATCATCTTTATCGCTATATGAAATATGTGTACCTGTGTGAGCTGAGCCATGAAATTCAATCATTATCATTGATTTGATTGACTATCTCTCATGTGTGGACTTGGTTGTGCTTGGGCTCGAGAATTCGAGCCGAACTGAGATTGATAAATTAGGTATATATATTGTCATATACCTAATTAGGGTTGGTTTTTCATTCGTGATTGTATCTTTCCATTTTGGTTTATCCATCGTGGATTCTGGGAGACCTTCGGGGGTCTTGGGGTCCCTACTGAGTATCGTATACTCACCCATGGATGGTCTATGCACGTACTACGTTGTGTTGTATGCAGAAAACGGACAACACTAATCGTGGAGGAGTCCTGTGGAGCCGGACGGTACCCGGAGGTGGACCACATGACAGGACGTACATGGGGCGGACGACCAGACCCGAGGAACCGAGGAGACCATCTGTATCGACCCTTCAAGTGGGATTTCAGGAGGATGACTCAGTGGTCGCCACATTACTTTACAGTTGTTGTACTTTCCCTTTTCAGTTGTACTATACTTTTAGTTGGGTTTGTATACTAGCGAATTTACTTTTCAGCACTTACATTTGTACTCAGTTTTACTTAGTGCTTATTTTACTTGCATACTCTGTTGTGTTTTTTTACTTATATAAAGGAAATTCCTTCAATTTTATCTAGACTTATTTCTTTAGTGCTAGTCTCCAGTCCCTGGCCTATGGAAGGAGGGATTCAAGTAGTCACGGCATGGGCCTTGATGACGGTTCATGACAAGAACAGTTAGCAGCATCGCAAGCCTATGCTCAGTCCCATGCTCACCTACTCCTCAGCAACAATCACGTAGCTGTATAGGGACCCTTTCCCCTATTGATACCTAGAGTAATATAATCTATTTGAGCCTAAGACATGACCCAAACATGGTGTGAGAAATGAGTCCCAGTAGGCACCCACCAAAGGCTCGTGCCCAACTGTCGGTGAAAATTTGCAACAACAGTGTCCAAAAGTAAATGCAGTAAAATAGTAAGTAATCAAAATTAAATAACACTACATGTTTCATTGAAATTTTGATATTCATTTTAACCATTCAATTTATAACATTTTGTTCTCATAAAAACCAAGCCCTCAAGCCAATCAGAACCTTTCCCTCATGCTAATATAATAAAATAATGCCCTCATGTTTTCCATAAGGCAATCGAATGCTGCCCTCAGGCATAAAAGATATTTCCCTCAGGCACATAATTCACTGCCCTCAGGCATAAGAAGTGTTGCCCTTAGGCGAAATAGAGCATTTCCCTCATGCTAAGCAGAACCATGCCCTTAGGATAAACAAAAAATTCCCTCAGGCTAAGAAGAACACTGCCCTTAGGCGCATGTAACCAGGAAAAGCCCAAAGAATAAAAAATAAATTTATATACAATTCCTCTCAAGGCAATTCCATACAAATTATAATCATGGCATATCCTCGGGTATCATGAAAAAAATGGCTAAATAGAGGAACGCACCCCTGGGGTGGTCCTTGATCACAACAGTGATCCCAAACAATAGTTTATAGTTACATTTAATTACTTATATGGTTCTAATTATTTAAAACATCCAATTCACCATCCACATGACACCACAAACATGGGTTCGTAGCACAATGGAAAACAATTTCAACACCACAGTTGGAAATAAACATCATACCACCTACCTTGATCACCCCTAATCGATATACGTGAATGATGCTTCCAGAAAAACCCTAGAACGATGTAGATATGGAATAACAACAACATGTTCAAACCTAAATAACATTCCCTTAGGAAAGAATTGGTATGAACTACTCAAGAAGAAGGAAGGGATTACCAGCACGGTCCAATCGAGATCGACGACATAGGAATCAGGTTCACGGTGAACGATCGGGAGATCTTTGAAGATCCGACCTCCAATACAAAATCCAAATGCCTCAAACGCCTCCTATGCCAAAATAGGAGGCTACTACTTGTTTCAAGATAAAATTTATGACTACACGACGTGTATTCTCTAGTAAACTATATGTACTTTTCTTTTTTAAATGTTCCACTAGAGGATTCTCACCAGCGCGAAACTGTTCATATGTCGACATGAGTACATGGTGTGTATTCCTGAGTACACGACCTGTACTGTCGCTCAGCTGGTGGCTGCCTCCACCACCTTACAGTTCACCTGCCGACTAATTACACAGTGTGTAAATACCCACAACACAGCATGTGGTCATTTTCTTACACCCTTCATCACCGACATGCCTACACGCCCCGTGTACTCGTCCCACAAGGCCAAAGTACACTGTGTGTGGAAAAAAACATGGGATGTACTCACCAAATTTTATATTTTTCCCCATCTTCCTTATTTTCTCTAAATGATTAAGGAAGAAGGAAAAATATCGTACATTAAGAATAAGAACCATGATCATACAAACTCCCCCTATATGCAATTATTCCCCGAATTGCCCTTCCAATGTTGGTGAAGATACATTCATGAAAAACTCAGGCCACTGAGCATGTACGTCAGTCTCCCACTACTAGGTTTCATCCTGTACTCGGCCATCCTGCCATAGCACTCGTACGTGAGGAACTGGCCGACCTTAGAGAACCTTCATGCTCCTATATACAATATGAATCGGATTCTCCTCAAAGGATGCATCAACCTGAATCTCAACCTCCTCGGGCTAAAATATTTGAGATGGGTCTGAGTGATAACGGCGTAGCTGAGATACATGGAAGAGGTCGTGCATGGCCCGATACCTCTGTTGTAACTGCAACCGATGGGCAACCAACCCGACTCGCTCCAGAATCTCAAATTGCCCTGCATACCTTGGTGAATGTTTATCCTATCTCCTGACTTACCTGTGTCCCAACCTCGGCGAGACATGTAGGAAAACCAGACCCCCGACCACGAACTCTAAGGGTTATCTGCGGTGATCAGCATAAGATTTCAGAAAAAACTGTGTGGTAGCCATCTGCATATGAATCAACTGGACCTGCTCTGAAGTCTCCTGCATGAGACATGGTCCCAGTAAAGCTACCTCATCTGCCTCTATCCAGCATAATTTTGATCGGCATGGCCTACCATATATGTCCTCGTAAGGTGACATCCCAATAGTTCCCTGAAAACTATTATTTTAGGCAAACTCAACCAGGGGTATATGCTTCTCCCAAGATCCCCCAAAGTATACGACGCTTGCGCGCAACATGTCCTCAATCACCTGTATCGTACACTCTGACTTGCCATCAGTCTGAGGGTGGTATGTTATGCATAGAAGCACTTGTGTACCCAGTGCCCTCTGAAAACTCTTCCAGAAAAGAGATATAAAATAGGCGTCCCTATCTAAAATTATAGAAAGAGGGACCCCATGAAGACGTACGACTTATCATCTATACAGCTTCCCGAGCTCATCAACCCCAAAGGTCTCCTTGATCAAAAAAAGTGAGAATCCTTCGTATATCTGTCCACAACGACCCACATAGCATCATTTCTTCGAGGTGACCTCGACAACCCAGTCAAGGAATCCATTGCGACATCATCACATTTCCATTCCGGAATGGGTGACTGTTGTAACAGTCTTGCTGGCCTCTGATGCTCCGACTTCACTTGCTGACAGATGGAACATCTCGTAGCAAAACCAACAACTTATTTCTTCATACATGGCCGCCAGTACTGATGTCTCATGTCATGGTACATCTTGGTAACTCCAGGATGCATTGTCCAAGCGGAATCATGAAACTCCCACATCATCTCCTCGCGTATATCCGTTGGAACCCATACTCGTCCAGGGAAATGCATTACATTATCATCGCTTATCGCCCATCCAGGTGGAGGGTCCTCACTTACCATTGACTCTCATAGAACTAGGACTTCTGAATCTGATAGCCATCTCATCCTCACTCTATCCAGGAGGTTAGAGGTCATAGACAAGGAAGAAAGATAGGTTTTCCCCTGACTATCATGCACCTCCAAATGCATCTCAGAGAACAATTCCATAAGCTGATACTCACCACTGGCCTCATGAACTGCATGTGTCTGAGTCTTCCTGCTCAGTGCATTAGTAACTGCATTACCCATTCCAGGTGTATATCCAAGCTCAAAATCGAAGGATTGAAGGTACTCAACCCACCTTCACTGTCTCAGATTCAGGTCACACTAAGTAAAGATGTACTTCAGACTTTTTTGGTCGGTGAAAACCACAAAATTCTATCCAAATAGATAATGTCTTCAACAACGCAATGCCTGAACAACTGCATCCAACTCAAGGTCATGTTTCGGGTAATTCCTCTCATGTAGCCTCAACTAACAAGACCCCTACGAAACTACTCGATCTCCCTACATCAACATGGCTCCCAGCCCAATACTTGATGTATCACAGTAGACTGTATAGCACATCCCTTACCCGAGAAGTATCAGGATTGGTGCTGATGTCAACCTTCCCTACAACTCCTGAAAGGCTTTCTCGCAAGCTTCTGAACAAATGAACTTCACATTCTTCTTAGTCAAACCCATCAACGGCGCTGCTAAAAGGGAGAAGTCTTGTATAAAGTACCTGTATTAACCAGACAAACCTAAGAGACTTTACACCTCAAACATGTTCTTAGGATGCTCCCAGGACACTACTGCTCTCACCTTCTCTGGGTCTACTGCAACTCCTGCCTCTGAAATGATATGACCCAGAAAATGTATCTGGTCCATCCAAAAGTGCACTTTGAGATCTTAGCATGTAACACCCAAGACTTTTATGAGAAATATTTTGTTTTTATGTCATCTAAATCATCGAAGGGATCTTTCACTACACACAACACTAGCTTGACTTACTTTACATTCAACAACGGCCTTCCTCGAAAGCTTGCGTCGTACACAATATCGAGTTTCACTAAACAATGATATGATATTAAAATATTATTAAAACTATCCGTTATGAATAGTAATAACCACTTTTTTGAAATTTTGTAAATTTCATCATTCAAAATGGACTTATTTTTTGGATTCGGAATATCAAAATTAGCCTAGGGTGAATTTTTGGTATTTTTCTGAAAACTTTCAATTTTTGATGAATAGTGAAAACACTAGGTTGCTATTTAAAACCCGACTTTTTATTTAAATAATTATTTATTTTATTTAAATTTATTTTATGTCAAAATTGATCCATACTACCTATATAATTTCAATTCAATTCATTGGAGTCATTTTATAATAATTTTAGATATATAAAAATTTATTGAACCTTTCACCGTCTTTTACCCACCTCCTAGGAGAATTTGCAAATTTACAGAAAACATAATTTCACCTCTTCTGTGAGTGGAATTTAGAAAATCGAAGAGACATGCTTAATATCAAGGACTAAAATTTGGTTCAATGAGATGAAAATAATTTTTGGTGAATAGTAACTTTTTACTTTTTTTTACCACGGTTAAATGTAAATAGGGAGATTAAGGGTAAAAATGTTATTATTATTACCCTAACACAAGTCCTAATTATATTGGATAAGTTTAATTCGACCAAAAACAACCATAGGAATAAAATATGACCATTTAGGCCCACATTTATTAGATTAGGATATTTAATATTAATTTATTTAAAGAAGGGTTAAAATAGTTAAAATCTATGTTTAGTAAGTAAATCATTTTTAATATAGGGTTATACATAAGATAAATTAGACTATAAATATTCATTAAAAAGTTAAAAATATTTCCTACATAATGGAAGTTTATATAAAATTTTTAGACATTAAATAATTTAATTTATTTATGCCACAATGATGATGCATAAATTATCTTATTAATGAAATATTAACATAATTGATGTTATAAATACCCAAATAATTATAATTTGAGACTTTTTTTGAATTAAACTAATTTTATATGTTAATATGACATGTTATTAGTGATTTAATTAACATTTTTCGAACTAATCTTTCTGTTATGATTTTCACAAAAATCAATTACCAAATAGTGTCAAAATTGACATAAAATTGTTTTTAAAATAAATATTATATTATTAATTGTTATATTATTCCTAAAAATCTATGGTTCGGCCAAATGACTTAGATAAGGTTATATATATTATCAATAAAAAACTTGTGGTTCTTTTGTCTTGTTATAGAAATGTTATTAACCTTATACTGTAAGAAAACAAGAAGACACGGTAAAAGTAAAATTATATAAATTAAAGTTAAATATAAATGATAAGGTTATAATAGGTACCTAAAATTGTCTAAATTCTATTGGATTAGATTACTTAGACCACTCCCCACCTTATCTTCGAAATAAATAAATTTGGATCTATTAAAAACCGAATATGACTTTATAATAAAATAATATATTTAGTTTTTCTAAAGGTGCCCATCTCCTCCTTTATAAAAGGGCACCTCATCCCTCTCTTCCTCACACCACTTTGAGCCTTAAAAATCGTCCAAACCATGACAAATTCTGTTCTCCACTTCCCTAGAAACATCCTAGAGGTCCTGGTCTTCTTCAAAGGCCAATTTCAGTGCCCTAAGAGAAGGTCTCAAAGAGGAGCTTCAAAGAAGAAGTAATGTCCGTTACCGATTCTTTCAACTTTATTTCTTCTTCCACTTCTTATTCTTTAGTTGTTTCATTATGAAGTAATAACATCAGTATCACTCATATAAGGATATGTTATTATTAGTATGAAACAACCCTATTTCACTATCTATCCATCCTACGAAAAATGAAATCACCGCGCGTGTATAAGTACGGAATACCGTCTCCACGACGTGGTGTAATCTATTTTCCACCACCACCTTACTTGGATGGGTATAATATTGAAAATAAATAACTATATATGATTATGGTAAATTTTTATTGATTCTCAAATAGTATACATACACTCCAATACAATTCCACGATCATGGTAAAGATATCATCGCTCGTGCGTACGTACGGAATACCGTCTCCACGATGTGATGCGACTCGTTCTACATGATCTTCATTGCATAATGATTATATAAATGAATTAAATGAATAAATATGATATATAGTACACTAATACTATTCTATAAATGAGGTATCTATAACCTAAAGAGAAGAATAATAATTTATTCGACAAAACACGCATAAGAACAAAAAGTAATAAACACCCGAATAACAATTAGGAATGAAATATTACTAAAAGAAGCTAAGAATATGACCATATATGATATCATAACAATTATTATGATTCTGGAATAAGTCAATCAAATTATTTAAATCATTATACAGGAGGTTCGGACACTTACGAAGAAAATCGGACCTAAGGTAAGGGAAAATATCACAATCTCATTTTTATCTGAGATTGATTATACTTTGGTATTTATTGGGGTGTATTTCATCATCCACATTCATGTTTCCTCAATATGTAATATTATTTCCATCCACCTACAATTGTTTAAATCCAATTTTACCCTTCGGTGAGTTTTTAGTAAAAGATATGAAAGGAATCTTTTGTCGTTTTTCATACGAGGTACTTTTTGACTTTTCGGACAAAATTACGAGAAGAATGTTTTTTTAACTTATACGGAATGAATGGATTTTTAAAACATTATTTACAAGAAGCTTACTTTACAAGTTTTCTAGTTTATTTTTAATCAACTTCTTTTAGTTTAAAATTGTATGACATGTTAAGAAAGGAAAATGTTTTTGAAGTAGAAAGGATATTTTCCTCATGAATGGAGTTCAAGTGTTTTATCAAAATTATTTTCCATCTAAGATAATATTGGGTTCTGTTTCTATCCCTATTATTAAATTGATTTTATTATGTTGAGATGGAATTATTTTTATGAATTCCTTTATCTTATATGAATTGTTTTATGATGTCATGATGTTTAAGAATCCCATTTTTATTACATGGGTTATGCAATGATGTATGATTTATGATTTTGTGGAACACATTAGAATGTTAATTATGAGATGTGTGGGACCTATATATCCCTTCAATGCATTGGGTAAATAATTATATCTCATGAGATAGACATGGCTGGAATGGCAGGTTAATCTGGTTCAGTGAAACTGGACTGAAATGAGGAGTGAACTTGGTTCAAAAATGGACTTTGTCCGCTAAGATAGTCTTGGCTATGAGTCTTGAATACTATGAAATTATTCCCTATGATTATGTGTGTATGACACAAAGTTTCATGTTTTATGTTATGATTATTGGGATTACATTTCACTTCTATGATTTATCACATGATATGAAATTAAGTTTTCTTTTGCATGTTATGATTTCCAAAATGTTATGTTCTTATGAATATGATGTGATTGATTTTTCTTTTTTTTACCCTTACTGAGCATTTGTGCTCACCCATTTGTATGTTTTCTTTCCCCTAGGTCAGGAAGAAGGTTATTAAGTAGTATATGCCAAAAGGGACTCTAGATATGATGAAATAAATGGGAGACAATATAGATGCTTTATGAACCGGTTTTTTATGTTTCCCATTTTCTAAAGACACTATTCCTATACGGTCCTTTCATGGTTTTGTTATATGTTGTAATAAGTGTGCTTCAATTTTGAATTATTAACAATGTATGTAATGTATGGGTCATTAAAGTTTGTATCAGAGGGAGGTTATAGTCAACCTTTGGAAACTAGAATGTGAAAGCCTTAGTAAGAAACCTAAGGATATGTCTTAGCATAGAACACAATCTTAGTGTTTTATAAATGTCCATGAATAACCTATGATAAGGCCTTAAGTGTAAAATTTTATTTATGATTATGTGGTTTTCCTATTTTAATTAGTGTTGCTCACACTATTCTTCTTGGTTTTAGTCAATGGCTGGAACCCGAAGGAACCGTGTTAATGCAGAATGTGACGGGGAATGCAATGATTGTCCCCCTGAGAAACCAAACGTTATGGGAGCTGGAATGCAAAATCTTGTAGCAATGCTCACACAACTTTCTCAAGATATGAATCATACAGGACTTACAAACAAGAAAAGGAAGGAGAAAAATTCTGTTGAATCCTTCATGAGGCAGCGTCCACCTTCATTCAGCGGGTCTTCTGATCCATTAGTGGCTGAACAATGGATCAGTACCACTGAAAAGATATTTTCAGTTCTTCAATGTTCTGAACATGATAAAGTCATCTTAGCAGTGTATCGTTTGGAAGGTGATGCTCATCAATGGTGGAATCTTATTAAGAATATGAGGCAAAGGCATGAAATTGAGTCCATGGAATGGGATGAGTTCAAGAACTTATTTTTCAATAAGTACTTCCCTCGTATTCTTCGAACAAAGATGGAGAAGGAGTTTCTTGAACTGAAGTAAAAGGATCATGAATCTGTTGGTACCTATGAAGAAAATTTTACAATACTTGAAAGGTACGCTTCCGGAATTATTATCCAACCTGAGAGTAAGATCGATCGATTCTTTAGTGGCTTAAAACCATGTCTTCGAAGGGCGTTAGCCATAAGGGACTTCAATAGCTACGAGGAAATCGTTCGATGTGCTCTCAAAGTTGAGATGGAGATTGGATTAACCCATTAGTCATATGGGTTTGATAAGAAGAGGAAAATGGAATTCAAAGGAAAATATAAAGAGCACACTGAAAAGAAGATGAGTTTTCCCTTATGCTCAAGGTGTGGAAAGAAACATGGAGGAAATTGTCTTAAGGGGACAAAAAAATGTTATAAGTGTGGAAAAGAAGGTCATCGGGAGATTGAATGTCGAAATAATGGGAAGAAAATGTCTAATGATGCAAACAAAGGAAGGGATACACAGAATGAACCTACTACACTTCAATGTTTCAAGTGCAAGGAGATGGGGCATTATGCCAATCAATTCCCAAATCCAAGGGTTGATGATGATGATCGACGTCAACAAACTCTTAAGGCTAAAGACAAAGGAAAATCACATGCAATTACTATCAGCTATGTGGAGTATGACAATGAAGTGGTGAGAGGTACACTTACCATCCTATCTAAAGTAGAAAATGTTTTATTTGATTCTGGATCAACCCACCCTTTTATTTCTGGCGAATTTTCTAAGGGTATCACCGTATTACCTCAACAATTAGATGTTGAGTTAGCTGTGACAACTCCTAATGGCACAACAGTCGCATCAAAAGTTTATAATTCTTCTCTGGTTGAAGTTTGTGGGAAAGTGCTTCCTGCAAATCGTGTGATCCTTCCTATAGTGGAATTTGATGTGATTCATGGAACGGATTGGATTTCATTATATGGAGCTCATATCAATTTCCAAAGAAGGGAAGTCACATTTCATATTCCAGATCAATCTATGATCGTCTATCGATGCAAGGATGAACATAACCTTCCAGTGGAAATTTCATCCATCTAATGGGTCTTGATTCCACTAAATGAAGGTTATTTATCTCAAATGGTTGGTGAGAAACTCATGATTAAGAATATGCCCATTGTACGAGACTTTGACGATGTCTTTTCAGAGGATTTTCCGAGTCTTCCACCAAATCGTAAAGTTGAGTTTTCAATAGAACTCGTACCAGGTGCTTTTCCTATTTCAAAGACACCTTATAGAATGTCCCCAATTGGGTTGCAAGAATTGAAGAAGAAAATGCAAGAGAATCTTGATAAAGGATTCATACACCCTAGTGCGTCACCTTGGGGAGCACCTGTTCTGTTTGTTAAGAAGGAAGATGGATCAATGAGACTCTGCATTGATTATCGAGAACTTAACAAGTTCAATATCAAGAACAAATATCCTCTCCCACGCATTGATGACATATTTGACCAACTACGCAGAGCTCAATAATTTTCCAAGATTGATCTTCGTTCAGGGTATCATCAATTAAGCTTCAAAAGGGAGGATATACCAAAGACGGATTTCTGTACAAGGTATGGACACTTTGAATTTATAGTGATGCCATTTGGTCTTACTAATTCCCCTGCTATCTTCATGGATCTGATGAATAGAGTCTTTAGAGACTATCTAGATCAGTTTGTGGTAGTCTTTATAGACGACATTTTTGTCTATTCAAAGAGCAAGTAAGAACATGAAGATCACTTGAGAATTATATTGAAGACCGTGAGAAAGGAGAAGCTTTATGCCAAATTTACCCAGTGTGAATTTTGGCTTCAAAAAGTTTCATTTTTTGGGTCACATAATCTCAAAAGAGGGGATATCTGTGGATCCAGCAAAAACATAGGTTATCGAAAGATGGTCGAGACCAACAACAATAATTGAGATCCAAAGTTTTCTTGGTTTGGCTGGATATTATCGATGTTTTGTGAAATATTTTTCATGATTTTCTAATCCACTCACCAAGTTGACTCGGAAAGGAGTTAAGTTTGTTTGGACGGAGGAATGTGAAGAGAATTCCAGGGATTTGAAAAGAAGGTTATAAAGTGCACATGTGCTCACACTTCCTTGTAGTGGAGAAAGGTTTGTGATCTACAGTGATGCATCTAAGAATGGATAGGGGTGTGTTCTTATGAAAAATGATATGGTGATAGCTTATGCCACACGACAGTTGAAAATCCATGAGCAAAATTACCCAACTCATGATTTGGAGTTAGTTTCAGTAATCTTTGCATTAAAGATTTGGAGGCTTTATTTTTATGGAGAAAGGTGTGATATTTATACTGATCATAAAAGTTTAAAGTATATTTTCACACAAAAGGAGCTGAATATGCGCCAAAGAAAATGGTTGGAGCTGATTAAGGATTACGACTGCTCAATTAATTACCACCCTAGGAAAGCAAACAAGGTGGCAGATGCATTAAGTCGACAAGGCCATGCTAGCTTATCAATGATGAGGATCACAAAAGATCCAATATTTATGGATTTACAAAGGTTGGATCTTGGAATTATAATGGAAGGGGAAAATAGTATCTTTCTCAATTGAATGTTCAACCATTTATATAAGTGAAGACTAAAGTGGCGCAGAAAGAAGATGTAGAGTTACAAAAGAAGGTGACAAATATTCCCAAATTCTACATTGATTGTGATGGGATAATAAAGATCAGGAATCGGGTTTTTGTTCCTCCCATCCCAGAATTAATGAAGGCGCTGCTGGATGAGGCTCATAGTTCTTCAATCTCTATTCATCCTGGAAGCACTGAAATGTATAGGGACCTGAAAGGGTACTTCTGGTGGGATGGCATGAAAAGAGATGTTGCTGAATATGTCTCTCGATGCTTGGTTTGTCAGCAAGTTAAAGCTGAGAGATAGAAGTCCAAGGGGATGTTACAAACATTACCCATACCAGAATGGAAATGGGAAAATATCACTATGGACTTTGTCACTAGACTTCCTAAAACATCCAAAGGCAATAATGCTATCTAGGTCATAGTTGATCGTCTTACAAATTCGGCACACTTCATTGCAATTAGAGAGGATTTCTCTCTGGATCAGCTTGCCAGAATATATGTAAAGGAAGTGGTAAGATTGCATGGAGTACCACTTTCTATTATATCTGATCGGGATCAGAGGTTTACCTCAATGTTCGGGCGAAGTCTTCAGCATACTCTGGATACAAAGTTGAGTTTCAGAACTTCTTATCATCCTCAGACAGACGGTCAGTCTGAGAGGAAAATTCAAACTCTAGAAGATATGTTGAGAGCTTTCTTTATGGATTTCAAAGGTGGTTGGGATCAACACCTACCTTTGGTGGAATTTTCTTATAATAATAGCTTTCACTCCAATATTCAGATGGCTCCTTATGAAGCTCTCTATGGAAAGAAATGGAGGACTCCAAGTTGCTGGGATGAAATTGGGGAAAGAAAGTTATTAGGACCTGATATTGTTGATGAGATGGCAGAAAAGGAGAGATCTATTCAACAACACATTAGAGTGGCTCAATGTCGACAAAAAAATTATGTCGAAAATCGAATAAAATACCTAGAGTTTGAAGTGGGTGAAAAAGTGTTCTTACGAATATCTCCTTTGAAGAGATTAATGAGATTTGGAAAGAAGGGAAAGATGAGCCCTTGGTATATCTGTCCTTTCAAAATACTGGATCGTGTTGGGAAGTTAGCTTACTAATTGGTGCTTCCACTAAATATCTCCCAAGTTCACGATGTGTTCCATGTATCTCTCTTGAAAAGTACAAACCCGATCCTTCACATGTACTCAGCTCAGAAGTTGTACCACTAGAACAAGAACATTCTTATAAAGAAAATCCGATAGAGATTCTGTATCATAGTGAAAAAGTACTACGGAACAAGACCACTTGCTTGGTGAATGTTTTATAGAGGAACCACCAATTAGAAGAAGCTACATGGGAGCTCTAAGATATGATGAGGTAAAGGTATCCTCATCTGTTTGTTACAAAGGGACGAATTTCAAGGGAGAAATTCATTTTAAGGGGGGTATAATGTAACACCTGAGACTTTTATGAGAAATATTTTGTTTTTATGTTATATAAATCATCAAATGAATCTTTCACTACACATAACACTAGCTTGGCTTGCTTTACACGCAACCATGGCCTTCCTCGACATCTTGCGTCGTACGCAATACCGATTTTCACTAAACAACGATATGCTATTAAAATATTATTAAAACTAGCCATTATGAATATTAATAACCATCTTTTGAAATTTTTTACATTTCATCATTCAAAATGGACTTCATTTTTGGATTCGGAATATCAAAATTAGCCTAGGGTGAAATTTTGGTATTTTTCTGAAAACTTTCAATTTTTGATGAATAGTGAAAACACTAGGTTACTATTTAAAAACCGACTTTTTATTTAAATAATTAGTTATTTTATTTAAATTTATTTTAGGTAAAAATTGATATATAATACCTATATAAGTTCAATGAAATTCATTTTAGTCAAATTTATAATATGTTTAGACATATATAAATTTTATTGAACTTTTCACCGTCTTTTTCCCACCTCCTAGGAGAATTTGCGAATTTACATAAAACATAATTTTACCACTTCTGTGGGGGGAATTTCGAAAATCTGAGAGACACGCTTAATATGATGGACTAAAATTTGGTTCAATGAGATGAAAATAATTTTTGTTGAATAGTAACTTTTCACTTTTTTTACCACGGTTAAAAGTAAATAGGGAAATTAAGGGTAAAAATGTTATTATTATTACCCTAACACATGTCCTAATTCTATTTTATAAGTGAAAATTCGACCCAAAAAAATATTAGGAATAAAATAAGACAATTTAGGCCCACATGGATTAGATTAGGACATTTAATATTAATTTATTTAAAGTAGGGTTAAATAGTTTAAATCAAAGTTTAATAAGTAAATCATTTTTAATATAGGGTTATAAATAAGATAAATTCGACTATAAATATTCATTAGAAAGATCAAACTATTTACTAGATAATGGTATTTTATTTATAATTTTTAGACATTAAATAATTTAATTTATTTATGACACAATGATGATGGAGAAATTATCTTATTAATGAAATATTAACATAATTGATGTTATAAATACCCAAATAAATGTAATTTGAGAATTTTTATGAATTAAACTAATCTTCTATGTTAATATGACATGTTATTATTGATTTAATTAACATTGTTCGAACTAATCATTCTGTTATGATTTTCACAAAAAAGCAATTACCAAATAGTGTCAAAATTGACATAAAATTGTTTTTAAAACAAATATTATATTATTAATTGTTATTTTATTCCTAAAAATCAATGGTTTGGAGAAATGACTTATATAAGGTTATATATATTAACAATAAACAACTTGAGGTTTGTTTGTCTTATTATAGTATGTTTATTAACCTTATAGTGTAAGAAAACAAGAAGACACAGTAAAAGTAAAATTATTTAACTTAAAGTTAAATCTAACTGATAAGGTTAAAATAGATACCTAAACTTTTCTAAATTCTATTTTATTAGAGGATTTCGACCCCACCCCACATTAGCATTTAAATAAATTAATTTTTATCTATTAAAAACCGAATATGACTTCATAATAAAATAATATTTTTAGTTTTTCCAAAGGTTCCCCTCTCCTCCATTATAAAAGGGAACCTCCTCCCTCTCTTCCTCACACCACTTTGAGCCTTCTAGCTCTTCCAACCCCTTCCAAAGTTTCTTCTCCACTTCCCTAGAAACATCCTAGAGGTCCTGGTCTTCTTCAAAGTCCAATTTTAGTTCCCTAAGAGGAGGTCTCAAAGAGGCGCTTCAAAGAAGAGGAAATGTCCGTTACCGATTCTTTCAACTTTATTTATTCTTCCACTACTACTTCTTTAGTTGTTTTATTATGAAGTAATAACATCAGTATCACTCATATACTGATATGTTATTATAAGTATGAAACAACCCTATTCCACCATCTATCCATCCTACGAAAAATGAAATCACCCCACGTGCGTACGTACGGAATACCGTCTCCACGTCGTGGTGTAATCTATTTTCCACCACCAACTTACTTGAATGGGTATAATGGTGCAAATAAATAACTATATATAATTATTGTAATTTTTTATTGATTCTGAAATAGTATACATACACTCCAATACAATTCCACGATCATGGGAACAATATCATCGCTCGTGCGTACGTACGGAATACCATCTCCACATTGTGATACGACTCTTTCTACATGATCTTCATTGGATAATGATTATATAAATGAATTGAATGAATAAATATGATATATAGTACACTAATACCATTCTTTAAATGAGGTATCTATAACCTAAATAGAAGAATAAGAATTTATTCGACTAAACATGCATAAGAACAAAAAGTAATAAACACTCGAATAACAAGTAGCAATGAAATATTACTAATAAGAAGATAATAATATGACCATATATTATATCATAACAATGAGTATGATTTTGGAATAAGTCAGTGACATTATTTAAATCATTATATATGAGGTTCGGACACTTATGAAGCAAATCAGACCTAAGGTAATGGAAAATATCACAATCTCATGTTTATCCGAGATTGATTATACTTTGCTATTTACTGGGGTGTATTTTATCATCCACATCCTTGTTTACTCAATATGTAATGTTATTTCCATACACCTACAATTTTTTAAATCCAATTTTACCCTTCGGTGAGTTTTTAGTAAAAGATATGAATGGAATCTTTTGTCGTTTTTCGTACGAGGTACTTTTTGACTTTTCCAACAACTGTACAAGAAGAATGTTTTTTTAACTTATACGACATGAATGGATTTTTAAAAACATTATTTCCAAGAATCTTCCTTTACGAGTTTTCATGTTTATTTTTAATCAACTTATTTAATTTTAAAACTATATGACATGTTAAAAAAGGAAAATGTTTTTGAAGTAGAAAGGATATTTTCCTCAAGAATGGAGTTCAAGTGTTTTATCAAAATTATTTTCCATATAAGATAATACAGGGTTATATTTCTATCCCTATTATTACATTGATTTGATTATGTTGTGATGGAATTATTTTTTTAATTCTTTTATCTTATATGAATTGTTCTATGATTTCATCATGTTTAAGAATCACATTTTTATTACATGGGTTGTGCAATGATGTATGATTTATGATTTTGTGGCACACATAATAATGGTATCATTATAAGATGGGTGGGACCTATATCTCCCTCAAATGCATTGGGTAAATATTTATATCTCATGAGATAGACTTGGATGGAACGACAGGTTAATCAATTTCAGTGAAACAGGACTGAAATGAGGAGTGAACTCAGTTCAGAAATGGATTTTGTCCGCTAAGATAGTTTGGGCTATGAGTCTTGACTACTAAGAAATGATTCTCTATGATTATGTGTGTATTCCACAAAGTTTCATTTTTTATGTTATTATTATTGGGATTACATTTCACTTCTATGATTTATCCCATGATATGAAATTATTTTTTCTTTTGCAGGTTAAGATTTCCCAAATTTTATGTTCTTATGAATATGATGTGATTGATTTTTCTTTTGTTTACCCTTACTGATCATTTGAGCTAACCCTTTTGTATGTTTTCTTTCCCCCAGGTCAGGAAGAAGGTTATTAAGTAGGATATGCCAAAAGGGACTCTATATATGATGAAATAAATGGGATACAATGTAGATTCTTTATGAACCAGTTGTTTATGTTTCCCATTTTATAAAGACACTATACCTATATGGTCCTTTCATTGTTTTGTTATATGTTGTAATAAGTGTGCTTCAATTTTTAAGTATTAACAATGTATGTAAAGTATGGGTCGTTATATAGAATATAGCTAATTCTCTCTCAGTGTACTCAATACAATCTCAAGATAGGTGTCATGGTCATGTTGAGTGTGAGTGTACACCCAGATGTCATCCATGAAGAACACCACAAAAGAGTCTAGATAAGGGTGGAACACTCGATTCATCATAGCCATGAAAACTGATGGCACGTTCGTATGTCCGAATGACATCAACAAGTACTCATATATAACATACCTGCTCTTGAAGGATGTGAGATGAATATCAGATGGTCTAACGTGCAACTGATGATATCTGGATCTCAAGTCAATCTTTGAGAACACTTGTGCTCCTCGAAGATGATCAAAGGGATCATCAATCCTCTTCAAGGTATATCGGTTCTTAACCGTAAACTAGTTCATCTTCCGATAATCCCCACAGAGTCTGAGGGTATCGTCTACCTTCTTTTCCAAGAGGACCAGAGAACCCCATGGAGAAGTATTGGATCAGATGAAACCCTTTTCCAGTAACTCCTCTAACTACCTCTTGAGCTCCTGCAACTAAGGTGTAGCCATCCTATAAGGAGGAATGGACACTGGTGTTGCTCCTGGCACAAGATCAATAGAGGAATCCACCTCTTGCTCCAGAGGAAAACCTGAAAAGTCCTCTGAGAACACATCCCTGAAATGATCGACTACTGGAGGGAAATCCATCTAGCAAGTTCCCTGGACATCTAGATATAGGCTCACAATCTGGGTTGTCACTCTAACTTTCCCATGATTCTCGGGCCCAGCTCAGCTCGCCTAGACATCCCATTCTCCCTTATATAGAAACTCTCCACCCTCTAGTGATGTGAAACTCACCCTGTGACAATAGAAATCTACAGAGGCTCAGAAGGGTACCAAACTGTCCATTCCGAGAATAAAATCATAAGATGTCATCTCTAAGACATGGAGGCCCCATAGGAAGTGACACCCACCAACCTCAAGGGGGTAGTCCATGCACTGACGCACACCTTCCGCTCTAGTCCACAACGGAGTGTCTAGAATCATGATATCAGAAAAAGAGGAAACACAGAGCCCAAGGCTCACCACAATGGGAATAGATATAATGATATGTTTAGCACCTGTATAGAAAAGTGTAGAAGATAAAATAGAATCTACTAGTATAGCACCTTTGACAGTGGAAGTTTTGGGATCCTGCCCTTGTTGGGTCTGTTGAACAGCATATGCCTGCCCAGTGTCCTGGCCTTGAGACACAACCTGGATACCGTAAGCTATCCCAACATGCTGCCTCTGAGATCCTGGTGTCTGGCTACCATGGCCCCGACCACCATCTCGGCCTGCATGCCCTGACGCATTCCAGTTTCCTGACTAGTAAAAATCTTATGATCCTGCTCCAGCACGCAGAGTCTGCACAGAACCCCTCTCACTAGTCACTGGTGGAAATGCCCTGCAAAAACGCTGCAGATGACCCATCTTGCCACAAGCTCATCACTCCACTACGTCACGGGTACACTGAGGTATCTTCTTCCCCTCTCTACCACACTAGTAGCATATAACCAGGCCACCTAAAGTAATCATATGGCTAGTACTGCCACGGTGAGAGAAACTCATATGTCTCTTCCTCTTCCTTGTAGAAATAATACTAGAAACTAGTGTCAAACCGCCCTGGCCCACACCACTAGCTTCCCACAGATTTCGCTGAGTAGTCAATGTATGATTCATAATAGCATGCAAAATGGGCAACCTGAAAATGCTCACCAGTGCTCGGATGTCATCTCGAAGACCATGATAAAAGAGTCTAGCCCTCAAAATATCATCACCTACTAGAACAGGTGAAAAATGCTGAATCTAGTTGAAGCGAGTAGAATAATCCATCACTGACATGGCGGTTCGTTGTAGATTCATGAACTCTCAAGCTCAATCTACCCTCAGTATCTCTGGAAAGAAAAATTCGTAGAATACTATTTGAAAATCTTCTCATGCTAGGTCTCGGTGATGCTCAGACTGAGTGGTAACTTCCCACCATTTCTTGGTGGAATCACGCAGTATATAAGTCACGAGCTTGACCCTCTGCCCTGGAGGCATCTCCAGATGCTCGAACATAGTCTGCACTAAATCCAGCCATGAATCCACAGCTGATGGTCCGCCATCCCCTGAGAAATTAGGTGGATGCTACTCCTAAAATATGCATTTCAGCTCTGACATAGATTTGGAAGCCGGTGGTGCTCCTTAAAAGTTATTCATGAACCGCATAAAGCCTTCACCAAACTTCGCATCTATGTCTGTGTCCGGTATAATGGTCATCACCGCATTTGGCAGTGCTGGATGATCCACTGGTAGCCCATGGCCTACCATCTTATGAGTATAATGATTTCCTCTTTCTGGGAGAACAACCTGAGGTTTTCTCAGCGGCATGACTCTGCAAGGTCAAACACATGCCTTAGATCAAGGTTATCCAAGACCGAAAACAATGAGACCAAAAAGGGAACAGGAGAAGGAAAGAATTAAACATTTACAATGCTTGACCACATGGCGTGTATAAATACTGCACAACATGTTCTCAAAAACCATCCACATGGGCCTGTATTCCAGCTTAAACTGGTCGTGTAACACCCCAAACACACAGCATGTCATCTGAATACACGGCCTATACTTGAATCCCCCTTCACTGCCTGAGTCCTTTTACACGGCTAATCCACATGACTCTCCAAAAACTGGACTACATGATGTGTCCCACAGAAACAAGGTGTGTACCCGACAATCTTTCATCGGCTCGTGTTGTTCGTGACACGGCCAGGTACTTGGGTCAGACTGCACAGCGTGTTCCCAGTAGACACGGCGTGTATGTCTTAATGTTTCCTTCATCCGTGTTATTAGTCATATGGGCAGACACTGGGTCAACACTACACGGCGTGTACAACCAGTACACGACATGTTTCCCCAAGCCATTCCCTACCCCGTGTCCCTGCCCACATGGTCTATGACATGGGAACTGACAACATGGTGTTTTTTGAGGGTACACGGTGTGTACTTAAAATGTTTTCATTTCTTCCCGAATAGAAGAACACACGGCGAGTTTCCATATAACTACACGGCGTGTATACTAGGTTTTCCGGACAGTATGCCTAGGAAACTACACAGGAACCCAAAAAACACAGAACAAATACCTAAGTGCCATATTCTGATCCGTAAAGGCCCAAACTCCCCGTGAATCAAATCATGGCATCTTACACATGTTATAATGAAGTAAACTCATCAATGATCCAACAAATTCCGATCATTGAGGTCACATACTTCCCAAAAACCAATGTTTGGGGTTCATTCTATTAACAACCTCACACAACAATACCCAATCGAATAGTAGGTATTTATCAAAGCAGCTATCAAAACAACATGCTTTCTATCACGACAACTACCACAACAACAAGCAATTTCTAATGCACCTACATGGCATGGAAAGAATGCATGAAATGTGATTTCTAGAATGTGCTTAAATGATGCATGAGATAGCATACCCTCATCTCATAGGGTTGCAACTAAATAGAACACATGTATAATATATACACAATACAATCACAAGTGCATCACCCAACACTGAAAATCAAGTCAACTGTCAAACTTGCAAAATCAGAAAAAATTGGAACACGAGGTAAATTGGTTTTTCCCTCTACATGAGTTAGCTATTCCTAGTCACAACTCATTACCAACTACCATACCCTTCATATCCCTGAATAAGGCTCCAAAAATTAAGTCAAAGAAAAGAGCTCCTTTAATACCACTTTGTAACATCCCAGATCCGGGTGCCACCAAATGGGTGCCTTGAAACCGGTTTTTCACTTGACCTCAAGCGCATTCAACCAAATGCCAGAGGCTACCGACTAGCAGCGAGGGCCCGGGTCTGATTGTGGGGAAACTATGCCCTCATTTTTCAAACTGTAGCATAGTGGAAAAGATAATAACATACAACAGCGGAATTTGTAAACACTATACAATTGAAATGGAAAATTATAGAAAAGTAAACCAGCAGTCATATATACAAAGATGCAGCATGTCACTAATTCTATGAAAGAATTTAGAACGGGATACATTGCAATACAATACAATACAACAGAGAGTACAAGTACCGCAGAAGAAAATTGAACAGTCAGCAGCATCGCAATCATAAGCTCGATCTCATTCAGTCCTACTCCTTAGCAACAATCAAGTACCTGTATAGGGACCCTTTCCCCTATCGACACCTGCATCAATATAATCTGTTTGGGCTGAAGACACGACCCAAACAGGGTGTGATAAATGTATCCTCGTAGGAACCCACCAAAGGCCCGTGCCCAATTGTTGGTGAAAATATGCAACAATAGTGTGCAAAATTAAATGCAGTAAACTAGTAAGTACTTAAAAGTATCTATCACTACCAGTTTAATTGAAATTTTGATACTCATCTTAACCATTCAATTTAATAACATTTTTTGCTCATCAGAACCATGCCCCCAGGCCAATCATAACCTTTACCTCAGGATAATATAATAGAATCACACCTTCAGGCTCTCCCTCAGGCAATCAAATATTTCCCTCAGGCATAAAATATATTCCCCTCAGGAAAAGAAGTCACTTCCCTCAGGCATAAGAAGTGTTTCCCTCAAGTGAAATAGAACATTTCCCTCAGGCTAAGCTATACCTTGCCCTCAGGCTAAACAAACTATTCCAAGAGCCTAAAAAGAACACTGCCCTAAGGTGCAAGTAATCAGGCCGAGCCCAAAGCATAAACAAGCAATTTATATACAATTCATGTCAATGAAATTCCATAAACATTATAATCATGGAATAACCTTGGGTATCCTAGCCAAACAGCTAAACAGAGGAACGCACCCCCGGGGTGGTCCTGGATCCATGAAGTGATCCCAAATAGAAGTTTATAGTTACATTCAATTACCTATATAGTTCTCTGTATTTAAAAGATCCAAGGCCTCAGCCACATGTCATCACAAACATGGGTTAATTGCACAACAGAACACAATTTCAACACAATAGTTGGAAATAAACATAAGACCACCAACCTCAATCGCCCCTGATCGATATACATGAATGATGCTTCCCGAAATGCCCAAGAAAGACGTAGATCTGGAATAACAACAACATGTTCTAACCTAAATAAATTTCCCTCAGGAAGGAATTAGTAAGAACTACTTGAGTAGAAGGAAGGGCTTATGAGAACCGTCCAAGCAAGATCGATAATGTAGGAATCAGGTTCCCGGTGAGCGGTCGGGAGATCTCCAAATCTCTAGCCTCCAAAACAAACTCCAAACTCCTAAAATTCCTCCTCTACTGAAGGAGGATCCTACATCCTATTTAATAGAAAATTCATGACTACACGATTTGTATTCTCAAGTATACGGTGTGCACGTTTCTTTTTTTAATTGTTCCACTGGCGGCTTCTCGCCAGCACGGAATTGTTCATCTGTCGACATGAGTACACGACGGGTATTTCGGAGTACACGGCGTGTACTGTCGCTCAGCTGGTGGCTGCCTCCATCACCTTACTATTCACATGTCGACTGATTACACGACATGTAAATACCCACTACACGATGTGTATTCTGTTTTTACAACCTTCATCGCCGACATGCCTACACGCCCTCGGTACTCATCCCACACGGCCAATGTACACAGCGTGTCGAAAAGTACACGGCCTGTACTCACCAAATTTGGGATTTTGCCCCATATTCCTTTTTTATCTCTAAACACATAATGAAAAAAGTAAAAAAAGAAACTTGTACCTCAAGAATATGAACCGGGTTCTGGCATCTAACTTGTTCAATACATGATAAAATTTGAAGAACCAAAATATTTCTTTTCTTTGAAACATTACATATATTTCCAAAATGTCAAAATATGATTTATATGTTTAATATTATATATTTAAAATCATAATTTTAATTATTAGATTAATATTTGGTCTACAAATAAGGATTCCAAAATATTCAAGACATATTTTTATCATTTAATTTTTACAAAAATGGATGTATTTTTAAATTTTTATTTTTATTTTTTCACCAAAAAAACATCATTTTCCAAAAAATTAGGAAAATCATAGTATGTTAATTTATATATTACAACCCAATATATATATATCTTTATATATTCATTTAAAAATACTAAAATACTAAAATTTTTAATTTATTATTTCACATGAAAATACATAATGTAAAAAACAATTTTACTATAAAATCATTCTTTTAAGTTTTATTTGACTTTATAATAACTTTTGTATTAATTGTGTGAGAATGTGTTAGTTCAAACACTGAAATAATATATATTATAACAATTATTTTTTAAAAAAAAAATCACTTTAATTTATCATGAATAAATAAGAAATAATTTAGAACCTATTTTTTCAAAACATCAATTTTAATATTAAATAATTTTAATAATATCATATTAATTATTTACTAAATAATAATTTAATTTAATTAACACAATAATATGAGATAACGTATTTATCCTAATTCAAAACTATATTTTTATTTAATAATGTTTAATTTCAATATTTCATGACTCTTTTTAGTTTGATTTTCCATATACCATATGGTATAAAACATAGTATTATTTAATGGATAAATATAATTTGAAATATCAAGAACTAATATATAGAATATAATTTTATATTCTCATTTGGAATATAGAAGTTCATTATATGTATTGTACTGATTCATTTACTTCACCTTAACTAAGGATGGGCTCCACAACATAAAATTTCAGTTTCAAATTTTATATTTTGAGTCTAACTCTAAAATAAAAATTACCAAGTATAATGGTGGGGAGTGATGCTCAAAAAATACAATAAAATCCACTATTAAACATTTATTTCGTTTTACCAGGGGATGAACAATTGAATACATAATGACAAGTAAGCACATGAATATTTTTCTAAATCATCCAACAATTTTTTTAAACTCAATATAATAAATAAATATATATCACCCCTCATGTTTTGAATATGGTATTTACATGTTCTTCAACATGAACATTATGTTGATTCTCTAAATGTTGTCAAAGTAATCTTTACTCAAATTTTATTCCACGGGTTACATAAAATACCTAATTCTATGATAGGATTTGTTTATTTTTCATTACCTACTAGAACCACAATGTCAATGGAAAAGTGATATGTGAGTTATTAATTGTGAAATATTATTGTGATCAAATCATATAGCACATAAACTTTTACACAAAATATACATGGATTTAATATATTAATATAAGCATATAGATATCCCCATTAAAATACATTCCCTTTTATAAATATCCATTCATAGGAAAAATAGTTACTAAAATTTTTCTACCATCACAGGTCGTATTAATATTTAGTTCCACCTTTCAATAACTGTGTAATTCAAAAGTAACTAATATGGATGTGATAATTATTATTATTGTTATCCAAAAATGATAAATCCAATATGATATATTCGATAAAAGATGATAAATATGACTATTCTCTCAAAATGTACTACCATTAAAATAATTATGATATTTCTATCTTTTATATGACGTGGTTTTCTTCACATGAACCTAGATTTAGATACCCTTATAAAAAATATTTAATCATTAATGTATATTTATGTCAATTTCCAATTTTCATTATATACTTGTATACTCAATACATTTTTAGCCTTATATCACGTTATATATAAAAACATGTGAAATATTATTGAAAACTAATTTTCATATCCTCTAGACCATAATTTTGTATTACCTATCATTATACTTTTAATTTTATGTAAATATAAATTTTATTAAGTCTAATAATCATTCAGAAACCCATTAGTAATGTCCCTTTTATCCATTATAGTGTAAAAATAATAATAAATTCACAATTCCATAATTTAATGCAACTATTGGCCTACATCAAATAATTTATTTCACTTAATAATTAATGTGATATTGGGTGATTCCCAATAAACACATTTATATAAATACCTATGTAAAAAATATTTATTTTATAGATAGCTTAGGATACCCAACTGGAATATTTAATATCCCTTAATGTTTGGGGACTAAATGATTCATTGAATTAAAAAAATTAGGATCTAAATTAATATCAAGGATGTTATGTGTTACTAAGAATTGAGACATGGTATATATTACGTTGATCTCCACATTATGATGTTACAGGATTAAAAAATCATCGAGTAGTTTATTGTTCATAGAAAATTAATATTGTTATCATGCAATGACTTGTTTCTTTGGTCAATTAGTTCAGGATATTCAATATGTTTTCATATTTTATTATTTGATTATATGAATATTTATAAGTTATAGACCCATTGGAGATGATTTTAAATGAAAAGTAATGAGGATTTATTAAGTTTAATTTTTTAATTATATGAAGGATATGTGTCACAAAACAATTTAGTGAAATATAAAAATAATTTTACTCTAACATATTTTCCCACATCAATGAAAACAATTTGTTCACCATGATAATGTTTAAAAGGGATAGTGGGACATATGTTATGCTATGATTGAATGGCTATTTGAATTTAGTTTTTATCAATTAATGGGGGTGGAGAAAAAAAAATAATACATTAATATACATCATAATTGGATTGTTTAATATAGATTCACTAATTATAAGTGATTGTTTTTGTAGTAGTTGAATAAAAAGATAAAGTGAAGACACTCCATGAATTATGGACATGACACTCCACATACACTGTATTTGAGATGATAAAAATTACACACCATAATATTCCTGGTTACACTATAACTAGTGGAGTGAATATTTTATATACTTTATATGAAAGAGGTTTATTATTATGGATATAATGGTGAACCCATAATCATGAGAGTCGTGTTTTCAATCATTTATATTCCATAACTATTAAGTGACTTCCCTAGAGAATACTTTGAAAATTTATTATGATAACTAGAAAATCATTACAAGGATAATTACTAGGATTTTATTTCTAGTAATGAAGAGAAAAAAAGTGTTAAAAATGATTGAAAATCAAAATGAGGAAGAGGTTAGGAACCAAAGATTAATTATCTTGTTGTCACTAATATTCCTTTATTGTAATTTTACATGGAAACCATATTCCTGATATATTATTTAACATTTGAATGAGAATATATGATATATTATAGTGGGATCATAAATTTTATTCATTAAGGATGATATACTTCATGAATAGTGTCAGTAGTCCTTTTAAAATAGTCATTTTATGTGTGATGTTTATCTCTATATATCATGTTCTCAAAATATTTAATTAAATATTAAATCACTTCTAAAATTAATGGAAAATAAATAAAGATGAAATATTTTAAGAATGAGGATGTTGAATGTAATTAGTATATATAAAATTAAAATTAATTTCCCTTATGATATTTTTATTTTAACACCTCATGAATTTATATTAATAACACTCCGATCAATAGTTTACACAACATACAACACCAAGTATAAATGATCCCCAATATTCTATTAAAATATTACTATCTAATGTAATAATTATCACATAAACATTAAATTTGATGGAATGATTTTTTAACTAAAATATGAAAAAAATATTGACAAAGGACCTACTGAATAAAAATATATTGATATAATTACTCAATATTTAGTAATGTTATTTTAGGAATCCGAAATATGTTTTCCTCCAAAATGGTTATAATTTAATTTTATGAAAATATATTATAAATAATTCATGAATATTTTATATATTCTTTTTTATTAAATAAAAAACATTATATTATAATATCAAAATTTCCTTATCTTGAAATTTTTATATTTTTCTAAAAAATTCGTTTTTTCAATACATAGTAAAAATACCATTTTTTATTAAAAATTATATTTTGTTTCATCCATTTTCTATGATAGATAAAATATTAAAATGGTTTCAATGTAATATTATCTCAATTATGTTATGAATAATCCAAAAATTTTCATCGTAATCTATTGTATGATTGAATTTTTTGGAATACATTTTTATACATCAAAAATAACTTTTCAGAAAAAATGTTTGTATGAACATAAGGGGGTTTAATATTAAAAAATTAAATTTACCACTATTAGTTATTGATTTTAATGACAATTTCAATTTATAATTTGAAAAAAAATATTCAATCATTCATAAAATATTTTTAATATGCATGAGATAATACTAAATAGAGTATCTACTTAAAAATATCATTTTTATAAAATGTGATTTTCATCACAACGTGTGAACTTATTATGAAATTAATTTCATAAAATAATGAATATTAATTTTGATAAAATTTAACATAATTTATAAATTTTGAGTATATTTTATTTAAATAGGTGCCTTTTATTTTTAGGCAATATGAATTACAACAGTGGTAAAATATGTCATCCTGGTAAATTGTACATTAATATAATCAGAGATAAAACTTTGGTATACGAAAATAATGTTTCGTATAAATTATAATTAGATGAATAGTAATATATCCTTATTAACTTAGTATCTAAATACACTTGCTTTATGGAAACTTTTCAAATAAAATTACCTTTATGATATTTAAATCAAATAAATGTACACAATGTCACTCTCTTATATTTAAATATATATTATGTGTCCTCATAGGGATAAATTAAGTGTATGAACAAAATGTAATGTATAAAAATAAAATTATTAAATTAATTTCTTGATTAGAATTTATTTATTATTTTTATACATTATTCTATTACCTTAAATTCTAATGTAACACTAATAATGTATTTATTTCATTATCATTAAAATATAATATATAATTATAAAAGTATAAAAAATGAAACAATTTAAATGATATAATTTTTCATAAGGATGAAATATATAATTATGAAATTTTATGGTAGTTTCAAAGTGTTATATTTTAATTTCCTTTCATTATTAATGTATTCTATGTCAAATTACATGAATAGTGACAAGACTCAAATAATTAATGTTATTTAAAAATAATATTTTATTAAAATATTTAGAATTATTGAAAATATAATATTAGGAATTAGAAGATATAAATATTTAAAAATCATCAATGATCAATTCATGGGTTGCTTGGATATTTAATATAATATTAATAACCATGTAGTAATAAAATAGTGGTTATTACTGTTAAGGTAAAAAAACAATTATCCAAGTGGTTCATCTAAAAGATAATGATTAAAATGACATAAATAATCATATACATTTCTTTGGATGATATTATTTCAACCCTAGAAACATTTTATTTGAATTTATGAAAATATGTAATCATTTGGATCTAGAATATTCAAACAATATTTTATGTTTTTAGAAAATTATGAAAGTTCACCTCACAACAATTATAACAGGGCACCCTTACATATTTTACATACTTAAAATCGAAAAATATATATAAAAAAATCCAGACATATTACTCTAATAAACAAATATATATATATATCAGGTCTTCTAATCACAAAAATAATTTCCTTGGATCTATTTTGGATATATCTAGAAGACTTATATCATATTGGGTGTATTCATCTTTATTGATTCCTTGATGTTACTCTATTTGTATAATTCCTAAAAAATAGTTGTACCCATATTATGATAATAAATATAGTATCATATATATTCTTATATTTTATTATATTTATGGTACAACTATATTGCATATCATTTCAATCCTATGATAATTGAAATCATCATTTGTGTGTACATACATTTTATGTATCCCTGTAGTGGTGTAAATAATTTTTCAGCACAAAATTTGATGGATTGTTTTTAATAAGTAAATAATTATTATTTATGATATTAATGGCATAAATATAACTTTGTAACTATATTATCACATATACCTCCTTACACTACTATATTTTCGATAACAATAACATCAATTATGTGTATTTGTGAACTTCCACCTCCACTAAGTGATGTGATCCATCATAAATTTACATTTTTTGTGTATTGTAATGTTGGGGTATTTAATGAATATATATATTTATATGAAATATTTAATCTTATAATGATTCTTTGAAGATTAATTATTAGTCACCTCTAATTAATTTTATACATCAAAATATGAAAAAATTGACCACGAGTATGTATGTTCTATCATCATTACGAAAACTGTAACTAAGTTTTCTATACATATATTTTATGGTGATGAAAATAAATATATATTTATTATATAATATATTTATAAAAATAATTAAATTTATTATATGTTGGAACTATAATTAATATACAAGTAATGGAACTACTGAATCAAACTAACAATCTAACTTAAAAGAAAAAAATGATAATAATAAAATAATATAAAAAAGGGTGATAAAATGGTATAATTGGATCATATATAGTAACATAATTATGAATATTATAATTTTATGTTTTTATGATAAATTTAAATTTATTATAAAAAAAATATATCACCTACATGAAAATCCAGTCCTAAGGTAAGAGATTTCAACTCAATTTCCACATAATTGAGACATATTAGGTATTATTCACCTTTTTTATGTGGTGTTTTTATTAACTATTTAAGGAATATATCATGAATATTTATTCATTCAGGAAGATTAATGTTCATTTCATATATATTCTCTTCTATAGTTTAAAAAATTTCTTGTATCTTTTCCTATCTTTAGAACTGGAATCGTGAAAGGAAATAGTTTGAAGAAAACCCTATATTATTTCCCATTTTATAAAATATATGTTTATACTAGTTAAATAATTTCCTTGAAAATAATTCCAAACTAATTTTATATTTCTAAAATGACAATAAAAAATCTATTTTTACTGGTGTTTGAATTTTCATAAAACCAATTGAATGGAATATTTTTTCCATTTTCTATAAGGGGAACATTGTGACATTTCAAACTAAAGTATAGACGGAATGTAATTTTTACATATAGGGCGTGTGAGGTCTTCCAAACTTCATGAGTAGTATTTTAGTTGAAGACCCATATAAATGTTTTCATGTTTGTTTTGAAAGGAACTATTTTACATTATAACTTCATTGTTTTATAATATGTAAATTCAAAAAAAATTGAAAGGTTATTTTCATCAATAATTATTTAGATATATTTTAATGGATTTTATATTCATGAATGAAAAAACACTTTATTTTACATATTCCATATTGGGATATTTTGTAATGATACGTTCCTTTTAAAAAATTCAAATACTTAGGATCATTGGATATTTTCATTCTCATATACATCTGTGTTTTTTGTATAATAGATATTAATATGACCGAAACTATGTACTATTCTAATATATGGTGTTATAATTTGATAGGATTTGATTTAAAGAGGAATTTTTGAAATTTATTAAGGATTATCTAAATATGGAGAGTTTTTTATAAAGAATATTGTTCATGAATTTAATCGATCCTTAGGTATATGAATAATGAAATAGACATAGATTTTTGTTGGATCCCGTAATTCTATATTCCCTTGATGCATCGACATGTCTCGTTAGAAAAATTAATAAACTAAAATTAAATGAGTTTTAGTTATATTCCTATGCATAGTTTTAAACAATTTTTGAATATATATTCTATGATATAGATATCATGATGAGTGACATCAAGGAATCTAATATCAAGCCTTTCCTTTATTGAGAATTTAGTTATTATTATCATTCATGAGATTACTATATTGATATTACCCATGGATGTTTTTATGGTGAAAGTATTGATTAATTATTTTTTTGTTATTTACCTTTACATATTTATTATTTATTATATACACTTGTTATAATCAAATTTATTTCACCCTTACTAAGAATATGATGTCACTATTTTATTAATTTACTTCTCCTCAATATTTGAAGACTAATATTATGAATAATGTCATGGAAGTTGGGATAGATTGATGGTGTGTATTTTCTATTTCCAATGTAATATAGGAATCATGTATGAATATGGTGGTTCAAAAATTATAAACTATTAGGTACTTCATAATGCAATTCCTTTTATATAGTTCCCATGTAATAAAGTAACCAATGAGTCTGATCTATTGGAAGGGGGTACAGTTAACATAGCACCACACTTTTTTGCTATGTAACCATTTATTTGTAATTACCTTGTGTATGAATGTTTTGGGTGAATATGGTGAGATTTTGGAGTGTTTTTTAAGTGCGAGGGGGGTAATAAAATGGGGGGGGTGCATGGTCTGCACATTTTTCCCCCAAATCGTGTTCCAAAACCATGCGCAGGCAAAAACCACTACCGTAAAAAGTGGATATGGTTCTTTTTGCACTTATATCTTCTCTTGTTCGGCCTATAACGGCCCTATAATGAAATTTGTCTTCTAAAAAGTCAATATAAGGTTCTTTCATCGATTTGGATTCTATTTGGAGGCTTTCTGTGGTGATTTAAAGGCCAACTCATGCGATAAGTGCTCGTTCTTCATTGTTTTCCACGGTTTCTTAGGTCCACTTCTCCATTTATCGTGTTTTATTAAATCTACACCAGATGTGGGTACATATAATATTTTTGGATCAAATAAGGCTATATCTACTATTATCATGATATTGGAGGATATCTAAGGTAGTTTCTTGGAATATTTACCCATATTCTTGAGTGTTATTCATCTATTTTCAGTTTTTGTCGAAATAATTGAGGTAGATGAAATCACTCTCAACTTACCTTGCAATGAACAATTAATAATGATTTTAAATTACATTTTTTGTGATATTAATTTTTAATTGGATAATAAATATTCATTGGGAACCCACTTTAGTGATTTTTTGGGGATTTATGATCTTCTGGGAAATTGGGAATTCTTAAAATTGGCTTATGTTCATGATTTTAAAATGTGGATTTTAAGTTGTGTATTTTCTGGAATTTTGGTAATCTGATTTAATATAAATGTTTTCAATACGGTATTATTTTTTATTAATTACATTTGATGTTAAATTTGATCACTATAAATTTTAAATAAACTTACCCTTTTTATTGAAGTGTAATAAATTTATGAAATTGGCACGGCTTTTACCAAACATGGTGTGGGTATTCATAATATATTAAAAGGAATTATTTAAATAAGACCTTATTCTCAGTTCCAAATGTTTTATGGAACATTTGATTTATTTAACTTGTGATGACTTAGTAGATTGATGAGAAACCACTCAATAGTATCGATCTATCAAAACGCAGCATGCATTGTTGGAATTGTAGATATATGGAATTAAATTAATATTACATGATAGAAACTTAAATGGTTTTTAAATATTTATTTTATTCTTTACATGGAAAATAACTATCTGGAAAATATGTTAACATGGGTTTTGTTTATATTTAGTTATAAAATATTTTGGGAAGTGATTATATTATCTTATAAATTCTTTTTGGAAATTCTTTCGAATAATCCATATTATATAAATATTGTTAACTTTTGCATCCTAGTGGAGTGGGTAGAGAAGTCATTGGGGATTACTTACTGAGTTTTATACTCACCTCTTCTTTGGCACTTTGGTTATTTTGCAGATGTCAAATTTTTGGATGTGAGAAAAGGTAAAGTACTGCATATTTTTAGCACTACTTACTGAGTTACTGTGTTGTTTGGTGATGGTGGAGAATTGAGCTAGTAGATCATGGATTCTTATGGTTTTTTTGGTTTCTTATTTAGTTATCTTCTACTTTTTTCTTTTATTTTTAGATATATTTTCTTTCATTATATTATGGGATAACTATAGTATAAAAAAAGTGTTGAATTGTATTTCTTTTCATCACATATCATATAGTTATTATGGGTTGTGGTTTGTTTGGTTTTTCATTTATTATTAGAGGGAAAATTCTACCCCACTTGTATCTGAGACCAATAAACATTTATTACCAGCCTTTGGAATCATTGGGATGTTTCATAAGGCCTAGTCATGATCTGGGGTATTCTCACGACCATGAGAATAGGTGGCTCATTACAAATGTTATTATCTTGGTCCTTTCTCTATAGAATAAGCAGTCTTATGTTTTATTGGTCATTGATTTGAATTTCATAGTTCTATATTCCATTGTATGAGATTTTTTAAAGGACTAGGACTATTAGAACATGAAATTTATAGCATAAAAAGACATTGTTGAAATTTTTATGTTGAACTTCATGTTACCAAGGGGTTGGGTACATGATTATTCTAGATACAATTATAGGATATTATATTCTCATTTTCCTGGGTTTATCAAATAAGGTGATCATAACATGAATTCTATAAAAATGACTACCCACTAGGATTCCATCTATCATTTTGAATAATGGAATTTGATTTAGAGCACGATTTAGATTTTCGAAAAAATGGGGAAAATTTCATTTCAATTGAAAGGCTTTGAAAAGGGATGATTGAAGTATTTTGAAAATGGTTTGTTTTTCAAAATAAGAGAAGTTTTATTTTTTTTTCAAAAAATGGTTAAATTTGGATAACAATATTGTTATAGTTGATGTGATAGAATTTGAAATGACAGGTCTTCAATTCCTATAGTTTGATACATATAGAATGTGTGGTTTGTTTATAAAATACCACCTATTTATCATCATAGAAACCAGAAAGAGGAAGATGTGGAGAATCTATTTTTACCTGAGCCACAAGTGAACTATGAGCTAGTGCAATGTATTATCCAATAATTCCAAGCTATGGACACTAGGAATCGGAGGTATGAGACAATAAAGGTGGATCATTGCATCTAGTTATAGAAGTATAATGCACCCATCCTTTGGGGTGATTCAGAAGCCCTAAGAGAAGAGTTTTAGATTAATAAAATGAGACATATATTCAATTTCATCGGCACACCAACAGAGATGAAATTCAAATATGAACATTTTATGCTTGAGGATCTGGTATGCCAGTTGTGGGATTTATTGGTGCAGGATAAACTATATCAAGGCCTTATATGGGAGGATTTTTAGGAATTATTAAACAAACAATTCTATCCTAACATGTTCTGAATCAATAGAACTTTAGACTTCTTCAACTTGAAGTAGTAAAATATCTCTATCACTAAATATGAGGCAAAATTAATAAATTCTATGCACTTTGCACAAGAATGTGTGGCTAGTACGTCCTTGAAAGCATGTATATTAGAATCAAGAATATGGAAGGAAATTCACTCAAATATTGGAGTACTCTGTATTAAAGATTATATAGAGATTGTGAAAATAGTGAGAATGGATGAATGAGACATGTTTGGAGATATGGGAGGATAAATTATGATGACACCTACATGAAATTGTTGGAACTCTAATTCTAGGACAAATAGGAAGTGTGACACCTATTTAAAATGTGGGAATGAGAATTGGAACAAAAGAGATGGATTAGTGAATCTTCTTTGAAAACCAAAGAACATGTCGAGATGTTTACGAATGGGTTCATTTGACCACAAGAAGAAATATTGTACAACACAACAAAGATCATGCCATGATATCAATAATATGGGACATATTCATCTCTATTGTCATAGTGCTCTAAGGTCGGTTTATTAGGACCCTTCTCAGGTGTCTCAAGCATCGTATGCTTCAAAGAGACTAAGCCATTAGATTTAGACTCGTCATTAGAGAAGATTTATCCATGGTGATACTACAAACACCATGAATCGTCATCTAAGGAAATATCATCAAGGAAATAAGGAGGAAATTTCAACAATGAATAAATTTTATTGATATGATTAGTTTATTGTGGATGATCAAGCTAGGGAATCTATGGTGAGAGGTATGATTCTATTGAATTCTACCCTTACACATGTTTTTTTTTGAAACTACTAAATCTAATTCATTCATGTCTTCCCATGTTGTTTCTTTTCTCTGTTTGAAACATGATATGATTCCCTATGTGACAAAACATAAAACACCTCTAGGTAGAATGGAATTATAATCCCTTATGTGAATAACATGTTCTATAACTATTGATGGGTGTGAGAAGAAATGGTATTTCTCAGTGATAGAGATGGATGTATTTGACGAAATCCTAGGTATGTATTGGTTGATAATGTTCAAGTTTCCCATCGACTGTTATAACAGAATGGATAGTTTTACAATGAATGATGGCGTCGAGAATCTCTTTATAGGAAAATGGGTTATAAAGATAGGTAAAATAGGCTTGTTGGCACTAATGGTTCGAATGATCTCATATCAGTTGGTGGGGTTGACATTAGCATCGATGGAAGATATCAAGTATAGCAGTTTTCTAGAAGTTTTTCACCAATTTCAAGATTTATTCCCCAAGAACTTATCAGGAATACCATCTATAAGGGAAGTAGAGTTTTTGATTGACCTACCTCTATGGATATTCCCAATTTACGATCTCTCTTATAGTATGGAACCAACATAATTAAGGGAGCTAAATTTGAAGTTGGAGGAGCTTGAAAGAAAAGGTTTTGTTCAACATAGACCTTCTTCGTGGTTGGAAATGGTATTTTTCGTGAAGAAATCTAATGGAACATTTGTATTGTGTGTTGATTATATTAATATTATCCAAGAAATGATAAAGAATAGATATCCACATCCTTTCATTGATGGCCTACTTGATCAATTGAGGGGATCTCAAATTCTCTCTAAAATTGACATGCAATCGGGATGTCACCAATTGAGAGTTTGAAAATGATATATTCAGAATAAATCATTCAAATGTATATATATACACTACAAATATGAAGTCATACCTTTTAGTATAATGAATGAAATTACAGTCTTTATGGAATTGATGAATTATATATTTCATAGATATCTGGATTCTTTTTTGTGGTTCTTGATAATGAAATATTAGTGTATAAAATGAAAAGGTATGATCTTGAGAAACCCTTGACGATAGTGTTGGGAATATTGAGAGATCATTGTCTATATTACAAATTTTCAACGTGTGAAATTTTGGATATATAGGTACTTATTCATGGCAATGTGATTTCTGGAAAAGGTATTTCAGTAGATCTTGAAAAGATAGAATTTATTTTCTCTTGGCAAACACCAAAAAACATATTCGAGATACAAATATTCCCTGGTCTCGATAGTTATTATCGAGGTTTGTTTCATGAATTCACATGAATAGATTCACCTATAGAAATGTTAATGAAGAAAAATGTTCGTTGTCAGTGGAGTGAAGAATTCCTTACCTATTTTCTAGACCTAAATTTTCATCTGACTTTAGCACCGAAATTGGTATTCCAAGAATTAGGGTAGGGGTATGTTGTCTACTATGATTCATTGGGATCTGGGTTGGGTTGTTTTATCATTCAAGGAGACCATTTTGTTGCTTATGGTAAATGTAGAAGATATTGAATTAAAAAAATTACCCAATACATGACTTGGAGTTAGTTATGGTCTTCCATGCTTTGATGACTTAAAGACAATAAATATTTGGTGGGAAATTAGTTGTGTGCATGGATCATAAGATCTTGAAGCATATTTTCTTAATGTAATATTTTAATCATCGAAAAAGGATATGGATGGAGTATCTCCATATATTTTACATTGACTTGATGTATACAATGGGAAAAGGAAATTTTGTGGCCGATGTATTAATTAGGGATTCATATGGTGAGTTGGTAAAAGATGATTTAGAAGAGTGGCAGTTGACATCGTTCATAGCCGATATGCTTGTGGAATATGATGACCAAGGTGATTTTTTAGATTTCTTTTTAGTTTCTATAGTTCCTAATTTTGTAAAGATGGTAATGAAGGCACAAACATATGATTCAGAATGCATGGATATGATTCTAAAACTCATTTTTGGGGAAACAATTCAAGACTCGAAACATGATGGGGGATTGTTTTTGTGGTTCTGAATTCGGATGGTTATACCTCAATTTTTTTAAGAACAACGTATTCATTCCTACCACCATTAGATGTGGTATGTACAACCAAGAATACAAAAGTTGTATAAGGTGTTGAGGTGTAGTTTTGGTGGATTAGTATGAAACAAAAATTGGATAAGTTTGTTGAAATGTGCTTAAATTTTTATCAAGTTAAGGAAGTGCATCCAAGACTAGTAGGAATGTTTTAGTGTTTAATAATTAAAATTAGTAAAGGGAGAAGATAGTAATGGATTTTGTCACAGGTCTACCAAGAATGGTTCAGACCCCCCATTCCATATGGGTGATGGGGGATTGGTACATAAAGTCGGCTCATTTCATCCATATTTGTGAAAGTATTTCAGTGTAGGATCCTTCCAAAATATATATATGAGAAGTTGTATTGATATATAGAATAAAATTATTGATATTCTCATATAAATATATGAGGATAAAATATCATTTAGGGAAATCCCTACTGAAAACCCTTTGGACTCAGTTGACTATGAGTATGATGTATCATCCATAGACTAATGAGAAATCCTAACGTATGATACTAATATTAGAAGATATATTGCGGGTGTTTGTAATGGATACTGGTGGATCATGGGAAGAGCACTTTCCATTGGTTGAGTTCCCATATGATAAGACTTATCATGACTCAATATATATGGCTCCTTTCAAATCATTTTATGGGTGTTCTTGTTCTTCTCCACATTGTTGGTTGAAAATAGGTGAGACCTTATTAGTCTAGCCAATCCTTGTCCAACAAATGAAAGAGAAGATCCAATTGAATAGAAAGATGATGGAGACATCTAAGAGTCATCAGATATATTTTTCATATCAATGCTAAAGACCATTTTTATATTTGGTGAGTGATGATATATTCTTAAGGATCTCTCTAAGGCCTGAACATCATGTTTATGGGAATCTAGGTACATTATCTCATAGATACATTGGGCCTTTAAAGATACTGGAACGAGTTAGAGTGGTTTCATATCTTTTGGAACTGTCACCATTGTTTAATTCGGTTCAAAATGTGTTCCATGTACCTTAGATGAAAATATATAATCCCGATCTTGACCATGTGATCACATGGATTCATAATAACCTACAGTCTAATGATTCCTCAGTGAATATCCATGCACAGATTGTGAATAGGAATGATAATGACTTTTGTGAAAAAAATTGTAAGTCTAGTGCAATTTTTATGGAAACATATTCTCAGTCAAGAAGAGACTTGGAAACCCAAGAAGGAATTTAATGTGTGATGGACGAAACCCTTTTAGGGAAGCGATCTCTTCCTACATTTCGAGGATGAAAGGACCAATTGTGGGGAGATTGTAGCCCCAACGGTGTCTGGTATGTAACCATTTATTTGTGATTTTCATGTGTATAAAACTTATGTATGAATATGGGGATAGTTTATAGTGATTTTTGAGTGTATGTGGGAAAAAGGGAGTATGGTATACACATGATTTTTCAAACACATGTGACATAACTGTGCAAAACCAGAAACCACATCCTCGAAAAGTGGATATGGTTCATTTTTCATTTATATCTTCATATTTTCATCTTATAAAGACCATAACACAAATATTTTCTTCTCTAAAGGCCAAGGAATGTTATCCCACCAATCCATAAGTAATTATAAGGATTTCCTTGGAGATACGAAGCCTAATTCCTACAGCACGTGCACTCTCTTCATCATTTTTTTCTACGGTTTCTTAGATCTACTTCAACTTTCTTTTTGCTTTTATAGTTCTAAAAAAGTTGTGGGTAGATGTAAATTTTTCCTGAAAATAATGTTATATCATTTTTTCCATGATAGGGTAGGATATACAATGTGGTTTCTTGTATTCTTAACCCGAATTATTTAGTGCTCTTCGTCAGTTTTCAGTTTTCATTGAAACGATCGAGGTAGGTGGCTTCACTCTCAACTCCCCTTGCTGAAACTATTTAGAATGCTTAAAAAATTAGCCTTTTAATGGTATTAATTATTAATTTTCTATTAAACATTGATTGGGAACCCTCATTGGCGATGGTTTTTCAATTATTAAATTCTAAAAAAAATGGGCATTCTTGAAATTGGATTTTTTTCTCGATTTTAAATTTGGTATTTTTACTTATGGATTTTATGGAATTTTGGTATGTTGATTTAATTTAAATTTTTTCAATAATGGGATGAGATTATTGAAATCATTATGTGGTTAAATTGGATCATTGGAATGCTTAAATAAACTGACAGTTTTTATTCAAATGGATGAAATTGTTGAAATTGGGATGTGTTTTTATAAAACTTGGTGTGATTATTCATATTTCATTATGAGTCATGTTTGAAATATGAAATTTTTCCATGTTCCAAATGTGTAATGGAAAACTGGATATAATTACCTTCTGATGGCTTAGTATATTGGAAAGAAACCTCTCATGAGTATGGATCATTCATAAGGAAGGATGCATTGTTCGAAATTTAGATATGCTAAATTAAATTATTATTCCAAGATAGATATTTAAAATGGGTTTTAAAATTTAATCAATTAATTAAATTTAAAATAAATTGCTGGAAAATTGGTAAACATGTTTTTTTATATTTAGTTATAAACTAGTTTATAAGTGTTTATATTTTTTTATAAACTATTTTTTGGAAATTGTTTTGTACCATTTGATTTATTTAAATGTTTCTAAATTTTCCATCCTTGTAGAGTGAGTAGGGATGTCATTGGGGAAAACATATTGATATTTATACGCACCCATTCTTTGTAAATTTTTTAGTTTTTTAGATGTCATATTCAAAGACGTGGGTAAATGTAGAGTACCGCATGTTTTTAGCACTACTTCAAGATTTTTTCGGTTGTTTGGTGATAGTTGGGCATAAAGATAGTTGATCATGGAGTCCTATGGTTTTTTTGGTGTCTTATTTTGTTATCTTCCACTATTTTCATTGAGGTTTAGTTTTTTTCATTATAGCCCGTTTTTGGATCACTTTCGTATAATAGAAATTATTTAGTATTCTTTCTTTTGATCAAGAATCATATAGTTTTTATGGGTTGTGGTTTTTTTTCTTTGTCATTTATTATTAAAGGTTAATCCATCCCCCACCTATATTTAAAACCCATCAACTTTTATTGAAAACTTATTACGTCATGGGGATATTACATAAGTCCTGGTAATGATTCATGGTATTCTTAAGACAATGAGAATAGCTGGGTCATTACAATTATAGTTTGTATCCGAGGAAGTTTAGATGAAGCCATGGGAACAAGATTAAAGAAATCATATATTAGGGAACATGGACATATGAATGAATTTGAGTATCAGTATCTGTATTGGATAACATTCTAAACATTAGTATGTTTCATATTATAATCCTTCCCACTATGATTATTGTTCAAAATATTATTTTTGGTTTTTTTCAGTGGTTAAAACCAGATGGAACCATGTTAATATTGAACATGATAGGCAATACACTTAATATGAGAAACCAAATGTGATGATGAATGGATTAAATGATAGTTTTATTTTTAGAAATAAATTATAACGATTTACAATTGAAAACCATCACATTATGAAATTATAGGACTCACCAATGAAGAGAGGGATGTAGTTTTTTTAGAACTATTATACTGGAGACCATTGAGGAATGAAGAAACAATTACACTCATTTCGAAAATAAGGAGGGAGACATTTTGGTGAACGTCTCAAATAAAATAGAATATTTTTTATCTTAGAAAATTAATTTCATAAATCAATAAATTTTCGAGTAAAAATTAATAGTACTATGGAAAGGGAATAAATAACCTCATATTGAACCTTTTTTATTTTAATATCTTACTTAGGGGTAATATTGGAATCATTTATTTCAATGACTTAATCAAAGGGATAACTCCTTGAACAAGGGAAGATGTAACACCCCATGGTTTTAAAAATAATTTGAAATTCATGAAACATTGTTTGAAGTAGTTATTTTTAACTATCCTTTAAACATAATTTTAGTGATTCTATGTTTTGAATTTTTAAAAATTGTCATCTATAATTTTGTTCAGGAATGTATTTGGGGTCTTATGGAACCAACTTTTTTTGGTGAATAGTAACATACCCAAATGAATGGTAAAATGAATTGTAATATGACCCTAATTTATAGTAAATTGTATTAGTATTTTATTTTCTTAAGGATTTAATATAATGACATCTTGATTAATTTTTCAATGTGATATAAAAGGAGTTATTGTTTTCCAATTATTAATTTTTTAGTGAAGTATGATTTAATTTAATTTTTATATTAATGATATTTAGAAAATTATTTTCAAAAATTTGAATTGATTTTTGAATTCTTCATATAGAAAAATGGTTAGGGTGAATTTTTTGGTATTTTTCTGAAATTCTGGAATTTTCAATGAATAGTTAAATAAATTAAATTACCTTATATTCAAATTATCAGTTAAATACACTATTTATGACTTCATAAGTGATGTAAGGCCAATTAGATCGAACTAACATGCCATTATTACTATTTGGGGTAAAATAAATTAATACTATTCATATTATAGAGAAACATATAATACTTATGATTAAAATAATGTAAAATACCTCCTCTCATGCACTATAAATTCCACCCTCATTTCCCTCTTCCACGCACAACTTTACACCTATGATCCTTACCTATGTTATGTTAAATATCCCTCCCAAGGCTCTTACCCACGTCCTAGAGCTTCTGTTCTCACCAAAAGGCCAAAATACAAGGCCTTAAGAAGGATCTGAATGAAATGATATCAAGACGTAAACATCCTCTTTTGTTTTCATTCATTTAATTCTTTTTATGTTATTATTTTAATTACCATAGGATTATGTTTGGATATTCCATTATATATCACCTTTATATTGAATATTATTTAATATTAGTGAGATACTCCCATTCTCTCGTTTAAATATTTTATGAAATTTTAAGTGACGTCGTTAGGATACTGAATTTTCGTGAGGGATTTCTCAATCTGTATTTTATTTTGAGTTCCTTTATTTCCTTCATATTTTTTTACCTCATCTTATCCAAGAGGCCTTAAAGACACATAATCATGTATATTTTGTATGTTCTCATGTTCATGTAAAATTCTTTTTCATTCTTCTTCTCCATTCCCACTTATTCATGGAATTAAAAACATTGTTCGTGATGTGTCGAATTACCGACATCGTGGATGATGTGATTTCAATTTTCTTTAATTCCTTCAAGGATAGTCATTAAACCATTTTTTTGGTTGAACCAGGTTATGATATATGTATTATGTCTCATACATGGTTCTGGAATAATTTTATTAACATGTTTTTAATTTATGGAACAAAATGATATCTTTATGATTGAAGAATCTCTAAAATGACCTAAACAAATATCAATAATGTTTTAACTTATGAATCATAATCATGTAAGAATTAAAAATGATAAATCAAATAATTTTTGGTTCTATAAATATTTTAATACCATACCATTCAAATTATGGATTTTCATTTCCAATTGATAAGAACAACCATCATGAACCAGTCCTGGAAATCACGTAAAGAACTCACCCAAAACCGTGCAAGGAACGAAATACTATCAATTAATGGGTGAAATGATGTAATTAAATGATAATATAAGGAATTATAAAGATGTATATGCTTTTTAAGATATTAATATCACTCTATTAACCATTATACATGAGGTTTGAAATAGTTTAAAGTAAGACAATCACGAGGTAAGGGAATGCTTTACCCGATTTCCATTCTTTGGGTTCACCTTCTACTTCATTATTAATGTGGTATTAAAATTCATTGTGTGAAGAGTTTTGTTTATAATATGTTTAATTATGTTTATTTAAAGTCTATATACAAATTTAATTAACTATATTAATTCTCACATCAATTATATGATTTATGTATGGGGATTTTTCTTTTAAAAACTTCTTTTAAAATTCTATCTTACAAAATTTCAAAGGAAATGATTTTATGCAATTATTCATGTTGTATGATTGTGTTTAGACTTTTTAGAATAGTTTATGATGAATTGTGGGACCTATATTTTCCTCAAATTAATTGGTTATGTTTATGTTTTAGGTCATCCTTATGGTTACACCAAGTGCAACTACGATGGTTTCAGAAATTGTAAGGTAGAGACGATGGTTACAAATTATAAGGTAGTTGTGAGGCCTACAAGATAATGTAAGTATTTTCCCAAGATTCCATTATGGTTTTATTTATTTTCTTATGTTTTTTTGGTTCTTGTTTAAATATCATGATTCAAAAAGTAAGTATTTATAGTTTACAAGTATGTCTTTTGAAAATGATTTCATATGTTACAAGTGTTCATGAACTAATGTTTTATTTTTTTCTTTTTATATCCCTTACTGAGATTTTTTTCTCATCCCAAAATTTTAAACGATTTTCATAGTTCATAAGGACGTGTAGGAAAAAAATTAATTCAAGTTAAATGTTTTATTATTAGACAGAAAATCATGTTGTATGTGAAAAGTTTTATATTTTTCAAAAATGAATACTGTTTTTATGGTTTCAACTATGTTATAATGTGTAATTTTATGAAAGTACTATGTCCCAATTCTATAAATATCTAAAAATGAAAAGATCCCCAAGGTAAATGTAATTTATTTCTTGACTGAATTCATGATTATGTAATGTAATAAGTTCGGGTCCTTATGGGTTAGGATAATGTTAATAAATTACCATATAAGTTTTTTTACTCTATGGACAATTTAAAATGATATATAATTTAAAGATTACCATGTTTCTTTGATTAATATATGTTGGTTCATATTGGTTTTCTGTAGATAAAATGGGGAAGGTGAAGAGGAGAGGCACCGACAATACGACATCCTTTCGAATCTACAGTCTGAAATTGTAGAGATTGGAACCGAGTAGTTTGGGGCAGTAATGTCTCAGCTAACACATGAAATAAATGGTGGTGGAATCCATGAATGAGGAAATCCTAAGGTACCAGAATGGAACATGATGATAGTGTAACATTTTAGGAGACAACAGCCTCCTCCTTTAAATTGACCATTAGACCCAGTAGCAGCTGAAGGATGGATTAAATACCTTAAAAATATATTTGATGTAATGGGTTGTTCCAAAAACAAAAAGGTATGTCTTTCAATTTATTGTTTTGAATTTGAAGATGTTCAGTAGTGGTCAATGGTAAAGAATATCAGGGATAAATAGGATATTTATGCCTTAGAGTGTGATGAATTTAAAATAATTTTCCTTGAAAATTATTTTCTTATATTGGTGCGATGTAGGATGGAGAAGAAATTCCTTTAAATGATGAAAAGGTTAGTGGATTCAGTGAATATGTAAGAAGAGAACATCACTCGATTGGAGAGGTATGCTCCAAATCATATTCAAGATCTTAATAGTAAAATAAAATTCTTTTAAATAGGATTGAATCCATAGTATCGAAGGTAGTTGGGCTCCCATGAATTCAAAAGTTATGAAAAACATGTTAGATGTGCTGAGAGGGTAGATATGGAGTATTTTGACAATCACTAGCATAATGAAAATAAAATAAGAGGACCAGATTTCAATTGATGGGAATGAATCAACCAAAGTAATCTGATGGTAAGAAACTCCATTTTCTTATTTGTGAAAAGTGTGGAAATAATCACCCTAGGGAATCTCTTACTAAAACAAGGAAGTGTTTTTGATGTGTTAATTTTGGAAATATGGACCGAGATTATAATAAAAATGATCCTCTGACTAAACCAAATATGAAAAATGTAAGGTGTTTCAAATGAGGTGATTTGGGTAACTATAAAAATGCCTTCCCAAGGAGTGATCCAAATGATGCAAAGATACAAGACTATATGAAAAACGTTATAGTGATATCCCTTACAAATACATTAGTATATGTCGAGCCATCCAATGAATTTTTATCTTGTATTTTTTTTGTTTACTCATAATTTTCTACAGTTTTGTTTGATATGGGGTCTACACATTCCTTCATATCTGAGAAAGTTTTGGTAATTTGGTAATATCACTTCAATAAATGAGACCAGAACAAGTTGTTAAAACACCAGGGGGAAATATTATAGCAAATAGGAATTATAAGAATAATTTTATTTTTGTCTATGGAAAGTCTTTGCCTACAAACCTTGTTATTTTACCCTTATTCGAGATTGATGTTATTCTATAAATGGACTGGCTTTTTTATTATCATGCTAAGATTGACATTATATCTAAAAAATCAGTTTTTTAGAAATAGTTTCAGTTTTTATATAAGAACAAACCCATAAAATTGATAAAATATCAGGAAGATGAGAAACTATTGTATGAAGGAAATGAAATTTATCTATCTCATATTGTTGAAAAAAATAGAACTGATCAGATTAATGATGTGCCAATGGTAAATAAATTCCTTGATGTTTTTTATGATGAGAAACCCGGTGTCATACCTGATGGGGAAGTCGAATTCATAATTGACTTGTTTCCTAATGTTAAGACGATTTCAAAACCCACATATCATATGGATTAAATTGAACTTCATTAATTGAAAATTCACTTACAGTATTTTCTTGATAAAGGCGTCATTCGTCCTAGAACAACACCATGGAGAGCTCATGTTTTGTTCGTTAAAAATAAATATGATTCCATCATAATTTTCATTGATTGTAGAGATTTGAATGAAATAAAAAAAACAGGTATCATTTTCCCCACATCGATGAATTGTTTGATCAGATCTAGGTGGATGAGTACTTTTCCAATATGGAATTGAGATTAGCATATCATCAGCTGATGGTGAAGGAGGATGACAACTAAAAAACAGCCTTTCATACTAGATATGGGCATTATGAATTTTTAGTTATGCCATTTGGGACAACTAATGCACCTGATGTATTCATGAATCTTATGAATAGAATATTTCATGAGTTCTTGTATATGTTTTTGGTTGTGTTTATTGATGACTTTATGGTATTTTCTAAAAATAAAGAGGAACATGAAAAACATATATGGGTTGTTTTACATACCATAATAGAAAATAAACTATATGTTAAATTTATCACGGGTGATTTTTGGTTGCAAAAGATTTATTTTCATGGGAACATTGTAAATAAGGATGGAATATTAGTTGATCCTGCAAAAAACAGAGTGGTTGATGAATGGCCTTGACTCAAATATGTTATAGATATTCTTATTTTCCATGGATTAGCAGGTTTTTACCAATATTTTGTTAAAACATATCCAGGTTATCTAGAACAATAACTAAGTTGACAAGAAAATGGGTAAAATGTTTTTGGATAGAATAACGCGATGTTTGTTTCTAGGAACTAAAGAAGATAATGGTGAATGATTCGGTTTTGGCCTTGCATTCCGAAAACTGTGAGTTTTTCATCTACAGTAATGCTGCATTGAAGGTACTTGGTTGTGATCTGATGTAGAATGATCAGGTAATTTCTTATAATTCAAGATAACTAAAACCACATGTGTTAAATTATCCCACACATGTCATGGAATTTGCAGCTGTGGTTTTTTCTTTGAAAACTTGGATGCATAATTTATATGGATCCAAATCTCAAATATATAATGACCATAAATTTGTGAATTATATATTCAATTGGAATGAATTAAACATGAGGCATTGAATATGTCTTGAACTAATAAAGGATTATTATTTCAAAATAAATTACTATCTTGGAAAGGAAAAAAAGTGGTGAATGCCTTGAGTTGAATACATCATGCATCATTAACCATGTTAAGTTTGGAAAATGATCCCTTTATTATTCATTTGAGGAATTTTGGCATAGAATTTTTCGCTATAGGGAATACAACTATTTTCATCCATGTCTCTGTGTAGCCATCCTTATTCAATAGAATTAAGAAAGCACATAAAGAAGACTGTGAGATACATAAAAAGGTAGAATTGCTTAAAATGGGTAACTTTCAAGAATTTAACATTGATAAAGATTGTGTTTTAAGATTTGGAAAAAACATTTCTATGCCTTATGATTCCCAATTTAATTAATATTTGTTGTGTGATTATCATAGTACTCCATTTTCGGTTCATCCTGGTAGTACTAATATGTTCAGAGACCTTCGATAGTATTATTGCTGGGATGGATTGAAAAGAGATATTGTTGATTTTATTGTGAAGGCATGACATGTCAACTGGTTAAAAGAGAGTGGTAGTTACCGAAGGGGGTGATTCAGCCTTTCCCAGTGCTAGATTAGAAATGGGAGAATGTATCCATGGACTATGTGGTGGGACTACAAAATGAATCACGAAATAATAATGTGATTTGGGTTGTTGTTGCTCGGCTGAAAAAATCTGCACATTTTTTTTTCTATTTGGGATAAAATTTCTGTAGATCAACTTTCACGACTCTACCTCAAAGGGATTTTCAGGTTACTTGTTGTTACTCTTTCAATTTTATCTAACTGTGATCCTATGTTCACTTCAAAATTTTGGAGGAGTCTTCAGAAGTCATTGGGAACATAATTAAATTTCAGTACAACTTTTCATCCTTAGTCAGATGGGTAGTCAGAATGAACGATTCAGACATTAGGGGATATGCTTTGAGGATGTTCAATGGACTACCAGGTAATTTGATATCAACATCTTTCATTATTTGAGTTTTCTATTAATAATAGTTTCCATTCCAGTATACAGATGGAACCATTTGAGGCATTGTATGGGAAGAGGTGTCTAACTCCAATGTTTTGGGATGAAGTTGGTTAAATAAAATTGATGTGGCTAGAATTAGTAGATTAAGTGGTTGAGAAAGTGAAGATAATGTATCTTCACATGAGGAAAGCTCAGATTATAAAGAAAACTTATGCAGATAACTGTACGAAAGAGTTCTCTTTCGAGGAAGGTGACCATATTTTCCATAAAATATCTTCATGGAAAAGTGTGATTTGTTTTGGTAAGAAAGGGTAACAAAGTCTATGGTTCATCAATCCTTTTTAAATATTTGAGAAAGATGGACCAGTTGCATACCGAGTAGCTTTGACTCTGAGTTTGTCTCAGGTACACAATGTTTTTCATGTTTTGATGTTGATGATGTTTATGCCAGATTCATCACATATCTTGAGGCCATAAGCATTTTAGCTGGAAAATTACCTTTCCTATGAAGAGAAACCAATTCATATTCTTGATCGATGGGAATAGGTATTGTGAAAGAAGGTAACCCACAAGGTAAATTGTTTGTGGAGAAACCACATGGTTGAAAAAGAAACTTTAGTGTCTCAAAATGCTATGAGGTAAAGGTAACTTTAGTTGTTTAAATAAGTAAATACAATTTTGAGGAAATAATTTCCAGAAGGTCGGGATAATGTAAGATGCCATTGTTTAAAAAAAATAAAATTAATGGAACTATTTTAAGTTGAAATTTATAACTAGACTTCAAATATAATTTTACCGCTTCTATATTTTGAATTTCAAAAATTGGTCATCTACAATTGTGATCAGTAAGTTTTTTTGAGTCTGATGAATCCGAGTTATTTTTTTGGTGAATAGTACATACCTATATTAATTGTAAAATAAATTGTAATATGACCCTAAGGAATAGTAAATTTTATTATATTTTGATTTTCATAATTCTTTAAGATAATCTCATCTTTATTACATTTTCAATGTGATATAAAAGCAATTATAGTTTTCAAATTATTAATTTTTCAATTAAGCATGGATATATTTAAAAATTAAATTAATGATATTTAGAAAATTATTTTCAAAAATAAACTTCATTTTTTAATTCTACAAGTTGAAAAATTTTAATGGTGATTTTTTTGGATTTTTCTGAAATTCTGGAATTTTCGATGAATAATGAAATACAGTAAAATATTGTCTATTCAAATTATCAGTTAAATACACTATTTATGACATCATAAGTGATTTTATATCACTAGTTTTAAACTCAAATTCCATTATTAATATTTAGGGTCACATGAATTATGACTATTCATAGTCTTGAGAAAAAATATTATAATAATGATTAAAATAATGTAAAATACCTCTTCTCCTTCACTATAAATACCACCCTCATTTTCCTCTTCCTCCTACACCTCCCAAGCCATGATCCATTCCAATTATCTCTCTAATACATCTCCCAAGGCTCTTCCCCACGTCCTAGAGCTGTTGGTCTCATAAAAAATCCAAAACCCAAGTCCTTAAGAAGGATCTCAAGAGAAGAGATCAAGATGTAAACATCCTCTTTTTTCTTTCTTTTCTTTCATTTTATGTTATTTTTTTAATTCCTTTTTGATCATTTTGGAATATTCCATTCTATATCCCCCTTAATACCCATATTATGTATGAGTGATGAGATACCCCCATTATCTCATCCAACTATTTTATGAAATTTTAAGTGAAAATATAGGCCTACCGAATTTTCTTTAGATATTTCTCAATAGTTCTATTATTTTGAGTTACCTTCTTTTGTTAATATTTCCTCACCTCCTATTGTTCAATAGTAATGAGAGCTATAGAATAATTTATATTATGTATGTTCTTATTTTCATGGAAAATCCATCATCATTATTCTTCTCCTCCCCCACTTATTCAAGAAATTAAAAACATAATTCATGATGTGTCAAATTAAAGACATCATGAACGATGTGATTTAAATTTTAATTAATTCCTTCAATGCTGGTCATGAAATAATTTTTATTGTTGAACCAGGTTAGGATACATGTATTTTTTCTCGTACATGGTTTGGGAATCATTTTATAAAATTTTCATTAATTTATGAGACAAAATGAGTTCTTTACAATCGACGAATCGCTAAAATGATCTAACCAGATATCAATAATGTTTTAACTTATGAATCATCCTCATGTAAGAATTAAAAATTATAACTGGTATAATTTCGGATTAAATAAATATTTAAATAACATACCATTACAATTCTGGAGTTTCAACTCCAATTCACAATAACAACCATCATTAACCAATCATGGAAATCATGTAAAGAACTCACCCAAAACAGTGCAATGAACAAAATACTAACAATTAAAGGGTGGAATGATGTAATGAAATTATCATATAAGGTATTATAAAGATTGATATGTTTCTATAAGATATTGATATCTCTCTTTTAATAATTATACTGGCTGTTTAAATGAGATGTAAGTAAGACAACCCTGAGGTAAGGGAATTCTAAACCTGATTTCCATTATTTGGGTTAACCTTCTACTTCATTATTTATGTGGTATTAAATTTTTTTTTGAAGAGTTTTGTTTATAATATGTTCTATTATGTGTTTTTAGAGTCTATATACATATTCCATAAACTCTATTAAGTATCACTTCAAGTATGATTTATGTAAGGGGTTTTTCTTATAAATTATTCTTTTGAAATTCGTTTTTATTAAATTTCAAAGGAAACGATTTAATGAAATTATTCTTGTTGTATGATTGTGTTATGGTTCATGGGAATTTTTTATGATGAAGGTTGGGACCAAAATTTACCTTCAATGAATTGGTTATGTGTAAGTTGGAGGTCGGCCGTATTGTTACTCCACGTGTAACAACGATGGTTACACAAATTGTAAGGTATTTGTGATGGTTAAAAATTATAATATAGCCGTGAGGGTTAAAATATTATGTATTTAATTCCCCAAGATACCTTAAAGATTAAAGTTATGTTATTAGTTTTTTTGGATCTTGTGTAAATCTCATTTTTTACAAATTATGTATATATGGGTGACAAATATGTCTTTTGAAAATGATTTCATATGTTTCAGGTTTTCGTAGACTAATGTGTTATTTCCTTATTTTTATATCCCTTACATAGATTTTGAGCTCATCCCATGTTTATAAATGATATTCATGGGTTATATGGATGAGTAATAAAATGATGGAATCCAAGTTAAATGATTGAATATTATTCAATGAAATCATGTTTTATGTTAAATGTTTTATATTTAGCAAGAAATGAATATTGTTTTTATGGTATCCACTCTGTAATAATGTGTTATTTTATTAATGTATTATGTCCCAATTTTCTATATCTCTAAACATGAAAATATCTTCAATGTGAAAGTATGTTATTTCTTGATTAAATTCAAGATTATGTAATGTAACAAGGTCAGGTCATATAGAATACCTATGATATAGAATCCTTAAAATGTAAGCAATTTAGTGTTTTTTATTGGTACCTCAAAATTATGTTTTTTATGTGTATAAAATTTTGAATATATGAGTCATGAATCATTTTAGAAGTTTTTTTGGATAATTTTTATTTTGGTATTTGAAAACATATGGTGCCCATAAACTAGAATGATAGGGTGTAATTTTTGAAAAAAAATTGATTGAGGGACAGATAACCCTTAATCAATGTTTGATATTAGGATAAATATAAACATTATAGGATGTTAAGATTATATTAGATCCCTATTTTATAGGTTTATATAACCCTCTTAATGTTTTAGTTGATTGTAGTTTTTCATGATTAAATATTTTTTTGGAGATAATTATAGGAATACTACCCATTTATTTAATATATGTTTTACTAAAATGGTTATTTGGGGAATAATGAATTTTTATTATTTGGAAATATTTTCAATGTTGTTGATAACATTTAAAGATAATTTGGTTTGGAGGTTGCGTTATTAATTTATTTGTGAGATAAAACTGTTAGTACATTTTGGGAATATATTATATAGAAAACAAACTTGTTAAAAACAATTAATTTCTTGAGTAATGTTTTTTGATGATATTCGTCATATTATTTAGAATCAAATAATTTTAGGAAAAGGATAACCCATATGTCAAGTGAATACCCATAACATATGAAAAGGAAAAATTAAATCAATACATGACCAATGGGAGACAATGGTGAAGCACCTACCATTAGCCTATGTGTTTTCTTGGTCGGTTTGAGATTATGTTTACTTAAATGATTTGATAAATAAATAATATGTCAATTTTTTAATGCAAAATATATGATCAGATATTTTTTAAAATTTTGGTATTTTTAGTGGTTATATACTTTCGATGAGACACTAAATTTTTTAAATTATATATATTATTTATTCTTATCATAATGGATTATTTTGGAATATTTCTATTCTATTTTGTATAGTGAAATATGAATGGTATGAGAAATTTTATTATGTTCATCTATGATTCATCATATTTGATAGTCTGGGATAAGCATTTTGAATTTAGAAAATATTTAGAAGCAATATTAAGGGATTATGAATATTTTTGTTAACTAAATGTTCTTAGGGATTAAAAAATTCATCTCCAATACCCATTTCATTTCATTAAAGGCTATGTGGAAATATATTGATGCCTAATAAATGGATGATATTATGATTACGACATAAATATAATCAAGAAGCTATGTTTTATCCAGTTCATTATATGGTTATTAAAATAATATCATTACCTTTGGAAAAGAACATTGAAATAAAACCAGTAAACATTTATATTTCTTATAATGAAATAAATAGCCTTTTAACACCACACAAATTTATGGTTTTATTATTGTTAGCATTATCATGTTCATTCTTCATATAACTATCTAATAATCCTTATGTGTTATTTTTCCAATACATTTCTGTATTTTTACTTCCCACTAATTAACTATAATTTGGAAACATAGTTTTTGGTGACATCCATACATTCCATTATTTATCTTGAAGTGGAAGTTTTATTATTCCATTTAATTATGGGGTCTATCAAAATTAAAACCACTGATCACCATGTTTTTGCTAAAATTTCATGGATGAAATTTATTTTAGGGTGAACAATGTTACACCCTAATAAATTAATATACGATTACTATGTTTTATTGAATTCACAATACACCAAAATGACTCTAAATGAATTATAATATATTAATAAACTATTAATATTTAAAGTAAAAACATTCACATAGTCGTTGAATTGGTGGTTATGAATAATATTAACAAAATAATTATACATATATTTATATACTAAACCTTAAAAAATCATTTAAATCAGTACTGAATTTTAAATACAGTTATTTTATGTTTCAGAAATAAATTTTCTTTAAAAGGGTTTTTTAATTATTTTTATGATTAAATTATAAAATTAATGTATAAAAATATATAAATTTTATTTTATATAAATAATAACTTTCTTAAAATCATCATATCGAAATTTTATTCAACTGAATTTTTTGAAATTCATTGAATCAAAATAATTCATTCTGTAAAAAGTGAAAAATATAGTTTTGTACTGAAAAAATATATTTTCTCTACAATTTTAAAAGTTTAATTTAATTTTAAACTATTTTTAACATAAAATTGGTTATGTTATGTTATAAATAATCAAATTGGTTTCATTATAAAAAATTATGAGATTAAATTTTTCTTAAAAACATTTTTATATAGAACAAGTGGTTTAAAAGAAATATTTTTATGTGTGCAACTTGTTTTTATATATATTAATTAAAATTATCACTATATGTGTATTAATTTAGTATAATTTTTTTATTATTTATATAATAAAATATTTTAACATTCATATAATATTTTTTCTATGAATGAGATATTTATAAATTATGATTATGCTTAAAAATACATTTTTTCTAAAAGTGATTTTCTTCACATCCCGAAAACATATTTTAAAATAAATATATTAAAAATATTTATAAGGATTTTAATTAAATTTACTAAATATTTTGAATTTGGTGGTCCAGATGTGATCAATAGTCCCCATTTATTTTTTTCAATATTAATAGTATTGGTGGAAAGAATTATCACAATGAAAAAACTGTAAAATTGATTGATCTAGGATAAAAAAATTGATAGGACAATAATTTTTTGTCAAAATAATTCAATTAGGAATATAATTATACCATTATCACCTTATTATTAAAATTTAAATTTATAATAGAATCTTTTCCATGAAAAGGATCCATATAATATTTAAATAAATGAATGTTATAGATTATCAGTCTATTGGTTTTACATATATATTATTTGTCCACATATTGACAAAATAAAAGATATAAACAAATAATAATGATTATTTTTATCTTAATGAAATTATTTTTCATATAAAAATTTATTTATAATATTATGAAATTATATAATTACATTAAATGCATGTGAAACACAAATTATATATTTCTTGTTAATTAGATTAAAAATAAAATAAATTATTTTATAATAAAAAATTGATATTCTTTTTTTGAAAAAAACCTCCCGTTAATATAATATATCTAGGTGACCTAATATATTATTTGTAAATAATTATATTTTAATTCCCCTTTTTTCATTTATATGTTAAAATTCCAATTAAATGAATTGGGTCAAAATTGAAATTAATGGTATTTTTTCAATATAAAATTTTATTAAATTATATAAAATTAAAAAAAATATATTATCTTCATACATGGGATTGGAAAAAGGTTAAAAAAATCTTCCACATTCCATTTATGAGTTATATTTCAATTAATAAAAAATATTATTAAAAGTTATTTATAAAAATAGTGGTTATTACGTATAAGGTCAAAAATATTTCACTAATGGGGTTAATAAAAATGACAAGGATTAAAATGATATAATGTTTTTACCTAATTTAATTGGTTGATTTTATTTCAACCCTATACACGTTTTGATCATATTCAAGACTTTTTGGATTATTTGGATCTAGAATAACCGTATTCAATATTAATTTTTTATGAAATTACAACCCCTGGTAAATTTTAAAATGTATTCCATTCCTTCAACTAATTACAAAAAATTGATAAATATATCTAAATGAAAGATGGAAATTATACTTCCCAACATTCTTATCCAATTTCTTAACGATTTGTTCTCCCAAAAAGACCTACCCTAGGTCCCTTATCGAGAGGTCTAAAGGACATCTCTCCAGGCCGAGGTAATCATCATAATCGGTTAATTCATGTTTTTTATTCTTATAATTAAACATAAAGTGTATTAACTATACTAATATATTAAATAAAGTATCATAAATATACTGATATTTTATTTTAGTAATGAACAGCCATATTCTATCTCTTTTTTCATCTAACAAAATGTGAAAACATCACTTCTGCATACATAAAACCAAACGTCTTGATGTAGCGATGTAATTATTTTTTCATCACCACATTAACATAATGGTTATATGGATAGTAAAATAAATAATTTTGGATATTTTTGAAATAAATTTAATTATTTAACAATAATATCATATATACCTTCTTACCATCCAATCCTTTTGAAAAATTTTAACATCGCTCATTCATATGTGTGGACTACCATCCCGATGAAGAAATGCGTTAAGTTTTTTATTTCTAATTTATGTGTATGGTATTAATCATGGAGTTAATGAATATATATCATATATATTATATAATAATGATTTTATAAGGTTTAATTATTTCTCACCTTTCTCTCTTTCAATCCATTGAAAATAATAAACACTGTTCATGCGTACGTACAGGATACCGTCTCTATGAATGGTGTATTTCATTTTTCTATCTATATATTTTATGGATAAAACTAGATATATATATATATATATTGAATAAATATAAAATTTATTAAATTATTAATATTATATTGATGATTCAATCGTAATTAAGGTACAAGCATCAGAACTGTCAAATCAAAAAAAAGTTAACACCCAAAAAATTGATAATAATAAATTACTATTAATGAATGGGAGATAAAATGTTATAAATTTATCATATAGGATATAATAAATACTAAAATTTTACTATTATTTTATTATATGAAATTTAAATTTATAATATATGAATTTACACTACCTACGTGACAATTGGGTCCTAAGGTGAGGCATTTCGTCACAATTTCAACTCCACTTACGCATTTTTGGTATTATACACCTATTTTTTCATTGGTGTACATGCATCCCCATTTAGGTAATTAAAATTAATATATATTACATAAATATGATTAAATATGATTAAATATAATTTCATTTATAATCTATTAACTAGTTTCTATTTTTTCTTTTAACTTGTACTTTATTTAAAACCTGAATCAAACATAGAAATTTTTAAATAAATCAATATATATATTTTTACTTTTTATTAGATATATTTTTCTTCCATATTGAGATGTTGAATAAAATATTTTTAAAATTTTAACTTCACTTTTAAATAATTTATCAAAATTCATTTTTACCAACGTATTATATTTTAGAAAACGTTTTGAATGGTATATTTTTAACATTCTCTAAATAAGGTACATTATGACGTTATGCCAAAAATTATTGATGTAATGTTTTCATAATATTATTTTGTATTATAGGAATTTACCATAATAGTGACTAATATTTTTAGAAATATTCCTTTAAATGAATACATTTTTTTCAAAGTATATTATGTTCTTTATAATTACGTATTTTTTTAATAAGTGATTTCAAAAATATTTAAATATTATTTTCCACAAGAATATTTTAAGTTCCATTTAATATAATTTTCAATCTAAAATAACACATTATACCATCATTTAAAAAGAATTTATTTTATTAATTCATTATTGGATATATGTTTAAATGATGTTATCATTTTTAAAAATCACTTACTACTGATCATTGGATATATCCATTCTCTTAAAAATTTATATTCTTCATATCATTGATATAATTATTTATGAAATCTTATTCCATTTCTACATAAAATATTATATTTTAAAATTATTTTATTAATTTTGAAATTTTTGATAAACCCATAGTATTTACTCATTTTGTAAATCTTTTGATAACACGTGTTTTTTATGAATGAAATATATAATTCGATATATGCGGAATGCATTGGACATTCAGTTATTAGTGGGGACTACAATTATATATCCCCTAGACGCCTCATGAAGTCTCATGAGGAAATTCAAAACACTAGCATTAATTTTGTTTTGGTGTATATACACCCATGTTTATCAAATTTGTTAGAATAAGGCCTCGATGGTTTAGATAACATGATTTCAATTATTATTCCATCAAATATTAAGAATTTAATTCACTGAGAATTATTATATTATTATCATTCATGATATTTCTAAATTTTTATATTCATTAATTTTATTTTGTTATCATTTAATTGATTAAGTGGTGTTATTTTCTGTTATTTACTATTCCATATTTATTTTTTATTCATCTATGATGGGTTCTTTTATATATAACCATTTATGAGAATATGAGCTCACCCTTAAATTTTTTATTTGTTTTCCTTTGGATATCGAGATAGGTATTATGAATAAAATCAAGGATTTGAGAACATTATTTATGCTATATATTTTCTATTTACAATATAATATAGGAATCAGGTATCTATCTAGTTCATTGTGAAATCTAAATTATTCAATCCATTGAGATTTAGTTCATTGTATAGGGTTACAATGTAATATATTAACCAATTAATCTAGGCTACATGAGTTTATTCGTATAACATTTATGAATCTTGTTTCTATTTTAGATTTTTTTTTTCTTTAATGGTATATTTTCATATATCAGATTCCATAAAAATATTTCTTATAAGTTATGGTATAATATTTTTTTTCATAAATCATATCTAGTCCACGAAATGTGATTTATTAAAAATTTAGTCTATATAATACAGTATCGAATATATAATGTACCATTTAAAGTTATTTTGACTCTATTTTGGGAACTTGTTGGAGGTATAATCAACCTGAACACATCTCCAACATCTGTATCACTATTGCATAAGAACAATTGAATGTGTATAGTATCTCCAAATATATAATAAGTTAGAGTAATAAAGAAAATTAAATCAGCATTTTTGTTTAATATAAATTAGTGAATGGTGGAATGAATTATATATTTGATAGTGGTTTTTTACCACACATGAACCTAAACAAAAACCTGTTGAATAAAATCCAATGGTATGACGAACGAGTTGATGTATTCAAAAAAGGATGACTCAATTTCAATGGACCTAGAAGTGAAGAAATAAGGAGAAGAAATAAGAATATAGTCTTGTTGTATTTTTGGATGGGCTAAGGAATAATTACATTAATATCCATCAATATTGGGAGAATAGTAATGTGGTAATCTTTTATAAGAGTGGATATTTTATAAGAAGATTAAAGAAGGACTCTTTTACCATGAATGGATGGTGAAACAATAGTAACATATTTAGCATTGAAAATTATCCAAATTCGTGTTCCTTGAACGTGAAGGAGGAGAATGAATATCAAAATAGAATACATATACAATTGAACCAATATAACATAGATAATATTTTCAACTATATATTAATGAGTAAAATACAAATACTAAATTTTGATTGATTCATAACGTGTAAAACATTCCAAAAATGAAAAAGTTTTAAAAACCATTACAATGAACAGGAGATTAAAGAAAATTAACCTATTTAGTTGATACGTTCAATTGTTGGTTTTTTGATGAGCTTGAATTTAGCCAGTATAAATAAGTATTACATTGATTTATTAATGTTAATCATATTAATTATGTTTATTTTATTTTATTTATGTCATGAGATCTAAATATGTTTAATCACAGTCAATGTATTTTTATAAATCAAATATAATTTGTTATAGATTTTTTTTCCTGATAATTGATATGAATATAAGAATAGAAAATTTGATGAATTTCATGATATTATTGAAGTACAAAATAAATATATTTATATATGGTTTTATCCTATTATATATTGGTATAATTTATATTAATAGTCATAAAAGAAATTTTATTATTTCTTAGGTTTTTTATTTATAATATTAGTAAATGTTTTACACATTATTCAATAAAATGAAATGTATATTCTATATAATAGATTAATATGTATTGGGAAATGAATTTTGAAATAATTATTTTATCAATTACTCATTGATAATTTGGATAAAATTTGATTTGTTATTAATTTCCAAATTTTTTGTTTTCTCGCTATAAAGAACAATGTTTATTCTCGGTTTTTTAGTGATAATTGAGATTTCTCTACCAAATGTTTTTCATATTTTATAGTTTTGATAAATAATAAAATTATTTTTATAAATTTAACTTTAAATTTTATATCAATTTTATATCATTAATTAAATTATTTGTAAAAATATTAATCACTATTTTAAATGATCATTTAAAAACCAAAAATACCATGTGGTGGTGTGTTATATTTTATAAATTTATTTTTATATTAAACTCCATGTTCTAATGATAACCATAGATAAAATAATCATATTGAGTTCATATTTGTTTATTTTTAAACATTTTATAATTATTTAAATTTTCTTCACTATAAGTAATCATAGTTTTACCATTTATATATTCAAAATGAGGCATAAAATAACAAATCTTTTTCTACTAAAACAAATGTTTTCAAATTAGATTCATTTTATTTTTAGATTTTATCTTTATATAAATATAAAATAAAGTAATAATCATTGTTTTTTACATTTATAAATATTATATAAAACTATCACAATAAGAGAATAGTCTATTTTCATCGTTTTATTTCTCACAAAGTTGGTTACAGATACAACTATATATTTACCAGCATAGTCCCTTTTTAGTGAAAGATAAATATGGGTTTAGTGTTCCCAAAAGGATTCATATGAGAATAAAAATTATTTCAACTGAATAAAAAATTATTTTATACCTCTCTTACATCCATTAATGTTATGGTGGAAGGAAATTAGTGTTCTCCTAATGCCTAAAAAAATTCATATACTGCATTTTTTTGATGACTCTAGTGGGAATAATTTACCCAAATTGGATATATTTGACCACCAAACATTCTAAACCATTATAGGGACATCAAGAAGAAATAATTAAAACAACATGTATACTTTTACATACAATTTTTATAGGCGTGTGTGTGGAATCTTAAATTGACTCTTTCTGCATGCTAGTACTTATTTGGGTTATTTCATTTGTACAATTTAACATTTCTATTATTTCTCTCTCAAAATCTATTTTTCTTCTATAAGTAATAATTATAGGGTTCTAGAGTGATATTTATTTGGTTTTCTATATTCGACCCACTATCTAATTCCTCTATAGATGGATTTTCTAAACTACTAATTTGAGAGAGTGAATTTCATTCACATGCCAATAAAAAGGCAGGAATGTTTTACTATAACTAGTTTCTATATGAACATGTAAACAAAATAGATGGGATTGATGAATACCATTAAATTCATAAGATTAATTTAAATCCCTAAAATTTTATAGTGGAGGAGATATAGTAATAGGATTTAATAAAAAATACAATATTAAAAAATTCTTTGTTTCATTGTACTTATATTGTGTTTCCTGTTTTTTATTTCATTTTCATTTTAATTAAATTTATTCTGATTTTTTTAAAGTAAATTCCCCACTGGTAATTTTTTAAATACTATAGTCCTTATAGGATTAAAAAGTTCTCTGGAATTGGAATTTATAACTTTCGAGTATGGGTTATTTTTATAATTGGTATTCTATTTGTGAAAATGATAGTTGGTCTATCCCAAGATAATGGTTCTAGATATTTTTTTATGATTGATTCATGTCTCAATGGATTTGGAATAGAATTTTACCCTAATGTATGGGTTGAATTAATTTTTATTTATAACTCCTATATGGGTTTTTGAAGACCCATGTGTTGTCTCCCTTATATGGATGACTCGTATATGGGAATCCAATTACATGGCTAGGACTCTTCCAACATTTGGAAAAGTAAAACCCTTTCAAGTTCCACTAAATGGGATAAAATAACCATATTTATGAGAAAATACATTACCTAGGATCCTAATATGTATAGGAATATTTTAATACTTTGGAAAACTACACATACTAGGAATCCACTTACCTGGAATCACATAGTATGGAACTTTGACATATTTTGACAAATTCTAGTACTAAAGATGATGGAGAAATAAATTCCCTCCTGTGGACATCCACTTATGTGGGGGGATACCCCATATGGGAAACCAAATATATTTGGAATCCTTTTACAAAGGGGTGGACAATATATAGTGATCCCCTTATATAGGGAATCTCCATACATGGATCACTAATGCTCCGACTAATCCCCTAACATTAAATGATTCATGTACAGTGGCTCTCTTTATAGGGACCCATACTTTTAATGGGATGTATAATGATTCTAGTGATTATTAAAATAATATTTCCTATTTTATGTGTCTTATAGTATTTTTCACACAAAATACACCAGACTCTTAAATGAGAAGGGGGATCTCACCACTCTATTTGATTCAAATGGTTGATTTCCCTTGATTCTTATTGGGGTGGACCATGATTTTATCTAGGAGATAGCCTAAGAAAGATATTACCGTACATGTTAACTCAAACACAATATCTTCTCCTAATTTCTCATAACTCACAGGTTCTTGTTGGTAATGGTTTTTTATATGATTCTAATGAACAATTATAAAATAATACTGAATGGTTGGTATTTTTTATAGCTTATCTAAAAGAGGTCCTACAATGATTATTGCACAAGATTTCTATATATATTCAATTATTTGTATCAATTTTGTGTGTTTATTTTGTTTTTTTTTCATTTTAGATTAATGGATTGTAAGAATGAAAATATAAAATAGTTACTTTGTGCGTAAGAGGACCAAGTGGATATTTTGTGTGGTATGTACCCCTATAATCGATGATTACTCCTAGGAATGTGGCCTGGTGAGTTGAAAACAATTTTTCCTTATAGAATATGTATATTAAATTATTTATAAATTTTTTAACATAATCAATGTGTGGAATTAACTATAAATTTAATATAAATAATTAGTTTTATTTAAGGGATAATTTATAAATTCATTTGAGATCCTGAAAGACTTGGATGAGTATGAGAGGGGATGGAAAGTTACATTAATGTATTGTGAATCTATATGAGATAGGTGGTACATTAATAAAACCTATTTGGTAAAACCATTTTATTCCTATATTCATATATTATGTGGTATCTCCATAAAGTGAGATCATCCTTTTTAAAAAATTAAATTATTTTATGAAAATGAAATATCTATTAAAATATTTAAGGGAAAAGACTACTACTGACCCTAGGGAAAATTATTAGTGACTTAGCCAATAATGTTTGAGGCCCCATTTATTGTAGTGTTATATGAAATATATATAACCATACTTGTGAGAATATAATGAGTTATGTTATACAAGTGAATCAATATATGTGATCATAATTCTCCAGACTACTAACTAAATTACCCAATATCTAGTGGTTGAGGGATGAATTATGTAAATATGTTATAAGATAGATGACACTCTGATTGTTATAGATTTATAGAGTGAATGTAATGTGGTGTCCCACTAGTGGGATCCTTAGACATATTCTTCTTAATAAGAGTTTGAAGCTGAAATTATTGGCCTATATAAACATGGTGGAATATTGAGAAGTATTAGAGGTATTAGGTAGTTTCTAAGAGATTTTTGTTAGGGTTACTCCACCCTTTATATTTCAATATCTAGGTACGTATTCCCATGGTGGGATTATCGAGAGTTTTGGTGCCTGAGGGTGGACATAGAGTGAATATGGTAATGATATAGGCTTTATAACATATACCAAATGTAGATTTTGGGGGAATATCATATGAGGCTAGAGGGTTTGAATTTTGATTGTGATTATTTATGGTGATTTTATGCCCTCTATGTAACGATCTTGGACATAGATATAATATTGAGATCAGGGAACCCATATAGGGTACCTATATTATGGTGTTTCCTAAGGGAACTTGTCAAATTCATTGTGTTTTGAAATACTTTAAAGGGTTTGTGTGGGTGTGGGTAGTAATTAATTCTGGTGAAACCTTATAACAGAAATAAATGGTTTGATCATGACATTGATATAGTGGTTAGGATATTTTATACACTTGAGTATTCGAAATAGGTTATGTGTGATAGTTTACTGTGGATATTTAACACCTATTATTTTTAAATGAGATATTAATAGTTGGATGTATGACCTTGGATAAAAAAATATGATGCCAGATATATCCCCCTTAGTATCCAATTTTTCGTGATGATGGAGGGAGTCCAAGTATCAACTACCTAGGATCCAATTTTATTTAGTGATTGCGGGATGTAAGATATTACCGCCATAGGATTGATGGATGTTGAATGACAATTGGAATTCATGGACTTCCTACCAATAATATATTGATAAATGATTATTATGTTATATTGGGGTTTACTTCTCCAGTATCACTTGAGTTTTATTAATGATTTTATGTCAAGTATTATCATCCAATATCAAGTGAATCTTGGTGATTCTACGATGATAGGGATTACCTCCCTACGACCCTTGGACGTTCACTAATGATGTTATATTAGAGGTTTCCACCCTATGAGCCAAGGAACTTTTTTGTTGATGAGATTATAGGGATTACTAGAATAGGATATAATTATACACTGTGATTGGGGGATGTGAAGGATTACCAACCTAGGATCCATAAATATTGGGTGATGTTGGGATTCTATGTAATACCACCCATCGATCCAGTTATACTTAGTGATTAGATGATTTCAAGGATTACCTCCATAATATCCATGGATGTTTGGTGGTGATGGTATTTTAAGTATAACCTCCAAGTACACAATGGATGTTTGGTGATGATGGTATACTAGGGTCTTCCTTCCTAGGATCCATTAATACATAGGGATTGGGGATATTGGGGATTAAATCCCATGGATCCATCAATGTTTAGTGATGATGGGATTCCACAGACTCCCACCACAGGAACTAGTGTTTCATTATGATTTGTGATTCTTTTTGGTTCCTATGATTAATAATATGGTATGATATTATTATATTAATATTATAGATCATAAAATGTAGGTTTTATATATTGTTTGTAGGAATGATCATGATGTCCTAGTATAGTAAATATATCACTATTAGCGAATATGAATTCTCATGGACATCTGGAAGTAGAAGAAGAATATATAGTCGACCATGATATCACATTAAAATCCGAAGGATTGGATTTTATTTATTTATTTATTCATCCATACAATTTTATTCAAAATAATACACGTGTATACATTGCTGAATTGATTATGTTTGGGACCCAATTAGTTGTTCCATACTGAGTTTTATTCACAAACTGTTTCTGGTGAGAATTATTTTGGATACATCAGTAGATTTCCCTAATGGTAGGTTTAGGTAGGGTAGTGGTCGAGTGATTCATGGCTTAGCATGATATCTCAAATAGGATTTTAATGTTTTATGAGATGAGGCTTAGGGATGGAAATAGATCCTTAGGGTCCATTTTATCTCTTTTTATTTATTTTACATGTAATCATCCATGGGGGAGATCGTTGATGATGTATCCTAGTATTATATTATGTCAATATGATTTAATATTCCTACATTTAAATTGATATAATTTTTTTTCTTATTTTCATCAATGATCTCTCATTTTTTATTATATATTTCACATGGATATCATTCCATTTAATTTTACTATGATATGAGGGTATATTCTCCCCATAGTAACACCTTATACCCTTAATAAATTTCGTTAACAACTTGTGTATTGGGAAGCACACCTAATTTCATGTGATGACCACCAGTTTGGGAACCAGTTCAATGGTCTAAGGCAGCATGATGTAACAAAGGGGTTGTAACATCCTGGGTAAATAAAGAATATGACATTTTCATATTTATTAATATTTTTTGAATAAAATATTAATATTACTTTAAAGGGGATGTTGTGTTCGATGTTGTACCCAATACGCAACAACGGGTTTCTTTGAAACCTTACGTCACACGCTCATAATATAATAATATTATTTTAAATGGTAGTTAACGCCTAGAAGTTGTAATGGTGAGAATTAATAGAACTATCTAAAATATGATTATACATGTTTTTAAAATGTTTTTACATTTTTTGAATAAAATATTAATATTATCTTTTTAATTGGTTTTAAAGTGTAATTATAATATATTTTTACCTTTTAATCCAATGGTGGTCATTGGAATTAATTTCACTTTGAAATTGGACATAAACAATTGTTTGTCTTTTAATAGATATTGTTTCTTAAAACACGATATCTGTTTTTACAACAGGAATTAATTATAAAATTAATTAATTCAACTTATATGTTTTTAATTTTTACAAATAGACATCATATTTTAATATGGAATATCAAATATAGCTTAGGGTCAATTTGTGGTATTTTTTTGAAGAACTACAATTTTTGATGAATAGTGAAACCACTAAGTGGTAGTTAAACCAACTGATTTTTCATTTAAATGAATGTTTACCGCTTATGTGTTTTGAATTTATAAAATCTGACATACATGGTTGTCATTATTAATTAAAATGTGATTCAATGGGATTAAAATATTTTTTTGGTGAATAGTAACTTTTGAGTTTTGTTAACCACGATTAGAGGTAATTAGTATAAATTAAGATAAAAATGATATTATAAAAATATAAAACATATCTTGACACGGGTCCTAACCTTATTGGATAGGTCATTACCGACCAATAAAATCCATGGGTCAATTTGTGGGACCTCATGGAGCAACTTGAGTGAGATAATGACATTAATACCTTTTATTTAAAGTAAAAATAAAAATATCACAAACATGTATTATTTAACTAAAAAAATTATTACATGGGTTTATACAAGTTATATTTTTTACTATAAATATTAATTACAAATATAAAAATATTTCCTACATCATGGTAATTTTTTTATAATTTTTAGACATCAAAAATAAATAAAATTATTTATGACACAATGGTAATGCAGTGTTTATGTCATTAATGAATGATTTAAATAAATAAGAAGCTAATGTTTAAAATAATATCCAAAAATTGTCCAATTATTATAGGATGATTTTATTTCGAACATGTAACAACTTATCCTAGACTTTAATGATTTTTTGATCATTAGAAACCGAATTTAATTATATAATAAAATAATAGTTTCAAGATTTCCAAAAGAGCCCCTCCTCTCCCTTATAAAAAGACCCCACTTCCTACCCATCTCTCACACTTTTCAAGACCTTTGTATCGTCCAAACTCTACTCAAATAAGCTCCCAATATCCCTCTATTCATCCTAGAAGCCTCACCTTAGGCATAAATCTCTTCAAGAAACCCTTTTGGTTCAAACGAACAAGAGTTACCGGATTTAAAGGTAATGTCTTCACTTGTGTTATTTTGTTTTTTTATGCTTCTCCAACCCCCATAATCTCTTTTTATTCATTAATTATTTAACAAAATCAGTATATTCAATATACTAGGATGTTTTTATTAGAATTATTCGAGCTACACATACACACACCTCCGTCTAATGGTAAAAGAACATACTGTTTCAGTGGATGGAGAATTACTGCCTCATGAAACGATGATAGTTCAATATTCTTTTAACACCTTCAAAGGTGGCCATTAAGATGTCACTATATTTATATATGATATATAATATGTATATGTTTTCCTTAATCTTATTTATTTTTCATTTATGGCATACCTTTATCGTTTCCATTATGGGTAAACGTGATATCTTTATTTTAGGAAGTGCGGACTACCGCCCCCTCAAAGTGATTTGATTCGTTAATTCAATATGTGGGACATGTAAAGGATGGAGTTAATAATATTATATATTATATTATACTGGAATTATAATTTACCTTTATATAATTATGATTTCATTCCATTAAATACAAAATATAAATGAAAGTAGTGTTCATGTGTACGTACGGCTTACTGTGTCCTTGAACGGTGCATTTCATTTCTTACCTCTAAATGTTATTTAATATTATAAATGAATGTATATGATAGATATATATGATATATATGATATCTACATCATGAATATAATTCTGGATATAATGGATATTTTACCACATGAACAACTTGTAATTATAAGGAGTTTATTTTTGAACTCAAGTACCAATGATAGACAAAACGACAATTATTAACTTAAATAATTACATAGTGTTCATAACATGGTCATAAGTGATATAAAAGGAATAATGAACTTGAAAAAAAGGTTATTAATCAAGTATAAATTAACTCATGTTTATTATTCATTAGATTAAAGAACGATCGAGTTAAGTCGGACACGAGGTAAGGGATCCTACCTCTCTCTTTCTTTTTAAGTACTCCCTTTTATGTCATTTCTTTTAAGCTCATGTTTAGTAGGTTTGGGGATGTTATTTTATTTTCCTAATTCTGTAATTTTTATTTTCATATTATAAGAGACTATATTTGATCTCATAAATCCATTTTTGGAAGTTTTAAGTGGCACCGTTAGGCTGCCGAGTTTCTCTAAGGGGTTTTTCATCTCACTTTTATTCCCGTGAAATTTATGCTACATTTGCCACCATTTCCATTGAGTGGTATATGTACTGCCCAATATTATAAAATTCGTGTAATATAATTTATTTTATGAGTATTTACATCAATTTTTTATAGTCCTTCTTTCATGGGGCATACATTTCGAAAGTTACCCAAGTCCGTAAGGGAACCTTTCACCCTCCTATTTTTTAAAAGACATCCTTTTGTTCTGCCTTTTAAATTACATCTTCTTATGTTGGGATATTTTCATATATATCCTAATTGCTGTAAATTATATGTCAAAGTGATGATATACCCTTTATCTCTATCATCAAATCCTTTTCTAAAATTTGATTTGACGTCGTTTGGCTATCGAATTTTTGCAAAGGAACTTCTTAACCCAATTCAAATCCGTTGGGTTAAACCTCTACTTCTTGATTTTGTTGTGCTATGAATATGTGTGGATGACATCATATTTCTTTACACTGATTATCCACTTATATTTATTGTATTTATATTTTTCACACATAATTGTGTCATTTATTTATCATTTCCCTAATGGCATGATCCTTGATTGGGATTACATCTCAATTTCTTATCATTGAGACATTTCTTAATGATATGCACTTTTATTCTTTTATAAAGTGTATATACATCCCCTTTGACATTCCATATCCATATTATGTATATACTAAAGTCATTTAAATGTTTTTAAAATGGTCTACTTTCTTATGGCTTATAATTTAAATGTTCAAAATGGAAGAGGACTCTTTTATTAAAACATTATTTTAAATGGTTTTTAAAATGGTTTTTAGAATGGATTCATTATTTCAAATATCATAAAATGTTATATTGTTATTGAAATGTGGGAATGTTATCTTTCCTTTAAGCATAAGTTATGTTCTATGATTATGTTATGGATCTTGGGCATTGTTTATGAAGATTGGTGGTTCCGTGATAAACTAAGGGCGGGTGAGCCCGATATAGCTCTCCAATGAATTGGGTAACGTGAAGGGGTTAAACGCTAAGGTTTCTCCGAAGATATTTAGGGAATATACTATGATGGGTATTCCAAACGTAACCATGAGGGTTACTCCCTACATAAGAATGTAAGGAATGCCTCAAGTTACCTTTATGTGTTACGAATTCTATGAGTTATTCATAAATATTATGATTTCATGAGGTATGTTAAAGTGCTTATGTTTTATGAGTAAAGTATGATTTCATTGATTCTTATGTATACATAAACTAAAGTTTTCATTCCATATTTTTATATCCCTTACTGATATTTTTATGCTCATCCCATGTTTTTGATATGTTTTCACAGGTCAAGGGAAAGGTTCATGATGTGATGATAGTGTCAAGGAAGTGTCAAGAAAGAATCCATGTTTTATTTAAAATATGTTTCCTTTAATGAGAAGAGTGAATTTTGTATTTGATGTAACCACCTTGTTTACAAGTGGAATGTAATGCATGATATATGATCTAATTCTCTAAATCTCTAAATCTCAAAAGATCTTCAATGTGAGTTATTGAAATAACACAAGATTAAGTAATGTTTAAGGATGGGGCCTTATAGTTGGTATCAAAGGTCGGTTTAGACAACTTTACGGATTAAGAGTTTTCGTTAAACACATGGTTAGTCCCTAGGACTATTCATTCAGTTATATCCTTGTTTTCTATCTTTTTCAGATCAAGGAAAGTCAGTTACAAAAGGGAGGAGGAGGATCTCAAACGACATTCCTATCTCTTCCTGATGACATGCTTGCAATAATTATTGCAAAGTCATGTTCGAATGATTGTGAAACTTCTTCTAGCACACAACTCACTTACAAGCAGTTGTTTGAGATATCAAACACCTCCATTATACCTCATTATCATCATGGATCATGGGTTGTATTTAATCAAATCCTATTTTCACAATATTCTCATATTTTCAAGAAAGGAAAATATTATCAAGGCATTTTCAGATATTTTACCTTTTCACAAGATTTTGAGGCATATTATGACTTTAAAAATGGTGCTGAAGAAGGAGACCCTTGTGAAACCTATTTATATTTTCTTCTAAAATATAGTCTCTCAGCACATACCTATGGTATTTTAAAAGGACCTTTAATTGAAAGTTTCAACTCAATTTCGGTCCGACTATTTTATAGAAATCATGTTTTATATGATGTTTTGAAATTATATGTCATACATGATTATTTTCCAAAAATGTTTTTCGGTGAGCACCCATATGACCCATGTTGTACAAGGTGTATTTGGATGGAGGAAGCAAATGATTTTGAAGGATCTCTAAATCATTTTTGTGATGCATGGACCTTCTACCTACGTGAACAAGATGACGATGAAACCCAATGGACACCATGATCAAGGTATGAGGTTCTTCATTTTGTGGATCGATTTATTTTATCTTATGATGGTGATGTAAGACTTCAAGAAATAAGATGTTTAGATCATAATGAATAGGGATGAACATGAGTGGTATAAGGAAACCATTGAGTTTAAAACATGTTAGGATTATTTTTGAGATTTATAAAAAGGAAAACCCATAAGATGGGTGACAACCCATCGCGTTCAGCAATGCCACGTGAATTGAAACTACAACCGTAGGGCGACAAGGGAGCATAGCCTTCCACTAGTCTATGTGAAGTCCCTGGTTATTATGACTTATTCTTTTTGGTTAAATGATTTTATGGATCAAGAAAAAGTTGATTTTGGAAACTTATGATTTATCAAATGGATATCCTTAGTGTAGGAGAATGATTTGGTGATCATGTAATAACTATTATTTTGGGAGATCTTCTCTATTTAATGGAAAAAATATATGCCTATTGAAAATAGAATGATTTGAGATTTCAATTGAGGAGAAACAGTTGGATTTTGTTTTGGAAGAATCTATGTTTTTGTTATGGGCTTATATGATTTTGGGTTATCTATGAAAATGATTAACCTATCATGGAGGATATGTGATTAGGTTAATTACTTTTCAATATGATACTTTAAGAGTAACTGATGTTATTTGGAGATAAATGTTATGATTTACCTTGGAAGACTATGTGATCAAATCCTTAAGAGATTTGGGTTTCAATATTAGTTTGGATTACTTTGTGGAATTTTATGGGTAGTTGTTTATTGAATGGTCTTTGTTGAACTTTGGGTATTGTTTGACAAATTTAGGAGATTAATATTAGTTTTTCTTTTTATAAAGGATTATCTTTTTTGGGTATTATCTGATCTTGTACTAACAATTTTTTGTTTTGGTGAAAGTCTAAAGACATGGGAAATTTATAGTTTATCTTTTGTGGGTTAAGTGATTCTCAAGAAGTTGATTATACACTACGAGAAAACCTTCGTTTAGCGGCGGTTTTTTCTCGGCGATTTTAAAAACCTCCGCGAAATGCGTTTCGGGCTGGCATTTCGCGGCGGTTTTAAAAACCGCTGTGAAAATACCGCCGCTAAACGGCAAAAAAAATTATTTTTTTAAAAAAATATTTATTTTTTTTATTTTATTTTATTCAAGGATTAGCGGCGGTTTTTTAAAAAACCGCCGCGAAATAGCGGCGGTTTCGGTAAAACCGCCGTTAAATTAAATGAAAAAAATAAAAAAACCTGAGAAACCCTGAAATCACTAAAACGACCATAACCTTTGATCCGGGCGTCCATTGAAGTGCCACGACCAGTCAAATCGAAGCTCATGAAGAGATATAGAGGCACATATAATCAAAACTGTGAAACGTTCTAAGGTGTGGACGATATTAGAGTTATAAAAAAGTTGAAAAAGTTCTCCAACTTCAAATGGCCATAACATTCGCTCCGGGTGTCCGTTTGGGCTCTACCACATATCAAATCGAAGCCAGTGAAGAGAGCTACGCACTATTGCGACACAAGCAAGCTTATGTCGGGTTTTTCGACCCCAAAAACCCCTCCGAAGGCCTCCAAACCCCTGTTTCCGTCACCGGTGTCCCGTCAAACTTGTTTTCAAACGGACCTAACTTTCGATCCACTTGTCAGTTCGGCCTCCTCCGCCTGCATGATCATAGCTCATTCCATGAGATTCAGTTTGACTGGTCGCGGTGCCCACATGCACTCATAGATCATATGTTATGGCCTTTTTAGTGGGTATTGGGTTTGTTATGTTTTTCAATGTCTCGTTTCTAGCACCCGTTCCCCGTCAGGTTTTTTTTAAATGGTCGTAACATCCGATCCACCTGTCCATTCGGACTCTTTCACATTTTAGGTTGAAGATCGTTTCAGGATCTTTGATTTGACAGGTCGCGGATCTAAAACGGACTCTCGGATCTTAAGTTATCTCCGTTAATGTGAGTCCAATGTTTTTGTCTCTTTATGACCGTTTTGACGAGTTTTAACGGTAGCTCCATTTATTACTGTTTATTTGGGTTTCCATGACTTGTTATCTTTATCAATGGTTTTTTGTGGGGTATTATGATGATTATGTTGAATTATTAAGGAGTTTTCCAGAGTTGTCACGAGTTTTCATGCGTTCTCATTCGTTCTAATACCTCATTCTGCATATGCTTCTCCATCCTTTTTCATGCATTTTCATGATTTTTCATCCCTTATCACATCTTTTCATACTTTTTCATGTGTTTCCTTTATTATTTATTCTTTATTATTTATTATTTATTAGTTATTTTTTATTTTTTATTTTTTATTATTTATTATTTATATTTATATTTATTTATTATTTATTATTTATTATTTATTATTTATGATTTATGATTTATATTTATTTATCATTTATATTTATTTATTATTTATTATTTATTATTTATATTTATTTATTATTTATTATTTATATTTATTTATTATTTATTATTTATTATTTATATTTATTTATTATTTATAATTATTTATTATTTATTATTTATTATTTATTATTTATTATTTCTTATTTCTTATTTGTTATTTATTATTTATTATTTATTATTTATTATTTATTATTTATTATTTACAATTTATTATTTATTATTTATTATTTATTATTTATTATTTATTATTTATTATTTATTATTTATTATTTACTATTTATTATTTATTAGTTATTATTTATTATTTATTATTTATTATTTATTATTTATTATTTATTATTTATTATTTATCATTATTTATTATTTATTATTTATTATTTATTAATTTTTATTTATTATTTATATTTATTTATTATTTATTATTTATATTTATTTATTATTTATTATTTATTACTTATTATTCCTTATTTATATTTATTTATTATTTATTATTTATTATTTATTATTTATTATTTATTATTTATATTTATTTATTATTTATTTATTATTTATTATCTATTATTTATATTTATTATTTATTTATTATTTATTTATTATTTATTATTTATTATTTATTATTTATTATTTATATTTATTATTTATATTTATTTATTATTTATTATTTATTATTTATTATTTATATTTATTATTTATATTTATTTATTATTAATTATTAATTATTAATTATTTATTATTTATTATTTATTTTTTATATTTATTTATTATTTATTATTTATTATTTATTATTTATTATTTATTATTTATTATTTATTATTTAGTATTTATTATTTATCTTTATTTATTATTTATTGTTTATTGTTTATTATTTATTATTTATATTTATTATTTATTTATTATTTATTTATTATTTATTATTTATATTTATTTATTATTTATATTTATTTATTATTTATATTTATTTATTATTTATTATTTATATTTATTATTTATATATTATTTATTTATTATTAATTTTTTATATTTATTTATTATTTATATTTATTTATTATTTATATTTATTTATTATTTATATTTATTTATTATTTATATTTATTTATTATTTATATTTATTTATTATGTATTATGTATATTTATTTATTTATTTATTATTTATTATTTATTATTTTTATTTATTTATTATTTATTATTTATTATTTATTATTTATTATTTATTAATTATTATTTATTATTTATTGTTTATATTTATTTATTATTTATATTTATTTATTCTTTATTATTTATATTTATTTATTATTTATTATTTATTATTTATTATTTAGTATTTATTATTTATTATTTATATTTATTTATTATTTATTATTTATTATTTATTGTTTATATTTATTTATTATTTATTATTTATTATTTATTATTTATTATTTATTATTTATTATTTATTATTTATTATTTATTATTTATTATTTATTATTTATTATTTATTATTTATTATTTACCCTTATTTATTATTTATTATTTATATTTTTTATTTATTATTTATTATTTATTATTTATTTTTTATTTTTTATTATTTATTATTTATTATTTATTATTTATTATTTATTATTTATCCTTATTTATTATTTATTATTTATATTTATTATTTATTATTTATTATTTATTATTTATTATTTATTATTTATTATTTATTATTTATTATTTATTATTTATTATTTATTATTTATTATTATCGAGTTTACATCTATTATTTATGTATTATTTGTTTTTTCAATTAATATATATAAGTATATTAATTTCTGTTTATTAACCACATGATGAGCTTGCTGGAGTGGTAAAGTCTTTGGAAAAAACCGCCGCTGAATCATTTAGCGGCGGTTTAAACCGCCGCTAAAAAATCATCGTGAAACGTTCTGCGACGGTTTTGAAAACCGCCGCGAATAGTTTCCCGACGCATGATTTAGCGGCGGATTTTGAAAACCTCCACCAATCGATTTAGCGGCGGTTTAAACCGCCGCGAAACGAAAAAAACCGCCGCTAAATGCCTTTTTTGCCGTAGTGATAGTGCTCTTAATATGAACAGGTCATCCTGAAATACTCTTCGTTTGGAGAAAATATGAGTTTGTGTTAGAAATCTAGTAAAAGATGAAGTCCACATGAAAACTAAGTATCTCTCCTTATGTTTTAGTTAAAACCATAAAGAAATTCTTCAATGAAAAGAATCTTTAAAATAAAAACATTGTATGTTAAATTTTCCCACTGGAGAATCAAATTCTATTTAACCCATCACAATTTTGTGATTTTCTGGTGGTTAACTTTCTTCTAGACATGTTTTCTATCACTCTCCATCAGAACATGACCCTTATTTTTCTTCCATATCCATGTTTTCTGTACAAGGAATCCTAATATGGGTTTTCGCGGGTAACATTTGTACTTCTCTTGTTTTTCTTTTAAAGTGATAGTTTTATTGACTCATTTTCCGATGCGGGACTTTTAATTATGTTTCCATGGCCAATTTTAAAATTGCGAGGACGCAATTCCCAAAAGTGGGGAAGGATGTAACATCTAGGGTAAATAAAGAATTTAACATTTTCATATTTATTAATATTTTTTGAATAAAATATTAATATTACTTTAAAGGGGATGTTATGTTCGATGGCGTACCCAATACGGAACAATGAGTTTCTTTGAAACCTTACGTCACATGCTCATAATATAATAATATTATTTTAAATGGTAGTAAAAACCTAGCCGTTGTAATGGCGGGAATGAATAGAACTAACTACAATATGATTATACATGTTTGTTAAATGTTTTTACACTTATCCAATATAAGAAAAAGGCTTAAAATAAGAAAAAAAATTCAATTTTAGGCATAAATACTCTAATATTCACTAAAAGGTCGATCTATCGCCTTTTGATGGAGAACCCTCTTTAAATATAGTTTTGGTCACTCTTATATGTTCAATTGTACCAAATAAATTTTTTCTTTAAAATCGGGACATCAAAATTTTCTTTGTGTATCTTTTTGGTATTTTCCGACAAAGTAAATTTTTTAATGAATAGTGAAAAATGTTGTATTTTAAGTCAAAACCTCCTTTTCATATAATTTATTTATATGTATAGATTATCTTTTTAATTGGATTTAAAGTGTAATTATAATATATTTTTACCTTTTAATCCAATGGTGGTCATTGAAATTAATTTCACTTCGAAATTGGACATAAACAAGTGTCAGTCTTTTGGTAGATATTGTTTCCTAAAAACACACTATTTGTTTTGACTACGAGAATTAATTGTAAAATTAATTAATTCAACTTATATTTTTTGAATTTTGAAAAATAGTCCTCATCTTTGAATATGGAATATCAAATATATCTTAGGTTGAATTAGTGGCATTTTTCTGAAGAACTTCAATTTTTGATGAATAGTGAAACCACTAAGTAGTAGTTAAAAAAACTGATTTTTCATTTAAATGATAGTTTACCGCTTATGTGTTTTGAATTTAGAAAATCCGACATACATGGTTGTCATTAGTATGTAAAATGTGATTTAATGGGATTAAAATATTTTTTTGGTGAATAGTCACTTTTGAGTTTTGTTAACCGCAATTAGAGGTAATTAGTGTAATTTAAGATAAAAATGATATTATAAAAATATAAAAAATATCTTCACACATGTCCTAACCTTATTGGATAGGTCATGTCCGATCAAGAAAATCCATGGGTCAATTTGTGGGACCCCATGGAGCCACTTGAGTGAGATAATGACATTAATAACTTTTATTTAAAGTAAAAATAAAAATATCACAAACATGTATTGTTTTACTAAAACAATTATTACAAGGGTTTATACAAGTTATATTTTTTATATAAATATTAATTAGATATATAAGAAGATTTCCTATATCATGGGAATTTTTTATAATTTTTAGACATCAAAACAAATAAAATTATTTATGATACAATGGTAATGCAGTCTTTATGTCCTTAATGAATTATTTAAATAAATAAGAAGATAATATTTAATATAATATCCAACAATTTCCCAATTCTTATAGGATGATTTTATTTAGAACATGTAACAACTTATCCTGTAATTTAATGATTTTTGGAGCTTTAAAAACCGAATTTCATTTTATAATAAAATAATAGTTTCAAGATTTCCAAAAGAGCCCCTCCTCTCCCTTATAAAAAGTCCCCACTTCCTACCCATCTCTCACACTTATCAAGCCCTTTGGCTCCACAAAACTCTACTAAAATAAGCTCCCAATATCCCTCTCTTCATCCTAGAAGCCTCACCTTAGGCAGAAATCTCTTCAAGAAACCCTTTTGGTTCAAACGAAAAAGAGTTATCCAATTTAAAGGTAATGTCTTCACTTGTGTTATTTTGTTTTTTTATGATTCTCCAACCCCCATAAACACTTTTTATTCATTTATTTTTTAAAAAAAATCAGTATCTTAAATATACTAGGATGTTTTTATAAGAATAATTCGAGCTACACATATAGACACCTCCTTCTAATGGTTAATGAACATACTGTTTCTGTGGATGGCGAATTACTGCCTCATGAAACAATGATTGTTCAATATTCTTTTAACACCTTAAAAGGTGGCCATTAAGATGTCAATATATTTATATATGATATGTAATTTTTTTATGTTTTCCTTAAGCTTCTGTATTTTTCATTTATGGACTACCTTTATGGTTTCCATTATTGGTAAACATGATATCTTCATTTTAGGAAGTGCGGACTACCGCCCCCTCAAAGTGATTTCATTCGTTAATGCCATATGTGGGACGTGTAAATGATAGTGTTAATAATATTATATATGAAATTATAATTGAATTATAATTTACCATTATATAATTATGATTTAATTCCCTTAAATATGAAATAGAAATGAAAGTAGCGTTCATGCGTACGTACAGCTTACCATCTCCATGAACGGTGCATTTCATTTCATACCTCTAAATGTTATGTAATATTATAAATGCCTGTATATAATGGATATATATGATATATATTATATCTACATAATGAATATAATTCTGTATATAATTGATATTTTACCACATGAACAACTTGTAATTAGAAGAAGTTTATTTTTGAACTCCAGTACCAATGATCGACAAAACGACCATTATTAACTTATATAATTACATAGTGTTCATAACATGGTAATAAGTGATATAAAATAAATAATGAACTTGAAAAAGGTTCTTAAGAAATTATATATTAACTCCAGTTTATTATTCAGGAGATTAATGAACGACTGAGTCAAGTCAGACACGAGGTAAGGGATCCTACCTCTCTCTTTCTTTTTAAGTACTCCCTCTTATGTCATTTCTTTTAAGCTCATATTTCGTATGTTTGGGGATGTTATTTTATATTCCTAAATCTATAATTTTTATGTTCATATTAAAAGATACCCTATTTGATATCATAAATCTATTTTTGGATGTTTTATGTAGCGTCGTTAGGCTGCTGAGTTTTCGTAAGGGGTTTTTCATCTCACTTTTATTCCCGTGAGATTTATGCTACATTTGCCACCATTTCCTTTGAGTGGTATATGTACATCCCTTTATTCTATTATTTGTGTAATATAATTTCGTTTATGAGTATTTAAATCAATGTTGTCCAGTCCTTTCAAGGGGCGTACATTTCGAAAGTTACCCAAGGCGGTAAGGGAACCTTTCACCCACTTATTTTTTTAAAGACTTATTTTTGTTTTGTCTTTTAAATTACATCTTCTTATGTTGGGATATGTTCTTATATATCCTTATTGATGTAAATTGTATGTCCAAGTGATGAGATACCGTTTATCTCTCTCATCAAATCTTTTTCTCAAATTTTATTTGACGTCGTTAGGCTATCGAATTTTTGCAAGGGAACTTCTTAACCCAATTCCAATTCATTGGGTTAAACCTATAATTCATGATTTTGTTGTGCTATGAATATGTGTGGATGAAATAAGATTGTTTTACACTGATTATCCACTTATATTTAGTGTATTTATATTTTTCACACATAATTATGTCATTTCATTATCCTTGCTCTAATGGCATGATCCTTGATTGGGATTACATATCAATTTCTTCTCATTGAGACATTTCTTAATGATATGCACTTTTAATCTTTTATAAAGTGTATATATAGCCCCTTTGACATTCCATATCCATATTATATCTATACTAAAGTCATTTAAATGTTTTGAAAATGTTCTACTTTCTTATGGCTTATAATTTAAATTTTCAAAATAGAAAAGGAATCTTTTATTAAAACATTGTTTTAAATGGTTTTGAAAATGGTTTTTAGAATGGATTCATTATTTCAAATATCTTAAAATGTTATATTGTTATTGCAGTGTGGGAAATTTATCTTTCCTTTATGCTTAAGTTATGTGCTATGATTATGTTATGGATCTTGGGAATTGTTTATGAAGACGGGTGGTTCCGTGATAAACTAAGGGCGGGTGAGCCCAATATAGCTCTCCAATGAATTGGGTAACATGAAGGGGTTAAATGCTATGGTTTCTCCGATGATATTTAGGGAATATACGACGATGGGTATTCCAAACATAACCATGAGGGTTACTCCCTACATAAGAATGTTATGAATGCCTCAAGTTACCTTTATGTATTATGATTTCTATGAGTTATTCATAAATCTTATGATTTCATGAGGTATGTTAAAGTGCTTATGTTTTATGAGTAAAGTATGATTTCTTTAATTCTTATGTATACATGAACTAATGTTTTCATTTCGTATTTTTATATCCCTTACTGAGATTTTTATGCTCATCCCATGTTTTTGATATGTTTTCACAGGTCAAGGGAAAGGTATATGATGTGATGATAGTGTCGAGGAAGTGTTAAGAAAGAATCCATGTTTTATTTAAAATATGTTTCCTTTAATGAGAAGAGTGAATTATGTCTTTGATGTAACCACCTTGTTTACAAGTGGAATGTTATGAATGATATATGATCTAATTATCTAAAACTCTAAATCTGAAAATATCCTCAACGTGAATTCTTGAAATAACTCAAGATTAAGTAATGTTTAAGGCTGTGGCCTTATAGGGGTATCACAGGAACATTTTCTTTTCCTTAGTATTTGGTGATATAGTAACCATGGATTATAGAAATTTCATATCATGTAATTGACCAAAGTCTATTGAATCACTGAAAGATTTTATGATGCAAGTTTGATGACAATCAGGATATGGTATTTCTATTCTTGAGATCTTCTATTACAATTATAGGATTTCACTTTGTGTGATTCAACTATGTTTTTTTATTTATGATTTATTTTGTTATTGGATCTTTGATCATTGTTATAAGGCATGTGTACATTTATCATTCTTGGAATTTAAAATTAATATAATTTTTTTCTTCTATATGAATGATATCAATAATGATATATGGTTTAACTATTTAACATTTCAACAAAATATTATATGTTGATTTCATATAAATATTATTGGTGTAATTATACATGGAAGAACCATACACAAATTTCTACGGATTGGGAATTTGGATCTTATAGATGTATAATCGTAAGAAATTTCCAGATAGTCCCTGTATGTTTGGGTTGTATGGTGACCATTAATGGGTTAGTATTGTAACTTGTTACGATGGTAACAGTTTTTAATATAAATTGGATTAGTTAGTAAATGTGTCCGAATAAACAAATATGGTTTTTACCATGTAGCTTTCAAGTTATAATTATTAATTAAAAGAAACATATTTTTATAGAATAATCAATCCAGGTAATCGAAAATTATGTATCTATATATATGTTCATTTAATAATATTCTAGTCCTTTAGAGAATTGTTTCATATAGAGATTCTTGGTGAGGATCAATTCCCCGATAGGATGATGAATTTTCATTTGATTCCAAATATATATTTCTGTGTGTGTCTACATGTGTTTGTAAAACCATATAGTTGGTATTTTCATAAGTGAGTTACATGGGGATAGTTAAAATTGGAGTAGACTTGTTTCCCTATGAGTAATACCATTATGATACATAGTTTATTGTCTTTATGGGAGAGTCTAGTGGTTAATAATAGTGCACAGTATATTAGTATGATGAGTATTAATTCTGATAGAAACACATTTGAAGGTTAACCCATGGCTTTTGAGTGACTATATAAATGAGAATGATGTATATATGATTCATGAAAAGGTGATGGATATAGGGGTTGTGATAATGAGTATATGAGGAAGAAATATTGAGCGGCACAGCACGGAGCTTCTCTCGGCTCTTAGGAATGGCGATTAGGGTTTTTATTTTCGCCGTCACAATCCATGGCAGAATTTCTTGTTCAAGGATGCTTCGACTCTCATAATCGCATGACAGAGCTAGTGATCGTGAATCGACATCCCTTGTATTCTAATCTAAATGAGGTCAGTTCCCCAAATCGAATTTTTTCTCCCTTCAAAGGTTTGAATTATGGAATCTGTAAGAAGGTTTCAGTTCCTCACATCAAAGCTGATAAGGAAGCAATATCGGAACGACTCGAGATTGGGGCGCACTCCATCATAGCTCGTCCCATTTTTCCCAGAGGTTCTGTGCCATGGAAGCTCGAGAAACTTACACAAAGACTGTCAGACATATGGGGCTTTGCCTCCAATAAGTGGGTATCTTTAGGGAAAGGATTATACCACATCCTATTTCCCTATAAAGAACTCAAGCTATGAGCCTGGGGTTATGAATCAATTTCCTTCAAACTGGGGGCGTTGCACATGCGGGAATGGGCCCGAAAGTTCAACCCCTTTTAAGTAGGTAATACCTCGATTCAATCTTGGGTGAAGGTATACAGCTTAAACTGGATTCGTTTGCACCCTCGAATCTTATATGACATTGCCTTGGCCTTAGGAGTTCTGATTAAAATGGATAAAGAAACTGACACCGCCAGATATGGACACTATGCTAGATTCTTAGATGAAGTAAATATTTGTTCTCCATTGATAAAAATGGTTTATCTCTTGACTGATGTTGATGAACTTGAACTGAAAATTGAATATGAAAACCTTCCCCAATTCTATTCAGACTGTAAGACTATAGGACATTATTTCAAAAACTGTAAGAGATCTATTATTTGTGCCTTTTTTACCTTACATGGGCATGACATAAGTTCTTTCTTCAAAAATAAACTCTCTCAAAATATTTTTCCCTCTGAATCTACCCAAATGGTTGGGATTACTGGGGATGCTTTTTCTACTAAAAATGATACTCAGAATTTTTCACAACCTGTTACTTTAGATCACCATCTTGCCCTGGGAAGTAACCAGCAGATGGTAAAACTATCTCCTCTTACTGCTGGACATCGTGATTTCATTACATAGGAAGATAAATTGAATCCCCCCGATATGTATGTGCCACTTCAAAAGGTTTTTGAAAAACATGACACTCGGTCATGGGATGACATTGTTGAGAAGGGAAGGGTTGGTGAGACCCAGGTTGCTACTCCGAATCTGGAAACTGTGGGTCTCACTGATCAGGTCACAACACAACACCCCTACTCTAGAAGGGAACAAAGTGTTTCTATTGCTGGTCAAGCTGATTCAAATGTCTCTACTGAATCTTATAGTGTTGATAAAAGCATTGGGAAAAGGATTATGTACCCAGTGCTGGAACAACACTCTGTTGATCTTTTAAAGAAGGCTATACATTTTGAAGAACCTACTGTAGTTCCCTCAAAGGAGAACCAACCGCATGATGATGATCTTGGAAATCTTGTTCTCATCTTGCCTCTGGTTCCATTACCTAGCAGGATTGATCCCCAGCCATCTTCACAGGTGTAAGTGACCACTGCTAACACATTTGAAGCTGTTAATAGTGTTACAGGACATAATGAGGTTGATGCTGCTGATTAACCAATGGAAAAAGAACAGGCTGCCTTGATGCAACCCCCATCAACACCGTTTGGCCCACAACAGATGGCAGAGAAGACTCTGGTGGAGAACCTGGGGCCAGAAGAAGGTGAAGATGGACGTGATGGCTCTTGGCAATAGACTAAATCATCGAAAGGAGTATGAATTCCTAGCAGTTGTGGGCGAGGATGTGGACGAGCAGAACTGACCTCAAAGAAAGATGAAATACATTTTGTGGATTCAGACTCGGATGACATAGACATTGAAGGTCTTCTTCAACAAGCATGAAATCATTAAGCGCTTCACACCTGGGGTCATGGGCGAGGGCGAGGACGTAATATTGACTACATCGCCTTGCAATATGCACAGTGAAATATTGCTGATAAGATTAGGAAAAAATTGGCCCCTCGTGATTTGGGTCACTGAATTTGTGTGAAATGAACACCTTCTCTCATTTTTCTTTGTTTTCTTTTGTTTCAATGAAAAGGGCCTTGTCCCTCACCTTTATAAAATATATATTGTTTTAAAGGGTAGAATTGGAAAGATTTGTGAACTTAGTGATTTTTTGTTTGATTCTTAATGTGGGTCGGGAATGTGATCCTGGATGGTAAAATCTAGGATTGTGGAATCAGGGGTAGAATCTTCTCCTTTAAGAATTATTATTGATTGATGTGTGATCATATAGTGTCCCCTTTCATTAGTGAGATACTAATCATATTATAATGTAAATAAAACGGTGATTCTAATGTCAAATTTCATTCATACAGTGTTAATGATCAAGGGATATGGGCTTTTGTATAAATTTTATAGTATATGTCTGAATTTTGTGGTAGCTATGAAATAAAGATGTGTAGATTTAGGGTGGAAAGTACCTTGGTCATGGTTTTTCTACAATGAGGGAATTTTGGAACTCTAATCATGTAAAACTCACGTAGTGGAATTTGGGGTGAGACAATGGTTTTATATTTCAATTTCACATGAAATAGACCATAAAAACATGATTTGAAATGGTTAGATAGCGTGCAACTCATGGGATTATGAGTTGGTTTTTTTGTGTGGTATGGAAGCGTAAAGCTATTAGGTTGGATGTGATAAAGGTATAACATTTGGGTTATAAGTGGTGACTATTATTATATTCCATCGGTGGTTTTGTGTATGATTAGACTAATGGATTAGATGAAACACTTTTGGTCTTTATTTCATGAGTGTTTTGAGTAAATAAAAAATGCATCTTTATATTGGGGGTGACATTGGATAAGGTGTAATGTGTATTTATATGGTATTCCTAAGGGTGTTCCCTGAAAAATATTGTTAGTATGGAATATTTTTAGGAATATATTGGGTTTTTTTTTTCAATGAGCTATGCATGATGAACTGTATAGTGGATAATTCATATTTTCATATTGTTGGTAGAAATACTCATCATAAATAAAAATTTGATGGATGTTGATTAGGTCATTCATTATAATTAGAGATTTTGTAGAAATTCATGACTTGATTTTTGGATTAGGTTTTAGATGGGAGGTCACATCCACCGATTATGTGTTTTAATATATTTGTTTTGTTCATGTAGGTATAACAACTGTTTTTTAAGGGGTTATGCATGAGATGATACTCGTCGATGGATGGTACGGGTTGCACTAGGATAATAGTGTGAGAATGAGTTTGACAACATATAGTTTCATATATATACCATAATTGGATATTGTATGTGAATAGGTTATGGTAAGGATTTTACAATCAATTGTTGGGTGGGTTTGGATGTTATTTGTGATTGATTCAGATCTCTAATGTGCTACTTTTCAAGTTGAGATTATGATGGAATGTGCATGTGTTTAGTGATAAAACCAGGGAATTACAGTAGGAATCTGGATTAAAATTTATTTAGGGAGATGGATTATATCATTATTTATTTTTGAGTTGAGAAATCATGATTGGTTAGTGTGGAGGTGCACTTATGAGTGCATTCAAGTATTTTCAAGATTGGTTTTCCATAGAAGGACTGATTAGTATATTTCATTTGATTAGGTGTGATAAAATCTAATCAACACAAACTATTCCACTAGACCATTGATAATTTATTTCTTATTGGTCATTTCAATGGGGGAGAGGGAAATTTCTCAAAGTCACCATTTTCTTATAGTTATTTATGCTTTGGTGCACAATGAGTCTATGTATGAATTGATGGATGAAACTATGGTTCCTCAGGATAGAAGAGAGATGTTGATCAGTATATTTTGTTTCTGAAGATAATAAAAGAGTGGATTTCTTAATGTTAGTAATTTTAATTTTAATAAATATTATATAGTGGATTATTTTTTTATTCATTGTTATAATGTGATGTAAAAGTGATGAATTGATATTATGGATGATTCAGGTTTCATGACTGAAGCACATTGATGTTTCTATGGGATGCGATGTTCTTTAGTGGTTTAACAATATTGGTAATATTAATAGTAATCATTTTCATGACAAACTGATATATGTTAATTATACTTTCTAATGCAAGATTAATTATAATCGTATTAGTAAATTTATTTATTAAAAGGAAAAAATATGAATTTTTAACTAAAATGAATTTTCATATATTATATGGGTTTATTTTAAAAACTAATTTTCAATTTATATAATTTTTAATTAAATAAAAATAAATTTATTATTAATTTCATCACTACCAAATTATCTAAGGATGAATTTTTTTGAATTTTCAAAAATGTTTTATTTGTTGATGAATAGTGATGAATACTTTTTTTATTTTAAATAATATTTTTATTTCATGTAAATTTCAAGTAATATCATATTTGAGGATAGTTTTAAAATTTAATTAGTAAATTTTGATTAAATAAAATACAATAATTTTTAATATTAATGTTATTATACTTCTATTTGCTATAAAAACATTTTGATAAATAAAAATTCATTTTTTGTAAAAAATGTTTTTCATTCTGTTTTGTGGGTTAATTTTTAATTTAGGTTATGACATGTATTTTAATTTAATTAGGTAAAATGTATTTAATATTTTAAATCATCAAAATTATTATTAGGTAATAAGTTCAACATATGTTTTTCATCATGAATAGTAAAAACATAAAAAAACATATCATGGTTAAGGATAAAACAGGTCTTCCAAGGCATAATGAGAAGATATGAGAGTTAATATAACCTAAAATATTTTCAAAATTATATTTTATGGTAGTATATTGACCATATATAATCTAATATTCTGAAATGGTTAATTCCGAATACATTTTCATCTATAATTCATTAATATATTCTAATATTTTTAAAAATTTCATTTATGTCTTCCACTCCAGTTATAAAAGGACAGACCCTCTCATATTTTATCCAAACATAAAAATCTTGTAGGATCATCCAATACATAAAAAATAAATTTGTTAAAATCCTATTTTCATCATCGATCCCTTGGTTTGTTCATAAAAACTATGATTCCATTATATATAAACATAAAGAGGTTTTTTGAATAATAGGTATTGTTTTCAACTGATAATTTTTGTTCAATTTTTTAACATCCTTAAAATCATATTTAACCATACATAAATAGTAATAACATTTTCTTTCATTTAAAATTATATTTAGTTTAATTTTATACATTATATACATGTACATATTCTATAAAATAGAAAATGGAACAATCGTTCGGGTGTATGGAAGATTACTGCCTCATGAACTGATGTAATTCATCCTCTACCACCACCTCTCAAGACTAGTTTAAATAGTTTATTATATATATATATATGTGTGTGTGTGTGTGTGTGTGTTTGTGTGTGTCTATGTTTTAGATTTTTATTTGATATTAGTGTCATATTTATCCTTTTTATTGATAAGAGATCATTTTCATTCATACCTTCCCATCCATTGATAAATGATATATCTATCCATGATTATGTGTGGTTTACCCCATCCATTAAGCGATGTTATTTATATTTGTGACCCAATATCATGGATGTTGTATATATTTATTCACTTAAATACTTAATATGATATTTAAAATAAAATCATCATTATGTAAAAATAAAATAATACTTTACATCAGTGTATCATGTTCAATGAAACCTAATAAAGTTACTCATTCATTCATATGGCATACCATACCAATGATAGTATTGTAAATTATATTTCATAATAATATTTCTTGGTTGGATTTAAAATTAATATATATATATATGATTACTTTTTCATGATTATTATTCATGATATCATTGAACTAATACCTTTTTTAAAATAGTAAACATATGAGATTCATTTATGAAATACTAGTTCGGTATCTTCAAGACATCTAACATGCACTTTATTGAATAATTAATTGTTTATAACATGGTAATAAATTAAATAAAAGTAAAAAAATATTGAAGTAAAATTTTTGATGGTAAATTACTATCAAATGTTTATTATTCTGAAGATAAATCTCACGACCCCCTACCACCAAAGATACCCCTCCTGAGCTGGAAACGGTGAAATGGCAATAATGACCCCCGAGTCTGGCCTCCAGTAGGCCTCGGGGTGGCGACTAGCACCAAGGGTATGATTTTTCACAAATATGGGAGGCATTACCCTTTTATTATTTAAGATCGGGAAATAGAATGAGTCAACCACCAAAAGAAAAAGAAAGGAAAGACAAGTAAATAAACCCAAACCAATCCCACATGAATGTTTAAATAGATATGAAACAAGGTACAAGTACAAGAAAGATCAAAAGTACAATACCAAAAGAAACAAGAGTACAACAACTGCAACAACTCCAACTGTCCCGACTAGTAGGGTCCCGCATGACCCTGGTAGTCCTCCTAGAAACCTGAAAGTAAACATAGGGTGAGCATACGAGTATACATAGTAGGGAAAACTAAAGCTCTCATGCACAAGTGGGGAGACATCCTAATGTCTCGTGAGAACAACATAAGAAACCAAAGCCTAACAAGGAATTTTATCCACCCAACCTCACCAGCCACGCTCACCAAAAACACAAACAACATGTAGTAATAGTATATAAGATCAAGAGTATTGGGTACCCCGCACCATTTCCCACTAGTTAGATACACTTCCTAACGACGAAAATCCTGACGCTACCACACTCTTCCAACCCGCACACACCTGGGCCTCAAGAACCACATATCCCGCCCGCACACACCTGGGTCTCACAACCAAGTATCCCGCCCGCACACACCTGGGCCTCAGAACCACGTATCCCACCCACACAGACCTGGGCCTCACAACCACGTATCCCACCAGCACACACCTGGGCCTCACAAACACGTATCCCGCCCGCACACACCTGGGCCTCATCTCGAAGATTCTTGGGAAAACAGCAAAACCTGCCCGAAGAGTCTTGGGCTAAAACCACCCTAATCAAAACATATCCGAAGAGTCTTGGGTGTAATGTCGCCTCAAGCCATCACATTCTAGGGAAGAAGCAGCAGGATGGAGCTAGTAACTAAGGGGAAAACACTCTCTCCCATGAAATGGGAGGGTTCGGCACTAAGTGCTCAAAATGGATGGGGTGCGATAAAACACAAAGATACAGATATATATATATATTTACCAAACACTCATCCTAACCTATGGATTCTAAATAGAGAACTGAGCATGTGCCTCGGCACTGCTACTACAAAGCATGCATACCGCAAACAACCTCAACCCCATTTAGGTTTTCAGGTTTCAACAGAATTTGTTTATTTAGTTCCTTAACTACTGGGCAGTCAACTGCAACAAACCATATCAAACGTTCATAAAACATATCCCTACCATCCACAAATAAAGTTAAGAAAACACAAGAAACACAACAAGTCCCTTCTTATTGACCAACTAACCCCATTGATTATTATTTCTGTTCCATTACCAACCCCCACCATTCATTAACTCTTCCACTTTTTATTTATTATTCACAACCCATAGATCGTTCACATTCAAGCCCATCCCTGAAGCCCCTCTTCCAAACACCATAACCAAAATCACACCAAAACCTGTACATCATTACCCCTTGATACTATTTATCGTAGCACCGCTGCCCATCAGTAACATAGCATTCACACCAACCCACAACCAAGCCAACTGCAGCCCCACTGCTCACCCGATCCACAACAACCCACAAAACACCCCCATTAAATGTCACGTATCCAAGCCAACACCCACATGTTCATTATTCCATTTTGTTCAACTGGGGTGATCACACAAGGGTTCCAGATTTTAAATCAGCCAACTTTACGTGATTAACCAAATTCCACATTCTACAAAGTTCCATTTACAAAAACGGTCTAGAAAGATAGGGAAACATTTAATTTCACAAGAAAAGGCCCCCAACGACCGTGATTTTCAGTATTCATGAGACTATTCAATTCACAACATAATATCACAGGATATAAAGATAAACATAACAACTTCCTCATCCCCGTTCTTTAACCAGTTATTATCTTATTTTAATGGGTCGGGCATTTCCCATGAAAATAAGAGGATACCCACCCCCCATGATGCACAATTTAGAGAGAAGAATGTAAGATCCCCACCTCAACAGGTTCTGGTCACAACGCTCCCCCAGATCTACTTTAGAAGGCATCCATCGGCATCCGTCACTTCTGTCAAGTCCCGGAAAAACCGCCTCGGGTGGAATTTGGAAAGGAAAGGCTGGAGGAAAGACAACAGATCTAAGCTCAAAAGTTCCGCCTCGTCGTTACGATCCCGTGGTCACTGACGGATCATATATCGGAGCTTGGACAAAGAAGTTATGGATGGAAGGAGCATTCAAGACTATTGGGAGAGCTCTGCTCAGAGGAATGGGGAGGAGAGGAGTGAGATGAAAAGGAGAAGGGGACCCATCCTTTTATAGGTGTGAAAAAAAAATTACACGGTGTCTAATTTATGGTACACGGTGTGTACTCGTCCATTTCACATGGTCACCACGCGGCTTCCAACACGGCTTTCAACGCGGCACGCGGCTGTTGACTGGTCAACATACGGTTTGAAGGTAACGCATACGCGGGGAGGGACTACACGGCATGTAGTATTGGCTACACAGCATGTACTCATTTATTTCACACGGAAAGGACACGACTCCAACATGACACACGACCGTTGACTGGTCAACACACAGTTTGAGGGTAACGCATATGTGGGGAGGGACTACACAGCGTGTAGTACGGGGTACACGACATGTACCCATTTATTTCACATGGTAAGGACACGACCTTCAACATGGGTTATACCCGATGAGGGGGGTACAAGGCGTGCATTCACACTACACGGCGTGTAGTTTCAAAATTATCAAAAGTGTGGGAAAAGTCCATTTTACCCTCCAGAACACTTCATGATCATATTTTTGACAAAGGATTAGGCCAGAGATATTATCCGCTTTAGGCAGCACTGACTCGCCTGCACGGGTTTAATCACATCCTCATTAATGCGTCTCAATTAATAATTGGGTCTTCCCACTTTCATACATTAGGATTTTCAACTTGAACTACCCCCAACACCACAAAACCAACACACTACCTAAACATGTGGTTTGGTTAAATTCCTTCTCCTATGTCGAGATACTATCTACTTTAGGCGGCATTGACTCGCCTGCATGGGTTCAATCGCATCCGCATTAATGCGTCTCGATTAAGGATCAGGTTTTTTCCTTTTTCCCACACATCCGGACATGTTACACACTTCCAGAGAACAACAAAACAAAAAGGCCACATAACTGACAAGCCAAGCATTCTATATATCAAAGGTACATAGTATAACATCAAAACAAAGCTCAGAAGAACAAAGCAAACTCAGGTCAAAACAAATCCGGGTACTGAGCCTGTATCTGAGCCTCTCACTCCTAAGTTCTCTCCTCGAGGCCACCATGACTCCCCAACACACGAAACAAGGGAATGGTTCGTCCATGGAGAACCTTCTCTTTACGATCATCGATTCTGACTGGTCGTTCCTTTAAGGCCCCGTCATATCCCATATCTAACTCTCCTCAGTCGATAAGGTGAGATTTGTCGTGTAAGTATCGACGTATCTGGGAGACATAGAAGACGTCATGAACCTTCTCCAACTGAGGAGGCAGGGCTAGCTGATACGCCACCTCGCCGACTCGCCTCAGCACCTCAAAAGGTCCGATGAACCTAGTGAGAGATTTATCCCTTTCACAAACCTCTACTGCCCCCGCCGAGGGGAAACCTTCAAGAACAAATGGTCTCCCACCTCGAACTCCAAAGGCCTCCTCCGGCGATCATCATAAAACTTCTGTCAGTCCTGAGCCATGTTTATCCTCTCACGTGCAAGCTGGACTTTCTCCGTGGTGCTATGTACTACCTATCGACCAAGAGCACCTGTCTCACCAACCTCTTCCCAGCAAATGGGTGAACGACATGGTCTTATATACAAAGCCTCAAACGGTGCCATTCCAATAGTATAGTGGAAGCTTTTGTTGTAGGAGAACTCTACTAAAGGCAAGTGACGTACCCATGACCCTCCAAAATCTATAATGCATGCTCACAGCATGTCCTCCAACGTCTGGATAGTCCGATCTATCTTCCCATCGATCTGGGAGTGGAAAGCAGTGCTAAGGCGTAGCTGGGTGCCAAAATCATGTTGTAACCCTTGCCAGACTTGTGAGGTAAACCGAGTATCCTGGTCTGAGATGATAGTCTTCGGAACTCCATGAAAATGCACCACCTTGTCCACGTACCTCTGTGCTAAGGTACTCACCGGGCCCGACTACTTTATTGATAAGAAGTGATCTGATTTCATCAGACGATCCACCACTACCCAGATAACATTATAACCTCCCTGAGCCTTGGGTAGTCCTGTGAAGATGTCCATCAATATTTCATCCCTCTTCCACTCGGGTACATCTAATGGATGCAACAAACCACTGGGAACACGATGTTCAGCCTTTACTTGCTGACACACTAGGCACTTAGCCACAAACTCTGCCACTACCCGTTTCACCCCGGGCCACCAAAATTGTCCCCTCAGGCCTCGGTAAATTTTTGAAACTCCTGGACGTACCGCCAAGGCTGAGCTATGGAACTCACGGAGAACTCCCTCATGCATCGCCTCCGAAACAAACAACCTTCCATGAAAAAGTATATGATGTCGGCTGTCTTCTGACCATCCTTCTGGAGCGTTCCCCTAATCGATACAATCCCACATCACTTCCGCCTCGGAGTCCCACAAATGAGACTCTTCCACTTGCTGTAACAAGGAGGACTGCACTGTCATATGAAACAAACAGCCTTTAACACCTTCAACCCTAGCATCCAAGTGCAAGGCTGCCAATTCTCCCATTGCTTTCCAAGCATCAACGGATTCCCAAACCACTTCCTTATGTGACTTACTACTCAGGTCATTAGCCACAATGTTTCTCTTACCTTCAGTGTAAGAGATCTCGAAGTCATATTCTTGTAGGAACTCGACCCATCTCCGCTGCGGTAAGTTCAGGTCACGCTGAGAGAAGATATAACGCAGGCTCTTGTGATCTGAGAAAACCACAAAGCTCTCCCCAAAGAGGTAATGTCGCCACAACTTCAGTGCAGACACTACTACTACAAGATCCAGGTCATGGATGGAATAGTTATGCTCATGAGGGCGCAACTCCCTAGACTGATAACAGATCACACCCTTCTTCTGCATCAGTACGCACCCCAAACCAAGGCCAGAAGCATCACAAAACACCTCATACAACAACCCTTCCTCTAGAAACCTGAGTACTGGAGCACTGAACAACTTCTCCTTTAGGTAGTCGAAATCTTTATGGCACTGGTCGCTCCATAAGAAGACCTGGTTCTTCCTAGTCAAAGCTGTCAATGGAGCAGAAACTCGAGAGATGTCCGAAACAAACCTCCGATAGTAACCTGCTAACCCCATGAAAATATGATCTTCTGCCACGCTCTTGGGTGCTACCCAAGAAACAACTGCCTCCACCTTCGATGGGTCCACTGACACTCCATGATGAGACACTATGTGCCCATGGAAGTTTACTTCTTGTTTTAAGAACATACACTTAGACAATTTCCCATAAAGATGATGGTGTCGAAGGACTTCCAAGACTGCCCTGAGATGCTCAACATGCTCCTCCTCTGATCTAGAGTAGATCAGGATGTCATCGATAAACACAATGATGAACCAGTCCAAACACTCTCAGAAGAGAAAGTTCATAAGTCCCATGAACATAGCTGGTGCATTCGTAACTCTAAACAACATCACTACAAACTCGAAGTTCCCATACCTGCACCTGAAAGCCATCTTCGAAATGTCACTGTCCTTCACCCTCAGCTGATGATATCCATATCGTAGAACGATCTTAGAAAACCAACCTTATCCCCCCAATTGGTCGAAGAGATCATCTATCCTTGGAAGGGGGTAACGGTTCTTGGTTGTTACCCAATTCAACCTTCGGTATTCTACGCATAACCTGAGGCCACCATCTACCTTTTTCACGAAAAAAACTGGAGCAGCCCATGGAGACACGCTGGGTCGAACAAAACCCTTCTCCATCAGGCCGTTAATCTGAATCTGCAACTCCCGCAACTCCAAAGGTTCCATCTGATAAGGGGCTATCTAAATCGGATGGGTACGAGGCTGTAAGTCTATCCCGAACTCAATGTCACGTCGGGGGGGGGGGGGGGGGTAGAGTCACAACCTCCTCAGGAAAAACATTGAGGAACTCCCCAAAAACCCCCGGGACATCAATAATCTCTGTATCAGCTGGAACCACTGATAACCCGCATAACAAGGAAAGAAGAGGCTCCACAGGCCGACTTACCACTTGATAGCTCCTCTCACCAAAAAAATCTACATGTTTCACATCCACGTTGGAGAACACGACCCTTCTTCGGAAGCAGTCGATAATGGAACTAACGGAAAAAAACCAATCGATGCCTATGATGACATTTTATGGCTGCATCTATAACAGAAGAATGTCCTCACTAGATCGATGTGGTCCCAACATCATCCCACATCCTCAGAAAACACAAGATACACTGGTCTGGCCTCCAACTGGTGTACTCAGCACTAGTGGTACCGAAATTCTCTCTACGTCTAGTCCAAAATCATGGGCTAGACCAGGTGCAACAAAGGAGTGTGAAGCTCCTGAATTGAACAAAGTAGAAACGAGAGTGCTGAATAAACAAATCGTACCTCGTACCACCTCTGGTCCTTCCGGAGCTGTCAACTATGCTACGTGAAACTATCCACGCCCCGCTCTTCTGCCTCTCTAATGTCGACCAACTCCCCAACCACATCCTAGTCGAGGTCCCTGAGGAGCACCCTAAGGTCGGCCTCCTCCTGCAAAGTCTGCCCTCGGAGGAACATGGTCCCACTGCAGCTGGAAGGGCCTCACCGGCAACTGGTCTTGCTGAGGCGGGCACTGAACCTACCCACCTCCACCGTACTGAGATCGGGTTGGGCACCGACTCTGAACGTGCCCGAAACCTCCACAAGAAAAACACTTCGGTACTGGGCTCGTGAAAACGGGATGAGGACCTGAATATCTAAACTGGAACTGTTGGGGCCTTCTCCCCACTGTCCTGAACCTGGAAGGTCCCATCGTAGGAGACATGCTGCTGACTGCCTTCCCCTTCAACGAACCTAGCTGGATTCCCTCACGTGGTTCCCCTCCCTGCAAGTGCATCCTCTCTACAACCTCTTCTTTCTTATGTACTTCCATGTACGTCGGAAGGGTGAAGGGGGTGACAGCATACTGGAGAGAAGGACAAAGCGCCTCCTCAAAACGTCTCGCCCGAGACTCCTCATCCGGAAAGAGATCCAGAGCAAAGTGTAGGAGATCTTTGAACTTGATCCCCAACTCTCATACTGACATACTCCCCTACTGAAGGGAGAGTAACTCCTGCCACTTCTCGGACTTGATCATGGATGAATGGAATTCCTCTCATAATTCATTCTCAAAGTTTTCCCACGGTACCTCTGTCTTTGTCCTATCTCCGAGGTAGAGCATCCACCACTAACGTGTCGTTCCTCTCAAGTGACTGACTACTAGGGGAACCCAGTACTCCCTCGGAGCACGGATTAAAGTAAAAGTGATCCCTAGCTCTTCAAGACACCCCTCTGTCTCCATATCTGAAGTACTACCCTCGTACTTCTTGATGGTCTGTCGCTGGAAAGAACGTATAGTCCTATTCCACTGGCTATCTTTCTCCTCTCAGTCAATCCTCAACTGATTGACCACCTGAATCTGTTGGGCCTCGGCCGTCTGAGTCACCCGGGGATGACTTCCAGGTGCCTTAGTTGTACGGTAAACAAGGATTTCCTAAGCCCAAGTAGCAATAAATTTCTCAAGGTTTCATTTTATCATTTTATTCAATTTTTTTCCTAGAAAACCCAAATCAAGTAAAACAAAATCATGATGATGCATGTACCTTCCCTATGCTCTCTATCCTACAATCAATGTAGTCTCACTTGGTCATTGGGTAGGCTCAGAGTCTTTGCATCGGATCATGGGGGGACCTAAAATCTCATGTCCTAGCCGGTCTTCCCTGGCCTATGTCATGAACCCAGATTAACCAACACCGTTGACCTACCATCCCATGCAATCCTCATTGTTCCTACCTCCGAACTTCATCCTATCTCTCAACCATCAGCCTTTGATACCATTCTGTCATGACCCCTCCCACCAAAGATTCCCCTCCTTAGCTGGCAATGGTGAAAGGGAGATAATGAACCCCGATTCCCGCCTCCAGTAGGCCCTGGGGTGGCGACTAGCACCAAGGGTATGAGTTTTCACATATATGGGAGGAATTACCCTTTTATTATATAAGATCGGGAAATAGGATGAGTCAACCACCAAAAGAAAAAGAAAGTAAAGACAAGTAAATAAACCCAAAACAATCCCACATGCATGTTTAAATAGTTCTGAAAAAATTTACAAGTACAAGAAAGCTCAGAAGTACAATACAAATAGAAACAAGAGTATAACAACTACAACAACTCCAACTGTCCCGACTAGTAGGGTCTGACACGGCCCTGGTAGTCCTCCTGGAATCCAGAAAGTAAACGTATGGTGAGCATACAAGTATACTCAGTAGTGAAACCTAAAGCTCTCGTCCATAAGTGGGGAGACATCCTAATGTCTCGTGAGAACAATAGAAGAAACCAAAACAGAACAAGGAATTCTATCCACCCAACCTCACCATCCACGCTCACCAAAAACACAAACAACAGGTAGTAATAGTATATAAGATCAAGAGTATTGGGTACCCCGCACCATTTCCCTCTAGTTAGCTAATCTTCCTTACGGAAAATGTCCTGACACTACCAAACTCTTCCCGCCTGCACACAACTGGGCCTCATGAAACACATATCCCGCCCACTCACACCTAGGCCTCACAACCACATATCCCGCCCGCACACACCTAGGCCTCACAACCACATATCCCGCCCGCACACACCTGGGCCTCACAACCACGTATCCTGCCCGCACACACCTGGGCCTCACAACCACGTATCCCGCCTGCACACACCTGGGCCTCACAACCACGTATCCCGCCCCCACACACCTGGGCCTCACAACCACATATCCCACCCGCACACACCTGGGCCTCACAACCACGTATCCCGCCCGCACACACCTGGGCATCATCCCGAAGATTATTGGGAAAATAGTAAAACATTCCCGAAGAGTCTTGGGCTAAAACCACCCCAATCAAAACCTACCAGAAGAGTCTTGGGTCTAAGGTCACCTCAAGCCATCACATCCTAGGGAAGAAGGAGTAGGAAGGAGCTAGTAACTATGGGGAAAACACTCTCTCCCATGAAATGGGATTGTTCGGCACTAAGTGCTCAACATGGGTGGGGTGCTATAAAAAATAAGATACAGATATATATATATATTTACCAAACACTCAGCCCAACCTATGGCTTCAAAATAAAGAACTCTGCATGTGCCTCAGTACTGCTACTACGAAGCATGCATACCACAAGCAACCCCAACCCCATTTAGGTTTTCACGTTTCAACAGAATTTGTTTATTCAGTTCCTTCACTGCTGGACAATCAACCGAAACCAACCATATCAAACGTTTGTAAAACATATCCCTGCCATCCACAAATCAAGTTAAGAAAACACAAGCAACAGAACAAGTCCCTTCTTATTGACCAACTAACCCCATTGATTATTATTTTTGTTCCATTACCAATCCCCACCATTCATTAAATCTTCCACTTTTTATTTATTATTAACAACCCATAGTTCATTCACATTCAAGACCATCCCTGCAGCCCTGTTGACATCCACCATAATAACAATCACACCGAAACCCGTACATCATTACCCATTGATACCATTTATCGCAGCCCCACTGCCCATCACTAACATAGAATTCACACCAACCCACAACCATGCCAATCGCAGCCCCGCTGGTCACCCGATCCACAACAACCCACAAAACACCCCCATCACATGCCACGTATCCAAGCCAACACCCACATGTTCATTATTCCATTTTGTTTAGCCGGGGTGATCACACAAGGGTTCAAGATTTTAAATCATCCAACTTTACTTGATTAACCAAATTCCACATTCAATAAAGTTCCATTCACAAAAATAGTCTAGAAAGATTGGGAAACATTTAATTGCGCAAGTAAAGGCCCCCAATGACCGTGATTTTCAGTAGGCATGAGCCTATTCAATTCACAACATAATATCACAGGATAAAAAGATAAACATAACAACTTCCCCATCCCCGTTCATTAACCAGTTATTATCTTCGTTTAATGGTTCATCCGTTTCTCATGAAAACAAGAGGATCCCGCCCTGCATGATGCAAAATTTAGAGAGATGAAGGTAAGATCCCCACCTCAACATGTTCTGGTCACAACGCTCCCCCATATCAACTTTAGAAGACATCAGTCTACGTCTGTTACTTCTGTAAAATCCTGGAAAAACCTCCTCGGGTGGATGTTGGAAAGGAAAGGCCAAAGTAAAGACAACGGATCTAAGATCAGAAGTTCCGCCTCGTCATTAAGATCCTGTGGCTGCTGGCGGATCCTAAATCGGAGCTCGGAAGAAGAAGTTATGGATGAAATGAGCCTTCGAGTCTCTTGGGAGATCTCTGCTCAGAGGAATGGGGAGGAGAGGAGTGAGTTGAAAAGGAGGAGGGGACCCCTCCTTTTATAGGCATGAAAAACAAAAGTACACGGTGTGTACTTGGCCATTTCACACGGTCACCACGCAGCTTCCAACACGGCCTTCAACGCAGCACGTGGTCGTTGACTGGTCAACACACGGTTTTAAGGTAACACATACATGGGGTGGGACTACACGACATTTAGTATTGGCTACATGGCATGTATTCTTTTATTTCACATGTCAAGGACAACGCTCCAACAAAGCACACAACTGTTGACTAGTCAACACACGGTTTGAGGGTAACGCGTACGCGGGGAGGGACTACACAGCGTGTAGTACGGGGTACATGGCGTGTACCCATTTATTTCACAGGGTAAGGACACGACCTTCAACACTGGGTATACCCAATGAGGGGGGTAAACGACGTGTACTCACACACCACGGCGTGTAGTTTCAAAATTCTGAAAAGTGTGGGAAAAGTCCATTTTACCCTCCAGAACACTTAATGACACTCTTTTTGACAAAGGAATGGGCTGGAGAGGTCCGGGCCATTATAATAAAGAACAAACTTGATGAGACCTAGTTGAGGTATGTGATACTTTACATTAAAGGACTCATTTTAAATATTTTAATTATTTCAATGAGAAATATTTTTATTAAATGATTGTATTCCTCAAATTATTTTATAAAAATAAATATAGTATAGATGTGATTTTTTGCACTTTTGTAATTATTTTATATGTTTTCAAAATGAATATTTTTACACATTTTAAACGAAATGTTTTTATAAAAATAAAAAATAATAATGTTCTATTATAATGTATATGGAATAGTTTGATTTTACCACTATCATAAATGCTATTTTATGTTTTTATTCCCTTAAAATATTTCATTCCTTCTTTAAAGAAAATCAATCGATCCCTTTTTTTGGTTATTATCTATAAATGGAATGGATTTTCCTATATTCAAAAATGTTTTTATTTTTTGTGTAATGGGTATTTTGTTTACTATGATGATGAAAAGGATAAATTGAAAAAAGTATTATTATATTATGGTCCATATAAATTATTTATGTTGAAGAGTGTGATTGATATAGCTTATTATTATGGGTGATCCTGATATATATCACGATGATAGTTGAGACAAGTATACCTCTCATTGGGATTGGATAATGGGTTAGAGTTAGCATGTTAGGATTATCCTAATGTATTTTTTAAATTTAGAGTATGTTATTTAATTAGTATGTGTGATTTAAATAATGATATTAAAAATATTTCATTGGTAACATATATGATGTATCTATTCATTCTATTGACTTTCATGGAAATATTATGATTTTAAAAGGTGGTCTAATGGGTCGATGTTTAAAGGGATTTTTATGTTACATCTTAATGGTTAAATTTTTAACTTCATGAAAAAAATTCACAAGGTTTGAATAATTGAAAAGAATCATATATGATTTTTGTTATTTTTATTATGATTTATTATGGGAATATTTATAAAAATATAAGGGATTTAAAGTTGATTTAATGGGTAAAAAATGTTTATTTTTAACCCAAATTTAATTTTAATAGGGAATGTTTTAAGACTAATAGGTTTTATTTGATCATTTTATATTTACCCTACGGGGATTTTTTTCTCCCAAACAAATTTCAATAAATATGTATATTTATAAAGATCATTGGGGATAAATATGAAGTAAATTTAAAAGTTGTAATGATATGTCTTTAAAATAAAACGTGTTATATCTCACAGGTTTTCTATTTTGTATAAAATGGATACTAATTATATGTGCGCACACTGTAATGTAATTTTTATTTATCAGTGATGTCCAAATTCTTAAAAATTACAAACATAAAAAAATATTGGGAATGTAAGGAAATATATTCTTCCCTAGTGAATCAATTTTATTTATTTTTTCTGATTGGTTCATTTTATATGGGGATGTTGTAATGACCCTGGACCATATGGGATAAGAAATTATGAGGGAATTTTAATTTTTGTGTCTATATCATGGTTTCTATTGAGAGTTTGGATTCAGGTAGAGTATCAAAGAGTTGGAATGAATATTGGTAAAAAAATCGATATGTTTTTATGCTCTTATGATGACTTCATTTATCAAGATTGATATTTTAGGTTGATTAGTGCTCCATCCTAGTGTAGACGGAAAACCCTTTTGTGGTTTTTTGGAGACCCATATGTGGTAACCCTTATATTAATGACTTGAAACTAGGAATCCATTTACATTATTGAGACTTCCTACATATCTAATTTTTATCCCTACAGAATCCCCTCATGTGGGTGAAAATCCATTTACATGGGAGAAATGTAATTATATTGGGTTTTCATACATGGTGGGTTCTCAAAACAATTAGAGACATCTCAATATTGGGAATCCCTTAAATGGGAATTCTATACAAATTGAATTAATTATTTTTTGAGAAGTACAATATTTTATAAGAGGGTTAAATGTATCCCCTTACATGTGAGTGTATGATATGTGGATATCCCCTTAAATCTAGAGAAATATATAAACAATACATAGTAATAAAAATAGAAGATAAGTAATCTAAATGTAATTTTAGATGAAACAAATTCCATAAAAAGTATTATACCAATCTCCCAATGTGACATGAAAGACAAGAGTATCTAAGTGGATGGTAAATTAGTAAGAAAAAAAGAGGAATCCACCAGATTCCATTCTTATAACATTATAAACTACATTGTTCAATTATTATCTGTTTACAATGGGAATATTTCCTTTACCATGATCCTTAAAAATGATGTATAGACACACATAATGATTCCCACATTGGGTTTTAGTAATAGTCCTAGTTTAAATCCACCAATGCTTCCATAACATGTGTTCACATGTATAATAGATTTATGTCATGATAAAAATAAATAATAGATAAATCACTACCCATTATATATGGAACACTCTTGTGAAAATGAAACAACCCTTTGTCTATGATATACCTTGTTTGGTTCCATGATGAAATAATAATCATAAGTGTTGTTTGAAGTGATCCTGATTTATAAAAAAGTTTAATTTAAATTTCACATGAAATCCAAAATAAGTTATGTGAACATATCATTATCCTTATTTGGGAAACAACGAAATGATATTACTACACTCCCCAAAAAGAATCCATAAGTCTTTCCAAACTCAAAATTTTCTATTGAGTCAATCCAAAAGTACCCCATGCCTGTACCCTATGCATAATTTCAACATCATCATCATCACATTTCATGTGAACACCTTTTAAAAGGGAAAATAAAACCATGGGGGTCCACATATTTATAGTAAAAAATGAATTAATTAAAATGCATAGAAATATACATAATATGTAAGATAATATAAAGGTAGAGCCAATATGAAATCATATGAAATTAGTTTAAATATATATAAACATATGTTCAACATCCAACATGGAAAAACCATTATAAGGATACACATGGAACTAATCATCATAAATGGGTCTCATGGTATATTCACATTCCCACATGATATATCTTTGATTAATTATCAAACATGTTGTTATAACCCAATAATTAATCCATGAAAACATGTGTATACAAGGGCCCCAAATATTAAGGAAATCCCTACCTCAATTTTGTCGATGTCAACAACAAAATTGAAAAAGTGTAATAAATGGAATAATTTTCATACCACCAACATAACCAGATCGTATTCCACCAACACTTATAAATTATTCTGATCCTATATGAAAAGTTTTCTTAACACAAGGTTGATAATAAAAACATTACATGGATATTATCAACACTTACCCAATGTTCAATTTCTATCAACGGTATTCCATGACACTGTATGGGTAAGGATAAACTTCATCATTAATGAACGTTGACAAGGAAAGAGATCCAAGTATTCTATATTATTGAATCATTTTGTATAACCTCATTCAATGATTTCTCATTAATTTCTGTAATAAATTCATATAAACCTAGAAATACACACTATAGTTCTCCACCATATAACCCCAAATAGGATGAAAAAAACAATGATGAATTCATGCCTTATATCGACCAAAGGGATGGTATGATTGATACAAATACCATTTAAATCGGGCTCATAGGGAGGTCACTCAATAAAAAGACATAATTTTTTCATGCATCTCTAAATTTTTCAAAAAATGGGGAATCATAATAGAGGATGAACAAGTCAATTATGGGGGTAGTATAATTTCATTAAAAATTATTTACAATCTCTATTAAAGTACCATGTATCTTCCCCTTTAACGCATTCATAACATAAGAATATATCTTTGTTTTGTCTATTTTAAAGATAGAAATAACATATCTGTGACCTTCATTGTGGCCTCGATGTGGTCATGGTGTTGTTAAAAATTTAATATTTAAAAGGCTTCCACCAGTGTGTATTACCAACACTCATGGAAATTTCCCTAACCATGACCTCTAAAATGCCTTGTTAATCAATTTTCCCATTCTTGTTTTACACAGGAGTAGACCATATCCAAAAAAGGATTGATCTAGGTTGTGTAATTGTCCATTTTGATCCTAACAAACTCCAATCCCCATTTTATTCTTACAGGATCCTTGAAATTATTCCAGACCTAATTTTCTTAATTCATAAGGTTAAAAAAAATACATCAAACATGTTTAATTTAAAATTAAAATTACTATAAAAAATATGGGTGTTACAGTCCTCCCCCTCTAAGGATCTCTTATCCTCAAGATAAATCCCTAGAATTCACTGCAAATGAATCTATCCATTATACTAAAATTTCTAACTTATTCTCATTGCTTTTTCTATTGAACCCATTTATGCCTCCATAATAACAACAAAAAATGGAATCATCGTCCCCCAATAAATCATTCACACTATAGACTTTTATTTTCACTATATTATTGATAAAAGATTCACCAGGCTCTAAATCATGGTCCTCAGTGTTTATAGAATGTGTTGGATTGGTAATGTACCTTTTCATCTATGATTGGTTAATCAAATCTGACATTACTAGGTAATATGAATAAATATCTAGATGATATTCCATTGAAAAATCCACTCAATGATTATAAAGGGTGAAACATTACATAGTCTTAGATTTGCATGGTTTCAAAAATGTTAGTATCCTAAATAAGGAGACACTTTTGGAAAAACCTGATATCCAATAGCCAACATGAAAGGTTCCATCATTTAATAGGCATGTGATGTGTGCCTACTATGGGTTGTGATCATCCTATTTTAAATAATATGTACTCTCTCTTAGGTATCATGTAACATACTCAACACCATAATATCTCCACCCCCAACCTCATGCCCAAAATGTAGTCAAGTATATGGATGACCATAAAGAGCCTAAATGGTGATATATTAATTGAATCACTCTAACCATTTTTTTGAACTCAAATAAATAAATGTGATCATACCACTCTCTAAGGAAATCTAAAATGTTAAAAACACAGAAAATCCTCCAATAACTATGTCATCTACTCTAACAATCTTTATTTGGGGATATTTTTTATTATTCCAATTTTCAACTGAGTCTCTATGGAATTTTGTAATCCATTATAAAAAATAATATAAAATTTGAATATATATCTATTATAATTATCAAGGGTACTCCATGTAAGTGTACAATCTAAAAAACATACAATTTTCCCATCAATATAAATAGTGAGAAATACAAATCAGTAATAAATGATAATGTTTTGATAGCTAATAAACATTCACCCAAACAATTTCACAGATCATGGGGGTCCTATTTAATCCAATCACAAATTCCATCATTATTCCCTAGTATATTAAAATTGGAAAAATGATTTTATATAAAAAAATCCACTAGTATTATATTGACCATCCTTTAATATATGATTGGTAATGCATCAAAAAACTAATCAATAAATTTTTATCTTTATCCCTATACACCCAAATTTTAGATTAAATTCATTTTACATCTTTATCACCCCAAGATTCCACAACCACCTAGAGGTATAAAATTATCTCATAAGATAATCATTGATGGAATAAGAGACTATAAATATCTCATGTACATGGATCCAATCATCATTTTCAAATGACATCCCAATAATTGTGAAACATCCAACTTGTAGTTCCCACATCACATAACACTCTGGGATCAATTCTTAGATAGAATGCACCAAGTTAACGATGTAAGATTTGAACACGGTTTTATCACATTTCATTGATCCCTATACCTCAAAAGAATCCATATTCTAGTCAACCAAAAAAATCAACAGGAACCACTATTCCTATTATATTTATTGAAACACTAATAGAGGATTATTAAGGAAATGAATATATTTATTGAAACACTAATAGAGGATTAAAATAGTATGAAACATGGTTTAATAGAAGATAAACTGAATGGTAAAGAGAGGAAACTCTCTAAAGATCAATATAGATCGAACATGGGATAATGGGGATCAATCTCATTTTAATGGACATCAAAAAAATCTAATGACAAACTTTTTGTTTGAGGAATTTGGGACATAGTTAGAATGTTTTGGTAAAAAGTTATCTTTCAATTATATTTATTGAAACACTAATAGAGGATTATTAAGGAAATGAATGTATTACCAATGTCATGATTGTCCTATGATTTAACACTCACTGGAAAATGTTCTTCATTGGTATAAGAAAAATAGATTAAAATAATTAAGGAACTTCATTTTCATTTATTGATTTTTTTTGTTCCACTTCCTTGAATCCTTTATTTTACCCAAAAACAATTTGATCCCATAATTCACATCCAAAATCACACATTATAAACCACCCCTTCGATAAAACTCTCACTCACAATGTGAAACACAATTCATGTCAGGAACTCATACTTCTATATTTTAACTCCAAAACTATAATGAACTAACTCTAGGCTTCCATGAAATAGTACGAGATTCCGAAATAGGTTGGGTAATGGGCTAGAAGGATCAATCCTTGTACATAGGATACCTCTCAAAAAATTCTAATCCTCAATTTCTAAAACCAAACTAGAAGAGAATTAAATGAAAATGGGGTCATCAAAACAACCACCACATGAGATATGTCTACAAATTGCACCCTCATCGGAGCTAACACATTTCACATAGAGAAACAATAATCAAAATCATGAAACTTCGAAAAATATATCACAAAAAATATCTTATGAGATATACCTCTTATATAATTTAAATAAAAAAATTCATCAAATAATAAATACCATATCATAATCCATATAAAGATAAACATCCTCAAATTTTCAATACAGAAGAAGAGATTGGAAAAATTAATTGGATTTAGTGTATGTGTATGGAACTGAAATTAATAAATTATCTCCCACATTCCATTGTGGTACCAAATAAAAAATCCTAGGGAGTTTCATTCCAAATAAACACCTACTCTTGGAGGTCCTAGATCTCCATAAGCCTATCCATTGAGGTTACATCTTAAAAAACATCATTCTATATCAAGTTGATGAGGTGAGTGGAATCATAATGATAATAGTGAATATACATCACATAGAAGTGATTATGAATCCTGATAATATTTGGTTAAATTCCTACTTAATAATTAATTTCTTTAACATGATGAAACACCTCAAAAGTCCCATTAAAATTTTGAAAAATATTCCTACCCCAAAAAACCTCCATTCTACATGATGAAAATTCACCTTCAAGAACACATGATCTAAAATATAATTCTCCATTGGATTAACAATATGATTTTAATTTGACTTACGATGGAATTTTTTAACCTCCATCCAACCATGAATTACCTGATCCATCTTCATTAGGATATCCACTTATTAGAGCCCATGAATTACTAACTCTATTGCCCCAGTCCATCACAATATAGAATAGATAATTCAGTCATATAGATCATCAAATTGTTCTATCAAAATGGGAGAGTGGAAATTATTAATATAAGAAAAAAACTGAAGGTATCTACCCTATCCATGTACCTACAAAAACCATGAAAAAATATTGAAACATCTATTCAACATTTTAGATGGTCTACTATATCATACTGACCATCTGTGGATGAATGGACGTGATAAGGAAAAAATGAGAGCCAAATATATCTAACATATCTCTATATACACTTGAGTAAAAATAAGTATCATAACCATATATTATCATCATTGGGACACAATTTACTCTCAATACATCTTCCAAATATTTCCTTCACAAAACCACTAATAATCTTGAATCTTTGATCATTATGAAATGATAAAATTGTTCTTGAAATACAACACTCTACCCAATATAGAATACTATCCCACTAATGTCAAGGAAAACAATACATAGATATGTACCACAAATTCTGTTGAGGAAAATTTATTTGTTTGATTAAAACATTGAGTACACTGGGTTCAACATTAACCATTGGGAAGACTAAACCTTTAGACCCAAACTGAACACTTTAACCCAAGATAAGAAAACTAAATTTTTAGAGCATAATTCCTATTTGTATCAATAATATGTACCACCAAGGGTAATTGATGGAACATATTGAGAATATCCTCATACATTAATAAAGTAATTGAAATAATTCCTTAAAACAACACTCTGCATTGATCATCCTCAGACTAACCATAAGGGGATTCACCATAAATAATTTAGACTCTCCAGACCACCACCTCAGAATCCCCCAGATAGGTCTCTTTATCACCCTATGATATATGAATGTGCTATTACTTTAAATAAATTTAACCTCTTATATATTTTTTTGTACAATAAATTAAGATATTTTAAAAAGAGGAATTTTTTTGATAGAATACATGACACATAACACAGATCATAAATACCTTGTTAATATATATTATCTAAATATGACTGTTATAACAAAGATATTGAATTAGATGATATGAATTAGATTAATTTAATATATATATATATATAATAATCAATGAAAATTTATTGACAATAATATCTCAATTTTTTATCTTATAAATTTATCCTTCAAGACATATTCTTATGTCCGAAATGGTTTTACAATCAATTTATAAGAAAATAATATACTTAATTATTTCCCAACTTTTATAAAATTCATGTGATTAAAGAAAAATAATTTTTTAAATATTCATTTAAAACAAAACTTATAAATAAAAATAGATTTTTTATAAAATCGTTAATTTTTCATTGAATAGTGAAAATTACAAAATTTCCCAATACTGTAATTTAATTTCATTAAATTAAGTAACTTTAATGTCCATTTAATCCTTGATATTTAGTTAAATTTAAAATATATATTATATATAATTTAACCTAGACTAATTAATTACATTTTTATAACTTTTATACCCAATTTTAGTATATGTTTATTTTTAAGACGAGAAATGAATTTTTTTAAAACTATTTTTTAATCACATAATGTTCTTCCATTTTGATTAATTTAAATAAAATATAATAAGTAAAGTTTATATATTAATGTATATATTATATATGTGTATATATTATTATAAATCCATATAATATTGATCAATTGACGTTTAGTTAATGTATAATCATCTTATTCCCAAAAAAATGTTCATGAAAAAAAATAATTTCGACCTGAATTGTGTGTTTATTAGAATAATAAATAATTCAAATCATAAAAATTTAATGTCATAAAACGTATTCAAAAATTTTAATCTTCATTATTAGTATTTTATAATAATACCATATAATTTTTTTTCATAATGATTAGAAAATACATTAAATAATAATTACCCAATTTTAGTTAATATGATGTTTTGCGCATCGTATCTTCCAATATTAAAATTAATATTTAATAATTGCTAAATTTTTATTTGATAAATTAAATTTCATATTTATAATCATTTTTTCTAATAAATATATTAATTATACTTTTATTCTAGGTTAATGTATTAATTATCTAGGTAAATAAAATGTGACAAGTTATAGTGGTGAAAAATAAATTGTAAATTTATGGAAACCAATAAGTTAAGGGACAACATGTTTAAAATAAAATCTTTTTTTTATATGTAGATAAAAAATTTCAATGCTATACTACTTTAATAGTAAATATTGGTGTAACATAGGGTTATATTGGATTCCCATTATTGAATATTATTAGGTAATTACAAGAATTCAACTCCTCTGCAATTATAAAAACAAACTCTCTCAACTCACTAAATCACATATCTAATGCGATTTTTCTTGGCCAAAACAAGAAACAATATCTCCCCAACATGAATATAAAAATTATCAATCTTCTCTTATTCCAAAAAGATCCTCCATATGGCCATTCATTTGATATCCATGGTAGGATTCACTAAGATATGGTATTCATCTTAATGATTATTTTCTTTTTATTTCATCATTTATATCGGTCAATTTTGTATTTAAAAATTTATTCTAAAAAATATTTTCCATAATTTAATGATATTTTATAATTGTTTTGATATAATATCTATTTATCTCCTCTTCCATAATATGGGCAATGAAATTAGTGATTAGTATTATGACGGATTACATCCTAGCGAACCGATTTATCTAATTTTGAATAAATATTTATAAAAGATAGATATAATGATTAATTTAAAATATATATATATAATTTATGACATATTTATACTTTTATTATAAAGGAACAGGATGGGATTCCATCTAACCTAACAAATGACCAAGTCATGTACATGGCCCGAAAGGTGTCCTCGATCCCCATTTGTTGGAAACTAGTGGAGGGAATCAAATATAATCAAAATGGGAATCATTTAAGTCCGATAAACCAGAATCAGTAAACTAACTAGACCAGTGAAAGAAAAAATAATAAGTGAAATTTAATAAATCATAAACTAGTCTAGATATAAACTATAACTGAACAGGAAAACATAACAATTGAATGATATAAACAAAAACTAAAACCAGAACTAAGACAACTAGATCTCCATGTGACCTAAATGTCACCACAATCTATAAGATGGAACCACTCCAAGAGCATAATCAAACCAAAAATATGTATATAAAACTAAATATACAAAATATTTTAGATCTAAAAACATTGAATCGCACATGTAGGGTGCGAGCATAAACGTTTAGTAGGAAACCTCCACAAAATACATTTGTTTCATTTCCCGAATTAATCTAGAAAACTAGTCTTGAGTACATATTAGAAAATAGGATTTTTTTCATTCAAAATAAAAAAAACATCATTTACATTTTCAGAAACTATACACACTACATTTATATTTTAAAAATGTATTACCATTTTAAACCCAAATCCCAATAAAAAAGATATACAAGGAAATACCAAACTATTATGAAAGTAAATGAGCAGTATAAGAAGATAACAAATCACAATAGAATATAAAAATTCACATACAAATATTAAAACCTGAGCATTTCCAAAACATCCCTAGAGAGATCCATGTATGTACTTAGTGTGTACTCACCTGTTAGCTAATAGTGCATCTCCATAGTCAATATCCAACTAGATGCTCTAAACTTGCCTCAATAGTGGAAAAACACACCAAGACTCTAAGACAACGTAAGGATTCTAATCATTCTAATCGTTTTTGATAATTTACAATAACTTGACCATCTAAAATATTCCCTGGAAACATATGATATTAGTACACTATGTAATTAGGAGGCCCTTTTACACATGACACATCATACCTATTTCCACCAAACATGCCAACCCCAAACACTTACACCCCATATATGATAACCAATACAGAGATATCCATATATAGGGGAACCCATAATATAACAATCCTTTCATAAGTACCAACTGGGCCATTACATTACATGGTCTCATAAATTATTTATCAAAAACATTAAAAAATTTCAACTGGGAATCTACACATTCAAAACCACATTTCATTCCAAAAAACAACATTAAGTACCAACCAGTAGTTACACTTATTTATTTTCAAACAAACTCAAAAATCATTTCCAAACTATTTCTAAAATTCTATAAAACACCATTTTCAAATTTAAATTTCCAAATTTTCCTTCATCTTTCAATATAAATTCCATTCAAAATAATTGTGAGAACAAAAAATATACATAAAGATTCCAAATAGGATTTAACACCATTTAGAAACCTACCATCCCATATAAAGTGGAAAAATTGCCTCAATTTAGAACTGATCATTCAGAAAACATTCAATACATATTGAGAACATAATCCATTTAAGATATAATGAAGGGTTTTAAGGGAATTCATAGAAGGAGGAATAAAATCTTCTGTGTTTTTGAAACTGTGTTTCATTGTAAAAATGAATTTTCCATTATTATTATCATTTATGTACATATACATGTTTTCATACCAAGAACACATGGATGCTCCACATCCAATGGTTCACCATAAACATCCATGAAGATACCCAAAAAAATAATTAAGTAACACCACAAATTTTTAAACAAACAAAACAAACCACATGCATAAGTCAAGCCCTAAAAATTCCAAATTCACTCGAACAATGTAAAATTCTCAATTCAACAATGTTATCATAATATAATCAAGGTTCATCAACATTGAAAAAGTAAAATTTAAAAATAATGGAATGATTTACATTTTAAAAAATATGATTCATGTATAGGTATATAATATAGTTAAAGAAACCCCTTTAAAACCAATTTCAACATTTTTTACAATAAAAAAGAATCATATCAAACCATGATACCATACCTCTCACATGAAAAAAACATTTATAATTAATTTTATGATAACCAAGAATAAAATGGATTGAGTTGGGAAAGAAAAAAATGGATAAACCTACTTCAATGGGTTATGGTTGCAATGAGACTTCCTAGGAAGAGAGATCCAAACCTAAGACACAATCTGCACACCTAAACCATCTTAAAATCAAACAAAACATAAAACCTATCCCTTAGGGTTCATCCAAGAGAAGAACCCACCAATATATAACCAATAAATCAAGAGTGGAGAAGTGAAAGAAGACAAAAATGAAAAAAACTAAAAATATACATTAGAAAATTGAAGATTGATATAGGGAGGGAGGAGAACCATACAGGTAGGGGAATGAGATCCCTCTTATGCACTAAAAATGACCCAAGGAGGGGAATTTAGAGTTTTGGATAAAAAAGGGGAGAGAAAATGAGTATTTACTAATTCAAATTTATGGATAGTTCAAATGGTTTGGTTGTACGGTTTTCCAAACTATACTCCAAAAGTGTTTTAGAAACTGTCCAAGGGAGATTGACTATACAATCAACCTGCATAGTTTAAAATACCATCCAAAACCATTCTGTTGCAACCTTAAAATTCTAGGACCTACTGCACGTTTTCCACTAACCATGCACCACCCGTACAAAGGCTATAATTAAACCAAAATTAAAATGCTCAAAATTTATATGGGGGACTCAATTTGAACCACCACCAAACATAAAAAAATCTTTGAAAAGAATAATAATGTGTATTTTGAGGATCGGGGAGTGACAATTATCCCCACCACAGAACATTTCAACCCCAAAAAAAATCAAACAACCAAAATCTACCTAAAAATTAATTTCATGCCATAAAAAATCCTTATAAAAAACAATCCTAGGGGTGTCCTATCACTCTAGAAGTCATAAACTACCGAATCTAAAGAAAACCATTTCATAAAGAACATAGGATGAAAACAATATTATCCTCTCATCCATAAGAAGTCAACTAACCCATTGCCATGATTTTGAATTGGCCCAATGAGGGAACCAACATAATCATTTCCACGATAAAAAAGAAACAACCCTTCTACAACCAAGAACTCCCACACAAACTGAATTTCCAAACAGAAGGGAAACCATTAAAAACATTTGAAATGATAAATGAACTACAATATAACTACATACATTTATTTTTTCCCACAACCATGAATATCTCCAAACAATCATTGTAGAATGTAAATATATGATTCATGAAAAGCTAACCATCATAAGATCCATATTCATAGTGAACATTAAAAACCAAAACTTATTTTGAATAATTACATCAATTTAAAATCACACAAAAACACATGGAGTCTACAAGAAAATCAAATTCGTGAGTTTCTAAAATAGATAGGTACAAATCCCAAAAAAAATAAAATATAATATGAAACATAGAGTGAATCTACTCCAATACTGAGGGAACAAACAGGGCCAAGGTTTCTGACACCCAGAGTGACTCATAATTGTGCACAGGAATAACATTGAGGCAGGTGGATATTGCCCTGATTACTGAAGTATCTCCCTCCACATAGTCATGAAATAACAACATATGATCAAAAAATATTATTCATCTATGAATTCATTATACAAAACATCTCCATGTGTCTCAAATGGACACAATGATGGAATTTAATTAGAGGATTGAAAAAAGATGGATTTGACTGTCCAAACCTACCACACATGTGGCCCACAAGTGAATGGTATAATTAACTAGAGGAGAAAACCAAATAAGTAGACTCTTCAAAGTAAGGTTCCACTTCCCACCCTTGCTAGATGGGGAACTCTGACGAGCGATAAGAGACATCGGTTGCCAACAGCCTATGTTCTGGAAACTAACTCGGCTACAAATGATTCATCCACCAACATCCTTAAATCTATATCCTTGAAAGAGGGAACTTTCTCAATGATCTCAACATAAATACCCCCCCAATTCAAATATAATCCCTCATCTGATCATGCAACACCACTTCATAATAAAAGGAGGAAAGTTCCATAAAGTGGTCAATATATGCATTCATTGTCTAGTGGTCACTCTGAACATTCATGAGCTCTTCAATATTCTTCTTCATCACCTCCTCGTGTATTAACCACCGGATGAACATGGACTTAAACACACCCTATGCCGTACCAACATGAATTGATGGTGGGTATAACCACTCAGATTCATCCAGGGACGGACCTTCAAAAAAAACCAATAATAACTCTAAATCTAACAGGTTTTGGAGTTCACAATGATCTGAAGACACTTTCATCTTCCTCAAGTCACTCCACAACCACTAATAGACCTTGATCCACATGAATAAACTGCATCCACTAAAAAACCAGGAATTGTTTTTGACATATTGTAAATTTTGGGGAATGTTCTGGGTGGCATATTTGGAACAACATCAAAAAAAATAAACATCCAACCAAATTAAAAATATGATACCATCTAAGGATAAAATAATTGGCTCACAAGAAAAAAATAGAAGCGCTACTAAGAATCACATTTCCTAAAATAATAATTTTCATTTTAATTTAAAAACAACATTTTTCCATGGCCATATTGTCAAAAACGAAATCCATTTTCACCAACAAGATCCCACACTTCACAAAAAAAATCTGAAATCATTCTGGCGAAATATGGCTAGTTATTTTATTTAAAATGCACACCAATGGAATCCTATGAAAAATAACATTATTTTCCACACATTTCTATCCACATGTTCCAACACGCACTTTCCAATCATGCCTACACATATGATAACATCCATATTGAACACCAAAAGTTTCACTAATCCCACAATCATATCAATTCCAAACATGTACGAAAATTACAAACCAAAATACTTTCACTTTTAAAACCCATTTTTTTATCCCAAAAAAATGATGGACGTCATTTCTATTTCAGAATCTGTTTTCATTTTAAAATTTTACTCCCAAAAATGATGACTAAAAAAATCACGAATCACACCAAACCACCGAAATGACGACATATTGTATATTCCAAACATTATGACATGCTAGTTGGCCATGAACCATGTAAGCACAAACAACTAAGATGAACATAAGCTATTTAATAGGACTCCACATAGGTCACTACTCCATATGAGATCATGGAATAAAAAAAATTCCTCCATTGTCATTCGTGAATCAAAAACATACAAATACAGGACAATGGCTCAATTCCCCAACCACATATGGTAACTCAAGATTCATCATGAGTGCTGTTGACTAGGAACAAACCCATAAACTACCTCCTGACCCAAAAAATTCTCAGTCTCAAATATACATGACACCCTAAATAAAAAGGGTCTTCTCTGATTCTATTTTGTCACTAACTAGGCTGGGATTCTATCGGACCCGACACACGACCCCGTAGGAGAAATGGCCCATAGGAAATTATCGATCTCTAAAAGTTTTCAACTAGTTACAGACATGAAATATAATAAAAATGGGAAATATTTCATCCCAATAAAAATGATCAATAAAAAGACAAGACAGGTGGAAGAAACAATAATTATATAAATTTAATAAATACCCAATTGGTCTATATATAATCTACATCTAAATAGGGAAACTGAAATAATTAAAGATATAAACAAAAAACTACAACTGGAATAGAGACAACTCAATCTCCATGTGAGCTCAATGTCTCAACTATCGACAAGGATGAACTGCTCTGAGAAGCAGCTTGAACCAGAAATCATAAACCTGATGTTGAACCTACAAAATAGTTCAGGTCTACCAACTCTAAAATGAACAATTATGATGTGATCTTAAGAGCTATGTTGGAAACCACCAATAAATCCATTAGAATCCTTTCCTGGATAAATCCACAAACACTAGTTTTGAATAAATATATGAAATTATTTTTTTCTCATTTCAAATGAAACAAGCACAAATTTTACTTTATGAAAAACAATACACACCATATTTCTATTTTCAAAACAGATTTCCATTTAAAACCCAAATACCAATCCATACTCAAAACAATGAGATAGCAAACTGTGATGAGAGTAAATGAGAATTATAAGTAGGAAACCTAGTCCATCTGAATAAAAACAATCACACACTGGTTGTAATCTATGGGAATTTTCTAATAATCACTAGAGTGATCCCTGGATGTACTTGGACTAGACTCACCTAACTATATAGGGTGAAACTCTATAGTCAATAACAAACTGGATTATCCAAACAAGCCTATCATGTGGAACAGCCGACATGGACTCTATGACCTCAAATGGGTACCAGCCTATATAATCAAGGAAAATAAAAAACCATCACATGACCCTATAAAAGACTCCTATGAAACAAATGGTAATAGTACTCTTTGTAAGTTGGAATCACTCACATGTATTTCTCACATTACCTGCTACCACAACACTTGTCTACCCCATACACAGACACCGCCTATATGGTTACCCATATAGGGAAATCCCTATATAGGGGTTCCCATCATATAAAAAACCCATCACAAGTTACAATTAGGCTATAATATCACATGGTCTTATAACAAATTCCTCAAAATCATTCAAAAATTCCAACCAATCATTTACACTAATAAACCCATATTTCATTCCCCAAACAACATGAAGTGCCAAATGGGACTTACACTGAGTAACTTTCATATACCCTCTGGAATAATTTCCAAACCATTTCAAAGATGATATAAAAGAACATTATAAAATATAAAATTCCATGTGGGCTTTCACCTTCAATTATCAATTCCATTCAGAACCATGGTGAAGACACTCAAAATACATAAAGATTCCAAATTGGCTCTAACTACATTTAGAAACCTACCATCCTTTCTATAGTACCAAACATTCCATAATTTTGAAGATAACATTCTAAATAAATTAAATCCATATTTTGACCATAATCTATTTAAGAAAACTTTTAGTAATTTATGGGAATTTATAAATGGATGAGGATGAAAAGATAAAGTGTTATGTAAACTGGTTTTATTATAGATATAACATTTAAAATACCAATAGCATTCATGTATCCTTCCATGTGATAATTACAATAATACATGGATGTGACCACATCCCATGGTTCACCTAAAGAATAAATGAAGTTACCCAAAACCATTTTTTAAAGGAACAACACATATTTTACAACCAACGTAGAAAACCACATGCATGAATCATGCCATAAATTAAGAAATTAAAAACCATAATGTCAAATTCATAATCCAAAAATGTTATTATAAAACAATAACATTATAAAACCTTTAAAAATGAAAAATATAAATTTAAAGGATCAATTAAAATTTTAACAAATCCCATTAATTCATATATACATATCATTGTTAATAAAACCCCTTTAGAACCACGTAGACTAAGTTTTTCTAACACAAAAACATCATACCAAATCATGTAATTATAATTCCAACATGAGAAACAAATTTATAATTAATTTAAAAAATACTGAAGCATAAAATTGAATGAATCAAAATGGAAATGTATGGATGCACCTTCCTCCAAGATGTGCATATGCTTTCTGATTATATGAAATTAATATATCAGAAAATTCAATATCCATTCAACTCTTAATGGAGTGTTATTGTCACTCGTGTGTCCACACTGCCTACCATCTCTCTGAAGCGATTCAATTAATTTTCCATATCTAATGTTTAAGGGTGATTGTAAAAATGAATATAATGAGTTAATATGATATTTAAGAAATTAATAAAATTATTTAGTTTATTTATATTTATCTTATGAACAAGAACAAAAACTCCCATAAAACGTGAATGAGAAATAAAGGCAACTAACTCTCGAACCAACAGTGAAGATGAAATATTATTAATAAAGTGGTGATAAGAAGTTATAAAAGTATCATATGTAATATTATAATATTAATATGGTTTTTTATATATTAATAACATGATTAAAACAATTTTACATTATTTTAGTAGATGTTTAATTTTAGGAAAGTGTGATGTAATGGATTTAATCTTAATTTATTTTCATTGAGGTATTGGTAATGTTATGCACATAATTTCAATTATATTTGGAATATGCTTCCCATTTTTTATTTAATATCATTAATTATTTATACTAAATTGTATTTTATGTTTAAAATAAAATTAGTTCACCCAAGGTATTAGACTATAATGTCACCAAGCAGTAAAGAACATAATAAATTGATTTTTATCATTGGGTTATATTACTTCAATTATGTCTTTGATATTCTAAAATTATGAATTTAATTAAAATTTATTATTTTATATTTTATTTAAAATTTTTTTCTGTTATTTTACATTTGAAACACTTAATAAATTCTTTAGTTTATTCCCACAATAACCTATAATGATGTTTGTAAGGGTTTATTTCACAATCTCATTTTAATCGATTTTTTTATGTGCAATTTTCCAATAAAGGAAATTTTTTGATCATTGCCTAATAAAAACATTTTAATATATTCTCATCTCATTAATCATGATTTTTTCATATAATAGTGTTTTTTTATCACATTGATAATTCATATTATATATAAACTTTTTTAATAAAATTCATAGTCAAGTACCTCTTCTATAGAAATTAATTTTTCATCTTAACCCTTGTTTTCCAAACTATTTTAATTTTTTTACATTTATTCTTAAAAATAAATTTTAAACATAAATTTATTTAACAAAAAAATTAAAATAATTATTCATGTCCTATTCAAAAAATGTAATTTTTTCTTTTATTACAGAAATGTTATTGGAGTCTATGTTTTTACATACTCACATTAATAGAATTTTACCACCCACATGTCGAAACATTTTATTTAATATTAGTTTTTAGTTTTAAGAATAAATTTTTTTTAAAAAATATGTTTAAAAATTTTATGGAAATTTAAAGACTTTGAAAGTGGGTTTTGAAGTGAAAAGTGTATTTTCCTAAAAAAAAAATTCCTTATTATTTTCATAGTATTTATTTTCATCAATGAAAAAACCATTTATTTTACATATACATCATTGGGGATAGGTTGTAATGAAACCATGCTTATTATTTCACATGATGGTTTAGGAAAATTTTGATCTGGGAGAGTATTGAAATTCACATTCCTTATTAATTTTGTATTCATTAACCTCCTCTTGAAATATTCACATTATTCTGATGAATGGATGTTACATTTCCCATAAATATCTATATTGTTCATCATATATATACTTATCTCTCAAATTTTATATCCTTTTAAATTTCTTTTAATTTAATTGATTTTTTATTTACTGGGGAATATGGCTTTTTCATATTCCTTTTTTAAAAGGAATATTTTTTATCAATCGTATTGTTAGTGAATTAAATCAATCATCTGATATATGTGGAATTCACTATACATGCAGTTAAGAGTGCATCCATGTTATAGATATCTCATTAAGTCATCAATTATATCAAGATATGAAGCAATTGTATTTTCCTATTTAAATGGGTTTCTAGTGTGTACCTACCCATAAATTTCAAACAATCTTGTGAAACATCTTGATAGTATTGTTATCATGATTCGTTATAACATAATGTATACAAGTTAATAATTTCATCTATTAATATTTCAGTTATTATTATTATCGATTGTATTTTCTCATTGATAATACCTATAGTTTCATCTCATTATAAGTTAAATGGAATGTGTTCTAAAATATTTACCATTACATATTGATTAAGCTTTCTGTAATCATTATAATTATGTTATTGATTAAAGGGAACCACTGTTCAGATATTTACCATTCCATAGTTTTTATGCCTTATGGATTATACTTGATTTATTCATCATAGATTCAATATGATACAACTCATTCTGAGAATCTAAAGTAACCATAAATTTTTTTCTCTTTCCCCAAAAGTGAAAAATGAATTATATGTAGTGATATTATAGAGAGAATAATGATATTAATGAAAAAAATAATTATTATATCATTTTTGTTTTCAAATTCAATATAGGGAACTTGTATGTATCTAGTTTAGCATGACTGTTAAACTATTTGGTCCATTAGTATTCGATCACTTCCATGTTATGCGATTGTAGTATAGTAACCATCATCCCTGAGCTACTGCAGTTGGGGTATTTATAGATGGATTGAATTGAAGGTTAGTATAAACCTTGTAAACTAGATTTAATAATGCATAAATTATTGTACATAAACCAAAGATTGACATTGAGGATATGTTTTGAGTAACATCCTAATGTTTTTGAAATGAATATTTATGTGGTTTTTCAAAGAAATACATCATTTTATGGATACAAAAAATATATGTGGTTCTATAATAGATTTAAATATGTAGAATAAATATGAGAAGGTGTATTATGAATTACTTAATAATTACCTGGTAAAAGGAAATGGGCCTTACTATGAACATACAATAATACTCTTGCGTGATATTCATAGGATAATACACATTTTCATTACAAATCATTTTCTAGTATTTAAATATTTGATAAAAAATAGCGACATTGATTTATCATAAATTTTCATAGGATTATAATTGAAAGTTTTTTCATCTGTTCGATGTCATAAATACCTATTTTGATATTTTATGGTAATGGAGTTTTATAATATTATATATATTTCAGGAATCATTTATTAGAATATGACACTATGATTTAATATATGTTTTGGTGGAAATATTATTTTAAGGAAGAATCAATTCACATTATTAATCTAAGATTGAAGGTGCTAGTAAACATTAGAGTCAATATAATAATTAATGATTAGATTATAATATTGAATTATGAATATTTATTTTCATGAAAAAATAAGCCTAATGGAAAACACTTTTGGATAACAAACGTATTTGATGACTATTGTTATCATTGAGAATATTCATGGTATTATTGGGAACATTTTAGGAATTATAATTATATGGATTTTGAAAAATTAAAATATGTGTTGCAAGTGACAACCAAAATCATTAGAAAAAGATAAAACAATTATAATAATATGTTTTTAGAAATATCAAAACATGTGTTTCAGGTGACAACTCAGCACATCAGGAAACGTTGCAAGACTTGATACCACATCCAATGGTTGAAAATGGTGTGGTTACTACCACATCCCTACATAATGTACTAGTCATTATTTCAATGCACTTCCTTAATCATTTTGATAGATACATATAATGTTAATATTGGGGAAAATATTAATAGATCAATTCCTTCTTATTTCAAGGTAATTAATGATATTTTAGGGGATTTTTTATTGGTATCAGTAATGTATAACCATTTGATTTAATCTAAACTATTATTTTGGAATAATTAGATTTAATTTTTTGGGAAGTATCTTATTGTAACATACCAGGTAAAAAAAGAATAAGACATATTTCATATTTATTAATATTTTTGAATTAAATATTAATTTTACTTTAAATGGGTTGCTATGTTCTATAGCATATCCTTTACGCAACAACGCGATTCATTGAAATCTTACGTTGCACACTAATAATATAATATTATTATTTTAAATGGTATTTAACTCCTAGTTGTTGTATTGGTGATAATGAAAAAAAATAACTAAAATATGATTATATATGTTTTTAAAATTTATTTACATTTATCCAATAAAATCTAGAGGCTTAAAATATGAATGAATCTAATTTTAAGCATAAATACTCTAATATTCACTAAATGGTCGATTTACCGCCTTTTGATGGTGAACACCATTTAAATATAGTTTTTCCACTTTAAAAATTCTATTTGAACAAATAAAAACATTCTTTAGAATGGGGATATCAAAATTAAATTTGTGTAATGTTTTTGAATTTTTCGGATAAAGATCATTTTTTAATGAATAGTTAAAAATATTCTATTTTAATTCAAACCTGTGCTTTAATATAATTTTTTATATGGTTATATTATCTTTTTAATTTGTTTTGAAGTGTAATTATAATATATTTTTACCCTTTAATCCAATTTTGTTCATTGGAATTAATTTCACTTTGAAATTAGACATAAATAAGTGTCAATCTTTTGATAGTTATTGTTTCTTAAAAAAACAATATTTTTTTTCACAACGGAAATTAATTTAAAATTAATTAAGGCCACTTATATGTTTTTATTTTGAAAAAATAGACATCATTTTTTAATTCGGAACATCATATTTAGTTTAGTCTGAATTTCTGGTAGTTTTCAGAAAGACATCAATTTTTGTTGAATAGTGAAACCACTTTGTAGTAGTTAAAAAACTGAGGTTTTCATTTAAATGAAATTTTACGACTTATTTGAATTGAATTTAAAAAATTCAATATACATGGTAGTTATTAGTATGTAAAATGTGGTTCAGTAAGATGAAAATAATTTTTGGTGAATAGTAACTTTTGACTTTTATTTACCGTGGTTAAAGATAAATAGCATAATTCATGGTAAAAAAAATTTATAATAATTAAAAATTACCTTAACACTTGTCCAAACCTTATTGGTTGAGTCATTTACATCAATCGGCATCTTTGGGTCGATTTTGGGACCCCATTGAGCCACATGGGAGTGATAATGACACTTTAGATTAATTAACTTAAAGGAAAAAATGACAAAAACAAATATCTTTTAGTAAATTAATTTTTACAAGGGGTTATATAAATTATATTTTCAATAATAAATATTAATTGGAAGGATAAAAATATTTCCTACATCATTTTATTTGTTTTATTATTTTTATACATCAAATAAATTAAATTATTTATGACAAAAATAATGATGCAGTATTTACCACATTATTAAAATATTTAAATAAATAAGATTATAAATATTAAAAAAATATCCAAAACATGTCCAGTTATTATGGGATGATTTTATTTCGACCATACGTCATCTTAACTTTGACTTTAATTAGTTTTGGACCTCTATAAACCGAATATCATTATATAATAAAATAATATTATCACACTTTCCTAAAGAGCCCCTCCCGCCTTATAAAAAGCCCTCACTTCTATCCAATTACTCACACCTCTCAAGACTTTTGGCTCATCCAACCTCTTCCCAATTAATCTCCCTATATACCTATCCTCTTCCTATAATCCTTACTCTAGGTAGAAGGAACTTCAATAAGTCCTTTTGGATCAAACCAAAAGAAGTTTCCCAAATTAAAGGTAATGGTTCCTCTTAATTTCTTTTCTTTTATTTTACTTATCCAACCCCTAAATAATTTTTATTACTTTATTTTAAAACAACACCAGTATCCTAAATATACTATGATGTTTTTATGAGAAGGATTAGAACTACACTTACACACACCTCCATCTAATGGGTGAAAAACATATTGTTTATGTGGGTGGAAAACTAATGCCTCACGAGACGATGATTTTTCAATTATCTCCTACCGCCTGTCATGGTGGCCATTAAGATGACACTATATTAAAATATGATATTTTTTAATTTTATTTTTTCTTCATGCTTCTGAATTTTTATTTTATAGCATACCATTATGGTTTCAATTATGGGTAAACATGATAATTTCATTTGAGAAAATGCAGACTACCGCCCCCTCAAAGTGATATGACTCATTAATGACATATGTGGTACATATAAATTATGGAGTTAATGATATTATATATGATATTATATATGATATTATACTAAAATTATAATATAATTATGTATCATTATGTTTTAACTCCAATCGAATAAGAAATAGAAATCAATGTAGCATTCATGCGTACGTACTGCTTACCGTCTCCATGAACGATGCATTTCATTTCATACCTCCAAATGATATGTAATGTTATAAATATATATATATATATATATATATATATATTGGATATATATGATATATATGATATCCAAATCATGAATATAATTCTGGATATAAAGGACTATTGACCATATGGACAACTTGTAAATATAAGGTGTTCATTTTTTACTCAATTACCAAATTTCGACAAAATGAATGTTATTAACTTAAATGATTACATAATGTTTATAACAAGATAATAAGTTATATAAATGGAAAAATAAACATGAAAAAGGATCTTAAGAAAGAATAAATAAACTTTAGTTTATAATTTAGGAGATTAAAGAATGATCGAGTCAAGTCTGACACGAGGAAAGTGACTTCATCTCAAACTCCATTCAATGAGAAATATTTTGTTTTATACACGAAATTATTTTATATGGTGTATAAACACCTTTGACTTTTTATTTCATTCAAAGGGAATAATATTCTATGAATAGTTTTACTAAAGGAAAAAAAATAATGTTTCTTTTAATGTACGTGGTGACAAAGACCATCCCACCACAGCCAGTATTATTTGATCTTTGGCTTCCATAACGAGCTGTAATGTTTTAAATGAAAAATAAATATCATATATTCATTTATGTATTTTTTATTGAAAATGGTTTTGAGAATGGATTTATTATTTCAATATCTTGTTAGATACCTTTAAATGATATATTTTTATTGAAATTTGGGAATGATATCTTTCCTTTAGTCTTTTGTTAGGTGTTATGATTATTTTATGGTTCATGGGCATTGTTTATGTATAGGGGTCGTTACAAGAAAAACTTATGCCGGGTGAGCCCAATATAGCTCTCCAATGCATTGGGTAATGTGACAGAGGTAAACATTGATGTTTCCCCGAAAAGATTTAGGGAAAATACTGTGATGGGTATTCAAAAGTAACTCCCTATGTAGCTTTGATAGCTACAATGTAAGTATGTTATGGATGCCACAAGTTACCTTTATGATTTATTATTTCTATGTGTTATTCATAAATATTATTACTTCATGAGGTAAGTAAAAGAGTTTCTGTTTCATATGTATTTATGAACTAATGTTTTATTTCTTTATTTTATAACCCTTACTGAGATTTTTTGGCTCATCGCAAGTTCTGAAATGTTTTCACTGGACTTAAACATGAATAGGGTCAAGGTTGGGATCAGGGAAAAGAAATGTTGTCTAAAACATGGAACTAGAGATGACTCTTTTTTTAAAGAGTTTTTATTTTATGAAACAACTAAAAACTGAGTAGAAGTGTCTACTTTCTAATCTTTTGAGGTGTAATATTTATGTCCTAATTCTCCTAAATTGTAAACCTGAAAAGATCCCCAATGTGAATTATTCGTTTAATTATATATTATGTAATGTTTTTAGGCCAGGTCCTTATAGTTGGTATCATAGGTCAGTTTAGATAACTTTAGGAGTTAGGGTATTGTTAAATTAAAATCCATAAAGTAATTTACGTTAATATTGAAATCATATAACATTTACAGATTACCATGATTCTTCACCTATGATATTTCTTTGATCAAAATGGTTTTCCGTAGATGAAATGGGGTATCCACGTTTGGAAGACATCAAGAGGAGGAAAACCTTCCAAATCAACAACCTGAGATGGTCTGAATTGGAACTAAACAGTTTCTTGCAGTGATGTCATAGTTGACTCAGGCTATACATGGTGGTGATATCCATGCACACGATTAACTAGATCAACCATAGAGAAACATGTCAGTAGCGGAGCATTTCATGCGGCAACATCCCCCATCATTCAGAGGTACATCTAACCCTGTGCTAGCAGAAGGTTGGATTAAAGCACTGGAGAAAATTTTTTATGTCATGGGGTGTTCAGAACATAAAAAGGTTAGTCGTGTTGTTTACTATTTTGAAGATGAAGCAGATCAATGGTGGTCGATGGTGAAAAATATCTGGTATAGTTAGGAGATTTATTCTCTTCATTGGGATGAATTCAAAGGTATGTTTCTTGAGAAATATTTTCTTAAGGTAGTTCATCTTAGTATGGAAAAACAATTCATGGAATTGAGGCAAGATGATGACTAAGTGGCTGTTTATGAAGCAAAATTCACTCGATTAGCAAGGTATGCTACAAATTTCATATGAGATGATGATAGTAAGATCAACCGTTTTTACTCGAGATTGAATCCAAAGTATCGAAGGGATTTAGCTTCTTGTGAGTTCAAAAGTTAGAAAAAACTTGTTCATTTGGCGGAGAAGGTGGAAATGGGGTTTTTAGATGATCTGGTGTTCTTTGAAAAACAACAGAATAAGAGGTAGAGGTGGACGAAAAAATGGAAGAACTCTTCAAAAAATTATGGTGGTATAAAACATAAGTTTAGAGTTTGTGAAAATTGTTGTAAAAATCATGTTGGGGAATGTCTTTTGAATTCTGTTAAGTGATAGTGATGTGGTAAAATGGTACATAAGGCTCGTAATTACACTGAAAAATATCAGGCTAATGGTAAGACAAAATGTAATTTATAGTTAGTTAAATGTTTTAAGTGCAATGAAATGAGTCATTTTTCATATGAGTGTCCAATGAATAACTCAACTGAGGGAAAGCAGCTAGACTACAAGCAGAAAGGGGTGGTGAAATCCTTTGCAACTAATTCAGCAGATATTGGGCCATCAAATAAAGTTATACCAGGTACACTGTCTGTTTGTTCAGATTATTCCAATCTTTTGATTGATTCAGGTTCTACACACTCATTAATTTCTGAGTAGTTTTCTAATAAATTGGGAATTCCATCTCAAGATATGAATTCAGAACTTAGGGTAAAAACAACTGAAGTAAATTTTGAGATAAAAAAGAAAAGATTAGAACATTTATGTCCTTGTGTGGAGAATGAATCTACCTTTAAACCTTATTTTTTGCATCTAGTAGTGTTTTATTTTATTTTGGTCATGGATTGGCTTTCTGTTTATCATGCTAAGATTGACTGCAGAGCTAAAAATATTTATTTTCAGAATGATTTTCAGTTTGTATACAAGAACGAACACTTAATTTTGATAACATATCCAGAAGATTAGAATCTAATAAATATGGAAATGAATGTTACCTTTCACATAATATTGAAAACAAATTAACTGTGCAGATTAATGATATGACAGTTCTAAATGAGTACCTTGATGTTTTTTCTTAATGAGTTTCCTGGTATTATACCTGATTGAGAAGTTGAATTTATTGTTTACATTGTTACTAATGATAAGAAAATTTCGAAAACCCCTTATAGAATGGCTCAAATTGATCATTTAGAGTTAAGGAATAAATTTCATGAGTTATTAGATAATGGTATCATTCAACCTAGTACATCACCATGGGGTGCTCTTGTCTTGTTTGTTAAAAAGAATGATGGTTCAATGAGACTTTTCATTGATTATAGACCATTGAAAAACATCACTATTAAGAACAAGTATCCTTTACCTCATATCGATGATTTGTTTGATCTGCTCCAGGGAGCTCAGTATTTTTCTAAGCTTGAAATGAGGTTGGGGAACCATTAGTTGAAATTAAAGGAACCAGACATTCCAAAGACTACGTTTTATACTAGATATGGCTATTATGAATTTTTAGTTATGCCTTTTGGTTTAACCAATGCACCTACCATATTCATGGATCTTATGAATTTAATATTCTGTGATTTCTTGGATAAGTTTGTGGTTGTGTTCATTGATGGTAATTTGGTTTATTCCAAAAGCAAAGAGGAACATGAAAGTCATTTAAGCGTTGTCTTCCTAACCTTAAAAGAAAAGAAACTATTTTGGAAATTCAGAAAGTGTGACTTTTGGTTGCTACAAATTTCATTCCTTGGTCAAATTGTTTCAAAAAATGGCATAACGGTTGATCCTGCTAAAACAAAAGTTGTTGAAGAATGGCCAAGACCCAAAAATATAACTGATATCCATAGTTTTCTTGGTTTGGTAGGTTATTACTAGTGATTAGTTGAAAAAAATTCATGGTTATCTAGTCCAATGACTAAGTTAACTCAGAAATGTGTTAAGTTCATTTGGAAAAAATAATGTGATGATTGTTTTCAAGAATTGAAAAGAAGATTGGTGAATTCTCTAGTTTTGGCAGTGCCATCCAGAAATTGTGAGTTTTTTGTCAACAGTGATGCTTCATTGAAGGGACTTGGTTGTGTCTTAATGCAGAATGATCAGGTAATTTCTTATCCTTCATGTCAGTTGAAACCAGATGAGTTAAATTACCCTACACATGATTTGGAATTAGCAGCTGTTGTTTTTTCTTTAAAATTTTGGAGGCATCATTATTATGGAGTAAAATGTGAAATATATACTGATCAAAAATATTTAAAGTATATATTCATTCAAGAAGAATTGAACATGAGATGGTGGAGATGGCTGGAATTAATCAAGGATTATGATGGCACGATCCATTTCCATCCGAGAAAAGTAAATAAAGTGGCTGATGCTTTGAGTCGAAAAAGTAATGCTTCATTAATGATGTTACGTTTGTAACAAGATACATTGGTTTTTTATTTGATAAACTTTGGTATAGAAGTTGTTGGTGCAGAATATTCTTCTGTTTTGTATTAGGTGTCAGTGAGATCATCTCTATCAGACAGAATTAAAAAGCATAGAAGGAAGATAGTGAGTTACAGAATATGGTAGAGTTGGTTTAGAAGAGTAAGTTTCCAGAATTTAACATTGATAATGATTGTGTTTTGAGATATGGAAAAATATTATGTGTGCCTTGTGATTCACAGTTAACGAATGAGTTGTTATGTGAATCTCATAGTTCCCCATTTTCAGTACATCCTGGTAGTACTAAGATGTACAGAGATCTTCAGGAGTATTACTGGTGGGATGGAATGGATAGAGATATTGTTGATTTCACCATGAAGTGTTTGACTTGTCAGCAGGTTAAATCAGAGAGACTGTTACCGAAAGCGTTACTTCATCCTTCACTGGTGCCAGAGTGGAAATGGGAAAATACATCCAAGGACTTCATTGTTGGATTATTGAAGACATCTCTAGCTAATAATTCAATCTGGTTTATTGTTGATCGATTGATTAAATCTCCTCATTTTCATCCTATTAGAGATACATTGTCTTTAGATCAACATTCTTGGTTGTATGTTTAATAAATAGTCAGGATGCATGGAGTTCCTCTATCCATTGTATCATATCGTGATCCCAAGTTTACTTCTATCTTCTGGAAAGGCCTTCAGAAGTCGTTGGGTACTGAATTAAATTTTAGTACATATTGTCATCCTCAATCAGATGGGCAATCATAATGAACAATTCAGACATTGGAGGATATATTATGTTCTTCCTCGATTGATTATTAGGGAAGTTTGGACCAACATCTTTCTTTGGTTGAATTTTCATATAATAATAGTTTTCATTATAGTATACAGATGGCTCCATTTGAGGCATTATATGGAAAGTATTGTCGAACTCTATGTTTTTGGGATGAAGTAGGTGAAAGGAAGATGATGCGACCATAATTGGTATAAGAGATGGCAGAGAAAGTTCAGTTGATTCAGAAGCACATGAGAACAGCTTAGAGAAGGCAGAAAAGTTATGCGGATAACTGGAGGAAGGGTCTTTCATTTGAAGTAGGTGATCATGTCTTTCTCAACGTTTCACCATGGAAAATTATGATGTGTTTTGGTAAGAAGGGAAATTTGAGTCTGAGGATCATTTAACCTTATGAAATACTAGAGAAAATTGGATTAGTTGCATACAAAGTGGCTTTACCTCCATGTTTATCCCAACTACACTATTTTTTTCATGTTTTTATGTTGAGAAAGTATATGCCAGATCCATCTCATGTTTTAAGTCCAGAGGTTGTTCAATTGGAAGATAATCTCTCTTATAAAGAAAAACCAGTCCAGCTTCTTGACTGTAGAGAGAAAGTGTTGAGGAATATGGTAATTCACCAGGTAAAGGTTTTTTGGAAAACCCATATGGTTAAATAAGCAACTTGGGAATCTGACAACACTATGAGGGATAAATACCCCCACTTATTTTGATAAGTAAATAAAAATTGCGAGGACGCATTTTCCAAAAGGGGGGAAGGAGGTAACATCTCGGGTAAATAAAGAATAATACATATTTAATATTTATTCATATTTGTGAATTAAATAACAATTTTACATTAAAGGGTTTCTATGTTCGATAGAGTACCCGATACGCAACAACGTATTTCATTGAAATCTTACATTGCACACTAATAATATAATAATATTATTTTAAATTGTAGTTAAATCCTAGTCGTTATATTAGTGGGAATGAAAAAAAAACTACAATATGATTATAAATGTTTTTTAAATGTATTTACATTTATCCAATAAATGTCAGAGGCATAAAATATGAATGAATCTAATTTTAATCATAAATATTATAATATTCAGTAAAAGTCAATTTACCGTCTTTTGATGGTGAACCCTAAATAAATATAGTTTTGGTCAATTTAATACATTATATTTGACCAAATAAAATCTTACTTTATAATGGGGACATCAAAATTTACTTTGTGCAATGTTTTGGAATTTTTCTGATAAAGTTCATTTTTTAATGAATAGTGAAAAATATTGTATTTTAATTCAAAACTGATTTTTAATATAATTTATTTATATAGTTAAATTATCCTTATAATTGGTTTCAAAGTGTAATTAGAATATATTTTTACCATTTTATCAAATTTTCGTCATTGGAATTAATTTCACTTTGAAATTAGACATAAACAAGTGTCAATCTTTTGATAGTTACTGTTTCTTAAAAACACGCTATTTGTTTAAACAATGTAAATTAATTTTAAATTAATTAATGCCACCTGTTTCTTTTAAATTTGAAAAAATAGAAATCATTTTTTAATTCGGAATATCAAATATATCTTAGGTTGAATTTTTTGTAGTTTTTCGAAAGACATCAATTTTTGTTGAATAGTGAAACCACTTAGTAGTAGTTAAAAAAAACCGAATTTTCCATTTATAAGAAATTTTACCACATCTATGAATTGAATTTAGAAAATTCAACATACATGGTTGTTATTAGTTTGTAAAATTTGGTTCTATAAGATGAAAATTATTTTTGGGGAATAGTACCATTTGACTTTTATTTACCGCGGTTAAAGGTAAATACGGTAATTCATGGTAAACAATATTATAATAATTTAAAATTACCATAACACTTGTTCAAACCTTATTGGTTGAGTCATTTACGACCATGGGAATCTTTTGGTCGATTTGGGGACCCTATTGAGCCACTTGGGAGTGATAATGACACTTTAGATTAATTAACTTAAAGTAAAGGTGAAAATGACAAAAACAAATATCTTTTACTAAATTAATTTTTACAAGGGGTTATATAAAATATATTTTCGACTATAAATATTAATTGTAATGATAAAAATATTTCTTACATCATGGTATTTTTTTATGATTTTTAGACATCAAATAAATTAAATTATTTATGACACAATAATGATGCAGTATTTACCTCATTAATAAACGATTTAAATAAAAAAATTATAAATATTACAAAAATATCCAAAACATGTCCAATTATTATTGGATGATTTTATTTCGACCATGAGTCTTCTTGTGTTAGACTGTAATTAGTTTTGGACATTTATAAACTGAATATCATTATATAATAAAATAATATTATCACACTTTCCTAAAGAGCCCCTCCTCCCCCTTATAAAAAGCCCTCACTTATAACCATTTCCTCCCACCCATAAAGGCTTTTGGCTCTTTTAAACTCTTCTCAATTAATCTCTCTACATCCCTCTACTCCTCCGGGAAGCCATACCTTAGGCAGAAGGTACTTCAAGAAGTCATTTTGGTTCAAACCAAAGGATGTTAACCAAATTAATGGTAATTGTTTCTCTTGACATGTTTTTTCATTTTACTTCTAAAACCCCTAAACTCTTTTTATTACTTTATTTAATAACAAAACCAGTATATTAAATATACTAGAATGTTTTTATGTGGATAATTATATCTACACTTACAAACACCTCCATCTAATGGGTGAAAATCATACTATTTATGTGGATGGCAAACTAACGCCTCACGAGATGATGATTGTTCGATTATCTCCTACTGCCTATCATGGTGGCCATTAAAATGACACTATATATATATATGATGTATATTATGTTTAAGTTTTCTTCATGCTTCTTTATTTTTCTTTTATATCATACCTTTATGGTTTCCATTATGGGTAAACGCGATAATTTCATTTGAGGAACTACGGAATACCGCCCCCTCAAAGTGATATGACTCGTTAATGCCATATGTGGGACATATAAAGGATGGAGTTTATGATATTATATATGATATTATAATATAATTATAATATACCTATGTATCATTATGTTTTAATTTCATTAAAATAAGAAATATAAATTGAAGTAGCATTAATACGTACGTACGGCTTACCGTCTCCATGAACGGTGCACTTCATGTCTTACCTCAAAATGATATGTACTGTTATATATATATATATATATATATATATATATATATATACTGGATATATAATATATATATGATATCTAAATAATGAATATAATTCTGTATATATTGGACTATTTACCACATGGAAAACTTGTAAATATATGGTGTTCGTTTTTTACTCAAGTATAAAATTTCGAAAAAACAAACTTTACTAACTTAAAGGATTACATAATGTTTATATCAAGGGAATAAGTTATATAAAAGGAAACATAAACTTGAAAAAGGATCTTAAGAAAATAGAAATTAACTTTATTTTATTATTCTGAAGATTAAAGAATGGTGAAGTCAAGTCGGGCACGAGGTAAGGGACTTCGTCTCAATCTCCATTCAATGAGGCATATTTTTTTTATACATGACATTATTTTATATGGTGTATAAACTCCTTTGACTTTTTATTTCATTCAAAGGGAGTCTTTTTCTACAAATCGTTTTACTAAACAACAAAAAATAATGTTTCTTTTAATGTACGCAGTGACAATGACCTTTCCACCGCCGCGAGTATTATTTGATATTTGGCTTCCTTAACAAGTCGTAATGTATTAAAAGAAAAATAAATACCATATACTCTTTTATGTATTTGGTATTAAAAATGGTTTTGAGAGTGGATTTAATATTTCAATATCTTGTTCGATATCTTGAAAGGATATATTCTGATTGCAATGTTGGAATGTTATCTTTTCTTTATGGTTCTATTATGTGTTATGATAATTTTATGGTTCTTGGGAATTGTTTACGTATAAGGGTGGTTCTGAGATAAAACTAGGGCCGATGAGTCCGAGATAGTTCTCCAATGCGTTGGGTAACGTGACGGAGGTAAATGTATATGATTCTCCTAAGAGATTTAGGGAATATACTATGATGTGTTTTCCAAAGTAACTCCCTATGGGGCTGTGATAGCTACAATGTAAGTATGTTATGTATGCCACAAGTTGAAATTATGATTTATGATTTCTATATGTTATTCATAAATCTTATGATTTCATGAGGTATGTAAAAGAGTTTATGTTTTTTATGTATTTATGAACTAATGTTTTATTTCTTGTTTTTATAACCCTTACAGAGCTTTTTATGCTCATCCCAAGTTTTGAAATGTTTTCACTGGACTTAAAGATTAATAGGGTCAAGGTTGGGATCATGGAAAAGTCATGTTGTCTGAAACATGGAACTAGACATTACTCTTTTTTTCCAGTGTTGTTATTTTATGAAAAAAATGGAAACTGAGAAGAAGATTCTACTTTTTAATCTCTTGAGATGTAATAGTTATGTCCTAATTCTCTAAAACTCTAAACCTGAAAAGATCCTCAATGTGAATTATTATTTTAATTCAATATTATGTAATGTTTTAAGGCTGATTCCTTATAGCTGGTATCAGAGGTTGGCATAGATAACATTAGGAGTTAGGGTATTGTTAAATTACTTTCCATAAAGTAATTTATGTTACTATTGAAATCATATAGAATTTACAGATTACCATGTTGCTTCGCCTAATATATTTCTGTGTTCAGAATGGTTTCCCGTAGATGAAACAGGGCAGCTATGTTGGGACGACATCAGGAGGAAAAGAACCTTCAAAATCAGCAACCTAATATGGTCCAAATCGGAACTAAACAGTTTGTTGCAGTGATGGTATAGTTGACTCGGGCTGTTAATTGTGGTGTTATCCATGCATGAGATCAGCCAGATCAACCATAGAGGAACATGTCAGTAGTTGAGCATTTCATGAGGCAACATCCACCATCACTAATAGGATCATCTGACCTTATGCTATTAGAAGGGTGGATTAAAGAACTGGAGAAATTTTTTGATGTCATGGGGTGTCAAGAACATCAAAATTTTAGTCTTGTTGTTTATTGTTTTGAACGTCAAGCTGATCAGTGGGGGGTCGATGGTGAAAAATATCAGGGATAGTGAGGAGATTAATGCTCTTGATTGGGATGAATTCAAAGGTATGTTTCTTGAGAAATATTTTCCTAAAGAGGTTCGTCTTAGGATGGAAAATCAATTCCTGGAATTGAGGAATGAGGAAGACTTAGTGGCAGTTTATGAAGAAAAATTCACTCGACTGGAAAGGTATGTGCAAAATTTTATACGAGATCTTGATAGTAAAATCAACCATTTTTACACAAGATTAAAGCCAATGTATCGAAGGGCTTTAGCTTCTTGTGAGTTAAAAAGTTAACAAAAACTTGTTTTTTGTGCAGAGAACGGTGGAAATTGAGTTTTCCGATGATCAGGTGTTCTTTGAAAAACAACATAATAAGAGTTCGGGATGGCATACAAAAGGGAAGAACTCTTCAGAAAAGTATGATGGTAAGAAACTTGTGTTTATAGTTTTTGAAAATTATGGTAAAAAGCATGATGGGGAATGTCTTTTGAATTCTGGTAAGTGCTACCGATGTTGTAAAATGGGACATAAGGCTCGTAATTTCACTGAAAAAGATCATGTTAATGGTAATACAAAATATAATTTATAGTCAATAAAATGTTTTAAGTGCAATGTTAAGAGTCATTATGAAAATTAGTGTCTAATGAATAAGTAAACTGAGGGAAAGTAGCAAGACTACAAGTAGAAAGTGGTGGTGAAATCCTTTTCAACTACTTTAGTAGATGTTGGGCCATCAATTGAAGTTGTATCAGGTATAATTTTTTTTCAGATTATTCCAATGTGTTTTTTGATTCAGGGTCTACACACTCTTTCATTTCTGAGAATTTTTCTAGTAAATTGGGAATTCCATCTCAAGATATGAATTCATAACTTATGTAAGAACACCTGAAAGAAATGTTGTGACAAAAAGTAAACATAAGAACATTCCTATCCTTGGGTGTCAAAAAATATACCTACAAACCTTATTTTTTTGCCTCTTGTAGATTTTGATGTTATTTTAGGCATAGATTGGCTTTCTATTTATCATTCTTCAATTAACTATAGAGATAAAGAGGTTTCTTTTCAGAATGATTTTCAGTTTGTATACAAGAATAAACCCATACATTTGATAACATATCAGGAAGCTCAGAAACTAGTAAAAGATGTAAATGAATGTTACCTTGCACATATTATTGAAAACAAATGAACTGTTCAGATTAATGATATTCCAGTGGTAAATGAGTTACTTGATGTTTTTTCTATTGATTTTTTCTGGTATTATACCTGATCGATAAGTTGAATTTACTATTGACTTAGGTCCTGATGTTAAGAAAATTTCAAAACCCCCTTATCGAATGGCTCAAATTGAAATTTTAGGGTTAAAGAAGAAATTGCATGAGTTATTAGATAAAGGTTTCATTCAACCTAGCACATCACCATGGGGTGCTCATATCTTGTTTGTTAAAAATAAAAATGGCTCAATGAGACTTTGAATTGATTATATGGCATTGAATAACATCACTATTAAGAACAAGTATCCTTTTCCTCATATCAATGATTTGTTGGATCAGCTCCAGGGAGCTCTATATTTTCCAAGATTGACTTGAGGTCGGAGTACCATGAGTTGAAAGTAAAGTAATCAGACATTCTGAAGACCGATTTTCATACTATATATGGCCATTATGAATTTTTAGTTATGCCTTTTGGTTTAACCAATTCACATGTTGTATTCAAGTATTTTATGAATATAATTTTCTATGAGTTCTTGGATAAGTTTGTTATTGTGTTCATTGATGATATTTTGGTATATTACAAAAGTAAAGAGGAACATGAAAGTAATTTAAGGGTTCTCTTTCAATCCTTAAAAGGAAAAAACTATTTTGGAAATTCCTAAAGTGTGAGTTTTGGTTGCAAAAAAATTATTTCCTGGGTCACATTGTTTCAAAAAATGGCATAACGGTTGATCCTGATAAAATAAACGTTTTTAAAGAATGGCCAAGAACCACAAATATAACCGAGATCCGTAGTTTTCTTGGTTTGGAAGGTTATTACCAGAGGTTTGTTGAAATTTTTCATTTTTATCTAGTCTAATGAATAAGTTACCTCGGAAAGGTGTTAAGTTCATCTGGACAAAAGAATGTGATGATTGTTTTCAGGAAATGAAAACAAGATTGGTGAATGCTCCAGTTTTGGCACTGCCATCCCAAAATGGTGAGTTTGTTATCTACGGTGATTCTTCGTTGAGGGACATGGTTGTGTCCTAATGCAGAATGATCAGGTAATTTCTTATGCTTTATGTCAGTTGAAACCGCATGAGTTAAATTATCCTCCACATGAATTTGAATTAGCTGCTGTTGTTTTTTCTTTAAAAATATAGAGGCATAATTTTTATGGAGTAAAATGTGAAATATATACAGATAAAAAATGATTAAATTATATATTAACTCAAAAATAATTGAACATGAGATAGAGGATATGGCTGGAATTAATCAATGATTATGATTGCACAATCCATTACCAACTGGGAAAATCAAATAAAGAGGCTGATGCTTTGAGTTGAAAAAGTAATACTTCATTAACCATGTTATGTTTGGAATAAAATCCTTTGGTTTTTGATTTGATAACATTTGTAATATTAGTTGTTGGTGCATAAAATTCTTCTGTTTTGTATCAGGTGTCAGTGAGATCATTTCTATCAGACAGAATTAAGCAGGCATAGAAGGAAGATAGTGAGTTACAGAAAAAGGTAAGTTTGGTTCAGAATTTTAAATTTCATGAATTTAACATTTATAATGATTGTGTTTTTAGATTTGGAAAGATATTATGTGTGCCTTGTGATTCATTGTTGAAGAATGAGTTGTTATGTGAAGCTCATAGTACCCCATTTTCAGTTCATCCTAGTAGTACTATGATGTACAGAGATATTCAAGAGTATTACTAGATGGATGTCATGAAAAGAGATATTGATGATTTTATTTTGAAGTGTTTGACTTTTCAGTATGTTAAAGTAGAGGGACAGTTACTGAAAGGGAAGCTTCATCCTTTACCAGTGCCATAGTGGAAATGGGAAAATATATCCATGGACTTCATTGTTGGGTTACCGAAGACATCTTGAGGTAATAATATAATCTGGATTATTATTGATCAATTGACTAAATCTGCTAATTTCCATCCTATTAGGGATACATTGTCTCTATATCATCATTCTCGGTTGTATATTAAAGAGATATTCTGGTTTCATGGAGTTCCCATATCCATTGTATCTTATCATGATCCAAGCTTTACTTCTCACATTTGGAAAGTCCTTTAGATGTCTTTGGGTATTGAATTAAATTTTAGTACAGCTTTTCATCCTCAATCAGATGGGAAATCAAAATGAAAAATCCAAATATTGGAGGATATGTTATGTGATTTATCAATGGATTATCAGGGTTTTTTGGTCCAACATATTTCTTTGGTTGAATTTTCATATAATAACAGTTTTCATTCCAGTATACAGATGGCTCCATCTGAGGCATTATATGTAAAGAGTTTCCGAACTCCAGCTTTTTGGGATGAAGAAGGTGAAATGAAGCTAGTGGGACCAGAATTTGTAGAAGTGGTGGAAGAGAAAGTTCAGTTGATTTAGAATCACATCATAATAGCTCCGAGCAGGAAGAAAAGTTATGTGGATAACCAAAGGAAGGATCTTTCTTTTGAGGTAGGTGATCGTGTCTTTCTCAAAGTTTCTCCTTGGAAAAGTGTGATGCGTTTTGGAAAGTAGGGAAAGTTGAGTCTGAGGTTCATTGGACCTTATGAAATCCTAATGAAAATTGGATCAATTGTGTACAGAGTGGATTTACCTCCAATTTTATCCCAGGTACACAATGTTTTTCATGTTTTGATGTTGAGAAAGTACATGCCAGATCCATCGCATGTTTTATGTTCATAGGAAGTTCAATGGGAAGAGAATATATCTTATGAAGAACAACCAGTCCAGATTTTTGACCATAGAGAGCAAGTGTTGCAGAATAAGTTAATTCTCTAAGTAAAGGTTTTGTAGAAAAACAATATGGTTCAAGAGGAAAATGGGAATCTGAAAATGCTATGAGGGATAAATACCCCCACTCATTTTGATAAGTGAATAAAAATTGTGAGTACACAATTTCCAAAAGGGGGGGAAGGATGTAACATCCCAGGTAAATAAAGAATAGTACATATTTCATATTTGTTAATATTTGTGAAATAAATATAAATTTTACTTTAAAGGGGTTTCTACATTCGATAGTGTACCTGATACGCAACAATGGGTTTCATTAAAATCTTACGTTGCACGCTAATAATATTATATTTTTACTTTAAATGGTAGTTAACTCCTGGCCATTGTATTAGCGGGAATGAACAAAACTAACTACAATATGGTTATACATTTTTTTTAAATGTATTTACATTTATCCAATAAAAGATAGAGGCTTAAAATTTGAATGAATCTAATTTTAAGCATAAATACTCTAATATTCAGTAAAAGGTTGATTTACCGCCTTTTGATAGAGAAACCTCTTTATATATACTCTTGGTCACTTTAATACATTTTATTTTACCAAATAAAATCCTTTTTTAGAATGGGGACATCAAAATTTACTTTGTGTAATGTTTTGGAATTTTTCCGATAAAGTACCTTTTTAAACGAATAGTGAAAATTATTGTATTTTAATTCAAAACTGTGTTTCAATAGAATTTATTTATATGTTTATATTATCTTATTAATTGGTTTTAATTTTTAATTAGAATATATTTTTAACATTTAATACAATTTTGGTCATTGTAATTAATTCCACTTTGAAATTAAACATAAACAAGTGTCAATCTTTTGATTATTATTGTTTCTTAAAAACACTCTATTGGTTTTAACAATGTGAATTAATTTTAAATTAATTAATGGAACTTATATGTTTTTAATTTGGAAAAATAAAAATCATTTTTCATTTCGGAATATAAAATATATCTTAGGATAAATTTTTTGTAGTTTTCTGAAAGACATCATTTTTTATTGAATAGTGAAACCACTTAGTAATAGTTAAAAAGTGACTTTCTCATTTAAATGAAATTTTACCACTTCTGTGAATTGAATTTAGAAAATTCTACATACATGGTTTTTATTATTATGTAAAATGTGGTTCATTAAGATGAAAATAATTTTGGGTGAATAGTAATTTTTGACTTTTATTTACTGCGGTTAATGGTAAATAGGGTAATTCAAGGTAAAACTAACATTATAATAATTAACAAATACCATAAAACTTCTCCAAAACTTATTGGTTGAGTCATTTACTACTAGGGGCATATTAGGGTAGATTTGGGGACCCCATTGAGCCAATTGGGAGAGATAATGACAATTTAGATTAATTAACTTAAAGTAAAGGCAAAAATGACAAAAACAAATATCCTTTAGTAAATTAAATTTTAAATAGGGTTATATAAATTATATTTCAAACTATAGATATTAATTATAAAGATAAAAATATTTCCTACATCATGGTATTTGTTTTATGATTTTTAGACATCAAATAAATTAAATTATTCATGACACAATAATGATGCAGTATATACCTCATTAATAAAATATTTTAATTAATAAGATTATAAATATTAAAAAAATATCCAAAATATGTCTAATTATTATAGGATAATATTATTTAGACCATGAGTCATCTTATCTTAGAATTTAATTAGTTTTGGACATTTATAAACCGAATATCATTATATAATAAAATAAAATTATCACGCTTTCCAAAAGAGCCCCTCCCCCCCCTTATAAAAATCCCTCACGTATAACCAATTCTTAACACCCCTCAAGCCTTTTTTATCGTCCAATATCTCCCCAATTAATCTAACTACATCCCTATACTCCTTCTAGAAGCCTTACCATAGTCATAAGTCACTTCAATAAGTCATTTTGGTTCAAACCAACGGAAGTTTCCCAAATTAAATGTAACGGTTTCTGTTAACTTCTTTTCTTTTATTTTACTTCCCCAACACATAAGCTCTTTTTATTCTTTTGTTTTATAATAAAACCAGTATCATAAATATACTATGATTTTTTATGAGGATTATTCTATCTACACTTACACACACCTCCATCTATTGGGTGAAAAACATACTATTTCTGTGGATGGAAAACTAATGCCCCATGAGATGATGATTGTTTGATTATCTCATACCACCTATCATGGTGGCCATTACGATGACAATATAGTTATATATGATAGTTATAATGTTTATTTTTTCTTAATGATTCTTTATTTTTCATTTATAGTATACCTTTACAGTTTCCATTATGCGTAGACGCGATAATTTCAATTAACGAAGTGTGGACTACTGTGCCATCAAAGTGATATGAATCATTAATGACATATGTGGGACATATAAAGGATGGATTTTATGATATTATATATGATATTATACTTGATTTATAATATACTTATATATCATTATGTTTTAATTCCATTAAAATTATAAATATAAATGAATGTAGCCTTCATGCGTATGTACGACTTACCATCTCCATGAACGGTGCATTTCTTTTCTTACCTCCAAGTGATATGTACTGTTATAAATATAAATATATATATACATATTGGATATATATGATCTATATTATATATAAATAATGAATATCATTCTGTATATGATGGACTAATGACCACATGGATAACTTGTAAATATAAGGTGTTCATTTTTTACTCATGTACCAAATATCGACAAAACGAACGTTATTAACTTAAATTATTACATAATGTATTTAACATGGTAATAAGTTATATAAAAGGAAAAATAAACTTGAAAAAGGTTCTTAAGAAAGAATAAATTAACTTTAATTTTTTATTCAGGAGATTAGAGAACGATCAAGTCAAGTCAGACACGAGGTAACGGACTTCGTCTCAATCTCCTTTCAATGAGGCATAATTTGTTTTATAAACAACATTCATTTATATGGTGTATAAACATCTTTTACTTTTAATTTCATTCAAAGGGAATCTTTTTCTATGAATTGTTTTACTAAACAACAAAAAATAATGTTTATTTTAATGTATGAGGTGACAACGACCTTTCCGCCGCCATGAGTATTATTTGATCTTTTCCTTCCTTTACAAGTCGTAATGTTTTAAAAGAAAAATAAATATCATATACTCTTTTATGTACTTGGTATTGAAAATGTTTTTGGAATGGATTTATTATTTCAATATCTTGTTCGATATCTTGAAATGATATATTGTGATTCCAATGTGGGAATGTTATCTTTCATTTATGATTTTTTGATGTATTATGATTATTTTATGGTTCTTGGGAATTGTTTACATATACGGGTGGTTCGGATATAAACCTAGGGCAGGTGAGCCCGAGAGAGCTCTCCAATGCTTTGGGTAACGTGACAGAGGTAAACATGGATGTTTCTCCTAAGAGATTTTGGGAATATACTATGATGGTTATTCTAACATAACTCTCTCTGTATCTGTGGTAGCTATAATAGAAGTTTCTTGTGGATGTCACAAGTTACCTTTAGGATTTATGATTTCTATGTGTTATTCATAAATCTTATGATTTTATGAGGTAAGTAAAAGATTTTATATTTTTTATGTATTTATAAACTAATTTTTCCTTTCTTTGGTTTATAATCTTTACAAAGCTTTTTATGATCATAAAATGTTTTTAAATGCTTCCATAGGACTTAAAGATGAATAGGGTCATGGTTGGGATCAAGGAAAATTCATTTTGACTAAAACATGGAACTAGACATGGAATCTATTTTTCATGAGTTTTTATTTTATTAAAAAAAAATTGGAAACTAAGTAGAAGTGTCTACATTGTAATCTTTTGAGACGTAATAGTTTTGTCCTGATTCTCTAAAACTCTAATCCTGAAAAGATCCTCAATGTGAATTATTCGTTTAATTCAATATTATTTAACGTTTTAAGGTCGGGTCCTTATATATAAAAGGTATCAGATCACCACTGTTGTGAAATGTTTTTATAATGTTTAGAATATTGAGGTTAGTTGGAATTTCGGTTTATTTATTTTCTTAATAACCTATGTGATACAGTTGTTGTATTTTTTAAAGTGAAGTGAATTATTTCATTATATTATGGTTTATACATTTTATTATTATCTTACATTATGGTTACAATTTTCATTTATGTTGATATTTCAAGACAATAGGAATTGATTTTTTTTATTTTAGGGATCTTATGATCTATAAAAATATAGTTCAATTTCATCAAGTATAAAAAATTATTATTTGATATTCATTTTATGGAGTATAAAATGATGTAGAAATTTATTATAGAAAAAAGGATGAAATTTTCCATAAATGATATTATATAAGTATATTATTTTGTGTTAACTATATTGATAGTAAAATAATCCATCAACTATAGTAATATGATCATAAAACAAAACAATTTCCTATTGTATTCATTCTTGATGAATCAATGGTCTTTTTACTCATCATAGATTTATGGTTTCTGGGATGCGGACTTTCTCTGGTTCATTATCATTGTTGTGATCAATGACCTCTATTAGTCTCAAAAATTAATTATTGTTTTCTTCTGTGTCCATACTATCATGTAGAACTAAATTTATCATGCATGGAAACCTAGTTATGTGTAACTCCATATAAAATTAACATAATACCTCACCTCCTTGAGACTAATTTGTATTAATCCTTTTTACAATTGGTTTTTTCAACAATGGAATGTTCAAAATCTAATCTCTTTTCTTTCAAGGACAATCTAAAATTTCAAACATTCAATTTACTGAAGGAGAGGAGAATGTAAGACCTTGATATTTTAAAATAAATTTATTGTTAATAAACATAGTCTATTCTATAGTGTTTTTTCATGAAATACCAATATATTTAGATAATAACATTATTTTTTATAGCATATATAACACACAACACCGATCTTAAATGTCCCAAGAAGTATTTGTATTAAATATGAACATAATAATTGTATCATTAAATTAGAGGGTATGGATAGGATTGATTGAATCATAATATAAATATATATATATTTAATGTTGATATTCAATAAAACTATATTGAAAATAATCCCTCGATTTTTAGTGAATAAAATTTATACATAACGAAATATTTTATTGAAAAAAATTGGTTTTACTCTTCTTTTTATTAAATTAATATTATTTTTTTCAATTTTTAGAAACATCATTTTATAAAACTCAAATAGTAATATGATATTTAACTTAAGGTTATATTTTTATATTTTTTTAATGGGTTGGTTTTATACTAAATGGACAAAAATATCAATTTATTGAATACTATTATTTCGTTTAATTAAATTAAATAATATTAATGTTACAATATGATTTTAAATAGATTTAAAAGTAACATAATTATTAGTCAGTTATATTTGATATAATAATTTAATATTTTATCATTTTTTCCAATTTGGGTGTTGTTTTTTTGAGGTTCAATAAAGAATTTTTTTTAAACTATTTTGAAATGCCTAAGGTACCTTCATTTTAGTTAATTAAAATAACTGATAATAAGGAACTATTTGAGTGAAATGTATAGATTATATATCTAACTATATAAATTTAAATCTATATAATTATTATCACAACTCATAGAGTTAATGTATTGTAATTTTATGCTCAAAAAATGAATTTCATGGAATAATGTTTATCGACAAGAATTACTAGTTAATTATTAAATTATATTACACCATTTCTCTCAACAAAATGTCATAAAATGGATTTAATATATTTAATTATAATAATTAATATTATATAGTAATGTAAAATTAAATATTGGTCCTACTAATTAGTAAATATATTAAAAATTATTTACTATGGTTATGGTTAGTATGTGGTTTTGAGCGTCGCATGCGCCTATGTTAAAATTACTCTGTCACACATATATAATTTCAATAAGATTATTTTTATTTCATATTTGTAACTATTGGGTCCAAATAATCTAATGAGGATAATTTTAATCCAGTATTAAATGATTAATAACCATGTAAATCAAAAGATATTTTTTACTATTGTGAAAACTAAAATTCAAAAAGTACAAAAATTAATAGATTAAGGAAGAAAATGTTCAATATATGTGATTTTTTTGAGTTAGAGGTGTTTCTAAACCATATAATCACTCCGATAAATTAATTATACATTTTGGACACACTTTTTATAGGGATTTTATCATTTCAGACTTTTAATACATGATTTTAAGAATAATTTTCGATCAAATACAAACCAAAGATCATAAAATATAGTTTCATGGGAAGACTAGGTAAATAAAATTGAAAATTTTGAACTACAATAAAATGTTATTTTTTAAAATCTTCCATAATGAGATCTTAAAATCCTTTTATCTCCTACATTTTCATAGGATAGCCTGGGAATTATGTAGATAGATGGGACATGCAAAAAACCTAATAAGGGAATAAACATGGGAATAGATCACACACGATAAATTATAATGTCCAAATATATTATCAAAAAAGGAATGGTCCAAGAGTACACATAAGGAATAACAATAAATGGACCATGGAAATATATTATAATTTAAATATTTTAATTTGGAGGAAAAATAACTTGACATTAACATGATTCAAGTCTAACTTCCCAAATCATAACAGATGGTTGATACAGTCTCATAATGCATTGGGATTGCTCTCTAATCCCATACATAAGGTCTCATGAGTCTGAAGATTACCCAATTCATAGAATATTTTTTTAGTCTCACCCATTGTAACAAGTTCATGCATGTGTTTACCACATAAATAATCAAACACTAGGAATAAACATCAGGTTTACCCATAGAAAAAATAGGAATTGTAATCATGTCCTAAGACCTTACCAAAGGGAATATAATATTGTTATACATTAAATAATGAATGTAAATCTTTCTTGGAAATTCATAAATGGATGATAAGAATATATCAGGTATATTGATTTCCATTTTAATTGAAAATCTGAAAAGTGACAATAATTCACACTAGAAATGTTTAAATTAATTGTTGTTTTTAGAAAAAAAAATAAAGCATTTTTAATGAGGATAAATGAGAAATTTTTTTCATAAAACCACAAATGAACCAAAATAGTTTTTCATGACAAAATTTAAGATTTTATAAAAATAATTGTGGCTAAAAAAATTATGAAGTGTATATGAAAATGGCGAATAATAATGAAGTTCCCTTTAATATGGCTTTCTTGTTGGGAGAAATTAAGAAAGGATCCTCTTCTAACAAACCATTACACATAAAATAAGAATTAATTTAACTAGATACATATGTATAAAATATATGAATATAATTTATAATAGTTATTTAATAATAATAATGAAATATATTAGGGTAATAAGAGAGAAAACATAACCCAAAGGTAATTTGGAGGTTCAGATAGACCCCTTACATTATGTTTGAAATAATTATGCACATTAACATAATTTACTAGATAATAAAATTAAGTTCATTACATATGAAACTTATGTCCACATATAAATGTATTTTTTATTATAATTTTATCATTTTCATTTATTTCAATTTTGATGAGTTATAATGTTTTATTTGGTTTCTCAGAGTGCAATTGTTTAATTATTTTTTAGTTGATTCCCTTGAGTCTAATCATTAGAGTTCTTCTAAATGGATGAAAAACCCTCCAAAATTATAATTACATGCTATTAACATACCTTAAGACTAGTAAATAGTCCCATATATGATTTTTCGGATATAAGGATGGTTCATTTGATAAAATATCAATGATAAAAGATTAGTTTATTTTAAGAGTTTATCGATAATAACAAACTAGGTTTGTTTTAATGTTCAATATTTTGTATTTATATTATTTCTACGACATGAAATGTGTTTTAATATAAATTATAAAATCTTTTTAATCGTAATAATTACTATATGAACATGCTTAAAGTTGGTAATGTAAAATAAAAAACATTCCTCCGTTAGGTGGTTAATCAACAAATCATTGACAGTTTTTCTCATTTTAAGATAAAAGGGAAAGGTAATATATTTGAGGATTTATTTTAAATTAACATAATAAAAATTATTGTCTATATATTATACAAGAGTTATCATTTTATTTTTTATATATAAGTTGATTATAATTTATAATAAATACATAATATAAAGGTGAAAGAAGGATTTTTACTGTTGAATATTATCTCCTTGAGAATCTCCTTAAGGAACATGGTTATCTTACATTGTTGATAAAATAAGATCTTGGATGTGTGGAAAAGGCATTGGGAGGGATTTTGGAGAATTTTATACATAATACATGACTTATTAGTTGTGAGGAGAAGGGTTGGTTGGTGGTATTTATATGGGGAGGAAAGGTGTGTTTTAAAAATTTTGATCATTTGTTTTTTTTTGGCTCAATACTATAAATGTTATTAGATAATTCAACTAAATACAGTAAATAGAACATTTCTATTTAAACTATTGTGTTATTATTTATTATATGGCTCAAAAAATCATTTATTTGTCATATAATTTTAAATATCATATCCGATAATATCCCACTATTAATCAAAAATTCAATTGTTTTAGAAAATCAAAAAAAAATTCACCCAAACCATTTATCAACTTTAAAATTTCCAAAAATGAGCACTATTTTATGAAAATATTTTTCTAAATATGATTTATTTAATATTTAATTAAACTCATCATTTATTCCAAATAAACTGATTATAGTATAATAAAAAATTTTACAACAATTTGAAAAAATATTTAAGGTCAGATAAATTTATAATATAATTATAATCCATATTATTATTAATATATTAACCTATTTTATGAAAATAAGTTTTCTTTTCAATTATTATATTAATTATAAAATTGATAATTTACATTTATGTTTCAAAAAATATACCAACACATAACTTATAATTTATAAAACATTTATTTACTTATTCCATGATATAAATATGAGATGTTTTCCATTATAAGATACCTAACTTATTTATATACTTTCATAGGTTTGGCTGCTATAAAAATTTCGAGATTACTATTCCAAAATGTTACACTAATATTATATCAATTATGTCCCTATTCCAATGGTAATATTTCTAGTTCTCATAAGTATTTTCTAGTTACAATAAATACTTACTATTCCATTCATCAGTAACTTCTATTTTCCCCTGAGGATTTATAAACCTTCATCTTTTAATTGAATATTTAATTATTATGTTTTATTTCTATATATTATTGTGTGAGTAAAACCATTCTAGAGGATTAAGGTGATATAAATTTTTTATATTCTTATTATATTATTTTCTATTTGTTGTCCCACTATAATATTTTCATTCTCATTTGTTTATTTTTTATATAGTATATATATTCATTTACAAGAATAATTTTTTTTTGTTTCTATATGTGATGTATGTTCTTTATAATACATGACTTAATTATAGGAACATAAATTTCACTTATAAAATTCTAGATTGGTACACTCTTCTCCATAATGAGACATCACCTAAGAAATTTCATTCTACACACTAAGGTAAAAATAGGTGAGCGTACTTATCCAATATAACTTCATCTAGTTTCCATGTTACATCTTCATATTTATGGTTCCATTGTAGTATTTTTCTAGGTGAGTAGTCTTTTTGCGTGGATCATTATCTCTATGGTCCAAAATAAATATTAGAGAGTCCATATTAGATAAATTGTATTCCAACTATACCACCTCCAAATGTTATACATGCGATGGATTTGGTATGGGCTTCCTTGATATGGTTAATTTTAATGTATCATGTACTTGAGACATGGTTGGAAGAAGTGTTTTCTGATAGTCTATAGCTCTGATACTATCATGGATCTCAAAGGGGAGGATTTACCATAGACTCATCTTTCCTTTCTTCCAAAATGTCATGACCGTCCTCCATGTAGATATATTGAGGAATAGACTAACTCCAATAAAAAACTCTTGGTCCCTTCAAGGATTATCTTCATAGCTCTTTTTTCAACTTTATAACAACTAGGCCCAGCTGACAACACAAACACCCATTTCCATAAAAATTTCTTTGGGTCTTAACCCACAAGGTACCACTAGTTACCTCATAAACTCGGGGAACCCAGACTAGGGCCCACCCACTTCCCTGAATGGGTCATCTGACTATTTATTGTCCCCACATTCCAAAACATGTTCTTTCGAGTGTTCTTTTTTCTCAATCGCACACACCCTAGGAATCTTCCTAGAAGGTCACCCTTTCTGATCACTACTCTAGGAGATGAACGCTTAATAATGGAGTAATATTTAGGTGGCATCTTAAAAAATAAAGGTGAACCATGTTGACATGAGTCAAATAATTTAGTCATTTAACCCTTTATCAATCTAGGGTTTTACATGACCCCCCCCCCCCTCGAGATCATAATGTCTTCGTTTTAGGCTCTATATCTCACATGAGGTAGTGCACTGCACTTCAGGATAGGTTCCTCCATTGATACCATGTATAAAAACTAGGCCAACTAGATAGCACTAACACCCCCATCATAACATGGGCGTCGGGTCATAGCCCTCCATGTACCCCATGATGCACCGCAGACACATAGTCCTCACCCTGGGGCACACCCATGAGCCTGAACGGGTCATCTGACTAATGAAATTTCTCACAAGCCAACACATGTTCTTTCTAGTTTTCCTTGTCCTCGCACGTAGAAACCTTAGGAAACATACCATAAGGTCACTCATCCTAATCACTACTACAGGACAAGCACACTCTGTTGTAGAGTTATAATCAGGAATTTTCTTCAAAAGAATAGTGCATCTTACTGATATGAGTCATATCATTTAGTCATTCAACCCTTTATCTTTTTTTGGTCTTATAGACTTCCATCTTTCTTGATATTATGTTGAATATTTTTTCCCTTTACTACCATTTCTTCGAACTTTTTAGGTACTAGTAGTTTACATTCACTGACCTCATCCCATTATACAGGTTTTATACATCTCTTCCCTTAAATGGTATCATATGGGGCCATTAGGATTCTTGAGTGGAAACTATTATTTTAATAGAACTCGGCCATAGGTAGATATTGGCCGCTCCTTATTTAATGTCGAGAGAACAAAATATCAACATTTATTCCAATGTATGAATAGTCCACTCAGTTTGGCCATCAGTTTGTGGGCGATAATCTATAATAAAGTTTAACTAAATTTTTAGTGCACATTGGAGACATTTCTAAAACATGGAGCTAGATCTCGGATCATGATGATATATAACTGATTACGGTACTCCATATATCCTCACCACTTCTATAACATAAATATATTAATGTTAGTTTATTTATAAGTCCTCTCAAAATACAATAATGTGAGTAGCCTTTTTCAGATGGTCTATAATGACCGATATAGAATTATTTCCTTGTGATGACTTCTGATGTCCATTTAAAAATTATATAGTGATTCATTTCTATTTTCCTGTAGGTATCCTTAATGGTTACATTATCCACATAGATTTTTTCTTTTCATCCTTCACTTGTTGAAATTATTGACAATTTGATGTTTGTTAAGTTACATCCTTCTTCATATTGTCCCACTAATTATGATCTCATCGATTTAAATATATATTTTTTCTCACTATAAGTATAGATAAGGTTGAGCTATGTGCATCATTCATATTATATTTTTCTGGATTGGATAGTACACATAGTTTTGAACAAATTATTATGACTCTTTCTTCAACAACTTGGAATATAGGGGATTTCCCATTTTTTGATATCTTCCATATTCTTCTAAAGTTCCACCTCATCTATTTGACTATCCATTATCTTATCTAAAATTGGTGGGATAGTGTTAATTTGTCACATGAATGATGATATACCATCATTAGTTCTTCTCATGTCCATCCATTACTAGTATAAGAATATAGGATCCTTCATAATTCCCATCACTGATAATGTTTCAGGTTCTTTTATACGTATATCATTTGCTAATTTATTTTCCTTACCATGATTGTAGTGGATTAAACAATAATATTCCTTAATAGTCTCAAACAATATGTTCTTGTTCATATTAATATTCTCATTTATGAATATATATTTAAGGATATTATTATCATTATATATCTAGAAATTATCCCAATGAAGGAAATACCCAAAAAATTTCAATAGGAAGATTACATATGACAACTCCAGATCATGTGTGGGATAGTTTTTCTCTAGATATTTTGGCTTCCTTGATTCATAGGATATCAATTTGTCATTTTGAATTATTACACAGCCTAATACCTTCTTTGATGCATCATTGTATACCCCAAAGATATCCCCTCTTATGGGTTGTGTATGTACTGGTGAAGTGATAAGAATATATTGGAACTCTTTGAAGCAATCTTCTCATTATCTAGTCCAATCGAACTTTACTCACTATAAATTCATCTTTGTTAGTGGGTTAAAAAATTACAAGAAGTTCTTCAAAAATCATTTATAATATCTAGATATTCCAATGATACTAGGGGTCTCTATTATAGAAGCTAGTCTAAGACACTCCATCATTTATTTTGTTTTTTAATGGTTTAGAGTTATACTTTTTCACATTATAACATGATATAATAATTATACGTCATATATATAGAAATCTAATTTAATGTATTTTTTATGTTTTCCCAAATCATAATGTATTTAGCACATTATTCAAATTATCCTTCTGTTCCTCCTTCCCCTTTGAGTATATCAGAATATCATCGATATAGTCTATAAAAAAAATTTAGTGGCAATATCTATACACTCTATTTATTAATTCAATGAAACTATCTGAAGAATTAGTGATTCGGAAATGAATCAATGTGAAATCATGTTTTCCATGCCTTGATTGAAATGAAGTATTGGTAATATCTTTCTTCTTCGTCTTTAAATATGGATATCTCGAACAAAGGCCTAACTCAGAGAAATACATGGACACACGTAGTTGATAGAACAAGTCATATATATGTTTTAGTATATATTTATTCATATCATGATTATTTTTATCTTTTGATAATCAATACATATGAACATTGATCTATCCTTCTTTCTGATGAAGAGGACTAGTGCACACCATGGTGAAGGACTGGGGTATATGAAACCATTGTATATATTGTCTTGTAAATTATTCTCTAGTTTTTCAAAATGAATGTTTTCATTCCTATAAAAAATCTTTTATTTTGGTAGAGATCTAGGTATAATATAAATTGTGAAATCAACCTATTGTTCAGGATAAAGGTCAATAAATTATTTTGGGAACACATTATTTTTGTACCTCACAATGGTAATGTCTTCAAGCATGATCACATCCTTTGTCTCAATAATTTGAGCTAGATATGTTTACTCATAAGGAACTAATATCCAAAATTGAGATAATGAATATGAATGATATTCATCATCGTCTTTACACTTGGACATATTGGCGGGATTCCTCGAGGTGACACGGGTGATCTTTGTTTCTCAACATTTTATGTTGGATTTATTTTAAGATAGAAAATCCATGACTAATACAGCACCAAAATCATCCAAATTAAGAAAAAAAGATTTAACAGAAGGTTCAATCCACAAACATTAACTAAGGAGGAGTTATATACTTTAGATGAAATAATTTCCCAATTTACAGTTATCACATATAATTCAACTACCATATTTTGAGTTGGTGTTCGATTAGTTATAAAAACCAACAATGATATTAAAAAATTAATATAACCAAAGTCAAATAGTATGTTTTATATTCTTGAATAATTAACCAGAATACCTATCAAGAACATCATTTTTGTATGCAGCTCTATAGTAGTGATAACATAAGAACATTATTTCTTCCTTAAAGGTTATTTTTTTTATTGCCTCTGATAACCCTTAGCATAGGCAATTTAACCACATAATGGCCATGTTCTTTTCAGTTAATTCATTTCAAAATATTCATATATTGATTCTAAATATTCTTTTCCACTCCCTCATTATCAGGATTCATCATTTTGCATTGTCATTGATTAGTTTGGTACCCCCTCATTTCCACACTTAGTGAACCTTATTATTCCCATTTGTTATTTTCTATAATTTTTCATTCCATACTTTTGTAATGTAAGATCTTGGGTTCTCATTATTTGATTATATTTTTCAATAATCCCTCCTATAGATAATTACAACTTACATTTATTGTCCCCAGTCCCATGAGACAACTGAGAATCACCAATATCCATTTCAACCATAAGGGTACAATGAACAATCACTACACTACTGTGAACATCTAGATTTTATAAATATTTTGTTAGAATAAATTTCAACCCACCATTGAAGTGATCCAAATTTATTTTTTGATGAGAAATATGTCATTGTATCATTAATTCCATGTAATGTTTTTCTCATATTCATTGATCTATTCATCTTCATTTCCCTTCAGTCATAGGAACTCTTCAATATAAGAAGGAGATTTAAGGGGAAATTTTTATTGTAAAATATTTTTGTGAATCCTTCCAAATAAATTCAATAAATATCCTCCTTATAAATTTATTTCTGATTAGTTTACAACACTGATCAACTTCCCTATAAAATTGATAGTCCATCGATATGACTTTCTAATCTTTTGAGCATTGGAAAATAGAGAATATTATCTCAATTGAGTAAATGCATTATTCTATAAGGAGGGGATCTGAAGATCCAGTAAACATCAGATACATTTGTCTCATAAATGATTCAACAAGAATATTCTTTTTCTTGTGACAAGGATGTATATCCACATGATTCATGTTATTTTTTATAACATGAACCAATTTATATTTTATAGTAATTTATGTTAATAGATACCATTTCAATCATATTTGAAAAATAATTAGGTAAATAGTCGAATTTCCTATCACATTAATTGTTATAATAGGTTCTCCTATTTCTTGACATTAACTAAGATTAAGAAAAAAAAATTGTGGTATTAAATACATAGATAATAAAAATTTAAAATTGAAACTTTGGACATTGAACGAATAACACATAAATAGAAAATATGTCTTACCTTAAAATAACATATGTTTAAATCTAGGATATATATTGTGATAGGATTATCCCTTGGGTTCTTAAAAAAGTTTCAAGTCCAAATTCTGAAAAATAACAGGTCCCTCCTCTGATATAAACTATAATGAACCTATCCATTTACACATATTATTTAATGATTATAAGCATATGTATCCATCAAATACTAACCAAGGATTATAAAGTCTAGTGTATTTTGAACTCCTGCTACATAAAATTGGAAATATGGAAATAGAATAAAAAATTATTTATTAATCTTCCATAATGAGATCTTATGTTACTTAGAGCTTCTTGATCTTCACGTGATAACCTAGAAAATAAAGATACCAATAGGAAGAGAAAAAATAACATTAATTGAATAAACATGGGAATAGATCATAGTCGATGAGTTAGAAAGTAATAAAATTATAAAATAAAAAGAAATGATCATTAGTACACATATAGAACATGGTAGAATAAGATCATTGAAATATTGTAATGTTAAACCAACATAAAACATGGCATAAATATGATGGATAACTTCCAAGACTATATTAAATGGTAGATAGAGTACCATAATGGATTAAGTTTAATTCATGATCCCAAACATAATGTATCGTGAGACTAAAAAATACCCAATCAATTAGAATACTATATTGGTTCTCCCATCATGAAAATTTATTAAATATGTGAAATAAAAAAAAGAATTAGTCATTACAATTAAGTGTAAGGCTTGTTGATGGACATAAATGGGCATTATAATCATGTCCCAAGGCAATACCAAATGGACTATAGAAATGGTATACATGATAGAATGGATTTATATAATTCTTGGTCATTTAAAAAATAATAACCAAGAATATATCCTTCATTGTGATATTGAACTAAATTGAAAAAATGAAATTATTTTTTAGGTAACATTATACATGTTCCACTTATGTATTATTTTGTGAAAAGTATAGAGATTATTTAATGAGGATAAAGGAGTAATTGATTGTATAAAATGAGAAATGAAACAAAATAGTATTTAAAGATAACATGAGTTATTTTAGAAAAATATTTTCGGCTTAAAATATTTTACGGATTGTACATGAAATTGGGTAAGAAATGGAGGAGTTCCCTCTAATTTGACTTGCTTATTGAGAGGAATTGGGATGTGAGGCTCTTAAAACATGTTTTTTCTGATAAAATATAGATAAATTGATCTAGATAAATTATCTAAAACATACATGTAGAATTTTTAATAAAGATACTGTAATAATGAAAAACTAAATTGGGGTAAATAGGGGGAAAGTGTAGCCCTAATGCAATTTAGATGTTCTAAGAGATCCCTTAACTTATATACAAATATGTTATACACTTGCGGTAAATATCCTAGATAATGAAATTATATTAATTAATATTTTAATTCAGAACCTATTGTAGATATATATTATTTATTTTTATTTTTTCTTATTCATTTATGGATATTTCAATGAGTTATATTGTTTAATTTCATTGTTCCACTAGGTTTTGTTTCATGGTTTTATGGTCTCTCCCCTTGAGTATAATTAATAGAATTATTATCATCTGGAAGAAAAAATACAAAATTTGAATGATGTAGTATTAATATATTTATAAAATTTTAAATGGTCCCAAATTAATTTCTTTTTCAAAAATGAGGATGATTAATTTCATAAAATGTTAACGAAAAATGATTAGTTTATTTTGATTTTTTTATCATCACGAACTAGTTTATTTTTGTTATTTTATATTATTTATATATTAGTAACAGAACATGATGAATGTTATAACATATATTTTAGTTTCTATCCTGACTATATCAATGGATTTATGGCCATGAATAAATTATGTAATGGAATATGAAAAATCGTCATCAATGAAAGTGGAGAATCGACATATCCCAAATGATATTTTCATTTTTATGATAAAAGGGAAAGAGAAGATATGGGATGAAGGGAATTACATAATCACAATAAAATTATACTATATATTTGATATGGGAGTTATAACAATATGTTTTTTAGGGTATGTGAGGATAATATATAATAAATAATGAATTTTAATGAGAAAGAAGGATTATTTTACCTCTTGATATATTCTCCATGAGATCCTCCTGGAGGTTCTTGGGTTTGGATTTTTTTTACACCAATAGATATAAGACATGTGGAACAGGATTGGGAGGATAATGGGGAACAATTTATTAAAGATAGAATGATTAGGTTGTTTTAGGAGAAGGGTGGTGAGTGGTGGTAGTTATAAGGGGGCAAGGGGTGTTTTTGATCATTTTATTCATTTATAAATTTTTTTCTCAATACTATCAATTGTTTGGATTACTATGAATTAATAAATTAAATATTTTATGTGAGTATTAACTAATGGGTTATTATATTTTCATTTATTAACTAATTCATGTACTTTTTAAAGATTTAAATTTTTTAAATTATGGTGTTTCACTATTCACAAAAATTCAAATCTTTTAGAAGGATCGAAAAAATTGAAACTAACCATATCGTGATGTGTAGATATAAAAAATGGGATCCATTTTATAAAAAAAATTAAAATATTATTAATTATATTTTAAATTAAAATCATCAAATATTTGAGAAAAAATTATTTTAATATCATAACTGATTTTTTGACAATTTGAAAAATAAATTTTGGTATCATAAAAATATCGTATAATTATAATAAAACAAAAAATAATAATTTCTTAATATATTTTATGAATATAAAAATTCTATTAAATCATTATATTAACTATAAAATTATAAATAAACATTTATGTTTCCCAATAAATATCAACACTTATTTTATTATTTTTAAAAAATTTATTTACTTATTATTTGATATAAATATATCATATTTTCATTTATAAGATATCTTAATTTTATTTATACTTTCATATGTGAGGTTACTATTCAGATGGCTTGATTAATATTACTAGCAATCACATTGCGATTCCAAAGGAAAATTAACAACTATAGTTGTCGAATTTCTGATGTCATAAGTTTTTTTTACTTCCTATTAATGCCTCTTATTCCATTCAATGTTGACTTATATTTTCTCCCATTGTTATATGTACTTTATATTTCACCTTAATATTTTATTATTATCTTATATTTTACAATATTTTAACCTGAGTGTGGTCATTTTAGTTGATCTAGGATATCTATTTTCTATCATTATGATTATATTGATTTCTAATTATTGCCCTGGTATAATATTTCAATGTCTTATTTATTCATTGGGTGAATAATAAATCATTCTTAATTTATGAGAATAATATTTTTATCTCTCTATTTAATGTATTTTCCTTAAGGTAGATGAAATAATTATAATAAGGGAAATTTTAATTAAAAAATTCTACATTGTTACACTTATGCTGAAAGTGACATCCAATTATTGAATAGTTTGTGGTATTTACAAAAAATGAATCTTCTCAGTTATAAAAGTCAACTCCCTTACATTACTAATAAGCACCACTCAAGACATTTTTATTCACTAACCCCTATAAAAATATTTCCCAAATATCCTATTCAACATTTTAGATCTTCTGTCCTTCCTAGAATACCAAACCTAATGTCATTAAGAGGAGATCCAAATGAGGTCTCACTATGAGATAGTAGTTAACTTCATGAAGCTTCCTAATTTCCTTTATTATTTTATAACCATAAATTATGTATCAAAACATGTAATATAATAACAAAAGTATCTCAAATATAATGATATGTTATTATTTAAATATAAAAATATGTATCAATCTCCTCTTCCATTAAATGGTTAATGGAATCGTTGATTGTGTGTCCGACGGACTACTTCTAGACGAACTGATGTAACTCATTTTACATCAACACTTATAATGGTTTCACATAATGATGGATATAATGTATATGTGTAATATTTATGATATAATTAAAATAACGTAACTATAATATCAAATGTACAATCTTACATTCCATTCTGTTTAAAATATGATTATATCACTCGTGTGTATGGTGGACTACCACCTCACAAAGCGACGCAATTTTTCTCACTAATTATTTTCATAGAATAAAATAATAAAAACAGTAATGAATATATGTGATATATTAGACATGAAATTAACTCTATATAATTAATATATCACCAAATTACTTACCCTTTCACCCATTAAGGGAATGATATCGTTGCTCTTGCGTATATACGACCTACCATCACCATGAATTTATTCAAGGCATTTCAATGACCAAATATCATGAATGGTTTTGAAGAGGAATATTTTGCGTATATAAAATATTTATAAAAGTAATATAATAATATAGATTATATATATTTACATATCTTATTCCCATGAACCAAAATATTAGAGACAAAACATGCATGAGAAAACAGGGCAATTAACACCTGAGAAAGGGTAAAAAATTAAATATTATTAACGAACAAGTGACAATTTATTATAAAAGGAAAATAAAAGATGTTATAAATATTAATATGGTACTTTTATAAATTTATATCATGGTTACAACCATTATATTGGGGTATAAATTACATTCAATAAAAGAAAAATCTGAGGTAAGGGATTTTGTCTCAATTTCATTTCATTGAGGTGTAACATAATGCTATGCGCCTAATTTATTTTATATGTTGTATACGCTAAACATTTTACATGGAATATATTGAATTATTCATTATTAATGGTTTTTATTTTTACTATTTTACTTGAATATTACAAAGTGGTAATTAATTTCATAACTTGATTTATTTTAATTGGGTTGTATTACTTATAAAATGCTTTTGATATAGTATGATTATGAGTTTATTGAATGTAAATTATTTTATTTTGTATTTAAACATTTTAATGTGGTTTTAAATTTTTCACTCATAATCAGTTCTTTTAAAAATTCCCAAATCCATGTAGTGTAGTCTTTTTATGGGTTTATTTTGTAATCTCATTTTAATTGATATTATTTGTGCATGCCTTTATATTTTAGAAAATTATTTGATAATTTTTTAATAAAACAATTTCAGTTTCATTTACTATGGTTACTCATTATTTCATCAACTAATATAACCACTTTCATCTCTTTTGGTATATTATATTAATTAGAAAATGTTTTTTTCTAAAATTAAACATCATTTCTTTCATCTGTTAAAAATCATTTTACATTAACAACTATGTTTTTCTAAAATGTTTTCAACAACGATTTACATTAATTTTTTAAATATATTTTTCAAAAAAAAAATTTAATTTTGTTTAAAAATAAATCTTCCAATCATTTTCCTAAAAATGTTTATTGGAATTTCTTACAAAAAAAAATTACTCAATATTTGATTTAACATACTCCAAATGAACGGATATTTCCCACGTTCATCACAACTCATTTATTTGAATATTTCATTACAAGTTTAAATTTTTATTTTTTAGATAAATTTATTTCCTAATTTTGTAGAAATTTTTATTTTTTAAAACCCATTTTTTTAGTGAATGGTTCAATTCAATCAAACAAATTTCTAATATTTTCATGGTGTTTCTATTCATCTACAACAGAAACCCATTATTTTACATACACCCAACCGGGTATATGTTTTCATGATACCATCTGAATTCAATCTCCATATTTTTAATGATTATTTTCACCAAAACTGTATTAACATTCACATTCTTGATTATTTTTTGTGTTCATTATCATCCCCTTTAAATATTCACTTTATGGGGTCATTTGATAATATATTTCCACTAAATATGGATTTTATTAATCATGGAGAACATTATTTTGTAAACTATTTATAATTTATAAAAATAGTGTTTTACATTGAATGTTGTCTGATTGACTAGGGATATATTTATATTCTATATTTTTATACAATATTGTGATTTTTTGATACGACATAATATTCATGAATTAAACTGATCATTAAATATAAAAGGAATTTTTTGACCAATGTTTTATGGGTGGAGACCGACTATGGATAGCCCCTTCATGCATTGGTAATATATTGAGATATATTTTCTTTCTAGACATATTTTAATTGTTTTATGTTATATACCTACCCATCAGTTTTAAACCATCTGGTGAAAGGTCTTATGAGTATTGGTATCTTGAATCCTAAGATCATGATGTCAAATAATTAATAATTTCCATTATTAGTAATTCGCATAGTATTATTACCTATTAATTTATTGAATTGATGTTATATATAGATTCATTTAATTATCTATAAAATGGAACATGTTTTTTTGTTTTTTACCTTTAAGTATTTTTTATTTCTTATTTAATAACAATTTTTAAGTTATTTAAAAAATGTATTGTGTGATAATATATTTACCATTCCATATTTTCAATACATTTTTTATTATGTATCATTTGTTCATGATATCTTTTACTTTATGTAACACTTAATAATAATTAGAGCTCACCCTTAATTTTTTTCTTTCCCAAGAATCCCCAATGTCTACAATGAATGATATACAATGATATCTTATAGAGAAGAATGAATTCATGGAAAACCATTTATGATGTAATTTATATTTTAATATATTATATTTAAATCGTGTATATATCTATTTTAACAATACCAATAAATAATTTTTCCTTTGGGATGTGATCACTTGTATCTTAAGCTATTGTGTAAAAGTGACCACTATCTTGGGGATACTATTGTTGGTTTCATTACAGTCTTCTACTTGGTACACTAAAGAGGTATCCACTATCAATAAAAAAGGCATACTCTTCAACATTCAACTCTCTTATAAATATGCATCATGGTGAATTCTTCAATCACCCTCTAAGAATCTCTAGATCCACCTATGGCCTCACTATGTGATTATCTTATCACTTAATCGGCTACCTAAATAACCTTCCCTAGTGTTTATGTAATCTTATAGTCATAATTCTGTAACAATTCATTTCAATTTAATTTTATCAAGTTCATGTCACGTTGATAGAAGACATATATTTTTCTATTTTGATTGATGAAAATGAGAAACTCACTAATGATGTAGTTCCATGAAAAAAATCCTGAAAAACACAACTACTACCCACTCAATATTATAGTTTGAATAGTTTTACTCATGTGGATGTAACTTCTCAAAACCATGCGAAAAAAATTATATCTACTGCATCCGGATGAGAGATAGGATATGTCCCATACAATTATAAAAACATCAATTTGAACACATCTACTATTAAATAATAATCTATATTATTGACTAACTTATCATGTGGAGACAAAAAATCTACCAAATAATATTCATTCCATATTAATTACAAATCATATCGATTTAAGGCTATCAAATCATAACAAATCTATGATAATTCATGTTTGAACCTCTTGTAATAGCCTACAAGATGGAGGAAATATTTGAATTCTGTCATAGTTCTATGCACTAAACAATAAATGACTACCTTAATATTAAATGTATCTATAGATACTCTACAATAGGACATGATATTCCTTATTAACAAAGATAAAGAGCTTATAGACTACTCATGAATATATTCCCAAATATCAATTTGTATCAATGATCTCCTTAAACTACTTCTATATATTTTACATGATCTTCCTAAAATTTTGAGTACACAATAATTTTATTAATGAAAACCATGACAAACCAATCCATGATCTCTCAACAAAGCACATTAATCATTCCCATGAAAAGAGTTGGAGTGTTAATTACACCGAATGATATTACCAAAGAATGTTAATCCCTATAATGACAAGGAAAATAATTTTTTGGTATATAATCTTCTTCAATATGTATATGATAACATCCAAATCATAGAATATTATTAAGGGTCAAACTAATACCATTTAGATGATTTAAAGTGAGACCAATACATAGAATATGTTTGTGATTCTTTATACCCACCTGATTCACGTAGTGATAATTAATACATATATGAAAACTATCATCATCCTTTTTTATGAAAAGAAGAATTCACCCTAAGTTGACACACATAAATTAACAAATGATCATTGATAAATTTAATTGATCTATGTTTAAAAAAAGTCCACAACATAGATGGTGACATCCCATATAGATGCACCATGGTTGGATAAGTACGCATCTATATCTATACCTTAAACATAATCTCAAATCAAGGTGGTAATTCCAAAAACTCATTAGACAGATATAATGGTACTCCTCTACAAACTTGAGAAACACCATTGGATGAATCTCCAATGAAATCAATATGAGCTTGAACATCTAGGAAGATAAAGGTGGAATATGCCTCTAACCCATATGAGGGTCTCACATATGAAAAAAATGAAAGAATATTTTTCATCATCATATAATAATATCTACATCAAAAATAAGTACAAAATATCATAAATTGAATACATCCAGTCTATGTTGAGGATGATTTTCTCCATTATAACAATAAACATTAGAAGTATCCAAGAGAGTGGTGGTTCCCCAAAACTAGCTCATAGTTTTCATTTTCATTATATCTAAAAGTTCATCCTCCATCAAACAGAGTCTGTGTTTGGGAAATAATAATCAAATACACATCATGCCCCACTATACACTAGGGTAGGGGATATGAATGAGTGTATAGATCATGAATCAACAAATCCATGCACCCATGTAGAAAATAAGGAAATATTACCTAAAAATATGTATGATTTTCCTAGAACAAGAAATTATAGAGCTTAAAATTGACCGATAACAACTCCATGGCCTCTAGGACCCTAATAAAGAATAATTTCATGGCTACACTCTACTTTATATTGAAGCATATCATTACAGAGATATCTTCTATATCCCCCATCTCTCATATGATGACCAAAATATGGATCAACATACTACTATTGGATTGATAAGAATAGATGTAAAGGAGGAACCTAATACAGAACACCTTCAAAAACCGATTCCCATAATGTTTAGTAACTCTTGAGGCTGATGACCATAAAATCCTCAAAAAATGAAACTGATCCATTAGTGGTGGATTTATTTCTACAATATATGATGAAAATTGATAGAGATGTATGGGACCTACCCCTATTAATATTAATTCACTTTCTTCCAAGCTGTTTGGAACGAAATTTCATATCTCTACTATATCGGGAATCCTAATGACACCCCTCTCATAGAGATCCAGTCAAGGATGAAATCCCCTTAATGACCTTTATACTCTCCAGTACCTCATTCCATATCAGCAGTATCGATGAGGTCACTAGGAACCAAATCACTGGATGAATATCCTCCCAAATATGCATTTTCTTATCCTCCTCAATTGGATATAGATCAAAATAATATCATATAATGTTCCTGAAATGGATCTTGAACACCCATTATTTTCAGCTCCCATATATATGGGTAAGAATCTCTTAGTGATGTTCTCCATTCACATTCGATGAAATAAAACATTTCTTGAAACTAATCTGGAAGATTTTATCATGAGATAGATCAATCATCATAATCCCTAAAAACCAAGAGTCATCCCTATGTTGCATCCCCTCACAACATCAACACAATCAATGATTCCTACTCCTCCCTCCCACCATGGATAGAACTGAAGACTATCTGCACTTCCTCTAAACAGTCCATTGTCACTATGTTTGAAGATTATCTATCACACCTCCAATGAATTTCTGGATAATAATCTTGTAGATTCATCTTCTATGTCTCTTCATCGTTGGCCATAACCTTGTGACATTGTTCTATAACATCCTATAGAACATTTCCAGAAACAGTCTAACTGGGACATCGACCTGGAGCCATGAAACAAAACAATAAAATTTTAGTGAGTGAAGAATTTGAAATATGGAATATTAAATATTTATTGGTAATTTATTTAAGATTTAACCTAATCCCATGGTCTACCGTTATCAAATAGAGGAGAAATAATAATGTTTAATTACCCTATAGGATTTCAAAAATGTGATATAAGATTGAAACACCCAAAAACATTGTCAAAAAATAGAAGTAAATAGAAATACCATCTTTATGCATCAAATTATACAATTACTATAACAAAATAAAAATAAACCAAAAGTACCAAAATATTTGTCTCCATAGTTTCCATGAATCTAAAACAACACCTAATAAACACCATGAGCTAGTACTGCCCATCATGAAATCCACCTAGCTGATCTGGAGTGAGAAAAATAGATTATTTAATTGTATAGTGATTATAACATGTATACTCATTATAATACTCTATTGATCATCTCATGAAAAAAGACAATGAAATCAGACTAAATCTTGTTGAATAAAAAAGTGAATTTAACTAACCACCTAAATAGGTATGCTTATTACTAGAATCAAAATGGATCACTAATAATCTATCACATACAATAAATCATATAATATCCAATATATTATTAATGATGGAAACTAAAGACAACTTCCCCACTGGTTTTATGAAATTTCCAAATGGCGTACATTTAGAGATATCTCTCCAAAAAAGAAATGGTATCCCAAAGACACCTCGGTAATTTTATCCTATCATGTGAAGTATGGATCACATTATCACATCAGAACATACCATGAATCTTGGGTATTATATCATCCAATAATCCCAAGAAACATATCTAAATAGTAAAATTTATTTTTCTAGGAGCCACTACAATCTATATGTTGAGTATTATACCACAGTCCATCACAAAACAGACATGAAGAAACAATAATATAGCCAGTGGAAAATATATCTAAATATACATGGGTTCTAATTAACCATAAAAAAATATGTCCCCTTATGAAAAAGTATATGAAAGGTAAACACTATGAATACCCAAAAATCATACTCCCAACTAAATGGACTAAGGAATGATGGGATATTCAGTTATCTTTTCCTCTCCCATCAATATTTTGGGGTAAAACATTGTACTGGATTCCAATCATTGTTAGTAACCATACTAACAAGGGTGGGATATCATGTGACATCACATAACATGAATGATATAATATAGATCACAACCACACTATGGGAATAATCCAATTTATATGCTAAACTACAACTATCTTTAGTCTGACACATTACTACCACTGATTGGGGTTAAATATTCTAAAAAAACACTAAAATTTCAAGAATTCTCCCCTTATATTAATTCTTCATTTATACTAAATATTTGAAATTATGTAAATAAATTCTTTACTCACTCAATAAGATTATTCCATTACCACTTAACATTAATAATCGGAAAATCTGGGCCCTCTGGTCTAAAACTAACTTATCCAAATATTCTTGGAGAATTATCGCCATTCATAATTCTATTATAGAACCAACACCATGGGTGAAATTGTTTATTATTAATTATCATCCCATAATTCAAATAACTCTATTACTGCTCCTAGGATATTATAAAAAATATTCATAAATAAGAACAATAAGCTATATTAAGAAGTGGGTAAATGAATATAGAATTAAGAAACACAATTGTCTTACCATTAACTAAATTCATTATCAAGAAATAGTCCCAAAATTTAGTACACCATTAAGAAATCTACAATTAAACATGTTTCAGTAATTCATGATATTTTCTTGATACCACAATTCAAATCACCAAGAATCCATCCTCGCATCACTTGTTCCCACTACTACCACATACCAAGGTCTCTCATCTCATGCCTCATAAGAAATTCATCCATCCAAGCATAATATCACATCTCATTACAAAGATAAAATTTAGATAATAAAAAAATTATAGTAAGGAATTAATGAATAGAAAAAATGACATCATGGCCCCAAAAACTAGGTCATCCAACCATCATAATAAAATGGTGTCACTCTAATAATATATATATATATTTATAAAAAAATAATTTCTATAGTGTATTATATTGATTTATTTAATATTAATATGCTATTACAGTAATCAAACTAATGTATAATTTTTTAAAAGCATTGAATTATTTACACATTTTTTTAAAAATAATTTTTGTTTCAACAAACTATAAAGAAGAAAATCATTAATTAACATGCCTCTTTAATATAACTACAAGAAGAATTTATAGATTCCAAATATTTATCCATATTTAATTAAGATAATTATTAATGATTTCCAATAATCATTTATCAATATTAACATCGATTTCCACCTAATCATAATAATGAATAGTTATATTTAAACATGCCTCTTTAATTAATTATCCAAAAATCATTACTCAATTTACCTTATTTAACCATTTTCATTATATTAAACACATTAAACTATAGTTTAAAAACACACTAATAATTTTATAAACATTTATTGCACATAATTAATGAAAACAATAGGCAATTTAATAACTCAGTAAAAACACATCAGATTTTCATAACCAAATAAATGGTTTATTCATTAATCTGATGTAATATTTATTAATGTTAATTACTAATTCATCAAAATAAATAAATAACGATAGCATCCTGATTGAAAATATAATAACAATATATGTAATTAATCCCCTTGATATATGATTTCATTGTTCCTCAAACATGAATGGAAAAATAAGTTAGATCCCTAGTCTCCTCTCTAGCACGTAATCTATAGCCCTCCAAGAAAACCAATTGACAACAACACCAACAAAATTTTATAATAACTCAATAAAAATGATTGAGATACACCACACATCATTGAAAGGTAAAACACGAGTAACCAAGACTTAAGAGATATAAAAGTTTTTGTAAAATATAGGAAAATCTCCTCAGGTCACCATTAACCAAACAAGGTATTCCATGGATAAATCCTTATTGAATTTGAATCAAATAACATAAAATAATCCCCTCTAGAAACCTAGATTTGGGAGAGAATGATTGTATTTTCGTAAAAAAATAATTGTGTGATTATATTTATACCTTTAATAAAAGACAAATATTCATGGTTTGAATATATTATTTATGTTGTGAAGGTCCTGGGTTTTATGAATCATTTAAAAAACACGCCGCCTCAATACAATAAATCATTATTAATTCTTATAATGATGTTTATGATAACTTCATGGGTTTATGAGGATATATTGATTAAAACCAATCCTTCACCCTATAAATTTGTGATCCACTAGTTCAAAACATAAATAAACAACTATGAACTACCCATTCCTAGGATATGAATTTATATTCAGTCTGCAAGCTACTCTCTCTCATCATGAACAAAAATCTTCACTGTGAATTCCTTTTTCATCAATCTTTTAACTCCTGATATCCATAGAACCTATTCCAATGTTACTCCAAATACTATATACATCATAAACATGGAATGGAATATTCATGAAAGAATAAATCCCTTATTGTTTAAATATATATTAATTATTCCCAAAGTTTATCATTCTATCATAATATATTAAGGATCAAAAATCTAGGATATCTAAAGAATATCATATCATAATGGAAAACTAAATTTTGCAATCTTATCCAATAAATGTTTCAATAATCCTCTATATTAAATCATAATTATAACAAATTAAAGGGCGGTAATACATTTTATTATGTAGAGTTCACACAATTTAGAGGAGTAACAAGATCATATAAAGTCAGTGAAATTAAATTCATATCTTGATCCACTGTTTTTCATTCATTTATTAAATCATGTTTTTTAAATTCTTTGAGAGTCATAATTTTAGTGTACTGTGATGGGATATCATATAATAAATATTAAATATAAATTATTATCAAGATTATCAATTAGATATGATTTCGAACACCAAATGTAATATTAAGAGATGTTTCAATACTACATAAATCACTAAAATCAATGTTATAAATTAATACGAGGAAACATTAGACTAAATATATATTATTAACTGATAATAAATTATTTAAATATGTGAAAATTTTATAATGGAGAAATGTTAATAGAATCCTTCCCATCAAAATGTAATGTTTAAAATAACAGTAATGGATTAATTTTGTGTATATTTTTTTAATTATTATATGTTTTTTAATCTATTAAAAAGTACATGGATAATCCATTAGAAGAGACCATTTATCATTGAATAAATTTCATTGATGTTTATTAGAAGAAAAGAACATTTGGTAAATTCTCTATAAATAACATCAATGTATGAAGAAATAGAATAAAAATATAAATTTTATAAAATTGATTATTTTTTATGCATACTATCAATAAAAAAAGATAGAACATTTCAATCAGTATTCTTGGGGTTTTTTTGTCAATTAACATCACAAGGTAAATGATTCATTATTATAAAATATTAAGAACTATTTCCTACATACAATAATTTCATTATGTTATTTCTAGCATTGATCTATAATCATATTTTTGTCTATATTTCATTTTTATTTTATAAAACAAACTCCCACACAGTTATGCCTGCACAAAAAAAATATCTTCTTACCCTCACCTAACCAAATATTAGTTCAATTTATGTTATGATGAAACCTAGTTAAAGTAGATTCTTGGGTTGTTACTATATGGGTTTAAAAAATAGTGTTTAGTTTTTTACCTCAATGTGTGAAAATAGTAGTTTGTAAGAGTCGTATCTCCCAACAAAATGGTAGGTATATCTAGTTGATATTTACACTATCATGTGAGGGAGTGTGATGAGTAGATTTAGGATCATTTTGATTGAAACTGCGATTAATTACTTATATAATCTAATTCATTAAATTTTGTGTGCACAATGAGTATCGAACACATCTTAACACTCATATGATTAAATTTGTTATCTACATATCAATGAAATTTATCTTTGTTTTTTAAAAAATTATGATCTCTTTAGGACTCATTGTTCACACATCCCCTATTGTCTTTTATATCTTTATCTCATATCCCAACAGTAAAATTAATGTATAATCATTAAATATAAGTATTCAATACATTTAGGGACCAAAATACATTGAATATGTCAATATCATATTTCCTCTAATACATTCTCAATTACTTTTGTAAATATAGGATAAATGAATGAACACGTCTAATGTAATTAGTCTACATATATTAGTTTATCACATGTCACATTAATTAATAAAAAATCATAGAATATTCTAGTGATATATTAATGTGCATAAACATACTCATCCTTCCCCAATAAAGGGACAACATGTCATATCGTCCATTGAGTTGAAAACCCCGCATGTTTGATTTATAAAACCTAGCCACATGATCAAAAACATGACAAACCACCCCTCAAATTAGCTCAGCATCAAGGATATAATAAGTAAAATGTCAAAGTATGAAGGCTCTCAAGTAGGATTACTTATTCAACTCATGTGATATATATTAGTATGAAATATACACCCCTATAATACTAATTAAATTGAATAATAAATTCCAGATAGTATACATTGTGGGTCAACTAGATAAAAAACTCATTTGGTATCTCATTATCAAAACCTAATATCTCTATATGAGATCAAAATACTGCTAATATTTATAAGTTTTAAATGAACATAAATCTCCATGAAAACTATTATTGAATGATAAATCCAAGATGTACTTTGATAGATCAATTATTAATTCAATCAAAGAAATATTGAAACCAAAGAATGGATAGTAATAGAAATAAAAAGAAATTATAACATGATATATTTTATTTATTTGTAAACACTTTTTGGATTTTAAAGTAATTAGTATGTAGAAACATTACTATATATAATAAAAAATATACTCAAATGGCATATTGTTTTATTCAATTTTTAAATATTTTTAATCATGTTAAATCATATGATACACTAACCGTATATATATGTGTTGCATTCTACATATTTATATATCCATTTGATGAACTCTTACCACTAACCTCCTTCAGTATAAAAAATTTAATAAGGATATATTCTTTGAATAATGGTGATATTATAATTCATAATCCTTATATTGAATATATGAATTTCCAAATAAATTCCTTCACATCATCCAATGTAATAATATTACTTACATTTGTTTTTATATTACTTAAACTCTTATAAGATTTATGAAATATTCATCTTTGAAATTTCTATAAATTCAATATTTTATATGACATAATTTGGAAATTAAATTAAAAGAATATTATTTCATTAAGATATTTCTATAATAATATATTTGAATATCCAGTAAAAAATCAAATGAATTTTACTTTTGATTAAGCTGGTGAAATCTTTAATTTTTTACACATAAAACTTATATAGGCTCTACTATACTTCCACTACCCTATTACAAATTATATGTTGTCAAAATATTATTCTATTATATATAAACACCTTTTAAAATTAAAATAACATTGATTTATTAAAGTAAGAATTATTATTAAATTATACATTAACAGTCTTTAATACTTTAACTGTAATGCCCAACCCCAGTTACCTAGAGCCGGTGCATTATTACATAACATTGGCATGATCACAATAAAGATCAAATATCAAAAGACCGATTAGTTTATTAGCCTTGGAAGCACTAGATATATTCATAAGTCTTACATTACATTATAAAAATGAAAACTACAACAACATCTTTTTTTCATAGTCCACACTCATATCCCCACATACTATCTCTATAGGTCATTCATAAATTACATCTTCACATCCTGGGAAAAATAAAACGTTGAAAGGGGTGAGATCAAATTCCCAGTAAGGATAACAATATAGTGGAAACTTTCATAAATAAGAATAAACATTTAAGGTAATGTATAACTAAAACAAAATCTTTTTAAACTTGAACTTCAACATAGTATGGAAAAAATGAAATAATGTCATTTACTTATTCAAATGGATATTCTACTAATCTAATAATCACATGTAATATCAATAACCACTTTCATAAGGATGGAATGCATAATGCCATACTATCATAACCACATAGCCAATTCCTCATGCCAAGACTACAAATAAGATTTTTCCAAGACCTTGTTCCAAGACACTAGTTTGTCTCATGAGACCTACCGATGCATTGAGGAGCTATAGCGGGCTCCACCCATCACATATTAAGTCCAATGCATTCTCATATGAAAAGGTTCAAACATAACATAAACATTCGTATTAAAACTATCATATGAAATGTAAATACTTAATCTATAAACCACGAATAGTATAAGAATAACACATCCATATTCAAACACATCACAAAAAATTCAAAACAATATGGAAGTTTTGTATCATAATAAATCAAATTCAAATAAACTTAAAATCCATCAAAGGATGTTGACATAGATGAAATCAAAACTATTTGAGATAAATATCTCTTTTTTTGAAATCATTTAAAAGTCACAAATTTATTAAGGAAGTAATTTAAAAGATATTTTTGAATCAAAGTGTCCCATACCACTTCGAAACTTTAGAAAAGTAATATCATTTCTAAACATTCATTTCCATATAAACAAATCCTTAAAATCATTTTGAAAACATGAACATTAATTAAAAAGATTTATAAAGATAAATCTTTAAAACATTTAAAATTCTGATTTTGATAAAGAGTACCTTTCAGAAATTCTTATAATATTCATTTTGAAATCATTTAAAAATTGCATAATTATAAAATAAAACATTTACACTGAAAATATTCTTATAATCTTGTAAGGGAAGCTTCGACAATTTTATTACGGTGGAAAATAGCCGCACCCGCCGTATAAGTTAAAAGAAACATTCTTACCTTAATTCTGTCAAAAAGGTTAAAAAAGGACCTTGTTTGGAAAAAGACGGAAAGATTCCTTTATAAACCACTTATAAAAGTCAAAAAGGGTATAAATGACTTTAACCCATATTCTAGTAAATAGTAAAAATGTTTTGAAAAACGTTTTTAAAAAACATGGATGTGGATGATAAAGAGATCCCAGTAGATTATTACGTATAAACAACCTCGGATAATGAAGAGATTGCGAAATAAACACTTACCTTGTACTTTTCCTTGGTTGTGGGTAGGTTAACCTCCTTTATAATGGTGAAATAATTGTTATTAAATTATACAAGAATCATATACATTAATATGATATCATATATGATCTCTTAACATTGATTTGTTAATAATATCTTAGTATTTCGTTGTTTTGGTTGTTAACTTACACGTTTTCTTTTATATGTTTTGTTACGTAAGTTGTGTTTGTCATGGATAGGTTGTATATTAATCATATCCAGAATGATATCAAGTCTTTAGATAATATTATCAATCGTCAAATGAGAATTATACTTGAATGGATACGATGGAGAATGAATCTCATCGCGTTCGTGGAGACGGTAGTCCGTACGTACGCATGAGCGAAAATATCATTCTTTTGATATTAAAATAATATATAATTGGATGGTATATCATATATACAGAATCATTATCATGTTATATTTATTATTTACATGAGTTACACATCATTATTATACCCATCCAAATAACAATTTATTGAATAACAATTACACCACGACGTGGAGACGGTAAGCCGTACGTACGCGCGTATGGTGACATGTTATTAAAAGGATGGATAGAATACTGAATATGGTTGTACCATATTTATAATATCATCACAGTATATATAAGATACTGGAGTTATTATTTTAGAGTGGTAATAACAAATAAGAAAGAAGTGGAAGAAGAAAGGAACTTGGAAAAGGGTGGTGAAATCATTACCTCTTATTCGGGTTCTTCATTTTCATTTGATCAAAAGGGATCTTAGGTTGGATTTATGACTAAAGTAAGGCCTCTATGATGAAGTTAGGAAAGTTTAGAGAGTTTTTGGGCAGAGTTTGTCTGAGCCAAAAGGCATTGATGGTGTGAATTAATGAGAATGGGGAGTGCCCTTTTATAAGAGGGGTGAGGGGCACCTTTGGAAAAGCTAGAAATATTATTTTATAATAAATACATATTCGGTTTCTAATGGCTCCAAAGTGGATTATTTAAAGTTTAAGGTGGGGATGGGTCGAAAACCACTCAACCAATATAATTTAGACGGGTTTGGGTTACTATATTAACCATATCATTAAGTATTAACTCTTATTTAATTAGTTTCACTTTTACAATGTCTCTTTGTATTTTTATATTATATTGTTAATAAACATACTATATACATCCAAGAGACCCCCAAGTGGTCCATTAATGACACACCTATCATGATATAATTCTCCTGGCCAAACCGTATATTTTTAAGAATTTAATATCAATTAATAATATAATATTTTTTTTAAAAACACTTTTATGTCAATTTTGACTCTATTCAATAATTGATTTTTGTAAAAACCATAACAGAATGATTACGTCAAAAAACGTTAATTACATCATTACTAACATGTCATATTAACCTAGAAAATTATTGTAATTCATAAAAATTCTAAAATTATATTTATTTGGGTATCTACAATATCAATCATTTTAATTTGTCACTATTATGGTAATTATTGCATCACCATTGTGTCATAAATAAATTAAATTATTTAATGTCTAGAAATTATAAATAAACAACCATTATGTATGAAATCTTTCTAGATTTCTAATTAATATTTATAGTCAAATATCCAACATATATAACCCCATATAAAATTGTTTTTCTAAACGATATATGCTTGTGTCATTTTTGTATTCATTTTAACTTAATTAAAATAAAGTGTCCCTATCACTTACAAGTGGCACCATGGGGACCCAAAATCGACCCAAAGATGCCCATGGTCATAACTGTATCAACCAATATGGTTAGGAAACGTTTTAGGGTAACTGTTTATTATTATAATATTATTTGTTAACCCTTATTTACCGGATTTACCATTTAACCATGGTAAAACAATATTTACCGAAGTAATTATTCAAAATGTCTAAAAATAAAAGTTACCTATTTACACAATTTGTACATCATGATTCCAAATATGGAATCCATTTTTCCAAATTCAAAACAGATAAGTGGAAGAAATTAATTTAAAATTAATTCCCACTGTCAAAACAAAAAGAGTGTTTTTAAGATATAATAACTATCAAAAGATTGATACTTGTTTTTGTTCGGTCTAATTGTGAAATTATGTCCAATGACCAAAAATGTATTAAATGGTAAAACTATATTCTAAATATACTTTAAAACCACTCAAATTCATAATTTATCACTATTAATTATTTTGATTAAAAAAGTTGTTTTTAATTAAAATTTAGTAATTTTCACTATTCATCAAAATATTAATGTTATCCGAAAAGTACCAAAATTTCACCTTAGGCTAAATTCAATACTCCGAATCCAAAAATGAAGTCCATTTTAAGAGATAAAATCTCTAAAATTTTAAAAAGTAGGTATTACTATTCATAATGACTAGTTTGATTGGTTGTGGTGTGTGTTAGAAATTGAAGTTGCGTATAACACACGCTATTGTATTATTCAACGGAAATCGTATCGTGGAAGCTTGGGATGTTTCATTATAAATTTTTTTAATGTCCCCATTCTAAAAAGTAAATTTATTTATTCAAATTGAATATATAAATGTTTAAAATATTGGATTTAAAATGGTTTCACTATTAAAAGTTGGTAAAAGTGCAATACTAAAAATGAATTTGTTCTTAAATTATGTATAAGAAACTCATAATATGGATTCTAAAATTATGAGGATTATATAAAGTTTAAAATTTAGTTAATACTATACACAACCTCTCTTGAACGTCTTGTTTGGTAATTCATGGTGCGCTTGAACTCGGTGTTGCGTGTAGTGCAAGTTATTGAATTAATTTGAAGAAATAACACACTATGAAATCTTGGGGTGTTACATTCTCCCCTCCTTAAATAAATTGCATCCACACAATTTGAAATTGTTATTCTAAAATAAAAGGTTGAATATAGAAAATATCTTTGTGGGAAAACCCACATCGGAAATTGGGTTGATAAAATTTAGTCTTAATAAGAGGAAAGGAGAAATTAAAGGGTCACCACCAAATTATGATCTCTATTCAGAGAACATTGGTGTCAATTAGAGACATATAATTGGTGGAAAAATGTAAATATTTATAGGTGGTGATTGAGGTCATCAATCACAAACAAGTGTAAAATTGAGGTCCTTAAATTCATCAATCTATGATGGTTTAAAATACCATCGGTTCAACAAAATATATGGTATTAAGATAACAATTTTTTTTTGTTTTAAGATCCCTTCACAAAAGTATAAGAATTAATTTATTCATTGAATAAGAGAAGAAGAAAAATATATACTTGAAAAGTAGAGAATCAACCTTTAACTAAGTTCTACCACAAACTCATCTTTCATTCTAAAAGATAATATAACATAAAAATAATATTCTATTTATCCTATTCATATAGGGTTAAATAAATGAATTTATAATTCATCTAGAATAACCATTAAAAAATGACATTATTCAAACCAGGACATCACGTGGGTCAGTGGTAGGTGATACACCTTTGTCGCCCTTCGGTTGTGGGTTCAAATCTCGCGGCCTTGCCAGACGCGACGGGTTGTCGCCCGACCTCCGGGTTGTCCTTTTATGGAAATCCAAAATAATCCAAACTAGAACTATCCAAAATACATTAGTCCAAAATTTATAAGGAAGGTAAACACAATGAAGATCCATTTTTTTCCGCGTAATAACATGTGATCACCTTCATCATGTATTCTTTCAAAACACTGCAACATCCTGAAGTACCATAAAATCTTATTGATTACATTCATGATCCTTTATTCCTTAAAGAATAATAGATACACTCCTTCAATCCAAAAATGTTGTAAACCCCAACAGTGATGGAATATACAAATCATTAATCAGTTTCAAGGTATTCAAGAATATCCAATATAATTTATCCAATTCAATCATGTATTATTTTAAAATCACTACCTCGGTATCAGAACCATATTATGGTTTATCTTTCTCTCAACCATATATTTTCCAAAAATTTAACCTGCTATTGAGTCACTTTTCTTTGTTCCACACAATCTCAAGTCCTTCATGAAATAGTACTACAGTACAATCCTTATATACTCCATAATTATTATAACAAGTACATTGTTGATACAACACTCAAATGACATAATCAACAAAAGAACTCTAATCATTCCTCTTCATCTGTCGTAGTATCATAACTTGACTATTATCCAATAGAATCATTTGCGTCATAGTCTGATGACTGGGAAATAGGTTCGTGTAGTGTCCAAACTCCTTGAAAATGAAGCATTGTACATTTGAAACCATTTTCTTACCCTTGCAGTCACGTACTTTGTGCCCTTTTCCTCCACAATTATAACAAACGTCCATTACTTTCAGGAAAGTTCCAGGGTGTTTCTTCCCACAGTTATCACATATGGGAAAATTATTATTTTCCCTATTCCCTTTATCCATCTTTCCCTCTTCCATCCTTTTCTTCTCTTGCTTCCCTTCAAAGCCATAGGACTCAGTAAACTCCTTACGTATCTTATCAACACATGATATTATTTCTTCATATGATTATAATACCTGGGAGACTATTTCTCTTATAAATTCGGGCTTAAGACCATAAAAGATATGATCCTTCTTTGTCTTTGGATCATGTGCATTGCTGGATTTCACATTCCTTATACTGGACGCCATTTCTAAACAATGGAAAAAACTAGATTAGATTATGAATAACAATACCTAATCCCAAACTTGTAAAACACATAACATAAATTAAATAGTTTATGGATATAATCCATAATCATAAAAATGTCTCCTTTGAGGAAGTATATACTCATAAACCCTTCATAATGGTTTGTAAAGAAAATGAAAATTATCCTAAGCATATCCCCTGGGAGTGTCATAACCAAGAGTGCAGCAAGGCCTGTTATCGTGCACCCGTTCCCGTTCGAGTCTAGCTCAAAGTGGTGTTTTCGTGTTTTACCCCTAGGTACATCTGTGCCAGAGCCGCCTATACCTGCTCGTATCCAGACAGGGATGTATTGCTCAGAAAACTCACAAAATCTCTACAATACCAAAATTCTATGAAGTTCTTCTATACTAATCCTCAAAGTCCATCTTAGGTCTATGTGCTCTAATCAGAGTTTATCTAAATCTAGCTTCCAAGGTTTGTACTAAAATTCCTCTGATACCAACTATAATGCCCCGACCCTAGTTACCTAGATTCTGTGAATTATTACATAACATTGGCACGATCACAAGAAAGATCAAATCTTGAAAGACCGATTAGTTTATTTTCCTTGGAAACACTAGATATATTCAAAAGTCTTACATTAAATTAAAAAAATGAAAACTAAAACAACATCTTTTATTCATAATCCAAACTCATATCCCCACATACTATCCCTGCAAGTCATTCATAAATTACTTCTTCACATCCTTGGAAAAATAAAACATTGAAAGGGGTGAGCTCAAATTCCCAATAAGGATAACAATATAGAGGAAAGTTTCATAAATAAGAATAAACATTTAAGGCAATGTATAACTAAAACAAAAGCCTTTTAAACTTGAACTTCAACATAGTATGGAAAAAAAATGAAATGGTTCCATTTACTTATTCACATCGATATTCTACTAATCGAATAATCACATGCAATATCAACAACCACATTCATAATGATGGAATGCATAATGCCAGACTATCATAACCACATAGCCAAGGCCTCGTGCCATGACTACAAATAAGATTTTTCCAAGGCCTTGTGCCAAGACACTAGTTTGTCTCATGAGACCTACCGATGCATAGAGGAGTTATAGTAGGATCCACCCGTCACATATTATGTCCAATGCATTCCCATATGAAAAGGTTCAAACATAACATAAACAGTCGTATTAAAACTAGCATATGAAATGTAAATACTTCATCCATAAACCACAAATGTTATAAGAATAACACATCCATAGTTAAACACATCACAAAAACTTCAAAACAATATGGATGTTTTTCATCATAATAAATCAAAATCAAATAAACTTAAAATACATCAAAGGATGTTGGCATAGATGAAATCAAAACTATTTGAGAGAAATATCTCTTTTTTTAAAATCATTTAAAAGTCACACATTTATTAAGTAATTTAAAATATATTTTTGAATCAAAGTGTCCCAAACCACATGGAAACTTTTGAAAAGGAACATCATTTAAAAACATTAATGTCCATATAAACAAATCCTTAAAATCATTTCGAAAACAGGGACATTAATTAAAAATATTTAGAAAGATAAATCATTAAAACATTTAAAATTCCGATTTTGATAATGAGTACCTTTGATAAATTCTTAAAATATTCATTTTGAAATCATTTAAAAGTCACATAATTATAAAATAAAACATTTACTTTGAAAATATCCTTATAATCTTGTAAGGGAAGCTTCGATGATTTTATAACGGCGGAAAATAGCCGCACCCTCCGTATAAGTTAAAAAACATCCTTACCTTAATTCTGTCGAAAAGGTTAAAAAATGACCTTGTTTGAAAAACGACGGAAACATTCCTTTATAAACCACTTATAAAAGTCAAAAACAGTATAAATGACTATAAACCATATTCTAGTAAATATTAAAAATGTTTTGAAAAACTTTTTTTAGAAACATGGATGTGGATGATAAAAAGATCCCCGTAGATTATTATGTATAAACAACCTCGGATAATGAAGAGATTGCAAAATACACCATTACCTTGTACTTTTCCTTGGTTGGGGGTAGTTTAACCTCCTGTATAATGGTGAAATAATTGTTATTAAATTATACAAGAATCATATACATTAATATGATATCATATATGATCTTTTAACATTGATTTGTTAATAATATCTTAGTATTATCGTTGTTTCAGGTGTTAACTTACTCGTTTTCTTTTATATGTTTTGTTATGTAAGCCGTGTTTGTCATGGATAGGTTGTATCTTAATCATATCCAGAATTATATCAAGTCCTTATATACTAATATTAATCATAAAATGAGAATTAGACTTGAATGGATATGATGGAGAATGAATCTCATCGCGTTCGTGGAGACGGTAGTCTGTACGTACGCACGAGCGTCAATATCATTTTTTTGATATTAAAATAATATATATTTGGATGGTATATAATATATACAGAATCATTATCATGTTATATTTATTATTTACATGAGTTACACATCATTAGTATACCCATCCAAATAATAATTTATTGAATAACAATTACAGCACGACGTGGAGACGGTAAGCCGTACGTACACACATGTGGTGACATGTTATTCAAAGGATGGATAGAATACTGAATATGGTTGTACCATATTTAAAATATCATCATAGTATATATAATATACAGGATTTATTATTTTAGAATGGTAATAACAAATAAGGAAGAAGTGGAAGAAGAATGTAACTTGGAAAAGGGTGGTGAAATCATTACCTCTTCTTCGGGTTCTTCCTTTTGATTTGATCAAAAGGGATCTTAGGTTGGATTTATGACTAAAGTAATTCCTCTAGGATGAATTGAGGGAAGTTTAGATAGTTTTTGGGCAGATTTTGTCCAATCCAAAAGGCTTTGAAGGTGTGAATTAATGAGAAGGTGGAGTGCCCTTTTATAAGAGGGGTGAGGGGAAACTCTAGAAAAGCTAGAAATATTATTTTATAATAAATTCATATTCGGTTTCTAATGGCTCCAAAGTATATTATTTAAAGGTTAAGGTGGGTATGGGTCGAAAACCTCTCAACCAATATAATTTAGAAAGTTTTGGGTTACAATATTAACCTTATCATTAAGTATTAACTCTTATTTAATTAGTTTCACTTTTACAATGTCTCTTTGTATTTTTATATTATATGGTTAATAAACATACTATATACATCCATGTGACCCCCAAGTGCTTCATTAATGATACACCTATCATGATATAAGTCTCTTGGCCGAACCTTAGATTTTTATTAATTTAATATCAATTAATAATATAATATTTGTTTTAAAAACTCTTTTATGTCAATTTTGACACTATTCAATAATTGATTTTTTTTTAACTCATAACAGAATGATTACTTAGAAAAACGTTAATTAAATCATTCCTAACATGATATCTTAAATTAAAAAGTTAGTTTAATTCATAAAAAGTCTAAAATTATATTTATTTGGGTATCTACAATATCAATCATTTTAATGTTTCACAATTATGGTAATTACTGCATCACCATTGTTTCATAAATAAATTAAATTATTTAATGTCTAAAAATAATAAATAAAATACCCATATGTAGGAAAAATGTTTATATTTCTAATAAATATTTATAGTCTAAATTCCAACATATATAACCCAATGTAAAAATTGTTTTTCTAAAAGATATATGCTTGTGTCATTTTTGTATTCATTTTAACTTAATTAAAATAAAGTGTCCCTATCACTTACAAGTGGCACCATTGGGTCCCCAAATCGACCCAAAGATGCCCATGGTTGGACATGTATCATCCAATAAGGTTAGGACACGTTTTAGGGTAATTTAGTATTATTATAATATTATTTTTTAACCCTTATTTACCGGATTTACCCTTTAACCATGGTAAATAAAATATTTACCAAAGTAATTATTCAAAATGTATAAGAATAAAAGTTACCTATTTACAAAATTTGAACATCCTAATTAAAAATATGGAATCCATTTTTCCAAATTCAAAACACAGAAGTGGCAGAAATTAATTTAAAATTAATTTCCGTTGTCAAAACAAAAAGTGTGTTTTTAAGATATAATAACTATCAAAAGATTGATACTTGTTTATGTTCGGTTTAATTGTGAAATTATGTCCAATGACAAAAATTGTATTAAATGGTAAAAATATATTCTAAATATACTTTAAAACCACTAAAATTCATAATTTATCACTATTAATTATTTTGATTAAAAAGTTGTTTTTAATTAAAATTTAGTAATTTTCACTATTCATCAAAATATTGAAGTTATCCGAAAAGTACCAAAATTTCACCTTAGGCTAAATTCCATACTCCGAATCCAAAAATGATGTCCATTTTGAGAGATAAAATCTCTAAAATTTTAAAAAGTAGGTATTACTATTTATAACGGCTAGTTTGATTGGTTGTGGTGTGTGTTAGAACTTGAAGTTGCGTACAACACACGCTACTGTATTATTCAAAGGAAAGCGTATCATGGAAACTTGGGACGTTTCATCGTAAATTTTTTTGATGTCCCCATTATAAAAAGAAAATTTATTTAGTCAAATTGAATATATAAAAGTTTAAAATATTGTATTTAAGAAGGGTTCACTATTAAAAGTTGGTAAAAGTGCAACACTAAAAATGAATTTGTTCTTACATTATGTTTAAGAAACTCATAATATGGATTCTAAAATTATAAGGATTATATAAAGTTTAAAGTTTAGTTAATACTATTCATAACCTCTCTTGAACGGCTTTTTTGGTAAGTCATGGTGCGCTTGAACTCGGTGTTGTGTGTAGTGCAAGTTATTGAATTAATTTGAAAAAATAACACACTATAATATCTTGGGGTGTTATATTAATAGTCTTATATAATATGAAACCCTTATATTTCATATTAAAATATCCTTGAATATAAAATCCTTATTTATTACAATATACTCTTTAATATGGTGAAATATCGTTCACTAAAACATTACCAAGTAGCGTGGAAAAAAATATGTCACTTTAAAACAAAAACACTTATTTTTTCTTATAAAACCATGATATAAGATCCATAAAATTATACACCATCTGTAATGAAAACATCAACCAATTTATTGATATCATATAATTTTTAAAAATATAATTTCCACATTATATAGAAAAAAATACATTGAAAACTACCATTATTAAAAATATAAAAATCCATTAATATTGATGTATTCAATTCTTGTCAATATATCTGTAGAAAAATACTGCATAAACATTATTACAACAAATTCAACAATCTCCCTTAATCAATTATTTATTAATTTTTAACAGTTATACATTCATACAAATATTGTAATGTGTAATTTATATAATATATCCTTTAAAAACAAAAAATTATTTTAAATAATAGTAATGACATATATGGACAGTGTATAATGTTTTTTCCCATATTCACATATTCTAAGAAATTACATCTTCAGTTCCTAGGACATCCATAATGTAAAAATTATATCATCATACATAAATTTATTTTATGATGTAATTAATCTTGCTAATAATTAGATCATCAACTATAATTCTAATTATTCTAGTTTATTACTTTCACCATTTTTTATGTCATAATAACACTCCCTCCTATAGTTTCCATGTCTATGTCAGTGATCATCAATATGTTGATGAGATTAAGTAATCATTTCTTGATATAAATAATACTACATTTCATAATAAATTGTTGGGACCTCTTTTGTAAGGATTTTAAACCAATTAACATGTCCATATCTATCCTCAATGAAGACGCCAACCTCTTGGTGTCATTATCTTACTATATGATTTTTTATATATGAGTAGAAGCTAAAGTTATTTCAATAATTTTTCATCAAAACAAGGTATATTCCACCATATACCTCTCATGATGAAATTATTCAAGGTAGATAAATTTTAGATTATTTATCATCTTGAATGAATCTATATTTTCAAATTACGTCTACAAATTATTCCCCATGAATTCAATAACAATACTAAATATACAAAATGAATCGTTTTTGTTCCTTAATTAAACTTCTAGTTATAATTTTTGAATACATTTTCATGTTTTATGGTCAGTAAGGGGTTAATATACAATATAAAATTATAATTATTTGTCACTAATAATTATTATCTTTCAATACAAAACAAAAATATGTATATTTAATTATATAGATTTTATTAGAATGGAATAAATGAAAACCCAGATAATATTTCCATTTCTATGTATATCATATTAATTTCATGTCCTATAGCCATTTAATATAGGACTTTATTAAATTTGATCTTATTAAAATAATTACCAGTTTTTGACATGATGATTATTTGAGGATCAATATCCATATTCCATAATAACTTCAACCATACAATATAATAACCCAATTCTTTAAAATATCAAGAAAAAAATCATCGCATTCATATCAAATATAACTCTAGGATAGATAATTAGATATCATATCACCAAACTGCATAATATGGATCATCTCAAATCCATTAAATTGTTTCATTAATCATTTTGGTTTCCTGGATAAGTATGACCCAAATCACATTCCAGGTATATCCACCTAACTATTAGAATCACATGGTCCATGATCAAACTGTATATGATAACAAATTTGTGCTCATCATTGGTGTGACCAACCTATTCGAATGATCGAGGTATTTAGATATTATAACATTAGAAGGTTTCTAATGAAAAATATTTTCAATGTGATTTAACCTTCTCACCTTTATATCACTTATACTTTATTCATGAATACATTATTCAAAATAAAATCTAAAAACATCATCCAATGTAATTTGTTCAAAACATATTAAAATATAACACTATAAAATTAGGAATATATTTCACATAGTCAAAAAGTAAATTTTATTTATATTCATCCATTTCTAAATTTATCCCATGCATATAGTATATGAACCCCTTTCTTATAAATTTTTTAAATCATAAAAACACAAAATCCCTAAATGACAAGACTTGTCATCTTTGAGACACCACCTAATACGGTAATAATTTAGAGTGTGACAGTCTAAGATCACATTCAATAATAATTTCATTAATTAAAATAATTGAGGTAATATCATGATGCATATTAATAAAACATTTCCCATTACAAATAAAAACTCAACATAACCATAAATAAAATAAATATATTACCCGACCATAATAAATGATTAATGAAAATAATACCATGTCATTTATTACTGATTAATTTTGTAATAGGAAATAAAAAATATCAAAACATCAACTATATACCTCAATGAAGGCATAATGAAATCCACATCAACCGTTAGACCTCCTATTACATGAATTGCAGTCACTGGACTCCACCACCAACATTATCCAGATGATCCAAAAACACACACACACACACAGATATATATATATATATATATATAATTGGTATTCATATGAATATTCTTATTTTGATCCTCCAAAGATATATCAGGTTTCCATGAGAATAAATAATAAAATAACATAATTTTGTGGCGTAAATCAATCAGAATAATTAATCAACTTCCATCACAAAAATTCAATTAATTAACCAAAAATCACAAAAAATATTCCCTATTATTTTATGAAAAAATGATTTGAATTCATGGCAAATTCCAAAATATAAATTTAAATTCACAATTTTTGGTCTTTTACATATTTAATTATGAAAAAACACATTAATTCTAAATTCCATTATTTGTAACACATAATTGAGATAGATATTTCAATCCAAGGAATTCTATACCGGAATTAATTTACTTATGTTTTTTATCATGAATCATTTTTCATTTATTAAAATTAATTAATTCATTAAATTAGTGGTTTTATAAAATAATTTTTCAATAAATAAGAGGAACATTGTTAAATATATATTTATAGGGTAGAGACTACATGAGGTAACTAACAAAATATCATATAAACAATTGAAACTATATTACCTACCGAATGTATTCTTATATTTACTCAGTATAAATTTCAATGGATAAAAGATAACTCAAATAATTTATCATTAATATCTTAGGTGATAATAAATCCAAATTATAAATCTATTGAACGATATTCCATGAATTATTTCCCTATAGTGAATCCACACACATTATTTCCAAGTCAACATCACTTCATAATATAGCCTCAAGGTACACCACAAATATTACATGGCCTAGAAATACATCACACATCATTATTTGTAACTATAAATATACATATGATGTGTCTCTAAAACTAGGTATGTTTAATCAATACTGTTACATATATTTAGGGGAGAAAAATATTCATCCATATTGACCATGAAAATAATCACATCCTCTAATTCACCACTAATATGAAATCATTCATTTATTATTAAGATGAAAATACCTCACATTAATCCTTCACATTATGACATACAGTCAATACAAAAGTATATCTACTTCTGATATTATGTTTATTGATTAATGTAACCTTGGTTTAACAGATATTGTTTCTAAAATTCCAGAATCATCAAACAAATTCCCCAAATCCATCCAAGATATTACTGAATAGGAGAAGAAAATGTTAAATAAATAATCATATCTATATAATATGAACAATTTTCATAAAAATTATGGAATATAAATTCCCGTGTGGATTGTTTATAGTTGATTTGTGGATCAATTTATTGACCTCTCAAATTGCCCAATAAATTTGGTTAAATCAACAAATAAATATGTGGTTATTTTTATCATAGAGAGAAGGAAAATAATGATATCATGGATCTAGTAATTAAAATAAATGGTGGAAGGAATCCATATTCCACATTAAATGGACTCTTGTGTCTTCCAATTCCATATGATAATGATCTATGAGACCTAGGAAAAAGGACAAAGGGAAGTAAATATTTTGGGAATAATATGAAACATATTAAGGAACCTACTCTTAAGAGTTACCAGTTTTTACAATAATACAAGAAAGTGTATGTCTAATCCGTAAAAGACATATATGCAATAAAGATAAATATTGATGAACACATTGTATGTTTTTTGAGCTATCCTGATTCTTAAAATTATGATGAAATTTCTTCTACCTTGTTAATCATATATTTAAAATTTATTGTTTTGGTGTTTGGATATTTTTAACGAATACATGGGAGAAGTTTTTAATTTATTTTCCATCAATTAATATATTATGACTATTTCTCTGGTGATATTATATAGATTTTATAATGAATATATAGATGTATTTTTCATGGGTGCACTATAAAAGTTAGTGAATTAACATTAGTGGAAGGTTACAAAATCTCATGTGTATCTATAAATCTATAACTAGTCAAATTATTGTGATTTTTGGGGAGAATAAGAGAGTTAAACTAATACATTTACCATTTATATGAGAACTATAATTCATATTGACGATAGTGTAATTAATGAAATACAAAAGCTTGTGATTGATAATAATTGTAGATATACTTTAGAAAATCTAATATGAGCACCAATATTTAGAGTGATAGTGGAAACACAATAACGTGGAAATGGAAACTCATAGGCCATAGTTGTGAATGTCTCAAAACCTCATATGGATATACATTATAGACTGGAAGGTTTTGATAAAATATCTAGATGAGTGGATCTATGTAGTCAGTGGTGATTTTTCATGATAGTTTCCAGACCATTATAAAAGAATAGGTAATTTTGGTTGATTTTGATCCACCCAAAAATATAATTTTCAACTCTAGTAAAACAGAATCACTTAAAAATCAACATTTACAAATAACCCTTTTATTTCATCCTAGACACTTATTTCCATACAAATCACCTACACTCATTTTTACTTCTTTTCATTTAAAACACATAGTTGCTAGAATTAAAAATCACTTCACCATGTGATTGAACAATATCCCCGTATATATTTATAATATATTGAAATTACATTGACCAAAATGTAAAATCATTGTTGTGTATATGTGTTGATATCTATTTATTATTGAAAATACCAAAAGGAATTGAAAAATATTAAAAATCAAATATAATAATAAAAAATGGAAAAAATATATAAGAACGTTGAAGTAGTGCCTTTGGAATAATGATTATTTTTTTAGATATTTCTCTTATTTTTCATTTGATTTCACTCAATTTTAATTCACATATATTGTTTTTTAGTATAGATTAACATTATTGGTGGGAATGGCTAGTAGGAATTTCAATGTTACATATGGGTGTACATTGGGCACTCCTTCAAGATCAGTAATGGATTAAGGAAATGGATCCCCCAATATGATGAATAAGGGCACATTGAACATGAATCTATCCCATAATAACAAATCATTGATAAAATCATATAAATTTAAGAGAACAAAGAAAGGGGGTATAACAACCCTCCTTTTATTACACTCTTAAACATGATTTATTATATAAAACCTTCACTTGATAGAACATAGTTGATTGAGAGGTCTATTGTCTTTGGGTCTTAGGAACATTACATAACTACATAAATCCTAGAATATAACATCTTATTGAGAACTTCCTTTACATTACCACCACATTCCCTCGTACTTAGCATTGCATCAGATAACCTGAGGAAATGAATAAGAAAGGGATGAAGTATAAAGCCCAGTAAGGGAATAATCATGTAATAATATGAGAAATACAATACATTTCAGATAATATTCATATAAATGGAGCACTAGATAAAAATGAACATAAATGTGTGATAAATCATGATAATCATAACATGGAAATCTGGCAACAACACTTAACGTGGAATTTGCATGAACCAAGGATCATCGCACATGGAGAATGGGTAATCCTTCATTGCATATTAAGCACAAGTAAAACCTTTTTTTTAATAATAAAGAGTCAATACTCATTTCAAATGATGTATCATGATACTATACGTTACCCAATGCATTGTAGTGCTATTAGGGCGCACCCTTCATAATCATTTCATTTCACGCATAAGTGTGCCACAGGATCATAGAACATGAATTCATAAAATCTCATAATTTATTCCATGATTTAAGAAGGTGTAATTCTTACATGAAACTCTTAAATAAATATGTAAATGTGAATTAAGGTGATTACGCTTGATAACGAAATGGTCTTGGTATTCACACAACAATGATTTTGTCTTGGAAAATTGTAGGGAAATTTTTGCAGCATAATGGTGTGACATAAGACTTCATAAAAATAGTTCATTAGAGAAAAAGGGGTGTCTCATCATATGTGCATGAAATGGAAATTAGGGTGATTCATATAGATACAGGTACCAATATAGGTAATGTAATTTATATTCATAATAAATAAATAATTGCTTGACTGTAAATGAGGAGAGTAAAATTCCTTATAGAATTTTGGCATGGTAACGGGAATATATAGAAGGCTCCTATGAGAGAGAAAATGGTATATCATCATTCAAAAATAAAGAGGACAGTATAAGGTTGGTTTTAAATCATACCCCAACATTTATAATGGAAAATAATGGGGTATAAAACTATTTAGAAACAAGGATAAAATGAGAAAGAAATGAATACCATACTTAGAAGTGTGATCCCAAAGGCTTGGGAGGGGCTTTAGAGAGGATTCTTGGGAGCGTGGGGTGCCTTGGAAGGATTCTAGTGAGAGGTGGGAAGTGTTTGGACGAACAAAAAAGGCATTGAATGAAGAGGATGTGGGATCTTGGGTGGGTTTATATAGAGAAGGAGTGGGAATTCATTATTATTTTGGTTTGGGACACCACAGATTAAAATAATCAAAACCACAAACCAGACCACGGATTTTACCCATGGTTTTTTCCAAAGGGGAGTGGAAAACAATATTTTATAAGGCTGATGGCCAGAATTATTAAAATAATGTGGATTCTTATGTCGAGGTGAGTCACACTCTCATGGAAAACAATTTAAAAGGGAAAAATGTTTTATAAGTCTTGAAAGGTCCACTAAAGCTTTGGTAAATAAATAAATAAAAACCCAAAATCAAATTATTTTAATGTTAAAACATATATTGGATGAACATAATATTTTTAGTATTTCATTACATCACTATAGGGTCATTATGATGTCATAAAACACATTATATGTTTAAGTGGTATTTATTTTTTCCCAAAAAATCGATTATCGCATGAAATTATGAAATATTTATTGTTGGATAAATTTTCAATCCTGATTTCAAAAATAATATTTATTTTATATAAATAATTTTCTAAATATGTGAATTTTTACTTTTAAAATAAAAACGGACATTTATCGAAAATTATTGGGTTTTGAAAAAAAAACGGTATCCAAACCTTATTAAAATTACAATTGCATTCATAAAATTATACGATCATTTATATTTAATAAAAATTAATTTAATAATAATAATAATATTCTAAAAAATTTATTTAATTAAAAAAATCGATTAATTCATCAAAATAGATTTCTTAGTTTGTGTATTAACTAAAAAACTATTTGTGCTTTAAAAGCTATTTACGAAGTTAATATAATAAAAAGAAATTGTATTCTCTATACAAGAATATTTTACATAATCATAGTGATAGTTTATTGTTTCATAACCCCTTAAAACACCAACTTAATACCTTAAGGTATGGTGCGCGATGGTGATAGACTCTTAGGGTGGCTCTGATAACACTGCTCGAGTGGTAATCTCTACCATATTCCACTTCTCTTGTAGGAAGTTCCACTCGATCTTAATATATTCAAGCTCGGTTTGGGCTTGGTCAAGAATTAATAACAATGACACCACCTCCTTTCCGAGCTTTGATAAATGGGATTCTTATGGGGAACCTCTTGTGGATGAGGCCATTGCTTCCTTTTTCTGGGTAAATTGGATTTGTTAAAGCCCTATATTTATATTAATCATGTGATAACTGTTCAGCGGCTATATTATAAATGGTCACATTTCTTAAAGGTATTTTAAAATATAAAAACATAGAACCAAATAAGTGCATAAATTTTACATAACCATAAGAAGACATTTAAATCCACTAATAGGAATTTTCTTTAATGAACATTTGTATCATTACAATATTCCCCCCTTAAGAAATGTTATCCTTGAAATTTCATTTTCCCCTACTAAAACGGATGTGGGTAACTCTAATTCATCACTTTTTATGATTCACACATCACTTCTTCAAAATTTTGGGTTTTCCGCAACACCATGACGAGGTTAATTGTCTTATTTCAAAGAATTGTTTCCCTATGATCTAAGAAATTCTTTGGATGCTCCTGGTAAGAAAGATCATCCTCGACATGTACTACCTCTAAAGAGAGTACATTTGAAGGGTCTGGTATGTACTTCCTTAAAAGGAATACATGAAAGACATCATGTACTTTGGATATGTTAGTTTTAAGTGCTAGTCGATAGGCCAAAGCCCCGACATGATCAAGAATCTCGAAGGGGCCGATGTACCTAGGACTTATCATCCCCTTATTTCCAAACCTCATGACATTCTTCCATGGAGATATGCATAGAAATACATGTATCCAAATTTAAACTCAAGGTATCATCAACAGTAATATGCATAACACATTTTCTAAATCTAGGCTGCCTTGATATGCTGATGAATGGTTTTCACCTTCTACACCATTTCTTCGACCATTTCTATCCCTATAAGCTTATGCTCACCGAACTCATCCCAACATGTTGGTGTTTGGAACCTCTTCCCATACAGGGCTTCATAAGGTGCCATTCATATTCTCGAGTGGAAACTGTTATAATTAGAGAACCCAACCAGATATATATGTTGATCCCATCCTCCATTGAAGTCCATTTAGCACACTCTCAACTTATCCCCCTGTGTTTGGATAGTCCACTCATTTTGGACATCAATTTGAGGATGATAATCCATACTGATGTTCATCTCAATATCCAGATCATTTTTAAGATTCTTCCAAAACTTATTGGTGAATCATGGATCATGATACAATCGATAGTGGTACCCCTTGAAACCTTACCACTTCCTAGATATATATCTGTTCCAGTTGATCCAATGAGAAATCCTCCTAAATTGAAATAAAGTGTGAAGACTTTGTAAATTGATCAACAACAACTTAGATTTCATTGTTTCATATGGATGACTTTAGAAGTCCAATGACAAAGTACATGGTGATGTTCTCTCATTTCCATGGCAGTATGGGAAATGTTTGCATCATCCCCTTAGACTTCTTCCACTCGGCCTTCACTTGTTGACACACCAGGCTCTCTAATGTATACTAAAAGATCTCCTTCTTCATATTATCCCACCAATAATGCTCTCATAGATCCTGATACATCTTTGTGTTTCATTGTTGAATTGATAAAATTTAACTATATTCATCATCCAAAAGTTACTCCATCTGCTCTAGACTGGATGGAACACACAGACTTTTCCTAAATCACACAATTCCTTCTACATTAACATTGAATTCCAAGGATTCCCCTTTTTTGATAGCTTACACTTTCTTCCGTATTCCAACATCATCCTTTTGATAAACCTTCATCCTTTCCAAAATAGATGTTTGTGCATTAATTTGTAAAAGGATTGATAATGTTTCCTTCTTTATGATCCCCATGTCCATATTCATTAAATATAATAATATTGGATCCTTCTCAATTATCATCAATGATTGAATTTTTTGGTTCTTTTCTATTTAGAGCATCTACCACCTTGTTTGCTTTCCCAGGGTGGAAATGGATTGAGAATTCATAGTCTTTGATGAACTCTAACCATCTTCCTTTTCATTTGTTCAACTCATTCTCTGTGAATATATACTTGAGGCTTTTGTGGTTCGTATATATTTCAAACTTATCCCCAAGGAGATAATTGCACCAAATTTTTAAATTTAAGATCACCATAGCCAGCTCCAAATCATGTGTTGGATAATTCTTCTCATGAAATTTCAATTGCCTTGAAGCATAGGCAATGATATTTTCATTTTTCATCAACTCACATACTAGGACCTTCTTCGAAGAATCATTGAATACCACAAAAATTTCTCCACTTGTGGTTAAAGTGAGCATGGGAGTAGTGAAAAGCCTCCTTTTCAACTCGTTGATGTTTTCTTCACATTCGTCAATCCATGAAATATTTACTCCCTCTCGAGTTATCTTAGTAAGAGAGTTGAACAATAGTGAGAAATTTCTCCCAAATCGTTGATAATATCTACATAAACCCCAAAAGCTACGAATTTCTATTACCGATGTTGGCCTCATCCATCCATCTATTGTAGTTGTCTTGGAGGGATCCAGACATATCCCATTGCTTGTGATGATATGGCCCAAGTATGAGACCTCCTTCAACTATAACTCGAACTTGTTGTAATTTCCATAGAGCTTATCCTTTCTCAAGGTTTCTAGTACATTTAATAGATGCTCCTCACGATCCTCCTTGGTTTTAGAGTATATTAGAATATCATCTATAAATTCTTCCACAAATATTTTGAGGTAATCCCTAAATACACTATTCATGAATTCCATGATGATTTCTAGAGCATTAGGGAGTACTAAAGGCATTACTAATAATTCATTGTGACCATATCTTGTACGAAAAGCAGTCTTGGGGATATCTTCCTTCTTCACCCTTACTTAATAATATTCCGAATGTAAATTTAACTTGTATAAGTATTGTGCTCCACGCAGCTAATTGAACAGGTCATCAATTCGTGGAAGAGGATACTTGTTATTTATTATGATTTTGTTGAGCTCCTGATAATCAATGCAAAGGAACATTGTCCCATCTATATTCTTGACAAAGAGGATTGGTTCAGCCCATGGGGAAGCACTTGGGCTTATAAAAACTTTATCCAGATTCTCCTATATTTGTTTCATTAACTCCTCAAGCTCCACAAAAACTATTCTATATATAGTCTTCGATATTGTAAATTCCCCAGGTATAAGATCAATTGATAATTCAACATTTTTTTTATGAGGAAGACTAGGAAATTCCCTAGGAAACACTTCAGTGAATTCCCTCACAATAGGCATGTCTTCAAGGATGGTTACTTCCATGGACTCATTCATCTAAGCCAGATACACGTACTCATATGGAAGTAATATTCATTCTTGAGATGGTGGAACTAAAGAAGATCCATCCTCAACCTGGGACTTGTATAGAATCGGGGGTCGATTCTCCACATGGTGAGTGATTTCCCTCTCACGAAAATTTATGTAATCTCCATATAATTAAATCCCATACATTCTAGGAATTTCATCAAATTACACCAAAGGTAGTATTATAAGGTTCCCTGGGAAGTTCAATCCCCAAAATATGATAGGGGAGGATTTATATTCCAAGGATGCAATGATTTCCCCATTATTCGTACTCACGGACATCTTTACTTCCATGATTTGTGGTGGTCTTGGGATTGTTCTACTAAACATTGGGGATATAAAAGAGTGTGAAGAACTATAGATGGTAACCCAACCATTCACTTTTTGATTCTGGTTCAACTCATTTACTTTATCGAAATAGAATTAGGGAATATAGTTTTTAAAATATATTAGACACATAATAGGGAATTCAAAGACAAAAATATATGACTTTTAAATTAATTTTATTCTTTAACTTATGAATGTGTAGGCTTCAATATATGATATTCATGATCTACTTTCTATGATATATTCTTAGGGGATTAGTTTAATTCCCTTAATAATGGTTCATACTAAGCTTGTTAATTTAAAAAAACATATCCCTCGGGAGTGTCATAACCAAGAATGAATAAAGGCCCATTCTCATGTACCATGATACCCCAGGTCATGCCCAAAACTCCTTGTTGGAGTTTCCACTCCTAGGTACATTTGTGCCAGAGCAGCTTGTACCTGCTTGTATACATACAGGGATGTATTTTCATGATAAACCACTTACTCAATACCTACCAAAACATAGGGATGTTTATTATCATACTTTTTCTAGTCCGAAAGGCTTCACTAGGGTTTTCTAATCCATATCCCGAAAATAACCAAACATATCCTCTGATATCAAGCATAACCACCATGATTTTATTACACACATAAATATGATTTATTATATAAAACTTTTACTGGATTAAACATAGAAAATCGAGATTTCTTATGTCTTTGAGGATTAGAAAAAATACATAACATCTTAATTCATAGAATTCAACATTTAATTGAAAACATCTTTTACATGACCACTACATTCCCTCGTACATAGCTTTTCATGGGACAACTAGAGGACATGAATAAGAAAAGGGTGAGCTATAAAGCCCAGTAAGGGAATAAACATGAAATAGCATGAGGAATACAATACATGTTAGACAAAAGATATATCAATGGATCGTAAGAGAAACATGAACATAAATGCTTGATAAAGCAAGATAATCATAACATGGAAATGTAGAAACAACATTTAACCTGGAATTAGTATGACCCAAGTCTCATTGCACATGGATCATGAGTAATCCCTCACTGCACATGAAGCACGAGTAAACACTCTATACATTTGAATTAGTATGAGTCAACATTAATTGTAGAAGATTTATCATGATACTGTACTTTACACAATGTATTAGAGCATTATTATGGTCCACCCTTCTTAATCATTTAATTTCATGCTTAAGTGTTCCACAAGATCATAGAACATGAATTCATAAAACATCACAATTTATTCCACAATTTACGAATGTGGAATTTATATAAGAATCTCTTACATAAATATGTAAATGTTCATAAATGTGAATACCCATGATAGAGAAATGGGCATGGTATTCAATACACAATGATTTTGGCTTAGAAAATTATAGTGAAATTTTGACACCATAACGACGTGACATAAGACATCATAAAAATGTTGATAAGATAAAAAGGTTTGTCTCATCATATGTACATGAAATGGAAAGTAAGATAATTTATATAGATATGTGTCCCAACATAGGTAGTTAAATTTTGATTCATAATATGAAATAATTTCTTGAGTGTAAATGAGGGGAGAGAAATTCCTTACGGAATTTCGGCATGGTAACGTGTATATATCGAAGGCACTGATGAGAGAGAAAGGGATATCTCATAATTTAAAAATAAAGTCAAAAATATAGGGGTGGTGAAAAATCATACCCCAAAATTTATAATTGAAAATAAAAGGGCATAACACTATTCATAAACTTTAATAAAATGAGAATGGAAGGAATCCCTTACTGGGAAATGTGAACCCCAATGCTTGGGAGAGGCTTGAGAGAGTATTATTTGGTTGCTTGGGGTGTCGTGGGAGTATTCTATAGAGATGAGGAAAGAGGTTAGGAAAACTCCAAAGTTTTTTAGTGAAGAGGAAGTGGGACCTTGGGCGGGTTTATATTGGAAAGAAGTGATAATTCATTATTATTTAGGTTTGGGACATCCCACATTAGACTAAAAAAAACCACAAACCATCCCAAGGATTTTTTTCAAAGGGGATTTGAAAACAATATTTTACAATTCCGAAGGCCAAACTTATTAAAATAAAAGGGTTTCTAATGTGGAAGTGAGTCACACTCTTAAGGAAAACAATTTAAAAAGAAAAAATGTTTTTTATGTCTTTAAGTGTCCACTAAAGATTGGAAAAATAAATAAAACCAACCCAAAATAACATTATTTTAATGGTAAAACATATATAGGCCGAAAATTATGTTTATAGTATTTTATTACATCACTATTGGGTCATTATGATGTCATAAAACACATTATCTGTTTAAATGGTATTAAATTGTTTACCCAAAAATTAGACTGTCTCCTAAAATTATGAAAAAATCGCCATTTTCCAAAAATAATATTCATTTTATGAAGATAATTTTCAAAATATTTGAATTTTTACTCTTAAAATAAAAACCGATATTTATTGAAAATTCATGGGTTTTGACAAAAACAACTTTCAAACCTTAATAAAAATTACAATTTCATTCATAAAATTATACAATCATTTATATTTAATAAAAAAATAATTTAATAATAATAATATTTTGAAAATATTATTTAATTAAAAAATCCATTATTTCATCAAAATATAATTCTTAGTTTGAATATTAACTATAAATATTATTTATGCTTTAAAAACTATTTAAAAAGTAACAATAATAATAATAATGTATATTCTCTATACAAGAATAATGTACATATTCATAGTACTAGGGTCTTGTAACATAACCCCTTATAACACCCGCATAAGACCATAGGGTAATGAGCACAATGGAGACTGACTCTTGGGGTGGCTCGGATAACATTGAACGAGTGGTAATCTCTATCAACATCCACTTCTGTCATAGGTGGTTCCACTCGAGCTTAACGTATTCAAGATCGGATTGGGATTGGTCAAGAGACAATCCCAATGAAGCCACATCCTTTCCAAGCTCCAATAAATGGGCTTCGTATGGGGAAAGTCTACTGGATGTGGACATCGCTTCCTTTGTATGGGTAAATTGGATTTGTTAAAGCCTGATATTTATACTAATCATGTGATCACTGTTCTACATTTATATTATAAACGGTCACAATTAATAATGGTATTTTAATATCCAAAAACATAGAATAAAATAAGTGCATATGTTTTATATAACCATAAGAAGACATTTAAAAAGACCAATTGAAATTTTCATTAATGAATTTTTGGGTCATTATAGGGGAGCCCAATTGTCAAAAACAACAATCATCGTCAAAAATAAAATAGAATATTTGATTTCCATGTTCCTAGATCAAGAAAATTAAATCAAAATCCACAAAAACTTATTGGATTTTGACACACCAAGTATATTTTTAGTGGGATATAGAAAAAGAGTTTTCCAAACCTATAGAGAATATGAAACATTTTCATAAGGGTGTCCATAATGAAGGGAAAGTAGAGGATGTGATACTGTAAGTGGATCTAGGATATAAGGAACATGTGATATTCGTGGATGATAACCCCAATATACTAGCACTCTCTTAAGTTTTATCGGAATTACATGTTTAAATTAACATATAGAAATATTGATTTATTACACTTGAAAAGGGCTTCTCTAAGGTCATATTTTAATATTTGTGGAGATTGATGCTACCAGAGAGCCACTAAAACATAATTTAGTTATTTTCATATTGTGTAGAAGAGGTGGAACACATAAATGGTGGATTCTAATAAGGAATACACATATCCCATTTGATTATATATTCTTCTGGAATAAATCATTTTTAATGGTATTTAATCCCATGAATATTTTGGGTGGAAACGTGACACATTTAGGGAGGTTTCTATCTTATACTTTTACAAAATTGTTTTTAATTAGTTATCTTTATAAAAACAACAAAACCACTATTTTTGTTATATATTACAATTATAAGATCCTAAAATCTCTCTCGAAGCTGAAAGAAAATAATCCCCTCCCATATATAGAGGTGGAAGATAGGGAGTATCTGGAATTCCTATTTTTCACCTCCATTAAAAATATATAGTATCATTTTAAATAAATAACACACATAACCAAAAATAAATTTATAGACATATATCATATGATAGTTATTTATTTGAAGATATAAAATAGGGTTACCTACTAGAACTGTGAAAATAAATTTATTTATGAGACATATGTCTTAGAATAAATCGGTCTCCCTAATTGTGTATATTATTACAAGGTAGTTTATAAATGAGTATTATGGAATTATTCATAATGAAATTAGTAAATATAATTGATAATACTTCACATAGGTATGTTACTTTATTTTTGGGTGTGAAACATTTTATATTTTTAATAGATATGAGTATTTAACAGAGTAGTTTAGAGTTTTTATAATCATTAACCAAATTTACAAATGTAGATTGTTTATTTGTGTCCTAAAAATATATGTGAATAAATTCCATCCATAAGAGTGGAAAATAATTTATCGAGTTAATTTTACAATAATTATTTCATTCCTTGACTATTATAATTATACCGTGAGGTGTTTTTTTGTTTGGAATTAATTATTTTCGGATTAGTTAGACTCACCACAATATGTTACGTAAACAAAATTGATATCAAGTTAAAGAATTTTTGGTCCCAACTATATGATATAATTGATGTGGAGTGAGTTTCATTTATAATTGAGAAATTAGTATTTGAAATATTAGTTCAATATTTATGTATAGTCATTTAGACTAACCATGTTCACAATTCCCATAATAACATATTTTGAGAAGGATTAAATTAAAATAATGTCATTAAATAAGTAATACATTTATCCACCCTTATTCCACTATCCAATGGATATATTATTATTTATATCTCCCTCTACTTTCTTGGGATTCTTGTGGTCTCTAATAGAAATGATAGATTCCCATCTCATCTCATAGATTTTTTTCATCTCTCTTCCAATTCATCACATCCCATCGCATCCCTTTTACCACCCTTGATGATACTTTCACATCCATTCACTACATTTGGCTCCCTATTCCAACCTTATCTTCTGATTGGTTTCATTTTTTGAGGTTTTTTTATTGCTTTTATTTCATATTTTGTTCCATTTTTTCTATGTTAGTCAGATGTCCTAGTTGATTCGTGTTCACCAACAGGTTCTAATTCAATGCAGCCCCATAGTGGAATGCCATGTTATATCAAAAAGCCAATAAAATTGGGAAACATATTTCATGCTATGAATTCCAACAAATTTTATCTGTGTTTTGAGGCTTCATATTTGCGGAATATTGACATTCAAACGCTTATTTCATAGGGATATCATACCTACCATCCCACATTACCCTAGTAATAAATCTGGTCATTAATGCACACTCATGACCTAATGTTTCTTATAATAACAATGAAAATTGTTCTCATTCTTCATCCTCCTATTCCATTAGTCAGTCAAGATAGCACTATATTCAGGTAAAAAAATTTATTAGCTAATTAACACAACATATTTTATAAAAAATATGATTTTATTATCTCAATAATAAAAAATAATCCTAGATTCATCGTTCATTACACATGAATAGAGAATAGGATAGTAATTGAAGAATCTATGTAATCTAGGATGAAGAAGACTAGCATTCATTAAAAATGAGATTATTAATTGTGGCTTGTGTTTAGAAGATATAGGGATAAAAATATCAAAATCTCTATGAAAATACAATTAAGACCTAAACAAAACATGTATATATCATCTGATACTAGAGCACGGGAAAATAATGACATTATAGAGCTTGGAATTGGAATTAATGAATAAAATACCCCATAATAAATAAATAATCATCTCATGTATTTTCTAATTAACTAAGGATATGATCCATGAAATCAACGAACAATTCTTAATGAAGATTCTTATTTGAGGAAGAATAAGAACTGTAAATATGAAAAGAAACTTCAGTTTCCCCAATTTGGAGAATAATATAGGTTGGTTAATGTTTGATCATACCTTTGGAAATCCCAAATAGGGAAAGAAAATAGAGGATCATGTCATAATTTAGGGGATATGGGAAAAGTCTACACAAAATACTAATATTTCTTATCCATTTTCCTATATTTATATATTTGAATATGTGTATCCTAGTTTACTCATAATGAATACTTATTGATTAACCAATTACACATAAGTGAATCTATTATGAGTGTTTATTATATGATAATTTACAATATTTAAATAATTTTTAGATGGATTTCGGATGGATATATTATGAATATGAGAGATGTAGTGTGAGAGAAAGCTCTCAAATTTGTATATTTATTTATACAACAACTTCTAGAGATAGTTCATTTTTTGGGGGGTAATCACATTAAGAAGAATGGAATATTTTAATAGGTAACTTATAGAGTGACACTATCACACATATTTTGGAAAATCATAATCCTATGGTCCAAATAGACACATATTTGGTTCTAAAGGTGATTGTAATAGGTGAATGATAAAGAAAATTGAAGGTAAAAATAATTTATCTTACTATTTAGAATTTAGAAACCTGGTGGGGAGCTACAATTTCATTTAACATTCTTAAAGAACATCATTAACTGAGTGTCTCTTGGAAATCAGTAGTGGTTACTTGTGACTATTTCTCACCTATATGTAGGAATAGATTATTTTAGATTATTTTCATCGACCCTTGTAAATTATTTGTAACTCTAGAGAAGGTTATTCACATTTATATTAAATCTTCATTAGTATATGATCGTTTTTCCACTGATCTCTAAATACATCACATTCACTCTATTTTTTCATATTTTAATTAAAACACAAAACATAGGGTACTAGTAATCACTTCCCCTATATTTAATAACGAATCCCATTACTTACGAATTTATTCACAAATTTTGTTCAACCATCTAAGAACTTCTTTTTTATATGAAATCATAATCTTACATTTAAAATCACTTCACATCAACAATCACATATTATCACACAACCACTGTAATACAATAAATCCCCATCAATATGTATCCAAACCTCAACTAATATTCCACTAATAAAGACCTTAATATAATAACCTCAAAAAATATATCCCATCACAAATACCACACTACAATATGACCACCACAAACTAGATATCCACCATCATGAAATCTAATATAATATTCCATCACCATGTATTTGTCTACACTTATAAATATTACTAAATTTATATATAGTTAGGTTGATATGCACTCATAATTTCTAAAATTTGTTTATTATGTGTCCAACCGTAGGGACTCTACTATCTGAAACCCACATTAGTTGAATATTTATCCACCCTCAGGGACTATGATAATAGTATTAATTATTCACCCCTAGGGACTCCCCTCCTCAACTAATATCGATAACTCCATGTATTACATAACTATTATAGATCCCCATATCATCCTTTTCATATTATATATTTAATTCATTAGCATCACCATCTCACATACCCCAAACCACTATTACATAATCATTCAAAAATTCCACTTTAATATCAGATATCACCAATTGATTCAAATCCCCCTTCATCAATTTATTCTCTCACAAAGTAACCACACATACAATGATCCAAGATATTATAACCACATCACACATATATACCATGTTCCAACCATGTTCAGTTGTTATTCCTTTTTGACGGACTATAATCACACCACATGACTGAAATTACTCTTATTTCAGTCATAATCAAGAACTATAGTCTTATAATTATCTATATAGAAAAAGTGATTCATAATATTTATCTTCCATATTCACCACATAATCTCATATACCCAATGATCCCATCATTGAATAGAGATTATATAATTTATATAGATACATATCCCTAGAGAAAATATGGCATGACAATGACACTCCTCATTTCCCCACTTCTGGTAAACTGTGATTTCTAAAAAAATTATAAAAAAGGTAGCATTTCCCCATGCTATTATGGAAACCCCCTTTCTAATTTTACACCACCCATACATATGGACCGTGCATCCTCAAGAATATTTTTTTAAAACATTACAACAAGTTTCTCACCACCACTCCAAATTATCACATCTTCATGATAAACTATAAAAAATAAATAACTTAACTCATATAGATTCTCCATAAACATAACATTATTTCTAGATACCACCATATTTATAATTAATTATCACCTAATGAGAAAATTAAAAAAAATTACAGGTTCCTATGGAATATTAATGAAATGTGATGTTCAATTTATCTACCTTGATACCATGATGAATATAAATCCTTAATCCTTATATGACCACTACTAATTTGTTTTCCATAATTCATTATACATCCTCTACATCCTTTTATTCTAAATTAAACACCTCTTATAAGGATTTATCCCTTGGGAATATTTAATGGAGAGAATCTATAAAGTTTTATTGATGGGGGTAAAGGAGTCTAATAAAAATGTCCTCTATTTTCTCCCATCCATAGAAGTTCATGAATTAAATAATTTTACACTTCCACTACATCATTAATTATCTATTTCTAATCTCCCAAGAATTCAATATTAATTAGCTAACTGAAAATTCAATAATTATTAATGAGATATTTGACCTTATTCCTCTAAAATTATACATCAACACTGCCACATATAAAGTTGAATCTATTTACATTATTTTATTTTAGAAAATATAACATTTTAAAAAAAATAGTTAAAAATATAATTATGTACATAAATTCCACCAACACTCTTAATTAACCTAAAAATCTTACCACCTTAAAAACACTGAATTATCACCCATGAGTAAACAACACATCTTAAATATAATGGTGTACAGAAAATGGCCTTTTTAAGAACTGTAATATTTACATTTTACAATTCTTATCTCAAAGTATTTAAAAAAATTATGAAATAAAAATTTTAAATTTCTAAGTCTCTACATTAAGAAATTCTTTCCAAAAAATTGCATAAAAATAATGTAAGAATAATAATAAAATTGGAAAACTACTCGATAAACATTTTTAATTAATAATTATAATAAAAAAACAAAACAAGGAACAACTAAAAAATTTGCATGTTGATCATACATTAGTTATTCTCTTTCAGATGTCATTTAATCTACCCTACTATACATCAAAAGAACTCACACTATGGTAATAAATCATATATAAAGAATGTTCTCTTTATTATACTAAATTAGGACCCCATATTTCACTGAATTAATATACTATTTCATATCCACATTTCTTAAGTAAATCATAACTGAAGGACCCTAAATATAATTTCATATCCCAGCCACATGGATCACACCAAGAACCCATTCCAATTATGAGGGTAGTTATAATAGATAGGTACCTATCAAACATACTTTAATACCTCCACAAGCCTAATTAACCTAATAGAAAAACTTTTCCCATTTCAAAACCTCCAATATCAATGTTGAGTTAAAATTAATAAGAAAAAATGATATACATTGAAAAACAAGAATAATATCATTATTCTATTGATATATTATTTTTTTATACATTAAAAATTCATCATTAGATCCCAAATAAATATCACATGTTCTTTTATATCTTCTACTATTTCTGTTCCAACTATAATGAGCTCACAAACCATAGCCATCATAGTTTCAAATCACATGGTATATCATAAAAATCCTCATATTGTTACATAGAAATATTGGAATCATAACAATTTTTATATAAACATTCCTACAATGATAAATGATCTTACAATGATCCTTAAAATTTTAAAATATATTCCCCCACAATATATTCAAACACCAAATTCATCCAATTACATTCCTCATAATTATGTGGATAAAATATGGTATCCATGCATAACTAAATACTAAAATCATTCCAAAATCCCATCAACTCGAATGATATAAAAAAATAATGATAGAATACTATTATCTTCTGGACATTAAAAACTTCACCACCTATATCACATAATTATTTCTAAAAATATATATATAGTTTTATTTTATTATTTTTCAGAAATTTGATTACATTGTCAATCGATACATGATATAATAAAATATCATTTTATCTTTTCAAATTATGAGGAAATACCAAAACTAAATCTATTATTATTCCCTCCAATTTTATAGGGGAGTCAACAAGAATTGTAAGACACCCATTATAACTTTATGTTCATGATTAAATAGTTAGAACCATGAAACCTATAAAAAATCGATCCCCTATATTTTTTATCTCAATCAATAATAGTAACCTCTTTAAAGAGTGATAACTCATTGCTAAACTTCTATGCACTTGCAATGATAATCTATGGAAAATATATAGAAAAAAAATACATATACATTGAGGAACAAATAAAATCCCTTTTGAAGACACACAGTATTACTCATCCCCATCCCATCCACTAAAATAATCACAATTTATAATTTTTTATCTCCTCGCCTTCAAATCATTGAATAAATTTTCCATATACTCTGAGTAATAATTAAAATCCCTTGGAAACACACCCAATATTCCTCATCCTCAACCCATCCACTAAAAAAAATACAAATTCGTGATTAATTTTCTCCTCACCTTAACTTCATAGGACCCCCATAGAGACATTTGTACTAACTAAATCAACTCATATTTCAATATCTTCTGATAAATACATACTCCTTCACTGATCTCACTATAGAAAATATATTAAGATTACAAAATATATATCACGTTTTATTTCCCCTTATATAATAATCATATTCACTATCACACTTTTGAATCAATGTGTTACCCAATTACATCTACCCAACTCATATCATTCTCTATTTCAACATAGATCATTGATAGAAAATAAAATATAAAATTCACCTCACATTTCTTGAATTGATACTTCGAAAATTCCCATACAGCTAATGTACCTTGAGAAAATCCCGCTCGATATTGAGAGGCTTAGATTGATATTCCTCCATTTTCATGTAATCTAAAATAACAATCATGAATAAATCCCCAAAATAACTGAGATAAGTACAAAAAACCCAATTCATAAGCCCTATAAATATTGTTGGTTCACTTTTAACTTCAAATTACATTACCACAAACACAAAATGATCCTCAAAACACATGAAATAATTTATAGGTATTTCTTTATGATTATACCTCCTCTCGTGACATCTAGATAAAAAATAGATATTATAAAAATAACTTTGATTTTTCAATTGATGAAATAAATCAACTATACTTTTATGATCACATTGATTCTTCAGTTTATCTGGATTCAATCATTTTAATTATGTATACAATGACATTAGATCATCTATATTAAAAAATAACACAAAATAATCCAATGGAAACACATTATGACAAATAAATACTCACTATTGTAACTCATCAATCTGAATCAAAAACTCCTATAGATTTACAAGATAAATATTATAATACTCTATAATGAATAAATTTTATGATATACAACAATTATTGATTCAATTTCCCTAATAAATGTAAATATGTATCCTTCTCTACAAATACATCATCATAATCACTCATTACATGAGAAACCATCTCTAACTCTTCATAGAATGTAAAATTCAACAATCATGCAATATATGATTTAATACTCTATATATCAATTTTCCTCTTCAAAATAGTAATATCATTCTCTAATAAACACCAAACGATCTCTATCCACACTAGTGAAAATCACCCTTCATTGATAAAAACTAATAAATTATCATAAAGAGTAAAAACAAAATCCCCTGGAATTCACCATATATTTATATCCATAACAATACCTGGTTAAAGTAGAATTGACCTCCCATATAGTGAGCATACAAATATATACCCTATCCAACCTCAACATACCTCTTAAAGGAGAGTAGAACTCAAATTGAAATTAAATCATTTATTTATTAATCTATAACCCAAATATAGGGGTAATAAAAAATAAACATAACTCAAAAAAAATAATGAGTAAAGTGAGAAGTGAATGAAAATTATTCCTCAAATTGCCAATAGTTCCACCAGTTTTTGTACATCTATAGCCTAAATCTTTTGTATAATAACTCCACCTCATTTTTATCCCCACTATTTCCCACTTTCTTCTATGTAGTGAGTTCTTTTCTATGATACTTTACATTTTCCTCTTCAAGAGTCGCCATATGATAATGTTCATAATATTTTTCTATCTAATTTTTTATTCTTGAAATTACAATTGAGGAGGCTGATGAAACTATTAGGGTGTTCTAGAAATGTTTACATGTTGTTCATGTATCAAATGGCCACCATAAAAGCATGTTAATATTCCTTACACTTGAATATTACACCATAAAAGAAATATTTAACCCTTAGTACCACTTTATTGATTTTTACTATCCAAAAAAGAGAATTGTGATTGTGAAATCTATATAACTCATGGACAATCCTAAATATGAATTTACTCAAAAATTTGGAACATCCACATATAACTCCACTTTAATAAAGACATAAAAATAAATTTAATAGAAATTATTTAATTATGGTTTCAAAGTTATCCAATATTATAGACTTTGAAAATATCTCCAAATAATAAAGGGAAATGGTCTCAAACTATATTTGGAAATTGATCCTCCAATATCACTAAAAATACTAATCGCTCAGCATCTCAATAGTCATTAAATTGAGATAATAATGCATGGAATCAATAATTCACACACTAACATATCAAATAGATAAAATAACCTACAGTATCACTAATAAGTACTACTATCACTCATGCTTAATAGTCATTGATTAAACCTATATCATGAAAAACTATTGAATTTGAACTCCTTTAATCATAACATGTCACGATAATACTGCATAGAATTCACCAACAATGTATCATACATTTCATCAAACAAAATAAAAATTACCTCAATTCTCATATCATATAGGGATTTGGTAAAATATTATATGATCCTATGTCATCTAATTCATAATCATATGAATTGAAATAAAACCTCCATACATCACCATACATACTTAGTCCAATGTTATATATATATATATATATATAATATCTTACCACATGTATACTTTATTCACCACCACATGGTCCATCACTCCAACCACAACAAAGTAAATAATTATAAACTAAAAATAAATGATGTATAAATCAACACATATCCATATACACTACATTAATTATACCATTACCTATGAATTGTTTCTATGTCAGTGAAAAATATATGGTCTAAATCATAGGATCATATTGAGTAATACAATGTCCCTAAAACCCATTAAATATCTATCTATGTATAATCTAAAAGACAACCTAAAAAAAATCACTCTAATACTATATTATCATGATCATACCTCTCTAGGACTCCACATAAGCTAGGAATAATTTTGATTGTGAAATATACTGTTTAACTTCAAAAATCATTGGGTAAACAATTTATAACAAGGGAATCTCATCATATATCGATATAAGTAATTGTCATTTTCAGATGAAAAATCTATATCACCATGAATAAAAAAAATACATCATCATACCATAATCAATGAATAATTTATATCAATTCGTGTCATATAATACAAATTCAATACACATTTGGAAATATAAAAAAATATATCATCTCTTTTATACCTAATGTAAGGTATAATGTAAATATATGTATATAACAACTCTATTATGTCCAAAGATATGGTCAATGGACACCGCCACCTACTTTATTCAGTTAATCTTAAAACAATATTCATAAAACATGGGTGTGTATATTGATATACTCAATTTGTTTCTCCTAAAAACTCTATTGTAGCATTTGAATTAATTATACTAATTCATCCATATATAGAATAATTAAAAAAACATTTCCATTTTTTACAACATAATAATCTCACTTTTTAAACCACAAAACATTCTTTAAAACACATTATCAAAGGGAAAACTCTTTTGAAATAACCATAACCAATATACAAATAAGAACAATGTATTTACCCACAATCAAGGACTTGAATATACTCGAGTATATGTACAACCATATGGACCTCAAAATAATATCACACTATTAATTATAAATCTTACCATAGTGAAAACACTATAGTATCATCATTAACAAGTAGCTATCAAACCCTAGGGATCTTAGGGAATATTCACATAGTTTTGTTTGAATGTTTACACCTACAAGTAGTTTAACTCATTTTTTGGGTGTTTGTCATCAAGGGATCTCACCAAAACAACCGACATCGAGTGGGTGTTTGTACACCACTAAACACTCTATTTTATCTTTTGGTTTCTAATCTCTTAGAATCTACACTTTGTAACCTATATCGTCACAACCATATATCATGTATCCATTTTGACTAGCCATATCATTTAATCCATAGTCACTATCAAATTATTTATCATCATCCTCACCATGCATCTGAAATTACTGCTACATAACTAATTACGAAATCCTCATATAATTAAAATATCATCAATGGATTTAAACCCCCATTATCCATGTATTCTCTCACTTAAGAACCATACATACTAATATCATATAGATTATAGCCCCATCACATATATATAAATCACTTCGAAAATATTTATAAAAATGTATATTATATGTAGTTTAATTGAACCACATAAATAAAATTACAAATATTTAGGGAAAAAACAAGTTCCAACACCTCTTTATTTTCCATATAGTATAATAGAATTATTGCACATAGTCAACTTATTCACAAAACCCTTATAATTATATAATTATCTAATAATATAAGATGTATTAATAATTCCATACTTCTTCATATCCCCCATGTTGATATGATATTGAACCTTTTCACCTTATTCCCCTTTTTTAATAAGAATTTTTTATTGAAAACTTTTTGAAACTGGTATGGCCCCAGCCAATTTTGGACAACCACAAGACGATTTGTAAAAACCATCACATGGGTAAAATTTAATTAATATGAATTTTTTATATTATTTTATCAGTGAAACACAACCACACTAAATGGGTAAACCTGAATATATATTGTCGAATAACCATAAACTTTTATATTATGGATTTAACACTCAATTTTATTTATTATTAGATTAAAATTATCACTAAAACTCTATAAAATATCCTTATATCATTCGTAATAAAATTAACTACAATTTTATCATAATAAAAAGTATATTTTTTTAAACTTTCATAAATATTTCTAAAAATATTTGACATACAATAAAACATCAAAATTAATCTACTTCAATTTACAAAAATACAAATTATATTTTCATAAAAATATATTCTTTCATCTCTTTATAATCATAATCACCACCATTACCAATTCCTTGCAGTATTTAACTATATAAAATCATTTTAATTTCAGTTATTTTTATTAAAATTACCACATCTCAATTACACCATTATGAATTTTTTTCATATTTCCTCACACATAGCTTATATTCTCTATAATAGACCCAATTATATAATATAATGAATTATTCACCCATTATTAAAATTCAAAATCATGGTAAAATAAAAATTAATATAAATAGATAATTATTTCATTTCACCTACCTATATTCTATAATGAAAATAGATCATTATTTCTCTAATTATCACCAATATTCATTCATTTAAACTATATTCTTCATCCAAATATTCCTTTTATTATCAACTACTCACTAATACCTAGTTTATCTCCCATGAGAATAAATAATAAAGAGAATATAAGAAATTCACATTATGGTGAGTAATGCCTCTATTCAATCTAGTCCTCTATTTTTTCATATAAATTAAATTCATAAATGTTCCTAAATTTACACCTTTGACTCCATTTTTATTCTTTATTAGTTCTATAATTAAATTCCCACCATTTATACCTTATAAATTTATTGATTATTCATTTCATAAATATAAAAAAAAAATTCCCTTATTCCACTAATATTTCACATCATCGCCACCACATATAATATCTCAAAAAATTACTTTATTTAAAATATCAAATAAATTCCCATTATATTATTTAATTAAATAAATAAATAGTAATTAAAATTATCAAAAACCTACAGTCGATGAATAAATACAACCACCTGTCAAAATTAAAAAATTATCACTATTAGTGAAATCATCACTTTATTAATCAAATGGTGATATGAAATTTCATTCCAAAAACAAATAAATTTAAATTTTACCCATATGAGAAAATATTTAAATATCATGAACTCTAGAGTTCAAATTTTTTACACTCTACACGACATGTGAAGGGATATAATGATTGGAATAAAACCATCATTTTTTTAGGTAAGTATTAATCTACTAGACTACTATGAAATTATTCCCAAACTCCCTGTATCCATAGATCAATAGTCAAAAGAGTCCTTGATTAAAATAAATTCCTTATACATAATATTTATAAATACCAATCAACCATTATTATTTAATTCATATCCAAGAAACTTTTATCCTCTATTTAGCTAAAAAATATTTTTCTCTAACATTGCATGAAACTATTTGTATGTATCGAAATGATATTTATAAAATAAATAAAATTAAAAAATATACACATTTAAAATATAAACATGTAATGTTCATATATATTGAACAAGTTCGGAAAAAATATATCTACAATTATATCAATTATTAAGATATGAAATATTAATTTATGAACATTTCAAAAATAATGTAATTATAGATATTTTATAATCTAAAATATTTTTATGGAAATTTAATATCATATAAATATATACATTTCCAAAATATGAACTCATCATATTTAATCATTTTTATGGAAATAAAATAAACTATTTCATATTAAAATATATTACTCCCTAGGAAATATAAAACCATTATATATTAAAACAAAATAACATTTCATATTAATAATGTAAATAATTTATATCATTTTAATATCATACAAATTTTATTTCATTAATCCTTGGATCACATCAACCATTTTCATAATTTGATTTAAATTATATTATATTATATGATACTAAATTTAAAAAATTAATTTTATAATTTATTAAAATTTTATAGAAATAATATAAAATTATTTATATTTATATTTATTAAATATTTTAAAAATATTTTTTAAATTAATAATCCATGTAAATTAGAGTTCATAAACATATATTCCATTTAAAAAAATTATTTTTTTATATTTTACATGCCCATTTAAATTCATCACAATTCTATAAAACATGCATTGATGAGGGTTTTTATGATAATTTAGAAACTATAGTCATTCATAATAAATCATTAAAATATTTCAAGTTTATTTATTAAAAATGAAGAAACTCTCCATTTATTAAAAAAATAACATGTTCACCAAAATAACATTTTCTTATCAAGAAACCATTTTTCGATGATCCTTCAAAAGATCAATATTGTGATTTTGAAAAACATTCTATTTTTATATGGAAATATTATTCCCATAAAAATCTTGGACATTTTATTAAATCCTTGATATAATGAATAAATTTTTATGATCATCTATTTTTTTGGAACATTTCCCACATCCAATTTTTCTAAATCCATTGTTCAATTTTATATATTTTATAAATAATGATTATTTTTCTTAAAAACAAGTCATGGTTTTGAAAACCAACATATACGAAAACTAATTATTAACAATTACGTCAGGGTCTATGAAAACATATTTTTGATGTCTATATTTAAAATAAATCTATTGGCCAAATTAAATAGATTTTGGTCACACACCATTTTTTGTTTTAAATGGATCATAACTAGTTTAAACATTGAAAAATTGAACCAATTAAAAACTCTCCCACAGGTTCCAACCTTTTATATGAAGATCATATAATTTAAAATAAAACATATATTTTATTTTTTGATCAATATCTATTTAATATATTCAATATGATTAAAATGGAAATATATTAAAGACAATATAATGACTACTTACTCCTAGGATAGTCATGTGATTGTATGATCCACCTAAGCCATAGGTATGATTTAGAATTTATCCCTGGCTGACTAGAACTTTGGTGTCGAATGATAATAGGGACTGAGATTTGTAAAATGAGAATATCTATTTTGAATAAATCACTCATTTCCTTAATAGTTCCACATTCTACAAAGTATTGAACAATATTATATATTCTTAAAAGAAAACTTCATAGACTCCCTGTCACCCCCCCCCCACACACACACACATTGATGTATGAAATTCATTTTGTATTTAGCCAATTCAAGTCATTTTATAAACTTGTAGAAATAGAGAGTGAGTTTCAGTGGCTTTGGATTAGATAATAAAAATAAAGGAGTGTGGTGAAATTCATACCAATAAGAATAATACCACAAAAACATGATGGGAAGACATTGTGCATCCAGTGTATCTGGAATTTGTGTCTTTCCCCATCACGGGGGGTTTAGTGGAATTCACTATGACCTCAATGGAATTCACTGAGACCTTAGTGGACCACTGACATTCTAGTTGTGGTCCACTAGACTCCCAATGGGAACCTAAACACCCAATCGTAATAACCCTAAATAAAATAAAAAAGATATAGTTGTGACCTTACTATATTGGAAAAAAATAGATAACATCCCAAAGGATCAAATATTTTAACTACCTAGGGATACTATATACATACATTATTCTCATAATTCGTTGGAAAAATAAAGATTATATTCTGAACATAATAAAAACATAATTATTTCCATTATTTCATCTTCCAAATCAATCAATTATCACTTCTAGGTATCACTTGGAAATAAAAAATAATAAAATTTACCTCTAATTCTATGTAATGAATATGGTAAAGTGGAAACTATCAAAGAATAAATAAGGTCTGAATAATATGGTTAAGATAAGAAATGTTGAATTGAACCATATAACTAATATCATTAATGGGTAATATATCTTAGTATGAAATAGTAACATAAATATTAACATTGATATCAATAATTAGTTATGTAATTATATATTGTATAATTTTGACATAGAAATTAATATCTCAAGGTCTGATGCCAATACATCATACAAAAGTTGGTATGGAATATTCAAAATACCCAGGAGAGTTTTTCTCATGAGAAATACCAATTCATCAAGGGATTATTGAGTAATATTCACACAAATTCACTTACTAAGTCTAATGTATTCATTATATGAAATAAATGAATAAAAATACATTATAAAATCAACATAAGGATTCATATTTAAAAACTTGAAAAAGTATTGTACATATTTTCATATGTAATTAAATAAAAGAACATTACAATAATACATATAGGTAAAAAGAGTTTAGTATCATTATCTTATATCCCCAATTAATCAAAATAATACTTAAAGTTTGAATACATAAAATAACAATTATTTATACGATGATATTTGAATTTCACTTTCAAAAAATGAATAAATATCATTTCCTTTTGAAAACATATTAAACTTAAACTAATATCAAAAATAAAAATAATTTTATTTTATATGAAAAAAATTAAAATATATCTACTAATATTGGAAAACAAATTGTGATGGTAGGAAAAGGATATCATATAGTAAAAATTAAAAACATTATTTTTCCACTATAATAAAAAAAAAATTGGATTATTTTAAAAATGACAAGAAGAATCAATTATTAAAAATTTAAATAAAGAAAAAAATAATATAAAAAATCCTTTATCAAAAAAGTATAGTTGTATAATATCTTCCATATTTAAAATTAATAGCATTTACTTGTAGGAATAATATTCTCTCTCTGAGGGAGTGAATAAGGTCAGTTTTTCATAAAAACATTCATCCAGAACATTAAGTACCCATGTGGAGGTAAATAGAACAAATAATTAAACACCATGTAAATAACTAGAGGATAACTACTTTTATGGTTTATAATGAATGATGTCCATATACTTCTCCTAATGAAATTATAAAAATACAAAAAATCCCATATAACAAATATATTGTAAAATAATACATTATATAAGACTTAAGCTTGGTAAAAATGATCTTATATTCTATATAATAAATTTATAAATATTAAGGATATATATATGAATCCTATTTGGATTAAATATACAATAATCTATTAGTTAATAATTTTTTCCCATTTATGAAAAAAAATTGATAAAATTAATATTTATGTTTTAACTGTTCTATGTGACATATAATTTCTATTTGGATAGATTCAAACCTTGAAACATGGTTGTGATTTCATAATATATATAGTCAAAAATAATTAATAATCATTATTTTTATTCATTTATACTAATTTTAGTAACATCCATTAAAAATGTTAAAGAAATTTTTAATACAATGGTTCATGGAGAAAGTAGTTTGTATGTCCATATGAATGGTGCTTTCAGTTTTCAAATATATTAAAATTAAATAAATTAGATAATATTTCACATTTATATAATAATAAATATATTATTAATGTAATATTTTTTTCATTATTTCAATCCTTATAATAATCCAGGTGATGAGTTAACAAAAAATGAATCAAATCCCTTGGTAGAGGTGGTAGTCCCCACGTACACATGATTGACATTATCATTTTCCAATGGATGAAAGCGTAAGAACATAAATGACCTAATATATTTATAGAATAATTATTATATCATAAATATCATATATATTCATTTTATACATCATTTTAACCATCCATTATAGGGGTTATGAAAATTGAAACACATCACTTCGTGGTGGTATTAGTCCATACAAATGAAAATGTGATGTCATAATTTCTCATATGATGTAAACAAAGATAAACATGTGTTCTAACATAAAAAATAGTTTATTTCAGATACATATATTACTATCTAAAAATTTCATTATAGGTTTGATGGCGTAGGAAGATGAAATAAACACAAAACAAATCAGTTAATAATTATACATATTCATTGGAAAACCACATTTGTCTAACACCTTAAGTATTTATTGGTTGGTATTTATTTGAAACTAGTACCTCAATGAAATGGTTATGGGAGTTTAATATTTAATTTTTTTTATATGTAATAAAGAGATCATTTATTTGGAATAAGTGAGTATATGATGCCCCTTTTATATGTGAGGGGTGGAAAAAATGTAATTATTCATTTATTTTAAATATTATTAGAGTTTTACTAATGGAAAAGAAGAACCAAAAATAAAAAGTAGAAGACAGTTTTATAAGGTATTAATTAAAATTGTCAAAAAATTACTATTATTATATTTTGTGACCTTATCAAAATTTATTGGATATAATTAACTTGTTTTCCCCCTTAAAATTGTGACAACATTTCTATAAAAGTTAGTATTTGTAATGGCTAAAAATTTAATTAAAATAATTACTAAATTTTAAAATCAATATTGGAAAAAATAAATGGGATTTCCAAAATTAAATTTATGTAAATGGAATAAATTAAATTTAATATAACTACGTAAAAACAGTGAAAGTATTTTTTTTATAAAGATATTATTTTAAGTATAAAAATGAACTTATAACAAAATGAAATATAGTCTAGATTAAAATGGAAATAATTATATTATTTTTATTAAAATATATATTATGTTACATTTAAAAAAAATTATGATGTAACTTTTAAATTTCTTAATTTGTATAAAATACATATCAATTTTATAAGAAACGATATTTTTTTCAATATCCATCCATAATCAACTATTTTTAAAGAATAATACCAATAACATACCCTCAAATAATATTAATGTTTTGATAAAAACCCAATTTAATTTCAAAAAAAATTATTAAATTTATAAATTTAACAATTAAATGAATTATAATAATACAAGAAAAAAAAAGTTTTACAAATAAAAACTACTTCTTATGTTACATATGATTAAATTTATACATGTAATTATCTATTATTTATTATATGATTAATAACAATTTATTTTTATAAAACAAATAAATTTTATGAAATTATTTTTATAATTATGTGTACTTTATCTTGTAATTATATAATTTATAAAATGGTTCTAATGTAACATATTTTATAGGTTAGGAGAAAAATTATATCAATGATCATTTAACATTAAAAAATTGCATTATAAAAACTCTATAACCGTTTTTTCAATATACCAATCTATACATAACAAGAATCACATTCTAAAATATTTCATTTCTCATTTTGTTATTTTATTATAAAGCATATTACTTCATGTTTTAAAAATATATTTTTCAAATGATTACATATGAATATTAAATATGATAAATACAACATATAATTTAAATGAGATATAGTGAAATTAAAAAATCATGATAAAGTATATTTGTTAATTAAAAATGATATTTTACCATTGTTCATGTGTTTCACCTACAATGTAATATGGAAACACATTCAATATGTGAAAAACATTTACTTTGAGAACTTTTATCCAACCATTTAATCATTCGATTATAATGACTTAACTATTATGATTATTTGAAAATAAAAGTAAATAGTTAATATATTTATCAAATAAAAAAATATATTTAAAATATAATTTAAATATTTTAAATTTGTATACTGAATTTATTGAATATATGAAGAAGATTACATGAGGTCTAGAGTTTTTCATTGCATCCTTATTTCCCTATGTTTGGGGTCTGAGATGCATCGCCTTTATAAACATAACAGGATGTCTCTCAAACTATGAATTTCGTTTTTTCAATAAAAACTTTTAGAAAATAAATCCCTTTATACTTGATAAGTATATAATATATAAAATTAGGTGAAAAATAAATGTATAAATTTTTATTATTATTAAAATTAAATAATTTCACTTAAAATTTTCATTTATAAATTATGAAATAAAATGTAGAAGAAATATACATTAGAAATTAATGATATAAAATTCAACCACTTAACATAGATAGAATCTTCAAAATCCCAGTTATATTAATTTATTGAACCACTATGATCCATTCCTTTTCTGAAATATGGTGTTTGAGGTGTTCTGGAAGGTCAAGGTGACTTATCCCCAACACTTTTCATAAGTTCATAACTGTTTCGTGAAACGGTGTCCCAAAACGGTGTCACTTATTTTTCAAAATTTCAAAACTGTTTTATGAAATGGTGTCAAAAAACTGTGTCACTTACATTTCCAAATTTTCAAACTGTTTCATGAAATGGTGTCACAAAATGGTGTCACTTACTTTTCCAAACTTCCAAACTACTTCTTGAAATGAGGACACAGAACAGTGCCACTTACTTCGCCAAATTTCCAAACTATTTCATGAAACGATATCACGAAATGGTGTCACTTGCATTTCCAAATTTCCAAACTATTTCATGTAATGGTGTCACAAAATGGTGTCTCATACTTTTCCAAATTTCCAAATAGTTTCATGAAATAGGGTCACTTAAATGGTGTCATATAAACAGTGTCAATGAAATGGTGTCTCAAAAACTATGTCATAGAAATAGTGGCATAAAAACGGTGTCATAGAAACATTGTTACAAAAAAGGTTTCATAAAATGGTTTCATAGAAACAATTTCATTTAAATAGGTTCATAGAAATAGTGTCGTAAAAACTATCTCATGAACAGTGTTTGCAGAACTATTTCATATTTCCTTTCCCAAATTTAAATATGTTTCCAACTTCGCTGATTTGTTATTTTCTTTAAAGAAAAATGCATTAAATTAATTATTTTAATAGATTCAAGGATAATTCAAATCTCATATATCCTATATTAATTTTCCTAAGGTTAATTATTTCATTAATTTGTCAAACTACATGGTTTAATGTGATTGACTTTTAATAGAATATCCAAAGTATCTTAAACTGGTGCTCCATTAAATCTTCTAAAGGGATGAGATATCTTCCACACCTGTTCTTAATTATAGTTTCTTAGTACAGGATGCTCGATCCTTTCCATCCTTCTAGTAGGAGACGTTTGATCAACCATTTCTCCTTGGATTGTTTCCCCGAGATGTTCTTTCTACTACAAGTTCACCCATTTTTTTGGTTTAACCAATAAGTATCGATCAATATTCAATATAAGGTATGATCTATCATCATTCTTATAGGTTCTTATCCTTCAGTTTCTCATTGGACTATTATGGAATGATATCTACATGTTCCTAATGGAGTTTTCTTGGTTGTGGGCTGTTTTGGTGGTGTCTCTACATACTCAGGTGGAAGTAGTCCTCCAGAAGAGTTGATCGTGATCTGTTTTTTTGGACTGTTCTCATGCCTAGAGAATAAAAAACCTTTTGAGGTAGGGAATTCAGGGTCTCTCTTTCCTCTAACATGAAACTATAGAGTTATAATGTTATTTCCAAATAGATCACAATGAAATTTATATAATAAATATTTGAACCGGATAAATAAATATTAATCGATCTTTTGTTATTTCCAATTATTTTTATAGATAATGTGATATCTATGATTTTCTTGTTAACATGTCATTATTTTTGATATTTTTAAAAAATGTAAAGTCTTATTAATTAATAATTATTTGGTGTAAAGATAAAGAGGCATGTAAATGAATCTGGTTGTTGTTGTTGTAATTTTTTGTTAACCAAATTGATGTAGTAACTTGGTTTAGTTATTCGTGATAGCTATGATTTCACTATAATTAGGTTTCCCGTAGTTGGAAAATACTAATAATGAATTGTTTAATTCTAAAAGGATTAAATAACTGATTGTTTGATAAAAGATAATTCCCAGTTGGGTTCTGAGTTACCCTCTTTCTTTTAAAGGCCAAAGAGCCTTAAGCATGGAGCTCTGAGAGCTCATTTCTTGTGAAGGAATAATTCCATATTTAGTGCCAAGAGCCTAGTTTTCTGGTTGTTTCTGGCTTCTTGTGATGTGATGTGAGACTATATGGCTACTATGATATGTGGGGGTAGGAAAACCCATTGGTTGTGGTAGAAGTTGATGCTTAGAGTGGCGAGGTGCATCATTTTATGAATATGGGTTTCAAGGAGGACACCAGAGATGTTGAAATGGGTGGTATGTCAATGATAAGATGCATGTTGAATCATTTTGTTTTTTTATCATCTTTTCATTCCCCACTACTCAAGGAAGAAAGTTTTTCTACCGTCTTTCTAAATAGATGCAAAGACACAAGGGTTATGCCATGTGATTTCTGTGTTTAGATTCTCAAGGGAGGATGGGTCTACACTCCTGGTATAGGTGGAAAAGACTTGAATGGTAGTTCAGCTACTCACCTTTTCGATCCTCCTTGTGTTTGGTTGCTTATAATTTTTTCATCAATGCCTAGTAATATGGGGATGTAATAATGCTGTTAATAAATGATTTAATAAATGATGTTAACCCATGTTGTTGGAGTTTACTGGGATGCAATGCTAAGGTTTATATTTAAAGGAATGGTGGACTTTTGGTGTGATGGTAATGAAATATAATGTGGAATTTTTAATGGTAAATTAATTTTTAATGAATAAATTAATGTAAATTAAAACTGATATAAAGGGAATGATGTAATGTAATGTAGCTCTTTAAATGGTTATGTGCATATAGGATAACTATTCTTAGTAGTGGTAGTTGGGAGATCGAGACACATTAGTTTAAAATGAAACTAATAATAGGTTATGGCCATAGAATGGTTGTGGGATATATTATATTCTAAATTTTTTGTGTTTCTATACCCTAATCCACCCTATTTGTTAGGGAATCTAACACCCTAGGGATTCTGAACCATGGGGGTATTTTTCCCCACATTCTAGTGGGAGGATGGATAACTGACTACCCCCTTTGGCCTTGCTCTCTTATCTTGGTAGTTATTAGTACTGGTAGGAAAAACTGTTAGTTTCCCCATATTTTTGTGTAGAGGTCTATAATGGCATGTGGTTACTCACACAAATATATTCTGGGTATAGTTTTCTTTGGACTACTATAGCTATAACATGTGTAGACTGTGATGGCTTGAGAATCCTTACTCGGTTTATGGGATATAATTAATTGAGGTTTAATTCCCAAAGTATAATACACGTTATACGAGCTATGGTGGCTCCCAGATACTACATGGGTACCTTGTCTATGTGGACGTGTGGTTGTGCTTCATGAGGTCCATGTTATGGTGCTTTGTCCAGGTTCCTGTGGGCATGCCATTCTTGAGAGAGACACATAGCACGTGCGTAGTTTGAGAAAAAAGGAAAACCACTGGGGAATTAGTATTGGGTTACACTTGATAAAATTTCTTAAAATATACACTATTGTATGCAATACTTGGTGAGAGTATCCATGGTGAGGTTGGGAACATAGTGTACCTATTTAGGTGATGAGTCGGTTTTACTTGTTCTTCACTATTCTTTAGAATGCTTTCATTACATTTTCACAAGAGGATATGGGGATGATCCTACTAAGTATACTATTATAATCACCCTAAATATATATAATCTATTTTTTTAGGTAACTTGAAGCTAGTTAAAGATCAGGCAGGTTACTACTAGCTTGGGGTTCCAAGAAAGGTTCAAGCTTCACAATTGTTGTCGTTTTTTACGTTCTTTTGGTACTTGTTGTTTTCCATTTCTGTTGTAGTAGTTATTGCATGACATTATATTTGTGTACTTATAATTTATTTTATATTGCAGTCTGAGTTGGAGTGGTTTGGTGTCTACCTTATCTTTCTCTTCTGCATGTCTTCTATTTACGAGTAGTGCCTCTCATTTGTGCATTGGTTATACCATCGGTGCTAGTATCCAACCCATCTACACTTGAAGGAAGGACTTGTGGGTCACTATATCCCTTCTCTAATTGTGCGACTAAGATGGTTACACCATGTGGGGAGGTGGTTTTGAAAGTGTGGGATTAGATGTCTAGTAGAGGGATAGGATGGAGTTTGGTGTTAAGAACAGGTGAGGTTGCATGGGTTGGTAGGTAAATGTTTTCCTTTAAGTTTAGAAATTGATGTAAACACTGGATATTGGAAGATATATAGGATTTTAGGACCCCATGTGATCTAATTAACAAACCATTATTTTTACAGTGTCTACAAAATGAGGTGATATTGCACATAGGTTAGAGACCTAGGAAAAGATCATGAATCATTGTTCTTTGTGCCTATGTTCTAAGGTGTAGACTTTAGGATAGGTTAAACTAAAATGAATAATATAAATAGAATTAATTAATTAATGTTGATTCTTCCATATTCTAGTTTTAATATCTCTAAATGTTTGTTTTTTTGTAGGTATGGCTCCTGGTCGACGTCCTCGTTAGGATTTCATAGAATATGTCAAGCTGGTTGTGCTAGCCGATCGTCATTGGGTAGAGGTTGTAGATGAAGAAACATGGAGAAGGACACTCCTAGAGTTTCAATGCCAGTGTTTGCAGAAGTATGAGGGCACTATTTCAGATGTATTCATAGAAGATTGGATGGTGGATTTTTGAATATACTACAGATCGATCAATTCTCATAAGGAGAACTAGGTGTCTTTTGTTGTGATGATGTTACATGGGGAAGAGAGGAAGTGTTGGTTCATATTCCTTGGGGATCACGAGTATTTGGTGATCTCATGAAAGGATTTCTGAGACAAGTTCAGATTTGAGTTTGTTTCTTTGACCGAGGAGGATTCCAATCACCAATATATGTTTAACCTTTGACAAGGGAGGTCCAGTGTGTGAGACTTTGGAATCCATTTTTGGAACCTTTTACGATATTCTTCAGAAATATTTCCTGATGAGGAGGCCAGTGTGACACATTTAGAGGAGGCTTTGCATCTAGATATCCAGTGCCAGGTCACCCAATTTATGATGAAGACATATCTTGGGGTGTTGGTGAGGGAAGAGGCCATTGATAGGATGTTAGTTAAAACGAGATATTATTGAGAGGGGAGACTTCACGATTCCTCACAGAGCAGATCTGTTTTCCTGGTTTCCTAGTATTCAGGGAAAAAGATATTCTACTTTGTTGGGCGTAGGTCCCAAATCTCTACATCTCGTTTCTTTATGGGTGGAGGATCTTAGTAATATGACACTAGATCATGTTGTTGTTTTTATGGTGGATGATGAGGTCACTAGCATAGAGAGTTCCCTACCATTTAGTGTGGTTAGCATAAACTTGGTGTTCCGCTACAGGTTCGTCTATTGAGGTAGTTTTATCTGAGGTAGCAGCAAAAGTTTAAAAAAGCATTGGATCTATAGAGAGAAGATGGGTTAGGCATGGTACATCCCCATGATGATCCTCGTCCTTAGAAAGCAGAGTTCTAAAGTGGTGGTGGTCTTCATCAATGTTAGAGAGGTCATGGAGGAGGTTGTGGTCAACATCATGCTTTAATGTTTCCAGCGCTAGGCGATCCAGATGTTGTTTGAGGTAAACTTTTTTGGTTTTCTATGTAGATGTATTCCATTTTAGAATTATTAGTGCCAAACTAATTCATATCACCTGCCCTTGTCCATGATTTCGGACATGAGTTAGAGAGAATTTCAGTTCCCTTGGAATTAAATACACTTGTTAGAGGTCAATATGAGTTGTATGATATATGTAGAGACTGTGAGATAGTGATGGGGTAGAACCATTTTTGGGTAGATTTCCTATTTTTACATATTCAACCATATTATGTAATCCTCAACATGGATTGTTTGTGTTCAGGGTGGGTTTTCGTGGGCTATTTCAGGAGGCATCTGGTGTTTTTTATGCTGATGGAGAGCCAATGGGTTTTGTTGGAGACCAAGACCATCAGATGGGTTAGAGGTTTATTTTTTCCTTGTCATCCTTGATGGTTGAGCTGATGTTGAGTTCATCAGAGGTTCAACAGTTTGTGTTTCCTAGGATCGTATAAGAGGACTCTGATTTCCTTCTAGAAAAGGTTGTAGGACTACCCCCTAAACAAGAGATCAATTTTGGGATCGAGCTACAACCAGGAGAGTATCCTATCTCTATGTATCTATATAGTATGGACCCTTCTGAGTTAATATAGTTGTGTATATAGCTCAATAGTCTATTACAATGCTGTTTTTATCAACTGAATGTGTCACCGTGTGGTGAACCGGTTTTATTCATGATGAATGTTGGCTGAAGTTTGTGGTTGTGTATTAATAATCATTGCTTAAACAAAATGATAATATAGAATCTCTATCCCAATCCATGGATTAATGATATATTTGATAAACTAAATTGTGAAAGATGGTTCTCAAAGATCGACTTTCGGTCAGGATATCATCATATGCATGTGAATGGTGAGGATGTCCCAAAGACTACTTTACGTAGTCATCATGGGAATTACGATTTCATGTTATTGTCATTTGGTGAGATTAATTCTTCAGTTGTGTTCATGAGGTTGATGAACATTGTGTTCTATGAGTTCATGTATATGTTTTTGGTGGTTTTCATCGATGAAATCCTTATGTACTATGTGTTTGAGGAGGAGCATGCAGAGCATCTGCACATCATTTTGGGAGTCTTTCATAAACAACAGATGTTTGGGATGTTTTTTAATTGTATGTTTTCATCTTGTGATGTTTATTTCATAGGAAACATGGTGTGCTGATAGAGATTAGATATGGATCCATTAAAGATTAAAGATTATGGGGCTGGGGCATCCCCCAAGACTGAGGAAGAGGTGTGAAGTTTCAATGGTCTCACATGCTACTAGAGGAGTTTCGTAGCTGATTTCTCTTTGGTTGTGACTCCTCTAACACCATTGACAAGGAAGGATCTGGTGTTCATGTAAATTTATCAGATTCAAGAATATTTTGAGTATTTGATGGAGAAGTGGGAAAGTGTTCCAGTTCATTACCTTCCAGTATAGGGAGTTCAGTTTTATATTTCCTGTCGTGCTTTGTATCTGGGGTAAGGATGTGTTCTGATGCAGCAAATTTCGTTCATTTCTTGTGGGTATCAGCAGTTATGTCCCCATGAATTTGAATATTCTGCCCATGGTCTTCAGTTGGTGGTCATGGTGATTGCTCTGAAGTTGTGGACTCATTACCTAATTGGTGAGTACTTTTTATTTTTTACCGATCATAAGAGCTCGAGATATGTTTTCTCTCAGTGTGACTTTAACATGAAGTGGCATCGGTGGATGGAGTTCTTATAGTAATAAAACAATGAAATCTCATATACACCTTGGAAGGGTAATGTTGTAAATGATGCACTAAGCAGGATGTCACGTAGTGATCCAGTGCATGAATCTAGTGATTCTTGGAGATTAATGGAAGAAATTTCAGCATTTCCTCTAGATATGGAAGAATTTTGGTGCATAGGTTTTCTTTTTAAGATGATAGTGAAGTCATATCTAGTGTACCACATGGAATTGTCCCAGTTGGGAGATCTAGAGGTGGAGGTCTAGAGAAATGATTTTTTTGTAGTGAGGCCCCTAATAGTTGGTCTGAGGATGGACAACACCGAGTCTTGTTTCAAGAAAATCCTTTCATTCTATTTTCAATGCATGAGATGGTTCTAATAGTGTTACATAGATCGCCTTTAGTAGTGATTCATGGTGTTACAAAGATGTACTGAGCCTTGAGGAGTCATTTTTTGGTGTCTTGGGCTAAAGAGCACAGTTTTAGAGTTTTTGTCTCGATTTTTGGTCTACCATAAGGTGATGGTTGAGCACCGTGTCCCTAGTTGTTTTCTCTATCCAATAGATGATATTTAGTGGAAGTGGGAGGACATCCCAATGGAATTTATTTCAATTTTACCTCATGCTCATGAGGCCATGACACTATATGGGTTGTAGTAGATCATTTGAAAAAATCAGTCCACTTCATAATGATCAAGGAGTCGATCATAGTGGATGTTTTGTCGAGGAATAATCTGGAGGAGGTTGCGAGACTCCATAGAGTATCAAGGAAGATAAATTCTGATTGAGATCATTGTTTCACCACTAGGGTGTAGAGAGGTCTCCCAAATCCATTTGGTTATCAGTTATTCCTCAACACTATTTTCATATACAGAAGGACTATCAGACCGAGTGGACCATCCAGACTCTTGAAGACAAGTTGCGCTCTTATGTCCAAGATTTTAGAGGTTCATGGATAAGGAAAATACCCTCGTTGGAGTTTTCCTACAATAATAGATTCCACTGCACCATCTGTATGGAGATTTTTTACACTCTTTTTGTCCGACTTGGCCATTCTCTATTATGATGGACTAGGGTCAGAGAGACATAAATTTTGGGACTGGAACTAGTGCATAATACAACAAGGATAGTTCAGGTTATTTGTGAGAGGCTGAAGGTAGTGCAAGATTGTCAAAAATCATATGTCTATCAAAGGGGGGTACCTTTAGAGTTTGATGTTGTGGATCATGTGTTTCTAAAGGTAACTCCCTATCATGGGAATTAAAGGATTTTTCATAGGAGTAGGCTTTCTCCCTAGTCTGTTGGGCCCTTCGAGGTGTTGGCTGGTGTTGGAGTTGTGGAATATCAAGTAGAAATTCCCCCAATAGATGATCTAGATACACAATCTTTTTCATGTGTTGTAGCTACATCGTTATCTTCATGATGACTCTCACATCATTGATAGGGGAGAGATCGATACGGATGATGATGAGACCTTTGAAGAGGGACTATAGAGTTCCATGACCGTAAGGAGAAGGTGATGTATGGGCATGTTATTCCCTTGTTTTAGGTCTTATGGTGGCAGGGTGGTGTGGAGGAGATTACCTGGGAACATGAGTCCTAGATATAGGCTCAGTACCTCGAGCTATGTGACATTTATAACATTTCTTGTAACAATTTTTGTTTTGTGGTCTTAGACCCTTTCGTGCTAATGATATGGATTTCTTTTGTTTTTTTATGGCTTAATCTCTTTGAGATATATCTTGATTGGTGATTGTTTGGACCCCTTCCTATCTGGGATGGTTTTGGATTCTTGAGGAAGAGAATGTTTTGAGAGGTATCTGATCTAATGGTTTAGACCACTCTAGTCCATTCTTCTTCTGAATTCTGGTGTTTGAGGTGTTCTAGGAGGTTCGTGTGACTTATCACAACCACCTTTCCAAATTTCCAAACTATTTCATGAAATTGTGTCACAAAACAAATTTCCCTACTTTTCTAAATTTCCAAAATGTTTTATGAAATGGGGCCATAGAATAGTGTCCCTAACATTTCCAAATTTCCAAAATACTTCATGAAACGGTGTCACGAAACAATGTCACTTACTTTTCCAAATTTACAAACAATTTCACAAAATGGTGTCACCAAATGGTGTCACTTAAATTTCCAAATTTCCAAACCGTTTCATGAAATGGTGTCACGAAATAGTTTCCCTTACTTTTTAAAATTTATAAACTATTTCATGAAACATAGTCACAAAAGGTGTCACATACATTTCCATTTTTCTATACTATTTCTTGAGACTGTGTTATAGAAACCGTGTCACAGAAACATTGTCACAGAAACGGTGGCACAGAAAAAATGTCACAGAAATTAGGTCATAAAAATGGTGTCACCGAAATGGTGGCACAGAAATAGTGTCATAAAAATGGTGTCACAGAAATAGTGTCATAGAAACTATCTCTTGAAGATTGTTTCTATAACAATTTCATATTTCATTTTCAAAATTTCTTGATTTTCCTAGTTTTTTCGATTTAATGTTTTCATTGATGAAAAACGCATTAAAAATACTTGTTTTATGGGAATTAAGGTCGACACAAAGCCCATAACTCCTATATTATTTTTCCTAATACTTGGGATACCATTACATGGTAAAAATGTGTGGTTTAATGCGATTTTATTTTAATGGAAAATCCAGTGTATCTTAAACCGTATCCCCATTAAATATTCTAAGAGGATGAGATATCTTCCTCCCTTTTTCTTCATTATTGTTTCTTGGTAGAATAAGCTCAAACCATTCCTTTCATCCCATAGGCATCATTCCATCAAACTTTCATTTTTTGGATTTTTTTTTCACCTTGAATTTATTCTTACTTCAAGCACACCCCTTGTTTTGGTGAAACCAAGAAGTATCGATCAATGTTCCATATAAGGAATGTTCTATCATCATTATTTTGGGTTCCTCTCATTCATTTTATTTTTTCCCTACTATAGAATGAAATCTAAATGTTCCAGTTAGAGTTTTTTTGTTGGCTGGTCTGGTGGCGTCTCTACACACTCGGGTGCATGCTGTCCTCCAGGAGAGTTGATCATGATCTGTTTTGTTGGGATATTCTCGTTCATTGAGAATCAGAAACCTTTTAAGGTTGGGGATTCATGATCTCTATTTTCTTTTACATGAAACTATAGATTTATCATGTTTTAGCCCACTGATTCCCAATGGAATTGAAATAATAAATATTTGAACTAGATAAATAAATTGGTATAGATCATATGTTATTTACTCTTATTTTTCTAGATAGTTTGACTTATATGATTTTCTTGTTATCATTTCATTATTGATGGAATTGGTAATGAACATAAAGCTGGAATTAATTGATAAAAAATTGCGCTAAACATAAAGAGGCATGTAAATGAATCTGTCTTTGGTTGTTGTAATTTGATCTTAATAAAATTGATGTGGGAAGCAGGTTTAATTTTTCGTGATCGCTATAATGTCTTTCTAGTTAGGTTTCCCATTGTTGGAATGTAATAATAATTAATTGGATAATTCAATATGGATTAAATAATGGGTTGTTGGGAAAATGATAATACCTGGTAGGGTTTGGAGTTACCCGCTTTCTTGTAAAGGCCATAGAACCTTATCCTTAGAACTATGAGAGCTCATAGCTTGTGAAGGCAGAATTCCTTAGTTACTACCAAGAGCCTGGTTTCCTTGTTTTTCGCTACTGTTTGTGATGTGATGTGATCCTGGATGTCTGTTGTGAAATTCGGGGGGTAGGAGGCCCATTGGTTGAGGAAACAATTGATGTTTACAGTGTCAGGATTCATCATTTTATGCATATGGGTGTTGTGGAGGACACCAGAGATCATGAAATGGGTTTGATGTGAATGATTGGATGCTTGATTTATCTTGTTGGTTGGTTATCTTCTTTACATTCCAGACTACTCAAGGCATCTAGTTTTTCTACCCTCATTCTAAAGAGAGGAAAATACACACATGGCATGCCACATGATTTCCGTGTTTGGCTTCTCAATGGAGGATGGGTCTACACTCCAACTATATGTGGAAAAGACATGATGGGTAGTTCATCTACTCACCCTGTTGAGCCCCATATTTTGGGTAGCATAGAATGATTTTCTATAATTCCTTGGAATATGGGAAAGTAATATTTCTATTAATAAATTATTGAATAAATTATGTTAACCCATGTGTTTGGATCTTGTCGGGATGCAATGTAGAGGTTTTAGTTTAAAGTAACAGTGGACTTTGGGTGTGATGATAATGAAATATAATGTGGAATTTTTAATAGTTAATTAATGATTAAAGAATATATTCATTTAAAGTGAAACTGAAAAATAGGGAATGATGTAATGTAATAAATCTCTTTTAATGGTTATGTTCTTATAGGATACCAAGTCTTAGTAGTGGCAGCTAGGAGTCTAAGAGACGTTAGTTATAATTGATTCTAAGAATAAGATATGAACATAGTGTGATTGTGAGATATATTATATTCTATACTTTTTTTCTATACGCTAATACTCCCTATCATTTTGGGAAACTACACCCCAGGGATTCTGAGCCCTAGTAGTGTTTTCTCCAAGATTCTAGTTGGAGGATTGATGGCTGACTACCCCCTTTGGCCCTGCTCCCTTCTCTTGGTAGTTACTAGTGCTAGTAGGAATAACAGTTAGTTTCCCCATATATGTATGTAGAGAGTTGTAATATCTAGTGGTTATTCACACACATATATTATGGATGTAACACCCCAATCTTCCACGGTAGGTTTCCCTTTGAATAATGCAACAACTTGCATTTTACGCAACTTCGAGATTCTAACACATCGTGACCAATCAAACTACCCGTTATGATTAGTAATACCCACTTTTTAAAATTTTTTAAAATTTATTTTTCAAAATGGACTTCATTTTTGAATTCGTAGTATTGAAATTAGCTTAGGGTGAATTAAAGGTATTTTTCTTAAAACATTCAATTTTTAATGAATAGTGGAAAACACTACGATATTGGTTTAAACCGACTTTTTTATTTAAATAATTTTTTGTTTTATTTTAATTTATTTTAGGTCAAAATAGATACATAATACCTATGTATGTTCAATTTAATTCATTGGAGACATTTTATAATAAGTGTAGATATTTAAAATTTTATCGAACTTTTTACCGTCTTTACCCACCACCTAGGAGCATTTGCAAATTTGTATAAAATTTAATTTTACCACTTTAGTGAGTTGAATTTTAAAAATATGAGAGACATGGTTAATATAAATATGTAAAATGTGGTTCAATAAAATTAAAAATAATTTTTTTTAATAGTAACTTTTGACTTTTATTTACCACGGTTAAAAGTAAATAGGGTAATAAAGGGTAAAATGATACCATAATTACCCAAACACATGTTCTAATTATGTTGGATAAGTATAATTCGACCAAAAACAGCCTTAGGAATAAAATATGATCCTCTTAGGTCCACATGGATTATATTAGGACATTAATTATTATTTTATTTAAATAAGAGTTAAAAGGGTTAAATTCAACGTTCAATAAATAAACCATTTTAAATATAAGGTTATGAAAAATATAAATTCAACTATAAATTTTCATTAGAAATCTAGAAATATTTCCTGTATAATGGTATTTTATTTATAGTTTGATGATATTAAATAATTTAATTTATTTATGACACAATGATGATGTAGTAATAACCTTATTAATGAAATATTAAACTAATTGATATTCTAAATATCCAAATAATTGTAAATTGAGACTTTTGATGAATTTAAATAATTTTATAGGTTAATATGACATGTTAGTGTTGGTTGAATAAATTTTATTCTAAGTGATCAAATTTTTATGGCTTTCAAAAAAAACAAATACTAAATAGTGTCAAAATTAACATAATTGGGGTTTTAAAACAAATATTATATTATTAATTGATATAATATTCCTAAAAATATGAGGTTCAGACAAAGGACATAGATAAGGTAATATATATTAATAATTAACCACATGGGGTTCTCTTGGCATGTTATAGTAAGTTTATTAACCATATAATATAAAAATAGAAAGAGACATGGTAAATGACAAATTGTTTAACTAAGAGTTAAATCTAAAAGATAAGGATAATATGATGACCTAAAACTGTCTAAAACATATTGGTGGAGAGTTTTTCTACCCATATCCACCCTAGACTTTAAATAATTTATTTTTTAGCCATTAGAAACCGAGAAGGATTTTATTATAATATAATATTTCAATATTTTTCCTAAAGTGACCCTCACATCTCTTATAAAAGGGAACATCCCATTCTCTTAATTTAACACCTCCAAAGCCTTTTATCTCGTCCAACCCCTGACCAAATATCCTCCCAACATTCCTACCTTAGTATTATAGACGTTCCTTTGGTCAGAAAGTGAACCTACATAGCCCTTTTGATCACATCAAAAGGAAGAACCCGAAGAAGAGGTAAATATTTCATCAGCTCCTTCAATTTCTTTTCTTCTTCCACCTCCTCTTTCTTTTTTATTTCCATTATAAAATAATAACCCCAGTATATTTTCTATATTTTGATGTTATTATAAAAATGGTACAACCATATTCATTATTCTATCCATCCTATAAATGACAAAGTCACCATACGTGTGTACTTATCTATTACCGTCTCCACGTCGTGGTGTGGTTTGTTATTCAAACACTTCATTATTTGGATGGGTATAATAATGAATAAAACTGATGTAAATAATAAATAGAAAATTTTAATGATTCTTTATATATGATATAACATACAATTACATACGATTTCTCCATAAATATAAAGATATTTTCGCTCGTGCGTACATACGGATTACCGTCTCCACAAATGCGATGAGATGAATTCCACATCATAATCATTCTAGAAAAATTTTCATTTTATGATTAAAAATAATGTTTAAAAACATAATATAATTATTTATATGAATCAAATACATCCAATCCATAAAAAACATGGCTTAGGTAACCAAGCATATAAAGTAAAATGTATCAGTTAACATCTGAAATAACGATACTACTATAATATTATTAGCAAATAACTATTATATGATCATATATGATATCAACTTTATGTATATGGTTCTTTTATAATTTAATAATAATGTTTTAACTATTATACAGGAGTTTAACATACCATCGACTACGGAAATGTACATGTTAGGGTTAATTTCACTATCTCATTATTATCCGAAGTTGTTTTTATGTAAGTATCTATTTCGACCTCTTTATCATCCAAATCCATGTTTTCATAAAAATGTAATTCAAGTAATTCTCACTATTTACTATATTATGGGTTAAATTAATTTATAATCTTATTTGACTATATATTTTTTGAAATAAATCTTTCCATCATTTTCCAAATAAGGTAATTTATGAACTTTTCGACAAAACTAAGGTAAGAATGTATTTTTTTAACTTATACGACGAGTGCGGCCATAATCCGCCGTTATAACATAGTCGAAGCTTCCCATACAATATTATACGAATATTTAAGAAATTAATGTTTTCTTTTATAATTATATATCTTTTAAATTATTTCCAAACAGAAAGAGATATTTTTCTAAAAATGGTTTTGATTTCATCTATGTCACATCCTTTGATGGATTTTAGGATTGATTGAAGTTTATTTATTATGATACAAATAATCCAAATTGTATTGAAGTTTTTGTGATATATTTGACTGTGGATGTGTTATTGTTATACCATTCATGGTTTATGGGTAAAGTATCTACATTTCATATGATATTTTTAATATGAATGTTTATGTTATGTTTAATAATTTTCATATGAGGAATGCATTGGACTTAGTAAGTGATGGGTGGAGCCTGATGTAGCTCATCGATGCATCGGTAGGTCTCGTGAGTCAAACTAATATCTTGGCACAAGGCCTTGACCAAATATTATTGGTATTCTTGGAACAAGACCTTGACTATGTCGTTATGAAGTCTGGCATTATGAATTCCATCATTATAAAAGTGGCTATTGATATTGCATGTGATTATTCAACTAGTAGAATGTCCATGTGGATAAGTGAATGGAATTATTTGATTTTAACTTTTCCATATTGTGATGAAGATTAAGTTTTAAAAAAATTGGTTGTAGTCTAATACATTGCCTTAAATGTTTATGCTTATTTATGAATGTTTTAGTTGTATTGTTATCCTTACTGAGCATCTGAGCTCACCCCTTTTTATGTTTTATTTTTACTAGGATGTGAATAAGTATTTAATGGTTGACCTCTAGGGATAGGATAAGGATATAAGTGTGTTCAAAACAGGAAAAAAATTTGATGTTTTTATTTCTTGATGTAATGTAAAACTTATGAATGAATCTATAACTCCTAAGTCTACTAAACTGATTAGTCTATCAGGACGTGATTCCTTATATCATTACAATGTTATGTAATAATTCACCGACTCTGGGTAACTAGGGTCAGGAAATTATAGTTGGTATCAAAGAATGTTTAGTTCAAACCATGGAAACTAGATTTAGAAAAACTCAGATTAGAGAATACTACCCCAATATAGACTTTTTTAGATTATTATAGAATAACTTCCTAGAATTTTGGTATTGTGGAGATTTTGTGAGTTTTCCGTGAAATAAATCCCTGTATAAATACGAGTAGGTAAAGGTAGATCTAGAACAGATGTACCTAGGGGTAAAACTCTAAAACACCGCTATGAGCTAGACTCGAACGGGAAATAGTGCACAACAATAGGCCTTGTTACACTCTTGGTTACGACACTCCCTGGGGATATTCATAGGATAATTTTCTTTTTCATTACAAACCATTATAAATGGTTTATTAGTATATAGTTCCTTAGAGAAAACATGTTTATGATTATGGATTATATCTATAAACTATTCACATTATGTTAAGTGTTTTATAAGTTTGGACTTATGTATTGTGATTCATAAATTAATCTGGTGCATGTCATTGATTAGAAATGGCACCAAGTGGAAGGAATGGAAGTTGTATCAACGCACCTAATCCATGTAGGTATTTTCATCATACTCTAGATAATTATAATGGAGTTGGTGAAGCAACTGGTGTTGATCAGCTTATCACCATACTAGGATAACTCAGTCAGTTTATGAATAATAACCTTACCCATATGGGGCACCTTGATCCTCAATGCAGAGAATCAATGTTAGACCGCATCATGAGAAAACAACCACCAAAATTAAATGGGAGTACAAATCCCTTAGTATCTAAGAAATAGATAAATTCTTTATAGAAAATATTTCTCGCTTTGGGGAATAGTGAAAAGGAAAAAGTTTTCATGGCAGTTTATCGCCTCACAGGAGATACAGATCATTGGTGGTCATTGATTCAAAACACAAAGGAAGAGGATGAAGTATAAAATATGGAATGGAGGGAGTTTAAAGAGATTTTATTAGAAAAATACCTTCCTCATGACCATCGATCGGATATGGGAAGTAAATTTATAAGTCTGAGGAAAAAAGAGGATGAGAATTTTGCAAAATATGAGGCAAACATTACAAAGTTAGTATGGCATGTTGTAGGTTATATACGTAACCGAAGGAGTAAGATTGATCGATTAATTTATGGGATTAGACCATTTATCTGGTGAGCATTAGTCTCAAAATCCTTCTTATCATATGAAGATATTGTCTCATGTCATATCAAGACAGAAAAATAATTCTCTAAGTCTTACGACTTTAAAGTCAGGAAGGAGACGAAGAGATTTGCTGAACACTCTAGAAATGGAAATAAGGGGAAGAAGGGAAAATTTGAATATCCATCCTATGTTAAATGTGGTAATAAACACCCTGGTACATTCATGGAGGTAATGGTAGTCTCTTAAAAGTGTGGTGAAAAAGGCCACCAAACTCATGATTACAAGGGGATGAAAGAGGTTGTTGAATGCTACAATGGTAGAGAAAAGGGACATTATGAAAATGAATATCCTATGCTCCAAGGGAGCTTACCCCCTAAAAGTCCAAGGGAGAAAGGCCTAGCTTATGAGATCACTACTACTGAGGTTGAAGCTCCGAAAGACGTGGTTGAAGGTAATTTAATGGATTCATCAAGTATATTCAATGCTTTATTTGACTCTGGATCATCACATTATTTCATATCTTCCCAGTTTGCTAAAAAATTAGATATTTTCCATTTGACTTAACCAGGGATTTGTCTGTAAAAACACCTAAGGGAAGTGTCGTCGCAAAAAGAAAATTGGAATCAGATCCCATTAAGTCATATAAATGTTTTTTATCAGCTGATCTCATCGTCATACCCATGATTAAAATTGATATAATCCTCAGAATGGATTGGATTTCGGACCATGATGTGGAAATATATTATAAGAAGAAGGAGGTTACAGTTATCAATGATGATAAAGATTACCTTATCTTTAGAGAAGAAATGTCACCACATGATTCTTATCAAGATCCACCCCATGTAGCTCTACTAAATTCAATTATTGGGGAGGATGAGAATGAAATAATTTTGAGTGAGTAAAATAATGTTCGGATAGATGACATACATATTTTGCAAGAATATGTTGTTGTGTTTCTATAAGATTTACCATGACATCATCAAAAATGTAAAATTGAGTTTTCCATTGATTTAATTATTGGTTCAAGGCCCATATCAAAGACCCCTTATAGAATGGCCATTGTGAAGTTAGTGGGACTAAAGAAAAAACTAGAGGAATTCAGTAATAAGGGATTTATTCCCAGTAGTGTTTCTCCATGGGGAGCCCCTAACCATTTTGTTAAGAAGAAAGACAGATCTATGAGGTTGTTCATTGACTACAAAGAGACCAATGCTATTACAATAAAGAACAAGTATCCCCTAACTTGAATTGATGATTTATTTGACCAACTTCACGGAGCTCAATATTTTTCCAAGATTTACCTTCGATCTGGATATCATCAGTTGTGTGTGAAGTAGGAAGACATTTCTAAAATAGCATTTTGAACCAGGTACGGGCATTACAATTTTGTAGTAATCCCTTTGGGGCTGACTAATGAACTCTTTGTTTTTATGGATATAATGAACAGAGTTTTCAATGAATATATTGATGCCTATGTAGTGGTGTTTATTGATGATATCTTGGTATTCTCAAAAGGCTACCAAGATCACGAAAATCACTTGTGCATTATCCTAAAAACTCTTAGAAGAAATGAATTATATGGGATGTTTAGAAAGTGTGAATTCTGGATTTAAGAGATTTATTTTCCTAGCTATATTGTCTCTATGGTTGGAATCTGGGTTGATCCATCTAAGACAATGGCAATACAATAATTTCCAGTACCAATGAGTATAACTGCGGTATGCAGTTTTATTGGTTTAGCAGGTCATTATCGGTGTTTTCTCCAGAATTTTTCCCAATTGGCTAACCCATTAACCAAGCTCACATGTAAAGAAGTTAAATTTGTTTGGTCAAAAGAGTGTGAAGAATGTTTTGAATAACTGAAGAGAAGATTAGTTAATGCTCCAATCTTGACTCTACCATCAGTGAACGATGGGTTTGTTATTTATAGTGATTTTTCAAAGAAAGGACTTGGTTGTGTCTTTATCCAGAATGATAGAGTTATTGACTATGTATCACGACAACTAAAAATTCTTGAGAAAAACCATCCCACTCATGATCTTCAGTTAGAAACTGTAATCATTGATTTGAATATAAGGAGACACTATCTCTATGGTGAAAAATGTGAGATTTATACTGATCACAAGAGTTTGAAGTATATTTTCTCACAAAAAGAACTCAACATGAGGCAAAGGAGATGGGTTGAACTACTCAATGATTATTATTGAACTATACACTACCACTCGGGGAAGGCAAATAAGGTGGAAGATGCTTTGAGCAGAAAGGATCATGGAGTTTTGAAGAAGATGAGAGTTGAAAAGGATCCTATTTTCATGGATCTAGTAAAGAGAGTTATGGGAATAAACATGGAATGTGAAACATAAATTATTTTTCAAATGGTTTCCAAACCATCTTTACTAGAAAGGATAAAAATATCTTAGGCTGATTATGAGGAGTTTCAAAAGAAAACTAAAGTTTTGAGTGATGGGAGATTGATCGAATTTATATATGAAGATGATATTTTGAAATTTGGGAAGAGACTCGTTGTTCCCGATATACATGATCTGAAAAGGGAATTTTTAGATGATGCACATAGATCCAATTTCTCTATACACCCTAGTTGCACTAAGATTTATATATATTTGAAAGAACATTTTTGGTGGGACAACATGAAGAGAGAGATTTTAGATTTTGTGTTGGGATGTATGGTTTTCCAACAAGTGAAAGCTGGAAGACAACATCCTAGAAGAGTCATGCATCCACATCCCAAACTTGAGTGGAAATGGGATGATATTACGATGGACTTTGACATGGGACTACCATTGAATCCTATAAGGATTGATGCAATATGGGTCATTGTTGATCTTCTTACCAAGTCAACACATTGTCTTGCTATAAGAGAAGATTTACCACTTGAACATTTTGCAAGAATGTATATTAATGATGTTTTAAGACTTCAGGGAGTACCCCTATCGATTTTTTCTGATCGTGATACCTGTTTTACATCATGATTCTAGAAAAGTCTTCCGAAAGCCCTCGATACTAAAATTAGTTTGAGCAATTCCTACCACCCTCAAACCGATGTAAAATTAAAAAGGACTATTCAAACCTTAAAAGACTTGTTGATATCTTTCTCACATGACCTTCAAGGTATATGGGATAAATATTTACCGCTAATATAATTTTTCTATAACAATAGCATCCATTAAATTATTTCGATGGAACCATATGAAGTGTTATATGGAAATAGATGTCACACACCAACTTTTTTGGAAGATGTTAGTGAAAGAAAACTCATAGGCCCAAAACATGTTGCGGAAACGATGGAAAAGGTGAAGGTTATCCAAACCCACATCAAAGAAGCTCAAAGTAGGCAGAAGAGCTATGTCGATAACCAGAGAAAGGATTTGGAATTTCAGGTAGGAGATCATGTTTTCTTGAAGGTACCTCCATGTAAGGGAGTTATATGATTCAGTAAGAAGCTTAAATTAGTTCCCAAGAACATTGGACCTTTATAAATTCTAGAACAGATTGGGGATGTGGCTTACCGTTTGGAAAAGCTTCCATGTCTCTTCAAAGTTCACGATGTGTTACACCTATCACTATTGAGAAAATAAATGTCTAACCCAATGCATGTACTCACCTATGAGTAAATTGAACTGGAACCTGATTTGTCTTATTATGAAGAGCATGTCAAGATTCTTGATACAAGAGAACTAATATTGAGAATCTGGAGGACTTGTCTTGTAAATTTTCTGTGGAGAAACCATAAGATGGAAGAGGAAATGTGGGAACTAGAGGAACTTATGATGAAGAACCACCTAGAGCTTTTTATGCAGTAATATTCTATAAATTTTTAGGATGAGATTATTTTGAGTGAATAATGTAACACCCCAAGCTTCCACTGTATGATTCCCTTTGAATAATGCAATAGCTTGCATTGTACGCAACATCGAGATTTTAACACATCGCGACCAATCAAACTAGCTGTTATGGATAGTAATATCCACTTTTTAAATTTTATAAATTTTATTTTTCAAAATGGACTTCATTTTTGAATTTGTAATATCGAAATTAGCTTAGGGTGAATTATGGGTATTTTTCTGAAAACATTCAATTTGATGAATAGTGAAAAACACTATATTATTGGTTAAAACAGAATTTTTATTTAAATAATTAGTTATTTTATTTTAAATTATTTTAGGTCGAAATAGATATATAATACCTACATATGTTCAATGTAATTTATTGGAGTCAATTTATAATATGTTTAGATATATAAAATTTTATCGAGCTTTTTACTGTCTTTTACCCACCTCCTAGGAGCATTTGCAAATTTGCATGAAACTAAATTTTACCGCTTTTGTGAGTTGAATTTAAAAAATCCAAGAGACTTGGTTAATATCTGTAAGTAATAATTTGGTTCATTAAGATGAAAATAATATTTGGGGAATAGTAATTTTAGACTTTTATTCACCACGGTTAAAAGTAAATAGGTTAATTAAGGGAAAAAATGATATCATAATTACCCTGACACTTGTCCTATTTCTATTAGATAAGTATAATTAGACCAAAAACAGCCTTACGAATAAAATATGATCCTATTTGCTCAACATGGATTAGATTAAGACATTTATTATTGTTTTATTTAAATAAAACTTAAAAGAGTTAAATTCAATGTTTAGTAACTAAACCATTTTTAATATAGGGTTATACAAAATATAAATTCGACTATAAATATTCATTTGAAAGATAAAAATATTTCCTACATAATTGTATTTTATTTATAATTTTTAGACATGAAATAATTTAATTTATTTATGACACAATGATGATGCAATAATTATCTTATTAATGGAATATTAAAATAATTGATATTATAAATATCCAAATAAATGTAAATTGAGACTTCTAATGAATTATGCTATTTTAATAGGTCAATATGACATGTTATGGTTGGTTAAATAAATTTTATTCTAAGTGATAAAGTTTTTATGGCCTTCAAAAAAATTAAATACTAAATAGTTTCAAAATTGACATAATTGAGTTTTTAAAACAAATATTATATAATTAATTGATATAATATTCCTAAAAATATAAGGATAAGAAAAATGACTTACATAAGGTTATATATATTAATAATGAACTAAATGGGGTTCTCATGGCATGTTATAGTATGTTTATTATCCATATAATATAAAAATACAAACAGACATGGAAAATGACAAACTATTTAACTAATAGTTAGATCTAAAAGACAAGGATAATATGATAACCTAAACCTGTATAAAACATATTGGTTGAGATATTTTAGACCCATCCAAAACTTATCCTTTAAATAATTCATTTTGGTTCCATTATAAACCGAAAATGATTTTATTATAAAATAATATTTCAAGCTTTTCCTAAAGTGACCCTCACCTCTCTTATAAAAAGGCACTTCCCCTTCTATTAATTTCACACCATCAAATTATTTGTTCTATGAAAAACCCTGAACAAATAGCCTCCCAACATTCCTCTCTTAATATTATATTCCATCCATTGGTCATAAAGCCAGCCTAAGGAGCCCTTTTTATCAAATCCAAAGGAAGAACCCGAAGAGGAGGTAAATATTTCATCACATCTTTCAAGTTATTTTATTCTTCCACTTCATCTTTCTTTATTGTTTCCATTAAAAAATAATAACTCCAAAACATTCTATACACTATGATGTTATTATAAAAATGGTACTACCATATTCATTATTCAATCCATCCTATAAATGACAAAGTCAGCATACGTGCATACATTCGGATTACCGTCTCCAGATCGTGGTGTGGTTTGTTATTCAAACACTTAATTATTTGTATGGGAATAATAATGTGTATAAATGATGTACATAATAAATATAACATGTTAATTATTCATTATATATGATATAAAATCCAATTACAAATGATTTCTCCATCAATATAATGATATTTTCTCTCGTGCGTACGTACGAATTACCGTCTCCACGAACACGAGGAGATTCATTCCCTGTCGTAATAATTAAATAATTATTTTCATTATATGATTAAAAATAATTTTTAGGAACATAATATCATTCTATATATTAATAAAATACATCTTATTCATAATATACATGTCTTACATGACCAATCATATAAAGTAAAATGAATCAGTTAACATCCGAAAGGATGATACAACTAAAATATTATAAACAATGAAATATTATAAGATCATATATGATATCATATTTATGCATATAGTTATTTTATAATTTAATAAAAATGTTTTTTTCTATTATACAGGAGGTTAACATACCATTGACTAAGGAAAAGTACATGGTAATGGTTAATTTCACAATCTCTTTATTATCCGAGGATGTTTTTACGTAGGTATCTACTGGGACCTCTTTATCATCAAAATCCATATTTTCTTAAAAATGTAATTCAAAACATTATTACAATTTACTAGACAATGTATTAAATTAATTTATACCGTTATTTGACCATATATGTTTTGAAAATAACCTTTTCATCGTTTTCCAAACTATGTACTTTATGACCTATTCGAAAAAATTTAGGTAAGAATGCCTTTTTTTTAACTTATACGGTGGGAGCGGCTATAATCCTCTATTATAACATCGTCAAAGCTTCCAATACAATCATATAAGAATATTTTCAAAATAAATGTTTTCTTTTATAATTATATAACTTTTAAATTATTTCAAAAACGAAAGAGATATTTCTCTAAAAAAGTTTTCATTTCATCTATGTCAACATTCTTTGATAGAATTTAAGCGTGTTTGAAGTTTATTTATTATGATAAAAATATTATATATTTTATTGATGGTTTTTTGATATATTTTACTGTGTATGTGTTATTGTTATACCATTCGTGGTTTATGGATAAATTATTGACATTTCATATGCTAGTTTTATTACGAATGTTTATGTTATGTTTAAACCTTTTCATATGTGGAGTGAATTGGATTTAATAAGTAATGGGTGGAGCCCTCTATAGATCCTTGATGCATTGGTAGGTCTCATGAGACAATGTAGTGTATTTTCACAAGGTCTTGACAAAATCATATTCGAAGTCTTGGCACAAGGCCTTGACTATGTGGTTATGAAGTCTGGCATTATGCATTCCATCATTATGAAAGTGGCTATTGATATTGCATGTGATTATTAGACTAGTAGAATATCAATGTGAATAATTAAATGGAATTATTTTATTTTACCTTTGCCGTATTATTCTGATTTTTATTTTAAAATGAATTTTTTAGTCTAATGCATTACCTTAAATGTTAATGCTTAATTGGGAATGTTTCCTCTATATTGTTATCCTTACTGAGCATCTAAGCTCACCCCTTTCTCTATTTTATTTTTCCTATGATGTGAATAAGTATTTTATGGTTGACCTGTAGGGATAGGATAGGGATATAAGCATGTTTAAAAGGGGACAAAATGTTGTTGATGTTTTTTTTCATGATGTAATGTAAAACATATGAATGTATCTTGTACTTCTAAGGATACTAAACTGATCGATCATTCAGGACATGATTCCTTATATCATGCCAATGCTATGTAATAATGCACCAAATCTTGGTAATTGGGGTCATGGAATTACATTTGGTATTAGAGGAAGTCTAGCACAAAACGTGGAAACTATATTTAGAAAAACTCTGATTAGAGATCACTACCCTAAGATAGACTTTGAGGATTAGTATAGAAGAGCTTCCTAAAATTTTTGAACTGTAGATATTTTGTGAGTTTTCCAAGAAATACATCCATGTCTAGATACGAGTAGGTAGAGGCAGCTCTGGCATAGATTTACCTAGTTTTAAAACCCGAAGACACCGCTTTGAGCTAGACTCGAACGGGAACTGGAGCACAACAACAGTAATTGCTACGCTCTGGGCTACGACACTCCCAGGGGATATGCTTAGGATAATTCTCATTTTCTTTACAAACTATTATGAAGGGTTTATGAGTATATACATCCTCCAAGAAAACAATTTTATGATTATGAATTATATCTATGAACTGTTCAGTTTATGTTAAGTGTTTTATAAGTTTGGAACTAGGTATTTTGATTTCTAAACTAATATAGTGTGTGCCATTGTTTAGAAATGGCTCCTAGTGGAAGGAATGGAAACTGTATCCATGCACTTAATCCATATAGGGATTTCAATCCTAAACAAGATAATTATAATGAAGCCGGTGAAGCAGCTGGGGTTTATCATATTATCACCATACTGGGACAACTCGCTTAGGTTATGAATTATAACCTTACTCATATGGAACACCCTGATCCACAATGCGAAGGATCAATGTTAGACAACTTCATGAGGCAACGACCACAAAAATTCAATGGGATTACAAATCCGTTAGTAGTTGAGAAATGGATAAATTCATTAGAGAAAATATTTCACGCTTTGGGGAGTATCGAAAGAGAATGCATTTTCATAGAAGTTTATCACCTCACAGAAGATATAGATCCATGGTGGTCATGGATTCAAAAACAAAAATGAAGATGATGAAGTATCAAATATGTAATGGAGGGTAATTAAAGAGATTTTCTAGGAAAAATACTTTCCTCTTGGCCATCGAGGGGATATAGAAAGGCAATTTCTGAGTCTTAGGAAAAAAGATGATGAGAATGTCACAAAATATGGGGCTAACATTAAAAGTTTATCAAGGCATGATGAAGGTAATATACATAACCCAGGGAGTAATATTGAACGATTTTTTGATGGGTTAAAACAATTTCTTCATTTAGCATTAGTCTCAAAATCCTTCTTATCATGCAAAGATATTGTCTCATGTGCTATCAAGACAGAAAAAGAATTCTCTAAGTCATACGTCTTTAAAGCAAAGCCGGAGAAGAAGAGATCTACTAAACACACTAGAAATGGAAATAATGGGAAGAAAGGAAAAGTTTAATATCTATCCTTTATTAAAATTGGGAAGAAACACCCCAGTATTGGCCGAAAGGGAATGAGAGTCTGTTAAAAGTGTGGTGAAAAATGCCATCAACCTCATGATTTCATGGGGAAGAACGAGGCTATTGAATGCTTCAATTTTAGAGAAAAGGTTCATTATGAAAATTAATGCCCTAATCCCCAAGGGAACATACCTTAGAAAAGGCCAAGGGAGAAATTCCTAGCTTATGTGATCACTACTATCGAGGTTGAAGCTCCAAAAGATGTGGTGGAAAGCAATTTTATAGATTCCTCAAGTTCAACCAACGCTTTATTTGACTTTGGATGATTGCATTGTTTCATATCTTCCGTATTTACCAAGAATATTAAAACTTTTCAATTTGACATAACAATAGAGTTGTGTGTCAAAACACCAAAGGGAAGTATCATCACAACAATGTTTTGTGAATCAGTTCCCAGTAGGGAATATAAATGTTCTTTATCTATTGATATCATCGTCACACACATGATTGAATTTGATATAATCCTTAGAATGGATTGGATTTCTGACCATGATGAGAAAATTTATTGTAAGAAGAAGGAGGTTACAATTTTTGATGATGATAAGAATTACCTTATCGTTAGAGTAGAAACGTCACCACCTGATTCTTATCTTGATCCACCCCCAGTAGCTCTACAAAATTCAATTATTGGAAAGGGTGAGAGTAAAATAATTATGGGTGAGGAAAAAAATGTTCTAATAGAGGACATACCTATTGTAAAAGAATATGTGGATGTGTTTCTAGAGGATTTACCCTGATATCCTCCAGAATGAGAAATTGAGTTTTCCATTGATTTAATTCCTTATTCTAGGACCATATCGAATACCCCTTATAGAATGGCCACTATGTTATTAGGGGAACTAAAGAAACCACTAGATGAATTGAGTAATAAGGGATTTATTCTCCCTAGTGTTTCTCCATGAGGATCCCATGTCCTTTTTGTTGAGAAGAAAGACAGATCTATGAGGTTGTTCATTGACTACAGGGAGATCAATGCTATAACAATGAAGAACAAGTATCCCCTACCTCACATTGATGATTTATTCAACCAAATTCATGGAGATCAATATTTTTCAAAGATTGAACTTCTATTTTGATATCATAATTTGTGTGTGAATAGGAAGAAATTTCTAAAACAGTATTTCGGACCTGGTATAGGCATTACGAGTTTACAGTAATTCTTTTTGGGAAAACTAGTGAACCCTCTGTTTTCATGGATCTAATAAACAGAGTTTTCCAGGAATATCTTGATGAATTGGTAGTGTTATTTATTGATGATATCTTGGTATACTCAATAATCTACTAAGATCATGAAAATCACTTGAGCATTATCCTAAAGACTCTTAGAAGAAATGAATTATTGGGGAAGTATAGGAAATGTGTATTCAAGATTCAAGATATTTTGTTTCTTGGACATATTATCTCTAAGGATGGAATCTCGGTTGATCCTTCTAAGATAAAGGCAATCCAATAATGTCCAGAACCAAAGAGAATAACTGAGGTATGTAGATTTATTGGTTTAACAGGTTATTATCGGCATTGTGTCTAGAGTTTTTCCTGATTGACTAACCCATTATCCAAGCTCACACATAAAGGGGTTAAATTTTTTTGGATAAAAGGGTGTGAAGAATTTTTTTAAGAACTAAATATTAGATTAGTTAATGACTCTATCTTGAATCTACCATTGGGGAATAATGGTTCTGTTATTTATAGTGGTGCTTCAAAGAAAGGACTTGGTTGTGTCCTGATGCAGAATGATAGAGTTATTTCCTATGCACCACGACAGCTAAAATTGCTTTAGCAAAACTATCCCACTCATGATCTTGAGTTAGTAGCTGTAATCTATGATTTTATGATATGGAGACACTATCTCTATGGAGAAAATGTGAGATTTATACTGATCACAAGAGTTTGAAATATATTATCTCACATGAAGAACTCAACATGAGGCAAAAGTGATTTGTTGAACTACTCAAGGATAATGATATCACTATACACTACCACCTGGGGAAGGAAAATAAGGTGGAAGATGCATTGAGCATAAAGGATCATGGAGTTTTGAAGATGAGGAGAGTTTAAAGGGATCCTATTTTCATGGATCTAGTAAGGATTGATATGGGAATAACCATGTAAGGTGACACATCAATTCTTTTTCAAATGGTTACCAAACCATCTTTTCTATGAAGGATAAAAAGTTAGCAGGCTGATGATGAGGAGTTTCAAAAGAAAATCAAAGGTGTGAACGATGGGATATTGATCGAATTCATATATGAAGACGGGATTTTGAAATTTTGGAAGAGACTTTGTGTTCCCGATATACCTGATCTAAAAAGGGAATTGTTAGACGATGCTCAAATCTCCAATTTCTTTATACACCCTAGTAGCAAGAAGATTTATAGAAATTTGAAAGAACATTTTTGGTGGGACAACATGGAGAGTGAGATTGCTGATTTTGTGTCGAGGGGTATGGTTTTCCAACAAGTGAATTCTAGAAGACAAAATCCTAGAGGATTCATGCAACCTCTTCCCATACAAGAGTGGAAATGGGATGATATTAAAATGGAATTTTTCATTGGACTACTAGTGACTCCTAGAAAAAATTGATGAAATATGGGTCATTGATGATCATCTTACCAATTCAGCACATTTTGGTTCTATAAGAGAAGATTTACCACTTGAATTTCTAGCAATATTGTATATTTATGAAGTTTTAAGACTTTATGGAGTACCCCTATTGATTGTTTCTGTTCTTGAGCCCAGTTTTACATCATGATTCTAGAAAAGTCTTCAAAAAGCCCTAGATACAAAACTTTGTTTGGGCACTGCCTACCACCCTCAAACCGATAGACAATCAGAACGGACTATTCAAACCTTAGAAGATATGTTGAGATATTCCGCACATGACTTTCAAGGTATGTGGGATTAATATTTACCACTGGTAGAATTTTCCTATAACAATAGCTTTCATACAATTATTCACATGGAACCATATAAATCATTATATGGAAAGAGATGATTTACACCAACTTGTTGGGATGATGTTGGTGACAGAAAACTCATAGGCCCAGAAATTGTTGAGGAAACAATGGAAAAGGTGAAGGTTATCCAAACCCACATCAAAGCATCTCAAGGTAGGAAGAAGATTTATGCCAATAACTAAAGTAATGATTTGGAATTTTATGTAAGAGTCCAGGTTTTATTGAAGGTATCTTCAGGGAAGGGATTTATACGATTCAGTAAGAATGGTAAACTAAGTATGAGGTACATTAGACCTTTCAAAATTCTACAATTAATTGGGGTTATGGATTACCATTTGGATTTCATGCCAAGTCTCTCTAAAGTTCACGAGGTGTTCCACTTATCACTGTTGAGAAAATACATGCCTGACCCAACGCATGTACTCACCAATGAGAAAATTGTACTCGAACCTGATCTGTCTTATTGTGAAGAGAATGTCATGATTCTTGATACAAGAGAACATGTACTGAGTAACCGGATGACTCGTCTAGTAAAAGATCCATGGAGAAACAATAAGATGGAAGATGAAATGTGGAAACCCAAGAAAATTATGATGAAGAACCACCTGAATCTTTTTAAGTAGTAATATTCTAGAAATTTCATGGACAAAATTATTTTAACGAGGAAAAATGTATCACCCCAAGCTTCAACGGTACGTTTCCTTTTGAATAATGAAATAACATGCATTGTACGCAACTTTGAGATTCAAACACATCGCAACCAATCAAACTAGTCTTTCTGAATTGTAATACCCACTGGTTGAAATTTTATAAATTTTATTTTTCTAAATGGACTTGATTTTTGAATTTGGGATATCGAAATTATATTCAGGTGAATTTTTGGTATTTTTCTAAAAACTTTCAATTTTTGATGAATAGTAAAAAACACTATGTTATTAGTTAAAACCGACTTTTTATTTTAGGTCAAAATAGATACATAATACATATATATGTTCAATTAAATTCATTGGAGTCAATTTATAATAATTTTAGATAAATGAAATTTTATCGAACTTTTTACCGTCCTTTACCCACCTCCTAGAAGCATTTGAAAATTTGCATTAAAACATAATTATACCGCTTCTCTGAGTTGAATTTCAAAAATCAAAGAGACATGGTTAATATCAGTAATTAAAATATGGTTCAATAAGATGAAAATAATTTTTGGATAATAGTAACTTTTGACTTTAATTTACCACAATTAAAAGTGAATAGGGTCATTAAGGGTAAAAATGATATCATAATTACCCTAACACATGTCCTAATTCTATTGGATAAGAATAATTCGACCAAAAACAACCTTGGGAATAAAATATGATCCTCTTTTGTCCACATGGATTATATTAGGAAATTTATTATTTTTTTATTTAAAGAAGAGTTAGAAGAGTTAAATTCAATTTTTAATAACTAAACCTTTTTTAATATAGAGTTATACACAATAAAAATTAGACTATAAATATTCATTAGAAAAATAAAAATGTTTCCTACATAAAGGTATTTTATTTATAATTTTTAGACATTAAATGATTTAATTTATTTATGAAACAATGATGATGCAGAAATTACCTTATTAATGAAATAATAAAATAATTGATATTATAAATATCCAAATAAATTTAAATTAAGACTTCTAATGAATTCATTTAATTTTATAGGTTCATATGAACTATTTGGGTTGTTTAAATAAATTTTATTTGAAGTGATAATTTTTGAATGTCTTTCAAAAAAATCATATAATAAATAATGTCAAAATTGACATAATTGAGTTTCTAAAACAATATTATATTATTAATTCATATAATTTTCCTAAAAATATATGGTTTGTCTAATGGAATTAGAAAAGGTTATATATACTAATGATGAACCACATGGGGTTCTCTTGGTAAGTTATTGTATGTTTATTAACCATATAATATAAAAACACAAAGAGACATGGTAAATGACAAACAATTTAACTATGAGTTAAATCTAAAAGATATGGTTAATATGATGACCTAAACCAATATAGAACCTATTGGTTGAGAGTTTTTCAAACCATACCAACTGTATCCCACCTTATCCTTGAAATAATATATTTTTGAACCATTATAAATTGAAAATGATTTTATTATAAAATAATATTTCGATCTTTTCCAAAAGTGACCCTCACCTCTCTTATAAAAGGGCACTTACCATTCTCTAAATTTCACACCTCCAAATCCTTTTATCAAGGCAAAACACTACCCAAAAATCCTCCCAAAGTTCCTACCATCATCCTAAAGGCCTTCCTTTGGTCATAAATCCATCCTATGGAGCCCTTTTTATTAAATCAAAAGGAAGAACCCGAAGAAGAGGTAAATATTGTATCACCTCTTTCAAGTTCTTTTCTTCTTCCACTTCCTCTTTCTTTGTTGTTTACGTTCTAAAATAATAACTCATGTATATTCTATATAAATTTATGTTATTATAAAAATGGTACAACCATATTCATTATTCTATCCATCCTATAATTGACAAAGTCACCATACATGCGTACGTACGGATTACCCTCTCCACGTCGTTGTGTGGTTTGTTATTCAAGCACTAAATTATTTGGATGGGTATAATAATGAGTATAAATTATGTAAATAATAAATATAACATGTTAATGATTCTTTATATATGATATACCATCCAATTACATATTATTTTTCCATCAATATAATTATATTTTCGCTCGTGCGTACGTGTGGATTACCGTCTCAGGGAACGCGATGAGATTCATTCCTCATTGTAATCATTCTAGAATAATTTTCATTTTATGATTAAAAATAATTTTTATGAACATAATATAATTCTTTATATGAATAAAATACATCCTATCCATAGAAAACATGGCTTATGTAACCAAGCATATAAAGGAAAATGAATCAGTTAACACCCTAAACGATGATACTACTAAAATATTATGGACAAAGCAGAATTACAAGATCAAATATGATATCATATTTATGTATATAGTTCATTTATAATTTAATAACAATGTATTAACTATTATTCAAGAGGTTAACTTTCCATCTACTAAGGAAAAATAGAAATTAAGTGTTAATTTCACAATGTCTTTATTATCCAAGGTTGTTTTTACGTACGTATCTACTGGGGCCTATTTATCATCCACATACTTGTTTTCATAAAAATGTAATTAAAAAAATTAATAATATTTACTATAATATTGGTTAAAGTCATTTATACCATTATTTTACCATATATTGTTTGAAAGGAATCGTTCTGTCGTTTTCCAAACAAGGTACTTTATGACCTTTTCGACAAAAGTATGGTAAGAATGTCTTTTTTTTAACTTATATGGTGGGTGCGGCTATAATACTCCTTTATAACATATTTGAAGATTCACATACAAGCATATAATAATATTTTCAAAATTAATGTTTTCTTTTATAATTATATAACATTTAAATGATTTCAAAATAGAAAGAGATATTTCTCTAAAAAAAGTTTTGATTTCTTCTATGTCAACATCCTTTGAGGTATTTTAAGCTTATTTGAAGTTTATTTATTATGATACAAATCTTCCATTTTGAATTGAAGTTTTGGTAATATATTCTTCTGTGGATGTGTTGTTTTTATAGAATTCATGGTTTATGGATAATGTTTTGACATTTCATGTGCTAGTTTTAATATGGATGTTTATGTTATGTTTAAACCTTTTCATAAGAGAAATGAATTTGACTTAGTAAGTGATGGGTGAAGCTAGATATAGCTCCTCGATGCATCGTCAGGTCTCATGAGAAAAACTGGTGTCTTGGAATAGGGTATTAAAAAAATCTTATTTGTAGTCATGGCCCAAGACCTGGACTATGTGGTTATGAAGTCTGACATTATGAATTCCATCATTATGAATATGGCTATTGATATTGCATGTTATTATTCAACTAGTATAATATCCATGTAAATAATTAAATGGAATTATTTGATTTTATATTTTCCATATTATGCTGAATTTTAAGTTTAAAAGGCTTTTATTGTAGTCTAATAAATTGCCTTACATGTTTATCCTTATTTATGAATATTTCTGCTATATTGTTATCCTTACTGAGCATCTGATATCACCCCTTATTATCTATTATTTTTCGCCGGATGTGAAAAAGTATTTTATGGTTTACCTTCAAGGATAATATAAGGATATAAGTGTGTTCAAAAGGGGGAAAATGTTGTTAATTTTTTTATTTCATGTTGTAATGTAAAACTTATGAATGTATCTAGTACATCCAAGGCAATTAAAATGATCGGTCTTTTGGGACATGATTCCTTATATCATGTCAATGTTATGTAATAATGCACCGACTGTGGGTAACTGGGGTCGGGGAGTTAAAATGGATATAGTTTCTTATGGACAACTATAGGTGTAATGTGTATAGGTTGTGATGGCATGAGGATCCTTACTCAGTGTATGGGATATAATGGCTTGAGGATTAATGTTTGGTTTATGATACTTGTTATATGAGATGTGGTGGATCCCAGTAACTACATTGTTAATTGGTTATGTGGACATGTTGTTGTGTTGCACAAGGTTCATGTTGTGGTGCATCACTCATGTGTTTACAGTAAAACCTTTTGGTGAGAGATGATTTGGATGTGCGACATTGGAGAAAAGGGGAAAACTAGTGGGGAAGTCATAACATGGTACCCTTGAAATTCATTATTATGTTAAATACTATTGTATGTGACATTGGGTGAGATATCCATGGTGTGGTTGGGAACTTAATACTCCTTTTTATGTGAAAAGTATGTTTCACTTGTAGTTCACAGTGCTTTATCATGCTTTCAATACTTTTTCACAAGAGGCTCTGGTAGGATACTACAGAGTATACTATTATACCCACCCTGTGTACATATATGAACTACTTTTTTCAGGTCACTTCAAGCATTTTGTTGATCAGGTTTGTTGTTGCAAGCATAGGGTTGCCGGAGTGGTTTGAGCTTCGTGGATGTTTTCATTTTTACATTCTATCGTACTTTCTATTTTTCATTTTAGTGGTAGTAGTTCTTTCAATACATTACATATGTGTACTTCAGATTTATTTTATATTGCAGTTTGAGTTAGAGTGGGTTGGTGTTTTCTTTATCTCTCTCTTCTACATGTGTTCTATTAAAGGGTAATGCCTCCCATTTTTCTATTTTCTATACCCTCGATGTTGGTGGAAAACTTAGTGACTAGTGGAGGTAGGACTCAAGGGTCCCAATATCCCTTCTTAAATTTCCAGCCCATGAGGGGTACACCTTATGGGGAGCGTACGTGACATTATTACTGACTAATAAAATTATTTTCAGGAATTAATGAGAAATATATGACTAAAGATTTAAAATTTAACAAGATATCAATCACACTATCTTAAGTACTAAATGGAATCATATCATAAATATTTCTTAAACCATAAATATATATATAAGACTTGTAATTTTGAATGTGTTTAAAAATTTCCTTACATGAATTATTATTTAAACATAATTTATTTATTTTCCTCTAGAACAATCAGAATATGAAAAAAATAGCTTTCCCTTTATATATAAGTGGGTAATATTTCATTTTGATTGTGTATTTTAATTAGCTTCCACTTCTAATTCAATAGTTGAATAACTAAGAAGAATTCATTTATTCTATGAGCATGAAAACCAAAAATTATTGAATACTATGATTTACAACAAAATATAAGTTACTAAAATTATTTAATGAATCTTTAATCCCATGATACAATTATACTCCATATTAATAATAAAACTTGAGATGAAAGAAATATATCAATAGTTGTTACGAAAAAAATTATAATAATTTAAACCTAATTAATTAAGATAATTTTAATTTAGGTAATGTAATTATTAATCTACAAATTTCCTAATTCCCAAAACTAATTAAATACCAAAAACCATGATTATCAAAGTCAATAATAAGTATACTAATCAATCCTGAAACAAGGTGATATGTATGCATATTATTACTGATCACCTGTTACATTTTCATTAAAACCACATTCTTACAAGGTGTAATTATTTGGAAATCCTTTCTCAAAATGATAGGGGATGGTTTAAGATTCCTTTCATATAAAAGTTTCTCTGTAGATCGAGACTCAAATAAATAATAAGATAAATTTTATTTTATGAACAAAATAACTTTTATCACACTTTTTATGAAATATACCTTCACCGTAGTGATTATATAGTCCTATCTTCACTCCCAACTCATTTTATGATATAAATTACCATAGTATTTTAGGAGTCTTCATGACAAGTTCCAGAACTCCATAAAATTAAAACATTATCTATTTATTTTTCATTTATGAGATTGATGACCTTTGTATAAACACTTTTAAAATACTCTCATTAATCTCAAGAAAACCCCAAGGATTTTTATTCCACAATTATTACATCAAATTAATTTAACTATTTCATTTTTACTTTTTTCAACATTACACTTTATAAAGAGATGGTTCATTCTATTTTTCTATTTATTTCCCCTTTAAATATAATACTTGGAGAATCCCTTCTCAACCTTTTGGGAACATTATACCATATCATGTTATGTTGAAAGAAATTTTTATAGTAAACCCCTTTTAAGTCTTTTATTTATCCATTTAATAAAATAATTATCCTTATTTTTTAGGATTACTTGAATAGTCCATGGAATGATTTACTAATACTGTAATGTTTTCATCCTTCTTATCTACATTTTTCACTTCCCATTATCTCAAATTTTATAATTTAATTTCCAAGTAATCTCATTTTTCAAATGGAGTGTATTTTACAATGATTATCCCATTAAATGTCTCCCATTCCATAAAATATATTTACTCAAACTATTTAAAATTTTTAATCAATATATACTTTTTATTAGCATCTCTTAGTAATAAATACACTTCGAGAATGTTGATTTATATTTCGTTAATTAAAAATTTGATAAATATCTTCTCTGTTGAAATAATTTGTTGTTCAACAATAATTATATTTGTAGATTAATTACAGGATATAGGTTTCTACTTCCAAAAGTGGTCCAACATTGTAGTATCATACGATTAAGTAATAGGTTACTATATATTGAAGATAATACAATTCCTAAATTTCCCTAATAGTTCTATTATCATCATAGATCTAACAAAAAAATATTCAAATTCATAGAAGGTAAACCCTATGTAAATTATTGTTATCGATAAAATTTCCATTACATACACTATGTTCCATCTTTAAATAATGGGATTCACTATATTAACTCATAATATTTTTAATTTTTAATTATAATACATAAATATTTATCAGGTGAAACAATGAACTTAATTTTGAATATATATTCATAACTAATCAATAAATCATAATCTTAGTTTCATTTGGAAAATATTTTAATCAAGATAATATCTTACACTATTTCATAATGGTTAAAAAATGAGTATATAAATAAAAAATGGAATAAACCCTGGGAGTTTCAAACCAAGCATAAAGTTAGGCCCATATTTTGTACACCATGTAATGTTTAGGTTAATACCCATCCAAACCTTCTCTGTGTTTTACCCCTCACGACATCTATGTTACTTCCTACATCAATTCGTTTTTATATAGATGTTGATTTTTTGTAGAAACAACACACTCCATAACTTTCCAATATTTTAGGATATTTTCATATACAGAGACATATTCATAGGGGTTTCATAGGTTTAATTTTTTATTTATTCTATATTTCTATAAATATAGTTTCCAATGGTCCTACTAAGCATTCTATTATACCAACTCTCACAACCTTGAACTCAATTACCTGGGGGAATTAGTTAAAAAATATAAGAGAACATATCTCAATGGATCTTAGAGTATAGTAGTCATTGGAGATTAGATACACGTGTCATTCTAATAATTCATTAGAATCCAAATGAATTGATTTTAATTTTTATAAAAATAAAATTATTTTATTTAGTGTATATTTAAAATCATTAAAATATAACTTTTATGTATCTAGGGGAATTTGAAATTAAATAAAGGGAGAGATCTGATGTTAAGTAAGAGAAATCATACAAAATAAACTAACATAGAATAAATGGTGTGTTAATAATATGGAAGAGATAAACAGTAATAAAATACACAATATAACTAATATTATAAAAGTGGTTGGGGGTTTTCCCTAGTGGTAAAGTCTCCACGAAATTAAGCCTTAGTCTGTAGTCAATTTTTATATAGTAGTTAATTTTCTCAGGTAGCCAATGATGTAGGTAGGTGGTGACACAGGCATGAGGCTGGAAAAGGGTGACATGGTCATGATAGAGGCATGATGGAAAACCGGGCCATTTGGTCAGTTTTTGGTCCTTTGGGTCATGTAATGGGATTCCATCCCATTGGATTATTGGTACGTGTGCATAATAAAATGCTTAATAAGTGTGAAATCCATAGGGGGCTATATCCTACCTTTCCAGACTTTGTGGGTAGTTTGTGTGAGTTTAACTTAATTGTAACCCAAATAACCAATTATATATAATATTATGAAATGGTAATATATCCATGCATGACCTAAGAATATAAATATTCACATGTATAATAATTAAAATATTTATAATGATATAATGAATGATGATGGACATCCTAATCATTAAATCAAGTACTCATTCCAAAAAAAAATCATTCATAACAAAGGAGAGATATATGCCAAATACCCAAGCTAGTTTTTCTCATGAGACCAAATAATCCATTAAGTGGTTAACAATTAGTGGGACAGTAATATTCACATAATAATTGTAATGTATTATCAATATCATTTACTTTAATAACAATACAATACATAATTAATAGAAACATTCATATTGAAAAACTAGAATTTGAATTGTTTATATTGTACCTATTCCCTAAACAGAACAACATTATCTTAAGGAATCTAGAAAAATAAATTGGATAGTGTCACTAGATTACATCAACGTTAAATAATAATAGTCCTTAAATTATAATGACATGGAAACAAAATCTCTTTTGCAAAGGCAATATAATTTCCCCATGAAAATATGTTTAAATATTGCCTAATTTTGAAGGAATTTTAAAAGTATCAATTCTTTGATTAAGTGGAATAGAATTTTATTTAAAAAAATTAAAAAATAAATATTTATATTCATAATTGTTAAATATTTTGTTGGTGGGAAAATATGTTATTATGGAAAATGTTAAAAACATTATTTCTCCAATTTCATAAAAAGTTTAAAAAATAAATTATATTGAAAATGAAAAATGAATCATATAAAAAAATAAATTAAATTTAAAGATACTAAAAATAAATTTATCATTCATTTACAAGTGAATAAGACCTCTCATATAATAATTTTAATAACATGTACATGAAGTAAAAATATTCTCATTCAAAAGAATGATATATGGTTCAGTTTTCATGAAAAAATTATTTTTTATTTTGGGTAAAAATTGGAGAAAATAATAATAATTCTTGAAATCCCTTTAAATAACCATTAATGATTAAATTTTATGTGGTTTAAGGGAAAAATGTCGTATAATTCCAAAAACTAAAACAAAAAAAACAATCCAAAAAAATTACATTTTAGAAAAAACTATAACCTATGACTTCTACTTGGTATAATACATTCTTATATCATATATAGTTAATTTATACATATTATAAATTCATATATGAACCATATTTGGATTTTTATTTCTTTATATTATTCTATCAAAATAATTTAAAACCCATTTATTAAATATTTTTTGTATAAATAAATAATTGATTGTTAACCATTCCACTTTCCATACATGGTTTGGTTCAATGGTTTGGGGAATAATATTCTAAATAATAATAGATTATAATTATTATTTTTTACATTAAATTTAATTTTATAAACATCTATTAAAAATATTAATGAAGAAATAAATGAATCTTTTTACAAAGATTACAGTTTGTACGTACACATGACCAGCATTTTCATTTTTCTATTGCATTAAAGGGAAATAAATTAGATAATATTTTATTTTAATATTATTTAAAAGTTTTTGTAAATTTAATTTTTATCTATTACGTTCATTATTTTAAATAATAAGGTGAGGTTCCAATACAAAAATGTATCACATTACATTGTAGAGGTGGTAGTCCATGTATACTCCTGATAGTTTTTATCATTTTCCAATGGATGAAAGGGTATGAAGATAGATAAAATATTATCATTAAATAAAAATTATTAAATCAAAAAATTGATAAATATTTTTTATCCTTCATTAATACATACATTATAGTGGGTGATGAATAATAAAACACATTACATATTGAATGCGGTGGTCCACACATATATATGAGTACAGTAACCATTTTTTCAATGATGGAAATTGATAATAAAAACGATCATAACAAAATCATAATAACGTTTATATATATTCAAACACTAATATTATTATATAATAATGGATATGATTATTTCTAAGGGGGTCAAAGAAGAAATAAATTGGAAAAATCTGTTAAGAGTTATACCACTTTGGAAAAAATCTTATGTATTAAATAATAAGCCTTTGTTGGTTGGAATTTTAGTGAGAGAAAGACCTCTATGAAATAGATAAGAACATAGGAGGGGATTATGTGACCATATACAAGAGATGGGAGTATGAAAGTTGTAATTATTTTTGACTTTTAAATTTTATAATTATCTCACTCATGGTCATGTGGCTCTACAAAATTAAATTTCTTTTATATGGTTATTATTGTCGAAATACACAAATCAAATATAAATTAATGTTATATTTTTTTATATTTTCAATTTTTCTCTTTAATTAATATGATTTACCCCTTTACCATGGTGACAAAACATTTACCAAAGTCGTTATTTCTAATGAAAAAAATTAAACTGAAGTGATTAATAAATTTTAATTTTCAAATTCAAAATATAAAATAAATTATTCCTGATTTAACTTCTAGAAGTTATAGAAATAAATTTTAATATAATTGTGAAAAACGCATTGTACATACATTAATTATCAAAATACTAAATTTAACCATAAAAATGAACTTATACCAATATCCAATATTATTTTTATTCCTATATATTAAATAATTTTATAATTGATCAAATTGATATTTTGTTACATTAAAATAACTTATAAAAAATTAAAAAAATTATATTATTTTATATAATGAAATGAAATTGTAGTTTTTCAAAAACATGTGTTCTTCACAATTCAACAAGAAACAATTATTTTCAAAAAAAATAGAACTAAAAACCCCGAATCTAAATATTTTATATTTATATAATACAATTATATCATTTCCTGAAATTATAATTATTAAGTTTATAAATATAAATTTTATGTAGAGACGTATAATTCTTGAAAAATTATTTTATTTGTAATAAAAATTGTACCATCTGTTACAAGTTATTCTATTTATATTTTTTATTATATTTTAGATATTATATGTATCACATTTATTGTCTTTAGTAAAAAAATATAAATTTGATGAATATATTTCTCTAAGGAAGTGGAATTTTTATTTCAATTTTATAATCTATAAAATAGTATTCATGTGACAAATATTTTATGTTATGATAAAAATCATATATTAAGAGAAATTTAAATTTTAAAAACTAAATTTTTTAAAAATTAAAACTATATTTTTATAATTAGTAACAATGAATAAAATGAATCACTTTCTCAAATAGTTACAATTTAATAATGTTGTTTTTTATAAAAAATGTTACATAACGATTTTAAAAGGATATTTTTCATCAAATTCATTATTAAAATAAATTTTGATAAAAATAATTAATAATTTAAATGAGATACAGTTTATCTAAAAATGCATGATAAATTATTATTTTAGTATAAATATTATATATAACCATTCATCCAAAGATTAACTGATAATGTTATATGGAATTATTTTCAGTATGTTACAACATTTTAACATTGAATGCATGTATCAAAAAATGTTATCCAATGGATTATAATTACTAAATTATTATGATTATATATAAATAAAAAAAGGTAATGTAGGTATCACATAATACATTATATTTAAAATGTATTACGAATATTAAATAAGTATATATATAAATTTTGTAATATGGAATTCTGATAACACATGGTCTAGTGGTAGGAATTTCTCTCAAGTCACCATTCAGTCATCAGTTTGAGCCCCATAACCTTGATGAACATAATGTGATATCACCCAACCTACGGGATTACATTTTATGAATAAAATTTTTTACAAAATGAATACATTTTTATTTGAAATATATATAATAAGAAAATTGAGGTGAAAAATAATAGCACTCATGTTTTTTATACTATTAAAATGAAACAAATTCATTTAGAAATTTAATTTATAAATTGAGAAAAAAAATATTAAAAATTAATTAGAAATAATGACTGTTACATTTACACCCCCTCCCCATTATCAGGGGTCTTTTTCTTAATTTTAATACTGAATTAAATTTTTTTAATCCATCATTCCTCCTCCATAATGTTAGATATCAAGTAGCTCCACTTATCCTTCAAAACTCCCCTAGTTTTAGTTTCATGTCTGTTGATCCTATATGAAATCATGTTTTATTGATCACATAGGTCTCCAAAATATTTGAATCATCCTATATGAACTTGTTATAATATCCTAGGACTCGTACACCTGGTTTTGGGGCTAAAATCATAAACACTACTTTTATGTCTATTATTCCAATAAATATGACCCAATTTTTACACTAAAAAACAGTAAACATCTTACAAAAAAATGTGATCTCTTAGATTCCCAAGGACCATTTTGTTTCATATTTTTAGAGATTTAGAACAAAATATTTAATTTTAAACCTTTCCATATAATAAAAACAAATTCCAACAAAATTAATTCCTTATAAAGAGTTAAATTATTTTTTGGATGGTTTATATATCTGGGTTGTGGACTCTATGTAGAGACCCGAAGCTTGAAGTACATGGACATTACATTACTTTTGCAGATTACTTAATACATAACAAAAACAGACACATAAGGATCATAATAGTTTTGTGTCTTTGGAAACTTGGAATATAAACTTCTAATCATGTTGAAAGATCTTCAAAAACTCCCATAACAATCTTCCCCTTTTTGTTTCCTTACCTAAAACCTTTCTTTATTTCCTGGGGAAAATAAAACATAAAAAGGGTGAGCTCAAATTCTCAGTAAGGGAAAACATAGAGAACATAAAACAATCCATAAACATTTGAAAGAAAAAACTTGAACATGAAATTTAAACATCAAAATCATGAGAAAAGACTTAAATCATAAGGCATATATCATAGTGGAACAACGACCATGATAAAATATAATGGCAATAAAACATGTAATTGTGGCAACCATTCAGAACATCTTATGATTTCCATAGTAGCCAAGGCATTGCTGCCAAGACCATCTTAGTGGACAAAGTCCCTTTCTGAATCAAGTTCACTCCTCATTTTAGTCCTGTAACACTGAACCGTATTAACTTACCATTCCAGCCATGTGTATATCATGAGATATAAATCTTTACCCAATTAATTGGAGGGAGATATAGGTCCCACCCATCTCATAATGAAATCATTCTTACTTGTGCCAAAAAATAAACATACATCATTCATAATAACCCAACAAATAAAATGGGTTTCAAAAACATCATCCCATCATCACATAATATATATAAAATAAATGGATATCATTTCATAATAAGAAAAGTTAAACCTTGTAAATCATAGAGACATTATACTTGAAACATACACATATGAAATAATGTCATCTTAGATGGAAAAATGGTTTTGACAAAACACTTGAACTGAATTCTTGAAGAAAATATCCTTTCTTCTTTAAAATAAATTTCTTTTCCCAAAACGTCATGCAATTTCAAAAGAAAGATATTTTGTTGAAAATAGTCATGAAACATTTTGGAGGAAACTTCATGAAAATAAGGCTTTATAAAACCGTAAAAATCCTTTCATGCCGTATAAGTAAAAAAAACTTCTTCTCGTACTTTTGCTGGAAAAGTCAAAAAGTACCTCGTAAAAGAAAGATTCCATACATACCATATAGTAAAAGTAAAAAATGGGTAAAAAGGACATTAAAAATACATGAAAAGTTTTTTAGGAAACATGGACATGGATGACAACAATAACCCTAGTAAATACTTACGAATAAACAATCTCGGATAAGAATGAGATTGGAATAGTTATCCCTTACCTTAGGTCTGATATGCTTCGTATGGATCCGAACCTCCTGTATAATCGTTTAAATAATGTCATTTACTTATTAAAAAATCATATTCATTGTTATGATATCATATATGTTTCACTTTTGACTTTATATTACATGTTCTTTTGTAAATTCCATGTTAAAGCAGCGTTTTGGGTAAAATCATATCATTTATAGTATGTGTTTCAACTTGTCGTTCTTGATATTATTACTTATATCCTGATTTAAATAATTCCATAATGTAAAACATGATTTATATATAATATATATTCATCATATACATATATATTATAGATCGATAAAAGGAATGGAATACACCGTTCATGGAGATGGTAGGCCGTACGTACGCATGAACGATATTTTCGTTTCCTTATTGAATTGAATGAAACTAAATAGATGATGTAAATATATATATAAATAAATCCGGTAGCATTATTATTCCATATATTTCATTATTATTCATTATATAAACTTTATGATCATTCATGTATGGTTAACATGCAGAATGAATCTCATCGCGTCGTGGAGACGGTAGTCCGTACGTACGCACGAGCGATGATATTGTTCCCATTATTATTGAATAGAATTGGAGTGGATGGTATAATATATCATAATAAGTATGATGTCATAATAAACATATATAGTTATTATTTACACCATTATACCCATCTATGTATGGTGTTGGTGGAAAAACAGATTACACCACGGCGTGGAGACGGTATGCCGTACGTAAGCACGCGCGGTGATTTTGTTTTCCGTAGGATGGATAGAAGGTGAAATAGGGTTGTTTCATACTTATAATAACATATAAGTATATGATTGATACTTTTTTTATTACTTCATAATGAAACAACTAAATAAGAAGAAGTAGAAGAAGAAATAAAGTTGAAAGAATCGGTAACGGATATTACCTCTTCTTTCGACACGCCTTATTGAAACCTCCTCTTAGGGCACTAAGATTGGTCTTTAAAGAAAACCAGAACCTCCAAGATGTTTCTATGGAAGTGTAGAAGATAATTTATCAGGGTGTGGCCGATCTTGAAGGCTCAAAGTGGTGTGAGGAAGAGAGGGAGGAGGTTCCCTTTTATAAGGGAGGAGAGGGGCACCTTTGGAATAACTAAAAATATTATTTTATTATAAAGTCATATTCGGTTTTTAATAGCTCCAAATTGAGTTATTTCGACGCTAAGGTGGTGATGGGTCTAAAGTATCTCACCCTATATAATTTAGACAAGTTTAGGTTTCTATTTTAACCTTATCATTTAGATTTAACTTTAAGTTAAATAATTTTTCTTTTACCGTGTCTTCTTTTTTTCTTACACTATAAGGTTAATAAACTTACTATAACAATCCAAAAGAACCACAAGATGTTTATTATTAATATATATAACCCTATCTAAGTCATTTGGCCGAAACTTAGATTTTTAGGAATAAAATAAAAATTAATAATATAATATTTGTTTTAAACACTATTTTATGTCAATTTTGACACTATTTGGTAATCGATTTTTGTGAAAATCATAATAGAATTATTAGTTCGTAAAAGTTAAATAACTCAATACTAACATGTCATATTAAGATATAAAATTAATTTAATTCATAAAATGTCTCAAAATACATTTATTTGGGTATTTATAATATCAATTATGTCAATATTTTATTAATAAGATAATTACTGCATCATCATTGTGTCAAAAATAAATTAGATTATTTAATGTCTAAAAATTATAAATAAAACATAATTATGTAGGAAATCGTTTTATCTTTCTCGTGAATATTTTTAGTCAAATTTATCTTATGTATAACCCTATATTAAAAATGATTTATTTATTAAACATTGATTTTACCTATTTTAACCCTTCTTTAAATAAATTAATAATCAATGTCCTAATCTAATCCAAGTGGGCCTAAATGGTCATATTTTATTCCTAAGGTAGTTTTTGGTCGAATTAAACTTATCCAATTGAATTAGCACATGTGTTATGGTAATAATAATATCATTTTTACCCATAATTACCCTATTTACTTTTAACCGTGGTAAAAAAAAGTTAAAAGTTACTATTCACCAAAAATTATTTTCATCTCATTGAACCAAATTTTAGTCCTTGATATTAACCGTGTCTCTTGGATTTTTGAAATTCCACTCACAAAAGCGGTAAAATTAAGTATTATGTGAATTTTCAAATTCTCCTAGGAGGTGGGTAAAAGACGGTGAAAAGTTCCATAAAATTTTTATATATCCAAAATTATTATAAAATGACTCCAATGAATTAAATTGAACTTATATAGGTATTATGTATCAATTTTGACCTAAAATAAATTTAAATAAAATAAATAATTATTTAAATAAAAAGTCGGTTTTTGAATAGTAACCCATGTGTTTTCACTATTCATCAAAAATTGAAAGTTTTTAGAAAAATACCAACATTTCACCTTAGGCTAATTTCGATATTCTGAATCCAAAAATGAAGTCCATTCTGTAAGATAAAATTTATAAAATTTGAAAAAGTGGGTATTACTATTCATAATGGCTAGTTTATATAACATATCGTTGTTTAGAGAAACTCGGTATTGCATACAACACACGCTATTGTGGAAGGTCGTGATTGCATGTAATGCAAGCCAAGTTAGGGATGCGCGTTGTTCAAGCTCCTTTTGATGTAGTGTACAACACAAGACATTTATGAAATTAAAAAGAATATTTTTCATAAAATCTCGGGGTGTTATATTCTACCCCCCTTAAAATGAATTTCTCCCTAGAAATTCGTCGGGGTTATAAATGTTTTACTACTCAAAAGTTTCATTAATAGTAACCCACATCATAAAAAGTAATACCAAAAATTGGATAAAGTATGAAACATAATGGTTACCCAAATTATCTAATCAATGGTTTTCCACATAGGAGAACATAGGTGAAAATATGGATATGGAATAGAAATCTAACTGTCATGTTCTGATGGAGAGTGGTAGAGAACATGGCTATGAAAAATCCAAAAAACACAAAGCCATTTATTTTTGATGATCTAGGGTACCATCTCATTCATCAGATATAAGGGTACTAGGACAACATTTTTGGTTTTCAAGATCATTTCCCTAAAGTTGAAGAATTTGTATTAGAATAAATACTTACTTTATTGTGGTATAATCTCACCATTGTTCATGCCTTGAACAATTTACACATCATCTCTTTAAGAAATGAGGTTGAATTTGTCTTTCACGAAGTTTTATTAGATCATGTGTCAGAATGATAGGTCATTCCATCTGTCTCAAACATAAGTTTGCAAACGTTATATACATAATTCCATATATGGTGAGATTAATCATATATGGTTCCAAAATAGACTTATACTTCATCTATCATCATGTATAATAAAATAAAACTAGTTTCTACTAACCAGGGACTTAATGTAGGCCAGTGGTAGGAAATGAAGGCTTGTCGCACTTCGGTTGTGGGTTCGATTCCCACAGCCTTGTCCGACGTGACGGGTTGTCACTCATTCTAAAATACTTTTGTCCAAGCTCATAGTATAAAGAAAACAATTACTAGAAAGGTTATCTATCAAGAATGTGAATACAAGAATTTATCCCACATATATCATAAGATATATCCTGTTGGTTGTATGCCAAACACATGAATACCTTAGTCAAATATTACCATTGAACCTTAGTGAAAAAATGAATACTATCAAAAGGTAACTCTTTCCACATACCAAAATCCCAAAAAATCTCTATAATAAACCATAATATCACTTAGTCCTTATATCAGTCATGATCTCATGAATACAATCAAACATCTCATTATCTTTGTATCCCTTCATTATGCACATATCATCTACTTTCCAAAAATATCTGAATAAACATCCATGGTTACTAGTACCATTCAACATATACATTCAAATACTTTATGAAAAACAATATTGTAACAATCCTTAGATGATTCTTTATTCCATAGTACCATACATTATTCTTTATAAACATAAAATCATTCCACTAACCTCTTAAACCACTGACTGAGCTTCGTCATTTCTTTCATATCATATTTCATTTGTAGTCTCTTTATCATCATCCACATAAATACTACTCATATGACCATGCTGATTCTCTTCATGATATTTTCCCTAAGGGAATTGGTTTGCATAATTCCCATACATTCCACATTTAAAACATCTAATCATTGTTGACGTCGTAGAAATAATAGTATCCTTGTCCATGGTGTTAACTGAACCTTTTCCTTTGCACTTACTGGATTTGTGTCCTTCTTTTCCACACCCAAATCATCTTCCAGTTCCTTTGAAACAATCTCCCTGATGCCTCTTCCCACATGATTTATATGAGGGAAATTGAACATTCTTTCCTCTATGATCATCATGAAACTTCATCTTTCTCTTATTATCTGAGTCGGGAAACTTACCAAAGTTGAGATTATTGATCATATTATTAGACTGATGATTAGGCATAATAACGATTTTTGGACTTCCAAATCCCGTTTCATTTGGTTTCTCATGAAGAATATCATTCCACTGTCCGTTATATCCTTCATTATCGTGAATCTTCATGTTTCCAGCCACTTTCTAAAACCCAAAAAAGAATAGTGTGAGAGGAAAAAATCATGCTAGGGAAAACAACATAGTAAAGGGGGAGTACCCTCAATATCTAATATATTAGGTTAAATTCTAAGATAGTTACCATAGTTCTAGGACTATATCATATACGTATACTTATCCTTAGGGACATCCCCAGACATACCTTAGAAATATCTCTAGGGATCTCACTAACGTTTTCGCATCCTATTTTCCAAAGGTTGACTAAACCTTTCCTATGATACCAACTGTAGAGACCCGAAGCTTGACATACAAGGACATGACATTACTTTTGTGGAATACTTAATAAATAAAAACAACAGACACACAAGGATCGTAATAGTTTAGTGTCTTTGGAAACTTGGAATATAAACTTCTAATCACGTTGAAATATCTTCAACAACTCCCATAACGATCTTCCCCTTTTTTCCTTACCTAAAACCTTTCTTTATTTCCTAGGGGAAAATAAAACATAAAAATTGTGAGCTCAAATTCTCAATAAGAGAAAACATATAGAACATAAAACAATCCATAAACATTTGAAAGCAAAAACATGAACATGAAATTTATACACCAAAATCTTGAGCAAAGACATAAATCTTAAGGAATATATCATAATGGAACATCAACCATGATAAATTATAATGGGAATAAAACATGTAATTGTGGAAACCATTCAGCACATGTTATGATTTCCATAGTAGCCAAGGCATTACTTCCAAGACCATCTTAGTGGACAAAGTCCCTTTCTGAATCGAGTTCACTCCAACTTTCAGTCCTGTAACACTGAACCGGATTAACTTACCGATCCAGCCATGTCTATCTCATGAGATATAAATCATTACCCAATTCATTGGAGGCAAGTATAGGACCCACCCATCTCATATTAAATCATGATTACTTGTGCCACAAAATAAACATACATCATTCATAATAACCCGACCAATAAAATGGGTTTCAAAAACATCATCCCATCATCACATAATCCATATAAAATAAATGGATATCATTTCATAATAAGAAAAGTGAAACCATGTAAATCATAGAGGCATTATACTTGAAACATACACAAATGAAATAATGTCATCTTAGATGAAAAAATGGTTTTGACAAAATACTTGAAATGAATGCTTGAGGAAAATATCCTTTCTTCTTCAAAATCAATTTCTTTTCACAAAAAGTCATGCAATTTCAAAAGAAAGATATTTTGCTGAAAATATTCATGAAATATTTTGGAGGAAGTTTCATGAAAATAAGGCTTTATAAAACCGTAAAAATCATTTCATGCCTTATAAGTTAAAAAAACATTCTTCTCGTACTTTTGCCAGAAAAATCAAAAAGTACCTCATAAAAGAAAGATTACATAAATACCATGTAGTAAAAGTAAAAAATGGGTAAAAAAGACATTAAACATACATGAAACCATTTTTAGGAAACATGGACATTGATGAGAACAATATCCCCAGTAAATACTTACGAATAAACAATCTCGGATAAGAAAGATATTGGAAAAGTTATCCCTTACCTTAGGTCCGATATGCTTTGTATGGATCCGAACCTCCTGTATAATGATTTAAATAATGGAATTGACTTGTTCAAAAATCATATTCATTGTTATGATATCATATATGTTTCAATTATGACTTTATATTACTCTTACTTTTGTAAATTCCATGTTAAAGCAGCGTTTTGGGTAAAATCATTTCATTTATCGTATGTGTTTCGACTTGTTGTTCTTGATATTATTACTTATATCCTGATTTAAATTACTCAAGAATTTAAAACATGATTTATATATAATATATATTCATAATATACATATATATTATATATTGATAAAAGGAATGAAATACACCGTTCATGGAGACGGTAGGCCGTACGTACGAATGAACGCTGTTTTCGTTTCCTTATTGAATTGAATGAAACTAAATAGATGACATACATATATATATACATAAATCAAGTAGAATTATTATTTTATATATTTCATTATTATTCATTATATAATATTTATGATCATTTATGTATGGTTAACATGGAAAATGAATCTCATCGCGTCGTGGAGATGGTAGTCCGTACATACGCACGAGCGATGATATCGTTCCCATAATTATTGAATAGAATTGGAGTGGATGGTATAATATATCAGAATCATTATGATGTTATAATAACCATATATAGTTATTCTTTACACCATTATACCCATCCATGTAAGGTTTTGGTGGAAAAACAGATTACACCACGGCGTGCAGACGGTATTCCGTACATACGCACGCGTGGTGATTTTGTTTTCCGTAGGATGGATAGAAGGTGAAATAGGGTTGTTTCATACTTATAATAACATATCAGTATATTAGTGATACTTATGTTATCACTTCATAATGAAACAACTAAAGAAGAAGAAGTCGAAGAAGAAATAAAGTTGAAAGAATCGGTAACAGATATTTCCTCTTCTTTCGACACACCTTATTGAAACCTCCTCTTAGGGCACTAAGATTGGTCTTGAAGAAGACCAGAACCTCTAGGATGTTTATAGGGAAGTGGAGAAGAGAAATTTGCAGGGTTTGGCTGATCTTGAAGGCTCAAAGTGGTGTGAGGAAGAGAGGGAGGAGGTGCCCTTTTATAAGGGAGGAGAGGGGGACTTTGGAATAACTAAAAATATTATTTTATTATAAAGTCATATTCGGTTTTTAATAGCTCCAAATTGAGTTATTTCTAAGATAAGGTGGGTATGGGTAGAAATACTCTCATCCAATAGAGTTTATATAAGTTTAGGTTTCTATTTTAACCTTATCATTTATATTTAACTTTAAGTTAAATAATTTTTCTTTTACCGTGTCTTCTTGTTTTTTTAAACTATAAGGTTAATAAACATACTATAACAAGACAAAATAACCCCAAGATGTTTATTATTAATATATATAACCTTATCTAAGTCATGATTCCGAACCTTAGATTTTTAGGAATAAAATAACAATTAATAATATAATATTTGTTTTAAAAACTATTTTATGTCAATTTTGACACTATTTGGTAATTGATTTTTGTGAAAATCATAACAGAATTATTAGTTCGAAAAAAGTTAAATAATTCAATACTAACATGTTATAATAACCTATAAAATTAATCTAATTCATAAAAAGTCTCAAATTACATTTATTTGGGTATTTATAACATCAATTGTGTCAAATATTTCATTAATAAGATAATTACTGCATCATCATTGTGTCATAAATAAATTATATTATTTAATGTCTAAAAATTATAAATAAAAACAAAATTATGTAGGAAATCGTTTTATATTTCTAATGAATATTTATACTCGAATTTACCTTATGTATAACCCTATATTAAAAATGATTTAGTTATTAAACATTGATTTTAACTATTTTAACCCTTCTTTAAATAAATTAATAATAAATATCCTAATCTAATACAAGTGGACCTAAATGGTCATATTTTATTCCTAAGTTTGTTTTTGGTCTAATTACTCTTATCCAACAAAATTAGGACATGTTTTAGGGTAATAATAATATCATATTTACCCCTAATTTCCCTATTTACTTTTAACCGTGGTAAAAAAAGTAAAAAGGTACTATCCAGCAAAAATTATTTTCATCTCATTGAACCACATTTTAGTCCTTGATATTAACCATGTCTCTTGGATTTTTGAAATTCCACTCACAGAATTGGTAAAATTAAGTTTTATGTGAATTTTCAAATTCTCCTAGGAGGTGGGTAAAAGACGGTGAAAAGTTCAATATAATTTTTATATATCTAAAATTACTATAAAATGACTCCAATGACTTAAATTGAACTTATATAGGTATTATGTATCAATTTTTACCTAAAATAAATTTAAATAAAATAAATATTTTTTTAAATAAAAAGTTGGTTTTTGAATAGTAACCTAGTGTTTTCAGTATTCATCAAAAATTGAATGTTTTGAGAAAAATACCAAAAATTCACCCTATGATAATTTTGATATTCTGAATCGAAAAATGAAGTCCATTTTGAAAGACAAAATTTATAAAATTTCAAAAAGTGGGTATTACTATTCATAACGGGTAGTTTATATAACATATCGTTGTTTAGAAAAACTCGGTATTGCGTACAACACACGCTATCGTGGAAGGTCGCGATTGTGTGTAATGCAATCCAAGTCAGGGATGCATGTTGTGCAAGCTCCGTTTGGTGTAGCGTACAACACAAGACATTAAAGAAATTAAAAAGAATATTTTTCATAAAATCTCGGGGTGTTACACTGTAAAAACCCAGACTTCATTAACCCAGAGTTATTGTCTTACTTTATTACATTGTCATAAAAAGAACGTTTCAATTCTCAATGGACCGGTTAGTTTAGTATTTTTGGAGAACAACGTAAAAATAAGAATCTGATTTTACATGGGGAATAGAAAAAAAAACATAATAGATAATAAAAATAAAATGAACTATTTCATTGAATATTCATTCCAATAATTATTCATCATATCCTAGGGAATGGAAAATAATAGGAGTGAGTGAAGATTCCCCGAAATGTTTAATTGTATAATAGGATATCATGAATCTGTAAGCATAATTAATTTGTAATGAATAATATATGAACACAAATTAAATTTAAATATCATTAATATTATTATAAGATAAGGAGAAATCGATATGTAAATGTAAATTTCTAAAAAAATCCATTTAGTCAATAAATGATAATAAAATGAATCTATATATAATATCAAGGAGAAAATATCAAGGATAATAATAATAACTATATAATCAATTCATTAATTGATTAATTGTTGGAACCCATGATATTGTGCATCATGATACCTCAACCGTCATGATATTTCTTCAATAAAAATTTAAACTAATGGGTAAAAACAAATCTGATTTGGATAACTTATTTGCCTCACAAGAACTTTAAATCCATCGAGGGGTCATCTAAAACTAGGCCACACCCATATCTACATGTCCATACAATTCCACATATAACTAATTATAAATATAATTTTGGATAAATATTCCATATCAATAAATATCAATATTTAGTAAAGGATATGGATTTATCAATATTTCAATAGTCATTCAAATCAATTTAAAATTAACCACCATATGTAAAAATACATATATGGTTTAAGAAATATTCATATCCATCATAAAATAATATGGATATTTTTGATTAATTTAATGAATAATTAAAAATAATCATAATAATGTGATTTTTTCAAGATAATGATAAAAATCACAAAATAATGTGAGATTGTACAACAAATTTCAGCACATGGTAATTTTCAATGTCAAAACAAATTAGATGAAAAATATATAGTTCATCTTATAATACCTTGAATTATTATTAAAAATGATATTTAATGTAAAATATGTAGTATGTACACCATATATAAGAAGTTGTAAGTATATAATTGGAATATGCCACAATAAAGACAAATTGATTGGGGTCCCATATATTCAGTCCTAATTGTCACATAAATTCTTTATCATCATAAATAATAATATTATGTTAATAATATAATTAAATAGGAACCGTTTTCATGTTTATTATTCCTATTATTTTAATTATTAAATAGTTATATATGATTACTTGATCAATTAATCTTACGCTGGATGCTTTAATGATATTTGTATTATGTTTTAAAAATGAATTGAGTCAATGATGTAAAAAATTTATACATCCCCAAAAATAATAATCTTCAAATAATTATCATATGATTTAATTAATTATACTTTTAAAATGAACATAAAAATTTTCTTACAAGAAATTAATTACATTATATTCAAGGTGACGGTAGGCTCTACATACGCATGAGTAACTTTTAATTTTTTCAACGACCATTATAAAAAAAAGTTATCTAATATCTTAAATTTACAGAATATTAATATATCATAAAATCCATTTTTTTACTCTAAATATAAATAAGTATATATCATCTATATGTTATGATGATTAAAGTAGCGTTACATCGCTTCTTGAAGGCGGTAGTCCATATGTATTTGAATGATGGTATCATCTTTTAGTGAGTGAAGAGGTAAAAATAAAATGATGTATTGTATTTTATGAAAGATAAATATGTCATGAATATAAAAATTGTTTCATGTATATCACATATATTTATTAACTTCTTTCTGATCAGCTTCTATGTAATGTGATAGAAAAATATGAATCACATCACTATGAGAGGTGGTGGTCTATCATACACATATGCGACGTTATCATATCCCCTATGAAAAGGAAATTAAAAATTTATACAGGAAATAATTACTCATTAAATGTAATTATGATTTAAAAATAATATATATATATATATATATATATAATTCTACATCATAAACAACCATGAGAGGTGGTGATGGAAAAATATGATAGAAGCTCGCGAGGTGGTTGCCCACCGTACACATGAATGATGTTTTTATAACCCATTTGATAGAATTGGGTATTGTTTCAGGTAATTAACATAAGATAAAAACATATCATTAAATATAATATACTAATATTATTATATCGTCAATTTTTAATAAGAATTCAAGGAGTTATATGAATAAATATAATATAAATGATTGTTAAAAAACATTGGATCTTCAATGGGTAGCCTCCTTAAGATTTCACCATAAGACTTACAAGGTTATTTTCATACCCAAAAAAATATTTTAAAAACATGTCATATAATTTGGGAAGTGATTTGGGTAGGTATTTTAAAAAATAAAATTTTTTAAGTTATAAATATAATAAGATATTATGTGGTCTTTTATATGTGAGGTGAGTGGCACACTTGTAATTTTTGAAAGGAAAATTGTGTACATGGTTTATTCACATAAAAATTATTAAAATGGAGTATTCAAGTTTTATATACATGATCAGTTTAAAATTAGTCCATAAAATACAATTTAGATAATTTTTATGGCATTTTAACCCATATCTTTTAGTTTAACAGTCAGTAAACCCATTTAATTGTAACTGTGGTAAATAGTTTTTAATATTTTTACTATTTCTTATAGTCAAAAATTATGATAAAATTATTAGATAATAAAAATATAATTATTTCAAATATTTAGTAATTTTTTCCAAATTTTAGACATATAATATGAACTTTTAAATTTGATAATTATTCCGTAGGTGTGATGAGAAAGTAGGTTTTCAAATAAAAATGTTCCAAATAATACAATATTTTTAAATACAAATTCAAATTAAATTGATTAAAATATCATAAATTTTATCAATTGATGCATATAATTTCTAATTTTAATTTAAAAAATAATAAAATATAATTTATCAATATTAATAATTTAAATAAAAAATGTTGTTTCAATTAAAATTCAGTTTTTTTCATTATTCATCGAAAAATTAAACATTTTCGAAAAATCCCAAAAAATCATGCTAAGATAATTTTGATATGTTAATTTGAAAAAATTTATTTAAATTTATTAAATAAATTTTATAAATGTGGTTAAAAATAAATTTAAATTATTTGTGAGATGTGGTACTAAAAAGACTTTTAGATTAAAGTATAGTTTTTTCAAGAAAAATTATTTTTTTTATTTATTGATTCCTAATTTAAATTATAAGAAACTAATAAAATAATTATGTTTGTAAAATGTTTTTTTCATAATTTAGTTAGTTCAATTCAAAACCAAAAAATTAATATCAATTTTATAATGGTCATGTTTAAATAATAATTTAATAATATATCATGTTTCATTTTAACCAGGTATTGTGTGCATCATTATATTTTTACAAAATTAAATTTATTATAAAATAAATATATTATAATGCATGAGGTGTTAAATGGAATTTGTTAACTTCTCTAACATTCATTAAAAAATGTGAAAATAATTCTAAAAAATTATATTAGTAAACAAATCTCAATAATGGACATGAAAAAATAGACATGTTTGTCATTGAGAACTCAAAAAAATCTTTTTCAATACACAGTTTGAGTTCAATATAAAAAAACATCCTAACATTGAAATAAAATATTATTCTAAAATATTTTCATAAAAAATTTCATGACTAATATTAAAAAAAAGTTTTTATTTCAATCATGATAAACAGATGAAAACTTTTTCACATACTTATAATTTACACACTTAAAAAGTATAAAAATACTTTTTGTTAAACATATAATCAATATATTACATTACAAAATCAATAGATTTATGTAAAACCATAGAATTAATAGAAACATTATGTTGGAATCTGGATAAAAAATATCACCCTTAAAAATGGATTAACCAATAGTGTTACAAATAGAATAGCCACAATGGTTATAAATGGAATAACCATTATGATTACGTGTTGATTATAATATATGATCCAATTTTAACATAAATCATACAAAATACATTAGATGTCTATAATGGATCCATATGTACATTGTTAATAGAAGAACCACATGTCATCATAAATAATTCCCAATAACTGTAACATAATCATAACATGTTAAAGATTTAAATTTTCATCATTACACTCCTAAAAATATTCCTTTCACACATATGAAAACATTTCTGCATATTGAAATTTCCATTCCATTTCCAAATCTATTTTGAAGACACTAATAACAAATGAAAAATGGTTTTTCATTTAATGAATATATAAAATCTCATAATGGAATAAAAATATCAAGTAATGGTTATATTTGAATGAGAAAACATTATTGTCATATATGTTAAAATTGAACATCTATTTTTCTACGTTTTAAAAACAATTCATTTAAAACAAATAAAATATTGAATTTAATAAACATTAAAAAAATGTTAAAAATTTATATAATATTTCCTTCATAATTTTTACATGTCAACATATATACATCAAGAAAATTATATTTAGAATAATTAAATTTCATTCAAATATTTAGAATATAAATCATTAAATAATTGAAACCATATTTTAATGTAAAATATCCATTACCTCGATTCTAACTCATCACATACATTATTTTTCTTTCTTAATAATAAAATGATGTTAATTATTTACATTATTTGTAACATTTTCACTATTTATTATTATTATTTCTCATTTTATAAATTAAGTTCACATTATAAATTTTGGTGATTTTCAGCCCATATTTCAAAATTGACTTCTTCAGGTAGATAATGGTAAAATAAGTAATTGTTACAAACGTACTAGAATAATTACTAGTAAATAATTGTCATAATTATATAAAAACTATAATTTTAAAACCTATATTTGGATGTTCTTATGATAAATTGAGTATTTACAATCCTGGATATGTTGCATTGTAGGTATGCATGAGTAACGATTCCATTTTTTAAAGGATTGTGATAGAAAGAATATAAAATCCAATTTTTCACTATATAATGATATTTCTATAAAAAATATAATACTATTTAATTAAATAGACATATATAATAAATATTATGTACTGATGGAAAATGAATCGTGCCACTTCGTGGAGGTTGTAGTCCACCCATACGTATGAATGATGTTATCATTTTCAAATGAATTCAAATGTAATAAATTAGATGAAATATTATCAAAAAAATGATAAATATGTCCCAAATTTCATATATATATATATATATATATATTACACCCATAAATGTATCTATTTGTGACATGTGGTTATAGAAAATTAATTACATCGATTCGCAAGGTGATATTCTATCATTCAGAAAAATGAAGGTTTGTTCTCATTTAATTAAACAAAGAGATGAATATAGGTTATTAAATTAATTTAATAAAAAATAAATACAAGGTATATAATGGGTTTATTATATCATTATGGTTCAAAAATATTTTAAGGATTTGATAAAATAAATAAAAATAAAACGTTATGTCAAAAGTTATAACTCTTATTTGGACAATCTCGTTTGTTTTAAAACATCATACCTATATGGATTATATTATTCCTAAAAAATACCTCTTGAATGAGGAGTGTCTCTATTGGGAGTTATTTTCTAATGTATTTTCCTATAAAAAAATTTCTTTAAGTGTGTAGAGTAGATAAGAGGGGTTATTTTTGTAACAACCATGTCTAAATCACAATGTCCATACTAGAATTCTACATGTTCTAATCCACTCCTCCCTGTACAAAATATGTTTATGACTTGTATAGAGGGTATATATTGGAACTAGGGTGAGACTATACCCTTGGTATCATGTCATAGGATTTATAATCAACAATAAAAATATAAATAATCAGAGTAAAAATATAAAAATTTAAATATGGATTACATGTCATACATCAAAGCAGCTCCTAACTTGGCTAGAAAACCCAATGCAATAAATAGTCTTAAAATAAATGTTAAATAAAGGGTCCTATGGATTCCATACTACTATTATAATATTCTTGAACTCTACTTCTCATTCATCCATCATATGGACCTTTCCCTCTACTGTATCTCTCTTGAGATCTTCAAGAGTATCGAAATTCCCAAGTATGGTGTGAGTACATGCATCAGTAGGACAAAACTATTGTAACCTTAACCGTATGTGATCAAGTATAAAAGTGTTTTCCATAATAAAATAAAAGTGTAACAAGAATACTAATGAAAAAATAAAAACTGAGTGGTATTTAACTTATAAAACATCAACAAACCCCCATCCATATCTCCTTCGAGTCTTTTCTAAATGGATGTTCAAGATGTCAGAAGAATCAAGGATTACCCACGAGGATAAGGAATCATGTCACTCGGTGTTATATGATCAAGAAACACAGAATAAATTCTCATAAATATGGTTTGTTTCTCGATATATTCTAATGATCAGGAGATAATCCACATCCCTTATCCAATTAGTGACATATTAGGGATCAATTGCATATCAGCATCCCTTAGTCATCATGGCATAAACTAGGGATCGAGTGAAAATAAGAATCCCTTCGTCATTGAGGAACATAATAGGGATATAGATATAATTATTATCCCTTCTTAATTGATGCATATAATAGGTATTGAGAGATCATCCATATCCCTTATCAATTTTCTTCCCCGCACGACATCCCTAAGGAATCGTCGTATCCTTTCCCTATGCATTTGTCACTCATCATCTGTATCGCAAATCATGTGATCTATCCCTCAAATGGGTATCATTTCATGAAACTCCATATGTATTAGGATCCAATAACAATACCACATTGAATACATTGTTTCGTAGGATAAATGATAAATAATAACATATAATCATAAATAATGTAGAACATGCAATTCATGTTATCAAAATAAAACATAAATAACAGGCTACACTGTAATCCTAGAATAAACTGTAACATAATGGTTTTGGGGCTATACACACACCCACATGAAATTATTATCTATCATAGTCATCAAAAATATGTCTAAAAATAATCATATTAATGCTAATATATCTAAATGTGCCCAATAGTTAAGGATATTCCTACCTCAAAAGTTTTCATATATACAAGAAGGGGTAAACCAGTCAAGAACACATCCTCATAGCCTTATTAATGAAATGTAGACACATGAGGTTCGTAAAAGATTCAAAGAATGGGAAATGGATATTCTATTTTTTAATAAATAAATTAAACCATGCGATGATCTTTTCTCAATGCTAGATAATTTTCATATTTTCATTAAAATCTCACATGCGATGATATTTTCTCTTTCCTAAATAATTTTTAAATTATCTTCTAGCTAAAAGAATATTATTTCTATATTATAATTTTATAATTATCTTAATTTATTTTAGAATAAATTATCCTATTTAGTCATATTTTAATAATTTAATACAAATTCCTCTTTTAATGTCATCTATTTATAATTTAATAAAAATATTCATTTTATAGTTTTTTTTATAATTAACTTTCATAATTATCTTTCCATGGATAATTATTTTATAATAATATCTTATAAATTTTCACATGATAATTTATTATAATATATTATTATTATTATAATTTAATCTTTTTTTTAATTATCTTCAACAATATCATGCAATTATTCCTTGACAAATTGAGGTAATTATTGTCTGCCAGAATCAATAAGTTATGCGTTAATAAGTCATGCAATTACACATCGATAATTTTATTTTAATAAAATTATCCATAACTTTCATATGATTCTCAATATATATATATATACAAATATATTTATCATTTCATCTTTTTTGAAAAAAATATCCATATATAATTTGTTTACAAATTATTTCTTGATAAACCATAAAATTGACATTTGGTTATTTTAATAAATTTACCATAATCATACAATGTGATTATCAATATAAATATATATGTGTGTGTGTGTGTGTCTATGTATTTATATATATATATATATGTTTTGATGATTTCCAAAATAATTACCTCTTGATAATCAATTTAGATTTATGATTTCTAAATTTTAGGAATATTAAGATCCCTAATTTTTTTTCTTCTTATTTTAAATATAGTAATGAAAATAAATTAATAGTAATAAGAAATAAAGTAAATAAATAAATAAAAAGTTGGAACATATTGTTCCCTATTAGAAGATATTGAAATTGCTAGAAAATGGTGGAAACACCCCTCAAGGAATGATTGACTACTTGAGGAAGGTGTCTCAGACTTGTTGGTGAATTTCCAAGGAGGAGAACTCAACTGTTTAAAGGTGTCATAATGTGATTAGTGTTTTTAGAAAATGGAAAATGAAATTTCCATTTTAATTTTTTAGTTAGCGTACAAATCAATGGGGTGTGTTAATATTCTTTTTAGGAATTTATTGCCATCATTTTTCAATCAAAACAAGTAAAGAAACAAAGCATTGAAAAATACCCCATATGCATTAATGGTGGTGTTTTGGGGAATGGTGGAGGAAGATTCCAAGAGATTATTTTATTAATTAAATTAATAAATTTAATTATTTAATCCAATTACCCATATACATGATTTTATGGTAAAACTATCCAAAACCCCATTGTGAATGAATATTATACCATTTGATGGAAAAAACCATGCTCTATAAATGATGGTGGACTCAAATTTTTCATACTATGCACCATTTGGAATATATTAAATTTTGTTCAAAAAATTAAAAAACATTAAATTAATTAATCTAGCGAGTGTGGTTTCCAATAATCCAAAGATTACAAATGTTATACCCCCTAGGGTAAACACTATGTCCTAGACCTAACTATCATCTAGGATTTCCTTCGAATACATATTTTTTGAGTTATTCAATTATTTTGAATAAATTATTTTCACATAATATAATATATTTATTATTTTTATTCTATTTTTTCCAAGATTTATGGGCCTCAGAATCTTTCACCAATAAACCATCTGACATAAAAAAATTATTTTATTGAAAATTCCAAAGTGTTAAGTGGGATTTTACCCTTTCCCAAGTCCTTTAACACATTTATTATTTTAGTTTCAATTATATGTTTGTATTACATAATACACTCATACCATATCAACAAGTGTTTTTTATCATTGTGAAAATCCAAATATTACTATTATACCCCTTTATTGAATTCTCTTCATAAAGAAGAATCTCAAGTGATCTTGCTCAAAAAAACCTCAGTCACAAAGCTCAAACATCAAACTAATGTTTCCAGATCTATTACGATATCTTTCCACGCTACCACAGAATCTAGACTAGTGGTATCGTCTTTCCTCACAACACCTTCTCACTTATATCTATGATCTGAACTGGATTCTCCTCATAAGATGTGTTGGTCTCTATCTCAACATCCTAATAATAAACAACAAGCACATGTTAAGGTATATACCTTTGAATATATGACACATGAACATGTCTTTAATTCCTTTATAATGGGTAGGTATGTATAAATGATACACCACATCCAATATGTACTCAGTGATCTCAATGTTCCCCACAAAACATGGTTCTTTCTTACCATGTTACCCCAGCCATATATGTCCCAAATGAGGAGTCACTATCATGTAAATATGATCTCCAATAAAAATATCCAAGGGTCTCATACAATAGTAAATATATAATCCTTATATACATTGACAGGTTATCAATCTCATCTGTATCAGATGCACTTTCTTGGAGATCTCCTAAATTATACTAGGTCCAATAACTAATTCCTCACCCACCTTATTCCAACACATATTTACCTATAATGGCCTCCCATAAATATCCAAATAAGGTTACTTATGAATCTAATCCATATAAATAATATATAATGAAAAATCAACCAATTCTAAGTGATCAAGTCGTTCTCTACTAAGGTCTAACATGCAAGATCAAATAATATCTTTCAATAGGAATATAGTCCCCTCAGATGGTGTATCATTCTGAGGGTAGAATGTAGTGCTAAATATTAGACGATTCCCTCTTAATTTTTGAAATCCCTACCAAATGCATGATGTAAAACATGTATCTAATTCTAAAACTATGCAACAAGACTTCATTCAATCACACTATCTCGCAGACATAAATCCTTCTATGGTCCTCCACTTCGTGAGTCTCTCTGATTTGAAAGAAGAGGGTATAAATAAATAACTAATCAATAATCGCCCACAATGTATCATGACTCCTCGCCATCCATGGTATTCATGTCACAAATTCAATTTGAATTTATCACCACTTACACATAGGTATTGCGAGTGGTTGAAACAACCCACTTGGATACTGATTCTCATCCTCCACTCACTATGATGAGTTTCATTGAGAGATAAAACTAGAACTGTCACTCTTCAACCCTAGACACTAGAACTATCATCTAATGGACTCAGGTGACACTACACTTCTACTTACCAGGATCATATCATCATTGTTCATTGACCATGTAGGAGTTGATTCATGACCAGATAGTCGCTGCCTCATTACTGAACACTTGGATTCCATCTTCTATTCATCATTTACACAATCCTTAAGTGAATATGTGATGATAAAAGGAGAAAAATTTATATTACCATGGTCTAGTGGGGAATACATCATCCATTCAGCCAATAAAATCATCAAGAACTACTACTCCTGTGAGGACCTCGTGCCATGTTCTTGCTCATCCTATATCTTATGACTAAGGGAATCCAATATGAAATTTCCCTTCCAGGGTGTATATTCTATATCAAAGTATAACATCTATAGATAATCAACCCAACTCCTCTACCACATATTGAGGTCCCTCTGTATGAAGATATAGCTGACGCACTTGTGGTCTATGTGAATAATAAAACTCTCCTCGAAGAGAGAGTTTCTCCAACATTTAAAGTGCAGACCATTACTACCATCTCCATGTCAAGTATAGGTTTTTACCAATCATGGTATTATAACTGATAAGATCCATATGATACTACTTGATCTATTTTCATCAGTTATTTTCTCATTCCAATTCCAGATGCATCACAGTACACTACATAACCAATCCCAAGCTCATGTAGTTTTAGTACTAGAGATATCATATTTCATAATTTTATTCTACGGAAATCATCTTCAAAATGTTCTATCCACTATAACATTACTTTCTTATTTTTTAGAGCTATCATGGGTGATGACATTAATGAGTGATCCGGGAAAATAATCTGTAATATCCTTGTAATAACAGAAGTAATCTAATCTCAAATACATTTCGCTGAGGTGTCCAAGACGTGAATACCTGGACCCCCTATAGGTTTTCTGGTATACCGGTCTCAGATAACACATGTACTAGAAACTTCACTTCTATAATATAGAATCCAAATTCAACAGATTAGAATAAATTATGTGTGCTGGTAGAATACTCATAACTATATATAGGTGCATATCATGCTCCCCTTTTATTAGTGAGTATATGAAGATATCATTGACAAACACCATAATGAAAATGTATAGATGGATGATAATTTTCATGTTAACCAGGAGAATTATTGGTGAGTTATTTAGTCCAAACGACATCACCAAATACTCATACAATTGATATCTTCTCTAAAAATCCAATCTTCATATTTTTTCATCCCTCACAACTGGTGGAATCCAAATTGATGATCAATTTTTTAAAAAAATTGGGTTCTATTTAGCTAATTGAAAAAAAAAATTGATCTTAGAAAATGGATATTAATAATTCATCATCTCCTAAATCTTATTCTATTAATCAACACATAGTCGAATACCCCCATCCGCCTTCATGGAGAACAAAAATGGAGCACCACAAGGTGAAGTACTAGGTTTGATAAATCCCATCCTCTCTAAGGAATCTAGTTTTATTGAAATGTGTTGCTCACCTGGTGCGAGTTCTAACTCAAATTCATGTACTCTATTTGGAGGGAGTCCAGTAATGTCATCTAGAATGTTGTCCTGATATAGATATATGATTGTAAAAAATATTAGGCGATTTCAACTGATACTGCTGAATGATCCATGCGTTAAATTTATGACGTGATTATCCTAAGAAGTCTCATTTAACGTCCAAATCTTCCTGCCCCCAATTCCCACTATCCTTTCAAAATGACCTGCACCCCCCATATTGAGTAAAATATACCCATATATGATGCAAATCAATGTGAGCTCAAATTTTGGTCTACCCATCCTAGCAGAGAATCACATCAAATTTTTTCATCTATAGACTCATGAATTCCCATGGATTTCCACAACCTGAAAACACCAGTGGATACTCTAGGAATTAGTGAAGATGGTCTACTCTCATACCCAATGGTGTCTCAACAGACACTAAATTAGATAATGACATGACTGCTAAGTCATGTCATTTAACTGATTTTAAATATATGAAATAATAAAAATTACCAAAATCAAATACGGAAGTAGATAAAGTAGAGGGGGTGATGATTATACCTCTAAATGTCAAGGATCCTGATCCAATATCTACAGCAGTTTGGTTCACAATGTACAAGTGGCAGGCCACCTCTTATATTCCTTGTCCATGGGGTGCATGACTAGTCTAATTCTCTTACTGGGAACCCCAATAGGATCCATGTGTCTTCTCATTACCTTTGTAGGAATCATGCCTCATGATTCTTAAGAAAACTATTGAAGATTCACCTTCTTCATGGAATTCTAAAATGTTCTCTTAGGTTCCGTGTAGAACCTATGAATGTGTAAAAAAATTAAATTGTTGAAACACTATGAAATTCTTTCTGAATGATCTGATGAAACTATACTCTTGTCCACCTGCATACTGGTAATTGACTACATGTCTCTTTTTATTCTCTTATTACTACTAGAATAAACTCCCATATTAGTGAGAGGAAACATCGTCACTAGACCTTAAAGGGATGGGAGTAATCCTGATATCCTTTCCTCCTCCAATCCCTTATCAATTTACAGGGTAGTGAAAAAGACGTGTGTACACATAGTTGGGTCAAAACCCCTAACCTACTGTCTGGTCTTTGGGTGAAAACATATCTTGAACTTATGAACCTTCATCACCTAGTTCCATGCTTATAAAGGATAAAAGTGAAGAAACTCTATATGTTAGGAAGAATATGCAGAGATAGTAATGGAACTTATCATAATTCCATGAACACCTAGGTATGGTCCAACATCCTCATGTCTAAAAAATATTTCCAAATAAGAAGCTCCTTAAATGTCGCCCAACTATGACCCTCTCATATACCAGACTGGATCATAGTATTACACCATCTCTTAGTAGGTCCCTAAATGATGAAGGTCTCCAGGATCATATTCCCTTCTTCAAGAATCTGGACCAACTCAAAGATTCTCTAAATGAATCCATCCATTCCTCTGTATCATGCAGGACATTGGTTCCCTATAATAGAAGATGGTATTGGATCTAGAAATATCTATCTTGTTCACTCATGGTCCTCTGTTTGGGTCCACCTTATATATGTACTTCCAAAAACATTACTAGGTGAATGGGCTCTGTAACTTAACTTTACAATGCCAATAACAGATCATTTGGATTAAATCTCCCTATACAACGGGTGGTGTCACCAGAAAAATCCTAGGATTCCACAGCAGGAGGTCCAATCAAACATCATTGAGGAGCCATATTATACATTATAAATAACATTAAGAAAATAAATATATCAAAACTAGTCTATGGGATCACATAAGGTTTTTCCTATGATTCTATTATCATCACAAGGTTTATCCATCCTATAACTAATCATTGTCTCCATCCCTAAACATTATTCATAGTCATTATATATATACTAACTTAACAATATTCATTTTTCAATGATTTAAATCTAATAAATATATATTACAACCCAGATATATCACATAGAACAAACTATATCACCTAAACTATCGTTGAATTCAGTCAATGTTTAAATTTTATAATCCTACTATCTACCGTATATGTGGAAATCAGGGTCAAACCCACACAGATGGAAAATTTGACCAATATTATTCTAAAAACTTTCAAAAGATCCCACCGCTTTCAGTAGTGGAATAGTTTTTCTATTTTATTTAAAAAAAAATTAATATTGTGCACTAATGAAATACAACAGTCTTTTTGAGTTTTTGTTCTAACCTATAATGAAACAAGGAATAGGCTAAAAAACAGTAAAAAACAGAGATATAAAATGTGGATAAGTGAACAATCAAGTAAAATTCCAGGGCAAAGATCTCTATTCTACTGGTTTTAAATTTATTCCAATTCATATAAAAGTTTCAACATTGCACACCTAAAAGAGAATAACGTATCTCCCTCACCAAGAGTTAAGTCACACAACCTGATTAATTTCGAAGTTCACCACTCCAAAACAAATCAACTGTGAAAAGTTTGAAAAGATAATGACAACTGGACGAACTCGCCGTAAGTCCCAAAGTAATCGTGAATTTGTTATTTTTTAAACATATATACACAATAAATCACGCCAATTTGATTGTGGAGTTTTGAAAATATAGTTCTAGTGATGAAAAGCAATTGAATGAACTCAGCATCAATCTTGCGGATTGATACTGAACACATTAATGTATTAAAGTAAAAAGAAATAAAAGTGACCAGTAGAAGTAGTAATTCCCTGAGCTCGAAGATTTATCCAATTAATTTGTTCATTATCAAAACAGGAAATGAAGGCATACTAGAAAAGAGTACAAGAATTCCAAAATGAAGGAAGAATAACTCCCCTAATACTACTTTTCACTCAGGCTTCAAGGCCTCCAGCTTGTCTCAAGTACTAGTCTCCTATCTCCCAGAAGTCTTCTCTCTCAAAAATGGTGTGTGTTGCTTGTGAATGATCATCTCTCTCCAATAAACTCCGAAACGTTTTTTCAATATGGTACTTGCTCTATCGTAAGTAGCCACTATCTTCAACTGATCGTCACTGGCACTCTTCACCGACATGAATTCATCTTAAACTATGGCACTACACATGCATGTAGTTTCGCGACTATCATGTTGAGCTAGTTTTTCCTTCCTAATGAACTTCCGCTGAGTTAGTTGAATGCACCTAGAAGTTCTCACGTCTCTTGAATGAACCTGAGTAAGAAAAATAAACAACAAAGTTACTACACTAAGGAAATAAAAATTTATTGTTTAAGAAAATAACTTATTAAAAATTATTTTAAAATAATTAATAACTTTTAAGTAATGTTGTTAAATAAATTAATTTATTAGTAATACTAACAATTAGTAATTATATTTTAACTAATTATAATGAAATAAAATTTATTATTAAAATAAAATATAAAACAAGATAAATTATGTATTATAAGTTGAAATAATTTTTTAATAATAGAGTAATTATTAAAAATAATATGTTTTATTAATTATTAATTCTGATATTAAATTATTTTGAAGTTATAATTATTTAATTAATTAATAAGAATAAAGTAAATTATAAATATTATGTTTATTATTACTTTGAAAATTAACAATATTAACATTTTAAATTTTCTAGTTTAGTTTATTTGTAATTTAATTTACAACTTATTATTAGTATTTTATTTTATTAGAAATTTTTATTATTAAATAATTATTAAAATTTAATAATGAATTATAATGGTCAATTTTTTTTAATAATATATTCTAATAAAATTTTATTTATATTTAAGAATTCAGTTTTATTAAATATCTTGTGTTAATCGTTTATTTACAATTGTAAATGTTTATTAATTTAATTTGGTTATTTTTAATTAAGTTTTTTTATTTTTATTATATTTTTTTTAACTCCGTCTTCCTTCCCCCCAATATTTCTCTCTTCTTTGAAAAGGGGAAGGGGTAGGGTTCTCTTAACAAGGGTCCAGCATAGGGAATTTGGGATTTCAGCGAGAAAGATCTGAGGCAGCCATCAGGTGTTCAGCTCCTCCTCACTCAGCCTCAAGCTCTTTCGGCGACAGCGCGGCATGACACCCCAGCACATCTTGGTTCCTTCAAGGCACGGAGGCATATAGTTTTTCGGCGAAGCTCAGGCAGGCTCGGCTTCTCCTGCAGCATTGGTGCCGTGGTTCCCTTTCTTCGCTACGACGCAACAATGGAGGAAAATAGAAGCTCAGTTTGGACTCATCCTAACCTAACGATGGTGTGAGCTTGATTTGAGACACTGATAGGGTTCTGCAGTTCATTCTCCATACAGTGCATCGGCGACATCAATATTTCTCCAAAAGAGTGGTCTCGATGCAGAGGTGAAGCATTATCCCTCTTCCAGGTTAATCCACTCCCAAGCTTGGCTCGACATTCGCAGATCGGAAGTAGGTTAAACCCTCGAATTAGGTAATTGGTTCAACTCTAATCTATGGAACCTGTGATTTCAAGTTTCTTAGAGGGGAGGATCAATGTTTGATAGTGACACACCGGTGAAATATGGGGCTACGATTGGTGGGATTTGCAGCGAAATGGGAATAGTTGAATGACAGTGAGACCGTGAAAAGGAAGAGTAATGGTGGAAAGCATAGGAGAAGAATATGTGATGGCAGGGGTGCAAGGGGAAACTGAAACAGAAAATGGTGCAACGGTAGCAAGAATCCAGGCAGAAATATTAGACTGATAATGATTTCCATCGGTGAAACAGTGACTCACCGATAAAGGAATTGGATCAGTGCCAGGCAGAGGGTAAGATCAGTGACATGGGAATGAAGCAATCGGTATGAGGGTGAAACCGATATAAGGTTTGTATCATTGAGTCAATTAATCACTGAAAATTAAAATAAAATAAGAAGCCGATAAAAAGAAATAAAAATGAAATAAAATAAAATAAACTTACAAGTCACCAATATTTAAATGATAAATGAGTAAGTAATCGGTGTGTCGTGAAACAGATGATGTTTTGGGAGATCAGTGAGTCATTGACTCGGCAATAGTTGAAAATAAAATAAGAACTCAGCAAAGAAGTGAAATTAAAAAATGATTTAATGACTCACCGATAAGAAAAAAACAACTCATTGAAAGTTAAAAAAAATTCCGAAACCGATGGAAATATCGGCATGTCGCAACATCGGTGTGTCACGAGAGACCGATAGTGTTTCAAAGTAATCAGTGAGTCATGAATCACTGATAAAATAAAGAAAACTTCGTTGTCTCAAAAGATCAATGAGACACAACATCAGTGTGATGAAATATCGGTGTGTCACTCACCGATAGTACAAATTGAAAATGTTAATAATTAATTTAAATCAAATTATAAAATGGTAAAACATTTATTAATTAATAAAAAAGAGAATTAACGAAATTGTTTAATATTAAATAATTAACTATAACCAAAGACTAACTAAATTATTTAACAAACTAAAAAATAAAAAAAATAAAAAAGCGATTAATTAGTAACTAAGTGTATAATCATCAACATTAAATAAATTTCTAACTAAATAAAAAACACATTGAAAGAACTATTTGCAAACATGAAATTTAAAATAATTAAATATATTTAACAACAAAGTTAATTAATTAACTGACAAAATGAAAACTTAAAATTAAAAACACATTACATTATTAACTTAATTATTAACCTTAATTACTTAGCTGAATAATTTAACCAGTTAAAAAATAATGTTAAAAAATTAAAATTGAATAGTAAAGTCTTCAATTAAAAACTAAATTAAATTAATGCAAAAAATTGACAAATAATTAAATAATAAACATTTAGAAATATTTAAAAGTAAACAAAATTAAGATTATTAAACTAGAAAGTAATTTAATATAATTAAAATAATTAAAATGGATAAATTAGCTATTTAAAAGACTAAAACCATAGATTTAGTTATAATAAATGATTAATTAACATATTTAGTGTTAAAAATACAAAAATTCCATTATTTATTAAAATGTTTCAAAACAATTAATTAAATTGATAAAAACTAAATAAAAAATGTGGTAAAACTATGTAAAAAAAGAGCCACATCAAATTCCCCCACACTTAAGCATTGTTTTTCCTCAAAAAATCACATGTCTTATTTTCTTTGAAAAAAATGAAGTTTTTATTAGGATTAAGATCACACTGTAACATGTCCAGCACTCAAAAATAGAGGAAAAAACATAACAGCATTATTTTAGATAATGAATTACTCAAATGAATCTTTCCTATAATAAATACTCAGGGGTAATTAAGAATTCTATGAATCATCAAACGATGAAGATTTCATGCCTCATATTTGATACTACGTAATGACTCACTTCAATCCAGGCTAATCTTATAAGTCCAAGAATGACAAGAGGTAAAACATCAATGGATTTAAGACCTTAACCAAGGAACTTTGTACATTGAATTTTTCACCTAGGTTCCAAAAATAAATATATTTTTTTGTGAATCACCTTAATGAAACAACCTAAATGACTTCTATATAGACCAATTGTCTCCTTCTACATTTGGCGTTCATCATTCCCCTCACCTTAATGAGCTCATTTTTTACTATAGATACTTCATTTATTTTTTCCCAAGCCTTGTTTCATTATGCTATGTACTGTGAAATGCACTTATTCTAAGTGACCCAAGGACTTATTTTTAACAGAAATGCACCCAGCTTCTAGGGTCTCAGAGACTCACTGTGGGATCCCATATGCCTAAATTACACTAGTTCCAAAAGATTTATATAGAAACCATTTACCTTGGCTCATTAAAGAAATTACTTTTAATTATTAAAAGATGAAGGAGGTCCCTATACTTAGAATCAAACTTCTAGTTCCAAGGGTTATAATCATAATTCCATTAAAAGGGTACCCATATCACTTTCATAAATAGTTCCTAAACCAAATTTCTATCAAATAACTAAACAAGATCACTCAGCAATCATCCAACCTGATCAATTTCAGATTCTAAGCAGTTCATTATACTATGAAGGAACTTTTCCTAAGGTAAGACCCAAATGAGCATAGTTTAGAGCCTAAGATTGTACAAGAATGTTTTAAAAAATTTAACCTTTTTTCCATTTTTTACCAGAAAATTTGAGCTACAGTGGGAATTTATTGCCTTTCATTAAAACACAGTTTAGCACAGTCAAGAACCCTCCCCCACACTTAAAACCCAAATTTTTTCCCATAGTTGACTTCTAGATATGGATAAGCACAATTTGAAAATTAAGGTTCAAAAAAGATTTTCAATTTAGCAGATTAATGACCTGTATAGAGGGTCTCAATGATGACCAAAAAATTTGTTCACCACAAGGAATAAATTAACAGTAGGTTCATTGGCATGTATATTCATTAACATTTATGTCCAGTGACTAAGATTTTAATGTAAATGTGAAGTGTAAGTGCAAAATTAATTGTGAGTAAGCATTTTAACAACGTATGATTCAAATGGATGTTCAATATAATAGAAAGATGCATGCTAAACACCCTATAGACTAATTGGTTATAATGTAAAACACAACTACCATCAAACATGTACCCCCCCCCCACCCCACCACACACACACTTAATTTCTTATAGTGAATGGGTTTTAAACAACGAATTTCAGTTCACAGCAATAGGAACATGCAGATTTTTAATAAAAACATACTTTTGTAGTGGCAACAAACAGGAAACAGAATTTTTTAAGTAAGAAAAGTTTATTTTAGAGCCACAACATATAGAGAAGATTTTATAATGAAAGACATGTAGCATATTTTCATAAAATATGTTGTAGAATTTGTAAAACAAGGAGAATTTTCTAATATAAGAAGAATTTTTTAGTGAGCATAATTTTATTAGCAAAAACATGAGCACAAATACATGAAAAAAATTAAAGTACTTCCCTGACTAGGTTCTTGTCCAGAAATGATCATGGGAATTCCACTCTTTTATTGAAACAAGCAGCAGCAACTAAAAACACAGAACCAAGAAACAAAGAACAAGCAGTAACAAGTATTTCACAAAAATAGAGCACAGAAGTATCATGCTATTCAAGGATTAAAAGAAACAACAAAAAGACAAAAATAACCATGGGTTTCCTCCCATGCAGCACTGAGTTTTGATGTATTCATCCAAACATTATTCAAGAATAGTTTTCAAGCACTGTGAGGGAATCCAAGACCTTCGGTTATCCCTCAAAATACAATTTCACTCTCTTCCATTAACCAAAATGCATTTATTCTCTTAACCTAAAATTTTTTAAAGCTCCATTTTTATGCACTCTCACTACAGTAAAAGGTCCAGACCACTTGGACTTCAGTTTTCTATGAAAAAGTTTAATTCTAGAGTTAAATAGTAGGACCTTATGTATAGGTTTGAATTCATTGTTTTGAATGATAGAATCATGAAAGATTTTATTCCTATCTTTATAAATCCTTGAATTATCAAAACTCTCTCTCCTAATCTAATAATGTTCACTCATCTCAAGTAATATCCTCTCACCAGCACTCTTAAAATCAATGTTTAGAGCCTTAACTTCCCAATAAGACTTATGATGCAACTCCACAGGTAAATGGCCGCATTTCCCAAACAACATCCTGTAAGGAGACCAACCTATTGGGGTCTTGAAAGTAGTTCTATAATCCCATAAAGCATCATACAACTTAAGAGACCAGTCTTTCCTAGAGTTTGACACCGTTTTCTCAAGAATTTGTTTTAGTTCCCTGTTTGAAATTTCCACCTGTCCACTGGACTGTAGTTGATATGGAGTACCATTTTTATGAACACAACCATATTTTTCCATAAAATATTTAAACATATAGTTCTTAAAATGTGTTCTATTATTAGTGATAAAAGTTCTTGGGACTCCAAATCTTGTAATGATATTCTTATTAACAAATTTTATTATAGATTTGGCTTGATTTTTGGGCAGTTCCACTACCTCAACCCATTTCAAAACATAGTCTACGGCAATAAGAATATACTCATTCCCATGAGATGATGAAAATGGAACCATATAATCTAAACCCCAGACATCAAAAATTTCAACTTCTTGAATTCATTTTTGGGGTAACTCCTCCTTCATACCAACGTTTCCCAGCCTCTGAAAACTATCAAAACTAACTAAAAGGCTCCTAACATCCATAAAAAGGGGTAGTCCATTAGAAACCAGATTGAAGGACTTTTTGAGTGGTTCTTTTACCACCGTGGTGACCTCCCCAAGGTGAAGAATGAAAACATTCTAAAACAGGAAGCATCTCTTCCTTATGTATATATCTCTTAAGAATATCATCAACACACCTTCTAAACAGTAAAGGATCACCCAAAATATATTATTTACATTCATAAATGAATTTCATTCTCTGGATATTGGATAGATTTTTGGGAAAGATACCTGCTACCAAGAGGGTGGCCAAATCTGCAAACCAAGCAGATTGCCAGATTGACACAGTAAGCAGCTTTTCATTGGGAAAGGATGAGTTTATCTCCCTAGGATCATCAGAATGGGTAATAGGTAGCCTAGAAATGTGGTCATTAACTAAATTTTTAGCTCCCAATTTATTCCTAATCTCTAAATCAAACTCTTGTGGCAACAAGATCCATCTAATAATCCTAGGTTTACTTTATTTCATAGACAGCAAGTACTTTAAAGCAGAATGATCAACGAAAATGATGACTTCTGAACCTAACAAGTACTCTCTAAAATTCTCTAGAGCAAACACAACAGCTAAAAATTATTTCATAGTGGTGGTATAATTCTTTTGGGCATCATCTAGCAGTCTACTATCATAATACACCACAAGTAGTATCCTATCTTTCCTCTGTCCAAGGACAACACCTACAGCCATGTCACTAGAATCACACATTAGCTCAAAAGGAAGTTTCCAATCTGGTGTAGTGATGATAGGTGATGTAGTGAGTTTCTCTTTAATCAGATTAAATGATTTCAAACAGTTTTCATCAAAATTGAAAGGTGCATCCTTGACCATCAAATAACATAAGGGTATAGTTATTTTAGAAAAATATTTTATGAATCTCTGGTAGAAACCAGCATGCTCTAGGAAACTTCTAATACCCTTGATATTAACAGGAGGAGACAGTTTTTGAATAACATTAATCTTATCAGTATCAACTTCTAGACCTATCTTAGACACTGTATGACCAAGAACTATACCTTCGGTAACCATGAATTGAAATTTCTCACAATTAAGAACAAGGTTGGTTTCAATGCATCTTTCCAAAACTAACTCAATATTTTAAAGAAAAGTATCGAAAGTACTGCCCACAATGGAGAAATCATCCATGAAAACCTCAATAGTTCTTTCAATAATATCTGAAAATATAGCCATCATACACCTTTGAAAGGTGGCTAGAGCTCCACACAACCCAAAGGGCATCCACCTGTAGGAAAATGTTACAAAGGGGCATGTGAAAGTGGTCTTTTCTTGATCCTCTCGATCAACAGGAATCTAGTTGTAACTAGAATACCCATCCAGAAAATGGAAAAAACCATTTCCAGCAAGCCTCTCAAGCATTTGGTCTAAGAAGGGAATTGGAAAATGGTCCTTCTTAGTAGCTGCATTAAGCTTTCTAAAATCTATACAAACTCTCCATTTTGTGGCTTTTCTAACTTGGACATCTTCATTTTTTTAATTTTTAACAACAGTGAAATGTCCCTTCTTGGGGACAACCTAGACATGGCTAACCCAAGAACTGTCAAAAATGAGATAAATCATTCCAGTGTCCAGTAGTTTAATCACATATTCTCTCACAAATTATTTTATGTTGGGATTCAGACTTCTTTGACATTCTACCCTAGGCTTGGGTTCAAGCTCCATACGAATCTTGTGCATACAGAATGAGGGACTAATACCATTGATATCACCTATTTCCCAGCCTATGGAAGATTTAAACTTCTTCAACAAATTCAAAAATCTCTCCTCTTGGTTTCCATTAGTTTCAGCAGAAATTATTATAGGTAAAGTAGAGTTCTTACCTAGAAACGAATATTTAAGATGAGCAGGGATGGGTTTCAGTTCAAGAGAGGGTGATTCTATACTATAAGGAATACTCTTAGGCCTAGGGGGTCCAAGAGCTTCAACATATCTCAATTAAGGAGTATTAATATATGACATACTTTCAATTTCATGCTCAGATTCAGAAGTAACAGTTACACTATCCAAAGTGGGCAGTACATTGTCCAGATTTTCTAGAACAGGTTTCAACAAATTTATCAGAGAATAGTAATCTAATTGTCTTATAAGTTCTCGCTCAATAACATCCAAGTGTTCAGAATGGTTGTTGTAAATAGAGACACCCTCACATTCACTCAAAAATCTCTTAAGTTCAGAAACAGAGGACTCTTCTACAGTAGAAACTGGACAGTTGTCCAGTTCTGAAATTTTTTCCAGTTTTGGAGTTTGATCAGTATTTTAAACTTCTAAAGCAGATTCCACATGATTTTCAGATTCAAAATTATCTTCTTCAACCGAGGATTGATTTTTACGTTCATTAAAATTTACAATTGAGTTATTTTTCTCTAAGGACTATAACATCGAACAGTTTTCATAAAACACTTGTCTTTTAACATTTTTTAACACATTGAAATCTTCTTATTGTTATCCAATTTTAAAAATTAGGTGACCCTTAGAAACATCAATGATAGCACCACCTGTGGCCAAGAAGGGCCTCCCCAAGTTGATGGGCCCCTCTTGATCGCACTCCATATCTAAGACTAAAAATTCTGTAGGAAAAAACAGCTTCCCTACCCCAACTAGCAAGTCATATACCCTACCCACAGGATGAGTGATAGATCTATTAGCTAACTGTAGTATGATTGTGGTGGGTTAAAGTTCACCCAACCTCAACTGATAAAACAATGATTATGGGACAAGATTAATTCTAGAACCTAAATCACACAATCAATAGAGTTGATCAGAGTTTCCTAGTGTGCAAGGTATGAAAAAACTACTAGGATCATTCAGTTTAGGTGGGATTTTATTTCGGATTACAGCACTGCACTCTTCAGTGAGGTTGTAAGTAACAAATTCTTCTAGGATTTTTTTGTTTGAAACAATTTTCATAAGATATTTCTGATAATATGGGATTTGAATTAAGTCTTGAATGAAATGAATTTTCACTTGAAGTTTAGAAAGGAGACCAAGGAACTGAAGAAGTTCATACTTGGTGTAACTTTGAGGTTTCAGCTTCTCAAGGAAACGGATGGGAGGGGAAAATTTTCAGGATAGTAGGTATATCCATCACCTCTTCATCAACTTTTTCTTTTCCATTAATATTTTTATTTTTAGAAGAAATTTCAACTTCAGTTTCAGGTGAAAGATTCATATTTTGACCATTTTCAATACTTTTCTATGAATTTATAGTATGTTTGAAAAGAATATTATTATTTCCAAATTGAAGCGGATTTTTATTTTGGGAATTTTCAGTAAGTTTTTCAGCAATAGTTTGAGTATTTATCCCACTTCTAGTGACAATAGCCATGGAATTCTCCCTAGGTTCAATCTTAGTGGTACTAGGAATTCAACCTTTTCCCAAAATGATAAATCTCTAGAAAGTTGGCCAATTTGTGCTTCCATATTTTTCATTATAACACCAGTTTTCATTTTATCAAACTCATATTGATTTTGATGTTTGGCTAGCTGAGTCAAGTATCTTTCTTCATGAGAGTTAATATTATGCAATATTAGATCAAGATTATAAGACATGTGATTATCATTGTTTCCTTGTGTTTTTGAAGACTCGCCACCTTGTTGATTTTGAATGTTTGGTCTTGGTTTACTAGAGTAATTAGGGGCAGTGGATTGTTTGATTAAGCCTTGGTCATTCCAGGAAAAATTTGGATGGTTCCTATAGCCTTGATTGTAATTATTTGAAAATGGATCTTCTTTAAGAGGAATCCTAGGACCATAGTTAACAATGATTTAATTTTCTTGTTGTAGACTAGCATATCAAAAATAGGACAAAATTTTTTATTATTCCCAAACAAACCACACTGAACACACTGTTCCCTTAATGATTGATTGGTATTTTGACATCCATGTTGATTAACAGTTTGTTTAGAATTATGGTTCATTAAGGATTGAAGTTGGTTGGTGATTTCAAAATGTTGAGCTTGAGTTTCATTCATTGAACAAGTGTTTGAATTAAAATTCCAATTAACTCTTTTTCTTCTTGAATTTTTATGTTGTGAATTCAGTGAAAGATTTTTAAAGATTTTCCTACATTGTTCATCAGTTTTTTCATTGTAATTTACCCCAATAGCATGATCAACTAGGTTCTCTCCATAGGGGGAAACCCTTCATAGAAAGTATCCATAAGAAGGTGTGATGGGAGTTGATGATGGGGACACTGACTAAGAAGATCTCTGAATCTATCCCAAGCTTCATGAAAAGCTACTCCATCCTCATCATAAAAACTAGTTATCTTTCTTCAATGATCACCTTAAATTCTTTGAGGAAAAAATTTTATAATGAAAGAGTTATACACTTGATCCCAATTTTCAAAAATGTTCACATCTAGACTCAGAAACCAATTCCTAGCATTCCCTTTAAGGAAAAAGGGAATGACTCTCATTCTAAGTTCATTTTATGTGAGTCCTAGAAGAGGTAATTGTTTCACAGTATTATAGAAGTCTCTAATGAAGGCTAGAGAGTTCCCATTAGAGATCCCATTAAAAGAAGGCAGTAGTGAAATGTGTGAATGTTTAATTTCATAACTTCTGGACCTAAGAGATAGTCTAATGGATAATGGATTTATTGAAACTTGTGGGAGTTTTAATTCCCTCATCCTTGGCCTTTAATTTTCTTCTATGTGTTCTGGATGGTTTTGAAAGTTGTTAGGTGTAGGAACTTTATTATCTAGGTTGTCCAATTCAAATTTGTTATTCCTTCTTGGAGAAGTTAAATATTTTTCTAATTCAAGGTTCAGAGGCTCCAATATTGCACCAGAAGTTCTTGTGATCTTGTAAACAATAGTAACAGAACTCAGTAGTTATAGTTCAAAATAATAAGTAACGGTTTTTTTTACAGTTTTTAAATTTTTCAATTTTTTTTAAATATTTATATATGTGTGTTTTTTTAGTTTTTTTTACTTAAATAATGGTTCATGCCTTCCCCGGAAATGGAACCAAAAACATTACCTAAACTTTCATTGAAGAAGGTAAAAGTTTAAAATTTATAATCATACTAACTAAAGTATATGTGGCAAGCAGGGTCGAACCCATAAAGAAGAAAAATTTGACAGCTATTCTTCTAAAAACTTTCAAATGATCCCACTGTTTTCAGCAGTGGAATAATTTTTCTATTTTTTTTAAAAAAACTTTTTTTTAATATTGTGCACTAATGAAATAAAATAGTATTTTTGAGTTTTTTTTTGGAAACTATAATGAAACAAGGAAATGACTAAAAAATAGTAAGAAAGATAGATATAAAATACTGATAAGTGAACAATAAAGTAAAATTACCAAGGAAAGATATTCATTCTACAAGTTTTAAAAGTATTCCAATTCACTTAAAATTTATTTCATTGCACCACCTAAAATAGAATGACTTATATCCCTCGACAAGAGTAAAGTCACACAGGCTGATTGATTTTAGAGATCACCACTCCAATACAAATCAACTGTGAAAATTTTGAAAAGATAATGACAACAGGACAAACTCATTGTAGATCCTAATGTAATTGTGAGTTTGTTATTTTTTTAAGATGTATCCATGATCATTCTCGCAAATTTTATTCTGGAGTTTTGGAAATTTAGTTCTAGTGGAGAAAAGCAATTGAATGAACTCAGCATCAATCTCACTGATTGATACTGAACACATTAATGTATTAATGTAAAAGAGGAAGAAAAGTAACCAGTAGAAGTAGTAATTCCCCAACCTCAAAGATTTAGCCAATTAATTTTTTCATTATCAATACAGGAAATGAAGGCATACTAGAATAGAGTACAAGAATTCCATCACAAAGGAATTAGAACTCCCCTAATACTACTCTTCACTCGGGAGCCAAGGCATGCATCTCGTCTCTAGTGTTTCACTCCTATCTCCCAGAAGTCTATGCTCTCAAAAATGGTGTGCATTGCTTGTGAATGAGTGTCTCTGTCCAATAATCTCCCACACTTTTTTTTTAATCTGCTACTTACTCTTTCTTAAGTTTCCACTGTCTTCAACTGCTCTTCACCGGCACTCTTCACCGACATGAATTCATCTTAAACTATTGTACCGCACACGTGTGTTTTTTCGCGACTGGAACATCTTGATAGTTTTTCCCTCGTAACTAACTTCTACTAAGTTGGTTGAATGCACCTGGATGTTCTATCGTCTCTTAAATGAACCTACGTATGAAAAATAAACAATACAATTACTACACGAAGGAAATGAAAAATTATATTTTAAGAAAATAAATTATTAAAAAGTCTTTTAAAATAATTAATAACTTTTAAGTAATGTTGTTAAATAAATTACTTTATTAGTAACACTAAAAATTAGTAATTATATTTTAATTAATTATAATGAAAATAAAATCGCTATTAAAATAAAAGATAAAAAATCATAAATTACATATAATAAGTTGAACGAATATGTTAATAGTAGAGTTATTATTAAAAATAAGAAGTTTTATTAATCATTAATTTTGATATTAAATTATTTATAAGTTATTTTTTTAATTAATTAACAAGAATAAAGTAAATTATGAATATGAAGATTATAATTACTTTGAAAATTAACAATATTAACATTTTAAATTAACTAGTTTAGTTTATTTGTAATTTAATTTATAACTTATTGTTAGTATTTTATTTTGTTAATAAATTTTATTATTAAATAATTGTTAAAAGGTAACATTGAATTATAATTATCACATTTTTTTAATAATCTGTTATAATAAAATTTTATTTATATTTAGGTATTCAGTTTTATTAAATATCTTGTGTTAATCATTTACTTACAATTGTTAATTTTTATTAATTTAATTTGGTTATCATTAATTACATTTTTTTTATTTTTATTTTATTTCATTTTTTTAAAAACTCCTTCTTCCTTCCCCCCAATCTTTCTCTCTACATCAAAAAGGGTTAGGGGTAGGGTTCTCTTCACAAGGGTCCAGCGGAGGGAATATGGGATTTCAGTGAGAAAGATCTATGTCGGCCATCCGGTGTTCAGCTCCTCCTCACTCAGCCTCATGCTCCATTGAGGACAGTGCGACATGACACCCCAGCACATCTCGGTTTCATCAGGGCGTAGCGGCATACAGTTTTTCGGTTAAGCTCAGGCGAGCTTGGATTACGCTGCAGCACTGGTGGCGTGGTTCCCTTTCCTCACTACGACGCAGAAATGGTGGAAAACAGAAGCTCAGTTCGGACTCCTCCTAACCCAACAATGGTGTGGGCTTGATTTTCTACACTGATAGGGTTCTGTAGTTCCTTCTCCTTACTGTGCATCACCGGCATCAAGATTTCCCCAAAACAGCGGCCTCGGTGCAGAGGCGAAGCATTATCCATCTTCTTGGTTCATCCCCTCCCAATCATGGCTCGAAGTTTGCATATTTAAAGCATGGGAAACCCTCGATTTATTTAATTGGTTCAACTCTGATCTATGGATCTTGTGACTTAAGGTTGGGTAGAGGGGCGGATAAAATGCTTGACAGTTACACACTGGTGAAATTTGGTGCTACGAATAGTGGGAGTTGCAGTGAAATGGCAATAGTTGAGTGATAGTGAGACCGTGAAAAGGGGGAGGAATTGTGGAAAGCAGAGAAGAAGAAGATGTGATGGGAGGGGTGCGAGGTGAAACCAAAACTGGAAATGGTTTGTCGGTAGCAAGAATTGAGGTTGAAATACGAGACTGATAAAGATTTGCATCGGTAAGTCAGTGACTCGCTGATAAAGGAATTGGATTGGTGCCTGGTAGAGGGTAAGATCGGTGACACGGGAATAAAGCAATCGGTGTGAGGGTGAAAACGATAGAAGCTTTGGATCGGTGAGTCAATGACTCACTGAAATTTTAAATAAAATAAGACGCCGATAAATAGAAATAAAAATGAAATAAAATAAAATAAAATTACAAATCACCAATAGTAAAATGATAAGTGAGTAAGTAATCGGTGTGACGTGAAACAGATGATGTTTTGGGAGATTAGTGATTTAATTACTCACTGATAGTTGAAAATAAAATTAGAACTCACCGAAGAAATGAAATTAAATAGTGATTTAATGACTCAAAGATAATAAAAAAGGACTCACCGAAAGTATAAAAAAAGATATTGAAACCGATGGAAGGATCGGTGCATCACAACATCGGTGTGTCGTGAGAGACTGATATTGTTTCGAAGTAATCGGTGAGTCATGACTCACCGATAAAATAAAATAAACATCAGTGTGACAAAGGATCAGTGAGGCACAACATCGTTGTGATGAAACATCATTGTGTCACTCACCGATAATACAAATTGAAAATGTTAAAAATAAATTTAAAGCAAATTATAAAATGGTTAAACATTTATTAATTAACACAAAAGAGAAATTAAGAAAAAAATTAATATTTAATATTAACAGTAACTATAAAATAACTAAATTATTTAACAAAATATAAATAAATAAATAATAAATAAAAGCGACTAATTATTAACTAAGTGTATAATTATCAATATTAAATAAATTTCTAACTAAATGAAAAAATGCATTCAAAGAACTATCTGCAAACATGAAAATTAAAATAATTACAGATATTTAACAACAATGTTAATTAATTAACTGACAAAATGAAAACATAAAATTAAAAACACAGTACTTTATTAACTTAATTATTATACTTAATTACTTAGCATTATAATTGAACCAGTTAAAAAGTAAAGTTAACAAATCAGAATTAAATAGTAAAGTCCTAAATTAAAAAATGAATTAAATTAATGGAAATGAAAATGACTAATAATTAAATAATAAAAATTTAGGAATATTTAATAGTAAACAAAATTAAGATTATTAAACATGAAAGTTATTTAATATAATAAAAATAATTAAAATGACTAAATCAGCTATTTAAAAGACTAAAAACACAAATTTAATTATAAAAAATGATTAATTAACATATTTAGTGTTAAAAATTCAAATATGCCATTATTTATTAAAAAGTTTCAAAATTATTTATTAAATTGATAAAAATAAAATGAAAGATGTGGTAAAACTATGTAAAAATAGATCCACATCACTATATTGAACACATATGAACATATGTGACTTTTCTTAATGCATGAACACAGAAAAAACAACATAAATCACATATAATGTCATGTGTTTCAACCAATTTCAATTTAATAAATAGTAACAATAGAGAACAAATTCCCACAAATGGATACTCAATGGTCCACTATATAGTGTTGTCAAAGAACTAACATAGGTCCCCTACCCAAGGAACAATGTTCTATCTCCTATCAAACCTATCACAATCCTTGTCAAATCGAAGAAACAAGAGAGTGAAAACATTCACTCAACAATAATGTTTTAGTATCCCAACTAGAATCATTAGGCTTGTGATGGAATTCCACATGTCCTCATCATGCATACCCATATGAAATAGGCTTCTAACTGAAAGTGAGGGTCTCAAGTGGAAAATTGGAGAGACTATACAATCAATATCATATCATAGGATCGATAATCAACAAAAACAATATAAATAATCATTGTAAATATGCTGAAATGAAAATCTTGGATATTTTTCATACAATAAAGTGGCTTCCAATGAGGCAACGAAAACTAATGTAATAAATAGTATACAAATAAAAGATAAATAGAGTTCCCTCTAGATTCCATCATATTCTTCTACTAGAATTTCTCTCCACTGTTCAACCATCTATAAAAGGGAACTTTTCCTTCACTGTATCCCTCATTTGATCAATAGGCACATAAACATTCCCAATTAGGTTATGAGTAAACTACACAATAGGACGCAACCAGTGCTTCCTTAACCAAATGTGATTAAGTATACAAGTGTATGAAATAATAAAATAAATGTGTAACTGTACTAGTAATTAAAAATCCAAAACTGAGTGGTCGTGCACTAACCAAGCTACCAAAAACCCCCACCTATACTTGTATCATCTCTATGCTTGATGGATGATAAATGTGTCATAAGAATAAAGGATAATCCATGAGGCTAAAGAATCATATTACTTTGCTTAATGTGATCATGAAACTCGGTATAACTGATCATCAAGAAGTTTATATTCTCATTATATTCAAGTGATGGAGAGATAATCAACATACATTATTCATCGAGTGAAATTCTAGGGATAAAGATCTAATCATCATGCCATATTCATCAAGGAATATACAATGAATCAATAGCAAATTAGTATCCCTTAGTCATCAATGAACATACTAGTGATCGAGAGATAATCAGAATCCCATATTAATTAAGTCATGTACTAAGGATCAAGAGATGATCAACATCCCATATCCATTAAGTACATCACAGGGTATAGCTGAGGCATCATCATTTTCATTCCATATACATGAGTCCCTCATTTTTTGTCGCAAATCATGCTCAATCCCCCTCCAAAGGATAATATGTCATGAAATTCCTCCTACCTTGGGCTCCTAGAACAATACAACAAGGAATAAATTTCTTGGTACGATACAAGATAACGCATAAGATATCATCATAAGTAAAGTATAATAAAAACATTTTATCAACATCAAACAAGAATAACTAACTATAAATTACTCATGTCGTCAAGCGTACCATAAGGGTTATAAGGTTACACACCCACACCCACATGTGATCATAATATACAATTTACTTCAAAAATTGGTCTACGTATAATCATATAAATTAAAATGTGTTTAAATAAAGCCAGAAAATAAGGAACTTTCTATCTCAAAATTCTTCGATATATATAGGTGTAGGTAAACTAGTCAAGAAAAAATTTTCATGGAGTTATTATAGAATCATGGACGATTGAGGTGCATGAAGTTTTCCTAGACCCAAAATAGCTATTTTATTTCAAAAATAAATAATGTATCACATGTGATGACGCATTATCTCTCTTAGATAATTTTTGAATCATCATTAAAATATAAACTACAATGACATTTTCACTCTCTTGAACAATTTTCCAATTATCAACTAGGTTAAATAATGTGCCCACTATATTATCCTTCTATAATTTAATTTTAATAATTTGATATAAATTATATATTATAATCACATTTTTTAATTTATTTCAAATTATCATTTCGTAATTAATCTTAGATAATTTAATGAAAATTATCATTTTATAATTCAGTTTGATAATTATATTGGAAAATTATCAATCAAATGTTAATTATTTTATAATAGTATCTTAAAAATTATCATCTGATAATTTTATATTATTACCCTAAAATTATACATTAAAAAAATTTGTAAATTATTTTTGATGATATCATGCAATTATTCATTAAAATATTAGGGTAATTATTTTCTTCTACAAGCAATGATTTATCCTTTGATAAGTCGTCAAATTATACTTTTACAATTTTATTTCAATTAAATTATCCTTAAAATTCAAGTTATCATAAATATATTAATAGAAAAACATATATATAATGATAATTTTATAAAAAACAGTTATTCATAGATAATTGTTTTCTAATTATTTTTTGATAAACCTTAAAATGACATTTGATAATTTTAAAAAATTATGCATAATCATAAAAAATTATTTTATATATATATATATATATATCAATGTGTGTGTGTGTGGGTATATATATCTATATATGAATCTATATATATATCATTTTATAATTTGCAAAATAATTTCCTTTTGATAATCCATTCAAAATTATCATTCCAAAATTTTTGTATTATTATGTTGTTGAAATTTTCCAATATTTTTTTAAATGTGTGAGGAATATAAAAAAAATATTAATATTATTAATATTAAATAAATAAATATAAAATAAGGTGGAATTAGCTACAACCCATTGGAAGTAGCTGTGGCTTCCAAAAAATATTAGAAACACCCCCAGAGGAATGATCAGATGCTTGAGAAAAGTGTCTCTGACTAGATGGTGGAATTTCAATGAGGACAACCTGAATATTTAAAGGTGTTAGAATGCATTTAGATTTTATCCAAAATAGAAAATTTTAAATCCTTTTTAATCTGTTAATCACCAAATAAATAATTATGTGGTCTTTATATATTTTCTTGGATGTTATTTCCATAATTTTTTAGTCAAAACATGTGAAGAAATAACTATTTGAAAAATACTCCACATGTGTTGAAGGTAGTGTAGAATGGAAAGGTGGAGGAAGATGAAAAACTATATTTTTATTTAATTAAGTTATCAAATTTAATTATTTAATTCAATATTAGAAAATATTTATTTTATGGAAAAACTAATCAAATGCCTATAGCGTATGATTGTCATACCCTTCATTGGGTAAACATTGTTTTATGTATTCGGTGGTCTCCAATTTCTCAAACAACACAACATTTGGATATATTACAAAATTTTCATAAAAAAATATATAAAATAAAATAAAAATAATTAAATAAATTATTATTTTGAGCGAGTAATCCAACTATCCAACTCATAAAAATTTTATACCTCACGAATGATAAAAACCACAACTTGTACTTAATGGTGTTCTCATATTTCTCTTAAAATTCACTTATTCGGTGTTATTTCATTATTTTGAATAAATTTCATGCCCATAACATAATATATTTAAAAATTTTATTCAATATTCTCTGAGGATTTGTTGTACTAAAAATATCTCCCTAACAAAGTTTATAACTCTTAAAATATTCGATTGAATATTCTAAAGGGTTAATTGAGATTTTAAACTTCCATAAATCCCTTAAAACATTTATTATGTTTATTTCTCAAATAAAATTTTTTCCCACATAAAACACTCAAAAAATATGAAACAATATATTTTATTATCTTTGTAAAAAGTAGGATATTGAAAATTTTATAATGGGGGAGGTGTATTCAAAAAATTTCTTAAAATTTTAGATAAGTATAATTAGATTTTCATTTTCAAATGGCTCAAAATTGATATAATTATAATATAATTTTAGTTTGATGTTAATAGTATCATATTGTAAAATATGTTCATGTGTTGGCGGTCCTTTTACCAATATCATTTTCTTTTAACCCTCTCTTAATCCTTTTGATGATTATCGTGATAATAATATGTTGTACACTTTAGGGGTAAAGATATTTACTATAAAAAGAAAAATGTTCTGAAAATGGAAAATGGATTATATTTTAAAAAATATACCCTTAATTTGGATCAGTATATGATTTAATTAAATTTAAAATCCTTTAATAAAACCTTATTTATTATTAAATAATATTTACATAATTTTAGGAATTACTTGAAATATTAAAATACAACATGTGTCAAACTCATGTAAAATACATACAAACTGACATTTATAATTTTTTAAGGATGATTTGATGTAAATATAATCATATAAAAAATTATCATAGGTTTTAAACATCATTTTAATCCTTATACATTGTGTTGACCCCTTGGTTAACCAATTTTATCCTTAACTCTAGGGAGGACTATTTTAATTTTAAAGGGTTTTAATTTTACTTATATGTTGTATATTAGATCCTAAATGGATAAGGGATGACAATATATACCATTTATCATCATACTTTCCATATTTCATTATTTTTTATATTTTAAAATATTTAATAACCATTAATTATAATTAAATATTATTAATGCCATTTAATGAACTATTCACTTAATATGATTTTGAAAACAACATTAAGGAAATAGAATTTTAATATAAACCATCCACAATACTATATTATTTTATATTTATCATAAATATTTAAATAACACTTTAATTGAATAAATTAATATTTTCTATATATTTTTTAAAATAATACAATCGATATTTTTATTACTTCTATAAGCGTTATGTCAGTATTGCGTATGAATTTATTATAAGTATTTTATCACTAAAATTATAAAAAATCATAATGATAAATAAATAATTTATATTTCAAATAATCATTTATAACTAAAAATGACTTTCTTTTATCTATATGTTATAAATTAAAAGATAATATAAAAATAGAATGGTGTTTTTTACATTTCATTACATTAAATATTATAAGGGACAAATCAGGCATAAATAACCATAAAATTGTCATATATTAGAAATTTTCAATATTATTGATGAAATATACTCATAAAATAAAATTGATGAATGTTTTATTGAAACTCATTAGTCTTTGTCACATTATTTTTACTATTAATTAACCCATTTACCTATGTTGTGGTAATAAATTTTACCATGATTACTATTCTTAATAAATACAAATAAAATGGAAAAATTTACCATATTTGGATATCATGATTCAAAATAAAGATTATGTTTATTTATATTTTTTTATATAAGTATATAATTTAATATTCAATTTAATCCCAAAAACCTAATTTAAAAATGAATTTCAAAAAAATTTCATTTAAGTATTAAAATAGATTAAAATAAAATTCATGAAATAAAATTCCTCATAAATACCATAATTATATTTTTATTAAATAAAATAATCTTCATTTATTTTAAAACTAATACAATATATAATATTAATTTTTAAAAAGAATAAAATAAAATAAATTTTTCAATAAAAACTATTATTTCCAACTATTTATAGAAAAATAAAACTTTTCAAAAAAATTTAAAAAATTATTTCTAAGATAATTTTTATATTATAAAATAAAAAATTATATAATTTTTATCAAATAAAATTTCTAAATATTATAGATATTAATAATTTTATTCTCTCACAAAAATAAATAAATTTTTTTTTCAGGAAAACATATTTGTGAAGAATAAAATTAGCTTCCAACAATTCAGTGACTATTTTCGAAGAATTTATCCATAAATTTGTGTGGAGTAATACCCATAAATGTATTTCATAATTGGATAATATTTTTCAAAACAACTAATTCTATGGGTATGTTATAATGGTCATATTTTCATGGTAGTACAATGCTGATAGTTTATTTCTTTTATTATATATAATGTTTTCTAATGTACATAGCCTTTATTTTGAAAAATTAGGCCATTTTGTTTTCCTCCACCAACTAATAATTTTTTACCATATTATAAAAATTAATGAAAAACAATAAATGGTAATATATTTTACAAAAAAATTCTATATTGAAATATCCTATTCCAGAACGATTAATAAAGCATCATCTTGATAATAGAGAAAGTGATGTATGGAGGTCCTTTAGAATAAAACATTACTATATTTCAAAATAAGAGAAAATTAGTGGGGAGTGAAACTTTTTACAAGGATGAAAAATGTAATTTAAATTAATTATGGGGAGTTAAATAGATCATTGATCATAAGAATGTGATTTATCAAGGTAATGTTTATAACCAAAAAACTGTAAAATTAAAACATGTGAAAATAAAGTCCATAGATTCATTGGAAATGATGGTAATAGGATAAAATTTTTGTTTCAAAATCCATCTAATGGAGTTATGGAATTACATTTCCTTGATTGATATGAACATAGGGAAATATACTTACATGATAAGTATAATATCATCATTTAATAAATTTCCAATACAATATCAACTATTTATCCATATGATGCTTATTCAAGATGAATGTTTTTATACCTGAAGAACTTAAATAAACATCTAATGGATCGAATAGTCTAAAAAGGATAATAAATCATTACACTTATATTTATAAAGTAACCAAAACCTAATTGAATAAAAAACTGTTGGATAATACCCAAAACAAGTAACCCATCATTTGTATAATTAATTTGATAATCACCATAATTCAATAGTAATACCCAATGTTAAAAATAAATCATTATTTAAATAACTACTCAATAAATTATTCAAAAATATCTAAATATTATTACAACACAATTATTATGATTAATATATAACATATTCTTCCAAGATAAATTTATCATTTATCTCCAATCAACATTAGTCACTCAAAAAGTCATATACCCAAAAATGTATATGTCCAAACCATATAATATCCAAATTTGTGATAATAATTTCCATAAAAATTGAATCATCATAAATCCACATATTCTCCAAAAATATAATTCTACCACTAATCCTTAATTAAAATCCCGTATTTTTAAGTTTACATTAATCAAATAATGATCCCAAAAATTATGTGATCTTCTTTCTAAATATTCACAATCCAAAAATATCATTTTAGTCCCAATGTTTTTATATAATTAATATTATGTTATCAATATCAAAATAATAACTATATGTCAAATAATTTAACTTAAAAAATAATTTCACTATAATTAGGGCATCATGTTGGCCCGTGGTTGGAATCTCTCCCTTGTCTCCATTCAGTTATGCATTCAATCCATTTAGATTTTTCAAATTTGATGTTCTTTCTCTTGGGCTATGTATTCTAATTATTTTAATTTTATTATTATAATTCTTATAAAATTTCCAAAATTACAATTAATATTCTTAAAAATATCCATAATATCTTTAATATTAAATAATGTTTTATCCTCAATGATTATCTCATGCATTCCAACTTTCATCCCAAAAAATGTAGTATTATTATTTTGAAATAATACATTAGGTAAAACATAAATGTAAAAAATACCACAAACCAATAAAAAATCACACAAAATATAATTTTTCATCATAAAATACAATTACATAAAACAAAAAATGGATGATCAAGTTATTGAATATATGATTAGCCTTAAATTTATAAACCCATAATGGTATCATTAACTGATAATATAATCTAAAATTAAAAAATAATAATCATTAAATTTATCAAAAGCCTATTATGATACCAATTATAATTTCCTAATCAACGAACTCCTTAATTCGGTACTAAAATCAGAAACATCATATTTCTGTATTTTAGGAAAATAATAATTAACTAGTTTAAACCATCCAAAACAAAAAACAACATAAAAAATTATTTTATCACTTAAATATTCAATGACTATTTATATTTAAACTTTATATAATTTTTACAGACACATTTCTTGTAGTAATTTCAACATATTCACCATTTTCCCATAAAACAAGTTCTTTATAAACACATGCTTGATTCGTTTGGGGTAATATATATATCAAGAAGATAAATTTGTTAACTATTATAATATTATTTAAAACATATTAAAAAAATTAAAAAAAATTGAATGAGATCATTGAGGTTATTTACGTACATAAATATAGAAAATCGGTTTTCAATTAATTCAAAACAAATCCATTTTTCAATAAAATCATTGAGCTAAAAATAAACATTTTTTTACCCAATAAATATAATAATATAAAAAAGATCTTTGTAAACTATTTCATCAAAAATAATAATGTAATAAATAATACATAAATACTTTCTTTCCAATCATGAAAACTTAATAAAAAAATTAACAATGAAAAACTTTACACCCTTGTGAAGTATAAAATAAATTTCATTTAACATTATGTCATTACCAGACCTTGAAAAATCATAATGTTACCATAAATAGATAAAAATAATAAATAAATAATATATGTAACTTGAGGAATCATGTTCATATAACTATTAAAAATATATTAACATTCACGGTGAAAAATTTAATCACCTTCATTGTTACAAATGTAATAACTTTCACTATTACCAATCAAATGATCTTCACAATCAATATCTAACATAAATCATAACCAATTTGTTGGAGGTATATCAAGGAACCACCAATCCTTGATTTACAATTTAGCCACCCATAATCATAAATAATTCCCAATAACTATAGAATAATCATAACACATAGAATCTTGCAGTTTTAAACCATACACTGTTAAAAATCTTATTTTCATCCATAAGAAAACATTTCTATATATGGAAATAATTGTTCCATTAAAAAAATTTAAATAATAAAGGTAATGAAAAATATTATTTTCCATTGAATAAAATATGAAGGATAACAAAGGAATCCAAACATAAAATATCAATTTTGGAGGTGGGAAAACTAGTTGACACCAAATCTGTTAAAATAGAGCATTCCATTATTACATTTTATAAAACATTTAGGTGTAAAATATATAGAAATGGTAATTTAAAAAACCATTAAATTAATGTAACATTAAAAGTAAAATATAAATTATAATTTTTTTATATCCATATAAATAAATCTATTTTATAGATTAAATAATATGGACATGAAGATAATGATTTATAAAAATAAAATATTTAAACATTTAAAAAGTGTTTTTTATTATAATGCTTCCATTACATGAATTTTCACTAATCCCTTGAAATATTTATTTTAATGAATAATTAAATTAACTAATTATTTACTTTCTTATAAACACTTTCGTATTTTATTCATTTATTTACCATTTTTAAATGAATAAACATCATGTTGGATATTTTTATAATATTCAAATCATTTGTCAAAGTTGACTTCTGTATGTTTTCTATGTTCAGAAAGTTCAGTGTTACAGAGAACCCTGAATAATTCAAAAAAACTAATTATCTCTTTAATATAAAATTTATAATTTTGAAACAAACTATTAATGTTTTTTATGGATAGTGAACAATGTTACAATCATGGTGATAGTGGGTCATACATATACATGACTAATGATTCAATTTTTTCAATGATCTTGTTGGAAAAATAGAAAATATAATTTATATTTCGAGATTGAACATTACATTAAAAATAATATATTATTTATTTAAATTAATATATATAAATATATATATTATCATCTTTGTGGTGAGGTGATGGGAAATGAATCACATCACTTCATTGAAGTAAAAGTCTACACTTACGCACAAAAAATATTGTCAATTACCAAGAATGGATTGGTAATAAAGTAAATGATATATTACCTTTATAAAAAGATAAATATTTCATTAACACCAAATATATATATTACATTATTATACCTAGTTTTGAGAGGCTATGATGGAATGTTAATTTTTTCGGTTCTCGAGGTGGTAATATGCCTTGCACATGAACAATAGTTTTGTTTTCTATTTTCTTGGAGAAGGATATGGATATAGGTTATCCCTCTAATATAAAAAAACTCAATATAAGGTATATAATGTTTTTATTATAACATCTTGTTTAAATAATATTTTATGTAGGTGGAAGAATAAATAAAACTAAAACATTTGGTTAAAAGGTATACCTATTCCTCAGAAATCATAATTTTAATGTAGCTTCTAACCTTTAATGATGGTATTATTCTTATAAAAGAACTATATAATGATTTTAGGGACTCTAGGAAGGTTTATGGATATGTATTTTTTAAACCAAAATGATAATTATGAATTTATATAAGATATCATAGGGTTTCCTTTTTTAATTGTTAGAGGAGTATTCATAGAATTTCATAAGTTATTAAATTAATATAAATAAATATTCAAGTCAAAATGGAAACAATTTGATATAATATGAATATGATATTATTTCGAGTCTATAAAATCTCATAAAAATAATAAAATGGAAAATTTTATGTGATATTATCACCCATAAAATTTTGTTTTAACCACTCGTTTACCCTTTTGATGATTTCTATGACAACAAAATGGATTAATATTTTGGGTTTAGAGTGTAACTATAAAAGAAAAAATTTCTTGTAAATATACCATGATTAATAGTTTAAACCATATACCAATTAAAATGATGAATATATAATTTTAATTAATTTTCAATCATTTAATAAAACATTATTTCTTAAAAATATAATTTATGTCATTTTTGAAATTACCTAAAACATTATAATTTAATATATGTCAAACTCCTATAAAATGTTTTAAACATTACATGGATTATAATATAATGGGTTTATGTTATTAATATAACAATAAAATAAAATCTTAATAGGTTTTTATATCATTTTAAACCATATCCATTGGATTAACCCCTTAGTTAACCATTTTTATCATTAATTTTTTTAAGGATTATTTTTATTATTAAAGGGTCTTAATTATAATTATAAAGTTAAAAATTACTAAAAATTTCCATGTGAAGATAAATTGTAACATTTAACATCCCAATTATCATCTAGAATTATTTTTTTAATTTTTTTACAAATAAATATAATATTTTATAATATAGAATATAGTTAATGTCATTTTACAAACTATTCACATAATTTGGCGTTGAAAACAACATTAAATCAATTAAATTTGAACATAAACCTATAAAAAAACTATAATATGATATATTTATAATAAATATTTGTGGTACAAATTTACTAACCCAATTAATATAATTTTATGGTTTTAAAATATATAAATATATTTTACTACAACTTTCACAAGGTCTGTGTCTACATTGCATAAAAATTTATGGAAATTATTTCCTCACAAAAAGTCAAGAAATAAATTAACATCAATTTATATTCCATATTTAAAATAATAATTACTAACCAAAAAAATATTTTTTATCCCTGTGTCAATAATTTATTGATAATTAAACAAAGAGAATGATATTTTTTACTTTTCTTTATATAAAATATAACAAAAATATAAATCAGGGTAAAATGACAAAAAAGTTCATCTATAATAATTTTGGATAATTATGGACGAAATATAATAAAAAATAAAAATTATTTAAAGTGTTTGGGTTTCTTTTTAGTCTTTATCACATTATTTTTACCCTAAACTAACCCATTATCCCTTTATTGTGGTAGCGGAATATACTATGATTACTACTCATAATGACTAAAAAAGGAGAATATTTAATAACTTTTGACATTATGTCTCCATATATAGAATATACATTTGAACATTCAATTCGTTTAAGTGGAAAATTTTAATTTAATCTAAAACTCTCAAAATGTGATGAAAAAGATTTCTTCATAGAAATCTTGTTTAAGTATAAAAATAATTATCTAGCAATTTCAAGTATAAAATTAATTCAAATAATATAATTTTTATTTTTTTAATGAAATGAATCTATTTTAATTTTAAATCTAATTAAAAATAGAATTTTAATTTTTAAATAACATAATATAAAGTACATTTTAAAATTAAAAATTGTTTCTCCACTATTCATTGTAACAACAAAATTTTTAAGAAAAAATCAAAACATCATCCTTTTTTAATTATGGAATGATATATTAAAAAATGATAAAATTTTTATAAGTTATAATTTTCTTAAATTTCATGGAAATAATTATACAACACTCAAAAAAATAATTACTTTTTTTGATGAATTTTTTTTTTAAAATTATATGATAACTTTACTAAAAAATGAGTCATTGTATATTAATAATTTATAAATAAATATTTATTTAGAATGGAAATGATATATATTTAATAATTAATTTATTTTTGTTCATAAACCCTTATTAAACATCTTTTTTATTTTGATAATATTTAAATAATTATATTTTATGAATTATTTTGTCTTACTGTTGGGTATTTTATAAGTTATCGATCATAGATTTTCCATTAAAAACTCGGGATATAACAATTAAATTGTGGTTTCCTTATACTATTCTTAAACTCTATTCTAAATCCCTAAATTTATAGTTTTTATCTACTTTTGGTAGTTCTGTTCATTATATCATATTGAAATTATACTATAGGGTTACAAATACAACTACAGAGTAATTTTCTATACGGTTTGTGAACATTTCTGGTTTTTTGGATGTGTGGGTTGTTGTTGGAGTGTGTTAATTCCATGAAGTGTGACCAAAATATATTCCTTTAATGTTTTTATTCAATTTATGAATATTAGGGTCAAGATAGGTACACTAAGAGTTATCAATTTCTATCATGGTCCTTGATGATCATGTAAATAACAAGTGTTAAGGACTGTGGAATTGGAACTCTAAAAAGGGCTTCCTTCGATATGTTTTCATTTTTTGGGACTATTTAGGTGACCATAAGTACACCCTGATTGTATAATTCTTCTCTATGTGAGAGGAAATAATATGGATATCTTTATAGTTGTATTTTGACATTTTTTGTATATATTTGTCTCATTTTAAAAATTAGATAGATGAGGGGATTATCTCCCTAGAATGAACATGTATTAGGAATTTGGAACATTTGGTTTGAAAAATAGTAAGAGTGTTTAAGGTGTGGGATCCTCTTTAATAATCAATATATTTTTTTAAGAGGATAAGTAAATTCTTTTTTTATTTCAAATACAATTGGTATCTATTCAAAATCATTCTTGATGTGGAAAATGGGGTTGGATTCAATACCAAAAAAAATAGACATAGAATTATGGAGGGACAATATGCATGTCCCTTCCTTGTCTTTAGTATGGGATTGGTTTCCATTTCTATCTATTGTGTTTATTTTAATTGTTTGGTGATGTTATTAAAATTCACAGATTCATATTATTGATGGGTTGGATGTGATTCCATTCAAGTATATAGAGACTTATGGTTTTAGAAATAGTACCAAATTCCAACTCAAAGTGTAGGCTTGACTATTATGGAATGGTTTGATGTTAAGTCGAAAAATATCTCCTTTAATATGTTTATATATGTATAATAGGATTTTTTTTTATGATGCATTACATTATGAATGACATTTTCAAACATGAAAGTGGCATTGGCATACGTAGGAATGGTCATTCATTAGTTGACTTTTTGTATAAAATAATGGTGAGAGGGGTTTTTATTACTTTTTTATGAAATATCTATTTATAAATATTCTTGTATATTTTAGTTTTATTTAGGAACATCTGTGGTGGTTTCATACTATGTATATTGATCACACCCTGCATATACACCTTAGTGGTCATATAGACATTTAAATTGTGATCGAGGTAATGGCAAGGGTATAGTGAGAAGTTGTTGAGAAGTTTTGATAACTTTATAGGAAAATGGGATATAGAAGATACTTACACCCATTTTTCCCTACCGGTGTTTGCAATTTTCTAGAAAAAATGTTTATATTATTAACCAAATAAGAAATAATTTAGTTGTTTCTATAACTTTTATGACAATATCATGGTTTCACCTTTTGTTATAACATGTGATATGTTCTTTTTATGTATGGATTTCAATTTTAATTTTTATATTATGATCATTACCATGCATGGTGTTTTATTTTTATTTTCACCATTATTTATTATTTTATGATAGAGTGTATAGTCTTCTTGTGGTATTTATGGGCCCTCATCTCTAGTTGGAAACTTGTGATATATATGGAGACATAGATGAGGTCATGTGTCCCTATATCTTTGATATATTTTAGGAGACTGATTATGATATACTGTCATATAATAGGCCATTTTTTATTTTTTTACTATTTTATACATTATAATCAGAAATAGGACTTGACCAAATATGATGTAGAATATATTCTCCTCCAAAGATGACCCCAAAATATGGAATGAAAATGTTTCTATGAGTGGGTTTATTATTACTAGTTATATAATTTTCATAATTATGATCTTTCAATTAATGTTTAATGTGATTTATTTTTTAATATTTTTCTACCGGATTATGGTGAAATGAGGTTATAAGATCAAACATTTTAATTTGGATGTTATATCCACATGAAATTCATATTATTATATATGATTAATAACCTAATTATGTTATGTGGGATTCATTATTTGTTGTGTAAACAATTGGATGTAAAACATTTGGAATATAAATTATCAGAAAAATTTTAATTAATTGAACACATTTTTACTAGTTTTCTTTATAAACATATCTTGATGAATCATCATGTGATCACATGTGTATTGTGTAACTTACCCTAAAAGATCATAGATTAGTCAAAGAATTTCCCGAGTTATATAGACCCTTATTTGGGTAGGTAATATATTGTGTATATGGAAACATTTACTATTATTAAATTTATTTATTTGTGAAGTATTTATTATATAAGTTTCATGATGGTGAAATTATCAATTTACCCATGGGATTTATGATAACATTTAGATTGGGATTTTATTTGTGTGGGGATCTCCATTATCGATGAGATCTCTAGGAAAGTGTAATTGAAAAATTAGTTGTATTGAACGATTTTATATGGGAGCATGATTTATTTTCATTAAAAATTATGTCATGTATGGTATATGGTCTTGAAAATAGGTAGTTAATATTATAATATTTAATGATGGCCCTTGATAACGTGATTTGAGAGCCTCATTAAGGAAATTTGATATTTTCACATTCTTTATGAGATGGGAACAGGCTTGTTAGGGAATCCCAAGAGTGAGGGGTAAGCCTATGAATGGAGATTAATTAGAAATGTTATATTTTTGGGGATAATTGTGACATTATAATAGTATTTGGGAGACATTTAATCGATTTTTACCTTGAGTATAAATATTTCATTAATAATGTAGAGGCTAAATCCACATGAATTACTTGTAGTGGCTAAGTATGCATGTTAGGTTGGGCATGTTAAATGACTAATCTGTTAGATTAGGCTTGTGATCCTGGAAAAGATTCAATAATTCATTTTATATAATGATCCATGTTTATGTATTCATAATATAAGCTTAAAAAATATTATATATTTAATTGATCAATATTTAAAATCATGTAATTAGCTCGAAAGTATTTAAAATGTATTTAATGAGTCTAAATAGTTGTTTTTTATATGATTGTCCTTTTAATTGTTTTGAGGGTTTTGTTATCATGAATAACATTTTTGTTCATGGAAATTGTACTATTTTTTGTATGTGGGGACATTTCCTAGGATGATGTCATGAGGGGAAAATTGTAGGCTTTTTTTAATGAAATTATGAATATGTGATGTTTTTAAATGATCATTTTAACAGATAATTGGATCTTTTAATAAAAATAATTACTTACATCCATTATGGGATCCTAAATAAATGTATTTTTGGGGATCCTATGGTGATGGTCTGTCAGTGGAAGGTACTTTCACTATGGTGATTTTTCATGTATTATGAATATTAGAAACTAGTGTGATAAAAGGTAAGGAGGTGGGGGATAAGGCTATCTTTGATTTTGATAAAAAAAAAATTCTACCAAAATTATTATGATGGCCTAGGATTCTAATATACTAATAATTGGCTCAATAATATCAAAGTATTTTTTTGAGAATATGAATACTCATGTTTAGTTTCATGTAATGTTCACAGTCTCTAAATATGATGTTTATGTCTCAAATAGTGTGGGAAATTTGATTTTTGAAATGATGGTAGAGAACCATCATATATAATCTCCCCCTTCATTGAGGTTTTTATTTCGTTAGTTATCACACCTTTGAATATTTTTGGTGGTTACATAGATTCCATTATTTGGTAGATCAGTGGATGAGAATTTATTCAAGTTTGAATAGTTTTTATTTTCTATATAAATTGAAATTAAATAAATTCATAGAGGATTGTTTCTTCTACAGTGTACTTAATGATATAGTATTGGAGTTTATTATAAACTTTATCCTAGAAACATACATTGAGGTAGTCAATGGGGAATTGAATGAAGAGGAATAGGTTTATAAACCTCTCTAGGTACTAGATATCAATGTTTTACTCTTCCAAAATACAAATCATTGTGAAATAATTTCTGAAGAATACTATTAATGTCGTTTAGCCTTGGAATATGAAGAGGAAGTACCAATTGGGGTGATTTTTCTATTGAGGTGCTAGGCATGTATAATCTCATTGTAATAAAAAACTTGAGGAGTGTCCATGATATGAAAATCTATGGTATTTCAATAGATTTTTTAAGTGATTATAAAGGGTTTAACAGTAACCTTAACATAGGTTTAGTTTTATAGAGACCAAAATTTATTGATTTTTTATGTATGATTCAAATACATGATTTTTTTTAGAATTACAATTTTCCACTAAATTTTTTTTCTGTTTTCCTGGATTTCTATATATTTTTTGAGATAAATAAGGGATAGTGATTTCTACTATCAATGATATTGAATGATGATGAATTAACCATGTAAAAAATTATAGACCCAATTGTGATATAGATGGAATGATATATTAGAGTAAATTGATCATGATTTTTTAGTGATCAATATTTCATGATGATGTAATCAAGGTGGCTTGATGAAATTTGAATAATAAAAATGAAAATCCATTTTTGGGGAGAACACCATAGTTTATTCTATCATATAATCATTTTTACTAGTAGAGTATGAGGGATATCAATAAATAAATGTTGGGTGAGACTATCCTAGGTAGTAATATTCTACATGGTGGATTGGGAATAATCAAGTAGATTATGTTGACTATAAAATGAGATATCTAATTCATAGATATTTTCTATATTTTTATATTGATTAACCTTTATAAATTAATGGTTGTGAAATTTTTAATTGACATGTAGGGAACTTGGGTATTGAACTGGTGTGGTGAGTTGGTTATGAAATATTGTTAATCATATAAATTAAGAGAAGATACCTAATTATTAAGACATTTTCTAATGTAGATATGTATACTAAAATTATTTCTGATCCCCAGTATGATGGATTTTGAGGTACTTGGGTATTGTGTTGAGTGGTTATTGGTATGGATTAGACTGGTGAAGTCAATAATGGGGTTGCCAGTATATTGTTTTTGGTCCATAGTAGTATCACTAAGGTAATTACATTTTTAGGAACCTGTCGAATTAAATGATAAGGACATCAAGGTAGGTTTTACATCAGAATACAATCTAGTTATTTAGGCATGTATTATTCATGGAATTATTTGTCTATATAACAGACTCGTGATTTAGATGATGTATTTTCAGTTCTTGTTTTATAACATAAAATATTCAAGTGTACCCTAGGAATGTATCAAAGAGGGGGATGGAAAGAATATTCATGTGATATAGATGTTATTAAAGACTAACTAAGGTATAAAAATATGATATACAAACCAGTGATGTTGAATTTGGGTGTTTTAGGTAGCTGATTAGGTATTATGAAGAGTCTCACTGAGGTTCGTACATGGAATTCTCTAATTTCAAGAAATATTAGGTCCATATTATACAGGTCCATTTGACATTATCAAATGTTTCATTAAGGTGTTTCCTCATAGATCCCTGCCTCAATGATATATTAAATTTTATAATATATTTCACATACCTCATCTTCATAGATATCATCCTTTCCCTTTTCACAGGATTATAATAGATGATGTTTTCCTCTAAACTAATGCATCACTTGAGGAATGACACACACAAACACATATATATATATATATAGTGAATAAATGTGAGATAATAATTCAGGGAAAAATAGAACCATTGATATTTTTTTTGGGAAAATAGATATGTATCAAGAAAGAAACTTGTGAGTGGGAGGATAATATATGAGAACAATTTTCTGGTCTTTTTAATAGTGATGATCGGGGATGACCCTAGAGGATGATATGTTATATAGTGGGGTTTTTCTAAGGAAATACATTCATTATTGTATTAAAATGACTTAAATTTGGTTAATTTATGTTTATTTTTACCCTTTTAGAATAGCGTATTGAGTTTATGTGGAAAGAGAACGGAAAAAAATAAGAAAGTTGGGGAATTGTAATTATTCTACATTAGTAGGTACTCACTATATTCCTTGTGGGAGGATATCAGAAATTTTGTGGCCTACACATTTGATTATTCCCAAATAACAAGGTGTTATGTGGTGTGAAATAGGACCCTCATAGACCACCAGAATTCTCATGGGTGTCCACCAATGTTTTAGTGGGTACCATGTCCCCACCTCTACCCCCCATTTTTAGTGTCTTTCCATGTAATTTAATAACCAAAAATTATTTTAAATCCCCCTTCCTATTTCCTTTGACTGAACATCCTTCATCTCCTCTCCTCCTTGATCACACCCTTGTTTTTTTCTCTCTCACTATAAAACATTTGTAAAATTGTGTGTTTCCAATCACATTAGTCTCTAAAATGTAATAAAATACCAATGTGATCTTTTATAGTGGAATTATTAAAATTCACCACAACACGATGTACCTAAATTATAGATTTTAATCTACTTTAGAGTTTTTCATTGAGGCTAATTCTTTAAATTATATTTGAAAAGGATACTCTTATGAAAATAAGGTTGGTGGAAACTATAATTTACAATTGTTTTATATATTATTTACCTATGGTATGATGCATGGTTTCTTTCATTCATGTGTTCATTACATTATGTTTACTAAAATGTTTTTTCATACATACTGTGTTAGGTAATGACCATTAGGTCAATGATTCTCTCCCTAGAATCTATTATTTGATCACATGGTTCTCTATATCCATGATTATAAAATTAATGTGTTAATTAATTTTGAATTAGAAACCCATGAAAGTATTCCTTCAATATGTTATCATTAAATAGTTCTATTTAGGTTCCCCTAGGTATCCCTGTAATATATTGAAATCGAATATGGGAAATCTTAGGAAAACATCAGTTTTATAAGTATATTTGGATATTACTTGTCACTATTTGGATTATTGTGATTATGGTATGGGTGAGGAATATCTCCCCCAAAACTGGGAATCATCTAGGTATTTGAGACCTAGGGTTTGAAAATAGGGAATAGTGTATGTGGTGTGAGAACTAACCAAATAATTTATATGGAAATTAAATCTATTTCCATACAATTTATATAATATGGAAATGGAATTATATTATATTCTAACTAGAGCTTTATATGTGAAATGGGATAGGATTCTATGACATAATATCATTATACCTCGCATTTCAGTGGGACATTATGCTTATCTATTCTACTTAATTATTGGATAAGTTTTTATGTAAATTTTATTATTTTTAAAAATAGGATTGGATTTTATTTCAATCCATTCATTCATATCACTAGTTTATTATATGTTATTCTATTAGAGAAAATAATACCCAAGGACCAGGGATGTTATAATCAATTCAAACACATTTAATATTCATGTCCACTATGTAAATGTGGGATTTTATGCCAATAAAATATCATGTTTTTACTCATCGTGGATCAATTGGAAGACATAATGTTGACCCACTATATTATTGGTAACAATTTCATACTCGAAACTAGAACAAGTTTATGAATATATGGTTTATCGGGTTGATTTCAATGAACATAAAAATAAAAAACATATTAATTATTGTTTTTTATTGAATATTATATAGTACATTCACTTATATGTTCATAATTTATTTAGGATGAGCATTGGATGTGAAAATTTGATTAAATTTCTCCCCCAAAACATGAACTTTGTGGTCAATATAGACTTTATGTTAATTGATGTAGGTAAGGAAAATTATATGATGATGAATAGTTCAAAATTTTGTATGGCTGAGATGGAACTAGTCATATACAAAGACATAGTTTTTTTCAATTTTTACACATTTTAATAATTTTTTATATTATTTATCGATTGGGTGATCATATTTTTATATGTATGACTCATATGAAATTAGAGTGGGATTACCATTTTTTATATTATGTGATATGCTTGTCTTAAGGGTTTTTTACAGATTTTCTTTCAATATTGCTATTTTTTATTAACGATGATGTTTTGAATTTATTTCTACTATTATTTATGGTTATCTGATATAGATAATTGTCTTCCCATGAAATAAATTGACCCTCACCTCTATTTAAAAGCCTCTAAATTATAGAGAGTCACACAAGAGGTGTATCACTCTAGGTCAAAAAAATTCAGGCTTATTATCCCATGAATAGTACAATCCGAATGATATTATAAACATTTATCCACAAATAAAAAACATTATCAAAATTTCATAACATTAAATATGTTTAAAAAATGTGTTTTAAACATCAATTAATTTTTTTAATGTTTAAATAATTAATTGGATGTTCAAACTACATTGTACCATTAACCATACCAATTAAAATATAAATTCATTTTTAGAAATAAATTTTGGTGGTTATTTTGGAACACAAAAAAACTAACTAAAAACAAATATAAATATAAATGAGAAAAAATATCTGAAATTTCATGTAAGAAATAAAAGAAATAGGTAACCCACAACATCAACAGTGAACCATGTGCTTCCAAGGGAAACCATGATCTAATTTCTAGATATATTCCTAATATATATTTTAATATTCACCCTTAGGTATTAGATTTAATAGGATATGAATTTTAGAGTCTTTAAAAAATTACTATGGGAAAGAAACCTATATTTCAGTTCCTCTAAAGTAAAATCAAATTGTAATGTAAACTAATTCAAGATTTGTTCATGAATCTCTCATGACAACATCACCATATTAAAATTGTACAGACCATCTTATGGATTCACATAGAGTACTCTTGAAGACATATCTTTTAAAAATTTTACAAATATATCATATATTATTTTTGTTGTTTATGATGATTTTTTTTCATAACAATTTTCCCCTTTAACATGACACGCATGAGATTCTCCACAACCATTAAATGTTTATCTTGAACGGGAAGATCTTTGTTATCCTACTAGGATGAAATCTTACCCTCACACATTTTTTCAAAGGAATGATTTTTTATCCTCCCAAGGCTTCATATTCATCATTTATATTAGGGTGATCCTAATATAAATCTTCTTCCAACTAATTATACTTTCAATTTGGTCATTGCTCTTTGAATCTATTTTCAAATTATACATTTTCTCATAACTCCTAACAAAATCCCACTGGTGTCTCATCCTGATTTGCATGTACCATATTATCGTTATGTAATATATGGGTTATATATGAAAAAAAATAATTTATGCCTACGTTTCTTCCAACTAATCAATTCACCATATAAGTAGGAATCATACGGTGTCTATTTTTTCCATTTGCTTCACCTCTCATCATCCTTTGTATAAACCTCCAATTTTGTGATAGATTTCATCCATTTTATTCATTCCTACAAAAAATAAGTTTTCTAATTATAGTGTTCCCTGATTAATGTTTTAATCATGATAGTCCACATTTGTTTCTATGACCTAGTGTTTGGGTTTTATCAATAAACTATCTATATTTGTCTTTTTTTTAAAGGTTGGGGCTGAAGCCTCATTTTATTATTAAAGAAAAGAAAATACAGCTTTTAAATGTGTACAGGGAGACCCATTACATAGCATGAAGAACCAGTGGGCTTATAGCCCATTACATGGCCCGTAGGCCCAAATTATTTGCCTAAGGCCCTTTTTGTGAATAGTAACTCGGCTGCTACAGTGCCCGCCATTGCTACAATACCTTGCCACCGCTACAGTATACGCCGATCAACAGTACCACTGATACTACATTACCTCTACAGTACTGCTACAGTAACCTACGCCCCATGGGTTTTGAACCCCCATTTTTCATGTAGGATTACGGGTTGCTTACCACTAAGCCAAACCCCAACTACAAACATGTTGTTGGGTAACAAGGTATTGGGCTGGCCTACCCACCTACGTGTCGCACGTCCCCAGTGAGGCCCAATGTGGCCAACCCTTGGGCTTAGGGAATTTCCCAATGGGGTAGAGGGGCCCATGAGTGGTTTCCTAACATATAGTATACATTTCCTTGCATGGTATATTACTACCTCAAATGCCAAAATTGACTCATTTTTTCTGGTCTGAGTAGTTTGGACCTAATCATAATAATTTTTATGATCTTTTTCTATAAAAAACAAATATTTTCTCTAAATTTAAATTATATATGGGATATCATGTACTAACATCTAAATACCATACTTTCATAAAATATACAAGATCAATTTTATAGTTTATACTACCATTCCACATAGAAGGGTATAATCATGATTGACCTTTATCACCTCTCCCTTAACCAAGGGAAGAGGATTAAACTAAATAATATTAGAGGTTATGGATAGGGATTCTAACACATTTACTATAAACCAGGAACATTAAAATAGTTCTTGGATAATTATAAATACATCCATTGGTTTCAACAAAACCATTATGCTAAAGTAAGTATTCAAATACATTATTAAATATTACTTATGAATAATCCATAATTTTATCAAAAAAATATGTAAAATCCATATGTATATGTAAATAAAATATATCACTACATATTTTAATGGACTCACCTCTCTCAATATGATTATTGCTGACTAAATACTTATAATAGAGAAATAAACGTAGTAGTTTATCCATATTTCATAGAAAACCTCTTTCCCATAGTGATATTCCCATTCTATTTCAATATATAAGAAAATTATTTACAAATTTTAAGAGTCTACCCCCAAACATTTTAGAGGTGAAATGGGGAGACATAAGCCTTTTTTCTACAGTGCAGAAAAAGGACATAAAAATGAAAAATTCTATTTATAATAAGAATGTAAGGGATTTTAAATGGTAGGGGTAAACCTGGGATACATACCCAATTACTTGAAGAAGATGGATCTCAACTAAAATGTAAATAAAACATCCACCTTAGTATGTAGAATAAAGAAAAATTAAATGGATAACGGTCACTAGACCAAACATGACCCATGTGATATTTATCTCGGACACAAGTCAGTAAATGTCACAGATCAACTAGACCAACCACAAATGGATGATGTAAATTTCATGTTTAATTATTAAATATATCAAATGAAAAAACTAGTTATTTTTAACAATATAATTTTCAATTATAATTTTATATTCATTGTATAAAACTATAAATATGTAACACTGTGCTATTTTTTAATAAATTTCACTTCAAATAATTTGATATGATTAATATATTTCTTAACATGAACCTCCAAGAATTAAGCGAAATAGGTTTAACTAAAAAATTATTATTATTTAAATTTGATTATTATAATAATACCATTAAATTTGAGTTAAGAATAGGAATAAACATATTTTCAAAAAAATTAAATTTTTTAGTTAAATGATTTATATTGAAAACTATGTATTTAACTATTTGTACTGTAATTATATACTTCCAAAATATATTTTTCCTTAAACATGGTTTTTATTTATTTTTTCAAGTAAATAATATATTTAATTTCTACAGACATTAAAAATTGACTACATTTTGGAAATAATTATGTGAAAATTATCTCAGAGTGATGTTTTGATAATTTTCTAAAAATAGTGAATTTTCAATTAATTGTTAAAAAAATCTGATTTTCATTGAAAACTTTCATTTGAACTCAACAGTTTACATTGATGATTTTTTTAAAAATTACTTATAACACAAAACTTCATTCACTTTTATAATAAATTAAGTTAATTAATATAAATTTTATGGCCATTTTAGTATAAAAATATGTTTTATATTTGAAAAAAAATGTTCAATAAAACATCATTTCATCGTGTTTTGTCGGATTAATTTTAAATTAATTTCTAACACTTATATTAACTGAATTACAGAAAATTGATTAATAATTTGGAATATTCTTTTTAAAATTTCATCTTTATTAAAAATTATTTTTATCCTAATTATAAGAAAAAATAGTAACAATTATTCACCACAGTTAAGGTTAAAATAGGTATACGAGGAGTTAAAACAATATATAAGGATAATTATTCTAATTAAACATCTAAAAATATTATTTTCTAGAAAATTTTCTACATAAGTATTTCCAAAATTTTATCTACAATCCATTTTGAAACATTTTTTCAAGATAAATACCTTATAATTGTTAAATCTTTTAAGAAATTTCAATTTTGTCATCTCCACCACTTTTCCTAGGACACATATATCATCTCTTATTTACAAAATTTTGATCCATTTATCTCAAAAATCCTATCATAATATCTCAAAAATATAATTATTCATGTTCTAGATATTTTTTCTATCCCAAAAGTCCAATAATAGGCCCTCTAAGATGATACCTAAATAAGCACTTGTAATGAATAGTTAATTTCTTTAACAAGTTATATTATTTCTTAATTATTCTTCTAACTATTAAAAATATTTCATATTTTTCATGAAAGAAAAACATTGGTATAAAAAATATTTTTAAAATATTAGTATTATTTTGAGACCACCATTATCTAACCAATTTTTCATCAAATGGGAAGAGAATGTATCACTCGTTCATACATGTAGACTACCTCCTCCACATAGTAATAAAAAATTTCCATCACCCTCATTATTGAATATTTATTGTGGTGGGTTTAATTTATCAATATTATATTAAAGAAATATCCCTCTAATTGAATTATTAAATCACTTATACCATCTATCTTTCCATCCATTGAAAAATAATAATGTCACTCATGTGCATGCCTGGACTACTACATCCACAATGTGATGTGATTCCTTTTTAATTTCATCTTTACATATATAGTAATAAAGATATGTTTAATAAATATATATAATATAAATGATACAATAATGATTTTTTATGGTTATTTATTATTTAGATTTATTTTTCCCCATCCATCAAAAAGTGAAATTAGCAATCAAGCGTACATACAGCCTACTGTCTCCATGAATGTCGTAATTTATTTTTTTATCTCTATATTTTATGGATGATTATAAATATATATATATATATAATTACTATATATAATATTAATATTACAATAAACATTATATAGATTCTAGAAACATTATCAATTTAAAAGGACCAAATATACCAATCCAAATCATACATGAAAAAAATCAATTATCACAAGGAACATAGATTTTAATAAATAGTTTTTAATAAAAGGAAGATAAAGATTATAATTAAATATAATATGTTATAATATATTAGAGTATGTTTCTAAAATTTATTTATACAAAACCAATTTTTATTATATATGTGCTCTGAATAGACATGAAGAAAGTCAGACCTGAGGGGTGGGTTTACATCACAATCTTATAATTATTTATGATTATTTTTTTTTAATTCCCCAATTAAGTTAATTAATTTACCTTTATTTGTTAAACCTAGTATATATTAGTATAAATTTTTTATTTAAATTAATTTTATCTTTTACTTTCATTATTTTTAATTTAATTACTCAAGATATTGAAATAATGTTTTTAAGGTAAACTGACATTTTTTCATGTCAGTCAGGAATATTTTTCTTTTGTGTCCATATATTCTTTAAAAATTACTAAATAATGTTTTTAATACTATAAAAATATTTATTTAATATATTTCAAACCATTTTTTACTTTTAAAAATAAATTAAATGTAATATTGGTTTAATTTTCTAAATTAGTTACTGATGACTTTTCTCTTAGAATGTGAAAGAAATAATTATTTCATCGTACATAACAAGAATGGAATTTTCCACATTCATTTCTGCCCAGTGATTTTAACCTAACATTAAAATTAACCGAGGATAATTATAAATAAATTTTTTCATTTTTTTTTTGAATTTTTTTATATTTCCACATCATGTTATGTACTTTATAAATTAATGTGGATATAATATAATGATAATATCCATCATATTTCATTGGATTCTTTATGATCTATGTTACTGGGGAAAGTGTTTTCATTTTTTATGTTAGTTATTCCAATATAGAATGTTATTGATTCATAAATCCTGATTATTAAGTTGTATTTTTTGATATATGATGAATGTTTTGGACATATAATTAGTTGTGTGAGGGATAAATTACAAAACCCATCACTGCATTTTTAGGACTCATGGAAGATAATAGATTGTGAATTTACCTGAATCCTTATCAATTATGTAGATATCATGGCATGAGTAATCAACTAAAGGTTCAAATTAAAGTAATAATACATTCCATCATTTTAAAATCGATTACTGATTTCCATGTGATTATTTGAATAGTTATGATATCCATGTTTCTGTTTCAAGATCCGGTGATTATTTTGTGGAATTATTTGATAATAATTAAATACTTCCATATTATCCATGCCATATTTATTCCATGTTACTTTTTATTATCTTCTTACCCATAAAAAGAATATTCACTCACACATTTCATTTATTTCATATCCCAAGATTCCAAAAAGTTTTTTATGATTAATATCCAAGGATATACAAGATGAAATAATTTTTTTGTCGAAGAAAATAATATTTTATTTTATTATTATCAAATGTAATGTCGAATTTAAATATGTATCTAGTTTTACAAGACTATTAAACTCTTCAGTCCATTAGGATATGATTTATAGTATATAGTACTAATGTAATAATGTAACCACTATATTTGGGATACTAGGTTTGAGTTATTTACACAACATGGATACCCCTTGTTATCAAACTAATGAAAGAATGATACAATTATAGAGGAACTCACTTGTCCACACTCATGGACAACAAGAACATGCACATGTTCGATACTATTATAGCTAGATAATATTTTATCCTATAAAATAGAATCTACTACAACAACATTTCAACACTCTTTAAGAGTTATTATTTACTCATACATCACACAAGAATTAGAAGGACCTGATTTCAATATATCATTTATAAATTCATCAAACAGTAGAGTCCTAGAAGCTACTATTATTCCCTTAAAACCCCTTTTTTCCACAAATTCTAGATTTTTAGGTTCTTATTTATAAAACAATATTTTTTTGTTATCATACATATATTTTTCGATAATGTCATGTACCATTTAAAAAATTCCATATCCTTTTTATTCCTCATGTGGAAATTATCATATATGTGTCCCTTCTGAGAGTACAAATAACAAATAGAATCCTTAATAATATTCTCTTGGAGATTTAAAATGTTTTATAAATTGAAAAAATGGATTTATATTTTCATATATAATAATTAAATTGATATCCACATCAATAGTATATAGATTTTTCTTCTCAGTCCAAGTAGAGATTAAGAAAAACATTAACTAGAAACCTAGATAAATGAAAATTTCTAGTATCATATAATGCTCTACCCAATTGTATTATAATACATATAACTAAAGAAAATATAGAGATTATTATATTCTCCAAAATAATCTAATTCCATATTAACACACAGATACATAATTAAAGTCTATTTTTATTCAAGGAAAATGGAGTGAACCGAGGGTTCCATTCCAAAATAGAAAAAGATCATTGTGTCAAAGAAATATTTTTAATCCCTTTGATTTAATATTCAAATCCTATGATGGGAATAACTTTTGATAGAAATACCTTCCCAATGGGAAATTGTTTATTTTTTCAAACCCTAAATATATGAATGTTGATATACAAGGTCATCTAATTTTGATGACCTTGTACCTAAAAGAAGTACCCTTCTCACAGTGATTGTAATTTTTCAAAAATAATAAATATATAAAATATATAATCTTGAATACCAAAAATATTTTCATTATTACTATAAGGACCCATCCTTAAACATTAAATAATCTCGAATTAAGTTAATAATTCACATTAAGAATCTTTTAAGGTTTTGAACATTATAGAATTTAGACATAAAATATATATAACAACATTATTATTACAATTTAGACACTTATACTCACTATCCATAAAACAAAAATGATTCAAAAATTACATGGTTTCATTTCAATCTTAAAATCACAACTTATCCTTATTCCTATCCTTGACCCTATTCACCATTAAAACCTGTGATAGTAATTTCAAAACACGGGATGAGCACAAAGATCCCAGTAAGGGATACACAAAGAAGTAAAAGTGTTAGTTTTCCAAACAACATGTAAACCATGAATACATTATCATAAGTAATACTTTTCCAATTTATGAAGTAGTAAATACTATTCACTGAATAAAAGCTCATTTCATACCCTTTTGTATTCAAAATATTACCGTGAAACCAAGAGAAAGCACAAATAACATATAAAATGTACACATGGGACATAATCATCCATAAATGGAATAACCATACGGTCGACTTCCACAAATCAATCTTAAAAATGGAATGGCCATGCAGCCGACTTCTATACCAGTTGCATTGTAGGTTATAATGTAACCACTCATCATTATTTTATCATAGAACCACATTTCTTTTGGTTTTCCACATAACCACTCATCAATTGATTATCATGTAACCACCCGTTAAATGTCTAAGTACCATTATATAATCATAACACATAAAATATTGAGAATATCAACAATTCAATAATAATATATCATTTTCAATCACAATAATTAATTTAGATATATTTTAAATACTCAATCAATTTCAAAAACCATTTTTGATACCAAATTACAATAAAATGGGTATATGGTATTTATTTTCATTTTAAAAACATTACGGCTTGTTAATAAATCCATATATCAAATAATGTTCGTGGTGGTGGAAAGGTCATGATCGCCACATACATTAAAAACATTCATTTTTTGTTTTATAAAACATTTCATAGAAAAAATATTTTATTTTCGAATTAAATTTAAAGTCAAATGGGTTTATACACCATATAAAATAAAGCGGTGGATAAATCCAAGTATGCATCAATGAAAGGAGATTCAGACGTAGTCTCTTACTTCGAGCCTGATGTGACTCATTCGTTCTTCAATTTCCTGAATAATAAACATAAATTAATTTATACATTCTATAGAACCTTTTTCAATTTTATTATTCCTATTATATCGGATATTTCCATGTAATAATAATTACATAATAATTTATGTTTATATTGGATGTTTTGTCAATATTCGGTACCTGAGTAAAAAATGAATTGTTATAATTACAAATTGTCTATGTGGTCAAAAGAAAATTATATACAGAATTATATTTATGAATAGGTATCATATATATTATATATATCCCATATATATGTATTTATAATATTCCATAACATTTGGTGATAATAAATGAAATGCATCATTCATAGAGACCGTAAGCTGTACGTACTCATTAACGCTACATTCATTTCCATTTCATATTTAAAGGAATGAAAAATTAATGATGCATAGGTATATTATAATTATAGTATAATATAAGTTTTTTTATATCTTACATAAGTTCATTAATTTCATCTTTTATACGTTCCATGTATAGCTTGAACAAGTCATATCACTTTGAGGGGGTGTTAGTCTGCACTACCTCAAATAAAATTATCATATTTATACGACATGAAAAACATAAAGTTGTATTATAAGTGATAATTATAGAAGAATAGAGACAAAATAAATATCATATATATCATATATAATTATATTTATATCATAATGGACACCATGAGAGGTGGTAGTGGAAAATCGAACAATCATCATTTTGTGATGAAGTAGTTCTTCATGCACAGAAACAGTATGTTCATATCCATTAGATGGAGGTGTCTATAAGTTTAATTCGAATACATCTCCTAAAAACATCCTAGTATATTTAAGATACAATTTTGTGTTATAAAATAATAGAATAAATATATTTTAGGGGGTTTAAGAATTAAAATAAATGAAAAATCTTGAGAGAAGAAATTGTATCAAATCGGGTTACTCCTTTTGATATAAGCTAAACGGATTTATTTAATTTCATTATACCCAAGTAACGGCTTATAAAAGGAAGAGAGGGATTCGTGGAGCTTATTTTGGTTCAGTATGGATGATCCAAGGGGCTGGAGATGTGTGAGTAAGGGGTTATATTTGTTTTCCTTTTATAAGTGGGAGGAGGGATACATTAGGAATGTCTTGAAATATAATTTTATTATAAACAGAATTTTGATTCCCAAAAGGTCCACAACTCATTAAATTATAAGATACGATGTTGATTTTATGAAATCCTCTCAACTAATAGGTTTTAGAAATGTTTTTGTTTCAAATTTAACCTTATCATCAAGCAGTTAACCCTTAGTTAACTTATTGTTTCTCTTACCATGTCTTCTTGTGTATTAATACTATATGGTTAATACAGTTACCATAAAATTCCAGTAGAACCTCAAGTGGTACATTAATGAAATTTCAAATATTATCTAAGTCATTTTTCTGAATCTTATATTTTTAGGAGTATTATACAATTTAATAAAATAGTATTTGTTTTAAAACATATTTATGTCAATTTTTATACTATTCATATCATGCCTTTTTAAAAATCCATAAAAACATAATTTATTTGAAAAAACATCATTAATTCAATGATAACAAGTCATAAGTATCCATAAAATTCGTGTATGACAAAAAAATTCAAAATTCATTTTTCTAATATTTATAATATAATTTATTTAAATCTTTCATTAATAAGGTAATCACTACATTACCATTGTGTTATAAATATGTTTATTTAATTAATCTCTAAAAATTATAAATAAAATAACATGATCCCAGGAATATTTTTGAATTATAATGACTATTTATAGTCAAAATGATAACTTATATAACCCCATATAAAAATATTTTTACTAAAAGATACTTGTTTACGTTATATTTTCCTTCACATTATATTAAAAGTAATTGAATGTCATTTTCACACACAAGTGGCTATGTGTAGTCCTAAAATTGACCCACAGATTCCCATTCTCAGACATATATCATACAATAGTGTTAGGATATGTGTTAATGTAATTTAATTTTATTTTAATTTTGTTTTTTAGCCCTATTTACTAGTTTTACCATTTAACCATGGTAAATAAAATAATAACTGAAGTTACTATTCATAAATTATAAAAATAAAAGGTACCTATTCACAAATTTTGAACCTCTTGATTCAAAATATGGAATCCATTTCTCTAAATTCAAAACAGAAGAGTTAGATAAATTAATTTAAAATTAATTCTCGTTTTCAAAACCTAAAAGAGGGTTTTCAAGAAGTAATAATTATCATAATATTGAAATGTTTTTATGACCAATTTCAAAATGAAATTACTTAAAATTACAAAAATTAGATTAAATGATAAAAATATAACCCAATTACATATTTAACCCAACTATAATGGAAATATAACAATATAAATAAATTAGATTATATGGAAATTTGGAATTAAAATGCAATCTTTTTCACTATTCATTAAAATAATGTACTATATCATAAAGATACCAAAAAATTACCTAAATAAAATTTTGATGTACCTATTCTCTAGAAGATGTTTTTCTCAAATGAAACATATAAAAGTGACAAAAACTAGATTTAAAAAGGCTTCTCCATCAAAAGGTGGTAAAATTACTTTTTAAAAATATTAGAGTATTTATGCTTAAAATAAAATTCATTCTCATTTTAAGTCTCTAAATATTATTGGATAAATGTAAAAAACATTTAACTAACATGTTTAATCATAATATGGTTAGTTTTGTTCATTCCTTCTACTACAACAGTTAGGCATTAACTTCCATTTAAAATAATCATATTATTTTATTATTATTTTCAATATGACTCAGCATTGTGTGCAACATAAGATTTCAGAGAAACCCATTGTTGTGAGTCGGGTACGCCATAGAACATAGCATCCCCTTTAATGTAAAATTAATATTTTATTCACAAATATTGATAAATATGAAAATTTCATAATCTTTAGTTACCTAGGATGTTACATCCTTCCCCTCATTTGGAAATTTCTTCTTCATAGTTTTATTCACTTATCAAATAAGTTGGGGTATTTATCCCTCATAAAATTTTCAGATTCCCATGTTTCCTCTTCAAACATATGGATTTTTCAAAAAAACATTACCAAATGAATTACCTTATTCTACAACGCATACTCTCTTCCGTTATGAATCTGGACTGGTTGTTCCTAATAAGAGAGATTCTCTTCCAACTGAACTACCGCTAGACTCAAAACATGAGATTGTTATGGCTTATACTTTCTCCACTTTGAAACATGAACATAATTGAGTACCTAGGATAAACATGGAGGTAAATCCACTCAGTATTAAATTGATCCAAATTTCACCAGAATATCAATTGGCCCAATGAACCTGGGACTTAACTCCTCCTTCTTACCAAAACGCATGAAACTTTTCCATGGTGAAACATTGAGAAAGACATGATCACCTGTCTCAAACAAAATATACTTCCTATGGTAATCTGCATAACTTTTCATCCTACTCTTAGATGTCCTCATGTGTTTCTATATAAAAATAACGTTCTCTATCATCACTTCTACCAATTTTGGTCCCATCAATTTCATTTCACCTACTTCTTCCCAAAATGCTAGAGTTCAACACTGATTCCCAAAAAATGCCTCAAATAGAGCCATTTGTATACTAGAATTAAAACTATTATTATAATAAAACAAAACCAATTAAAGACGTTGGTCACAACTTCCCTAGAAATCCATTGATAAAGCACGTGGCATATCTTCTAATTTTTTAATTTTTCATTCTGACTACCCATATGATTGATGATGAAATGTTGTATAAAATTATAATTCTGTACCCAATGACATATTATGGCCTTTCCAAATGATATAAGTAATCATGGGATCATGATCAGATATTATGGAGAGGGTAAATCCATGAAACCTAACTATCTCTTTAAAATACAACTGAGAAAGTTGATTTAGAGATAAAGTGTCTCAAATAGGAAGGAAATAAGCAAATTTAGTCAATTGATCAAAAATAACCTAGATTGCGTTATTACTTTGAGATGTCTTTGCTAATCCCACAACGAAGTCCATGGATATATTTTCCCATTTCTAATCTGGCACTGATAAATGCAAAAGCATTCCTTTCAGTAACTTCCGCTCTACTTTAACATGTCGACAAGTCCTACACTTCATATTAAAGTTAGAAAAATATATTTTCATTCCATCCCACCAATAATACTCCTAATGATCACTATACATCTTAGTACTATCAGTATGAACTGAAAATGGTGAACTATGAGCATCACATAACAACTTGTTATTCAACTATAAATCACAAGGCAAAGATAATCACTTCCCAAATCACAAAATACAATCATTATCAATGTTAAATTTAGGAAAATTACCCTTATGAAACAAATCTACCTTTTTTGGCAACCCACTATCTTATTTCTACCCTTTCTTGATTTAGTCTAATTGAGATGATTTAATTGAAACATGAAACAAAATAGAATAATTTCCTACACCAGCATCTTCTAGGCCAAAGTTTATCAAATTGTTCATCAAAAGATCTTGTTCCAAACGTAACAGGGTTAATGAATCATTACTTTTTCGAGTCAAAGCATCAGCCACTTTATTTCCTTTTATGGGACGGTAATTTATCATGCAATCATAATAATTGATTAATTACCACCATCTACTTTGTCTCAGGTTCAATTATTTCTGAGTGAATATATAATTCAAACATTTTTGGTCAATATATATTTCACATTATACTCCATAAAGATGATGCCTACAAATTTTAATATCAAAAACATCAAGATCTAATTCCAAATCATTTGTAGTGTAATTTAACTCATGATGATTCAAATGATGTGAAGCATAAGAAATAACCTGATCATTTATCATTAGGACACAACCAAGACCTTTCAACGAAGTATCACCGTAGATAAAAAATTCACCATATCTGTAAGGTAATGACAAAACTTGAGCATTCCACAATCTTCTTTTAAATCCCTGAAAATTATCATCACATTCTTTTTTCTAGATGATGTTAAAGACATTTCAAGTTAAAATGGTCAGTGGGATAGATAAATTTGAAGAATATTCAACAAAACTTCAGTAATATCCAGCCAAACCAAGAAAAATATGAATCTCAGTTATATTTAGGGGTCGTGTCCATTCTTTAACAAATTATGTTTTAGCAGGATCAACAGTATTCCATTTTTTGAAACAATACGACCATGAAATGAAATTATTTGTAAAGAAAACCTCAAACATTATTAATTTCCCATCAAATTTATTTTATTTTAATGTTTTAAAGACAACCCCTAAATGACATTCATGTTTCTCTTTAATTTTGGAATATACCAAAATGTTATCAATAAACACAACCACAAACATATCCAATGACTTATGAAAAATTACATTCATAATATCCATGCAAACATATGGTGCATTATTTAACCCCATAAGAATAACTCCAAATTCATAATGGCTATATCTACTCTGAAATGTGGTCTTTTGAATTTTTTCTTCCTTTACTTTCAACTGATGGTACCCATGTCACAATTTACTCATCGAAAATTATAGATCCCCCTGGAGCTAATCCAAAAAATCATTAATATGAGGAAAAGGATACTTGTTCTTAATAGTGATATTATTCAAGGCTCTATAATAAACACAAATTTTAATTGAACCATCTTTATTTTTAACAAAAAAGACTAGAGAAACCCATGATTATGTTCCAGGTTGAAAGAAACCATTATCTAACAACTCCTACAATTGTTTCTATAACTCTAAAAGTTCAATCTGATCCATTAGATAAGGGGTTTTGGAAATATACCAAGCATTAAGAACTAATTAAACAATAAAATTAACTTCTCTATGAGGTATAATACTAGAAAAAGTATCCAAAAAAACATCTATATACTCATTTACTATCACACTTGGGTTGTTTCTTCTTTTCATGTCATGGTTTTGATCCTGTTCATTGAAAATACCAATCTATTTATTGTGTGTTGGGTGAGATTAATTTTTATTTTTGAACTACTATATATGTCTAATCACCCTAATTTAGGTTCTCCAGTGCTTGTTTAGGATTTTTTGGAGAAAGAGTGGTTACTTCATGATTTGGGCCAACTGTGATCTCATTCCCAGATTTAAAAACATATTTTGATTCATTCATAAGGCGTAAATTTTTTATAAGTTTTGACACATTACACATCCCACTTGTCCTAAACTGAAATATTAAAACTACCATATCCTTTGTAACCCCTTATAAATTCCTAAGCATGGTGAATTGGGGTCACTTCATTAGGTATTGGTCCAGCCCATTGGCCCATTTCCAGTTTTAAAAAAATAATTTGTTTCTTTTATATCTAATTAAAATTTTTTTATTTTTCAGTGATTCCACATCAAATGATAATCCAATACCCCTATCCTGACTCACATTATCTATTTGACCTCTTTAGAGCTAATATGAGTCACGTATTTGGGAAAACCTCTCAATATCTCCTAAATCATCCTGAATTGTGAAGGTAAATTCTTTCATCCATAAATCATTCCATTCGTACTCTTTTTCCCACAAATCATCTATCCCTTGTCCTTACAAACCTTAGGAGACTCTCCAAAATGTTTCAAGACATTCCCTTTTCTCTATGGGTGCATATCTAATGGATAATGAAGAGTTTTTTAGATGAAAAGGTGTGATTCCTTCTCATTTCTCCTCCCTCTTCTTCCTCCTTTCATTATTTCATGATTTTATAATCTCCACTAGTCATGATAGACCTTGAATTATGATATCCTATGATTTTTATGGGGTTTTTGTTCATTTGGGTCTGGTCGTCATAGGTTTAGGGTTTTTAAACCCTCAGATGGTGATATTGGGTGTGAGTTTCCATTACGCCAAGGATTTGAGGTAGGATATCCCTTGCACATGCCTTTATCTTTTAAGATTAATCATTTTCTTATAGTTTATCATGACTCATCCCCTAGGGCTCGTGTCCTGACTACCCAAAGCCCACCTTCCATAGGCCAGGAGCTAGGGACTAGCGCCGAAAGGCATATTCCCTTAAACCGGGAATGCATTGCCTTTATAACCTGTAAACACAAGCAACCAAGAACACATCAAGATATGAACACAAGTAAACTGTATAGGAAAAAAGAGTGTGTATAGTAAGAAAAAGGGGCCAGAATACAAGCACAACTGGAAAGTACAAGAAAACTAAAAGGTACAAGTAAACTGAAACAGATCATGTGGACTCCTGTCATGGACCCTACATGATGGGTAGGTACAGCTCTAGAATGGTCGTCTCTATGGTACGCCTCATATAATGTCCACCTCTGTGATACCTCCAGTCTGGGTACTCTCATCCTCAGTCAGCACTGTCCGTTGTCTGCACCAAACACAACAAGGTGTGGGCAAAGCCAATGCAGGGGTGATTGTAACGATACTCAGTAGGGTCCCTCAGACCCTAGAAGGTCTCACCAAACCCACAAAGTATAAACCACAAATCATGAAAACATCTAAAATCCTACTTAGGTATATTCCCATACATATACCTATGTTATCAAGTATACACATCTCATTCATGAGGAAACACACGACCCAAATCTTAGACAAAGTACAACTGTTCCACATAGAAAATAATACCATGAAGGTAACACCACAAGGGTAAGTAACACAAAGGTAACACCACATAAAATAATACCACGAATGTATCACCGCGAAGGTAAGTACCACAAAGGTAATGCCACACAGAAGAATACCATGAAGGTATCACCATGAAGGTAAGTACCAAAAAGGTAACTCCACCTAAATGAATACCATGAAGGTATCACCACAAAGTTAAGGACTCAGCTCACACCTGGTATAACTTAGGTACGGTAGCAAAGATGATTATATGTAACTACTGAATCATCTTACTCAGTTAAGAGGCAAACCCGCATAGGATCCTAAATCATCAGACTCGCATAGGATCCTATTACAACAGACCCACGTAGGATCCTAGAGTAGTCCCATGTGGATTTGTAGAGAGGATCCAGCTCAGACTCTTGATCACAGACCCATGTAGAATCCCAAATCATAGACCCATGTAGGATCCCAAGGCATAGACCCACATATGATCAATTTCTCAAGTTACAGCCATCCATAGGGTTCCCGCACTAAGCTTGTTTGATTCCAGGAGGATCTTCTACTCAAGCGACAGGTTGATAATCCAACTGCCACAAAGTCCCATGAATAATTATACCAATTTACTTCCACGTAAAAGGGGTCTCAAAACAAAAGACGATGTGTCAATCGGAGGCCTGGTCTGTAAGTTATTGGCCTTTTAGTACCGGGAGACTAGTTGGATTCGTGTTCGATCCAACCTAGCCATACCCCAAAATTATCTAAAACTAAAATGGGGTATACCTTAAGTACTTTCTTGATTCAAGGCTTATGGTTTCATAGACGGTTCTTCAAACGGATGCACATAGCACAAGATATGGCCGAAGGAACAAAAAGGTGTCAAAACTGGTTCGGGTCCGATCCGACCCGGCCTGGACCGACCTGACCCAGTTTAGGTCGACCCAGCACACCAGCGTGGCTCGACCCATGATGGAGGTTCTCTCGGCTCGCAGCTCACCGGATAGCCATCCATCCTCTATGCAGTATGGTTTCACACCTCACCGGCAGCTGGCGGCGAGCCGGCCGCCCCTTCATCGCCACTGCGGCCTTGCGTCGTGGCCCTTTCATGCTAGGCGGTGCGAATGCACACTGCTGCCACCATCACATGGCTAGTCTTGAACCTTCCACCACCATCACTCTGTCGAGGCCCTTCTCTGATGGCTTGGTTGCATAGCCACCTTCTTCGCGGTAGTTCGGGGTGCTGGCCGCCGATTCCGAGCCCTTCAAGTGATGTTCCTCGTGTCCCCGGGCACGCCTCGGTGGCCCATTATTCATTCCGTAGACTCCCTCAATCACCTTGGTATGTCATATTCAATTGAAGACCATCAAAATCTCACAATGTTTTAAGAGAGGTCAGTCCGTATTCGTTAAACCTGCACCCTCCACGTTAGAATGGTAGCAGACGACCTATTTATTATTGAATCCAGAATAATATAAATGTTCTTAAATCAAGATGAACATCAATAATGGGGAAATGGGTAAAAAACAACAATACCTAACTAGATTTCTCGTTGGAGGTGTTGCGAGAAGAAGTCGGTTAAGGCGATGAGGGTGCCAACGATCATTGCTTCTGAAACACGCTTCTGATGTCGGGCTCGTGCGTCATCCTCGTTCTTGATTCTGAAGTATGTTCTTCATTAGAGAGTTCATTCTTCGTTGGAGAAAGTGTTTCTCCAAAATTCTCCCCAAGCCTCCCTTTTTCAAATGATTTCCCCAAGGAAGTGAGGATCCAACAAATTAAAATAGGTTTATCAATTTAATTTACGTTGGCACAACTAGAGTCGTCAGAATTAATTGTATTGAATTGGCACAATAAAGTGGGAGTAATCCAAGTGACTTCCCCGCATTAAAGAGGGTTTAGGGTGGTCCCCACCACTAGAATTCCAAATGGGGGTTTTCTAGTTCAGGTGTTCCCCACCCCCATAACTCAAAAAGAGGTTTTTCGATAGAAAAATAAAATGTTAAATATTTTATTTTTTTCTTCTTCCATGAAAAACTGAAAAAAAAAATATCTTCTACCCTCGACCTACAATAGTCGAGGTAAAAGTCTCCTTAAGAGAAAATCGGCGCTGCGAGTTCAACGGTGACCTCAGATTTCAATTCTGATCACAGGTTCAATAGTTACAAAAACATGCTCCCACGTTTACTGAACATACCAAAAAAAAGTTCATAAATTCATTCAAGGAACATCGAGCCTCGTAATCATGCATCGTCAATTTTTGTGGACTCTTAATATTCCATATAATTAAAAAAATTACATGTAATTTTTTCGGGTATTTACATTCTCCCCACATCAGGGCATTGCATCCCTAAAAGACACATCACAAAAACTAGGAAAACAAGTGGGGGTACTGAGCACAAATCTGTGCCTCCTACTCCCATGTTCTCTCCTGGAGGTTCTCATGCCGCCAACGTACGCACACTAAAGGTATTGCTCGCCCACGAAAGACCGGCTTCTGTCGATCCTCAATCCCTACTAGAACCTCCGTAAATGTCACCCAATCATTGATTTCAATCTCTCTGTGGTCAATGATGTGTTAAGGGTCGTGCAAGTATCTCCTCATCTGGGATACATGGAAAACGGCGTGCACTCGGTGTAGCTAAGGTGGAAGAGATAATGGTATCCCACCTCGCCAACTCTATTGAGGACCTGAAAGGGTCCGACAAATCTCAGAGATAACTTGCCACCCGGGCCAAATCTCCACAAACCTCGTCGAGGTGAGACTCGTAGAAAGATGTGGTCACTGTCCTCAAACTCCAGAGGTCTCCATATCCTATCGACATAAGACTTATGTCTGCTCATTGCTGCGTTCATCCTCTTCTAGATGATATGTGCCTTCTCCGTGGTTTCCCGTACCATATTTGATCCCATGATTGCTGACTCCCCTAGGTCAGTCCAGCACAAAGGCGATCTGCAAGGTCGGCCGTACGAATCCTTGAAAGGTACCGTCCCAATCATGGAGTGATAGATGATGTTGTATAAAAACCCCACCAATGGAAATTGATCCTCCAAACTACGACCGAAGTCAAGGATCCAAGCATGCAACATGTTCTCGATGGTTTGAATGGTCTGCTCAGTCTGGCCATCCATCTGAGGGTGAAATGTGGTTCTGAAATGAAGCTACATCCCGAAATCCTCCTGCAACCCCTTCCATAGCCGGGAAGTGAAACTTACATCCTGATTAGAGACAATCGTCAAGTGTACTCTATGATGTTACATAATCACTTGCAAATAGAGTCACCCCAAGCTCTATATTTAACCCTGCTCTCTGATCGGTAGGATGTGGGATGACTTGGTGAGTCGGTCGACGATCACCCAAATAGAATCATGAACCCTAAATGTATGTGGAAGTCCTATCATGAGGTCCATGGATATCCCATCCCGCTTCTACTCCGGGACCTCTGAAGGCTGAACTAAGCCTGCTGGTACCTGATGCTCCGCCTTCACTTGCTGACAAGTAAGGCACCAAGAGACAAACTTTGCAACTGCATTCTTCATTCCCAGCCACCAGTGCTATTGTCGGAGGTCATGGTACATCTTCACCACTCCTGGATATACCGCTAAATGGGATGTGTGTAACTCCCTCAAAAATTTCTCAAAAAGCGACTCTGGTACCGTGGTACGTCCTCTGAAAAGGATGATATAATCCCTACTTTCAGAAAATCCATCAGGTGCCTGTCCTATGGATATCTCAGCATGTCGTGCCTCATAGTTAGTGTCCCTGCACTGTGCCTCCCTGACTCGCTGAAGGAGTGGGGTAGTGACTGTAAGATACTGAAGAAAATCTTCTCTATCTCGATCCACAAAGGATATCTACAATGCAGCCAGCTACACCATTGCTTCACCCAGAAGTTGTATACCAGATCCCCGGTTGAGTGCATCTTCTACAACATTCCCCTTCCCATTAGTATAGACCATCTTGATGTCATAGTCCTGGAGAAACTCAAGCCAACATCATTGTATCATGTTCAAGTCCTTCTGGAAGAAGATATACCTGAGACTCTCGTGATCAAATTGGACCGTAAAATGATCTCCCATTAGATAGTGTCACCACATATTCAAAGCGAAGACCACTGCTACTAACACAAGGTCATGTGTAGCATAGTTCTGCTCATGATGTCTTATCTGTCGAGAATCTTATGTGATCACTGCTCACACTTGCATCCAGACACATCTAATCCTAGTCCCTAATGTGTCATAGTAGACTACATACCCAACTCCCTCCTCCGGAAGTCTCAAAATATGGTCACTATCCATCCTCTACCTCAACTCCTGAAAACTCCACTGGCATCTCTCTGACCACATGAAGGGATTCCCTTTCATTGTTACCACTGATAAAGGTACTGCAACTCTGGAGAAATTTGGCACAAATCTTCGGTAGTATCCGTCAAAACCCAAGAAACTTCATACATCTGTCACACTACTGGGTGGCTCCCAATAAAGTATCATATCAATATTCTCTAGATCCACCGTAACTCCAGCATCCATGATGACATGTCCTAGAAAGTGATTCTCTCAGATCCGGAACCTGCACTTCGAAAGCTTACCATAATACTGGTGCTCTCGGAGTGTGTCAAGAACTATCTTCAAATGATGGGCATGCTCCTCCTCGGTGGCCGAGTAAATCAGAATGTCGTCGATGAAGACTACTACAAAGTGATCAAGGTATGGTTGGAAGATACTATTCATGAGTCTCGTGAACACTACTGGAGCATTGCTCACACCAAATGGAATAACCCAGAACTCGTAGTGGTTGTACCGATATCTGAAAGTCATATTATGCACATCCTCATTTTGTAATCTGAGCCGGTGATAGCCTGATTTGAGGTCTATCTTCGAGAACCATTGTGCTCCCATCAACTGATCAAAGAGCTCGTCAATCCTCAGGAGTGAGTACTTGTTCTTCACGGCCACCTAGTTCAGGAGTCGATATTCAACACAAAGTCTCAAACTCCCATCCGCCATCTTGGCGAACAAAATCGGGGCTACCCAACAAGAAACACTAGGCCAGATGAATCCCTTCCCCTATAAGTCCTCTAGCTATACCCGCAGCTCACGAAGCTCCACAGGAGCCATCTTATACGCTGTTGTAGATATCGGTGTCGTCTCGTTGTACAAGTCAATGTAAATTTCCACCTCTCTACGAGGAGGTAGAGTCGGAACATCATCATGAAAGACACCCGTGTACTAGTCCACCACTACAGGATAGCTCGGACTCTCCACCTCAACTGCTCCGAGGGTAAGGCTAGCCAACTAATGATTGATCAGCTGCACTCTCCTTCGAGTAAGTCTATCCTATGCTGCAAAGGCACCCTTATCACCGGTGAAAGTAAACTAAGTCCCATCTATGCGGACACACCACACTTTTCACCTAATATTGTCTAATAGAGCATGGAATGTAGATAACCAGTTCATGACCAAGATAACGTCGTAAGGCCTCGACGCCGCTACTAGGAGATCCCAGCAGAAGCTCTCGCCTCCTATTGTAATCTCACACTGCCGGTAGCAGTGTGTAATTGTCGAATCCTCTCTCATAAGAGTCTCTAACCGTAAGGATCGATCCAACTACTCCAACAGAATATTTGAGCTTCGAATGAGGGAAGTGGAAATAAAATAATGATTGGCACATGTGTCTATAAGTATTGTAGCTATGGTGGAGTAGACATAGATCGCACCTTGTATCATCTCTCGAGCGCCATTGTTATTGGCCTCAACTGCCTGGAGCTGAGCTCACCCTTGTCCACTTGCTCCTTTTGGTCGGGGTGGACCACCTGGTGGTGGTTGCGGTAACATCTGGAATTGTCGCCCACCACAAGTTGCACGACCATCTCCTCTGCCACATCTTCCTACTCCCAGCGTACCTCCTCGGTCAAACCCATGTGTTTTCCTGGGTGGTATTTCGACCATTTTTTGGTACTCTATATAGTGGTTTGGTCAATCACGAGCCATGTGACCCTGCCCGCCGCATGTGTAACATTGCTTGCTCCTCGCATGACTAGCTCTATCTCCGGTGCCCCACACAACAGACCCTAAATACTGCAGTCATCCACCTATAGGTCTGGTCCTCTTGGACCTCTGTGAAATCTATCTGCTTCCAATTGAAGAATTCTCCGCTACATGATTCTCGGTGGTGGGTCTCGCTGCTGACGACTGCTCAGCAAGAAAACTCTCCAGTAAGAGGGCTTGCTTTAACATCCTCTCATGCGTCGGGACGCTGAGAGAAATCATTGAAGCCTTGATCTCCCTCTTGAGTCCCTACTCGATGGTCTGGGACCTGAATAATTGGTCCCGCACCATAGAAATGGAGTACTGTGAGAGGCTGGTGAACCTCGCTAAGTACTGAGCCACAGTCATGAGGCCCGACTATAGATGAAGAAGCCCAAGTATGTGCACTGCGCGAAGGGTCGCTGAGACAAACTCTGCCTGAAACAGGCTCTCAAAGTCTGCCCAAATAAACGTCACCTCGTCGTGATCTTGGAACATCATGATCCACCATCTGCCTACTTCTATCTATAGAAGACTGGTGGCAAAGATCACCTTGAGATCAGCTGGTGTCCCTACCGGTTGGAAGACTCTCTCCATGGCCTCCAACCAATACCCATCCACTTATGGGTCTGTCTCACTCCAGAACATGGGTGTCCTCTGGCGCTAGAACTCGCGAAATGAGCTCAAGTGGCATGCACCCTCTATTGATAGGGTTGGTTTCATCGGTATCCCAACGGGTAATGGTACCGATGGTGCCTCCGCTGGTGCCTCTACTGATAATGTTCCCTGCATCGAGGCCTCGTCGCTATGTGGGCTATCATCACGTACTCTTCCTGGAACCCTAGCTGGATGTCTGCAAGGAGGAATGTTGAAAAGAAATAGTTGTGCCACAGTCAAAAAGTTATACCTGGTGAGCTGGCTCAAAGAGATCACAAAGAAAACTTTTCAAAACACACATGCAATCATTGTTTTCGTGCACTCAGTCAGAAGTCGGGGTCATGGTGTATGGATACGTCGGCCGCCGCACCAACAATGGATTCCCTAAACTGATAACCACACTCAATAAACATAACACTATTACCATTAAAAAGATCATATTCCAATGTTCTATTGTAGAACTGACTCCTCTGATACCAATTTTTTAAGACCCGTCCCCTGGGGCATGTGTCTTGACTACCCCAAGCCCACCTTCCATAGGCCAGGGGATGGCGAATAGCATCGAAAGGTGTATTCCTTAAAGCGGGGAAGGTATTTCCTTTATAACCTATAAACACACACAACCAAGAACACAACAAGATATGAACCCAAGTAAACTGTATAGTAAAAAGAGTGTGTACAGTAAGAAAAAGGGTCCATAATACAAGCTCAAATAGAAAGTAAAAGAAAACTGAAAAGTATAAGAAAACTGAAACAGCTCCTGTGAACTCCCACCAAGGACCCTACCTGAAGGGTAGGTATAGCTCTCGAATGGTCGTGTCTGTGGTACACCTTATCTAATTTCCACCTTCGAGTTACCTCTAGTCCTGTTACTCTTGTCCTCAGTCAGCGATGTCCGTCATCTGCACCAAACACAACAAGGTGCGGGTGTAGCCCGTGCAGGGGTGAGTATAACGATACTGAGTAGGGACCTCGAGACCCTCAAAGGTATCAAAAAATCCACAAAGGATAAACCAAAAAGAATGAAAACATATAACAATCCTACTTAGGTATATTCCCATACATATACCTAAGTTATCAAATATACCCATCTCATTCATGAGGAAACACAGGGCCCAACTCCTAGCCAAAGTACAACTATTCCGCATAGGAAAGAATAACACGAAGGTAACACCACAAGGGTAAGTACCAAAAAGGTAACACCACACATAAGAATACCACGAAGGTATCACCATGAAGGTAAGTACAACAAATGTAATTCCACACAGAATAATACCACGAAGGTATCACCCCGAAGGTAAGTGCCACAAAGGTAACGCCACACAGAAGAATACCACAAAGGTATCACCATGAAGGTAAGGACTTATATCACACCAGGTATAACTTTGGTACGGTAAAAAAGATGATTATATATAACTACTGAATCATCTTACTCAGTTAAGAGGCAGACCTACATAGGATCCTAAATCATCAGACCCATGTAGGATTCTAATACAACAGACCCACATATAATCCTAGAGTAGTCCCAGGTGGATTCTTAGAGCGGATCCAGGTGAGTCTCTCGAACACAGACCCATGTAGGAACCCAGAGCATAGACCCAGGTAGGATCCCAAGGCACAGACCCATATAGGATCCCTTTCTCATGTTACAACCAGCCACAGTGTTCCCGTACTAAGCTCACATGATTCTGGGAGGGTTCGCTCCTCAATCCATAGGTAGATACTCCAACTACCACGAAGTCCCACAATGAAATATCCCAAAGTACATGCATGTAAAATAGGTATCAATGCCATAGACAGTGCTTCAATCATCCATCTGGTCTGTATGTTATTGGCCTTTTAGTCCGGAGGGCCTGGTTGGATTTGTGTTCGATCCAACCTGGCCACACCCCTAGTTTATCTAAAACTCAAGTGGTTTTTATCATAAGGACCATCTCGATTTAAGGTTTCTAGCACCATAAATGGTTCTTCAAACAAATACTCTTTCCTCATGATATGGCTGAAAGAATTAAAAGGGGACGCAACTGGTCTGGGTTCGATTTGACCCGGTCAGACCGACACTGCCCGGCCCGCTGGTGCGTCACTCATTGGTGGCCCACCGGGTAGTTCCCTTGGCTTGCAGTTGACCAGATGACCATCCCTCCTCTGTGCAGCGTGGTCACGCGCCGTGCAATCACCACCGGCCTGCAGTGATCCGGTAACCCCTCTATCGCTGACGCAACCTTGCGCAGTGTCCCATGCACGTCGGGCAGTGTGGATGTGCACTGCCACCACTATCACGCGTCCAGCCATGCACCTTCCACCACCCTCGCTCAGTTGTGGCCGATGAGTCATGGCCCTTCTCTGGTGGCGCGTTTGCACCACCGCCTTCTTCGAGGCCGGTCGGGGTGATGGTTGCCACTTCTGAGCCATTCCGACGACGTTCCTCAGGTCACCGTGCGCGCCCCGGTGGCCCGTTCTTCATTCTTTAGACTCCCACACTCACCTTGGGATGTCACCATTGACTCAAGACCATCAAAATCCCATAAAGGTTGCGTAGAGGTCTGGTCGTGTTCGTTTTGCCCGCACCCTCCATGTTATAATGGTAGAAAGCGACTTATTTTTTCATGAATCAAGAAGAATATATATGTTCTTAAATCAATATGAAAGTCAAGAATGGGGAAAGGGGTAAAAAACAACAATCCCTACATCGATTTCTCATTGGAGGTGTCGCGAGAAGAAGTCGGTGAAGGCGATGAGGGTGCCATTGATCGTCGCTACCGCAACATGCTTCTGAAGTCGGCCTCGTGCATTGTCCTCTTTCTTGATTCTAAAGTATGTCCTTCATTGGAGAGGTCATTCTTCATTAGAGAAAGAGTTTCTCAAAATTTCTCGCCAAGACTCCCTTTCGCCAACGATTTCCCCAAGCAAAGGAGGACCCAACAAATTAAAATATGTTTATCAATTTAATTTACATTGGAACAACTATAGTGGGAATAATTAAATGGCACAATTAATTACTTTGTGTTGTCACAATTAAATGAGAGGATTCCAAGAGACACCCCCATATTAAAGTGGAGGTATGGTGGTCCCCACCAATAGAATTAAAAATGGGGGTTTCTTGTTCGGGTGGTCCCCACCCCCATAACTCAAAATGAGGGGTTTAAAAAGAAAAATAAAATGTTAAATATTTTATTTTTTTCATCTTCCATGAAAAACTGAAAAAAACTATCTTCTACCATTGACCTACTATGGTCGAGGAGAAAGTATACTTAAGCCAAAATCGGAGCTGTGAGTTCAAAGGAACCCTTGTATTTAAATTCTGAGCACTGGTTCAAAAGTTACAAAAACATGCTCACACGTTTACTGAACAGACCTAAAAAAGTTTAGAAATTCATTCCATGTACACAGTGTAAAGACCTATAAATTTCAAGGGAAATATTTTTTCTTAATTTTTTTTGGAATATTACGAGTACGCAGTTTCTGATGGAACCTGATTCCGAGGCCCGGTGTGCCCTGAATCAATTTCCGAAGTTTATCTCGAGTACGTTCATTGAACGAACGAGCGGGTTTTTCTAACTTTTGAATCGTTTCTCAGAATCAAAATCTGAGGGCACCGATGAAACCGCAGTGTCGGTTTTTACTTAAGAGCACCTTTTTATGGCTTGTGTTTTCTCAGGAGGAGATGTTAAAAAATGTGAGGAATAAAAATAAAAATTGTTTTACAATTTTATTTTTATTTCTTTACAGGTGGTTTAAGTGTTATGGGAGGGAAGATGTGAGGAAGTTGGGGTGGGGCCCACATGAGCCCCCACCTCCTTAAAATTCCTAACACCCCATTTATTTTTCCCCTCTAGAAATTATTTTGTATCTCCTCCACATTAATTTACATGCCAATAAAACGCCTCTTTAATGTGACAACACATGTAAATTAATTGGGTGAATTCATTTTGAATTTTGAAAAGGTTGGCATGAGTAATAAAATAAGGGAAGCCTTATTTTATTATTGTGGAATGGTTGTGCGAGAAGGATTGGGGTGAAATTACATGAGCCTTGAAGAACTTCATCTTCTTCGTGAAGAACGTCGGGTCAACGACGAAGATCTCCGTCACCGCAAGGGGAGATCGTCGTACCGTCTCCTCTCCTCTCCGCAGCAGGTGAGATACGCCTTCTTCAGAGAACAAAGACGCGCAGCATCCTTTATTGGGCGAACACCGATGACACTTACAGAGCCTCCTTCTGCGACGCCATCTTTCATGACATCTTTTCCCGCGACGAACCTCGTTCGATGACTTCTTCGAGATAGGGGTTTTTTTAGAATGATAATACTCCGTTGTTTGTTTTCCACTAAAACATGAACGCGGACCAACTAATTATCAAGTTTATCCACGGATTATTATTTGTGGGTTGGGGATTATCATTTGCGGGGAATTGTTGGCAGTTGTTTCAAACCACTAACGCGGTGGGTGCGGACCAATGAACAAGTCTGAACCCACCGTTTTTCTTTTCTTCATGTGCGGAGCATTTTGCGATGATGAAACAGGACTGGAATGGCTATTGGAGGCCTTCGCAGTAATGTACGGGTCCCTGGAGAGCCATAGGCGCAGACGATGGGCAAATCCGACCACCGGAGTGCGTCCGGTGGTCCGCAGAAGATGTCATCGGCGCACCCCGCCGGCACGGGGACTGTTACACCCCAAGCTTCTATGGTACGCTTCTCTTTGAATAATGCGATAGCGTGTGTTGTACGCAACACCGAGTTCTAACAACCATTTAAACTAGCCGTTATGAATAGTAATAATTAATTTTTAAAATTATCTATATTTTATATTTCAAAATAGACTTCATTTTTGGATTCGGAATATCTAATTTAGCCTAAGGTGAAATTTTGGTACTTTTCGGATAACTTTCATATTTTGATGAATAGTGAAAATTACTAAATTTTAATTAAAAACAACTTTTTTAATCAAAATAATTAATAGTGATAAATTATGAATTTTAGTAGTTTTAAAGTATATTTAGAATATATTTTTACCATTTAATATAATGTTGGTCATTGGACATAATTTTACAATTAAACCGAACATAAACAAGTGTCAATCTTTTGATAGTTATTATCTCTTAAAAATACGCTTTTTGTTTTGACAGCGGGAATTAATTTTAAATTAATTTCTGCCACTTCTGTGTTTTGAATTTAGGAAAATGGATTCCATATTTGGAATCAGGATGTTCAAATTGTGTAAATAGGTCACTTTTATTTATAGACATTTTGAATAATTACTGCGGTAAATATTTTATTTACCATGGTTAAGGGTAAATCCGGTAAATAAGGGTTAACAAATAATATTATAATAATACTAAATTACCCTAAAACGTGTCTTAAACCCTATTGGTTGATACATGGTCGACCATGGGCATCTTTGGGTCGATTTTGGGACCCCATGGATCCACTTGTAAGTGATAATGACACTTTATTTTAATTAAGTTAAAATGAATACAAAAATGACACCAGCATATATCTTTTAGCAAACCAATTGTTACATAGGGTTATATATGTTGGATTTTAGATTATAAATATTCATTAGAAAGATAAAACGTTTTCCTACATAATGATATTTTATTTATAATTTTTAGAAATTAAATAATTTATTTTATTTATGACACAATGATGATGCAATAATTACTATAATAGTGAAAAATTAAATTAATTGATATTATAAATACCCAAATAAATACAATATGAAACTTTTAATGAATTAAACTAATTTTCTAGGATAATATGATATATTAGGATTGATTTAATTTACTGTTTTCGAAGTAATCAATCTGTTATGAGTTTCACAAAAATCAACTATTGAATAGTGTCAAAATTGACATAAAAGAGTTCTTAAAACAAATATTATATTATTAATTGATATTAAATTCCTAAAAATCTAAGGTTCGGCCAAGAGACTTATATCATGATAGTTTCATCATTAATGGACCACTTGGGGGTCTCTTGGATGTATATAGTAAGTTTATTAACCATATTATATAAAAATACAAAGAGACATTGTAAAAGTGAAACTAATTAACTTAGAGTTAATACTTAAAGATAAGGTTAATATAAGTACCCAAACCTGTCTAAATTCTATTGGTTGAGTGGTTTTCGACCTATCCCCACCTTAACCTTTGAATAATAAACTTTTTAGCCATTAGAAACCGAATATGAATTTATTATAAATTAATATTTCTAGTTTTTCCAAAGGTGCCCCTCACCCCTCTTATAAAAGGGCACTCCTCCTTCTCATTTCTTCACACCTTCAAAGCCTTTTGGTTCGGCAAAAATCTGCCCAAATACTCTCCCAACATCCCTCACTACATCCTAGAGGCCTTAGTTTGATCAGAAAGCCAACCTATGGAGCCCTTTTGATCAAATCAAAAGGAAGAACCCGAAGAAGAGGTAATGTTTTCACCACCCCTTTTCAAGTTCCTTTCTTCTTCCACTTCTTCTTTCTTTGTTCTTACCATTCTAAAATAATAACTCCAGTATCTCAAATATACTGTGATGTTATTATAAATATGGTACAACCATATTCAGTATTCTATCCACCCTTTGAATAACATGTCACCATACGTGCGTACGTACGGCTTACCGTCTCCACGTCGTGGTGTAATTGTTATTCAATATATTATTATTTGGATGGGTATAATAATGATGTGTAACTCATGTAAATAATAAATATAACATGTTAATGATTCTGTATATATGATATACCATCCATTTATATATTATTTTAATATCAAAAGAATGATATTGTCGCTCGTGCGTACGTACGGACTACCGTCTCCACGAACGCGATGAGATTCATTCTCCATCGTATCCATTCAAGTATAATTATCATTTGATGATTTAAAAATGATGTTTAAGGACTTGATATCATTCTGTATATGAATAATATACAACAAACATGGCTTATGTAACAAAACATATAAAAGAAAATGAGTAAGTTAACACCCGAAACGACGATAATTCTAAGATATTATTAACAAATCAATGTTAAAAGATCATATATGATATCATATTAATATATATGATTCTTGTATAATTTAATAACAATTATTTCACCATTATACAGGAGGTTAACCTACCCCAACCAAGGAAAAGTACAAGGTAAGGGTTATTTCACAATCTCTTCATTATCTGAAGTTGTTTATATGTAATAATCTACTGGGATCTCTTTATCATCCACACCCATGTTTCCTCAAAATGTATTTCAAAACATTTTTATTATTTACAAGAATATGGGTTAAAGTCATTTATACCCTTGTTTGACTTTTTATAAGTGGAATCTTTCCGTCATTTTCAAAACAAGGTCCTTTTTAACCTTTTCGACAGAATTAAGGTAAGAATGTTTTTTTTAACTTATACGGCGAGTGCGGTTATTTTCTGCCGTTATAAAATCATCAAAGCTTTCCTTACAAGCTTATAAGAATATTTTCAAAGAAAATGTTTTATTTTATATGGATCTTAAATGATTTCAAAATAAAAGGAGATATTTCTTTAAAAAGAATATTGATTTCATCTATGTCAACATCCTTTGATGGATTTTAAGATTATTTGAAGTTGATTTATTATGATACCAAACTTCTATATTGTATTGAAGGATTTGTGATATGTTTGACTGTGGATGTGCTATTTTTATACCATTCATAGTTTATGGTGAAATTATTGACATTTCGTATGCTAGTTTTAATATGAATGTTTATGTTATGTTTAAACCTTTTCATATGGGAATGCATTGGACTTAGTAAGTGACGGGTGGAGCCCGCTATAGCTCCTCGATGCATCGGTAGGTCTCATGAGACAAACTAGTGTCTTGGCACAAGGCCTTGACAAAATCTTATTTGTAGTCTTGGAACGAGGCCTTGTCTATGTGGTTATGATAGTCTGGCATTATGCATTCCAACATTATGAAAGTGGTTAGTGATTTTGCATGTGATTATTCGATTAGTAGAATATCCATGTGAATGAGGAAATGGAATTATTTTATTTTATTTATGCCATACAATGTTGAATGTTCAAGTTTGAAAGGTTGTTGTTTAGTTATACATTTCCCTAAATGTTTATTCTCATTTATGAAAGTTTCCGCTATATTGTTATCCTTACTGGGCATTTGAGCTCACCCCTTTTCTATGTTTTATTTTTCCCAGGAAGTGAAGAAGTAAATTATGAATGACCTGCAGGGATATTATGTGGGGATATGAGTGTGGATTATGGAGACATTATGTTGTTGTTATAGTTTTTCATTTTATGATGTAATGTAAAACTTATGAATATATCTAGTGTTTCCAAGGCTACTAAACCAATCGGTCTTTCGAGATTTGATCTTTCTTGTGATCATGCCAATGTTATGTAATAATGCACCGACTCTGGGTAACTAGGGTCGGGGCGTTACAGTTGGTATCAGAGGAAGTTTAGTACAAACCTTGGAAGCTAGATTTAGATAAACTCTGATTAGAGCACGTAGACCTAAGATGAACTTTGAGGATTAGTATAGAAGAACTTCCTAGAATTTTGGTATTGTAGAGATTTTGTGAGTTTTCCGAGAAATACATCCCTGTCTGGATATGAGCAGGTAGAGGCGGCTCTGGCACAGATGTACCTAGGGGTAAAACCTGAAAACACCGCATTGAGCTAGACTCGAACGGGAACTAGTGCACGACAATGGGCCTTACTGCACTCTTGGTTACGACACTCCCGGGGGATATGCTTAGGATAACTCTCATTTTCTTTACAAATCATTATGAAGGGTTTATGATTATATACTTTCCCAAAGAAAACATTTTTATGATTATGGATTATATCCATAAATAGTTCAATTAATGTTAAGTGTTTTATAAGTATGGGATTATGTATTTTGATTCATAAAATGATCTAGTTTATGCCATTGTTTAGAAATGGCGCCTAGTGGAAGAAATGGAAACTGTATCAATGCACGCACTCCATGTAGGGATTGCCCTCCTGCTCAAGATAATTATAGTGGGGCTGGTGATGAAACTGGTGCCGATCAACTAATCACCATACTGGGACAACTTACTCAGGTTATGAATAATAACCTTACCCGTATGGAGCACCCTGATCCACACCGTGGAGGATCAATGTTAGATCGATTCATGAGGCAACAACCACCAACGTTCAATGGGAGTACAAATCCCTTAGTAGCTGAGCAATGGATATTTTCCCTAGAGAAAATATTTCAGGCTTTGGGGAGCAGTGAAAGGGAAAAAGTTATCATGGCAGTTTACCGCCTCACTGGAGATGCTGATCAATGGTGGTCATTGATTCAAAATACAAAGGAAGATGATGAAGTATAAAATATGGAATGGAGGGATTTCAAAGATCTGTTTTTAGAAAAATACTTTCCTTGCGACCATCGAGCAGATATGGAAAGGCAATTTCTAAGTCTGAGACAGAAGGAGGATTAGAATGTCACAAAGTATGAGGCTAACTTTACAAGGTTAGCAAGGTACGCTGGTGATTATATACGTAACCAAAGAAGTAAGATTGATCATTTCTTTGATGGGTTAAAACCATTTCTCCGTTGAGCATTAGTCTCACAATCCTTTTTATTGTACGAAGACATTGTCTCATGTGCTATAAAGACCGAAAAGGAATTCTCTAAGTCTTATGACTTTAAAGCAAAGCAAGAGAAGAAGAGGCCTGCTGATCAATCTGGGAATGGAAATAAGGGGAAGAAAGGAAAGGTTGAATATCCATCCTGTGGTAAATGTGGGATGAAACACCCCGGTGCTTGCTTGAAGGGAATGGGAGTCTGTTACAAGTGTGGTGAAAAAGGCCACCAAGCTCGTGATTGCAAAGGGAAGAAGGAAGCCACCAACGTTCAGTGCTACAATTGCAGGGATATGGGACATTATGCGAATGAATGTCCTAAGCGTCAGGAGAACTTACCTCAGAAAAGGCCAAGGGATCAAGGCCAAGCTTATGCTATCACTACTGCTGAGGTAGAAGCTCTGAAAGACGTGGTGACAGGTAATTTAATGGTTTCCTCAAGTTTAGAAAATGCATTATTTGACTCTGGATCGTCACATTGTTTCATATCTTCCCAGTTTGCTAAGAAAATTAGATATTTCCAATTTGATTTAATAAGGGAGTTGTCAGTTAAAACTCCTAAGGGAAGTATCATTGCAACAAAGTTTTGTGAATCAGTCCCCATTAGAGCACATAAATTTTCTTTATCTGCTGATCTCATCGTCATACCTATGATTGAGTTTGATATAATCCTCGGTATGGACTGGATTTCGGACTATGATGCGAAGATTTATTGTAAGAAGAAAGAGGTTACGATTCTTGATGATAATGATAAGGAACACCTTATCTTTAGAGCAGAATCGTCACCACCTAATTCTTATTTAGATCCACCTCCAGTAGCTCAACTTAATTCAATTATTGGGGAGGAAGAGAATGAAATAACTGTCGGTGAGGAAAGGAATGTTCAAATAGAGTATGTACCTGTTGTGAAAGAATTTGTAGATGTATTTCCGGAAGATTTACTTGGACATCCTCCAGAACGAGAAGTTGAGTTTTCCATTGATTTGATTCCTGGATCAAGGCCTATATCGAAGACCCCTTATAGAATGGCCACTATAGAGTTAGTCGAACTAAAGAAACAACTAGAGGAATTGAGTAATAAGGGATTTATTCGCCCTAGTGTTTCTCCATGGGGAGCACCTGTTCTTTTTGTTAAAAAGAAAGATGGATCTATGAGGTTATGTATCGACTACAGGGAGATCAATTCTATAACGATAAAGAACAAGTATCCCCTACCTCGTATTGATGATTTATTTGACCAACTGCATGGAGCTCAATACTTTTCAAAGATTGACCTTCGATCTGGATACCATCAGTTGTGTGTGAAGAAGGAAGACATTCCGAAGACAGCATTTCGAACCAGGTACGGGCATTACGAGTTTACTGTAATGCCATTTGGATTGACTAATGCACCCTCTGTATTCATGGATCTGATGAATAGAGTTTTCAAGGAGTATCTCGATGAATTTGTGGTGGTATTTATTGATGATATCTTGGTATACTCCAAAACCTATGAAGATCATGAAAATCACTTGCGTAAAATCTTGAAGACTCTGAGGAGGCATGAATTATATGGGAAGTTTAGCAAGTGTGAATTCTGGCTTCAGGAGATTTCTTTTCTTGGCCATATTGTCTCTAAAGATGGAATCTATGTTGATCCTTCTAAGACCAAGGCAATCCAAGAATGGCCAGCACCTACGAGTATAACTGAGGTACGCAGTTTTATTGGTTTGGCAGGTTATTATCGACATTTCGTCCAGAATTTTTCCCGATTGGATAACCCATTAACGAAGCTCACACGTAAAGGGGTTAAATTTGTTTGGACAAAAGAGTGTGAAGAATGTTTCGAAGAACTGAAGAGAATATTAGTCAATGCTCCTATATTGACTCTACCATCGGGGAATGATGGGTTCGTTATTTATAGTGATGCATCAAAGAAAGGACTTGGTTGTGTCCTTATGTAGAATGATAGAGTTATTGCCTATGCATCACGACAGTTGAAAATTCATGAACAAAATTATCCTACTCAAGATCTTGAGTTAGCAGCTGTGATCTTTTCTTTGAGGATATGGAGGCACTACCTCTATGGTGAAAAATGTGAGATTTATACTGATCACAAGAGTTTGAAGTATATTTTCTCACAAAAAGAACTCAACATGAGGCAAAGGAGATGGCTTGAATTACTCAAGGATTATGATTGCACGATACACTACCACCCGGGGAAAGCAAACAAGGTGGCAGATGCTTTGAGTAGAAAAGACCATGGAGTTTTGAACAATATGAGAATTGAAAGGGATCCAATTTTCATGGATATAGTGAAGATGGACATGGGAATAACCAGGGAAGGAGAAACATCATTTCTTTTTCAAATGGTTGCCAAACCATCTTTAATAGAAAGTATTAAGAGTACTCAGACTGATGATGAAGAATTTCAAAAGAAGATTAAAGCTGTGAATGATGGGATATTGAGAGACTTTGTGTATGAAGATGGAATTTTGAAATTTGGGAAGAGACTTTGTGTTCCCGATATACCATATCTAAAAAGGGAATTGCTGGATGATGCTCATAGTTCCAATTTCTCTATACACCCTGGGAGCACCAAAACGTATAGAGATTTGAAGGAACATTTTTGGTGGGACAACATGAAGAGGGAGATTGCTGATTTTGTGTCAAGATGTATGGTTTGTCAACAAGTGAAAGCTGGAAGGCAACAGCCTGGAGGAGTCATGCAACCTATTCCCATACCGGAGTGGAAATGGGACAATATTATGATGGAATTTGTCATGGGGCTACCAAAGACTCCTAGAAGGAATGATGCAATATGGGTTACTGTTGATCGTCTTACCAAGTCAGCACATTTTCTTGCTATAAGAGAAGATCTACCCCTAGAACGTCTAGCAAGACTATATATTAATGAAGTTGTGAGACTTCATGGAGTACCCTTATCAATTGTTTCTGATCGTGATCCCCGTTTTACTTCATGATTTTGGAAAAGTCTTCAGAAATCCCTGGATACTGAACTTCATTTGAGCACTGCTTACCACCCTCAGACAGATGGAAAATCAGAACGGACTATTCAGACCTTAGAAGACATGTTGAGATTTTGCTCACTTGACTTTCAGGGTATGTGGGATCAATATTTACCACTGGTAGAATTTTCCTATAACAATAGCTTCCATTCGAGTATTCAGATGGCACCATATGAAGCGTTATACGGAAAGAGATTTCGTACACCAACCAGTTGGGATGACATTGGTGAAAGAAAACTTGTAGGCCCAGAACTGGTGGAGGAAACGGTGGAAAAGGTGAAGGTAATCCAAAATCACATCAAAGCAGCTCAAAGTAGGCAGAAGAGCTATGCCGATAATCGAAGGAAGGATTTAGAATTTCAGGTCGGTGATCATGTTTTCCTGAAGGTATCTCCGTGGAAGGGAGTCATACGTTTTGGTAAGAAAGGTAAATTGAGTCCCAGGTACATCGGACCTTTCGAAATTCTAGAACGAATTGGGGTTGTAGCTTACCGATTGGCAATGCCGCCAAGTCTCTCCAAAGTTCACGATGTGTTCCACGTATCTCTATTGAGGAAATACATGCCTGATCCAACGCATGTACTCACCTATGAGGAATTAGAACTGGAACCCGATCTTTCCTATTGTGAAGAGCCTGTCAGGATTCTTGATACGAGAGAACTAGTACTGAGAAACCGGACGACGCGTCTGGTAAAAGTTTTATGGAGAAACCATAAGATGGAAGAGGCAACGTGGGAACCCGAGGAACTTATGATGAAGAACCACCCGAGTCTTTTCATGCGATAGTATTCTAGAAATTTTGAGGACGAAATTATTTGAAGGAGGGGAGAAGGTAACACCCCAAGCTTCTACGGTACGCTTCTCTTTGAATAATGCGATAGCGTGTGTTGTACGCAACACCGAGTTCTAACAACCATTCAAACTAGCAGTTATGAATAGTAATACCTACTTTTTAAAATTATATATATTTTATATTTCAAAATAGACTTCATTTTTGGATTCGGAATATCTAATTTATCCTAAGGTGAAATTTTGGTACTTTTCGGATAACTTTCATATTTTGATGAATAGTGAAAATTACTAAATTTTAATTAAAAACAACTTTTTTAATCAAAATAATTAATAGTGATAAATTATGAATTTTAGTAGTTTTAAAGTATATTTAGAATATATTTTTACCATTTAATATAATGTTGGTCATTGGACATAATTTTACAATTAAACCGAACATAAACAAGTGTCAATCTTTTGATAGTTATTATCTCTTAAAAATACGCTTTTTGTTTTGACAGCGGGAATTAATTTTAAATTAATTTCTTCCACTTCTGTGTTTTGAATTTAGGAAAATGGATTCCATATTTTTAATCAGGATGTTAAAATTGTGTAAATTGGTAACTTTTATTTTTAGACATTTTGAATAATTACTGCGGTAAATATTTTATTTACCATGGTTAAGGTTAAATCCGGTAAATAAGGGTTAAAAACTAATATTATAATAATACTAAATTACCCTAAAACGTGTCTTCACCCTATTGTTTGATACACGGTCGACCATGGGAATCTTTGGGTCGATTTTGGGACCCCATGGATCCACTTGTAAGTGATAATGACACTTTATTTTAATTAAGTTAAAATGAATACAAAAAATACACAAGCATATATCTTTTAGAAAAACAATTGTTAAATAGGGTTATATATGTTGGATTTTAGATTATAAATATTCATTAGAAAGATAAAAAGATTTCCTACATAATGATATTTTATTTATAATTTTTAGACATTAAATAATGTATTTTATTTATGACACAATGATGATGCAGTAATTACTATAATAGTGAAAAATTAAAATAATTGATATTATAAATACCCAAATAAATATAATATGAAACTTTTAATGAATTAAAATAATTTTCTAGGATAATATGATATATTAGGATTGATTTTATTGACTTTGTTCAAATTAATCAATCTGTTATGAGTTTCACAAAAATCAACTATTGAATAGTGTCAAAATTGACATAAAAGAGTTCTTAAAACAAATATTATATTATTAATTGATATTAAATTCCTAAAAATCTAATGTTCGGCCAAGAGACTTATAGAATGATAGGTTCATCATTAATGGACCACTTGGGGGTCTCTTGGATGTATATAGTATGTTTATTAACCATATTATATAAAAATACAAAGAGACATTGTAAAAGTGAAACTAATTAACTTAGAGTTAATACTTAAAGATAAGGTTAATATAAGTACCCAAACCTGTCTAAATTCTATTGGTTGAGTGGTTTTAGACCTATCCTCACCTTAAACTTTGAATAATCAACTTTGTAGCCATTAGAAACCGAATATGAATTTATTATAAATTAATATTTCTATCTTTTCCAAAGGTGCCCCTCACCCCTCTTATAAAAGGGCACTCCTCCTTCTCATTTCTTCACACCTTCAAAGCCTTTTGGTTCGGCAAAAATCTGCCCAAATACTCTCCCAACATCCCTCACTACAACCTAGATGCCTTAGTTTGATCAGAAAGCCAACCTATGGAGCCCTTTTGATCAAATCAAAAGGAAGAACCCGAAGAAGAGGTAATGTTTTCACCACCCCTTTTCAAGTTCCTTTCTTCTTCCGCTTCTTCTTTCTTTGTTCTTACCATTCTAAAATAATAACTCCAGTATCTCACATATACTGTGATGTTATTATAAATATGTTACAACCATATTCAGTATTCTATCCACCCTTTGAATAACATGTCACCATACGTGCGTACGTACGGCTTACCGTCTCCACGTCGTGGTGTAATTGTTATTCAATATATTATTATTTGGAAGGGTATAATAATGATGTGTAACTCATGTAAATAATAAATATAACATGTTAATTATTCTGTATATATGATATACCATCCATTTATATATTATTTTAACATCAAAAGAATGATATTGTCGCTCGTGCGTACGTACGGACTACTGTCTCCACGAACGCGATGAGATTCATTCTCCATCGTATCCATTCAAGTATAATTATCATTTGATGATTTAAAAATGATGTTTAAGGACTTGATATCATTCTGGATATGAATAATATAAAACAAACATGGATTATGTAACAAAACATATAAAATAAAATGAGTAAGTTAACACCCGAAACGACGATAATTCTAAGATATTATTAACAAATCAATGTTAAAAGATCATATATGATATCATATTAATATATATGATTATTGTATAATTTAATAACAATTATTTCACCATTATACAGGAGGTTAACCTACCCCAACCAAGGAAAAGTACAAGGTAAGGGTTATTTCACAATCTCTTCATTATCCGAGGTTGGTTATATGTAATAATCTACTGGGATCTCTTTATCATCCACATCCATGTTTCTTCAAAATGTATTTCAAAACATTTTTATTATTTACAAGAATATGGGTTAAAGTCATTTATACCCTTATTTGACTTTTTATAAGAGGAATCTTTCCGTCATTTTCAAAACAAGGTCCTTTTTAACCTTTTCGACAGAATTAAGGTAAGAATGTTTTTTTTAACTTATACGGCGAGTTCGGTTATTTTCTGCCATTATAAAATCCTCAAAGCTTTCCTCACAAGCTTATAAGAATATTTTCAAAGTAAATGTTTTATTTTATATGGATCTTAAATGATTTCAAAATAAAAGGAGATATTTCTTTAAAAAGAATATTGATTTCATCTATGTCAACATCCTTTGATGGATTTTAAGATTATTTGAAGTTGATTTATTATGATACAAAACTTCTATATTGTATTGAAGGTTTTGTGATATGTTTGACTGTGGATGTGCTATTTTTACACCATTCATAGTTTATGGTGAAATTATTGACATTTCGTATGCTAGTTTTAATACGAATGTTTATGTTATGCTTAAACCTTTTCATATGGGAATGCATTGGACTTAGTAAGTGACGGGTGGAGCCCGCTATAGCTCCTCGATGCATCAGTAGGTCTCATGAGATAAACTAGTGTCTTGACACAAGGCCTTAACAAAATCTTATTTGTAGTCTTGGCACGAGGCCTTGGCTATGTGGTTATGATAGTCTGGCATTATGCATTCCAACATTATGAAAGTGGTTAGTGATTTTGCATGTGATTATTCGATTAGTAGAATATCCATGTGAATGAGTAAATGGCATTATTTTATTTTATTTATGCCATACAATGTTGAATGTTCAAGTTTGAAAGGTTGTTGTTTAGTTATACATTTCCCTAAATGTTTATTCTCATTTATGAAAGTTTCTGCTATATTGTTATCCTTACTGGACATTTGAGCTCATCCCTTTTCTATGTTTTATTTTTCCCAGGAAGTGAAGAAGTAAATTATGAATGACCTGCAGGGATATTATGTGGGGATATGAGTGTGGATTATGGAGACATTATGTTTTTGTAGTAGTTTTTCATTTTATGATGTAATGTAAAACTTATGAATATATCTAGTGTTTCCAAGGCTACTAAACCAATCGGTCTTTCGAGATTTGATCTTTCTTGTGATCATGCCAATGTTATGTAATAATGCACCGACTCTGGGTAACTAGGGTCGGGGCGTTACAGGGACGCCCCGGCGCGCCGCCAGGAGGAACCGCCTCGGAGGCAGGCTACTAGATCCCACAGTCGCGTGGGATCCGGAGGAGGAGGACGCGGCGCCTGCCGCCTCCGTGGAGCACAAGGGGGGAAACACGTCCCCCCTGCTCGGCCTGCTGGCCGAGCCAGCGTACCCCCCCGGCCGGGCCGGGGCGGGTCGCGCGGACCGTTCCGGGTCGCGCCTAGCCGGGTCGGGCCTCACCCCGTTGGGCCGGGCCATGCCCAACCAATCCGGACCCAGACCCGGGTCGGGTCGACCCTGTTCGGGCCGCCCCAGTGTGGGTTGGGCTGGGCACAGACCCCCATTTCGGACTGTTTTCAGTCATTTGACCATATCATGGGCTTCAGACCTCTGATCAACAAAATGTCAGCTGAGTTGGGATCCTTGGATCGAGCCGGTCTTTTCGGTATATTACACTCAGGGTTTCGGAGAACTTTGGGTATGACCAGGTTGGTCCGAACATGAAACCAATCGGGCCCTCAGAGCGGAAACGCTTATAACTTGAGCTTCGGACATCTGATTGACGTGTCGTCAACTTTGTTGGTTTCCTCTTAGTGAGACGGACTTTGGGGTTACTCCGCTCGAGGTTTGGATGCGGTTGGAGTGCAGTCGGGTTGGTTTTAACTTAAAAACCAACCGGGCCCCTGGGACGAAAAAGCTAATAACTCTCAGACCGGGCGTCCGATTGACGTGTCGTCTGTCACGTTGAGTTCCTATGGACGAGGCAGAACATTGGAATACATCAACTCCAGACTATTTGTCAGTTGATGTATCATCCCCTTGGATCGTAGACCAGACCCTCCCAAAAACGAGCATGTTGTATGCGGGAACCCTAGAGTTGGCTGCGACGACGACTGCACTGAAATCCTCCATGGGTTCGGCAGTGACGATGACTGCACTGAAATCCTTCGTGGGTTCGACAGTGACGACGACTGTACTAGGATCCTCTGTGGTTTCAGCAGAGAGGACGACCGTACTGAAATCCTATGTGGGTTCGACGGCGATGACTACTGTTCTTGTATCCTATGTGGGTCTGGAAGTACGTGACTACTATTCTTGTATCCTATGTGGGTGTGGAAGTATTTGACTCTGTACTTGTATCCTACGTGGGTCCGACAGAGTGGCTGGTCTAGTATCCTACATGGTCCTGATAGCTTAGTTGGTCTAGTATCCTACGTTGGTCCCAGCTTAGATGAATCAGTGCCTACATCTGATCATCTCTATCACCTTACGAAGAAGTATACCTGTGTGAGCTGAGTCTTGATATTCAATCATTATCTTTGATATGACTTACTTGCTTTCCTATGTGGATCGGGTTAGGCTTTCCTGTGTGGATTGGGTTGTACTATCTTGTGTGGACGTGATCAAACTTGGGCTTGGATGTTAGAGACGAACTGGAATTGATGACTTAGGTATATGTACGGGCATATACCTAAGTAGTGTTGGTTGTTACTTCGTGATTGTATCTTTCCCTTGTGGATTTTCCTTTGTGGATTCTGGGAGACCTTCGGGGGTCTCGGGGTCCCTACTGAGTAGGGTATACTCACCCATGCACGGGCTATGCCCGCACTACGTTGTGTTGGATGCAGACGACGGACAGTGCTGATCGTGGTTGAGGCTTGCGGAGCGAGTCGGTACCTGGAGGTGGACCACTAGGCGGGACGTACACGGAGTGGAAAGCTGGACCCGAGGAGCTGAGGAGATTATTTGTACACACCCTTCAGGTGGGATTTCCGGTGGACGGCTCGACGTTGCTTCTTTACTTTTCAGTTGTTGTACTTTCTTTCCAGTTGTACTTTACTTTCATTTTGGGTTTGTATTCTGGGCCACTTACTTTTCCGCACTTACTACTGTAACCTGTTTTACTTAGTGTTTACTTCTGTTGGCTTACTCTGTGGTGTTTGTTTACTTTATAAAGGCAATGTGTTCCCCTTTTTCGGGATTTACGCCTTGGTTCTATTCGCCAACCCTTGGCCTATGGAAGGCGGGCTAGGGGTAATCATGGCATGGGTCCCGAGGAAGGGTCGTGACAAATTGGAATCAAAGGAGTTCGGTTCTACCGTAGAACTCAGAACTCTGATCATTCTTCTGTGTGAAGAAATAGTGTTAAGGGTATTGAGTGTGGTTATTAGTCCAGGGAGTCCAGTGTTGGTGCGGCGGCCGACGTATCCATACACCAGGACCTTGACTTCTGATTTCCGACTCAGTGTACGAAAACATTGATTGCATGTGTTCTTCAAAAGTTTTCTTTGTGATTACTTTATGTCATCTCACCAGGTATACTGTTTTGACCATGGCACACCTGTTTCTTTTCAGGATGTCCCCACGACGGCATCCAGCTAGGGTTCCGATCTTTGTGTGAGACGACAGCCCACCGAGCGACGAGGCCCCGGTGCAGGGCCCTTTTAAAGTGGAGGCATCGGCGGTACCTCTACCCGCCGAGCCACCGATGCCACCAGCCCCAGCTGCTGAGAGTGCACTTTTCCTTAGTTCACTGCATGAGTTTCAGTATCAGAGACCGCCCAGGATCCATGGGGAGATGGACCCTCAGGCAGCCGAGGATTGGCTGGAGGATGTAGTTTGAGTTTTCATGCTAGTGGGGACACCAGCTGACCTCATGGTGATCCTTGCAGCGAGCCTCCTACATGCGGAAATAGGCAGATGGTGGAGCTGGATGCTCCAGGTGCACGACGAGGCATCTCTTTTCTGGACAGACTTTGAGAGCCTCTTCTGCTCAGAGTTCTTCCTAGCCACCCTCCGTGTGGTGCGCATTACGGAGCTACTACAACTGCGGCAGGGCAGCATGACGGTAGCCCAGTACTCTGCGAGATTTACCGATCTCTCATTCTATTCGACGGACATGGTACGGGTCCCATTCTTCTGGACCTAGACCTTCGAGTAGAGACTAAGGCATGAGATCAGAGCATCGATGATCTCCCCCAGCATTTCGACGTAGGTAGGAGTACTGGAACGAGACCTTATCATAGAGATCTTTCTTGCTAAGTCTACACCAGTAGCGAGACCTACAGCAGGGAAACACGTAGCAGAGTCTTCTGCAGCTGGAAGTTGACGGACTTCACAGGGGTCCAGGAGGACCAGACCAGCAGGCGGAGGACCTCAGGACACTAGCTCAGAGGTGCGGGGAACACGGCGCAAAGCTTGCCTTTCGAGGAGCAGATAGTGTTACGCATGCGGCGGGTAGGGCCACGTGGATCATGATTGCCTGGCCCGCCGTGCAGAGGAGCAGAAGACAGTTGAGGGACCACCTAGGCAGAGGCAGAGGGTCGACTGTGGCGGTCCGCAAGGAGCAGGCGGACGAGGCAGAGGAGCTTGTCGAGCAGGAGGTGGTGGTAGATGCTTTGAGGCTTTACCACCACCACCACCAGGAGGTCCACCCCGACCAGAGAGAGCTTGCGGGTAGAGGCAGGCTCAGCTTCAGGCAGTGGAGGCCTATGACCACGGTGAACCAGAGATGATTCAAGGTACTATCTGTGTCTACTCCACCCTTTCTGTAGTTCTTATAGACACGGGATCGAGTCATTCATCATTGACGCTGCCCTTGTTCGGAGCTTGGAGATTCCGACGGAGCTGTTGGCTCGATCCTTAGGGCTAGAGACTCCTATGGGAGCAGACTCAACAATTACGCACTAGTTCTGGCAGTGTGAGCTTACTCAAGGAGGCGAGAGCTTTGGCTGGGATCTTCTTGTAGCGGCGTCAAGGTCTTACGATTTCATCTTGGGCATGGATTGGTTATCTACAGTCCATGATCAGATTGACTGTATTAGGAGAAAGGTGTGGTGTGTTGAAACCGATGGGAGCAGGTTCACCTTCACCGACGAGAAGGGAGCCTTAGTAGCGTAGGATGGACTCACGCAGAGGAGAGGACAGCCGATCACTCATCAGTTGGCTTGCCTCATCCTAGGAGCAGTTGACTTGCGGAGTCCTAGTTTTCCTGTAGTGGTGGATCAGTATGCTGACGTTTTTCCTGACGACGTTCCAGGACTACCTCCTCGTAGAGAGGTAGACTTTTATATTGACTTGTACCCCGGGATAGCCCCGATATCTAATCCAACACACCGGATGGCTCCCACTGAGTTTCAAGAGCTACGGGTACAGCTGGAGGACATACAGGGAAAGGGATTCATCTGACCCAGTGTTTTGCCCTGGGCTTCCCCGATATTGTTCACCAAGAAGGCGGAAGGGAGCTTGCGACTGTGTGTCGACTATCGTCGCCTGAACCAGGTGACTGTGAGAAACAAGTATCCGCTACCAAGGATTTATGACCTCTTCGATCAGCTCAAGGGAGCACGGTGGCTCTCGAAGATAGAACTCAGGTCAGGCTATCATCAGCTCACAGTTTGGGACAAGGACGTGCAGAAGACGGCCTTCAGATGTTGGTTTGGCCACTATGAGTTCTTGTTTATGCCTTTTGGCATAACCAATACGCCAGCAGTGATCATGAGCCTCATGAAAAGGCTCTTTCAGCCTTACCTCGATCGATTTGTCATGGTCTTCATCGACGACATATTGATATACTCGACTTATGTGGAGGAGCACACCTACCACTTACGGGTTGTACTGGGCACACTCTGAGAGAACCAAATTTATGGTAAGCTCTCAAAGTGCCAGTTCTGGTTACGTGAGTTCCACTTCTTGGGACATGTCATATCTGAGGCAGTAGTTGCGGTGGATCCTGCAAAGATCAAGGCATGCTATCTTGGGATCCACCCAGGAGTGTGACGGAGGTGCAGAGTTTCTTAGGGCTAGCTGGGTACTACCAGAGATTTGTGGCAGAATTCTCCAGAGTTGCGGAACCACTTTCAACATTGTCGAAGAAGGGGAAACCATTCGTGTAGTCAGATACATGTCAGCAGAGCTTCCAGGAGTTGAGACAGAGATTGACCAGCACACCTATCTTGAGGCTACCAGAGGAGGGAGTGGGGTACGTAATCTAATGCGATGCATCAGGGACCGGACTCGGATGTTTCCTGATGTAGGATCGGTCAATGATCGCCTATGTATCACGTCAGTTGAGGCAGCATGAGCAGAACTACGCTACCCATGACCTGGAGTTAGCAGCAGTGGTCTTCACTATGAAGATGTGGTGGCACAATCTGATTGGAGAGCGCTTTACAGTCTACTCTTACCACCAGAGTCTCAAGTACATCTTCTCGCAGAAGTACCTGAACATGAGATAGTGTAAATGGCTCGATTTCCTCCAGGACTGTGACTTTGAGATAGTCTATACTTCTATAAAGGGTAACGTAGTAGCTGATGCTCTCAGCAGGAGGACAGTCATTCAGCTACTTGGGAAGGCAATAGAGCAGCTAGCCGCTTTACAGATATCCTTTGTGGATAGAGATAGAGCATCCTTTCTTCAGTCACTCACAGTCACTCCTCAACTACTGCAGCAGGTCAGAGAGGCACAGCGTGGGGACGCTGACTGTGAGACGCGACGTGCTCATATTTTCACAAGACAGGCACCTAATGGTTTTTCTATGGGAGGAGAGCATGTCGTCTTTTTCAGAGGACGTACCATGGTACCAGCTTATTTACAAGAGGAGGTGCTGAGAGAGTTTCACACTTACCCTATATCGTTTCATCTAGGAGTGGCGAAGATGTATCAGGATCTCAGACAGCAGAACTGGTGGCCGAGTATGAAGAAGGTTGTAGCAGAGTTCGTTTCTCGATGCCTCACCTTCCAACTGGTGAAGGCGGAGCACCTGGTACCAGCAGGATTGTTATAGCACTTGGAGGTCCCAGAGATGAAGTGGGATGGGATGTCTATGGATTTAGTGACTGGACTTCCATGTACTTCCAGAGGTCATGACTCCATTTGGGTGATTGTCGACTGACTCACCAAGTTGGCCCACCTTTTACCCATTAGAGAGCAGGGCTTAGTGGAGATCTTGGGACGCCTCTACGTTCAGGAGATTGTATGGCTTCATGGTGTGCCATCATCTATCATATCCGATCAAAATGCTCGCTTTACTTCTCGGATTTGGATGGGGCTACAGGAGGCATTCGATATGCGGCTACGTCTGAGCACCGCCTTTCACCCTCATACAGATGGTCAGACGGAGAGGACCATTCAGACTCTCGAGGACATGCTACGTGCATGTGTCCTCGACTTTGGTCACAACTGGGAGGATCACCTAACCTTGGTGGAGTTTGCGTACAACAACAGTTACAACTCCACCATCGGTATGGCACCATACGAGGCATTGTATGACCGACCTTACAGATCATCGTTGTGCTAGACAGACCCTGGGGAGTCAGCACTTTTGGGACCGGAGATGGTCCAGGCCACGATAGAGAAGGTCCAGGTCATCCTGGAGCGGATGAGGACAGCTCAGAGCCGACAGAAGTCTTATGCTGACAGGAGGCGGAGCCCACTGGAGTTCGAGGATGGTGACCACGTCTTCTTGCAGGTCTCACCTCAACGTGGGTTACAGAGATTTGGTCGGGGCGGCAAGTTATCTCCGCACTTCATCGGACCATTCCAGGTTCTCATTAGGATAGGCGAGGTGGATTATCTCCTAGCTCTACCACCTTATTTGCACCAGGTGCACGACGTCTTCCACGTATCTCAACTGAGGAGATACGTGCACGACCCAACACATACCATCGACCATGGGGAGCTGTACATTGATGACGGGGCGACTTTTGTGGAGGTCCTAGTGGAGATCGAGGATCAACAGGAGTGGGTCCTACGTGGGTGGTCGATTCCTCTAGTGTGCATCAGGTGGCAGCACGGGAACCTCCAGGAGAGCACTTGGGAGCAGGAGGCCCAGATGCGTGCTCAATACCCTCATTTGTTCCCCTAGTTTGTGATGTATCTTTACGAGGACGTAAATCCCTGAGGTGGGAGTAATGTAAAGACCCGTAAATTTCAAGGGAAATTTTTTTCTTAATTTTCTTTGGAATTTTACAAGTACGCAGTTTCTGACGGCACCTGATTCTGAGGCCCGGTGTGCCCGGAATCAATTTCCGAAAATTAGCTCGGGTATGTTTAGTGAACGAACGAGCGTGTTTTTCTAACTTTTGAACCGATGCTCGGAATCAAAATCTAAGGGCACCGATGAAACCACAACACCAGTTTTTACTTAAGAGAACCTTTTTCTGGGTTGCGTTTGCTCGGGAGGAGATGTTAAAAAATGTGAGGAATAAAAATTAAAATTGTTTTATAATTTTATTTTTATTTCTTTACTGGTGGTTTAAGTGTTATTGGAGGGAAGATGTGAGGAAGTTGGGGTGGGGCCCACACGAGCCCCCACCTCCTTAAAATTTCTAACACCCCATTTATTTATCCCCTCTAGAAATTATTTTATATCTCCTCCACATTAATTTACATGCCAATAAAACGCCTCTTTAATTTGACAACGCACGTAAATTAATTCGGTGAATTCATTTTGAATTTTGAAAAGGATGGAATGAGTAATAAAATAAGTTAAGCCTTCTTTTATTATTGTGGAATTGTTGTGCGAGAAGGATTGGGGAGAAATTACATGAGCCTTGAAGAACTTCATCTTCTTCACAAAGAACATCGGGTCTACAATGAACAACTTTGTCACCGCAAGGGGAGATCGTCGTACCGTCTCCTCTCCTATCTACATCCAGTGAGAGATGCCTTCTTTAGAGAATAAAGACATGCCACATCCTTCATTGGGAGAACACTGACGATGCTTACGGAGCCTCGTTCTGCGACGCCGTCTTCCGTGGCGTCTTTTTACCGCGACGAACCTCTTTCGATGACTTCTTCAAGGTAGGGGTTTGTTTTGAGAATGATAATACTCCCATGTTTGTTTTCCTCTAAAACATGAATGAGGACCAACTAATTATCAAGGTGATTTGAGGATCATTATTTTCGGGTTGGGGATTATCATTTGCGGGGAATTTTTGGGAGTTGTTTCAAACCACTAACGCGGTGGGTGTGGACCAACGAACAAGTCCGAACCCACCATTTTTCTGTTCTTCAAGCGTGGAGCATTTGGCGATGATGAAACGGGACCGGAATGGAAATTGTAGGCCTTCGCAGTAAAGTACAGGTCCCGGGAGAGCCTTAGTCGTAGACGGCGGGAAAAGCGGACCACGGGAGCGCGTCCGGTGGTCCGCAGAAGATGTTGTCTACGCGCCACGCCGGCACGGTGGCGCCGGCGGCCGGAGGCGGCGGCCGGCACAAGCCGGCCGCCAGGAGGAACCGCCGCTGCTTCACCCGCGGCAGCAGGCGGCCGGATCCCGCGGCTGTGCGGGATCCGGAGGAGGAGGACTCGACACCTGCCGCATCCGTGGAGCGCAAGTGGGGAAAGTCATCCCCCCTGCTCGGCCCACTGGCCAAACCAGTGCACCCCCCTGGCCGGGCCGGGGCGGGTCGTGCGGACCGGGTCGGGCCACGCCCAGCCGTTCCCAACCAAGCCGGACCCGGGTCGGGTCGCCCTGGTTCGGGCCGACCTAGGGGGTTGGGTCAGGCCGGGCCGGGCCCAGACCCCCCATTTCGGACTATTTTCAGTCATTTGTCCATATCATGGGATTCAGACATTCGATCGACGCACCTTCAGTTGATTTGGGATCCTTGGATCGAGAAGGTCATTTCAGTATATTACACTCAGGGTTTTGGAGAACTTTGTGTATGGCTGGGTTGGTTCGAACACTAAACCAACTGGGCCCTCGGAGCGGAAATGCTTATAACTTGAGCTCCAGACGTCCGATTGTTGTGTCGTCGACTTTGTTGGTTTCCTCTTAGTGAGACGGACATTTGGGCTTACTCCGCTTGAGGTTTGGATGTAGTTGGAGTGTAGTCAGGTTGTTTTTGACTTAAAGACCAACCGGGCCACTGGGACGAAAAAGCCAATAACTCTCAGACCGGGCGTCCGATTGACGCACTGTCTATCACATTGAGTTCTTATCGATGAGCCAGAACATTGGGATACATAAACTCCAAACTATGAGTCAGTTGATGTATCAACACCTTGGCTCGTGGAGCAGACCCTACTGGAAACGAGCTTGCTGTGTGCGGGAACCCTAGAGATGGTTGCGACGACGACTGCACTGAAATTCTCTGTGGGTTCGGCAGTGACGACGACTGCACTGAAATCCTCTGTGGGTACGAAAGTGACGACGATTGTACTAGGATCCTCCGTGGGTTTGGCAGTGATGACGACCATATTGAAATCCTCCATGGGTTCGACGGAGATGACTATTGTTCTTGTATCCTATGTGGGTCCGGCAATATTTGACTCTGTACTTGTATCCTACATGGGTCCGACAGAGTGGTTGGTCTAGTATCCTACGTGGGTCCCAACATAGATGAATTAGTGGCTACATCTGATCATCTCTATCACCTTACGAAGAAGTATACATGTGTGAGTTGAGTCTTGATTTTCAATCATTATCTTCGATATGATTGACTTTCTTTCCTATGTGGATTGGGTTGTGCTTTCTTGTGTGGATTGGGTTGTACTATCCTATGTGGACGTGATCGAACTTGGGCTCCGATGTTGGAGCCGAACTGGAATTGATGACTTAGGTATATATATGGGCATATACCTAAGTAGTGTTGGTTGTTACTTTGTGATTGTATCTTTTCTTTGTGGATTGTCTTTTGTGGATTCTGGGAGACCTTCGGGGGTCTCGGGGTTCCTACTGAGTAGTGTATACTCACCCCTGCACGGGCTATGCCTGCACTACGTTTTGTTGGATACAGACGACGGACAGCGCCGACCGTGGTTGAGGCTTGCAGAGCGAGTCGGTACCTGGAGGTGGACCACTGGGCAGGACGTACACGGAGTGGACAACTGGACCTGAGGAGCTGAGGAGATTATTTGTACCCACCCTTCATGTGGGATTTCTGGTGGATGGCTCGACGTTGTTGCTTTACTTTTTAGTTGATGCACTTTCATTCCAGTTGAACTTTACATTCAGTTTGGGTTTGTATTCTGGCCCACATACTTTTCTGCACTTACTATTGTACCATGTTTTACTTAGTGTTTACTTTTGCTGGCTTACTCTGTGGTGTTTGTTTACTTTATAAAGGCAATTCCATCAAATTTTTGTCGGGATTTACACCTTGGTGCTAGTCTCTAGCCTCTGGCCTATGGAAGGCAGGCTTGGGGTAGTCACGACACGGGTCCCGAGGACGGGTTGTGACACACCGGGCCTCAGAATCACGCGCCTTCAATTTTCACAGACTCGTAATATTCCATATAATTTAAACAATTACAAGGAATTTTTTCAGGTCTTTAAATTTTTCATCTGATATATATGTTTATTATTATTATTCAGCATTTGGATAATTTTCTTGGTGTCCAAAATGGTTGTCTAATCCTAGTTTTGTGAAAGGTAGTGTTGTTTTATCATAAAAGTGCAAACCATTTGTTTGTTTAAATGTTACACTATCATTCAAAACTATTTTGTGAGGTTTAGAACCTATTTTATAGTATTTTTAATATGTTACAGTATCTTGTATGAAAAATTTCAGGAAATTGGTGTTTTATTATTTGTCTAGTTCTTAAAATAAATATTATTGTTCAAAATGGCATGTCATTTGTTCGGTAAAGTACCTGGTTGGATTTTTTTGTGTTATGTTTGATTTAAAATTTATTTTTTTGGATTTATAAATTAATTGGAAGAATTATAAATGGTATTTTGGGTCCTCATATGGATTTTTGATTTGCATTTGGTTTTACAAACAAATGGGTTTTTTTACGACATGGTTTGGTCCGAGTGGTCGTAAAATGGCCTGTTTCACATCCTTATGAAAATGGTTGTGTTTTGAATATGTAACATGAATGCTTTAAGGGATTTATGAATGTGTTTTTATGCTGTAAATGGTGTTTATACACCTCCTTAATAAAATTTAAATGAATACCTTGGTCAGAGGATAGTTTTGAGAAAGGCTTAAAGGCCCGTTTGGCATTTGATTTTTTCTAAAAATGGTCTCAATGTGTATTTCATGTTTTATGTTTTGAGGAAATTCTAATTTTCCATGAAAATGATTTATTAATTGGTTTTGGGGATTCCAAATATATCTTGTTATGTTATTTATGGTTTTCTTGTATTTAAAAGAGCATTTTTTAATGGATTTTATGTGCAGGGCCTTGTTATACTCGTTGAAATTATTTTACAGATCATTTTAGTGGTTTATTGTTTCGTGAAAGAAATTTGAAGCATGTTTAAAGGATATTTGTGTGTTTAATTTTTGGTAATGGAATTTTTATTTGGAAATTGTAGTTGATAATATGTGTAACTTGATTGAGCACTAAAGAGAATCCATCGTATCTAGGTGGGCGGATGTGTACTTGTATGCTAGAGATTTCGTGGGGTTTGGCCCCTGTTTCACGTAAAAAGTTTAACGATGACAACAATAACTAAAATATGGTGATGATGTTGTTGGGGTACCACAAAGTTATGGTTATTCTCCCTACTAGTGGCTCATGTTCATGAGAACATATATTTATTATGGCTACTTTCACCAAATACGAGGTACCTGGGGCCCACAACTATCTAATGCCTGGGGGTGTTCCCGTGACTTGTGCTCATTGGCTATTTTGTACTCACTGTCGACATACGGTGTGTTTGGTTGGTAAATTAAGTAGTGTGAGGGATTTATTTAAATTTGTAAATTCAATAAATCATCACACTTTAAAACTATTTTCATTTTGAAGTAGCAACTCTTTAAAAATTATTACTAGCATTTTTATTTATAAAACATGCATGTTTTTGTATGGTAATTATTTTTATATAGTAGGAAACCTCATTTGGAAAACATACCTTTATATCTTGTATTTAAAAAATGAAATTAATTTTTCTTTGCTTTTAAAGGACGTTCATTGGGATTAAAATATCAGGCTAACCTACTATGTTTTAATACTCCCGTTTATAGTCTTCTTCTCTTTTTAGCCCTTGTGCAGGTTTCAGCTTGAGTTCGATCACCTTGGGCGACGTGTGATCATTATGTTGGAGAGTGACCAGAAGGGCCACATGGAATTAGTTGGTTATCGGGTTTGGTTTGTTGAGTTGTTGTTTTAGTTTTACTTTCAGTTTCATGTAAAAATAATGTTCATTTCAGTTTTTATATAAAGGTATTTTGGGCTGTACATTTCTTTCTGTTATTTGTTTTATTGTTTATATATGGGAGAAGTCATTACCTTATGTACTCTATTGATGCCCTTGGTTCTTTTCACCAGCCTGGGAGGATCGGGAATGTCTCTCGGTACTTGTTGCGGGCTGGCCCTTGTGGCCGATTCAGGGTCGACTCGGGCTGGTTCGTGATAAAATGATATCAAAGGAGCTTGGCTCTTAGAAGACTTTTCTTTTTAGAGTTCCCTTGTTATTTAGGGGTATGTGATGGTATATGGAGTAGGATTTTTGGTAATTTATGGGTAAGTGTGGGAAGAACATTGTGAACTCTTGGTCGTTCAAATCCACTAGTTTCTATGGGATGTCCATTTTTATTAGTTTCCTTTACTCATGTTGGTTGTTTGGTTTTGGGATATGACAAGGGGAGTTTGACTAATGGCATCCCAGAGCTCACAGGGCCTAGAAATCCATGTGGAATCAGGGCATGGTCCTAATAAGTCTCCATGTGTTGGTGTTGTGTTTGACATTTGGACACCAACCATATGGTCAAGTCAACCACTAACACTAGTTTCTTTTTTTGGGTCCCTAGGACCTTTCTTGAATTATGAATTTTCGTTTTGAAAATCCTTGTAGGAGAATTGTAAAAATGGGTTTTAAAGTAAGGATTAGATTTTTTAAAGTGGAAAAATGGGTCTTCAAAAATTAAATATAAGAATGGTTTTGGAAGTTTGTGTTTTTTGGGGAAAAAAGAGGAAGTGGAAATTATTTAACAGTATTGGATTATCCATAATCTAACCTTGTGGTTTGTTAGAATAAAATGTTTTGAAAGTGTGAAAAATTTTGAGGTGATTCTGAATCTTTGTTTTAAATGGGGTGTTTTGGGATGTTGAAAAGTGTTTGAATACGATTAATTGGTTTTGGAAATTGGTTTTGAGCAGTTGTTTTTTTCCTTGAAAGGGTATTGGTCTCAATGACCATTAGATTATGAAAGGATTACTTGGGAAATTTTAGAAAATTGGAAGGGGTTGTTTGGAGAAGCTTGGTTATTTTAAATGTCGTTAAAAATGAAAAGGGTTAGGTTCTTGATGAAGTGTGGTTTGTTTTGTGAAATATGAAAAGGGGTTTTTTTGACATAGTGGTTGGTGTTCCTTTTGAAAGTACATGATTTTTGGAATGATGTTGTTTTGTTTTAGAATTTGGTGTTTTCATGGGTGGTCACATGCATTGTTTTATTGGTATCTGGAAGAATGGCCTATATGGCATGGTTTTTGGGTGCCTAGGGTGGCATGGAAATGTGCATGTGGGAGAGAATTAATGAAACACCATTGGTGAATGCGTAAACCCACCAAGTAAGTTTTTTTTTCAAAATTGTTTTGATCTGAAAAATTATGACCTTTGTTTATAAACCAGTGGATATGTGGCTAGTTTTTTCTATGTCTTATGAAGATTTGTTTATTCAGTAAGATTCCCCGTGACCTAGAAGTCATACTCTTGTTGTATGATGAGTTGATATCTTGTTGGTGGATCAGTTTTGGAGTAATTTTCATTGGGTTTCTAAAGATGTGTTTGATGTTGTGATGTGGCCATGAATAGTTCTCCGTTGGAAATCATTCATTTTGATCAACCAAAGGATTCATTTAAATTGTTAAATCCACCTCTAGAATGATACCTCAGCCCATTTTTCAAAATAGTGAGCTGTTTGGGATCAATTTAAAGTGTCTTCCCATTTTGTTGATTCTCTCGGTTGTAGTAGTTGTGCTCGGTGATGTTTAGTGGGTGTTTTTGTATTCCTTTTTCATTATGCTTCTCGTTCTGAGTGAGAGAAAATAGTGTTGTGTACCTCCATGTTATTGTTTTGATAAAAATGTGTTGTTGAGGAAGAGAGTTTCATTGTGTATCTTGATCTATTGTTTCTTTCTGGGAGTTTTATATGGTAATGTGTCAAAATAAGGGATGTAGTACATGTTGGGGATTATCAATGCCAGACTCTGAGTCAAGACATGCTTCATCCATCAGAGCTACAGCCATAGGTTTTGGAGTGAAGGTGTCACATAATCAGGAGTCCTAGGATTGTGGGCAGTATTTCTAAGATCATACCCCTACCATTTCAGTGAGGTAGTTACATTGTTTCTTTTGTGGTATCAATTTCCTAATTATTGGGTCCCCTTCCCTCCCCTCCCTAATTGGTGGGATTTTGGATCCATGCAAAGAGTGTTGTCCAAGTTCTTGTCGCCTCTATTCGAGAGTGGATGGCTTAAATGTTCATGTTGTAACCCAATTATATTGGGTTGGTTGGTTGTTGATGGAGAGTTTTGGTGGGCTTGTGTGAGTGAGGCCTAACTCTAGCTCCGGTTGAATTCTCATTTGTTTTTTGTAAGTTGGGTTCTAATGGTGGGGAGACCCACCACGAGTCTCATTGATTTTTTCTCCTAAGAACATATCTAGTGCTATTTGTTTATTAATGGTGGGGATTTCATCCCGTAATTCACTGGAATCTTTGGTTTTCGTGAGTTCTCTTTCTTTTGGGTGATTTTTTGGTTTCATTGGTAGAAGTCCCAACTACCGGGTTCCTAGTTAGGTTTTGGAGGTAGTGACTTGATCTTTTGGTTGATTCTCAAGAAGTGGGTGAGAGTTAGTGTTTTGGATGAGGTAAGAGGATTAAGTTACATTAATGGTTGATGGTGTTCCATTGGATTAGTAGATGGACCATATAGATAATTAATCCTTAGCTGTTGATCAATCAGCTAGAATGTGCTATGTCTTCCGGGGGCGGAAGGCTTTAATGGTGAGGAGAATTGTCACACCCGGTTTTTTTTCTTTTCATGTCATGGTTTTGATCTGGTTCATTGAAAATCATGATCATTTTATTGGGTGTTGTTTGAGATTAATTTTGAGTTCTTAACTACCACATATGTCTAATCACCCTAATTTTGGTTCTATATTTCTTGTTTAAGAGTTTTTGGAGAAGGAGTGGTTACTTAATGATTTGGGCCAACTGTGAGCTCATTTCTAGATTTAAATTCAAATTTTGTTTCTTTTATAACTCATTCATTTTTTATAGTTTTTGACTCATTATACATCCCACGTGTCCAAATCTGAAATATTAAAACGATCATATCCTTTATTATCCCTTATAAATTCATAAGAATGGTGAATTGGGGTTACTTCTTTAGGTATTAGGCCATCCCATGGGCCCATTTCCAGTTTTAAAAAAATAATTTTTTTCTTTTATATCTAATTCAATTTTTTATGTTTTTCAGTGATTCTACCTCCCACTAGAAAACAATACCCCTATCCTCATTCCCGTTATATATTGTACCTATTTGGAGCTAATATGAGTCGTGGAATAGCGAACATGTCTCAATGTCTCTCAAATCATCCAGAATCATGAAGGTAAATTCACTCATCCCTAAATCATTCCATTCGAACTCTTTTTCCCAAAAATAATCATTCCATAGTTCTTTACAGACCATAGGAGACTATCCAATAAGTTAAAATCCATTCCCTTTTCACTAATGGTGCAGATATAATGGAATATGAAGAGTTTTCTAGTTGAAAAGGTGAGATTCCTTATCCATTCTCCTCCCTCTTCTTCCTCCTTTCATTATTTCTTGGTTTTATAATCTCCACTTGTCATGATAGACCTATTATTCTACTATCCTATGATTTTTATGGGGTTTTTTTCGTTTGGGTATGTTCGTCATAGGTTTAGTGTTTGTAAACCCTCAGATGGTGATATTGGGTGTGCATTTCCATTACGCAAAGGATTTTAGGTAGGATATCCCTTGCACATGCCTTTATCCTTTAAGATTAAACATTGTATTATTTTTTTCATATGATATATATGTTTATTATTATTTTTCAGCATTTGGATAATTTTCTTTGTGTGAAAAATGGTTGTTTAAGCCTTGTTTTATGAAAGGTAGTATTTTTTTTTCATAAAAGAGCACACCAAGTGTTTGTTTAAATGTTCCATGGTATTTCAAAACTATTTTTTGAGGTTTAGAACCTAGTTAATGGAATTTTGAATATTTTATAGTATCTTGTATAAAATATGGCATGAAATTTGTGTTTTATTCTTTGTCAAGTGCTTAAAATAAATTTTATTGTTTAAAAGTCTATGTCATATGTTTGTTAATTGCACAGTTGGCATTTTTTGTGTTATGTTTTATTTAAAAAATATTTTTTTTGGATTTATAAATGAATTTTAAGAATTATAAATGGTATTTTGGGTCCTCATATGGCTTTAAAATTTTTATTTGGTTTTACTAACAAATGGGTTTTGGTTTACAATATGTTTTGGCCCGAGTTTTCTGAAAATGGCCTGTTTCACATCCTTATGAAAATGATTGTGATTTGAATATGTAACCTAAATTTTTTAAGGGATTTATGAATGTGTTTTTCTACTATTACACCTCCTTAATAAAATTTAAATACATACCTTCATCTGAGGATACTTTTGAGAAAGGCTTAAAGGCTCGTTTGGCATTTGTTTTTTTTTTGTTGTAAAAATGGTTTCCATGTGTATTTCATGTTCTATCTTTTGGGGAAATTTTAATGGTCTGTGAAAATGATTTATTAATTGATTTTAGGGCTTCCAAATCTGGTTTTTTATTTTATTTATGGGTTTTTGGCCATAAAAGATCATTTTTAATGGATTTTAGGTGCAAGGCCTTTTTATACTCCATGAAATTGTTTTACGGATCATTTTAGTGGTTTATTAATTCGTGAATGAAATGTAAACCATGTTTGTGGGTTGTTTGCCTGTTTATGGTTAGGTAATTTAATTTTGATGTTGAAAGTGTATTTGATAATACGTGTAACTTGATTGAGCACAAAAGGGAATATCTGGTATCTTGGTGGGCTGACGTGTACTAGTATTCTAGTGATTCTTGGGGTTTGGCCCATGTTTCACGTAGGAAGTTTAACAATGACAACACTAACTAAACTGTGATGATGATGTTGTTCGGGGAACACTAGGTTATGTTAATTCTCCCTACTAGTGGCTCGTGTGCATGATAAAGGATATTTATTATGGTTACTTCCATCGAGATACGAGGTACCTGAGGCTCACAACTAACTAGTGTCTGGGGGTGTCCCTGTAACTTGTGCTCATTTACTATTTTGTACTCAGCGTCGACATACAGTGTGTTTGGTTGGAAAATTCAGTAGTGTGTGTGATTTATTTAAAATTGTAAATTCTTTACCATAGCCATCATTAAAACTATTTTAATTTTGAAGTCGCGCCTCTTTAAAAATTGTTACTAGCATTCTTGTTTATAAAACATGCATGTTTTTTTCTGGTAATTTTTTTATATAGCATGGGACCTCATTTGGAAAACATTCCTTTATATCTTTAATTTAAAACATGAAATTGATTTTTCTTTTATTTTAATATATGTGCATTGGGAATAGAATATTGGGCTAACCTACTGAGTTTTAATACCCACGTCTATAGTATTCTTCTATTTTTAGCCCTTGTGCAGGTTTCAATTTGAGTTTGATCCCCTTGTGAGAAGTGTGGTCATTATATCATAGAGTGACCAGAAGGGTCACAGGGAGTTAGTTGGTTATCGGGTTTTGTCAGTTGAGTTGTTGGTTTAGCTTTACTTTTTGTTTCTTGTATAAATAATGTTCGGTTCAGTTTTTATAAAAAATTATTTTGGGCTATCGATTTTTTCCACTGTTTGTTTGATTTTTTATATATAGCAAAAATATTTATATTGTGTACTCTATAGATTCCCGTGGTGATTTTTTCTATCCTAGTAGGATTAGGAATGCCTCTCGGGACTTGTCACGGGCTGGCCCTTATGACCAGTTCAGGGTCGACTCAGGCTGGTTCATGACATTTACCATTGTCACATCATTAATCTAAATTAATCCTTTTTTTCAACAATATGTGTGAGGTAACATTCATTTCCATTTTTCACTAGTTTCTCAGCTTCCTGATATGTTATCAGAGATAAGGTTTCATTCATGTAACCAAACTGAATGACTTTCTGAAAAGAAACCCTTTTATCTCTACAGACATTCTTAGCATGATAAACAGAAATCCAATTCATACCCAAAATACATCAAACAATAATAGAGGAAAAACAATAAGTTTTGTAGTTAGATTCTTTCCGAACACAAGGAGATGAAGGTTCTTATAGTTTCTTTTCACCTCCTTATTTCCCCCCAAGTGTTTTCACCATAAGTTCTGTATTCATTTCTTGGTGTGGAATTCCAAATTTACACAAAAATTTATCTTAAATGAAACAATTTTTAGACCCTAAATCAAGAAACACATTGGTATAATATGAAATAACAAAAAAAATACATGATACCTCTTCATTTGATGGTCCCACATCAACCATAATAGATTCAAATTATTTTTCCACACTAATATTCTTTTGATCTTTCGGGTTTCAACCCTGAGTAATCAATCTTGGACACACATTGGCATAATTCCCAAACTCATTGCAACTAAAACATCTTACCACTTTCTTTTCATTATCGGATTGATCATCTTCCTTACAGTTATGAGTAATATGACTAGTCCTACCACACTATAATATAATTATAGATTTTAAGAGACATTATATAGGATTCTTTTTACCATAGTTCTCACAAGATGGAAATTAAGTTTTCATACCTCTATACTTCATTGATGAATACCTTTCTTTTTCATTCCAACTAGATCTCTTCTTTTTCATGTTATCATAGAACACCTTATCATTAGAAAACTCCATTTCTACTTTCTCATCACATTTTACAAGTCTCTCATAGATTATTAATTCATGATAGCCTAATGAGTTTCAATATCTCAGCTTCAATCCATAGTAAAAATTATTTATCTTACTATCAATATCTCGGATGAAATTTGGAGCATATCTTCCCAGTCAAGTGAACATTGTTTCATAAGCATCCACTGAGTCATCCTCCTTCCTCAATTACAAGATTTGTTTTCTCATCCTAAGTCGAACCTTGTTAAGAAAATATCTCTCAAGAAACATACATTTGAATTCATCCCAACAAAGAGGATCAATATCCTAGATGTACCTGATATTTGTAACCATCTACCACCACTGATATTCTTCTCCTTCAAACTAATAAAAAAAAGACTAACATTTTCATTATCTGTACAACCCATGATATTGAAAATATTTTCATTTTCTTTTATCTACTCTTCTACTTGCACTGGGTCATATTTTCCTCTGAATGATGGGGGATGCTACCTTATGAAATGATCCACTACAGACATGTTACTATGTGGTTGATCAGGTAGATCTTAGGCATGTACACCACCACCATTTATCATCTGATTCAACTGATCCATCACAACAAACAAAACTATTCAGTTCTGATTCTGACCATCTTAGGATAATGATTTGGAACGTAATTCTCCAATGTTTTCCTTCCCAACATATCTTCCATGTTTCCTCTGCGGAAATCCATTATGAACAAACATATCTTAGATGAAGCAACAAGGTAATATTCAAGTTTTATATCATTTAAACTTTACCATAATATAAAAACCATTTATGGATATTCTATTAACAGAATATTAACTATAAAAGTTATCTAAACTAACCTCTAATACCAACTATAAGGACCCAGCCTTAAAAATTACATAATTTTGAATTATGTTAATAATTCACATTGAGGATCTTTTCATGTTTAGATATTTAGATAATTAGGCCATAACTTATACATAAAAACATTATTATTACAAATTAAACACCTCTCCTCACTATCAACAAGACTAACACTTTTAAAAGTCCATGGTTTCTTTTCAGGATTAAACATCACTTATTTTCCTTGATACCATCCTTAAATCTCCTCACCTTTAAATATTATGAACAAAAATTTCAAAACTTGGTTTGAGCATAAGAAGCTCAGTAAGGGATACACGAAGAAGGAAAACTGTTAGTTTTTCCAAAAAACATGTAAACCATGAATACATTATCATAAGTAATAATTTCCACCTTTATTAAGTAGTAAATAATATTTACTGAATAAAATCTCATTGTGTACCCTTTTGAACCAAAATATTGCCATGAAACCCTTAAAAATCAAATATAACATCTAAAAGGTTATATTAGGACATAATCATACTTAAATGGAATAACAATACTATCAACTTCCAGAAATCATTTATACAAATGGAATAGCCATACGGCCGACTTCCATACCCAATCCATTGAAGGTTATAACATAACCACCTGTTCAATTTCCATGCACTATTATGTAATCATAACACATTAAATGTTGCAAATATCAATATTTCTGTAATAACATTTCATTTTAATCACAAGAATTCATTTAAAGATATTTAAAGACTAAATCTATTTCAAAAACCATTTTAAATACCAAATTACATAAAAGGGGTATATGGTATTTATTTTTATTTTAAAAACGTTACATCTTGTTAAGGAATCCATATATAAAATAATGTTTGCGGTGGCAGAAAGGTCGTTGTCACTCATTCATTTAAAACATTCCTTTTGTCATTAATTAAAATGCTTCATAGAAAAGGATTATTCCCTTTGAATGAAAATAAAATTCAAAGGGGTTTATACACCATATAAAATAATGTCATGTATAAATAAAAGTATGCATTAATGAAAGGAGATTGAGACTTAGTCCCTTACCTCATGTCTAACATGACTCGTTTGTTCTTTAATTTCCAGAATAATAAAATTTAGCTAATTTATCCTTGATTTATAACCTTTTTAATTTTTATCATTCCTTTTATATCACTTTTTTCCACATTATAATAATTATAAAATTATTTATGTTCATATCGGATGTTTAGTCGATATTCAGTACCTGAGTAAAAAAAGAACTTGTTATAATTACAAATTATCCACGTGGTCAAACTTCCATAATATATATAATGATATTAATGATTTATATATCATATATATCAGATATATCATATATATATATATATTTATTTATTTATTTATAATATTTCAAACATTTGAAGATAAGAAATGAAGTGTACCGTTCATGGATATGGTAAGTCTTACGTACACATGAAGGCTACTTTCATTTCTATTTCATATTTAAATTAAGGAAAACATAATGATGCATAGGTATATTATAATTAAAAAATTATATCGTTTTTTATATATGTTACATAATTTCATTAATTCAATACTTTATATGTTCCTTGTATAGAGTGAACGAGTCATATCACTTTGAGGGGGCGGTATTCCACACTTTCTCAAATCAAAGTATCATATGTATACAACATGAAAAGTATAATGTTATGTTCTAAATGATTATTACAGAATAATGGTGATAAAATAAATATCTTATATATCATATATAATTATATTTCCATCATAATGGCCACCTTGGAAGGTTGAAGGGGAAAATTGATCAATCATTGTTTTGTGAGGTTGTAGTTCGCCATACAGAGAAACAGTATGTTTGTATCCATTTGATAGAGTTGTGTGTATGTGTAGTTCTAATAATTCTAATAAAAAAATACTAGTATATTTAAGATACTTTTGTTGTTATAAAATAATTTAATAAATAGAGTTTATGGGGTTTGAGAGGAAAATAAATGAAAGAAGCTTGAGAGAAGACATTGCCTCAAATTGGGTAACTCCTTTTGATTTAAGGAAAAATGATTTCTTGAATTTCCTTCTGCCCAAGGTAAGAATTATATGAGGAATATAGTGATGTTTGGAACTTATTTTTGTAGATTTTGGATGAGCCAAGGGTCATGATAGGTGTGTGTATGGGGTTAGAGGTGGTGGCCTTTTATAAGAGGGAGGAGTGCTAATTTTGGAATGTCTTGATAGATTATTTTATTATAAAAAGTACTTCGATTTTAATAAGGTAAAAAACTCATTTAATTAAAAGATATGATGAGTATTTTTTGAAATCCTCTCAACAAATAGGTTTTAGAGATGTTTTGATTTCAAATTTAACCTCATCATTTAGCATTTAACCCTTAGTTAACTAATTTAACTCTTACAATGTATTCTTGTATATTCATAATATATGGTTAAAATAGTTACTATAAAAACCAATATAACCTCAAGTGGTTCATTAATGACATTTAAAACATTATATAAGTCATTTCTCAAAATATTATATTTTTAGGACTATTATTTAGTTTAATAAAATACTATTTGTTTTAAAAATTCATTTATGTCAATTTTTATAATATTTATATCATGAATTTTTAAAATTCTATAACAACTTGATTCATTTGAAAAAAAACATCATTAATTAAAACATAACAAGCAATAATCATCTTTAAAAAAAATTACGGAATAAAATGTTTCAAAATAAATTTATTTTAGTATTTATAATCTCATTTGTTTAAATCTTTTATTAATAAGCTAATAGTTATATAACTTATGTGTCTTAAATGAATTTATTTATTTAATCTCTAATTATTATAAATAATATATCAAGATGTATAAAATCTTTTTATTTTTCTAATTACTATTTATATTCTAAAAGATGACATATATAACACCATATAACAATTGTTTTACTAAAAGATGCGTGTTTAGGTTTTATTTTTCTTAACATTAAATTAAAAATAATTAAATGTCATTTTCACACACAAGTGGCTCAATGGGGTCTTAAAATTGACCAAAGTATTCCCATGCTCGGAATTATCTAATCAAATAGGTTTAGTATATGTGTTAGGATAATTTAATATTATTATTATAATATGTTTTACCCTTATTTACCAGATTTACCCTTTAACAATGGAAAATAAAATAATGATTGACGTTTTTATTCTTAAAGTTTAACAACAAAAGGTACCTATTTAAAAATTTTAAACATCCTAATTCCAAATATGGAATCCATTTCTCCTAATTCAAAACACATATGTTTCAGAAATTAATTTAAAATTAATTCTTGTTGACAAAACAAAAAAGTGTGTTTTTAACAAGTAATAACTATCAAAAGATTGACATGTTTATGTCCAATTTCAAAGTGAAATTACATAAAATGACCAAAATTGTATTAAATGATATATATATATAATCCAAATACACCTTAAAAACATATTTAAAAAATCTAACTATATAAATATATTAGATTAAAATACAGTTTTGAATTAAAATGCAGTATTTTCCACTATTCCTGAAAAATGATCTTTTTCAGAAAAATACAAAAAATTACACAAAGTAAATTTTAATTTCCCTATTCTAAAGAATACATTTATTTTTTAAAATTTAATATATAAAAGTGAAAAAAATAGATTTAAAAAGGGTTCTCCATCAAAATACAGTAAAACTACCTTTTAAAAATATTAGAGTATATATGCTTAGAATTGGATTCATTCTTATCTTAAGAATCTAAAATTTTTTGTATATATGTGAAATAATTTAACAAAAATGTTTAATGAAAATATGGTTAGTTTTTTTTAATCCATCTAATACAATTATTAGGTGTTAACTTCTATTTAAAATAACAATATTATATAATTTTTTTCAGTATGACTTAGCATTGTGTGCAACAAAAGATTTCAGAGAAACCCATTGTTGAGTGTCGGGTATTCCATCCTACATAGAATGATATTTAAAGTAAAATTAATATTTATTTCACAAATAATAACATGTTTGAAAATTTCATATTCTTTATTACCCTAGGATTTTACATCCTTCCCCTCTTTTGGAAATTGTGTCCTCTCAATTTTATTCACTTATCTAATAACTAGGGGTATTTATCCCCTATAGCATTTTCAAATTCCCAAGTCTCCTCTTTAGCCATATGGTTTTAAAAAAACCTTTACCTGATGAATTACCTTATTCTGAAACACATTCTCTCTTTGTTCAAGAATCAGGACTTGTTATTCCTTATAAGATAGATTCTTTTCCATCTGAACTACCTCGGGACTAAAAACATGAGATGGATTCAGCATATACTTTCTCAACATTGAAACATGAAAAACATTGTGTGCCTAGGATAAAATTGGAGGTAAATCCACATGGTAAGCAATTGATCCTACTTTCTCTAAAATTTCATAAGGTCCAATGAACTGTGGACTCAACATCCCCTTCTTATCAAAACGCACCACCCTTTTCCATGATGAAACATTGAAATAGACATGATCACCTGCCTCAAAAGAAAGATCATTCCTCTAGTTATCCACATTAATTTTCTGCATACTCTAAACTGTCCTCATGTGTTTCTGTATCAACTAAATTTTCTCTGCCATTTCTTCAACCAATTCTGGTTCCCTCAGTTTCTTTTCACCTACTCATCACAAAAGCTGGAGTTCAACACCACTTCTCCTATAATTCCTCAAATAGAGCCATCAGTATACTAGAAAGAAAATTTTCAGAAAAATATCAGAAAATTATTCAATGTAAATTTTGATGTCCCGCTTCTAAAGAAGAAGTTTATTTGGTAAAATGGAACATATAAAAGTGACCAAAACTAGATTTAAAATGGGTTTTCCATCAAAAGGCGGTAAAACTAAATTTTAAAAATATTAGAGTTTTTATTCTTAAAATTGGATTCATTCTAATTTTAAGCCTCTAATATTTATTGGATAAATGTAAAAACATTTAACAAACATGTTTAAATATAATATGGTTAGTTCTTTTAATTCCTGTCAAAACAATTCTTAGGTGTTAACATCCATTTAAAATAATAATATTATATTTTTTAGTGTGACTCATCGTTTTTTGAAACATAATATTTCAGAAAAAACCCATTCTTGTGTGATGGGTATGTCATCGAACATAACATCCCTTTAAAGTAAAATTAATATTTAACTCAAAAATATTAACAAATATGGAAATTTGATATTCTGTATTTACCTAGGATATTATAGTTACCACACTTGATAAATTTAAATATAACTTTATCCATCGAGGTAGAAAAATTACAGTGAACTATATTAACTCTAGCTGTGTTGCCATTATAAATAATGCCCTAGCATTAGTTGAGGGTTCAATGAGGTTTGAAGAACAAGTGAGAGGAATCCTATCCAAAATTAAATCTAAATATCCTAATGGAATTTAAACATTTTCCTAGACCACTAATTTCCATAGTGTGTTTTAGAATTCCATTCCCCAGTGACCCCCCAAGAAAAAAGGACTTCGAGTGTCTATTATTTAAAAAACATAATGGAGTTGTATTTAATGATTAATTGCTTAAAAATACTAGATTCATATTTTAAAATCTATAATTTTTTAAGCATGAAAAATATTAAATTTAGGAGATTTTAAATTCCATGATGATGTTATCATGATTAAAATCCTATAAAAATTTAGTCATTAATTTGAAACTAGAAAAATTATATTATTTAAATTTTTTAATTTTAATAAAAAAATGCATAAATGAAATTTTATAAGTTAAATTTATCATTCTAATATGTTTTTTAATCTCTTATGATCATTTCATATTAAATGGAATATATCTTTAAAAGTAACATTCAGTGTTTTTTCTATTATTTATACTTATCCTTAAGGTGACATGATTATCGAAAAATTGTATATAATAAAGAAAACTATTTTAATAATTAAAAATTTATAATGATATAAACACATGTTCATTTTCTGATGTTATTTTAATTTATTTAAAAAAATTAATGATTTATGTGGGATTATAATGTTTCATAGAAATCTATTAAATTTTATTATTTTTATGCTTTTTGATGATGAATTTTAAAATATAAAATGATATTGATTGTGTTTAAATATTAAGAAAAAAATTTATCTATACAACTGATTATTTTTTATTCGAAAGGTCTTATTTATTTATTCAATTATGTGTTGGCGTATAAGGTATATCTTACATGATGAATTATATTGTTTTTTCATGGAAAATCTCGTATAGGATACCATGTTTTTAAAAAAAATATTATGTGATCTCATAAAATAAAATAAAAATGAATAGAACAAAAATAGAAAAATTATAAATTTAATTGGGGGTAAATAGTTGTTTAATAATGTATTTTATTTAATATTTTATGTTATGTTAATTTATATAAAATAGGTTTTCTTTATCGTAATATTTAATATGAATAAATGAAATATAACCCATCATTACTTAGAATATTTGGTAGACATTTTTTGTAATATTAAATATAATTATAATTGGGATGCTATAATATGATAATTTAGTTCAAATTGATTATTTTATTTAAATCATGCTATTTTTTTAATTTTTAATCATTTTAATTTTAATTAATAATGATATAATATTGAGTATTTTTTATGGGATGAATAAATATATTATGTCTCTTCCCTATTAGAATAAAGGGGTGATTAATGGTAATAGTTTGTTTGTTTTGATTTAGGTAAATTTTTCTTAATTTTTCCTAAGAAATTTTATATTCGGAAAAATATAGTTACTAAATATTTACCATAGGAATGATAATGAGGATAAAAATGATATATGAAAATTATAAGGTTTTCAAATGGGTTAATGTGTTAACCCAAGGGTGTTTGTTCAATAATATTTGTTTGGAATATTGTCTGGTCTTGTTGTAAAGATAAATGAATTTTATTTTTTCATTTGGGTACGAGAGGAGTTATTTTTAGATGATAATAGTAGAAATATGTGTGAATAATTGAGGAAATGGGTTTTTGAATCAAACATATAGTTTTTGGATAAAAAATTGAAGTGATAGTAAGTTATCACATGATGCTTATGATATCATGATGTTTTTATGAATTAAATCACAATAAATTAAGAATAATACTAAATTAAATTCATGATTAAAGTTTTTAATATAGTGTTTTAATTATTTTATATAATACTCTTTCTAAATTTTCTATACAGTAGAATATAATTAAATGTTTCTATGAGATTACAATTAATTTGGTTATGTTTGTGTGATATTTTAATTAATTGTGTTTTACTAATTTAGTATGAAATCAGTTAACAATTAAAATATAATTGAAATCATAAAATATAATATAAGGTAATTTTAATGTTGGTAAATGTGTGATATAATGACAGTTAAAGGGAGTTGTTAATAACTAACTATTCCTGAGAGAAGGGGTATTAAATGGTGAATTATGGAATTGAGTTATTATTGTTAACTTTTAATAATTATATACATGAAAATAATTCCATCTAAATGACTGGGAATATTATTATGATGGAATATATATTTAAATAATTCCATGGTTATGTGATGAAAAATGGGGTAATGTTTTACTATATAATTATATTTTTTTGATGTGTTGTATATTTATTTGGGTAAAAATTTTAGTTTACAATGGAGTTTTTCTAATTGAATGGTTTTTCATGGAATTACTTCACTGAGGTTAAATGTTTTATTTGGGGTAGTTATGTATCAACTAATGTTTTTATTTACAAATAAGGATTAGTGTGTGGTGGAAAATTTGATATTTAATAGTGTTATCATGGGATTCAAAAACAAATTATTTCCTTTGTAAGGATTAAGCATATATATGGTTTTATTGGTTTGTAGGAATATTCAATAGTCTCGTTGAATATTGAATATATTATCCTTTATAATTTAATAGTTCTATGTGGAACTATTATTCAATTTTTCTGAGAGGGGGAATTAGGAATCGCTATTTAATATTATATATTTATTCCTATGGTGGGGTACCTTATCTGTATACCATAGAGTTATATGTTTAATTTCTATGTTTTTTCTATGTGTGGGATGAATATTGAGTTCATAGTGATGGGGTAACTCATTATTGAGGCTAACAATGCTTATTGTGGATGAGAATGCCTATATTAGGTAATTCTCAATAACCATCATCATTTGGAAATGTTCATTATTTAATATTCTGTCAGTGATATGACTTCTGGCCATTGTAAAGTTTATTTATAGTTTGAGGTTATAAGAGGATATGGGGGATGGACTTAGAGGTGGCCATTCTAGGAGAAACCAACAAAGGATCCCCAAGAACATGGTTATAGTGTATTGGGTACCCACTAGTGATCCATGGGGAGAATTTCCATTATACCTACAATCTGGTAGTCAGTGAATCAAAATTTGGTACCTATTAGAGATCAAGTGGATTTTTAGTAAGGGATATTTTGTATTTTTTTAGTCATGGGATTTCTTATATTTGTGGGATTTATACAATTTAAGGATCATTTTAATTAATGTTTGTGGGATATATGAAAACTAATCCCCTATATTCATTCTTCAATATCAATCAATGATTATATCATCATTTGAAGTAAAATTAGAGATATTATAGGTTCATTGTGTTATTCTTATTTAGTGGTGCTTGAATCCTAATTGCTTTGGAAATAGTGATGATATTTGTGTCACTTTTGTTTCTAATATTATTTTATATTCAAATATTTGATCAAATTGAAGAAATATTGTGTCCATGGAGTTTCTTTTGGAATGTGACATAAGTGTGTTGGTTATATTCATTATGTTAAGAGATCTATTTCTATACACATGTCTTTTAGCATGTGTGTATATTTGAAATCTGAAATTTCTATTGATTATAATTAGGTTCTTTTGTTTTATGGGTTTGAGATCAGTAAAATTATAAATGAATTAATTCATTTAGATTTTTTTAATAGTTATCATATATCTAATGTGATGGTTTTTTGATATAAGTGAGGGTATACAATATTAAAATTTTGGATTTGTTATAGAAATACCAAATTGGTTTGTGGAAATTAAATGGCTACTAACACAAATATTCTTTATGGTTAAACATGGATGGAACATTTAAATTAAAGGTTTTATTGATTTAATTGTCTCCAAACACAATTTAATGAATTCACATTATAATATTATAGATATTGTTACATTTTCATGATATTTTCACACATCTAACTATGAATAATGTGATATGTCATAAATATAACAATCAGATTTAGTTGAGAAAATAGGACATTTAATTGAATTATGGAAGCATTGTTTTCTAATGAAGTTACCCCATGCTTTGGGGGTTTGAGTGTTTGATTCATATTATGGGTAACATTTTGAAAATGTTGTAGGTGGAAATTTAAATTTATTAATTATAAAAGTAATTTTATAAATATTATGTAATTTACTATAGACTCAAATGTGAGGTATTGAGAACCTGTTAATGGTTTTTAATATGAACTTTATTCATATAATGATAAGCATTGATGATAGAAATGTTATTATAAATTTTCATTAACAGAAAATGTTAAACAATGTTGTTATAATTGAAATGTGATTTTTCATTGGCTACGATTGATATTTTTTGTTTTTATTGACAATATATATGTGACGTTTATTACTATCCACGAGTTTTTATTTCTATTCCGTGATTTTTTTCAATTGAATGTATCAAATACTGGGCCATGTAATGATATCCCCTAATGTGGAATAGTTTTCCTTAGGGGAATAAATATATGATATTCCATGACATAGAATTAGTGTCTACAATGGTATTTATATATGATATTCTATTATATATATTTGTTGACCTTAATGGGTTTGATGTCAAAAACAACATGAATTATTTTTTTGTATTGTGTTTGTTGACAATAGGGTGTAATGTGACTTCCAGAAGAGTTTATAAGATGGGGGAGAGCATCAATGTTTTTTCAAAGATTTGTTATGGTTTTATCTATAGAGAATAATTCTTTCTACAACATCATATGTCACCCAATAAACGTATATTTTCAAAAAAACTAACTGAGGCATGCACTACTTTGAAAATAGTGAGATTAATGTAAGATAACATAAGATTGAAATAAAAAGACCAAAAAATTTGTCATTATAAGAGGAATATAGGTCATGTAATGGAATATCTAGTTACTCTATTACCTATAAAATTGTAGTAGATATAAATATTGGTTGGTTGCTTCATAGGGAGGGACACTCTGAGAAAGGAGGGCATGAGTTTTAGGCCTCAAGATGACTTGGTGGTCATTCCCTAGAGGGTGTTTTGATTAGAAAAAGGAAACTTCCATTATTATGCAATACTCATTGGTGTTTTACATTATATTATTTGTTTAAATAAAAGGAACTACCAATTAGATTCTAATATTTTACACTTTATCATTTGAAGGGGACAATATGTTCATTCCATGAAAGATATGGGCATGCTACAAATCTGATTGAATGTATTTTTGGGTTACTCCTAATCTGAAGGACATTCTATGGATGTAGATCCACACTATATAATTTCAATTTGAATTAGTGGGTTCTCTTAATATATTAGTGACCATGTCATGAAGAAGAAGGATCACATAGTCAGTATAATTAGGATCATTTAAATAGTTTAATCCTACTATAGATTGGTATAAAAAGCATAGGGTGGTGTCTTGACTAGATCATGATGAAAAATATATTAAATTATCTTGTCCATGATCTTGTAAGGAATTAAATATAATATATAGACTATATTTTGTGGATCTCTTATTGTATTTTATGTTATGGAATGGTGTTTATGCTCATTATGTGATGATGTCATGTTAATAAGCCTACAATATTGAATATCATATCATTTTGTAGAAACTTTAAAAGGGTTATGAAGGGGTCCAGAATCAACTCTAAAGAGGGTATTTAGATGAATTTTCCATGTTTATAAAGGTTGGTTTAATTATCTATCAATATTGAAACATAGTTATTATATTAATATTTTAGATATATCTTCTTCTATAATAAGAAAAAATGGAGGATCATCATATGTGCATACACTAAAATTATTGATTTAGATAATAATAGGAAAAATTATAAATGTAAGTAATTCCAATACTATTTGGAAACAATGAAAGGAGAGCATGATGTTTTTATCCCTATAGGTTCATGGACTTTATTGGTGGATGGATGTGGTTTATAATCAATACACAAATCCGGTGTAAAAATACACATTCTTCATGAAAATCAAGGGAAAATGTTCATGGAGGAGTGATCCATTAATGTTTTTTAGGGTAGTGTGTTTTTTATTTTTATGTGTTTTTATACATTGTGGTTGGAAATGCTAAATATGAATTATAAATGAAAATAACTATGCTTTCTGTTTTAGGTTATCAACACATTTACATTGAATTATTTTTTGATTATCCTAATTTGGGTAAACTATGTAAATCATAATATATCCCTCTTTTTCTACATTATTTCTTTATATATGCTACATGGTAGAGAATTTATCAAAATAAAATTTAAGTAAATTCATTTTAATTGGGTCATATGATAATGAACATCATGACCAAATTCACATACCTTCCTCTTAGGGTATTTACCATGTTTGGGACTAACATATTGTATTAGAGGAAAAGGTTATTTGTAGGGTTTACTCTATCTGAATTGATGGAACTGATCATCAACCACAAGGGTTTTTTGTTTTTTAAAAGTAAAAATATCCTTAATATATAATAGTATAAGAGAGTACTAATTAAAATCATCTGAAATTTATGTGTACCTAGTTATCATACATGGAATTTTTACTAGCATCATGGGAGGATATTTATCAGATAATAACAAAAGGTGGCTTGATTCCAAAACTAATAGAGTCAAATATTTTAGATTATAATTGTATAATTATATATACATGAAATTTATTTAATGTAAATAATAACATTCCATGTTGGAAAAAATCCTCAACATCAATGAAGGTGATTTAATGGTTAATAAAGACAAATTGAATATACACTGGTAGCTATTTGAGGATCAGAAGATGAATTCGAAATATTTTTCGACACATTATATGATTGATTAAATATCATTGGGGGGACAAGAACATAATTTGAAAATATATATATATATATAAATATCATGATGAGTATCCTAAGAATATTACCACCAGTTTCAATATCAAGTTCAATGTACTCAATGAAAAAGAAAAAAAGGAGGTGATGGTTCGTAGTCTTCTAATTACTCTATTTTTATAAATGATTAAGAACAATGAAAATGAGTCTTTAGTGAAGTAGAGGCCTCGCAAATTGGTTTTCATGGTGATGATGAAAAATTCATTATATGGTGATACTAATGGTTAGAAGGTTCGTGAGGTTATTTCATTCATTTCTTGAAACATAAAATAGGGAGAAAGAATATTCATTATTAATATTCAACTTACATTCTTTAAATATATAAGGATCTTTGTCACATAAAAAGTTCCAAAATAAATTTTGAAACAAAAATGAATTCATGGAACCCAAGAATAATTTCTTCAATTATGTCAAATGAAAGAGGACCACACAATTGATTTTCTTGAAAAATAAATATTATTATTTAGCAAGAATTTACCAGCTCAGTAGACAAATAAATGGAATAATTTTAGTACTAAATTGATCTAATTGATACATTTCTTCTCCATATCACAAAAAAACATAATTTTAGATATATAATATAACAATTCTACTGTCCAAGGAAGAGTTACACTCAAGGATTATTTAGAAGGAAATCTTAAAGAAATTGATATTTGGATTACTAGAATATAACTATGAGAAGGATCATGAGATTAAGATCAATATTGATGAAAATTATTGTATATTTGATGTCCTGAAAAAAAATTGAATGAACATGTCAAGAATATAAAGAACATAGAGGTTATGTTTTTTCATTAACTGGAATGCTTGCAGATCAAGAAAGACTTTTGAAAACCATTTTGACATTGGGGATTTCAACCATGCGGGTCATAATATAATATTATGATTTTCATCTAGGATAAATTGATAGTTTTAATATAATAAAAAATCAGTGATGGTTGATACAAATTCACAAGAACCATTATTTCATAGGAATACGGATTGGGGCAACACATAAGTGACCTAAATTTTTGAAGGAGAGAAGTGAAGACACATAATAATACAACTTCAATCATATGTTATATTTTTGGAAATGTGGGTCAAAAATAATATGTTTGTTCCATGGAAAAAAATTCAAAAACGGGTTCAACAGAAAAAAAAATAGTTATCAAATTTAAAAAAAATATTCTGTTTTTAATGGATAATATTTATTAGTGTAATGGATATGATTAGAAACCATCACATTCTTCATCGAGTGTGAAAATAAGTGTGTAATAGAGCCCCAGAAAAGAAGATTTTAATTTCATAAATATTATACAAGTGGGATTAAAATTCATAATAATTTTGTATCTGTGATATTTTATGATGATCTAAGGGAGATAGAGGTGTAAAAATATAAATCTCCATAAAAGTAAGTGAATAAGTATGTATGGATCATAATGAAATATTTCATAATGCTAACATCATGGAAATTTATTTTAATGTGATAGATCAGGTTAGACTATATATTTTGTATAACAGTTGTACTTCCCATATAATGGGAACCCTAAATCATTTTCATGGGAATCCAATACAATAAATAATTTTTTTATTTTCAAATGTTCAATGGTTAAGGATCCTTATCTTTTGGAAAACCAAAATTGTAGTAAAATATTTTAGGAAAATAAATTTGATGGAAGAAAAATGCCTCCATTAAAATATATAAAATATAAAAAACAATTCATGAGTAATTACCCAAACTCTATTAACCCTTAGTTATTGTCTTGTTTTTTAAATTTGTAAAAATAAAATTTATCACACCACCATGTATTTATTAAATTATAAATTATATAAAATTATATAAAAACAATATTTAAATATTATATTTGATAAATGAAACATACCATGAAAAAAATTATTACATCCATGAAAATAATTCAAATATACAATTGTAAAAACATAGGGAAAGAAAAATAAAATAAATCATGATCTAAGGTTCTCAGTAAGATTAACATAAATTAGAAGCTATGATGAGTGTATATGTTATAAAAAATATAGTATAGTTGATAATAAATACATATATCATTTGTTAAATAACTTTTACTTCAAAAAATATCATTCGAAAATATCAACATAATAATCACATGAATGATAATAAAAGAATTCCTAATTAAGTAAATTCATAATATTGTAGGTCCTCATCTAACCATCAATCCCTTTTTACAAGAAATCGTGAACCTAGACATAAAGGTTGTGTTCAATGTCATTTCATTGAATTGGATAATATAAACCAAATACCCATGTAATTTATCCATATGTTTCTTTATTGATACTTTTTGATGCATCAAGGGTATATTTATAACTCGTACCTACATTTCACATTCATATATAAAATTAATTCCTTGTATATTGGATCAATAGTATAAAATATAATCAAAATTCCTTATCAATCAGTAGATATCTATATTAAATGAGGAATACTAAACATCAATACCTCCCAAGTAAATGAATTAAATTTAATAATAATATATCTTCAACTGACATAGTATACAGATATGGCATATTGTTTGGGAAATATTTAAATTAAATGAATGTCAATCTTACAAAACAATACAGATGTGAAAGACAAAAACAGTCTCTATTGATTAATCGATAGAGATATAGAACAAAATCACAAGAAATTGAATAGGTTTAAAATAATGTAAACTATATAAGTGATTAAAGGTTTATTAAAGACCATAGATTCATCAAATATGAATTTTTTAAATCAATGAATTTATTTTGATAATTAAACGGGAAAAGGGAAACAAAGAAATGAAAAAATGAACTTTCCTTAAATATTTTGTAACATTGTTGTAAAAATAATCTTATAAATCATTTCCAAAAAATAAACCTTTTATGGAATAATGCATTTTTTATAAAAAAATATCAAATTATTAAATAATTGAAAATTCAATTTCACAAAAAAAATATGGATACTTGTAGAGTAATCTTGATAACAAATATTTTCTATGACAGAAGTAAAACTCATACATACAATATACATTAAAAATTCCTATCATAGTTTTGTAATGAAAGTAAAAAACCTATGTGGATTACATTAAAAAGTTTCCTTCATAAATCCCTGTAAATGAAATTAAATATGGTCTAAAATTAATTTTCCTAGTAATTTTAGAATATAATATAACATTATTTAAATATTTTATATAATCTTGGTATATAATAAAAATATTTCTAACCAAAAATAATAAATAAGGATTGTTTTTCATAAAATACTTTCAGGATATTAGTACCAAAGAGACAAAAATATGGAATAAAAATTTAGAACATTATAATAATAAAATGATAATAAATATTTTGGTTTTAATATGATAAAGGACATATAGTTCATCCAATTTATGTTTGAACATGAAAGATTCAAATAAGATAGAGCTTGTAAAACAAAACATTACAAAATTAATAATATTTTATTCCAAACACCACAAAATATAAAGTTTGAATTTAAAAATAAATATACCCTTAATATTGAGTAATTTATGATTTAAAATTATTATTATAAAAATCATAGAAAATATATTAGGTTCATAATATAAAATATACAATAATATAGTGGAATTGAGAAGAAAAACACTTACCCAATATTTCTACATGGTTAAAAATATTATATCCCCATTAATAAAAATTTAAAATTTATTAAACAATTTTATGAGAAATATTTTCATATATATTAAATTTTTAAGGATCTTTTATAATAATTTTACAATCACTCTTAGTAAAATACTTTCTTATATTGAGTATCAAATTTTTTCATCCAATTTATCAAATACTACATCAGTATGTTGAACATGGTCAATAAAGTTATTATTAGGCACCAACCATAAAACATTATATAATCATGAGATAAGTCAATAATTTGACATTAATTCAAATCTATGAACATTTCTATTTTAGTGTCTTATATAATTTGGCCATTATTAATACATATAATTCCATAATCAAACAAGAGTATAGTATCAAAACAGTTTCCATTTTCTCACCAAAGGAAACATTTTTACAAATAAAACATGATTTCTTTGTGTGATAAAAATCATTTGACTTCTTCCATTCTCTTACTCATTCTTATACCCTCTTAAAACATTTTAAAGACTTCCCAAGAGTGTAAAAAATTTGTAAGGGATAACATACAAAAAGAAAATGGTAGTCCATGAATATTTATAAACCCATGAATTCAAAAGAATCATCAAAAAATCATATCAATCATAATTCATAAAGGTAACATGCGGCATCCATATCCTACTTACATTGTAGCAATCACAACTACATTGGGAGTATCCCTCATGGTTTCAGTTGGAATACACATCCCAATATATTCCCTAAATATCTTAGGATGAACCTCATTATTTAACGTTGTCTCATTACCCAATGCATTGGAGGGATATCATGGGCTCAACATCCTAGGGATTATCGTAGAACCACCCATATACATAAGAAATTCCTAAGAACCGTAATACATAAACGACGCATAAAGGAAAATAACATTTCTATATTATAATCATATGTATCATTTCGAGATATTGATAGAATCAACCCATTATAAAAACCATTTTCAATAATAAATAGAAAAAAAAATGAATATGGTTTGAAATTTTATTTTTTACAATATTACCGCTTGTGGAGTAATAAAAATATCAAATAATGGTCATAGTAGCGGAAAGGTTATTGTTTCCACATATGTTAAAAAAACATTACATTTTTTAATTATTAAAATCATTCCTAAAAAATCATTTTATTATACCATTGAACTAAATTAAATGTCAAAATGGTTTGATTATACACAGTAAAAAATAAGGTTGTGTATAACATCAAAATATTCCACAATGAAAGGAAATTTAGATGAAGTGCTTTACCTCTAATCTGAATTTTCCTGATCATTATTTATATTCGTGAATAATAAACATAGGTTAATTTATACTTGATTAAAAAAAATTCATGTTAATTATTCATTTTATATTACTTATTATCATGTTATATCTATTATTTAATTATTTGAGTTCATATTGGATGTTTTGTTGATGTGGGGTATGTGAGTCAAAAATGAACTCGTTATGACTAAAAATTGTATATGTGGTCAAAAGTACATTATCCATAGAATAAAATCCATGATTGAAATATCATATATATATATAGTATATATGTATTTATAATAATCTATAATATTTGGAGATATGAAATTAAATGCATCGTTCATGAAGATGGTAGGCCTTACGTTTGGATGAATGGTACTTTTATTTCTTTTTCATATTAATGGAATGGAAACTAAATGATAAATAGTTATATTATAATTTCAATATCCTATATATGTTATATTTGTTATATATGTTCCTAAACTCTATCCTTTATATGTTCCATAACTGTATACTTTATATGTTCCAAGTATGGATTGAACGAGTCAAATCACTTTGATGGGGTGGTAGTCCACACTTCCTCAAATGAAATTATCGTATTTACACATCATAGAAAGAATAAAGGTATGTTATAATATAAATTACAGAAGCATTGGTACAATAAAAATAGAATATATATCATATATAAATAGATTTTCATCATAATGGCCACCAGGAGAGGGGGTAGAATAATGTTGAACGACCATTAATTCGTGGGGTAGTAGTTCATCATACAGAAAAACAATATGAACTATATCTATTAAATGTAGGTGTGTGTAAGTGTTGTTATAACACTTACAATAAAAATCCTAGTATTTTTATTATAATGTTTTTTTATTAAATAAAATAATAAAAAGAGGTTAGGGGATTGGAGAAGAAAAAAATAAATGAAAGGAGCTTGAGAGGAGACGTAACCTCTAAATCAGGTAACTCTTTTTTATTTGAACAAAAAGGATTTCAGGGATTTCCTTCATCCCAAGGTAAGGATTATTGGAGAAAGGGAGGGATTTTGAGATCTTATTTTATTAGAATATGGCCCAGCTAAGGGGATCAATATGTGTGATTATGTGGGTAGAGTTGGTGGCCTTTTATAAGAGGAAGGAGGGGCACTTTAGGAATGTCTTAAAATATTATTTTATTATAAATTGATATTATAATTATAATAGTTCGAAAGAGATATACATCAAGGATAAGATGTGTGTGGATTGAAATCCACTCCAGAAATATGTTTTAGACTAGTTTAGTTCACAAATATAACCTTACCTTTTGGTTTTTACCCTTAGTTAAATAAATTAACTCTTACCATATCTTCTCGTATTGTTACACTATATATTTTATATTTTTTTTAAAAGGTTGGTGTCGAAGGCTTATTTATTATCAAAGAAAATTAAATACCTCTTATAACTGGGTATAGGGATACCCATTACATGGCCCGAAGGCCCATTAAGAATTTAACCCATTATATGGATCGTAAGCCCAAATTTATGGCCCAAGGCCCATTCTGTGAATAATACTACTACATTACCTACCTGCTATAGTGCCACCCAGTACCCGCCACTACTACAGTACCCTGCCGCTGCTACAGTGGCCTTTCACCACTATAGTGCCTGCGGTTTCTCAAATGTCACTATTGCTATAGTGCGCTATAGTCTACTACAGTCCCTACACCCCATGGGTTTTGAACCCCCATTTTTCATGTAGGATTACATGGTGCTTACCGCTAAGCCAAACCCCAAATACACTATATGATTTATATAGTTACTATAAAATACCAAGAAGATCTCAAGTTTATTATTAATTGAATTTATAACATTATCTAGTACATTTGGCTGAATCTTACAGTTTTATGACTATTGTATAATTTAAGAAAATAGTATTTGTTTTAAAAATTCATTTATGTCAATTTTGACATTATTTAGAAATTGATTTTTGTTAAAGTCATAAAAACTTGATTCATTTGAAAAAACTACATTAACTCAAAAAACATGTCATAATCATCCAAAAAATTCATTCACGGCTTCAAAATTTTCAAATAACATTTATTTTAATATTTATAGTGTCATTTATTTGAATCTTTCATTAATAAGGTAAGTGATGATTCATCATTATGTCATAAATAAATTTATTTATTTAATGTATAAAAATAATCAATAAAATACCATGATGTTGGAAATATTTTCAAATATCTAATGACTACTTATAGTCAAATAGATCAATTATATTACCATATATTTAAATTAATTTAGTAAAAAGATACATTTTTATGTTATATTTCACTTAAAATTAAATTAATTTTTATAACATGTCTTTATCCCAACCAAGTGGCTCCCAAATGCGAAAAGTTCAGCCTAAAGATTTTTTTTGGCCACCATTGACTCATAAAATAATATTAGGACACATTTTATGGTAGTTTTATATTATTATAATATTATTTTTACCCTTAATTACTTAATTTACCCATTAACCAAGGTAAATACAAATAATTACTAAAGTTACAATTTATAATGTCCAAAAATATAAGGTATCTATTTAAAAAATGTAGAACTTATGATTCAAAATATGGAATCCATTTTTCTAAATTCAAAACATAGAAGTTTCATTAATTAGTTTAAAATTAATTACTATTTTCAAAACTAGAAAGTGGGTTTTAAGAAGTAAAAATCTATCAAAATATTGATAGGTGTTTATGTCCAATTTAAATGTGAAATTTCTTCAAATGACCAACATTGATTTAATGAAAAACAATTAATCCAATTATACTATAAAACTAATTAAAATGATAACATAACAATATAAATAAATTAGATGAAAAGTTAGTTTTTGAATTAAAATGCTGTATTTTTCACTATTCATTAAAATATTAATTTCATCAAAAAATACCAAAATTTAAACCAAGGTAAATTTTGATATCCAACATCTAAAGAAGAAGTTTATATTTTAAAATAGAACATATAAATGTCACAAAAACAATTTTTAAATTGGTTCGCCATCAAAATATGGTAAATTAACCATTTAAAAATATTAGAGTATTTTATGTTTAAAATTGCATTCATTCTCATTTTAAGGCTCTAAAATTTACCATATAAATTTAAAAATATTTAAAAAACATGTGTAATCATATTTTAGTTAGTTCTATTCATTCCCACCAATACAAAAGTTAGGCGTTAACTATTATTTAGAATAATAATAATATCATTATATTATTTTTCGGAATCACTCAAAGTTGTGCAATGTAAGATTTTAGATAAACTCATTGTTTTGTGTCAAGTATTATATCAGACAAAGCATCCCCTTAACATAAAATTAATATCAAATTTATAAATATTAATGAAATGTTATTATTCTTTAAATACATGGGATGTTACATCCTTCCCCCCTTTTGGATGTTGTGGCCCCGTAATTTTATGTACTTATCAAATAAGTGGGGGTATTTCTACAATGAATCATTTATAGATTTTCCTTTTTTCCTCATCCTCCATATTATTTTTAAAAAAAAATATTTACCCAATGAATCACCTTATTCCAATACACATTCTATCTATAGTCACAAATATCTACCCTTTGTTTCTCATAAAAAATATCCACTTCCAACTTAGCTACCTTTGTACTCAATACATGATATATATCTAAAAAATACATTATCTACATTGAAATATGAAAAACATTGTGTTCATAGGAAAAATATGGAGGTAAATCCACTCTGTAGGAAACTGATCTATCTTTCTCTTAGATTTCATAGGGTCTAATGAACCATGGAATCAATTTTCCCTTCTTAACAAAATGCATCTCACATTTCCATGGAGAAACCTTGAGAATGACATGATTCCATAACTATAATGAAGGATCCTTCCTCTAATTATCCTCTTAATGTTTCTTCTGGCTCTCAGACGTCCCCATGTGATTTTGGGTCAACTGAATGTTTTCTACCATCTCTTCTACCAATTCTAGTCCCCTCAACTTCCATTCACCTACATAATCCCAAAAATATAGAATTCAACACCTCCCTCTATATAATACCTCAAAAGGTTCCATTTGTATACTAAAATGAAAACAATTATAATAAAAAAACTCGACCAATGAAACATGATGATCCCAACATCCTTGGTAATTCATTGAACAATCACGTATCATATCTTAGAATGTCTTAATTTTTCATTCTAACAACCCATATGATTGAGGATGAAAAGTTGTACTGAAATTTAATTTAGTTCCTAATGAATTTTGAAGGAATTTACAAAAGTTAGAAGTGAACCTAGAAACATGATCAGATACAATGGAGAGGGGAATGCCATGAATCCTAATTATCTCTTTATGATAAAACTGAGAATGTCGATCTATAGACAATTTATCGTGAATTGGAATAAAATGGAAAGATTTATTCAATCGATCAACAATAAACCAAATGGTATTTTTACCTATAGAAGCCTTTGGTAATCCCACTACGAAATCAATAGATATATTTTCCCATTTCCACTCTAGTACCGAAAAAGTGGAAGGATCCATTTTGGAAACTGCTTGTTTTCTTTAACCTATTGACAATTCAAACACATCACAGTAAAATCATCTATATATTTTTTCATTCTATCCCACCAGTAATTCCCACGAAGATCTCTATACATCATAGTACTGTAAGCATGTACTAAAAACAGAGAACTATGAGCTTCCAATAAAAACTCTTCCTTAAACTATAAATCACAAGGCACTTTTAATCTCTTCCTAATCGTCAAAACGCAATCTTCATCAATGTTAATTTTAGGTAACTTACCCTTCTAAACCAACTCTACCTTTTTCTGCAACTCGCTATATTCCTTCTATGATGGATTATTTGTGTATGATAGAAGTGATTTCGATGAAACTAAAAACAAAACAAAGTAATTTCTAGCACCAAAAACATCCATGCAAAAGTTAATTAAATTATTAATAAATGTGTAATGTTCCAAACGTATCATGGATAATATTGCATTACTTTTCTAGCTCAAAGCATTAGCCACATTGTTATCTTTTCCAAGATGGTAATGAATTGTGAAATAATAGTCCTTGATTAGTTCTAACCATATTATTGGTCTCATGTTCAATTAATTCAATGTAAATATACACATAAAACTTTTATGGTTAGTATATAGTTCAAATATTACGCCATACATATGATGCCTCCATGTTTATAAAGAAAAAACAACACTGTCTAATTCCAAATCATGTGTAATGTGATTTAACTCATGAGTTTTCAGTTGATGTAAAGCATGACCAGTTACATGACCATTCTACACTAAGAAAAAACAAATTATTTTAATGGAGAATCATTGTAGATAACGAATTCACCATTTCTGGAAGGTTGTTACAAAACTAGATCATTCACCAATCTTCTATTCAATTCTTGAAAACATTCATCGAATTATTTTTTCTAGACAAATTTAACTCCTTTTTGAGTTAGCTTAGTCAATGGGCTAGAAAACCCTAAAAACATTTCAAAAAACTATCAGTAATAACGTTCTAAACCAAGAAAATCATGAATATAGATTATATTTTTGGGCCTTAAACATTCTAAAACAACTTTTGTTTCTAGATCAACAGCTATTACAACTTTAGAAATATTGTGACTAAGGAATCAAATTTTTTAAACTAGAACTCTCACTTGCTAAATTTTCCATACAATTTTTTTTCTTTTATGGTTTGCAAGATAACCCTTAAATAACTATCATGATCCTCTTTAATTTTATAATATAACAAAATATAATCAGCAAAAACAACCACAATATTATCCAAGAACTCATGGAATGTTCTATTTATAATATCCATGAATACATGAGGTGCATTAGTTAACCCAAATGACATATCTAAAATTCATAATGTCCATATCATGTATGAAATGAGGTCTTTGGAATGTTTTCTTCCATTACTTTTAACTGATGGTACTTCGACCACATCCTTCGAAATATACTGAGCTCCCTATAGCTAAAAAAATCATATATATGAGGAAAATGATAATTCTTATTTAAAATAATATTATTCAAGGCTCTATAATCAATGAAAAGTATCAGTGAACTATCTTTTTTCAAAAAAACAAGACATTAGTACCACATGGTGATATGGTAGTTCAAATGAAACCTTTTTATAATAACTCTTGAAATTTATTCTGTAACTATAAAAGTATAATTTGATAAATATGATAAAAGGGTTTTGAAATTTTCTTAGTATCATGAACATGGATAGTACTCAATTAAACTTCTCAGTTTGGTATAATACCAAGAAAATCATCAAGACAAACATTAAGATAATAATTTACCACTGTACATCATTATTATGAATTTTTCCATTATTTTAAATAGTATGTTCAAGGTAACATTAATTTCCATCATTTACTAGCATCTCAGCTTCCTAATATATTATCAATGGTAATGGTTCTTTCTTCCACACAAAATGAATGTCTTTCTATAAAGAAACTTCATTAGATCTATAGTCAATCTTGTCAAGGTAAATAAAAATAAAATCAATACATCGAATAACATCAATCTATACTAGAGTAAAAACAATAAATTTTTTAGGTAGATTATTTCTAAAGACATGGAGAAGAAGATTATTATATTTTATTTTTCTCAACATTTCACCCAAGAGTTTTTACTATAAGTTCAAGATCATTTCGTGATATGGAATTTCCAATTTACCATTAAATTTATCAAAAATTAAAGAATGTGTAGACCAAGAATCAAACAAAACATTGGAATAATATGAATAAACAAACAATGTACATGATACCACTTCATTTAATGGCCCAACATCTACTAAAGTGGTTGAAAAGGATTTCACCACACCTTTCTTCTTATAGTCTGGCTAATTCCCATCATTCAAATTCTTCACCGGACACTCATTCACATAATTACCCAACTCATTACATTTAAAACAATTAACTAATTGTATATCATATTTTGTTTTACAGTTATCTTTTTATGTGTAGTTATGAGCCTTATGCCTCATTTTTCCACATTAGAAGCATTTACCATAATTCAAAATTCATTCCTTAGTGTGTTTTTTACAAAAAAATCATAAATTGTAACCTAATTTTTCTTACCATCAACCTTTTTTCAATAATATTTCCCTTTGGTCTACCCTATTGACCTCTTATTCTGGTTGTTTTGAAAGAACAAATGATCATCGAAAAACTCAATTTCCACCTTCTCCTCACATCAAACATATTTGTAATAACTTTTGAACATTGGAGGATCTAATGAACATTTATAATTTAGATGTAATCTTGAGTAAAATTGATTGATTTTCCTATCAAGACCCCATATGAAATATGGATCATGCCTTGATAATGGATTTAATTCTTCGTCATAAGTAGCCATTGAGTAATCCTCTTTCCTCAACTCCAAGAATTTTCTTTCCATCCAAAGTAGAACCACCTTAGGAAAATATTTTCCATGAAATATACCTTTGAATTCATCCTAATCAAGATCATCAATATCCTCACTATCCATAATATTCTTAATTATTGACCACAATTGAATGGATTAACCTTCAAAATGATAAACATCAAGACTAACCTTTTTATTTTCTAAACCCCACATGACATAGAATATCATTTCTAGGGATTTAACCCACTCTTCAACTAGCACATGGTTAGATGATCCTCTAAATGATGGAGGGAATTACCTTACAAAATGATCCACTACTGACATGTTCCTATGTGGTTGATATGGATGATCTCGTGTGTGGATAGTACATCAATTTTTATCCCAATTTAACTGTTCCATCACTAAAACAAACTGTTCAGTTTCAATTCTGACCGTCTCAGGTTGCTGATTTGGAAGGTTGTTTTCCTTTGAATGTCATCCCAACATAGCTTCCCAATTAATTCTATGGAGAACTATTCTGAACGGACTTATCCTAGAAAAAGAAACATGGTAATCCTCAAATGATATATATTAACAATTTTACCATAAAGTAAAAATAATTTTTGGATATTTTATTAATAATAAACTAACCCTTAAAGATATCAAAACCAACCTGTCATACCAACTATAAGGATCCATCCTAGAAACATAATATAATCTTCAGAAAATTCAATAATTTATATTTTGATTCACATTGAGGATCTTTTAAGTTTTAGAGTTTTATAACATTAGGCCATTATTAATACATATCATCCCATAATCGTACAAGAGGATACTATCAAAATAAAATCAATTTTTTCACCAAAGTAAACCATTAAAAAATTATTTCTTTTCAAGTTAATAATCATCTTGAGTTCTCCCTTTCACTTATGCATTCTTATACCCTGTGAAAACATTTCAAAAACATCGGATCAGCATAAAAACTCATAAAGGGATAAAATAGTAAAATAAAATAGTAGTCTATGAATATTGATAAACCCGTGAATTCATAAGAATCATGAAAACATAATAGACATCAAAAAACATAAAGGTAACTTGTGGCATACATATCATACTTACATTGTATCTTTCATAACTACATATGAAGTTACCTTAATTGTTACATTTGGAATACCCATCATAGTATATTACCTAAATCACTTAGTAGAAGCCTCTTGGTATAACTCTATCTTGTTTCTCAATGCATTAGAGAGCTATCATGAGCTAACCCGCCCTTGGTTTATTGTAGAACTACACATATACATAAGATATTCTCAAGAACTATAACACATACAAAGTGCATAAAAAATAACATTTCCACATTTCAATCATAATATATCATTTCAATATATTAATAAAATAAATCCATACTCAAAACCATTTTCAATTCCAACATACTAAAAACAGATTATGGTATTTACATTTATTATTAAAAACATTATGTCTTGTATAGCAAGCCAAAAATAATAATTTTCATGGTGGTTGAAAGGTTTTTGTCATTGTGTACATTAAAAAACATTCATTTTGACATTTATTAAAATGATTCATAGAAAAAAAATTGTAAAATGTTAAAATGGGTTTATTATACACCGTATAAAGGAATCTTCTATACAACATAAAAATATTCCTCAATGAAAAGAGATTGAGATGAAGTCCCTTACCTTGAATCTGACTTGTCTAATTCATTATTTATATTCTTGAATAATAATGATAGGTTAATATATACTTGATTCAGAATCTTGTTTATGTTTATTATTCATTATAAATTAGTTATTACCATGTTATATCAATTAGTTAATTAATTGAGTTTATATTGGACATTTTGTCAATGTTTGGTATGTGAGTCAAAATGAACTTGTTATGATTAAAAATTTTCCATGTCGTCAAAATTAAATTATCTCTAGAATAGAATTCATGATTTAAATATCATATTTAACTAGTATATATGTATTTATAATAATCCATAATAATTTGAGATAATAAATAAAATGCACCGTTCATGGAGACGGTAGGCCATTAGTACACATGAATGATACTTTTATTTCAATTTAATATTAAAGGAAAGAAAACTAAATGATATGTAAGTATATTTCAATTATATTATAATATCTATGTTATATATCAAAAATAAATTCATTAACTCCATCCTTTATATTTTACATTTATGGAATGAATGATTCATATCACTTTTAGGGGCACTAGTCTACACTTCCTTAAATGAAATTATCGTATTTACACACTATGGAAAGCATGAAAGAATGTTATAATAAAAATTAAATATGTATGGACATAATATAAATATAATAAATATTATTCCATCATAATGGCCCCAATGAGTGGTGGTAGAATAAAATTGAACAATCATCATTTCATGAGGAAATAGTTCTTTATACAGAGAAACAATATGTTCTATATTCATTATATGGAGTTCTGTGTAACTGTCGATCGAAAGAGTAGCATAACAACATTATAGTATGTTGAGTATATTGGTGGGGTTATAAAAAATTTAATAAATAGAGGGTTGGGTTAGATATATAAAAAATAAATGAAAGGAGCTTGAGAGGATACATTACTCCTAAATCAGGTAACTCTTTTAGATTTGAGCCAAAAGGATTTTTTAAATTGCTTTATACCCAAGAAAAATATTCTAGGATAATGGAAGGGTTGTTCGGATATTATCTCAGAAAGTTTATGATGAGAAAATGGGCATGAGAGGTGTCTTTAAGTGGGTAGAGGTGGTGGTCATTTATAAGAGGGAGGAGGTCACTTTAAGAAATCCTTCAAATATTATTTTACTATAAATTGATTTTAGAATTATAATAGCTTCCATGTGTTATATTTCAAGGGTAAAATGATTATGGGTCAAAATACTCTCATCCAATTATTTTTATACAATTTTAGGTCTCCAATTTAACCTTATCATTTTTTTCTAACCCATAGTTAAATAAATCAACTCTTACCATGTATTCTAGTAGATTTACAGTATACGGTGAATATAGTTACTATAAAATGTCCTGAAAACCTAAAGTGGGTCATTAATAGAATTTATAAAATTATATATGTCATTTTTCCGAATATTAGTTTTTTATTACTATTATATCATTTAATAAAATATTATTTGTTTTAAAAACTCAATTATGTCAATTTTGACACTATTTAGTAATTGATTTTTCTAATAGTCATTTAAATGTGATTCATTCAAAAAAAACACCATTAAATCAAATATAAAATGTCATAATAGTCCAAAAAATTCCTAGATGGCATCAAAATTATCAAATTACATTTATTTAAATATTTATAATATCAATTTTTTTAATCATTCATTAATAAGGTAATCACTACATCATCATTATGTCATAAATAAATAAATTTATTTATTTTCAAAACAAATATAAATAAAATTCTATGATGTTGAATATATTTTTATTTTTTAATGAATATTTATAGTCAAAGAGATATGTTATATAACCTGATACTAAAATTGTTCTAGTAAAGTGTTACATGTTTATTTAATATTTCACGTTACATTAAATTATTTATTATATCATGTCATTATCACACCCAAGTGGTTCCAAAATGCAAAACATTTTACCTAGATATTGTTTTGGTTTCCCATGAATCATAAAATAACATAATTCTGTGTGTTAGGGTACTGTTATATTATTATAATATTATTTTTACCATTTTTTACCTAATTTACCCTTTAACCATGGTAAATAAAATCAATTACTGAAATTACTATTCATATTGTCCAAAAATAAAAGGTACCTATTTACACAATTTGAAACTTATTATTCCAAATATGGAATATGTTTTCCCAAATTCAAAACAAATAATTTTCATTAATTAATTAAAAATTAATTCCCGTTGTCAAAACCATAAAGCGGGTTTTTATGAAGTAAAAACTATCAAAAGATTAACATGTGTTTATGTCCAATTTAAATTTGAAATTAATTATAATTACCAAAATTGTGTTAAATGATAAAAATTTAATATAATTAAAAATTAAAACTAATTATAAGGATAAGATAAATATATAAATAAATTATACTAAACAGTTGTTTTGAATTTAAATGCATTATTTCTCACTATTCATTAAAATATGAATTTCATCAGAAAAAATACCAAAAATTAAACTAATGTAAATTTTGAGGTCCCACTTCCGAATAGGAAGTAAATTTTTTCAAATTGAATATATAAATGTGACAAAACTATTTTTAAAATATTTTATCTATTAAAATGTGGTAGAATGACCATTTAAAAATATTGGAGTGTTTTTATGCATAAAATTTGATTCATTCTCATATTAATCCTCTAAAATTTAATTAGAAAATTTTTTAAAAATTTATAAACATGTTAAATCATATTTTAGTTATTTATGTTCCTTCTTGAAAATACAACAGCTAGGCATTAAAAAACTTAAAAATAATAAAATTATTATTGTATTATTTTTTAGTATAACTCAAAATTGTGTGCAACTTAAGATTTTAAATGACCCTATATTTTCATTTCAAGTACTCAATTGGAAAAATATTCCCCTTAATGATAAATTAATATATATTTCGTAAATATTAATGAAAAATTATTATTCTACAAATACCTAGGATGTTCCTGTTATGAAATTATAATTCATATCCATAATGTTAATAATGTCAAAAATATTAATTTTTTTTTCATTTTATATAATTTATAACCCATTGTGAATTTCAATAATATAAAAATATAATACATCATTCTTTGGAATGATAGTCCACACTTACATATGATGGCATTTACATTTTTCCCAATGAAAATATTGGGAATAAATAATACAATTATTAATTTTTACGGAATCATATTTATATCATAAATATTATATATATTAATTAAATCTATCCTTATGACCCTCCATGTATTTCATATATGAAATATGAATCGAATCACTTTGTGAAGGTGGTAGTACAAACATACGTAGGAGCATTGTGATCATTTTACAACAGATATAATGGTAGAAAGGAAAACGATATATGATATTGATATAATAATAATTATTTTATAAATATCAATTATATTCGTTAATTTTTTATTTATAACAAGATATGGGAGGATGTGATTAATAATGACTTATTATACTATAGGTATTTGGTAGATAGTATTTACGCATGAATAATGTTTTCATTTCCCAGAGGATAAAACAGAAGTATAAAATGTTTGAGAAATTAACCTGAAATCCTATAAATATAGAAAATATACTAATTTAATTAATATATGATGATTATTTAATACTTTAATAAGGTTTATGAAAAGTTTAACTTGGTAAATATCTGAATGAATATATAACAATCCTCTAGTAATAACCTCTAGCTTACACCTTAATCATTTTTGATGTAATCCTTTAGTGAGACCAAATCATATACATCAAGAAAAATAATTTTTGTAAGTTATTTTTTCTAGGATTTTTTAAGATAATTTTCTCAATATATATTAAGAATAGAGGAGAGTATGTTAGCATTTATAAGTGATGTGGGTGGAAAAAATATTAATACTTGAGACCCAAACATATAATATATTCCTTACTCAAGGAAAGTGGAAAAAAATTATCATTATTTAGAATATAAAGAACGCATGTTTTAAATTCAACCAACCAAAAAATTTTAAATAACCTTTTGTTTTATATTTTTCATTAACTATTTATTTTAACTCTTTTAACTCATTTTTCCAAAAACCAAGGGGATATGAATAGTCCATTGTGACTATTTATTGTGGATAAAATTTATGTTTACCATTAAAATATGATTAATTACTAAAGTTTCAAATATGGAATCAATTTTTCATTATTCAGTTCCTAGGTGTGGTGGAAATGAATTCTAATATCTTCACACAAACTTCATAAAAACCATTTTTTGGGAAAATTTATTTTTATGCATAAAAATGTTATTTTCATTACATTGTGAATAGTAAAACCCATTTTATAATCATTAATTTACATAATTGAAATATTATCAAAAAATTATTTAAAATCATTCATCAATTTTGATTGAATTAATTTATTAATATAAAACTGCATTATGCACCTAAAAATTATTTTTTGAAAAAAAAATATTTTTACCATATAATGGTTTTATATTCATTTATAACCAATTATTAATCACTGTATAAATAATTATCAATAATATAGAAAATAATTATATATAATAGGAATTTAACTAAGTGATGACATGCTTATAAAAATTCATTTTTAGTGGTAATTCTCAAAAATCCATCTTATTCAAATTCACACATATATAATCTAAAATGATATTCATTTTTTTGTTAAATTGAAAAGTAATTTCTATGAAATATTAAAATTTTCATTATAGTTTAGTTTACTTCTAATAAAATAGTTACTTATGATAATTGAATCCTAGTTCTTAAATTCTTCTCCCGTCAAAAAATTCATCCCCACTACTTCTAAAATGTCACCTCATAAAATTATAGTGATAACTATTCATAATAAATTTTTAATGTTCACACATTTTCTCATATATTTTATTATTTTTACAAAGTAACATTACCAGTCAATTGATCCAATGTTATAATATATGATCCCTAGTACCAATACTCTGCGTATTAACTTTATAAGAAGTTATATCATGCGGCTATTATATTTCGTCAAAGGACAGTACATGCACCAAAATAGATATATGCTTACTTAATAAATAAATATTAAAAAATCATGCACTTTAATAGAGATTTTTGGATCTTCTATACGGTAATACATGGTGGTAATTTTTTCTAAAATCAAAAAATTATTAATTTTCCTTATAGTAAAAATTACTCTAGTAACCCATAAACCTTGTCATAATTATTACAATGGAATATGATATAAGATATCTCACCATGCATGATCAATCAGTTTAGCAGTATATATTAACCATATACAAACATGATTACCAGAATACATTTTGAAAATAAAATACCTTGCATAAGAAACATTCTCAAATCATTGACATTTTTCATTATAAACTTATTTATACAAAGGGAAAGGAAAATAAATAAATGGATAATTCAAATGATTAGTAACAGTTATGTAAAGTAGAATCTATATTGAGTAAATAATGAATAAGACATATCTAAAGGTAAATGGGTTAAAAACATGCCTTTTAACTAATTACTTGATCATAAAATGAATCCATGGATAATATCAATCCAATAATATCATGGATAAGAATAACTAGATTATTAATGAATGATATTATTAATCCTATCATGATCTCAGAGATCATGATAAATTTATCTTCACAGAATTATTCCAATAAATTTTAATTTATCTGTAGGTATAACCAAATCCGAATTTAATAATTTTAGATAACTGATATTTTTCATGAGGCATGTCGATGAATCAAGGGGTTATAAAATTACCGACCATGTGTGTAACTTCATAACCAATTTACTACCAATAAATTAGATAATATATTTATTTGAAAAAAAATATTCCTTATAAAAAATATCTCAATTAAGTAATGACTTAAGAATATTATAATTCCCTCAATCAATCAAACAATATTTGTAGTAAAACAACATATATAGAAATAATACATGGTTTTCAAAATAATCATATCCATGATACAAATATTATGGATTTTTAATATATATATTTATTCCAATGATAAATAATCACAAGAAATGGATTATTTCAATATAGTTTTAATGACCTCAATATTATTAAGAATAAAATATGATTATCAATTCATCAAAAATATATTTTTTATAATAAAATCAGGTACATTGGAGAAAAAAGAATATCTAAATCATTAAAGTACACTTTAATTAATGATTTTTCTTTGTAAAACTATTGAAAATTTTTACAAGATTATAAATATCATAAAATGGTTATGTTAGTATGAAAATATCTTAATGTTATATATGTTCAAAAAAGAAACATTGTTTTTTATGTTTAATAAATATATTCAAAAAATGAAAATTTTATAAAAAAAATAGAATGATTTTTTTAAACCTTCTAAAAGGTTTAAGATAAAAATTATTTCCTTAATAAATCCTTTCAGTGAATAATTATTTCTTTTTTAAAATAAATTTTTTAAATATGAAAATGGAATAAATTATATCGGATCAAATTAGAAATAATATTAGCTTTTATTTTAAACATTTTTTATAGATTTAAGGGTCTAAGAGAAGAAAAGTTGGGATAAAATAAGGAAAACCTTAAATATTTAGAGGATAATAAAATAGATGGATCTTATAAATGATATATTATAATATTCTTTTAATGAAAATAAGGGAAATCCAAGAAAATGACAATGTAATATAAGTTTTATCCTCTTTTTAAACTTTTAAAAAGTAACCCCTTGGATGAGTAAATATGAAATTATAAACTAACCATTATGAAAAAAAATTATATTTATTTTAAAAACATAAAAGGGGAAGTATATACACCAAATAAAAATAAATAGGTTCATAATACTAAATATGTCTCAATGGAGTGTAAATTCAGTTGAAATCCATTACATCATGTTCGACTTGCCACGTAAGTTCTCTAACATCATGTATGGTAAAATAGAATTTTTTATCATTATATAGATGACATATTTGAAATCATAAAATATCATATATGATCTTCTTATAAAATTTCAACATCCAATTTTATATAATTTCATGTAGAAATCATCATTTCCTGGTGATAATTCTTTCCTTTTTCATAAGAATTTCAATTTGGAAGCTCTAATCCTTGTACACCGATTAAGGTATAATCATCTCCAGAACATTAATAATCATATAATTATTGAATATATAAATTATATATTGGTTTTTATTCATCGATAAAATATAGAGATATAAAAATGTAGTACATTGTTTAGGGAGGTGACATGCCACACTTATGAATAATCATTGTTTTAACCTTTTCATGGATGGAATGAATGAAATGTAAATAATGATTGAACTTTAAATATTCATTATTATATAATATCATATATAAATTCATTAAATCTATCTTAATTTCTATCTCTATGAAGAGGAAATAAAAAATTAATCGCATTACTTCATTGAGGTGGTCATCAACACATATGAATGGGTGATGTTATCATTTTACAAAGGATCAGAAGGTAAGAATGTATATATTATATTATAATTACCTAAGAATAATTATGTCATAAATATCATATATATTTATCATTTCCATATTAATAATGATCTAAGTAAGTTATTCATTATAAAATAATTACACCAATCTATAGAGATGAAAACCAATATATACATAAGAAATGTTTTCTTGTTTCATTTGATGTAAAAGAGATGGAAAATAGTTTCAACAAAAATATAATAAGATATATGTAACACCCCTGACTTTAATTATGTAACCCTTTTATTATTTTATGTTTGTAATGTGTTTGGGTGATGTTTGGGAGAGTTGGAGGACTTTTTGAATTTTTTGTTACATACCTAATGATGAATGGTTTTAGCATGGTTATTGTAAACCAAACAACTACAATATAAAACCATGAATTTCAAGATAGGGGCTTTTGTGAAGGAACATAGTTAGAAAAAAAAAATTCCCAGACCATACATCCACCTCAGAGAAACCCTATGAAATGGGTAATAAGGATTCTTTATATTTGTTTCAAGTTTCATCTAATCATGCATCCCAACTCTTTGAGGTGATCCTTAAGGTAGAGGCTAGCACACAGTTAATGCCCAATATTCCTAATCGAGCGACTAACCATGCATGGTTTAATATTGAGATCCTAAAAACATGTACCTCACTCAGAATTACCTCTATGTCTATATGTTTTCCTCAATTTCAACCCTAATTAGATTTTTCTTTCTCCCAAGAGATATGGAGTATCTCCCATTTGAATTAGAAGTAATACAAAGACAATTCATGGTGTCTTGAAACCTGATTACCTTGCTAAGTCTTTTTTATGGTAGTTTATCTGAGATTTAAATTCATTCACTCTCTAAAAACCCTTGATCTAGTCTATTGAGGATAAATATATGATTTTTTTTCTAATAATGGTTAGACATTTTATTTTTGAAGTTATGTTAAGAGATCTAAAGCAGTTTTTTATTGATTCAACCTGATTTTGCTGAATAATTATTGTCATTATTCACTTCCTACATAATCTCCATTGTATGTGTTTTCACTCTTGAAACCTCAAATAATAATTAGAAGGCTAGATTTCATATTTATTTTTTTACTTGAAAATTATTTTGAAACTTTTGTTAAAAGCTTGACAGAACCCCCTTTGGTGATTATTTATGGAATTGTGAAAATTAAGGGTTTTAGTGGAAATTAAAAGTGATACACTAATTTTAAAATAATGATTTTAAAAATAGTTTTTTGGTTTTGAAGCAAATAAAACTATATTCAATAAAATTATATTTTTACTAAAATGGGACGGAAAATATTTTTTTACCATGGATGTTGGATTAAATGCATAAATGTGAGTTGAAATGAATGGATAATCATCGAGATGTACCATTAATATAGGTATGGAGTATGGATGTTATGTTACACCATAAATTATAAACACCATTTATGTGTGGCTGATGGTGTATGTGTGTGGTTATGTGAATCATTTAATGGTTATCCTTAAAGGGAATGTAAAATGGTTTAATGTGTTATCATGTTGTTTTCCTTGGAAAATGTTTTGATATGTAATTTATATTATATTCTAGTGTAATATATTTCAAATCGTGTTATATATATTTTTTATATAAACTTCATAACATGTTATATCCTAGTATAGTGAGTAAGTAATTCATTTTTATGAAACCAATTCTAATTCATTACTCACCCCTTCTTTGGAACTTTCATGATTTTGTAGATAATCCTTATCGATTCACCGGAAAACCTAATGTATCAGAAATTATTTGTGGTGCTTCGTGATAATTAGGAATCGATGATGTGATTGGATCATGGATACTATTTTTGTTGAATAGTTGGTGTCTTTAGAGTCTTGGAGTTTTTTTATCTTAGTCTTCCACTACGTAGTTGATGTTGATATTTGTTTCCACTTGGTATAAATATATTGTTTTGTTTATTTTGATATACCTAAGTTACCTTCCATTGTTGACATGAATCATTAAGTGGCTATTGGTTTAGGAATTTTTATTTGTTGTTTTTTTAATTCAATGGGAAAACAATCCCTTAATTATATGTGAATCCCTCGGTATTTATTGCTAGCCTTTGGTTCCTTGGGGATATCACAAAAATCCAAGTAAAAATTACAACTTAACTCAAGTCAATGAGGTGGTGTGAGATTTCAAAAATGGAATCAGTTATGGCCAGTCCGCCTTTCATTTTAAAAAATGGAATTATCTTGTTTGGTCTATAACATGAAATTGGAATTAGTTTTCTGTCTTGGAGTTGAAATTCATTTTGGTTTAGTCATTGGGTTTGGATGTTAAAAGGAGAAGGATTGTTGGGACATGAAATATAGAGAATAAAAAGACATGGATAACCTTTTTATGATGAACATCACATCACTAGGGAGTTGGGTACATAATCTTTTGGGATACACATATTAGATTATTAATCTCATTGTCATGGGTTTGGCCAATGGGACGATCATGAAAGGCTGTTTCAAAATGACATCCCACTATGAGTACATATTTCATTTTGTCTAATGATTTATGATTTGGTATAAATGTATTAATTTTTTATAAACATTGAAATATCTTTGAAATGTAATATTTCAAAAAGGGAATGGTTGTAGTATTGTGAATGTTCTTTTAATAATAAAATCATGGTGTAATTTCAAAAAATGGGTCAAAAAAGGAGAGTGTTGATTTTTTAAAGCATTCTTGTGATCATTGTGATGTGGATGAATTTTAAATTGTTAAGACTTCAGGTTCTAGATAGTGAGACATATGGTGTTTGTTGTGTTATAGATAATGGAAACCAGTAGGCATAGAATAAACCAATCAAATGAAGCTACATAGAATGTAGTAGCAAATGAGGCATAGGTGAACCAATAAATAGTTCTTATTATAGAACACACATTTTAGTCTATAGACAAAAGGAATAGGGGGTGAAATGAGGCATGTTGATCATTAAATCTAGTTCTGTAACAAAAATCCACCCATAATTTGGGGTTATTTGGAACTAGGGAAGGAAGAGGTATCGATCAACATGATGAATCAAGTCAACAATTCCCATGGCACTCCAACAGAGTGAAATGTCAATTCATTGATTTATATGTTGGAGGATTTTGTATGCCTATGGTGGATTTAGAAGTTTGGGATAAATTAGACCAAACAATTACATGGGAGTATTTTCAAGAATTATTCAAAAATCAGTTTTATCCTTACATGTTCAGGATTGAAAGAACAAAAAACATCATTATCTTAATTAAGAAGATCCTCTAAGTGAAAGTGTATGTGGATAATTGTATAAACATAGTATTTTTTATGCCTGAATATATTGCATGTACATCCTTGAAGGAACATATTTTCGAATTAGGGCTGAGGAAATCTCTCAAACATTTCATTTCTCCATAGAACATATTATATGGAGATGTGTAATTGAGGTTCTATGGAATAAAGGGATATATTGGGAGATATATGTAAATGAAACATGTTAATAACTTTGGTAAATGGTTTGAAATCCATTGTTGTGAGAAAAAAAACACGGACACCTATTTCAATGTTATTTGAATGGATCAGAATCAAGAAAATGGACCAATAATTCGTAGATAAAATCATAAAACAAATCCATGGTGTTTCAAATGTGGTTCTTTAGACCAAATAAAGATGGATTGTATGGCACAACAATTAGCATTCCACAATTGAAACCATATTTGGAATAATATGTGTTATTGTCATAGTGATCCATTGTCAGGTGTTCAAGACACTTCTCATGTGTCACAAACCACTTATTATTCAATGGGATAAGGGTATCAGAATACGTCATATTAGAACAACCATGATATCCATGATGATTCTTGGAATACCATAACTCCTCATCAAGGGAAATCTCGTATGAAAATAAAGAACATAGTGCAACGAGTAATAAATTATATGAACCTGAGAAAGTTTTTATGGATGATCAATATGAACTATCAATAGTGAGGGGTAAATTTTTTTGAAATATACCCTTACGTAATATTTGTTTGATATGGTTGCATCCCATTATATTATATCTTTTCATGTTTTTGATTATTTTGATTTTAATGTGGAGATGAATCCCTTGTTTGGAAACATCAAACACCCCTTGGTCAAAGATAATTTCTATCCTCATGTGTATTTAATGTTCAAATACTATTAATGGATCTCAGATGATATGGGATTTATATGTGCTTAAGATGGATTTCTATTATATAATCCAAGGTATGGATTGGTTGAAATGTTTGAGGCTCATGTTGATTTTTATACCTGAATTTTATGTTTGAAAATAGATGATGGAATCAAGAGTATTTTTAGTGTTGAATTGAATGTAAAGGTAGGTGAAAAAAGTATGTTTGCACCATCAGTGGGATAAATATAATTCCCTTTGGAATCATTGATTTTTTCGTCGAATAAGGCAATCAACAATAACTGTTTTCAAGCAGAGATCGATCAGTTTCATGATATATTTATAAAAAAAATTCATAGTTCCCACCCATAAGAGAAGTTGATATTATGATTAATATCATCTTTTGAACAGTTCATATTAACCTTAAATCAAAATATATGTCTCTAATATAATTTATGGAACAAAAATTGTAGTTTTAAAATCATTAAATCAATGTTTTCATTAAACCTAGCATGTCCACATGGGCATCACCGATCTTGTTTGTAAAAAGGCAGATGGAACAATTCATTTGTGTGTAGATTATCATAAGCTTAGAAATGTTAAAATAAATAATTAGTATCCACTACCCCAAATTTTCTTATTGGTTCAATCAATTGAGAGGAGCCCAGTGGTTCTTTAAAATTGACTTGAGATTGGGATTTCACCAATAGGAAGTTTGGAAGGATGGTAGCCAAAAAACACCATTCAGTAGTAGATATAGACAATATGAGTATTTGTTAATTTATTTGGATGTTAAAAATGCACCAGTGGTAATTATGTAATTTATGATTCAAATATTTCATAGATATGTGGATTATTTGGTGGTTTTATTTGTGGATGGAATATTGGTGTATTCAATGAAAAGGGATAAGCATGAGCAACACTTGGTGACATTTTTAGGAATATTTTTAGGTCATCACATGTATTAAAAACAATCAATGTGTGATTTTTGGATATTGTATGTATGTTTCTCAACCATTTAATCCCTGAATGATGTGATCTATGGATCAAAAAAAGATAAAAGTTTTTATCTCTTATAAACTATCAAATAATATCATTGAGATATATAGTTTCCTTTCATTGGATTGTTACTAATATCACATTTTATAACTTATCATGACTTGATTCACCTATGACATCCTTGAAATTGAAAATTGATCCATTATATTGAAATAAGGAATGATAGAATTAATTTTATGATCATAATGTTCACCCTACATCCACAATAGTGTTGATAGATCCAGAATCATAACAAGGTATATATTCTATTCTGAAGCTTCAAGATCTGGGATGGGATGTGTTATCATGTAGGGAGATCATGTTTTTTTCTCATGGTTCATGGATGTTAGAAATTCATGGGATGAACTACCCAACATGAAATTTTGAGTTAGTTTTGAATGTCTTTTTATTGAATACTTATCATTATTACCTATTTTTTCAGAAATTTAATGTTTTTATGGATCATAAATTCATGAAATTGAATTTATAACAAAGGGAATGAATATAAGACAAATAATAGTGATGGACTATCACCAAATTATCAACATTTAATGGATTTATAAACTGGTTAATAGAAATTAAATGGAAGAATCATTAAGAAAAAATGCATATGCTCAATCGGAAAAAGTGGCTTCCAAACTGTGGCAGTTGATGTCGGTGACAACCAACACACACTTGGATTATAAAGACTAATGTAGTGTAGAGGTTTTCATTGTAGTATAGATGGTTACTAATTATTTGGGGATAGTTTCCATGACATAGACATCTGATACAGAATGTGTTTCTATGTGGTCAAAACTCAATGGTGGTGAGACCATTGACATATGGAGGCTGGGTCAGAGTTTAGTTTTCTGGATTCGAAATCAGAAGGTCATAAAAATGGATTCTTAAGAACAACATCTTCATGCTTACCACCATTATATATTGGCTATTCATCCTAGAATATAGAATATGTATAGGTCATTTCAAGCATAGTTTTGTTAGGTCGATAAAAAATGATGGTGGTTAATTCTATATCAAGATGATCAAATTAGTATAAGGTTATGGCATAGAATCAATGAAAAGTAGGTATGTTGTAGTCTTTACCTATTCCTGATTGGAAATGGGAGAATATTACCATGGATTTTTGGACACTATTCCCAATAATGGATTAAAGACATAACTTCATTTTAGTGATAGTGGATCCACTCTAAAAAATGTCTGATGTTATCCATATTCTTGAATCTCATATAGTAGAGGACTTATCTAAAATCTATATATGAGAATTTTTTAAGAGACATAGAGTACTGGTTTCGATAAAAATAGACCAAGATCAAAGGTTTACACCTCATTTCTAGAGGTCTGTACCACAACCTCTTGGGAATCAGTTGTCTATGAGTGTGGCGTATTGTCCTCATATTGATGGACAATCCAAAAAGATTATACAAACATTATAAGACATGAAGTAGGAAGGTGTAATATATTTTAGTGGATTCGGGATTGTACACGTACTATTATTTGATTACTCATGTAAAAATTGTTATCATGGCTTGGTATATATGGCTTGTTTTGAAGTATTTTGTGGGATTCTATGTAATTCTCCACTTGGTTGGGTGGAAATATGTGATAATTCACTGGTTGGACAGATCCTAGCCAAAGAGATAATTGATAAGAATTAGATGATCAAGATGAGAATGGATATGGAGTAGAGTCATCATAATTACTATGTAGAAAATCACTCATGGTCATTATCATTCAATTTGAGTGATCATGTGTTCTTGAAAATCTCTCCAATAAATTGGAATCATCTTTTTGGGAAGTAGGTAAAGATATCTCATCAATACAAAGGCCCTTCTGGGATACATGAATTAGATGGTGATTTTAAATATAAATTGTACTTTCCCCCATGATTTAGTGAAGTGCATATTGTTTTTCATGTATCTAAGTTGAAAAATTTTCAGCATGATTATATCCATGTGATTAAATTGGATCGTGTTGACCTAGAACTGGATGCTTCATTAGTGCATCTTCCAGTGCAGATTGTGGATACACAAGACAAGGTCATCTCTGGGAAGACAATTATACTAGTGTAGTATTTGTTGAAATATGGTTAGATTTATGAAGTAACGTGGGAATGAGAGAAATATATTTTCATGAAATGGCCCAAACTCATTCATCAAAATGGTGGAATTTCAAATTTCTGATAATGAAAAGGCCAATGGTGGGTAGAATGTGACACCCCTGGTTGTGATGTAAGTAACGCTTTCATTATGGATTTTAATTATGCAATTTTTTGGTGATGTTTGGGAGATTTTGGAGGACATTTGTAATGTTTTGGGGTGATTTTAAAATGGTGCATGGTTAGAGAATAGATAGTGTAAATTTTTAATCTAATATAAGAAACAATGCATAGTGAGACAAGGGCCTCTCAGCAGGCACACGGTATAATGACCCACACTTTACATACATTGTTAATACTTAAAAATTGAAGCATACTTATTACAACATATAAAAAAACCATGAAAGGACTGTATATGTATAGTGTCTTTGGAAACTGGGAAACATAAACAACTGGTTCATAAAGCATCTACAATGTCTCCCATTTATTTCATCATATCTAGAGTCCCTTTTGGCATATCCTACTTAATAACCTTCTTCCTGACCTGTGGAAAGACAACATACAAAAGGGTGTGCTGAAATGCTCAGTAAGGGTAAACAAAAGAAATATCAATCACATCATATTCATAAGAACATAACATTTTGGAAATCTTAACCAGCAAAAGATATCATAATTTCATAACATGGGAAAAATCATAGTAGTGAAATTTAATCCCAATAATCATAACTTAAAACATGAAACTTTTTGTCATACACACATAATCATAGAGAATCATTTCTTAGTAGTCAAGACTCATTTCCACGACTATCTTAGCAGACAAAGTCCATTTCTAAACCGAGTTCACTCCCTGTTTTAGTCCTGTTTCACTGAACCGGTTTAACCTGTCGTTCCATCCATGTCTATCTCATTAGATATAAATCTTTACCCAATGCATTGGGGGGAGATATAGGTCCCACCCATCTCATAATGATACCATTATTATGTGTGCCACAAAATCAAAAATCATACATCATTTCATAACCCATGTAATAAAAATGGGATTCTTAAACATCGTGACATCATAAAACAATTCATATAAGATAAAGGAATTCATAAAAATAATTTCATCACAACATAATCAAATCAATGTAATAATAGGGATAGTAACAGAACCCTATATTATCTTAGATGGAAAATAATTTTGATAAAACACTTGAACTCCATTCTTGAGGAAAATATCCTTTTTACTTCAAAAACATTTTTCCTTTCTTAACATGTCATAAAATTTTAAACTAAAATAAGTTGATTAAAAATAAACTTGAAAACTTGTTAAGGAAGCTTCGTGGAAATAATGTTTTAAAAATCCATTCATGCCATATAAGTTAAAAAACATTCTTCTCGTACTTTTGTCAGAAAAGTCAAAAAGTACCTCGTACGAAAAACGACAAAAGATTCCTTTCATATCTTTTATTAAAAACTCACTGAAGGGTAAAATTGGATTTAAAAAATTTTAGGTGGATGGAGATAATATTAAATATTTAGGAAACATGGATGTGGATGATAAAATACACCCTAGTAAATACCAAAGTATAAACAATCTCGAATAAAAATGAGATTGTGATATTTTCTCTTACCTTAGGTCTGATTTGCTTCGTAAGTTTCTGAACCTCCTGTATAATGATTTAAATAATGTCATTGACTTATTCCCGAATCATACGCATTGTAATGAAATCATATATGTCCATATTATTAGCTTCTTATTAGTAATATTTCATTGCTACTTGTTATTCGGGTGTTTATTACTTTTTGTTCTTATGCGTGTTTTGTCGAACAAATTCTTATTATTCTATTTAGGTTATAGATACCTCATTTACAGAATGGTATTAGTGTAATATATATCATATTCAATCATTCAATTCATTTATATAATCATTATGCAATGAAGATCATTTAGAATGAGTCGCATCACATCGTGGATACGGTATTCCATACGTACGCACGAGCGATGATATCGTTCCCATGATCGTGGAATTGTATTGGAGTGTATGAATACTATTTCAGAATCAATATCACTTTACAATATTCATATATAGTTACTATTTACACCATTATACCCATCCAAGTAAGTTGTTGGTGGAAAATAGATTACACCACGGCGTGGAGACGGTATTCCGTACATACGCACGCGCGGTGATTTCATTTTCCATAGGATGGATAGATGGTGAAATAGGGTTTTTTTCATACTTATAATAACATACCAGTGTATTATTGATACTGATGTTATTACTTCATAATGAAACAACTAAAAAAGAAGAAGTTGAAGAAGAGATAAAGTTGAAAGAATCGGTAACGGACATTACCTCTTCTTTGAAGCGCCTCTTTGAGACCTCCTCTTAGGGAACTAAAATTGGTCTTTGAAGAAGACCAGGACCTCTAGGATGTTTCAAGGGAAGTGTAGAAGAAAATTTTTCAGGGTTTGTCCGAGCTTGAAGGCTCAAAGTGATGTGAGGAAGAGAGGGAGGAGGTGCCCTTTTATAAGGGAGGAGAGGGGCACCTTTGGAAAAACTAAAAATATTATTTTATTATAAAGTCATATTCGATTTTTAATAGCTCCAAATTGATTTATTTCGAATATAAGGTGGGGATGGGTCGAAATCCTCTCATATGATATAATTTAGACAAGTTTAGGTATCTATTTTAACCTTATCATTTAGATTTAACTTTAAGTTAGATAATTTAACTTTTACCGTGTCTTCTTGTTTTCTTACACTATAAGGTTAATAAACTTACTATAAAAAGCCAAACGAACCCCAAGTTGTTTATTATTAATATATATAACCTTATCTAATTCATTTGTCCGAACCTTAGATTTTTAGGAATAAAATAAAAATTAATAATATAATATTTGTTTTAAACACTGTTTTATGTCAATTTTGACACTATTTGGTAATCGATTTTTGTGAAAATCATAGCAGAAATATTAGTTCAAATAAAGTTAATTAAATCAATACTAACATGTCATATTAACATAGAAAATTATTTTAATTCATAAAAAGTCTCAAATTACATTTATTTGGGTATTTATAACATCAATTATGTTAATATTTCATTAATATGATAATTACTGCATCATCATTGTGTCATAAATAAATTAAATTATTTAATGTCTAAAAATTATAAATAAAATACCATTATGTAGTAAATATTATTAGATTTCTAATGAATATTTATAGTCTAATTTATCTTATGTATAACCCTATATTAAAAATTCTTTACTTATTAAACTTTGATTTTATTTATTTTAACCCTTCTTTAAATAAATTAATATTAAATGTCCAAATCTAATCCATGTGGGCCTAAATGGTCATATTTTATTCCTAAGGTTTTTTTGGTCTAATTACACTTATCCAATAGAATTATGACATGTGTTATGGTAATAATAATATCATTTTTACCCTTAATTTCCGTATTTACTTTTAACCGTGGTAAAAAAAACTAAAAAGCTACTATTCACCAAAAATTATTTTCATCTCATTGAACCACATTTTAGTCTTTGATATTAACCGTGTCTCTCGGATTTTTGAAATTACACTCATAGAAGCGGTAAAATTATGTTTTATGTGAATTTGGAAATTCTCCTAGGAGGTGGGTAAAAGACGGTGAAAAGTTCAATAAAACTTTTATATATCTAAAATTATTATAAAATGACTCCAATGAATTGCATTGAACTTATATAGGTATTATGTATCAATTTTGACCTAAACTAAATTTAAATAAAATAAATAATTTTTTAAACAAAAAGTCGGTTTTTAAATAGTAACCCAGTGTTTTCACTATTCATCAAAAATTCAAAGTTTTCATAAAAATACCAAAATTTCACCCTAGGCAGATTTCGATATTCCGAATCCAAAAATGAAGTCTGTTTTGAAAAATAAACATTACAAAATTTCAAAAACTGGGTATTACTATTCATAACGGCTAGTTTTAATAATATTTTAATAGCATATCATTGTTTAGTGAAACTCGGTATTACGTACGACGCAAGCTATCGAGGAAGGTCGCGATTGCGTGTAAAGAAAGCCATGCTAGTGTTGTTTGTAGTGAAAGATTCCTTTGATGATTTATACAACATAAAAACAAAATATTTCTCATAAAAGTCTTTGGTGTTACATTCTACCCCCCTTAAAATGAATTTCGCCCTCAAAATTCGTCACTTTGTAACAAATAGATGAGGATACCTTTCCCTCATCATATCCTCAATCTCCCATGTAGCTTCTTCTAATTGTTGGTTCCTCCATAAAACTTTCACCAAGTGAGTGGTCTTGTTCCGTAGGACTTTTTCGCTATGATCTAGAATCTCTATCGGTTGTTCTTCATAAGAAAGATCTTGCTCCAGCAGTACAACTTCTGAGCTGAGTACATGTGACGGATCGGGTATGTACTTCCTTAGGAGAGATACATAGAACACATCATGAACTTGGGAGAGATTCGGTGGAAGCGCCAATCGGTAAGCTACCTTCCCAACACGATCCAGTATTTCGAAAGGACCGATATATCTAGGGCTCAGCTTTCCCTACTTTCCAAATCTCATTACTCTCTTCCAAGGAGATATTCATAAGAACACTTTATCACCCACTTCAAACTCTAGGTCTTTTCTTCGGTTGTCGACATAACTTTTTTGTCGACTCTGTGCTACCCTAATTTGTTGTTGAATAGATCTAACCTTTTCTGCCATCTCATCACCAAGATCAGGTCCTAATAGCTTTCTTTCCCCAACTTCATCCCATTAAGTTGGAGTCTTGAATTTCTTTCCATAGAGAGCTTCATATGGAGCCATCTGAATACTGGAGTGAAAGCTATTATTATAAGAAAATTCCACCAAAGGTAGGTGTTGATCCCAACCACCTTTGAAATCCATAGAGCAAGATCTCAACATATCTTCTATAGTTTGAATTGTCCTCTCAGACTGACCGTCTGTCTGAGGATGATAAGCAGTGCTGAAACACAACTCTGTCTGCAGAGTATACTGAAGACTTCTCCAGAACTTCGAGGTAAATCTCGGATCCCGATCAGATATAATAGAAAGTGGTACTCCATGAAATCTTACCACTTCCTTCACATATATCCTGGCAAGCTGATCCAGAGGGAAATCCTCTCTAATAGAGATGAAGTGTGCTGACTTTGTAAGATAATCAACTATGACCCAGATAGCATTATTGCCTTTGGATGTTTTAGGAAGTCCCGTGACAAAGTACATAGTGATATTTTCCCATTTCCATTCTGGTATGGGTAATGGTTGTAACATCCCCTTATACTTCTGTCTCTCAGCTTCAACTTGCTGACAAACCAAGCATCGAGAGACATATTCAGCAACATCTCTTTCTATGCCATCCCACCAGAAGTACTCTTTCAGGTCCCTAAACATCTTCGTGCTTCCATGATTAATAGAGAATGAAGAACTATGAGCCTCATCCAGTAGCTCCTTCTTTAATTCTGGGATGGGAGGAACACAAACCTGATTCCTGATCTTTTTTATCCCATCACAATCAAGGTTGAATTCAGGAACATTTCTCACCTTCTTTTGTAACTCTACATCTTCTTTCTGTGCCACTTTAATCTTCACATGTATAGATGGTTGAACATTTATTTGAGAAAGATATGATTTTTCCTCTTCCATTATAATTCCAAGATCCATCCTTTGTAAATCCATAAATATTGTATCTTTTGTGATCCTCATCATGGATAAGCTATCATGGTCTTGTCGAGTTAATGCGTCTGCCACCTTGTTTGCTTTCCCAGGGTGGTAATGAATTGAGCAGTCGTAATCCTTAATCAGCTCCAACCATATTCTTTGGCGCATATTCAACTCCTTTTGTTTGAAAATATACTTTAAACTTTTATGATCAGTATAAATATCACACTTTTCTCCATAAAGATAATGCCTCCAAATCATTAATGAAAAGATTACCGCAGCTAACTCCAAATCATGAGTTGGGTAATTTTGTTCATGTATTTTCAACTGTCATGAGGCATATGTTATCACCATATCATTTTACTAAGAAAACACCCCAGCCCCTTCTTGGATGCATCACTGTAGATCACAAACCATTCTCCACTACAAGGAAGTGTGAGTACAGGTGCACTGGATAACCTTATTTTCAACTCCTTGAAATTCTCTTCACATTCCCCCGTCCAAACAAACTTAACTCCTTTCCGAGTCAACTTGGTGAGTGGATTAGATAATTGTGAAAAAAAATTCACAAAACATCGATAATATCCAGCCAACCCAAGAAAACTTCGGATATCAGTTACTTTTGTTGGTCTCGACCATCTTTCAATAACCTCTATTTTTGCTGGATCCACAGATATCCCCTCTTTTGAGATTATGTGACCCAAAAGTGAAACTTTTTGAAGCCAAAATTCACACTTGGTAAATTTCTCATAAAGCTTCTCTTTTCTCAGGGTCTTGAATATAATTCTCAAGTGATATTCATGTTCTTCCATGCTCTTTGAATATACAAGAATATCGTCTATAAAGACTACCACAAACTAATCAAGATAGTCTCTAAAGACTTTATTCATCAGATCCATGAAGATGGAAGGGGAATTAGTAAGACCAAATGGCATCACTAAAAATTCATAGTGTCCATACCTTGTACGGAGAGCCATCTTTGGAATATCCTCCCTTTTGACCCTTAATTGATGATACCTGAATGAAGATAAATCTTGGAAAAGTATTGAGCTCCACGTAGTTGGTCAAATAAGTCATCAATACATGGGAGAGGATATTTGTTCTTGATAGTGATCTTGTTAAGTTCTTGATAATCAATGCAGAGTCCCATTGATCCATCTTTCTTCTTAACAAATAGAACAGGTGCTCCCCAAGGTGACGCACTAGGGCGTATGAATCCCTTATCAAGATTCTCTTGGAGTTGCTTCTTCAATTCCTGCAACTCAATGGGGGCCATTCTATAAGGTGTATTTGAAATAGGTAAAGCACCCAGTACGAGTTCTATTGAAAACTCAACTTCACGATTTGGTGGAAGTCCGGGTAATTCCTCCGGAAAGACATCATCAAACTCCCGTAAAATGGGCATATTCTTAATCGCGAGTTTCTCTCCAACCATTTGAGATAAATAACCTTCATTTAGTGGAATCAAGACCCATAAGATGGAAGAAATTTCCACTGGAAGGTTATGTTCATCCTTGCATCGATAGACAATCATAGATTGATCTGGAATATGAAATGTGACTTCCCTTATTTGGCAATTGATATGAGCTACATATAAAGAAAGCAAATCCATGACAAGAATCACATCAAATTCCACTATAGGAAGGATCACAAGATTTGTAGGAAGCACTTTCCCACAAACTTCAATCGGAGAAGAATTATAAAATTTTGATGCGACTGTTGTGCCATTAGGGGTTGTCACAGCTAATTGAGCATCTAATTGTTGAGGTAATACAGTGATACCCTTAGAAAATTCTTCAGAAATAAAAGAGTGGGTGGATTCATAATCAAATAAAACATTTTCTACTTTATAGTGGATGGTAAGTGTACCTCTCACCACTTTGTTGTTGTACTCCGCATCACCGATAGTAATTTCATGTGACTTTATTTTGTCTTTAGCCTTAAGAGTTTGTTGACATCGATCATCATCATCAACCCTTGGATTTGGGCATTGATTGGAATAATGCCCCATCTCCTTGCACTTGAAACATTGAAGTGTAGTAGGTTCATTCTGTGTATCCCTTCCATTTTTTGCATCATTAGACATTTTCTTCCCATTATTTCGACATTCAATTTCCTGATGTCCTTCTTTTCCACACTTATAACATTTAATTGTCCCCTTAAGATAGTTTCCTCCATGTTTCTTTCCACACTTTGAGCATAATGGAAAACTCATCTTCTTTTCAGTGTGCTCTTTAGATTTTCCTTTGAATTCCATTTTCCTCTTCTTATCAAACCCATATGGCTGATTGGTTACTCCAATCTCCATCTCAACTTTGAGAGCACATAGAATGATTTCTTCGTAGCTATTGAAGTCCCTTATGGCTAACGGCCTTCGAAGACTTAGTTTTATGCCACTAAAGAATCGATCGATCTTACTCTCAGGTTGGATAATAATACCAGAAGCATACCTTGCAAGTCTTGTAAATTTTGCTTCGTAGGTACCAACAGATTCATCATCCTTTTTCTTTAGTTCAAGATACCACTTCTCCATCTTTTTTCGAAGAATACGTGGGATGTACTTATTGAAAAATAAGTTCTTGAACTCGTCCCATTCCATGGACTCAATTTCATCTCTTTTCCCTGTATTATTGATAATATTCCACAATTGATCAGCATCTCCTTCCAAACGATACACTAATAAGATGACTTTATCATGTTCAGAACATTGAAGAACTGAAAATATCTTTTCAGTGGTACTGATCCATTGTTCATCCACTAATGGATCAGAAGACCCGCTGAATGAAGGTGGACGCTACCTCATGAAGGATTCAACAGAATGTTGATCCTTCCTTTGATCGTTTGGAATTCCTGCATGATTCATAGCTTGAGAAAGTTATGTGAGCATGGCTACAAGATTTTTCATTCCAACTCCCATAATGTATGGTTTCTCAGGGGGACAATCATTGCATTGCCCGTCGCATTCCGCATTAACACAGTTCCTTCGGGTTCCAGCCATTGACTAAAACCAAGAAGAATAGTGTGAGAAAAAATAATTATAATAGTAAAACCACATAATCAAGAATGAAATTTTACCCTTAAGGTATTATCATAGGTTCTTCATGGCCATTTCTAAAACACTAATATTGTGTTCTATGCTTAGACATATCCTTAGGTTTCGTACTAAGGCTTTCACATCATAGTTTCCAAAGGTTGACTATACCTTTCCTCTGATACTAACTATAACGACCCATACTTTACATAAAAAAATCTACACTGTCTCCCATTTATTTCATCATATCTAGAGTCCCTTTTGGAATATCCTACTTAATAACCTTCTTCCTGGCCTGGGGAAAGAAAAAATACAAAAGGGTGAGCTCAAATTCTCAGTAAGGGTAAACAAAAGAAATATAAATCACAACATATTCATAAGAACATAACATTTTGGAAATCTTAACCTGCAAAAGAGATCATAATTTCATAACATAGGATAAATCATAGTAGTGAAATGTAATCCTAATAATCATAACTTAAAAAATGAAACTTTTTTGCATACACACATAATCATAGAGAATCATTTCGTATTAGTCAAGACTCATTGCCAATACTATGTTAGCCGACAAAGTCCATTTCTGAACCGAGTTCACTCCTCGTTTCAGTCCTATTTCACTGAACCGGTTTAACCTGCCATTCCAGCCATGTCTATCTCATGATATATAAATATTTACCCAATTCATTGGAGGGAGATATAGGTCCCACCCATCTCATAATGATACCATTATTATTTGTGCCACAAAATCAAAAATCATACATCATTGCAAAACCCATGTAATAAAAATGGGATTCTTAAACATCATGACATCATAAAACAATTCATATAAGATAAAGGAATTCATAAAAATAATTCCATCACAAAATAATCAAATCAATGTAATAATAGGGAAATAAACAGAACCCTATATTATCATAGATGGAAAATAATTTTGATAAAACACTTGAACTCCATTCTTGAGGAAAATATCCTTTCTACTTCAAAATTTTTTTTCCTTTCTTAACATGTCATAAAATTTTAAAATAAAATAAGTTGATTAAAAAAAACTTGAAAACTTGTAAAGGAAGCTTCTTGGAAATAATTTTTTAAAAATCCATTCATGTCGTATAAGTTAAAAAACATTATTCTCATACTTTTTTCGGAAAAGTCAAAAAGTACCTCTTACAAAAAATGACAAAAGATTATTTTCATATCTTTTACTAAAAACTCACCGAAGGGTAACATTGGATTTAAACAATTTTAGGTGGATGGAAATAATATTACATATTTAGGAAACATGGATTTGGAAGATAAAATACACCCTAGTAAATACCAAAGTATAAACAATCTCGGATAAAAATGAGATTGTGATATTTTCCCTTACCTTAGGTCTGATTTTCTTCAAAAGTGTCCGAACCTCCTGTATAATGATTTAAATAATGTCATTGACTTATTCCAGAATCATACTCATTTTTATGATATCATATATGGCCATATTCTTAGCTTCATATTAGTAATATTTCATTGCTTCTTGTTATTTGGGTGTTTATTACTTTTTGTTCTTATGCATGTTTTGTCGAATAAATTCTTATTGTTCTCTTTAGGTTATAGATACCTCATTTCCAGAATGGTATTATTGTAATATATATCATATTCATTGATTAAATTCATTTATATAATCATTATGCAATGAAGATCATGTAGAATGAGTCGCATCACATCGTGGAGACGGTATTTCGTACGTACGCACGAGCGATGATATCGTTCCTATGATCATGGAATTGTATTGGAGTGTATTCATACTATTTCAGAATCAATATCACTTTAAAATAATCATATATAGTTATTATTTACACCATTATACCCATCCAAGTAAGGTGGTGGTGGAAAATAGATTACACCACGGCGTGGAGACGGTATTCCGTACGTGCGCACGTGCGGTGATTTCGTTTTCTGTAGGATTAATAGATGATGAAATAGGGTTGTTTCATACTTATAATAACATACCAGTATTTGAGTGATACTTATGTTATTACTTCACAATGAAACAACTAAAAAAGATGAAGTGGAAGAAGAAATAAAGTTGAAAGAATCGGCAACGGACATTACCTCTTCTTTGAAGTGCCTCTTTGAGACCTCCTCTTAGGGCACTAAAATTGGTCATTGAAGAAGACCAGGACCTATAGGATTTTTCTAGGGAAGTGGAGAAGAGAATTTGGCAGGGTTTTTCCGAGCTTTAAGGATCAAAGTGATGTGAGGAATAGAGAGAGGAGGTGCCCTTTTATAAGGGAGGAGAGAGGCACCTTTGGAAAAACTAAAAATATTATTTTATTATAAAGTAATATTCGGTTTTTAATAGCTCCAAATTGATTTATTTATAAGTTAAGGTGGGGATAGATCTAAATCCTCTCATAAAATGGAATCTAGACAAGTTTAGGTATCTATTTTAACCTTGTCATTTAGATTTAACTTTAAGTTAGATAATTTAACTTTTACCGTGTCTTCTTTTTTTCTTACACGATAAGGTTAGTAAACTTCCTATAACAAGACAAACGAACCCCAAGTTGTTTATTGTTAATATATATAACCTTATATAAGTCATTTGTCCGAGCCTTAGATTTTTAGGAATAAAATAACAATTAATAATATAAGATTTGTTTTAAAAACAATTTTATGTCAATTTTGACAATATTTTGTAATTGATTTTTTTGAAAATCATAACGGAAATATTAGTTCAAAAAAAGTTAATTAAATCAATAATAACATGTCATATTAACATATAAAATTAGTTTAATTCATAAAAAGTCTCAAATTACATTTATTTGGGTATTTATATCATCAATTATGTTAATATTTCATTAATAAGATAATTACTGCATCATCATTGTGTCATAAATAAATTAAATTATTTAATGTCTAAAAATTTTAAATAAAATACCATTATGTAGGAAATATTTTTAGATTTCTGATGAATATTTATTGTCGAATTTATCTTATATATAACCATATATTAAAAATTATTTACTTATTAAACATTGATTTTAACTATTTTAACCCTTCTTTAAATAAATTAATATTAAATGTCTTAATCTAATCCATGTGGGCATAAATGGTCATATTTTATTACTAAGGTTGTTTTTGGTCGAATTACACTTATCCAGTAGAATTAGGACATGTGTTAGGGTAATAATAATATCATTTTTACCCTTAATTACCCTATTTACTTTTAACCGTGGTAAAAAAAAGTAAAAAGTTACTATTCACCAAAGATTATTTCCATCTCATTGAACCACATTTTAGTACTTGATATTAACCATGTCTCTCAAATTTTTGAAATTCCACTCACATAAGCGGTAAAATTAAGTTTTATGTGAATTTGGAAATTCTCCTAGGAGGTGGGTAAAAGACGGTGAAAAGTTCAATAAAACATTAATATATCTAAAATTATTATAAAATGACTCCAATGAATTGCACTGAACTTATATAGGTATTATGTATCAATTTTGACCTAAAATAAATTTAAATAAAATAAAAAATTATTTAAATAAAAAGTCAGTTTTTAAATAGTAACCCACTGTTTTCACTATTCATTAAAAATTCAAAGTTTTCAGAAAAATACCAAAATTTCACCCTAGGCTAATTTTGATATTCCGAATCCAAAAATGAAGTCCGTTTTGAAAATTAAAAATTAAAAAAATTTAAAAGGTGTGTATTACTATTCATAACAGCTAGATTTAATAATATGTTAATAGCATATCGTTGTTTAGTGAAACTCGGTATTGCATACGACGCAAGCTATCGAAGAAGGTCGTGATTGTGTGTAAATAAAGCCAAGATAGTGTTGTGTGTAGTGAAGGATTACTTTGATGATTTATATAACATAAATACAAAATATTTCTCATAAAATTCTCGGGTGTTACACATGGTTAGGCACACATCTCGACCAAACTGTGTGACCACCCAGGAGAAACCATGTGAAATAGGGTACATGGATTCTCTATGGATGGAACATGATTTTTCTTACTTTTTGTTCCAAACACGTGAGGTTATCCTTCAGGAAAAGGATAGCATAATATTAGTACATGATTTTCCTAACCGTGTGACTAACCATGCACTGTTTAAAATTGATATGCAAGAAAGTTGTATCTCACATGGATTTTACTGTAATCCTCTAATTTTTTCTCCTTTTCAAACCTATTTATATTTTTATTCCTCCCAATGGTTGTGGAGTCTCTCCCCTTCGAAACGAAAGTAATCAAATGGAAATTCATGGTTCGTTGAAAATTGAATCCCTTAGTATGTATTTGATTATAATATGTTTTCCTAGATATATTATTCATCCCTCTCTAAAAATCAAAGATCTAGTCTGTTGAGGATATATTTATGATGTTTTATGCCAATCGTGATGATATATGGCTATGTTGATGTTGGGAAATGATATATAGTGTGGGTTTTTGAGGTTCAAACCTATATTTTTATTCAATTAGTGTCACTCAACAGTTTTACCATAACCTATGAGTTAGGGGGCTTCACTCCCAACTCCATTAATTAGAACAAGCATGCTCAATTTCAAATTGATTACTTTACTTGAATTTAATCTATTTTTTTTATTTTTTATAGAACCCTCTTAGATGATATTTAATGGAATTGTTGAAAATTATGTGTTTTGGAGGAAAGTGAAAGTAATAACATGATTTTAATATGATGATTTTAAAATGGATGTTTGGTTTTGATACAATGAAAAAAATCAATAAAATGGTTGTTTTATTTAATGGTTTCTCAAAGATTATGTTTCATGGTTGTTGGATTAAATTGTTAAACATGAGTTAAATGGGATGAATAATGGTCATGAAGTTACACCATAAAAGGGAAAAAGTATGGACATGTTGTTCCACCATTAATGGTAAACACCAAAACTGTGTGGTTGAGGGTGTGTGTGTGTGGTTATGAAAATCACGGAACTTGTATTCCAAAAAGAGAATGTTACATGGTTCAAATAATAGTTTGGTTATTTTACATGGAAATTATTTTCATATGGAATTTTATTTATATTATACTGTAAAATATTTCAAATTCTGTTATTTAAATTATTTTATATAAATTTCTTAACATGTTCTATCCTAGTGAAATGATTTTGGATATAATTTGGGGAAAACCTAATGAGTTTCATTACTCACCCAGCTTTGGAACTTTGGTGATTTTATATATATTGTTTATCAAGACACCTAAAAATGTTATGTATCACACTTTTTGGTAGTTATTCATTATAATTGTACATGGATTATGGATTTAGATCAAGGTTATTTTTTTGATTTACACAGTTGGTGTCTTTGGAGTCTTTGAGTTCTTTGGTCTTAGTCATCAACTTTGTAGTTGATGTTGATCTTGGTTTCTTCTTGGTACTATGATATGGATTCGTTTTTTTAATATAATTGAGTTTTATTAAATTACTAATATGGATCATTTACTATTTTTTAGTTATGGTATTTTTAGTCGTGGTTTTTTTTCTTTCAAAGGTAAAAGCGTCCCCAAATTTTCAGGGAATCCCTCAGCAATTAATTCCATCATTTATCACCTTGGAGATGTATCTTAAGGCCATGTTCCAATTATGCATCAACTAAATCCAATGAGGAGGTACAATATACCAAAATATAATTATATTTATGATACCATATTTGTTATCTTATTATGGGTTTAATAAATTTTGAGGAATTAGAAGATGAAATAAACATGAAAGAGTTGGTGATGACGATTACCTATTCTTCAAGAGATGACCATTATATTCCTTCTTAAGGACACTTTGTAAGGAAATTTAACTTGATTAGAGACTTCTATTTATTTATAATGAAGTGGATAATATAATTTTTTAGGGTTTTCATGATATTTGGATCATTTTGGTGAAAATAAAAGAGCGAAGTGGTGTCATTTTATATTTGAGGGGAGGGGCCTTTTAGAAAATTAATGAAATGTTAAAATATAATATCTATCTAACACATTTTAAATGGTTCCAAAATATTATAGATTCATATAAATGTATATATGGACTTTATATTACCATAAACTAAAATTATTATTATTTCAGATAAATTATTAGACATTATCATTAGGATTAACATTTTGGTAAACTAAATTTAACCTTAACAATGATAATGAATTTTTAAATATTTAAAAATTATAAATTTAATTATAAGGTAACAATTCGATACTAAATGGACCGTGGATGAGTTTATTTACCATAAATTCTCCTAATTTTCCCCTTCCATGATTTTTATAATTTTTAAAAAAATTAATAAAAAATTTTTTCCTAAAATATCATTATTTTAATTTTTTATAGTATTCATTTAATTTAACATTGAAGACTCTAATAAATAATATGTAAATAGAATATAATAAATTAACACATATCTAGTACAATATATTCATCAATAAAATTACTATAACATAATAATTGAACAAATTCATATTACATTTAAAAAAATTTAAAACAACTATTTCATTTTTTTATTAATTTATTAAATAATTTTTGATCATTTATTAATCATTTCAGATAATTATTAAATCATTAAAAAGTAAAAACATGATGGTAATGAAATTAATAAAGAGTTCATGTGAATATTTAAAACTTAACATAACCTATTTATATCTTCATGGAAAAATATTGTGGATATTAAAGTCAAGAATGTGACATTTGGTTTTTAATATTTTATTAAAGTAAAATAATGGTCGATATCAATGAATAATGGCACCATGTGGCCATTTGATTGAGAAATTAATAGACATGGAATAAATTTAATCATACAATTTCATAAAATCATGTGTTATAGAAAAATTAAATTTATATCCAACAGTTTGATCATGGTTTAACATGTTTCACCCTTATTGACATGATAAATATCCATAAAGATAACATTCATATTTGTTAAAAAAGGGAAAAATTTACAAAATATTAATATTCAAAATGAAAATCTAAAAATTAGTTTCTACAATTCAGTTCACATAATTGGAATAAATGAATATTAGATTAAAACAGAAACTATGATGATTACCAGTTTTTTAGAAAAATGTGCTTTTAAGACAAAAATTAGCATGAAATAAAATAAGGTATTATTATCATTAAAATTTAATAAATTATATAATTAATAATTAATGGGTATTATTTTAATTTCTTGTTAAATTCAATGAATTATGGCACTTCAAATATAAGAAATGACAGTTTTACAAAAACTAGTATTTTTCACTGTTCATAAAAAATCAGAAAATATCAAACTAAGATATTATTGACATGATGTATGAAAAAATTATATATTTTTCACATAATAATATATTTATTGGGATTTATGGATCCTTTAATATCAGTGTTTCTTATAAACAAGGCTATCAAAGAAATTTATTTAAATATAAATAAATCATAAAATATTATGGTGTTACATTATACCCTATAATAATATTTTCCCTCTAAAATTTCTAAGAATTCAATATAAGAAACTTAAGATACTTATAACTCATCACATCTCCATATCTCCACATATATTACTCAGTTTATTTGATTTTAACATAAAAATTTGATCGGGAGAGTGGTCGTGTTTCATATCACTTTCTCTCTACGATCCTAAATCTTCAATGGTTTTATCTAATAATATTGATCTCACTATAGTATCGTGACTTATATTTTTATTACATGTGAAGGATCAGGTATTTAATTTATTAGGATAGATACTTTGAACACATCAGGAACTTGGGTGAGATTTAGTTGGAAAAGGAGGTGACAAGCTATCATCCCAATACGAACAATTATTTTGAAGGGAATTGAATTTCTAGGGATATTATTTTCATTAATTATAAATCATGAAAACATATTCCTATTAAATATTCATATGAATACCCTTTCACCTACATTTAACTCTATATCATTCTGATTACTATCAAAATAAATTTTTTCAGCTTGAGCTACCCTTATGTGTTGTTGAATGGATCTAACTCTATCTGCCATTTCCTTATCCAGATCAAGTCCTAATAGATTTATTTCTGGAACTTCATCCGAACGCATTGGATTTTGGAACTAACTTCCACATATGCCTCCATTAGGAGGCATAAAAATGCATCATTTAATGTTATTATACTATTAAATTCTACCGAAGGAAGGTGTTGATCCTAAAAATCATTGAAATCCATATAGTATGATGTAAACATGTCTTCTAGACTTGAGATGTGTTCATCTTACCATGAGGAGTTTTTACTTCCAACTCAACATCTAATCATTATGTTTTTGATGTGATACACATATAAAATTCATCAGTTATAAATGTATGGGTAAAACCCAAATAATATAAAATATTATCACTTATAGAGAGTGTGATAAGTTCTCCTTTTATCACATCACATATAACTTCCACATCAGTTGTGGTGATTACATATGTTTTTCTTCTCCCATTGGATTCTTCTATGGTAAGTTCCCTAAATTCTTGGTGTACTATATCGAATAATTCAATGTCCATTTATATATTAAGCACTGCATTGTATTGGTTTCTATCTTTACATTACATTAATTATCCAGATGACCCATATATCCCCATTTGAAACAAACTCCCATACCCTTAACACATTTCTCAGGATGTTTCTTTATATAATTTTTATATTGTGGAAATTCGTGGTTTCCTTCTTATTATTTGATGCAATCCCTCTTTCATGTTTCCCAGTTGACCTCTTATTAAATTGATTTGTCTTGTAGTTATAAGATCTATTAAATTATTTATCTATCTTAATATCAAAATATAATATATCAAAATATTCTGAAATCTTTTGTGAAACTATTTCTGTCATGATCCCCTCCCACCAAAGATACCCCTCCTGAGCTAGCAATGGTGAAAGGGAGATAATGACCCCCGAGTCCCACCTCCAGTAGGCCCCGGGGTGGCGAGTAGCACCAAGGGTATGAGTTTTCACAAATATGGGAGGTATTACCCTTTTTGTTATTTAAGATCAGGAAATAGGACAAGTCCACCACAAAAAAAATGAACAAGTGTATAGAAATAAACCCAAACCAATCCCACATGCATGATTAAATAGTTCTGAAACAAGGTACAAGTACAAGAAATCTCAAAAGTACAATACCAAAAGAAACAAGTACAGCAAACTGCAGCAACTCCAACTGTCCCGACTAGTAGGGTCCCGCACGGCCCTGGTATTCCTCCTGGAAGCCTAAAAGTAAACATAGGGTGAGCATAAAAGTATACTCAGTAGGGAAACCTAAAGCTCTTATGCACAAGTGGGGAGACATCCTAACGTCCCGTGAGAACAATAGAAGAAACCTAGAAAGGAATTCTATCCACCCAACCTCACCAGCCACACTCACCAAAACACAATCACAACAGGCAGTAGTATATATGAACAAGAGTATTGGGTACCCCGCACCTTTTCCCCCACTAGCTAGATGCTCTTCCTAATGGCGAACGTCCTGACGCTGCCACACTCTTCCCGCCCGCACACACCTGGGCCTCACAACCACGTATCCCGCTCGCACACACCTGGGCCTCACAACCACGTATCCCGCCCACACACACATGGGCCTCACAACCAAGTATCCCGCCCGCACACACCTGGGCCTCACAACCACGTATCCCGCCCGCACACACCTGGGCCTCACAACCATGTATCCCGCCCGCACACACCTGGGCCTCACAACAACGTATCCCGCCCACACATACCTGGGCCTCACAACCACGTATCCCGACCGCACACACCTGGGCCTCACAACCACGTATCCCGCCCGCACACACCTGGGCCTCATAACCATGTATCCAGCCCACACACGCCTAGGCCTCACAACCATGTATCCCGACCGCAGACACCTGGGCCTCATAACCACGTATCCCGCCCGCACACAACTAGGTCTCATCCCTAAGGATCTTGGGAAAAATATTAAAACCTGCCCTAAGAGTCTTGGGCTAAACCACCACAATCGAAACCTACCCGAAGAGTCTTGGGTGTAAGGTCGCCTCAAGCCATCACATCCTAGGGATGAAGGAGGAGTAAAGAGCTAGTAACTAAGGGGAAAACACCCTCTCCCATTAAAATGGGAGTGTTCGGCACTAAGTCCTCAACATGGGTGGGGTGCGATAAACACAAAGATACAGATATATATATATACCAAACACTTATCCCAACCTATGGCTTCTAATTAGAGAACCTAGCATGTTCCTCGGAACTGCTGCTATGAAGCATGTATACAACAAACAACCCCAACCCCATTTAGGTTTTCATGTTTCAACAAAATCAGTTTATTAGTTCCTTAACTACTGCGCAACTATCCACAACCAACCACATCGATCATTCATAAAACATATCCCTGCCATCAACAAATCAAGTTAGGAAAACACAAGAAACACAACCAAGTCCTCTTAATAACCAACCAACCCATTGATTATTATTAGATTTCATTACCAAGCCCCATAATTCATTAACTCTTACACTTTTATTTATTATTCACAACCCCTAGTTCGTTCACATTCAAAGCCATCCCTGCAGCCCCGCTGCCAACCACCATAACCACAACCACACCATACATCATCACCCCTTGATACCATTTATCACAACCCCACTACCCATCACTAACATAGCATTCACACCAACCCCCAACCAAGCCAACCGCAGCCCCATTGCTCACCCGATCCACAATAACCCACAAAACACCCCCTTCACATGCCATGTATCAAAGCCAACACCCACATGTTCATTATTCCATTTTGTTCAACCGGGGTGATCACACAAGGGTTCCAGATTTTAAATCAGCCAACTTTACGTGATTAACCAATTCCACATTCAACAAAGTTCCATTCACAAAAACGGTCTAGAAGATAGGGCAGCATTTAATTGCGCAAGCAAAGGCCCCCAACGACCGTGATTTTCAGTAGGCATAAGCCTATTCAATTCACAACATAATATCACCGGATATAAAGATAAACATAAAAACATTCCCATGCCCATTATTTAAACAGTTATTATCTACGTTTAATGGTTCAACCGGTTCTCATGAAAATAAGAGGATACCCACCTCGAATGATGCACAATTTAGAGAGACGAAGGTAAGATCCCTACCTCAATAGGTTCTGATCACAATGATCCACCGTATCAACTTTAGAAAACATCCATCGGTGTTCGTCACTTCTGGAAAAACCCAGAAAAACCTCCTTGGGTGGAAGCTAGGAAGGAAAGGAAAATGGATCCAAGCTCAGAAGTTATGCCTCGTCGTTACGATCCCCTAGCCACTGACGGATTGTAAATCGGAGTTCGGACGAAGAAGTTATGGAAGAATAAGGAGCCTTCAAGTCTCTTGGGAGAGCTCTACTCAGAAGAAAGGGGAGGAGAGGGGTGTGTTGAAAAGAAGGAGGGGACCCCTCCTTTTATAGGCGTGAAAAATGAAAGTACACGGCTTGTACTTGGCCATTTCACGCGGCCACCACGCGGCTTCCAACACGGCCTCCAACGCGGCACACGGTTGTTGACTGGTCAACACACAGTTTGAGGGTAATGCATACGCAGGGAGACACTACACGACGTGTAGTATTGGGTACACAACGTGTACCCATTTATTTCACACGGCAAGGACACGGATCCAACATGGAACACGTCCGTTGACTGGTAAACACACTATTTGAGGGTAACGCGTATGTAGGGAGGAACTACACGGCATGTAGTATTGGGTACACAGCGTGTACCCATTTATTTCACAGAGCAAGGACACAGCCTTCAACACGGGGTATACCCGGCGAGGGGGTACATGGCGTGTACTCACACTACACGTCGTGTACTTGCGAAATTCTGAGAAGTGTGGGAAAAGTCCATTTTACCCTCCAGAATACTTCAAAACCCTCTTTTTAACAAAGGAATGGGCCGGATAGGTCCGGGCCATTACATCAGATACCTCTTAAAACATTCTCGTCCATGAGAATTCAAAATCCAACCCAGAGGAACCCAAACAGATACCTCTTAGTGCCCTCATTATAACAGGAACCCAACCATCAACCCTAATTATATGTGTTAAGAATTCCTTATCTTATGTCGAGATATTATCCGCTTTAGCCGGCACTAACTCGCCTGCATGGGTTTAATCGCATCCTCATTAATGCATCTCGACTAAGAATCGGGTCTTCCCACTTCCATACATTAGGATTTTTCCAACTTGCACTACCCCCAAAACCACACAAACAACACACTAAACATGTGGTTTTGGAAAAATTCCTTTTCATATGTCGATATATTATCCGCTTTAGGCAGCACTGACTCGCCCGCATGGGTTTAATCGCATCTACATTAATGCGTCTCAATTAAGGATCAGGTTTTTCCCTTTTTCCCACACATCCGGACATTCTACACACTTCCATAGAACAAGGAAACAAAAAGGGTCTCATAACCGACAAGCTAAGCATTCCAAATATCAAAGGTACATAGTACAAAAACAAAGCTCAGAAGAACAAGAAAAAACACGAGTCAAAACAACTCCGAGTAATGAGCATGCATCTGGGTCTCCCGCTCCCAAGTTCTCTCCTCGAGGACGCCATGCCTCCACAACACATGAACAAATGGAATTGTTCATCCACAGAGCACCTTCTCTTTACATTCTTTGATTCTGACTGGTCGTTCCTCAAAGGTTGCATCGTCTCCCATATCTAACTCTCCCCAGTGGATAACGTGATAGTCGTCGTATAAGTACCGACGAAGCTGGGAGACATGGAAGATGTCATGAACCTTCTCCAACTGAGGTGGTAGGGATAGCTGATATGCCACCTCTCCGACTCGCTTCAGCACCTCAAAAGGTCTGATGAACATAGGTGAGATCTTCCTCCCATTCTCAAACCTCCGCTGCCCCCATCGAGGGGAAACCATCAAGAACACATGATCTACCACCTCAAACTCCAAGGTCCTCCTCTAACGATCAGCATAAGACTTCTGTCGGTCCTGAGCCGCCTTCATCCTCTCACGCACAAGCTAGACTTTCTTTGTGGTTCTCTGCACTACCTCTAGCCCAAGAGCACCTGTCTCACCAACCTCTGCCCAGAAAATGGGTGAAAGACATGGTCTTCCATTCAAAGCCTCAAACGGTACCATTCCAATAGTATAGTGGACGATTTTGTTGTAGGTAAACTCTACTAAAGGCAAGTGTTGTACCCATGACCCTCCGAAATCCAGAACGCATGCTCGCAGCATGTCCTCCAATGTCTTGATAGTCCGCTCTGTCTGCCTATCGGTCTGGGGGTGGAAAGCAGTGCTAAGGCGTAGCTGGGTGCCAAAAGCATGTTTTAACCCCCTTGAGACTTATGAGGTAAACCGAGTATCTCAATATGAGACGATAGTCTTTGTAACTCCATGAAAACGCACCACCTCGTCTATGTACCTCTATGCTAAGGTACTCACCGGGCCTGACTCCTTAATTGCTAAGAAGTGAGCTGATTTTGTTAGATGATCCCCCACTACCTAGATAGCATCATAACCTCCCTGAGATCTTGGTAGTCCTACGATGAAGTCCATCGAGATTTCATCCCACTTCCACTCGGGGACATCTAAAGGATGCAACAAACCACTGGGAACACGGTGTTCAACCTTTACCTGCTGACACAAAAGGCACTTAGGCACAAACTCTGCCACTTCCCATTTCACCCCAGGCCACTAAAACGGTTCCCTCAGGCCTTGGTACATTTTTGAAACTCCCGGATATACTAACAAGGCTGAGCTATGGAACTCATGGAGAACTCCCTCACGCATCGCCTCCGGAACAAACAACCTTCCATAGAAAAGCATCTGATGTTGGTTGTCCTCTGACCATCCTTCTGGAGAATTTCCCTGATTGACACGATCCCGCATCACTTCCGCCTCAAAGTCCCCACACTGAGACTCTTCCACCTACTGCGACAAGGAGGACTGCACCTTCATATGAAAAAAACAGCCTCTAACACCCTCTACCCTTGCATCCTAGTTCAAGGAAGCCAACTCTCCCATCGCTTTGCAAGAATCAATGGATTCATGAACCACTTCCTTATGTGACTTCATGCTCAAGAAATCAGTCACAACCTTGCCCTTACCTTCAGTGTAAGAGATCTCGAAGTCATATTCTTTGAGAAACTCAACCCATCTCTGCTGCCAGAAGTTCAAGTCACGTTGGGAGAAGATATAACGTAAGCTCTTGTGATCTGAGAAGACCACAAAGCGCTCCCCAAAGAGGTAATTTCGCCACAACGTCAGTGCGAACACTACTGCTTCAAGCTCCAGGTCATGGGTGGCATAGTTACGCTCATGAGGGTGCAACTTCCTAGACCCATAAGAGATCACTGCCTTCTTCTGAATCAGCACACAACCCAGACCAAGGCTATAAGAAGCACAAAACACCTCATACAACAATCCTTCCTCTGGAAACCTGAGTACGGGAGCACTGACCAACTTCTCCTTTAGGTAGTCGAAAGCTTTCTGGCACTTCTCTCTCCATAGGAAGACCTGGATCTTCCTAGTCAAAGCTTTCAATGGAGAAGAAACTCGAGAGAAGTCCGAAACGAACCTCCGATAGTAACATACTAACCCCAGGAAACTAAGAACTGCTTCCATGTTCTTGGGTGCTGCCCAAGAAACAACTGCCTCCACTTTTGATGGGTCCACTGACACTCCATGTTGAGACACCATGTTCCCAAGGAAGTGTACTTCTTGTGTCAAGAACATACACTTCGAAAATTTCCTGTAAAGATGGTGATGTCGAAGGACTTCCAAGACTTCCCTGAGATGCTCAACATGCTCCTCCTATGTTCTTGAGTAGATCAGGATGTCGTCGATAAAAAAACGATGAACCGGTCCAGAAACTCTCGGAAGACAAATTTCATAAGTCCCATGAACATAGTTGGTGCATTCGTAACTCCAAACGGCATCACTACAAACTCGAAGTGACCATACCTACACCTGAAATCCATCTTTGAGATGCCATTGTCCTTCACCCTTAGCTGATGATATCCCAATCGTAGATAAATCTAAGAAAACAAACCTGCTCCCCTTAGCTGGTCGAAGAGATCACATATCCTTGGGAGGGGGTAACGGGTCTTGACCGTTACCTGGTTCAACCATCGGTAGTCTATGCATAGCCTGAGACCACCATATACCTTCTTCACGAACAAAAATGGAGCACCCCATGGCGACACGCTCGGTCAAACAAAACCCTTCTCCATCAGATCGTCAATCTGAATCTGCAACTCTCGCAACTCCAAAGGTGCCATCTGATAAGGTGCCATCGAAATCGGACAGGCACTAGACTGTAAGTCTATCCTGAACTCAATGGCACGTCGGGAGGGTAGAGTCACAACCTCCTCAGAAAAAACATTGAGGAACTCCCCAACAACCTCCGGGATATCCATCATCTCTGTATCAGCTGGAACCACTGATAACCTGCCTAACAAGGAAAGGAGAGGCTCCACACGCCGGCTTCCCGCCTGATTGCTCCTCTCACCCACAAAATCTACACGCTGCTTGTCCACGTCAGAGAACACGACTCTTCTCTGGAATCATTCGATAATGGCACTAACAAAAAACAACCCGCCGATACCTACGATGACATCTTATGGCTGCATCTGTAGAAAAAGAAGATCCCCACTAGATCGATGTGGTCCCAACGTCAGCCCACATCCCCAGAAAACACAAGATACATTGTTCTGGTCTCCAACTGGTGTATTCAGCACCAGTGGTATGGAATGTCTCCCTACATCTATTCCCAAAGCATGGGCTAGACCAGGTGAAACTAAGGAGTGTTAAGCTCCTGAATCGCACAAAGAAAAAAAGAGAGTGCTGAACAAACAAATCGTACCTCGTACCACCTCTGGTCCTCCTGGAGCTGCCAACTCTGCTGCGTGAAACTGTCCACGCCCAGCTCATCTGCTTCTCTGATGTCTTCCACCTCCCCTAACATGACCTGGTAGAGGTCCTTGAGGAGCACCCTGAGGTCGGCCTCCTCCCGCAAAGTCTTCCCTCGGAGGAGCATGGTCCTGATGCTGTTGGAAGGGCCTCACCGGCAACTGGTGCTGCTGAGGTGGGCGCTGAACCTTCCCACCTCCATTGTACTGAGCTCGGGTCAGGCACCGACTCTGAATGTGCCTGAAACCTCCACAAGAGAAACACTTCGGTCCTAGGCTCGTGGAAAATGGATGAGGACATGAAGATCTGAACTGGAACTGTTGGGGCCTGCCCCCCACTGGCCTGAACCTGGAAGGTCCCGTCATAGGAGACCTGTTGCTAACTGCCTTCCCCTTCGACGAACCTGGCTGAAACCCCTCATGTGGTGCACCTCCCAGCGAGTGCATCCTCTCTAAAACCTCTTCCTTCTTCTGTACTGCCAAGTACGTCAAAAGGGTGAAGGGGGTGACAGCATACTGGAGTGAAGGATTAAGTGCATCTTCCAAACGCCTCGCCCGAGACTCCTCATCCAGAAAGAGATCTGGAGAAAAGCGTAGGAGATCCTTGAACTTGATGCCCAGCTCTCGTACAGACATACTCCCCTACTGGAGGGAGAGTAACTCCTGCCATTTCTCCACCTTGATCAAGGAAGAACGGAATTCCTCTCAGAATTCCTTCTCAAAGTCATCCCATGCAACCTCTCCCTCTATCCTCTCTCCGAGGTAGATCTTCCACCACTATCGCGCCGCACCTCTCAGCTGACTGACTACTAGGGGAACCCAGTACTCCCTCGGAGCACGGATCAAGGTAAAAGCAATCCCTATCTCCTCAAGCCACCCCTCTGTCTCTGTATCTGAAGTACTACCCTCGTACTTCTTGAGGTTTTTCCACTGGAAAGAATATATATTCTTCTGCCACTGGCTATCTTCCTCCTCTCGGTCAATCCTCATCTGATCGACCGCCTGGATCTGCTGGGCCTCAGCCGTCTGAGTCACTTGGGGACGACGTCCAGGTGCCATAGTTGTACGGTAAACAAGGATCTCCTAAGCCCAACTAGTAAGGAAATTTCTCATGGTTTTCTTTTATCACATTATTTCAATTTCTTTCCCAGAACGCCCAAATCATGTAAAACACAATCATGATGATTCATGTACCTTCCCTAGGGTCTCTACCCTGCAATCAATGTGGTCTCACTCGGTTGTTTGGTAGGCTTAGAGCCGTTGAATCGGATCACGGGGGGGCCCTAAAATCTCGTGTCCTAGCCGGTCTTCCCTGGCCTATGTCACGCACCAAGATTAACCAACATTGTTGTCCTACCATCCCATGAAATCCTCACTGTGCCTAACTCTAGACTCCATCCTATCTCTCAAACATCACCTCTGATACCATTCGGTCATGACCCCCTCCCACCAAACATGCCCCTCTTGAGCTGGCAGTGGTGAAAGGGAGATAATGACCCCCGAGTCCCACCTCCCGTAGGCCCCGAGGTGGCGACTAGAACCAAGGGTATGAGTTTTCACAAATATGGGAGTCATTACCCTTTTTGTTATTTAAGATCAGGAAATAGGACAAGTCAACCACCAAAAGGAAAAGAACAAGTGTATAGAAATAAACCCAAACCAATCCCACATGAATGTTTAAATAGTTCTGAAACAAGGTACAAGTACAAGAGAGATCAAAAGTACAATACCAAAAGAAACAAGTACAGCAAACTGAAGTAACTCCAACTGTCCCGACTAGTAGGGTCTCGCACGGCCCTGGTAGTCCTCCTAGAAACCTGAAAGTAAACTTAGGGTGAGCATACAAGTATACTCAGTAGGGAAACCTAAATCCATCCTGCACAAGTGGGGAGACATCCTAACGTCCCGTGAGAACAACAGAAGAAACCTAGTAAGGAATTCTATCCACCCAACCTCACCAGCCACACTCACCAAAACACAATCACAACAGGCAGTAGTATATAATAACAAGATTATTGGGTACCCCACACCTTTTCCCCCACTAGCAATCTGCTCTTCCTAACGGCGAATGTCCTGACGCTACCACACTCTTCCTGCCCGCACACACCTGGGCCTCACAACCACGTATCCCGCCCGCACACACCTGGGCCTCACAACCACGTATCCGGCCCGCACACACCTGGGCCTCACAACCACGTATCCCGCCCGCACACACATGGGTCTCAAAACCACGTATCCTGCCAGCACACACCTGGGCCTCACAACCATGTATCCCGCCGGCACACACCTGGGCCTCACAACCACGTATCCCGCCCGCACACACCTGGTCCTCACAACCACGTATCCCGCCCGCACACACCTGGGCCTCACAAACACGTATCCCGCCCACACACACCTAGGCCTCAGAACCACGTATCCCGCCCACACACACCTGAGCCTCACAACCACGTATCCCGCCCGCACACACCTGGGCCTCATAACTACATATCCCGCCCGCACACACCTGGGACACATCCCGAAGGTTCTTGGGAAAAATAGTAAAACCTTCCCAAAGAGTCTTGGGCTAAACCACCCCAATTGAAACCTACCCGAAGAGTCTTGGGTGTAAGGTCTCCTCAAGCCATCACAACCTAGGGAAGAAGGAGCAGGAAGGAGCTAGTAACTAGGGTGAAAACACTCTCTCCCATGAAATGGGAGTGTTCGGCACTAAGTTCTCAACAAGGGTGGGGTGCGATAAACACAAAGATATAGATATATATATATATACCAAACACTCAACCCAGCCTATGGCTTCTAATTAGATAACTGAGCACATGCCTCGGTACTACTACTATAAATCATGCATACAACAAACAACCCCAACCCCATTTAGGTTTTCATGTTTCAACAAAATCAGTTTATTAGTTCCTTAACTACTGGGAAACTATCCACAACCAACCACATCGATCATTCATAAAACATATCCCTACCATCCACAAATCAAGTTAGGAAAACACAAGCAACAAAACCAAGTCCTTCTTAATAACCAACCAACCCATTGATTATTATTCTGTTTCATTACTAATCCCCATCATTCATTAACTCTTACACTTTTATTTATTATTCACAACCCCTAGTTCGTTCACAGTCAAACTCATCCCTACAGCCCTGTTGCCAACCACCGTAACCGTAACCACACCATACATCATCACCCCTTGATACCATTTATCGCAGCCCCACTGCCCATCACTAACATAGCCTTCACACCAACCCACAACCAAGCCAGCCACAGCCCCGCTGCTCACTCGATCCACAACAACCCACAAAACACCCCCCTTCACATTCCACGTATCAAAGCCAACACCCACATGTTCATTATTCCATTTGTTCAACCGGGGTGATCACAAAAGTGTTCCAGATTTTAAATCATCCAAATTTATGTGATTAACCAAATTCAACATTCAACAAAGTTCCATTCACAAAAACGGTCTAGAAGATAGGGCAGCATTTAATTGGGCACGAAAAGCCCCCCAACGACCGTGATTTTCAGTAGGAATAATCCTATTCAATTCACAACATAATATCACATGATATAAAGATAAACATAACAACATTCTCATCCCCGTTCTTTAAATAGTTATTATCTTCATTTAATGGTTCAACCAGTTCTCATGAAAACAAGAGGATACCCACCACAAATGATGCACAATTTTGAGAGACGAAGGTAAGATCCCTACCTCAACGGGTTATGATCACAACGCTCCCCCATATCAACTTTAGAAAACATTCGTCGGCATCCGTCCCTTCTAGAAAAACCTGGAAAAACCTCCTTGGGTGGAAGCTCGGAAGTAAAATACAACAGATCAAAGCTCATAAGTTCTTCCTCATCGTTATGATCTCGTGGCTTCTGACGGATCATAAATTTGAGTTCGGACGAAGAAGTTATAGAAGAAAATGGAGCCTTCGAGTCTCTTTGGAGAGCTCTTCTCAGAAGAAAGGGGAGGAGAGGGGTGTGTTGAAAAGGATGAGGGTACCCCTCCTTTTATAGGCGTGAAAAACAAAAGTACACGGCGTGTACTTTATGGTACATAGCGTCTACTTGTCCATTTCACGCGGCCACCACGCGGCTTCCAACACGGCCTCCAACGTGGCACACGGCCGTTGACTGGTCAACACATTGTTTGAGGGTAACGCATACGCGGGGAGACACTACACGGCATGTAGTATTGGGTACACGGTGTGTACCCATTTATTTCACACGGCAAGGACACAGCTCCAACACTTCACATGGTCATTGACTGGTCAACACACGGTTTGAGGGTAACGCGTACGCAGGGAGGGAATAAACGACGTGTAGTATTGGGTACATGACGTGTACCCATTTATTTTACATGGCAAGGACACGTCCTTCAACACAGGGTATACCCGGTGAGGGGGTACACGGCGTGTACTCACACTACACGGCGTGTACTTACAAAACTTAGAAAAGTGTGGGAAAATTCCATTTTACCCTCCATAACACTTCAAGAACCTCTTTTTGACAAAGGAATGGGCCGGAGAGGTCCGGGCCATTACAATATCCCCTTAGAGACTCTTCATAATCCAATTAAACAAATAGAAAATCATCCTTTCCATATTATTTATGTAGTCGAAATCTTGCTTGGATAATACAATAAAGTTATCCTAATATTGTACCATTATTTATTCTTCCTTATGTTATAATGAGAGGAACCTATTCTTTATTTGAGCTTGATGTTTTTAAGTGATATATTTTTCCGACACAATCTCATTGATTTTTTGGGATTCAATGATGTCTCTTTTTTAGCCTCTTTATTGTGCTAGATTAATGAACTCAATTAATCGACATCACTTTTTATACAAAATATATAATCCTAATAATATTTCTTCTTTAATTACATCCCATGTCTGGGAAAATATTTTCAAGAGGCTAAATCCGTTGTTAATCTACCAATGGATTATTATTTCCATTAATAAATGAAGGCTTCAATTGAATGAATCTATCGAACATTGGATAATTTTATTGTGGTGTAATAGGTTTATCCATTCAAGGAAGGTTATTCATCGTAACATGAGTTTTTTACCCTAATATATCTATTATGTACTCATTTCTAATACCTACTATATTGTTTGTCTCAGCATGGAAATCTATACATTGTCTATGGGTGTCGATTCCCTTTCATCTATTAGATTCCACCACTAAATAATTGAACATTTAGATTTTTCTCATAATCATATAATTTTTATTATTATAAAATTATATGTTGGATTATCGAATTTATCATGTTATTTATGTTCAATTAATATTTAATTCTAATGGTTTCAAAAAAAAATTTGATACCAACTGTAGGAACCTTAACTCTAGTAAACCAGAGTCAGTGTCTTATTTACTAAAAATATATTATATATAAGGGTTCTCATTAATGATTATTTATTATAATATCAGTCCTAAAGAACCTTGTACATACATGATTCCCATAAAATATTTTAATTATAAAGTAATATCATAATAAAATTTCTCTCATCCTTTATATTATTCATAATATCCTTCTTTATAGTCTGGGGAAAGGAAAAAAGTAATGGGAGAGATCAAATGCTCAGTAAAGGTTACATATAGTGGAATTTATCATTAGTGAATAAGGAATAATCAATATATAAAAGAAAATAACTAAAAGTAACATTGAATTTAATCAATAACTTTAGAATGAAATTAATATATAGATAATATCAAAGAAAAAATATCATGGTCAAAAATAATAGAAATCTAAAAAAATAAAATGTTTAATGTTCGATGTCAAGATCTTAGAAATCTTGATTTTTTTACCATGAAGCCCTTATTCTAAGAAATTTTAATCAATGATTTTTAATAGACCAAAAACCCATTTAATTATTTTGGCCAAAATAATTTGTGATATGTGACATGTTGATGCATTAAGGGGTTATATAATTCTAGGCCCCACCCAGTGCAACATGTCTAATGTATTCCTCATATAATGAATAATGAATTTAATTCATGAAAAATATTCATTATGAAAAAATATCTATATTGAATAAAGAATAAAAAATATTTTGATTTTCCAGATAATCATATAATGTTTATAGTAAAACGCATTATCTATAAATTCAATAAAAGTTCATAAATAGTTATATTTAATATAAAAATATTATAGATTATTAAAATAATATTAGTATCTGACAAAAAAAGATAAAAATAAAGCGATTGTTTCCATATAATGTTAATGACCATATATTTTATAATTGATAAAATATCAAAATCAATTCATGAGAAATATAGGTTTTATAATAAAATTATTTCTATTAGAGATATAATGAAAATTTTTGTGAAAAATTATAATAATGTTTTTTGAATATTTTTCTCTATAAAACTATTGAAAACCTATAGATTAATCTAAATATTATAAAATTGTAATTTTTGTGTGAAAATAAATTAACCACTTATTTGTTAAAAAGAAACATTCCTATTTAGTTTTTTGTAAACAATTTTGAGAATTAAATTTCATAAAATATAATAAATATTAATTTCAAACATTATAAAATATCAAAGATAGCATAAAATATCATTAATTAATATATTGAGTGAATAAAGAGTACTTTTTTTAATTTAAATTTCAATATATTTAAATAGATGGAAAATATATTTGTTCAAAATAGAAATAAAAATGGATTTTATTTTAAAATTTTCATTACATGATTCGTGTTTCAAAAAGTGAAAATTTTGGAATAAAATATGTAAAATACTTAAATATGCATTTTATAATAAAATATATATTTTTTTAATGATATATGATAACATTACTTTAATGGAAACATGAGAAATCCAAAAATATAATTATAATGTAATTTTTTTTCTTTGGTAGATTTTAAATTATAACAAATTGAAAGAGTAAACATGAATTCAAGATTTAATCATAATTAATAAGAATAAATTTATGTTAAATAAATCAAATATTAAGTATAAACACCCCATAAAACTAAATATCTATATAATACCAAATATGTCTCAATGGAGAGGAAATTGAGTGGAAATATGTTACCCTAAGTACATCATTCACTGTAGGTGCTCTAAACTCTTGTATAATAAATTTTAATATTTTACAATTCTATAATAATGTATCATAAATAATTTATTTTATAAATTATGATAAAATTATTATATTTTCTCATCCATGTGTCAAAAATTCCTTTTTAAAGTCATCATCTCCAGTTGATAATTGTTTCAATTTTCATGAGAATTTTTGTTTGGAAGATCCAATATTTGTACATTGACCATTGTTACATTATATAAAATATTTTGGTAATAATATAAATATCATATATAGTCAATATATATTTATATGTATTTATATTCATCCATAAAATTTTGAGATATGAAAATGAATTCCATAGTTTATAGAGACAATAAGTCGAACAAACAAATGAACATTTTCTCAATTTCAATAGATGGAATGAAAGAAATGTAATTAAAAATTCACCATTAATGAATCATGTTATATCATATGTTACATTAATATTAAATAAATATCTCATTATTTCTATCCATTTAAATTGTAAATTAAATAGTCTATTGCATTGTTATGTGGAGGTGATAGTGCACCCGCAAGCAAGTGCGATGTTATCATTTTCTGAAAGATTAGAGGGTAAGAAGGTATATTTGATATCATAATTTTTAAAGATTATTTATTTCATATATTTCACATATATTCTTTATTTACATATATATAACCATCAAAATAAAGTGTTCCTGAAAAATTAATTACAACACTATGTCAAGAATATAAGCTGATTATTGGCATGTGTGATGTTTTCTCTATTCATATGATGGAAAAATATCTACATAGTTCTTAAACAATGAGAATAAAATCAATTTCTACCAATGGTACATTATTTATTATAAAATTATGTTTAAAATTGATTTAGATGAATTATAAAATGAAATAAACATGAAATAGTCAGTAAATATGATTACCTCTTCTTTGATAGACTTCCTTTAGATTCCTTCTTAAGGACCCTTGGAATGATCTGTTAAGAATTCTATAACACATAATTTGTGTATGGGAAAGTTAATAAGTGATGTTTTTAGGTTTTAATTGAGCTATATTTAAAAATGTGGTGTAATGATAGGAGATAAGGGTAATCCTTTTATAATGGATGGGAGGGGCACATTTGTAAATTCCTGAAATGTTATGACATAACATGTTATTAAATCAAGTAAAATAGGTCTATAATGGAATAAATTCAAAGATAAATATTATATGATCATAAAATAATTATAGAATCAATTTTATAATGGTTTTTATATCATTTTGAAGCATATCATCCAAATTACACACCTAGTCGTCTAGTTTTAACCATAAAGGTGTAAAGGATTTTTAAATACTAAAGATTAATAATTCTATGTACATGGTGAAATTTAGAACATAAATTGTTAATGGATGACATTATATACCAAATATTATACCCATTTTAATATTCAATATTATTATGATTTTTATATAATTTAGTAAAATATTATCTTCATATAATATCACTAATGTCATTTTTTACACTATTGTTATAATTTCACATTAAATACACCTATACAAGTATGTAATTTGATTAAAATTAATTAAAAAATATAATTTTATAAATTAATCTATGAAATTACTGTAACACAATAATTCATAAAATTTTATTACTTTTAATATTTTTAAGGCCATTTAATTTATTTTTCTGTTAATTTAATAAATATTGTGTCGACGTTGTTCATATATGTAAGGTAATTATTCAATCACTAAAAAAATATGAATTTCCATGGTAAAAATTTAATTCATATTTTAAATAAACACTTAAAACTGAATATTACCTATTTCAATTATTATAGAATAATATTAGAGATTTTAAATTTTAGAGTTTGAAATTTTTTACAATTTTTTTAGTTAAATAAATGTCAATATAAAAGATAAATGGCATGAAGTTTCGATATTTTCTATACATGGATGTAAATGGTACCAATTCATTCATAAAATATGATAATGTCATGTTTTATAGTAATTATGAATCCATATCCCAAATTTTAACATTGTTTTATGTGTTTTACCCTTACTGAGGTGGCAAATATCCACCAATGATACTATTAGTACTGAACAAAACTATAAGGGAAAAATTTACCTAATTTGACCATCATGAAAAAAATATGTAATGCATTTTATAAAATGATATTAAAATATTTTGAATAAATTAAATTAAGATAAAAATTGAAAATTTAATGAAAATGGGTTTTCATATTAATGTGTTTTTATGTCCAAAAATGAACTAATACCAAATTTTGGTATAATGATTATTCAAATGTAATTAATGATATTATATATTACTAAATTATTTTTTCCTTAATTAATGAAAAAATTAAAATAATTATGGATATTTTTAATTAAAATAAATTTTTAATTTCTAAAAAATGAATATTTTTTCACTATTCTACAAAATAAAAATATTTTTCGAAGAATAAAAAAATTAAAACCAATAATAATATTTATATAATGAATTAAAAAAGATATAATTTTTTCATAATAATATTTTAATATATTTTATTGGTTCATTTATAATCAAATTTATACATAAATAAATGTATCAAAAGTATTTATTTGAGGACAAATATATCATAAAATCATGGGCTATTATTAGTTTCCCTTTCTTTAAAAACCACATAACACCATTTTTTGGATATTACTTCTAGAAAACCTGATCCCCAAGATGAAATTTCATATCCTTCAATTATTTATAATCATGTCACTTTTACTTCATTTGTGATGCCTTGATAAGACCATGAATATTTCTTACTTTCTCTATTTCCTCCTCGAAAAGATATGGGCCTAAAATCATCCCTTCACAAAATTTGTTCTGAAAGCTTCTTGTATAACATTTCTCCCCATAAAAGTCAACATATGGTTCCATTTCAATTCTTTAAATGATGATTTTATTATCTTAATATTGCACCAATGTTAAATATGTATCACACATACCTAGAAAATAAAATTTTAATGGCCTTAAAAAGTCTTCCAAAGTTTGAATAATCTTTTTAGATTGTCCATATTTTTTAGGATGAGAATAAATTTCCAAATATAGCTTGGTTTTTAAGTCCTTTAGATGGATTTTCCCAAATTTCAATGTAATACTTGTGTCATTTTTAGATAAAATCAGTATTCATTCATCATAATTCCTTACAATTTCATTAATTTATGGCCGTATAAGGCACTTTAGAGGTGGATCTACCCTTTTAGAATAGAAAGATGTAGAATTTTTTTATTGATCAACAATAACCAATATAAAATAATTTCATTTATAATTATTTGGAAATATAGTGAAAAATTCTATCATAATATCATCCCACTTCCTCTTAAGAATAGTGATAGGATTCCTGAATCCATTAGGATGTTGTCTCTTAGTATTTACTAGTTGACAGACCAAGTGTCATGGTACATTATAAGAAATTTACATTTTCTTATTATCCCATAAAAATACTCCTTAATATACATATACAACTTGGGGTCACTAAGGTTTATAAATAAATTTTTTTATGGGATTCATCCAATAATACCCTTAGTAGCTCAAGTATGGATACAACACATAGCCACTTTCAAAATTTCAGTACATCATCATCATAAAAACAAAATTTCTAAATCCCAATCATTCATGATAGTACATTTCTTTTATAAACTCTTATCATCATGAGGAGATGTTTTTATATTATCAATAAGATTGTTTTGAAATAATTTGGAAAGGGAGTAATATTTATCTTTACCTAATGATTCACACATACAAATATACTAAATCATTGAATATATGATCTTTTCAAATCCCCATTTTAGTCTGAAATACCATATCATTCATAATTAATGAATCATCCACCTTATTTTCAATATTATGGGTGTTATTTTTTTTTAGAAATAATTATCCTTCAGTACTGATATCCAACTCATTTTTCTAATAATGGTCTCTTTTTGTGAAAACATATATTTTAAAAAATAACCTTATATATCTCCCATTTTTTTCCAGAGAGATAAAGCACCCATGTCATTAATTAAATGGTAATGTTTTCTAATATAATATCATAGTCTAGATAATTATACTCATCTATATTTATTTATATTTATTCATAATAAATAATTCTATCATTTTTCATATATAAACATGGATGTATTTTTTATGTATCACTATATATAAGAGGTGAGATGGCGCTGTGGGCGGCGGGTTCTCTTCTCCGCGTCAATGGCTTTTTATAGGGTTTGTGCTCGGTCATGGCGATTCCTTTCTTTCTTGGGTTCGATTGTCTCAATAATCCTGGTGGTGAGGCATCGGCGTTAACCTCCTCTGTTTCTACTCATGGCGCGCGGTCTCTGGCTGTTACTAGAAACCCTAAGGCTGCGGTGTCTTCGCGCTTCCCGGCTGGTGTGAAGTTGGCTTTGGACTCTCTTTCCGGATCTGCGAATCTGGTGGATGCTTTGGTGAAATCGAAGACCTCGGCAGCTTCTTCAACCTCGGTTCCTCAAGTCGGACCGGAGACCATGTTGCAAGAAGATTTGGGGATTGGCGCGCAGCGCGGTGCTCCGCGGCATCGGGATGGTGTTGTGGTAGCTCCCCCTACTGTGATATAGGATTTTGGTAATGGTGTGGTGCGGGACAAAAATTCCCGGTTGAAGCAAGATGGAACTGGTTCATTGGGCTTGTTCACGGATTCATGTTCGAGCAGAATTCTTTGTAAGGGTTCTTCGGCTCATGTTTAAGCTAACCCTGTCGCGCTTGCAGAGCGAATGTCAATGGGTAAAAATTCATTGATTGCGCGTATTGTTCTTCCTAAAGGTGCTCAGCCATGGAAGCTTGATGACCTGACTTGCAGAATTTCGAATTTGTGGGGCTTTTCTAACTGGAAGTGTGTTTCTCTTTGTCGAGGATTTTTTCATTATCTTTTTCCATCTACTGATTTGAAGCTTCGGGCATGGAGCATTGGAACCTTGTTTCTGAAACCTGGATGGTTGCATTTACATGAATGGTCTATGGATTTTAATGTCTCGCGTGCACGAAATGCATTTTCTCAGATTTGGATTCGTTTGCATGGTCTCAACTGGGTCCTCTGGCATCCCAAAATTCTGCATGATATTGGCATGGCAATTGGGACTCCCATTCGGCTTGACAAAGAAACTGAGGATGTTCGGTTTGGGCATTTTTCTAGGATGTTGGTGGAGGTTGATCTTAGTACTACTTTGATCGACAAGGTAACTCTTTCCACCCCTTCTGATAACATTCAAATTGATGTTGAGTATGAAAAAAAGCCTCTTTTCTGCAATGTATGTATGGTTGTTGGACACTATTTAGAGTTATTCCAGAAGAATATGTCTTGTGAGAAATGTGGTGTGAGAGGACATTAAACATCCCTCTGTCGCTGGAAGTCCAGCCTGAAGGATTCGATGTTTCCAAATTCTTCTGCTCATGATGGTGATGCAATTCTAAAGCCGGCTCCTGACCATGGTAAAGGGCTTCTTTTTTATGAATCTCCGAAGGAGGCTCATAGTGGCCCTTCTAATACTCGATCTGATTTGGCTAAAGAGGTTCCTCTAGTTGAGGACATCCCTATGCGGACTCCAGAATGGGTGATCCCTGATTCTCACCAGTTTGATGTCTCTAATCAGGTTGATGTGCGACTACATGTTGATTATCAACATGAAATCCAGAAGCATTTTCAGTTATCTGAGTTACCTGAGAAATGGGGGAACATTTCTGAAGATGAACAGGGGAAGGTGCGTACCCCGATCAGGGTCTCGGGCAACGGTGGTCATGCCTCTTATAAGGATGCAATTTTGAGTGACAATCCAAAGACAACTGAAAGTGAGGGTCCTCCCTTTAAGAGGAGACCACGTAAGGATTATTCTAATGTACCTAGAACTGTGTCTACCAGATCGTCGTCTAAGGTGTCAAGGAAAGTGGATTTGGATATCTTGAAAATCCTCAATAGGGACATGTCTCAATCTGAGTGGGAGACTACTGGTGATTCTGATTATGGAAATGACATGTCTTTTTATGATCTCTAGACTTTCTCTTGGTGGATGAGGGCATGTCCGTTGTTTGACCCCATCCGCCGCTCTGTTGTCCTTTTTCTTTCTCTTAATAAATGGTCAGAACCTTTGCCTTTAAAAAAAATGTATCACTATATATAACAAAAATGAACCTTTCGGATGGTAATTTTCTTGTAGGTTCATTGAAAAATATCATATTCAATTCTCCATTACATTTATTTATATTATTATAACCATATGAACATAACACCTTCGCATGGAAACATGGTAAATTGATTATAAAATAACGAACTTTTTTTGATGAAACTGCCAATGTTAGCCGACTAATCTAAGGAAAATATATCTTGGTTATGTTCGTTGATGTAAGTCATTATATGAAAACAAATAAATTAAGGATCAATTTATATTCCATACATGTAGAAAATATGTCCATGAAAATGATCATATTCATGGAAAAATTCACACTTACTAAATATCTCATATAAATTAATTCCTATTAGCATTTTAATAATGATTCTACAATTGTTTATATACAATCCATAAATTTTTATGTATACCAATATAACATCATGAAATACAGAAATAAATTTATAATGATAATATTTGAAAAATTGGTTCGCTATATATATAAAAATAGAGGTCGCACTAGTTAGACCAAAGGTAATTACTCTAAACATATAATTACCATACCTTGTCGGAAATTACTTCTTTGGAATATATACCAACCATACTTAAAATTGATGATACCCATAATGGAGATCAATCTATGAGAAATATTGATCACATGGATATTGATCAAATAAGTAATCAATATATGGTAGAAAATATTTTTTATTTATATTAATGGAATAGTATTCCATATAATTTATTCACAACCTCATAGATCCATCATTATTTTTAATAAAATGAAAAGAGGCTCCCCATGGTTAAACACTATGATGAATGAATAAATTATTACAAACTCATTTAGTTGACTCTTTTTCCCACAAATTCCACTATGCGCATTCCATTGGGAGTCATAGACATTGGTTTTGTATCAGGTATGAGTTCAATGAATAACTTGACTTGACACTTGAGGGTATTTTCAGGAATCTCTCCATGAAACACATAATCATATTTTTATACAATACATAAACCATCTATTATATTGTTACCTTTCTCGTATTCCTAACATTGGTCTACATGGGCCAATAGTGGAAGTTAGTTTTTGGCCATAAATAAAATAATTAAGTAACAATTATTTTATTGTTAAATTTTATAATGCTTAAATGGTGACACGGATTGAAAATATTAGAGTACCGTTCAGCTCATGAGGGCGTGTTTTTCTTAGTCAAAGCCTAACCTTGACCGGCGCGGGTCGAGGGTGACTGTTAATAATTTTTTTGAACTTTTTTAAGCTATTTTCTATAAACGTATAGGTGGAATTTTCTATCTTTTCAACCCGTGCTCGAATTAAAAATCCAAGGGCACCATTGAATCTACGGATCCAGGATCCTCTTAAAGAATGATTAACTTCTACTTTAGTAGGTTGGGAGAAAAATTTAGTTTTCCGGACTTTTAAAACATTAATTACATAACATTAAATTGTTATTTGTTCTACCAAGTTGAGCGGCGGTGGAGGGACCATTGAGTTTTCAATCCATTTAACGGCTTAACTCTCCTATTTTGTAACCGCACCATTGGTAATTAAGATATTCATTAATTAATTAAACTCATTAATATCTTGTGGCAATAACCAGCTTTCCCCCTCTATTTAAATGAGGCTTAGTCTGGGGTTTCTGAAACGAAAGTGAGAAAACTCTGATGAAGTGTCACGACGTCTTCCACCAACGGAGAATAGAAGCTTGGAAGGCAATGTCGGAAGAATCTAACTGGAGGCGACAAATGCTGACGGCTTCGTCAAGTGTGGATTCTTCTTCCACAATCCATGATGTATTCACTGATTACACACTAGGGTTTGTTATTGAATTCAAGAAACTCTCATTTATTTTTCTTGTTCTTAAATTTGGGGGTGTTTGTTCCAGGAGATTGGAATGGGGCTTAGTCAATATCTATGTAATGTTTTTATTTGATGCATGCTAGCTATGATGCCAACACAGAGGTTTCGGGCCAAATAAAAATGGCTCGGACCCTCCACCTCTTGTTTTATCATTGCGTTATTCAAGGGAAATTTAAGAATTTGACAAAAATAGGAATCAGAGGGTCACGTAGCGACGACGGCATCTCGGGATCCTCATAGGCACAGACGGAAGAGGAAACAGAGATTCGGGACATTGCTGAAGCCCCATGGAAGAAGCACCGGCACAGGGGCACCACCGCGGACCTGATGGGAAGTAGGCCCTTGGCTGGCCTCATTAGATAATAGCGGTGTGTCATCACGAGTAGTATCTGTGGATTCAAAGCCATGTTGAAGGGGACTCATGCCCTGCTAGTCTTATTGCCAGATGAGGTTGTGCCACGTGGTGCTGCTAGTTAAATAGTCGAACTACTCTATGAGACGTTCAGGAACGAGGGGTTGAGCAACCCGTCGTGCAGGTCACACCAGCCGGAGGGCTATTCCATTCTAAAGCCCATCCGGTTTGGGATTGGCTGGTCCACTGCCAAGCTGGTTTGGGTCGGGTCGGGCCGGACCCAGTCCCATTTCGGCCTAGATATGCTTAAAAGGCCATATCTCGCAAACCAGACGTATGTTTGACGAACCGTCTACAGCAATGGATTTCTTGTAATGATAATTTCCTTTTGAGATGCTCCACCTATGTTTTGGTGAATGTTGGAGTATGGCTGGGTTGGATCATACCTGAATCCAACCAGGCCCTTGGCACTAAAATATCGATATCTCTCAGACTGGGCATCTGATTGACACGTCGTCTGTTGCGTTGGAACCCTTATGACATGAAGGATCATTAGGTTACTTATTTGTGTGATTTCATTACATTTAAGGTAAAAAGTATTTCTTGATGATCATATCCTCCGATAATCAAGCATACTATATACGAGAATCCAGTGGCTGGATGAGATGTGAATAATGCATAGCGATCATGTGTGGATCAGCACCTAGAGATCCAGTGTAGATCCGCACCAAGCGATCCTATATGGGTCATCACCAATCCTGTGTGGATCGGCACCTAGTGATCCTGTGTGGATCAGCACCTAAAAATCTAGTGTGGATCAGTACCTAGCGATCTTGTGTGGGCCAACACTGATCCTGTGTGAGTTAGATCCTGTGTGGGTCAGCGCTCAGTGATCCTGTGGGGGACAACACATACTGATCATGTGGGGTCAGCACTGATCCTATGTGGGTTAAATACTATGTGGGTCAGTTCTATGTGATCATGTGTGGTTTAGTGCATACTGATCCTTTGTGTGTCAGATCCTGGGTGGTTCAGTGTGGGTTAGTACCTATCGATCCTGGGCAGGTCAGATCCTATGTGGACCAATGGGGGTTATTACCTATCGATCCTATGTGGGTCAGCAGTAGTTCCACTTAATAGAATAATATGATATTTCCTTACAACTAATCATTTTTACTTCTGTACTTAAGTTATACCTGGTTTGAGCTGAGTCATTTCCTTTGTGTTTTGTGGTTGGAATCATGCTTTGTGGTTTTCTATTGTGAAATTATGAGAGACCTTCAGGGGTCTTGGGGTCCCTACTGGTTATTTTTATACTCACCCCTACATGGTCTTCACCCGCATCTTGTTTTTTCTTGTGCAGATGACGAGAATCTCAACTGAGACTTTAAGAGACAGGACCAAGCGGTACACAGAGGTTACTGGTTGACATGGAGAGCTGTGGATATGAGTTTTACCTACCCTTCAGGTAGGATCCTTGGTAGAAAATCTCAGGAGCAATTTTATATTTTTCATTTGTTGTTGAATATTTCAGTTGGGCTTGTATTTTTTCCCATTTAATTTCAGTACACACTTTTACTACTATAGTTTTACATTGTGTTTTAATCATGTTGTGTTCATGGAATGTGTGTTCATACAGGTTTAATGTAAATTTATTCTTATTTTTGGGATACGCCTTTCCTGTGCTAGTCACCAACGCTTTTCCAATAGAAGGAGAGATTGAGGATTTCATGGAATGGGCCCCTGGGAACGGGTCGGTACAGAGTGGTATTGGAGGAGTTGGTTCTACCGAATAACTAGGACTCTGATATTTCCAATGGAGTAATAGTGTTAAGTGTTTTGATCGTGGTTTTCAGTTTGGGGATTCTAGTGTTGGTGCAACGACTGACATATCCATACACCAGGACCCTAAATTATTATTTCTGACTTGGTGCACGAAAACACTGATTGTGTTTGTTTTGGTAATGTTTTTACTTTTGATCTTTTTTGAGCCAACTCACTTGGTATAACTTCTGAAATTTGGTTCATCTTGATTCTCTTTAAAGATGCCTCCATGCAAAAAGCTGTCCGGGATTCCAATGTGTGACCATGAGGATGGTCCACATAGTGATGAGGCTTCTGTACATGGATTATTTCCCGAGATGATACCTTCGGGCGGTGTCCCAGCGATACTACTTCCCATTGGTCAGTAGTTACTAACGGTGCTACCGGTAGAGGACACATGGTGGATCAGTTACTTGAATGAGTATTAGTAATAGATACCCCTTAGGTTATGAGAAGATCCTAACTCACAGGTGGATAAGGACAGGCCTGAGGTGGTGATCGAGTTCCCATATAGTCAGGACATCATTAGATCAGATGGTGGGTCTGGCAGTGAGCATTCTCTGTGGCATAGTAGGGAGATGGTAGGGTTTAGATTACCCATATCTTATGATGAGGTGAATTTTTCCTTAAATAGAGCATTACAACCTTCCTCGTAGAATGGGGTCTCTTTCCATGAAAATCGAAGGAGTTTGGGTTCCCAATATCTTCTACAACTTTTACATGATGACATGTCGTTAATTGAGTATTCTTCGAGGTGTACCGACCCTTCTAGGTAATAACTGAATACAAAACGACCAGTGCTTCTAGGATCGTAAGTCTTAGAGTGATGTGTTTTTTGAAATACAATCCATAATTATTCCTCTATGAATTCCTACATATGATAGGGTTTTAGAGAGAACCTTTGTGGTTGAAAATTCCTTTCCTGAGTAAATGCATCCAGGGAATATCAGTTGTGGGAAAGCAGGAAACCGGCATCAGTTTTAGAGATTTGGATGTGTAAAATGTTTTAGGAAGGGGAAGTGATAAGGACCGGTGAATCTATAGGGAAGAATACATGGATGGTAGATAAAAGAGCAGAAGTAGGTGGTATACATTTCGACATGTTACAACCACCACCCCAATGTGGTCTCAACCAGGATCACGGAGCTGGAGGACAGGGGAAAGGAGTAGCTGCATACGGTCAAGGAGTGTGACCCAAGGGCTCTGGGAATGATTCAAGGTATGGTCAGTGTCTACTGTTAGAATCCCTATTAATAGACATAGGTACTAATAATTCCTTCTCATCACGAATTTAGTTCAAGACCTAGATTTTCCAGTTAAACTATTGAATTGACCCTTACGTCTAGAGATTCCTATGGGAGGAGACTTGATAATCATAATTATGCCTACAGTGTGATGGGACCCTTGATGTGAGTGTTTTGGTTAAAAGCTCTTGGTGGCAGCGTAGAGGGCTTATGACGTCTGTTCGGGTTTGGACTGGTCATCCACAGTTCATGTTCAGATTGAATATTTTAGGACAAAAGGTTGTGGTATATCTAAAGACTTGAAATGGGGTTTTCCTGGGATGAAAAAAAAAACCTAGGTAGCATGAGGTAAACTCATGCATAGGAGTGTACGGCCGATCACTCTTGAGTCAGATAGAATTACCCTCATGGAAGTAGTTTTTTTGAGTTTTCAGTTCCCTACAGTATTGGAAGAGTTTGAGAACATCCTTTCAAAAGATGGTTCTTGGATTACATCCTTGTAAGAAGAGGGGATTTTGTATTGTCTTGTACCCATGAATGACACCAATATCTAGAAATGCATATCAGATGGCTTCTGCAGAGCTCTGGGAGCTGAGAGTATAGTTGTGAGAACAGTTTACTGTCTACTCCGATCAAAAGATTCTCAGTTATATCTTCACATAGAAGGACCTAAGCATGATATAGTGTCAATGGCTGGAGTTCTTCTAGGACTACGACTTAGATATAGTATACACTTCTTAGAAGGGGAATGTTGTGGAAAACGCACTCAACAGTAGGCCAGGACTGTAGTTGCTGAGTGACGGGATAGCGCGGTTATCCGCGTTGCAGATATCATTCATGGATTGTGTTGGAGAATCTTACCTACAGTCTATGACTATCACTCCACCACTACTTCATCAAGTTTGGGAGGCACATCTTGGCAATGTGAACTACGGGGCCCAACATGTTCTAATATCCTCAGGACAGTCCTCTGAAGGATTTTCTGAAGGTGGGGAGGAGCTCTTCTTCTTCAGAGGATGCAACATGGTACATGTGATGCTATGAGAGGAGATGTTGAGGGTGTTCAACAAATCCCCATTAGTGGTACATCCAGGTGTGGTGAAGATGTACCAGGATCTCTAGCATCAGTACTAGTGGCTAGGGATGAATAGAGCAGTGGCGGAGTTTGTTTCAGGATACCTCACTTGTCAGCAAGTGAAGACTAAGCATCATGTTCCAACAGGCTTAGCACAACCACTTGAGGTGCCCAAATGGATGTTGGATAGTATCTCCATGGACTTCATGTCAGTGCTACCACATACATCTAGGGGCCCCAATTCCACCTAGGTGATCATTGATCGACCCACCAAGACAGCCCAATTTCTACCCATATTAGAGAAATGATTCATAGAGGGAATACAATGCATCTACAAACAGGAGACAGTATGACTTCACGGGGTTCCATTGATGATCGTCTCAGATTGCAATTCTCGTTTTACCTCTTGATATGGAAGGGATTGTAGAAGGCGTTCAGGACTCAGCTGCACTTGGGAACTGCCTTTCATCCTTAGATAGATGGTCATATGGTGTGGATGATACTGACACTCGAGGACATGCCTTGTTCTTGCGTCTTACATTTTGGCTGGAGTTGGGAGGACCACTATCCACTGGTAGATTTCACATAAAACAACAATTATCACTCCGCAAACAACATTTCTCTATTTGTGGCCATATACAGGAGACCATGGAGATCACCTCTATGCTGCACAGACCTAGGGAAGTCGACACTTAAGGGTCTAGAGTGGTTACGAGATATCACTGAGAATATGCAGATCGTTCAATAGAGGATGAAGACTGCACAGAGCTGACAAATATCTTTTGTTGATAAGATACAGAGACCCTTGCAGTTCGAGGAGTGATATCATGTCTTCCTACAGGTCTCACCCTGATGATGATTGAAGAGATTTGGAAAGGCTAGGAAGATATATCCAAGGTTCTTCTAACCTTTCAGATTCTCATCAGAGTTGGTGAGGTGGAGTACCACCTAGCACATCCCCTACATATGCACCGGGTGAATAATGTTTTCCATGTGCCACAGTTGAGGAGATGTGTGCACGATCCATTGCACATTATCGACTAGGGACAGTTGGACTATAATGATGGGGAGACTTTTAGTGTGTTCCCGATAGAGATAGAGCATCGACAGGAGAAAGTCCTTCATGGACAGTCAATCCCTCTGGTGTGAGTTTGGTGGCAGCACGGGAACCTCTAGGAGCACACATGGGAGAGGGAGGATTAGATTCATGCTCAGTACCCTCTTTTGTTTGATTTGCCTTTTTTTAGGATTTCACGGACGTAAATCCCTAATATGGGGAAAATTTAATATCCCAGAAATTTTGTATAATTTTTTTTATTATATGGAATTATTAAGAGACTACAAAAATTTACGGCACGTGATCCTGATGCCCGGAGTTCCCAGAATGAACTGTCCAAAATTATTATGCTTTAAATATTGTGCATGAGTGGTTTTGTTTTTGAAAAAATGGAATAAATATTAAATGGGTGCATGAATCAAAAATCTAAGGGAATGATTACATTTAGGATGGCGGGTTTATCCTAGGACCGACTTCAGTTTAGTCAGTGTAGGCCTTCTGTGGGAAATCCTGAAAACAACATAACCATAAATAAAATAATTAAATAAAATTATTTTATTTTTAACATGATTATAACTCACGAATGGTGAATCATATTAAAAATATGATACAACCACTGAACTGTGATGGTATTCTTTCTATAGGAAGATCCAAACATTGGCCAGCACGGGCCAACAGTGGAAGTTATTTTTTTCCGTAAATAAAATAATTAAGTAACAATTATCTTATTATTAAATTCAATAACTCCTAAAAGGTGACATAGATTGAAAATCAAAGAGTAACTTTGAATGTGTGAGGGAATTTTTATATTAGACAGAGCCTAACCTCGACCGGCGCAGGTCAAGGTTGACTGTTCATAATTTTTTTATCTTTTTTTATGGTATATTTAGTAAAAGTGTGGGTGGTGTTTTCTATCTTTTGAACCGGTCCTCGGATAAAAAATAGGAGGGAACCATTGAATCTGTAGTGTTAGGATTCGCTCAAGGAAGACTTAACTTCGACCAGAGTAGGACAAGAGAAAAATTAAGTTTTCTGGACTTTTTATTGAATAAAAAAATAACATTTAAGTTGTTATTTTTTTTCTACCAAGTTGAGCGGCGATGGTGGGACCGCTGAGTTTTCAAGACATTTAATGGATTGAATCTCCTATTTTGTAACCGCACCATTCGGAATTAAGATCTTCATTCATTAATGAACATCATTAATCTCTCATTTCATTAATCACCTTCCCCCCTCTATTTAAATGAAGCTCGAGCTTTGTTTTTTTACATGGAAGTGGGGAACCTCTGACAAAGTGTCGTGGAGTCTTCCACTGACGACAAACGGAAGCTTGGAGGGCAACGTCAGAGGAATCTATCAGAAGTTACAAATGCCAAAGGCTTCATCAAGCGTGCATTCTTCTTCTATAATCCCCAATGACTTCACAGATTTCGAGGTAGGGGTTGTTATTAAATACAAGAAATAACCATTTATTTTCCTCATTCTTCAATTTGTGGGAGTTTTTTGTGGGATATTTGAATGAGGCTTAATCAATATCTATGTGATGTTTTTATTTGATACCTTCTTGTTATGATGCTAATGTAGAGGGTACGGGTCAAATGAACAATGCCCAGACCCCCCCCCCCCCCCCACCCCCCCACCCCCCCCCCCCCCCACTTGTTTTATCGTTTCATTCTTCACGAGCGAATTTTTAATTTGATGGAAACATGAATCAGACGGTCATGTAATGAATGTGGAATCACTGGCGAAACTTAGTCATAGACAAGGGTAGAAATAGATATTTGGGGCATTGCTGGAGCCCGGAAGAAGAAGCGTCAGTGCGGCGGCACTGCTCCGCGCCACGACGGACCAGAAGGGCAACTATCTTTCATCCGGCCATGTTGGCGGAGAGTGATGTGATGTCGTGCACTGCGGGAGGGGGTCACAGCTTCAAAGCCATATAAAAGGGGACCCATGGGTCCCACTGTCAGCCAGGGCAGTGCCATGTCGCACCACTTGTTAAAGAGCTGAATGGAGCTTTCATCCATTCGAGAACGAGCGGTTGCATGACCTGTCACACCAATTATCGGTTTGGGCTGGTCTGCAGCCCAGCGAGCCAAGGACACCATGTCCCAGCTGGTTCGGGCTCATCCAGTATGTTTCCCTACCGGTTCGGGCTGGGCCAGGTTGGACCCAGGCAGGCCCAGAACCATTTCGTCCTAGATACGCTTAAAAGGCCATATCTCGCAAACCAGATGTCCACTTGACGAACCGTCTGTTGAGCTGGAATCCCTGGAATAAGACATTATTTTTTAGACACTCCACCTGAGTTTTGGTGAAATTTGAAGTATGTATGGGATGGATCATTCCCAATTCAAACTGGGCCTTCAGCACTAAAATGCATATAACTATCTGATCGGGCATGTGATTGACATGTCGTCTGTTGCATTGGAACCCTTATGATAAGGAGAATAATTGTGTTACTTATTTATGAGACTTAATTATTGTTAAATTATGACCGATGGCTTTAGAATAGGATCCTCCCAGAATCAAAAATACTATGTATGGGAATCTAGTGGCAGGAGGATACGTGAAGAATGAATATCGATCCTATGTGGATCAACACCTAGCGATCCTCTATGGATTAGAACATAGAGATCCTACGTGGATCAGAACCTAGCTATCCTATGTGGGTTAGCACCTAACGATCATGTATGGATCAGCACATAGTGATCCTGTGTGGATCAGCACCTAGTGATTATGTGTGGGTCAGCACCGATCCTTTGTGGGTCAGATCCTGTGTGGGTCAGCACTCATCTATCCTATGTGGGATAGCACATACCGATCCTTTGTGGGTCAGCACTAATATTTTGGGGGTCATATACTGTGTGGGTCAGCACTCAGTGATCTAGTGTGGGTCAGTACGAACCAATATTGTGTGGGTCAGATCTTGTGTGGGTCAATGGGGGTTAGTACCTATCAATCCTGTGTGGGTCAGAAGTAGTTCCACTTAACAGAATAAGAATATCAATCCTTACGACTAATCATTTTTAGATCTTTACTTATGTTATTCCTGGTTTGGATGAGTCTTTTGCTATGTTTTTTGTGATTGAGATCATTCATTGTAGTTTTCTTTTGTATAATTATGAGAGACCTTTGGGGGTCTCGGGGTCCCTAATGTGTATTGTTATACTCACCCCTACATGGGCTTTTCCCACATCTTGTTGTGACTTGGGTAAAAGACGAGCAGATCGACTGAAACTATACGATCAAGGACAAGGCAGTACACAGAGGTGACTTGTTGACGTAGAGAGGTGTAAAGATGAGCTCTACCTACCCTTCTACTAGAATCCTTGGCGGACAATCTCAAGAGTTGTTTTCTATTTTTCTGTTGTATTTTTATCTTTCAATTTGGCTTGTATTCTGGCCCCTTTCATTACTGACTTTTATAAATATAGTTTTACATCATGTTTGATTCTTGTTGTCTTCTTGGACTGTCTGTTCATGAAGGTTTAAAGGCAATGCCTTCCCGTTTTAGGGATACACCTTTCTAGTGCTAGTCACCAGCCCCAAGCCTATGGATGTCGGGATTAGGGTAGTCACGGAATGGGCATCGGGGAATGGGATGTGACATTAATGATATTATACCATTATATATTTAAAATGATAGATAGATTAGTCCCCTTCATAGGTTCATATTAATACCATAAAAATTGTTAATTTTTCATTAAATATTAAAAATATTGTCTTTTTAATTCCATTTTAATCTTCTGATGGTATCCTTATATTCAAAAACACATTCCTCTTCATCGTAATTAGGTTGAGGAACGTTCTCTTTATTTTCTCTCATTTCTCTTGAAAAAAATCATTAAATAATATCACTTCTTATGTTATATATTGTATAATCGAATTTAATCATATTATTTTGTAATATTGATCAATAAAATTCATTTAGCAGCATCTCCCTTTAAATAGTTTACTAAAATAATATAATTTTTCTTTCTATAACTCCCCAATGACTAAAATATCATTTCAAGGGACCTAATTCATTAAAAAAATTCTAATGGATTAGTAGTTCCATTAATTTTGGAGGATTTTTCTATGTGTATAGATATGATAAAGGTTCCATGTTATATGGAACAATAGATTTCTCCATACATTATATGGTTATGTACTGTAACCTGGATCAGTTTCTCCAACATGAACATGACCTATTTATTTGTAACACCCACATTTTTGACGTGATCTTAAATGAAATCCCTACATTGACAATGGGTTTTCGTAATATTTCTCTTTCTTCTATTAGAAAATATATCTATGAAAAGTATCATACATAAGTATCTAAAACAATCATGCTTATAGATCCCAAATATAAAACCCATAAAAGTTATTTAGTATTATAGTGATTTATCTAAAAAAATTCTTATGTTACTTAAAAATATTTTTATCAAGGGTACTACTAAACATTCTTGTATTCCAATTGTAAAAACCTAACTCTAGTAACCTAGATATTGTGTATATTTTATTAATTTGGTATTGGATTCAAGGGATCACACCACCCTAGATCAATCAGTTATGTTGTATTGAAAGACAATATATATACGTGATCCATATTACATTGGAAATATAAAACCCAGTATGAAAAACCTTCTTGAATCCTTTAAAATAATTAAAATATTTATTATTTATATTATAGGGAAATGAAAACAAAATAATGGGTGAACATATATGCTCAGTATGTAACGACCCAATCTTTTTGAGTAGTATATTAACTTACTCTTATTAATTTAATAAGATGTTAATGGTTAATGCAGGAAGAGGAGTCGATGGCTTCATCCAGTAGACTCGACCCTTATGAAGCCCACTTATCAGAGCTTGGGAAGGAGGTAGCATCTGTGGGATTCGCTTTGGACCAAGCCCAAGCCGAACTCCAGCGTGTCAAGATTGAACGGAAACGCCTGCGGGAGAAGTTCAAGTTAGTAGAGATTACTACTAGGGCAATGTTATCTGAGCCTCCCTCAGATTCTCTCACCATAGCACACCTTACACTCAGGTCTTATGCCGGTGTTATAAGGGGCTATGTGACGAGACCCTAGCTTCCTTGTGTAGTCCTTTCGGGTGAATAAATTGAGATTTCTTCCTTTAGTGATGTTTGTGAAATTTCAAATGTCCGGATAATTTTAGAATGTATTTTATTGATGAATTTTGAAAAAGGGATATTTTGAAATATTTATGTAAACCCTAAATAACTAATGATGTGTAATGATTTTCAAAAAATGGTCTTCTACAAAAGTGTTCATTAAGGAATTTGGAGTCTAATAAGATCAACTTAATTTTTTATGAATAGTAAATAGTGAATAGTGATTTTACGCTTAGGATTAGTAATGTGACAAAATGGATTAGTAATCTCACTTAAAGAAAGTTTTAAAATAATCTAGGCACCTTGATTAAGTAATGTGATTCAATAAAATGGGTAAATAACAGTTTCATAAATTATTATTCAAGTATTAGTTTTTTCGGATGAATAGTGTTTTTTAATTAAAAATTTAATTAAAAATAATTAAAAAATTATTTTTATAAAAATGACTTTATTTTTGAACTCAGAGCATCGATATTATGTTATGGTAATTTTTGGGGATTTTTCTGAAAAAATGAATTTTCGATGAATAGTGTATTTATTTAAAAATAAAATTAAAAATATTTAGAAAATTATTTTTATAAAATGGTGTTCATTTTTGAAATCATAGCATTGATATTTGGTTAAGGTGAAATTTTGGGATTATTCTGAGAAAGTTGAATTTTCGGTGAATAGTGAAAGTATAGTTTTTAAGTTACGGGTGTTTAATGACATCATTAAATGATGTATTAAGTATATATTCAATATGTTCGAATTATTAATAGTAAGATAAGGTGTGAGGTGTCCCAAGTGGCCAATACCATGGGAAAATACCATGGGCAAGCCCATGGTTTTGCCAAAACCACTAGTGAGGTGTCCTTTGACCATTAATGCTTTGTCCCCTCACTTTCCCTATAAATACCCACCCTTTCCTCCCTTAGTTTTCACTCCCAACTCTCCCCCAATGAAGTTCTGGTCTTCTTACCTTCCAAGGAGTCCTCCCAAGGTGCCCCCAAGCCCTCAAGGTCCAATCCATTGAGTTTCAAGAGTCACGTTTTAAGGTAAGGGATCTGACCCCTCTCTTTCTTTTCATGTAATCTCTTTTATGTCATTCCTATTATGCTCCATGTTTATATGTGAGAGGATGTTATTTTATATTCCTCTTACTGCCCTTTCATATTTATATGATGAGAGATCCCCTCTTACTCTCATCATTTCGTTTTATGAAAGTTTAAGTGACGCCGTTAGGCTGCCGAATTTTTAAGGGATTCTTTCACCCTTCTCATTTTTCAAGTTCGATTTTCATGTCAAGTCTTTCAAGTTCCTTTTTATTATGCTGGGGTATGATCTCTATATCTATCATACTGATCTCTTATGATCAAATTATGAGGGACCCTATTTGATCTTGTCAAATCATTTTCTTTTGAAGTTAAGTGATGCCGTAAGGCTGCCGAATTTTCATAAGAGAAATCTAATCTTTTTCCTTCCATATTTTTCATTTCAAATGGTATGTCCCTAAAATTTCATTACCATGTCCATATGTCCTTCTTATTATTTCACCCTACTGTTTTATGGATCATTTATGAGTGGGTGACCCATGTCCCCTCTCATTTCAATGTTTTCTAAAACCCCGAAACTTAGCCGTTATGCTGCAGAATTTTCCCCTCAAAATGCCTCTCTCTTTTCTCAAAATTATTTTATGTTATAAAGTGAATACTCAAAGCTCTTATTTCTACAAGGGTATTCACATATATATCAAAATGTTTTGTTTCAAATTCTGGGAATTACATACATGAAACCCGCTCTTCCCTTCCGTGGGTTTAAAGTGACGTAAAGATCATGTCTTTAAAGCAGTTTTTAAAATGTTATGATTATGAAATGAAACCCATTTATTTTATGCTATGTGGGTTATTTATGAAATGTTTGATGATGATATATGTGGCTCACATGATAATAAAGGCAAATTTAAGGGTGCGCCCTGATAGCGCTCCAATGCATTGGGTAATGATGTAACCACTAGAGATTACAATTTTCATGATACCTTGGTGAATAACCTTGGTAATTTTCAAATGACACCTTGGGGATGGACCTTGGTGATATGTTCATGATTGTCTATGTTAAATGATGTAGCCACATCTTCAAGCTATGGAAAATGTTGTTTTTTATTATGAAATGCCTCATGATTTTCTTTCTCATTCCTTAAAGTTCTTTTCATGTCCTTATTGAAGTATATCAAGTTCACATGTAAAATGTTCCTCTTGTTTCCCTTACTGGGCCTTCTGCTCACCCTTTCTTTTGATGTATGTCCCCAGGTTATGAGATGCAGTAATGAACCTAGGATGAACTTAAGGAGAAGCCTTTCAAGTGTTTAAGAAGAATGCTTTATGTTGTTTTCATGTACTATGTTCCTGGTTTCCAAGACACTAAACCTTAAAGATCCTCAGTTGTGTGTAATGTAATGAAAGTTTATGTTATAAAATGGCGGGATGCTATAGTTGATCATGCTGAAGACTTCTCCAGAATTTTGATGTGAATCTTGGGTCACGATCAGATACGATGGATAGTGGTACCCCATGCAGCCTTACCACTTCCTTCACGTATATCTTGGAAAGCTGATCCAGAGAGAAATCTTCCCGAATAGAGATAAAATGGGCTGTCTTGGTGAGACGGTCCACAATAACCCATATCGCATTGTTTCCTTTGGATGTTTTTGGGAGACCAATTACAAAGTCCATGGTGATATTATCCCACTTCCATACTGGTATGGGTAACGGTTGTAATACCCCCTTAGGAAGTTGTCGTTCTGCCTTTACTTGCTGACACACCAGGCACCTTGTAGTGTAATCGGCAATCTCCCTCTTCATGTTATCCCACCAATAATGATCACGAAGGTCTCTATACATCTTAGTGCTTCCCGGATGTATAGAGAAAGTAGAGCTATGAGCTTCATCCATCAGTTCTTTCTTTATCTCCGGAATAGATGGAACACATAGTCTTGTACGAAATTTCAATACACCTTCTTGATCAATATTGAAATCAGGGAACTTCCCATCCTTTACAGCCTCGAACTTCTCCTGCAGCAAAGGATCTTCTTTTTGAGCCTTCTTGATCTTCTCTAGTAATGAAGGTTGAGAAATCATTTGGGATAGGGTTGATGATGTCCCTTTCCTTATAATTCCCATGTCCAGTTTTACTAGATCTTTAATCAAGGGATCCCCCAGGATCCTCATTGTTGCCAGAACAACAGGATCTTTCCTGCTTAACGCATCCGCAACTTTGTTTGCTCTTCCAGGGTGATAATGAATTGAACAATCATAGTCTTTAATAAGCTCCAACCATCTCCTTTGTCTCATGTTCAATTCTTTCTGAGTGAAAATATACTTTAGACTTTGGTGGTCAGTGTATATATCACATTTCTCCCCATAAAGATAGTGCCTCCATATCTTTAGAGCAAAAACAACTGCCGCCAGCTCTAGATCATGCGTAGGATAATTCTGCTCATGAATCTTCAACTGTCGAGATGCATAAGCAATTACTTTGTCATTTTGCATGAGGACGCACCCAAGCCCTTTCAGAGATGCATCGCTAAAAATAACGAATCCTTCTCCGATAGAGGGTAGTGTTAACACAGGTGCAGTAACCAATCTCTTCTTCAGCTCTTGGAAACTTTCCTCGCATTCCTTTGTCCAGATGAACTTAACCCCTTTTCGAGTCAACTTGGTTAGTGGATTAGAAAGCCGTGAAAAGTTTTTCACAAACCTCCTATAATATCCCGCTAGACCAAGGAAACTACGAATCTCAGTTACTGTTGTGGGTTGAGGCCACTCCTCCACAACCATTGTCTTTGCAGGGTCAACCGAGATTCCTTCATTGGTTACGATGTGCCCCAAGAAAGCCACCTGTTGTAACCAAAACTCACACTTGCTGAACTTCCCAAAGAGCCTCTCCTTCCGTAGAGTTTTCAAAATAACCCTCAGATGATCTTCATGCTCCTCGTGACTTTTTGAATATATCAAAATATCATCAATAAAAACTACCACAAAGTTATCAAGGTAGTCCTTAAAGACTCTATTCATCAAATCCATGAAAATAGCAGGAGCATTAGTCAAGCCGAAGGGCATATGAGTAAACTCATAATGCCCATATCTTGATCGGAAGGCAGTCTTTGGAATATCTTCCTTCTTCACCCTCAGTTGATGATAACCAGATCGAAGGTCAATCTTAGAGAAGAATTGAGCCCCACGAAGTTGGTCAAATAAATCATCAATTCTTGGAAGAGGGTATCTGTTCTTCACTGTGATCCCGTTCAGTTCTCTATAATCAATGCATAGCCGCATTGATCCATCCTTCTTCTTCACAAAGAGAACTGGTGCTCCCCAAGGAGACACACTCGGTCGGATAAACCCCTTCTCCAACAAGTCTTGGAGTTGTTTCTTTAACTCCTCTAGCTCCACATTTGCCATTCTATACGGAGTCTTTGATATCGGTTGAGACCCAGGTATGAGTTCAATGGAGAACTCTACCTCTCTTTCTGGGGGAGGTCCAGGTAACTCCTCAGGAAATACATCCACGTATTCCTGAACAATCGGAACATCTTCAATTTGTATGCTCCCTTTACCTTCTTCATCATCACCGATTAACTCCATAAAGAAAGCTATGGGAGGTGCTTCTAGATAGGGATCAGTTCGGGATATCTCTCCTTGGAAGAGAGTCATGCGGTTTGGGAAGAAAGGGAAGCTTAGCCCTAGGTACATTGGCCCCTATGAAATCCTTGATCGCATAGGAGCAGTGGCCTATCGTCTAGCACTTCCACCGAACCTAGCTCAAGTTCACAATGTCTTCCATGTATCTCTCTTGAGGAAGTACATACCCGACCCTTCGCATGTACTGAACCCAGAGGTGGTACAACTGGAACATGACCTCTCTTATGAGGAGCAGCCAGTGGAGATCTTGGACCGTAGAGACAAGGTCCTACGAAACAAGACTACCCACCTTGTGAAAGTGTTGTGGAGGAATCAAAAATATGAAGAAGCGACGTGGGAGCCTGAGGAAACGATGAAGCAAAAGTACCCTCACCTTTTCGACTAGGCCTCAAGTATAAATTTCGGGGACGAAATTTCTTAAGGGGGGAAGAATGTAACGACCCAATCTTTTTGAGTAGTATATTAACTTACTCTTATTAATTTAATAAGATGTTAATGGTTAATGCAGGAAGAGGAGTCGATGGCTTCATCCAGTAGACTCGACCCTTATGAAGCCCACTTATCAGAGCTTGGGAAGGAGGTAGCATCTGTGGGCTTCGCTTTGGACCAAGCCCAAGCCGAACTCCAGCGTGTCAAGATTGAACGGAAATGCCTGCGGGAGAAGTTCAAGTTAGTAGAGATTACTACTAGGGCAATGTTATCTGAGCCTCCCTCAGATTCTCTCACCATAGCACACCTTACACTCAGGTCTTATGCCGGTGTTATAAGGGGCTATGTGACGAGACCCTAGCTTCCTTGTGTAGTCCTTTCGGGTGAATAAATTGAGATTTCTTCCTTTAGTGATGTTTGTGAAATTTCAAATGTCCGGATAATTTTAGAATGTATTTTATTGATGAATTTTGAAAAAGGGATATTTTGAAATATTTATGTAAACCCTAAATAAATAATGATGTGTAATGATTTTCAAAAAATGGTCTTCTACAAAAGTGTTCATTAAAGAATTTGGAGTCTAATAAGATCAACTTAATTTTTTATGAATAGTAAATAGTGAATAGTGATTTTACGCTTAGGATTAGTAATGTGACAAAATGGATTAGTAATCTCACTTAAAGAAAGTTTTAAAATAATCTAGGCACCTTGATTAAGTAATGTGATTCAATAAAATGGGTAAATAACAGTTTCATAAATTATTATTCAAGTATTAGTTTTTTCGGATGAATAGTGTTTTTTAATTAAAAATTTAATTAAAAATAATTAAAAAATTATTTTTATAAAAATGACTTTATTTTTGAACTCAGAGCATCGATATTATGTTATGGTAATTTTTGGGGATTTTTCTGAAAAAATGAATTTTCGATGAATAGTGTATTTATTTAAAAATAAAATTAAAAATATTTAGAAAATTATTTTTATAAAATGGTGTTCATTTTTGAAATCATAGCATTGATATTTGGTTACGGTGAAATTCTGGGATTATTCTGAGAAAGTTGAATTTTCGGTGAATAGTGAAAGTATAGTTTTTAAGTTACGGGTGTTTAATGACATCATTAAATGATGTATTAAGTATATATTCAATATGTTCGAATTATGAATAGTAAGATAAGGTGTGAGGTGTCCCAAGTGGCCAATACCATGGGAAAATACCATGGGCAAGCCCATGGTTTTGCCAAAACCACTAGTGAGGTGTCCTTTGACCATTAATGCTTTGTCCCCTCACTTTCCCTATAAATACCCACCCTTTCCTCCCTTAGTTTTCACTCCCAACTCTCCCCCAACGAAGTTCCGGTCTTCTTACCTTCCAAGGAGTCCTCCCAAGGTGCCCCCAAGCCCTCAAGGTCCAATCCATTGAGTTTCAAGAGTCACGTTTTAAGGTAAGGGATCCGACCCCTCTCTTTCTTTTCATGTAATCTCTTTTATGTCATTCCTATTATGCTCCATGTTTATATGTGAGAGGATGTTATTTTATATTCCTCTTACTACCCTTTCATATTTATATGATGAGAGATCCCCTCTTACTCTCATCATTTCGTTTTATGAAAGTTTAAGTGACGCCGTTAGGCTGCCGAATTTTTAAGGGATTCTTTCACCCTTCTCATTTTTCAAGTTCGATTTTCATGTCAAGTCTTTCAAGTTCCTTTTTATTATGCTGGGGTATGATCTCTATATCTATAATACTGATCTATTATGATCAAATGATGAGGGACCCTATTTGATCTTGTCAAATCATTTTCTTTTGAAGTTAAGTGATGCCGTAAGGCTGCCGAATTTTCATAAGAGAAATCTAATCTTTTTCCTTCCATATTTTTCATTTCAAATGGTATGTCCCTAAAATTTCATTACCATGTCCATATGTCCTTCTTATTCTTTCACCATACTGTTTTATGGATCATTTATGAGTGGGTGACCCATGTCCCCTCTCATTTCAATGTTTTCTAAAACCCCGAAACTTAGCCGTTATGCTGCAGAATTTTCCCCTCAAAATGCCTCTCTCTTTTCTCAAAATTATTTTATGTTATAAAGTGAATACTCAAAGCTCTTATTTCTACAAGGGTATTCACATATATATCAAAATGTTTTGTTTCAAATTCTGGGAATTACATACATGAAACCCGCTCTTCCCTTCCGTGGGTTTAAAGTGACGTAAAGATCATGTCTTTAAAGCAGTTTTTAAAATGTTATGATTATGAAATGAAACCCATTTATTTTATGCTATGTGGGTTATTTATGAAATGTTTGATGATGATATATGTGGCTCACATGATAATAAAGGCAAATTTAAGGGTGCGCCCTGATAGCGCTCCAATGCATTGGGTAATGATGTAACCACTAGAGATTACAATTTTCATGATACCTTGGTGAATAACCTTGGTAATTTTCAAATGACACCTTGGGGATGGACCTTGGTGATATGTTCATGATTGTCTATGTTAAATGATGTAGCCACATCATCAAGCTATGGAAAATGTTGTTTTTTATTATGAAATGCCTCATGATTTTCTTTCTCATTCCTTAAAGTTCTTTTCATGTCCTTATTGAAGTATATCAAGTTCACATGTAAAATGTTCCTCTTGTTTCCCTTACTGGGCCTTCTGCTCACCCTTTCTTTTGATGTATGTCCCCAGGTTATGAGATGCAGTAATGAACCTAGGATGAACTTAAGGAGAAGCCTTTCAAGTGTTTAAGAAGAATGCTTTATGTTGTTTTCATGTACTATGTTCCTGGTTTCCAAGACACTAAACCTTAAAGATCCTCAGTTGTGTGTAATGTAATGAAAGTTTATGTTATAAAATGGCGGGATGCTATACAGTATGACTTATGTAAAGTGGAAGCTATCATAATTACAAAAGGCATGGACAATATAGAATATTAAATAATCAATAGATGTTATATTTGATCAGTAACATCAACTTCAAAATAATCCTATGGAAAATATCAAAATAATAATCATATCCATAATAAAATATAAATTATGATTGAGAAAATTGAATAATATAATATATCATGATATTTCCATCAAGTAAACATCCCAAGGAATAATGAACCATATATGTAAGGCCATGTTCAAGTACATTTCAATGAATGTGTAGGTATACACAAAATACCCAACTAATTTGTGTAATTATGTGTCTCATGACACCTTTGGACGCATCATGGTGCAATTTATAACTGGGACCCACCCACTACTTACATATTTCTATTTCATTGATTATATATTTAATTAAACATATAATGTATAACCAAAATTCATTTTCAATAAATAAATATTAATATTAAATCCAAATTACATGAGATCAATATTTCCCCAGTAAATGAAATAAATTTCTTAAAGATCTTCCATTAACTGACACCATTAATACCAATGCTATATTTTTAAATCAATATAAAAACAATTAATATATCCATGGTATAGAATAATTTGAATATAAAAGAGAAAAATATTGTATAATGAATAATAAAAAGTTATACAGAATGTGATCATAAGAAATATAATGCTCTGAAAATGAAGTAAAATCCATTTATTTGTAAATGATTATTAAACACTATCAACTCATCAAAAATGAAGATTTTAAGTCAAGGAATGTGTTTTAAGGATTAAATAATATCATGGAAGTAAAAATTTTAAAAGATAAATTTCCATTAATATTTAGTAACATTCCTAAAAAATAGGGTTATAAATCATTTCCCAAACTATTTTAAACCATTTAAAAAATAATTCCTTTTAGTATAGAAACATAAAACATACCGAATAATGGAATAAATTATTCTAATTTAAAAACCATGGAAACTTTTATAGGATTATTAATAATGAACAATGTTTATAAAATTAGAAAAATATGTACCTTCCCAAAACATTAAAAATGTGTATTCACACTTTTGTAATGAATGAAAAAAAATCATTTAGAAAAAAAATAAAAATATTAGTTTGTAAATAATCATGTAGAATGTTAAATTTTTTAAATTAAATTTACACAAGAATTTTAAAATATTAAATAACACTCTTTAAATATTCAATACAACCTCAATATCATAGTAAAATCTTTCTGACTCATAGAAAAAATTATGTTCATTTTTACTAAAAAAATACCCTTTTGTTATTAAGTACCAAATAAAGGAAAATTTATAATAAGAACTTGAAATACCCTGAAATAACATAGTGAGAATAAAATAAATAAGGTTTATGAAGATAAATAATATATAATTCTTCCAATTTATACTAAATATGAATATTATTAATATGAATGATGTTGAAAAATAATCATTTATGGCATTAAGATCTTTTGAATAAAAACCCCTTAAAAGATAAAATATTAATTTAATAGTTAAAAACCAAAAATTATTATATAATTAATGATATAACAGTTCAAAAAAATTTATATATACCATATAAATTTAATTATGTGAAAAATATAAATGATGTTCTAGTGTAGTTGAATTGTGAAAAAAACTCTTATATTGGATATCTTTTTAGTTTCACTCATTATATTCCTCAAAATAATATAATTTGTTGTTATAAATACATTATTAATAAAAAAATTATATATATTCCATTTTTAATTCCCTTTTAAAATCATTTTACATCTATTAATTATATATTCCTTTCTTAAATTGAACATGTATGTTTGTTCTGTCAAGTACTCAAAAAAAGTACTTCGTTATGTTGACAATGTTCAAAGGTTTTATAAAATTATTCCTTATATATATATATATATAATTTTTTAAATATCATGGGTATAAATTTAAATCATTTAAAACAATTTTATGACGAACCATGTAAGGTTATAATTAAAAAAAATTAATAAGTAATTCATGGAGGTGGTAGTTCACATGTACGCATGGTGACATTTTCATTTCTTTAATGTTTAGATGGGAAAGTAAGTATATAATTATTAATATTTATTGAATCATATTTATATCATAAATATTATATATATGTATATATATATATATTTATTCATTAAATCTATTTTATTACCATCCATGTGAGGAAGATATGAAAGATGAATCACATCGCTCTATGGAGGTTCTAGTTAATATCCAAACACGGGTGATATTATTTTCTAAATGAAAAATGTTAAGATGGTAAATGCTACATTATTTTTAAATACTCATAATTATGTTAAAAATATAATATATATTAAATAATTACATATTTATAACCATATAAGTGATGTGGTGGTGAAAAATGAATTACAAGGATATGTATATATGGTAGTGTTTATGTATAAAAGAGCAATGTCTTTATTTTACATAAGATTGAGAATTGGTATAAATTTTATGAACCATTAACATAATAACATGTAATTATAGTAATTAGAATAATTTTATTTTGTTAATATAGCCACACTTTCGTTATACAAATATTATCACATGCTTTTAAGAATAATTATCCATCAAATAAAAACCAAGAATCGTAATGTCTAGTGTCGATGGATGATTATGTACATAAAATTAAAAAAATAGAACTATAATAAATCATATATTTATTAATATTCTTTAATTTTTTCACAAATTCATTTAAAACCAATATTATTAAATTATAACCTATGGAATACATTGAAAAAATGGGTGAGCTAAAACACCAAGTAAGGGAAAAAAAGAAGCATAATACATGATTTTAAGGAATAACATGATAACATAAAATTCTTGGAACAAGAATAAAAATGTAGAGGATTATCATACAGAAAAATATATTGTATAATCATGGAAATATAGTAATTTGGTAGCAACGCATAACATGACATAATCATGACTCATGTAAAACTGCCAAGATGGTATCACCTGGTGGACAAAGTCCACAAAAAGATTTAGTCTACTCGATAATCCCATACATGACATCTCATGAAACTAAACATTACACAATTCATTGGAACACAAAATGGGGACCCAAATCATAAAATTTTAATGCATATGTGCACCACTTAAATAATCAAAAATAAGGAATAAATATAAGGGTTACACATGGAATGAATGGGACATCGTAATCATGTGATAAGGTATAACCAAACCATGTATCATAATGGTTTACATTAAAAGGGGGGTTAAATCATTATTTTAAATTCATCAAAGAAAATAGGTATATATTATGATATATAATTTCCCAATTATGTGAAATCCTGAAAAAAGTGATTAGTATACTTTGTTAATATACCACACAAGTAGCATTTTGAGGGAAACAGTACATAGTCATTAAAAGGGGGTAAGAGAAAAAAAGTTTATATAGATCCAAATTTGAACTAAAATGGGTTTTTAATCATAAAAGTTTTTATTTTATAAAATATGGGTTGTTTAGAAAACATTATGAAGTGTACTTAAAATGGATACGAAAGAGTAAATTTTCATTAAATCGGGTTTTTTGTCGAGAGGAGTGGGGAAGGGATCCATTTAAAAAATGTATGTACCCTTAAAGGAAAGATGAATTGAGATAAATACATATATTTTGTTCATATAAATATAATTAATTACATTTATATAAGAATAAAAAATAATTAAATTCACATAAAAAATAGAGAATGTGTAACCTAAAGGAAAAATTAGAGGTTGAGAGATATCCCTTACCATTTGTCTAAATATCTTCTTCAATTGAACTTACATTCCATGATAATAAAATTTTATTAATTAATTAAGTAATTCATAACCAATAGAATATTTAATTTATTTATTTAAATTTTATTATGTTTATTTGTAATCATTTTAATGAGTTATATTGTTTAATTTCATCTTTCCATGAGCATTCGTTTCATGATTTCATTGTCAGTTTATTACTATAGAATTTTAGATGTTATTTATGAATGATAATAATTATATAAAAAATTGAAATAATATAGTCTTACAAAACATCTAAAAGTTTAAATGGTCTAATATATCATTTTTTCTGATATTAGGATGATTCATTTGATAATACATTAACGATAATTTTTAAATTTAATTTTTTTTGTTTTTTTATCATACTTAACTAGTATGGTTTTTTGAATATTACATTTATATATTATTTAAATAACATTATACAAGTTATAATATACATATTAAAGTATTTTTTATCCATAATAATGGTTTTGTTACCATTGAAACATCTCATAATTTTTGTGTAATTTATTTTATTTGTTTATATAGAATTATTTCGAGACCGAGAAATTCTCCGGCATGTAATTCAGAGGTTTGGAGAGCCCGGAATGGAATTTTGAACATTTTTAGGTATATTCAGAAAACGTGCGAGTGGGATTTTATATCTTTTGAATCATTTCTCAGATCGAAAATCTGAGGGCACCATTGAATTTAGAACACCAGGATTCGCCTAGAAATGACTTAACTTCGGCCGGAAAGTGCTGAGCAGAAAAGTTATTTTCCAGAAATTTCGAGAAAAAATAATAAAATAAATTAAAATAATTATTTTCTTTTCTTTCTCTCTTTTTAGGGGTGGATGGTGATGTTGTGGGGTAGCGACAGAGTGACAACTATGCACATCAAAGAGGATGATTAATGGCTCCTTAAACTTGCAGAGTAACTATTCTTTAATTTCACAGAACAACGAAGTTGTTCCATAAATGAAACAGCGTAATGACGTGGCATCACATTATAATGGGAATTTTGTGAAGAGCTCCTATTTGTAGTTCAACGCGCTGGAGAAATATGGATTAGAAATATGGATGATTCTCTGGAGAACCTCTGATAGAGTTCCACCCCAACGTAGAATGACGAACACCAGTAGATCTTCACCACCTTTGATGCCTTTCGAAGACCAGAGCGGCTTAAGCAACATCGACATCTTAACCCCTTGAGGACGAAATCTGCAACATCGGACATCGTAAGAGGTAAGAGTTATTTGATTTTAAAGTTTCACTGTTCTTATATATAAATCACTAATGAGGATTAATTCACGAACAGGTTAATCTGTGGACCGTGCATTCTTGTGGGAGGGTGACTTATTTAGGGTTTCATTATCCGAGATTTGATTATCTTTGTTGTTAAAATAAAATTCCCCAGACCTCCCTTGTTTGAAAACATCTAACGCAGAGGACCCGGGGCGACACTAACAAAGCCTGAGCCCCTCTGTTTTGGGTGTTCTTTGGGTCCCAACTACTGAATCAATGGCAATGAAGTTTTGAAATTGTTGTGGTGGAGAAGATGATTCTAGGAAAACATAGGCACAAGCATCCCAAAGAGCAGACCACTGGTGCGGACCCAGTGGTCCACTGAAGAATCTTTCAGTGCACCAGCGTTGTCAGTGGCACTGGTGTCTACTGGACGTGGCATGCAGCATCAACCGCAGGTGGGTTGCAGTGCACCACGATAGTGCGCCGGAGGGAAGGTTCTGGTCGGACTGGGCCACGGTGTATCATGAGAAGCTGTCAGATAGAGGCGGTGAACGCGGTCACTCAATCATTCCAGAGACCCACGGACATGGCATCAAGTCGCATCGCGTGCAAAGGGAAGCGGCTGCTTGACCTTGGAAGAGTAGGTTCCATGTCGCAACCTACGGGGTAATTGTGACAGACAGACGTGGCTCTCGACCTCATCTAGCGAGGCGAACGGATCTGCTGCTTGCAGACTGAACAGGGCACAAAACACCCTGTGGGTCGAACAAGAACCACGGGTTGGACCCATGGTTCACTGATTCGGGCCGATCCCGCTGCCCAATGGGCTGGATCCAAGCCCAGTGGTCCAGACCCACACCCCTTCGGGCCTGGCCGGACTAGACCGGGTCACCAGGAAACCCAGCGGGCTAAACCCTCTGTCAACCGGACTGGGTTCACCAAGGCCTTGTAGGCCTGACCCACTGGCCAGGCTAGACTAAATAGACCCCGACCCACACTATCTCAGGTCGAGTCTTCCAGAATAAACCGGTTTATGTGAAACCCCCGAGATGTGTTGTTCGGGTCGGTCCGACCATATCGGATTGGGTCGGACCAGGCCCCATTGCAACTGGTCCCCTAGTTACTAAAACACACATATCATGCAAACTGTGCATCTGATTGACATGTTGTTTGCATTTTTGGGACCCTCTTGAGGAGGCAGATATTTTGGCATGATTTCTGGTGACTTTACTAGATGTTGAGAAGTGATGAATGTCTTGAAGAGCTGTTCTCCCAAGCACGCTACGTTCGGAACCTTGCGGTTGGCTGAGACCTGAAGACTGATCAATGATGGCCTAGTGGAAAGTATGTATGTGTGACCCAATAGGCCCATGGTGGAGAGAAAATCTATGTGACTCGGTAGTCCTACAATACTCTATAGGGGGAGTATCTCAGTTCGGCCAAGGTGGGAAGCGGCTCTGTGTGACTTAGCAGGCCCACAGTGGGGGGAAACTCCGTGTAACCCATCATACCCATGGTACTCATCAGGGAAGAGTATCACACCAGTTCAAGGTTCTTTAAAAGGGGCTATTTATAACCCAGTATCCCTATTGTACTCGATAGAGGAGGGGTTTTCCAATGAACAATGAGTTCGATGTTTGTGAGTGACGATGCTACAGTTACTACCCTAGAATATACCTAGTGTGAGTTGTCTTCTGTTTCATCCATTAATTTTAGGAATTGATGTGTGTTCTTTATTTTTGTTTTGGGGTCCCTGTTGAGTATTGTGTTACTCACCCATGCATAGTTATTGCCCACATGTGTTGTGTCTGGTGTAGATGACTGACGTTTCGACAGGGGTTCTCTGGGAGATGGGACCGACGGACGTGACGAAAGTGGACTTGGTGGCCTAGGACTAGGCGCGGCCTAATAGGACTGGGCATACAGGACATACATCATTGGATTTCAGTAGCTTCACCACTCTCTTGATTAGGTGGCATTATCTGTAGATGGCCATCTGAATTTCCATTTGTACATGCGGTTTTCAGTTCTTGTTGGGTTTGTGATTTGTCCCACTTACTTCCAGTTGTACATGCACTTAGCTTGTTTCAGTGGTACTTGATTCCCCTTTTAAGTGTGTTGGGATTTGGTTGGGTGTGTTTGTGCATACTGGTACACAGGAAAATTCCTTCCACATGCAGGTTGATGCCTTCAGTGCTAGTCGCCAGCCCCTGGCCTTCGGGAGGTGGGCATGTGGTAGTAATGGCACGGGCCCCTGGGGACCAGTCGTGAGAAAGTGGTATCAGAGGTCTTTCAGTTCCCCATCATATACATGGAGTCTGTGTTTTTTTTTTGCAGCAACAATATAAAGTGGTGAGAGTCCGACTTTCAAATTCAGGGAGTCCAGTGTTGGTGCAGTGGCCGACGTATCCATACACCAGGACCTTGAATTATTTTTTTGGTTCAATACCTGAAAACACTGGTTTCATAAGTGTCTACTTATTTTGAATAAGATTCATCTCACAATGTATAACCTTCTAACCATGGTATATCTTGATCTATCTCAATATTCCTCTATGTGGACGACCATCCAGGATCTCGATACGAGTTCGTGAGGATAGCATGCCTAGCGACGAGGCGTTCGTACAAGGACAAGTTCTAGAGATGCCCCACCTGGTGGTGCACCAGTTAAACCACGGCCCCATGGTCATCAACAACAATCGGTGGTTTTGGAAGAGTAAATTCATAGGCTTTTTTTTCAACATGATCTCTAGAGATAAAGACATCACATGTTTAGGGGAGAGATAGATACTCTGGTTGCTGAGGACTGGATAGAGGCTGTGACGCATGTCTACCGCTTAGTGGGGACACCTCTTGACCAGATGGAAATCGTGGTGGTGAGTCTTATGTAGAGCTCGGCAGGGGGATTTTGGAGTTTTACCAACCAAACTCACGATGAGGCAACCCTCACTAGGGTTTACTTTGAGAGGCTTTACAGGGAGGGGATTTTCCCTACTACCTTGCACTATGTGTACATCCAGGAGCTTCTTCGCATATAGCAGAACAACATGATGGTGGCAGAGTTATATGTAGGGTTCACAGAGATTTCACTCTATTGTACAGATATGGTGTAAGAATTTTTCTTCAGGGATCAATCCTTTGATTTGCGACTTAGGCAGGAGATTAGGTCATTAGTGTCTCTCAGCATCCCTACACAGGACAGAGTGCTAGAGTGATCTCTTCTTGTGGAGAGATTCTTAGGGGAGCAGGCGCCGACAGCTAGAGCTTCCAGCAAACCCTAGGTGGTAGAGTCTTTTTTGGGTAGCAGATAATAGATACATGGGACCAAGTAGACCATGTCATTCAAAGGGATACCCAAGGACTCTGGGTCAGTGGTGCAGGGATCCAAGTCTGGTGGGAGTTGACAGGGAGTTAGGTAGTGCTACGTGTGTGGTGGGTAGGGACACATGGCATGTGACTTCCCGACCCACCGTATAGATGACCCACAGACGGTCGAGGGGCTGCCTAGGCAGCGATAGCAGTTCAAGTGAGGAGGTCTGCAGGGTGGTGGAAGTGGCAGGGGAGCTTCCGAGCAGAAGGCGGTGGGTGACGGTTTGAAATGTTACCCCCATCATCCCTTGGTGGTCCACCCCAACCTTAGGGAGCATTCGGACATGGTCGAGCTCAGCTCCAGGCAGCAGAGGCTTAATACCACGGCACTCCCGAGATTATTCGACATATGATCTGTTTTTTCTCCACCCTATATACAATACTTATAGATATTGGTGCTACTAACTCCTTCCTTTCCATCACTGTTTTTCAGAGCTCGAAGATTCTGGTGGAGTCGTTGGCTCGATCCTTATGGCTATACACTCTTATGGGAGATGATTTGATGATTATACATAGGTTTCAGTAGTGTGAGCATAATCTACGAGGTGAGATCTTTGGCTGAAATCTCTTAGTATCAGTGTTGAGGCCTTACAATGTAATCTTGGGTATGGATAGTTTATCCACATTCCATCCTCATATTGACTATTTTTGGCATACGGTGTGGTGTTTCTACACATATGGGATCATTTATTCCTTCACCGGAGAGAAGGAATCCTTTATAGCGCAAGACAGACTCTCTCGGAGGAGGGTGCAGCTGATCACTCACTAGTGGTCTAGCCTCACCCTTGGAGCAGTGGAGAAGAGAATTTAGTGTTTTAGTTTAGTGGTGGATGAGTACAATGATGTTTTTTCTGATGATGTTCCATTTCGACATCCTCATAGAGAGGTAGACTTTGGTATCGATTTGTACTCCAAGATGGAACCGATATCCTAACTGGCATATTGAATCACTCTCGCAGAGCTTTTCGAGATGAGGGTACAGCTGGAGGACTTAAAGGATATGGGATTCATAAGACCCTGTGTTTCACCATGGGTAGCCATAGTTCTTTTTTCCAAGAAGGCGGATGGGATTTTGAGGTTGTGCGTGGACTTCCATCGCCTGATCCAGGTGAATATGAAGAACAAGTACCCTTTGAATAGAATTAATGACCTCTTAGACTAGCTGAAGTGGTCGGAGTTTTTCTCAAAGATAGACCTCCGATCAAGCTACCACCAGCTTTGGGTACGGGATGAGGATGTACTGAAGAAGGCCTTTAGGTACCGTTATGGCAACTATGAGTTCTGGGTGATGTCTTTCAGAATGAAAAAATCCCCAGCAGTGTTCATGGGGCTCATAAATAGGATCTTCTAGCTTTACCTCGACCAGTTCATCATGGTCTTCATTGATGAAATTTTGGTGTACTCAGTGTCAGAGGAAGAGCACGTTGTACACCTATATTTAGTCCTATATACACTCTAATATAACCATCATTATGGTATGCTCTCGAAGTTCTAGTTTTGAATTTGAGAGGTCAATTTCTTAGGACACATCATCTCGGAGGCTCGAGTAGCAGTATATCTAGAAAATATAGAGGTGATGCTTGATTGGGAGCCACCCAAGAGTGTGACTAATATGAAAAGATTCTTGGGGTTGGATGGTTACTATATAAAGTTTGTACCCAACTTTTCTAGGGTAGAAGCACCTTTATCGGCATTGACACGGAAGGGGTAACCCTACATGTGGACGTAGAAATTCCAGTATAGTTTCCAGAAGCAGAGTTAGAGACTGACTAGTGCCAAAATCTTGAGAATACTAGAGGAGGGCATTGAGTATGTAGTTTAATGAAACACATCAAGTATTGGTCTCATTTGTGTATTGATGCGGTATAAAGTGGTTATTTACTATGTCTCGCGATATTTGGGAAAAAATGAGCATAACTATGCAACCCAAGACCTGGAGTTAGTATTGGTGGTATTTTCCTTGAAGATGTGGTGGAAGTACCTGATGGGTGATAGGTTCACCCTTTACTCCAACCAAAAGAGTCTAAGGTATATCTTCTCCCAGAAGGACCTAAACCTGAGACAGTGAATATAGTAAGAGTTCCTCCAGGACTATGATTTTGAGATAGTTTCTAGTTCGGGAAATTGTAACACGGTGGCAGACACGCTCAGTAGGAGCATAGAGTTTCAGCTACTAAGTGAGGTGATAGAGTAGTTATCCACGATGTAGGTATCCCTTGGGGATGATGGTGAAGCTGTTTTCCTCCAGTCAATGTTTGTTACTCCCCCACTTGTATAGAGAGTAAGTGAGGCATAGCTGGGGGAAGTTGACTACGAGGCCTAACGTGCTTATATATCCTCAGGATGGGCTCCTAATGGATTTTTGATTGGTGGGGAGCATGTCATCCTTTTAACAGGGTGCACCATAGTACCAGTGGCATTACAGGAGGAGGTGTTGAGAGAGTTCCATACTTCCCCTCTGGCGGTATATCATGGAGTAGAAAAGAAGTATCAGGACCTCTATCATTAGAACTAGTGGATATGGATAAAGAATGTAGTGGCTGATTTTGTTTCACAATGCCTTACTTTTCTATAATTGAATGTCGATAACCATGTTCCGGGAGGCTTAACTCAGCCACCCGAGGTACTAGAGTGGAAATGTGATGGTATCTTGATGGAATTCGTGACGGGGTTACGACATACGTCTAGAGTTCATGACTTTTTTTTGTGATCATTGACTGACTCACCAATTCAGCTCACTTACTTCCCATTCGGGAGTAGGGAATAGTAGAGGGCATGGGACGCCTCTACGTCTAGGAGATAATGCGACTTCATGGGGTGCCTTCAACTATCGTCTCAAATTGCAAACCTTGCTTTATATCTGGGTTGTGGAAGGGATTACATGTTGTGTTCAGGAAGTAGCTACGATTGAGCATAGCTTTTTATCCCCAGATAGATGATCAGATGGAGAGGACCATACAGAACATGGAGGAAATGATTCGTGCTTGCATCCATGACATTGGTAGTGGTTGGGGGACCACCTTCCACTCGTGGAGTTTTCATAAAACAACATTTATCACTCCACCATTGGAATGGCACCGATTTAGGCCTTGTATGGGAAGCCTTTTAGATCTACCTTACGCGAGATAGACCCAGGGGATTTGGAACTCATGGGTCTGGAGTAGGTAGGGGCTAACACTGAGAAGGTTCAGGTCATCCATAAGTGGATAGTACAGCACAGAGAATTCATAAATCTTATTCCAACAGGAGAGGTAGACCCTTAGAGTTCGAGAATGGAGATTATTTGTTACTTTGGGTCTCACCCCGACGAGGATTGTGGATATTTGGTCGGGGCAGCAAGAAATATTTGAGGATCTGTAGACCTTTTCCGGTCTGGATAAGAGTTAGAGAGGTGGCATCCTGCCTAGATCTCCCCACATAGATGCATCGGGTGCATGATGTTTTCCATATGTCGCAGTTGAGGAGGTACGTGCATGATCCATCACACGTCATCGACTGAGGTGAGCATGACATTAAAAATGGGACAACATTTTTGGATTTCCTAGTAGAGATAGAGGATAGATAGGAACTATTCCTACACGGGTGGTCGATTCCTCTTGTGTGCATCTAATGGCAGCACGAGAATCTTTTGGAGAGCACATGGGAGTGGGAGGCTCAGGTTCGTACTCACTACCCAAATTTTTTTTAGATGTTCTTTTGGATTTTGTGGATGTAAATCCCTAGGGTGGGGAGAATTTAATGTCTTGGGATTTCCATGTAATTTTTTTATTTATTCAGATGGAATTATTTCAAAAATGAAAAATTTGACTGCATAAAAATCTGAGGTCCATGGCCCAAAATATAATTTTGAACATTTTTTAGATATGTGCAGTAAATGTATGAGGGAGATTTTCTTTCTTTTGAATCATTGCTCAGATCAAAAATCTGAGGGAACCATTCAATTCAGAACACCAGGATTCTCCTTGAAATCACTTAACATCCGCCAGTAAGGGACAATTGGAAAGGTTATTTTCTGGAATTTTTGAGAAAAATAATAAAATAATTTAAATGAATTATTTTATTTTCTTTCCCACTTTCGAGTGGCGGACGGTGACGATGCAGGGTAGCGATAGGGTGGCGATGATGTGCATTACTAAGGATCATTAAGGGTACTTTAAACTCACTGTGTAATGATGCTTTAATGGCACGTAACAATGATGATGATTCGTTAATGAAATAGTGTAACCATGTGGCGTCGCATCATATAGGGAACTTTGCAACGTGATATTTTTTAGAGTTTGACATGCTAGGAAAATATGGATTATAAATTTGGAGGATTCTTTGGTGAACCTCTGACAGACTTCCACCCCAACGAAGAATGGTGAATGATGGAGGATCTTCACCACCTTCGACGCCTTTTGATGATTAGATCTAGGAAGCGACATCGAAATCTTCACCCCTCGAGGATTAACACTGTGACATCAGACATTGTAAGAGGTAGTGGTTATTTTATTTTAAAGTTTCCCTGTTTTTATTTCTAAACGACGAACTCAAATTATCCCACTAACAAGTTAATCTGCTAACTGTGCGTTCTTGCAAGAGTTTGACTTCTTTGGGTTTTCTTTATCCAGGATTTGATTATATTTCTTGTTAAAATTAATATCCATGGACCACCCTTGTAGAAAAACATCTAACGCGTAGGGCTCAGGCCGACACAAACAAGGATTGAGCCTCTCTGTTGTGGGTGTTTTTGTGGAAAATATTTCCAATCAATGACAAGGAAGTTTTTAGACCATTGCGGTGGAGTGGATGATCCCCAAAAAAATATAGGATCAAGAGAAAAGAAGAACAAACAACTGGTGCAGACCCGGTGGTCTACAGAAGAATCTGTCGGCACGCTGGTATAGGCAGTGGCTTGCGGCATTGGTTACGGGCGGGATGTGGCGCACCACGACAGTGCTTCGGAGTGAAGGTCATAGCCTTACCGATCCATAGCATAGTACGAGAACCACCAGCTAATCCAGCGGCAGATGCGGTAGCTCAACCACATCGGAGACCCACAGACATAGCACTGAGCCACGTCCCATGTGACGGGCAACGGTCGCTTGACCGTGGAAGAGGAGGTGCCCCATAGCAACCCACAGGGTGATGGCAGTGGACGGATGCGGCACCCAACTGCGTCTAGTGAGGTGGACCGGTCCGCCTCATGCAGATAGGGTGAGGTGAGAAAAGCCCAGTTGGCCGAACCCACACCCCTTCGGGCCGGGCCAAACTAGACTGAGTCGTGGGGCGATCTAGCTGGCTGGACACTCTGCCAACCAGGTCAGGTCCAGCGAGGCATGTTTGGCCTGGCCCACTGGCCAGGCCGGACCAAACATACCCCAACCCACACCAGGTTAAGTCGGGTCTGTCAAAATGAATTGGGGTATCTGTAACCCCCGAGTTGGGTTGGTCCGGTAGGTCCGACTGAGATGTACCAGGCCCTATCACAATCGGTCCCCTTGATACTATAAAACTTGTATCTTGCAAACCGTGTGTCTGATTGACGGGTCGTTTGTGGCATTTGGACCCTCTCATGGAGTAGTATCTTTCATCATGGTTTGTGGTGACATTCATGGATGCTGAGAAGCAATTAATGGCTTGATGAGAGGTTCTTCCAAATTAGGTACATACGTATCCTTTCAGTGCATTGAGACCAGAAGACTACTCGGTGATGGCCTCGTGGGAAGCGGCACTGTGTGACCCAACAGGCCCACGGTGGGGAGTAGCTCTGTGTGACCCCTTAGACCCATGTTACTTGACATGAGTAGTACCTCAGTTTGGACAAGGTGGTAAGTGTCTCTATTTGACCAGACAGACCCACCGTGGGGAGAAAATCTGTGTGACCCAGCATACCCACGGTACTCATTAGGGATTAGTACCATAGTAGTTCAAGGTTAGTGGGAAGCATCTCTCTGTGACATGGTAGGACCACTGTACTTGATAGAGGAGGAGTTATCCTGTGGCCAAGGATTTTGACCTTTGTGACGGACGATGCTACTGTTACTACCCTAGATAATACATGTTGTCAGTTGTCTTGCATTTTGTCCTTTACATTGAGGAGTTGTTGTGTGTTCTTTCATTTTGTTTTAGGGTACATAATGAGTACTTTATTACTCACCCCTACACGGGCCTTTCCCGCATGTGTTATGTCTAGTGCAGATGACCGACGTTTCGGTAGGGGTGGTCATGGAGAAAGGGATAATGGATGCTACGATGATGGACTTGGTGGCCTAGGACCAGGTGAGTCCCAGTAAGACCGGGCGGACAGGGCGTACTAATTCGGCCTCTAGTAGCTTCACTACTCTCCCGATCTAGTGGGGTTTACAGTGTATGGCCATCATAGTTTCCTTTTATACTTGGTGTTTTAAGTTCTTGTTGAGTTTTTATTATGTCCCACTTACATCGAGTTGTACTTGCACTCAACTTGTTTCAGTGGTTCTTTTTTCCCCTTTTCAGTGTGTTGGGATGTGGTTGGGTGTGTGTGTTCATACGGGTACTCAGGGAAATGCCTCACACTAGTAGGTTGACGCCTTCGGTGCTAGTCTCTAGCCCCTAGACTTCTAGAGGCGGTCTTGGGGTAATCGCGGCACATGCCCCATGGGATGGGTCAAGACGGCCATCCTTGATATAAGTAATGTAAAATGATAACACATCTTCCATAAAGGCGGTGTACCAACATATCTTGGATGGTTTTTTCTTTTTTTGAATAAAAGTAAAAGTTAATTGATTTGATGATGGATATTACCTTAACACAAGAAAATTCTTGTATTTTTGTGAAAATTTATATATAAAGCCACATTGTATAGGTTATTTGAGGATAAGATAAGAAAATAAAATAAATTTAATGAGAAGTATTGAGGATATTACATCTTCAAAGTTGCCTCATTGAGATCCTCCATAAGGAACTTGGGTTTGGTCTTTCATTGAGACAAGAAGTTCATGGACATGTGTAAGAGGATTGGTAATGTAATTAGCTGGAATATGGATATCATAAAAGGATTATATAGTTTAATGATAAGGGGTCATGATGGGTGGTATTTATAGAGGGAGAGGGTTGTATTTCAATATTTTATTCATTTATTTTTTATTTTGGATCAAGAATTTCTGTAGTTATAATTGCTATAACTAAATATAGTAAATTTTTTATGTGAGTTTGAAGAAATTGATTCTTACATCATCCATTTATTATCTAGGAATAAAAAATTTTATTATTTGTTTAATACTCTATATTAGAGTATTACACTATTCACCAAGAATTCAACTTCATTAAAAAAGTCCAAAAGATTCACCCTAACCATTTTTAGATGTGTAGATTTAAAAAATGGAATCCATTTTATTAAAATAAATTTATTAATATGAGAAATTTAATTTTTATTTAAAATATTCACTTATTCAAAAAATAACGATCTTAATGTTATATTGAAATTTATGACCCAATGAAAAATTAATTAAGGTATCATAAAATTATCTTATAATAAAAATTAAACATATTATTAATTTATGAATTAACATTATTAAATTAAATTTTCATTTAAATCATTATTTTTGTTATAGAATTGTAAATAAACATTTATGTTTCACAAAAATAACATTACTTAATGGACCATTTTTTAAACATTTATTTACTTATACCATGATATAAATGTATCATATTTTCATTTATAATATTCCTAAGTCTTATTTATACTTTAATAGTTGAGGTTAATACTCTATTATTTTGGTTAATATTCCTAACGTTGTGATTACTACTCCATAGGTTAGGTTCCAATTCCAATGGTATAGGTTCCATAATTTCTATTAATACTGAGTATTTCATTAATTGTTTATTCACTTATATTTTCCACTAAAATGATATATAAATTAATATTATAAACTAATATTATATTATTGATATTGCATTTTATTTCTGAAACTTTTTTGAAGAGTGTGGTCATTTTAGTGGATCGAGCAGATCAAAATTTTCCAATTCCTATTATCTTATTTTTTATTTATTGTTATGCGGTAATGTTTGGAAATCTTATTTTTAATTATTTTTAATGTATCATTATTCATTTTTTGAGAATAACTTTTTAAATAGGTTCTATGTGTGATATATGTGTTATTTTACATAATTATAAGAAGGAAATTCCATTGATAAAATTTTGGATCGTTACATTTTTCCCCTTTATGAAATTTCTCCATTGATTTTTTTTACATACTAAGGTAAAAATTGTAATGGTATATATCCTTTATCAATTCCTCTAGTTCCCATGTTGCATGAACATATTTATGGTTCCCCTATATTAATTTGAACAGGTGAGTAGACTTTTTGGGTAGAAGATTATATGTACGATCCAATATCTTCAGTGGCTCCTCCTCATAAGAGAATTAATTTTCCAGTTCTACCCCCTTTGAATTAAGTACAAATGATATATTTCATTTGTAAAAACTCATAAGGTGTATGATTAATTCATCATTTACATTATACATGGTCATTGTAAGTGATATTTGATAAGCCATAGCTCCAACGTGATCAAGAATCTCGAAGGGGCCTATATACCTTGGACATTACATTCCATTCTTCCCAAATCTAATGACCCTCTTCCATGTGGAAATTTGGAGGAATACCATCTCTCTAACCTAAAAATAATATGTCCTTGTAATTATTATCTACATAGATCTTATATTTAATTGGACCTTCCTTAAGGTGTTATTGAGTGGTTTCACCATTTTCTGCAATTTATATAGCTATTTAAGGTCCTAGAAACATATGTTCACTAACTTCATCCCAACATGAATGTGTTCAAAATATCTTTAAAAAGGGATTTGAATATATACATTTGGTTTTTTGAGTGGAAATTATTGTTCTATAAGAACTCTAATAGTGGAAGATGTTGGTTCTATCCTCCATTGAATTCCATTGAGGATGGTCCCAACATACCTTCAATTGTATAAATATTATGATCATATTTTCTATTATTTTGGGGGTGACTAGCTATACTAAAGTTCTAATCAGTATTTAGAGTATGTTTTATTGTTTTCCATAACATGGATTTAAATCTTTCAACATGATTGGGTATAATCGATAATGGTACTCCATAGAGCCTCACCACTTCTCTGATATAAATTCATGTGAGAGGGTCATGTTATATGACCTCCCAAATTGAAATAAAGTGATATTTGTTTATAATACAATCCACAATAACAAATGATTACTTATTTCCTATGGATGTATTTGGAAGTCCAGTGATAAATTCCATGGGGATGTTTTCAGATTTCAATGTTGGTATGGGTAATGGTCGCATCATCCCTTCTACTTTTTTTCCTTTTATCCTTCACTTGATATCATACGAGACACATTTATACAAATTTAGAAATATCCTTCTTCATATTTTCCCAAAAATATTTATCTTATATATAATATTACATATTTGTTCTCCCTGGGTGGATAAAAAATGTTGAGATATGTGAATCATTCAAAAACTATTTTTTTATCGCTGGATTTTATGGTGCACATATTCATGAGCGAAATCATAGAACGCATTCCATGATGATTTTGAACACCGATTTTTTCCCATTTCTTATATCTTAAACCTACTTCTAATTTTTGGCACCTTCTATTATAGAATCCTTTATCTTCTTTAAAAGGGATAGTTGAGAAATAAATTTTGAATATAATGATTATGTACATAACTTTATGATTTCCATGTCAATACATTGTGAGTCTAAGAATAGTGGATACATCTCAATTCCCATATTTGATAAAGTTGAAGAATCCATTCAACTTGTATAATCTTCCACATAATATTATTTTTTAAGATGTTAGTGGATTGAGAAATCATTATACTTGATGAGCTCTAAGAATCTATGCTATAGGATTTTAAGTGCCTTCAATGTGAATGTATAATTGAGTTTCTTATGATCAGTATATATCCCAAAATTATCACCATCAATAAAATGTCACAAAAATTTAAATGTGAATATCACACCCACTAACTATAGATCATGTGTTGGATAGTTTTCTCAGGAACAATCAACTTCTTTGATGGGTAGTCTATCAGTTTTTCATTTTTCATTAGTACATTTCCAAATACCTTCTTTAAAGCATCATTGTATAACACCAATATTTCCACATTTCTCTATATTGTAATTACTGTTGTAGTGATAAGCCTCTTCTCCAACTATTTGAAGTAGTATTCACAGTAAATAGTCCAAAAACAATTCACTCCCTTTTGAGTAAGGTAGTTTATTGGTTTTTCAAATCATGATAAGTCCCTCAGAAATCATTGGTAATACATATCGAGACCATAGAAACTATGGATCTCTATTACATATGTTGGCCTAGGCCACTCCTTAGTAGCCTTTATTTTAGAAGGACCCATAGTTATACCTTTTCTAGTGATAACATACCCCAATAATGATACCTCTTCCATCCATAATGAACTGTTTCTATAATTTTCATATCATTTCTCCATTCACAAAGTCTTTAGCACAATATTCAAATACTCCTTGTATTCCTCTTTAATCTTGGAGTATATCATTATTTAATCTATATAGACTTCCAAAAAAATCAAGGAAATATATAAGAACTATATTTATTAATTTAAATAAAATTGACTAAGAAATAGTGAGTCTAACAGAATCACTATGAACTCATTTAGTCCATACCTCATTTGAAATGAAGTCTTGGGAGTATCTACCCCCCCTTTCCTTTAACTAGTGATATCCACAATGGAGATCCACGTTAGATAAATAACTCATACCAATAGAATTTAACTCTATAACCATGGTTTTAATCCATGTGTATAGCACCAAAAACCATGGGTATAGTACATACCCACTTTTTAGGAACCTTGGATAATAGAGCTATCGCTATAGACTTATATCCATAGTTTCTATCAAAACCGTCAGTACAATCCCTAGCGATTATTTAACACCCATGGTTTATACAAAACCATGGGTATATATTTACATCCAAGGTTTGGAGATGTGTGGGTATAACTTATCTTCAAAGAGAACTTGTAATCATGGTTCTCTAAGGCTTGGGTATAGGTATTTGTCCCCATTTTCGTGCATCATCACCTCTTTCACTAGCTACTGAACCTATAAATCAAATAAAACATACATTATACATTCTCTATAGTAAAAAATATTGAATATTCATTATTCAAACAACAAAATTTAGTAATATTCAATCCACTTACAATACTAAAAAATTTATATACATTCATAAAACTAATTAATTAAATTCATTAAACAAGTTCTACATGTCTCGTTACTACTAAGTCAAAAATTCAGGGGATGAATATCTCCCTTATCACCAAAATCCTCATCCTCATCACCATCACCAACATCCTCATCACTATCACCAACACCATCTTCACCAACAATATCATCTAGAGCATAAACACCACCATCATCAACAATATCATCATCAATAGCATCATCAATATTAGCATCGCCACCTCCATTAGCTCGACCACCACTAAGACCCTCATTGGAATTATATGGGCCATCATTTAAAGAGTGCATTGATTACATATATGAATAAATAGTAGTATTATCCTCTGGTGAAGGTGATTGAAATATAACTAAAATAGATTTAAGAAGGTGTTTGTTGATCTTCTAACTTCCTTCAAGCTCATGTAAATCTATTTTTCATCAGATGCTTCTGCATGAGCACTTCATAGTTCTGGAGTCTGAGAGGTTTAAGAGGAGTATAAAGAGTACCAATACCTAGAGAGGGTGATGTTATTATATGGTTTACATCAAACACTCCGCATGTCCTCCTCAACTAATACGTGGCTCAAATGTTCCTTTGGTCTGAAGTTGTCGACCCCCTTATCATAGAGGGCCTCTAGGGAAGACTGTTGAAAATATAACAAAGATATTTAATTATTAATTTCATATAAATATTTGAAATAAAATTTAAAATACAAGAAATATTTTATTTTTCTGTGTATTTACTACACTTCAATCCTTTTTCATCTTACTCGAGAAAAACAATTTCTAAAGAACATTATCTTTGATGCCCAATACCGCATACTAAAAATGAAATGCATTAGTATTCACATATTTACAATATAAACATTTTATAATCATCAATAAAAATAAAATATAATAACTTTAAAATTAATGAACAATTCATAAATTTAATCATGTGATAAAAATCATCAAAAATTCATAAATAATATCTAATCATAATCACTATAAAATTTTAGCTACTGATTATGAACATTTCATAATTATCTTCTATTGTTTATTGTTTAAAATGGAAATAAATTCCAAGTGATCCCAAAAAACTTTCATTGAAAATGAATATTACCATATTAGAACACGTTTCTATGTGGTTTATAGTCTCATGTTTGTTACAGTACTAAATAGATATTTCAATAATGTTCTAGAATTCAAAAATCAAAATCAGTAGCCTTAGTGAGCGATTGAATTTGAAAAGGATGAATAAATTTCATACATTTCTAGTCTATAAATTTTATTTTATATCAATTAATATTTTATTTCAATATAGATAATGATGAAACAAAAATATAATGAATCATACACTAAGATAACTCATTACTAAGAACTCAAATAAGAGAATGAATATATTATTATTATTGATATTTTCATTGTATATCGCAATTATAAGATGGAAGAAAAGTACATATCTATGATATGGAAACTATACAAAAATATGTATCTCATATATTTGAATACAAATATAAGACCCAAAAATGTTGAGAATGGTTCAAATAATTAATGTTAATATTTTAATTATAATATGGAATGTGTCTCCTAAGTAATCAAACATAGGGACACTGTATGATAGTTCCGATGGTATTGTATCATGTTAAAATATCATTATATATCATTTTTTCAATAAAATTTTATCTTATTGTTCATTTATTTAGGCAAAGATATATTGTATCATGTTTAAAATTAACATTTTTATGGTATATCATAATTATTTAACAACATAATATGAAAAAAGTTAGATATTCCCAATATCAAAAATTAATGATAAATAAAAAACTATAACATCAAAATATAAAAAGATAACTAAGTATCAATATATATCCAGATATTTCTACTATTTGTATTAATTTACCTAGTGATTCTAATTATTGGGAATTTTAGTGTGTCCTAATCTATGTAAAAATTTCATTGAATCTTTATTCATTTTATTTTTTCATGACACATCCTAAAAAATTCAACACAAATAATAATAATTATATTTTATATGCAGACTATTAATTATTAGGAATACATTAAACTCATTAGTATGCTAATGAATGATCATTTTAGATATTTTGTTTTTGGATAGTCAGGGAATTTTGGTACCCCTCAAAATCACTACCAAATCTACTCCTCCAACCGACATATTACTAATGCTTCTATTATCACTATAACTCTCCAAGATCCATCAACCTTGCAACCTTAGGAGCTTCATTATCATGAAAGTTAAACTGAATATTCATGGAATATGTTAAATCATATAAAGACAATAATAATATAGTTATAAATTTATAAGCATTTCCTACCCATATTTTCTCCCATTCTTTTCCCTTGATGTCATTACCTAGATGTCTCCATGCGGCCAGTTCCATCGAAATGATATTATGGTACTTGGCTCAAGTGGATATGGAACTTCTACATTGTGTAACTTTTCTCTATCATTTTATTTTCTTCATTGTAATCCACAATTATTATTTTTTTGGTGATTCTATGATTCCCATATAGGATAGTTACCATTTTTCAATACTGGATGATCCCACTGAATAAAATAAATGGGAAAATTGAATTATTTCATAGTACATCATGATAAACATAAAGTAATATACTTTGAAATAGTTTTACTAAAAACCTAGTATAGGATACTTAATTGGCTCTAATGGATTTGTGGGATCTCATGGATCAGTATCCTCTGTAGGATGTGTTTCTTCCAATTCATGATATGGGTGATCTACATGCACTAAAGTGGGATGTGAAGAAACAGGATCGTCAGATCCTAGATGGATAGAATGAAATTTATCCAACATATACATGACTGGATATGGTTTTTAGGGTTAGGGATACATTAAAGGATGTGGAAATTGTAAAGGGGTAACCATCTATGTAGGTGGTGTAGTCATGGTATGGGAAGAATATGATAAATGAGATAATGATGGAGGCATGGGTAGGAACATCCTTGCAAGCGATGTAGGCATTGTATGGGAAGAAGGGGATAAATGAGATGATGATGATAATTGAGTAAAATGTTGTAATATCAATAGAGACTCAATTAGTGGATGGAATGTGGTGGTAGATAGGGTGTTCACCGGTGGATCGGGGTGGGAAATGTATGACTAGAGCTCCATCAGGTCAGAGAGCATCCTCGCTTAGACCCGTGTAGGTAGGATGAGGAGGAGTCAAATTTGGTGCAATTTAATATCCCTAAAATTTTGATAATTAATATGAACATGGAATTATATTTAATGTAGAATAAAAATATTAAAATTATTAAACTCACAAAAGGAATAATAAGAGCCAACCCACGCTAGCAAATCTGTCGATCAACATCAAATAATTGCTTCCTTTGAACTTCTATAGTCTTTTTTGTAATATATGTAAAAATTTAATGTACAATATTTTGAAATGGTTTTTAAAATTCAATATTACCATAATGAAGTCAATTAACTCAAAAAAAATCATATCAAGATTTCGTAATAATAATTGAAAACCATGTTATAGATTTTTTAAGAAGATATTTTACACCCGGTTTTCTAAATTGAAAAAAATTATTAAATGAAATAAAACCAAAAAAGATATTGAATCAAACATGTCATTCCAAAATGAAACTAAATTAAATTAATTTTAGTAATACTGACCTAATAAACTCATTTCATAGTAATGTGAATGAAATATGAACATATATGATTTCTTCTATATATTACTCGTGACTACTTCTGGATCAACATCAAGTACTGTAATGGGAAAATTTGAGTCGTCAAATGAAATATTTTGGTAAATAAGAATGGGGGTTTCAATGGTGTCAATTTCATCACCAAAATCATAAAACACTTTTTTGGTATTACTTAATTAATGAAAAAGCAATCAGGTCTCATATGATCTTTCACATAAAACGCATATTTTTTCATTGATACCAAAATTTATGCAACATTAGTAGCTTGGAATCGAATCATATTAATATATATGAATCCAAAATCATCAATAAATGTACCTTGTTTCATCATGGAATAAAACTATTTAAATTTCATCATAGTGACTCGAGATTGAGTATAGTAATCTAATAACAATATTTTCCCAAGAAGTCCATAATTATATACATCACATATTAGGGTTGACTATCTAATGTATTGGCATAATAGTTGTTGTAGCAGTTAACAAAATTCCATCATGAATTGTTCTCATTTTCATTACTCGCCCATTGGTAAAAAATTTATACCCATTTATTATTAAATACATTCATTCACAAACTATTGAATTGGGATAAAAATCCAATTTCCTTAATTCTTGAGATACGAAGTCAACATGTAAACCCAATACCATAAATATATATGAATAATGCAATTAAAGGGATATTTGTATTTTAATTTAATTAAAGTGATGGTCATGCCTTTGATTTAAAACAAATATTAAACTCTTTTCTATGAAAATCCCCTCCCCTTCTCAAATGAAAATATTAATAAACTCTACTTATATTTTTTCAATGTTACCCACATAAATTGATAATAAACGTATAATCTATACGTGAAGTGACATAGTAAGAGATAATATAAAAATATCTAAATTACTTACATGATATATTCATCAAAGAAAATATAGTTAAACAAGAATGTGTGATGTTCCATATCCCACTCATTAAGACTCAATGTATCCAATGTATATGAGCCATGAATTTCTCCTGCTCTGGGAAGATATGGAAATGAGGGCTCATTTTTTCCTACTTATCATCTCTATTTATTGTCGTTCCGATATGTACTGTGCTCAAATTAGACAAATTAATTGAATAAGAATCTATATATTCTTGATCTGGATAACCTCTTATAGTTAAGACAGTGTTGAATGATAGCCAATGTGAAATTTTTAACCTCATTGAACTGAGTTTGGATCCTGACTGTAGCATTTTCACCACCTTACCCTCAAGGGTTTTCCCCTCAAGATACTTATGGAGTGTTTTTGAGACACATGTCCATTTTAATAGTTGTGATGCCATTCTTTGGTCCAAGATCGTTCCCTCTAAACACAATTTTATTCTATGGCTGACAAGGAATAGAGCTATTTCCATGGATGAGCATATCAAGCGGTGTGGCATCCCGCTCATTTACAGATTCCCCTATTGTAGTAACCATCAAGAGGAAAGAGATTTCCATCTCTTCTTCTAGGGGGAATTGGTGAGGAAAGTATGGGAATACATCGGGGAGTTCACTACATTTTGTGATCCTGTTATGGTAGACCAACCATTCTTGGATCATTAGTTCCCTGGCATGTGTGAGCGGGGTCCTGAGAATATGGCTTGATTATTCATTATCTGTGAAGGATTTTGGAGTATTTGGTTGGCCCCCAATAAGGTTAGGCATTAAGGGTCTCTTTCTACTAGTCATTCCCTCATTTATAGAATGAAGAATCTGCTAATCGATCTGGACATGCTCCTCAACAAATGGAGAGAGGCCCCCACTCTCCACTAATATCATAAGTACTACTATGATGGCCTTTACAGTTCAGACAACACTAGTGGGAATTGGGTCCGCTCGAACCCCCCATCCAGGGGCACTAAGCTCAACACGGACTGGTAATGTTCTATGGGGCCCACTATGGGGGTAGGGTTGTCTGCGACCACTCTAACTCGGTCATTTGGGCATTCTCATCCCGCCTTGGCCAAGGATCTTCTCTTCAGGAAGAGGAAAAAAGCTTTCTTTTAGGTCTAAACATGTGCGACCAAAGTATGGTTGCTCCCTCAGTGGATGAAATGGATTCAAAGGTCTTTTACAATGCCCTAAATAATAGGGGCCCTGTTCCTTGGTCGATTTACTTCATCATCAGGAGGTTTAAATGTTTGATCAATAATAACATCAAAGTCATTCATACATGGCGTGAGGGGAACCAAGTTGTGGATCATATTTCTTCACTTGATATCCCAGTCTCGGAGAGTTTCTATCTCCAAAAATAGAATTCAAGGAAACCGGAGGGGGGTCAATTTGATTAGAGGGGATTCCCTCATCCTTCACAATTTATGGCCCCCATAGATAATCATGTTTTTATGCTCTGTGGCCCCCATGACGTTCTGTTTTTAAAAAATTAAATGATGATGATGACTTGGATAACCTCTTAGCATAAATTTCCCTAAAAATTGCACATGTGAATTATTGTCACCCTTACATTATCGAATAAAAAAATGATGAATTTCTATTGGAATCAATTCATGATGAATGATGTGATAATCATGTGTTTCTAGGGATTGTTGTATAAAATTATTCTATTGATAATTTATATATGTTTCTGGAATATCCACTATAAACATTAATATTATCCAAAACTTCTAGAAATTAAATTTTATCTAATTGGGTAATCATATAAGAACCACAAGGAATATTCTATTTGTTTTAATTGATAAACATAGGGTGTAGTTCTAGTAAAATACCACAATCCATCAAGTCCCAATGAGATTGAAAGTTTCCTATAGTATTCCACTTGGTATTTAGAATAATTGAATGCAATATTTAACATATATTTTTCTAATTTTTCATTACTTCTAAAAAATAAAGTATCAAATTGGTATACTAATATGGAAACTCAAAAAAGTTACTTCTCTTTTTCCTATTTTATGTGGCTTCAGTGTCAAAGTCTTTTAATTTTTAGATTTCATCTCTCACTTACCAAATGAAAAACTGAATTATTTCAATTCAATAAGTACATTGATTCCTAAAAAATATTGACATGGATGTTCAGTTTGAACCAGTACTATTAAACCTCCGGTGATTTGTATTATATTCATGATCCATTAGAATGAATCATTAATCCACCATGAAACTAAAATTTGGATGTTATTTAATCCTTATAGAGTATATATTCACTCTACAAATTTTATATAATATTTTTCCATTTTTTATTTAAGAAAAGATCGTTGAATAAGTAGGGAAATCATTTATAGTCCATAGTAGGTAGTCATGTGTCTAAAACATATTTTTCAAAGAATCATTGAATGTGGACACACCCATATCCTAGGGCTCTGTTAACTCTCTTATTAATGGATTCAAGTTGAAATCTATATCATTGCTGAGATCATAAGGTTCAGATATCAGTATACACGAGAATGTGAAAAAATAATAATACACATCCATGGAAGAATCTTATAAATGTAAATAAAAACTAGTCACAAGTTGTGAGAAGTAAGCATATAACCAAATAGATTAAATCCATCACATGATAAACCCAAACAAACATTAAAAATGTAATCTAAAAAATCATGATGTTGTTCCTAACATTCCTTCCATTATAATTGATCTATTGGAAAAAAACAACTCATCATTACCTTTAATTCTCTCAGCATCATGCCATCAAATAACGGATTATATTTATGCATACATGAATATATTTTAATGCCTGGGAATCAATAAAATGTTCCCCGTGACTTTATATAGAACATGAGACAGTGCTCCCACAATTTTTTCCTCCCATCATGATGTACAACATTATTTACAGTCATTACAGTCATCTTCTTTCACCAAAAATAAATAGATATTTTCTATGCAAGCAAGAAATTTATTTGTAGAAACCCAAGATGCTTAATGAACATACGTAAAATATAAATTTTTGAGGAAATATTTGCACTATTGTAAAGAATTTACTTCAGAAATATAATCATATAATCAATTGTGGTATTAGAAATTCAATACATGATTTTTCCATTATATAAAAACATTAAAAATTTCAACTTAGTCATTTTGGTACATTCCTAAAATATCGGAGTTATGGAATCATCCATTAATTTTTTTACTCTTGTTTATTAATCATATTTTCACTTTTCCTCATTAATATTGGTATCATTGACTCATTAAAATGGTATAATATCTCTCTTGTGATGATTCATAAATGGAAACCGATAAAAAATAAAATACTTTGTACCACTTCTTTTGTTTCATTCATCAATAGTAGAATATAGTCTCGCCACCCTATGGATATACCAAACATAATATTTTCCTTAGAATCCCTATTTAATTATATTTTAGCTAACACATTACTAGATTAACCATGGTTTTGAATCACATTTATAGCATGGAAACATTATACTACCTCAATATGAAGAATTATTAAATTAAAAATATAAAAAATTTCCACATTCCTTTAATCCTCGGTTGAAATCAGATAGGTATGATACATTTAGCTTCTATCCATTCATTTACTGGGAAAAAATGTATGTTCTAATAAATAATTTCAAACATAATAAAAAAATAATTACAAAAAAAATTAATATGAAAATAATCAAATAATACTAGTATCTAAAAAACAAATAATAAGATAACTAAAATTTGTTATAAGCAATTACTATAAGTAACTAACCATGATGGGTGTCCTAGATAATTATGAATTCACTAAAATTATGGATAAATTAAATAACATTGAGACAATATAATCCATATTATTCCCCATCTAATCAATTATGTAATAGTAAACCAACCTTATCTATCCATCCATATATTCAATCTATTATTCCACAAGGCTTAAATTTCATTCATGATCAATAGGGGCTAGAAAAAACTTCCACTGACATCAACTTACACAATAGAAATGACTCCACCTGAATAAAAATAAAACTACATAAATAATTCCATCCAAGAACCTAGAAATAAAACATCATATATTTTTCATTAATAGATATCAAATAGAGTTTTTTGAAATAAATAACATTCAAACATAGAATAATAAAATAATGAAATATTTAATGTATTATTAAACATAAATACATCAAATATAAACATAATAAAAATCTTTTAAATATATCCAACTATTGTATAAAATATCCAAAACAGTGGAAAAAGTGGATGTTAAAATCATGGGGCTAGAAACCTAAAAATTTAAAAAACAAATATAAGGAAGAATAGGAAAAAAACTTCATATACCCATATCCTGGTGGAATGTATGCACATCTCATCAATTATTTCATCAAATAAGGAAAAATACTTCAAAAGCCCAGAGTCTCAAGGGTATATTTTTTCTTATATTCCTAAAATGAGACAAACTCTGTATACTAAACAATTGTGTATAATGGTTGTGATAATTTATTCCCATTAGGATTCCACCAAATTCTCTATCCAAAAAAATTTGGAAAAAAGAAGAAATTATGCTTTGATGTTCATATAAGAAAGGAAACCATTTAATCATGTGAAATAAAAGTAAAAAAATCTACAAAATAGTAGAGTATTTTTCATTAAAAATAGAATTTATAATAAACCATATCACATTCATTAGATGGCCTAAAAGTATTTTCATTTATCAATAAATGAGAAAGATATTTTTCTTTAAAAGAAAACAAAACAAGAGGTAGGTTTTGAAATCATATGTATTATTATATTGAAATGTAATGAACCTAAAGCTTCTACTGATTCTGATTATCTAGAGGAGATAGATGAGGATTATAAAACAATTAATACTATAATCTCTAAAAACATTATAAAAATTAAATTATATGTTTGATGATAAAATATGATTTATATTATTCAAACATTAAGGTGTCATACATTTGTTCCTAATCCAAATAAGAAAATAAATGATTTTTAGGTAAATAATCAAGATACAAAACATCAAATGAAGAAGTGGGGGAAGATATCACATGTATTTAAAAATATTTAGTGATTGGAAAATGTAATTCCCAATAAGTAAAAGAAGAATGATGGTGATAATATAAATTGTGTATAATAGCTATTCTTTTATAAAATCTAAAAATGTTCATGGGAGATATAAAAAAATTATGGAACTTGTTTGAATCATAATGGTTCATCAATCATTGATGAAGATAATTTTGATGATACTTACATGGAGTTTATTCTTATATATTAATTTATATCAAGTTATCAGTATAATAAAATTGGAACATGTTGTTCAATGTTCTAAAGAATGATATTTTACTAAAATCTGAGCTAAATAAAGTGTTTCTCAAAAGTCAAACATATCATAAATTGATGTTTAAAAATAATTAGAATGAAAAGATTCTGAATTATTTTAATGGACAAAATTTTTCTGAAATAATTTCTAAAAATTAAATTGAATTCATACTTTAATACTTTAGCACCTTAGGATAAATATAATAATAAAATATATTATAATTTGAGCTAAAAATTCTAAATAATATTAATAAGGTTTGGAATGATTGTGATTGTTAAAGTTTATTTCTAAGAAAAGATGTTCTATTAAAGATTATAATAAATAGTTACCCAAATATATAGATTAATAAATATTACAACTCAAAGAATCTGTTCAATTAAATTATATTGATTTGGGAAAATTAGTATAGGAAAATTATAATTTTGGAAGGAGGATTTATGGAAATAATTTCATTTATTATAGAAGATACATGTTTAGTAGATAAAGATTGTATTATAGTATGTATAGTCACAAAAAACATTTATTTTGGTTCACATATGTTTAGAAAAAGGAATATATGAATTAATTACAATAAACTATGAGATTAAGGATAATGAATCAATAAAAAAGCCATTTATAGACACCAAATCACCAAATATATCAATCCAAAAAACTAAAATAGAAGGACTCACACTCACTACCAATCCAATGCATGACCATGAAAACAGAATCTATAATGCTATAAAAAAATTTGAATCCAATAAAATTCACGAAACCAAAAATAACAGCAAACCGCGTCAAGAACATTTAAAATATTTGGAATGGTTTACTTCTTGGCATGAAAGAAACCTCATAAAAAATAATTCAGTAGTAAAAAGATGAGAAGAATGATTTAGAACTCACTTATTTGATGTTGATGAAGATTAAAATAAAATAATAACTGAAATAGACGATATTGATTAAGTAGATGGAGCGCGCCACTCACTCTGGAGGTCACCACTCACTGACCGCTTAGGATGTCACTGCTCAGGAGGATGTTGGTTGTTTGGGAGGACATTTATCAGGAGGTCACAACTTGGTAGTGGGAGAGTGGAATTAGGGTGGGAGACCACGAATAGGGGGAGTCATGGAGGGGCTATATTTTTTCAAACCATATACCAACAGTTTGTAAAAATAATTAGTATAAAACAACCTATATTAACTATTTTAAAACATTGATTCCTAATACTACCTCAATACCAAAAGTCTCAAAAACCCATTGGTATATCCTAGATCCAAGAAATCTATACCCTTTGTTTTCTTGATCCATGGGTACAGTGGAGTGGGGTTATCCCCACATTCAAGTATTGTAGCCCCGTATACTTTATAAAACAATTAATTTATCAGTGGGAAAGGATTATTGTTCTTTTTCATGATTTTGTTGAGTTATGTATAATCAATGAATATGTTCATTGATCTATCATTACTAATAATTAAGGGGTTTGTCATACCCCACAATGATGAATCTCAGCATATAAAACCCTTCTCTATATTCTCTTATAACTGCTTATTCAGTTATTCCAACTCAATACTGCCCAGTCTACAATGAGTCTATTATATGGGTAGTGATCCCAGTATATTTCTGATTGAGAACTCAACCTATCAATCATGAGGAAGAACATATAATTATTTAGTGAAAACAATAGTGTAGTCCCTCATAATGGGAATTTCATTGAGAATGATAAAATACTTTTTCTCAGTCATTTTATCATGATATTATTACTCATAGGGAAATAATATACAAAAGTGATACAATTATTTTGAAAGAGATTCAACCTCCTTCTTACACTTATATAGAATTAAAGGATATATTTGGATATGAAAATTTATCTCCCTTTGTTGAAAATCTAAGTTGTATTTATATAATGATAGTCAATATATTCCCAATATACTACCAAACTCCACCAAATAATGTAAGGAGATATTCTTAGTATGGTTCAATATAAAAACATTGATCAGGGAGAGTAATATACTTCTTATGCAATAATTTCCCCATTCATTATTCTCATAGATATCTCAACCTTTATATTTTGCGGTGGTGTTTTAATAGATCTATTCAAAATTCATGATATGAAATAATTCATAGAACCATAATTTAATATTATGGTCACTATTCTTGATAGAATAATCAGTGTACCTGTCACTACACCATTGTTTAGTCTCCACCTTAGTTATAGTGATAGAATATTCTCTTCCCCATTTCCTTAGAGGTTATTTTTGTTGATTTCCTCTTAAATACCTTGACCTATGGAATTGGCTAACAAAATTCACATGTTCCCTGCAATTGCAACATGACATTACAATATGAGTATTGATCCAAACCTCCCATTCTTCTTCTGCATTAATGGGATTCTTTAATTCCCTTATGAAAACATTTCCCTAATATAACTATCATCCTAATTTAAATAATATTCTTTTATATTTATATTGTTATTGGGATGCTTATTCCCACACTTTTGACAGTGTGGGGTTTTTGATTTTGTAACACACTCATATTTTTTAAAATATTATTTTTATAATTAATTTAACCTTTTTGATATTTCTCATTTCACACAATACTAAATATAGATTATTTTGAATAAAAAAAACTAAATGTTTGGATTGAGATAAAAGAAACACCAAGATAATATTTTGATACATAAAACACCATCTTGTCTTGAAGTATACGCAACACTTTTCATCTCTTGTGTTAAACAACACTAAGTTATTTTGATTGCTTTCGTTGCACACAATACTTAGTTTTACTAAAAAATGATATATTATTAATGTATTATTATTTAATATAATAAGATATAACATATATGTTAAATTAGTGGTTATGAATGTTAATAACTAATATATAAAAATATAAGTCTTATAATATAAAATCATTGGTTACTAATTAATTTGAAATAAAATTATAGAATAAATGAATATAAAGAAAATATTTTCACTTTTTTACTCCAAAGTCATTTTGTCTCAATAAATTAAATTAATTACAATTAACGGATGATTTTTAATGAAATATATGTGTTTTCTATTCAATAAAACATTTTTATATTTATCCAATAGATTTTATATTCATAAGATAAGAACCAACCAAATTTTATGTATAAAACATATATTTTTAAAAAATAAAATTTATCAACTTTTAATGGAGAACCAATTTTGAATTCCATTTTGACACTTTTATATATTTTATTTTACAAAATAAACATAATCCATTAATTAGGAATATAAACATTTACTTTGGTTCAATTTTTTGTATTTTTCTGATAAGTTTCATCTTTTGATGAATAGTAAAAAATAATAAATAATAATTGAAAACAAATTATTTAATTGAAATAAATAAAAATGTTTAATAATATTTAAGATTGGTTTTAATGTATAAATATATTAATGTTTTATTGGGTAAGATAATTTTGGTCATTTTTCTATATTTTACATTCAATTTAGATGTAAAAATATTTCAATCTTGTCATGTTTTAACTTTAACAACCAATTTTATCACCCCATCTACAGGATTAATTTAAAATTAACTACTAAAAATTATATGTTATTGATTTTGAAAAATGGATTCCATATCTAGAATTAGTGGGTTCAAATTATGTATCTAGGGTTTTTTTAGTTTTAGGAATAAGAATAGTAACTTTAGTATATTTTTATTTACAATGGTTAAGGGCAAATCATGTAATTAAAGTTAAAAGTTATATTATAATATTATAACATTAACCTAACACATGTAATAATTTAATTGGATATGTTTTTTTTTGACCAAAATATACCTTATTGTGAAATTATAATCCTTTTTATGACACTTATATAAGATTATGACATTTATTATATTTTATTTAATGATGTGTTAAAGATATCATACACAAATTTTAATAACTATAATATTTTTAATATGGGGATAAACATAAGATAAATTATAATAAAAATAATCATTGAAATATAATAAATTTAACTTCTTCATGATAAATTATTTTTAATTTTTAGAGAATAAATTATTTAATTAAAGGCTTAAATAATGATGATGTAGTTATTGTTCAATTAATGAAAATATCAACAAAATTATATTAAAAATATGAAAATAAATATAATTTAACCTAATTGATGACATAAAATAATTTTATAGATATCATTGATATGTTAGTGTTTTATTATATGTTTTGGTTCAAATTTATTATCTTTTTAGGATATTTTAGAAAAGACAAAGTTTGAATAGTATCAAAATTGACATAAATGATACTTTAAAACAAATAGTACTTTATTAAATGATTTAAATTTAAAAATATCTATAATTCAAACAAATGAACATAATAATGTTAAAAATTCCATAAATTATCCATTTGGGGTTCTTTTTTCATTTTATAAAAATTAATATAAGCCACAACAGGTAAATTACATGATACCATGGTAAAAATTATAAGGGTAAAATAAGGGTTAAAAAATAAGGATAGATAATAAAAACATATATAATATATATTGGGTGATTTTATTACAACCCTTCATCATACTATATTCTAAATAAATAATATTGGGATCATTTGAAAAATAAAATTAATTTATATTAATTTAATATTTTGTGAGTATCCAAAAGTGCCCATCACCTCAATTATAAAAGGGAACTTCCTCCCTCTCTTCCATGGACCATTTTTCAGCCTTCAAGATAGACCAAACCCATTACAGTAATACTTTCAAACTTCCCTACTATCATTCTGTAATTGAGGATATTCTCAAAAGACCAACTCTAGTGTACTGAAGAGGATATCTAATGGGACATCATCGAAAAAGATGCAATGTCCTTACTAACTCTTTCAAAATTGTTTCTTCTTATAGTTCCTCTTCATGTGGTTATTCCATTTCAAGGTAATAAATGAATTATTATCTATATTTTGAGAATTTATAATGATTATAAACAACCATATTCCACCCTTTATTCATTATACAATAAAAGAAGGTACCACGTGTGTGTACGTATGACTTACATTATCACATCACGCTATAATCTGTTTTTCATGAATAATTTATTTGGATGGGTTTAATGATGGATATAATGGATATAAATAATAAATATTACATTTTATTCATTCTATATAATTATTATACCATCTATTTCTTCTCCAATTTACCAATAAGGTAATGATATCAACACTCATTTGTACGTATTGCCTATCATCTACCCAATGTAATGAGATTCATTTTCCATGTCAAAAATTTCAATAATTATTATGAAAATTTATAGAATGAATAAATATAAAATATATAAAATAATAAATATTATTTAATAATATATATATATATATATATCAATTACCTTCATCAATTTATTTGGATAAGAAAATAGAAACAATGTTTATGCATACGTACAACTTATCGTCTCCATGAACAGTGTACTCCATTATATATATATATATATATTATAAATATATAATATATAAATATATGATATATAAAAAAATTTAAATTTATTAAGTACATAAATCAAGATCTATGTAATAGTATCAAGAATGACATGTCAAAACACATATAATAATCAAAGTTGTTATTACCCGAAACATTTCCTTAACATGGAATTGCTAATAAATATGTAATATAAAGTCATAAATGAATAATATATGATATCATAAATATTATTAGGATTATTTTATAAATTAATATAAATTTTAAAACCACTATACATGAGTTTTCATACATGTACGGAGGGAATCATACCTAGCGTAAGAGATTTTTGTCTTACATTTAATTTTGTTGGACACATGCCTTATACACTACCTACCTATTTTTTGTGATATATATATTACCAATGAATGGTTTTATGAGTATTATTCAGAATATTATGTTATTTAAATATACATATAATTTTCTTTATTTCATAGGTCATATGATTATATTAAATATAAACAGATAATACTTATTTCACAATACCATTATCATTTTGGTTTGTTTATAAGTAACTAATGTTGAATAATTGTCATCCATTTCCATGTTTCATATAAAAATGGTTCTAGAAATATATTTTCTATATTTGTACTCATTATTAATTTAATTTTACCCATGTTTTCCCTTTTATAAAATGATTTTAATGGAATATTTTAGACATTTTTCAAACGAGGAACTTTTTCAATTTTCTTTAAAAAATATGAGAAGAATATTTTTTTTTACTTGTACGACATGAATGGATTATAATGATTTCATGAAGCCTTATTTCCTTGAATCTCCCCTCACAAGATAACAAGTATATTTTCAAATATAATTTTTTATTTTAAATTCCCAATGTATTTCATGTAATGAAAATGTTTTCAAAGTAGAAAGGATATTTTTCTCAAGAATTATTTTCATGAGATATCTCAAATTTATTTCCCATATAAGATAGAATAGTTTGATGTTACTTCTGTTTTACTGGTGATATGATTCAATTTTTATATTAATATTCTTACTATGAATGGTTTCTGTTTATGATGGAATGATATTTATGAAACCCATTTATTTTCATGGGTTATATTATGATTAAATGATGTTTATGAAATCCATTGCATTTAATTGGTTATGATATGATGAATGATTTATGTTATTATGGAAAAAATTTGAATGGTATTCATTACGTGATGGTTGGGACCTATATCACCCTCCAATGCATTTTGAAAATATTGATTAATCATGAGATATATATGTTATGTGTGAACCTGATTTCTTGTTTACAATTATTTGTGTGGACCTAGTTTTCATGTCAATTGTTTTATGTGTGGAAGTAGTATTCAGATCTATATATTTATTTAGGGGCCTAATTTCATGTCTTTAATTTAATAAGTGAACCTGCTACTATTTACACATGTTCACATAGTTAAATGTGTATGTGTATTCCATAATTTCATTCCTTTTTTAAGGATATGATTTCATGGATTATGTTATTTATTTCCTTTTGATTCATGTCTTATGAACATCCAATATTTATTCCATGAGTAATGCATAAAATCTTATGATATGTAGGGTATGATCATAAAATTTTTTTCTCATGTATTCATACCATTATGTTCTTATTATAGTTACATATATTCCATGTTTACCCTAATTGAACAATTGATCTCACCCTTTTCTAATATTTCCTTTCCCTCGGTTATAAGAACATGTTATAAGTATGAGTACTAAAGGGAATGATCTTTTTTAGAACATTGAATATCTTCCAACCGACTAGATATTTGTGCTATATATTTCCAAAGTGGCTAAATTAATACTGTCTTCGGGTATGAATTTTTGTAATGTATTACGTATTCCACAAAAGTGATGTAATGTATTTTTAATTCAGCCTTGGGTCACTATATTTAGTATCAGAGCAAAGTTTTAGTCAACCATTAGAAACTAATATGATAAAATATTTGTTACAACCATAAGGACATGTCTAAGGATTACTCTATTGATAAAAAATAATATAGGAAAATGACCTAGACTTTTGGTAAAGGAAAGAGAAAGCGGTTTAATATTAATACATCCATGTTTTGATAATACAAGTGGATGTGGTGTGGCATAGATAATCCTTGGGGTAACAAATATGACCTGTTGTTTTGGGCTAGACTCGATCGTGACTTGGTACAAGACCACAGGCCTTGCTGAACACCATTTTTGAAACTCCTAGGGGGTATACATTGGAAATTCAAAAACACATTATAAACCATCCTAAAGGATTTATATATAATTTTGTTATGAATAACCTAGGATAAACCTAAGGTTTCATAGATTAAGGATAGTGTCATAACTAGGACTTCCTATAAGCGGATTTTAATTATTATTTGGTTCCCCATTATGATAATCATTTAATATTCAATGCCTTTTGGTATTATCCAATGGAGGAAATCAAATGGAATAGGATTTATGTTGAATGTGATGGAAATTATGATAATGAAAAGTCAAATGGGATGACCATTAGAGTGATAGTTGTTGTTATTATGCATAATCAGTTTTTAAGGAATGTGATCATCATCAGGTACTATAACCAGCTCTTGCACTCACTAAACAAGGGAATGTATTATTTTCTTATGATCATCAGTAATGGAGACTATGGTGGGAAGAATAGGTGATTTCCTTTATTTTAGTAATTTGTAAATAATCACCTATGTGAATTTCGTAGAGGAAAATAAGGTTATTTTACTATGGAAAAGAAGGAAAAAAATTAAGTAATTGTAAAGGATAAATGAAGAGATGGTCTAACCAAATGGGTTGGAATATTAGTCTCCTTGATACATCATCAATGGCTAAATTATTTATGTGTGTAATTAATGGCCATTATGAAAATTTATTACCTAATTTGAAGTATTCTTAAGAGAATTAGAAAGGTGGTATGAGTAATGATAATATTATTGATGTCGGTGATACTTCAAAAGAAATGTGTAATGAAAGAGGTATTGTGTTATAAGAGTTGGTAACCATCTCATAGGTTAAGGATAAAATGGAATAATCTAGGTTTATATAAGTTTAAAATCATGATTTATGTTATATTAATGGATAAAAATAAAATGAATTTTCAATTTATGTTATTCGCTTAATATTTACATGTTTATGTTGAATGTTTCTGAAATAATATAAAAGTAATTTAAAAGAATGATTTTATTTTGTCAAAGGGAAATATATCTCTTTATATGTCCCTTATGTTATGATAATGATGATTGAATAATGGTATATTGGATAAGAATAAATAAATTGGACAACACTGAATTCCTTGGGACAGATTAATGATATTTTTGAAAGTGCAAAATGCTATCGTAGACAAATTTAATAACTTTTTGCGACTTCAGTAATATATCCAATTATGTTTTGAATAAGGATACATAAATGTTTATAATAATGATTTATTGTAATGTATTTTATTACTGTGGATAAATAGAATAAATGACAAATAAATTCCTATGTCTTGAATGTGACAACGAAGAGCTACCCTATGATATATAAGAGATAAATGTTAAGATTATTTAGTACACTTATTTCTAAAGTTTTAAATTTTATTCTTTTGGAAGGATTATATGGTTAATCAATTATATAATGTTTTATGATAAACATTGGGTGAGGTTTTATGGATTAATGTATTATCACTCCATTTGAGGATTTATTCATACTAGATAACTTGTGATAACCCTTTTTGTAATAAAGACAAGTGGAATGACCTGTCATTCAATTTATGATTTAACAATATTATAAAGATTCAGGAATGAACATATCATCTTCATTTATTATAATAAGAGATGAAGTGGGAAGTAATTAAGGAATGAAAAAGGGTCAGATTATGCTGAAATCAAGTAAGTATAACTTCATGTGAAAAATATTTAACATCAAGAAGGGAATCCTGATGTCAAAGGATGTCCTGATATCACCATTTTTGAAGATATCAATGAACTTTTTGAATCCTCTCTTGGTTAGGGATTTGGGGTGTTATCTTTCTCCTAGCCATGTAATTTATCACACACTGCAATAAAATAGTTCTTTAGCGGTGGTTTTTACATGGAGGTTTTAAAACCCGCCATTAAAATATCACCGCTAATTGTTTCTTAATTTTTTTCTAATATCTTCTATAAAATTTCATTTTTTAACAGTAGTTTTTAAAAAAAACTATCGCAAAATAGAAGTGGTTTTTTGAAAATGGTGGCAAAATTTAAGAAACAAAATTATTAAAATTTGAAAAAATATTTATTTAATATTTATTAGTTATTATTTATTATGTTTTTATTTCCAATCAAATATAATTTATTATTTAATAATTTTATATATTTATAATGTTACAATTAATTAATATTTATAATAACTAGTTAATTATATTTTTAAACTAAAAACAAATCATCAATAATTAGAAGAAGAGACTTCAGAATCAAATGACCATAACTTCTGATCTGAGAGTTCATTTTAGTTCCACAACCAGTCAAATAAAATTTTATCAAATGAGAGAAAAACATGTATGATTTAAATCATGTGATAATAAATGGAAAAAAATATAGTCAAAAATCAAACTTGAATTTCAATGGACCATAACTTTTAATTTGGGTGTCTATTTGGGCTCTACCACAAATCAAATCGAATCATGTGACGATCTCTACACTGCTTAGGTCTGGTACTAACTCACTATGGATTGTACCTCATTTAATTCTTCTAGAAAGGCCTAGAAGGCCTCCGAAACATACGTTTTAGTTATAAATAAAGTTTTTTTAAAATTGAAACGGTTATAACATTCAATCGTGGTCTCTGTTGGGCCTATACCAGATATCATATCAAAGCTCATTTTATAATATTCGATTTGACTTGTTGTGGCACTGAAAAAAGAGTCTTGGATCATATTTTAGGGTCATTTCAGTGTTTTTAGGTTTTTCAGAGGTTCTTAACATTTTATGATTTTTTTATTTATTTATTTATTTATTTATTATTTTTTATTTAATATTAATTAATTAATTGATTGATTGATTATAAATTAAATAATTATTATTTATTTATCAATAATTTATTTATTTTTTTATTTATTTATTATTGAATATTTATTTATTTATTTGTTATTTAGTTATTATGTATACGTTAATTATTAATTTAATTTTAATTAATTAATTAATTATTAATTATTAATTATTAGTTAATTATTCAATATTTATTTGTTTATTTATTGATTTATTGATTTATTTGTTACTCATTATTTATTAATTAATTATTAATTATTAAATATTTAATTTTTAATTTTTAATTACAAATTATTAATTATTAGTTATTATTTATTATTATTTATTATTTATTTATTTATCTATTTATTTATTTATTTATATATATATATTTATATATTTATTATTCATTATTTATTCTTTATTCTTTATTCTTTATTCTTTATTCTTTATTCTTTATTCTTTATTATTTATTCTTAATTCTTAATTCTCTATTCTTTATTTATTTATTTTTAATTTACGAAATATTAATTTATTATTATTTTATTATTCATTTGCTATTTAATTATTTATTTATTATTTATTTATTATTTATTTATTATTTATTAATTAGATATTAATTAATTAATAATTATTGGTTAAAAATTAAGTATTGCATATTTCATATTAAATATTAAAATTTATATATTAATTATTAATTAAGAATTATTAATTTTATAAATATAAATTATTAATTATTATTTATTATTAATTATTTATTAATTATTAATTATTTTTTTTATTTATTTATCTATATATTTATCTATTTATTATTTATTTTTTATTATTTTTTATTTATTATTTATTATTTATTAATTTATTTGTAATTTACTAAATATTAATTTATTATTAGTTTATTATTCATTTATTATTTGACTATTTATTTATTGAATATTCATTATTTATTAAATATTTCTTAAATATTTATTCATAATTTATTCATAATTTATTAATTTTTTATAAATTTTTAAATAAAAATTATTAATTCTTAATTCTTAATTCCTAATGATCAATTATTAATTATTAATTATTATTAATTATTAATTAAATATTTTTTATTATTTTTTATTTTTTATTTTTTATTTTTTATTTTTTATTTTTTGTTTTTTGTTTTTTGTTTTTTTTTTTTTTGTTTTTTGTTTATTATTTATTATTTATTATTTATTATTTATTATTTATTATTTATTATTTATTATTTATTATTTATTTATTTGTCTATTATTTATTAATTTGTTATATATTTATCATATATTAAATTATTTTTTAATTATTTTATTATTTATACATCACTTACATATAATATGTTATATATTATTTATTATTTATTATTTATTATTTATTATTTATTATTTATTATCTCTTATCTATTGTATATTATCTTTTATATATTATCTATTATACATTATCTATTATATTTTATCTATTATATATTATGTATTATGTATTATATATTATATATTATGTATTATATATTATGTATTATGTATTATATAATAGATAATATATATTATCTATTATCTATTATCTATTATATATAACATATAATATATTATGTATTATATATTAGGGGGAGCTCTTGGTGATGATAATGATGGAACCCTAAATGAATGAGGCCGATCCCCCCCCCCCATTCCTGGAGCTTAGAGGGTGGAGGAGGAACTGATGTTGTTGGCTCCAAACTCATAGAAACTATTCATCCCCTTCTCAAATCCAAGGTTTCTCTCGGAATTCCTGACTATTCAATTAAGCTTGAAAGTTCTTAATCTCGATTTTGGTGACCCTCAATTATCGATCTTGTCGGTAAAGTTCTTCAATGCATCGAGTCATCTGAATCGGACCCCGGTGGCTCGCTTCAACAATCGAAGGACCTCAATCGATGTTTTTGACCAATTAGTTTTTGGTAAGAGGGATTTGGAATACCGTGCAATTATCGGTCTTCTTGACAAACACCATTTCATGATCCGGTTTGCTACTGATCATGATTTGGTTAGGGCTTCGTCCAGTGCCCCCCCCCCCTCGTCGATGCAATGGCTGACTAATCTTCCTCCTTCTCTGGTTGTTTGATCTTTGTTTGAACCGTGATCCTTCCACCATAGCGACATGGGTAAGTCTCACTCAGCTCCCACTACCTTTTCAAAATCCTGCTATTATTCATATGATTGGTAATATGGTCTGTAGATTTCGATGTTCTAATGTCTAAACATCCACTATAATCCATTTGATTAACCCCCACCTCCGTGTTGAGGTGGATGTTGTGAGGCCTTTGGTTGATTGGATCTAGATCAATGTTGGTGAATAATTCAGATGGAGGCAGGCAGTCATTTTTTAATCTTGGGTGGATTACTACAAGAACTGATGTCAATTGGGTCATTTGTCCTCTAAATTTCATTGCGAGGTAATGAATACAATGACATATGATCTGAGGGAGAGGCTTGATAAGTCTCATAGCCCAAGACTGATATCAGCTGTGGGTACTTGTTCTTGAAATGAAAAGGGTGTGGTGAAATGGGTTGCATCAAAATCGAGGGATTATGTCGGGGAAACCCATAATCTAACTATTTCTACAGTGTTCAATCGGCTTCGGTCTGATCTGAACTTGGAGGATAGGGAGAAACAGGCTGCTGCCCAGGAGGTTTCTGGTGCTGGAGACATGGGTGATCCACCAGGTGTCAATGTAGTCACAAAGGATATACAACAAGCAGTTTTTGGGCTGTTATTTATAACTGGAAGGCTGATGGTGAATGCAAGGGGTCAGAACCTGTGGTCGAGGAAACATTGGATGCTGGTAGTTGTGCTAGTGGTCCCTTGGGGGCTTGAAAAGCTGCTAAATGGACAACAGGGTGGGCGGTGAGTGATAGAGGTGTGGTAGTAACAATTGTTACTTGAAATCGTTTCCAAGGGTTGGAACAGGAAATGTAGAGGTGGGAATTCTAATGAATGAAGGCCTCATTATACAGCATGGGTATCCCTCTAAGGTGGATGGAACCAGAATAGAATTTCTGCTATATGGGACAACAGTCGTTTATGAGTCTGATGAGCAGCCATAGTGTCTACCAGTGATTGGCACTAACAGTTAGTTTAAGAAGGTGGGAGGAGGGAAAGATGGATATCATGAGGAGCATATCCCTGATAAATGGGGGGATAGCTCTGAGAGTGACAAGGAGAATGATGGTGGCATCAGGCCTTCATTTAGTGATGTGGTTCAGGGTGGTAGAAAGAATATGCACGAGAATCAGGAAGTTATGACTGCTCCACCACGATGAAGGCAGAGGAAGGATTACTCATGTCTTCCAAAGCCAGTGTGCACTAGGTCTTCTATTGGAAACACCGAGCTTTTATCCTTGGAAAAGATGAATCTTTGAAGGAAGTATGCCAAGGTTCTAAAGTACTATGAAATCTCGGAATATTAATTGGCTACTGTGGAGGATGCTTTCTACAAGGGATGTGGCAACGGGTATAGATGTTATGATATGTAATTTTCTCTTTTGGCTTGTGTACCTTTCCACATTCCTTTTCCTTTATTTTAATAAATGGCCAGGGGTTTATCACTTGACTGAGCTTTTCTGGTATTATGTATTATATATTATGTATTATATATTATGTATTATATATTTTATATTATATATTGTATATTATTAATTATTAATTATTGGTTATTGATTATTTATTATCGATTAATCGTTATTGATTAATAATTATTGATTAATAATTATTTAGTGTATATCTATTTGTTATGTATTACTTGTTTTTTCAATTAATATATATATGTATAATTATATCAAATTCGATTTATTGACCACATAAAGAGCATGGTGGAGTGGTAAAGTATTTGGACAATAAGCAAGAGGTAAGGGGTTCAAATCTCACATAACATAGAATTTCTATATATGGCATGAGCATGTGCATGGACATGGACTTATGCATGGAGATGAGCATGCGCGTGGTAATAATAATTAAATAAATTACTAAATAAATAAATAACTAACATAATTAAGAAAATAAAATATAAAATATATATATATATATATATTAAGAAAAAATAATAATAAATATCAAAATAACTAAATATATAAATAAATAAATAAATTATGAAAATAAAAATAATTCATTAATTAATTAAATTATGAAAAAAAAATATGAAAATACGTAAATAAACTACTAATATAAAAAATAAAAAATTAAAAAAAATTAAAAACATTAAAAGTTAAAAACAAAATTAAAAACAATTTAGCGACGGTTTAAACCACCGCTACAAAACCACTGCTAATTATTTCCTGACACATGATTTAGCTATAGTTTTCCAAAACCGCCACAAAATGATTTAGCAGCGGTTTAAACCACCGCTAAATGAAATAAAAACTGCCACTAAATACAAAATTTTTTGTAGTTCCTCTCCATCAAAATCTGATAGTTAGATTACTCTTCCAGATCCATGTTATCACATTCAACCTAAGTTCTCTAATGTGGAAACCTAGTTATGAGTTACTCTGGGTAATCGTTCAGTTTTGAATTTTACCTTTTCAAAAGGATGATTGGGTATTCGTTTTTACGATGTGGGTTTCTATGAAATTAATACTCAATTATTAAATCTTAAGTAGCCTAGAAAAATTTCTAGGGTGAATTTCATTTTACGGGGATAGAATGTAATACCCCATTATTTTATGAAATATTTTTTTTCAAATTAATTTAATCTTTTTGATATTTTTCATTTAACACAATAATGAATATATATTTTGATGTAAAAAACTATATTTAGATTGTGTTATAGATAACTCCTAGACAGCCTAAAACTAAACACAATATTGACTTAGGTTTTGGTATATAAAACACTATACTTGGATTGTGTAACACAACATTGAGTTCTTTTGATATCATTCATTACACTGAATACCAAGTTTTACTAAACAATAATATATTTTAAAAAAATTAATATTCAATATAATAAGACATAAGCTAGACCATTAAATTAGCTACTATGAATAGAAATTACTAAATTATTAAAATATAAGGTTTATAATATAAAATCATTAGTTATACATTAATTATAAATGAAAAAATACACCAATTCAATATAAAGAAGATATTTTTATTTTTATACCCGCAAAGTCATTTCATATTAATAAATTAAATTAATAACACTTAGAGAATGATATTAATAGAATATATATGTTAAATATTCTGTCATATATTTATTATATTTATCCAATATAATTTATATGCATAATATAAGAACCAACCCAATTTTATGCATAAAAACCACTATTTTTGAAAAGGCAATTCATCGCCTTTTTATGGAGAACCCATGTTAAATTCAATTTTAAACACTTTTACATTTTCAATTTGAAGAAAATAGTCTTATTTCTTTATACTGGAATTTAAATAGTTAATTTGGTTTAATTTTTGGTATTTTTATTATATGTTTCATGCTTTGATGAATACTAATGAAATACGAAATTTTAATTGAAAATATTTCTTTCATTAAAATAACTAAAAATTTTGATTTTTATTTATGATTGGTTTTAATGTATAATTAGATTAAATTTTTGTCATTTAATATAATGTAGGTAATTTGGATAAATTTTACATTGAATTTAGATGTTAAAATGTTTCAATCTTTGCATGATTTTACATTAATAACTCATTTTCTCACCCTGTCAATGAGATTAATTTTAAATTAATTACTAAAAAATCTATGTTTCAAATTTTAATTTTTTTTCCATATTAGGAATCAGTGGGTCCAAATTATTTAAACATTCCACTTTTATTTTTATTCCTATGAATAGTAACTTTAGTATAAAAAAATTACCATGGTTAAGGGTAAATCGGGTAATTAAAGGTAAAAGTAATATTATAATATTATAAAATTACCCTAACACTTTTACTAATTTATTTTTATACGTTTTTTTGACCAAAATAAAACTTAGTATAAAACTATGATTCTTTTTAATCCACTTTTGTTATATTATGACATTAATCGTATTTTATTTAAAGAATAATTAAAGATTTCATACTCAAATTTTAATACATATACCATTTTTAATATATGGTTACATATTATATAAATTCTACTATAACTATTAATTTGAAATAAAATAAATTTATATTCATCATGATAATTTATTTTAAATTTTTAGAGAAGAAATAATTTAATGAAAGTCTAGAATAATGTGGATGCGATAATTGATCAATTATTTGAAATATCAAAAAAAATTATATTAAAAATAGTAAAATAATTATAATATTACATAATTAATGACATAAAAATATAGATATATATGATATGTTATTTTTTAATATTTTTTTCTAAAGTTATCAGGTATTTAGGGTAATTTAAAAAAGACAATGTTTGAATGGTTTAAAAAATGGCATAAATGATACTTTAAAACAAATAATATTTCATTAAATAATATAAAATTCTTAAAAATTCATAATTCAAAAAAAATAAATAAAATAAGATTAAAAATGTCATAAATGATCCCTTTGGGGTTCTTTTTTCATTTTATTAAATTTATATTATCCCACAAATTTTAAATTACATGATGTCACGGTAAAAATAATAAAAATCTAAATTAAGGGTTAAAACAAAAAGATAAAGATAAAAAAATAATAAAAACATGAATAATTTTTATTTGAGGATTATATTTCAACTCATAATCATACTATAATCTAAATAAAATTTTTTTGTACCATTTGGAATAGAAAATTAAATTATATTAATTTAATATTTTGATAGTTTCCAAAAGTGCCCCTCGCCTCAATTATAGAATGGCACCTCCTCCCTCGCTTCAACACACCATTTATTAGCATTATATATCTACCAAAACCTTCCAATTTCCCTTATAAACTTTCCAAGTAAAATTCTTGAGTTTTTTTTATTCTCAAAAGACCAACTCTATTGTCCCTAAGAGGAGATCTATAGGGAGATCGTCAAAGAAGAGATAATCTCATTACCGACTCTTTCAAAATTATTTCTTATTCTTATTCATGTTAATATGTACATTACATTATTAGGTAATAAATAAAGTATCACCTATATATGGATATTTTATTATGATTATGTAAAAACCATATTCCACCTTTTATTCATCCTATGCAAAACTATTGTACCTCATATGTGTATGTACGGCTTACCGTCTCTACATCGTGGTGTAATTTTTCCCATCACTAATTAATTTGGATGGGTAAAATGATGGATATAATAGATATAAATATAAATATTCCATTTTATTGATTATTATTAATAAATATACAATCTAAATCCTAAACTTTTTACAATTAGTATAATGATATTTTCTCTTGTGAGCACGTACAACCTACCGTCACCACAACACGATGAGATTCCTGTTTCACATTAACTATTTCAATAATGATTATAAAAATGTATATAATTAATAAATATGAAATATATTAAATAATAATTATATTTTAATAGTATATATATATTATTTACCTACTTTCATTCAGTATTATAAGAAAACATAAAGAGCATTCAAGCATATGTACGACTTATCATCTCCATGAATGGTGTCTTCCATTTCATAAATTTATAATTTATATTTATATTTATAAAATATATATATATATATATATCATGTTTTGCAATAAAAAAGTAATTATATCATGAGATATGTAATAGGATCAATAATAAAAAGTCAAAACATGCATAATAATAAAAGCGGTTGTTACCCGAAACATTACTTTAACATAGAATTGATAATAAACTAGTAATAAAAAAGTCATAACTGAATCATATTTTATATCATAAATATTATTAGCATACTTTTATAAGTTAATAATATTTTTAAAACCAATATATAGGTGTTTTCATACACATACAAATGGACTCAAAGCTAAGGTATTCTATTTTTTACTCACTTTTATTTCTATCGGACACATGGTTTATAGACTACCTAATTATTTTTTGAGGTGTATATACCACCCATTAATGCTTTTAAGATTATTATTCAGAATACTAGGGTATTTAAATATTCATATTATTTTTCTTAATTCATGGGCCATATGATTCTACTAATTAAAATGTTGTAAGTGTTATTTCACAATCTCATTATTATTCGGGATGGTTTATATTTCTGTATCTATTGGGGAAGATTTATCATCCATGTTTATGTTTCATAAAAAAACTCAAATATTTTTACTAAATTCCTAAAAAAATTATGTTTTTTTACCCATGTTCGCCCTTATATAAAATATTTTTACTTGAACATTTTTTAAATTTTTTAAACAAAGTACCTTTTTACTTTTCTGGAAAATGTATGAAAAAAATGTTTCTTAACTTATACAAAAGGAATATAATTTAATGCATTTCTGAAGCCTCATTTCCCTAAATATTTCCCTATATTATTAAAAATTTATTTTCAAAAGAAAATTATTATTTAAAAATTTCATGGTATTTCATGTAATAAAAGTGCTTTCAAAGAATAATGGTTATTTTCATCAAGAATTGTTTTCAAGAGATATCTCAAAAAAAAATTCCAGATAAGAAAATATTAGTTGATATTACTTATATTTTAAGGGGTATATGATTCAATATATTCTTTCTTATTTTTTCTATGAATGGGTTATGTTTATGAGGGAATGATATTTATGAAACCCATTTCTTTTCATGGGTTATATTATGAATGAATGTTGTTTATGAAATCCATTTCTTTCCACGGGTCCTAATATGATGAAATATTTATGTTCTTGTGGCCCATATTTGTATAGTTTTCATTCAGTGATATTTGTATCTATATCTAACTCAAATAAATTGGTCATATAGGGATAACTCATGAGGTATATATGATATTCATGAACCTAATTTCATGTTCATAGTTCTATCCATGGACCTGGATTTCATGTCAGTAATTTTATGCATGGACATGGTTTTCTTGTCCATATGATTATGGAAGGTCCAAATTTAATGTCCTTAAATTAATCAGTGAAATTTTTATTATTTATACATGTTTATAAAGTTGAATGTTTATGTGTATTCCACAATTTCATTATTAGGTTAATGTTATGATTTCAGGAATTATGTTCTAAATTTCCTTATTATTAATGTCATATGAAATTTCAACCTTTATGCCATGAAATGTGCATATTATCTTCTAATATGCGATGTATGATCATAAAATTTTATTATCATATTTTCATACCCTTATGTTCTTATTATTCAAACATATCATTTATGTCTACCCTCATTGATCATATGATCTCACCTTTTTTTATGTTTCCTTTACGCATGTTTTAAGTAAATGTTTTAAGTAGGAGTGATAATGGGTACTATGATTGTGGGAAAAAATGAATATAACCCACCAAACTATTTTTATATATTCCTAGTTGCCAATTTTAGTAAAGTTATATTGTCTTCGGGCATGTTTTTATGTAATGTATTATGTATTCTGAAAAATTGATGTAATTTTTCTGTACTTCATTATTGGGTCACTATAGGTTTTCTTCCCATCATGGGATTTATCTGTTGATCATATCATATTAATCTCCATTTCAATATTTTTATATTTGGTCAAATGGGACTAGTAAGTTTCTACAATCTCCATCTCAACCATTAGGTAATATTATAAAATCCCCTCATATATGTCAAAGTTTCAAATCACTAGGTCTTTTGATGGATGAAATTTAATTCACAATAGAATAAATCCACCTTAAATTATTTGTTAATGAAAAATAGAGAGGCATATCATGTGTTCATTATAATGGTTTCCCTATACAACCTCATTGATTCTCCTTCCTTTTTCTTTATTCAAAGGAATGCCCTCTTCATCCTAAGAAATATAGTTATTTGAAAATGTATATTGAAAAATATTTTTTTGAATCGTTCCCAATACATGGAATGAATTTCCACCTCATTCATTGTTTTTCTGATCAGTTTCCACCACTGATCAGCTTCTCCATAAAATTAATTGACAGACGGTATGACTTTATCTTCTTCTGAGAAATAAAGGATAGAAAATAAATTATCAATGTAGTTAATCCATTATTTCATGACAAAGGGATTACAAGATCCACTAACAATATGAGTCATTTTCATATAAAAAATTATATCGAACATTAACATTTCTTAGGAGATTGATGGAAATTTCTATGATATGTATTATTATTCATAAATTGAGCAATTTCATATGGTACTTTTATGATGTTATATGCTCACGTTTTTGTCATATTTGGAATTTCATTATGGAAGTCAAGACATTACCGATCAAAATGGATGTTATAAAGTGATACCTTATTTACTTACATTAAATAATAAAATATATAAAACAGAATTGGGGGGATAAAATAATATGATAATTATAATATAAAAATTCATCATTGAACATAAAATATTAAACTTATAAATGAAAAGTATATCTAATGTTTTCATTCCATAGGTTTTAATATAGGTCATCCATGGTGATAGAATTGTCCCATGGGTTCTTAATATAGTTATATAGTTATAATACCCAAAAACACTGACCTTACTCATATACCAACTATAGTAACCCAATAATTTTATATATATTATCTCATTATTTTAATAATAATTATCCATCAAATATAATGAAAGGATAGAAATTTAAAATGCATTTGGATGATTATTTATATAGAACTAAAAATATGGAACTAAAACAAAAAATCTATTTATTAATATTCCATAATTATATCCTAGCATCCTTTTAAATTATACATCATCCTAGGATAACCTAGGGAACACACAGGAAAAAATGGATGAGCTAAAAGCCCTTAAATTGAATAAGAAAGGAAATGAAGTATAGGACATGATTCAAAGGAATAACATGATAATATTAAAGGAATGGAACATGAATTAACATGAATATTAATAAAATATTGAAAATGGAATAATATAATCCAAGAAATATTGGAATTTGGAAGAAACACATAACAAGATATTGATATGAGTCAATATTAACTGCAAATACAGTATCACCTGGTGGAAAACATTCTATGATGGATTAGGTTTACTTCATAATATCATACATGACATCTCAAGAGACTAAAAATTAACCAATTCAATGGATTACTATATAGGAACACTAATCATAACATGTTCATGAAAATGTTTTCCACATAAATAATAAAGAATATGGAATAAACCTATGGGTTACTGTAATGTACACTAGGCAAGATACCCTGAGAGGGGGGGTGAATCAGGGAATGACAGATTAAAACAACTACCCCTTTTATCTTGTTTTGTTTTTAGACAAAACTCTCTTCTCTCTCCTTGTAGATGTAGATTATGAATAAACCTTAAATCATGCACAGGACACAGCAATTTTTACTTGGTTCACCCTCACTGGGCTACGTCCAAGGACCATACACCAGTAGTGTGATGATGTACCAATTCCACTATAAATGCACTCCTATTTACAATTTTGAAGCAGAATCATTTTCCCTCCTGGTTTACAATCACTCACAATTTGGGAACTCACTACTCTCTCAACTGAAGTGAGCTCACTGCTTCTTCAGAAGATCCACTCATAGTTTATAGACCCTAGGTCTCTTCATTACCACTAATGAATGCATCCTCTACTGTATGTACATACTCTATTAAAGTCCAAATTTCATCCACCGATGAATACTCCTTTTCCCCTGAACACTGGGCAATTCCTTTGGAAAAACGTTTACAAAGCACCCTACTTCACAAGGCTACTAATTTCTTGAAGCTCAAACAAGCCTTCACGAAGCTTCTGCCTTTTCACGAAGCACTCTCACGAAGCACTCTCGTGAATCTCAAGTCATCGCAGAGCGACTTCACTCATGAAGCTCACTGATCCAAAACGGAGCTCGCAACTTTCACAGAGCTAGATTAGTCATCGTGAAGCTCTTGTTTCACGAATCTCACTGCCTTTGCGAACCACCTTCGCGAGCCAAGAGAAAAATATTTTCTTCTAAAACTCTCTCTACTTTGCTTGAGGGGGTCGAGGTTATTTATAGGAGATTCAACTGAGCCTCGAACCTTCCATGTAAAGTCAACGCCACGTCATCTCAAATCATGAAGCTCCGAATATCCTGCTGATATTATCTCAAAATTGTGAAGCACCACAGAAATTTTCCGATCATGGAGCTTGTCGTAATCCTGGAGCATCCCGTCAATTCCTTCGTACCTTCTCCGTGAAGTTCCACTCACAATTCCCTTCTCCACCTCAATTCTTTTCAAAGCTTCCGTTTGTAAAGCTCATCGTAATCGCGAAGCATCACCGTCAACATTTTTAATGTCTTCACGAAATCCAATACATGAATCCTATCTTCGTGAAATTCATTCCTTTTCCATATTTTTATGAGATCTTCAAGGATATCCACTTTTCACGATACTCACCAAACTCAAAATTTTGGACCCCAAAAATTTTCCAAATACTAGAAAACGGCATCACCTTGTATCTGTTCTTTTGTACCACCTCCAGATCTTCCATTCCTTTGTCATGTTTCTTAGTCAGCATGGATTGTCAACAAAATCTTCAGAACTTGACAATTGACCATGGAAACCAACATTTTCAACAAACACAATCAACCCAAAAATGTTGCAATGTTACCTTGTGGGATTTTTTCCCAACAGTTACCCATAGACAGAAATGGTCATCGTATCCATGTCATAATGTATAACCAAAGAATGTATCGTATTGGATTACAATAAATAAGGGTTTATATTATTATTGAAAATCAATAAAGGAAAAATATTTATATTATTTTAAATGATATCCACAAGAAGTTTAATCATGAGAAATGAGTGTCTAGGTTAATTTGTGAATGTACCACAGGATCCGAGTTTTAAGGAAAATAGTACAGATTCCTTAAAAGTGGGTAAGAGAATAATTATTTTCATAGATATAGAAATAAACTATTTTTTTAATATAATGGGATTTATTTTATAAAATATGGGTGGAATAAAATACTTTATTATGTCTACTTGAAAAGGGATAATAAACAAAAAAGTTCATGTTAATCGGGTTTTCTTATCAAGAGGAATTTTCAAAGGAACCTCCTAAAACATTAAATTACCCATAAAATAAATATGAACTAACCTGAAATAATTTTTTATACATATAAATAGAATTTATGATATTTATATAATTATAATTTGGAATTAAGATAGGGTAACTAAAGAAAAATTGTATCATAAAGGAACAAATTGTGGTTCTAATAGATCTCTTACATTATGTCCAAATGCATTATACAATTTATCTTAATTTAATGAATAATAATATTATATTAATTTGTTACTTAACTAATAACCTATTATAATTTTATTGGGTTTATTTACGACCATTTCAATGAGTTATAATGTTTAATTTCATCGTTCCTAGAGTGCTCGTTTCCTTGTTACATTGTTGGTTTACTTGTGAATAATTATAAAAGTTTTTTATAATGGGAATATTTCTATTGAGGTAAAATTATATGGTATTACATTAATTTTTGAAGTTTAAATGGTCTCATTTATCTTTTTTTTAAATTTAGGATGATTCATTTGATAAAACATTAATAATAATTGTTTAATTTATTTTTGTATGGTTTTCAATCATCACAAACTACTTTTGTTTTATTGAGTATTATGTGTATATATTAGTTTCAAAACATGAAATAATTTTTATTATAGATAATAAAATGTAATTTATTCATATTAATTAATTTATTTTTATCCTTTAATAAGGAAATGGAAAATCATAACTCATCACCCATGAAGGTCGTGTACCCACATATCAGGGAAGATGATTTCATTTTTATAATTAACGGAGAAGAGAAGTGATTTTATGGTGAATATTACATTAACATAATAAAATTACATTAAAAATTTAAAAAAAATTCCATGACACTTTGTATAGGGTAGGATAGGGTAGGATAATAAATGTAAATAAATTTAAAGAGTGGTATTGAGGATTTTACCACTTGAATGTTGTCAATTTGATAACCTCCTTGAGACACATCAGTTTCAAATTTTGTTGATACCAATAACTCATGTACATAGGGAAGATGATTGGAATGAGAAATATGAAGAATATTTTCAAGATAAAATTCATTTAGGGTGTGAGGAGATGGTGTGGTGAGGGGGTATTTATAAAGGGAGGTGAAGGGTTCTTTTTATTATTTTATTCATTTGTTTATTATTTTGGATCTTGACTATCAATTATGTTGATTGTTATGAATAAATACTATAAATATTTCAGCGGAGTTTTAAATAATGGTTTTTTACATCATCAATACATCTTACATGATTGAAAAATCTATGTATTGGTTAGATACCATAAATTACTATATTTCACTATTCACCAAAAATTCAACTATTTTTAAAACATCCAAAATATTCACCAAAACCATTTTTTAGAAATTATGTGTAAAAATGGAATCCATTTTATGTAAATTAATTTCAAAATATTATAAATTTAATTTTTATATAAAATACTCATTAATTTTAAAAATATCAATTTCAATGTTATTATCAATTTTATGACCCTTTGAAGAATTAATTATGTTCTAATAAAATTATATTATAATTATAATAAAACATATTAGTTATTTATGATTCAATTTTAGGAAAATAAATTTCCTTTTAAATCATTATATTTATTATCAAATTTAAAATAAACACATTCATTTCAAAAAAATACCCACACTTAACTTGTCATTTTAAAAGGATTATTTACTTATACCATGGTATAAATATATCATCTATTAATTTATAAGATGTAAATATATTATTTATACATTCATAGGTGGGAATAAGTTTATTATATCTAGATTACTATTCTTATGTCTCAGATTACTCTTCCAAGAGTCTGGATAAAATTCCAACGGTATAGGTTCCTTAATTTCTATAAATACATCTTATTTCATTCATTCTTTATTCAGTTATATTTTTTATCAAGGATATATATAATTTCATATTAAAATTAATATCATATTATTAACATATGATTTTATTTCTATATCATTTTTTATTTTGTTCGTTCTAGTGGATTGAGCATATAAATATTTTTCCATTATTGTTATCATATTTCCAATTCATTATCCCACTATAATATTTTTTATTCTAATTGGTTTATTTTATAACTAAATTATCATTCTTGTTTTTTGAGAATAATCTTATTATTAGGTTCTCTATGCCAAGTATGTGTTTTATCAAGTAATTATAAGAAGGGAATTTCATTGATAAAATTATTGTCTCTTACAGTTAAAATGGTTATTGAAGATTTAGGCATGGTTTAAGAATAAAAGAACTTGTAGAATATCAGTAAAGTTTTATATCTCTTACTTTGGTAATACTCTTTTTCATACACATTATGAGTTATTAAATTTTACTTTTTGTGGGATAATTACATGTATTTAATGTCCAAGTAATTTTGGAATGTATTTGAGAAATTATTTGATAATGTAAGTAGCTCAATATGTCTAGAAAAGGGAGTATATCATGTTTTCTTTTATAAGTGAGGTTGGTGGAAATCATTTTATTACATGACTCTTAATTATATAATATAAATCTATCTATATTAAAGTTTCTCAAAAGTTTCATAGATTAATATATATGGATTTTAAAATCAAAATTAGTCTATCTAGTGTGATTTAAGTGAGTTTTTTATGTTTTCATGAATCATTATCATTTTATTTTAACATGTTTAACTCATTTTACTCATAACTGAGGTGGTAATATTTTACCATGGTAACTATTCATTATGGATAATAATTAAGTTTAACTTAATTATTAATAATAATTATGCTAATTAAAAATATGTAATCTATTTTATATGTTTCAATTCATATAGTTTGAATAAATGAATTTTAATATCCGCACACAAAATGCATAAAAACCATTTTTATTAAAATTGAATTTTTATGAATGAAAATGATTTTATTCTCATTCAATTCCCAATAAAATACATGATATTAGAAATAATTTAATTAATAAAATATAGTATCTAAAAATATTAATTACAAACATTCATCTATAGTGATTAAATTAATTAATTGTGATAAAAATACAGTTTCCACATAAAAACATTTTTTGAAAAAAAATATCCCTTTTTCCATATAACGGTTTAATATTCACTTATAACCAATTAATAATAAATTTATGAATAATTATAAGTCTTATATAACATTATTGCATTTGATAGTACATAAATAATAACTACAATTTTAAAAAAAACATTTATTAAGGAAGAAACTTAAAAATTAATCTTATGATAATTCTGATATACTGAATTCAATAATAATGTTCATTATAATTAAATTAAAAATTGTGTGCAATGAAATATTAAAATCATCATTGTAATATATTTTATAGAGATTAATTTTCTTCCTTAATATAATTTATTCTCGGTTGTAATAGTATGAATTGGGGCATGTCGTGAACTTTAAAAATAAAGATTTGAAATCAAGAAGAATATATTGTTCTATTCTGATGCAAGGTAAACACATGAAGAGGTATATATATCTAATTAGTGGAGAATAATATGGGTTCATTTTATATAGGAAATAAAATAATAATATATGTAATAGTAGGGTTTAACATATAAGAAAACTTTCCACAGAAGACTTTCTAAGGACTAATAGAGCATGTGACATGACTAAACATTAATATGATCTCACTCTTATATGTGATAATTATCAAAATGGGAGGATTATTGATAAGAACAATAAGATAACGTATAATAACTTGATGAAATTTTTTGATTTGGTGATAGTTTATGTGTATCAACAAAATATCCCAAGTCCATGGATGGTAAGAGGTGCTATTTTCTATTTATTGGTGATTATAGTAGGAAATAATAGCTTATGTTTATCACTCACAAGTCCAAAGTATTTGAATCCATTACATGATTATGGAGGTTAGTGTAGAATATTATCAAGAAAAAATTAAAAAATTAAATATTGATAATCCAATGGTTTTCAAAAATATAAAATTCAAGGAATTTCTTGTGAATAATGGGGTACTACATAATGATTCAGCAATAAGGACTCCTCAACAAAATAAATTCATTGAGAAGAGTAACCAAATTTTTAACAATAATCTAAGATGATGGTCATTGATAAGAATATCATGAAGCATTATTATAATTGATAATCTATTAAATAAATTTATATCTAAAATAAAATATTGTTTTCCCAAATTAATAGAATACACTCTAAGATAAGTTGTATTATAATAATCCTTCATTAATGTATGTAAAAATAATTAGAAGTAAAAATTCTATTCACAACATGTAGATTTTCCTGATGTTTGGTCCTAGGGGATGAAAATATTTTCCTTCTATATTCATTCAAAATAAAGTAGTAAATTTACTAAATTAAATTTTTTTAAAAAATTATATTCAGTCAATATGTGACGGTTTTTGAAAAAAGATAGATTTTGAAAAACAATGAGTGGATTTTGCATCATAATAGTTATGAGGAGTATAATTAATATATATTGAAGTGTGTTTCTATGTGGGGGGGAATAATGATATATGAGACTCAAAATAAAAAATATCAAGGAGGGAAAAATCAAGTTTATAATGTTTAGAAAGTGGAATAAGACGGGTTGAAATTAGGGATGAAAATAGTGTCAGTCACTAAATAGTTGTTATTTAAAAATTGATAATTTAGAATCAATAAAAAATATTTTTTTTATATTTTATAGTTCCTATGAGTATGTAATAGGCTTAAAATTATGAAAATTAGGTCAAAGTGACGCATGAAGAGCGTGACTAAATCTTGAAGATGATGATCTCACGTTTTTAATGAATTGTATTTGTTGTCACTGGTGTTTAATGAAATTGAAATGATTAATTGATTTCAATATTATGAATAAGTTAGAATGAAAAAATTACTTGATGTTCTATTAAAGTATCTTAGATATACCAGAATAATAAAAAATGAATGTAGCTTGGATGAATATATGAATAAGAAAGTGCTCAATTATTATTATCAAAAGGAATTTCTTTTGAAGAGTTCAAGGTTATTAATTGTGATGATTATTGAACTTTTCATAAGTAAAAAATACAATTTTCAATTTTTTTGATGATGAAACCTTTTTTAAAACAAGTAAAAATAAGTGAAGGCCATGAAATTATTTATTTTCATGAAGAGTAATTTAATAAAATACATTAAAAACAATATATTTCATGATAAAAACGAATAATTAAATTCTATATAAATATTTAGGCATGAGGATTTATTTTAAGGTGAGGGAATAATTTATTAAGAAGAATATTTAGTGGATTGATATTAAATTCTATATTTATATAAATTATAAGTACTAATTTCGGGCCTTTATTAAAAAATAGGACCAGTATACCCACCCAATGAGGTACAACTCCAAGACAATATAAGAGCTAGGATCAACCACATGGGAGCCAGCCTAGTAATGTGTAGCCATGGTAGCATAGAGGGGAAATATGAAACCGAGAGGGAGAACATGGATGAATATTTGGTCAGTGGATACATTGCACCAATAGAGGCATATGCATTTCATTCAAGTGGGCTCCTTAGTGGATCGTGTAGGTGAGGCATGGACTATGAAAAGAATGTATGATGTGTTCTAGGTTCCAAACATGGTGTTCTATGGAGAGGTATTATCCATAGAAAGGATTGTGTAGTTATTCATAACTATGTGGATAATCAATGTCAAATTGGATCTCTTGGGTTACTATTCCCTTGTTAAAAATGTATATTCCTAACACATAAATTTTATCGAATCAATCTAAGTCGTCTATAAAAATGATGTTCACATTAACATTAATGAAACCTTACCATGACTTTCTATGTTATTTCTTATACATGAGTTCTTTTATCTCTATAAACATTCTTACCAGAAATAAGATATAGAATGTATGGATTCCATGGATAAAGAAGACGATAACTCTTACACGAAATCTACATATTACATGAAAGATACTACTTAAAAAATAGATCTCCACATTGATTGAAAAAATATATTATATTGAAATATCACTACATTCTAAATAATGATATAGTTAGAGATTTGGTATATAATTTTTATTTCTTATATGTGAGTCTAAACTCACAAAGGGATAAGAAATCACTTATCTGAATATGTGGATTTTCATGGAATCATAATATCTTGAATATCTGAGAATATTAGGCATTTAATATCACACTTGGAATAGAGTATTTTCTTGATTATACTGAATATGTAATGAAACTTCATGAAAAGTGTATCTTAGGTGGTGCAAATTAAGTGAAGCTCGACTCTAAATATTAGAGAGCCTATGGACAAGAGAGATTTTTGTTATTTCCATTTTGGATTGAGAACATTAATTTTTATAAAAAATAAAATCTATGTGATTATATTTATGTAATTAAGAATTACTATCTAAGATCATCCTAGGATATTCATATAAGGGATTGAGAATTATGATACTCTTTTATGTGAAATTGAATAGTTATTTTATCCACTCGGATTCACAAATAAATGTCCCACACAAATATTATGTGAATAACTTATGTATACCCTAGCATATTCAATGAAAATTTGTGGGTTACAAGAATAAGAGTATAATTTCTTTGTGATGTATTATATCAAAGATAATTTGATACCTTTCATTCATTCATAAATTGATTTTAAAACTATACACTTTGAGTTTTGTGAAAATAAAACAGGATCTCATGGTCTTTATTCACACAAATATGATCAATCCCTCAGTCCTTACATGTAATTCATGAAAGAAGTAAGATATCCTATAAGTATTATCCTATATAACTTTAGTAGGTGTATTATGTAGAAATACTAGCATAAAAGAAAAAAAATGAGATAAGAGCCTATTTAAGTTTGTATGTAGGAGACAGTGTGTGGATGGTGGTTTTTTATAATTTTTATTAACATGTATAAAGAAACCATTACATTTATAATTGATGAAATTTAAATACAATAGCGGTCTCAACTAAAATACTATAATACATTGAAATAAAATATTAAATAGTAACAGTAATATCTTATATGTTATAAGGTTAACAAACATGATATTTACATGAAGCACATATATGACTTACCTTTGAAGTAATTGAGAGAATTTATTATGATTTTCAAGATCATTATTGTATGAAATAATATTTAAAGTGAATTTTTATTCAGTTTAGTAAATATTTTATCCACCAATAAGAATAAAGGATAATAATTATAATAATAATTTTTTATATTTTGTATCAAGGAGGTGTGATATTTCAGTCCAAAATAATATTTATACCTTTTACCCTAAATAAGGGAAAGATAGTGACGAGATTCCAGACCATACTTCATTTCTAATTAGTCATTAGGAAGAATAAAATAAGAAGTGATCAGACATACAGGTACCGAACTGAACTGAATGTATCAGATGGAACATTACAACATGATAAATAGCTATAGAATGATCAAGAAGAAGAATGGATTATCTAGAGAGTAGATAAAACATTTATTAAAAAATCTTATTATATAAATTTGGTGAATAAAAAGTAAGAATCTGATTGAAAATATATTTTCCGAGTAACAAGGGATTTTTTATGTTTTTTAATGTGATGAAGAAGAAGAGGAGTTGCTTATATGATAGTAAGAAACTAATAATATAAGAAGGATAAGAACAAATTATCAATATTACATACAAAATAATTATTATCCATTTGAATAATTTCATTGTATTATAAATTACCATATGAAGAAGGTGAAAATTTTCATCATTAGTTTTTAAAAAGAACCAGTGAAGAGTTGTAAGTTAGAAATTGATATCACAGCTTTAGGGAAGGGAATTGTTTCTTTACCCCTCCTATTGTGCAGGTACATAGGTAAGGAAAATTATTTTTTTCTTACCACAATGTTGTATTTTTTATATAATTACAGTAGTAAATTTTTGTATTGGTCATTTCTAAATGTTGAAAGTATGACCTACTATTATAGAGTAGTTATCCTTATAAAAATACCATCTTTTCTTATTAAAATACTTTTGTAAACATTCATATCATAAACAAAAAACAATATGATAATCAAGATCACAACCAATCTAGGGGTAGAGGAATAAAAAAAATTAAAAGGTTAACATTTCAAAAACTCCCCCCCCCCCCTCCTAATAGTGTTGAGTATATACTAAAGAGGTCCTCTCAGTTCTTATAAAATTCCCGGTTAACTTATATTGGATTCTCTATGTTTCATTTTTTTACTATCAATGATTATATTTTTTTCCCATGATAACAATGAAGTGTAGTTTTTGGGAATGTTTATTTTTCTCTAGTATGAAGTATATATCTACTATTACTAATATTATGATTAAATAAATAGGGAGGATGAAGAAAAAAATTATTCTTAAAGGTGAAGAAGCATAAATTTCTCCATTTCATTCCAATAATGAAGATATATCATACTTGGAAATTGAAAAGTTGGTGGAATAGGTTTTATCCCAAAAAATGGACTCAATTATTACCTCAAATGACTCCACAATGATAAGTTACCACGAGGTATGTGAAAACACTTTTATAAACTATCCTCTAGAATAATATCCTAGAAAACATATATGTGATAACATGTTGTATTATTTTTCAACTCGTGAATTAAAGGATATGTTACATTGTTTTCCCAATAGATTGTTACTATTATCTATGGGACATTTGAAAGTATGCTAGATTAGATCACTCAGCTTGTGGAGAAGCCATAAGTATGAGAGATTAATTTGAAGGAAAAATTTATATAATGTTTAAATCTCTCTTAGATGGTTGAAACCATTGATACTAGAAATATGTGTTTTAATAAATATCCTAATATTTCAAATAAACATGGCATGAATGATTGGAAGAGAATGATTGAGTAGAGAAGACTTCAAAAAACAATATCTACGCACTTGAATAAAATATGAAAAATATAATCGATGTCAAGAATATGTAGTTGAACATAAAATTACATAACATCAAGGAACATGAATATTTCTTACAATAAAATATTAAGATGCATAAATATAACATTTAAGGAATTCCAATTTATTTTTATGTAAAGATTACTTTGATTAGATATCCAAAAAATTATCAACATGACATGTCTAGAATTGGATGTTAATCTACGAAATCTTGATAAATCTAATATTGAATCTTTAGAAAATAAATATAATTATGCTACTCATACTAACATATAATTAGACAATTATACTGTTAAAATATATCCAAAATGAGATAAAAATATGATTACTTAATTCAATGATCTCTCTTGAGAATCTGTGAAGAAAGTCATACCATCTATGCCATCCTATAATAGTGTTTCAAAATGCATTTTCGTGAATATTGTACATTTGAAAATAAAATATATATAAGTATTCATTAAGAAAGGAGAGAATAAACCTTTCACCATTACATTATTGGATAGAAAAAAAATTTTGGAATCTAGTTCCACATGAAGATACAAATAAGTTTTAAGAATGACCCAAAAGTTCATTCATATGATATAATAAGATCAAAAAAATTTCATCAATGTTGGTGATGTAATAAATTTAGGCCTTGTTCATTGGTTTTTTAATTAAATCCTCTAAATTTAATAGAACTGTGGAAGCATATGATAAGGTGGTAAACAATAAATGAAAAGGCAAAATCTAATTTTTATGAAAAATCTATAAACATCCAATAGATTAGTAAAATTTGAAAATTACTATAATGTGTGTAAATATGGTAATAACTAGGCTTTAACATGCTCATATTAACATGTATCTAATTTTCTTGTGATAATAAGGCAAAATATTTTGAATAATATGGAATAAGGATCCTTGGTAAGTAAGAAAAAAATTAAAAAATATATATAAATAAGACATGATGTAGGAAATGTAAAAAGAATTAAATTCTTATTCTGAAATATGAATAAATAATTTTCTTCCAAAATAAATAATAATTATTATTTAACCCTAAAAAATTTAGGTGGAAAATACAAGCATTCCTCTAATGTTCTTAATGATTTGTATAGAGACCCAAGGTTTATGTACATGAACATTACATTACTTTTTCATAATACTTAATACATGACAAAAATAGACTCCCAAAGACTTTATTAGTTTAGTGTATTTGGAAACTCAGAACATAATCTTCTAATCATTGTGAAAGATCTTCAAAATCTCACATAAAGACCTTCCCTTATTTTTATCCTACCTAAAAAATTTCTTTATATCATGGGGGAAAACATAAAAAGGGTGAGCTTAAATGCTCAGAAAGGGTGAACATGGAGAAAATAAAACAACCGTATAAATTTGAACATAAAAACGTAAACATAAAGTTTAAACAACAAAATCTTTAGTCATGAAATAAATCTTGGCAATACGTAAGGCATAGATCATAATGGAACATTAAACATGATTGAATAGAATTATCATAAATCATGTAATTGTGGAAAACTAATGAGAACATAATATGATTTCTATAGTATCCAAGGCATTGCTGCTAATATCATCATTGTGGACGAAGTCCATTACTGAATCGGGATTACTTATCGTTCGACCCCTATATTACTGAACTGAATTTACATATTCTTACAGTCATGTATATAACATGAGATATAAATTTTTACCCATTACATTGGAGGGAGATATTGGTCTCACCCATTTCATAATTAAATCATTCTTACAGTTTCCACAAAAATAAAAATCATTCAGCATATCATAACCCATGAAATAAAATGGGATTCTTTAACATCATGCCATCATAACATAATCCATATAAGATAAATGGAATTCATAAAAATAATCAAATTAAAGTAATAATTGGGATAGAAACATAACCCTATGTCATATTATATGGAATATAATTTTTATAAAACACTTCAACTTAGTTCCTGGGGAAAATACCCTTTCATCCTTAAAAACATTTTCTTTCCTCAAAATGTCGCACAAATTTTTTTTAGAAATAATTTAGTTGAAAATAAACATGAAATAATTTAGAGGATGCTTCTTGGAAATAAGGTTTCATGGATCCGTAAAAATTCATTCATGCTATAAAAGTAAAACAAAACATTCTCCTCAAACTTTTGCTGGAAAACTCAAAAAAGTGCCTCGTACGGTAAACAAAATAAAATTCCTTCATACCATGTAGTAAAAGTCAAAATGGGTAAAATGACTTTAAAAATACATGGAATATTATTAAAATTTTCATAAAAACATTTTAAGAAAACATGGATATTGATGATAAATATAACCCCATTAAATACATAGGTATAAGCAATCTTGTATAAAAATGAGATTGCAAAATTATCAATTACCTTAGGTGGAATTTCTTCTATATATGTATGAAACTCCTGTATAGTGGGTTTAAACATATTATTAACTTTTAAAAGAACCATAATAGTATTTATTATATCATATATGATTCACTTATGACTTTATATTACCCATTCATTTGTCAATTCCATGTTAAAGCAACATTTTGGGTAATAATTGTTTCATTTATCATACGTGTTTGGACGTTTTATTCTTAATATGATTACTTAGATGATTATTTAAATACTTCCAGAATGTTAAAAATGATTTATATATCATATATATTCATTATATAAATATATATATAACAGATCGATAAATGGAATGGAATACACCATTCATGGATACGGTAGGTCGTACGTACGCATGAACGTTGTTTTTGTTTCCTTATTAAATTGAATGGAAGTTAGTAAATGACATATATATATATATACATAAATCAAGTAGAATTTTTATGTAATATATTTCATGATAATTTATTATATATACTTTATAATCATTCTTGAACTGTTAACATGGAGAATGAATCCCATAGCATCGTGGAGACTATAAGTCGTACGTACACATGAGCAACGATATCGTTCCCATTATTGGTGAAAGGTATTAAAGTGGATGGTGTATAATATAACAGAATTAGTATCATGTTATAATAATCATTTATAGTTTTTATTTCCACCATTATACCCATCCATGTAAGGTGGTAGTGAAAAACAGATTACATGAAGGCATGGAGACAATAATTCATACGTACGCACGCATGGTGAATTCATTTTTCATAGGATGATATTAGGTGAAATAGGGTTGTTTCATTTTTATAATAACATAACATTATATTAGTGATACTTATTTTGTTACTTTATAATTAAACAACTAAAGAAGAGGAAGTAGAAGAAGAAATAAATTTGAAAGAATCGGTATAAGATATTACTTTTTCCTCGACATGCCTCATTTAAATTTCCTCCAAGGGAACTAGAGTTGGTCTTTTGAGAAATACAGAACCTCTAGAATGTTACTAGGAAAGTTTAGAAGATAAATTTGAAGGTTTTTTCTATTCTTTAGGACTCAAAAGGGAGTTAAGAGGAGAGGGAGGAGGTTCCCTTTTATAAGAGAGGAGTGGGGCACTTTAGGAAAGATCCAAAATATTAATTTATTATTAATTCAATTTCGATTTAAAATGATCCAAAACTTATTTAATTATAAGATAAGATAATATTGGTTCGAATAACCATCATCCAATAATTTTTTGACAAGTTTTGAATATATTTTTTTTATCTTTATTCTTTTTGTTTTACAATTATTTTACACCTTTTAATCTTATCGTGATATCATGTTATTTACACATTATTGGTTAATGTAATTACCATATCATTACAAACGATCCAAAAAAAGTTATTTATCACATATTTGGAATTATATTAACCAATTAGAAAAATCTCATATTTTTTGGAATTTAATATAATTTAATAAACTATTTTATGTTTAGGATGTGAATTATGTCAATTTTGGAAACTATTCATACTTGACATTTATAAAAAAATCATAACAACCTTATTAATTTGAACCAAAGACATTAAATCATTCTAAATATTTCAATGGAATCCAAAAAAATTGTTTATGACATCAAAATTTTCAAATTAAATTTATTTTAATATTTATAAACTCATTCATTGGAATCAATAATTAATGAGCTAATCACTACATCATTATTGTGTCATAAATAAATAAATTTATCTAATGTATAAAAATTATAAATAAAATACCATGATGTTGGAAATAATTTTAGATTTCTAATTTCTATTTATATGCATATATATCAGTTATAAAACCCTCTATTGAAATCTATTTAGTAAAAGATATATGTTTATGTTTTAATTATCTTTACTTTAAATTAATTCTTATAAATTTTCATTTTCACATCCATGTGAATCCATGGGGTACAAAAATCGACCCAAGGATGACCATAGTTAGAAAAATCTCATCCAATAGTATTAGGATGTGTGTTAACTTAATTTAATATTATTATAATATTATTTTTACCCTTATTTACCATATTTACCCTTTAACCATGGTAAATAAAATAATTACTCAAGTTATTATTCATAATGTCCATAAATAAAAGGTAACAATTAACACCATTTGAACCCTCTGATTCCAAATATGGAATCAATTCTTCAAAATTAAAAATACATAAGTTTTGGTAATTAATTTCAAATTAATTCTCATCGTAAAAACCAAAAGGTGGGTTTTTATGAAGTATTAACTATCATAAGATTGACATTTTTTTATGTCCAATTTAAAAGTGAAATTACTTCCAATAAACAAAATTGGATTTAATAATAAAAACATAATCCAATTACAAATTAAAACCAATTAAAAAGATAATCTAAATATGTAAATAAATTATATGAAAATACAATTTTTAAATAAAATGCAGTGTTTTCTACTATTCATTAAATTTTGAATTTTATCAGAAAAAATAACAAAATTTCAAAAAAAGTAAATTGTTATGCCCCAGTTCCAAATAAAAAGTTTATTTAGTCAAATTGAACTTATAAAAGTGTTAAAAACTATATTTTAAATGGGTGTGCCATCAAAAGGCAGTAAACAACATTTTTTATGAAAAATACTTCTTTTATTCAAAAAATTCATTTCGTTCTCATACCATTTTCTATAAAATGTGTAAGATGAATGATAATGTAAGAAAATTTATAATTTGGTTAATATTATTCATAACGTTTAGTATACATCCCTCTAAATAATAATATTTTAATAATATATCATTGTTTAGTGAAACTCGGTATTGCGTATAACCCAAGCTATCGAGGAAGGTCACTCTTGTGTGTAACGCAAGACAAGTCAGCGTTGCGTGTAGTGAATGCTTCCATTGGTGTTGCGTATAAAATAATCAAAACATAGTTCATTTATACATTGAACAAAATCAATACTCAGTTATGTGTGAAATCAACTCTATCAAAAGATCATGAAATTGTGTGAAACACGTTCCAAGTATATTCCTGCATATACTGCAAGCTAATACGGCATTGCATATTGTGCAAGATAATCTTGGTGTAGCATACAACATAAGGCCTCAATGAAACTACAAATAATCTTTCTCTTAAAATCTTAGGGTATTGCTTTCTACCCCCCTTAAAATTGAATTTCACCCAAGAAATTATTCAATCTTATAAATGGTTTTCTAATTGAAAGTTTCTTTCATGGAAACCCTTATCATAAAAATGGATAATAAGACATCATATTAAAAAGGAATGTTATAAATGTAATGGTTACCCAAATAAACTCCTCACTGTGTTTCCACATAGGATAACATAGGTGGGAAGTGAAAACATGGATATGGAATAGAAATCTAACCATCAAGTTCTGATGGATAGTTATAAAGAATAAGGTTTGTAGTATGTTAACTACCAAATAGCCATAAATATGTGATGATTTAAGGGACCTTATGATTCATCAGATAAAAGGGTACTTGGATAACATTTTTGGATTTCAAGATCATTTCCTTAAAGTTGAAGAATTTTGTATAAGGAAAAATAGTTACTTGATTTCAGTGTAATATCACCATTGGTCGTTCCCTGAAAAATTTCTACTTCATCTCTTATTTAAAGAAATGAAGTTGAATTTTTCATTCTTGAAGTATTATCAGATCATTTGATAGAATGATAGGTCATTCCATCTGTATCATCAAAAAAGTTATAACAGATTATTAAATATGTATAAGTTTGCCTATAGTGAGATAATACATTAATCCAACAAACTTCATCCATAATATAAGTTATACTATGCATAAATTGATTATATTACAATCCTTCCAAAAACTGAAAATATAAAGGAGGTGAAATAAATTGACTTAACATTTGTCTCCCATATCTCATTTGGCAGTTCTTTTTTGTCAAATTACAAACATATAAATACCTTAATCGTGCATTCTCATAAAATATGATAAAAACTTAAATTATCATAGAACGTTAGTGAAAACATAAATCCTATCAAAATTAACTCTTTCCACACACCAAATATACCAAAAATTCTATATAGTCAAACCAGGATATTACGATGTCCCTTTTATTAGTCATGAGATCATTAATACTATCAATCATATTATATTCTCCTTATCCCTTCGTTATGCACATATCATTTGATTTCCAAAAAAAATTAATCACTTTTCATTGTTACCAGTACCGTATAATTATGGGAAACCATAATAGACCAGTACATAGATATTCTAATATTCCATAATACTATAAATGTGATTCCATGACACTATTTTAAAATCCCACTACACAAACACTTAATAATTCCACTACTTTGTTGTCATACTCAATATCAGCTATAGTGATCGCATGTGAATTCCCATTTTCTTTTTCCATAAGAGGTTATTTATGTCAGTCATTATTAACCCTTGTACTAGGAAATTGGTTAGCATAATTTCATGTTTCCTATTACCAATAGCATTGAAGTGTTGGTGGTGTGTTCTCTGTTGTATTTTGTTCATTCACATCATTTGAAACATATTTCCTATTACATCGGAACTCAACTGCTCGATGAAACTATTTTCCTCACTTGAAACATCTTCTTGACCCTTTAAGATGATCTCCACCATGATTCTTTCCACACATTGAGCATAAGGAAACATTTATCTTCTTTTCACCATTGTTTGACATTTTCCCTTGAACTCAATCTTTCATTTCTTTTCAAAACCATGAGATGTATATGTAACCCCAAAATCCAATTATTCCTTGATATCACAACACAAAATATCTTTATTGCTACTAAAGTCTCTTATTGTTAATTCCCTTTGAATACTTGGATTTAATCCATTGAGGAGTCGATCAACTTTACTTTCAGGTTTGATGATAAATACATAAGCATACCATGTAAGTCTTTTAAAATTCAGCTCGTATGTACCAATGGATTTATCATTCTTTTTATTATTCTCAAGGAACTCCTTTTCCACCTTTGTAAAAATAAAATGAGGGAAGTACATATTGAAAAATATGTTCTTTAACTCATCCCATTCCATGGATTCAATTCCATATTGGGGACTTATATTCTTAATTAGAGCTCACCACTAGTCTGCTTCACCTTCTAAATGGTAAACAACTAAAATAACTTTTTCATGTTTCGAATAGAGATATATAGAAAATATCTTTTCAATGGTACTCACCCATTTTTCAGCAACAAGTGGATCATAAGACCCACTTAAAGATGGTGTACGTTGCCTCATGAAGTACTCAATAGAATATTGTTCCCTTCTCTACTCATTTCGAAGTCTAGAATGATTCATAGAAAGTGTAACTGTATAAATAAGAGATTTCACACCATCTCCAATAAAATATGGTTGTTTAGGAGGACAATCATTGCATTTCCTAGTGAATTGATCATTAACATGGTTCCTTTGGGTTCCAATCATCGTCTAAACCCCTAAAGAATAGTGCGAGGGGCAAAAATCATACTAGTAAAACAACATTATCCTGGGGGAGTACTTTCAATATCTAAAATCTTTAGTTTAATCTCATGATATTCACAATTGTTATAGTAATTAGAGGAATGTAACCAATAGTTAGACATACACTTAGGGTAATCCCTAGACATACCATAGAAATATCTCTTGGGATCTCACTAATGTTTCTGCATCTTAGTTTCCAAAGTTTGACTAAACCTTTGCTATGATACCAAATGTAGAGACCGAATATTGATGTACATGGACATTACCCTAATTTTTTGGAATACTTAATACATGACAAAAACAAATGCCAAAATAATTTATTAGGTTAGTGCCTTTGGAAACTCGAAACATTATCTTCTAATCATGGTGAAAGATCTTCATCATCTCCCATAATGATCTTCCCTATTTGTTTTCCTACCTAAAACCATTCTTAATATCCTGGGGGAAATAAAAAATAAAAAGGGTGAGCTCAAATGCTCAGTAAGGGTAAATATTGAGAAAATAAAACAATCCATATACATTTGAAAATAAAAACATGAACATAAATTTTAACATAAAAATCATGAGTCATGAAATAAATCATGGCAGTACGTAAGGAATAGATCATTAATGAACATTAAACATGATAGAATAGAATTGTAATAAAATTTAATTGTGTAAAACTAAAAATATAATAATATGATTTCTATAGTAGCCAAGGAATTGCTACCAAGACCATCATAGTGGATGAAGTCTGTTACTAAACCAGGTTTACATGTCGTTCCAACCATGTATTACTGAACGAGATTTACTTTTTGTTCCATACATGTCTATATAATGAGAAATAAATATTTACCCAATGAATTAGAGGGAGATATTGTTACCACCCATATCATAATGATATCATTCTTACATGTTCCACAAAAACATAAATCATTCATCATAGCATAACCCATGAAATAATATTGGATTCTTAAACCTCATGTCATCAAAACATAATCCATATAAGATCAATTGACTTCATAAAAATAATTTCATCATAAAAATAATCAAATAAAATTAATAATTGGGAAATAAACATAACCCTATGTCATCTTATATGGAAAATAATTTTGATAAAACACTTGAACTTGGTTCTTGGGGAAAATATCCTTTCTTCTTTAAAAATGTTTTATTTTCTCAAAATTCTGTGAAATATTAAAAAAAATAATTTAGTTGAAAATAAACAAGAAATAATGAATAGGATGATTTGTGGAAATAAGGTTTCATTAATCTTTAAAAATCCATTCATTCCTTGTAAGTTAAACAAATACATCATCCTCTTACTTTTGATGGAAATGTCAAAAAAGTACCTTGTATAGTAAACGAAAAAAAATATTTATTCTATATGACGTAATAAAAGTAAAAAAGGGGGAAAATGGCTTCAAACATACATGGAAGAAAAGTAAACATTTTAGGAATTTTTTTGAAAACATGGTGTTGAATGATAAATATAACCCCAGTAAATACTTATGTATAAACAATCTCAGATAAAAATGATATTGCAAAATTATCCCTTACCTTAGGTATGATTTATTCTGTATGTGTAAGAAACTATTGTATAGTGAATTTAAACATATTATCAACTTTTAATAGAACTATAATAATATTTATGATATCATATATGATTCACTTACGACTTTATATTACTAGTTCATTTGTCAATTATATGTTAAAGCAACATCTTGGGTAATAATCATTTCATTTATTGTATGAGTTGGTACTTGTTATTTTTCATATGATTAATTAGATCATGATTTAATTACTTCAATAATGTTAAACATGATTTATATATCTTATATATTCATTATATAAATATATATAATAGATCGATAAATGGAATGGAATACACCGTTTATGGAGACGGTTGGTCGTATATACGTGTGAACGCTGTTTTCATTTCCTTATTAAATGGAATGGAAGTAAGTAAATTACATATATATATATACATAAATAAAGTTGAATTATTATTTCATACATTTAATGATTATTTATTATATATACTTTCGAATCATTCATGAATTGTTAACATGGAAAATTAATCTCATCGCGTCATGGAGACGGTAAGTCGTACGTACGCACGAGCGACGATATCATTCCCATAGTTGTTGAACGGTATTAAAGTGTATGGTGTATAGTATCTCATAATTAGTGTCATGTTATAATAATTTTATATATTCATTATTTCCACCATTATACCCATCCGTGTAAGGTGGTGGTGAAAAATAGATTACACCACGACGTGGAGACTATAATCCTTACGTACGCAAGCAAGGAGATTTCATTCTTCATAGGATGGATAGAAGGTGAAATAGGGTTGTTTAATATTTATAATAACATATCATTATATGATTGATAATTATTTTCTTAATTTATAATTAAAAAACTAAATAATAAGATGTATAATATGAAATAAATTTGAAATAATTGGTAGAAGAGATTTCCTCTTCCTCAACGGGCCCCCTTTAAATTTCATCTTAAGGCACTAGAGATGGTCTTTTGAGACAACCAGAACCTCTAGAATGTAACAAGGGATGTTTAGAGAAAACCTAGGCATGGTTTGGCTGAGCTTGAAGGCTCAAAACTGAGTGAAGAGGAGAGGGAGGAGGTTCCATTTTATAAAAGAGTATAGGGTACTTTAGGAAAGATCCAAAATATTATTTTATTATAAATTAAATTTAGATGTAAAATGGTCCAAAACTTATTTAATTATAATATTATATTATGTTGGTTCAAATACATATCATCCAATAATTTTTTGACAAGTTTTGAATATTTTTTTATCCTTATACTTTTGGTTTTACCCATATTTTACCCTTTTTAATCTTACCGTTATATCATGTTATTTACACATTTTGGGTTAATTTAATTACCATATCATGTCAAACGACCCGAAAAAGGTTATTTATGACATATTTGGACTTATATTAACCATTTATTTGAATCAAATATTTTTAGGAATTTAATATCATTTAATAAACTATTTTATGTTTTGAGTTATGAATTATGTCATTTTTGGATACTATCCATTCTTGACATTCTTTTAAAAATTCGTAATAACCTTATTACATCAAAAAAAATGAATTAAATCATCCCTAAAATGTAAATTTAATTAAAAAAATCACTCATGACATCAAAATGATCAAATTAAATTTATTTTAATATTTATAAACTCATTTATTTGAAGCTTTCATTAATGAGGTAATCACTACATCATTATTGTGTCATAGATAAATATATTTAACTAATGTCTAAAAATTATAAATAAAAAATCATGATGTAGGAAATATTTTTATATTTATAATTACTATTTATATACATAGATAATAGCTACATAACCCTTTATTAAAATCAATTTATTAAAATATATATGTTTAGGTTTTAATTATCTTTACTTTAAAATAATTCTTATAAATTGACATTTTCATATCTAAGTGAATCCATGGGGTCCCAAAAGCAACCCAAGGATTCCCATAGTCAAACCAATATCATATAATAGAATTATTACATGTATTAGCATAATTTAATATTATTATAATATTATTTTTTACCCTTATTTATTAGATTTACCCATTAACCTTGGTAAATAAAATAATTACTAAAGATATTATTCATAACGTCCAAGAATAAAAGGTACCTATTTAAAAACATTGAACCTTATGATTCCAAAAATAGAATCCATTTTTCCAAATTCAAAATAAATAATTTTTAGTAATTAATTTAAAATTAATTCCCATTTACAAAACCAAAAAGTGGGTTTTTAAGAAGTAGTAACTATCAAAAGATTGACTTGTGTTTATGTCCAATTTAAAAGTGACATTACTTCCAATTACCAAAATTTGATTAAATAATAAAACCATAATCCAATTACACTTTAAAACCAATTTAAAATATAATCTAACTATATAAATAAATTATATTAAAATATAGTTTTGAATTAAAATGTAGTATTTTTCACAGTTCATTAAAATTTGAAATTTTTCAGAATAATACCAAAATTTCTAAAAAAGTAAATTTTTATGTCCCGATTCCAAAGAAGAATTATATTTATAAAAATTTAAATTATGAAAGTGTAAAATACTAGATTTAAAATTGGTGCACCATCAAAAGGCAGTAAAACTGCATTTTTTTAAAATACTTCTTTTATACAAAAAATCATTTTATTCTCATAGCATGTTCTATAAAATGTGTAAGATGAATGATAATGTTATCAAATAAAAAGTTTGGTTAATAAAATTCATAACATATAGTTTATATCCCATTAAATAATCATATTTTAATAATATATTGTTGTTTAGTGAAACTTGATATTGCGTACAACGCAAGCTATCATCTAAGGTCACTCTTGCATGTAACGTAATCCAATTCAGTGTTGTGTGTAGTGAAAGCTTCCTTTGGTGTTGTTTATAATATAATAAAAACTTTGTTCATTTATAGATTGAACCAAATCATTACATAGTATTGCGTGAAATCAATTCTATCAAAAGAACTTGAAATTGTGTGCAACACAATCCAAGTATATTGTTTCCAATACTGTAAGATAATACAGTGTTGCATAGAGTGAAAGATAATCTTATAGTAGAGTACAACACAAGAAATCAATGAAATTAAAAATAATCTATCTCATAAAATCTCGGGATGTTACATTCTACCCTCTCCCAATTAAAATGAATTTCACCCTCGAAATTCATCGAGGTTATAAATGGTTTTCTACTTGAATGTTTGTTTCATTGGAACCCATATAGTAAAAATGGATTCTAAGACATCATTTCAAAAAGGAATGTTAGAAATTTAACAGTCGCCCAAAGTAACTCAGCACTTTGTTTCCATATAGGAGAACATAGGTGGGAAGTGAAAACATGGATATAGAAGAGAAATCTAACCACCATGTTTTGATGGATAGTGATAGAGAATAATGTTTTGAGAAAGTTAACTACCATAATTCCATAAATCTGCGATGATTTAAGGGACAATTTGATTCTTTGGATAAAAGGGTACTGGGATAAAAAATTTGGTTTTCAAGATCATTTCACAAAATTTGATGATTTGTTTCATAAGGAGAAATACTTACATGATTTTAGTGTAATGTCATTGTTGGTCATTCCCTGAATAATTTCCAAATCATCTCTTATTTGAAGAAATGAAGTTGAATTTATCATTCTGGAAGTGATAGAATATTATAAGAAGGAATGATAGTTCATTCCAATTGTCTTAGAAAAAAGGATAGAACAAGTTATTAAATATTCATAAGTCTATCTACAGTGAGATAATACATTAATCTAACAAACTTCAACCAAAATATAGATTATACAATCCATAAATGGATAATATTACAATCTTTCCAAAAACTGAAAATAGAAACCATTAGAAGGAGGTGAACTTAATCGACTTAACATTTGTCTCCCATATCTCATTTGGGAGTTCTTGGTTGTCACATTCCAATCATCTAAATAACTTAATCATGTATTCTATTGAAATATTATAATAACATAAATAACCATAGAACCATAGTGACAACATTCATTCTATCAAAATTAACTCTTTCCACACACCAAATATACCGAAAATTCTATATTCTCAAACCATGATATCACTTTTTCCCTTTTCTTAGTCATGATCTTGTTAATACTAACAAACATATTATTTTCTCTTTATCCCTTCGTTATGCACATATAATATACTTTCCAAAAAATATTTCAATCACTTTTCATGATTATCATTACTATACAATTATGTAAATGCATAATAGAACAATACATAGATATTCTAATATTCCATAATATTATAAATGAGATTCCATAACACTATTTTGAAATCATATTACATAAACACTTAATCATTCCACTATTTCGTTATCATACTCAACATCACCAATAGTGATCACATGTGACTTCCCTTTCCCTATTAACTTAAGAGGTTGTTGATATTGATCATCATTAACCCTTGTATTAGGTAATTGGTTAGCATAATTCCCTATTTCCTTGCACTTATGGCATTAAAGTGTTGGTGGTTCATTCTCTATAGTATATTCTCAGTTCACATCATTTGAAAAAAATTCCCATTACTTTGACACTCAACTGCTCAATGCCCTCATTTTCCACACATGAACCATTTTATATTCCCTTTATGAAAATCACCACAATGACTATTTACACACTTTCAGCATAAGGAAACATTCATCTTCCTTTCACCACTATTTTGAGATTTTCCCTTGAACTCCATCTTTCATTTCTTATCAAAACCATGATATGGATATGTTACACTCACTTCCAATTCTACCTTAATAGCACAACAGAAAATCTATTCATAGATACTGAAGTATCTTATAGCTAATTTCCTTATAAGACTTTGTTTTATGTCACTAAAGAATCAATCAATGTTACTTTCAGGTTTGATGATAAATCCAAAATCATATCATGAATGTCTTGTAAAATTCACCTCATATGTACCAAAAGATTTATCATCCTTTTCTATGCTCAAGGAACTCCTTTTCAATATATGTTCAAAGAATAAGAAGAATGTACTTATTTAAAAATATGTTCTTAAACTCATCCCATTCCATGGATTCAATTTCATCTTGGGGCCTTGTATTCATAATTAATGGCCACTACTATTTTGCTTAACCTTCTAAATAGGAAACAACCAAAATGACTTTTTCATGTTCCAAACAGTGATGTATGGAAAATATATTTTCAATGGTATTGACCCATTCTTCATCAAAATTTGGATCATAAGACCCACTGAAATAAGGTGGATGTTTCCTTATGATAGAATGAATAGAATATTGTTCCCTTCTCTGCTCATTTGGAAGTCCAAAATGATTCATAGCTTGTGTACGTATTGATATAATATTTTTCACTCCATATCCCATTAAATTTGATTTTTTAGGAGGACAATAATTGCATTTCCCATTGCATTTATCATTAACACGGTTCCTTCAGATTCCTTCCATCACCAAAAACCCAAAAATAATAGTTTGAGAGGCAAAATCATATTTCGAAAACAGTATTATCATAGGGGGTACTTTCAGTATCTAACATCTTAAGTTTAATCCTAGGATATTCATTATCATTACCAAAATTCTCGTACTATATTATATAGTTATACATACCCTTAGGTACTTCCCTAGACATACCATAGAAATATCTCTTGGGATCTCACTAATGATTATGTGTCCCAGTTTCCAAAGGTTCAATAAAACGTCGATCTGATACCAAATGAAGAGACCCAAGCTTGACGTACATGGGCATTACATTAAAATTGTGGAATACTTAATACATGATAAAAATAGATTCCCAAAGACAGTATTAGTTTAGTGTCATTGGAAAATCAGAACATAATCTTCTAATCATAGTGAAAGATCATCGACATCTCTAAAAAAGATCTTCCCCTTTTTTCCCTACCTAAAACTTTCTTTATATCTTGGGGAAAATAAAACATAAAAATGGTGAGAAAAGATTCTCAGTAAGGGTATTCATATATAAAATAAAGAAATTCATATACATTTGAATGTAAAAACATGAACATAATGTTTAAGCATCAAAATAATGAGTCATGAAATAAATCTTGGAATTACATAAGGCACAGATCATAAAGGAATAATAACTATGATAGAATATAATTTTCATAAAACATGTAATTGTGGAAAACTATTAATCACATAAAATTATTTCTAGAGTAGCCAAGTCATTTCTTATAAGACCATCATAGTGGAAGAATTCCATTACTGAACCAGGTTTACTTGTCGATCCAACCATGTATTACTGAATCGGATTTACTTGTCATTCCCTCTGTGTATATCTCATGAGATATAAATATTTTCCCAATGAATTGGAGGGAGATATAGGTACCACCCATCTCATAATGAAACCATTCTTACATGTTAGAAAAAAACATAAATCATTTATCATAACATAACGAATGAAATAAAATAGGATTCATAAACATCATGCCATAATAACCTAATCCATATAAGATAAACTGACTTCATAAAAATAATTCAATCATAAAAATAATAAAATAAATTTAATAATAGGGATATAAACATAACCCTAGGTCATCTTATATGGAAAATAATAATTATAAAACACATGAAATTAGTTCTTTGGGAAAATATCCTTTCTTCTTTAAAAACGTTTTCTTCTCTCAAAATTCCATGCAATTTAAAAAATAGAATTTAGTTGAAAATAAACCTGAAATAATGTAAAGTAATATTCATGTAAATAAGGCATCATTAAACTATAAAAATCCATCCATGCTGTATTTTTTAAACAAAAATATTCTCCTCGTACTTTTGCTATAAAATTCCAAAAAGTACCTTGTATGGAAAATAAAAGAATGATTCCTTCCATACAATGTAGTAAAAGTCAAAAAGGGATAAAAATGAAATTATAAATACATGGAAAAATATTAAACATTTTATTAATACAATTTAAAAAAACAGGGACATGAAGGATAAATGTAACCCCAGTAAATACTTACGTACAATCAATCTCAAATATAAATGAGATTGAAAAATTATCCTTTACCTTAGGTCCAATTTCTTCTGTATGTCTCTGAAAGTAATATATTGTCAGTTTAAACATATTATTAACTTGTAACATAATAATATTTATTATATCATATATGATTCAATTATGACTTTATATTACCCGTTCATTTGTCAATTCCATGTTAAAGCAACGCTTTGGGTAATAATTATTTCATTTATCGTATGTGTTTGGACTTGTTATTCTTCATATGATTACTTAGATCATGATTTACATACTTCAAAAACGTAAAACATAATTTATATATTATATATATTAAGTATATAAATATATATAATAGATCGATAAATGGAATGAAATACACTGTTTATGGATACGGTAGGTCGTACGTACGCATGAACGCTATTTTTGTTTCCTTATTAAATTGAATGGAAGTAAGTAAATGAAATATATATATACATAAATCAAGTATAATTATTACTTAATATATTTCTTTATAATTTATTATTAATAATTTATAATAATTATTGAATGGTTAACATGGAGAATGAATCTCATCGCGTTGTGGAGATGGTAAACCGTACGTACGTACAAGCGATGATATCATTCCCATAGTTGTTGAATTGGACTTTGTATAATATCTCAGAATTAGTATCATGTTAATATAATAATATATAGTTATTATTTCTACCATTATACCCATCCAACTAATGTGGTGGTGAAAAATAGATTACACCACGGTGTGGAGATGGTTATCTGTACGTACGCACGCGCGATGATTTCCTTTTTCATAGGATGGATAGAATGAGAAATAGGGTTGTTTCATATTTATAATAACATATCAATATATTATTGATACTGATTTATTACTTTATAATTAATCCACTAAATAAGAGTATGTAGAAGAAGAAATAAATTTGAATGAATCGGTAGAAGAGATTACCTCTTACTCGACGTGCCTCCTTTAAATTTCCTCTTGGGTCACTATAGTTAGTCTTTTGAGAATAAAATCACCTCTAAAATGTAACTAGATAATTATAGAAGAAACCTATGTAGGTTTTGGCCGAGCCTGAAGGCTCAAAACAGATTGATGAGGATATGTAAGAGGTTCCCTTTTATAAGAGAGGTTAGGGGCACTTTAGGAAGGTTCCAAAATATTAATTTATTATATATTAAAATGAAAATTAAAATGGTAAAAAACATATTTAATTATAATATAAGATGAGTTTGGTTCAAATAACCGTCATCCAATAATTCTTTTGATAGGTTTTGAATATTTTTTATCCTTATCTTTTTGGTTTTACCCTTATTTTACCCTTTTTAATCATACCATGATATCATGTTATTTACAAATTGGGGGTTAATGTAACTACCATATCATGTAAAACGACACAAAAAAAGTTATTTATGACATATTTGGACTTATATTATCCATTTGGACATATATCAGATTTTTAGGAATTTAATATCATTTAATAAACTATTTTATGTTTTATATAATGAATTATGTCAATTTTGGATACTATTCATACATGACTTTTTAAAAAAATCCATAACAACCTTATTACTTCGAAAAAATGAATTAAATAATCCCTAATAAGTCAATGTCATCCAAAATATTCATGGAAGACATCAAAATGTATAAATTAAATTTATTTTAATATTTATAAACTCATTTATTTGAATCTTTCATTAATGATGTAATCTCTACATCATAATTGGGTCATAGATAAATATATTTATCTAATATCTAAAAATTATAAATAAAATACCATGATATAGGAATTTTTTTAGAATTATAATTAATTTTTATATACATAGATATCATTTATATAAACCTCTATTAAAATAGATTTAGTAAAAGACATATGTTTAGGTTTTAGTTATCTTTACTTTAAAATAATTCTTACAAATTGTCATTTTCACATACAAGTGAATCCATGGGGTCCCAAAATCATCCCAAGGATTCCCATGGCCGGAAAAATATCATCCAATAGTATTATTATATATATTAGGGTAATTAAATATTATTATAATATTGTTTTTTTACCCTTATCTATCATATTTACCGTTTAACCATGGTAAATAAAATAATTACTGAAGTTACTATTCATAACATCCCAAAATAAAAGGTAAATATTTAAACAATTTGAACCTTATGATTCCAAATATGGAATCCATTTTTCCAAATTCAAAACACTGAAGTTTCATAAATTAATTTAAAATTAACTCTCGTTGTCAAAACTAAAAAGCAGGTTTTTCTGAATTTATAACTATCAAAAGATTGACATGTGTTTATGTCCAATTTAAAAGTGAAATTACTTCCAATTTGAAAAACTAGATTAAATGATAAAAAAACATAATCTAATTACACTTTAAAACCAATTAATAAAATAATATAAGTATATAAATAAATTAGATGAAAAGGTAGATTTGAATTAAAATGCAGTATTTTTCACTATTTACTAAAATTTGAGTTTTATCATAAAAATACTAAATATACAAAAAAAGTAAATTTTTATATACCGATTCCAAATAATAAGTTTATTTTTTCAAAATGAACTTATAAAAGTGTCAAAAACTATATTTAAAATCAATGTTCCATCAAAAGGTGGTAAAACTGCATTTTTTTTAAATACTTCTTTTATCTGAAAAAATTCATTTTGTTCTCATTCCATGTTCTATAAAATGTGTAAGATGTATGATAATGTAATAAAATTTAAAATGTGGTAAATAATATTCATAACGGCTAGTTTATATCCAATTAAATAATAATATATTAATAATATATCATTGTCTAGTGAAACTCAGTATTTCGTACAACGCAAGCTATCAAGGAAGGTCACTCTTGCATGTAACACAAGACAGGTCAGTGTTGAGCGTAGTGCATGCTTCCTTTGGTGTTTTTTATAACATAATCGAAACATAGTTCATTTATATATTTAAGAAAATCTATACTCTGTGTTGCGTGAAAACAATTCTATCAAAATAACTTGAAATTGTGTACAACACAAGCCAAGTATATTGTTCTATATATAACAATCTAATAAGATTTTGTGTATAGCACAAGATAATATTAGTGTAGCGTAAAACACAATAAATCAATGAAATTAAAAAGAATCGTTCTCATAAAATCTCGAGGTGTTATATTTTACCCCCCTTAAAATTAATTTCTCCCTCGAAATTCGTCGTAGTTATAAATTTTTTTCTACCTAAATGTTTCTTTCAGGGAAACCAATATCATAAAATGGGATACTAAGACATCAATTTAGAAATTAAATAAATTAATTTAATGGTTACCCAAATTAATTCATCACTGGGTTTCCACATAGGAGAACGTTGGAGGGAAGTGAAAACATAGATATGGAAGAGAAATATAACCATCTAGTTCTGATGTATAGTGATAGAGAATGAGGTTTGGAGAAATTTAACTACCAAAATACCAAAAATATGTGATAATTTAAGGGACCATATGATTCATCATATAAGAGGGTACTAGGAAAACATTTTTGGTTATCAAGATCTTTTCCCTAATGTTGAATAATTTTTTCATAAGGACAAATAGTTACTTGATTTTAGTGTAATATCATTATTAGTAATTCCCTGAACAATTTCCACATTATCTCATATTTAGAGAAATGAAGTTGAATTTTCAATTCTTTAAGTCTTAGCAGATCATACGATAGAATGATAGGTCATTCCATCTGTCTCAACAAAAAGGATAGAACATATTATTAAATATGCATAAGTCTACCTATAGTTTGATTATACATTAATCTAAAAAACTTCATCCATAATATAAAGTATACTATCCATAAATGGATAATATTAAAATCCTTCAAAAACTGAAAATATAGAATTTTAGTGTGTGAACTAAATCATTTTAACATTTTTCTCCCATATCTTATTTTTCAGTTTTTGGTTTTCACATTCCAAAAATTTAAATACATTAATCATGTATTCTCTTGAAATATGATAATAACATAAATTACCATATAACCCTAGTGATAACATTCATTCAATCTAAATAAACTCTTTCCATACACCAAATAAAACAAAATTTCTATATACTCAAACCATGATATCACTTTGTCCCTTTTATCAGTCCTGAGTTCATTAATACTATCAAACATATTATTTTCTCCTTATCCCTTCATTATGTGCATATCATCTGCATTCCACAAATATTTCAATCACTTTTTAGTGTTATCGATACGATAAAATTATAGAAAAACCAAATATACCAATACAAATATATTCCAATATTCCAGAATACTATAAATGAGATTCCACAACAATATTTTGAAATCTCAATACAGAAACACTTAATCATTCCAATACATAATTATCATACTCTATATTTACAATAGTGATCGCATGTGACTTCCCTTTGTCTTTTTCCCAAATAGGTTCTTTATGTTGATCATCATTAAACCTTGGATCAGGGAATTGGTTAGCATAATACCCCATTTCCTTGCACTTATAGCATTGATGTGTTAGTGGTGTGTTCTCCGTAGTCTTTTCTTAATACACATCATTAGAAACCATTTTCCCAATAATTTGGCAAAAAACTACTAGAGAACCATCTTTTCCACACTTTAATAATTTTCTAGTCCCCTTAAGACAATATCCATCCTTATTCTTTCCACACTTTGAGAATAAGGAAACATTTATCTTCTTTTCACCACTGTTTTGAGATATTACATTGAACTCCATCTTTCGTTTCTTGTCAAAACCATGATATGGATATGTAGTACCAACTTTAAGTTCTACTGTGATATCAAAATGCACAATCTCTTCCTACCTACTGAAGTCTCTTATATACAATTCCCTTCAATGACTTCGTTTTAAGAAACTGAATAATCAATAAACTTTACATTTAGGATGGATGATAATGCCATAAGCATACCTTGTAAGTCTTGTAAAATTCTCCTTGTATGTAACAACAGATTCATCATCCTTTTGTTTAAGCTCAAGGAACTCATTTTACATATTCTTCGAAGGATACAAGGAAAGTAATTATTGAAAAATATGTTCTCAAACTCATCCCATTCCATGGATTCAATTTTAACTTGGGGCGTTGTATTCTTAATTAGAGTCCACTATGATTCTGCTTCCCCTTCTAAATGGTAAATAGCCAAAATGGGTTTTTCATGTTCTAAAGAGAGACATATTGAAAATATATTCTTAATGGTACAGACCCATTTTTAGTAACAAGTGGATTAAAATACCCACTGAAATAAGGTGGATGTTCCCTCATAAAGGACTCTATAGAATATTGTTCCCTTCTCTGCTCATTTGGAAGTCCAGAATGATTTATAGATTGTGTAAGTATAGCAATAATATTTTTCCCTTCATATCCCATAACATTTGGTTTTTCATGAGGACCATCATTGCATTTACCATTTCATTGATCTGTAACATGGTTCCTTCGGGTTCCAGCCATCGTCTAAAACCCAAAAAGAATAGTGTGAGTGGCAAAAATCATACTAGGAAAACAACATTATCATGGGGAAGTAAATTCAATATCTAACATCCTAAGTTTAATCCTAGGCTATTCATGACCGTTACCATAATTATAGAACTGTAATCTATAGTTATAAATACCCATAGGGATATCCCTCTACATACCTTAGAAATATATCTTGGGATCTCACTAAAGTTTTCACATCCTAGATTCCAAAGGTTGACTAAACATTCACTCTGATACCAAATGTAGATACTCGAGCTTGACATACATGGAAATTATATTTCTTTTGTGGAATACATAATACATGAAAAAAATAGACTCCCAAAGACCGTATTAGTTTTGTGTCTTTGGAAACTCGAACATAATCTTCTAATCATGGTGAAAGATATTCAACATCTCCCATAAAGATCAACCTCTTTTGTTTTCCTACCTAATAACTTTATTTATATCCTAGGGAAAAGAAAACATAAAAATGGTGACCTCAAATGCTCAGTAAGGGAAAACATGGTGAAAATAAAACAGACCACATACATTTGAATGTACAAACTTGAACATAATGTTTAAACATCAAAATCTTAAATCCTAAAATAAATATTGGTTATACATAAGGAATAGATAATAAATAAACATTAACCATGATAGATTAGAATTTTTATAAAACATGTAATTGTGGAAACTAATAATAACACAATATGATTTTTATAGTAGCCATTAAATTACTACCAAGACCATTATAGTGGATAAATTCCATTACTGAACTGGGTTTTCTTGTCATTCCAGCCCTGTATTACTGAACCAGATTTAATTTTCATTCCATCCATTTCTATATCATGAGATATAAATCTTTACCCAATGCATTGGAGGTATATATAGTTACAACCCATCTCATTATGAAATCATTCTCACATTTTCCACAAAAACTTAAATCATTCAGCATAGCATAACCCATGAAATAAAATGGGATTCTTAAACATCATGCCATTATAACATAATCCATATAAGATAAATGGACATCAAAAAACTAATTCCATAAAAAATTAATCACATCATTGTAATAATAGGAATAGAAACATTAAAGTATGTCAACATAGATGGAAATCAATTTTGATAAAGCACTTGAACATAGTTCTTAAGGAAAATATGCTTTCTTCTTTAAAAACGTTTTCATTTCTCAAAATTTCATACAATTTTAAAACAAATTGGTTTAAAATAAAAATGAAATAATTTAGAGGAAACTTTTTGGAAATAATTCTTCATGAAATTGTAAAAATCCATTCATTCCATTTAAGTTAAAAAACATTATCCATGTACTTTTACTGGAAATGTTGAAAAAGTACCTCGTATGGTAAACAAAAGAAAGATTCATTCCATACCATGTACTAAATTTCAAAAGGGGTAAAAATGACTTCAAATATACATGGAATAATTGTAAAAAATTTATAATTTTTTTTAGAAAACATGGGCATGGAGGATAAATATAACCCCAGTAAATACTTACGTATAAACAATCTCATATAAAAATGAGATTGCAAAATTATCCATTACCTTAGGTCTAATTTCATTTTTATGTGTTTGAAACTCCATTATATTGGGTTTAAACAAATTATTAACCTATAACAGAACCATAATAATATTTATTATATCATATATTATTCAATTACGACATTACATTACCTGTTCATTTGTCAATTCCATGTTAAAGCAACGTTTTGGGTAATAATTATTTCATTTATCGTACTTGTTTGGACTTGTTATTCTACATATGATTACATATATAATTATTTAATAACCAAAAGAATGTATGGAATGATTTATATATCATATATATTCAGTATATAAATATATATAATAGGTCGATAAATGGAATAGAATACACCGTTCAGGGAGACTGTAGGTCGTACGTACGCATGAACACTGCTTTTGTTTCCTTATTAAATAGAATGGAAGTAAGTAAATGAAATATTAGTTTACATAAATAATATAGAATTATTATCTAATATATTTCATGATTATTTATTATATATACTTTATAATCATTCGTTAATGGTTAACATGGATAATGAATCTCATCGTGTCATGGAGACAGTAAGCCGTAAATACGCAGAAGCGACGATATCATTCCCATTCATGTTGAATGGTATTGAAGTGGATGGTGTATAATATCTCAAAACTAGTATCAAGTTACAATAATAATATATAGTTATTATTTCCACCATTATACCCATCCAAGTAAGGTGGTGGTGAGAATTATATTACACCACGGCGTGGAGACGGTAATCCGTACATATGCACACGCGGTGATTGCATTTCTTATAGGATAGAGAGAAGATCAAATAGGGTTGTTTCATATTTATAATAACATATAATTATATGAGTGATACATATGTTATTACTTTATAATTTAACAACTAAATAAGATGAAGTAGAAGAATAAATAAATTTGAATGAATCAGTATAAGAGATTACCTCTTACTCGGTATGCCTCCTTTAAATTTCCTCTTTGGAAACTAGAGGTGGTATTTTTAGAAAACCTGAACCCCTATAATGTAACTGGGGAATTTGAGAAGAGTAATGGGTGGGTTTTTTCTGATCTTGAAGGCTCAAAATAGAGTTAAGAGGAGAGGGAGGAGGTTCCCTTTTATAAGAGAGGGGAGGGGCACTTTACAAAAGTTTTAAAATAATAATTTATTATAAATTCAATTTCAATAAAAAATGGTCTAAAACATATTCAATTATAATATAAGATGATTTTGTTTAGAATGACCATCATAGAATAATTTTTATGACACGTTATGAATATTTTTTTATCCTTATCAATTTGGTTTTACCCTTATTTTACCTATTTTTAATCTTATCATGATATCATGTTATTTACACATTGTGGGTTAATGTAATTACCATATCATGTCAGACAACCCAAAAAAAGTTATTTATGACATATTTGGACTTATATTGACCATTGTTAATAATCTTGGATATTTATAAATTTAATATCATTTAATATATTGTTTTATGTTTTATGTTATGAATTATGTCCATTTTGGATACTATTCATACTTGAATTTTTTTTAAAATTCATAACAACATTATTACCTTGAAAAAATTTAATTAACTTATCCATAATATGTCAATGTCATCCAAAAAATTCACTTATGACATCAAAATGTTCAAATTAAATTTATTTTAATATTTATAAAATCATTTATTTGAGTCTTTCATTAATGAGGTAATCAATACATTATAATTGTGTCATAGATAAATATATTTATCAAATGTCTATTAATTATAAATAAAATACCATGATGTAAGAAATATTTTTAGATTTCTAATTAATGTTTATATTCATAGATATTAGTTATATAACCCTCTATTAAAATTTATTTAGTAAAATATATACGTTTAGGTTTTAATTATCTTTAGTTTATATTAATTATTATAAATTGTCATTTTCACATTCAAGTGAATACATGGGGTCCCCAGATCGACCCAAAAATTCCCAAGGTCGGAAATATCTCATCAAATACAATTAGTACATGTGTTATGGTAATTTAATATTATTATAATATTATTTGTTTACCCTTATTTACTAGATTTTCCTTTTAACCATGGTAAATAAAATAATTACTAAAGTTGTTATTCATAACATCCAAAAATAAAAGATACCTATTAATACAATTTGAAACTTCTAATTTCAAATATGGAATCCATATTTTCAAATTCAAAATATAGAATTTGCAGTAATCAATTTAAAATTAATTCCCATTGTCAAAATGAAAAAGCAGGTTTTAAGAAGTAATTATTTTCAAAAGATTGATATGTATTTACATTCAATTTAAAAGTAAAATTACATCCAATGACCAACATTGGATTAAATGGTAAAAACATAATCCAATTACACTTTAAAACAAATTAAAAAGATAATGTAACTATGTAAATTAATTAGATGAAAAAGGTAGTCTTGAATTAAAATGCAGTATTTTTCACAATTTATTAAAATTGGAATTGTCTCAGAAAATACCAAAATTCCAAAAAAGTAAATATTTATATCCTAGTTCTACTTTATAAGTTTATTTTGTCAAATTTAACTTATAAACGTTTCAAAAAATATATTTAAAATTGGTGTTCCTTCAAATGGTAGTAAAACTGCATTTTTTTGAAAAATACTTCTTTTATTTGAAAAAATTATTTTGTTATCATACCATGTTCTATAAAATGAATAAGATGAATGATAATATTATAAAATTAAAAATTTTGTTAATACTATTCATAATGGATAGTTTATATCACATTAAATAATAATATTTTAATAATATATCATTGTTTAGTGAAACTAGGTATTGTGTACAACGTATGCTATCGAGGAAGGTCACTCTTGCATGTAACACAAGACAATTCAGGGTTGTGTGTTGTGAAATATTCCTTTGGTGTTTTGTATAATACAGTCAAAAAATAGTTCATTTATACATTGAAAAAAATCTATACTTAGTGTTGCGTGAAATCAATTCTATCAAAAGTACATGAAATTGTGTGCAACCAAGCTATGTATATTGTTGTGTATACAGAAAACTAATACAGTGCTTTGTATAGCACAAGATAATCTTGGTTTAGCGTGCAACAAAATATATCAATGAAATTAAAAATAATATGTGTCATAAAATCTCGGGATGCTATAATATGATAGTTATATAGATATATATTTTGTTTAGAACATGGAAAATAGAAGAATAATAGGAAAATTGTAGTTTCAAATAAGAAGAAAATATTTCACATGATGATTAATAAGCTCTGTGTGTGAGGTGAAACATAGATGGAAACACCTCTAAAAATTGTTCTATAATAATTCCCCCATAAGATGAATTATTTATGAAAATGAAATTTTCATCGGTTGACTCAAGTGATTTAAGAGTTAATGAATAAATAAGGTTCACAAAAAATAAAATTGTATAATTACTAACATATACATAGATTCAATTAGAATTTATATATAGATGAGAATGTTTAATTAATAGAGGAAATTGGGAAACTTGGTTGAAAAAACACCCTCAACCTCAATATTAACATTACGAAATAAATAATATCCTCCTTATTCAACTATTCTTTATGTATTTTATTTTATCTTATAATGTATGTAATTGAAGATAAATCATATTCTTAGGGTAATAAAAAGAGAACTTGTGAGTATTTTTAATTATTTAAAAATATATGAAGTAGTCATCACCATTGAATGATTTATCAACAAATATTCATATAAAACAATGATATATGATCATATTTTATAACGTTAAAGTTATTTTTTTCATATATTGCAATAAAACGATAAATAATATACCATCTTTGTGAATTATTTTATTATTTATCCTAAAAACAATTTTTAAATAAGATCATCATTGGTGATGTTGTGGAAGGTTTAAAATCTTGAAATCAATATGTTGAAGATCCATTTGGTGTACCCTTCATATTGGAACATCTTGAAATCCATTCATAAAGAGGCCTACAATAATGAATATTTTTAGAATTGTTTCCCTTCCAAGGATACAAATAAAAAAAAGATTAAATAGTATCTAGAAAATATATTTTTTTGATACAAATCTATTTTTCGTGAAATTTCAGGAAGATCATGTGATTGGAAAATGTATATTTTTTTCATGACCCATTCCAGAGGGGCTTGTTCCTGGACAACCCAATTCCACCTCCAATATTCCTAGTGCTGAAGACTAGCACTGGGTAGGCATATCAAAAACATGGGAATCCTTAACCTCACTACCTTTACACATAAACACATTTACAAGACCATACAATACTGAAATGTAAAAAATATGAATAAACATGCATGAAAAAATCTAAATCCCAGAACTAGAGTACAACATGAAGTGAATAAAATTAAAAACTCCCAAAAATAGTCCCTCTAAAAAGAGTCTGAAAACAACTCCAACAATAATTTAATACTAGGATTGCAGTCAAAATGCTTCAAGAACAAAACTCGGTCTATCTGGTCTCACTGATAACCATCTGGTCCTATTATGTCTAGGAATTTTTCAAAAGGATGATCACCTTCAAAAGACACGACACATCTAGGAAAACCTCATATAGGGGTGAGTATAACATTAACTAGTAGGATATCCCAAAACCAAAAAACATAAAACACCAGAAGTATAGTCTATTCTACATAGGTATATGTCTACAACACATATAAAAACAATATTTAGATATACAAAATAAAGACACAAAGTCTAAGGGTAAGTCAATACAATAATGTCAGATTAGGATTCCATCATGAATGTTACACAAACCACTCATTTGGGAGAACACACACCCGAGTCTGATAACACTAATGATGTCTGTTTGAGAGGTAATGCACATCTAGTATCACCATTATAATTACATGCTAAATTTCTAGAATGATATGATACACAGATGAGTATCAGACCCAAAGAAATGGGGTATAAAAAACTATATCTAGATTACAAACTATTTATAGGATTGATACCCACATAGTGTTGATCATGATAACAAGAAACTCATCTATGGTATGATAATAAATATATGATCTCACTCTGGGCCTCACAGAAGTATTCCAACAACTCTATCCAAATTTCCTAATAAATAGATTTTTTTTCCTGGGGGTATGTGGATATTCCATACTAAACAACAGGTAATGGATATGGTGAATCCACCCAAACTAAACATGTCCATGATATATAGGATCCGGTATTTAAGCCATCTTCATAGGAGTACACTGCATGTAGTAGGGTTTCACATTGTGTCCCATTGACCCTGGGTATATCCTGTGTAAACTGACCATGTCCCATGTCTGTGGTCATGTCTTTGTGAAAGTGCATGTAATGTTTTTTTTCATATATGCAACCAAATGTCCTAGTACATGGCATATCACATGTATTTATGTACTGGTCATGGTTGTGTGGTAGTACACGGAGTGCATGTGCCCATGTACTTCATCCCATTTCTGTGTACCCTCTGATGTATGCACTAAGCCATTGAGGATAGGAAACACACCATGTTATAGTTTCACACGTTATGTGATACCTATCTTCTTCTTGAAAACCTATATCCCATAGATAGGGGCTTACTCTGAATGTGGCACTAAGTTACTTTTCGTGTATCATGTAATTTTATAGATTCCGAAATCTGGTTCCCACATCCTCACCCATTAAACCATCCTTCAATATGGAAACTATCTTTCTATAAAACCGAGGAACTAGGATAGCCAAGCCATGCTATCGATGAACAACGTAATATGGATTTTCGATTAATTTGAAAAAAAACTTCGAATTTTGTTCTTCATTACAAGATGAAGAACATGAAAACTGGATACCTACATCATCTTATCCACTTCTATTCACGTCAATGCACCACATTCTGGTTGTGATGGTCTCATACCTACAATATTGTATTATTGCACCATAAAACAGGGGTGTATCGATCGATTCAACATGATGTGTCAAACCATGGGACAAACGAGGAACACTTGTGATGAATGAAGAATCAAGGGAGAAATCACAAGAGAAATCATGAGAAACAGACCTTAGTCGATGTTCATGTTGACCTCGATTTATTTCCATTTGAACGAAAATCCAATTATCAATAATTACAAATAAAATCAAAAAATAAATATTTATAATTAACTCGTCATGCAAAACACATGATCCATAGATCAATATATTGGTTGATTGATCCATGTTCCTTATAAAAACCCAAAATGGGAAAGAAACCCATATCAAACAACAACCTACCTCTAGATAGATCAATCACTTATAAAGAGCGATCATGAATCTTTTTTCATTTTCAAAATCCAAGATTTCATTGTCCATTGATCACTGATCTATAATATAGTTAATGTCATCTAAGAGAGATCCCCCAAAACATTCTCCAATAGTTCTCCAAAGTCTCCAAGGATATTTGGATAACCCTAGGATTTATTCAAAATAGTGAAAAAAATATATATCAGTCACTGAATCAAAAAAAATAAAAATATAATAATCTATTTAATTATATTGTTCATTTTTATGTCTGTGATGAATTTTATACAAAGTACCCTCACCACCCATGGTTATCTCATGCCTAGGTTAATACCCAAATTCATGACTCAACTGTTCCCTCGGATTTTTAATCTGGTACCCCATATATAATTTCTTCCAATATAAATGAAAATTGTGTGCCAATTCTAGTTAATATATTTAATATATTTCCAACATTTATTTTAGGCACACTGGGCCGTAAAATTTCCCACTGCCTCAAAAACATGTCTCTAAAATAGTAAATACAATATCCATAAATAATAAATTGAAAATTAGAGTCATTAAATTCTCCCCATACTGGGGCATTATGTACTTGAAAATCACAGAAAAGAGACTACACAAAGAGATGTTTGTACTGAGAACATATCTGAACCTAACTTTCCCATTTTCTCTCTATGAGATTCCCATATAGCCACTAGACATTAAATAAAACAATCTATCTCCCATGATGTATCCTCTCCTAAGGATCCTCAACATCTACTGGGTACTCAGAAAAGGTAGCTCTATTATTGATGTCTAACTCTCCCTAGTTGATTATGTGTGATGGTTCATGCTCGTACCTCCTCTATTGTAACATTTGATAGATGTAGTGTACTCTTTTTATCTACAGAGGTAGATCGAAGAGGTACTCCACCACTCCAAATATAAAAATTATTTTAAAAGGGACACTGAATCTCAAAGATAGATTTTCTCCTCATCCAAATCCTTGTAATCCATGTTGAGGTAAAACTGTTAGGAACATGTGGTCTCACTCCTTAAACATTGAAGGCATCTTTCATCTATCCATATAAGAATTATGAAAACTTAGTGCGGTCTTTATCTTCTATATCAATTGTCTCGATAGTTGCTTCCATAAACTTTGATCACATTAGTTCCGACTCTCTTGGGTCATTCCAGAATTGTAGTGACCTGGAGGGTCTCCCATAAAAATAGTTAAAAAATTTCACATATATGATTGAATGGTAGATTATTTATACAAAAACTCAACCATAGGTATTTTATCCACCCAAATATGGACAATTTTTAGCATGTAATCTTTCATCATGTCCTCTAAAACATGAATGAGTCACTCTACCGAGACATCATTTCTAGGGTGAAATTATGTGATCATGTAAAACTGACACAAAAATACTCATATAAACAATTCCAAATCTAGGATGTGTAATGAGAAAAATGATCAGAAATGATAATAGATGGAACCCATTTGTGTATCACTATCTCTTATATGGAGAGGCATCCCAAGAACTCTACAAAAATCTACTCCAGAATAGCTAAGAAGATGGCCAACTAGGTGAGTCTGTTGATGATCATCTATATGGAATCATGCCCCTCATATGTATGTGATAATCCTATCATGAATTCCATGGATATCTCATCCCACTTCCACACAAGCACTTCTAGTGGTTGAGAAAAACCCACCAAAACATGGTGCTCAACTTTCACTTGCTGATAAGTATAACATCGAGATACAAGATCTACCACTTATTTATTCATCCATGGACACCAAAACTAATGCATGTTGTCATGGTTAATAATTTTCATGCCTATATTTACTTCCAAAGTATATATATGAATCTCTCTTAGAACCTCCTCCCACAACATCACCAGTACCATGGTGCTTCCTTTTAGAACAACCTCATGCTCCCCGCCTTAAAAAAATAAACCAGGACCATATATAGGGGACATATGTGCATATAGGGTCACACATTATCATCCCCTGGTTGTGGCTCTCATACTTGCTACAAGTACAAAGGGGTGAAAACAATTGTCTGGAGGTAAGCTACTTTGTGTCCATCCATATTGGATATCTAAAATGAGGCCAAATACTTTGATGCCTCATCTCATAACTATGGACAAGACTTCATAATGATATGATCTAACCACATTATCCTACAAAATAATATATACAATATTGAGGTTAGGAAATCTATCCACAGCCTCTATCTCAAGTTAATATCCTTCTGATAGAGTATGTATTTTTTAATTATTTTATCTTAATAGATGATAAACAACTTACGCATTAGGTAGTGTTGACATATCCTTAAATGGAATACTATAGTAGTAACTCAATATCATGGGTCATGTAGTTCTTATAATGTGGTCTCATCTGATGTGAACCATAGGAAACCATAACATTCCTTTACATCAGAACACAACCAATCCACAATCATGATGCATCGCAAAACACAAATTACTCATCATCCACCTCTAGAAATCTCAATATGGTATAAAAAATACATAACTATTTCAACTTATGAAAAACATGTGGGCACCACTTCTTCCAAAACAATGCTTCCCCTTTCACATGAAAGTTGTGTTTTGTGATGATATTCTATAAAAATTTTGTATAAATATCCAGTATTATCTTTCCAAACCAAGAAGCCTCCACACCTCCATCATGCTATTAGGTGGCTCCCATAGTAACAATCCCTTGACCTTGGTTTATCCCACTGCTACTCCATCCACTGAGGTAACATGTCCTATAATGTGGGCCACTTGAATGAAAATCTAGATCTTTGGGAGATTTTGTAAAGCTGGTGCCCCTAGAGTATATGTAGAACCATCCATAGGTGCCTTGTGTGCTCCACCTCGGATGGAAACAACATAAGGATATCATCTATGAAGACTTCCATTAAATGATCTATGATAAAATATAGGGTTTATGAGTCTCATGGACACTTCTAGGGTGTTCAATATTCCAAATAGAATTATGAAGTACTCATAGTGACTATAAATACATCCAGGTGTCATCTTAAGTATATTCATGTCCATGTATGTGAATATGGTGATAGCCTAAATTGAGTTCAACCTTCGGGAACCATCGTGCCCCTCTCAACTAATCAAATAGGTCATTTATCCTTGGTAGTTGATAATTTTTCTTCACGGCCACCTATTTCAAGTCTCAGTAGTCCATACATAACCTCAAGATAACCTCCGTCTTCTTAGAGAAAAAATGGGGCTTCCCATGGTTAGACACTTGGTTGGATAATAACATTTCTCTATATTTTTTCAAACTATATCCTCATCTATTTAATCTTTTTGGGTTCCATACAATATAATAAAACAACTATCTATGTCGTATCGTGGTCCAGATAAATTCAGAAGTCTATCTCTAAGCAGGGTGGTAACACAGGACCATCCTCAGGTAAGACACCCTCATATTTGACCACCACTACATAGAAATAACAACTCATTACACCCACTACATCAAGAAGAATTATATTTATATGATTATTAATAAGTGTAACCCTCTTACGAATGAGTCCATAATTCACTTCAAGGTATTTTTTTTCACCGAAAAAGTAAAACATGCTTCTATCACCGTGGACACGCTATTTTATCTGTATAAAGTAGTCAATCCATGAATGAATTGTGGATATATTTTTAATACCAAATATGATTCCATAAGGCCTCATCACTACTACAAGGAGATCTCAATAGAAACTCTCACCACTTACATTCAGGTCACACTATCAGCCCAAATGTGTGATCACTGAGTTATCTCTAGTAAGTACCTCAAAGAATAAGGGCCAAGCCATGGGCTTAACCAAAATATCTAAGTCTCAAAAAGGATACATGGAATGAAAGGAATGACTGGAAAATATATCTTCAAATGCTACAACTATGGTATAAACAACATTGATCCTACCTTGAATCATTCACAGAGCCTCTATGTTTTAATCTTTGACTTCCTGTAGTTTTTCCTACCCCTATCCTCCAGCACCCTCAGCCCAGATTTAACCACCTAGGGTGGTGGTGGTAATAAGTCAATGTGCCTACCACCTCCTACTACTCAGCCATCTCATATACTATGTCATCCACCATGTGAACCTTCCTTCTCCTTCTACTACCTATGACTTGGTGGCCCATACATAGTATCTCTATCATATTTACAACATGACATATTATCTCATGCAATTTGTTCCTTTCCATCACATGAGTACCACCCCCTCTCTCTAGGATGACTAGACCCACCTTGAGATCCCCTAACTACATATCATAAATCCTGGGATCTCCTCCTAAAATATCTGACACTTCCAGTTCCTTGGGACTAACATCATCTCCCTTCTATTGAAGCATCTTCTCCGACATTCCCACTATAGGAAATCAATGGCTATATCTTCTCAGTGAAGATATGATCCACCACAAAAGCTCACTCTAGAATAAAATCATTAATAGAAATTCATATAGGGACAAAACATTCTTGGATGCATCTATCAATACCACATGTGAAGGTATGAGCGCTGAAGAACCGGTCATGAACAATATCCATAATGTACCTGGAGAGGTTGGTAAACCTCGATGAATAATTTTCAACTATCATGCCACCCTTATAGAGCTGCAAAATCTCCTTGATACATAGATACCTTAGCATATATGAAGATAAATACCATCTAAAACTAAATCAAGATTTCACCATGCAAGTATCACCTCATCGTATGACTGGGTCACTTTCCCCCACCATCATCCAGTTGACCCATGAAGAAACCACAATACCAGGACCTCCATATGACCGGGTGTTGTCCTGACCAGATAGAAAACTCAAGTTAGCACCTCAAGACATTCCTTAGATTCCTGTTGTTTGATATCACCTTATAATCTAAGGGTTCTATATCCCTAAATCCCATGAAGTGTTCTCAGCCTATACACATCATCCACTGGTACTGTAGGTACCATGTGTTTCTCTATAGGTGGTGGAATAGTTGGTTCAAACCATGGAGGTAACATCTCTAAACTAATCCATATATCAATTCATCTTCACTGAGGGAATCATAATCGTGATCCTGATTTCTAATCCTAACTAGAATACATCATAGAGGCATCTTAAAAATAACCCAAATATAACACGGTCTATGAGTGTATCTAGAGAGTTGAATCAAGAATTATATAGAAACCACAACCAATTACTATATGATGCATGTACCATTGTTTTCCCTAAAACCTATATTCTCATGCACTGAATTGAAAATAAGGTCATCAAATCCCTAGTGTATGGAAACATCATCCACTACACTAACACAAGAGTCCCTATCCTGAAAGCTAAACCTAAAACACTTAACACTATCTCCCCAAACCTATCTCACAGACTCCAATTATTAGGTGTAACTGAATTCTCTAATACAAATCTATTACAAACCACCCCTAAGGGTCATGTTCAATAACTCCTCGAGACCACCTCCAATAGGAAAGGGGACAGAAACTAGTGTTGAGTTGGAATGTCACTAACATGGGAGGACTTAGTCTAACTAAATGTACACATTCACACATCTCCAAGCCCATAAAATTATGAAATGAAAAAAAATTCAACAACCATGCAAGCATAAATCGAAATCCCATAACCAAATTACGAATGTATGTAAAGGAAAGTAAACATGTTAAAAAAAGGACCACCATAAAGATTCTGAAAACAAGTCCAGCCTAAAAGTAAAACTGAGACTACAGTCAAGATACTGTAGGAACACAACTTGGTCTATATAGTCCCATTAAACACTGACTAGTCTTGTTCCATCTAGGTCTTTGTAAAAATGTGGATCATATACAGGAGACACGACATGTGTGGGGAAAACCCTTGCAGGGGTGAGTATAACAATATCTAGTTGCGCACCTAAAAAACACAAATCATACAACATAATATGTACAATCAACACTACACAGGTATATGTCTACAACACATATAACAAGAATATTAAGATATTGTCAATAAATTCACAGAGTCTAAGGTTAATTCATAATTGTAATGATAGCCTAAAATTCCATATTCAAGGTTCCAAAAAGAAATCATCTAACAGAATACACTCATGATTTTTCAGAATAATGATGATGTCCATCTGTGATGTAACACTCATCGGGTTTCTCCATTAGAATAAAACACTAAAAGTCTCAAGAGATATGATACACATATGAGAATCACTATCAAGTCCATGGGGTATACCAATAGCTCAATCTGTATTAACTCACTAAGTAGAGGATCGATGCTTGTATATTTTTGTTCATTATGAAACCAATAACAACACATATGGTACAGAGATGAATAGAGGATATCACTTCAGGCCTCACTGAAGGATTCTAACAACTCTATCCAAGAATTTCTATTGAAGGGATTCATTTCCTAGAAGTAGAAGGTGATTTCATTCAAACACGTAGGGAATGGACATGGGGAACACACCCTGATGAAACTTATCCATGATAAATAGTTCACATGATCAATCCATCTTCATAGGAGTACACGGTGTGTAGTAGGGTCACACATTGTATCCCATTACCCCAGGTCCTACATGTGTAAATGGACTATGTAAAATGTCTATGTATGTGTTCATGTGAAATTAAATAGTATTTTTCTACTTGTTTACATAACCCCATGTCTTGGTAAATGGATTATCCCGTATATTCCCGACTGAGTCAAGTTTGTGTGAGAGTACATGGAATGCCTATGACAATGCACTCTATCCTAGGTTTGTGTACCATTTGAGGTATATTCTAACCCCCAAGTATATTGCACACATTTTTGTATATTGTCACATGCCTTTGGATATTTAACTCCTTCATAAAACCATATTTGTCACATAGAGGGGCCTACATGGTATGTGGCTTCGAGTTACATGTCGTGCATCATGGAATTTTCTTGATTCATAGATCTAGTTCACACATCCTCTTATATTCCTCCAACCTTTGATCTAGAAAATGACTCTCTTGAAAACTGATGATCTTAGTTGTCCAAGCCTTTCCATCGACAAACAACATTATTTCAATCTTTGATTCATTCCAAACACACCTTCGAATGGTGTTACTCATTGTGCACCGAAAAACATAATAATTTGGAACCTACATCATATAATCCATAGTTTCTTTCATCATCACACAACCACCATATCAAGATGAACCTAGATCTACAATATTGGATCATTGTTCTTTGAAATTTTGGTGCAACGATTGATTCATTGGGATGCATCAAACCATGGGATAAACGAAGAATGCTCGCGATGAACGAATAATCAGGGGATAAAAAACATGAATAATCAAAAATAATGGACCATGTTCATTGTTTATTTCACCCTTCATTAGTTTTCGTTATAGATATAAGGAAATAATCAATAATCACAAATAAAATCCCCCAATAAATTCACGCAATAAACTCACAACACAAAATACCTGATCCATGGATCAGAATATTGGTTGATTGATCTTTGTTCATCATATAAACAAAAATAGGGTATAGAAACCATATAAAATAATTTCCTACATTACGTTGGATGGATCACTAATGAAATGTAAGCCTACTTCATTATTGTTGGTGGGATCCTGAATATTGTTTCCTTCTGATCATAGTTCTTTGATCCTGTTTTTGTTTGTTAGAGAGATATTCTCCAATGCTCTCCCCAATGGCTCTCAAATGGCTATTGGATAATGCATCATACCCAATAATTTTTTCATTAAAATATGCATAAATACACTTTATCTGGTTCTTCAATAAAATAATAATAATATAATTTTATTCATTATTTTATTCATTTTCACTCCCGCAATGACTTCTCCAGAAACACCCCATTCTGGCCATGGTTATGTTATTCCTAGGATAAAACCAATGTTCTCAACTTAATGGTTATCTCATATTTCTAATTCAGGTCCCAATTTATATGTTATTCATCTTTTTAGTAAACAAATTCTTGGTTTCTATTTAATATTTTTAATATATTATAAACCTTTATTTCGGGCACACTGAGCATTGGAATCACACCCTGTCCCCACGCCTAGTCTTCAAAATAATCCATGCAATATCCAAAAATAATAAATGGAAAATATGATTCATTACCATTTTTCATAATCAATCATCCTTAGATAAAAAATGACAAACATAACACAAAGGATGAATAATTGAATTTATAAATTAACTAAGAAAACTATATGTATTTAAGTTCTCCATAGCTTCTTATCCATCTTGTTTCACTTGAATGGTTTTAATATATTTGATGATTAGAGTGTATGTTTTTTTGGTTAATTGTTCATATAAAATATTCATATATTATTTATATTCTTCAACTTGAAATAAATCTTGGTAACCCTTGAAGAAATGTTTAAGAGTTCTCATTCAATAGTTTTTCAAGATCAGTTGGTAATGGGAAACTTTATTTCTTAAATTGATTCCTAGTTTTTTTACACCGACCATGGATCAAGTATACATAGAGTGAAATGATTAATGGAACATCGCATAATAATTACATGATACCCATTTGCCATGATGTTTTACATTTTATTTAATAATTCAAAAATAAATTTAAATTAGTGTTTGAAATATAATAGAGAAAGAATATAGATAAACTCTCACATATTTACATATTAATTTAGAATAAACATTAATGGTATTTCCAAAGAATACAAAGGGGAATTGAAATTACATCTTTTTGTATGGGTTTAATTTGTTTTCAATGGTTTTTATTTTTAAAATGGTTGTAAATGAAATATCTATATTTAATGGATGAGAATATGTTGAATAACATAGAAAGAAATATGTCATATGATGTTTTTATAATGCATCTTATATATAAAAGTTTGATAAAAAAATTAATTTAGCTTTAATGAATGATAAAAAAAGAATATACTCATGTACTATTATATTAGGGAAGACATTTTGAACAATTTTATTCCTTTAATTAGGAATATTTTTAAACAGGTCTTATTTTAAAACTAAATGTGTCAATTATGTTTAGGATGAAACATTTTTCTAACATGGAATATGAAGTTAAGACCGTGAAAATATTTCTTTTCATGATTAATAATTTATTTAAGACCATGAGAACTATTATTTTTAATGAATAATAGGAATATTTCTAAGAAATATAAATATTATTGCATATGTTATTTTAAAACCTTACAATCATTTATGAAGAAGAAGTTTGAGTTTCATGATATTAAATTCAATACATCGAATTATTCTAGAAACTATTATTGGTGGTCCTTTATTAAAAAAATTGGTCAAACCAAAGCCACCCTAGGAGGGCCAATTCAAACCACATATGGTTGGTAGGCTTAACCATGTGGAAGAAATACCATAAATGGGTAGAAATCAATGAATAGAAGGGGATCATAGAACCCACATGGAGAACATGGAGGAATCACAGGCTAGTGGACACATAGAACCCAGAGAGGTTTACACATGATGTGTGATAACATTGCCATAAGAACAACATCGATGAGGAATATCCTGTGCAAGGAGTGAGTGATGTGATTTGGGTTCTATCCCCGGTTCTGGATCAAGAGGCAGTAGTAATACAAAATATTATATATATAATCCCAAAAGTGATTAGAACATATGTGGGGAGTGATCCCATTGGTTACTAATCTATCATTACAAAATACAAATATAACATAATCATTTGATTAAATTGATCTCAGTTGTCTAATTTATGTTGACATTCTCATTAACATTTTGGAAATAATGCCTCTAATGTGTGAGGTCTTTCTATGATGTGAAGTATTCCTTCATTGATGATCATAGGACTAATAAGTTGATATCTAAAAGGTGAATTATTAGGATAAAAAATATGAGAACTCTATCAGAAAATCTGCATCTTGTAGGAATGTGACTATTCAAAAATGGATCATTGAATGAGATATAACAAGATATTACAATACAGTATCCATTAATTTTTAAGCATGAGGAATTTTGAGATGTGTCATGAGATTTATGTTGCATGAGCATGACCCTAAACACACAATGATAGAACCAACCGCTTAAATTAATCTTAAACATTCCTCAACATCCCATGGTCATGAAAATATGTGATTTTGTATATTTTAATATCTTATTTATCAGGACATATTTTTTAGATAACATTGTGTAATGACCCGGACCCGAAAATCCTCCCGAACAGTGATAAACGGGTCGGGTGTTACGACCTTAGGAAGACATCCCTGAACGCTAAAGGCTTCCGACTAGTAGCGAGGGTCTTTAGGTATAGTGGGGAGGTTATACCCTCTTTGAGGATAATAAAAAGGGTACTTGTCTGAGAATAATAATAAATATGCGGCGGAATAAAGGAATCAGCAGAATCGAACCAGACCCGCAGAGCGGAAGCATAATCAATATAGAAAAACAGTGGAAGTAGTAAATATAAACAACAATAGTGGAAAGTAAACACAACAGCATGCTAATCACTGGTAACTAAGAAACAAACCAAACATGAATCCATAGCAAGTCACTAAACAAGAGAGGCACCCATGACTAACCAACAGTAGCTACAAACAAGTAAGCATGTTGATACAATTAAAGAAAGAAAAATATAGTAACCCCAGCTGGGTAAGACATCAAGGTCCATACCATCTCCATGCAGTAACTAACACAGCCCAGCTCCTAAAGCTGGCCTCTTTCTTGCACATAAATCCATAAAGTCTGCACGCGTCCCGAAGGGCCCGTGTAGGGTGAGACAAATCTCAGTAGGATACCACCCAAAAGTGCGTACCTAATATGAGTGTTTAAATATCTATGTATTTATTAGGAAATAATTAAACAGAACAATGCACAAATAAACACTATCTCCACTGGTGACCAGCAGCCATCGTGGAGTGTCACCTACTTCGGCCAACACCGAAATCTATGTTGTGTAACCCGGAACCATGTGCCACCTGACACCGCGTGTCTCAAGTACCGACGTCCTAAAGGCACGCCCAAGAATAGTAACACGGCACCTGGTGCCTCCTGACACCTCGTGCCTCAAGTACCAACATCCCAAAGGCACACCCAAAAATGGTAACCCGGCACCTTGTGCCTCCAGGCACTTTGTGACTCAAGTACCGACGTCTCGAAGGCACTCCCAAGAAGTAACCCAGAGGAACAGTGATGTCTGTCCTCAAATAAAGAAATGGAGGGATAGCGATGTCTGCCATCAAATAATGGTGAGCCTCATCCCCTAACCCGATAGCCTCAATTCTATCCCCTGAAGGATCCTCACCTCCCACGTGTCTTTCTACAGCAAGAACCCCCAACCAAGGTACCTAAACCGCAACTAACAGGGGCCTCTACCCACACGAGTGGTCAAAACCACCTCATCACGTAGTATCTCTGTGCGCACACTACTCAAAGTTTCGGGTGAGCGGTAATCACCAAAATAGTACCTAATCCACTAACACATCTGACACCTTGTGTCCTTATGACCATGCTTCTCAATTCTGATGGCCATACCATCCAAGTAACCTAGGTCATTCCCAACCTGATAGTCGTACTGCCTCAAGCTGACGTCCATGACACCCAATCCCATGGTCAAAACCACCCGAAGTAACCCGGCCCAAGCCCAACCTGTGATCGGCATCACTCAGCAATATCTGAACCATACCCAACACCACCCAAAGAGTCCAGCAGATGGAATTCAGCAATTGCATATATAAAATATTTAAACAGAAAACAAAAATAGGAAAAACATTCTAAATAGTTGAATTTCCCTACACAAGGTGTTGTCCCATACCAGTACTCAGGTCTTGAATGCCTCTAACCATTTATATCATGCTTAATAAATTAAACTCAATATTTTATAACAATACAAATAAAATATAACCATTTTGGCATCCCCCGACCAAAATTCCCCGATGAGCTACTGCCCCGCGCCCGGCCCCGCTCAAGAAAAACTGGTAACAGGACATACCCAAAGGCATCTCATAGGTCCATAAACAATGCAATAAGCAATAACAGATAAAATTGGGTCCTTCTCAAAATACCGGAAAACGTGTTGAACGCCACTTTACTTAAATGGCCATGAAAACGCAAAAGGAGTTTTGAACCACCTACCTGAGACTCGTACGATGCTACTCCTCCGGAAACAGCCACCAATTCGGTCTAAAACGCGGTAGATCTACAAAAGAATCCAACCCACTCAAACCCTTATAACTCAATATAGAATAGAAATCAAACAAAACGGCTCAAGAGGAATTGATGCCTTTCCAAGGGGGTTCCAACGCATCAATCGGTGTTCGAATTGGGTCTCAGACGGATGATCGGAAAAATAAAGAAGCTTCTACTGGATTGGTTTGTGAAACCGGACGGAGCATATGATTTCTACCTCAAAACAAGGCTATTGCCCGTTTTAACGCAAAAAAAACTACACGGTGTGTAATTTAGGACTACATACTGCATATATTATTTAACTGTTCATTTGAAGGCTGTAATTCAACTGACTTACTTTCCGAACCTGCCGACATGAGTACACGGTGTGTACCTACATGTACACGGCATGTACTTCGTTTCCCTTCTCTTCCTCACTGACTTACCCACACACCATGTATATGCTTCAAACATGGCTTGACTACATGGTGTGTCCATCGAGAACATGGCATGTATCCAGTTTCAACAATTATCCTTGGCCAACAAGCCTATACGCCATGTATGGCCACCAGAAGGTCGCGGGTACATGGCGTGTTTTAAACTACACACTTTGTAGTAAGAAATTTCTACACAGTTATCACACGGCATGTACTCGGAGAGCACACTGTCGGTCACTCACTTAACATATACACGGCGTGTACTTAAAGTACACAGTGTATAGTCTGGAAATTTCCAGAAACTGCCCAAATTCTCCAGTTTTCTCAGGGAAAAGTCAAAAATTCAAACAGGGTCGGGATTCTGACCCGTTCTAAAAACCCAGGTTCTTAAAATCTCCCCACCTTAACATAGCTCGTCCCTGAGCTATCAAACGAAACCCAGAGATGGCACCAAACATACCACCCCGATAAAAATAACCCGGACTTCCCCGATCTCAAAGGTCCCATCTAAATTCCTCAATTGTGCTCCCCACCTTAGGAATCGCCTAACACGGTCTCAACACAACAAAACTCAAATAAACAAGGTTTACTAACCTGTTTTCCAGACGCATAGTCCTTTCATGACGCATCATCACCCCTGCACCTCATTGGTGCTCCTGTGTCATCCCTGACACCCAATGTAGCCTGCACTGCATCGGTGTCCGCCTCCACGAGGTCCCGGTGCCTAGCACCTCAAGTAACCCACATCCTCAATGCCTTGATGCCCACGAAACCTCAAGTAACATGCATCCTCGACGCCCCGATGCCCACGGAACCTCATGTAACATGTATCCTCGATGCCCCGATGCCCAAGGCACCTCAAGTAACCCATATCCTTGATGCCCCGATGCTACACATATCATACATATATATAGAATATATCATGCACCCGATATGGTGTCAATCCCCCTCACTAGTATCTAGTCAGTCCACATAGATCTTGTGCACCACATGCACTGAAAACAGACATGCCTATATAGGTCATGCAAAAAAAAGGAAACATGGAGATCACAGCCACACCGTGGTGTACCTCTAACCGTCATCGGCTCACCAGCCTTCTCAGCCTCTGGAAGCTCCACAGCGTGCACCAGGCCTGAAGTATGGTCGCCTGATGCCTGACCTCCCTAAGGTGATGCTCCAGTCATGGGCCACTGACCCCTCAGCTGGGTCCCGCTATCTCTGTCATGCCCCCGCGTGTTGATGAACCTCAGCTTCCCTCTCCTGGTACCGAACGTGAACCAACTCTGGATGCCACCGTCTGTCTTGGTCCCTGTCTTTCATCTGTCTAAGAAGGCTGCCTGCAAAACCTCTCCAGATGCCTGACCTGTCCACATGCCCGGCACTCCTTTGGAGGCCTATCACACTAAGTCCGAACATGTACTGGTTTTACACACTGAAAACAAATCGCTGATGAACTACCACTAGGTGGTTTAGTTGAGTCCTTGGCCTGACTGCTCAGCTGGAACTCATCTCGTCCTCACTTCCTGCTATCCGAACTGTCACCTGAAGTTGTCGCCCGGCCAACCTGGGGCATATCCCTCTAGTTTCCCTCTGCTATAAGCTTCTTGTTCACAGCCTTGAAGAAGTAACCCAGCCTGAAGATGTTCACCTGGACCAAAATAGCGTGTCGTAATCCATCCTCGAAGTGTCTCATCCTAGCTGCATCAATGCTTACCATACCAGGTGCAAAGCAAGACAATTCTATGAAAGTGGTTGCATATTCCATGGCGGACATGTCTCCCTAGTTAAGACTCAAGAACTCCTGATCTCTCTCTTCCCTCAGTGTCTCTAGGTAAAAGTTCTCAAAGAACCTATCCTCGAAGTCCTTCTATATCAGTCCCTCATGCCTACGAGCCTGAACCTACACATCCCACCAACGCTTCTCTGGTCCTCTTAGCATGTACATCGCCAGCTAGACCCTCCACCCTGGAGGCGTCTCCATCTACTTGAAGATCATCTACATACTCTCTATCTAGTTCTCAGCCACCTGTGGATCACCCTCACCCTGAAAAAGAGGCGGGTGCTATGACTGGAACTCCCGCGTCACATATGCCATATACGGCTCTATACCCTGTGCGCCTCTGTCGATCCCCTGCAAGACCTACACTAGACTTGCTCGGAGCTGCTCGTCGAGTCATGTCCCAAACAATGCCAAACCCAGCTGCTATCCTGCCTGTACTGAATCTTGGGCCTAATACTATCCTTGATCCTATACCTGTGGCTCATACTCTGCCAATACCGAATCCTGAACCTGATCCTGAACCTACGACACTATATCATCTCTCGTCTGACGCTCCATCTGAGTCACCCATATAGGAACCCACTGAATACTATAAATGGTCATATGTCCCATATATATATAACAATATATATTCAACGCATATAAGAAAGTAGTAAAAGGTAGTGCATACTACTACCCTTACTCTCCCCCACTCCAACCCATGCCCCATGGCATCCCGGCCTCATGGCCTCCTTACCCGCCCCTAACAGAGCCAAGTATCAAAAGTACCTCGGGCCATGGCCGTCCTGACAACCAAAGTTTCCTCTAATTGACGACTAAGTCGCCCAGTCCTGGTGATCAAAATCACCTCAACTAAAGTACATGCCTGCTCATACAAGAGCCAGACCCAAATATCCTACCACATACAATTCGAAAAACATAAAGCATGGTATACACATTTCACCAACAAGAAATTCTATCTGTAATTTCACCTTTTAAAATTTCAAGAAAACAAAGCAAGGAAATTTATTTTTATTCACAAGGCATTATCACTTCACAAAGCATACGTGCAGTTATGAAGTTGAAATAACCTAAAAATGTGCCTATCAAAAGCCAAGAAAATAAGCCTTTCCATACCGGGCCAAGGTCCAAGTCTCCCTTACCACACTGGGTCAAGGGTTACATATCACAATCAATAAAATCACACACCAAGTGATCCACCGAGGTGGAAATCATATAAATTGTAATCTGAGCAAAAAGAAAACAATAATTCCCACCCAAGGTAACTTGGTCCATCCCTCATACCTGGGGCTGCAGGCACCCAAGCAAAAGCTAGAAACCTAGTTCCAGAAACAACCTATCTCCAGTATACCATATCCCAACGATTAAAAGCAGCATAAGAAAACAGAAGTCTCAATCTCATTAGTAGCCAGTAAAACGGTGCTACCACATCCCTGTCAAGAACTCCTCTGATACCACTTTGTAACGACCCAGACCCGAACAGGCACCCGAACAATGCTGAATGGGTCGGGTGTTGCAACCTTAGGAACACATCCCCGAATTCCAAAGGATTCCGACTATCATCGAGGGTCTTTTAGGTATATTGGGTAGGATATACCCTCTCGGAGGATAATAATGAGGGTACTGGTCCGAGAATAATAATAAATATGTAGCGGAATAAAAAACTCTGCATACTCAAACCAGACATGCATAGCAGAAGCACAATCAATATAGATAAACAGTGGAAGTATTAAATATAAACAACAGTAGAGGAAAGTAAACACAACAGCATGTTAATCACTGGTAACTACTGAACAAACCAATCATGCATCCATATAAAGTCACAATAAAAAGAGGTGCCCATGGATAACCAACAGTAGCTACAAACAAGTAAGCATTGTGATACAAGTAAAGAAATAAAAATATAGTTACCCCAGCTAGGTAAGACCTCAAGTTCGATACCATCTCCATGAAAAAACTAATGCAGCCCAGCTCCTGAAGTTGGCCTCTTTCCTGCACGTAAATCCATAAAGTCTACATGCGTCCCGAAGGGCCCGTGCAGGGTGTGAGAAAAATCTTAGTAGGATACCACCCAATGGTGTGTACCTAATATGAGTATTTAAGAAGTCATGAATTTTTAAGGAAAGCAGTAAATATAATAATGCACAAATAAACACTAACTCCACTGGTGCTCAACAGACACCGTGGAGTGTCACCTTCTTTGGACAATGCCGGAATCTCTGTCGTGTAACCCAGCACCATGTGCCACCTTACACCGCGTGTCTCAAGTACCAACGTCCCGAAGGCACACCCAAGAATAGTAACTCATCACCTTGTGCCTCCTGACACCTCGTGCCTCAAGTACCGACATCCCGAAGGCACGCCCAAGAATAGTAACCTGGCACCTTGTGCCTCCTGACACCTCGTGCCTCAAGTACAGACGTCCCGAAGGCTCGCCCAATAAGTAACCTGGAGAAACAACGATGATTGTACTCAAATAAATAACCGTAGGGACAACGATGTCTTCCCTCAAATAACGGTGAGTCTCAGCCCCCAACCTGATAGCCTCAATGCTATCCCCTGAAGGCTCCTCACCTCCCACGTGGCTTTCTATTGAAATCACCCCCAACCAATGTACCTAAACCGCAACTAACTGGGGCCTCTACCCACACGAGTGGTCAAAACCACCTAATCATAGAGTATCTATGTGTGCACACTACTCAAAGTTTTGGGTGAGCGGTAATCACCAAAATAGTACATAAGCCACAAACACATCTGAAACATCATTTCCATGCGACCATGCTGCTCAAGTCTGATGGTCTCTCTATCTAAGTAACCTGGGCCATGCCCAACATGACAGTCGTACTACCTCAAGATGACGTCCATGATTCCCAATCACATGTTCAAAACCACCTGAAGTAACCTGGGCCAAACCCAACCCGTGATTGGCATCACTCAGCAATATCTGGGTCATGCCCAACACCACCCAAAGGGTCCAGCATATGCAATTCATCAATTTCATATATAACATATTTAAATAGAAAACATAAACAAGAAAAAATTCTAAACAGTTGAATTGCCTTACACAAGGTGTTATCCCATACCAGCACTGAGGTCTTGAATGCCTCTAACAATTTATATCTGGCTTAATAAATTAAACTCAATAGTTTATAACAATATGAATCAAATATAACCATTTTGACATCCCCCGTCCAAAATTTCCCAATGAGCTATGGCCCCGCGCCCGGCCCCGCTCAAGAAAAACTGGTAACATGGCATACCCAAAGGCATCCCATAGGTCCATAAACAATGCAATAAGCAATAATAGATAAAACTGGGTCCCGCTCAAAATACCTGAAAACGTGTTGAAGTCCGTGTTACCCAAATTACCACGAAAACACAAAAATAGGTATGCACCACCTACCTAAGACTCGTACGATGCTACTCCTCCGGTAACAGCCCCCAATTCAGTCTAAAACACGGTAGATTTATAAAATAATCCAACCCTCTCAAACCCTTATAACTCGTTCTAGATCAAAAATCAAACAAAATGGCTCAAGAGGAATCAAGGCCTTACCGAGGGGTTCCAACGCATCAATTGGTGTTCGAATCTGGTCTTGGATGGATGATCGGGAGAAGAAAGAAGCTTTGGCCGACTTGGTTCGCAAAACCGGGCGGAGCATATGAGTTCTTCCTCAAAACGAAGCTACTGCCCATTTTAACGCAAAAAAACTACACAGCGTGTACTTTATGACTACAAGTCGTGTATATCATTTAACTATTCATTTTACGGCTGTAATTCTGCCAACTTACTTTCCTAACCAGTCGACATGAGTACACGGCGTGTACCTACGGGTACGCGGCATGTACTTGGTTTCCCTTATCTTCCTTGCCGACTTACCCACAGGCCATGTATATCCCTCATACATGGCTTGAATACACAGAGTGTCCAAGGAGAACATGGAAGGTATCTAGTTTCAATGATTCTCCTCAGCCAGCAGGCCTACACGCCATGTATGTCCACCACACAGTCGCAGGTACATGGACTGTTTTAAACTACACACCGTGTAGTAAGAAATTTCTACACAGTCATCACACGGCATGTACTCTGTGAGCACATGGTCGGTCACTCGCTTAACATATACACGGAGTGTAATTAAAGTACACAGTGTGTAGTCTGGAAATTTCGAGAAACCGCCAAAATTCTCCAATTTTCTCAGGGACAAGTCAAAAATTCAAACAGGGTCGGGATTTTGACCCTTTCTAAAAACCCGGGTTCTTACACATTAAATGAGTCATAACGTGATATGAAATGCTAATTCATTTTGGTGAAAATGAATTGAATCTCATCAAAAAATATATAAAAACCCAATGATGATAGAGGATTATTCTATTCACATTTTTCAATGAGAGATCTCATCTTTAGAAAAAAGAGAATCTCCATGATTATATTATTTCAAAGCAGAAGGATGATCTATTAGCCTCCTTGGCTATTTGAATATGGTAGTGAGTATTTGTGTGTTGTATAACAAGACAAAGAAGAATTCCACAATCCACTCAAATACACAAAATATAGTCTCATGCACACCTTGTGAGAAGATGTTCTATATACCATAAATTATTCAAAGAACACATAGTGGTTACATGAAGAATAGTATATTGTCTCTTTGTAGTATTATTTCAGAGTTTATATTAATCCATTCAAAATTTCATGATATAATTGATAATCATACACTTCTAGTTTCATGAATATAATTGAATAACCCATGTTATTTATCCATATGAATAAGAAGAATCCTATTATCCCTACATATCATTCATTAAGGGATAAGTATATCCTAAATAAATAGTATTATGTGAAGTAAATAATTGTTTTATGAATATATACTTTCATTATTACATTATGAACTATTTAGGTTTGTATGAGGTAGATATTTGTTTCTTGGTTGGGTTTTTTAATTTATTTTCAAATGTACAATTATAGAAAAATCATCTACAAGTGGTGTTGAAATTGAATTTCAAGGGTAATATCAACTAAGATACTAAATATAATTTAAATAGAACATTATATAATAATAATAATATATTATTCTTGTTAAGGATAAATAATAGGATATTTCCATGAAACATGTATTTGATGTGCCTTTATAGTAACTGGGAATGTTTCTTAATATGTAAAATATCATTATTGAATGAAATAATATTGAATTTTTTTTCTGATTAAGTTTCATTAACTTATTTTTAACTAGAAGAGAAATGGAAAATCGATACAATAATAGTTTTTGATATTATTTATCAATTAAGTCTGGTATTTCTATACTGTTTAATATTGATATCACTAACACTGAAGAAAATAATGACGTTTCTAGGATACATAATTATTTTTTCATATCGATTAGTGATTTGGAAGAATAAATTAATATGTGTTTGGATGTATAGGTACTATACAGAATAGAAGGTTTCACATATAGAAGTAGCAATGAACGAACTGGTTCCAGAGAATCAAGAAGAATAATGTCTTAACTAAATACTAGAAAGACCCATAATTATTATTTGGAATCAGAATAAAGGGATTAATAATATGGATGAATTGGTTGGATGGTCCTCGAACATAATAATAACTTCATCATTCTATTTTCTGTTTTTATAAGAATAAGAGTTACTTATATATTTTTGTGAAATTAGTAATATAGGGAAGAGAAGAAAGAAGAATAACTGTGACATTGAATAGAGTTCTCATTTTGTGGGAGAATTTCATGGTATTAAAATATACCATTAAGATAAGGTGAAAATTGTCTTTAGTTGCAAGTATAGAGAACCAGTGAGGAATCTCATGTTGGACCATGCTATCACCAGTATAGGGAAGGGGATTATTTCCTTCCCTACTCCAAAAGTGTAGGGACTCACACTTGGATATGTATTATTCTCTTACTACACCATTATATTTGGAATCACATTAGGGGGATGAATCTGTGTACTATTCATCACCATATGTTGAATGGATTAGGTAATCTTAATGAGTAGTGGACATTGTAAAAATATATGATGTCATCATTTACATACTTCATACACTGTAATGTGATAATGAAAATAGAATATGAGAATATGGATCTTATCATATCGAATAGGTAATGGGATAAAAATTAATAAAATATCAAATGATCCCAACAATGATTCATCTCCCCCCCCCCAACAGTGATGAGTATACCATCAAGTGGTCCTCTAAGAAGAATACAACCTAGGAAATTGTTTGATAGTGGAAGATAAAAAACATCATAACTATGTTTTTGTTTTGTAATACACTCAATGAATACGAAAATGTGACTCATTATAAATAATGGCTAGTGTGATAGGTTTGTTCCCAAATCGAACCCTTTGAAGTGGATGGAACATTCCCCCACATGGAATGATTAGATAATATTCCGTTATTCATAGATATATCAGTGAAAAGAATGTCCAAGGTATAATAAAGTGACAAAAATAGCATTAAAAAATATAGTCCTTGAGGAGGAAGTTAATATCGAACAACAATATTGGTTTTTAATAGATGAAGATGATATACAGTTGTGTGGGATAAAGAAGGTGTTTCATCAACTGAATTAGGAATTGTTAGTATGGTGCACTATGATTAAACAATATTTGATGAAGCATAGATTTTGTGATGGTGGATATAACTAAAATTATTATATCAAGATAGATAATGATCAAAGGATAACAATTATCATAAATTTTTATGACATAATCATTGGTGGATCAAATGAATCATAATGAAAGTTGATTTCAAAAGATTTGAGGTACGAGTTTGAGATGTATATGATTAGTGAGTTAACCATTATCCATGAATTATAGGTGACTTAAGGAAACCATGGAACTATTATTTCACAATAATATTATTCCAAAGAGGTTCTTAAGATATTTAAAGTGGAATATTCAAATCCAATGAAAATGGAATCTGCCTCCCGAATAAAGCTATTGAAAGATAATGGTTGCCAGAAGTTTAATATATTTCAACATAATAAACTCATATGAAAACCTCTATAAATGATAGAAACATGACATGATTTTTTGTTTACCACACATCAACACACATAGTGTGAAATGTTTCCCAAGGATAAACACATGATGGTGGTTAAGAGTATACTTTGATACATCTAAATTCTACTTTATTTTCGGGGTTTTATCATAGAACATCACTATTGGATTTATTGGGATATATAGTTGTAAATTGGGCCGATTATGTATATGATCATATATCGACATCAAGAAGTGATTTCTCTCTTGGAAATTTTTTTCATTTCATGAATGAGAATGAATAAAGACTTATCTCACTTAGCACTATGGAGGGTAAATTTATTATAGAGACCCATACATTTAATATATAGATATTAAATCATAATAGATAAATATTCATTACATAAATTTAAAATCCATTCTAAAATCATATAGTTTTAGTGTCTTTGGAAATCTTGCTACATAAAAAACATGTTCATAATATATCGACATCATATCCCAAAATGATCATTTTAAATTGAACCCTTATTAAGCATTTCATACTTAAACTATTTATTCATAACATATGGAAAGTAAACATAAGAAATGGTGATCCCAAATGCTCAATAAGGGTAAAAAATAGACATATTAATGATCAATTAAAAATAACATGATAATAGAGGTATAATGACAAGATCAAAACCTTTGAAAACCAAAACATGTATATAAAAGATTATAATCATGATTCATGGAATAAATAATGGAATTTAATTAGACATAAATCATAAAGGAATAAATTATCATTATCCAAGAGTTTATAAAATTATCATAAGTCAAAATATTCTGGAATACACATAAGAATATAAAATCACTTTCTTAGTCAGTACTCACAAAAAAGACTATGATAGTGGATTTTGTTCAATATGAATTCCTACATATATTTAGTCAAGGTTCACTACATAGGCAATCATAGTGGATTAGGTTCACATCCCCATTCAAACATGCCTATATTCAAGGTTCACTCATAGGACTATCATTTTTGTTAAAGTCCCTGATTGAACTAGGTTCACTCCCAATTCTCGTCCTTATTATATCACAGGTCATCCCTCATTACCCATGAAATGGAGTCATAATAAAATTTTCCCCACCCATAACATAATTAAATTTAAATATATATATGGAAAAATTCATAAAAAATTTAATCATAGAATAATCAATGGAAATATAATGGGTTTCATAAATATTTCATTATTTTATAATAGAATAACCTACAGAAATGAAATAGGTTATATAATGGTTTCATCATAATATAATCAACTCATGGGAAAGATATGGGTTTCATAGAATCATCATTAAATCAATATTACCATAATAAATCTAATAAATTGAATTCAAGGGTTTCATTGGATAATATCCTCATTAAATCATAATTATAATCAAAGTATTTCATCATAGATAAAAATTAAATTATAGGATATCTAGTATATTTCTTGAGGAATGTTACCTTTTCATTTCTAAAATTACATCACTAAAATATAAAAATTTAGAATATATTAAGGAATAATTTTTTAAAAAAAATATTATTGGAAATATATAATTAATTCATACAATATTTTAGTGATCATAATGGTGGTAGATTCTATTCATGTTGTGTATGTTAATAGAATGATGCCTTTCACATTTTTGTTAAAAAGTCAAAAAATTATATAATTGAAAAAATTACAGGTAGATTACATTTTAAAAAATAAAAATTCAATAATTAGTAATAATTAATTTAAAAAACCATTTTATTTTATTAAAATTATTCCTAAAAATATTTTTATTAAACATAGACATGAAAGAAAAAGGTTTTTTGAATGAGGTGAGAAATAAAGTCAGATATCCTTAAAAATGTATTTCCATCTATTGAGTAATACAAGATGGGAAAATGAATGGATTGAATATAATATCTAGAAATAATATAAGAGAATAAAATTCATGAGATTAATTAGAGGAATATCATGAAAATTGTTCATTGTAAACATAATCATAATCCATCTTAGAAAACAATGAGGGTGTAACATAAAACACTTACCTCATGATTCAATTTCATGGAATTTGATATTACCACCTATATAATAAATATAAATCTGTTATAATTATATAAAATAAACATTTAAATTCTTAAAATATCATATATTATCCATTTTTAATATTTAAACACCCAATTGTTAATAATTATTTACTAAAATCATTATTTCCATATTTTAATTGTTTCTCTCCTCTTGAGAGTTTTGGTTTAGTAGTTCTAGTGAATTTATATTGATCATAGTTCCATAATATCCAATATATTATTTGTGATATAAATATCATATATATTCAGTTTATATATATTAAAAGTCATCTATAAAATGGAGAGATACAAAAAAAATTAATTACATTTTTCCTGGAGATGGTAGGTCATAATTTCTCATAAACATTGTTTCCATTCACAGATGGATGTATAGAAAGAAAGGAAAATAAAAATTCACCTTTACAAAACATTTATTATATCTTATATATCATATGTATTAATTAAATAAATCTATATTAAATCTCATTTAATGTAAAAAATAAAAAATGAATCACATCACTTTTTGGTGATTGTAGTCCACATGTATGCACGCGTGATTTTATGTTTTTCAATGGATATGAAGGTAACATATTAGAAATGATATTATAATTCTAGAAAATTTATTATGAAAAGAATAAAATATATGAACATTAAACACATTAGAATTACTATTCATGAAAGATGGTGATGGAATTTGAACTGCATACCATTTGATTGAATGGAGGTTGGATAATGGTTCTTTAATAATAATAACAGTATTTTAGAATATTTTGGATATTTTAGGTATTATTTTTTAATGACTGATAAATATTTATAGGAGTTATAAAATGATAAAATTTGAAATTGGTGGTGTAAGATAATTACCACTTATTTGGTCATCCTACTTTAGATACCATCTGAATGACCATTGGAATAAATTTTTATGAATATAATGTAAGATTTAAGGTCCTAGAACCAACTGGTTTTACTTTTATTACAAGGATATTTAATGTATTATGACATATTGTTCATTTTTTTCCATGACTATGATGTAATAATGTCCTAAAATATTTGTTACATTGATTAGGTCATGGTAGTTCCCTGCTATGATGAGAACCTTGAAATGCAATAACAATATTATTAAATATAGTTCTACGGTTGGATGACATATTATGATTGGACACATAGCATGTAGATCGTCAAGTGTGAGTACTCGTAAGCAGATGAGATTTCCTCTCATGAAGTTCGCACTTGGTAATCTCTAAGATATTAGATTATGAGAACACACCCGCTAGTAGGAATTCCGTATGTATTAGTGTTATCAGATATTTCTATCTGTGAGCGTGTGTAATTATCCTTATACTTTAAGATCATCATTAATACATGTCACGACTCGCACACTTTAATTTACTAATGAAAACCATCATGCAGACAGCTGGTGGGAAGTAGGGTATGTTGGGTGCGTCACAAGTGGCATGTTATTAATGGATAAGTTGATGATGGATTTGTCCCTTCCATTTATAGAAGTTGATATCTCAGCCCTTTTATTGAAATAGAACCATCATGAAACATTCCGTGGACCTTGTGTAACGATGAGTTTATTTTAGGTAGTCAAAGAATGATGTATCAAGCATAAAAGTTGATGACACTATCATGAATCTTGCTTGATGAGATATTGAGAAAAAAGGATTATATTATAGAGTTAACGTTCTTATGTGGATGTCGTTTTTGTGAATTTACATTCTTTCTCTTGGGTGCCTTGACCTGTTGCAAGACATTACTCTTGGAATTTTGGAAAGCTCACCTAATGCTGATGAGAATGAATCGTAGAGGGTCGCACACTTTGTGTTTTGGGTGGTCGTATTTAATTTCTATTTGAATTTAATTAATGAAATAAATATTATTCTCAAGACTGTGTAAAAATTTTATTCAAGTAAAAATTATCACATATATTAAATAAAACATATTTCTTTATTTTATTGAACATTTAATAAATATTTATTTACTAGTTTATAAATAAAATATTTATTTAAGAGAATAAATTATTTATTTATTTATTTGGTTGTTCAATAAATGGAAGTGGAGTTCGACCAGACCAAGGTCGGTTCGGTAGTAAAATAATTATTTTCAAGATGGTAAATAATTATTTAACTAGTTGGAACATGTTAAAATAATAATGATGCTGCAATTATTTTGTGATGCTGAATTTTATTTTATAATTCAATTTTGTGCAAGTTGGAACACCATGAATAATGATGCGGTATTATTATTATGAACATGGGTTTTCTCTAAGTTTATGAATATATTTAATTTTTGATATGAAATTAAATATTCTAACTGAAATTCAATGTATATAAATAGACAAGTAGGCCTATTGTTCCATACACCACACCACAGGCCTGGTGAATTGATAATTGTTGATCCAAAAAATTTCTCTCTCGAATCCTCTTCTCTCCCCTCTTAGGAATGAGAGACATTCTTCAAGGCTGAAGAACAAGAGATCTGGAATGATGGGAAAAAAAACTTGCTTCATCGCGCTAGCACCCGGAGACTGAGCAACGTCGATCGGAGTCCATTAGGGCACCTGTGGATCACCACTAGAGGGATTCTAGTTTGGATCCTTACTAGCGCAATGAGATAATCTGGAAGGGTTATTCCGGATGATCAACATCATCAACGAAGAAAAATACCAAAGATCGAGGTATTATTTTTCTTTATGAAATTAATTAAATTAATTATAAACATGATGTGCAATATTATCTCTAAAGGTTTTCAGCCTCGTTATTCTTTATGTAAATCTTTGATTATATTCCATGGAGACTGAATTTCATCATCGTGTTGATCCCGGAATAATCACTGATCATGGTAAAAATCAAAATTAGGTGTCGCCCCAACCACGCTTCTACTGCACCCGGAACCATCAAGTGGTATCACTGTGGTTATATCATAGTTTAAAATTATTTAAATATTTCGTTGATTAATTACACATTTAATAATTTAGTTGTTTCAATTCAATTTAATCATTCTTCAAATATGAATCTCAAGATCTATTCCTCCTTTCTTTTTTCTCATTCACCCTACAGAAATGATCTTTTCTTTTAGTTTTGATTAAAATAAAATATAGGATCTCTTCTGAAGGTGGCGAAGATTCCTGGAAATACAACACCAGAACACACGATGTGTATTCAGTAGTACACGCCATGTAGTCAAGATTAAATGCATCAGACCAGTCCACCAAACCAAGTCGTGTGTTGGAGCCTTTCTAAGTCTTAAATGAATATGTGTGTTGACTAGGAACAGGTGGCACGTGGTTTCCAGATTACACACCATGTGGCCCAAATGGACAAAAATTGTAGTCCCTTCAGTTTAGGGTTGGATTGTGTACCCCATACATGGCTAGCCCAGCAGGATACTGTGTAACAAGGTACTACACAGCGTGTGTCCAACTAGACACACCATGTACTCTGATGAGTTTTTAAGTACACTCACATGCCATTTCCACAGGTATGTACTTCGGAGGGATGGTGAAAAATAGTACAAGCCGTTTATTTGAAACTACATGTCATGTACTCATCCAAATTACATAGATTTATTAAAATTTATTATCATATTATACAAACCCTTGAGACATGTACCATCATGCGGGCGTAAATCTGAGGCACAACACTTGAAAGCTGTTTTATATATATGGGTTTAATTTAAACTCGGTGTAATGATCATTTCTACTCATAGGGTAGTTATGAATAAGAATTCATTGGGTCACCTCCAAGGTACAATTTAAGTATAAAGACAATTTTAAATGAATTTATTGGTTTAAAAATGTGATGGATGAGAATCTCAAGGAAATTCAGAAAAGGATTTAAGATAAAATTATTTATTAATTAAATATCATAATTAGTTTATTCGAGTGTGATTTATCTCAAATAATAATGATTAAATAATTGAATGATAGTTTTATTTATGAATAAATATTGTTGCATGTATGGATGATCATGATCTAGAACAATACCATTGTGTTTGGATGGTTTCCTTTAATTTATTTATTTTAATTAAATTTTTTGGCTTGTGTGGATTCTCCTCATTAATATGTAGGGACTATGATCCCAAGGTTACATTTATCCAAAACCCCATTTTAACCCTCACCAAAAGATGATTTAATAAAGGGCATATGTAATGGATGGAACTCCCAAGCTAGTAGAGGTGGTTCAACCTAGAGCCAAGATGAAACCAATCCCAGGAGATATAGAGGTGTACATGTGGAAGATGTAAACATGAACCCAAAAGGTTTAAGGTGTTTCTCCCTTAGGACAGGGTTAGTTTATCAACTTCTAGATAAACTATCTGTTAGAAAATCTCATGATCATTCCATTTACTTTTTTTCTGACATTTCCATCGTTTATCCTTATGGATTTGTTGTTTCGATCACACAATAAATTAATTAAACAAGCATGCAAGATGGAACTAAAATAAACTAGACTTATGCATAAATATTATTAATACATGGTTAATAACTTGAGTAAATTTCAATTAATATTAAAATGAATGTGATAATAATTAATTCACACATAAGAGATAAAAAACCCTCAAATAAAATATTAAGTCAGACCAAGCCTTCCATTACTTGATTAAGGGAAAAACTCAATAAAACTATGTGTTAGACCAACCCTTGTTGGGAAACTTACTTTTATTAAAGAATCCCTTATGAAAGGTTTTTGGTTGACTTAACCATATTACATCAAGATAAGTAGCCCTTGCTAGACCTGGGGTAATATTGGAGGCAAGAGTTGAGGAAATCCACAGTCATGATTTCAGGATTGGGGAGTCCACTCAACATATCAAGGAGCTGCTAGCCCACAGTTAGCAAAGACCTGCCAACCTAAATACCTTATAATAGCTTGACCAACCCTTTTGGGGGTTATGCGAAGGGGAATATGGATCCTTGCCACTAGAATTTCATGGAAACTTTATATTCCGAGTTCAAAGGTGAGGGTCATTGGGACTTGATAAAATAGTGGGAGACATAATAAGATTTATTATTTATCATAAAATTTAATCATGAAATTACTAATGATCTGATATTTTAAATGTACAGTAAAAATGAAAATCTTTTCAACCAAACTATCTCTAAGATAAATTCTGTATAAATACAACATCTTCACTAGTAGTAACTTCCAGGAATGGTTTAGATTCCTTCGGGTTATCCTACGCCATGAAAAGAAGTCTTACGTGCTGGTTTTAGAATTACCTAATATTTCTACCAAATAGGTGAGTAATGAGGATTTCCTAGTCTATGAGAAAAATATAAATGACACGGTTGATGTTCAAAGTTTGATGTTATCATCAATATCTAGTGATATCATGAAGTCTCATGAAAACATGGATGCTTATAGCATGCTTGATCACCTCAGTGGTCTTTACTAAGAGAGATCAAGACATGAATGGTTTGAGATCTCTAAGGAACTCTTTCAGAATAATCTTTGATAAGTTGACCTAGCTAGGCCTCATTTCATCATGCTCATTGGCAACATTGAGCGCCTGTAGGTTCTAGGGTTTAAACTCCCCCAAAGAACTAGTCACTAATTTCATTCTTGTATCACTCCCTTAGAGCTTCTCTAACTTTTTTGTCAATTTAAATATGAACAACATTGAGAATTATCTATCTGATCTTCTTATCCTTATTCTCCATGTGGACAAAGATATGAAGTGTGAAAAGCCTTTTTTTCCTTATAGTGAATAATCTAAAAGGGAAGGAGAAGAGCTTTAAGCCCAAAGTTACTTCACGGCCTTCCATGAAAAGGAAGATCAAAGGGGAGGCAAGGGAACAGGAGGTTGTTTGTTTCGCATGTGGCAAGAAGGTCCAGTGGAAGAAGAATTAATCTCAGCCTAAGAAGCAAGGGGAAGATTTAGGTGCATTTTTTATCAAATGAAATCTATCTATTTAAAAAAAATTGGGTATTAGATACAGCTTGTGGTGCTCACATATGTATCCAAATACAAGAACCAAGTAGATTCGGGAAGATTTATCGAGGGGAGGTAGATCTACGAGTAGCCAACAGATCCAGAATTGTTGTTCTAGCTTTTGGGGACTACCACCTCGAGTTTCCAATAGGGATGATCTTGGTGTTAAAGGGTTGTTTTTATGTTCCTTCTATAACCAAAAACATAATTGTTTATCTAGACTAGATATAGATGGATTTTTTTTCAAGTTTGGAAATGAATTTTTCTTCTTTTATAAAGATATAATTTGGTTTGGTAGGGCACATTTATACAATGGTCTTTATATGTTGGATTACACAAACCAAGTAATGGCAATCGATGACCAAGATACTTCACATGATTCATACCACACCCAAAATTGGCATCACCAGCTAGGTCATATAAATGAGAAGCGTTTAACAAAGTTACATCAAGATGGATATTTAGATTTTTTTTAACTAAAAGCACATAGAGTATGTCATGCGTGTTTACAATGAAAAATGACTAATGCCCCATTTGGTGGGAAAAGTGAAAGGGATAAAGAGTTTCTTGAATTGGTTCATACCGAAGTGTGTGGGCCATTTCTGGTTGAATCAAGTGGTGGGTAATCATACTTCATAACTTTTACTAATTATTTTAGTAGATATGCATATATATATATAATGAGTTATAAGTTAGATTCCTTTGAAAAATTCAAGGAATACAATAATGAGGTTGAGAACCATATTGTTATGAAGATTAAGAAACTCCACTCCGACCGAGGTGGGCAATGTCTTAATCGGGATTTCATTGATTACTTATTAGAGTTTGGGATCCTATCCCAACTCACTCTTCCTTACACAGCTCAATGGAATGGTGTAAGTGAAAGGAGAAACTATACCATGTTGGATATGGTGATATCTATGATGATTCATGAAATTATTCCATTATCCTTTTAAGGGTATCCATTCCAAACAGCTGCACACATACTAAACCAACTACCAACTAAATTGATAAATGTTATTTCATATGGATTCTTGAGTGGAATAAAATCCATTTTATCGAATTTACATGTGTGGGGTAGTGAAGCACTTATTAAGGCCTCTTCAGGTAATGAACTCGCACCACGAGACACAAAGTGTACCTTTATAAGATACCCCAAGGAAACAAGGGGATATTACCTATACAACCCCTCAAAAAAATTTATTGTGGCAAGACATGCCATATTCCTTGAGAGGGAGCACATCTCCAAAAGAGATAGTGGGAGAAAGATAGACTTCGATGAAGTCGAGGCTCAAGGTACACAAGAGTTGGTACAGGAATAGATTCCACAAACCCATGTGGAAGAAGAATCTGTTCTAGAGACACAAGTACTGCATATGAATACAAGAGAAGTTAGAAAACCAGAACGGTATAGTTTTCTAGTTACCGAGGATGGTGAATCTATATTATTTGATAATTATGATCCTATAACCTACAAGGAAGTAGTAAGTGGCATAAACATTTCCAAATGGAAAGAAACCATGAATTCTAAAATGGATTCCATGTACCAAAATGATGTGTAGATTTGTGTAGATCCTTTAGTTGATGTAAAGCATGTTGGTTTCAATTGGGTATTCAAGAAGAAATTGGACATGGAAGGACAATACAATACCAATATGGCACGACTGGTTAAAAAAGGGTTTAAACAGCATCAAGGAATTGACTATGATGAATCCTTATCACCAGTTGAAATTATGAAATCCATCATAATTCTACTTGATAGTGCGGCATACCATAACTATGAGATTTGGAAAATGGATTTAAAATGAGCATTCTTTAAAAGAGAACCTTCGGGAAGATTTCTACATGATACAACCTAAAGGGTTTGTGACTCCAAAGGATGCTAATAAGGTAGAAAAGTTGCAGAAATCCATTTATGGATTAAAACAATCATCCAGGTCATGGAACATTCATTTTGATGAAACCATAAAAGAATTTGGATTTATCAAGAATGAATGTGATCCTTGTATCTACAAATGGTTTAGTGGGTGTGCAGTCATTTTCCTAATTGTATATGTTGACGACATATTACTTATTGGAAATGAGATATCAGTCTTACAATCTGTTAAGGTATGGTTGAATCAATGCTTCTCCCTGAAATACTTGGGAAAGGAAGTTTATATTCTTGTGATCAAGATACATCTTGATAGATCCAGGAGATTGTTGGGCCTAAGTCAATGTAAAAAAATTGATAATATACTGAAGAGATTTAGTGATGAAAAATACCTGAGGGGACTGTTTCCAACCTCACATGGAATTATTTTTGTAAGAAAATGTTTCCTCAAACACATGAGGATATAAAGATAATGGAAAGGACTATATACACATCAATGATTGGGTCAGTCATGTATTCCATGCTATATACTAGGTTGGATGTTTCCTACACATTGAGTAAGGTAGGAAGATATCAAGCTGACCCAGGTGACTACCATTGGATGGCAGTCAAGACAATCCTAAAGTATCTAAGGTGTACTGAAGATATGTTATTGGTTTATGGAGGAGATGATGAACTATTCATCAGAGGATATGAATATGCTAGTTTCCAGACAGAGCAAGATGACATGATGTCACAGACATGGTACATCTTCACATTGAATGGAGGTGCAGTGAGCTGGAATAGCTCAAATAAGAGTGTGGTTGCAAATTCTATAGCAGAGACCGAGTATATAGTAGCTTCTGAGACAGCTAAAGAAGCAGTTTGGATGTGAAGATTCATCTAGGAGATAGAAGTGACACCTAATAGTAAAGATCCCATCACACTGTACTGTGATAATACTACTGCGGTGGCTCTTGCAAAAGAGCCAAGGTCACATCAGCATAAAAAGAACATACATCGGAAGTATCAACTCATGAGGGATTTTTCTCAGAGAGGTGAAGTTGTAGTGATTAGTATTTCCACATAAAAAAACATGGTGGACCCCTTGACTAAAGCCTTGACTCAGTAGAAACATGATCATCATGTGAGGTCTAGCGGACTGAAAGTTGTATGCAGTTGGCTCTAGTCCAAGTGAGATTTTGTAAGTGTTGGTGTTCTAGAACAAACTGGTTTTAATTTTATTACATAGATATTTAATGTATTATTACATATTGTTCATTTTTGTGCATGAATATGATTTAATAATGTCCTAGAGTATTTGTTACATTGATAAGATCATGGTAGTTCCTCACTATGGTGAGAATATTGAAATGCTATAATAATATTCTTAAATATAGTTCTGCATTTAGATGGAATACTATGATCAGACACATAGCATGCAGACCGTCAGGTGAAAGTACTCATAAGAATATGATACTTCCTCTCATGATGTTAGAACTTGGTAATTTCAAAGATAGGTCATTATGAGGACAAACCCGCTAGTATGAATTCTTAATGTTTTGGTGTCATCAGATATTCCTATCTGCAAGTGTGTGTAATGATCCTTAGACTTTAATATTATCATTAATACATGTAACGACTCATGAACTTTTATTTACAGACGAATACTATCACAGAGATAGTTGATGGGATGAAGGGTATATTTGGTGCATCATGAGTGGTGGGTTAATAATGGATAAGTCGAGGAAGGATTTGTCCCTTCCATTTAGGGATGTTGATATCTCATACCTTTGATTGAAATATAACCATCATGCAAAATTCCATGGCCATGGTTTAATGATGAGTTTATTTTAGGTAATAGAAAAACGATGTATCAAGCATTAAAGTTGATGACAGTATCATGAAACTTGCTTGAAGATATATTGTGACAAAGGGATTATATTACACAGTTAGCATTTGTATTTGGATGTCATTGTTGCAACTTTATGTTCTTTCTCTTGGGTGTCTTGACCCGTTGCTTGATAGTACTCTTGAACATTAGGCAAGCCAGCCGAATGCCAATGAGAAAGAATACTAGAGGGCCACACACTAATTATTTTTGGTGGTCTCAATTAAATTCTATTTGAATTTAATTAATGAAATAAATATTATTCTCAAGAATGTGGAATAATTTTTTCCAAGTTAAAATGGTCACATAAATTAAATAAAATATATTTATTCATTTTACTAAACATTTAATAAATATTTATTTAATATTTTGTAAATAAAATTTTTATTTAAGAGAATAATTTATTCATTTATTTTTTTTGGTTTTCAATAAATGGAAGTAGAGTTTTAGGGAACCAAGTTCGGTCTGGTAGTAGAATAATTATTTGTAAGATGGTAAATAATTATTTAACTAGTATGCACAATTTAAAATAATAATGACACTGCAATTATTTTGTGACGTGGAATTTTATTTTAAAATTTGGTTTTGCGCAAGTTGGGGCACCATAAATAATGACGCAGTTTTATTATTATGAGCATGGTTTTTCTCTAAGTTTATGAATATATTTAATTGTTGATATGCAATAAAATATTGTAACTGAAATTCCACGTATATAAATAGACAATAGGCTTATTGTTCCAAACACCACCCCACACGCCTGGTGAATTGATAATTGTTGAGCCAAACAATTTCTATCTTGAATCCTATACTCACCCCTCTCATTAATGAGAGACGTTCTTCAATGCCAAAGAGCAAGAGACCAAGAATGACCGAAACAAGACACTCGCTTCACCGTGCTAGCATCCGGAGAACGAGCGGTGTTGATCGGAGTCTATCGGAGAAAGTTTGGATCACCACTAGATGGATTCTGATTTAGATCCTTACAAGCGCAATGGGATAATCTGGAAGGGTTATTTCGGATAATCAACATCATCAACGAAGAAATATACCCAAGATCTAGGTATTACTTTTCTTTATAAAATTAATTAAATTAATTATAAACATGATGTGCAAGATAATATCTAAAGGTTTCTAGCCTCTTTCTTTATTATATAAATATTTCATTATATTCCATGGAGACTGGAGTTCATCATTGTATTGATCCCAAAAAAATCATTTATCATGGTAAAAATTAAAATTTGGTGTCATCCCAAACATGATTCGGTTGCACCAAGATCCTTCGTATAAGAACCTATAATTAAAAGACAGGGATGTTTTTAAGAGAAATTGGTTGGGTATGATTGAGATATATGGCTTAAGGTGGTTTAAAGAAAAAAGATAAGGTTTTAATTTTATAAGGGTGGGAAAGGAAACACTTGTAATTTCTTCAAATATTTAAATATAATTAATTATATTCTCATGTATAATTCTTTAAAATATACATGAATTAAAATAAATAGGATATGGTCAAAATATCATCATTGAATGAAACAATGGAATGTTTTGGAGATATTATATCCATATTAAATTATTTTATCCCTATTTTACCAGTTTTACCATTAACAAGGTCAATAATATTTACCAAGGTTTCTATTTATAATTACCAAAAAAAAATTGGGAATATTCAAAAAACTATAACCAACTAATTCAAAATATGGAATACATTTATTAAGATTAAGTATCTAGATGTTTTAGAAATTAATTTTATAATATGTGTGAAAAACATAACTAAACCATTTTTAGAAAAATTAATATCATAATATAAAACTGATTTATTCTTATTCCTTAGAAAATAAAAATTCTTTTATATGAATAATTAAAAAAATTACTGAATATATAATCTTTTCATTTCATTAAACTCCTCCATCAATAGATATTTCTTAACTTTTTAAAATAAAAATGCATTCTATGCATAAAACTTATTTTTAGAAAAAACATCTCTATTTACCTTCAAATGCTTTTTATTTTCATTTATAACCATTTAATGACCAATTAATTTATTTAATATATTTAAATTGAAAATATTTTTTTTATAATTTTTCTATCCATATTAATCCCCACCAGTACAATGGATTAGTGATAACTATCACATTAAATAATAATATTTCATTAGTATAACATGGTTTTTTTAACTCAAGGTTATAGGTAAATAAATCTATCAATGAAATAAAATTTATTTATAAATTAATATATTCTAAAATTTCAATGTTTTTAATTCAACCCCAAATAAATTGAATTTTTCCTTTGAAATTTCATCACTCTACTACAAAGAATTGAGGGAAGTTGTATCTCGTCACAAGATGGGGTCCACGGGTAGCTTCTTAAGATTTATTATTCCTCTATAAAACATTAACCAGGTTAGTAGTCTTATTCCCTATAACATTATCTCAATGATAAAATACTTATATTGGTTTATCTTCATAGAAAAAAACTATATTCTAGAAGTAAAATCCCTATGTCTATACATGTAAAGGATCGAGTATGTACTTCCATTAGAGAGATACATGGAACACATGATGATGTTGAGAGGGATTCCTTCATTGTTCCAAGAGTTAATCTACCTTCCTAATGAAATTATGAATCTCTAAAGGCCAGATATATATATAAACTCATATTTCACTTATTTCTAAATCTTGTAACCCTCTTCCATGTAGATACTTTTTGGAATATATTTACTCTAACTTTGAACTCTTGATCTCACGAATGATTGTCAGAAAAACTTTTATTTTGACTTGGATATTCTCTGATGTGTTGTTGAATTTATCTAACCATCTATTTCATCTCTATAAAAAGATCCGGTCTAAATATATTTCCTTATTGAACTTTAAAATATTATCTTGGATATCAGAGATTCATAATATATTGTGATTTATATGGGGACATATGTAATCTTGAGTGAAAACTATTATTTCAAGAAAACTCAATTAGAGGAAGGTGGTGATCTTAACCACCTAAAATATCCATAGAACAAAACCTTACCATATCCTCTGGGGTTTTAATGGGTCTCTTATACTAATCATAAGTCTAAGGATGATAACTAGTACTAAAACACAACCTTAAAAGAAAATATTACCGAAGACATTTATAAAAATTTGAGGTAAGCATTATATCTCAATCACATACAATATAAAGTAGGGATCCATGAAACCTTACCAATTACATAATATAAATTCTATCAAGATTATCAAGTAATAAATTTTCTCTAATAACAATGAAGTGTATGGACTTCATAAGGTGATTAGATACCACCCAATGAGAATTATAGCCGTCAAAAATTTTAGGGACTCTAAAGACAAAATATTTCATGGTTTTTTCCCATTTCCATTTAGTTCTGTGTGATGGTTGAAACATCTACTTATACGTCTATATCTCAACCTTAACATTCTTATATACCAATCATCATATACAATCTCGACAATATCACACTTTATGTTGTACTATCATAAATATTATCTTAGATCTCTATACATCTTTGAACATCTATGATGAATATAGAATTATGAACTATGGGATTCTTCCAACATCTCCTTCATTAAATCAATTATGGATGGAAAACATAAATTGTTCTTGAAACTTAACATTACATCACAATCAATGTTGAAATTAAGTACATTTCTCAACATATTTTTTAGTTATACTTCTTCCTTGTCTAGTTATTTATTCCTCACATTGATAGATGGTTTAAAATTCATTTGATCATGATAAGTTTTCTCCCCTTATTTCAATATTTCTTGTTACATATTTTGGAAATAAAAAATTACCAGTTCCTTTATGATCTATAAAATAGAAAACCCGGCATGATCCTTTCAACTCAAAGAATCTTAGACCATGTTATCCTACCAATTTTGGTAATTTAGTCATAATTCATGATATTTAACAATCTCCAACCACTTTCTCTAGAGAATATTCAACTCTTTATATGTTAATATTTAATTTAATCTTTTATAATTAGTATATATATCACACTTTTCTCCATAAAGAAAATTCATCCATATCATTAATATAATTATTATCACACCCCACTCCAAATAATGAGTTTGGTAATTTTTATCATGAAACTTCAACTGTAGTAATGCATAAGCTACCACAATATCATTCTACGTGATAATTAACCGTATTTGTAAAGTCCCAATCTTTACGTACATGGGAATTACATTAATTTAGTGGAATACTTAATACATGACATAAAAATATTCCTAAATACCATATTATTTTACTGCCTTTTAAAACATGGTACATAATGTAACACCACGAGATTTTATGAGAATTATTCCTTTTAATTTCTTTGATGTCTTTTTTTGTATGCTTCCCTAATATTAGCTTGAGCTATATGAAACACCGTATTAGCTTGTAGTATACGCAACACTATTCTTGACTTGTGATACACACAATTTCTAGTTATTTTGAATAAAATTCATTTTACACAACACAAAGTATAGACTTTGATCAATATATAACTGAACTATATTTTGAGTATGTTATATGCAACACCAAAGGAATCTTTCCCTACATGCAACCCTGACTTGGCATGCATTACACGCAAAAGCAACCTTCATCAATAACGTGTGATGTATGCTATACCGAGTTTCACTAAACAAAAATATATTGTTATAATATTATTATCAACTAGCTTCTATGAATAGTATTAATTTTTATTTTCAATTTTATAACATTATAATTCATCCTACACATTTTCTGGAATGAGGTATGAGAACAAAATCAATTCTTCGGATAAAATAAGTATTTTTCAAAAAATGCAGTTTTACCGTCTTTTGATGGCACACCAATTTTAAATATAATTTTTGACAAGTGTATAAGTTCAATTTTACAAAATAAACTTCTTCTTTTGAATCAGGATATAAAAATTTACATTAGATAATGTTTTGATATTTTTCTGACAACATTCTTATTTTGATGAATAGTAAAAACACGCTAAATTTTACTTAAAAACAACTTTTTTCATCGAGATAATTTATTTTTTAAAATTATAATAGTAAAATATTTTAAAGTATAAATAGAATATATTTTTACCATTTAATATAATTTATTTTATTATCATTAATTTTACATTGAATTCGTAGGTAAAATGAATTCAATATTTTGCAATGTTTTAAACAAAAACCCATTTTTTCGACAACGGGATTAATTTTAAATTAATTACTGAAAATTATATGTTTTGAATTTAGAAAAATGGATTCCATATTTAGAATCAATAGGTTCAAATTATATTAATAGGCTACTTTTTATTTTTGGGCATTAGGAATAGTAACTATGGTAAATTTTATTTACCACAGTTAAAGATAAATTAGGTAATTAAGGGTAAAAATAATATTATAAAATTATCCTAACACTTGTCTTAATATAATTGAATGATTATATTTCGTCCTAAAATTTACTTGGGTTGAAATGGTATCTATTAGAACTCACTTTAATGTGATTAAGACCTTTAATTTATTTTATTTAAATGAAAGTGAAATATGTCTCACTCAAACTTTAATAATTAAATTATTTTTTATATAAGGTTATACAGAATATAAATTCGATTATAAATACTCATTTGAAATATAAATTTTTTTTCTTTATCATGGTAATTTATTTGTAATTTTTAAAAAATATATAATTACCTTAATATCTTATACATTAATGATGCAGAAATTATCTATTTAGTGAAAAATCAATAATATAGTTTTTATTAAACTAATAATACCCATTAAAGGCTCAAAAACCTGAACAAAACTTATTGGTCGTGTACATATAAACCATAAGTATCCAAAGATCTAATTATTAACCATTTGGATCCTTATAAAAGAGATTATGGTAATTATATTATTTTATTTTAAATGATGTCAAGGTTGTCACCTTCATAATTTAATAAACATAACATTTTAAAAGATAGGTTTTTTAGAAGATAAATTCGACTAAAAGTATTTTTATGAAAGATATTAGATTTATATTCATAATATTATTTTATTTTTAATTTTTATGTGACAAATAAGTATCTTAAATAATTATAAATGAATTATGTAGTAATTATTTTATTAAGATAAGTATCAAATAAATGGTTTTAAAAATATTAAAATAAATATAATATGAACTAATTAACATGCACCACGAATTTTATAGAATCATATGACATGTTAGGAACCTATTAAATATTTTTTTTGAATATATTCTCTATGTGTATTTTATTTAAATTCCAATAAATAAATTGTGTCAAGATTTACACTATCGGTATTTTATAAAAATAACATATTACTAAATTATTTAAAAATCACAAAAATATTTAAAAATTAAAAATTGAAAATTATATGGTCTAAAAGGTTATAAAGTATCCAATTATGGAAAATTTACAACATATTAGTATGTATTTATAAAAATTTAAAATTTAGAATATTATTAACACAAATAAACTTAAATAGATTAAATAAGGATAAATCAAAATTATAAGGTTTAAAATAAACTTAAAACATGTCTAAATGTTATTGGTTGATGAGATTACAACCCTATCTCATCTCATATTATAATTGAGTAATTGTTGGAGGTTTTTAAGTGGTTTTTTAATTTATTATAAATTAATATTGTTTATGTTTCCAAAGGTGCCCCTCTCCTCCCTTATAAAAGGGAACCTCCTCCCTCTCCACTTCACACCAATCTAGAGCTTTAAAATTCGTCCAAACCCTGCCCATTTTACTTCTACACTTCCCTATAAACCTAATAGAGGTCCTGGTCTTCTTCAAAGACCAACTTTAGTGCCCTAAGAGGAGGTTAAGAGGAGGCGCGTTGAAGAAGAGGTAATATCCTTTACCAATTCTTTCAAACTTATTTCTTCTCCTACTTCCTCTATATGAGTTGTTTAATTATTAAGTAATAAATCCAGTATCACTTTTATACTGATATTTTGTTATGAATATGAAACAACCATATTCTATTTTCTATCCATCCTATGAAAAAAATGAAATCACCACGCGTGCGTACGTACGGCTTACCGTCTCCACGTCGTGGTGTAATCTTTTATTTTATCACTAACATACTTGGATGGGTATAAGGATGGAAGAAATAACTCTATATCATTATTGTAAATTGATATTTATTCTGAAATATTATACGCCATATGCTTTAATACAATTCCACAATCATGGGAATGATATCATCACTCGTGCGTAATACTGCCTACCGTCTCCACAATGTGATGCGACTCGTTCTACACGATATTCATTGGATAATGATTATATAAATGAATTGAATGAATAAATATGATATATATTACACTAATACCATTATATAAATTATTAATATATAACCTAAAAATAGGAATAATAATTTATTTAACAAAAGACGCATAAGAACATAAAGCAATGAACACCCGAATAACAAGTAGCAATGGAATATTACTAATAAGAAGATAAGAATATGACCATATATGATATCATAACAATGAATATAATTCTAGAATAATTCAATGACATTATTTAAATCATTATACATGAGTTTCGGATACATACAAAGCTTATCAAACCTAAGGTAAGGGATAATTATTCCAATCTCGTTCTTATCAGAGATTGTTTATTCGTAAGTATTTACTGGGGTTATGTTTATCATCCGTAGCCATGTTATCTAAAAATGATTTCATAAAATTTTTAATATTCTTCTATGTATCTTTAAATTCATTTTTACCCTTTTCTGACTTTAACTGCATGGTATGTAGGGAATCTTTCTTTTTTTTACCATATGAGGTATTTTTTTACTTTTTCGGTAAAAGTACGAGGAGAATTTTTTTTAAGTTATACGGCATGAATGGATTTTTACAGTTTCATAACGCCTTTCTTCATGAAGCTCACTCTACAAGATTTCATGATTATTTTCAATAAAATCCTTTTCTTTTAAAATTGCATGGAATTTTGTGAAAAGAAAATGATTTTGAAGAAGAAAGGATATTTTCCTCAATAATTCATTTCAAGTGTTTTATCAAAACTATTTTCCATCTAAGATGAAATTATTTACCATGTTTATGTTTCAATTATAATGCCTCTATTGTTTACATTGTTGGTTTTTATTATGATGAAATGATATCCATTTGTTTTATATGTATTATGTCATGATTGATGATGTTTTTGAAACCCATTTTATTCTTTGGGTTATAATGAATGATTTATTATTATTTTGTGGCACAGGTAAGAATGATTTAAATATGAGATGGGTGGGACCTATATATACCTCCAATACATTGGGTAAAGATTTATATCTCCTGAGATAGACATGGCTAGAATGGAAAGTAAATATGGTTCAGTAATATAGGGCTGGAACAACAAGTAAACCCTGTTCAGTAATGGACTTTGTCCACTATGATGGTCTTGGCAGTAATTCCTTGGATACTATGGAAATCATATCATGTGATTAATGGATTTCCACTATTACATGTTTTATTCCCATGATATTTTATCATGATTAATGTTCCTTTATAATCTATGCCTTACGTACTTCCATGTTTTATGTCATTGCTCAAGATTTTGATGTTTAGATTTTATGCTTGTGTTTTTACGTTCAAATGTTTATGGATTATTTTATGTTCTCCATGTTTCCCTTACTGAGCATTTGAGCTCACCCTTTTTATATTTTATTTTCCCCAGGATATAAATAAGGGTTTTAGGTTAAAAAAATGGGGAATAAATTTATGGGAGATGTTGAAGATCTTTCACCATGATTAGAATATTTTGTTCTGAGTTTCCAAAGACACTAAACTAATACAGTCTTTGGGCATCTATTTTTTCATGTATTAAGTTTTCCACAAAAGTAATGTAATGTCCATGTACATAAAGATTTGGTTCTCTACACATAATCTTCTAACATGGTGAAATATCTTCAACATCTCCCATAAAAATCTTCCCCTTGTTTTCTTCCTAAAACCTTTATTTACATCCTCGGAAAAAGAAAACTTTAAAGGGGTGAGCTCAAATTATCAGTAAGTTTAAACATGGAGAAACTAAATCAAACTATAAATATTTGAACATAAAAACATGAACATAATGTTTAAACATCAAAATCTTGATTCATTAAATAAATATTGGCAGTACGTAAGGCATGGATCATAAAGGAGAATTAACCGTGATAGAATAGAATTGGATTAAAACATGTAATTTTGGAAAACTAATAATAACATAATATAATTTTCATAGTAGCGAAGGCATTTCCACCAAGACCATAATAGTGGAAAAGTTCCATTACTGGATCGGGTTTACTTATCATTCCATCCATGTATTACTGAACCAGATTTACATGTCGTTCTAGCCCTGTTTTACTAAACAAGATTTACTTGTTGCTCTATTCAGGTCTATCTCATGAGATATAAATATTTACCCAATGCATTGGCGGTAGAGATAGGTCCCACCCATCTCATAATGTTATCTTTCTAATATGTTCCCCAAAAAATAAAGCATTCATCTTAACATAACCCAATAAATAAAATGGGTTTCTTAAATTCCATCGTAACATAATCCATATAAAATATCATACCATCATAGTAATAATAAGTATATAAACATAACCTTATTTAATATCATCATCTTATATGGAAAATATTTTTTACAAAACACTTGAACCTGGTTCTTGTTGAAATTATCCGTTTTTCTTCAAAAATGTTTTATTTCTTAAAATGTCAAGCAATTTTGAAAGAAAATAATTTAGTTGAAAATAATCATGAAATAGTGTAGATGAATCTTATTGGAAATAAGGCATCATGAAACTGTAAAAATCCATTCATGTTGTATAAGTTAAAAAACATTCTCCTTGTACTTTTTTCTGAAATGTCAAAAAGTACCATATATGGTAAAGAAAAGAAAGATTCCTTACATACCATGTAGAAATAGTTAAAAATGGGTAAAAATGACTCTAAAAATTCATATAATAATTTTAAACATTTTATGAAACCATTTTTAGGAAACATTGACATGCATGATAAATATATCCCCAGTAAATACTTATGTATAAACATTCTTAGAAAAAATGAGATTGTAAAATTGTAAAATACCAATTATAATCAGGGGAATCATATGCCTCAAAAAATAAATAAAATTACATGCATATGAAAATATCATAACAATCATAATAAAATTCATAAAACATTCATGGGAAGCATAAACACCACACAAAATAAATAGGTGGTGTTTAAGGCATATGTCCCACAGAAATAAAAGTGAGACAAAATAATCACTAACCTTGTACTTTTGGTTATTCGAGGGTGTGGTCACCTCCTATATAATGGTTAAATAATGTTATTAAATTATACTAGGACCTCATCCATTTTTATGATATCATATATGATCATATATAATCCAATTATATCGTTTTTAATAGTATTTTAATATTACCATAATTTTATGTGTTAACTGGTTCATTTTCCGATTCCTATTTTGTCATGTAAGTCATGCTTTTTATACATAAGATTTATTTTATCCATGAAATTACATTAATAATTATTATTTTCACTCATAATATAAATTTTATAATTATTATTTAATTGTTAATGTGGAGAACAAAATCTCACCGCATCGTGGAGATGGTAGGTCGTACGTACGTACGAGTGATAGTATCATTCTCTTGATAATTAAATAGTACGAAATTGGATAGTGTCTTAATTATAAAGAATAATTATCATGTAATACTAATTATTTAAATCCATTATAATCATTATTATACCCATCCTAATAATGTTTTTTTAATAACAAATTACACCATAGCATGGAGACGGTAAGTCGAACATACGCATGCATTGTAATATTATTATTCATAGGATGGACAAAATGAGGTATAAGGTTGTCACATAATTATAATAACATCTCAGAATGTAACTTATATTGTATTTATAAATTTAGTATGGAATAAACATAGAATGATGAAGTATAAGAAGAAAATAACTTTGAATGAAGGGATAAAATGATTACATCTTCTTCGGGTGTTTCCTTTTGATTTGAACAAAATGGATCCTTTGGATGGATCTCTGCTCAACTTTAGGACTCTAGTATGAAGTGAGAGATGTTGGGAGGAGAACTGGGAAGAGTGTTTTCGAAAAAAAAGGGTTTATATGTGTGAGATAATGAGAAATGGAGCTTCCCTTTTATCAGAGATGTGAGGGGATTTTAGGAAAAATAATGAAATATTAATTTATTATAAAAATATTTTATATTTATAATATCTCTCAATTGATTTAATTCTAGTATAAGATGAGTATGGGTTTAAATACTCTCAACTAGTAGGTTTTAGACTTGTTTAGGTCATAAAAATAACTTTACATTTTAGATTTAACACATTGTAAAATAAGTTAACTCTTACTATGTCCTTTTGTATTTTTATACTACATGGTTAATATCTTCACTATAAAAAGCCAAGAGAACCTAAAGTGGATCGTTTATGAAATTTTTATCACTATTGAAGTTATTTGTCTGAAATTTATATTTTTAGGACTATTATATCATTTAATAAAATAGTATTTTTTTTAACTCATTTATGTCAATTTTTATACTATTCACATCTTGACTTTTTATAAATCCATAAAAAAATTATTATTTATAAAACAATCATTAATTCAAATATAAAAAGTCATACTCATACATAAAATTAGTGTATGGCATAAAACGTTTCAAAATAAATTTATTTTAATATTTATAATATCATTTATTTAAATCATTCATTAATAAGGTAATCACTACATCATCATTGTGTCACAAATAAATATATTTATATGGTGTCTAAAAACTATAAATAAAATACTGTGATGTAAGAACAATTTTTATATTTACAATTAATATTTATAGTCGAATTTATCTTATGTATAATCCCACATTAAAATTGTTTTATTAAGAAGATACAATCTTATGTCATATATCTCTTTACTTTAAATTAATTATTATAAAATATCATTTTCAAACCCAAGTGGTTCCATAGGGTCCCAAAATCAACCCATGGATTTCAATGTCTTTACATATCTCATCCAATAGGATTTGGACATGTGTTAAGATATTTTATTATTATTATATTATTATTTTTTACCCTTATTTACCAGATTTACCCTTTAACCATGGTAAATAAAATAATTACTGAACTTACTATTCATAATGTCAAAAAATAAAAGGTATATATTTACACTATTTGATTGTTTTGATTCAAAATATGGAATCCATTTTTCCAAATTCAGAAAAATTAAGTTTCAGTGATTAATTAAAAATTTACTCCCATTGTCAAAAGCAAAAAGCGGGTTTTTAAGAAGTAATAAGTATCAAGAGATTGACATGTGTTTATATCCAATTTAAACGTGAAATTACATGTAATGGAAAAAATAAGATTAAATGATAAAAATATAATACAATTAAACATTAAAACCAATTAAAAATATAATCTAACTATATAAAATAAATATACAAAAATTTATTTTTTAATTAAAATGCAATATTTTTTCACTATTCAGCCAAATATGAATTTCATCAGAAAAATACCAAAATTTCAAACGAGTGAAATTTTGATATCCCTCTTTAAAATAATATGTTTATTTTTTCAAAAAAATGTAACATTTTTTAAAACAATAAATAATATGGGTTCTCCATTAAAAGGCGGTAAAACTGTATTTTTTAAAAAAATACTTCTTTTATCTAAAAATTTTGATTTTGTTCTCATATCATGTTCTAGAAAACGTGAAAGATGAATGATAATGTTATATAAAATTAAAAATATGGTTAATACTAGTCATAACAGCTATTTTATATCCTATTAAATAATAATATTTTAATAATATATCATTGTTTATTGAAACCCGGTATCACGTACAACGAAAATTATTAAGGAAGATCACACTTATGTGTAACACAAACCAAGAATAGTGTTTCATATACTTAAATATAATATGATGTTGCATATATCACAAGATAATATTGGTGTATAATAAAACACATGACTTCAAAGAAAATAAAAAGATTCAATCCCATAAAATCTCAGTGTGTTGCATTCTACCCCCCTTAAAATGAATTTCTCCCTCGAAATTCATCTGGGTTATAAATGTTTTATTACTTGAAAGTTTCTTTTATGGAAACCCACATCGTAAAAAGTAATAATAATACTTAATTTTAAAAAGGGAAGTTAGAAAGAAAATAGTTACCCAATGTAACTCATCACTGGGTTTCCACATAGGAGAACATATGTGAGAAGTGAAAACATGGATATGAAAGAGAAATATACCCATCAAGTTTGAATGGATAGAGAGAGAGAGAATAAATCTTTGATAAAGTTAACTTCTATAAAGCCATAAATATTCGATGATTTAAGGGACCATATGATTCTTCAGATAATAAGGTAATAGGATAAGATTTTTTGTTTCAAAATATTTTTCTTAAAGTTGATGAATTTTTATAGGAGGATAAATACTTACATGATTTCAGTAAAATCTCACCATTGGTCATTCCCTGCTCAATTTCCACTTCATCTCTTATTTATAGAAACGAAGAGGAATTTTTCATTCTTGAAGTGTTATCATATCATACGATAAAATGATATTTCACTCCATCTATCTCATTAAAAAGGTTAAAACTGGTTATCAAATATGCATAAGTACAACAATAGTGAGATTATACATTAATCTAAAAAATCAACTGGAATATAACTAATTATATCTATAAATTGGTAATATTGCAATCCTTCAAAAACTGAAAATATATAACATTATAAGAAGGCCAACTAAATTGACTTAAAATTTGTCTCTCATATATCATTTGGTTGTTCTTGGTTGTCTCATTCCAAACAAGTGAATATCTTAATCATGTATTCTCATTAAACCTGATAATAACATGAATTACCATATAAACTTAGTTAAAACATAAATTCTATCAAAATTAACTATTTCCACTCCCCAAAAATACAAAAAATCTATATACTTAAACCATGATATCAATTTGTCCTTATAACAATCATGAGCTCATTAATACAATAAAACATATCAGTATCTTCTTATCCTTTCCATATGTGCATATCATGATCTTTCAAAAAATATTTCAATCAATTTTCATGGATATCGGTACCATATAATTATTTAAAACCACAATAATCCAATACATAGATATTTTAATATTCCATAATACTATAAATGAGATTCCACAACACTATTTTGGAATCCCATCACATAATCATTCGACCACTTCGTTGGCATACTCAACATCACTAATATTGATTGCATGTGATTCTCCTTTAAACTTGGCTTTAAGAGTTTATTGATGTCGATCATCCTCATTAACCCGTAGATTTGGGCATTGGTTATCATAATGCCCCATTTCCTTGCACTCGTAGCATTGAATTATTGGTGTTGTGTTCTCATTATTCTTTTCTCTATTCACATAATTAGAAACATTTTTCCCATTACTTCGGCACTCAACTTCTCAATGACCTTATTTTTCAAACTTGAAACATTTTCTAGTCCCTTTAAGACAATATCCATCATGCTTCTTTCCACACATTAAGCATAAGGAATCATTCATCTTCTTTTCACCACTATTTTGTGATTTTCCCTTCAAATCCATCTTTCATTTCTTATTAAAACCATGAGATTGATATGTAACACCAACTTCCAGTTCTACCTGGATAACACAATCCATAATATCTTCATTGCTACTAAATTCTCTTATATTTAATTCCTTTCAATGACTTGGTTTTAATCTACTGAATAATCGATCAAAATTACTTTCAGGATGGATGATAATGAAAGAATCATACCTTGAAAGTCTTGTAAAATTCACCTTGTATGTACCAACAGATTCATCATCATTTTTCTTAAGCTCAAGGAACTACCTTTACATCTTTGTTTTAATAATATGGGGGAAGTTCTTATGGAATAATAAGTTCTTGAACTCTTCTCATTCCATGGATTTAATTTTATCTTGTTTCTGTGTATTCTTTATTAGGGTCTGCCACTAGTCTGATCCACCTTCAAATCGATAAACAACCACAATGAATTTTTCATGTTCTGAATAGAAAATGATGGAAAATATCTTTTTAATGGTACTGATCCATTTTTTATAAACAGGTAGATTAGATGACTCACTAAGAGAAGGTGGATGTTTCCTCTTGAAGGACTCAATAGAATGTTGTTCCCTTCCCTTCTCATTTAAAAGTCCGAAATAATTTATAAACTGTATAAGTATAGAAATAAGATTTTTCATTTAATATCCTATAACATTTGGTTGTTTGGGATGACAATAATTGCATTTCATAGTGCATTGATCATTAACATGGTTCCTTCAGGTTCTATCCATCATCTAAAACCCAAAAAGAATAATGTGAGATGAAAAGAAATTCTAGGAAAACAACATAATCATGGGGGAGTAATTTCAATCTCAAATATCTTACATTTAATCCTAGGTTATTCATGATCATTTCCATAATTATAGTATTGTAAACTATAGTTATTCTTAACCTTATGGACATCCCAAGACATACCTTAGAAATATCTCTAGGGATCTCACTGAAGTTTTCACATCCTGGTTTCCAAAGGTTTACTAAACCTTCGCTCTGATACCAACTGTAAAGACCCAAGCTTGACTTACAAGTAAATTACATTACTTTTTAGAAATACTTAATACATGACACAAAATGATTCCCAAATAAATAATTTGTCTAGTGCCTTTGGAAACATGAAACATAATCTTCTAACATGGTGAAATATCTTCAATATCTCCCATAAAGATCTTCCACTTTTGTTTTACTACCTAAAACTTCATTATATCCTAGGGAAAATAAAACATAAAAAGGGCGAGATAAAATTCTTAGTAAGGGTAAACATGGAGAATATAAAACAAACCATAAACATTTGAATGTAAAAACATGAACATAATGTTTAAACATACAAATATTGAGCCAGGAAATAAATCTTGGCAGTATATAAGGTATGTATCATAAAGGAGAATAAACCATGATAAAATATCATTGGAATAAAACATGTAATCATGGTAAACTATTAATCACATAATATAATTTCCATAGTATCCAAGTAATTGTTTCTAATTCCATCATAGTGTACGAGGTCCATTACTGAATCGGATTTACTTTTCATTCCAGCCATGTATTACTGATCTAGATTTATATTTCATTTTGTCCCTTTATTACTGAATAAAATTTACTTTATGATCCATTAATTTATATCTCATAAGACATAAATAATTACCCAATGCATTGGAGGGACATATAGGTCCCACCTATCTCACAATGAAATCATTCTTACAAGTGCCACAAAACAAAAATCATTCATCATAACATATCCCAAGAAATAAAATGGGTTATTTATATTCCATCATAACATAATACATATGGAATATCATACCATAATAGTAATAATAATTATATAAACATAACCCTATTTAATATCTTCATCTTATATATAAAATCATATTGATAAAACACTAGAACTTAGTTCTCGAGGAAAATATCTTTTCTTCTTCAAAAATGTTTTTTTCTCAAAATTCCAAACAATTTTAAATGAAAATAATTTAGTTGAAAATAAACATTAAATATTGTGTAGGATTAATTTTTTAAATAAGGCATTGTGAAACCGTAAAAACACAATCACTCCATATAATTTAAAAAAACAGTCTCCTTGTACTTTTGTTGGAAAAGTCAAAAAGTACCTCATATGATAAATAAAAGAAAGATTTATTCTAAACAATGTATTAAAAGTAAAAAACAGGTAAAAATGACACTAAAAATACATATAGGGATAGTAAAAATTTTATGAAAAGAATTTTAAGAAACATGGAGATGGATGATAAATATATTCTCAGTAAATACTTATGTATAAACAATCTCAGATAAAATGAGATTGTAAAATTATCCCATACCATTTATAGTTAGTGATATCATATGGATCATAAAATAAATAAAATTACATGAAATTTTAAATATAATAACATTAATAATAAAAAACATAAATCATTCAAGGGAAGCATAAATACCTCACAACAGAAATAGGTGGTGTTAAGGCATTTTTCCCACAGAAATAAAAATAAGGCGAAATAATCCCTTACCTTGAACATTTTGTTAGTCGAGTGTGTGGTAAACTATTGTATAATGGTTTAATAATGTTATTAAATTATACCAAGACCATATCCAAATTTATTATATCACATATGATCCTATATAATCTTATAATATCATTTTGTTAATAGTATTTCAATTTGCCATTTTTGGGTGTTAACTGCTTCATTTTCCTATTCTTATTTTGTCGTGTAATTCATGTTTTTTATGAATGAGATGTCTTTTATCCATGAAATTAGATGAATAATTATTATTTTCACTCATCATATAAATTTTATAATCATTATTTAATTTTTAACAAGGAGAATGAATCTCAACGCGTCGTGGAGACGGTATGTTGTATGTACGTACGAGCGATGATATCATTATATTGATGGTTAAATGGTATGTAATTTGATTGTATATTAATTATAAAGAATAATTATCATGTAATATTTGTTATTTAAATCCATTATACTCATAATTATACTCTTCCTAATAAATTATTTTTTAATAATAAATTACACCACCACATGAAAACAGTAAGTTGTACGTACACACGAATTGTGATATTGTTATTCGTAGGATGGATACAAGAAGGTATAAGTTTGTCCCATAATTATAATAACATATCATCATGTATAATATATGGTATTTATTAATTTATTAGGTAATAAATATTGAAATAATAAGTAGAAGAAGAAAATAACTTTGAAAGAAGGGATAAAATGATTACCTCTTCTTTGGGTGTTTCCTTTTGATTTGAACAAAAGGGCTCATTAGGATGGCTCTATTCCTAGTTTTAAGCCTATAGGATGATTTTAGGGAGGTTGGGAGGATAAATGGGTGGGGATGGGTGGAACCAAAAGGATATATAGGTTTAAGTTAAAGATAAAGGGAGGTACCCTTTTATTAGATATGTGAGGGAATCTTTAGGGAAAATCTTGAAATAATAATTTACTATTAAACGGTTTTCAAATTCTAGTATCTAAAAATTGTTTTAAATTGAGAATAAGATGATTTTTGGTAGTAATCCCCTAAACCAATAGATTATATACCTTTATAGGTCATAAAATTTACCTTGTATTTTAGATTTAACCCTTTGTAAAATAAGTTAACTCTTACCATACCCTCAAGTATTTTTTTTAATACAAGGTTAATATATTCAAAATAAAATGCCAAGAGAACCTAAAATGGATCATTTATTTAATTTTTATCATATTCCAAGTTATTTGGCTGAACATAATATTTTTATAACTATATTATCATTTAATAAAATAGTATTTGTTTTAAAACACATTTATGTCACTTGTTATACTATTCGTATAATGACTTTTTAAAATCCATAACAACATGATTATTTCTAAAAAACATCATTATTTAATATATAACAATCCATAATAATCCATAAAATTCGTTTATGGTATAAAAATATTCAAAATAATTTTATTTTAATATTTATAATCTCATTTATTTAAATCATTCATTAATAAGGTAATCACTACATCATCATTGTGTCATATATAAATTTATTTATATGGGGTATAAAAATTATAAAAAAATACCATGATGTTGGAAATAGTTTTATATTTCCATTTAATATTTATAGTCGAATTCATATTTTGTATAACCCCATGTTAAAATTGTTTGATTAAGTAGATACAAGATTATGTCATATTTCTCTTTACTTTAAATTAATTCTTATAAAATGTCATTTTCACATCCAAGTGGTTCCATGGGGTCCCAAAATATACCCAAGGATGCCCATGGTCAGAAATATCTCATCAAATCAGATTATAACATGTCTTAGGATAGTTTAATGTTATTATAATATTATTTTTTACCCTTATTTAACAGATTTTCACATTAACCATGGTAAATAATATAATTAATGAAGTTACTATTCATAATGTCCAAAAATAAAAGGTACTTATTTACACAATTGGAACATTTGGATTCAAAATATGTAATGCATTTTTCCAAATTCAAAGAACATAATTTTAAGTAATTAATTTAAAATTAATTCTAGTTGTCAAAACTAAAAGGCAGGTTTTTAATAAGTAACAACTATCAAAACATTGACATGTGTTTATGTCCAATTTAAAAGAAACGTTACTTGAAATGACCAAAATTGGATTAAATTATAACAATATAAACCAATTACACTTTAAAACCAATTAAAAATATAATCTAACAATGTAAATAAATTAGAAGAAAAGGTAGTTTTGAATTAAAATGCATTATTTTTTCACTATTCATCAAAATATGAATTTCATCAGGAAAATACCAAACATTAAACCGAGTTTAATTTTGATTTCCTCTTCCAAATAATATGTTTATTTTGTTTAATATAATATATAAAATTTTAAAAAAATAGATTTAAAAAGGGTTTTCCGTCAAAAGGAGGTGAAACTGCATTTTTTGAAAAATACTTCTTTTATCCGAAAAATTTGACTTTTTTTCATACCATGTTCTATAAAATTTTAAAGATGAATTATAATGTCATATAAAATTAAAAATATGGTTAATAATATTCATATAAGAAAATTTATATTCCAATAAATAATAATATTTTAAAAAAATATCATTTTTAGTGAAACTCGGTATCGCGTACAATGAAATCTATCAAGGAAGGTCATTCTTACGTGTAACACAAGACAAGAATAGTTTTGCATTTATTGAAAGATAATATGGTGTTGTGTATATTAAAGAATAATATTGTTGTAGCATACAACACAATAAATCAGAGAAATTAAAAATAATATATCCCATAAAATCACAGGGGGTTACAATATTCCCTTCTTTGATACATCGCTATAGATCAGAAACCCCTATCCACTGTTGGGTAGTGTAAGAATAGTTCATTGACTAAACATATATCTAATTTCATGAAATTTTTCTCACAACCATCTATAATATGGAACTTTTCTCCTTTTAATTTTAGCATGGTATGTGGACTAGACAACCAAGATAAAGTTTTTAAAATGCATCAAAAATATCCAACCAAACTAAGAAAATTACATATCTCTTTAATAGTTTTTGGTATAGGAAACTATTTAATAAAATTCATATTTTATGTATCCATATATATTTTCTATATAGAGAATATATGGACAAAAATGAAACTTTTGTAGCCAAAATTCAAAATTGGTAAATTTTCCGTACAACTTCTCATTCCTTAGAGTCTTCAGTTCAAGCCCCATGTCATCTTCTAGATCTTCATTGATATTTGAATATATAATAATATCTTCTATAATGAATACCAATAACTAATAAGTGTAATATCTAAAGATATTGTATATTAAATATTGAAAAATTATAGGTGCATTAGTAATACCTAATGGAATCACTAGATATTGATAATGGACATACCACATACGGAAGGTTTTCTTGGGAATGTCTCCACTTTTTAGACTCATTTTATAGAATCTATATTGAAGATAAATCTTGTAAATTTATTTATATTAGATTAATTTATATAAATAATCATTTATATGAGGTGTATGAACCCTATTCGTTATTTTTACATTATTAAGTTCCCAATATTCAATTAATAGTTGCATTAATCTATATATATTCTCACAAAAATGATCATGTGCCCCCATGGAAATTCACAAGGTTGAATGAATACCTTATAATGATTTTCCCAGAGATTATTCTTTAATTCATAAATCTCAATATGTGATATACTATAATGAGTCTTGGAAATATGCATGGAACAAGGTATGATTTTTATTGAAAACTCAACTACCCTATTTTGAGGAAAACTAGGAAACAATTCCATTAATACATCAACATACTCCCATAAAATAATAATATCTTTTATTTTGTTATTCTCCCCAACCATACAATATAAACACAACATTTTAATAGTAATAAATATTAATATAAAGGATATAATTTCGATTGGATGTTCATATTAATTTTATCATTGATAGACAATAATAGGTTATTTGGAATATTAAATGTTACTTCCCTTATGTGGAAACTGATGTTTGGTTTATGTAATGAAATACAATACATGCCTATGATAACATCATATTCATCTTAAGGAAAAATAACATGATTTTGAGGAATCATAATCCCACAAAATTCAATAGGTGAAAAATCATAGTCTTTTTATATGATCATAGTAAACTTAAGAGTTTTCACTTGGAATACGAAACCTTATTATTGAGGTGGTACTATGATACCCTTATAAAATACTTCATATATAAAGGCGTAGATAAATAAAAAAATAAAACATTAGATGTTCTAGAGTGGATGGTAAGATTACCTTTAACCACTTAATTATCCAAATAAGTAAAAGTGATCACCATAGATTTCAATTTCTCTCTGGGCTTATGAGGTTTCTAAAATCAATCATCATCATTGACTATAAAATTTGAGTATTTATTATCATAATTATCATACTCCTTGTATTAAAAACACAAGAGTGTTTTTGGTTCATTTTTGGTCTTTTTTGACATTATTAGGTAGCATCTTCTTCCCATCACTTCAACATTTAATTACCTAATAACATTACATTAAACACTTAAAACATTTTTTAGACTACTTAAGTAAAGAAATTATGTTTCTTTCCACACTTTAGGAATAAAGGAATTCTCATATTCTTCTCTATATGTACTTTATAATATCCTTTTAATTATAACTTTTTTCTTATAAGAACCATGATATTGATAGGTAAATCCAATATCCATATCAACCTTGATAGAACAAATAATAGTATTTCTATATCTACCAATATATGTTGTGAATAACAGACATAGGATAAATGATTTTAATCTTATAATGTATATATCAATATTACTTTGAGGTTGAATGATTATAACATGAGAATACCTAAAAAATTATGTAATGTATTTCCTCATAGGTACTAACAAGTTCATTGTCCTTCTTCTTTTTCTCATGGAATTCTATTATATGAATAACATGAGGAATATACTTATTTAAAAACATTCCCTAAAAGTCATCCTACTCCTTGGAGTCAATTTCTTCCTATTGCCTCATGTTAATGATAACATTCCACTATTTATATTCTTCACCTACCAAATGATAAAGAGATAGAATAACAATTTCATATTCCAAAAACTAGAGAATGTAAAATATCTATTAAGTGGTGTTGATCCATTTCGTAGGAAGTAGTGGATTAGTGTACGCACATAATTAAGGTATGTTTTGAATCATGAAGGAATCAACAGAACATTTTCCCCTAATCTATTAATTTTGATGCTCAGTATGATTCATAGATTGATAAAGTTTTGTAATAGTATAAATAATATTTTTCATTACTTATTCAATAAATTTTGTTTTATTTGGAGGAAAGTAATTTAATTTTCAATCACATTAATCATTAACATTTTTCCTTCTAGTTCTATCCATTAACTAAAACCAAAAAAACATAGTTTTAGAAATAATAATCATACTGGAAAACCATTTAGTCATGAAAAAACATTTTAAAATATCTAAAACCTAAACAAATATTTTCAAAATATGAATTTTATTTTTATCTTAGTTCATCCAAAATCACTACCAAAACATTAGTATATTATTATATACATATACTTATCTCCAGGGGTTTTCACTAAGGTTTTTATATCTTTTTTTTCAGAAGAAACAAAATATTCCTCTAATACCTATTTTGGGACCCATAAATATCAAACATATATATTACATATTAACATATGAATATTAATTACATAAAATAATTATCCATTACATAATTATATACGTTTTAGTGTATTTCAAAACTTGGATAAATGAACATCTTTTTCATAATATATATAAATCATCTACCATTAATTTCTTCATAACCTTCACAGTTTATTGAAATTTGATACATAAAATAATTATTTATAAACAAGAAAATGGAAATATAATAAAGGTTGTTCTCATATGATCATTAAGGTAAAACAAGGGAGATATAAATGATCACTTGACCAAAAAATGAGCATAATGGTATAGAACATGAGGTTAAAATTTTAAAAGCATACCCTACACATCAAGGAACATAATCTTGAGTCGTGGAATAAATATTGAAAGTTCATAAGACATGAATCATAAAAGAATAAAATATCATTATCCCTGAGAGGATAACATTATCATAAGATATAAATTTTTGGCATACACATATTTAATGAAAATAATTTCCTTAGTTAAGGATTTGAGAAAAGACCATCGTAATAGATTGGGTTCACTCCCCACTCAATAATATCTATTTTTGAGGATCACTCCATATATTTTCAAAATGTTTTGGGTTCACATACCTTCAATCATATTCATAGTCAATATTCATCACAATATTATCATTATGGAAATATTACATTAATAAACTATGGTCATTCCCCATTTGAGTCCTTATTATCTAATGAGATACCCATATTTACCCAATGAGTTAGAGGGATATATAATTTCTAAACCACACATAAAAAAATTAAAATAATACATATGTGTTCCAAATTTCATAAAAATTTCATCATAGAATAACCCATGGAGAGGAAATGGGTTTTATGGACATTGTATCTCTTCATCATAGAATTACTAAGGGAAACAAATGAGCTTTATAAAGGATTGAACATAACATAGTTAACCCATGGGAAAGAAATGAGTTACATAGAATCAACCACAAACCATCATCTCATCATAAACTATACAAAGAAAGAAATAAGATGGTGTCATTGGATAATATCCCTAGTGAATAATTTTATGAATCAAAGGATTCCATCTTAGATGAAAATTCCATTAAAAGATATCTGGATCATTTTAATAGAAAAATACTATTTTCATTTTTAAAATCACATCATTAAAAACAAAATAATAAAATAATATTATGTAATATATTTTCTTTTAAAATAATTATTAAATTATTTGAAGGAATACTCAATTAATTTAGTGACTAAGATGTTGGAAAATTATATTTGTGTCATGTATGTGAAAAAATATACGTTTTTAAATTTTTAGTAAAAACAAAAAATTAAATCATTCATAAAATAGTACGAACATTACAGTTAAATAATTTTTTAATATTAAATAATTTTTAAAATTACTTTATATAGTAATTAAATTTTAATAAAACAATTCATGAAATTTTATATCATAAAAATGGACATTAAAGAAAAACAACAGTTGACCAACTAGAGAAATAAAATCAGATTTCCTTAAATAATTATTTTGGTTTCATGAGTAGATAAAGATAGGAAAATAAAATTAAAAAATTAAAATACATATATAACCATAGGAAATGAAAATTCATGATATTCTTACGCATTATATCATTAATTTTTATTATCATAAACTGAATCATGAAGAATCTTGGTAAACATTGAGGTTGTAAAATAAAACCTCTACCTCATGTTCATATTTCATTGATGTTATTATAACCCCATAAATAATAATTTAAAATTTATTATAATTATATTACATAATCATTTAAAAATTAATAAAATCATATAGTATCCATGTAACATCTCAACACCCATTAATAAACAATTCATTATTAAAATCGTTATTTTCTGGTGTTAACTATTTAATATTTCGTGGGAGTTTTTGATTTATTAGCTCTAGTCATTGTGCTTTTATCATGGTTCCATAATATCAAGAATCTTTTTTAGGAGACAAATGTCATATAAATTCATTATATTTTCATTTATATTAATCCATTAAATATAGAGATAGAATGATGAATTATATCATTGATGGAGACAGATGGTCATGTGTATGCAAGAATGTTGTTTCCATTTTTTTATGGAAGTAAAAAAACAAAAATAATTGATAATTGACCTTTCTAGAATTATTTTTACGTCACATATATTAAATATATTTATCCTTATTACAATCTATATAAATAATTAATTAAAAACAAATCACATCACATCACGGATGTGGTAGTCCAAACGTACACATGAACGATGTTTTCATTTTCAAATAGATAGTAAGGTAATAAGATACTTACAATATTATAATTAGAGAATAATAGTTATGTTATAAATATAATATTTAAAATTTAAACCAATTATAATAACAATCCATTTATGATAGTGACTAAAAATTAATTGTGTCACTACATGGAGGTGGTAGTCCCCACATATGCATCAGTGATAGATTCACTTTTTATTTAAAGGAATTTTGGGAGTATAATGGTGATTCCATAATTATTATAAATTTTTTATTTATTTTGTCTAGAAAGTATGTTATTTAATGATTAATATTAATGGTTTAAAGGAGGTATAAAAAGAAATAATTTAAAATTCATCTGGTAAGACGACTGACTATTCTTTAGGTGGAGTCCTTTTTATACCTTCTTAATGACCATTGTAATGTCCTTTTATAAAAACTAGTAACTATAAATTTTGGATTGAAAAGTTTAGAATATAAATTTGTATGTTTTTTCCAACATTTTGTGTCAAAGAGGTTTATATAAAAGAATGAAGAGGTTCCCTTTTTAATAGAGGGAAAGGACGCACTTGGAATTAAATAAACGTCTTAAATATAATTAGTGTTTTTCTTAAGAATAATGCTTCCAAATACATAGTAATTTTATTAAAAAGAGTTTATGGTCAAAATATCAACAACTAAGTAAATATAAGAAAAATTTGGAGATATATTAAAGCATTAATTTAAAGTTTTAACCCCTTTTTTACACATTGCATCATTATCAATGTGAAAAATATTTACCATATTTATTCTGTATAATGTATAAAAATAAATGAGACCTATTTAACAAATTTTATCATTTTGCTTCCAAATATGGAGTAAATTTTTAAATATCCTCTTTTTATAATATTTTGAAATTCATTTTACAAAAAGTATGCAAAACACAACCAACATGTTGTTAGGAAAACGCATATTTGAACATAAAACTAGATTTATTCTTATTTCATGCTTATTAAAACACATTTAGATGAATTTTATAGAATATCAATTAATATAGTGTCTATTAATTTCATTAAAATTATTATTTGATATATACTAACCTAATTTATTTAAATAAAAACACATTTTTCACAAAAAACAGTTTTCATGAAAAAAAATTCCCATTAAAAGATTTTATTTTAATTTATGGTCATTTGATAGTGAAAGAGTTCTTTAAATTCATATGTAATATTGTTTTCATAATTTAGTTATCCATATTCATACCCAAAAATATAATGTCTAGGAAATAACTATCACATTAATTAATAATATCTCAATATTATAATGTTGTTCATCTAGATGTGGGCTTTCATGTAAAGAAAGATATCCCAGAAATCATATTTATATAAAATTACTATATCATAAAATATTATTGTGTTATTGTAACATCCAAAGTAAATAAAGAATAATACATTTTAATATTTATTAATATTTTTGAATTAAATATTAATTTTACTTTAAATGAGATGTTATGTTTGATGGGATATCAGATACGCAACAACGAGTTTCTTTGAAATCATATGATTCACACAACGATGGGTCATACTGAAAAATAATAATATAATATTATTTTACATGGTAGTTAATGCCTATCCATTTTATTGGAAGTAATGAATAGAACAAACTAAAATATGATTATACATGTTGATTAAATGTTTTTACATTTTTCTAATTAATTTTAGTGGCTTAAAATGAGAATGAATCCAATTTTAAGCATAAATACTCTAATATGTTTTAAAGGGTCGGTTTACTGCCTTTTAATGTAAAAACATATTTAAATATAGTTTTATTCACTTTTATATGTTCTATTTGAAAAAATAAAATTCTTCTTTAAAATCAGGACATCCAAATTTACCTTGGGAAAATTGTTTGGTATTTTTCTGATAAAATTCATTTTTAATGAATAGTGAAAAATACTGTATGTTAATTCAAAAAATCCTTTTAATATAATTTATTTACATGGTTATATTATCTTTTTAATTGGTTTTAAAAATTAATAAGATTATATTTCTTCCATTTAACCCTATGTTGTTCATTGGAAGTAATTTCACATTGAAATTAGACATAGATAAGTGTCAATCTTTTAATAGTTATTATTTCTTAAAAACAAGCTTTTTGTTTTTACAATGGGAATTAATATTAAAATAATTAATCAAACTTTTGTTTATTGAAATTGGTAAAATAGACATCATTTTTTAATTCGAAATATCAAATATATCTTAGGCTGAGTTTTTTGAATTTTTCTGAAAACCAACAATTTTTTACGAATAGTGAAAACACTGAGTAGTAGTTAAAAAACCAATATTTATGAGTCATGGACGACCAAAACAATCCTTGGGTGAGATTTTGGGCCTTTTAAATCCATTTGGGTAAGATAATGACATTAATAACTTTTTATTTAAATAAAAAATAAACATATCATAAACATGTATTGTATTGATAAAAAAAATTAATGTGGGAATATATAATTAATATATTTGACTATAAATATTAATTAGAAATATAAAAATATTTCCTACATCATGGTATTTTATTTATAATTTTTAGACATCAAATAAATAAAATTATTTGTGACACAATAACGATGCAGTGTTTACCTCATTGATGAATGATTTAAATAAATAAAATTATAAAGATTAAAACAATTCCCAAAACCAATCCAATTTTTATTGGATGATTTTATTTCAAACAAGAGTAATATTATCTTATACTTTAATAATTTTTTGACCTTTAGAAACCAAAAATCTCTCTATAATAAAATACTATTTTAAAACTTTCCTAAAGAGCTCATTCTCCCCCTTATAAAAAGCCCTCACCTCTAACCTGTTATTCCCACCTCTAAAACCCCTTGTCTCATCCAAAATCTACCCAAATAAGATCTCATGAATCATATATTCTATCTAGAAGCCTTACCTTAGTCATAAGGCACTTAGAGAAATATTTTAGGTTCAACCAAAGGGAGTTCCCCAATTTAAAGGTAACATCTTCTCTTAAATTCTTTTCTTTTATTTTACTTCTAAAACCCCATGAACTATTTCTATTACTTTCTTTTATAAAAAAACCAGTATAATCAATATATTAGGTTTTTTTATGAGAATTATTTGAACTAAACTTACACACACCTCTGTCTAATGGGTAAAGAACATATTGTTTCTGTGGACGGAAAACTAATGCCTTACGAAACGATGATTGTTCAATTATCTCCTACCGCCTCTTATGGTGGACATTAATATAAAACAGTATTTATATGTGATATATATTATATTTTCTCTATGATTCTATATTTTTCATTTATATCATACCTTTATGGTTTCTATAATGGGTAAATGTGATAATTTCATTTGAGGAAGTGTGGACAACCGCCCACTCAAAGTGATATGACTCATTCATTCAATACTTGGAACGTATAAAGGATATATTTACTGAAATTATATATATGATATTATAATGGAATTATAATATACCTATGTATCATTATTATTTTATTCCATTAAATATGAAATAGAAATGGAAGTAGGGTTCATGCGAATGTACAACTTACCGTCTCCAGGAATGATGCATTTCATTTCTTACCACCAAATGTTATGTACTATTAGAAATACATATATATACTGAATATATATGATATATATGATATCTAAATAATTAATATCATTCTAGGTATAATGTAATTTTGACTACATGAACAACTTGTAATTATAAGAAGTTCATTTTTGACTCAAGTACCAAATATCGACAAAACGACCGTTATTAACATAATGATTACATAATGTTTATAACATGGAAATAAGTGATATAAAAAAATAATAAACATGAAAAAATTTCTCAAGCAAGTATAAATTAAATTTAGTTTATTATTCATGTGATTAAAGAAAGAATGGATCAAGTCAAATACGATGTAAGGGACTTCCTCTCAATATCCTTTCATTGAGTCATATTTTGATTTATACATGACATGCCTTTATATGGTGTAAAAAAAAATTTTATTTTTCATTTCATTCAAAGGAAATATTTTTCTACGAGGTGTTTTACTAAGAAACAAAAAATAATGTTTATTTTTAATGTATGCGGTGACAATGACATTTTTTATCACCATGAGTATTATTTTATCTTTAGCTTCCTTAACAATCCGTAATGTTTTTAAAAGGTAAATAAATACCATATACTCTTTTAGGTATTTTGGTATTGAAAATGGATTTTTTATGTCAATATATTTGAATGATATATTGTGATTGAAATGAGGAAATGTTATCTTTCCTTTATGTTTGTTTTATGTGTTATGAATATTTTATGTTTCTTGGGCATTGTTTACATATATAGGTGGTTTCGTGATAAACCTAGGCCGGGTGAGCCAGATATAGCTCTCCAATGCATTGGGTAATGTGAAGGAGGTAAATGTTAATGTTTCTCCTAACATATTTAGGGAATATACTGTGATGGGTATTCCAAATGTAACTCTCTACGTAGCTCTAAAAGCTACAACATTTGTATGTTATGGATTCCACAAGTTACCTTCATGATTTGTGATTACTATGTGTTATACATAAATCTTATTATTTCATGAGGTATGTTAAAGAGCTTAATGAATGTATATATTGATGGACTAATGTTTTCTTTCATTGTTATATAACCCTTACTAAGATTTTTATGCTCATCCCATGTTTTGAAATGTTTTTCACATGACTTAATGATGAATAGGGTCAAGGATGGGATCAAGGAAAAGTAATGCTATCTTAATCATGGAACTAGACATGACACTTTTTTCAAGAGTTTTTATTTTATAAAAAAAATGGAAATGAGTAGAAGTGTCTAATTTGTAATTATTTAGATGTAATGTAATAGTTATGGCCTAAGTATCTAAAACTCTAGACCTGAAAAGATCCAAAATGTGAATTATTCATTTAATTCTAGATTATGTAATGTTTTAAGGATGGGTCCTTATAGTTGGTATCAATGGCCGGTTTAGAAAACATTAGCATTTAGAATATTGTTAAATTAATGTCCATAAATTAATTTATGGTAAGATTGAAATGATATAGCATTTACATATTACCATGTTGCTTCACCTAAGATATTTATATGTTCAGATTGGTTTTCTATAAAGGAAATAAGGAAGCTATGATGGGACGACATCAGGAGGAAGACAACCTTCCAAATAATTAACCTGAGATAGTCAAGATTAGAACTGAATAGTTTTTTGTAGTGATGGAATAGTTGACTCAGGCTATAAATGGTGGTGGTATCCATGCACAAGATCGTCCAGATCAACCATAGATATAACTCCATGAACCTAGTTACCCAAAGTCGGTGCATTATTACATAACATTGGCATTATCACAAGGAAATCATGTCTCGAAAGACTGATCACTTTAGTATTATTGGAAACAAGATTCATACATAAGTTCAACTTTACAGCTTGAAGAGAAATACAACACAAATATATTTGATTAGAAACATCAAATCATCCTAGATTATTCCTTCAAGTCACTCATAACTAACTTCTTCATATCTTGGGAAAATGAAACATAATAAAGGGGTGAGCTCAAACGCTCAGTAAGGGTAAGTAATACAGTGGAAAATGACATAAATATTAAGTATGGTGAATAATTGAAAACACATGCCTTTACCAATAATAAACATGAATACTTCTATGGAAAGAATATGAGCTGAGTAAATAATACCTTAATAAAACATAATAATGGGTATTATACTAGTCGAATGACCACATGAACCATAAATATTATTTCTATAATGAGGGGATATATAATGTCGGACATTCTGAAACATTTTGTCAAGGCCTCGGCCAAGACGTCAAAAAATGATTAAGACCTCAGCCAAAAACATATATCGAATTGGGAAAGGGACTCGGCAAATTCCACATCTAGTTGTCTCATGAGACCTACTGATACATCGATGATCTATAGCAGGTTCCACCCTTAACTTACTAAGTCCAATACATTCCTCATATGAAAAAGTTTAAACATATCATAAACATTCATATTAAAACTAGCATACGAAATGTCAATACATTAACCATAAACCATGAATGGTATAAAAATAGCACATCCATAGTCAAACATATCACAAAACCTTAAATAAAATATGGAAGTTTTGTATCATAATAAATTAACTTCAAATAAACTTAAAATACATCAAAGGATGTTGACATAGATGAAATCAAAACCCTTTTTAGAGAAATATCGCTCTCTATATTGAAATTATTTAATAGTCACATAATTATAAAGAAAACATTTATTTTTAAAATATTATTATAAGCTTGTAAGGTAATCTTTGATGATGTTATAACGGTGGAAAATAGTCTCACCCGCCATATAAGTTAAAAAAACATTCTTACCTTAAATTTTTCGAAAAGGTCAAAAAGCACCTTGTTTGGAAAACGATGAAAAGATTCCTTTCAAAACACATAAGGGTATAAATGAATTTAACCAATTTTATAGTAAATAGTAAAAAAATTTTGAAATATATTTTTAAGAAACATGGATGTTGATGATAAAGGGGGTCCTAGTAGATACTTACGTAAAAACAACCTTGGATAATAAAGAGATTGTGAAATTAACCCTTACCTTGTACTTTTCCTTGGTTGAGGGTAGGTTAACCTTTTGTATAATGGTGAAATAATTGTTATTAAATTTTAAAATAATAATATACATTAATATGATATCATATATGATCTTTTAACATTGCTTTGTTAATAATATCTTAGTACTATCGTCATTTTAGGTGTTAACTTACTCGTTTTCTTTTATATGTTTTGTTACATAAGCCGTGTTTTTTATGGATAGGTTTTATCATATTCATATCTAGAATTATATCAAGTCTTTAAACATTATTTTTAATCATCAAATGATAATTATTCTTGAATGGATACGATGGGGAATGAATCTCATCGCGTTCATGGAGACGGTAGTCCGTACGTACGCACGAGCAACAATATCATTCTTTTGATATTAAAATCAAGTATAATTGGATGTTATATCATATATATATAATAATTATAATTTTATATTTATTATTTACTTAAATTACACATTATTATCATACCCATCCAAATAATAATGTTTTGAATAACAATTACACCACGATGTGGAGACGGTAAGCCGTACGTACGCATGTATGGTGACATGTCATTCAAAGGATGGATAGAATAATTAATATAGATGTACCATATTTATAATAACATCACAGTATATATAAGATACTGGAGTTATTATTTTAGAATGGAAATAACAAAGAAAGAAGAAGTGGAAGTAGAAAGGAACTTGAAAGAGGGTGGTGAAAACATTACCTCTTCTTCGGGTTCTTCCTTTTGATTTGATCAAAAGGGATCATTAGGTTGGATTTCTGACTAAAGGGAGGCCTATAAGGTGAAGTTAGGATAGTTGATAGAGTATTTGGGTAGATTTCGGCCGAGCCAAATGTCTTTGAAGGTGTGAATTGGTGAGAAGGGGGAGTTCCCTTTTATAAGAGGGGTGAGGGAACCTTAGGAAAAGTTAGAAATATTATTTTATAATAAATTCATATTCTCTTTCTAATGGTTCCAAAGTGGATTATTTAAAGGATAATGTGGGGATGGGTCGAAGAAAACTCAACCAATAGGTTTTAGATAGGTTTGGGTCACTTTATTAACCTTATCTTTTAGTTTTAACTCTTAGTTAATTAGTTTGACATTTACCATGTCTCTTTGTATTTTTATATTATATGGTTAATAAACTTACTATAAAATCCCAATAGACCCCCAATTGGTTCATTAATGATACACCTATCATTATATAAGTCCTTTGTCTGATCCTTATATTTTTAGGAATATTATATCAATTTATAATATAATATTTGTTTTAAAAACTTCTTTATGTCAATTTTGACACTATTTAATAATTGATTTTTGTTAAAGTCTTAAGAACTTTATTAATTAGAAAAAAACTCATTTAATCAATAATAAAATGTCATATTAACCTATAAAATTCCTTTAATTCATTAAAACTTTCAAATTATATTTATTATATCATTTATAATACCAATTATTTGATTCTTTCATTAATAAAGAAAATATTGCATCATTATTGTGTCATAAATAAATTTAATTATTAAAAGTCTAAAAATTATAAATAAAATACCATTATATAGGAAATCTATTTATCTTTATAATTAATATTTATAGTCGAAAATATAACATATATTACCCGATGTAAAAATTGTTTTTCTAAAAGATATATGCTTATGTCATTTTTGTATTTACTTTAACTTAATTAATATAAAGTGTCATTATTACTTACAATTGGTTCCATGGGGTCCCAAAATCGACCCAAATATTCCCATGTTCGAACATGTATCATCCAATAGGGTTAGGATACATTTTAGGGTAATTTAATATTATTATTATATTATTTGTTTACGCTTATTTATCGGATTTACCCTTTAACCATGGTAAATAAAATATTTTCCTAAGTAATTATTCAAAATGTCTAAAAATAAAAGTTACTGATTTAAAAAAAGTTTACCTCCTGATTATTAATATGAAATCCATTTTTATAAATTCAAAACAAAGAAGTGGCAGAAATTAATTTAAAATTAATTCTCGTTGTCAAAATAAAAAGTGTTTTTTTAATAAATAATAACTATCAAAAGATTGACACTTTCTTTTGTCCAGTTTAAATGTGAAATTATGTCCAATGACCAACATTGCATTAAAAGGTAAAAATATAATAAAATTATACTTTAAAATCACTCAATGCATAATTTATCACTCTTAATTATTTCGATTAAAAAAGTTGATTTTAATTAAAATTTTGTAATTTTCACTATTCATCAAAATATGAAAGTTATCATAAAAGTACCAAAAAATCACCCTAAGATAATTTCGATATTCCAAATCAAAAAACGAAGTCCATTTTTAAAGATAAAATTTATAAAATTTCAAAAAGTGGGTATTACGATTCATAATGGCTAGTTTGATTGGTTGCGGTGTGTGTTAGAACTCGAAGTTGCCTACAACACGCGCTACAGTATTATTCAAAGTGAAGAGTACCGTGGAATCTTGGGGTGTCACATTATCCTCTCCTTCAAATAATTTCATCCTCTAAATTTCTAGAATACTACCACATGAAAAGACTCGGGTGGTTCTTCATCATAAGTTCATCGGGTTCCCACGTTGCCTCTTCCATCTTATGGTTTCTCCATAGAACTTTTACTAGATGAGTCATCTGGTTTCTCAGCACTAGTTCTCTCATATCAAGAATCTTTGTCGGCTCTTAGCAATAAGACAGATCGGGTTCCAGTTCTAATTCCTCATAGGTGAGTACATGTGTCGGGTCAGGCATGTATTTTATCAACAGTGATACGTGGAACACATCATGAACTTTGGAGAGACTTGGAGGCATTTCCAAACGGTAAGCTAGAGCCCCAATTCGTTCTATAATTTTGAATAGTACAATGTACCTGGGACTCAATTATCCCTTCTTACAAAAATTTATAACACCCTTCCATGGAGATACCTTCAAGAAAACATGATCTCCCACCTAAAATTCCAAATCCTTCCTTCGGTTATCGGTATAGCTCTTTTTCCAACTTTGAACTGCTTTGATGTGGTTTTGGATTACCTTTACCTTTTCCATCATTTCCTCAACAAGTTTTAGACCTACAAGTTTTCATTCACCAACATCATCCCAACAGGTTGGTGTGCGACATCTCTTTCTATATAACGCTTCATATGGTGCCATTTGAATACTTGAATAGAAGCTATTGTTATAGGAAAATTCTGACAAAGGTAAATATTGATCCCACATACCCTGAAAGTCAAGTGAGAAGGATCTAAACATTTCTTCTAATGTTTGAATAGTTCTTTCAAATTATCCATCTATTTGAGGGTGGTAGGCAGTTCTCAAACAAAGCTCAGTATCCAGGGCTTTCTGAAGACTTTTCCAGAATCTTCATGTAAAACGTGGATCAAGATCAGAAAAAATCAATAGGGGTACTCCATGAAGTCTTAAAACTTCATTAATATATATTCTTTCTAGACGTTCAAGTGTTAGATCCACTCTTATAGCAAGAAAATGTACTGAATTGGTAATACGATCAACAATGACCCCTATTTCATCATTCCTTCTAGGAGTCTTTGGTAATCCCATGAAAAAGTCCACCGTAATATTATCCCATTTCCACTCTGGTATGGGAAGAGGTTTCATAAATCCTCCAGGCTATTGCCTTCCAGCTTTCACTTGTTGAAAAACCATACATCTTGACACAAAATCAGCAATCTCTCTCTTCATGTTGTCCCACCAAAAATGTTCCTTAACATATCTATAAATTTTGGTGCTCCTAGGGTGTATAGAGAAATTGGAACTATGAGCATCATCCAACAATTCCCTTTTTAGATCAGGTATATTGGGAACACAAAGTCTCTTCCCAAACTTCAAAATTCCATCTTCATACACAAAGTCACTTGATCTCACATCATTCACATCTTTAATCTTCTTTTGAAACTCTTCATCACCGGTATGAGAACTCTTTATCCTTTCTAGTAAAGATGGTTTGGAAACCATTTGAAAAATCATTGATGTTTCACCTTACATGGTTATTCCCATATCCATCTTTACTAGATCCATATACATAGGATCCTTTGCAACTCTCATCTTGTTCAAAAATCTATTATCCTTTCTACTCAAAGCATTTTCCACCTTATTTGCCTTCCTCGGGTGGTAGTGTATAGTGCAATAATAATCCTTGAGTAGTTCAAGCCATCGCCTTTACCTCATGTTGAGTTCTTTTTGTGATAAAAATATACTTCAAACTCTTCTGATCGGTATATATCTCACATTTTTCACCATAGAGATAGTGTCTCCAAATCTTCAAAGAAAATATTACAGCTTCTAACTCAAGATCATGAGTAGGATAGTTTTTCTCATCAATTTTCAGCTATCATGATGCATAGGAAATAACTCTATCATTCTTCATAAGGACACAACCAAGTCCTTTCTTTGATGCATCACTATAAATAACAGACCCATCATTCCCCGATGGTAGAGTCAAAATAAAAGCATTGAATAGTCTTCCCTTCAGTTCTACAAAACATTCTTCACACTCTTTTGTCCAAACAAATTTAACCCCTTTATGTGTGAGATTTATTAATGGGTTATCCAACCGTGAAAAATTCTGGAGGAAACGTCGATAATAATCTAATAAACCAATAAAAATGTATACCTCAGTTATACTCATTAATGCTGGCCATTCTTGGATTGCCTTCATCTTTGAAGGATCAACAGAAATTCCATCCTTATAGACAATATGGTCAAGAAAATAAATCTCCTGAATCTAGAATTCACACTTGCTAAACTTCCCAAATAATTCATGTCTTCTAAGAGTCTTCAGGATAATGCGCAAGTGATTTTCATGATCTTCGTAGCTTCTTGAGTATACCAAGATATAATCAATAAATACCACTACAAAATCATCGAGATATTCCTTGAAAAAATTGTTCATTAGATCCATGAAGACATAGGGTTCATTAGTCAATCCAAAAGGCATTACTGTAAACTCGTAATAACTATACCTGGTTCGAAATGCTATCTTCAGAATGTCTTCCTTCTTCACACACAACTGATGGTATCCAGATCTAAGTTCAATCTTTAAAAAGTATTGATCTCCATGCAGTTGGTCAAATAAATCATCAATGCGAGGAAGGGGATACATGTTCTTTATTGTTATAACATTGATTTCCCTGTAGTCGATACAAAACCTCATAGATCCATCTTTCTTCTTAACAAAAAGGACAAGGGCTCCCCATGGAGAAACACTAGGGCAAATAAATCCCTTATTACTCAATTCCTCTAATTTTTTTTTTAGTTCAAGTAATTCCACAGTGGTCATTCTATAAGGGTTCTTCGATATGGGCCATGAACCAGGAATTAAATCAATGGAGAACTCAATTTCTCATTTTGGATGATGTCCGGGTAAATCTTCAAGAAACGCATCAACATATTCTTTCACAATAGGAACATCCTCTCTTTAAACATTCCTTTCCTCACCCACAGTTATTTCATTATCTTCCTCCTCAATAATTTAATTTAGTTGAGCTACTGGGGGTGGATCTAGATAAGAATCAGGTGATGACGATTCTTCTCTAAAGATAAGGTGTTCTTTATCATCGTCATCAAAAATCATAACCTCCATCTTCTTAAAATAAATTTTCACATCATGGTCTGAAAGCCAATCCATACTAAGGATTATATCAAATTCAATCATGGGTATGATTATGAGATCAGCATATAAAGAACATTTATGTGTTCTAATGGGGACTGATTCACAAAACTTTGTTACAATGATACTTACCTTAGGAGTTTTGACTGACAAATCCCTTGTTAAATCAAATTGTAAATATCTAATTTTCTTAGAAAACTGGGAAGATATGAAACAATGCAATGATCCAGAATCAAATAAATCATTTCCTAAACTTGAGGAAACCATTAAATTACCCACCACCACGTCTTTTGGGGCTTCAACCTCAGCAGTAGTGATTGCATAAGCTTGGCCTTGATCCCTAGGCCTTTTCTGAGGTAATTTTTCCTGACTCTTAGGAAATTCATTTTCATAATGTCCCATCTCCCTGCAATTGTATCATTGAACATTATTAGCGTCTTTCTTTCCCTTACAATCACCAGCTAGATGGCCTTTCTGTCCACATTTGTAGCGTACTCCTTTTCTTTTTAGACAGGCACCAGGGTGCTTCCTTCCGCAATTATCACAGGGTGGAAATTAAATTCTTCCCTTCTTCCATGTTTCCTTATTTCCTTTACCAGAGTGTTCAGCAGATCTCTTCTTCTCTTGCTTTGATTTAAAGTCATAAGACTTAGAGAATTCATTTTTTGTCTTGATAGCACATGAGAAAATATCTTCTTATGATGAGAAGGATTGTGATACTAATCCTCGATGGAGAAATTGTTTTAACCCATCAAAGAAAAAATAAATATTACTTCTTGGGTTACGTATATAATCTATATCATGCCTCGCTAACCTTGTAATGTTAGCCTCATACTTTGTGGCATTCTCATCCTCTTTTTACCTCAGACTTAGAAATTGCCTTTCCATATCTGCTCGATGGTCACGAGGAAAGTATTTTTCTAAGGAAAGCTCTTTGAACTCCCTCCATTCCATATTTGAAACTTCATCATCTTCCTTTGTGTTTTGAATCAATGACCACCATTGATCAGCATCTCCAGTAAGGTGGTAAACTGCCATGATAACGTTTTCCCTTTCATTACTCCCCAAGGCATGGAATATTTTCTCAAAGGAATTTATCCATTTCTCAACCACTAATGGATTTTTACTCCCATATAATGTTGGTGGTTTTTTCCTCATGAAGTGATATATCATTGATCCTCCACATTGCAGATCAGGGTGCTCTATACGGGCAAGGTTATTATTCATAACCTGAGTGAGTTGTCCCAGAATAGTGATAAGCTAATTAGCACAAGTTGTATCACCAGATCCACTATACTTATCTTGAGCAGGAGGAAAATCCCTATATGGTGTGCATGCATTGATACGGATTCCATTTCTTCCACTAGGCGCTATTTCTAAACAATGGCATAAACTAGATTAGTTTATGAATCGAAATATATAATTCCAAACTTCTAAAACACTTAACATAAATTGAACAGTTTATGGATATAATCCATAATCATAAAAATGTTTTCTTTGAGTAATTATATACTCATAAATCCTTCACAATGGTTTGTAAAAAAATGGGAATTATCCTAAGCATATCTCCCAGGAGTGTCGTAACCAAGAGTGCCGCAAGGCCCGTTGTCGTGCACCAGTTCCTGTTCGAGTCTAGATCAAAGCGGTGTTTCCGGGTTTTACCCCTAGGTACATCTGTGCCAGATCCGCCTCTACCTGCTCGTATCTAGACAGGGATGTATTGCTTGGAAAACCCAAAAAATATCTACAATACCAAAATTATAGGAAGTTCTTCTATACTAATCCCCAAAGTCTATCTTAGGGCTATGTGCTCTAATCAAAGTTCATTTAAATCTAGTTTCCAAGGTTTGTACTAAAATTCATCTGATACCAACAGTAATGCCCCAACCCTAGTTACCCAGAGTCGGTGCATTATTACATAACATTGGCATGATCACAAGAAAATCATGTCTCAAAAGACCGATCAGTTTAGTATTATTTGAAACAAGATTCATACATAAGTTCAACTTTGCAGCTTAAAGAGAAATACAACACAAATTGTAAGAACCCGGTTCTTATTCTTGAGGTACGGGTTTTCTCTTTTATCTTTTCCTTAAGTGTTTTTGAGAAAATATAAAAAATGGGGAAAAATCCTAAATTTTGGAAGTACAAGCTGTGCACTTTTTCCACACGCTGTGTACTTATGGCCGTGTGGAATGCGTATACGGGGCGTGTGGCCATGCCGGGGATGAAGGGTGTAGGAACTGACTACACGTTGTGTAGTGGTCCTTTACACGCTATGTAGTCAGTCGACAGGTGAATAGTAAGGCGGTGTCCAGCTGTGCGATAGTACACGCCGTGAAGACACGCTGTGTAGTCATGTCGGTGGGTGAACAGTGTCGTGCTGGCAGGAAGCCGCCAGAGGAACAGTTCAAAAAATGGGAAGTACATGCCGTGTACTCGGAAGTACACACTGTGTACTTTGTTTTTTCCTCTTAAAATGGGTAGTAGACTCCCTTGTTCATAGGGAAGGCTTAGAACTGGAGGAAGGAGTGGGAGGGGATGGCCGAACATTTGAGGATCCGTCGATCGCAAACCAAGAATCTGTTTCCGCCTCGGACGGTCTCGTTGGAACCACGCGGGTAAGCCCCCCTTCTCCTTAAGTAGATCTTGCCAATTCTTCCTCTAAGGGAAGTTATTTAATTTTTAATGAGGTTTTATTTTACCTCAGATCTACAATGTCTTTGGGCGTTTCTAGAATCGACGTTCACGTATAACGTTCGTTGGCGTTTAAGGTGGGTGGATTGGTGTTTATTTCCAACTGTTGTGTGTTTTGTGTATTTTTGAGCTACGAACCCATATATTTGGTGTCGTGTGGCTGAGGTCGTAGCTATATTAAATACCTATAATTGTATAGGTGATTAAGTAAAGTTGTAAAACTGTTGTTTGGGATCAGTGCTTGGATCCAGGACCACCCCGGGGGTGCGTTCCTCTATTTAGCCATTTGGCCAGGATACCCGAGGGTATGCCTTGTTTATTTTATACCTTTAATGAAATTATTGAAAATTTTCCTTGAGAGGAATTGCTTGTTTTACTTCTTGTTTACATTTTGGGCTTGTCCGGTTACCTGTTTAGCCTAAGGGCGGTGTTGTGATTAGCCTGTGGGCATTGTACTACCTAGCCTGTGGGAAACTTCTTCCGCACCTACGGGCAGCTGATTTTGTGCCTGTGGGAGACACTTTTTATGCCTATGGGAAATATCTGTGTGTCTGTGGGAAACTTCCTGTGTTTGGTTCCTCTTTACCCGAGGGTGGGAGTTTACGTGTATGAGGACGTTGGATCTTACTTAGAATATTCACTGTGGTGATATTTAAATGAAATGATTAAAAGGATATTAAAATGGAAATATAACTGGTTAAGTTAGTTACTTTCAGTACTGCTTACTTTATTGCATTTTACTACTGCACACTATTTTTGCATGCTTTCACACAGTTGGGCATGGGCCTTTGGTGGGTGCCTGCTAAGATATATTTTTCACACCCTGTTTGGGTCATGCTTTTCGGCCCAAACAGATTACATTTCTGTAGGTGTAGATGAAGGCAACAGTCCCTATACAGGTACTTGATTGCTGCTGGGGTGTAGGAGAGCATGGGACTGAGCATTGGCTCACGATGCCGCTGGCTGCTCTATTTTTCTTTTTAGTACTTGTACTTCAGTTGTATTGTATTGTATTGTATTGTAGTGTAACATGTTCTGGTTGTTTTAAAGAATAGTGACATGCTGCATCTTCATATATATATGACTTCTGGTTTCCCTTTTTGTTATCAGTTCTTCATTTTAGTTATATGTATTGTTACTGCTTCCGTTGTTGCTACATGTTTATTTTGTATTCCGCTGCGCTACACTTTGAAAAATGTGGGCATAGTTTCTCCACTATCAGACCTAGACCCTCGCTGCTAGTCGGCAGCCTCTGGCGTTTGGGGAAATGCACTTGAGGTCACATGGTGAACCGGGTTCGGGGCACCCGTTGAGTGGCACCCGGAACCGGGACGTTACACAAATATATTTCATTAGAAACATCCAAGCCTCCTAGATTATGCCTGTAGGTCACTCAAAACTAACTTCTTCATATCCTGGGAAACTGAAACATAAGAAATGGGTGAGCTCAAATGCTCAGTAAGGATAAGTAATACAGCAGAAAATGACATAAATATTATTCATGGTGAATAATTGAAACCACATGCCTTTACCAATAATAAACATGATTAATTTTATGGAAAGAATATGAGATGAGTAAATAATTCCATAATAAAACATAATCATGGGTATTCTACTAGTCGAATGACCACATGAACCATCAATATTATTTCCATAATGAGGGAATGTATAATGTCGTACATTCTAAAATATTTTGTCAAGGCCTCGGCCAAAACCATATATCAAATTGGGAAAGTCCCTCTGCCAATTCCATGCCTAGTTGTCTCATGATACCTACCGATGCATCTAGGATCTATAGCGGGCTCCACCCATCACTTACTAAGTCCAATACATTCCTCATATGAAAAATTTTAAACATATCATTGACATTCGTATTAAAACTATCATACGAAATGTCAATACTTTAACCATAAACCATGAATGGTAAAAAAATAGCACATCCACAGTCAAAAATATCACAAAACCTTCAATACAATATGGAAGTTTTGTATCATAATAAATCAAATTCAAATAAACTTATAATTCATCAAATGATGTTGACATAGATGAAATCAAAACCCTTTTTAGAGAAATTTCGCTTTTTATTTTGAAATTATTTAAGAGTTGAAAAATTATAAAGAAAACATTTATTTTGAAAATATTCTTATAAGCTTGTATGGGAATCTTTGATGATGTTATAACGGCAGAAAATAGCTGCACCCACCGTATAAGTTAAAAAAAATTCTTACCTTAAATTTCTCGAAAAGGTCAAAAAGTACCTTGTTTGGAAAAAAATGGAAAGATTCCTTTAAAAACACATAAAGGTATAAATTTCTTTATCCCATTGTCTAGTAAATAGTAAAAAAAATTGAAATATATTTTTAAGAAACATGGATGTGGATGATAAAGGGGGTCCTAGTAGATACTTACGTAAAAATAACCTCGGATAATAAATAGATTATGAAATTAACCCTTACCTTGTACTTTTCCTTGGTCAAGGGTAGGTTAACCTCCTTATAATGGTTAATTATTGTTATTAAATTATACAAGAATCATATACAATAATATGATATCATATATTATCTTTTAAAATTTCTTTGTTTATAATATCTTTGTATTATCGTCGTTTCAGGTGTTTACTAGCTCGTTTTCTTTTATATGTTTTGTTACATAATCCATGTTTGTTATGAATAAGTTGTATCTTATTCAAATCCAGAATTATATCAAGTCCTTAAACATTATTTTTAATCATCAAATGATAATTAGTCTTGAATGGATACGATGGGGAATGAATCTCATCTCATTCGTGGAGACTGTAGTCCATACGTACGCATGAGCGACAATATCATTCTTTTGATATTAAAATCATATATAATTGGATGTTATATCATATATACAGAATCATTATAATTTTATATTTATTATTTACTTCAATTAAACATCATTATCATACCCATCCAAATAATAATGTTTTGAATAACAATTACACCACGACGTGGAGACGATAAGTCGTACGTACGCACGTACGGTGACATGTCATTCAAAGGATGGATAGAATACTGAATATGGTTGTACCAAATTTATAATAACATCACAGTAGATAGAAGATACTGGAATTCTTATTTTATAATGGAAATAACAAATAAAGAAGAAGTGGAAGAAGAAAGGAACTTGAAAGAGGGTGGTGAAAACATTACCTCTTCTTCGGGTTCTTCCTTTTGATTTGATCAAAAGGGCTCCTTAGGTTGGCTTTCTGACTAAAGGGAGACCTCTAGGATTAAGTGAGGATATTTGAGAGGGTATTTGGGTAGAGTTTGGCTGAGAAAAATGGCTTTGAAGGTGTGAATTAGTGAGAATGGGGAGTTCCCTTTTATAAGAGGGGTGAGGGGCACCTTAGGAAAAGCTAGAAATATTATTTTATAATAAATTTATATTCGGTTTATAATGGTTAAAAAGTGGATTATTTAAATTATAAGGTGGGTATGGGTTGAAAACCACTCAACCAATAGGTTTTAGATAGGATTGGGTCACTTTATTAACCTTATCTTTTAGTTTTAACTCTTAGTTAATTAGTTTGACATTTACCATGTCTCTTTGTATTTTTATATTATATGGTTAATAAACTTACTATAAAATTCCATGCAACCCCCAAGTGGTTCATTAATGATACACCTATCTTTATATAAGTCCTTTGTCCAATCCATATATTTTTATGAATATTATATCAATTTAAAATATAATATTTGATTTAGAAACTTCTTTGTGTCAATTTTAACACTATTTAATAATTGATTTTTGTTAAAGTCTTAAAAAATTTATTAATTTGAACCAAACACATTTAAGAAATCATAACATGTAATATTAACCTATAAAATTCTTGGAAGTCATCAAAACTTTAAATTATATTTATTTTATCATTTATAATACCAATTATTTGATTCTTTCATTAATAAGGAAAATACTTCATCATTATTGTGTCATAAATAAATTTAATTATTCAATGTATAAAAATTATAAATAAAATACCATTATGTAGAAAATATTTTTAACTTTATAATTAATATTTATAGTTTAAAATATAACATATATAACCCTATGTAAAAAAAATTTCTAATAGATATATTCTTATGTCATTTTTGTATTTACTTTAACTTAATTAATATAAAGTGTCATTATCAGTTACAAGCGGTTCCATGGGGTCCCAAAATCGACCCAAAGATTCCCATGGTTGGAAATTTATCATCCAATAGGGTTAGGATATGTTTTAGGGTAATTTAATATTATTATAATATTATTTGTTTACGCCTATTTATCAGATTTACCCTTTAACCATGGTAAATAAAATATTTACCGCAGTAATTATTCAAAATGTCTAAAAATAAAAGTTACCTATTTACACAATTTGGACCGACTGATTATTAATATGGAATAGATTTTTATAAATTCAAAACACAAAAGTGGTAGAAATTAATTTAAAATTAATTCCCGTTGTCAAAACAAAAAGCGTGTTTTTAAGAAATAATAACTATCAAAAGATTGACACTTTCTTTTGTCCAGTTTAAATGTGAAATTATGTCCAATGACCAACATTAGATTAAATGGTAAAAATAAAATCTAATTATACTTTAAAATCACTCAAATACATAATTTATCACTATTAATTATTTTGATTAAAAAAGTTGGTTTTAATTAAAATTTAGTAATTTTCCCTATTCATCAAAATATGAAAGTTATCATAAAAGTACCAAAAATTAACCTTAAGCTAATTTTGATATTATGAATCCAAAAACGAAGTCCATTTTGAAAGATGAAATTTATAAAATTTCAAAAAGAGGGTATTACTATTCATAACGGCTAGTTTGATTCGTTATGGTGTGTGTTAGAACTCGAAGTTGCATACAACACATGCTACTATATTACTCAAAGAGAAGCGTACCATGGAAGCTTGGGGTGTTACAATATAAGAACATGTTAGTAGTGGAGCATTTCATGGGGAAACATCCCCCATAATTCAGAGTATCATCTGACCATGTGCTAGCATAAGGGTGGATTAAAGCACTGGAAAAGATTTTTGATGTCATGGGGTATTCAGAACATCAAAAGGATAGTCTTGTTGTTTACCATTTTGAAGGTCAAGACAATCAGTGGTGGTAGATGGTGAAAAATGTCAGGGATATTGAGGAGAATAATACTATTTATTAGAATGAATTCAATGGTATGTGTAACACCCCGAGATTTTATGAAAAATATTCTTTTAATTTCATTAATTTCTTGTGTTGTATTCTACACCAAGATTACCTTGCGCTATACACAACACCGTATTAGCTTGCAGTATACGCAACACTATTCTTGGATCGTGTTACACACAATTTTGATAATAGTTATTCTACGTAACATTGAGTATATATATATATATATATTCAATGTATAAATGAAATATGGTTGGATTCTGTTATACAAAACAACGAAGGATTCTTTCACAACACACAACCCTGACTTGGCTTGCATTACACGCAATCGGGACCTTCCTCGATAGCGTGTGTTGTATGCAATACCGGGTTTTAATAAACAATGATATATTATTATAATATTGTCATAAACTATCCGTTATGAATAGTATTAACTAAATTTTGAATTTCATAACATTATTATTCATCTTACACATTTTCTAGAACATGGTATAAGAACAAAATAAATTTTTCGGGAAAAATAAGTATTTTTCAAAAAATACAGTTTTGCCACCTTTTGATGGTGCACCCACTTTAAATCTAGTTTTTGACATGTTTATATGTTCAATTTGACAAAATAAAATTCTTCTTTTGAATCATGATATAAAAATTTACATTAGATAAAGTTTTGATATTTTTCCGATAACTTTCATATTTTAATGAATAGTAAAAACACGCTATATTTTAATTAAAAACAACTTTTTTTCATCTAAATATCTTATGTGGTTAAATTATAATATTGAATGGTTTTAAAGTATAAATATAATATATTTTTACCATTTAATATAATGTATGTCATTAGCATTGATTTTACCTTGAATTCGTAGGTTAAAACAATTCAATCTTTTGCAATGTTTTAAAGAAAACCCCGTTTTCTTTCGACAACGGGATTAATTTTAATTTAATTTCTTCATATTTTGTGTATTGAATTTGGAAAAATGGATTCTATATTTGGAATCAGTGGGTCCAAATTATGTTAATAAGCTACTTTTTATTTTTGGGCATTGTGAATAGTAACTACGGTAAATTTTATTTACTATAGTTAAAGGTAAATCGGGTAATTAAAGGTAAATATAAGATTATAAAATTACCCTAACACTTGGAAAAAATCCTATTTGATGGCGAAAAGTAGACCCATATAACCTAAGGGTCGGATTAGATTCATTTTTTGGACTTTTTTCCATGAAAATAATTTAATTATTATTAAAACCAAAGAATGTGACAACATGTCACTTTCTTAAATCTTATAAGTATAATAATTTTAATTTAGTGATACACTTCATGAAACTTCGAAAATGAATAGTATCCAGAAAGCTAATACAATTATCTACATCATAAGAATTTATTTAGAATTTATAGGGATTAAATAATTATCATTTATTATGACACAAAGATGATGCAGTAATTGTCTTATTAATGAAATATTGACATAATTGATGTTATAAATGCCCAAATAAATGTAATTTGAGACTTTTTATGACTTACATTAATTTTATAGGTTAATATGACATGTTATTGTCGATATAAGTAACTTGGTTCGAACTTATCATTCTTTTATGAATTTCATAAAAATCATGTACCAAATAGTGTCAAAATTGACATAAATTAGTTTTTAAAACAAATATTATATTATTAATTGTTATTTGATTCTTAAAAATCTAAGGTTCGGCCAAATGACTTAGATAAGGATATATATATTAATAATAAACAACTTGGGGTTAGTTTGTCTTGTTATAGTAAGTTTATTAACCATATAGTGTAAGAAAACAAAAAGACACGGTAAAAGTTAAATTATTTAACTTAGAGTTAAATCTAATTGATAAGGTTAAACTAATAACCTAAACTTGTCTAAATCCTATTTGATGAGAGTATTTCGACCCATAACCACTTTAGCTTCGAAATAAGACCCTTTGGAACCATTATAAACCGAATTTGACCTTAATATAAAATAATATTTTGAGATTTTCCTAAGGTGTCCCTCTCCTCCCTTATAAAAGGGAACCTCCTCCCCCTCTTCCTCACACCACTTTGAGCCTTCAAGCTCAGCCAACCCCTACCACGATATCTTCTCCACTTCCCTAGTATCATCCTAGAGGTCCTGGTCTTCTTCAAAGACCATCCTTAGTTCTTTAAGTGGAGTTTAAGAAAAGGTGCGTCAAAAAGAGGTAATATCCATTACCGATCTTTTTCAATTTCTTTCTTCTTCAACTTCTTCTTCTTTAGTTGTTTCATGATAAAGTAATAACATAAGTATTTATTATATACTGATATGTTATTATAAATATGAAACAACTCTAATTAACCTTCTATCCATCCTACGGAAAAAGGAAATCACCGCGCATGCGTACGTACGGAATACCGTCTCCACGCCGTGGTGTAATCTATTTTCCGACACCACCTTAATTGGATGGGTATAATGGTGTAATGAGTAACTGTATATGATTATTATAAAGTGATATTGATACTGAAATAGTATACATACACTTCAACACAATTTCACGATCATGAGAACGATATCATCGCTCGTGCGTACGTACGGACTACCGTCTCCACGACGCGATGAGATTCATTCTCCACATTAACTATTCATGAATGATTATAAAGTATATATAATGAATAATAATGAAATATATGACATGTTAAATCTACTGGATTTGTGTATATATATATATGTATGTCATCTACTTACTTCCATTCAAGACAATAAGTAAAGGAAAACAGCGTTCATACGTACGTACGGACTACCGTCTCCATGAACAGTGTGTTTCATTTCATTTATCTATCTATTATATATATATATATATATACTGAATATATATGATATATAAATCATGTTTTATATTCTGGAAGTAAGTAAATCATGATATAAGTAGTAATAATGTCAATAACAACAAGTCCAAACACCTACGATAAATGAAACGATTTTACCCAAAACGCTTCTTTAACATGGAATTTACAAAAGAACGGGTAATATAAAGTCATAAGTGAACCATATATGATATCATAACAATGAATATGATACTTTAATAAGTTAATGACATTATTTAAATCATCATACATGAGTTTCGGATACGTACAAAGCATATCAGACATAAGGTAAGGGAAATATCACAATCTCATTTTTATCCGAGATTGTTTATACTTTGAAATTTACTGGGGTGTATTTTATCATCCACATCCAGGTTTCCTCAATATGTAATGTTATTTCCATCCACCTACAATTGTTTAAATCAAATTTTACCCTTCAGTGAGTTTTTAGTAAAATATATGAAAGGAATCTTTTGTCGTTTTTCGTACGAGGTACTTTTTGACTTTTCCGACAAAAGTACGAGAAGAATGTTTTTTTGAACTTATACGGCATGAATGGATTTTTAAAACAATATTTCCAAGAATATTACTTTACAAGTTTTCAATTTTATTTTTAATCAAATTCTTTTAGTTTAAAATTTTATGACATGTTAAGAAAGGAAAAATGTTTTCGAAGTAAAAAGGATATTTTCCTCAAGAATGGAGTTCAAGAGTTTTATCAAAATTATTTTCCTTATAAGATAATAAAGGGTTTAGTCTCTATCACTATTATTACATTTATTTGATTATGTTGTGTTGGAAATATTTTTATGAATTCCTTTATCTTATATTAATTGTTTTATGATGTCACGATGTTTAAGATTCCCATTTTTATTACATGGGTTATGCAATGATGTATGATTTATGATTTTGTGGAACACATAAGAATGGTATCATTATGAGATGGGTGGGACCTATATCTCCCTCCAATTAATTGGGTAAAGATTTTATATCTCATGAGATAGACATTGCTGGAATGGTAGGTTATACCGGTTCAGTGAAACAGGACTGAAACGAGGAATGAACTCGGTTTAGAAAGGGACTTTGTCCACTAAGATAGTCTTGGCAATGAGTCTTAACTAACAAAAAATGATTCTCTATGATTATGTGTGTATGCCACAAAGTTTCATGTTTTATGTTATGATTATTAATATTACATTTCACTACTAAGATTTATCCCATGTTATGAAATTATGATCTATTTTGCAGGTTAAGATTTCCAAAAGATATGTTCTTATGAATATGACATGATTGATATTTCTTTTGTTTACCCTTACTGAGCATTTGAGCTCACCCTTTTCTGTTTTTTTTTTCAGGACATAAAGAAAGGAATTAGGTTTAAAAGAAAAGGAGATCTTTATGGGAGATTTTGAAGATCTTTCACCACGATTAGAATATTATATTCCGAGTTTCCAAAGACACTAAACTATTACGGTCCTTGTGTGTGTGTTTTTGTTATGTACTAAGTATTCCACAAAAGTAATGTAATGTCCATGTACGTCAGGCTTCAGTCTCTACAGTATGTTTCTTGAGAAATATTTTACTAAGGTGGTTCGTCTTAAGATGGAAAATAAATTCCTAGAATTGAGGCAGGAGGATGACTCAGTGGCTTCTGATGATGCGAAATTCACTCGATTGGAAAGATATTCTCCAAATTTCATATGAGATCTTGATAGTAAAATCAACCAGTTTTACTCAGGATTAATGCCAAAGTGTCGAAGGTATTTAGCTTATTGTGAGTTCAAAAGTTATGAAAAACTTGTTTGATGTGTGGATAATGTGGAAATGGAGTTTGTCGATGATCGGGTGTTCTTTGAAAAACAACAGAAAAAGAGGTCAAGGTGGAAGATGAAAGGGAAGAATTCTTCAAAAAAGTATGATGGATAGAAACTTAAATTTATAATTTGTGAAAATTGTGGTAAAAAGCATGCTGGAGAATGTCATTTGGATTCTGGTAAGAGTTACTGATGTGGTAAAATGGGACATAAGGCTCATAATTTCACTAAAAAGATCAAGTTAATGGTAATACAAAATCTGATTTACAGTTGGTAAAATGTTTTAAGTGAAATAAAATGGGTCATTATGAAAATGAGTGTCCAATTAATAAATCAACTGAGGGAAAGAATCCAGACTAAAAGTAGAAAGTGGTGGTGAAATAATTTGTAACTACTTCAGTAGATGTTGGGTCATCCAATGAAGTAGTATCAGGTACAATGCTTACTTGTTCATATTATGTCAATGTGTTGGTTGATTCAGGGTCTACGCATTCGTTCATTTCTGTGACATTTTCTTTTAAATTGTGAATTACATCTCCAGATATAAATCCTGAACATATAGTAAAAACACCAGTGGGAAATTTTGAGACAAAAAGAAATTATAAGAACCTTGATGTCCTTTTGTGTGGAAAGATTCTACTTGAAAACCTTATTATTTTGCCTCTAGTAGAGTTTGATGTTATTTTGGGTATGGATTGGATTTTTGTTTATCATGATAAGATTGGTTGTAGAGATAAATAGGTTTATTTTCAAAAATAGTTTCAATTTGTGTACAAGAATGAACCCTTACTTTTGATAACATATCAGGAAGCAGAGAAACAAGTGAAATATAGACATGGATTTTACCTTGAACATATTGTTGAAAACAAAGGAACTGTTCAGATTAATGATGTTCCAGTGGTAAATGAGTATCTTGATGTTTTTCCTAATGAGTTTCCTAGTATTATACCAGATAAGGATGTTGAATTTATTGTTTACTTAGTTCCTATTTCTAAGACAATTTCAAAACCCCCTTATCGAATGGCTTGAATTGAACTTTTAGAGTTAAAGAAGCAATTGCAGGAGTTACTAGATAATGGTTTTATTCGACCTAGCTCATCACCATGGGGTTCTCTTGTCTTGTTTTTTAAAAATAAAGATAGTTTAATGAGACATTGCATTGATTATAGAGCGTTGAATAGCATCACTGTTAAGAACAAGTATCATTTACCTCATATCAATGATTTATTTCAACAGCTCCAGGGAGCTCAATATTTTTTGAAGATTGACATGAGGTTGGGGTACCATTAGTTGAAAGTAAATGAAACATACATTCTAGAGACCGCATTTCATACTAGACATGGCCATTATAAATTTTTAGTTATGCCTTTTGGATTAACCAATGCACTTGCTGTATTCATGGATCTTATGAATAGAATTTTCTATGAGTTCTTGGATAAATTTGTGGTTGTATTCATTGATGATATTTTGGTTAATTTCAAAAGTTAAGAGGACCATGAAAGTAATTTAATGGTTGTCTTTCAAAAAATAAAATAAAATAAACTTTACAATAAATTCAGTGTGTGTGTTTGGTTACAACAAATTTCATTCCTTGGTCACATTGTTTCAAAAAATGACATAACTATTGACCCTGTTAAAAAAAAGTTGTTGAATAATGTCAAAGACCCATAAATATTAACGAGATCTGTAGTTTTCTTGGTTTGGAAGGCTATTACCAGACATTTTTTGAAAATTTTTCATAGTTATCTATCTCAATGACTAAGTTAACTCAAAAAGGTGTTAAGTTCATATTGAAAAAAGAATGTGACGATTTTTTTTCTGAAATTGAAAAGAAGATTGGTGAATGCTCTAGTTTTGGAACTGCCTTCTAAAAATGGTGAGTTTGTTATCTACAGAGAAGCTTCGTTGAAAGGACATGGATGTGTCCTTATGTAGAATGATTAGGTAACCTCTTATGATTCACGTCTACTGAAAACTCATGAGTTAAATTACCCTACACAAGATTTGGAATTAACTGTTGTTGTATTTGCTTTAAAATTTTGGAGGCATCATTTGTATGGAGTAAAGTGTTAAATATTTACTGATCACAAATTTTTGATGTAAATATTAACTTAGAAATAATTGAACATGAGACAGAGGAGATGGCTAGAAATAATCAAGGGTTATGATTGCACGATCTATTTCCATTCGGAAAAATAAAATAATGTGGCTGATGCATTAAGCCGAAAAAGTAATGCTTCTTTAACCATGCTATATTTGGAATGAGATCCTTCAGTTTTTTATTTGATGAACTTGGGTGTAGAAGTTTTTGGTGCAGGAAATTTTTCTGTTTTGTTTCAGGTGTCAGTGAAATCATCTCTATCAGATAGAATTAAGCAAGCGTAGAATGAAGATAGTGAGTTATAGAAAAAGGTAGAGATGGTTCAGAAGGGTAAGTTTCCTGATTTTAACATTGATAATGATTTTATTTTTGAAGTTTGGGAAGATTTTATGTGTGCCTTGTGATTCATAGTTGAAGAAAGATTAATTATGTGAAGCTCATAGATCTCTGATTTCAGTTCATCCTGGTAGTAATAAGATGTACATAGATCTTTGGGAGTATTACAAGTGGGATGGAATTAAAAGAGATATTGCTGACTTTACTATGAAGTATTTGACTTTTCAGAAGATTAAAAAAGAGTGTCAATTACATAAAGGGATGATTCAGCCTTTACCAGTGCCAGAGTGTAAATGGGAAAATATATCCATGGACATAGTTGTGGGATTACCAAAGATATCTCAATGTAATAATGCAATTTGGGTTATTGTTGATCTATTGACTAAATCTATCCATTTCCTTCCTATTTGAGATACTTAGTCTCCTAATAAACTTTCTCGGTTGTATGTAAAAGAGATAGATAGGTTGTATGGAGATCCCCTCTCTATTGTATTGGATCGTAATCCCCAGTTTACTTCTAACTTTTGAAAAGGCCTTCAGAAGTCATTGGGTATTATATTAAATTTTAGAAGAACTTTTCATCCTCAATCATATGGGCAGTCAGAACGAACAATTCAGACCATGGAGGATATGTTACATGCTTGTTCATTGAATTTCCAAGGAATTTGGGACCAATATCTTTCATTGGTTGAATTTTCTTTTAATAACAATTTTCATTCTAGTATACAGATGGCTCCATTTGAGACATTATATGGAAAGTGGTGTCAAACTCTAGGTTTTTGGGATGAAGTAGTCGAAAGGAATTTAATGGGACCAGAATTGGAAGAAGAGATGGAAGAAAAAGTTCAGTTGATTTAGAAGTACATGAGAACAGCTTAGAGAAGGCAAAAAAGTTATGAAAATAACTGGAGGAAGGATCTTTCATTTGAGGTAGGTGATCAGGTCATTCTAAAATTTCTCTAGGGAAAAGTGTGATGCGTTTTGGTAAGAAGGGAAAGCTGAGTCTGAGGTTCATTAGACATTATAAAATCTTAGAGAAAGGTGGATCAGTTGAATATTTAATGGATTTACCTCTATGTTTATCCAAGGTACACAATGTTTTTCATGTTTCAATGTTGAGAAATTATATTCCAAATCCATCTCATGTTTGGATCCCAGAGGTAGTTTGGTTGGAAGAGAATCTCTCTTTTGAGGAACAACCAATCAAGATTCTTGACCGAAGAGAGAAAGTGTAGTGGAATAAATTAATTCATCAGGTAATGGTTTTTTGAAAAAACCATATGGTTCAAGAGGCAACGTAGGAATTTGAAAATGCTATGAGGGATAAATACCTTCAATTATTTGATAAGTGAATAAAAATTATGAGGACACAATTTCAAAAGGGGGGAAGGATGTAACATCCCAAGTAAATAAAGAATAATATATTTTCATATTTATTTTACTTTTTAAAGGGGAATATATTTTTGATAGCGTACCTGATACGTAACAATGGTTTTCTTTGAAATCTTACGTTTCGCACAACGTTGGGTCATATTGAAAAATAAAAATGTAATATTATTTTAAATGGTAGTTAACACCTAGCCGTTGTATTTTTGGTAATGAAAATAACTAACTAAAATATTATTATACATGTTTTTTAAATGTTTTTACATTTATCCAATAAATTTTAGAGGCTTAAAATAATAAATAATCAAATTTTAAACTTAAATACTCAAATATTCTTTAAATGGTCAATTTACTGCCTTTTAATGGAAAACCATCATTAAATATAGATTTGGTCACTTTTATATGTTCTATTTTACAAAATAAAATTATTACTTATAATCGGGACATCAAAATTTACTTTGGGTAAATTTTTGGTATTTTTCTGATAAAATCCATTTTTTAATGAAAAGTGAAAAATACTGTATTTTAATTCAAAACTGCCTTTTAATATAATTTATTTGAATGGTTATATTATCTTTTTAATTGATTTTAAAATTTAATTAGATTAAATTTTTACCATTTAATCCAATGTTTTTCATTTGAAGTAATTTCACTTTGATATTGAACATAAACAAGTGATAATATTTTGATAATTATTATTTCTTAAAAACACACTTTTTGTTTTGACAATGGGAATTAATTTTAAATTAATTAATTCAACTTCTATGTTTCTAATTTTTTAAAATAGACCTCATTTTTGAATTCAAATATAAAATATAATGTAGGCTGAATTTTTGGAATTTTTCCAAAAACCTTCTATTTTTTGACGAATAGTTAAAACATTGAGTAGTAGTTAAAACCCGACTTTTTCATTTAAATGAAATTTTACTTCTTCTGTGAATTGAATTTAGAAAATCAAATATACATTGTTGTTATTATTAAGTAAAATTTGGTTCAATAAGATTAAAATAATTTTTGGTGAATAGTAACCTTTTTACTTTTATTTACTGTGGTTAAAGGTAAATAGGGTAATTCAAGGTAAAAATAATATGACAATAATATAAAATTACCTTAACAATTGTACTAACCATATTGGATGAGTCTTTGATGACCAATAAAATCCTTGTATGAGATTTTTGTCCTTTTAAAGCCATTTTGGTAAGATAATGACATTAAAAAAAATTTATTTAAAGAAAAAATAAAAATATCATAAACATGTATTGTTTTGCTAAACCGATTTTAATGTGGGGTTATATAATTTATATATTTGACTAAAAATATTAATTAGAAAGATAAAAATAGTCCCTACATCATGGTATTTTATTTATAATTTTTAGACATCAAATAAATAAAAACATTTATGACATAATAATGATGCGGTGTTAACCTAATTAATGAATGATTTAAATAAATAAGATTATAAAGCTTAAGACAATATCCAAATCCAGTCCAATTATTATTTTATTATTTTATTTCTAACAATAGTCATATTATCTTCTACTTTAATAAGTTTTGGACCTTTAGAAACTGAAAATCATTATAAAATAAAATAATATTTTCAAACATTCCTAAAGAGCCCCTCGTCCTCCTTATAAAAAACCCTCACCTCTAACCCATTACTCACACCTCTTAAGCCACTTATCACATCAAAACTTGGCACAAAAAGCTCTAAAGATCTCTCTCTTCCATCTATAATCCTTACCTTAGGCAGAAGGCACTTCAAGAAATTTTTTTGGTCCAAACCAAAAGGAGTTACCTGATTTAAAGGTAATGTCTTCTCTTAAATTATTTTCTTTTATTTTACATCTCCAACCCCCTAACTATTTTTATTCCTTTATTTTATAAAAAAATAGTATACTCAATATACCATGTTGTGGTTATTATAAGTATTCTAACTAAACTTACACAAACCTCCGTCTAATGTGTAAATAACATACTATTTCTGTGGACGGCAAACTAACGCCTCATGAAACGATGATTGTTCAATTATCTCCTACCACCTCTTATGAATGACATTAAGATGGCACAATATTTATAAGTGATATATATTATATTTTCTCTATTCTTCTTTATTTTTCATTTATATCATACCTTTGTGGTTTCCATAATGGGTAAACATGATAATGTCATTTGAAAAAGTGTGGGCTGCCACCCCCTCAAAGTGATATGACTCATTCATTCCATACGTGGAACATATAAAGTATAGAGTTACTGAAATTATATATATGATATTATACTGGAATTATAATATACTTATGTATCATTATGTTTTCATCCCATTAAATATGAAATAGAATTGAAAGTATAATTCATGTGTACGTACGGCTTACCGTCTCCATGAACAGTGCATTGCATTTCTTACCTCCAAATGTTATGTACTATTATAAATACATATATATATTGGATACATATGATATATATGATATCTAAATCATACATATAATTCTGGAGATAATGGACTTTTGACTATATGAACCACTTGTAATTATAAGATGTTCATTTTTTACTCAAGTACCAAATATCGACAAAATGACTATTATTAACTTAAATGATTACATAATGTTTATTACATGGAAATAAGTGACATAAAAGGAATAATAAACTTCAAAATTTTCTTAAGAATTTTGAAACTAACTTTAGTTTATTATTCAGGAGGTTAAAGAACGAACAGGTCAAGTCAGACATGGGGTAAGGGACTTCATCTCAATCTCCATTCATTGATGCATATTTTGATTTATATACGACATTATTTTATACAGACTATAAACAACTTTGAAATTTAATTAAATTCAATAGGAATATTTTTCTATGAGGTGTTTTACTAAATGACAAAAAAGAATGTTTCTTTTAAATGTGAATGGTGACAATGACCTTTTCCGCCGCCATGAGTATTATTTGATCTTTGGCTTCCTTAACAATTCGTAATGTTTTTATAATGAAAATAAATACCATATACTATTTTATGTATTTTGGTATTGAAAATGGATTTGATAATGGATTTGTTATGTCAATATATTTAAATGATAAATTGTGATTTAAATGTGGAAATTTTAACTTTCCTTTATGTATGTTTTATATATTATGAATATGTTATTGTTATTGGTAATTGATTACGTATACAGGTGGTTACATGATAAACCTAGGGTGGGTGAGCCTGATATATCTCTCCAATGCATTGGGTAATGTGAAGGATGTAAACATTAATGTTTCTCTTAAGATATTTATGTAATATACTATGATGGGTATTCAAAATGTAACTCCCTACGTATCTGTAAAAGCTACAACGTATGTATGTTATCGATTACACAATATACCTTTATGATTTTTTATTACTATGGGTTATTCATAAATCTTATAATTTCATGAGGTATGTTAAAGAGATTATGTTATGTATGTATTGATGAACTAATGTTTCCTTTCTTTGTTTTATAACCCTTACTAGTCTTTTTATGCTCATCAAAAGTTTTGAAATGTTTTTTCACAAGACTTAAAGATGAATTAGGTTAAGGATGGGATCTAAGAAAAGTCATGCTTTCTAAAACATGGAACTAGACATGACTCTTTTCTCCAAGATTTTTTATTTTATGAAAAATGAAAACTGAGTAGAAGTGACTACTTTGTAATTTTTGAGACGTAATGTAATAGTTATGGCCTAATTATCGAAAACTCTAGACCTGAAAAGATACTCAATGTGAATTATTCATTTAATTCTAGATTATGTAATGTTTTAAGGTTGGGTCCTTATAGTTATAAATAAAAAAGAAAATTATTCATGCATCTAGCTACAATATTTGAACTACTAAGTTAAGGATGTCAGGGTGGATGTGAAATAACCAATAATAATCAAATATGAGAAATTGAGTAATATTAATCATAAAAAAAATAGTATCCATAAATCATTGAAAAAGTACATTAAGAGAAAATATCTTTTCATCATATTGAAGGATGTGAAGTGGCTCATAGATTTAAATTATTTTTGAATTGATTATCAAATTTTGGATACCATGATGTGGGAAAGATCCTATGTTGAGTTTGAGAATAATCTATTGGAACTTATTGTCCAACCACATCCTTCAAAAAAATGATTTGGAGAAGGAACCCCCACTCCCCTATAGTATTTCTTGAAATAAAAAATTTTGGTAATACTCTCTTTCAATTAATTATTGATTATCTAGTACTCTTTTTAAAATTATCATAGAAGTGGTATTTGTGTTCATTTACAAAAAAAATGTGGTGTTCATGTATTAAGAGGTATAAGTGGAATTATGTGTTCCATAAAATTGGTAAATAGGGAGAATGAGTGACTAATTATTTTGGGGAGTATCAGTTTAGAGAAATATTATAGAACATTTAAATCATATAAGATTGTTCTTGAGGAAAATTTCATTTAACTCATGATTCTCAAGTTGTTCATGGATCATGTGGGAATATAGTTGGTAATTATTGAATATTTGATGCACTATCTAAAGGTAGAATATATTATTACATGGAGTTGTTTCGTTCATAATTTATTAGATGTAAAGATGGTCAATATTTGATTCGGGATTTAGAAGGGCTTCCATAAATCAAAATATGGGATATTGTTAGAAAAAATTATATCATGTATTTTTACTATTATATTTTTTTAAATTCATGTGAGATTTTAATTACAAAGGATACTATATGATATTGGGGGAGCTTAATTAAGCTTTAGAAGCAGATACTATGGTTCTATGTGTAAAAAAATAAGTTACACTTTGAAATCCTATGTTTCACCATAAATATGTGTTTCTGGAAAAGTGAAAAATTCATGGAGTACTCTGAATACTATAAGAATCACTTTTAGAGGTCATAAGTGTCATTGGAAATAATAAGACTTTATAATTTATCATTAGAAGAGAAATATAAGTCATATAAGTTTCTATTCTGTGGCCTAGATAAATATAGTAGATATATTTTAAAATATATTTATGTATATGTAGGATCACATGAAAAAAAAGATTCCATTATTTTTAGGCCAAGAGATGATCTGTTCATTGCATCAGGGATGTTTGAATCCCACCATAAAGGTTGTTTTGATTCGAGAAATAGAAAATTACATTATTATCATTAGGATTTTCTATAAGAACATTAATATAATATATATGAATCCCAAATAGGTGCATAATATTTCAACATTTTCCATTTCAAGGATAAAAATTGTTCACATTATGATGTAATTTTCCATATGAATAAGGTGATTAAAATAAGTTTATTAGCACTATCATTGTGAGGATCATGCTAAAATGGAAGTTAAATAGTTTTCAGATGTATTTTTAATATAATGTAATAGTTGTTTTAGGTGTATAGGTGAACACGTAATTGATAATATGGATCATAGTATAACTGGATGAGATTTGATTTTGGAGGTATTATATAGGTGATTTTTTCACCATGATGCAGAGGATCATTACATGATTAGTTCATGAAAAAAAATGGACTTTAAGATCCATGTTTAAATATCATAATGAATTAAGTAAAATATATAGAGTTTATTTTAAGGATATTTTCTTTTAATTTACATCATGTCTTCATCATGATGCTTTTTCCATAATATCGTCGAGTCGGTATAAATGTCTAAATGAATATATTATCTTTTAACAGTAAATTTTATTGATTTAATAGTGTATCTTTACTTAGCATTGATGAGATAATTTTTATATGTTTTCCCATCTTATAAAAGTATAATTAATAATCTATCTTGATGAAAGCACAATTATTTTTTGGAAATATGCTAGATATATTTATCTGTTAAAATAAAAAATTAGATTATGAGAAGATAAAATATTAAATTGTTTTATTAATATAATAACATTGAAAATATATGGAGTATGAATTCAAAAACTACTAAAAATTAATAAAGGATATACACTTGAAAAGGTAGTGATGCATTAGCATGTGAAATGGTAGTGAGTTAACTATTGTTGGGTGGGTTATAAACCTAGAGGATCGGTTTGGAAACTACAAACTATAACTTAAAATATATTTTCTTAGTATTTATGGATCTTGGAGCATTATTTTTTTATCTTCCTTTGATTACCCCTATTTGGGTGAACCAAAAAATAAACATTTTCCCCTATTTTACTACTTCGACAAATTATATATGTTGTAAGGGATAGTATAGTTACAAAAATGATAGATCAAAATCATTTTAAAGAGTTAATTTTTTGAATGATATACACACCCCAATTCACCCCACCCCAATTGGGATATTTACAATGTTATAGACTAGATAGGTTAGAGATATATGATTCTATGGTACATGATCAACTGGATAGATTTATTCTGTGTGAAAAAATTTCTATAGTTGAGTTAGGGATTTCATGATGATTTAGATGGACGATACTTGGTCCATAAGTATCATCACTGTATAAATAATTTTTGAATTAATTAGGTGACATTTTTTCACCAAATTTTATATTTCATTGCTAAAGTTGATTATAATTCAATCACATTATCTTCACAAAAATTATATATATCACATTTTTACGTATTGATATTATATGGGTTTTAGTGGTATATATAGATGAATATATTACCACTTACTATATGTTCACACCTCATGTGCCTAAAAATTATGTGAATGGTAATTCAGGTAAAACCAAGAGGCCTCTATAAACTTGAGTTTCTATTTGGAAAAAATTGGAGCTTATTTTATGGTATTATAAATTTCAAGTGTATTGTTTTGTATTATCAATATTCTAATTTTTGTTATAGTTTTTATGATTTTTTTAAGGATTTTATGACATTCCATTTATTCCTATTAAGTTTTATGACCATTTGGGCATGTTGGGATGTTATTACCATCTTATTAGGTCGTTATTATTATCTTCTACCATTAATTTTTTTTATATCTTATTATATTATTTTGATGAATTGTACAACTTTTGGGTGAATCACTCCACCTGTGGAACCATAGAACTTTAGTACTAGTCATCAGCCTACAGTGATTGGGGAGTAAACCTACAGTCTTCTCCAATTTCACTATAGTGGAACAATTGTACCAATATGAGATATTGTATAAACCATGATTTTATAGATTTTATTTTTTTAATTATTTTGATATAGTGAATATTCATATAACCAATGTCATATATAAATAAATCTTGATAATAGGCACATTATCTATCACTTCCTCATTAACTCCTGAACTATGTATGAAATTTGTTCTTTGAGTAAATCATCCATTTTGTATCACTTTCTAAGGGTATAAACCATCATGATGTTAAATGAATAGAGGTTCTAGAATCATTTATTATACATGAGATTTTTTGTATTACTATAAAATTATATATTTTAGTATTTTGTTTTATATATAGAATATAAATTTATATCCAAATATATAGTGATATTAACTCGTTATAAAATATACCCTTGATTCAAAATCTAAATAATGGGTCGTGTTGTTTTTGGCATTCGGTCTATGTTACATAGAACTATATTATATGACATGTTCAATATGCTTTAAAAATAATCCCAATGTAATACTTTATGCATCAAATTATATGGTATTTGTCTTACTATGATCGTATAAGATCATTATTGTTGTAAAATTAATTATTCCATTTAACACATAAAAATATATCTCATACTAATCATCTCACATAAACATATCCCATTTTATAATCATGAATGCAATCCACACTTCCAACCATGATAAATATTTAATAAATTATTGATAATACCATATAGTTCCTTATAAAAATTTATCATATAATAGGTTCCTAATTTTCCCTTAAGATGGCATTGTAACCATCTTCTCAATGTATAATAAGATATCAGACTCCACTACCAAACCCCCTAATAAATTTAATTCCATAATCTAAAATTGAATCTTTGATAGCTTATCATAAAACTAACACTCATGGAGTGTTATCACTAAAATATATAAATATGTCTCTTACACCTCTCATGATTATAAGTATACCAATATATCATCAACAATCACAACCATTTATGAGTTTTGTTATAGATGAAAAATCTTTTTCATTAAGTCGATAAAACCTTCTAACATATTTTTCAACAAAATTAATATCACTAAAAGGTCATAAAATCATTATCGACCCTTAAATATCTTCATGGGAACATCCTTGTATCTCATTTGGATCTAATGATAAATTGATTATAGATGAATCAAGAAGAACTACTATGATCCCCATAAATTATCAAAATAATATTTGACCTTCAATGTGAATATATATCATGATTATAACATTATTTAACCTCTTATCTTCCATTCACAATTTGAAATTATAATTTTCCTTCTTGGTGAACAAAAATGGATCACCCTATATGGATTTTCTTTTTATGATAATTCCCTTTACCTTAGAGTCCCCCATTATGGAACTTCACTCTATCGAATCTGTCAGTTTTATTTGATACTATAGTTTTGATATTGCTTATGAACATTAAAATATGTCAATCAAAAATCAAACCTCCCCATTAGGTGAAAAAATAGATAATTCCTTGGGAAAAAACATCCTAAAATCAACTAAACTCTATGGAAAAGATAATAATCCTTGTACACTCATCATACCTATGCCAATAATTTTATATAAGTTAGGTTCTCATTCCAAAAGTAAGGAATTAAGGTCTAATATGAACATACTATATATCCCATTATTTTATGAATGTATAACTATCACCTATTTAAAATGTGAATAATACATTCATTATATATAAATTCATTAAATCTATAAGGTATGTTAGTTATTTAATCCCAATAAAAACATAAAATTAAACAAAATTCAATATATGGAAATCCCATAGATTCCTATACTCATTTACAACTTAAGTACATCCTAAATACACCCTTATACCCTTAGAATTGTTTTAGAAAGGATATTTGATGGTCAATGTATCCTTTAAAAACTCTAAAACCAATACTATATTGGATAACAAATATAATGAAATGTAGTAGCGTATCACACCTATGTTAAATAAAATACTTGGAATATTAGACATAAATAGTTTAGTACAAAAAACTATCATAATTTCCCTTCAATCATCAAATATTTCTTATTGATGTGAATATGTGGATCAAACCCATACTATAATCATTTCCTCAAGTAATGAGACTCCCATTAAATTTATCTTATTCATTTATAGTGGTCTATATGAACATTTTCTTCCATCATGTCAAGATCATACATATAATACTAGATGACCACTATATATCAAAACTACCATCCATGTGTGAGAAACTTGTGTATGCCCTGAGCCATGACTATTATCTTCTTAAACAATCATATTTTGGTAGCATCACTATTTCCCTAAATAAATACAAAAGGAACTCCTTTGTTACATTGGGACACTCAAATTTAATTTAATCTCCTCTAAATTTCCCTAGTGGAAACAAAAAAAAAGAGCCTTCAAAGGGATCTAACATGTTGGTCCCCCTTCTCATTACAAGGATCTTAAAAATAATGGGATATTCTTTCCGAAAATTAAAATTAGTATCTATGTAATCTAGTCTCAATTAAATCTACATATATGGTCACAAGATAGAATTAAAATGATGAGTCTTTATGACCTCTTCTCCGCCCAAATTTAGTGAAAAATGAAGAAACTATGAGAAAGAAGTCACTTAATTTTTTATAAAGAGATATATTATATGGATATCCATGTATTCCTATGATTTATATCCCTTTAGTTTCTATAAAAAACTAATTTAATAATTGGGATTAAAATTCCTTTTATAATAACTTCTCATTCATCATTTTCTATACAAATATATTCACCATTTCCTCAATATATTTATTAACATAAAGTTTTCCAATTTTTCCTCCCTCACATCCTAGGTTTCAATTTTCTCAAAAAATATTATTTTCATAACCAAATCCTTTACACCATACAGTCAAGTATCAATCTTGATTGTATATGGACAATTTATTTAGAAGGCACTAGTAAGATCCTCCTTCTTGGAATCACATCTATGGACTCATCTCTCCAAGTTTTTTAAAACATTGATAAATACCATAATGATATTCATGTCAACTTGGGCCACATAAGCCATAACTAGAGTATTATCAACCTCACACCCCCCATTTCTCCACTAGGAATCTTCATGATAACATAACTCTATAATATCAATTCAATGGTGTAGAACAATTTTAATAAAAATTACCAATATTAATTAAATTCAAAATAATAATAATTACATTCTCATAATAACATGATAGAACTCTTTATGAATGTCACCATGAGCAATATCTCATCATTTCTAATATAAAACATTTAACATGATTTTTTATATATTATTTACATTTCACCACATACCAAAGAAAACCATATATTCCCATTTTCATACACTACCAATAAATACACATTCATGTGCTATAGACTCTTGGATTCTTATAAAAAACCTATAAATTTCCTAAACTAATATCACATTCAATGAAATTATATTCAAGAAAATATCCACAATTTTTTTAATTAATTCTTAACTAATAACTTATTTAAGAAAACATTGAGTAAAATGTTATTAATACTTCATATAATCAAATATCTATTTTCCAAATTCAATCACCTCAAACAAATCACACACATGAAATCTGAATATATGAGATACATATGATGAATATACACATGACCTCTCAATACCTTAATCCTATAATAATTCAAAAAATAAATAGCTCATAATATTAAAATCCATTAAAATCCGTAAATCATAATAGAAAAAATTATTAATTACTATTTCATTCTCCTTTAAAAAGTGTACATCCAATATTAATGTATTTTTTAATAACAAGTATAACTTACCCCCTCAGTTTCAAATAATATATCCCTATTTACCATTTTCCCAAATGAATAAATCAAATATGAAATGACCTTGAAACTCTTTTTAAATTTACCAACCTATGTGCCCATATTAAGACCTGGGATGAGACACAACATGATTTCAAGCATGTCTTACCATACATTAATGTCTATTAATATGCATTGAGTAAATACTATAATTATTAGAGAGATTCTAAACTCAATAAGATACTAGTAAAATTATAAATTTACATAAATTACCATAGTATGACAATATCAAAGTACATATATGGAATCACTAATTAAAGGAAACCATAAACAAAAATATCACCATGAACTCTATTATTCAAATGATTTCATGTTCTATAGGCTATAAATTAAAAATGATGAACCATATTAAGTTTATCATATACATGTTAAAATAAAAATAAAAATAAGTCAATTTGATGAATCCATCATTAAATTTTCATTAAACTCCCCATGGTAAAATCACCCACTCCATATCAGGTTTGGATAGAACAATCACATATCATGGGTATTATTCCCTTTCATATAACATGAAAAATAAAGTATGTTCATACACTTTGGAATGTGTACTATATTTGAGTATGAATCTGAGTAGGACACCATCAATTAGACTGAACTGTATACCAAAATGTATAAATTGATTACATGTAAAATCCAACATAAAAATGAGAACCAATAAATACATAATAACTATGATCAACACTACCATATTCTGAAACCACCGGTGATCCCCTTCTCATATAAAAATTATTTCTCGGGCCTTGTGTTGTATTTATTATAAATGATGTGTCAATATGTGTTTGGGGAGTCGAGTATGATGTGATGAGGCTTTGATAATTATTCTTGATTCGTAGAATAGAATTTGATTTCATTTTGGATAAATTATACATATATTTGTGATGATTTTTGAACTTCGCATCAATATCAAAGTCATGTGTCAAACATTATAAGGATGACACATTGCAACAAGGAAGAAAAAATTCCATGAAAAAGATGGACTTCCAAAATAATATTGATTTAAAATAAATAGTAATAGGAATGTAAAAAACATATATATTATGAATGAAGAGTATTTAATTTATATAAGGGTAGTTTTTTGGAATTTTACATGGGATTTATAAAAAAAAATATTTCCAACAACTAAGGACCGAGGGACCAAATTAATCCCACATATGCGTTGGGATTCCTCTACCACATGGGAGAGCTAACCCAAATGGGACCTCATGAAGGAATGATGAATATGAGTTCCTTTACATGTAAGAGGTAGATACTATCAGTGCACAGTGATCTCATCATGCACACTGGAGGCATAAAAGGGGGTGATCGGGTCAGGTCGCCCCATATGTGTGTGTGAGGTGTTTCGAGTGCTGACTCCAGTGCCATATTACGAGTTATTTGGAACATATTAACTTATTAATGAGTTCTAAATATAATTAAATCATTATGGTGGATATTCTTGAGGCACATATTGTTCATTAATTAAAAATAATAATCAATAAATATAAAACCCTTAATCACTTCAATCTCCATTGTCCAATATCATGCTCTATTAGATTTTAAATCATCTTGTCAACTTCAACCTCATCAAAATAAACGATACTAAATTGGAAAATGAGAAATTTGAAAATAGAAGTAATCATCCAACTTCTATAATGACTCCAAAAATATGTGTCTTTTCAAATTGATCAAAAACCATTCATGCAATATATGTCCTACAGGCAAGCTATAAATTGAAGAAAGAGCATTTGGTTGAGGATAAAATGAAGAAACAATATATTGTTCATGCATCTAAAATTCATTGATGTGTTTGAACATTTTAAATGATGAGGTGAATTCAATAATAATTACTCAAGTGAGTCTGGGAAAAAGGATTTTTCAAATAAGAAAATGTATCTTGTTTTTTAGCATCACAATGCTTTAAAAGTGGAAAGCTGTGAGATTCAAAATATTAATAAATATAGAGATTTTTGGATATTTTATGATGATCCATGGAATACTATAAATATCATAGATGATGGGGTTTAACTAACCAATAAGAGTATGAGATATAAGGAAAAGAATGTTTTTTTCATGTGATATTATCTCATTTCTATAGAAACAAATCATCATAAACTCCTATTTCATATAGAACCAAAGGCACTGAAGAGACTCGCCTTGCATGGAGAAGAAGATATAATCTGATGAGATTATGTGATATATATCATAGCCTTTACAATTTTGAATCAATATCATAGGGGTTTCTCAAATAATGTTTTTTCATGAATCACTTTGTGTAATGTGAGGAATCCATGAGACTTGAATCATACCTTCATGTGAATAAGAACTATAATAGGAAGACCCACTAGTGTACATGAATGTAATATGAAATTGGTTTGTTTTATTCCATTATATGAAGGTTCCGTACACTTAATTGAAGCTAGTGAACATTATGAATACATGACATAGGGTTTTCCATAGGAATATAGTACATGAATGCATGGAGAAGTACATAAAACTTGCATACATGATTTAATACACGCAGATCTATTTTGTGAATGGTAGTGTGATGTTAAATCAAGAAAATAACCAATTATAGAGAACCCAATAATAACACATAGAACAATAAAAAGGATCATATATTTTATAGGGTTTATAAAGACTTTTCTGTTTATTCTAAATGAATAATGTTGTTGAGAGTATCTATTTGAGATTTGATTCATGAAATATTATTCATGCATAAAATATCATTGAAGAATTTGTGTTCATTAATTGAACTCTTATTTGTGGGGATAGGATATCATCTTAATGAATAATAAATTCCCATAAATTTGTTTCTCTATGGAAACTAATCATACACGAGTGATCAGAATTAATATTCAAGATGAGAAAGTTGTGATGTTTTATGAAAGGTACATGAGAAAGTTGGATATTTTAAAATCCAGGAGGAAAATAAAAAGATCATCATAAAGTGGATCAACCCTATATAAGGTAATAAGTATCTCAGTTTGAGTTGGGATAGGTTGTATTATTTCAACTATATCTTAAATTAAAAAGTATCTCTATTGGATCCATAAAGGGGAGACGTCTTTTTGATAGAGATGAAAATGAGAAGTTGCCTAGTTGGAGTTGGGAGTAGGAGAAGACTTTTATTTGAAGCTAGAATAAAATAATAATTATCTCAGTTGGAGCTATGATCAGTTCAATAACTTGTTTTATAGTGAATATTTTTTAACCAATGTAAATAATATATTATATCATGGATTATGATTTTGGGGAACCATGTAAATATATTATGAAACTATATAAATTATTATAACTACACACATAGTGATATTTTTTGAAGAAATTGAGTGTATTTAGAACCTTAACAAGTTCAGTATGTTGAATTTTAAACAATAAACTTATAAAAAAACCATTGATTCACCTCCACTCTTAGTGGTCAATATTTCCTAGGGATCTACATGTGGTATAAAAAAAGTGGTTCTTTATAATGTTAAAGGAAGCATTATGAAACATGTAAAATATTAAATTTGTTAATATTCATGATGTTCCTACATTTTAGTGGAATAATTATCATAGAAAGATGAATATGATTCCACCCTATCTCCTATCACTCTGTTTGGAAGACAGATCTATTGAAATTAGGGGCCTTCCACCCATTGTTGATGATTCTTCTAGGACACATGCTGATAATATAAATATAGAGTTATATATAATGCTTAAAAATTACACCTTGATGGATCAAATATAGAGGTTATAGAAAAATTTCATGGGTCTCCACACATTCAAGGATATATAGGAAAAATTAATAGGTGGTTGAAAAGGAAATTTCAATGTCACGGAAGCCAAACTATAAGTTTGGAGGTGTCATTTTGAGGACATCAAAGTGGATGATGAAGAAAATATTGATGACTACTTTACCAGAGTGAATGCGATAATCATCAAAATTCAAGAATTTGGGGAGTATATGAATAAATCTATAATTTTAAAAATTTATGATTAATTTTCTAGGTTATTTTGATTCCAATATAATCAACCTCAATGAAATTATGATTTCCCTCATTATAAAGTAAAAAATATTCTCAAATATTATGAGATGAGAAAAATATCACCATTCAAAAATAATGAAAAAATTGAAATGGATTTTGAATCCATGATAAATGTAAAATTTATAGAATATGATTATTAATAATCTAAGGGAATATATAGTGATAAATATGATGAATAATAATATCAAATTTCAATCATTGTATGAAACTATTTAGAATTTTCAAGTGAAAGGACCCGATAAAAAACCCATAAAATTCATCAACTATGGTAACAACAGTAATTTTTCAAATAAATATACAAAGAATAAGGTAAAATAATTATAATTATAGTAAGAATAAATTGTGTGTAGAACTCATAAACACAAATGGGTATGAAGATAACGAAACAATATTATATAAAAAGATAAATAAAATGAGAAAGAATAATAAATATACATCATTAAGTTTTTCCTTAGATAATTATGTTGGTTTCAATCCTCAACTAATGAAAATAATTGATTCATAAAGGAGTACTGATAATGAAGAAGAAAAAATAGAACATGAGTGGAAAAAAGATTGAAAAATTATAATTTGGAATGAGATAGATTGAATTCCTCAATAGAGAAAAGAAAAATATCGATAAAGAAAATATAAAATTGTCTACTTAAAAAGAAGATCTAATTAATATGTATGTGTGATAGGTTGATGAGAATAATAAATTCAATATTAGAGAATTTGAATAGGAAAATACTATCACAGATATCAGAAATAAAATAGCTACAATAAAAGAAGAACTGGTTGAGACATAACCCATATATCTCACATTACGACATGATTTGAGCAAGTCTAGATAATACATCACCATGTTTTTAGAAATAATTAGAGGATAATTGTAATATAATTAGAATTAATGTTCATTTTAAAGAAGGTAAATCTATACTAAATCATTTTTAGTATAGTCATAAATTTTTTAATAGTGAATATATGAAAATGAAAACCGAGTATATGTTAGGTAAGAACTATGAAAATAAATATACCCCATCAAAGGAAGTGAAGAATATTCCATATAGGACACAACCCCCTAAGATACATTAAACTCCATTTTCAATAGGGTATTTGAAACACAAATTTTGATATACCCAGAACCAATATATTATAAGAGAGTTTCAAGGGTTCTTGTGGTGTTGTTTTATAATTGGAAATAATTTCAATTATTTTGTGTTCAATATGACTTTATCCCAAATGAAACAAGAATAAAGGGGTAGATAAAACAATAATCTAAGTAAATAATCAAATAAAAGAAAAAAATTGACCAGATTTATTCCATAACATTCTACACAAAAAAAAATAACATTCTCGAATAGGATTTTGTAATATATAGTTTTTATTGTCCCGAGGTTGATATTTTCAGGAAATGGTTGGAAGTAAAATTCCACTCTGCTCTGAAATGGAAAAGAATCCAAAAAAAGTGTAACATAATTTAAATATTATGAGGATAATGATAGTGTTAGGAAATAATGCCTAGTTGTTTATACAAATAAACTATAATTTGATAAACAATTAGATGAGGATAAAAACATGAAGAGGCTGAAGGAAATTATGTTGTTTCAGAAGATAAGGTTTAATTTGAAGGGAATTTATCCACAATCAGAAACATTAAGGATCATAATACTAAGGTGGAAAATTATATACCACAAAATGATTAAGTTCAAGTCAAGAAATATGATAAGAAAATATATAAGACTCAAAACATAAATAAGATTCCCAATAAATATTCCCAATATAATATAGGTTTATCTAATTTTACCATATTTCGAGGAAGATATCATTCTAAATGTTATATCTAGAAACCCAAGTGGTCCCCCCTTATTTCTTGTTATTTTATGATTTTATGCAAAATATTAGAAAATTAACCAAAAATTTTGAGATATTTACTTCTAGAAAACATGAAGAAGTCATACTGTATGGATTCCATTTACTACCATGAAATTAAAAATGAATAATTCATCCCTTGAGGGGTAAAAAATTAAGAACAATATATAATTTTACTAACATCTAGTGAGTCTAGAAATTTTGGATAAAATGAAAAATAGAATGTTATGTTATTCTAATCACACATTCATCATTCATTCCAATTTGAACTAATAGTATCGATTAAGGTGGAGATCCTGATTGATGAAAATATGAGAAAATGTGGGAGTTATTTATTTTCACATGAACTTATTGATATATTTATTGAAGTATGTGCATGATTTTTCATTTCATTAAAAACACTAATTATTGGAAACCCTGAAAAGAGAATTGAGAATTTTTTAGAATGATTTCACATAAATGGTATTTTATGGATAGATTAGACATCGTTTGTTGTATCTATATTATTTTCTAAACAAGTTTAAACCACGTAGACTTATATTTTATTAATTCTAGGATATTTTATTAATAAAACCTTGAGATATCATCCCTATATCAGTATATTTCTTGAAACTATCTTATAAGGGAGGAGAACATGTTTTGGGAAATTTCATGAGATGAGAATACCCCCATATATCCTTTTAATTTTACTTTCAACAAGGAGCATAATGTTTTTATAACACAGGTTTAATTTTAAATATATGAAGAGATATTGAAAAAAATAAAAAGGGTGTGATTGTTAAGAATAATGTTTCATTTTTCATCAATGTTGTCTCAATATATGTTTGGTGAGTTAAAGATAAATTAATCATTATTTGAACATTATTGTGGATTCATAGGATGGAATTGGATTTTATGCTTGGTCACTAATACTTTTAATTATGATGAAATTTGAACTATTCAAAATTTCAAATTCATGTGTTGGGTTTACAAAGGGTAACACATTGAAATAAGAAAGAGTAAGAAGTCTATGCAAAAGAAGGTCCTGAAAAATAATATTTTGTTTTCTGGAGGAATAAGAGTACCCTGAAAAATATATATATTATTCATGAATAAAATTTTATGAAATCTTATTTTAGTGATTTCTTATTTGATGTTGTCCTTATATAATAAATATTTCAAACCAATTAGGGCCTAGAGACCAACTAAATTCCCCACATGTGAGAGGTGTCACATATTATGTGGTAGAGCCAACACATAATGGTTCCCATAGAGTCATGGTGAATATGGGCACCTATATAGATAGTATAGAGAGTTTTGGGTGTATATTTCCACCATGGTTTTCACTGGAGGTGTGTATGTGGGAAAATGGGTAGGCACGCCCACCCTATATGAGTGTTTGAAGTATTATAGGTTCTAACCTTGATGCAGACTTAGGAGGTTTGTTAAGTGGATTAGCGTATTAAGGAGGAAAAAATATATTAAATATTTGATGTGTTAAATTCTTAGAATAAGTATTTTTCATTCATTAAAATGTTACACATAAAAAATGGGCCACCCTATCGCTTTAATATACATCATCTAACATAGCATAACATGCTATTTTAAATCATCTTATCATCTTCAACTGCCTGAACATCAATGAACCAACACTAGAAATCTATACAAGAGAAAATTGGTACAAACATAAATCCTGCATGACAATTATTATGGGATGAGGCATTCAGGATCAATATAATAACATACATGAAATATAAATCCTTTGTCCATGAAATAATCAAAAGAAATAGATGTTGAACGATGATGAAATGAAGAAAAAATGGGATGTTCATGCATCTAAAATGCATGGTTGATTTTGATCATTTTAAATGAAGGTTTATATGTGATAATAAGCATGAATGTGATTCTAGTAAGGGGTATATATCTTAATAAAAAGTGACTTTTTAGTGTCATGATAATAAAAATATAAAAACTACATGTTTTTGAAAACTAAGATACACTAAAATTTCAAGATAACTGATGTTTCTCCTTTTCATGAAAAAAATATCAGAGATTAATTGGTAAAACTCCACTATAAATGGAAGACAGTCAATTCCATGAATGTTTTCTTAATTTTATAAGCTCTCATTTATATAGAAATAAAGAACTATGAACACCTATTTCAAGGAGAATAAGATACATCATCAAAGATCTTCTTGTACGAAGAAGAAAATGTATTGTGACTATATTGCGTGAGAGATAATTTGGCATCCTAAATTGAGAATGAAGAGCTTAATGATTTTTTAAATAACTTGTTTTCCGGAATCTATTTGACTAATGTAAATAATCCATTGATATTTCATGAAACTTTTACATGAAGAGGAAAAATTCTATAAAGCCTTGATCATGAACACAAGGGGACTGAGACTCGAGTTTTCACAATAAATTAGCAAAAGTTACCTTACCCTAATGGAATGGAAATGAAAATAAAGAAAATGGGATAAAAATATTCATTAGAGGGTTAGTACATGCACAAATGAAGGATAACATGAAACATTCATGCAAAGTTGGAGACACTTGGATGTGTTTTCTGTGAGGCATTTAGAATTTTAAGTAAAAAATTTACCAATGATAAAGAACCCAATAATATAACATAAAATAATAATAAGGAATACATATTTTTTAGGTTTTAAAATTAACATTTTGTGTATTCTAAAAGAATGAAGTTAGTAAGAAGCATCATTAGAGATTGGTAACTTACAGAATTATTCTTGTATAAAATAACATTGAATAATTATTTCACATTACATGCACACTTATAAGTGATGTCTAGACTTCATCTAAAGGAATAATAATTTACTGATAATATTTTATACAAAGAAAACTGGTAATTCATAGGTGATCAATATTAATTAGGAAATCAAATTTTAAAAAGGTAATTGAATGGTAAATGATCAAGGAAGATCCAACAAGCCTATGGAGGAAGATCAACAGAATTTTTGTAATGGATAAACCCTATAAAATATAGTAACTCTATCATTTAAAGCTAGGAGTAGTGGAATTATTTTAGTTGGAACTCTAATTAAGAAGTCCCTCTATTTTATTTGAGTGTATTATAAGTATTTCATTTAGTTCCAAAAGAGTGATGTTTTTTGGATGGATTTAGGAGCATGAGAATCCTTTCAATTCATGTTGGAAGAAGTGAATAATTACCTCAGTTAGAGTTAGGAGAAGTGTAATCACTTGCATGATAGCGAATAATATGTAACTAAGGGGAATAATTTATTACATCAAGGAGTATTACTTTGTCTAACCTTCTAAATGTTTTTTCCTACCCTCTCCATTATTACAACTACATGTCAACTGATATAGGTAAATATCACTAAGTAGATATAGAACCTTAAAGAGTTAAATATGATGAATTGAAAAGAAAATAATTCAAAAGATCCCCCCCCCCTGCCCGCCCGCCCTCTCAGAGTTCAATCCATCATGGGGATCTATATTAATGATATTATACACTACAGGATGTTATGATATAAGATTCAACACCTGAGTTAGGAAACAATCTATATCTCATGATACCATGAGAAGATGAGTTCCCCTAAATACATTCATAATCCACACAATGGAGTTATCATGATTCGACCAAAATTGTATATATTTGTATTTATTAATTAAATGTATATAATCCCAATAAATTTCATTATATAATTCCATTTAAAACATGGTTAACAAATTATTTTTTTATGAATTGATTATTAAAACCAAAAAAAATATTATTTCTAGTGTTTTAATATTAATTATAGTATTTTATTAATAAATTATATCTACTATTAATTATTTTTTATTTTTCAATACAAATTTCCAAGAGGTTGTGTATGTGAGAATTGAAAATTATATGAACTACATAAGATTAAAATCCTTCTAGGAAAGTATTATGGTAAACTCAGACAAAACATATAAGTTTAAATCGAGAAATCTGAAGTTCAGGTAAGATTGATAAAAAACAAAACTACTTACATCTTTTAGATTGTGAAATTACACTAATTATGAGACATTAAATGTTTAGTTTCACTTATCGTGTAATATTGAATGATGATATAAATTTATTTCATAAGATTAAATAGAAAAATATAGAAGCTATATAATATCGGTTATTTTCCATGGGTCTGTGATGGAAGAAAAAATATCCATATATTCATGATTTATACCATTCATGAGATTCAATAATGTTATGTTATAATGATCTCATAGATTTGTAAATGAGTCATTCATGAAGAAATATATTTATAAGAAGACATGAAAAAGTTGGTGTTGAAAATTAGATAATCATATGGGTTATCTAAATATATAAATAAATATTCCCAATATCCAAATCAAGATGTTTCTCAGAACCATGTTTGGGAGATAATATTGTGACTTTTGATATTAATTTTTTCCAAATCATAGAAAGAATAATATACCAAACATTCACTTCTGTATAAAGAATTAAAATAAGAAAACATTTTTCTATGAGGAATATTTACACAAATGGTTTTAAATTTCATTCTCAGTGTCCTCATTCATTAAATTCTATTTTTTCTCTATGAACTCTCTATATCTATTATTATGGAGGTCAAGTAATTGGTAATGATTTAAGGGAAAATAAAAATGGTTTTCTAGATTATTTATATTAAATATCCTCAATTTTATTTATATTTTAAGTTATGTTAGTAAGTGGATATATTGATAAATTTTTCCATTATTAATCCGTCATTTGTGACACCTTATACCTTACTTATTTTACTTTGAGTATAATTTATATCCCTCTTTACGATACTCTCTTAATTTAATCCATCAATGTTCTTGAATGTATATATATATATATGAAAATAAATAATATATTAATAGTTATCTCTATATAAAACATTAGGCTAAAAGGATTCGTAACATATTAGTTGAATGTTATCAAGAATATTTTAAGAATAATATAACATATAATAAATAAAAATATATTAAAAAAATTAAAATTCTTATATTCAGTGGATATGTAATTAATATTATTTAATATTTAATAATATTGTTCATTCTCAAAATATTATTTAAAGTATTAATATATAATGTCAAAATATATTTTATTATTATTATATATAATATTTCAAAATATATTAACTTTCTAACATTAAAATTACAAATTAGTATGAAATAATTCTGTGAATACATAATTTTTAAGAAGTCATTTTCCAATAAAAGAAGTTTTTCTTTATATATCAAATTTTCATTTACAGTATAAATTTACAAACATTAAATTTTAAATTTAAAAAAAATAATTTCTTTTTATAATTACCTATTTTAATATTATATTATGTATACTTTTTTATACCTTTTTCAAAATAATTTATTTTTAGAGAATATTGAAAAATACATGTTTTTTCTAAAATCAAATCATTTATGACAATAACTTGAAATAAGTGTTACAAAAATACTAATAAAAAATTTTCATATAAAATATTTATTAAAGAGTAAATATATACATTTTTAAATACTATTAATAATTTCTAAATCCTATATTTAATATCTTAAGAAATATTTTCTATAATAAGAAATTATTATTTTTTCATTAAATTAAATATTATTTTTCTAAAATTATGATGTGGAATGAATTTAAATCCATATATATTTTCTTTTTTCATAATATACTAATTAGTAACATTAAAATAAAATATATTGACATTTTTATTATGCACATAAATTTTAATCATAAAAATACACTTTCTGTAAAAATGTGTTTCTACGTGTTACATGCACTAATGTTAAAATTGATTTTTAATACACATAAAAATTTTATATAATAAAAACTATTTCATTTTTTTAATAATTAGTTTCAAATTGTTTTATAATTTCCATTTTTTTAGGCATTAAAATTAAATTACTTAGATAGATATTAGTTTACATTATAAAACCAAAAGTGGTAAAAGTGAAATATCTATGAGTAAAGGACATAAAAATTTAATAAAACATGTGTGAGAATTAATGTATGATTTAATATCTACCTTATAAAATCTTCCAATCTATTATTATTCATTTTTAAGACTTATTGACTTATTAAAAAATTTCTCTTGTTATATTAAGTTGAAATATTTTCAAAAATGTCATTCTCGCAACTTATAATGGGGCCTATCACCACTCCTTCAATTCCACTCACAAATTTTAGTTTAATCTCAAAAATATGAAATATAACATTCCATTATAATATAATTTCAATTTAATTAGATTTTTTTCAAAAATCATTCCCCTAATTCCTTCTTTTCCAAGGATTCCTCCAAAGGAAAACTCATGTGCTCAATGTAAGTACTAATTTTTCAATATTATTTTATTTTCCATGTTAATTTAAAAAATATAAATTCCACATTTTTATATAATTATATAATTATTATTTTTCTAGTTATTATTCTGATAAAAGGTTGATATTAACCTCATTTCTCCTTTTCCATTATGGAAAATGGAAACATCATTTGTACGTGTGTAGACTACCACCTTCACAAAGTAATGTATCACATTTTTTCATAAAAGTCGTTTATTATTTCTGAAATTATCTCCAAATATTATTTAATTCCATTAAAATTTATAAATAATTTCAATTTTATTCTGTAATAATTATATTATTACAAAACAAATCACTTTCATATCTACACTCGTCCATTAGTTATGGTTTGTTTATGTTTTGGTTGGTCTGACCACATACTTGAACAATGCTATAAAATAATATCATGGGTATTAGTGAGAAAATAATTTAAGATAATATTAGATATTAATAATTAAATAGTTTTTATTTTTATTTTTAATAGAAATATTAATATTAAACTCATTAATTAAGATAACAATATCCATTCATTAAAAAACATTAAAACCTGAGAATCATCGATTTCATCTTTAAAGATCATAACAAAAACATCAATAGAATGAAATGATGAAATTATAAATTATTATAAATAATACATTCTAATCACTTTTATGATATTGGAAGGGTACAATTTTTCAGTACAATAAATAACAATACAACTATTATGATACTAGTTCATAACAATCAAGATTACCCATGAAAGATATTGAAAATAGACAATAAATAATTAATATATGTATAGAGAATAATTATAATTTATTTTATAAAAGGTAATATATAAAATCAAGGTCCATAAAAAGTTTATTATAATAGGTATTTTTTATTCAGGGTATTTAAGTTCATTAACTGAGGTCAGTAATTAAGGCAAGGGTGTTTTGTCTCAAATTTCAATTCATTGTGACATGACTTTTTTTATACTGCTTGTTTTATATTGTATGATGTACATTCTACCTCATTGATATTTTATACAATTGTTCTCTCATAATTCCTATAATTTATGGATTCATTTGAAATTAATTATTTTTATGGGTTATGATTTTAATGTTTCTTAATTCATAACATTTTCATTATCGTATTTTCAAATCCATGAAATATGACAGGTATTACACAACATAATATCTTTTTAGGGTGTATTCACTGCTCTATTAAAATTAATTATAATTAATATCATTCTATTCAACATATTACAATTTTCATTTTATGGTATCCCTATTATGTTCTATTGACTCTTTTGTTTAAATTACAATATTGGTTTTTTTTACTTTATTATCGTTCATTATGTTATGATTTTTCTTATTGAACATATTTCATATAATATTGGAACATTATTTTATTTAATTTTATTTTGTTTTATTTTATGTTTTTTGGTTATTGAAATGTTTACAAAATAAAACCCCTTCTATCTTTATCTTTCTTCATAAATTTTGATATCTATGTGGGATTTGGTTTACATGAATTTCCTTTCATTTTGATAAGATTTAATTTCATGAGAAGAGTACTACTTTGTTTGATAAATTACTATATTTTATGTTTCATAATATATATATTTTTTACATATATTTTAGAGGATTTCTTTAAACTCAATGATTCTTTTTCGATCAAATCATTCCTAGAAAGGTGCAATGATTTCAAGAACAATTATAACCAATTTAAAGATATTTTTCCTTTCTTTCCATGTTATTTTTTTATAAAAATGTTTCCCATTGTTGTTTTTAAATAAAAATATATGTTAACTCGTATGATATTTTTATTTTTTAATACCACATTTCACTGTATCATTTTTTCCCCTATTTAATATGTGGATTTTCAAAAAAGGTTATTCAAAATATTAAGAAGGATTTTCATCCTTTCAAAATTAGATGTTTTATCTTACACTCAAAATTTCTTTTTATAACCCATATTTTGTTTTTTCTTGTATAAATTATTGAATATTATTTTTAAAATAAAATATTTTCCAATTTTTCTGCATCAAAAATTTTTTAAAATTGATTTCTTTTTCATAACTCAATTGCTGAAGATTATTTTTAAAAGAGAATGTTTTCAAAAAACCATCTCCTTTTTAAATCCTTTATGTCTATTTTAAGGATATATTATTGATAATTTATTATAAATAATGATTTTAATAATTCCTTATCTTCAATTTCTAAAAAGTCACAATTTAAAAAATAAATTTTAAATTTGAATCATAATTTATCCTTTTATAATCATGTAGAAAGTAGTATCTATTAACACATTTATGGTTTAATGTTAATTTCACACTTTCTTATAGTCATTAATTCCAGGGAAGTTGCATTTAATGAAACTAACACTCTATTTTATTATGAAAATATATTTTTGGATGATTAAATGTTTCGGTGTCAACCATTTATAGTGTTGAAAACAATATTGGTGATACCATCTAGAAATGTTGTGAAACATATTTTTCCTTCCATGGGTTATTTATAATATAAAGATTGATTGATTTCATGTGGAACACTTATGTATGGAAAATTGATGGGTGTGGTACTATATCCCATACCAATGCATTGTTTATGTTGTTATATCTTATTAGATAATGAATTTTTGTATGGGTATAATCATTGTTTCTCTATGCTCGCATAGTTGCGAAAGAATATACATTTGGTTTTGATAGTATAGCATATATTTTCATGGATATAATTATTGTTTATATATCAAAACAATTTTTTCAATGAGTATAGTTTTTTACGTATTCCCTCAAGGTTTTGTGTGGGTATAATTATAGTTTAACTATTCTCACATGTTTCTTTATAAGTATAATTAAGTTTCATCTATGTTCACAATGTTGTGTGTGGGTATAATTGTAGTTTAGATATACTCTGAAGGTTTTTCGTGAGTATAAGTTTGGTTAAGATATTCCAACAAGATTGTTTTTTAAAATGATTAGACATTTCCTTATTTCAAATTTCATTATTTACTATTATTATTCCAAAAATCTCCTCTATAGGATAATGATTATACTTGATTGTTCAAATGTATTTTATCACAATCTTATTCTATGATGCATGGTTGTTCATTTTAGATATCAGGTATTTATAACCTAAAATATAATGAAATCTTTTCATTCCAAGTTATTTAAAAAAAAATATCCCATAATCATTTTTCTCATATTTTTATATTCTAAACCATGATGGAATGTTGATGAGTTTATCCATTTATGAGCATTGGAGCACACTGTTTTCATTTGATTACTTTTTCATACGAAATTGTTTAAATGAATATATTTAAAACAATGTTATATATAGAGTTTATTTATATGAGATATTTAAGACATAAAAAAGGAAATATTAGTATATAAGAAAAAATTGACCTTTTGGAATTTTAATACATGGGAGCTAATCCCCAAAGACACTAAGTCATCAATTCTTAGGATTGTGTGATTATTCTGAGATGCAATGTTTAGTTAATGGAAATCTTGAAAAATAAATATATGTTGTTCTTGGGTTTTCATAGTTGTAATTTTATTAGGTTTTAGCTATTTTTTGGATTAGTATAGTTATTTTTGGAATTAGGATAAGATAACTTTGGGGAAATCCATAGGGATAAGTCTATGTATAGGATAACATACTAATGATTTGGTAAAGTATATATATTTTCGTTATCCTAAAAATTATATCACTCTATGGATACAGGAAAGTGGATTTGGATATGTATTAGATTTACCTTGGTGTAATCACACTGAAATATGTTGGTTCAGTATCTACTCAATCTTTACTTCAGTTTATGATGAGTGGGCCTTATACTATACACCTAACTGGATACACCGAGGGGATATGTTTTAGTTAATTACATTTTCATTATAAAATAATATGGGGATTTAAATATATTTAAATTAAATGATGAGTTAGGATATTGAAAATAATATTAATATTATTATAAACTCCCTAGATTAAATTTAAGGGTTGATAGTTTGGTAAAATTATTTCATAATTGAACAAAATTGATCATAGGTTGAAATTAAGGTGTTATTGTAGAAGACATCATAGGATTGGTTTTTCATTTTAATATGATCACATATCATGATTTGATTATAAATTATCATGATGTTTTTATTATAATATTTTATTTGAAATAGTATCATGAAAATGATGTTGTGAAAACTATATCCCTAAAAACTACTAAACAATCATATTTGGGATAAATAGTTTCCTAGTCATACCAAGGATAGTAAGGTGGATATCTCAGTAGAATATATATCTTGTGTTTTTTATGGATCACATAGATCATTTCTTTAGTGAAGAGAAATTAATATTTTGAGGTTGTAATATAAATATTGGGGGAAAGGAAACACCCCCAGATTTTGGAATATATATATATATAAATATATATCTCTCTCTCAAAAAAAAATATTATATTAATATCCTTATACACATAAAACCCTAAACCAACATGGTTCCACACATATTAGATTAATTTTATAAAAAAATTATATGAATAATAAAAAACTATATTAAAATAAAATATATTAACCATTTAAAAATGCATCCAATTTGAAGATATATAATTAATATGGTTAAATATTTAATGGATTATTATCCCTAAAATATTTTTAAAGTATTAATAAATTAAATAAATCAATTTTAAATTATTATTATTATATATAATCTTCCAATATACGGATTAAAATGATAACATTATAAAACTTACAAATTATTATGAAAAAATCTTAAGATCGCATAATGTTGTATTATGTAATCTTTTAATAAAAACTAATTTAATAAGTGGTTTTAAAATTCCTTCTATAATAACTGCTCATTAATCATTATATATACAAATATATTCACCATTTCTTCAATATATTTTATAACAAAAAGTTGTCCAATTTTACCTCCCTCGCATCCTAGGTTTCAATTTTCTCAAAAAAATAATATTTTTATAAACAAATCCTTTACACCATACAGTCAAGTATATATCTTGATGGTAATTGGAAAATTTATTTAGAAGTCCTTAGTAAGATCTTCCTTCTTGGAATCACACCTATAGAATCATATCTCCAAGTTTTTTAATACATTGAGAAATTACACAATGATATTTACGTAAACTTGGGCCATAGAGGCCATAACTGGAGTGTTCTCAACCTTACACCCCCAATTGCTCCACTAGGAATCTTCATTATAGCATAACTCTATAATATCTATTCAATGGTGTAGAAAAAATTTAATAAAAATTTACAATATTAATTAAATTTAAAATAATAATAACTACATTCCAATAATAACATGATACAACTCTTTATGATTGTCACCATGAGCTATATCTCATCATTTCTAATATAAAACATTTGACATGATTTTTTATATATTATTTACATTTCACCACATACCAAATAAAACCATATATACTCCCATTTTCTTACACTACCAATAAATACACATTCAGGTGCTATAGACTCTAGGATTCTTATACACAAAACCTATATATTTCCTACACTAATATCCTATTCAATAAAATTATATTCAAGAAAATATCCACAATTTTTTTAATTAATTCTTAACTAATAACTTATTTAATAAAACATTGAGTAAATTATTATTAATACTTCATATAATCAAATATCCTTTTTCCAAATTCAATCACCTCAAACAAATCACACACATGAAATATGAATATATGAGCTAAATTTGATGAATATACACATGAACTTTTGATACCTTAATCCTATAATAAGTCAACAAATCAATAGCTGATAATATTATAATCCATTAAAATCAGTAAATCATAACAGAAAAAATAATTAATTACTATTTCATGCTCCGTTAAAAAGTGTACATCCAATATTAATGTATTTTTCAAGCACAAGTATAACTTACACCCTCAGTTTCAAATAATATATCCCTATTTACCATTTTACCAAATGAAGTAATCAAATATGAAAGGAATTTGATACTATTTTTTAATTTACCAACTAATGTGCCTGTATTAAGACCTAGGATGAGACACAACATTATTTCAAGCATGTATTCCCATACATTAATGTCTATTAACTTGCAGTGAGGGAATACTATAATTATTATAGATATTATAAACTCAATAAGATACTAGTAAAATAATAAATTAACATAAATTACCATAGTATGACAATATCAAAGCACATATATGGAATCACCAATTAAAGGAAACCATAAATGAAAATATATCCCCATGAACTATATTATTCAAATGATGTCATGTTATATAGGCTATAAATTAAAATGATGAACCATAGTAAGTTTATTATATACATGTTAAAAAAAGTGAATTTGATGAATCCATCATTAAATTATCATTAAACTCCCCATAGTAAAATCTCCCACTCCATATCAGGTTTGGGTAGAACAATCACATATCATGGGTATTATTCCCTTTCATATAACATGAAAAATAAATTATGTGCATACATTGTGGCATGTGTACTATATTTGAGTATGAAAATGAGTAGGACACCATAAATTAGACCAAAACATATACCACAATTTATACATTCGATTACATGTACAATACAACATAAAAATGAGAACCACTAAATATATAATAATTATGATCAACACTACCATATTCTGACATCACCGGTGATCCCCTTCTCATAGAAAAATTATTTATCATGCCTTGTGTTGCATTTATCATAAATTATGTGTCAATTTGTGTTTGGGGAGTTGAGTATGATGTGATGAGGCTTTGATAATTATTATTGATTCATAGAATGGAATTTGATGTCATGTTCGATATATTATACATATAGTTGTGATGATTGTTGAACATCCCATCAATATCAAAGTCATGTGTCAAACATTCTAAGGATGACACATTGCAACAAGGAAGACAAATAAGTCCATGAAAAAGATGGACTTCCAAAATAATATTCATTTAAAATAAGGAGTAATAAGAATGTGAAAAATATATATATTATGAATGAAGAGTATTTAATTTATGGAAGGTTAGTTTTTGGGAATTTGATGTGGGATTTATAAAAAAAAATATGTCCATCAACTATAGACCTAGGGACCAAATTAATCCCACATATGCGTTGGGATTCCTCTACCACATGGGAGAGCCAACCCAAATGGTACATCATGATGTAATGCTTAATATGAGTGCCTTTACATGTAGGAGGGAGATACTATCAGTGCACAGTGATCTCATCGTGTGCACTGGAGGCATACAACGGGGTGATCAGGTCAGTCTGCCCCATATGTGTGTGTGAGGTGTTTCGGGTGCTGACTCCAGTGCCATATCAAGAGTTATTTGGAACATATTAAATTCTTAATGAGTTCTAAAGAGAATTAAATCATTATGTTGGATATTCTTCATTCAAATATTGTTTATTAATTAAAAAAATTAAGTAAAAAATATACACCCCCTAATCACTTCAATCTCCACTGTCCAATATCATGCTCTATTAGATTTTACATCATCTTGTCATATTCAACCTCATCAACATAAATGATACTACATTTAAAAATGAGAAATGTGAAAATATAAGTAACCATACAACTAATATAATGTCTCTAAAAATATGTGTCTTTCTAAATTGATCAAAAACCATTCATGAAATATATGTCCTACACGCAATCTATAATTTGAAGAAAGAGTATTTAGCCGGGGATAAAATGAAGAAACAACATGTTGTTCAGGCATCTAAAATTCATTGATGAGTATGAACATTTTAAATGATGAGGTGAATTCAATAATAATTATGCAAGTGAGTCTAGGAAAAAGGATTTTTCAAATAAGAAAATGTATATTGTTTTCTAGCATCATAATGCTTTAAAATTGGAAAGCTGTGAGATTCAAAATATTAAGAAATATATAGATTTTTGGATATTTGATGATGATCCATGAAATACTATAAATATCATAGATTATGGGGTTTAACTAACCAATATGATTATGAGAAATAAGGAAAATAATGTTTTTGTCATATGATATTATCTCATTTCTATAGAAACAAAGCATCATGAACTCCTATTTCGCATAGAACAAAAGCCACTGAAGAGACTCTCCTTGCATGGAGAAGAAGATATCATCTGAAGAGATTATGTGATATATATCATAGCCTCTACAGTTTTCAATCAATATCATAGGGTTTTCTCAAAGAATGTTTTTTCATGAATCACTTTGTGTAATGTAAGGAATCCATGAGACTTGAATCATACCTTCATGTGAATAAAAACTATACCAAGAATACTCACTAGTGTACATGGATTTAATATGAAATTGGTTTGTTTTATTCCATTATATGAAGGTTCCTTACACTTAAGTGAAGGTAGGGAATATTATGAATACATGACTTCGGGTTTTCCATAGGAATATAGTACATGAAACATCCTTGCATGATTTAATACACACAAATCAATTTTGTGCATGGCATTGTGATGTTAAATCGAGAAAATAACCAATTATAGAGAACCCAATAATAACACAGAGAATAATAAAAAGGATCATATATTTTATAGGGTTTAGAAAGAATTTTTTGTTTATTCTACATGAATAAAGTTGTTGAGAGTATTTATTTGAGATCTGATTCATGAAATGTTATTCATGCGTAAAATATCATTGAAGAATTTGTGTTCATTACATGAACTCATCTTTGTGAGGATTGGATATCATCTTAATGAATAATAAATTCCTAGACATTTGTTTCACTATGGAAACTAATCATACATGAGTGATTATAATTAATATTCAAGATGAGAAATGTAACAACCCGCCAATTCTCATTGGCTTGAGAGCTCAACGAGTCATTACTAGGCCTTAAGCGACATCCCCAAGATGCCAAAGGCTGGAAATAAATGCTGAAGGGTTTCAAATACAATTTGGGGGATGATTTATCCTTTAAGAAATAACCCATAAACCAACCAATCATAACCAAACATTCACTATATGATGCATGAACAAAAGAGTGACAACTAAAGAACTTAATTTCTGTCAAACCATATAAAGTAAACTATAGCGGAAGACCAAGCCAAGCATACAAGTACATAGCGGATGAAAAACTCTAGACTCTCAAAAGACACCATGACTCTATGCTCCACAAGCTCCAAACTTCACAACATCTCCCAAGCATCACCACGAGACACTAGAAATAAGATGCTTTACCTTTACCCGTGTCCCTAAATACAAAATCTGCAAAAGCACCAGAGTTCCAAAGTATGGGTGAGTATAAAACTCAGTATGTTTTCCCCAATGACTTCCCTACTCACGCCACTAGGATAGAAGAGTTAGCCACATTTATATAAAAATAGTTTATATAAAACCTTTTCTTAAAAGTAGTTTATAACTAAATATAAACAAGGTTCCAAAACCATTAATAACCAAAGCCATTCCAAGATCAATTGAAACCAATTTTCCAGCAAGTTATTTTTCTAGAAAAATAACCAAACAAGATTAAGAACCATTTCAAAAACCTTCCCTTTTTGGAATACCAAACCATTTCAAAAACTCATGCAACCAAACATGCATGCTACCTGGAAGAGGGGAGAAGCCCTAACCCTTATCCATCCCAACCATGATGGGGGAGACTTCATACCCTTATCAAACCCAAATGCACATGAATGCTTGATTGGGGAGAGCCCTAACCCTTATCCATCCCAACACTGATGGGGGAGACCCCTAACCCTTATTCGTCCAGAATACAATATGAATGTTTGATAGGGGAGAGCCCTAACCCTTATCCATCCCAACACTGATGGGGGAGACTCCTAACCCTTATCTGTCCCACATACCCATGACCACACACAACCATCATGTCAAAAACCAAGTATGTTCAACCAATTCAAACCATTTTAATGCTTAACCATTTCAATTCCAAACCATTTCAATAAAACTCCCTTTTTATTGAAAACCAAATCCATCAACGTCATTTCAATCTCAAACCATTTCAATAAAACACCATTTTTATTGAAAACCCATTCTTAATCAAACCATTTACAATTTCAGCAATCATAATTTAAAATCAACATTTTAAATTCAAGAAGCCAAATCAATTTTCACAACAATTCACCAAGATTTCACAATTTCATCAAAACCATAAATCATCACTAAAGAATATTTATTCAATATTTTCACAATAAAATCCATTCAAATAAACCAATTTGAGACTAAGCCAATCAATTCTAACAAGAGGAGTCGAGAGTGAAGCCTCCTACCTCAAATGTTTTGAAGAAAACCACGACGGTCGAAGAACGCTCAAGAAACCCGGGTCGATTCTCCAAAAACCCACCTTAGATCACTTATCCTAGAAAGATCAAGACCAAATCTCATCATATTTGGCATCCAAACACTTATATCTACCCATAACTAGAGTAGATATAAGAAACTGATAGAAGAGGAGAAGTAGATATAAGTAGATATAAGAAACCGATCAAGAACGAAGAAGAACGATCACATACCTCAAGAATCCGACTTTGATTCACCAAGAGAAGCCTTCGGATCACCTTCAGAATGATGGGAGAACCCTCTTTGACTTTAGGGGAAGCAAAATCCCGAGTTATGGCTACTTAGGAGCATAAACGAGGCAATTAGAGGCAAAAATGAGTGAGATCCACTTTTATAGGATCTCATTTAAGTGGCTCCATGGTTTGATCGCACGGTTGGACAAACCGTGCGTTAACCACTACCTCGAAAGACCCTCCACGCGTGGTTTGGCCGCATAGTTAGACAAACCATGCACCACCCGTGTGGAAGCTACTGCCTCCAATACCAACTATGCACGGTTTTACCGCACGGTTTAGACAAACCGTGCGTCGTCCGTGCGACTTCCCATTTTCCTCAAAACAACATTCCAAGTTCTCCAGACTCTTCCATTTGTCACCCCTAACTTTATTACCATTAAAATCATAAAGAAAGGGTTACATACTAGAAACCAGGGGTACTAAATTCTCCCCACCATTGGTATTTTCATCCATGGAAAGTAGAAAACCTTCAGCCAACTGAAAGAGTTCCGGCCACTGTTCTTTCATTTCCTTTTATCCTTCCCAAGTCTCTTCCTGAATCTGACCATGCCGCCATAAAACCCACACTAGACTGATACATTTTCCATGAAAGACTTTATCTTGCTTATCCACAATCCATACAGGGATATGTATCAACGAAGAACCCGGCTCTAGGTCAACGTAATCTCATCTGATCACATGGTCGGGATGAGGTTGATACTTTTTCAACTGAGATACATGGAACACATTATGCACCAAACTGAATTGTGGTGGTAATGCCAACCAATATTCCACCTCTCCAACCTGTTCCAGTATCTTAAAAGGGCCAATGTATCTTGGAGATTATAACGAGCCATACTTTACATACATTGTTATTACTTCAGAATTGAAGCACACTTATTACAACATATAACAAAACCATGAAAGGACCGTATAGGTATAGTATCTTTAGAAACTGGGAAACATAAAAAACTGGTTCATAAAGCATCTACTTTGCCTCCCATTTATTTCATCATATCTAGAGTCCCTTTTTGGCATATCCTGCTTAATAACCTTCTTCCTGACCTGGGGAAATAAAACAAAAAAAAGGGTGAGCTCAAATGCTCAGTAAGGGTAAACAAAAGAAATATCAATCACATCATATACATAAGAACAAAACTTTTGGAAATCTTAACCTGCAAAAGAGATCATAATATCATAACATGGGATAAATCATAGTAGTGAAATGTAATCCCAATAATCATAACTTAAAACATGAAACTTTGTGTCATACACACATAATCATAGATAATCATTTCTTATTAGTCAAGACTCATTTCTAAGACTATCTTAGTGGACAAAGTCCATTTCTGAACTGAGTTCATTCCTCGTTTCAGTCATGTTTCACTGAACCGGTTTAACCTGCTGTTCTAGCCATATCTATCTCATGAGATATAAAATATTTACCCAATGCATTGGAGGGAGATATAGGTCCCACCCATCTCATAATGATACCATTCATATGTGTGCCACAAAATCATAAATCATACATCATTGCATAACCCATGTAATAAAAATGGGATTCTTAAACAACATGACATCATAAAACAATTCATATAAGATAAAGGAATTCATAAAAATAATTCCATCACAACATAATCAAATCAATGTAATAATAGGTATAAAAACAGAACCCTATATTATCTTAGATGGAAAATAATTTTGATAAAACACTTGAACTCCATTCTTGAGGAAAATATCCTTTCTACTTCAAAAACATTTTCCTTTCTTAACATATAATACAATTTTAAACTAAAATAAGTTGATTAAAAATAAACTTGAAAACTTGTAAAGTAATCTTCTTGGAAATAATGTTTTAAAAATCCATTCATGTCGTATAAGTTAAAAAAACATTCTTCTCGTACTTTTGTCGGAAAAGTCAAAAAGTACCTCGTACGAAAAACGACAAAAGATTCCTTTCATATATTTTAATATAAACTCACCAAAGGGTAAAAATAGATTTAAAGAATTTTATGTGGATGGAAATAATATTACATATTGAGGAAACATGGATGTGGATGATAAAATACACCCCAGTAAATACCAAAGTATAAACAATCTCGGATAAAAATGAGATTGTGATATTTCCCATACCTTAGGTCTGATTTGCTTCGTAAGTGTCTGAACCTCCTGTATAATGATTTAAATAATGTTATTGACTTATTCCAAAATCATACTTATTTTTATGATATCATATATGGTCATATTCTTAGCTTCTTATTAGTAATATTTCATTACTACTTATTATTTGGGTGTTTATTACTTTTTGTTCTTATGCGCGTTTTGTCGAATAAATTCTTATTTTTCTTTTTAGGTTATAGATACCTCATTTCCAGAATGGTATTAGTGTAATATATATCATATTAATTCACTCAATTCATTTATATAATCATTATGAAAGGAAGATCATGTATAACGAGTCGCATCACATCGTGGAGACGGTATTCCGTACGTACGCACGAGCGATGATATCGTTCCCATGATCGTGGAATTGTATTGGAGTGTATGTATACTATTTCATAATCAATATCACTTTATAATAATCATATATAGTTATTATTTACACCATTATACCCATCCGAGTAAGGTGGTGGTGGAAAATAGATTACACCACGGCGTGGAGACGGTATTCCGTACGTACGCACGCGTGGTGATTTTGTTTTCCGTAGGATGGATAGATGGTGAAATAGGGTTGTTTCATACTTATAATAACATATCATTATATGAGTGATACTGATGTTACAACTTCATAATGAAACAACTAAAGAAGAATAAGTGGAAGAAGAAATAAAGATGAAAGAATCAGTAACGGGCATTACCTCTTCTTTGAAGCGCCTCTTTGAGACCTCCTCTTAGGGCAATAAAATTGGTCTTTGAAGAATACCAGGACCTCGAGTATGTCTCTAGGGAAGTGGAGAGAAGAAATTGGCAGCGTTTGGCCGATCTTGAAGGCTCAAAGTGGTGTGAGGAAGAGGTGGAGGAGGTGCCCTTTTATAAGGGAGGAGAGGGGCACCTTTGGAATAACTAAAAATATTATTTTATTATAAAGTCAAATTCAATTTTTAATAGCTCCAAATTGATTTATTTAGAAGCTAAGGTGGGGATGGGTCTAAATCCTCTCATCCAATATAATTTAGACAAGTTTAGGTTCATATTTTAACCTTATCATTTAGATTTAACATTAAGTTAAATAATTTTACTTTTACCGTGTCTTTTTTTGTTCTTACACAATAAGGTTAATAAACTTACTATAACAAGACAAACGAACCCCAAGTTGTTTATTATTAATATATATAACCTTATCTAAGTTATTTGGACGAACCTTAGATTTTTAGGAATAAAATAACAATTAATAATATAATATTTGTTTTAAAAACTATTTTATGTAAATTTTGACACTATTTAGTAATTGATTTTTTTGAAAATCTTAATAGAATTATTAATTCGAAATAAGTTAATTAAATAAATATTAACATGTCATATTAACCTATAAAATTAGTGGAATTCATAAAAAGTCTCAAATTACATTTATTTGGGTATTTATAACATCAATTATGTCAATATTTCATTAATAAGATAATTATTGCATCATCTTTGTGTCATAAATAAATTAACTTATTTAAAGTCTAAAAATTACATATAAATTATCATTGTGTAGGAAATCTTTTTAGATTTCTAATGAATATTTATAGTCGAATTTATCTTATGTATAACCCTATATTAAAAATGATTTAGTTATTAAAGTTTGATTTTAACTATTTTAACCCTTCTTTAAATAAATTGATAATAAATGTCCTAATCTAATCCAAGTGGGTCTAAATGGTCATATTTTATTCCTAAGGTTGTTTTTGGTCGAATTACACTTATACAATAAAATTAGTACATGTGTTAGGGTAATAATAATAACACTTTTACCCTTAATTACCCTATTTACTTTTAACCGTGGTAAAAAAAAGTAAAAAGTTACTATTCACCAAAAATTATTTTCATCTCATTGAACCACATTTTAGTCCTTGATATTAACCGTGTCTCTCAGATTTTCGAAATTCCACTCACAGAAGCGGTAAAATTAAGTTTTATGAAAAAATTTAGTTTTTTAACAACCACTTAGTGGTTTCACTATTCATCAAAAAATGAAAGTTTCCCGAAAAATACCAAAAATTAGGCCTAATCTTTTTTTGATATTATGAATTCAAAAATGATTTTTATTTTACCAAATTCAAAACATATCAGTTACATTAACTAATTTAAAAATTAATTCCCGTCGTCAAAACAAATAGCGTGTTTTTAAAAGATAATAACTATCAAAAGATTGACACTTTCTTATGTCTAGTTTAAATGGAAAATTACATCCAATGAACAACATTGTATTAAATTTTAAAAATATATTCTAAATATAATTTAAAACCACTCAAATTAATAATTTATTACTATTAATTATTTCGATTAAAAAATTTGTTTTTAATTAAAATTTAGTAATTTTCACTATTCATCAGAATATGAAAGTTATCCGAAAAGTACAAAAATTTCACCCTAAGCTGATTTCGATATTCCGAATCCAAAAATGAAGTCCATTTTGAAAAATAAAATTTAAAAATTTTCAAAAAGTGGTTATCACTATTCATAACGGCTAGTTTTAATAATATTTTAATAGCATATCGTTGTTTAGTGAAACTCGGTATTGCGTATGATGCAAGCTATTGAGGAAGGTCGCGGTTGCGTGTAAAGCAAGCCAAGATAGTGTTGTGTGTATTGAAAGATTCCTTTGATGATTTAAAAACAAAATATTTCTCATAAAAGTCTCGGGTGTTACAGAAATAACTTTCCCTACTTCCCAAAACGACGATGTTCAAGCCTTGTAGAGATCCTCAAGAAGACTTGATCACCCACAAAGAACGACAACGGTCTTCAATAGTGATCTGCATAAGATTTCTGATGACTCTGAGTCGTATCAATCCTCTTTCTAATCAATTGGATCTTCTCTATTGTTTCTTGGATGAGGCTTGGCCCGACTAGTGAAGTTTCACCAGTTTCCACCCAGCATAATGGAGAACGACAAGGACGCCCATATAATGATTCAAACAGAGCCAAGCATATCGAGGCTTGATAGCTGTTATTTTATGATAACTCCACTAAGGGTATATGCTCCTCCCATGAGCCACCAAAATCCATTACACAAGCCCGTAACATATCTTCCAAAGTTTGTATCATTTGCTTAGATTTTCCATCCGTCTGAGGATGATACGGCATGCTCATCATCAACTGAGTTCTGAGGGCTTGTTGTAATGATTTCTAGAAATGAGATTTGAACATCAGATCTCTATCTGAGACTATAGACACTGGTACACCATGCCTCTTTACCACTTTTCGGATATAGATTTTTGAATGATCTTACACCATATAGGTTTCACGAATAGGGATGAAATGGGCCGACTTGGTTAGACGATCCACTATCACCCAAATGGCATCGTGTTTCCGAACTGTTCTTGGAAGACCTATAACAAAATACATTGCTATCTGATCCCATTTCCACATTGGGATAGGTAAAGATTGTAACATACCAGCTGGTCTCTGATGCTCTGTTTTAACCTGCTGACAAGTTAAGCACTGTGAGATGAATTTGGCCACCTTCCTTTTCATGTCGATCCACCAAAACTGCACCTTCAATGCCTTGTACATCTTCTGTTTACACGGATGTACAGCCCATTTTGAATGGTGGTAAGCATGAAGGAGTTGTTCCTGACAAACCATAGGTACAACCATCCGATCCTTGAAATAAAAAACTGAACCCCCATCATGTTTCCAGCCATCAATGGTCTCCCACCATTGAGTTTTGAACTTACAACCAGACATTCTGCATCAAATGTTTTTTCTTCTTTGATCATCTTTACTAGATCAGGAACAAGTGTAGCTAAAAATAAAACAGCAACATTACATTGGTCTTCACATTCCACATGAATTTTGGGTAAGACCGACATCAACTGCCATTCATTTGAAGCTTATTTCGCCAACTGAGCATATGACTTTCTACTCAATGCATCTGCCACCGAATTCCCTTTTCCTGGTGTGTACATCAAGTCAAAGTCAAAAATCTGGAGATACTCCATCCATCTCCTTTTCCTGAGATTCAAATCTCGCAGTGAGAAAATGTGTTTCAAGATTTTTTGATCGGTAAATACAGTAAATTTCCCACCAAAGAGATAATGTCTCCATGTTTTCCAAGCATGGATGACTACAGCTAACTCCAAATCATGTGTTGGGTAATTTTTCTCCTAAACCCTCAACTTCCTTGAACCATAAGAAACTACATGATCTCTTTGCATGAGAACACAACCCAACCCTGATCCTGAAGCATCAAAATACACCACATACCCCTGTCCTGATTCTGGAAAGATCAAGATAGGTGCCGATGTAAGCTGAACTTTCAGTTCCTAAAAGGATTTCTAACATTCTTCTGTCCATTGGAAGAGAGCATTATTCTTATTAAAAGTTGTCATTGGTGAATCTTGTCGTGAGAAATAATGCACAAAGTGTCATTAGTAACCTTCTAGACCAAGAAAATTATGTATCTAGAACACATTCTTCGGTGGTTTCCAAGAGATAACGGCTTATATCTTTTCAATATCAATAGAAATGCCTTTATCAGAAATTACATGGCCAAGGAAACGTACTTCCTGTATCCAAAAATCATACTTTGATAATTTGGCATACAAACGATGATCTTTCAAGATTTGTAACATTGTTTCTAGGTGCACATCATGATCAACCCTTGTCTTTGAATACACTAAAATGTCATCCACAAACACCACAATAAAAGAATACAGATATTGTTGAAATATTTGATTCATCAAAGCCATGAAGAGCGTTGGTTCATTCTTTAGACCGAAAGGCATGACTACATATTCGTAGTATCCATATGTACTTCTGAAAGCTGTTTTTTGGAATATCCTCCTTTCGAACTCGCAATTGGTGATATCCTAATCGCAAGTCAATCTTGGAGAACCATTGAGATCCCCTTAATTTATTGAATAGATCATCAATGTGTGGAAGTCGATATCTATTATTTATCGTAACTTGGTTAAGCTTACGATAATAAACACACAGTCGAAGAGTTCCATCTGCATTCTTCACAAACAACACTGGTGCTACCCATGGAGAAGTACTTGGTCAAATGAAACCCTTGATTTACAGCTCCTCTAACTGCTCTTTCAATTCCTATAACTCTGTTGGTTCCATCCTATAAGATGGAAGGGAAATAGGACTGGCCCCCGGAAAGAGATCAATCGTAAAATCCACTTCCCTTAGAAGTGGTAACCCTGAGAAGTTGTTGGGAAAGACATCTGGAAATTGATCCACAACAGCTGGAAAACTATTTTCCTCAATTTCTTCCATTGATTCCAAATTCAATGCTTCCAATTGGTAAGAGATCATTCCCACCATTGGTTCCAACAAGCTCTTTGCATCTTTCTTTACCATCCTCTCTCCTCTGAAGAGATGGTCGATGTCATCCTCAATCTTAAAACTAAATGTTCTCTTATAACAGTCGATGTGAGCCTTAAAAATTTTCAACCAATCCATACCCAGGATTACATCATAGACATCCATATCCAACATAGAGAAGTTCCATTTCAACTAAAATCCATAAACAGTTATAGAAAAAACTCTACACACTAAGGCTTGACATTCTCTTTCACTAAGAGAAGTTTGCAGTTTCAAAACCGAAGCTCCCACTATTCCCCATGGGTACCACCATGCTCCCTCTGCATGAAGCTCCCAACAGATCTCGTTGAGCCACTGATGCTCGATTCACCATCTCTGTGTGATCACTGATACACAACACTGCTATTTTTGAGTGGATCCCTTGCCTTAACCCCACTTCAAAGATCCTTTCCTTCAACGACGTGCTACCTGCCACCTCGGGTGCAAACCACACTAAGCTCATAAACATAGCTACATACTCTGTCATAGGCATATGCTCTTTCTTCAGATTGAAGAAATCATTTGTGCACTGAATTCTAAATGTATGTGGGTAGAATTGATTATTAAACAATTCCTCAAATCCTTCCCACGTCATACCCTGGTCCATTCCCTCTTGGACTACCAACTCCCACCACTGAAGAGAAAGATCATCTAGCTTATGCGTTTCTAGATTTACTTTCAACTCTACCTACGTACCTAAGAATTCGTAAATTCTGTTCATTCTGGACAGTCACGCCTCTACCATTTCTGGGTCTGAATCACCCCTAAAGACGGGTGGATCCTACTTTTAAAACTAAGCTGCATAAGCAACATGTTTTGGCTCTTCCGCTCTATTCACACTTCCCATAGCTTGGAAAATATTTCACTATGCTCTGGACTAACTGCTGGTTCACCTGGAACTCAGGTGAAAACACGTTCTCATCGGCCACCTCTGGTTGGTCTCTACGACGCCTACCTGGTGCCATTTTCTAAACCAACAACAAAACCCGTCAATCTCACTCTATAGCAACTGATGGCTTAGAATTTCAAATTCTATCGCATCAACTATTACAACATTGTTTTCCAAAACATCTTTTTTTCCTTGTTCAATCATTTTTTAAAACATTCAACATGCTTTTTGAAAATCAACCCATTTTCAAAATACACCAAATATCCTATTTTCAAAATCTTTCAGTTGAAAACAATCTCTGCATTTTTTTTCAAAAATTCACACCTATCCAAAATCATAAATCATTCCTCACAATGAGATATTAAATCTTAGTGGGAAGTCATTCCTCTATAATGCATTTCATGCTCGTCTCATTGGATAAACCCATAACAATGATATTTTCAACATTCTAGAAGTGTATCCAAAATGCTTATGTACCCAACACCCTGGTAACATGAAGTTCAGCATAAACGAGTTAGCTACGTCCATTTATGAGATACATTTCAAGTTCCAACAATACTAATCTTGTCTAAGATTTAGACCCAAAGAATAGAAAAGAATGAATTTCAACTCCAAGACCAAGAACATCAATGACCATTTATTAGGAAAGGACCGAACAAGCTGATACCATTTGTAATGACCCACCAATTCTCATTGTCTTGAGTGCTCAAAGAGTTATTACTATGCCTTAAGCGACATCCCCAATACGCTAAAGTATGGAAATAAATGCAGAAGGGTTTAAAATACAAGTTCAGGGATGATTTCCCCTTTAATAAATAACCCATAAACCAACCAAGCATAACCAAACATTCACTATATGATTCATGAACAAAAGAGTGACAACTAAACAACTTCATTTCTATCAAACTATATCAAGTACACAACAACGGAAGACTAAGCCAAGCGTCAAAGTACACAACGGATGAACAACTCAAGACTCTCAAAAGACACCATGACTCCATGCTCCACAAGCTCCAAGCTCTACAACATCTCCCAAGAATCACCATGAGCCACTAGTAATAAGATGATTTACCTTTACCTTTGTCCCGAAATACAACATCTGAAAAAGCACCAGAGTGCCAAAGTAGGGGTGAGTATAAAACTCAGTAGGTTTTCCCCAATGACTTCCCTACTTAATCCACTAGGATAGAATATTTAGCCACATTTATATAAAAACATTTTATATAAAATATTTTCTCAAAAGCAGTTTATAACTAAATATAAACAAGTTTCCAAAACCATTCATAACCAAAGGCATTCTAAGAGAAATTGAAACCAATTTTCCAGCAAGTTATTTTTCCAAAAAAATAACCAAACAAGCTTAAGAACCATTTCACAAACCTTCCCTTTTTGGCATACCCAACCATTTCATAAACTCATGCAACCAACCATGCATGCTACTTGGAAGAGGGGAGAAGCCTTAACCCTTATCCATCCTAACCATGATGGGGGATACTTCTTACCCTTATCTAACCCAAATGAAAATGAATGCTTGATGGGGGAGATCCCTAACCCTTATCCATCCCAAAACTGATGGGGGAGACCCCTAATCCTTATCTGTCCCAAATTCAATATGAATGTTTGATGGGGGAGAGACCTAACCCTTATCCATCCCAACACTGATGGGGGAGACTCCTAACCCTTATCCATCCCACATGTCTGTGAACACACAAAACCATCATGTCAAAACCAAGTGTGTTCAACCAATTAAAACTATTTCAATGATTAACCATTCCAATTCCCAACCATTTCAATAAAACTCCCTTTTTATTGAAAACCAAATCCATCAATGTCATTTAAATCTCAAACCATTTCAATAAAAGACCCTTTTTATTGAAAACCCATTCTTCATCAAACCATTTACAATTTCAGAAATCATAATTTAAAATCAACATTTTAAATTCAAGAATCCAAATCTCTTTTCACAACAATTCACCAAGATTTCACAATTTCATCAAAACCATAAATCATCAATAAATAATATTTATTCATGATTTTCACAATCAAATACATTCAAATAAAACAATTTGATACTGAGACAATCAATTCTAACAAGAGGAGTTGAGAGTGAAGCCTCCTACCTCAAATGTTTTGATGAAAACCACAACGGTCGAAGAACGCTCAATAAACCTGGGTCGATTCTCAAAAAAACCACCTTAGATCACTTCTTCTAGAAAGATCAAGACCATATCTCATCATATTTAGCATCCACACACTTAGATCTACCCATAACAAGCATAGATATAATAAACCAAGAAAATAGGAGAAGTAGATCTAAGTAGATCTAAGAAACTGATCAAGAACGAAGAAGAACGATCACATACCTCAAGAATCCGGCTTCGATTCGCCAAGAGAAACCTTCGGATCGCCTGCGGAATGATGGGAGAACCCTCTTTGACCTTAGGGGAAGAAAAATACTTTGTTATGGCTGCTTAGGGGCTTAACCGAGGCACTTAGAGGCAAAAACGACTGAGATCCACTTTTAAAGGATCTCATTTAAGTGGCAGCACGGTTTGCTCGCACGGTTGGACAAACCATGCATTAGCCACTACCTCAAAAGACCCCCCACGCATGGTTTGGCCGCACTGTTAGACAAACTGTGCGCCACTCGTGTGGAAGCTACTAGCTCCAAGACCAACTACGCATGGTTTTACCGCATGGTTTAGACAAAATGTGCGTCGTCCATGCGACTTCCCCTTTGCCTCAAAACAACATTCCAAGTTCTCCTGAGTCTTCAATTTTTCACCCCTAACTTTGTAACCATTAAAATCATCAAGAAAGGTTACAAACTAGAAACCAAGGGTACTACAAGAAATTTATAATGTTTTATGAAAGGTACATGAGAAAAGTTGGATATTGTAAGCTCCTGGAGGAAAATCAAAAGATCATCATGAAGTGGATCAACCCTATGTAATGGAATAAGTATCTCAGTTGGAGTTGGGATAAGTTGGATTATTTCAACTATATCTTAAATTAAAAATTATCTCGATTGGATCCATAGAGTGGAGATGTCTTTTAGATAAAGATGAAAATGAGAAGTCGCCTAGTTAGAGTTGGGAGTAGGAGAAGACTTTTATTTGAAGCAGGAAGAAAAGAATAATTCTCCCAATTGGAGCTTTGATCAGTTCAATAACATGTTTGATAGTGAATATTTTTTAACCAATGGAAATAATATATTATATCATGGATTATGATTTTTGGGAACCATGTAAATATATTATGAAACTATATACATTATTACAACTACACACATAGTGATATTTTTTGAAGAAATTGAGTGTATTTAGAACCTTTACAAGTTCTGTAGGTTAAATTTTAAACAATAAACTTATAAAAAACCATCGATTCACCTCCACTCTCAGTCGTCAATATTTCATGGGGATATACACATGGTATCAAAAAAGTGATTCTTAATAATGTTTAATGAAGCATTCGGAAACATGTAAAATATTAACTTTGTTAATAGCCACGGTGTTCCTACACATTAGGGGAATAATTATCATAGCTAGATGAATATTATTCCACCCTATCTCCTATCACTCCATTGGGAAGAGATATCTATTGCAATGAGGAGCCTTCCACCCATTGTTGATGATTCTTCCATGACACATGCTGATAATAGAAATATGGAGTTATATATAATGGTTAAAAATTCCACCTAGATGGATCAAATAGAGAGGTTATAGAAGAATTTCATGGTCCTCCACACATTCAAGGAGATATAGGAAAAATCCATAGGTGGTTGTAAAAGAAATTTCAATTTCATGGAAGCCAAACTATAAGTTTGGAGGTGTCATTTTGAGGACATCAAAATGCCTGATGAAGAAAAATATTGATGACTACTTTACCAGAGTGAATGTGATAATCCTAAAAATTCAAGGATTTGGGGAGAATATTAAAGACTCTAAAATTGTAAAAAATGGTGATGAATTTTCTAGGTTATTTTGATTCAAATATAATCGACCTCAGTGAAATTATGATTTCCCTCATTATTAAGTAAACAATATTCTCAAATGTTATGAGATGAGAAAAATATCATCATTCAAAAATAATGAAAAAATTGATTTTGATTTTGAATCCATGATAAAGGTAAAATTTAGATAATATGATTATAAATAATCTAGAGGAATATATAGTGGTAAATATAATGAATAATAAAATTAAATTTCTTTCATTGTATTAGACTATTCAAAATTTTCAAGTGAAAGGACCCGATAAGAAACCCATAAAATTCATCAACTATGGTAACAATAGTCATTTTTCAAATAAATATACAAAGAAGAAGGTCAAAGAATCAGAATTAGAGTAAGAATAAATTTTGTGTAGATCTCATAAACACAAATGAGTATGAAGATTATGAAACAATATTATATAAAAACGATAAATAATATGAGAAAGAATAATAAATATACATAATTAAGTTTCTCCTTAGATAATGATGTTGGTTTCATTCATCAACTAATGAAAATACTTTATTCATCAAGTAGCACTGATAATGAAGAAGAAAAAATAGAACATTAGTGGAAAAAGAAGGAAAAATTATAATTTGGAATGAGATAGATCCAATTCCTCAATAGAGAAAAGAAAAATATTGATGAGGAAAATATAAAACTGTCTACTTAAAAGGAAGATCTAATTAAGATGTATGTGGGATAGGTTGATGAGAATCAGAAATTCAATATTAGAGAATTTGAACAGGAAAATATTATCACATATATCAGAAAGAAAATAGATACAATAAAAGAAGAATCGGTTGAGACATAACCAATATATCTCACATTACAACATGAGTTGAGAAATTTTAGATAATACATCACCATGTTTTTAGAAATAATTGGAGAATAATTTTAATATAATGAGAATAAATGTTCATTTTAAAAAATTTAAATGTGCACTAAATCATTTTTAATATTGTCATAAATTTTTTAATAGTGCATATATGAAAATGAAAACTGAGTATATGTAGGGTAAGAACAGTGCAAATAAATGTACCAAATCAAAGGAAGTGATGAATATTCCATGGAGGCCACAACCCCCTAAGCTACATGAATCTCCATTTTCAATTGGGTATTTGTAACACAACTTTTGATATACCGAGAACCAATATATTATAATAGAGTTTCAAGGGTTCTTATGGTGTTGTGGTATGAATGGATATAATTTCAATTATTCTTGGTTCAATATGACTTTACCACATATGAAGAAAGAATAAAGGGGTAGCTCAAACTATAATATAAGTAAATAATAAAAGAAAATAAAACATGTGACCAGATCTATACCATAACATTCTACACAAAAAAATGTCATTCATGAATAGGATTGTGTAATATATAGTTTTGATTGTCTCAAGGTTAAGAATTTCAGGAAATAGTTGGAAGTAAAATTTCCCTATGCTATGAAATGGAAAATAATACAAAATAAGTAACATAATTTAAATATTATGAGGAGAATGAGAGTGTCAGGAAATAATGCCTAGTTGTTTATACAAATAAACTAAAATTTTATAAATAATTGGATGAGGATAAAAACATGAAGAGGCTGAAGTAAATTATGTTGTTTCAGAATATAAGGTTAAATTTGAATGGAATTTATCCACAATCATAAACATTAAGGATCATAAGACTAAGGTGGAAAATTATATCCCACAAAATGATTAAGTTCATGTTAAGAAATATGATAAGAAAATATATAAGACTCAAAACATAAATAAGATTCCAAATAAATATTCACAAACAAATATAGGTTTAAATAGATTTACTGGATTTAGAAGAATATATCATTATAAATGTTACATCTTGAAAAACAAGTGGTCCCTCATTATTTCCTATTATTTTATGATTCTAAGATAAATATTAGGAAATTAAACAAAATTTTTGAGATGTTTACTTCTAGAAAACATGAATAAGTCATACTGTATGGATTCTATTAACTACCATGAAATTAAAAATGAATAATTCATAACTTAAGGGGTGAAAAATTAAGAACAAAATATAATTTTACTAACATATAGTGAATCTAGAAATTTTGGATAAAATAAAAAATATAATGTTATGTTATTATAATCACACATTAATCATTCATTCCTATTTGAATTAATCGTATCGATTTAGGTGGAGATCCTGATTAATGAACAGATGATACAATGTGGGAGTTATTTATTTTCACATGAACTTATTGATATATTTGTTGAAGTATGTGCATGATTTTTCATTTCATTAAAAACACTAATTATTGGAAACCCTGAAAATGAGAATTTATAATTTTGGAGAATGATTTCACATGAATGGTATTTTATGGATATATTAGACATTGTTTGTTGTTTCTTTATTATTTCTTAAACAATTTTAAACCATGTAGACTTATATTTTATTAACTCTAGGATATTTTATTTATAAAAACTTGAGATATCTTCCCTCTATCATAATTGTTCATGAAACTATCTTATAAGGGAGGAGAACATGTTTTGGGAAATTTCATGAGATGAGAATACCCCATATATCATTTTAATTTTACTTTCAACAAGGAGGATAATGTTTTTATAACACATGTTTAATTTTAAATATGTGAATATATATTGAAAAAAAATACAAAGGGGGAGATTGTTAAGAATTGTGTTTCATTTTTCATCAATGATGTCTCAATATATGTTTGGTGAGTTAAAGATTAATTATTGATTATTTGAAAATTATTATGGATTCATCAGATGGCATTGGATTTTATGCTTGGTCAATAATACTTTTAATTATGATGAAATTTGAACTATTTATAATTTCAAATTCATGTGTTGGTTTTTATAAGGATAACACATTGCAATAAGAAAGAGTAAGAAGTCTATGCAAAATAAGGTCCTGAAAAATAATATTTTGTTTTCTTGAGAAGTAAGAGTACCATGAAAAATATATATATTATTCATGAATAATATTTTATGTAATTCTATTTTAGTTATTTCTCATTTGATTTTTTCCTTATACAATAAATATTTCGAACCAAATAAGTCCTAGAGACCAACTAACTCCCCCACATGTGAGAGGTGTAAAATACAATGTGGTAGAGCCAATGCATAATGGTTCCCATAGAGGCATGGTGAATATGAGCACCTATATGGATAGTAAGGAGAGTTTTGGGTGTTTATTTCCACCATGGTTTGCACTGGAAGTGTGTATGTGGGAAAATGAGTAGGCACGCCCACCCTATATGAGTGTGTGAAGTATTCTAGGTTCTAACCTTGAAGCAGACTTAGGAGTTTTGTTAAGTGGATTAGCATATTAAGGAAAAAAATATACTAAATCTTTGATGTGTTAAATTCTTAGAATAAGTATTTTTCATTAATTAAAATGTTGCACATAAAAATTGGGCCACCCTATCGCTTTAATATACATCATCTAACATATCATGACATGCTAGTTTAAATCATCTTATCATCTTCAACTGCCTGAACATCAATGAACCAACACTAGAAATCGATACAAGAGAAAATTGGTACAAACATAAATCCTACATGAAAAGCATTAAGGGATGAGGCATTCAGGATCAATCTAATAAAATACATGAAATATACATCCTTTGTGCCTGTAATAATCTAAAGAAAGAGAAGTTGAATGATAATTAAATGAATAAAAAATAGTATGTTCATGCATCTAAAATGCAAGGATTATTTTGATCATTTTAAATGAAGGAATATATGTGATAATAAGCATGAATGTGATTCTGGTAAGGGGTTATATGTCTTAATAAAAAGTGAATTTTTAGTGTCATGATCATAAAAATATAAAAACTACATGTTTATGAAAACTAAGATACAATAAAATTTCCAGATAACTGATGTTTCTCCTTTTCATGAAAAACATAATAGAGATTAATTGGTAAAACTCCCCTATAAATGGAAGATAATAAAGCCCATGAATGTGTTCTTCATTTTATAGGCTCTCATTTATAGAGAAACAGAGCACTATGAACACCTATGTCAGGAAGAATAAGTGACATCATCAAACATATTCTTGTATGAAGAAGAAAATTTATTGTGACTGTATTGTGTGAGAGATAATTTGGAATCCTAAATTGAGAATCAAGAGCTTAATGATTTTTTAAATAACTTGTTTTCATGAATATTTTTGGCTAATTTAAATAATCCATTGATATTTCATGACACTTTCACATGAAGTGGGACTATTCTTTAAAGCCTTGATCATGAACCCAAGGGGACTGAGACTCGAGTTTTCACAATAAATTAGTAAAAGTTACCTTAACCTAATTCTAGGGAAATTAAAATAAATAAAATGGGATAAAAATTTTCATGATAGGGTTAGTACTTGAACAAATGAAGGATAGCATGAAACATTCATGCACGGTTTAAGACACTTGGATTTGTTTTCTGTGAGGCAATTATAAGTTTAATTGAAACTTTTTCCAAAGACAAAGAACCCAATAATATAACATAAAATGATAATAAGGAATACATATTTTGTAGGGTTTAAAATTAACATTTTGTGTATTCTTAATGAAATATGTTAGTAAGAAGCATCATTTGGGATTGGTAACTTACAGGATTATTCCGGTATAAAATAACATTGAATAATTTTTTCATATTACATGCACACTTCTAAGTGCTATCTAGACTTCATCTAAAAGAATAATAATTTACTGAAAAAATTTCATACAAAGGGAACTGGTAATTCATAGGTGATCAATATTAATTAAGACATCAAATTTTAAAAAGGTAATTAAATGGTAAATGATCAAGAAAGATCCCACAAGCCTATGGAGGAAGATCAAAAGATCTTTTTGTAAGGGATAAACCCTATAACATGTAGTAACTCTATCATTTAAAGATAGGAGTAGTGGAAGTATTTTAGTTGGAACTCTAATTAAGAAGTCCCTCTATTTTATACGAGTGTATTATAAGTCTTTCTATTAGTTCAAAAAGATTGATGTTTTTTGGATGGATCTAGGAGCATGAGAATCATTTCAATTGATGTTGGAAGAAGTGAATAATTCTATCATTTAGAGTTGGGAGAAGTGTAATCACTTGTGTGATAGTGAATAATATGTAACTAAGGGGAATAATTTATTACATCAAGTAATATTCCTTTGTCTAACCTTCTAAATATTTTTTCCTACTCTCTCCATTATTACAACTATATGTCACCTAATATTAGAAAATGTCACTTAGTGGATCTAGAACCTTAAAGAGTTAAATATGATGAATTGAAAAGAAAATAATTCATAAGATCCCCCCCTGCCCTCTCAAAGTTCAATCCATCATGGGGATCTATATTAATCATATTATATACTACAGTATGTTATGATATAGGATTCAACACCTGAATCAGGAAACAATCTATATCTCATGATACCATGAGAAGATGAGTTCCCATAAATCCAATCATAATCCACACAATGGAGTTATCATGATTTAACCAAAATTGAATATATTTTTATTTAGTAATTAATTATATATAATCCCAATAAATTTCATTATATAATTCCATTTACAATATTATTAACAAATTATTGTTTTTATGAATTGATTATTAAAACCAAATAAAATATTATTTCTAGTGTTTTAATATTAATTATAGTATTTTATTAATAAATTTTAACTAATATTCATTATTTTTATTTTTCAATATGAATTTCCAAGGGGTTGTGTATGTGAGAATTGAAAATTATACAAACTACATAAGAGTAAAATCCCTCTATGAAAGTATGATGGTAAACTTGGACCAAACATATAAGTTTAAATCTAGAAATGTAAAGCTCAGGTAAGTTTGATAAAAAAAACTAAACAATTTATGTCTTTGAGATTGTTAAATTACACTAATTATGAAACATTAAATGTTTAGTTTCACTTCTTGTGTAATATTGAATGATGATATAAATTTCTTTCATAATATTAAATAGAAAAATATAGAAGCTATATAATATTGATTATTTTCCACGGGTCTATGATGGAAGAAAAAATATCCATATATTCATGAATTATACCATTCATGAGATTCAATAATTTTACATTAGAATGATCTCAGAGATTTTTAAATGAGTCATTGATGATGAAATATATTTATAAGAAGACATGAAAAAGTGGAGGTTGAAAATTGAATAATCATATGGGTTATCTAAATATATAAATAAATATTCCCTATATCCAAATCAAGATGTTTCTCGAAACCATGTATGAGAGATAAGATTTTTGATATTATTTTTTCCCAAATCATAGAAAGAATAATATACTAAACATTAACTTACATATGAAGAATTAAAATAATAATACATTTTTCTATGAGGAATATTTACACAGATGGTTTCAAATTTCATTCTCAGTGACTTCATCCATTAAATTTTATTTTTCCTCTATGAACTCTCTATATTTATTATTATGGAGTTCAAGTAATTGGTGATGATTTAAGGGAAATTACCAATGGTTTCTTAGTTTATTTATATTAAATATTTTTAATTTTATTTCTATTTTAGGTTATGTTAGTAAGTGGATATATTGATAAATTTTTCAATTATTACTCCATCGTTTGTATCACCTAATACCTTACTTATTTTAATTTGTGTATAATTTATATCCCTCTTTACGATACTCACTGAATTTAATCCATCAATGTTTTTGAATATATATATATGAAAATAAATAATATATTAATAGTTATCTCTATAGAAAAAATTGTGCTAAAAGGATTCGTAACATATTAGTTGAATTTTATCAAGAATATTTTAAGAATAATATAACATATAATAAATAAAAATATATTAACAAATTTAAAATTCTAATATTTAGTGGATATGTAATTAATATTATTTAATATTTAATAATATTGTTCACTCTCAAAATATTTTTTAAAGTATTAATATATAATGTCAAAATATCTTTTATTATTATTATATATAATATTTCAAAATATATTAACATTTTAACATTAAAATTACAAACTAGTATGAAATAATACTATGAATACATAATTATTAAGAAGTTATTTTTCAATAAAAGATGTTTTTCTTTATATTTCAAATTTTCATTTACAGTATAAATTTACAAACATTAAATTTTAAATTTAAAAAAAATAATTTCTTTTTATAATTACCTATTTTAATGTTATATTATGTTTAATTTTTTATACCTTTTTTGAAATAATTTATTTTGGGTGAATAGTGAAAAATTCATGTTTTTTCTAAAATCATAGCATTTATGATAATAACTTGAAATAAGTGTTACAAAAAAAATTATAAAAAAAATTCTTATAAAATATTTATTAAGGAGTAAATATATACATTTTGAAATACTATTAATAATTTCTAAATCCTATATTTAAAATCTTAAGAAATATTTTCTATAATAAGAAATTATTATGTTTTCATTAAATTAAATAATTTTTTTCTAAAATTATGATGTGGAATGATTTTAAATCCATATATATTTTATTTTTTCATAATAAACTAATTAATATTAATAAAATAAAATACATTGACATTTTTATTATGCACATAAATTTTAATCATAAAAATACACTTTATGTAAAAATGTGTTCCTGTGTGTTACATGCATTAATGTTAAAATTGATTTTTAATACACATAAAAAGTTTATATAATAAAAAGTATTTCATTTTTTTTAATCATTAGTTTCAAATTGATTTATAATTTCCATTTTTTTATGCATTAAAATTAAATTACATAGATAGATATTAGTTTATATTGTAAAACCAAAAGTGGTAAAAGTGAAATATCTATGAGTAAAAGACATAAAAATTTAATAAAACATGTGTGAGAATTAATGTATGATATAATATCTACCTTATATAATCTTCCAATCAATTATTATTCATTTTGAAATCTTATTGACTTATTAAAAAAGTGCTCTTGTTATATTCAGTTGAAATATTTTCAAAAATGTCATTCTCACAACTAATAATGGGGCCTGTCACCACTCCTTAAATTCCACTCACAAATTTCGGTTTAATCTTAAAAATATGAAATATAACATTCCCTTATAATATTATTTCACTTTAATAAGCTTCTTTTCATAAAGAATTCTTGTAATTTCTTCTTTTCCAAGGAGTCCTCCAAAGGAAAACTCATGTGCTCAATGTAAGTACTAATTTTTCAAACTTATTTTATTTTCCATGTTAATTTAAAAAATATAAGTTCCACATTCTTATGTAATTATATAATTATTATTTTTCTAGTTATTATTCTGATAAAAGGTAGACATTAACCACCTTTCCCCTTTTCCATTAAGGAAAATGGAAACATCATTTATACGTGTGCAGACTACCACCTTCACAATGTAATGTATCACATTTTTTATTTATGTTGCTTATTATTTCTTAAATTGTCTTCAAATATGATTTAATTCCATTAAAATTTATAAATAATTTCAATTTTATTCTATAGTAATTATATTATTTCAAAACAAATCACTTTCATATCTACATTCGTCCATTAGTTATGGTTTGTTTATATTTTGGTCAGTCTAACCACCTACTTGAACAATGATATAAAATAATATCATGGGTATTAGTGAGAAAATAATTTACGATAATATCAGATATTGATAATTAAATATTTTTTATTTTTATTTTTAATAAAAATATTAATATTAAACTCATTAATTAAGATAACAATATCCATTCATTAAAAAATATTGAAACCTGATAATCGTCGATTTCATCTTTAAAGATCATAACAAAAACTACAATATAATGAAATAATGAAATTATAAATTATTATAAATAAAACATTTTAATCACATTTATGATATTGGAAGGGTGAAATTTTTCAGTACAATAAAGAACAACACACCTATTACAATACTAGTTCATAACGATCAAGATTACCCATGAAAGATATTGAAAATAAATAATAAATAATTAATATATGTATAGAGAATAATTATAATTTATTTTATAAAAGGTAATATATAAAATCAAGGTCCATAAAAAGTTTATTATAATAGTTATTTTTTATTCAGGATATTTAAGTTCATTAACGAAGGTCAGTAATTAAGGCAAGGGTGTTTTGTCTCAAATTTTAATTCATTGGGACATTCCTTTTTTTATACAGCTTGTTTTATATTGTACGATGTACATTCTACCTCATTGATATTTTATACAGTTATTCTCTTATTTTTCCTATAATTTAAGGATTCATTTGAAATTCATTATTTTGATGGGTTATGATTTAAATTTCTATTAATTCATAACATTTTCTTTGCCTTATTTTCAAATCCATGATATATGCCTGGTATTACACAACAAAATATCTTTTTTAGTGTGTATTCACTACTCTATTAAAATCAATTATAATTAATATCATTCTATTCAACATTTTAAAATTTTCATTTTAGGGTATCCCTATTATGTTCTATTGACTCTTTTTTTTAAATTACAATATGGGTTTTTTTAACTTTATTATCATTCATTATGTTATGACTTTTCTTATTGAACTTGTTTCATATAATATGGGAACATTATTTTATTTTATTTAATTATGTTTTATTTTATGTTTTTTGGTTAGTGAAATTTTTACCAAATAAAACAATTTCTATCTTTATCTTTCTTCATAAATTATGATATCAATGTGGGATTTGGTTTACATGAATTTCCTTTCATTGAGATATCATTTAATTTCTTGAGAAGAGTGCTTCTTTGTTTAATAAATTACTATATTTTATGTTTCATAATATATATATTTTTTACATATATTGTTGAGGAATTCTTTAAACTCAATGATTATTTCTCGATCAAATCATTCCTAGAAAGATGCAACGATTTCAAGAACAATGATAACCAATTTAAAGATATTTTTCATTTGTTTCCAGGTTATTTTTTTAGAAAAATGTTTTTCATTGTTATTTTTAAATAAAAATATATGTTAACTCCTATGATATTTTTATTTTTTAATACCACATTTCAATGTAACATTGTTTCCCTCTATTTAATATGTGGCTTTTAGAAAAAGGTATTTCAAAATTTTAAGAAGGATTTTCATCCTTTCAAAATTAGAAGTTTTATGCTACACTCAAAATTTATTTTTATAACCCTTATTTTGTTTTTTCAGGTATAAATTATTGTATATTATTTTTAAAATAAAATATTTTCCAGTGTATCTACATCACATTTTTTTTTAAATTGATTTCTTTTTCATAACTCAATTACTGAAGATTATTTTTAAAAGAGAATGTTTTCAAAAAACCATCTCCTTTTTAAATCCTTTATGTCTCTTTTAAGGATTTATTATTGATACTTTATTATAAATAATTATTTTAATAATTCCTTATCTTCGATTTCTCAAAATTCCCAATTTAAAAAATAAATTTTAAAATTTAACCATAATTTATCCTTTTATAATCTTGTAGAAAGTTGTATATGTGAACTCGTTTATGGTTTAATGTTAATTTTACACTTTTTTTATAGGCGTTAAATCCATGGAAGTTACTTTTAATGAAACTCCTTCTGTATTTTATTATGAAAATATATTTTTGAATGATTAAATGTTTCAGTGTCAACCATTTATAGTATTGAAAACAATATTAGTGATATCATCTAGAAATGTTGTGAAACACATTTTTCCTTCCATGGGTTATTTATAATATAACGACTGATTGATTTCATGTGGAACACTTATGTATGGAAAATTTATGGGTGGGGTACTATATCTCATACGAATGCATTGTTTATGGTGTTATATCTTATTAGATAATAAATTTTTTTAGGGGTATAATCATTTTTTATCTATGCTCACATGGTTGTGAAATAATATATATTTGGTTTTGATAGTATATCATGGATTTTCATGGATATAATTATTGTTTATCTATCAAAACAATTTTTTCAATGAGTATAGTTTTTTTACATATTCCCTTAAGGTATTGTGTGGGTGTAATTATTGTTTAACTATGCTCACATGTTTCTTTATAAGTATAATTAATTTTCCTTTATGTTCACAATGTTGTGTGTGGGTATAATTGTAGTTTAGATATCCTATGAAGTTTTTTCATGAGTATAATTTTGGTTAAGATATTCCAACAAGATTGTTTTTTAAAATGATCACACATTTCCTTATTTATAATTTCATTATTTATTATTCTTATTCCACATATCTCTGCTATAGGATAATGATTATGCTCCACTGTTCAAATATATTATCTCATAATCTTATGCTATGATGATTGGTTGTTCATTTTAGATTTCGAGTCTTTATAACCTGAAATATAAAGAAATCTTTTCATTCCAAGTTATTTAAAAAAAATATTTATCCCATAATCTTTTTTCTCATACTTTTATATTCTAAACCATAATGGAATGTTGATGAGTTTATCCATTTATGAGTGTTGTAGCACACCACTTTCATTTGATTACTTTTTCCTATGAAATTTTTTAAATGAATATATTTAAAACATTGTTATATATAGAGTTTATTTATATGAGTCATTTAAGACATAAAAAGTAAATATTAGTATATAAGAAAAAAATTAACCTTTTGGAATTTTAATACATTGGAGATAATCCCCAAATACACTAATTCATCAATTCTTAAGACTGTGTGAGTATTGTGAGAAGCAATTTTTAGTTAATGGAAATGTTGAAAAATAAATATATTTTTATCTTGGGTTTTCATAGTTGTAATTTTATTAGCTTTTAGTTATTTTTTTGGATTAGTATAGTTATTTTTGGAATTAGGATAAGATAACTTTGGCGAAATCCATAGGGATAAATATATGAATAGGATGACATACTAATGATTTGGTAAAGTATATATTTTTTTCTTATCCTAAAAATTATATGACTCTATGGATACTGGAAAGTGGATTTGGATATGGATTAGATTCACCTTGGTGTAATCACGCTGAAAATGTTGGTTCAGTATCTACTCAATCTTTACTTCAGTTCATGATGAGTGGGACTTACACTATACCCCTAACTGGACACACCTAGGGGATATGTTTTGGTTAATAACATTCTCATTATAAAATAATATGGGGATTTAAATATATTTAAAATAAATGATGAGTTAGGATATTGAAAATAATATGAATATTATCATAGACTCCCTAGCTTAAATTTAAGGGTTGATAGTTTGGTACAATTATTTCATAGTTGAATAGAATGGATCCTAAGTTGAAATGAAGGTGTTATTGTAGAAGACATCGTAGGATTGGGTTTTCATTTTAATATGATCACATATCGTGATTTGATTAGAAATTATCATGACGTTTTTATTATAATATTTTATTTGAAATAGGATCATGAAAATGATGCTGTGAAAACTATATCCTTAAAAACTACTAAAGAATCATATTTGGGATAAATTTTTTCCTAGTCATACCAAGGATGGTAAGGTGGATATCTCAGTAGAATATATATCTTATTTTTTTTATGGATCACATAGATCATTTATTTAGTGAATAGAAATTAATATTTTAAGGTTGAAATATATATATGGGGGGAAATGCAACACCCCATGATTTTGGAATATATATATATATATATATATCTCAAAAAATATTATTTTAATATCCTTCTACACATAAAACCCTAAACCAACATGGTTCTAAACATATTAGATTAATTTTATAACAAAAAGTATACAAATAATAAAAAAACTATATTAAAATAAAATATATTAACCATTTAAAAATGCATCCAATTTGAAGATATATAATTAATATGGTTAAATATTTAATGGATTATTATCCCTAAATTTTTTTAAAGTATTAATAAATTAAATAAACCAATTTTAAATTATTATTATTATATATAATCTTAAAATATATAGATTAATATGATAACATTATATAACTTACAAATTATTATGAAAAAATATTAAGATCGCTTAATGTTGTATTATGTCATCTTTCAACGAAACTAGTTTTTATTTATATTTTCAATTTTCATTTAAAAGGTAAATATATAAATTTTGAAATTTTAGTTTTAAAAAACTAAAATTATTTTTGAATTACATATTTAAATATTATCCTATTGTTAATTTTAGAGTTTTTCTTCTAAATGAATTAATTTTTTGGTTTATAGTGAAAAATTCCTTTTTTTATAACAATGTAGTGTTTTTCATTATATTAAGAATTATGTGTAACGTAAAAACTTATCAATAATTTTTCAAGAAAAAAAATTATTAAGAAGTAAAACTATACATTTTTAAATACTCTTATTAATTTATAAAAATAATTTTTAGCAACTTATTTAATATTTTTCAATAAAATAAATTGTTTTTATCTTTTTTGGAAATTAAATAGTATTTATGTAAAATTAATTTTTCAAATTATTTTAAAAACATATATATATATATATATATATTTCTTCATTATAAACCAACTTAGATCATGAAAATTTAGGAAATTCATAATTGTATCATACACATAAATTCTATGAATAAAAATACACTTTCTATAAATATCATTTTACATGTTGAATACACTAATGTTAAAAATGATTTTTATTACACATATAGAATTTATAAACTAAATGGGATTTTATATGTGTAAAAAAAATTATAAGTTATGAAATATTTTTTATTGTATTTTTAGTTTTTAAAATAAAATTACTTGGGTAACAACACAAAACAACTGTAAAACAATAAATGGTAAAAGTGAAAATTCTAATAGTAATATAATTAAAAACTAGTTTAAAACATGTTTGAAAAATAATTTTCAATGAATTATTGACCATATATCATTATAAATTTCATTATTTTCTATTTTTAAGTCTTCTAGACCATCGAAACATGTTCTATATTTATATAAAAGATGATATATTTATAAAAATGTAATTCTCGCCACATTTAAAAAAGGCATCTCACCACCCCTAAAAGAACACTACAAAATTTAGTTTTACACTTGAAAATAAACCCAAATTCCTTCTCCTAGAATTCTCTTTCACTTCAAATATATTATTTTAACATCAATTTATCATATGCCCTCCATTTCCAAGGAGTCCTCTAAGGGAAAGGTCGAGTCCTCAATGTGAGTACAAAATTTTCCTAACTTCTTTTATTTTCTATCTAACTTTCCCAAAAAATTAATTTTCCCATTTAAATATAATGAAATAACTTTTTTATACTTCATTTTATTATTCTAAGTAATAAATATTAACCAAAATTCGCATATTCCATTAAGAAAAAAAGAAAATGTCCTTTTTTTGTGTGTGAACATCCGTCTCCCCAAAACAACATATCTCGTTTTTCATAAGATATATTTATTATTTGTTAAATTATATGATAATATAATTAAAACCTAAAAAATAAATAAATAATATCATTTTAATTTTTTTGTAATAATTTTTTCCAAAATAATCAACTTTCATAACCATACACATCCATTAGTTTTGGTATGTTCATGTTTTGGTTAGCCTAACTACATACCTGAATAATGCTACAAAATAATATCATGTATTATTATATGAAAGTAATTCATGATGATATATGAAATAAATAAGTATATTATGGTTTTATTTTTTAAAATGGTAACATCATTGTTAAACTCATTAATAGATATACAAAAGATTGATCATTAAAAAACAAGGAAACATGCTCATTTCCAATTACATATTTATGGATCAGAACCAATAATCCTAGAGAATGAAATTTTATTAATATAAATTACTATAAATATTCAATTTTAGTTCCTATTATTATATTTTAATGATTAACATTAGGATAAAAATTATTGCTAAAACTATTATTATGAAACTAGTTCAAAACTATCAAGATTAACAACACATGATGTAGAAAATATATAATAAATTACTTTCATACATATAATGATTAATTATAAATGATGTTTGTAAAGGGTTATGTATATGAGAATGTTTTTGAAATTATTTATTAAGACATTTATTTTTTTTATAAATAATATTCATGTTATTTAGTTGATGTCATAAATTATGGTAAGGTTTTTTTGTCTCAAATTTCATTTCCTTGAGACAAGTTTATACTATACAACATATTTTCTATTTTATAGTGTACTTAATACCTATTTTATATTTTATTTAATTATTATCATGTTAATCAAGAAATATTATATTCCATTTTTAATTTATATCGTTCAAATGGTTTTGATTTTAATGTTTCTAAAGTCGTAAGGTTTTCTTTTTCTCATTTTCAAATAAACGAGAAGTGCTTGATATTATGAACCATCATTTCTATTATATGTCGGACTAATTATTTCATTTCCTTATATTATAATTAATATTATTAATTATATATTTTTTAATTTTCATTTCCTGGAATCCCTCTGAGGTTCTTTATATCTTATGTTACCATTAGAGTATGGGTTTTTGGTAAATCAATTTTAGTTCATTGGGTTATGGTATTTCTTCATGAAATTTTTTCATATAAGTTGGTAATATTATGATATTTGACTTTATTATTTGATATTTTATATTTTTAAATGATTTATAATTATACCATATAAACACCTTTTTAAATGTCTCTTGCTTCCTGAATTTGGTTATCCATTAGTGATTTGGATAACTCAAATTTCTTTTCATTGAGTTGAGATGTTATTTCTTGAGCATCATTTTTTATGTCTTATATGTCCTTCAATTTCCTATTTCTTAAGATATATCTTCCTTTATATATATTGGAAAATTATTTTTTAAACTCAAATAATAGTTGTTGATGAATTTCTTCACATAAAGGTGCTACGGTTTAAATAATGAAATATCATATCCTTTAAAGATGTTTTTTCCTCCATTCACATTTTTATTATTTCTGAAAAAGTATTAAATTCATATTTTAAAATAAAAATATGCATTTATTAATGTAAAATTCCTTTTTCATTTTACCATATTTCAAATTAAAATTGTATTATTAGTTTTTATAATGTGGGTTTTCAAAAAAGGTATTTCAAAATACTAAAAAAAAAATTCCATCCCTTTAAAATAGAATGGTTTATTATCAAATAAATATTTATTTTTATAACCTTTAGGAATTTTTCAAAGACCAATTATTGAATATTATTTATAAAAGTAAATGTTTTTCAAAAAAAACTCACACCGCCTTTTTGAAAATTAGATTTCTTTTTCGAGGCTCCATTATTCTATATTAGTTTTAAAAGTAAAAGTTTATAAAATGTTTTAACTTAGATTTTTTAAAACAATTCAGTATATTTCAATAAATTATTATTAAGATTTATTTAAAAATAATTATTTTAAAAATTCATTCTTTTAAATTTATCAAAATTTATAATTCCAAAAATGGATTTCCAAAATTACCCATTACTTATCATTTAATGACAATATTCAAAACGTTATCTAAAAACACTTTTTTTATTAATATTCCATTTTAAGCTTTATATTTAAAGGATATATTTCCATAGAATAAATTTTAATAAAATATCCTCTAAAAGTTCTTATGACATACTATTTTATGGTGACATATTTTTTTATTATCAATAGTTCACATTCTTGAGTTCAATTTTGGTGTTACCATCTAGAAATTTTGTGAAACCCATTTTTCATTTCTTGGGATCTTTATGATATATCGAATTATTAATTTAATGGTAAAAAATATATATATTGTTGATGATTTGGGTCTCATATCTAACTATAAGTTATTTTTAAATGTTTTATATCTCATGATATAATGATTTTTTGTATGTGTATAATCAAGGTTTAGTTATGCTCATAAGATTGGGAATGAGTATAATTGTGGTTTAGCTATGGAAAAATGGTTGTGACTAAGTATAATTGTGGTTTTTTTATACTTATATACTGGTGAATGATTCTATCTTTTTATCTATGCTCACAATATTTTTTGGGAATAATTAGGGTTTATCTATGCTCATATGGTTAAGAATTAGTATAATCGTTGTTTATCTATACTCAAAAGGTTGTGTGTGGGTATAATTTTAGTTTATTTATGCTTATAATTTTTTTCATGAATATAATTATGGTTAAAATATTCTCACACTATTGTGTGTAGACATGGTCACATTTTTATCTGTTCACAATTTCATGATTTACTAAACATATGTGACATTTCTATTTCATATGTCTGTGATTATGCTCCATGGTTCACATTTATTATCTCACACTATTATTTAATATTATATATTCATTATTTTGAGATTATATTTTTGTTTATCATGACTTATAAAAACTATTATTATTCCATGATATTTTAATAATATATTTCTCCACTACTCGTTTTTTATCATATGATTATTATCTAACCCTAGATGACATGTTATTTAGTTTTCCCCTTAATAATTATCCGATCTCGTCCAATTATATTATTTATGTTTCCCCATTAATTTTTTTTAAAATATTATATTAAAAAGGATGTTTTATTTAGTGATTATTTTTGGAATATGATGAAGGTATAAAAAGGAAATTTTAGTATAGTGGATCAAACACCCTTTCTGGATGAGAAAAAACAAGAGCTCTAATACTTAAATAAATTTAATCTTTCACTCTTGGGATTGTGTGATTACTGTTAGAGATAATATATATATTATATAAATGATATAAAATAAATAAATTTTTATATTAGGTAGTAATAGAAAATATTTTGTAGAGTTGATTGAGACTTGATTCAAATGGTGTGTATATGATACGACGAACTTGAGTTGAGGTGATATCACTATTTAGAAGTGATATATAACCATTAAACTAAATTTTTATAGGGTTCAAAAAAAATCCTTATTGAATTTATTTATAAAAAATAAAATGGTTGGTGATGATTTAATGAATAGTATTGATATCCATTATTTAATAATAATAATATAAATTGAGCTAAATAATCAAGTAATCCATAAAAAATCCTAATAATTAATCATTTATCTATATAATTTTATTTTTTTATATTTATTTTAAGTTCTTAATGATTTATATTAAATAATCCTAATTTATTTTTTCTATATTTATTTTAGAAAAAAAATAAAAAAATTAATATGTGAAACATAGGGATAGTGAGTGATTAAGTAGAACTTATTTAGAAATCACCATAGGTTTGAATGGACCTAAATTATTTTTGAGTTACTGGAATAAAAATTATTTATGGCCCCGGAATAATACATCAAACAATATGGCTTCATTATTAGGGAGGAATATATTTCACTCAATATAAAACATTTTTTATAAAGACAATTTTTCATTGTTTTTCTTTTTTTATTTATTTATATATTTATTTTCTTCTTATTGAGTCCATTATAATACAAGAAAACCATCAATTCCTTCAAAAATCCCAAAATAATTTATATGTTTGATAAACATACATATATAGTTAAAAATTATAATTAAATGAAAAAACTGACTAACATTGTTCTCCATAAATCTATGAGAATAAGACATATGGTGGAAGTATTCAATGCGTGTAATATATATAACTTGTGAAAAAAATTCAATGGAATTTAGACTCATCTAATCACTGAGATCTTGGATAAAAGAATCCAAAATGGTATGTTAAAGAAAATACCAATATACCTAACTACAAAAAACCAAATTAATAGATCCGTTAACTTATTTTAAGAATGCTTAGTATGTAATAGAATTATATTCTAAGAAACATTATTGAAAAGATAAAGATATAAAATTTAAGATTATATGTATTTAAAAATGAAATTTTTTTCCACCATATAACAATTTATCGGAATAAGGTTCGATAAATCACAAATGGATGAGAAATAAATATTACCCATTTATATTATATTATTGGAGTTCACAATCAAAGAATATTATCTATTTTATAATCCCTTAAAAAATTCTTTTCTAGATGAATTATATTCAGAGAAAGTGATTCGATATGATAAAATTGAGGGATATTTAGTACCATTAATGATTTAACTTGAGAAATAATATTCTAAAGTGGCCATGGGAGAGGTTTATAGTGTTTAATAGAGGATAAAATATCCATTTTTTTAATCATTAATAAGGAAGATTATTTTCTAAAGGGTTATATTTCTAGGAGAAATAAAATTCTCATAAAGTGGAAGAAGAACCACAACATATAATTAATTTGTATCCTTTAGTGAATTGGTAAATCTTTAAGATGAAAAAAAGAGGATCCCTACCATATTACCCCCTCAATTACTGACTGACTAAAAATTACTTTTTTATTATTGAAACACTTTTGTGGGAGAAAGTGAGAAACCCCAAAATCAGACTGAACGATCTCAAAACACCACAAGAAGATAAGGTAATTAAACCAAAGCAAACAACAATATGGTGGTTGAAATTACACAAACCATAAATATTAAGACCATGTTTAAATAGTTTTTTTAGATTGGATAATTGGTAGAGATTAACGAGTATGAGTATGATGGGTATCTTAGTTTTTTTTATTTTTTCAAAGGAAAAAATTGATTTTTTTGGTGAAGTGAAGTCAAAATGGTTATGATTTAATATCTTTTAGTGTTTGATTTTTTCAATGATTTTTTTATTTTATTAATCATATTTAATCTCACTATATTAATGCTTTTTAGATGTGGTGAATCTTTTTCTTAGTATATTTTAGAATTAGTTTTGAGCTAAAAAATATTGTGTTTTTTAGATGTTCTAGTGTATATATAAGAGAATGTGATAATATAAGATTCATTGCACGATGTATGATTAAAAATATTAAAATTCCTATAATTAATATTAAATAATGTCATAACTTATTTTTTCATACAATTATTGAAATCATAAATCAAATGATGTTTTGTGATGTTTATTCATTACATGAAAATCAATCTATTATCCAAGTGCCCGTATTTTTCATGTTCTCATTAACATAAAATATAATATGATTTTTAGAGGAATTATGAATGCACATAAGAAGTAATATGGATGTGGAAAATTAGTTGGATAAATCAATTGGAGTATTTCATAGTGAATAATAGAATTGTACCATTGAATATCAAAACATACTGCAATGATTTGAGCAGAAATGTTTTATATTTAACAATATTGTTGGTGTTTCAGAGGTTAAATAAAAATATTAATGGTCATTCCATAAACAAAAAGATGATTTTTAATGTAATTGAAGGAAACTTTCAGGGTAAAATTGTTAAATATATGTTTTCATCATGATTTTTATGATCAATTTCCAATGATAATTCCCAGGTTGTGATATATTATGGATTTTAAAATTTCATTGATTTCATAATTTAACTCAATTGTTTATTAAAGGAATACTTCAAATCAAATATTTAAATTACTAAATCACATTTATGGGTGATATTATGATAGTATGTGATCCAATATATCAAAATATAGAAAAAGTGTTCAAAGCTAATGTTATGTTCCTAAATTTGAAATTGAAATTCAATCTTCAATTAAGAAGTGTAAATTTGATAGTGTGCATGTTATGGAGTTTCATAGATTAAAATGAATCAAATGTATGTAATTAGTGTGTATAGAAGAGATGCAATAATAGTAGTAAGAAGAAACATAAGTAATGAAATGAATAAAATAATAATAAAATCATGACCTAAGTGAATATTGGTTGAAGAATTTATAATAGTTACTAATTTAGATTATCTATCATTATTTGTGTAGGAGAACTTTTTACAAGTTGGGAACCACATTTTATATTAGGGGTTCAAAGAAAACCCCTAGATATATATACAATATGTTTAACCTAGTGAATTATTTGATCATGGGTTTCAATGGTTCATTACAAAGATGTAGCTATTTATTTTGATCAGTAGGACTTGTAAGAAAAGATTTTTTTTATTTTTGCTTTGGCATTGGAATTGGTGTAAACATTTTACATGAATCTTGTTATTCACATTAATGGGATTTTAAGATTGTTTTATGGATAAACAAAATAGGTTTTGAATTCACTGGTTCACATCCACCCCCCTCCCCCACAATAATTTGTCCTTGTACATTTGGGTAATTTGTATGCAGTATCATAGAGTTCGATGTTCCCATAGGAGACAAAGACATTCTTTTGAGTACTGTTAAATAGGTTCCTATGCTACTGAATTTTTTTTATTTTCATTTTTTATGATTATCATAGAACACATTAATTCAATTAATAATAATGGAATTCAAATTCCTTAGAGGAATAATTATCAAATATAAAGAGGTCTAATTTTTCCAATCCATTTATTATGTGGACTGGATGTGCATGATCTAGGTTGCATTAGGAAAAAATCGAATGAGGGGGATGAATTTTCGTTAAAAACAAATCAATAGTTAATGTTTTAATGACTTAAAATTCCATTCATGTTATTTTTTATAATTAAAACCTTTTTAAGATATTAAAAATAATAATAGATACAAGTAAAATAGAAGATATATCATAAGAAAAACAATCCAACCCCAATTTAATGAGGTTTTATTGTATATGTCCCAAGGATATAATGGTATTATAAATGGAAAAACACCTGTTATTTTTAATATGTTATATCAATTATTCATTAAAAAAATGTATGTATATTTTTAATGGGTTTATAAAGAAACTTTTAATATAACAAATCCATTTATGTTTAGATTTTTTGTATATAAACCTAAGTCGCTCACATTAAAAGGTAGTGATCATTGAAATAAAAGGGATAAAAAGAAGGAATGTGTTTCTAGAGGAAATATAATTTATTCATAGTCTCAATTTTCTCAAATAAAATAGACTAATCACTGGGAGTGTATGAGAACGATATAAGAGTGAGAAGAATTTTACAATATGATCAATCTCATGATTCGAAATATATATCTCTTTGGAATTGAGATAACTTGAGAGAAATTTGTTGATAATAAAACTTATTGTTGTCTATTGGATAATAAGGTAAGCTTACAACCCCCCTAAGGGTTTTATTTATAGCCAACAAATCCTTATATATAAATATAGAAATACCTAGGGTAATTGATGATAAATAATACCAAAATTAAAAAAAATAACCAAAATTAAAAATATTGTTGGACCTTCTATCTTGATGAGACTGAATACTCAGTAGCCTCCATTGGATAATTGGTGGGGATTCTATATCTCTCCATAATTCTATAAAAACCAATTTATGGATAGTGATCTCCTAGAAAATAGTTGGTGGAAATTTTCTTCAAGAGTGGATCAGTCCTTCACACCTGAATGGCTGGTACTCCTCCATCAGTTCGTTGGGCGACATATGTTGTATAAGAGGTTCTGACCATAGGGCCCTAGTTGGCTGGTGCCCTATACTAAATAGTCGGTGTTTCCAACTACTATCCAAAAAAACAAATCCCTATCATTATTCTTTCCTTGAATATGCAAGATATGATAACTTCCCTCAATGAGTTTAATACAGCCATGAATACATCTTCATGGATTCTTCAAATATTCTATTAAGATCTCATCATGATCTTCCAATAACCAATATAAATTTTTTCAAAATTAACATCAAACATCTCAAATGAATTTAGTATATATGTTAGGAAGTTTTTATGATCTTCAAATCCAAAAAATGTGTGGATAACAATACTATCCTGGTTTTTGTGATCATAAAAACTTGAATAAGAAGATAATATAACAACCAATATTTATTTACAAACTAAAAAAACAATATTTCTCCCCTTTAGAATTATTAATCTCTCCCCCTTAAGAAACACCATAAAACATAACAAGGTATTACTATAATTACATGAAATATAAAGATTTAACTCCCTTGGATATTATCAAAAATAATTTAGAAATGCGATTGACCAAATAAGAAAAATAAAAAGATAAAAAAATGTGTTTATCATCATGTATGATATTTAGATAGATATAAAAACAATGTTTTTGATATTTCTAAAACTTAAAAATGAGAAATAAATATTTTCAAAAAATATCAATTTTAAAAAAACAATACTAAAAATATAAATAAATATCTAGAAAAATTAAAACAAGTTAATAATGTAAATAAAATTTATAAAATTTCAACATAGAAAAAGAAATGGTTTCTATTCCCAGATCAATTCAGTATTAATAATTGTGGACTGTTTCAGGAAAGGAAATGTACGGATTCTGTAGTGATTGCCTTTTGATCTGTTTAAGATCACACCCTACTTGTGTCATTCGATGTCGGTAGACCTGATTTATTTTTGTAAGTGTAGGTTTTTGGTTCGGTCATGTCACTTAGTAGGTCAGTTTGTGGATGGTGGTGACCATGAGGTCACATGAAGATCGTGTTGGTAGCAGTTTGGTTTGGTTTTTTTCAGCTTTGTTTAGTTGTAATTGTATCTGGATCAGTTTGTGTATTTATTTATGTCCAGTTGTTGGTTATTATTGTGTGCACATTTTGTTTATTTTATTTGTTTGATCCTAGTTTATTGGGCCCGAATCATTCCCATAGTTATTTCTTGGATGTCTGCACTAGTTTTCATCCCATGGGGATCGGGAATGCCCTTCAGACCATGTCTCAGACCGGGTCAGATGTTGGGATGGATGGCATCTCAGACTGGTTCATGAAAAAATGGTATCAGAGGAGGATCTTGTTTTTTGGGGTGTTAGGTAGTTGGAGATTAGGACTTTCGGGACTTGAGAGGTAGATACGGGAAGTACGTCATGAACCCTTTCTCGTTTTGATCCTCAAGTTGTTAGGGGTAGTCCAGGATTTGGATCTTTTGTCTTGTTTTGGATTTAGGAATGACAATCGAGCATATCCAGTGTCACGTTGTGATCTCACATTGAGTAATTACCCATGTGGAGTCCAAGTTCATGGTTCAAGGTCTTCTAAGCTGTTAGTGCCTAATTGGGGCATGTCCCACTAACCATGTCATCGATTCAGGTATGGACACTAGTTCCACACTCCATTAATTTGGTGTGAGTTATGGTTTGTTTTGGTCTTAGTTTGTGCAAGTGATATTTTAAAATAAAAATGGTTTTTAAAATGGAAATGATTTTTTTCAAGTGGTTTTGAAATTTTCAAGAATGGGTTTTAAAAGTGAAAGTGACTTGGATTAGAAATTTAGTAAATGTTTGGATTTGATGATGGGGTGAAGTTTGTGACCTTGGTACTCCTTATGAGTGTTCACATATGTGTGGGTATGTATGGAAAGTGCTTGTGGAACATGTGTATAGATGATATAAGCAGAAGTGGATGAACATATATGTGACGGTTCATAGGATGTCGTGGGTGAGTATTTGAAACCAAAGGTTTGTTTTGGTTTTTCAAATATGGTTTTTGAAAAGGGAAAATGATTCCTAGAATTGGTTTTGTTTTACAATGTGGGTTTTTTTGTGAAAATTGGGTTTTGTTTTATGGAAAATGGATTTTCATGTTCGAATAATGGCCTTGGAAGAAGGCGGTTTTGAAATTCAAATGAAATGGTAGTTTTTGATTAGAGGATTTTTGGTTTTGCTTGTAATATTTGGCTTATGAAAATTTTGTTTTGGCTTAAAATGTTCCTTCCGATTGTGTTTCAGATTGATTTTGATTTTGAATTTGTGTTATTTGTGTTGATAAAAATATACCGCCCAGAAAAGTCCCCAAAATTTGTAGTGAATCCCACCCAGTTTTCGGTTCTTCTCAATTATTGTCTGTATTTTGTGGTGGTCAAGGTCCGTTAGAGGTATTGGAATGGCTTAGGAAGTTGACAGTGTTTTCATATCATTGGGAACTCCCGAAGCTATTAGGTTCCATGTTGTTCAAGGTTTATTTGAGTGTCCAACTTTAGATGAATGGATTATGACTGTCACATCATCCTTAAACGTTGGGATGACTTGGGAAATCTTTAAGACCACTTTTGTCCAAAATTTCATACCTGAGGAGGTGAAGACGATGATGGTGGTAGAGCTATGGGGTGTTCGGCAGGGCCAGTAGTCAGTGAAAGCTTATGTTGACCACTTTAAAGAGTTAGTTTCCTTCTCTCTAGAGGCAGCATTATAGGATCGGTTGAACGCTCCTATTTTATTTTGGGGTCTTCTTCCAGAGATCACAGAAAAGTTCTTATCATCTGATGAAGTATGTTTCGAGAAGTTGGTGGATGTGGCGTTTTTAGCTGAGTTAGTTCTTGGGGTGCAGTCAGTAGTGGTCGACTCTCGTGAAGGATCCCCATACAGTGAAAGGCATGTGCTAGGGGAACATGTTTCTGAAAAGTCTCTTTTGTTGGTTCTAGCTTCCAGCTTGTAGGACCATTCACTCATGTGCTTCCAGAGTGGTCAGTTTGGACATTCAAAGTCTTTTTATCGCAATCCTCCAAAAACTTGTCATCGTTGTTGTCGTTTGGGCCATCTGGAGAAGTTTTGTAGGAAGTATTGCCCAAATAAGTTTTGATCAGAGGATGTCAGCTCCTGGTTATAAGTTAGTAGATTCCTTATCCATTAGGTCTCCATCCATAGGCCTCAGAGTGAAGCTCATGCGCAGTCAGGAATTGTCATGGACGTATGGGAAACATTTTCTCGGTTTGTCTCCAGTGTGAGAGTGGAGACGGTTTAAATTAATGTTGTAGCTCTTTACTTGTTATGGGGTTTTCTTGTATTTGTAAAAGGCTCGGTATTTCTGTTTCCTTGTGGACCTATTTTGTGATTTGGGTGTGGATCTTTAAATGGTTAGCCTTTCATGAATTAGTTTCTTGTTTTATGTTACGCTTGTTGGGGATGTCCATTCCTGTGAAAATCGTTGTTTGTGGCTTGTTTTCAGGTTCGCTGATTGGTTCAAGTTCTTTTCGTGGGTTTATCCCCATGTTTTGGGGATTTTGGATGGTGTGGGAAATTTTTAGTTCTGATGCTGTGATTTTTTAGCTCGTGAGAAGAAGTTTGGGTTAGTCGTGTTGGGAGTTCCCTCATTGGGCCAATCTAAAGTTGTGTCAAGGTGGTAGTTGAGTTCTTGTGGTAGATAGAACTCTCTATTGTTCTATTATTGTTTCTCATGCGACATCTTTCTATAAAATTGGTTAGGTGTGACTTGTGAAGTGAAAGGTCACTCTCATCTTTGTGTTTTCTTTGGATTTTGATCGGGTTGGGAACCAAGTTTTTCTTATCTTTCGATTGGGTGAATTTCTGGGGGTGAAAAGTGTTTATGATGGGGAGAATTGTCACACCCTGACCATGGAAATTATTTTATTTTACTCATTTCTTGTCTTTAGATCCTTTTGGTTGAGATTCGGGTTGATCCCCAGTTTAAATTTTTGAATTTTGGAAGTCTCGGGTGAGTTTTTTGTTTGTGCATGGTTTGTTCACAACATAGGGAAATCATGCGCTCTCACCTAGGTAACCTTGTAGTTTATTTTTGGTGTCTGGTGGTGAGGCACATGAGTTGCGCATGATTTGGGAAATTTTGTGGCACAGTGCGGTTTGGTTCTGCAACCAAACAAAGGCGTTTAGCATGGTTGGCGCATGGTTTGGAAACCGTGCGGCCAGCCCGTACGGGGTACCCCTTTTGTCTAGTAGAGGGCACACGGTTGGTGCATAGTTTACCAAACCATGTAGCCAAACCGTGTGAGATGCCCAGATTCTTAAAATTTTAAAATTCCAATTGTGCCCCTTTTATGTTTTAACCCAAATTGATCCCCCTCCCTCCTTGGTCATTTTTTCCACACAAGAGGGTCCCCAAACCCCTCCCTCATTGGGTATCCTCCATCCATGGATAATCCTCCAAGTTTCCAAGGTGAGTTTCTTAGGATTTTTTGTCCTTTCTCCGTTCTTTCTCTTCTCCTCTCTTAGTTTCTTGGTATTTCCATAGTGGGTTCTCTCTTGGACGAACCCTAAAATCAAGGTTTGATGTGTTTGGTTGTTTTTATTTGGATCTAGGGTGTGTAGATTGTTCCTTGGGGAATATTCTTCCTTCCCTTGAAGTTTCGTCACATCCACACTTCATTGAGGTAGGTTTCTTCATTCATTTCCTTTCTGACCCATTTCATTTGATGCTTGGGTGCTTTTAATTAATTTATAAATATTTTTCACATGCTTGTGACACATTTGGTTAGTTTATTGTGGTGCTTTCATGTTGGTAAATTTTGGTAAAAATGGTTTTTGAAGGGATTCTTCCATTATTCTTAAAAATGTATGCACATAACGTGTTTGATAAAATGCCAAAGGTTATTTTAAAGTGAAATATGGGTGCTTGGGGGTGGTTTTTTCCCTTGGTTGTGTTTGGTAATGGGATTGAGTTGTGATTTGGGCATTGTGTGTGGGAATTGGTGGCATTTATAGTGTGGTGTTTATGTGTGGTTTGTTGTGTTGGTAGTGTGAATGGTGGATTTTCTAAAATGGATCTTGTGTTCTCTTTTGGTTCTCAATGAAAGCGTCATTGGATGTGGCACATCCATAGGTGCACAGTGTGCGTATATGGAAGAGAACACAAATGATAATGGTCTTGCTTAACTTAAAACCTCGGATTTCAAAACACTTATCCCTCCCCCTTCTTTCCTTCTTCAAACTCTTGATGCTTTACTAATGGTCCCTTGGTCCCCAAATGATGTGAAAGTGGTTCTAAACTTTGTTTGAAATTAAGGATCGTTTGGCACTTTGATAAATGGTTGGATTCAAAATGGTATGAAAGTTTTTTTGGCATCTTTAGTTATTTTGTGTGTTTTCATCTTGGTTTTGAGATGATACTGGAAGTGGAATTGGATTTGGAATGTAAAGGCTTGTTTGGCATTGTACACATGAAAATAGTGCTTTGTGTTGTTTTGGAAATGGTTAGGAAATATTTTTGTGATGTATTGAGATTGATAATGTTGAAGGCCCATTTGGTACTTTATAATGTTTGGAAATAAATTGTGGTTTTGGAAATACAAATGCTCAGTTGCCATCTTATCATGTTTTGAGAAAAAAAATTCAAGATCATGTTGGCCTGGTTAGAACTTGTGAAAGGATTGTTACAAGATGGTCACCCCTATGGAGGATTTCCCGAAGTGGGTTATCACATGGGTGGTGTCAGTGTTTGGGGTAGGTAAGTGCAGTAGCGGCAGATAAGGTGAGTCACACATGTGAGGGCCTCCTCTTTTAACCATGTATTATTACCATAGGTTTCATGGGCATCTTTAGAGGGTCGAGTGATGGTTCTTTTTTGACCTCGATTAGATGGGTTGATACCTCTTGGATGTCTAGAGGCCATGTGGTATTGTGCTACTGGATTGGTAGTTAGAACGACCAGTGAGTTATTGACTATGGAGTTGCACCATATACCGACAGGTGAGTCTGACCCGAGTACATCCAAGGATCTCTCTAGGGATATTTAGGAAATGCCCATGGTTACTATCTGTATATGTTTGTTTATTTTTCCTGTTGAACTTGGTTACCTGTTTGGTATTTCATTATTTCATTTTTAGCTTAGCCTTGTATTATTTTCACTGGATTTATGTGTGGAACTTGGTTTTTAAAAAGATAAATCTGTATTGAAAATGGGAATGTGGCATGTTTTTTTGAAAAGGGAAAGTTTTGTTTGTTTATTAAAATGAGAAAAAACTATTTTTATATGTGTATTTCAAACTAGTGTTTGTGAACTATTTCATAAAAGGAAATGAATGGATTTTGTGGTGATTACCTACTAAGTTGTTTAATCTCACACCCTACTTGTTTCATTCGGTGTCAGTAGACCCGAGTTGTTTTGCAGGTGCAGGTTTCTAGTTTAGTCACGTCTCTTAACAGGTCGGTTTGTGGATGGTGGTGACCATGAGGTCACATGGAGATCGTGCTGGTAGCAGTTTGGTTTGGTTTTGTTTTAGTTTCAACTTTGTTCCGTTGTAATTATATATGGACCAGTTTGTGTATTTATTTATGGTCAGTTGTTAGTTATTGTTACATGCTCAGTTTTTTTACTTTATTTTTTTGATCCTGGTTTATTGGGTATAAATCATTCCCATAGTGATGTCTTGGATGCTCGACACTAGTTATTAGCCCGTGGGAATCGGAAACGCCCTTTGGTCCATGTTTCAAACCAGGTCAGATGTCAAGTCGTATGGCATCCTGACCTGGTTCGTGACAACCCTAGAGGGTTCACCTTCCTCCCAAAGCCACCTACCCAGGAGCATTGAGCTTGTTGCTACTCCCCTCCCTATGGCAACTGCCTGTGTGGGACCAGAAATTGTCGGCTCTGCAACTGCTACTCCGCCCACTGGACCGACCCAACCTATGCGGTGTGCCCTGCTCACCGCTCGCCCTCGACCCTGCGGCTGTGGAACCCCTTCTTCCTCATCGGCCCTAGTGGTTTTCCGCCTCAGCATGTCCTCGGGATATGCACTCTCTCAAATTAGCATATCTTCGGGGATGAACCCGTAAGCAGCAGTGTGCAGTGTAACTCATTCCACTCCTTTCCGTCTTCGCACGCAAACATGTGCCATATCTTCCTGAGGATCGAGGGTTTACGTTCGTTGTTTACTCCCATGAAAACCCTATAGTTAAACCATTGGAGGCATCATAACTTCCTCGTGAAGCTAGGGGTGTCCATAGGTCAGGTCGGGTCGGGTTGAGACTGTTTTTGTACCTGAACCAATCAAAAAAGGTCAGGTCAGGTCAAATGCCTCATAAGCAACTGACCATACTCAACCCGACCCATTGAGGGTCAGGCTACGTGATGCATGATCTGTTAGGTTCTTGGGCGCGCAACAGAAGCCAGTGGGCCGGGGATTTTAAAATTTTCATAGGCAGATCGACGGTACTTGTCAACACCAACGATCCGAGCCCCGGAGAGGTCCGAGGATCTTGTGTAAATTATTAGGAGCACAAAATTAAAATGAAAATTTACCCATTTCAAATTCAAAGTCATGGTCGAATGCAACTAATAGATGATGATCATCACTTGAAGGATCCAAAGCAGGATCCCTCTAGATCGTCCACACGCGCTCTAAAAATCCACTTGAATGTCGATCGTCAAATTTTGGGTGCTAGTGCGGCGATCCAACGATGCTTTCGACATCCCGACAATCACCGCATCGAGATGATTTCGATGCTTGGGGAAGATCTTGATCCAAGCTCCATGGATCGAGAGCTTCTCTCTCTAGAGAGCGGGAGGAGAGAGAGGCTCTGGATTTCACTCCATGAAATGAGTGAATAGTGAATTTCACACCAAGGGAGAGAGCCTCCTCTCTTATTTATAGTGGAATTCCAAAATACCCAGTTGGGTTCCCCGACCCCCGTTTATTTCAATGTCCACTAATAATTAATTTTGATGAACTAAACTGCGCCAATATTATTTATTATTTTATCACATACTTGTAATATATAAAATATATATTACGTGATAAAACTCAAGCCATTTAACTTGACTCGTTGTCCCGCTTAATATTAAACGAACCTTGAATATTAAAATAATATTTGTTCGATTAATATTTTTCTTGTATTTACTAAACTTGTAAATACATTAAATAAATTCAATCCCAATTATTCATAACTTGAATAATAATGAATTTATTTAATTCATTGGTGATCGATAACTTGGACAACGCTCGGACCCCATGGTGGGGCCCACTATGTCTATATACATATTCAACTGAATAGGGTAGATTCTTGAATACGTTATTGTGTGTGACCCTTTAGGCCCTTATCTCAATAGTAGTGAATAAAATCCACAGACCAAGAGTGGAGTCTAACAACCCATCATGGCCCCTAAAGAGATAAGTATAGTCATAGAAACGACTACCATCCTACGAACACTGATTGTGTACTATAATCTCTTTGTCATTAAATATCTCATAAAGCAGGACGCACTCGTGTGTCATCATCCTTATCTTGCTTTATTATTTGTTGATCTATCCGGATGGATTTACCTTTGTACTACTTTGGACAAAGACTTATAAAGGCAGCACCATCTTGATCAACTAGGCATGAGATATACAACTTCATAAACTTGGAAGTGACAAATACTTTCTTGACCATTCAACCAATGTCATATCACCAATGACGCACCCAACACAAGCTACTTCGCCACGATTTCAATACCATGGTTTTCACCTTGTATTAAAGTACGTAATAAAATGGTATACATTGGTAATGGTATCAAGTCAGGAGACCAATACACATGTCTTTAGATAGGAATAACCAATGACACCAAAACATGTGGTGTTCCTTTTGGCGGGTCTGTGCTCATGATCTCATTACTAGAGATCACCAAGTGCGAACTTAATGAGAAGAAGTCTCAATGCTTATGAGCCCCCAGCACCTGATAGTCATACATCTACTGTTTCCAGTCAGTAATATGTATCTAGACTATAGAACATATATTTAAGATTAATGTCATAGTATCTCAATGTTCTCATTATAGCCTGGGATCTGCTATAACCTCTCGACACGAAAATTAACCTTTGGACATTACCATTATAATAGTGGACGTAGAAAATTCTACACTATAATGGTAAGATAACATCATGCATAGCTAATTGTACACATGATATGCTAATCAAAAGTACTTCATAGTTGGGTCTAGGGCACACACTATTTCAACATGATCGATCGACCCAACCTGACCCGCTGTGGGTCGGGTCGGGTTAATTGGGAGACCCAACCAACCCGACCACTAAAATTGCATATAGAGTTTAAATTTGTTGACCAAAAGGAATATAAGCAATACATTTATCTTGGAATATAAACATCAAGTCATGAAAACTTATAGTCGTGTACAAGTGTCTTCCACTAAAATTTCATACGTTTGAATCATTTCATGATATGTTTGATGAGAAAATTCCTTTAGACAAGACATCTATCTTGGAATAGTTGGATGATGAATTTGAAAAACATAATATGGATGGTTCTAAACATTTATTAAGGTTGATCAAGAGAGTAGAAATATAATTTTAAGGGGAGCCTATAAATTTCTAACCTAATTTTTGGAAGTCGTCTAGAGAGCACACTAGTAAAAAAGTGATTGGCAATGTTAATTCTATAACTAAATAGAAATATACTATGAATCATAAGTGATCATTATGCATTCATTTCACTGAATGTAGATATTGATGTGCCTAAAGCTTTAAAGAACCCCATATTGGCACTAAAAATGCTTAAGTAATTAAATTTTATTCCAAGGAAATAAGTAAGGGAGCTAGTAAGACATCTGGATGGTAAACAAATCATTATCACTACATAGATGTTTAGGGACATGTTAATTGAATCTTGAATGTTTATTTCAAATAAGTAAAGTTAGTTTCTCAACTCTATATCTGGGTATAAGGAATTGATAATTTTAGAATTTTTTTCTTTTTTACAGATTGAAAAAAAAAATCCAACTATTCATGATGGTACACAAGTTATTTTTGCTTCACCTGAGGGATATATAGATTTCATTTCATAATTGAATCATATATTAGAATGGATTTGTTAGAAAACCACCAATAGTTTTTTATAATAAGAAATCCCATTCTATATTAAGGCTTTCAAAGGAATTATGTGATCTTAAGAAAGACCCACCAAGCATGGTAAGAAAAACCATCCTTATTTTGTTTACAAAGCCTCTTTGAGAAATGTAATGTGGATATATATTGATTGTTAAGAATTATTCAAAGGATATTATGATTGTGTAGTTATATGTAAATGATATTATATATTGATCACTTATTCAATCAATATATATATTCTTTTTGAACCTAATGGCATGTGATTTTGAGATGATCCATAGGAGTGACTTGAATATTTTTTATGATTATATGTATATATATATATATATATATTGGATAATGACACATTTCTAAATCAATGTATATTCTATAATGACATGCTAAAATGATTTGTATTTGACTCAAGAAACATCATGATAACTTTAATGTGTACATGATGTAAATTGGATGATGATAATTTCAGAAAACCAATTAACTAGAAGGAATATCAACAGATGATAAGAAGTCACTTGTACATGTCTGTAAGATATTCAGATTTGATGTTTAATTCTTTAATGTGTTAAACATTATATATAGATTTAAAGAAATTGCACTAAATTTAATATATAAATAAGATCCAGACCATATCAGTTATGTCATATTGATTTCCTTCCTAAAAATACAAAAAAAAATGACTGCAGCAACAATGCCAATGTAGCAAAATTTAAATGAATTTCAAGGGAATAACTAGAAACTAACTACAAAAACAATGCAACAGGATGAAATTCTAGTTACCATTATCAATAATAAAAAAATGATCCTAAGGAAATGGCTCAAACCTAGCTTTGAGTTCCTACGGAATTTGGAGGATTAGAGCCACTTATCATACCACCTTCTATGAATGAATGGGTAGCTAGACAGACCGGTTGTCTGCAAAATACCCCCATCCACTAGAGAGTCTCTAGTTGTGGCAGAGACACACCCCTAGTAGAAAAAGAATAACTAGGTTTTGAATGATAAGGGGTAATGAATACAATGATTGCAGTGAAGGGGGAAGAGAAGAAGATCAAAATGATAAAAAATAAAAAGTAGCATACATAGACACCAAAGTGCGCGCACAACACCAGGAGAAGGAGGAGGTGAAGTAGGTGATTTTCTCCCAATCGCTTGCAAGGGAAGGTCGAGGGAGGAGGTGATCAAGGAGGTAAGATGGCAGGGTGGGTGAATGAACCGTAGTGCGAAAGGAGGTGAGAGAGGATGAAGGAGTAGAATCCGGGATTAGGGTTTTCTCACGAGGGAAAGAGGAGAAGAGAAGGCGATTCGGGGTAGGGTTTTCTCGCGAGGGAAGGTTAGGGGGGGAGAGAAGACGAGCGGGAGAGGAGGCGAATCAAGTGGGGTAGGGTTTTCTTCTTGCGAGGGAGGGAAGGTCGGGGTTGGGGGAGGAGGTGAGCGTGAGGGAGAGGAGGCGGCTGGGGGGTAGATGGGGCAAGCGAACGATTGAGGAGGAGGGGGGTTTTCATTCATCAACGGGTCATTGGGTCAGGTTGAGTCAATATTTAGCCTACCTGAGACCCGACCCGACTCGTGCATGGGTTAACCCAACCCGACCCGGTCAGGTTGGGTCGGGTCCGGACACCCCTACGTGAAGCGATGTGGGGTGTATGACTCGCAGATCACCTTGCAATCCATCCTCACCACCAGTACCTTGCCTCGAAATTTCATGAGGTACAACCGTTATTTGATGGTCCTCATACCGTCATCATTCATCGTCCCCATGATAAGGGGAAAAAATGGAAGATGAAGCAGTTTTCCATCCTGATCCTTGCGAGCGCATCCACCGAGCCCAAGTCGAGAGGAAATCTCCCAATGATGTTCAGGATCAAAGACCAAAAGTTTGTGTTGTGAGGAGAGATAGGGTCCAGATACTCATATCCCCCAATACGTGTGGCGACCCAACCGTACAGGAAGTGGAAGAGCCTGCACACATGGAGGGGGGTTTTTCCATTGCTGATATGACAGAGCACTTAGTACTTCTTTTCCAATACGGGGACAACTAGGTTGATGTGTTTCCCCATCGCTATCATCGACTCCATGATGAGGGTGCTCGGATGCACCCCCATGTGCGCATCCCGTACCAGGAGCATCCACCCACAAATTAGGGCGGCGATAAACCCTACTAGCCTAACCACAAAATCCCCGGTCTTCACGTTGTAGGCCCACAACTACCACTGGCTCACCTCTAAAATCCTCCAATATGAGTGCTCCTTGCCTCATTGGTTCACCTTGGGACATTGACGCGGCCTCTCGGGTATTTTATCACTTGGTTCACTGATGCGGCCTCTTAGGTAGTCTAAATTATGGTTGACAGCTGCTCCTGGCCCTCCCAGACATTCTCCGTGGGGAGGAATTCATCATACATGGCCCCTTGGATCGGGATCCCAACAATCTAGTAGAGATCCCACGAGTTGATGTCGACTTCCTCATGGTGAAAATGGAATGTGTTGGTCCCTAGTGTCCACTTGCACAACCGCTCTGACATGATGTCTAGGTGACGGTAGACGTGGAACTGTAAGGACCATGTCGCCTCGTAAAGTCCAACCCACTTCAGCTCCACCTCAAATTCATGATAGGGCTGGCATACCCAGTATGCCCAGAATCATTCGTCTGTGAAGTTGTCAACCTGACACAGGTCTCATTCCTCGGTCCAACCATTGAGATGGTCTGCCAGACACGCCTTAAGAATATTCTCATACTGAGGGGGGGATGCATCTGCCTCCAACATCTCCTTGTTGACATTGTTCATGTGGTTCTATAAGGTGTGTGCAGTAAGAGATGCATGGTCCTTCATGATGTGGCCCCCAACAGTCTTGTGCCACTGGTGTTATCCAAGTGTGCACCTAAAACAGTAGGTAGGGTCATCTTGATCGGCACTGGGGATGAGCACATCGTCCCTCAGCCTAGAACCATACAACGGTAACCTCTTACATAGAGGGTATTCCTACTAAGCCTCTATTAGCATTGCAGTGAGTATGTCATGGTTTGACTCGGTCCAGCTCTCTCTGATCATGAGGTTGTCAGCCATCTCCCTTCAGTGGTCAACAAAAGCTTCTACACCCTCAGCAGCCATTGTTCAAGACTTCAAAAGTTTGTATAATTGGGTTTGTAGAGGCTGTTTCACATAGGTTTTCTCACGAAGGTTGAGTTCACGGAAGTCCGTTTGCTGAAGTTTTTTAGCGAAAGTTTGTTCGCAGAACCACGATTCGTAGAAAATGTGAGTTTCGTGAGCGGTGAGGATCAAAATCACAAAATGCTCATGGAGGTCTTTAGTTTCACGAAAAGAGAGCATTGGCCTATCTTTTGCGAAAAGCTTGTGGTCCACTAAGGGACCCCCACCCGCGAATAGGGTTTTCCAATCACCAATTTTCGGTGGTTTTCCCTATGAGTATGACCCTCCTCTCCCTCATCGGATCCAATTCTAAGGGGGGGGGGTTTGACGCCGAAATATGCGTGTCATGGGATAGGTTGAGGAATGCACAATCGGTTCGGAGCAAATTTGGGTCAAAACGGCTCAAAAATCCACTTAAGGGGCTAGATTCACAAAGCTCTAAACCTTCACGAATGGCAGTAGCTCACAAAAATTCCTGGTCGTGCGAAGCTTGAGGCGGTAACCTTCACGCAATGTAACTCCAGTTCACGGATGTCCCCGACCGCGCGAAGCATGAGACAGTAGCCTTCGCGCAGTGTAACTCCAATTCGCGGAAGTCCTCGGTTGCGCGAAGCTTGAGGCAATAACCTTCCTGCAACGTAACTCTGGTTCGCGGAACCCCGTTAGTTCACAAAGCTCATAATCTTCCACGAAAGCCACCATCTTTCACGAAACGAATGCCCTTGCTTCCTTTGGGCCTATAAATACCCCCTTATGTCCGACATTAAAGGGGACGCGGCCTTTCAGCTTCTGAGAAAATCTATGAATTCGCAAAACTCAGAAGCTTCGTGAGCGAAAGAGGAGATGTACTTCCAAAGGTAGTCATCTTTCACGAAACCGCCTCCCGTGAGTTTTTGAGAACCTCAACCCATGGTATAGATGATTTTCGCGAAGGTCCATAACATTCGTGTAAGAAGAAATCCCTTTGTGGATCTTGGGGTTTCACGAGATAATTATCCTTCGCAAAACCAGCCCCAGTGAACCAAGGCTTTACTCCGAGGCAGGGTCACTATGTTTCTTGAAACATATTCTTTCGCGAAACCCCTGACCTTCGTGAGACCCCTGACCATCGTGAGATCTTTGTCCTTCGTGAAGCCCCAAACTTTCATGAAACCCCAACCATCGCAAAACTCATCCTCCAAACCTCCTTATGGTGCCTCTTTTCATCCAATACCCTTTTACGAAAGTTGAGAACCCGGGGGCCCATACCAATCCAGGACCGATTCAACCGCACACCAAGTCCCCATGCGACCGGTACCACCTGCCCATGTGTCTTCCCACTTTGTTTCAAGTGCAACTTGAGTTATTACCCTACCTGTTACTCATAAGCATAGGTGCCCTAATGTCTTGTGCTCCTAACATAGGCACCTTAACATCAAGTCTCCTGATTGTCACTTCTCCAGGGCAGTGTCTACGACATGCTCCGCCCAGAGGTGCATGGGCAATGGATACGTAATCCCTAAAGGTGGCATCACTGAGAGAAATGGCTTACCTGTCTCAGTTGAGAGTCCTTTTTCTGGATCTTCCTCTCGCCTTGACACTGTCCCCCTTAGAGTGTAGCCTGATCCATGTCCGAGCTGCAAGACGTAAAATTGTTTAGCTCCACGTCCTAGACGTACAACGTTAAAATGCACGACAACGTCCTCAGTACATAACGTTGAATTGTAGTCTTACCCTGTGTGATGAACACATGATGCCTCATGTATGATCATCATGGGATGTCACCTCATCCCCCACCATGGGATTAAACTCCTACCCCAGACAGCTTCTACGTGTAAGTCTCATACCATCCTTTGTCGACGCTTCTTTCGTGACGCAAGTACCCTTACCGCACAATGTTAAACTACATGGATCAGTCATGTCACAACCTTAAACTACGACATCGAACTACGTGGGTTTTGATCCCTGTTTACCGACAAGGTACATAAGATGCCTCCATGAGGTTCAATCCCGACAACATCTAAGTGTGGAATCCCCCCCCCCCCCTTGAGGGGACACACTACCAAATTGAAGTGTGAAATCTTCCCCCTCGGAGGACACACTCTCGACAACATCCAAGTGTCAAATGTTCCCCTCTAGGGGGGACACACTCCACCAAATCCAAGTGTGAAATCTTACCCTTTGGAGGGGACACACTCCACCAAATCTCGAGTGTGAAATCTTATTTCTTGAGGACGCACTCCACTAAACCTCGAGTGTGAAATCTTCCCCTCTAAGGACACAATTAACCACTCAATCGTCTCCACAAAACGTTAAACTTGTGACCTGGTCCAGAATCTCTACCTCATACAATAAATATGTGATATTTGAGGTAAAAAGCCTTAGACACATTATGCCTTTAGTGTCACATACCTCGTGACCAACACGGGATGTCTTGGGTTCTGAGCCTAAGATGCCTTACAGATGAGATGCCCTCCAAAAAATGAAGACTTTACAGGTGCCCAACCACCTCGATGTCCAGAAATGCCCGATGTTATTATATCCTGTGATTGAAGGTTTCTGTCATGTCGAGACAAAAGCAATATAATTAACCGGCGTCCACCTCGAGATGACACCATGAACAAGCTTCACGAACATGACTTAAATTTATGATAGAGACCTAGACTAGGCGATGAGCACCCGAGAGGAATTCATGGAAGGAGGAATCGACATCTCATCATTTCATTTTGATTAAGGAGTCGACATCGTCAATTAAAGTGATAAAAACCACCCATCATTAGAAAATATGAATGCGAGACTACAGAGCAGCGCTTCGCCAGCATACGGAAGGACACCACTCCGCCCCTGACATAAAGTGTTTGAAACACAAGTCTAATAATGATACGATCCACTATAGATGACACGGAAAGTGATGATGAATAGGATGGTGATTAATATGCAAATCTATATAGAATTAGTGATCATGTGAACTTAAATTAATATTTTCCTAAATGTTTATGATTTTAATTCAATTGTAAATAAAATAAAATAACAATGCTAAATTGATTAGTGGCCATGGTCACTAAAAAAATTCAGTCTATCTCGAAAACCCCTTGAAAAACATTAAAAAAAATGTCCCTAATTAAATGTCAATACTAATTAGCACCTTTGCACCTTTGCACCTTTGCACCTTTGCACCTTAGAAGGCATGGATTAAAAAGAGGCGTTCCATCACTGTCGAGTCCGCAATATATATAGTTATAAAAGAATATAATGATGATAAAATACCGCAAAAATAAATTAGTTTCAATTTACTATGAAATTAATTACAATTAAAGAAAAAAACCTTAATAAAATACCTAAATAGTTATTTTTAGGCGTGTCCAGGGAAATCGGAAGATCTGCGGTAAGCGCCAAAATGCGGGTCAATTAATGGATCCGCAGTGGGTACCATAAGGGTTTCACGTGTAGCCCAAAACCGGAGCAGTCCAATTCCATCACGACTCCAATTAATGATTTGCTTCATCCATTAAAATTATATCGGGGAGTGCATATTTAGAGAGCGGCAGGAATATCAAAAGCAGCCCCCGGGTTTAGCCCTAATTGCACGCACCGCCCACCACGAAGCGCAAGTTGAGGAGGCAAAGCACGGTGACAGAGCAACCATATCATACCAAATTAATGAACGCAAAAATAGTGCCCACGAGGACAAGCCATCAGCCATTGGAGCCACCCAAGCGTGTGGGGGCTGTTTGTGCGCTTTTGTCACATCCTTCCGCCTCTACTCCAACGACTAATTTTAAAAAACTCTATATTTCAAGACCCTGTAAATGTGTTTACAATATTATTAATTAATAATAGTTATTATTTTTAAAATATAAAGAATTTCTCCTCTCACGCTCTTCTGGTTTTACCCCCACTTACACATGATTTGAAAGAGATGGGATGGGCAGGCGAAACAAAGGAAAAAAGTTGCTTAAATTTGATTGGTGTCGTGTGGTTTGTCGGTTGCCCACTTTCACCTTTTAATCACATAACCTCATCTGGAGCCATCACTACTGTCCATCCCCTTTGAACAAACCAATCCCCCCACAGTTATCCACGAGGGGTGTTTGGTGCATTTCATGCCAAGTAATTGGCTGTAAAGTGATTGACATTGCAGATGCAATAGGATAAAACCCTGAGGGTCCTAAGACAATATGAAGATCAAGATAAAATAAATATTAGAGAGGAAATATCTCTAAAAAAAATATCAATTCATTATTAAAATGAAATATTTCGATAAACAACCGGGCCTCTTGATTTGACCAAAAAGAATCTTTGCTCATTCTATTAATTACAACAGTTTCGAGGAGGGGTGCAAAGAAACAAAGAAAATCTACAACACCTACAAATACTCAGAAATATATGAACCCGAGACACCTCGTGAGACCCCTCAAAGACATAACCAATTCTATTATTTAGAGGCAGGTCAAGAGCATGAGAAACAGATGTGGGGAGGATTGTAAAATCATTAACAGTAGATAAGCATCGTTAAAGCAGTGTTTCCAATACTTGGGGTTATCCATGTCTTCTCGTAGGCCCCACGCGAGAGGGATGTGAGATTTGATAGAATGACAAAAACACAGCACCATAAAAAGCTAATGACCCACCCCTCCAACCATGTCTTGCTGGCGTTTCCATCATCCCAATCGCATCACCCTTTGGGAGAGGATGCTGACTTGCCTGTGGCACCTCACTCCAAATAATTTCCCCTGCCAGCCATGAGAGGCGACAATGGCAGCCAGTATTCCCAAAATAGCATTAATCCGAGTTCACCGCACGGCGCGCCACTATCAGCGCCCAATGGAATGTTACAATTAGCTAATGATAAGGGAAGAGAAAGCCAGACATGCTTCTGGCGTTGACCGGACACAAGGGATGGAGTTTTGTGATGTCAGATGTATAATTTGCTACCAATATTCAAAATACTTTGATCAATCTGTATATGAAATACAATATAGTGTTGATCAATCTATATACGAAATACCGGAAGGTCGAACATTAAAAAAAAACTTAATTGAGTAACATCCAAGCTTAATTGTGCTTGATATTTTGATATATCAATTATGTTGGGTGGAACCTCAATCACACGTCGGTTCCGCAGAGAGTAGACGTATAAGTTTGAAGGGGCTACTTCTACCATCACCAATTGGTTTTAGAATGAAATCCCAAAAAAGATTATGTGATGGGACTGAAAGGATTAGGCTAACGAGGAATCTCTGCCCAACAAATTCATGGTAATATATATTTATTATTTTTAAAAATACTTCCATTTCATGTAATTTTTGTTATGCCTTTCTAATTTTATATATTTTCTATTACTATCTTGAAAATCTAGCTCAATCAAGCAAGCTCTAGTAGCTGAATTCACGTGACCTGAATTCACGTGATATACTATATCAACTCAACTCGGTTGCAACGATGTCTAACCGGGATCAATACCCACTCCATGACCATGGATGGTTATTGATCAATTCAATTGAGATGATTGTGTCAACGCAGAGATTACTAAACCCACCGGATCCCATTTATCTAAATGGCACACTCTATTGTTGACTCTCCAAGCTATGAAGAAGATATTTTATCACCCATGGTAGAGCAGTGTTAACAAGGGGTGCCATGCCTATGTGCAATGCAATGCCACCATCTCCAACCCAAAACTCCAAAATGGAGTAAGGATGCTTCAAAATGAAATAGAACCATCTCCAATCCATTACTTCATTTCTTCGCTAAACATAAATTATAATTAGAGAACGATTTTTGTTATTTTAAAAAACTGATATTTTATCAAATAAACAAATTGGAAATTTAAAAAATAAAACCAAAACAGTGTTGGGAGTAGCGACACAGCTCAACTCCAAAACAGCGCTAAAAATGACGCTGAGTTGGAAGGGAATTTTAAGGCCAAAATGGAGTTCTAATATCATTTTGACATTGGGTTGGACATGCTCTTAAGAATATAAGAATTTCTCATGCCCCTGCAGTTGGCTGGGGAGGTATGGGTGGGTTGGGGTTTGAGTCGTGGTCGTAGAGTCTCCGAACCAGCGATTTATTTTCAATTTTATTTGCAGCGTTGTGTGTCACATTTGAGGTTGTACCAAATTTTTAATATAAGAATTTCCCTTAATAAATATACCAGTTTGAATAATGAATGAACATGCTCATAATTGAGCTGCCGCCTTACAATTCAGCCAACTTTTACCAATCATGTGAGTTGGGTAAAAAAGACACGAAAGGCACCGAACAAAATAAATAAATAAACACCTTATGAGGCTGAATTGGGAGAGGATAGGATGCCCCACGTGTTGACGATGCGTCAACACCTGTCAAGCAAATTGTGCCACATGGGCGCCCACCAGCATCAGAAAAAAATAAGGGGAAAAAAATAGAGAGCTGTCTCTAAACTCATGGCCACTGCTTTTGGCGTCTGGCGACGTTGTTGAATCGCTTTCATGTCTAAGCGATGTCCAACCAAACAGTGGAGCGGTACCCTTCGCCAGCAACAAGACTAAGCCATGGCTAACCAAAAACAGAGACGGCTGCAGTGCCCTTCTCCAACAACAACCCTTAAGTAGAACGGGGAGTTTTTACCTCACCAGAAATAAAGTAAGCACAAAAGGCTTCTTGAAGCCGAAAGGGATAATAATTATTGGTAGAAATGGAGCTAAGAGGTCACATCTGTTGATGTGAAAAAGAGTGGTCATTATATGTCTGTGTATAGAAGAAGTTAGGATTGCTGACAACTACAGACCATTTTCAACAAAAAAAAAACAGTGGTTAATAGATCACAGACCGACAATAGTTTTTCGAACCCTACCTAACCCTAAAACCGCAAAATCACAACCAAACGCTTGATCGTAAGGGCTGAATTTAAGGATTGAGGCTGTTTACTCGGTTCATTCTCAACTTGTTCGCCATTTATACAATCGGGTCAAGTAGGTCCATTTACGCAAGTAGTTTTACAAGTTGGGATTTGGCGATTCCATTCTTTCATGAGAATTTTGTATACTCGCGGACCCTAAAATAGACCTTTTCGAAGATCAAAAGGCTTGGGAGACAACGATTGGAGGAACATCTTGAAGAGGATCATGCGAAAGGGATGGAAAATTTTTATTGTTGGATTTCTATTAAGTCGATTTAATGATTTCTCAATTGTGAACCCTCGTGCTAAACCCTAGAAATGCACCCCACAACTTCGAACAAATCTTGCATGGCATCAAGTAAAAGACACCAAGAAAGTGAGAAATTAACACCAAAATTGTTCCTGCAGATTTCACAGCTCATGAAATGCTTCCTCTGATAAAAGGGTTTTTTTTTATATGCGTTTTTTTTAAAAAAAAATTCTGAAAAACGTATTAGGTTAATTTTTTTTAAAAAAATACACTACCAAGGCGGCATCGCCGCTGCCACCTTTTCCCTAAAACAGTATTTCTTTTATTTATATTTTTTATATATTTAAAATTTTAATGTTTTATTATTATGTTCGTATGGTTATATATATATATATAACATAATATTTCAACATAATTCATCTTTTATTCAAGTACGTGACTTTGCTAGCCTATATAATATAAATTATACGACAAATATGAATGAAATTTTAAACATTGCTTAAACATATAATTAGTCCAAAATAAAAATAATTTCTTAAAAAAACTTGGTGAAAAATTATTTATAACCTATCAAATCCACCTACATGAAACTTAAAAATGTTTCAAGGATGTGACTTTGCTGACCTATATAATATAAATTATAAGACAAATATTTATGAAATTTTAAACATTGCTTAAAAATATAACAAGTAGTCCAAAATAAAAATATTTTCTTAAAAAATCTTGGTGAAAAATTATTCATAACCTATCATATCCACCTACGTGAAACTTAAAAATGTTTCAAGTACGTGACTTTGTTGGCCTATATAATATAAACTATAAGACCGATATGAATGAAATTTTAAACATTTATTAAACATATAACAAGTAGTCCAAAATAAAAATAACTTCTTAAAAATTCTTGGTGAAAAATTATTTATAACCTTTCAAATCCACCTACTTGAAACTTAAAAATGTTTCAAGTACATGACATTGCTGGTCTATATAATATAAACTATAAGACCAATATGAATAACATTTTAAACATTTCTTAAATTGGAATTCAATTCACCCCCTCTTGAGATTCCATTCTGACCAACAAGTAATAATAGTATTTTGATTTCAGTAGACATAAAACATGTAAACAATAATGTATAATCAATACCTATGTCTGTGGCGAGGAGATTCCGTCCCACATGGTGGTCTGCGAATAGGACGTCTGCATCGAGTGCACAGTGGAGTCTGATGACCTGGAGAAGGCTGATCCTTGGGCATTGGAACGTCGACTGGTGCATCCTCCATCTGTGTGTCAGTGGGAGGAGTTGTCAACTGCATCTCGTACTACCATCCAGATCCTTCTCCCACTAGGGTGGTAGAAGGATCTGCCTCCATCGCAGTGGAGAACCAAGCCTGCGATGGAGCTATACCCCAAGATGACGATGACTCTTGAATCAAAGGTTGTGAAGGATCTAGAACCCAAGATGGAGAGAACTGTGGATATCCTGTCAGGAAAGAAGGATCCCATGCCACCAGAGGCACATCCTGAATCGACTGACCCTAGACTACTAAATGACCGACCTTTGCATGTGGAACAGGTGAGACATTACGTGCAGCACGACGCTGTCTACGTCGCCGTGGTCATGACTCCTCAGCACCAGCAGCAGCTGCAAGATGTTCCTCTAGGGCAGGAACCTCCTCTCTCTGAGCCGGACGCGCGAAGATGCTCCCAAAAAGAGCACAAAAAGATGCCCTCGCCTCCAGTGTTGTAGCATGAAAGGCTTCCCGGCTAAAGACCCCCTCCTCTTCATCACTCATGTAAACAAGCTGCTCTGTGTGACTTCCCTGTAAATAGATTCAAATTGAATTAGAAAATAATTCAATAAACAAACTAATGTAAATTTATTGACTTACCATCCTCTGCATCTCTATGCCGGGTTGGGTAAGATACAGTATAGACTTCAGTCTATACCATGGCGCATAGTCAACCTGCCCCGAAAGAGAGAATCGATTCGTAGGAACACCATGAATACGAAACTCTGCACGTCTATGCCAGCATTCGATAAAACTGGCACGTACTTGGGACCAGTCATCATCCTGCCTCCCTGTCAACCTCATCCCATGAAGCCGGTCTCTCTTTCTCGATGGTAATGGAATCAGTTGAGTAAGAAAAAATTGGTGCATGACTCAGTCAGGCTGCTGCCACTCAATAATATGGAAGTGAATGAGGGACACTACAACCATAGCATCCTCAAGCCCAACAGTGCAGTATGCTGACAACTGGTCTGTAATACTCTAGTATGGAAGCCATGAAATCTGAAATGACAAGTGATTTTGTCAAAAAAACACCTAACTAAAAACCAAAATTGATGCTATTATTAAATATGTTAGATAATGATAAATTGTATATACATACCTGATCAGGTAAGAGACAGTCCAACTGTAGCCTATATACACCCAAATGCTATCTCGAAACCACGTCAAAATTGTGTCACTGACACCACCTGTAAAATACATCAACTATAGTGACAAATAATGAGAAATTATAGTCAATAACTCATAGTAGAATTAGAAACCAATATAAATGACTTATCATACCAGCGTCCACGCAGAGCGTCACTAGTGCAGAAAACGTTTTTAACGTCACCATTTTTTACGTCGGTTATTTTATAACCGACGTAAAAAATACTGAGAATAAATTTTGTACGTCGGTTATTTTAATAACCGACGTAGAAAATGAGGTATCTAAATTTTTTTTAGGTCGGTTATTTTATAATCGACGTAAAAAATGATGTATCTACAGATTTGTTACGTCGATTATTTTATAACCGACGTAAAAAAGGCGGCATCAGAGGCCTTTTTGATGTCGGTTATTTGATAACCGACGTAACAACCCAACTCGCAGAATTTTTAACGTTGGTTATATTTTAACCGACGTAAAAAACCAACACCCGCCAGTTTTTACGTCGATTATCAAATAACCGATGTAAAAACTGTGGTTTCTGATGTGTTTTTTACATCGGTTATAGAATAACCGACGTAAAAAATCAACACACGACTTTTTTTATATCGGTTATAAAATAACCGACGTAAAAAATGTGGTATCTGATACATTTATAACGTTGGTTATTATAATAACTGACGTTATAAATGTAATAAAAATATTTTATAACGTCGGTTATTAAATAACCGAAGTTATAAAACTTTTAAAAAAATTATCACTCCCCGTGGATTGTCATTGCTGATTTTTCGATCGACAGACCTGCGACACGTCTCTCTCGCGCAGAAAACCTAGAATCGACTCTTCGTTCTCGTTTCGTTAAACTCGTTTTTCCATCATCGTTTATCATCTTTACTCTCCTCGGATCTATCATCTCCACTCGCAACACTCAGGTAAGCCTCCCACGACTTTATTTCGTTCGTTTGTTCCCCGGATAGTCTATATTTACGTTTTGTGATTTTTTTGTTTAAACTAGGTAAGATTCTTCGATTTCGAACCCTTTTACCTCATTTTTCCATCATCATCTTATTTATTATCACCAGATCTATTAGATCGACTCGCAATATTCAAGTAAGCCTCACCTACTTCTATTTCGTTTGTTTTTGTTTCGCGGATACCCTACATTGATGGTAATTTTTGTTGTCATTGACAACTAATGATCTCATTCACCTATATTACTGCAATTTATATCTAAACCATTGTGATACACCCATTCTGTGTACCAGTGTGATTTATTTTATAAGTATATATGGTTTTTCATGGTGGAATGTTTGTTTTGGATCCTTGGTTGTTTCTATTTTGGGTATCACTTTTTGTTATTCCATAATCTATTTACGTCGCTTATTTTCGTGGACTATTATAAGTCCTCATATACTATTAAAACCTGATTCATTGAACAATAGAGCATTTTAGACTATTAGGAGATACAGTTCATGGTTCTCATTTTGAATAATGGCATGATACCAAAACTAGTAGCTTGAGGTTAAAATCCCTAGATATGACAAAACTAGTAGCTTGAGGTTAAAATCTCATGGTTCTGGGGGTTGTCCAGAGGGTTGGGGGCTGTCCAGGGGGTTGGGGGCTGTCCAGGGGGTTGGGGGCTATCCAGAGGGTTGGGGGCTGTCTAGGGTGTCCATGGAGGTGGGTGGGGGGGGGGGCTGTCCAAGGGGTTGAGGCCTATCTAGAGGGTTTGGGGGGTTGTACGGGGTGGTGGGGGCTGTCCAGAGGGTTGGGGGGTGTCCAGGGGGGTGTCCAAGGGGGTAGGGGGTGGGGGGTGGTGTCCAGGAGGGGTGGGGGGTGCTGTCTAGAGGGGTGAGGGGCTGTCCAGGGGGTGGGGATCTGTCCAGAGGGGTGGGGGATGTCCAAGGGGGCGGTGGTGTCCAGGGGGTGTCCAAGGGGGTGGTGGTGTCCAGGGGGTGTCCAAGGGGGTGGGGGTGGTGTTAAAAGGGTTCGGGGGGCTGTCTAGAGGGTTGGTGGTTGTCCAGGGTGTCCATTAAGGTGGGGGGGGGGGCAGTCCAGGGGGTGTGTGTGTGTGGGGGGGGGGGGGTTCCAAGGGGGTGGGGGTGTCTAAGGGGGTGGGGCCTGTCCAAGGGGGTGGGGGCCTGTCCAGAGGGTTTGGGGGTTGTCCGGGGGGGGGGGGGGGGGCTGTCCAGAGGGTTGGGGGGTGTCCAAGGGGGTAGGAGGTGGGTTGTGGTGTCCAGGAGGGGTGGGGGTGTCCAGGAGGGGTGGGGGCTGTCCAAGGGTGTGGTGGTGTCCAGGGGGTGTCCAAGGGGGTGGCGGGTGGTGTCCAGGGGGTGGGGGGCTGTCCAAGGGGGTGGTGGTGTCCATGGGTGTCCAAGGGGGTGGGGGTGGTGTCCAGGGGGTGGGGGGGGGGGGGGGCTGTCCAAGGGGGTGGTGGTATCCAAGGGTGTCCAAGGGGGTGGGGGATAAGTGTCAGTTGGGATTGACTACTGCATCATGGTTTGTGAGATTATGACATGATGATTGTATTGTTTCATGGATATTAGTGTTGCAATATGATTCTATTTGGTTATATATATTTTGACCAATCATCGACTATGAGAAAATTATGGTTTATGGGGGAGACCATGTCGTGGTTTTCAAATATGCGTTGTTATCCTGACCCCATTGTGCCATGATGATTGGCTTTACATTGTGATTTTCTCCATCCGAGTTTTTATTTTAAATTTGATTTGATTCTCAGGTTTACTCCATTTTCTCCAATTTTTTATCAACCATTGGAGGCCCCATGGTTTTGTTTAATTCCATGGAATTTAAAAATGTTATATCTAACTATATTTTCCTTTTAAAATCATATTCAAGCAATTGTTTTTAAATACACATAGATTTGTTTTATATTTCAAAATTGTTTTAGATTCAAATTATGATTTTTTTCATATAAACATATATTTCTCTTATCTTAAAAAGATGTATTATTTTGATAATTTTTATAGGTAATAATGAGTCGAAGTTGGATTACGGAACATCGAATGAGCAATGAATATGAGGAAGGTGTTGATGCCTTTTTGGAATTTGCTAAACTAAATGTTCCAAGTAGTGACATTTTTTTCTATCCATGCCTGAAATGTTTGAATATGAAGAAGTTGAAAAGTAGAGAGATAAAAGATCATCTGATTTGTCATGGTTTTAATCCAAGTTACAACACTTGGATTTGGCATGGTGAAACTAGACGGAATATCACTGATGATGATGATTCGCAAGATGGTAACTCCGATGGAATTGAAGAAATGATTCGCGATATTGCAGCAGAACAAATTGAGATAGAACCGACAGTTGCGCGTCTATATGGTGATGCTGAAATACCATTATATCCTGGTTGTACAGATTTTACAGTTTTTTCGGCGGTGTTAAGATTGATTAACCTGAAGGCGAAACATGGATGGAGTGACCGAAGTTTTACAGATCTTCTACAATTGATGAAAGGCATTCTTCCAAAAGATAACGATCTTCCAGATTCACATTATAAGGCCAAGAAAATATTATGCCCGATGGGATTGGGATACAAGAAAATACATGCCTTTCCAAATTACTGTATTATATATAGGAAGGAATATGAATTTCTTTTAGAGTGTCCTAAATGTGGGACATCACGGTATAAGGTGAAAGAAAAATCACAGGCTGATGTAGAGATTACAGAGATCCCTTAAAAGGTATTTTGGTATATTCCTATAATTCATTATTTCAAAAGTTTATTTGCTAATTCACATGATGAAAAAAGGTTAAGATGGCATGCTGATGAGTGGTCATGTGATGGGAAAATACGTCATCCAGCTGATTGTCCACAATGGAAGAAAATTGATGAGCATTATTCTACATTTGGAAATGAAGTTATAAATCTCAGACTAGGGTTGTGCACAGATGGAATGAATCCATACCGAACCCTCAGTAGAACACATAGTTCATTGCCTGTTTTATTGGTAATTTACAACCTCTCTCTTGAAGTTTGTATAAAGAAAAAATATATCATGTTGAGTATAATGATCTCTGGTCCGAAGCAACACAACAATGATTTTGATGTTTACTTGTCACCGTTGATTGATGATTTGAAACTTTTATGGGTGGATGGTATTAGGGTGTATGATTCTTATAAAATGGAATATTTTCAACTGCAAGCAGTGCTTTTGTTCACTATAAATGACTTCCCAGCATATGGAAATTTGTCTGGATACAGTGTTAAAGGGCATAAAGCATGTCCAATTTGCGAACAACAGATGTCATATTTTCAATTGCATCATGGGAGGAAAACAATGTACATAGGTCAATTTGCCTATGGATCACCCTTATAGAAGACTAAAAAAGGCATTCAATGGCTCACAAGAATTTGATATTGATCCAAAACCTTTATCCACTGATCTGTAATTTTGAGAGGGTGAAAAACCTTGATGTGACATTGGGAAAGACACAGAAATCTGGTAATGATAGACATATTTGGAAGAAAAGGTCAATATTTTTTGAGCTTCCATATTAGAGATATCATGAAGTTAAACATAATATTGATGTCATGCACGTGGAGAATAATACCTGTGATTGTTTGATTGGAACATTGTTAGATATTAAAGGAAATACAAAAGATGGGTTGAATGCAAGATTAGACTTACTATCAATTCTTGTGAGCCATTCTTCCCCAGGCTTGTCATACACTATCGAAGAGGGAGAAAATTAGCTTTTTCCAGTGTCTTAATGATATCAAAGTGCCTCAAGGTTATTATTCAAATGTAAATTTTTTTGTCTCATTGAAGGACTTGAAGTTGATAGGTATGAAATCTCATGACTGTCACGTCATAATGCAACAACTTCTACCAGTTTCATTGCGTGAAATATTTCCCATCCGTGTCAGAATGACTATAATGAAGTTGGGTTATTTCTTTAATTCAATTTGTAATAAGGCGATTGATGTGAATGCTTTGAACATTTTGGAAAAGGATGCAATTTTTATAATTTTTCAATTGGAAATCTATTTTCCTCCAAATTGTTTTGATATAATGGTGCATTTAATGATTCATCTAGTTTGATAAATAAAGCTTTGTGGACCTTTATTTCTTCGTTGGATGTATCCTTTTGAAAGGTATATGAAAATATTGAAGGGGTATGTTAAGAATCCATATCGACCTGAAGCCTCCATTATTGAAAAGTATATTTCTAAGGAGGTTGCAGAGTTTTGTACGAGCTACTTGGCTACGGCGCAACACATAGGTTTGCCTCCATCTCTCCCTGAATGAGTTAATAATGAGGGAAAGGGGATTCATGGCTTGAAAGTCAAATCATTGTCAGCTGAACAGATGAAGAAGTTAGAATCATACATCTTGAATAACATAGATGATGCTCAACCATATATCACATTGCATATTAATGAGTTGAAACAATGTCATCCAAAGAATAAAGAAATGTGGATTTTTAATGAGCATAACAAAACATTTTTGTCATGGTTTAAAAAGACCTTGCTTGGTAGATCAGATGTATCAGAGGAATTAAAATGGATAGTGGGTGGTCCATGTTTAAATGTGATAACATGGTCCGGTTATGACATTAATGGCTATACATTTCATATGAAAGACCAGGACAACAAAAGTGCAGTTCAGAATAGTGGTGTATTGGTGTATGCAGAAGCAATGCATTTTTCGAGTGCTAAGGACAGAAACCCAATTTCTGCATCAAGTCCATATTATGGAGTCATTGAAGACATATGGGAGGTTGATTAATTTAAAATTAAAGTTCATGTTTTTAACTGTAAATGGTTTATCGGTAACAACAGTGTCAGACACGATGAATTTGGAATGACACTTGTTAATCTGAATAGATTGGAAGACACAGCTGATTCTTTTATAATGGAAACACGTGAAAAACAAATTTTCTACGTAGTAGATCAATCAGATATGCAGTGGGATGTTGTTTTACAAGGGAAAAAACAATATGTTGGTGAGGATTAACTTGATGAAGATGATGATTTATGTGAGATCCCTACTTCCATGGAAAGATTAACAGAACATAATGATGAGCATGTTGAAGACATGGTTTGTGCCATAAGGAACGATCACGATGATGGAATTTGGGAAAACAATCCATTTTTACATTCTTAAAATTACAGGTAACATTAGTTTATTTCTTGTTTACATTTATTTTTTTCATAAAATGCTAGATATTGTAAGTTTTTTCTTTATTAAAACTTGTATTAAAACAAAATAAGTATAAGTTTTTGTTTGTTTTAAGTTTGTTTAGTTTACTTTATCATGTTTACCATTACATAAATTATATATCTATTATTTTTGTTCAGTGACAATTACTTTACCATGTTTACCATGTTTACCAGGTTTACCGTGTTTACCATCTTGACCATCTTTACCATTGTTTAACATGCTTACCATATTAACAATGTTTATTATTACGTAACTTAGTACAATTTTCTATTTTTTGATTATAGTAGTCTTAAAATATTTGAATTTGTATATTTGTGAACTAATGTTTGTTTTTTTGATTTGAAGGATAATGAAAGATCAATCAGTTGATCAAACACATGATTCTGGTGATGAGCATATTGGTCATACCTCTGGGGAGGAACATTCGCATGCTCCTCTTGATGTTCCCTAATCTTCCTCATGTGCTTCTATTACGAAAAAGAGTTAAAGAGTTGGTAAATGTGGGTGCACACGTTTACCAAAATTAGCACTTTCCCTTACGCATGATCAGAGGATACTCATTGAGTTTGATGAGGATGATATTCCTAGAGGTAAAAATGCAAAATATTTTTAGAGTTTTGTATCAACTTAGGCTAAGAGCAAGATAAGCATTTTGTATGACGACTGGAGAAGTGTGGATAAAGCAATAATCTCTCAGTTGTGGGAGATGATTTTGGTAAGATATTTTTCTATTGTTTGACTATTATTTAAATGTTTCTAGTATATATAATATATTTTACCTCTTCTTTATCAGATGACATTTGATATTCCTGACACTGGAGGAGTCAGGAAGAAATGCTTATCGATGACTGCTAGGAGATGGAGGGATTTCAAATCAACCCTCTCATCTGATTTTATTTTTGGTTATAGGAGTCATGACAATCCATGTCTTATATATCCTTTTATAGATGAGGACACATGAATACAGTTTGTTGAAAGTAGAAGAAAAGAGTCATTTTTGGTAAGGGAAATGTAAACTTTTATAAGCTTTCTTATATAAAAGATCTTATTAATGATTTTTTAATGATTTATTATTCTTAATTTACAAAAAACAAGGAAATCTCATCAGGAGATCCAATCTAAAAATGTATACCCTCATAGTTTATCTCGGGGAGGGTATGAATTTTTGGAAGAACAAATGATGGTGGAAAAATTTCAAAAACTAAGAGTTGAGTCTTTAAGCTATGGAGAGGTGGCCCCTCCATCCCCTCCATCTAAACATGAAAAATGGAAAAGAGCTTGGATGGGAAAAAAGGGCAATATCTTTCGAAAGAATCGAGAATCGTAGTTGAGATGATTGTAAGATATATATTTTATTTATTTAAGTTAACTATTTTCTTCATATAATTTCAATCATTACAGAAATGTTCAATTAATTAATACAGGACTATCTTGAGGAGAAGAGCTCACGGGGGGAATTTACAGCTGCTGGGAGGAAAGATATTTTATCTGTAGCATTGGGAAAGCCCGAACATCATGGTCGTGTACAAGGATATCCGATAGGTGTATCGGTAAGAAAATTGTTTCCATGTTCTTCAACTTCTAACGTTGAGGGTGTTTATAAAAAAACAGAATCCTTGGAGGCTGAAGTTCATAATATTAATGCGACGATGGAAAAAAATATTAGAGCGTCGGTACAGTCTATGTTTGCAGACATGCAAACACAATTTCAGACTGCGGCTCCCACTCCTCCACCTCCCCCTGCAGAACCCATTATTTATCCTCCACCTCCGCCAGTAGCTCCCACTCCCCCACCTCAGCCTGCGAACCCCATTTTTTATCCTACTCCTCCACCGCAAATTCCTACTTATTGCGAGTTGTATGTTGATGATCCTCAACATCATATAGTTGCATATGGATTGGTATATTGTATAGGAGATACAGTTCATCATCAACAATTAGAGGAAGAGAATCATAGGGTCATTGTACAAGATATTATAGATAGATCATCTTGAGTACCATTACCTACAGATGAGGTGATAATAGTTGGACATAGTATCAGCCATTTTTTAATTTGGCCTTCCAGACTTCTTCGACTCATTAACATAGAGGTATGAATGTCATATCTTTTATTTTATTTTTTTATTAAAGTTGTTTTATCATTTGAAAACTAATATATTTTTCTATTTATTTTTACAGGAATACTTCAAAGGTAAAGAAATAATGTATAGATAACAACAAAGACAAATGGTTATGACATTAGATACAGATTCTAGTAGTCTTAACAGATTTTCAAGACATTCAAATTTGTTGGCGGGTCATTATGAGTTTCCACTGGAAGCTCATGTTTGTGGATGTACAATAACTATGGGGATTATGAAAACTGATATCATGGAGCTTGTTACTGTAGATAAGTTGGGTATCAATGTGGTGCAATTTTTTTCCATGTAAGTCTTAACACCTTTTCCCTACGTTATATTTATTAGAAATGTATACTTATGTCTATTTTGTATTAGGTATCTTTATAACATTTGTGAGAAGAATGACCAGAAAGATGTATATGGATTCATGGACCCGCAATTGATTTCCCCTGAAGCATGTGCATTGGATGAGGAACAAAGAATGCTTTATATTGCTGAAAGACTTGAACGGAATATAGTCACACAATGTTGGATGATGCCTTTTCATGAGAGGTATGAAACACATCTCTCTCAAAGAGTTCATTATCTTTTAACATAAAAAACCACTATCCTTAAATTTTCTTTTATCAGTGATCATTGGATGTTAGGGGGTTTTTTCCCAAGGGAGAAAACACTTTATTGGATATGCTCTGTCCATGATGATGTGCGGGAAAGTTTTAAGAAAATATTGGAAAAGTATGTTTCAATTTTTCAATAGTTTTTTATATTATAATGAATTTTAAATTTACCCCATTCGTATTATTTTATAATAGGGGATGGGTCTACTTTTGAAAAAACACAAAGAAAAGGAGTGCGAAGATCCAATATGTAAATGTGAAGGTAAATATCCATTTATAATTTGTAATTTTGGATTTATTACATAAAAATAATATATTGAATTTACACTCATTCAAACAGAATTTTCATGAAAAACAAGGCATCATTGAATACAGATACTATATGTTAAGATTTATGTATGAAATAATAACAACTGGGACAGTTGTGAACTTTGACATGGTAATATTTCCTTTTAAACTTTTCCATAATATTTCAATTTGATTTATTCATTATACACGTTAACTACTATCCTTTTAATTTGTAGCTATTTGATGAACCTCAACCCTATACTGCTCAAGACATCAAATACTTACAAGTGGAATGGTCAAATTATTTTACAGGTTTGATTGAATTTTAGTTGTTTGTAGTGTAAAATGTAATTTTTAATATTGTCGTTGGAATTGTGTATTTAGTATTCGTTTAGGTTGAATTAAGGTTTTTTTGAAGTTGATAGTGTATGTTTTGAATTTTATATATGTGAATGTTTAATTTTTCTCTACTTCTTGTTTTGGTCTACTTATGATGGTTTTTCTGGTATGGATTCTGGTCTGGGTGGGAGGGGTTCCAAGGGTGTGGGGGGGTGTTCAGTGGGGTGGGGTGGTGGGGGGGGGGTCCAGGGGTGTGGGAGGGATGTTCGGTGGGGTGGGGGGGGGGTCTTGGGTGTCCATGAGAGTGGGGGGGGGGGGGGGGGGTAGTCCAGGGGGTGGGAGCATTTCTAGGAGGGTGGAAGGGCTGTCCAGGGGAGTGGGAGGCTTTCCAGGGGGTATCCATGGGTGTGGGGGTGTCCTGTGGGGTGAGGGGGGTTTCCAGGGGTGTGTGAGGGATTTCCAGTGGGGTGGGGGAGGGGGGCTGTCCAGTGGGGTGGGGGGGGGGGGGTCTAGGGTGTCCATGGGGATATGGGGGGGGGGGGGGGGGGTAGTCCAGGGTGGTGGGAGAGGAGGCACCGCCATCCCTCAGGGGGCTGAACACCACTGGAAGGTACTCATCACTCCCACATGTGAAACATTTTGAGAGCTCAAGCTTCACATGTAGGAGTGATGATTACCTTCCAGTGGCATGCCCCCTGAGGGGGTGTCCAGGAGGGTGGGGGGTGTCCAGTGGGTGTCTAGGAGGGTGGGGGCAGTCCCGGGGGTGGGGGCAGTCCAGGGGTGTGTGTGTGGGGGGGGGGGTGTCCAGGAGGGTGGGGGGCAGTCCTGGGGGGGTTCTAGGGGGTGGTGGGAAAGTCCAGGGGTGGGGGGATGTCCAGGAGGGTGGGGGGTTGTTCAGGGGTGTTGGGGGTTGTCCAGAGGGTGGGGGGGGGGGGCAGTCCAGGGGTGTGGGGGGTTTCCAGGGGTGTGGTGGGGGCTGTCCAGTGGGGTGAGGGGGTTCTGGTCTATTTTTGGTAAATTTTTGGTCTCTTTCAGGGGTGTGGGAGGGCTGTCCAGTGGTGTGGGAGTGATGTCCAGGGGGTGGGGGGTATACATGAGGGTGGGGGGATGTCCAGGGGGTGGTGGTGATGTCTAGGGGTGTGGGGGTGTCCAGGGTTGTGGTGGGGGCAGTCCAGTGGGGTGAGGGGGTTCTGGTCTGTTTTTGGTAATTGTTTGGTCCATTTCAGGTGTGTGGGAGGGCTGTCCAGGGGTGTAGGAGCGCTGGACAGGGGTTGGGGGGGCATACAGGAGGGTGGGGGGATGTCCAGGGGTGGTGGTGATGTCCAGGGGTGTGGGGGTTGTCTAGGGGTGTGGTGGGGGCAGTCCAGTGGGGTGAGGGGGTTCTGGTATGTTTTTGGTAACTTTTTGTTCTGTTTTAGGGGTGTGGGAGGGCTGTCCATGGGTGTGGGAGTGCTATCCAGGGGGTGGGGGTATACAAGAGGGTGGGGGGGGGGGGGGGGGCTGTCCAGGGGGTGGTGGGGATGCCCAGGGGTGTGGGGGGATGTCCAGGGGTCAGGGGGCTGTCTAGGGGTGTGGGTGGGTGTCCAGGGGTGTGGTGGTGGGGGCTGTCCAGTGGGGTGAGGGGGGCTGTCCAGGGGGTGGTGGGGCAGTCCAAGAGGGTGGGGGGGGGGGGGGGGGGTTGTCCAGGGGTGTTGGGGGTTGTCCAGGGGGTGGGGGGGGGGGGGGCAGTCCAGGGGTGGGGTGGGGGGGGGGGGGCAGTCCAGGGGTGGGGTGGGGGGGTGTCCAGGGGTGTGGGGGGCTATCCAAGGGGTGGTGGGGAAGTCCAGGGGGGGGGGGTGTCCAGGAGGGTGGGGGGTTGTCCAGGGGTGTTGGGGGATATCCAGGGGTGGGGGGGGAGTCCAGGGGTGTGGGGGGTGTCCAGGGGTGTGGTGGGGGGGGTGTCTAGTGGTGTGAGGGGGTTCTAGATTGTTTTTGGTAATTTTTTGGTCTGTTTTAAGGGTGTGGAAGGGCTGTCCAGTGGTGTGGGAGTGCTGTACAGGGGTGGGGGGTATACAGGAGGGTGGGGGTGGGGGGGGGGTTTCCAGGGGTGTGGGGGATGTCCAGGGGTTGGTGGGGATGTTTAGGGGTGTTTGGGGCTATCCAGGGGGTCGGGGGGCAGTCTAGGGGTGTGGGGAGGTGTCTACGGGTGTGGTGGGGGCTGTCTAGTGGGGTGAGGGGGGCTGTTCAGGTGGTGGGGGGGGGATGTCCAGTGGGGTAAGTTTTAAATGTTATCAATGTAAATTCTTAATTTTTCTTTGGTTCTTATTTTGGTCTACTTCTGTTTTTCTAGCACGAATTCTTGTTTTGGTTTCTTGTTTTTTCTGGGGAGAGCAGAGGACTACATTGTATTTTTTTAAAAAAAAATTGGTTTTCCACGTCAGTTATTTTATAACTGACGTGATAAAGGAATTTTTAAGGGTTTATCACATCGGTTATTTGAATAACCGACATGATAAACACTCGTTGAATGGTTTTTCACGTCAGTTATTTAATAAACGACCTGATAAACATCCCCCGCACTATTTTATGATGTCAGTTATTAGATAACTGACATGATAAACCCTCCCCCCAGGTTTATCACATCGGTTATTACATAACCGATGTCATAATCACCCACCGCACTGGTTTATCACATCGGTTATATAATAACCGATGTGATAAACCCTCCCCCTAGTTTTTGCACGTCAGTTATTTAATAACCAACGTGATAAACACATAGATTTTATGTTTTATACGTCAGTTTTTAAATAAACGATGTAAAAAAAATATTTATAATGTCGTCCGTATTAACGTCGGCTAAAAACTGACATAAAAAATTAAAAATAACCGACGTAAAAAATGTTTTTTGCACTAGTGTGTCAGGAAGCACCTCCATCTCGACCGACGGACCATCAAGGTTAGGGCGGAATGCTGGGATGTTCTCCCATGCCCACATCTGAATAAGGATGACGCATCCTCTGAGACATGTATGGTCCCTGTGGGATAACCTATATAATGATTTGTATGTGTATGCCAAGAAGGCTGATCCCCGGCTGTATGTCCCAGCTTAATCAAAGTCCTCTAGTGGGGGTAAATACATCATATGCACGTGCATCCCTGAATGATCAGTACACATGGTCCTTCCAATGATCTGTAAGATATATGCACGAGCATAATGCATGATGGTCTGCTCATCATCATCATCCTGTAAATGTGGAATCTGCGACTCCAACCAAGGCATAGATATGGACGATCCATATATAGCCCTACGGTCGGACAAAATATCAATGCCTAACAAGCGCTGAGCAAGGTCTGGCCAAGCTGCACGAGTGGGTCCAAAAACGGGTCTCCCCTAGATAGGAAGACCGAGAAGCACTGCCACATCCTCAAGGGTAATGGTCATCTCTCCGTTAGGTAGGTAGAATATGTGTGTCTCTGGTCTCCATCTCTCTATGTGGGCAGCAAGTAGGTAATGGTCGACAAATGTGAAATCAGATACGACAAGGCCATATAAGCCAGCACGGTGCAAGTAAGGTCTAATGTCATGTGGAGGCTCCCTGTGATGAAAATGGTGTGCTTGATGCACCTTGACCAATCGATCTAGATGACCCGCTAACATAGCCGGTGAAATATGGATAGGCTACTAAGTGAGTAGTATGGTATCATCCATCTGCATATAAACAAATGAATTTGGTTAGACATATTTTGGAGGAGCTTTATGATTAACTACTTATGGATTGTATTAAGATAAACCATGTCAATTAGTAATGATGTTTTTGGAATTTATGTAATTATATATAACTTATGATAATCATTATGATACTAAAATTTCATTATATAATAGTTTACTAAAATATCACACATAATTTAACCAAAAACCATGGAAAATGGAAGATTTTTTGGGTTGGGGTTTAGGTTTGAGGGATTAGGGTTTCAAATTTTAATATTAAGGTTTAGGAAACATGTTTCTAGGTTAATGAAATTTACATTACAATATGGGTTAAGTGTTCTGCTTTTGGATTTATGAAATAAATTCTATTATCTCATAATTTATTTAAGGAATAAGAAGAATGTTTTTTCTTGAAAAGAATAATACTATTATGAAATAAGTTATATTATCTATAATATCGGGTCTTGAATTTGATTAGACATATTTTGGAGGAGATTTATGATTAAATACTTATGGATTGGATTAAGATAAACCATGTCAATTAGAAATGATGTTTTTGGAATTTATCTAATTATATATAACTTATGCTAATCATTATGATACTATAATTTCGTTATAGAATAGTTTACTAAAACATCACACATAATTTAACCAAAAACCATGGAAAAGGGAAGATGTTTTTGGGTTGTGGTTTAGGTTTGAGGGTTTAGGGTTTCAAATTTTAATATTAAGGTTTATGAAACATGTTTCTGGGTTAATGAAATTTACTTTAAAATATGGGTTAAGTGTTCTGCTTTTGGATTTATGAAATAAATTCTATTATCTCAGATTTTATTTAAGGAATAAAGAGAAAGTTATTTCTTGAAAATAAGAATATTATTATGAAATAAGTTCTATTATCTAAAATACTGGGTCTTGAATTTGATTAGACATATTTTGGAGGAGCTTTATGATTAACTAATTATGGATTAGATTAAGATAAACTGTTTCAATTAGTAATGATGTTTTTGGAATTTATCTAATTATATATAACTTATTCTAATCATTATGATACTATAATTTCGTTATAGAATAGTTTACTAAAATATCACACATAATTTAACCAAAAACCATGACAAAGGGAAGATGTTTTTTTAGGGTTTAGAAAACCGAGGAAAAAAGAAGAGATAACAATATTTAGTTTACAATATGGGAATGTCACAATGAAGACAATACATCATTATGGATGAGACAGTGAACTCGACCCAACAATGTTAGGGCATCATTTACAGTTATGACCTTCTTTATGACATATCGTGCATCGCAAACTCTGTCCTTGTTCTTGAGGCCAGTCCATCTCATTATGCATCATACTCACCTTAGGTCTCCCATGAGGACGTAACTGATTCATGTCAGGTATCACTATCGGCTAGCCTTCATGCATTGGGAAATAACGATACTCCCCAATAGGTGTCCATGGTGCAGTATAACAGTTAGCAATGGTATCCATATGGTACATTGGATCAACATATACTTCCCATGAGATGTTCATAGAGGCACATGCTGTGATGGCGTGTGTACATGGAAACCATAAGTCCTGAAAGTTTCCACATTGACATTGCATTTTTTCCAGTGATACCACCATTTTTTCACCGATGCGATTTGTGATGGGGTTTGAAATCTCTTGAACTTTAAATAGGGAGTCTTCTCTTCGAAAGAGATAGACATTGTAACAAAAATCTTCTTCAATATTCTTTTCAATCTATCGTTGAAAGTGTCTTCCGTATGTTTTCCCCTTCTATATTCTGTCTGATGCTAGTTTTTTGTATATCCACAAAGTACTTCATGCATTGATATAATTTCTCCTGAACTAAGGTGGTTATAGGTAGCTTGAAAATCCCTTTGAAGATACCATTGATGTACTCCACAATGTTTGTCATCATGTGTCTATACCTCTTCCCCCCATCATATGCCAATGTCCATTTCTCTTTTGGAATCCACATTATATAATCATAAACTTCTTGATTACCATGACAGATTTGTTCAAAAAATTCTTCAAACCGCCATTGGTCTAACTCATATACTACAAAGCATATATGATATTTCACATAAATTGATTTTATCTTTATGTTGAAATAGTAAAATAGAATGAATAGAATGTGTACCAAGCCTCATGATTTCCTTCTTCATCGGTTCGTTGTGGAATTTTTTATACACATTGCTAGAAATGTGTCTAATGTAGAACTGATGATGTGAATTTGGGTATCTCCATGTATCAGGATCCACATTGATTGTCTCATTAATTGCTCGATGGTGATCAGATATCAAACAAACACCCCAAATGTTGGTGAAATGGTTGCTAATACATGCACAAAACCAACTCCATGATTCATAGTTTTCTTTCTCTATAATGGAAAAGGAAAGAGGAAGAGGTGAACTGTTTCTATCCTGGGTTGCCGCAATCAACAATACACCCTTGTATTTTCCATACAAAAATGTTCCATCAATCTGAATAAACTGTTTGTAGAAACGAAATGTGGAGATACAGGGAAGGAATGACTAGAACAATCGATGAAATTATACACGAGATGGATCAAGTCGGTTATCATGAGACACATGTTCATTTGTATCCAGATAGAAGAAAACTTGGTTATGATGCCTCAGTATGGCTAGCAATTGCAGCAACACCCGATATGAGTCATCCCAATCACCATAGACCTTTACAATTGCCTTATGTTTCTCCATCCATGCCTTACTATAGGAAATCTTATAACTGAATGTCTGTTGAATCCTCTCTTGAACAAGGGCTATTGGAACATCTTGACATGTCCTAATCATCTCAACAACAATAGATGGCACAAATTCTGCATCCAATGAGGTATGACCTTCTGTGAGGCTTGGCTGAACGCAAGTATGAGCCGCCTCAATTCTCAAGATTCTCTAACCTCCAAATGTAATGTCCGGAATCACCCTCAAGAAAAATCTACAATCATCCCCATACTTATCACACTATATAACATATTTAATATGGCATGATTCGTGAACTACATAGTTGAAGTGTCTCTCAATACAAAATCTCTTTAGCGTGCTTTTTAAGGCATCTTTACTAGGAAAATTCCTTCCAATATATAAGGTTTTGTCTACCTCACTAAACCTATTTGGTACAACTCCAGGAAACTCAGTTGCCGATGTGAGAATAGTATTGCCAAATTCAGGCATGCGTGTCATTGCTTCTGACCAAGATGAAAAGAGTGGTGGATGATTTATTATAGATCGAGGTTGATGTACAACTAATGCATTTCTCAAAACCTCCTCCCTATATTCCGTTGTGTCAGATAAATTGTAAGATAAATATGATACTGATTTTAGTATCAAACTATGGCGTAGATACTCAATTTACAAGAGGGGGTGAATTTTATATAAAAAAAATCCTTAAGGAAATTTTGTATAAAAAAAATTCGCAACACCTCTATGTTCTAGCAATTTGCTTGATTCCAAAAAAGAGATTTCGGAAATGAAACTTAACAAAAGTTTACAAAAACAAAGATTCTACCTTAAAGAGTTTAGAATCCTATTTAATCAGAGTACAAGTATAAGTAAGTATAAGATAGTTATACTTTCCTCAATAACCAAAATTACATCGGAAAACAAAATTAAAACACTACAAGTAACAAGTAGTAAATCTTTTAACCCAAAGGGAAGGGTATCTAACAACCCTGGATAAAGGTCCCTTGATTTATACTTTCAAGAAATTATGTCTTACCCAAACCCAGGTAATCCCTCAATCTGAAGATTGGTATCTGTCTTGCTATCCCTGCAAGCCCTCAATTTGTAAGGAAATCGGTACCTCTGACTTCACAACCTGAAGTCTCTGATTTTAAGGAAATCACACCTCTGCACTAAGCAATTCTGCATGAAGAAAAGTTTGAACAAGCCATTCAAACTTTCTTCATGAAGCTTGAGAGTTTATAAGAGCCTCTCTCTCTAGAAATCACTTCAACAACATGTAATCTCTAGATTGATCAACTTGTTGTTATTGTTATTATTGTGATCTCTTTCAAATGAGATCGTATTTATAGGAACAGTTTCAACAGTCGATTCTATCCTCCAACGATCATATTTTTCTTTGAATTTCAGAGGGACCTCTACATATGTCACTCAAACAATGGTTAGTTAGTAACTGAATGTATGACATAGTTTTATAACCGAACCATGAGTAAATAAAAATATGGTTACTTAAGAGAATTCATTTTTCATAGTGTAAGAAAAAATGAAAGTTCGGAGTCTAACCAAAAACTATTCGGAGTCTATAATACATGTATATTATGATTTTTTTATTAGAATAATTTTTAGTTAGAATTATATAGAATTACGGAGTTTGAATTTCAAAGAAATTCAAAGTCTTGAATTCAGTAGAGTTCGGAGTTTGAATTCATAATATTTCAGAGTTTGAAATTAAAAATTTCAAAGTATGAATTCAGAGAACTCAGAGTCAGAACTTAGAATATTTTGGAGTCGAAATTCAGAGAACTTGGAGTCAGAACTCAGAAGAGTTCGGAGTCTGAATTCAAAGAACTCGGAGTCAGAACTCAGAAGTGTTTGGAGTCTGAATTAAAAGAACTCGAGTCAGAACTCAGAAGAGTTCGGAGTCTGAATTCAGAGAACTCAGAGTCTGAATTCAGATCCTGAAAACAGAATGATCTATATCTAACTATTATATGATTTCGAGGTTTTGGATATGAAACTGAATTTTATAATTAGACAAAATGAATAATGAAAAACATAGTAAGGATAAATTTCCTTGGGGAAGGAAAATTTTCCTTATAAAAGTAAAACATAGGGTAAATGAAATTTTCCTTAAGATAAGGTTTTTGTGATTTTAAAAACATGAATAAATGTTAAATTCATAAGGAAGCCTTATCAGCTCAACAATCTCCCCAAACACAAAGGAATGAAAAAGTCATAAGGAAACCTTATTAACTCAACAATCTCCCCCATTTTGGAAAGCACAAACATCCTTTCAAAAAAGAATAAAATGAATTAAAAAATATTTTTATAGACATTGAAAATAAAAATTATCTTCCTTAACACATGGGAAATAATGAATAAAACTAACTCCCCCTTAGGATTTGGAACACTAAGGATCATATTCTAGATTTTCGGAATGATATTTTTCATTATCTTTAATATGGAAATCATTATAATGAAAACTCCCCCTTAGATGAACCCCCCCTTAATTAGGGACATTTATTATTCACTTAGAATTATTTTTTTCTTTATACCCCTTTATGATTTTCAAAAAGAAATATAGGGAATAGAAAAGTAAATATAGTACCTGAAATATTAGTACAGACAACAAAATATATGAAGAGCAACCAACAATTTGATTATGATTGGAAAAATTTATACAACATGGAAAATACAAAAAAAGATTAGATTGGGTCTATCATCCATCCTTTTCCTTGGGTATTAGCTTCTTCAAAATTGTTTTGAGATTTTTGAGCTCCTTGTGGTCTTCCTCTGCTCACTTAAGAAGATAATACTGATCCTTAGCTTTCTTTGATTCTATCATCCTGAGCCTTTATAGCCTCTGCCTGAGCCTTCAAGACTTCTTCCTGCTTGACAATCTTTTCTTCTATTTCAATCTGAAGATCTCTTTCTCTCTTCCAGTTTTGAGCTACTGAATAAAATTTCCCATCCAAATCCTTCACTTCTTGAATCCGAGAATTTTTTTCAAGAGTCAAACTTTCTTCAAAACTGCTTGTGAGATCCTTGATCTTACCATCTTCAATGTCAAATGCCTCCTTGACACTATCTTGGAACTCATCAAGATCTATCATATCTTCAACTTTCTTCTTCAACCAGCTAACCATTTTCTTACAAGACCTTTTATGGGCATCATAGTTAATGAAAAAATTCTTGAAATCAGCCTCAAGATTTACACAATTATCCATCACCATGGATACTGAATCAGATTTCTGGTTCAAGGTGTGTTGAAGCATCAGACATCTCCAGTCAATGCTTGTAAAAATCGGAATGGTCCCAACAAGATTCTTCAACGACTGAACAAAGGAATCATGTCCAATGGATGATGATTCTGAATTTGAAACTTTTCTTGGTGAGGGATCTTTCTCTAACTCAGAATGTTTCCTCTTTCAAGATCCACCGACTTCCTTCTTCTTTATAATAACTTTAGTAGGTGTACCAATAACCACCTGTTTACCCTTATCAGTTTTCGGAATGGCTTCCTCATCTAGAGATTTATGTTCACTATCAGATAGATGAACAATCTTATCTTTATCTATCTCTTCTTTCTCAACTCTTGCCTCAACATCCTCAGGGTGAATTAAATGATGATTATAAATTTCTTCTTTAGACAACTTACTCACTTCATCTTCAGCATTGTCATCTAACCCAGGAGTATCAAGCTTTGAAGATTTGGCTTGAGAGGTCCAGATTGAAAATTTCTTTGACATGATTTCCTTCTCATGAAATTATTCCACTTTCTTAATCAAATATCTGGTATTGACACTGATTTTATCTGATTCTTCTTATTCCATTACTTTTTCTACTTCTTTTTCTTCAATAATCTTTTCTTGGAATTTTTCCAGAGTGACACATTTCTTACTCGGGGTTTCAGGTAAAGATTATACCAGGAAAGATTCTGGTACATGAATATTTTTGTATTCTTTCTCAGTATCCCTTAGAAGGTATTGAACAATCTCTGCTTCATTCATATTCTTCTTTAACTTCTTTTCTTTGGATTTCTTTTCAAGCTCATCAGATGTCTTCTCTTTTAATATTTTTTCTTCAGCAGGATCCAAACCAAAACTTGGTTCCCCTGCTTTCTTATATTTCTTATCTTCCCTCCACTTTGCTACAACCTCATCAGGATATTCTTTTTTCTACTTGGGTTTTGGAGGCGCGGATTGAGATTTCTTAGTTTTTGGGGTTTTTTCTTCCTCTTCAACTTCCTTCAACTTCCTCTTCTTTCCAACCTTTTTTGATGGTTCAGCCAATTCTTGTTTTTTCAGAACAACTTCATCTTTTTCTTTAAGTAGGTTATAAAATTCTTCTAAATATGTAGAAAAACCAATGTTCATCCTCTTCAGGGTATCATCACTGACTAGAATGACTTTTCAATTCCTTGGCTTCGAGCTGCAAGGAATTTTAAAAGATTCTAAACACTGAACAATTAATTTGGAGAGAATATCTAGATACATGGTTATTTGAGCCTTCAAGTTTCCATTCTTAATATTCTCAATCATAATGAGAATATGTTTAACCAAATTTATCTTCCTTAGATTTACCAAGAAATCCAAGATATACATGTCACTCTTCTTCAATGTATCTTTGTCACCTTTTCTAGGAATTATGAAACCCTAAACCCATAATTTGAGAATCTAGAAATTTGTAGACAAGTAGGAAATCTTCAGAGTCTTGACATCTGTAATACTGAGGCACTCCATAGATTTCACCTTAACAAAGCTTCCTTTGACATCTGGAAACTTATGAGAACAGAACTCAGATTCCCCTTCGTATGGAATACCAACCAAACTAGCTGCCTTAGTATATGAAAGAGCATAAGTCTTTTCATAGCTCTTGAACGAAAAATTATCTCTGCCTTCTTCCTTAAATAAAATGATTGATTCATAAAACTCAATAAGTAAATCCAGATACACTAAGTCTTGAGCCCCTGGATTCGATACGGAAACACTCTCCCATCCATTCAGCTAAATATTCTTCAAGATGATTGAATCATACTTGGCAAAGAAGTTCAGATGCACCAACCTTTCTCTATAGACCTGCCATTATGAGATTGGCTTGACAGTAGATATATCTTTCTGATAGGATTCTTCTACAGACATTCAGAATTGAGAAACCCTTGAGAATCCAGAATGAGATTATGTAGAAGGGAAGAACTTCAGCACGCGAGAGCTTGAGATTTGATGTGGGACAACCATCAGAGGTCCTTTATATAGGTGTTCATGTGACGGTTCATATTCCAAACTCAATCCAATGGCTGAAAATCCTTCTGATTAGATCTGATGGTTGATATGATAGCCTCAAGGAAATATTGGATCCGATCTTTGAGGTTTTTTAATAAAAAAATTCGGATTTAAGGAAAAGAGAATCCAAAAAATTTAAAAACTAAAGAAACTACCAGCAAGTAAAGGATGATTACGAAAACTCAGGAAAGGAAACATACATTTCGTATTTCTAGGAAGATTATTAATATTGAGGAAAATTTTTCTTGAAGAACTTTATATTCCAAATATTTTTATTACAAAAAATTAAAAAATGAAAAACTCTATTACGAAAAATATAAGTATGAAAATCTTTATTACGAAAATTTGAGTACAAAAATCTTCATTATGAAAATTTCGAGTACGAAACTCTTCATTACGAAAATTTTGAGTACGGAAATCTCATTACGAAAATTTTGAAAATCTGACTATGAAAATATCATTACGAAAATTTTCATTACAAAAGATTTGAAAAATATGACTATGAAAATTTTCATTAGGAAATATTTGAAAAATCTTACTACGAAATTTTTTATTACGGAAGATTTGATAAATATTACTACAAAAATTTCCATTATGAAAGATTTGAAAAATCTGAGTACGAAAATTTTCATTACGAAAGATTTGAAAAATCTGACTACGAAAATTTCCATTACGAAAGATTTGAAAAACCTGACAACAAAAATTTTTATTACGAAAGATTTGAAAAACATGACTACGGAAATTTTCATTATGAAAGAAAATTTGAAATATCTAACTACAAAAAATTTCATTACGAATTAATTGAAAAACCTGACTACGAAAATTTTCATTACGAAAGAAAATTTGAAAATCTAACAAGAAAATGTACTCCCCCTATGAAAAGGAGTTTATTAGTATAAGGAGATTAGTTTCAATAGAAAGTTAACAAGGAAGATTACCTTATAATTATCATTCCTAACTTCTGTTTAATGTATTCAAATCTATCTGAAGATAAATATTTTGTAAAAATATTAGCAAGTTGATATTGTGTTCCGATAAATTGAGGAACGATATCCCCATTTTGTGTGTGATCCCTAAGAAAGTGATACCTAATATCTATGTGTTTTGCACGAGAGTGATATTCATGGTTTTTACAAAGGGAAATGGCACTAGTATTATCACACAAAATTTTTGTTTTGGTAAAACTCATACCATAGTCTGTGAGTGTGTGTTGTATCTACAACACTTGAGCACAACAACTTCCAGCGAATACATATTCAGCTTCAGCAATGGAAAGTTCTAATGAGTGTTGCTTCTTGCATGACCAATAAACTAATGAATCTCCTAAGAAATGACAAGTTCCGAATGTACTCTTTCTATCCATTCTACATCCACCAAAGTCAGCATCTGAAAAACTCTTTAAACTAAAATCATTTCCAGAAGTATAAAAGAGTCATAAATCCATGGTTCCCTTTAAGTAGTGAAAAATTATTTTCACTTCCTTTAAATGAGATTCCTTAGGATTGGATTGATATCTTTCACATAATCATACTGAAAACATTAAGTCTGGATGACTAGATATCAAGTAAATTAAACTTCCTATTATACCACTAAAATATGTTTGATCTACTGGTTTCCCAGATTCATCAAGATCAAGTGTGTTTGAGGTACCAATGGGAGTAACAATACTCTTAGTGTTGTCATATCCATATTTTTTAAGAATATATTTAATATAATTATGTTGGGATATATAGATTCCTTCTGGTTTTGGAGAAATTTGAAAACCAAATAAAAATGTTAACTCACCCATCATACTCATTTAAAACTCATATTTCATTAGATCCGCAAAGGAATCAGTTAAAGATTGCTGAGTTGAACCAAATATAACGCCATCAACATAAATTTGAACATTAAAAACATTTTTCTTATCTTATTTATAAAAATATTTGGATCTGCATTTCCCTTAACATAATTATTTTGAAGAAAAAATCTTGTAATCCTATCATACCAAGATCGAGGTGCTTGCATAAGTCCATAAAAATATTTGGTAAGTTTATAAACATGTTCAGGATGTTTTGTATCTTTAAAACAAAGAGGTTTTTCAACAAAAACTTCCTCTTGTACAAAACCATTAAGGAAAGCACATTTCACATCCATTTGAAAAAGTTTGAAGTTGTAGAATGCTGCAAAGGCAAGTAAGATACGAATAGATTCAAGTCTAGCTACTGGAGCATAGGTTTCTTCATATTCTATTCCTTTTTGTTGATTATAGACTTTATCAACCAATATAGCTTTATTTCTTACTATGATTCCATTTTCATCACACTTATTTCTGAAGACCCATTTTACTCCAATAACAGAAGTTTCCTTAGGTCTTTCCACCAAGGTCTAGAATTTATTCCTTTCGAATTCATTTAGATCATCTTGCATATCTTTTATATAATCATCATCACCTAATGCTTCATTAGTGCTTTTTGGTTCTAATTGGGAAATATAGATGTTATAATTCATTTCTTAAGGAACTTCTAGTCCTTACAGGTTGATTCACATCACCAATGATAGTTTCACTAGGATGATTCTTAAGAAAAAAATGATTTGGGTTTTGTAAAACCTGTTCATCAACATAGGATAGGAAATCTTCTGGGGTAAATGCTTCAGAAACATCTTCTTGTACATTTTCCTTATTAGAAAGATCTTCTAACAAAGGTTGATAATTAGTTTTTGAAAACACATCCTAAGATGTAGGTTGGGGTTGTTTAAAAACAAAAGGATCAGTTTCATCAAATTTGACATGTACTGTTTCTTCAACAGTATAATTGTTTTTATTGAAAACTCTATAAGCCTTAGAAGTTGTGGAGTAGCCTAAGAAAATTACTTCATCAGATTTTGGTGTGAATTCGTGTAAGTTATCTTTATTATTCAGAATGAATACCTTGAAACCAAAAACCTTGAAGTAGGAAAGTTTAGGTTTTCTACTATTCCACAACTCATAAGGAGTTTTATTAAGAAAAGGTATAATCAAAACATGATTTATAGTATAATAAGAAGTACTTACAACTTTAGCCCAAAAATGTTTGGCTATAGAATATTCACTCAACATGGTTCTTGTTATCTATTGAAGAATTTTATTTCTTCTTTCAACAACACCATTTTATTGAGGAGTTCTTGGAGCTGAGAAGTTATGATTAATTCCTTTTCTGCTATAAAAATTTTCAAAATCAGAATTTTGAAATTATCCTACATGATCATTATGAATAGTTATCAAAGGAAGTTTTTTTTCTCATTTTTAACTTGGGCTCTAAAACTTTTTAAATAAGAAAAAGCTTCATATTTCTTTTATATAAAATAGACCTATGTAAATCTATTGTAATCATCAACTAAGACAAATACATAATATTTTCCTCCAATGCTTCCAGTTTGTGTTGAACCAAAAAGATGCACCAACTATAATGAATCAGTGGTTGAGACTTCACTAACTGATTTAAAACTTGATTTATGTTTCTAGCCATATTAAAAAGGATCACAAACTTTTGAAGAATCGAATCTAAGCTCTGGTAGATCCTTAACTAGTCTTTTTTAGAGAGTTTTCATAGGTTCCTAATATTACAGTGACCTAACCTTCTATGCCATAACCAATAATGATCTTCCATTACACTAAGGCAAGGTAGATCTTGACTCTTAAGGTCTTCTAAGTTTAGTGTGTAAACATTATCTTGAATATTGGAATAAATAATAAACTCTTCCTTGGAATTGTGTACTAGGAACTTGTCATTCCTAAAATTCATAAGGTAACCTTCACCAAATAATTGACATATGATAATGAGGTTGTTATTAAGGCCCTTAACAAATAAAACATTTGAAATCAAAGTTTTTCCAAGAAGAAAAATGTTACCTATACCAATAATTTCTCCTTTAGCATTATCTCCAAAAGTTACTTTTCCTCCTTTCATCTTGATAATATTTTCAAAGAAGTTTTTATTACCAGAAAAATGCTGAGAACATCCACTATCCATATACCAAGTATTTTTGTTGGTACTTTATTTATTTTCCTGAAAATAAGAATGTTAGACTTTCGAAATCCAAACTTTCTTGGATTTGGAATTGTTAGACAATAAAATTTTGGGTATCCACATGTTTTTAGAAAAATAAGCTTTATGAAACCCAAGAGATTGAACATTATTCAATGAAATTTTTTTCTTCCAATGCCCACCACTTTTACATTTAGTACAAAAAGGGGCTCTGGATGGAATAAAATAATTGTTTTTAAAAACAGGTTTTCTGTGAGTATAACCTACTCCAGTAGTATTTCCTCAAGGTTTGATTTGAGAATACATCTTGTCAAAATTTTCTTTATCAGATGTAAAGTTTTCAAGAAGTTTCTTAAGAGAATATATTTCAGATTTTAGTCATATGACTAAATTCCAATCCTCAGGAATTATTTCCTTAGAGTTAGATTTTTCGTCGAAAACATTTATTTTTAAACAACATTCTTAAGATATTTAGAAAGTTTTTACTTTTCAAAATTTACTTCCTTAAGGTCTTTAGAAAGTTTTTATAGAAGCTCATCCTTATCTTCAAGATCTCTAGATAGGTCTAAAATCTCTTTTGTAAGAACTTCTTCCCTAGTATTTTCCTTGTCCAGTTTCTTAGAAATTTTACTATTTCTTGCTTCTAACAACTTGGAAAATCTTGATACTTCTTCATATGAAGGTATTTCTTTATTATCTAAAGATGAAGTATCTTCATTAAAAGTAATATCTTTATAATAATAATTCTTATCAAGAGATAAATTTGTTAAGGCCTCAGTAGAGCGTACCTTGGCCATAAGACAAGTATTTGGGAAAGAAATAGTAGCAATGAATCCAATATTTTTTCTGTGCTGATGATTCATATTCAAAAGATTCACTTCCTGAAGAGTGTCCACAGCTAGCACTCTAAGTGTCATTTTCTTTAAGACTTTTCTTTTTCTTCGAACTATAGAATTTATTCTTGTTTCTCTTTGAATTCCTTTCCTACTGTTTCTTCTTTTTCAATAGAGGGAAATCAGGTCTGATATGACCTGTTATTCTACATTCATAACAAGTAACTTCCTCATATTTATATCTTTGTATTCTCTCCTCTTGAAATTATTTTGATAGTTCTTCTGAGCTACTATCCTGTTTATTCTCCGAGCAACATTAGCTAATTCTTTCTCAAACTTTTCTGTATCACTAGATTCTGACTGAATAGTGACTTTCTTTGACTTTGATCTAGTTACTCTTTATGGAGTCTTGGATTTCATATGTTTTTAAGTAGTTGTAAAATAAACTCCTCTATTACCATTATTCTTTTTAACATTATCCTCATCTCTCTTCATTCTAGTCTCAAGCGGAAGAAAAGTCCCAAACAGCTCATCTAAGGAAATCTGGGTGACTTTCCTATTTTCATCAATTGCTATCCTCTTGGACTCCCACTCATTTTGAATGATGTCTATGATCTTATCTACAAGGGCCTCATCATCCAAACCTTTTTCTCCCATATACTGTAATCTATTCACAATAGTCATGAACCTTTGATAAAATTTGCTTATAGATTCTCCATAAGGAAAGTTAAAGCCATGGTATTCAGCTCTCAACAAAGCTCTTCTTATCTCTATAACTTTAGAAGCACCAAAATGTGTAACTTCAAGTTTCTTCCAGATACTGTTTTTAGATTAACATGAAGATATTTGACTATAGATGTTTCTAATCATAGAACATAGCAATGTATTTCTGACTCTAAAATTTGCTTGATATTCTAATTTCTCCTGATTAGTAAAGGTTCTCAATTCCTTATCAGGAATATTATAGTATCCTGTCAGCATCAGGTAGTTATCAACTCCAGTGTTAATAACTAAAGTCTTCATCTTATCTCTCTAGTACTCATAATCATTTCCATCAAAAATAGGAGGTCTGGTAGGATTTAGATTTGAAGTTCCCAGTCAGGATCCAAGTATCATTGAGAGGGGGAGGGGGTGAATCAGTGATATCTTTTTCTTTTTAAGTTTCCCCTTTTTGAAGAAACCTTCACCTCATGTTAAAGAGTTTCTTCCCTGCTGAACACACACAACCATAGGAACACAATATTTACAAGGTTCACTACTCAACAAGAGTAGCTACGTCCTTAGTATGGTACAGAAACAATCCAATACCACACAATCCACTATAAAACAATCCTTTTATGTGGATTACAACGAGTAGAATATACCCTTACACTCATGTAGAACTTTGAAAACAATCCAATAGTGTTTGTGTTCCCTCTTAGCACAAATAGGGTAATGTAATTATTTTGTGCTTCTTAATGAACTTTAACAAATCAAATCTTTCAAAACAATTCTTCACTTTCCTACCCAGAAGCTGGTAATAACATCCTGGTGCAGACAACTTGCACACCACTTCGTACTTGCGTGCCTCCCTGCTTGCGTGCCTCCCTACTTGCGTGCCACCTTCTTGCGCAGCTCCCTGCTTGCATGCCAATTGCTTGCGCGCCAACTGCTTGCACGCCTCTGACTACTTGCTTGAAAAAACTTGCACGACAAAACTTGTGCGGAAACTTGCGCAACAAAACTTGCACGCCACCCTAATTGTACGCCTTATAAACAACCCTCAGCTTGTGTGCCACTTTAGCTTGCGCGCTGCCCTCTGCTACTTGCACGATAAGGGAACCCTCTACTACTTGTGTGATTAGAGGTCTAATTTTCTCTTAAGTGTTGAGCATTCAAAAATGAGGAGGCTAGTCGTCTATTTATAGCCATTTTGGTGACTTGCGCACCACATACACTTGCGCACCGTTCCTACTTGCGCGCTGATCCATCACTTGCACACCGCTCCATCACTTGCACACCCTTCCATCACTAGTGAGACATTTTATTTCCCTTTTCATATTTTGATATGATGATGTTGGAATATGATTTGCGCGCATCATACACTTGCGCGCCACTTATACTTATGCGCCACACTTGCACGTCCATCTTTAACTTGTGCGCCATTTTATTTCCTTTATCAAATTTTGATGTGATGATCTTAAAATATGACTTGCGCGCCACATATACTTGCGCGCCAATACTTTCGCGCCACTCTTGACTTGCGCGCCACTTTCTTTCCATTTCCAAAATCACTTCTTTACTCTCTCTGCTCTTCATAAGGATTGCATCACAAGTTCTCTAAACTTATGATATTTGTTAAATACAAATGAGAAAAGCATCATCATAGTTTACAAGTAATTTACAAAGTGAATTGATTTAGCTTCTTTGACAACAAAAGACAACACTCTGTAACAACAAACTTTTCTTACTTTCTTATCCATCCAACTTAGTCCCAACAATCTCCCCCTTTGGATTTTGTTGTAAACCAAGATTCATAAATCACTGAACTTTGTAACCTTAAGAAATGGATTAATTATCAACAATTCTAAGCCTAAGTGAGCTAACTCATTGTAGGAAACAAGAATTATTAACAGCCAAAACCATGCTGTCCAAAAGTAGTGACTATGAAATCTTATGAGCGTACCTCCTCAACCTTCTTCAAATTATCTTTCAAGCCATGCTGTCCAAAAGTAGTGACTATGAAATATCATGAGCTTACCTCCTTATCCTTCTTTATATTGTCTTTCAATCTTCTACCTCAGTATTCTTCACTTCGTCAACTTTCCTGGAAAACAACATTGCTTCCTGCAACCACTCCAACAAACAGTTAGAATAGTTCACACACATACATGCTGGATTCACAGCTTACCCACAACTCCCCCTTTATGCATTCTTCCATAAGGATAGATTTATGAAAAAATTCTCCTTCCTTGAAAATAATATCCAACGGTAATATGAGATAGGAGACAGAAACACGTACCTTAACCTTGATGAGAAGGAGGTTGTACACCCATGTTCATTCTTAATTTTGCAAATGGTTCCTTCCGTAATGGTTTTGTGAATATATCAGCAACTTGTTCAGATGTAGGAACATAATCCATCCTCAACTCATTATTCTCCACCTGCTCCTTGATGAAGTGGTACTTTATATCAATGTGTTTTGAACAAGAATGTTGTACTAGATTTCTTGTAAGATTTATTGCACTCTAATTATCACTACCCAAGAGCAATGGTAGCTTTACTTTAACAAGTAGATCTTATAACTGAGTCTTCATCCACATTAGTTGAGTTGCAGCTTGATTAGCAGCAACATACTCAGCTTCAGCTGTGCTAAGAGTTACTGAATTCTGGTTCTTAGTATGCCAACTAACACAACTTTTCCCTAGAAAGAAAACTCCACCAGATGTGGATCTTAGATCATCAACATTTCCTACCCAATCAGCACTAGAATACCTGAATAGATCAATATTTCCTGAGCCATCATACCTAATTCCAAAATTTTTTGTGCCTTTGATGTATCTGAGAATTCTTTTTCCTTCAATCAAATGTGATTCTTTAGGAGCACTCTGAAATCTTGCACATAAAGTGATATCATAGATGATGTCGGGTCTTGAGGCTGTCAAATACAACAGACTTCCAATAAGCTATCAAAACTCTTTTTGATCAACTTCCTTGCCTTATCCATCTTTAGACAACTTGGTTCCCACTGAAATCGGTGTGGAAACTGGTTTTGAATTTTCCATGCCAAACTTCTTCAGAAGTTCCTTAGCATACTTTTCTTGAGATAGAAAAACGTGATTCTTCTTCTGTGAAATTTGTAGCCTAAGAAAGTACTTCATTTCTCCCAACATGGACATCTCAAATAACGTCTTCATCTCCTCAGAAAATTTTTCACATGATCTTTCATCATTTCCATCAAATATAATATCATCGACATAAACAACAACGATTAGTGAAAACTCCTGACATTCCTTGATGTAGAGACTGCTGTCAACTCTCCCTTTCTTAAAGTTCATCTTCTTTAAGAAAGTATCTAATTTATAATACCTTGCTCTCGGAGCCTGTTTTATCCCATAAAAATCCTTCTTCAACCAGCACACATAACTTTCATCCTTTCCAATAACAAATCCACAAGGTTGATCAATGTAAAATTCCTCGTCAAGGTCACCATTCAAGAATGCAGATTTTACATCCATTTGAAAGATTTTGTAACCTCATTGTGCAGCAATAGCAAGAAAGATTCTGACTATTTCTAATCTTTCCACCAGAGCAAAGGTTTCATCAAAATCAATTCCTTCAATTTGTGAATACCCTTTGCAAACCAATCTTGCTTTGTTTCTTATCACTTTACCTTCTTCATTCAGCTTGTTCCATAAAACCCACTTTGTACCAATAATGTTATTATTGTCCGGCTTGGGTACAAGTTCCCAAGTATCATTCTTCTCTATCTGATCAAGATATTCATTCATTGCATAAACCCATTTTGGATTCTCAAATGCTTCATTTACATTATTTGGTTCAACTTTCGAATAAAGAGATGTATGTGATATATCATTCTTTGTTCTCCTTGTTTGAACCCTCTGATTTTTATCTCCAATAATGTTCTGAGACTCCACTTGCTTCCTCAACCTAGGATGAATTGTTTGAACTCCATCTTCAACACTTGATATTTATGAGTCAGATTCGTCTTCTTGAGTAGGATTAACAAAGTATGTAGCATTATCAGAATTGTTAAAAAATCTTCTCTATCCTGCTCAACTTCCACATCAACATATGATCGGTTTTTTTCTCTCAACATTTTCAATAACTTTTACATATGAAGAATCAATAATTCTTTCTATTTATTTTTTGAGACATCTATATCCTCTTCCTTCTGGAGCATATCCAAGCAAAATTCCATCATCTCCTCTTTCCTCAAACTTTCCAAGGTTTCAACCTTTCTTATTTATAATGCATGGACTCCCAAAAACTCTTAAATGTTTCAGACTTAGAGTTTTTCCACAGAACATTTCATATGGAGTCATATCTGAGTTTGGCCTATAGAACCATCGGTTCTGAATATAAATAGTAGTGCTCATGGATTTCCTCAAATAATAATGAGAAAGACTATGTTCAAGTAACATAGTTCTCCCCATTTCTACCAGGCTTTGATTCTTTCTTTCAGTAACCCCATTTTGTTGAGGTGTTTATGGTGAACTAAACACATGCCGAATTCCATGTTTTTCAATGTAACTTTCAAACTCTTCATTCTTATACTCACCACCATTATCAGTTCTCAACTTCTTTATTGAATACTCACATTCCTTTTCTGCTGTCCTCCGAAAACTCTTAAACATTTTCAGAGCATCTAACTTATGTCTCATATACATAACACAAGTAATGTGAGTAAATTCATCAATGAAAGTAATGAAGTACTTATCTCCATTTTTTGATTTCTTGATCATTGGTCCACATATATCAGAATGTATAAGTTCCAAGGGTTGTTTTGAACGAATTTCAACTCTCTTATGAAAAGAGTTTGTAATCTTCCCTTTTTCACAAATAGTGCAGCACCAATCTCTTCTTCTTGATAAATCAGGCATATATCGGACACTGTCTCATGTTGATAACTTGAACATATTTCTCTGACACATATGTACCATCCTTTTATTCCAGAACTAATTTTTATCCACTACACCCATGTAACAAGATTTCTGCACTTCACCAACTTGAAACAAATTACCTCTTGTACGTTGGCCCCTTGTAACTATATTTCCATCATTTTCACTTTTCACAAAAAATCCTTGTTTTCTGAATATAACTTTTTTTACCTCATCACAGAGTTGTGAAACACTCATAAGATTATGTTTCAACCCATCAACATATAATGTTTTCTTAGATTTCATTTTTTTCTTTTCCAATGATGGATGATCCAACACCGTTGATTCTCAGAGATTCATCATTTCCAAATGTAACAGTTCCTTCTTTGAAGTCTTTCACATTCTTCAGCAACTTTAAGTCTCCTGTCATATGGGAAGAAACCCCACTATCAAGAATCCATGGATGTTCTCCCTTTGTAGCTTTCAAATCAGTTTCGACAACAAGAGCTTTTTGTTCTTCCTTTTCCTTCACTTTCTGTTGTGCTTCCTCCAATTTCCTAGCTAGGTCAATGTGTTTTGGCCAGACAACCATGAACTCTTTCTTTTCAGACTTATCAGACATGTACCTTTTAGCTTTTAAAAACTCTAAATTTTGAGAATTATTAAGAATCTTTTGTTGCTCTTGTAACACACTAAGGCAACCCCTGGAAAGATGTCCAAATTGATCACATCTTTCACAAATAGTTTCCAGTGGTTGGTACATATTCTCAACTTTCACACCAGTCTTCTCAAATATCTTCTGAAATTTATTTGGAGACTTTCTATTTTGAAAGGATTGAATCCCCCTCAATCCTTGTCTTTCAAAACTTATGGAATAGTTGAAATGTTGTTGGTTGAACAAACACATATTTTTCATGTGTCCGAATCCACCACAATACCAGCAATAACCATAGAATGAATATTTTCCTCTGAAACTTCTATACTGACTAGATTTGTGAAAACGCTTCTCAACAACCTTCTTAATAGAACTATGCTGACCATCAACCTTCATGTTTTCATTTGTAACACCCTCTATCATTTCAGATTTAACAGCACCATAAGTATTATAAGTCTTTCTTGACTCATGATTTTTATGCACTTCTTATTTTTCATCATCGCTGACTTTGACCACATACATGGTCTTTCCAGCCTTGTTCTTATCAGAACTAGTTCTGTCTTTCATTTCAACCTTTGAAGGTAACTTTTGTGGATCCTTGTTTGGTTCATTATTACTGGAACATTCACCAACTTCTGAGATAGAATTTTCGAAACTGATATTCATTTCTTTTGCTTTATAAAGTTTCTATTGGACAAGTTCCAACTCTTCTTCTTTTTTCCTTCAGCTTTACTTCAAGATGATCATTACGATTCTTTGTATTCTCAAGAGAATTTTTCAGATCATCAATCTCCTTTTCCATCTTGATTTTCTCATCAGTAAAACCATCTTGATTGTTTAATGTGGAATTTTCCTTTATCACCTTGTTGTTTTCCTTCTCAAGCCTTCTGTTCTTCCTCAATCATTCTTTCAACTCTTCTTTCAAATGATATTCAAGTTGAGTTTCTTCTTCTTTTGAACTGTTTCTCTTATACTCTTCATTATTCACTACAGCAATAAAGGTATTATCTCTAGTTTTTTCAGCAAATAATTTCTCGGATTCATATTCTATATCTTCTTCATCTTCATCTTTAGATAAAAAGCTTCATCTTTTTGATTTGAAGAAATTTTTATCCTTCCCCTTTGAAAAATATTTATCTTTTTCAGCTTGTTTCTTCCACAAACTTCTTGTCCTTCTGCATCACTGTCTTCTTCTTTATTCTTTTGAGGAAAGTTAGCCGCAAAGTGACCAACGACTCCACACTCAAAACATTTCAAGGGAAGTTTACCCTTGTATTTCCCTGTACCTCTTTTCACATTCATAGAAAACAAGGATAAAATTTCATCAAAAATTTTACATACCTCATCTTCAGAATTAGATTCACCAGCATCATCTTCAATAAGAGTCTTCTTTAACATCTCTCTCTTTGTAGCCTTGAATGAAATTTCTCTATCAGCTTTTGTTTTTCCCTTCATAGTCTTCTCCCTTATCATCTGATAAGTAATGAGAGTGCTATGAAAGTCATCCAAAGATAATGTTTCACGGTCTCTATCTTCTAATGAAGACACTTTAGCATCAAACTTGTCAGGCAGAATTCTCAAAATCTTTTTAAAAACTATAGAATCCTCCAACGTTTCACCAAGACATCTGATTCTACTGACAATATCATTTATCCTGGTGAAGAAATCCACAATAGATTCAGATTCTCTCATTTTCAAGTCTTCATACTTCAGTCTCCAGATTTGTAGTTTATCCTTCTTCACTTTTGTATTTCCTTCATATATGTTCTTCAGTTTGTGCCAGATTCCTTTGGTTGTAGCAACTCCTTTCACTCTTAAAAATTAACTCTCAGAAAGAGATGAGAGTAACGTATTTTTAGCTCTTCCATCTTTGTCAAGGTTATTCTTATTGACAGGAGTAAGAGGAACCTTATCATCAATAACAGGAAATCCATCTGTTGTAGTTTCAAGAACTTCATATCCAAGATACATAAGATAAGACATCATTCTTTCCTTCCAGATGTGATAGTTATTTCCATAAAAAATCAGAATCCCCTTACTGTTCATGCAATTTAGATTCTCCATCACAACTTCTCTTCAACCACTTCATCAAATAATAAACGAAGGGAAACTGTCCCTCTGATACCAATTGAAGTTCCCAGTCAGGATCTAAGTATCACTGAGAGGGGGAGGGGGTGAATCAGTGATATCTTTTTCTTTTTAAGTTTTCCCTTTTTGAGACAACCTTTTCCTTCTATTAAATAGTTTCTTTCCTTACAAACACACACAACCACAAGGACACAAGATTTACAAGGTTCACTACTCAACAAGAGTAGCTACGTCCTTGTTATGGTACGAAAACAATCCAATACCACACAATCCACTAGAAAAAAATCCTTTGATATGGATTACAATGAGTAGGATATACCCTTACACTCTTGTAGACTTTAAAAACAATACAATAGTGCATGTGCTCCCTATTAGCACAAATAGGGTAATTTAATGATTCTTTGCTTCTTAATGAACTTTCACAAATAAAATTTTTCAAAACAATTCTTCACTTTCCTACCCATAAGCTGGTAAGAACATCCTAGTGCAGACAGCTCGCGTGCCACTCCCTACTTGCATGCCTCCCTGCTTGTGCACCTCCCTACTTGCACGTCACCTGCTTGTGAGACTCCCTACTTGCGCACAAAATTCTTGCGCACCAACTGCTTGTGCGCCTTTGAAAACTTGCTCGGAAAAAATTGCACTGCAAAACTTGTGTGACAAAACTTTCACGATGAAACTTGCGCGGAAAAACTTTCACGCCACCCTACTTGCACGCCTTATAAACAACCCTTAGCTTGCGCGCCACTTTAGCTTGCGTGCCGCCCTCTACTAATTGCGCGATAAGAGAAACCTATACTACTTGCGCGATCATAACTCTAATTTTCTCTTAAGTGTTGAGCATTCAAAAATGTGGAGGCTAGTCATCAATTTATAGGAATTTTGGTGACTTGCGCACCACATACACTTGTGCGCCATTCCTACTTGCGCACTGGTCCATCACTTGCGCACCTCTCCATCACTTGCGCGCCCTTCCATCACTAGCGTGACACTTTCTTTACTTTGTCATATTTTGATATGATGATGTTGGAATATGGATTGCACTCGTCATACACTTGCGCGCCACTTACACTTGCGTGCCACTTATACTTGAACGCCACACTTACGCGTCCACATTTAACTTGCACGCAATTTTATTTCCTTTGTCAAATTTTGATGTGATGATCTTAAAACACGACTTGTGCGCCACATATACTTGCGCGCCAAAACTTGTGCGGCAATAATTTCACACCAATACTTGCGCTCCACTCTTGACTTGTGCGCCACTTTCTTTCCTTTTCCAAAATCCCTTCTTTACTCTCTATACTCTTTATAAGGCTTGCATCACAAGTTCTCCAAACTTACGATATTTGTGAAATACAAATCAGCAAAGCATCGACATAGTTTACAAGTCCTTTACAAAGTGAATTGATTTTGTGTCACGACCCCCTCCCACCAAAGACGCCCCTCCTGAGCTGGCAATGGTGAAAGGGAGATAATGACCCCCAAGTCCCACCTCCAGTAGGCCCCGGAGTGGCGACTAGCACCAAGGGTACAAGTTTTCACAAATATGGTTGGCATTAACCTTTTTATTATTTAAGATCGGTAAATAGGATGAGTCAAACACCAAAAGAAAAAGGAACGAGTAAATGAAAATAAACCCAAAACCAAACCCATATGCATGTTTTATACAATAATGAAACAAAAGTACAAGTACAAGAAAAGATCCAAAGTACAATACCAAAAAAAAGAAAGCAAAAACTGTAACCAGCAAAACTCCAACGCCCAACTAGCAAGGTCCCACACGGTTCTTGAAGTCATCCTGAAAACTTGAAAGTAAACATAGGGTGAGCATACAAGTATACTCAGTAGGAAAACCTAAAGCTCTCGTGCACAGGTGGGGAGACATCCTAATGCCTCGTGAGTAAACAGAAGGAACCAAATCCTAGCAAGGAATCCATCCGCCCAACCTTACAAGCCACACTCACCAAATCTCGCAAGTTAATAGAGTAGTATAGTATTATTATCAAAGTATGGGTACCCTAAACCACCTTCCCACTGAATAATGCTCCGGACCACACGCCTAATGCTTTGATGATTCCCCCTCTTTCTAAGCTAGTGCCGTAACCTGGCCATACGAAGCTCTTAGTATCCCACCGGCACTCAATCCTCAGCCATGCTCATAGTATCCCACTGGAACTCAATCATCGGGCATAACCACATCTCATCCCGAAGACACCTGGGAACCACATAAAATCTCATCCTGAAGACACCTGGGAACATATCACATCCTCATGCCAAAGACTCTTGGGAAACATCTGTCATAACCTGCCCGAAGGATCTTGGGCTATAGAACCTGGAAGAGGGAGTATAGGGAAGAACATTAACCAGTCATCTTTTAGATGTTTGAGAATCTCACCCCCCATCCCACGGGTGTTCGGCACGTAGTGCTCAACATGGGTGTGGTGTGTAAACAAACATAAAACGTACAGATTTATATAATCATATCAACCACTCAGCCCATCCTAAGGCTTCTACACAAAAGATCTGAGCACATGCCTCGACACTGCTACCTCGAAAGTATGCACACAATAAAAAACCCCAAACCCCATTAAGCTTTTCATGTTTCAACAGTATTATTTTATCAGTTCCTTAACTACTGAGAAAATAACAACAACCAAACCAGATCAATCATTCATAAAAGTTATCCCTTCTAACCAAAAATAAAGTTAGGGAAAACACAAGTAACACAATACCATTTTCTTTTATCAACCAATAAATTCCATTTATTTTCCGTATTAAATAAAATACCATGCCCCATAATTTATTAGTTAACTCTTCCACTTTTATTCATATGAAAAACCCATCCCTGCAGCCCTGCTTCCAACCACCATAACCAAAAACACATCAGAAACAATACCTGTACCACATCATCACCCCTTTGATACATTCTAACGCAGCTCCGCTGCCCATCACAACCATATCATACATGCCAACCCACAACCAATCCAACCGTAGCCCCACTGCTCACCCGTTCCACAACATCCCACGAAACACCCCTTCACATAATTAAACCCCAACCAGCACCCACAAAAATTCATTCTTTCATTTAGTTTAACCGGGTTGATCATACAAGGGTTCCAGGTATTCATTTAATCAGCCAACTTTACACGATTAACCAATTTACACATTCTATGAAATTCCATCCACAAAAAAATCCAGAAAAATAGGCAACATTTAATTATGCAAGAAAAGGCCCCCAATGACAGTGATTTTCAGTAGTCATAAGACTATTCAATTCATAACATAATCAACGGATAATCATTGAGGGAAATAAAAAAATAATAACAAAAAAATTTCCCCAAACTCGTTCTTTAACCAGTTATTATCTTTATTTACTGATTCAACCATATATCATGAAAATAAGAGGATACCCACCCCACATGATGCACAAAAAAAGAGAGAGATGAAGGTAAAATCCCTATCTAAACAGGTTTTGACGAAAACACCAACAAACTAAGAATGCACAATAAATCTGGGTTGATTCTCCAAGAATCCTCCTTAGATCTCTTCTCATAACACAACCAAAACCAAATCTCATCATATTTGGAATCCATACACTTAGATCTACCCATAACGGGCGTAGATATAAGAAACAGAGAGGAGAAGAGAAGTAGATCCAAGTGGATCTATGAAACCAAACAAGAACGATAACATACCTTGAGGATCTGGCTTCGATTCTCCAAGAGAAGCCTTCAGATCGCCTCCAAAATGCTTGGGAGAGGTTCTTATACCTTCAAGGGAGGTTAATCCCAAGTTATGGCTTCTTAGGAGCTTAAACAAGCAAGCTAGAGGAAAAACGTTCAAGATCCACAATTTTAGGATCCAGATTAAGTGGCCGCACGGTTAGTTCGCACAGTTTAACAAACCTTGTGCTAACTGTGCGTTATCTACTACCTTGGACACCCTTCTCGCATGGTTAGGCTTCACGGTTAGACAAGCCGTGCGCCACCCATGCATGAGCTACTGCCTCCAAGACCAACTATGCACAGTTTGGCCGCACAGTTTAGACAAACCGTGCGCCTCCCGTGCAAAAGCTACTGCTCTTTAGTTATCCTTAAAAGTTCACCCAACTGCACCCCCCAATTCACTAATCTAAAATAAGGGTAGTTAGAAACATCAAAAGTACCTGGAGACGTAACGTGGTGTTACAGTTCACGACTGTCTACCGTTGAAACGATTCATCAAAAATAAAGATTTGACAAAGCGTTGGAGATAAGTCACCTTGACCTCCTGAAACACCTTTAACACTAAATTTTCACAAAGTAATGGAATGGAGAGGTCTGGGACATTACATTAGATACCTCTCAAAACATTCTCATCCTCGAGAATTAAAACCAACCCATAAAAATGGGAAAGGTTCGAACAACCACCCCGCAAGATACTTCTCAGGGCTCTCGTCATAATAGGAATCCAGCCACTATCCTAATTATATGAGTTAGGGAATTCCTTCCCCCATGTCGAGATATTATCCGATTTAGGCGGAACTAACTCATCTGCACGGTTTTAATCGCATCCACATTAATGCGTCTCGATTAGGGATTAGGTCCTCCCACCCCCATAATTTAGGATTTCTCATACAAACTCTGCCCCCAACACCGTACAAAACAAGAAACACGCTTCCCCAACACATGGATTGGGGAATTCCTTATCCCATGTCAAGATACTATCTGCTTTGGGCAGTGCTAACTCGCCCACATGGGTTTGATCGCATCTACATTAATGCATCTTGATTAGGGATCAAGTCCTCCTCTCTCCACATGTTAGGAATCTTCACACACATTTAAAGGAAAGAGGGAAACAACTTAGCATTATAGACTCATGAAAAAAATAAGGTCCTTTCCCAAAGCATGGGTGAGAATGAGTTTCAACAAATGAGTGTGATGCTCCAAAATTTAAACAAAACATAAATGAGAGAATTTAAGTAAAACCGAAAATATCTCTCTCGATCTCTGGCCTTGATAGGGTTTCCGCTTCTCTTGCATGAAACTGTCCACGTCCCACTCCTCTTCCTTTCTATTGAAATCCATGTGCCATTGCTGTTGGGTAAAAAAGGAAGACCTAAGCTCAAGTAGCAAGGAAACTTTCTCAAGGTTTCATCTTATTTTGATTTCTTTTTGAGAATACCCAAATCAAGTAGAACAAAAATCATGATGATGCATGTACCTTTCCTAGGGTCTCTACCCTGCAATCAATGTAGTCTTACTTGGTTATTTGGTAAGCTTAGAGTCCTTGCATCGGATCACGAGGGGGGGGGGGCTAAAATCCTGTGTCCTATCCGGTCTTCCCTGGCCTATGTCATGCACCAAGATCATCCAACACTGTTTCCCTACCATCCCATGCAATCCTCACGGTGCCTAACTCCAGACTCCATCATATCTCTTAATCATCAGCCTCTGATACCATTTCTGTCATGACCCCCTCCCACTAAACACTCCCCTCCTGAGCTGGAAATGGTGAAAGGGAGATAATGACCCCTGAGTCCCGCCTCCAATAAGCCCTGGAGTGGCGACTAGCACCAAGGGTATGAGTTTTCAAAAATATGGGAGGCAATACACTTTTTATTATTTAAGATCGGGAAATAGGATGAGTTATACACCAAAAGAAAAAGGAATGAGTAAATGAAAATAAACCCAAAACCAAACCCATATGCATGTTTTATACAATACTGAAACAATAGTACAAGTACAAGAAAATCTCCAAAGTACGATACCAAAAAAGAAGAAGCAAAAACTACAACCAACAAAACTCCAAAACCCAACTAGCAAGGTCCCACATGGTCCCTGAAGTCCTCCTGAAAACCTGAAAGTAAAAATTGGGTGAGCATATAAGTATAATCAGCAGGAAAACCTAAATCTCTCATGCACAGGTGGGGAGACATCCTAATTCCCTGTGAGAAAACAGAAGGAACCAACGCCTATCAAGGAATCTATCCACCCAACCTTATAAGCCACACTCACCAAATATCGCAAGTTAATAGAGTAGTATAGTAATATTATCAAAATATGGGTACCCTACACCACCATCCCACTGAATACTGCTCAAGCCCTCATGCCTAAGGCTCTGATGCTTCCCCGTCTTCCTGAGCTAGTGCCATAACCTAGACATATAGAGCTCTTGGTATCCTGCCAGCACTCAATCCTCGGCCATGCTCATAGTATCCCAACGTCACTCAATCCTCCGCCATAACCGCATCTCATCCTAAAGACACCTGGGAACCACATCACATCTCATCCTGAAGACACCTGGGAACATATCACATCCTCATCCCGAAGACTCTTGGGAAACATCTATCATAACCTGCCCGAAGGATCTTGGGCTATAGAACCTAGAAGAGGGAGCACATGGAAGAATAGTAACCAACCATCTTTCAGATGTTTTAGAATCTCACCCCCATCCCATGGGTGTTCCGCACTTAGTGCTCAACATGGGTGGGGTGCATAAAGAAACATAAAACGTACAAATTTATATAATTATATCAACCACTCAGCCCATCCTAAGGCTTCTACACAAAAGATCTGAGCACATGACTCGACACTACTACCTCGAAAGTATGCACACAATAAACAACCCCAAACCCCATTAATATTTTCTTGTTTCAACAATTTTAGTTTATCATTTCTTTAACTACCGAGCACCTAACAACAACCAAACTAGATCAATCATTCATAAAACTTATCCCTGCCAACCACAAATAAAGTTAGGGAAAACACAAGCAACACAGTACCATTTTCTTTAATCAGCCAATCAATTCCACTGATTTTCCATATTTAATCAACTACCATGCCCCACAATTCATTAATTAACTCTTCCAATTTTATTCATATGCACAACCCATCCCTGCAGCCCTACTGCTAATCACCATAACCACAAACACATCAGAAACAATACTCGTACCACATCATCATCCCTTTGATACATTATACCACAACTCCACTACCCATCAAAACCATATCATACACGCCAAACCACAACCAAGACAACCGCATCCTTGCTGTTCACCCATTCCACAACAACCCATGAAACACCCCTTCACATAATTAAACCCCAACCAGCACCCACAAAAATTCATTCTTTCATTTATTTTAACCGAGGTGATCATACAAGGGTTCCAGGTATTCATTTAATCAGCCAACTTTACATGATTAAACAATTTCCACATTCTATGAAATTCCATCCACAAAACAATCCAGAAAAACAGGGCAACATTTAATTGCGCAAGCAAAGGCCCCTAACTACAATGATTTTCAGTAGGCATAAGCCTATTCAATTCAAAACATAATCAAAGGATAATCATTGATGGAAATAAAACAACAATAGCAACAAAATTTCCTCAAACCCATTCTTTGACCAGTTATTATCTTTATTTACTAATTCAACCATATCTCACGAAAACTAAAGGATACCCACCCCGCATGATGAACAAAAAAAAGAGAGATATGAAGGTAAAATACCTACCTGAACAGGTTTTGACGAAAACACCAACAAATGAAGAACACACAAGAAAGCTGGGTTGATTCTCCAAGAATCCTCCTTAGATCTCTTCTCCTAACACCACCAAGACCAAATCTCATCATATTTGGCATCCATACACTTAGATCTACCCATAACGGGCATAGATATAAGAAACTGAGAGGAGAGGAGAAGTAGATCCAAGTAGATCTATGAAACCAAACAAGAACAATCTCATACCTCGAGGATCTGGCTTTGATTCTCTAAGAGAAGCCTTCAGATCACCTCCAAAATTCTTGGGAGAGGTTCTCCTACCTTCAAGGGAGGGTAATCCTGAGTTATGGCCACTTAGGAACTTAAACAAGTAAGCTAGAGGAAAAACGGTCAAGATCCACAATTTTAGGATCTAGATTAAGTGGCCGCACGGTTAGTTCGCACGGTTTAACAAACCATGCGCTAACTGTGCATTAGCTACTGCTTTGGACACCCTTCTCGCATAGTTAGGCTGCACGGTTAGACAAACCGTGTGCTGCCTGTGTGGGAGCTACTGCCTCCAAGACCAACTATTCACGGTTTGGCTGCACGGTTTAGACAAACCGTATGCCTCCCGTGTGAAAGCTACTGGTCTTTAGTTATCCTTAAAAGTTCACCCAACTGCACCCCCAAGTCACTACTCTAAAACAAGGGTAGTTAAAAACATCAAAAGTACCTGAAGATGTAACGTGGCGTTAAGGTTCATGACTATCTACCATTGAAACAGTTCATCGAAAAGGAATATTTGGAAAAGCGTTGGGGATAAGTCACCTTGACCTCCTGGAACACCTTTAACACTACATTTTCACAAAGTAATGGAATGGAGAGGTCCGGGACATTACATTTATCTTCTTTGACAATAAAAGGCAACACTCCATAACAACAAACTTTTCTTACTTCCTTATCCATCCAACTTGGTCCCAACAAGATTGTCGATAGAACCAACATTTAAACCTTCCATCTTAAGGAAAATATTTCCACACAAACTTGTTAGTAATAAAAATTAGTAAGCAAGAAAAAAAATCCTAAGCAAGGAAAATATAACTAGAGTATCTCTAAGAAAAATATGATTACGAACTTTATGATTCCGAAAATCTGATTCCAGAAAAATGAAGAAGAAGATTTCTCTTCTGAATCTAATCGTGAGATTAATTCAGATTTAACCAAATGCTATGATACCAATTGTTGAATTGATTCAGGGTACAAGGTCACCTCTTCTGATACCAATTGTTGGATCAATTATAAGATAGATATGATACTGATTGTAGTATCAAACTATGGTGTAGATACTCAATATACAAGAGGGAGGGGGGTTGAATTTTATATAAAAAAAATCCTTAAGTAAATTTTTTATAAACAAAATTCAAAACACCTCTAAGTTCTAATAATTTGCTTGATTCTGGAAAAGAGATTCTAAAAATGAAACTTAACAAAAGTTTACAACAAAAAAGATTCTACATTAAAGCATATAGAATCCTAGTTAATCAGAGTACAAGTCTAAGGATGTATAAGATAGTTATACTTTCCTCAACAACCAAAATTACAGTGGAAGACAAAATTGAAACACTACAAGTAACAAGTAGTAAATCTTTTAACCTAAAGAGAAGGGTATCCAACAACCGTGGATAAAGGTCACTTGATTTATACTTTCAAGAAAGTCTGTCTTACCCAAACCCAGGTAAGCCATCAATCTGAAGATTGGTATCTGTCTTGCTATCCCCGCAATCCCTCGATTTTTAAAGAAATCAACACCTCTGACTTCACAACCTGAAGTCTTTGATTTTAAGGAAATTGCACCTCTTCACAAAGAAATTCTACATGAATAAAAGTTTGAACAGGCCATTCAAACATTCTACACAAAGCCTGAGAGTTTATAAGAGCCTCTCTCTCTAGAAATCACTTCATCAGCATGTAACCTCTAGATTGATCAACTTGTTGTTATTGTTATTATTGTGAGATCTTTCAAATGATCTCCTATTTATAGGCATGACTTCAATGGTTGGCTCCCTCCTCCAACTGTCATATTTTTACTTGAATTTTGGAGGGACCTGTACATGTGTCACTCAAACAACGGTAAGTTGGTAAATGAATGTATGACATCGTTTTATAACCAAACCATGAGTAAACAAAAATATGGTTACTTAAGAAAATTCATTTTTCGGAGTGTAAGCAAAAATGAAAGTTCGGAGTCTAACTAAAAACTATTCGGAGTCTATAATACATGTATATTGGGATTCTATTTATCAGAAGAATTCAGAGTTAGAATTCTATAGAATTCCGGAGTCTGAATTTCAAAGAAATTAGGAGTCTTGAATTCAGTAGAGTTCAGAGTCTGAATTCAGAAGAGTTCGGAGTCTGAACTTACAAAGTCCGGAGTCTGAATTCGGAGAACTCAGAGTCAAAACTCCGAATAGTTCGGAGTCTGAATTCCGAGAACTCGGAGTCATAACTTAGAATAGTTCAGAGTCTGAATTCAGAGAACTCGAAGTCAAAACTCAGAAGAGTTCAGAGTCTGAATTTAGAGAACTTGGAGTTAGAACTCAGAAGAGTTTGGAGTCTGAATTTAGACAACTCAGAGTCTGAATTTGGATCCTAAAAATAGAATTTTCTATATCTAATTATTATATGATTCTAATGTTTTGGATATGAAACCTAATTTTATACTTAGACAAAATGAATAATGAAAAACATGGTAAGGATAAATTTCCTTGGGGAAGGAAAATTTTCCATATGAATGTAAAACATAGGGAAAATGAAATTTGCCTTAAGATAAGGTGTTTGTGATTTTCAAAACATGAAGAAATGGTAAAGTCATAAGGAAACCTTATTAACTCAAAAATATCCCCAAACATGAAGGAATGAAAAAGTCATAAGGAAAACTTATTGACTCAACACATTGTCCCCTCGTCATTAGCGCTGTTATCACCATCTGATCTGTCATTACAAAACTCCTCATCAGAATTTGGATTCACATGTATATCCGGGATATCATCTAGGTTTTCCTCTTCTGCTGCATCATTTGTAATAGGCTCAATTTTATAGGTTGGACTGTCTTCAACCACTCTTTTAATTCTATGTCTTCGTACAACTGGACATTGTTGTTTTACAATAGAAACATCAATGTATAACTCCATCATGGTACCATCTAACCATTGAGAAAATAAATTAATTTCTTAGACCCACTACGCATCAACAACCAATGGAAAAGCTAGATGCCACAGTGTTGTTGGAAATTACAAATGTCTATAGCGCATAGACATGATCTCTTGATCGGGTCCCAGTTTTAAGGAACCATGAATTCGCTCTTGAAGGTCACTATTGGTTACATAATCAGTTATACTAACCACCGTAATTAGTTGTGTACTGTAAGAAGCTCCTTGATCAGTTTGAATAACCTCCCCATAGTAGTACACACAGAAAAACATGACTCTCTACGTCAAAAATGTTTCTTTCATCAAAATTATGATAGTGTAACAAATATTAACAATGATGTTTGACCATATGATATTTATTATAATGTAATTTTAGGGTGCCTTTATATACCCTAAAATATTCTACTGATGTTTGACCATATGATATTTATTATAATGTAATTTTAGGGAGGCTTTTTATTTAATGTGTTTGTTCTTCTCCATTTCACTTTATATGTTCATCAGTATCTTTAGCTAATCATTATATGGATCCATGTTTTAATCCTGTGTTATTTAATTATTATTCTATAATTAATTATGTATAACAATAAATATTATTTCTAAACTATATAATATTTACATTTTAAAACATTTTCTTCTCCATTTTATTATAAATAATTATAATTGTCATTTTAAACTAAATTTCTTAATACATTTTTTTAACTAATCAATCATTCTTTAATCAATATTTAATCATTATTAAGTTATTATTTAATTATATATTATTTAATCATTAATCATATTATATTCATTAGTTAATTATAATTAACTAATATTAACTTTAATTCGTTAATGATTCTGTCCTTATTTAATTCTATAACATCATATTTATCATTTTATCATTGATAAATATACTGATTTGATTTTTCATTTCTTAGATATTTTAGTAGTTTATAAAGAAAATATGAATCATCGTAAGCATATCCATCAAAAACACATTTAATTTCTCTAGGACCAATTTTAGTTATTTTAGGATCAGGAAATCTATAGTAAGCTAAACTTCCCCATACTTTAAAATATGAAATATGAGGTCTTCTATATCTCTAAATTTCATAAGGGGATAACTTAGTTTTCTTAGAGGAAATCCTATTATGAATATGACATGTAGCTAATAAAGCTTCCGCCCACAAATTTAATGGTAACTTAGATTTATTAATCATGTAATTTACCATTTCTACTAAAGTGCAATTTTTTTCCATTCAAATAAGCCATTTTTTTAGGTGTGTATGGAGAATTTATTTGGTGAATTATACCATTTTCTTCACAGAACTCATTAAACTCATTCATAAAGTATTCACCACCTCTATCTGAGCGTAATACTTTTGTTTAATTGGTTTTAAATTTATGCTTTATACTTATTAAACATATTAAAGGCATAATCCTTTGTTCTAAAAATATATATTTGTAAATATCTACTACAGTCATCAACAAAATTAATAAAATATATTTTTCCTCCATGAGTTAATAAACCATTTAATTCAAAAATATCAAAATGCACTAATTCCAGTATATCAGAATTTATTTCAACACTACGAAAAGGCTTCTTAACTATTTTAGATTCTACACATGTTTCACATTTATTAAATTCATTTCCAAAGTTAATTTAGTTTAACCTCTTCATTAATTTTAATGAATTATAATTAACATGCGCTAAAAGATCATGCCATAAATTAGAGGACTAAATCAAGTAAGCATAAGACTCAATCATATTATTAATAGATAGTTGATACATGCCATCATTTGAGTACCCCACTAGTACAAAAACAAGATTTAACGTCGGTTTTTAACCAACGTCTATAAAGGTGGCATAAAAAAAAGGTTTTCATTATTGGTTTTTAAAAAATCGATGCCAAAAATGAGACTGGGAACCGTTTTCATCATTGGTTTATAAATGAAATTGAAAAAAACAAACCATGATAATTTGTTTTAATTATTTGGCGTCGATTTTTATCAAAACCAACACCGAAAGTTAAAAAAATAGAAAATTTTGAATATTACACCCTCAAAATAACAAAAATCCCTATAATAGAAAAATTGTATACAACAATCCAACAAAATGTATAATTAACTAAAAATCTATAAAGACACACATACTTTTATCTAGTTAATCAAAAAATTATCTATACATTAGTATTATAAAGTATAATTAAAAAACACATACATGAAATTTCCAACATGATCATTGTTGGTTATTGTTAAAATAGTCATTTGATATCATTATGTTCAAACACCTATTATGACGAAAGAATTAGTTTTTTAAACACATGTTATTAGGAAAATGTAATATTAACCATAAACATTAGAATATACATACCTTAAATCGTAATCATACTTAAAAAAATAGTTCACAAACAAAGATCAAAGATGGGTAAGTTCATTTTGCGTATAAGACTCATCATCATTGAATGTCTACAATAAAATTTAATGACATGAGATTAAAAAATAGAATACTATGACAAAAAATATAAAATAATTAATATAACTAACCTTATCAAATTCAGTAGTTACCCTAGTTATGATTATCTCATACATGAATCGTAGAACATAATAAACACATTCAATGTGTCCTTATTGACGATGACACCACGGTTATAAAATATTAACTTGATAATAAAATCCAATATATATATATATATATATATATATCAAAAATCAGAGTAATATCTAATATAGAAAATAATTACCATTACTTTCACTTATTGGATTTCATTTGGTGTCTTTATTGACATGTGATCTTGGTTAAATTTTTTCCATTGTAATGCTCCGACCCAAGTTACCCAGAGTCAATGCATTATTAAATAACATTGGCATGATCACAAGAGATCAAGTCTTGAAAGACCGATTAGTTTAGTAGCCTTGAAAGTACTAGATACATACATAAGTTTTACATTACATTTTGAAATAGAAAAACAAAAACATTTTGTCCCCCTTGAACACACTCATATCCCTTAGCCTATTCCTGTAGGTTAATTGTAATATACTTCTTCACAACCTGGGAAAAAGAAAACATAAGAAAGGGGTGAGCTCAGACGCTCAGTAAGGATAAAAATATAGAAGAAACTATCATAAATAATAATAAACATTTAAGGCAATGTATACGACTAAAAAAAGATTTTTTAAACTTAAACTTAATCATAGTATGGAAAATATAAGTCAAATAATTCCATTTAATAATTCACATGGATATTCAACTAGTTGAATAATCACATGTAATATTAATAGCTAATTTCATAATGATGGAATGCATAATGCCGGACATCATAACCACATAGTCAAGGCATTATGCCAAGACTACAAATATGATTTTTCAAGGCCTTGTGCCAAGAAAATATTTTGTCTCATGAGACCTACCGATGCATAGAGGAGCTATAGCGGGCTCCACCCATCACTTACTAAGTTTAATGCATTCCTCATATGAAAAGGTTGAAACATACCATAAACATTCGTATTAAAACAAGCATATGAAATGTTAATATATTAACCATAAACCATGAATGGTATAAAAATAACACATCTATAGTCAAACATATCACAAAAACTTCAATACAATATGGAATATTGTATCATAATAAATCAACTTTAAACAAGTGTAAAATCCATCAAAGGATATTGAGATAGATGAAATCAAAACTATTTGAGAGAAATATCTTTTTCTCTTTTGAAATCGTTTAAAAGTCACATATTTAAAAAAGAAAACATTTATTTTTAAAATATTATTATAATATTATAAGGGAAGATTTGAAGGTGTTATAATGATGGAAAATAGCTGCACCCTCCATATATGTTAAAAAACATTCTTACCTTAATTTATTGAAAATGTCATAAAGTACCTTTTTTGGAAAGCGACATAAATATTCCTTTAAAACCATTTTATAAAAAGTTAAACAAGGGTATAAAATACTTTAAACCGTTTTCTAGTAAATAGTAAAAATGTTTTGAAATAAATTTTTAATAAACACATATGTGGATGATAAAGAGGTCCCACTAGATACTCATGTATAAAAAACCTCGGATAATAAAGAGATTGTAAAATTAACCCTTACCATGTAATTTTACTTAGTAGAGGGTACGCTAACCTACTGTATAAAAATTAAATCATTGTTATTAAATTATACAAGAACCACACAAATAAATATTATATCATATATGATCTTCTAATATTTCTTTGTTAATAATATTTCAGTAGTATCATTATTTCGGGTGTTAACTGATTCATTTTCCTTTATATGTTTTGTTATATAAGTCATGTTTGTTATGGATAGGATGTATTTGATTAATATCCAAAATGATATTAAGCTCTTAAAAAATATTTTTAACCATAAAATTAAAATTATTCTTGAATGGTTACGATGGAGAATGGATCTCATTGCGTTCGTGGAGATGGTAATCCGTACATACGCACGAGTGACAATACCATTCTATCGATGGTGAAATCATATGTAATTTTATGTAATATCATATATACAGAATAATTAACATGTTATATTTATTATTTACATCAATTATACTCATTATTATACCCATACAAATAATTAAGTGTTGAATAACAAACTACACCACGATGTGGAGACGGTAAGCCGTACGTAAGCACGTATGGTGAATTTTTCATTCATAGGATGGATATATTAATGAATATGGTTGTACCATATTTTTAATAACATCAAATTATTTAGATGGTACTGGATTCATTATTTTGGTATGGAAACAAGAAAGAAAGAGGAAGTGGAAGAAGAAAATAACTTTGAAAGAGGTGATAAAATTATTACCTCTTCTTTGGGTCCTTCCTTTTGATTTGATCAAAAGGGCTCCTTAGGTTGGATTTATGGTCAAATTAAGGCCTATATGTTTAATTGGGGTTAGTGGGGAGGATATTTGAGTTGGGTTTGGTTGATCCAAATGGCTTTGGAGGTGTTATTTTGAGAGAAGGGGAAGTACCCTTTTATAAGAGAGGTGAGGGTCACTTTCAGAAAATCTTGAAATATTAATTTATTATACAATAATATTCAGTTTATAATGGTTCCAAAAGGATTTATTTAGATTATAAGATGGGTATAAATTGAAAACCTCTCAACCAATAGGTTTTATATAGGTTTAGGTCACCATATTAACCTTATATTTTAGATTTAACTCTTAGTTAAATAGTTTAACTTTTACCATGTATTCTTGTATTATTATAATAAATGGTTAATAAACTTACTATAAAAAGAAAAGTGAATACCAAGTGGTTAATTATTGACATATATAACCTTATCTAAGTCCTTTATCCAAGCCTTATATTTTTGTGAATATTATATCAATTAGAAATATAGTATTTGTTTTAAAAACTCATTTATGTCAATTTTGACACTATTTGGTATTTGGTTTTTGCGAAAGTAAAAAAAACTTGATTACTTCGAAAAAAATAAATTAAATCAATATTAACATGTCATATTAACCAATAAAATTAGTTTAATTCATAAAAAGTCTCAATTTACATTTATTTGGATATTTATAATATCAATTATTTTAACCGTTCATTAATAAGGTAATTACTACATTATCATTGGGTCATAAATAAATTTAATTATTTTATGTCTAAAAATTATAAATAAAATACCATTATGTAGGAAATCATTTTATATTCCTAATGAATATTTATATTCAAATTTATCTTATGTATAATCCTATATTAAAAAAATTTAGTTATGAAAATTTGAATTTAACACTTTTAACTCTTCTTTAAATAAAATAATAATAAATGTCCTAATCTAATCCAAGTGGATAAAATAGGATCATATTTTATTAATAAGGTTTATTTTTGTCTAAAAAAACTTATCCAATAGAATTAGGATATGTGTTAGGGTAATTATAATATCATTTTTACGATTAATTACCCTATTTACTTTTAACCGTGGTAAATAAAATCCAAAAGTTACTATTCAACAAAAATTATTTTCATCATATTGAACCACATTTTGTTTACTAATGTAAATCATGTCTCTCATATATTTGAAATTCAATTCACATAAGTGGTAAAATTACGTTTTATGCAAATTTGTAAATGTTCCTAGAAGGTGGGTGAAAGACATTAAAATGTCCAATAAAATTTTATACATCTAATTTTATTATAAAATGACTCCAATGAATTACATTGAACTTATATAGGTATTATGTATCTATTTTAACCTAAAATAAATTTAAATAAAATAAATAATTATTTAAATAAAAAGTAGGTTTTAAACAATAACACAGTTTTTTTCACTATTCATCAAAAATTAAAAGTTTTCAGAAAAATACGAAAAATTCACCCTAAGATAATTTTGATACTCAGAATCCAAAAATGAAGTAAATTTTGAAAAATAAAATTTATAAAATTTCAAAAAGTGGGTATTACTATTCACAACTGCTAGTTTGATTGGTCGTGGTGTGCTAGAACTTGAAGTTGCGTATATCGCAAGATATTGCATTATTCAAAGAGAAACATAGCATGGAAGATTGGGGTGTTACATTCTTCCCTCCATCAAATAATTTCGTCTTCAAAATTTCTAGAATACTACTGAATAAACAGATTCAGGTGGTTCTTTATCATAAGTTCCTATGGTTCCCACATTGCCTCTTCCTTCTTATGGTTTCCCCATAGAAATTTTACTAGAAGAGTCGTCTGGTTTCTCAAAACTTGTTCTCTGGTATCAATAATCTTGAAAAGATCTTCACAATAATACAGATTGGGTTCCAGTTCTATTTTTTCATAGGTGAGTACATGCGTTCGGTCAGACATTTATTTTCTCAAAAGTGATATGTGGAACACATCATGAACTTTGGAGAGACTTGGAGGAATTTCCAAATGGTAAGCTACAAGTCCATTTTTTTTCTATAATTTCAAAAGGTCTGATGTACATGGGACTTGATTTACCCTTCTTACAAAATCGTATAACACCCTTCCATGGAGACACCTTCAAGAAAACATGATCACCAACTTGAAATTCCAAATCCTTCCTTCAGTTATCGTCATATCTCTTTTTCCTACTTTGATCTGCTTTGACGCGGGTTTGGATAATATTCACCTTTTTTATTGTTTCCTCAACAAGGTTTGGGCCTACGAGTTTTATTTCACCAACATCATCATAACAAGTTGGCGTGCGACATATCTTTCCATATAATACTTCATATGGTGCAATTTTAATACTTTAAAGGAAGCTATTGTTATAATAAAATTCTAACAGAGGTAAATATTGATCCCACATACCTTGAAAGTCAAGTGAGAAAGATCTCAACATGTATTTTAAGGATTGAATAGTCGGTTCTAATTTTCCATCAGTTTGAGGGTGGTAGGCAGTGATCAAATAAAGTTCAGTATCCAGGGTCTTCTGAATACTTTTCCAGAATCTTGACTTAAAATATGGATCACAATAAGAAACAATCGATAGGGGTACTCCATTAACTCTTACAGCTTCATTAATATATAGTCTTTCTAAATGTTCAAGTGGTAAATCTTCTATTATAACAAGAAAATGTGATGACTTGGTAAGACGATCAATAATGAACCATACTACATCATTCCTTCTAAGAGTCATTGGTAGACCCATGACAAAGTCCAACGTAATATCATCCCATTTCCACTCAGGTATGGGAAGAGGTTGAATTAATACTCTAGGATGTTGTCTCCCAGCCTTTACCTGTAGAAAAACCATAAATCTTGACACATAATCAGCAATATCTCTCTTCATGTTGTCCCACCAAAAATGTTCCTTCAAATATCTATACATCTTAGTTCTACCAGCATGTATAGAGAAATTGGAGCTATGAGCATCATCCAACAATTACCTTTTTAGATCAGGTATGTCAGGAACTCAAAGTATCTTCCCAAATTTCAAAATTCCATCTTCATATACTATGTCAATCAATCTCCCATCATTCACAGCTTTAATTTTCTTTTTAAACTCCTCTCCATCAGTCTGAGAACTTTTTATCCTTTCTAGTAAAGATGCTTTGGAAACCATTTGAAAAAGTATTGATGTTTCACCTTCTATTATTATTATTATTACCATATCCATCTTTACTAGATCCATGAACATAGGATCCCTATCAACTCTCATCTTGTTCAAAACTCCATGATCTTTTCTGCTCAAAGAATCTGCCACCTTATTTTCCTTCCCCAGGTGGTAATGTATAGTGAAATCATAATCCTTGAGTTGGTCAAGACATCATTTTTGCCTCATGTTGAGTTCTTTCTGTGAGAATGTATACTTTAAACTCTTTTGATTGGTATATATCTCACATTTTTCACCATAGAGATAGTGTTTCCATATCTTCAAAGAAAATATTACAGCTGCTAACTCAAGATCATGATGGGATTTTTTTGTTCATGAATTTTTAAGTGTCGTGATGAATAGGTAATAAATCTATCATTCTGTATAAGGATACAACCTAGTCCTTTCGTTGAAGCATCACTATAAATAACAAACCCATCATTCCATGATGGTAGAGTCAATATAGGAGAATTTAATAATATTATCTTCAGTTCTTCAAAAAATTCTTCACTCGCTTTTTTCCAAACAAATTTAGCCCCTTTAGGTGTGTACTTGGTTAATGGGTTATCCAATCATGCAAAATTCTGGACAAAATTCCAATAATAACCTGCTAAACCAATAAAACTATGTACCTCAGTTATAATCATTAGTTCTATCCATTCTTGTATTGCTTTTGTCTTAGAAGGATCAACATAGATTCCATACTTAGAGACAATATGGCCAAGAAAATAAATATCCTGAATCCATAATTCACACTTTCTAAACTTCCAATATAATTCATTTCTTCTAAGAGTCTTTAGAATAGCACATAAGTGATTTTAATGATCTTTGTAGATTTTGGAGTAAACCAAGATATCATCAATAAATACCACTACAAAGTCTTCAAGATATTAATTGAAAACTCTATTAACTAGATCCATGAAGACAGAGGGTGCACTAGTCAGTCCAAAAGGCATTACTGTAAACTCATAATGTCCATACCCGGTATGAAATGCTATCTTCGAAATGTCTTCCTTCTTTACAAACAACTGATGATATCCAGATCGAAGGTCAATATTTTAAAAATATTGAGCTCCATGAATTTGATCAAATAAATCATCAATGTGAGGTAGGTGATACTTATTATTTATTATTATAGAATAGATCTCCTTATAGTCAATTCACAACCTCATAGATCCATCTTTCTTCTTAATAAAAAGAACAGGGGATTCCCATGGGAAAACACTAGGGAGAATAAATCCTTTATTACTCAATTACTCTAGTTGTTTCTTTAGTTCCATTAATTACACAATGATCATTCTATAAGGGGTCTTAGATATGAGCCTTGAACCAGGAATTAAATCAATGGAAAACTCAATTTCTCGTTTTAGAGGATGTCCAAGTAAATACTCTAGAAACACATCAACATATTCTTGAACAATAGGTACATCATCTATTTGAACATTCCTTTCTTCACCCATATTTTTTTCACTTTATTCCTCCCCAATAATTGAATTTAGTAGAGCTACTATGGGTGGATCTAGATAAGAATTAGATGGTTATGTTTCTTCTCTAAAGATAAGGTACTCCTTATCATCATTGAAAATTGCAACCTCCTTCTTCTAATAATAAATTTTCACATCATGGTCCGAAATCCAATCCATATCGAGGATTATATCAAATTTAATCATGGGTATGATGATGAGATCAACAGATAAAGCACGTTTATAGGCCCTAACGAGAACCGATTCACAAAACTCTGTTGTAATGATACTACCCTTAGGAGTTTTGACTGAAAAATCCCTTGATAAATCAAATTGGAAATATATAATTTTCTTAGAAAATTGGGAAGATATGAAACAATGCAATGATCCGGAATCAAATTAAGCATTGTCTAAATTTGAGGAAACCATTAAATTACTTGCCACCATGTCATTCAGAGCTTCATCCTCAGCAGTAGTGATCTCATAAGCTTGGACTTTATCCCTTGTAATTTTATGAGGTAAGTTTCCTTGGTGCTTAGGAAATTCATTTGCATAATTCCCCATTTCTCTAAAATTGTAGCATTAAACATTGAAAGCCTCTTTCTTTCCCTTGAAATCATGATCTTGTAACAAACTCCCATTCTCTTCAGGCAATTACTGGGGTGTTTCTTCCCACATTTACTGCAGGATGGAAATTCAACTTTTCCCTTATTCCCCTTATTTCCATTTCCAGAGTGCTCAATAGATCTCTTCTGTAGAGAACCAAATCTTGACGTACATGGACATTACATTACTTTTGCAGAATACTTAGTACATAACAAAAACACACACACAAGGATCGTAATAGTTTAGTGTCTTTGGAAACTCGGAATATAATCTTCTAATCGTGGTGAAAGATCTTCAACATCTCCCATAAAGATCTTCCTTTTTTTATACCTAAAACCTTTCTTTATATCCTGGGGAAAAGAAAACATAAAAGGGTGAGCTCAAATGCTCAGTAAGGGTAAACAAAGGAAATATCAATCACATCATATTCATAAGAATATAACTTCTGGAAATCTTAACCTGCAAAAGAGAGCATAATTTCATAACATGGGATAAATCATAGTAGTGAAATGTAATCACAATAATCATAACTTAAAACATGAAACTTTTTGGCATACACACATAATCATAGAGAATCATTTCTTGTTAGTCAAGACTCATTTCCAAGACTATCTTAGTGGACAAAGTCCCTTTCTGAACCGAGTCACCCTCGTTTCAGTCCTGTTTCACTGAACCGGTATAACCTACCGTTCCAGCCATGTCTATCTCATGAGATATAAAATCTTTACCCACTGCATTGGAGGGAGATATAGGTCCCACCCATCTCATAATGATACCATTTTTATGTGTGCCACAAAATCATAAACCATACATCATTTCATAACCCATGTAATAAAAATGGGATTCTTAAACAACATGACATCATAAAACAATTCATATAAGATAAAGGAATTCATAAAAATAATTCCATCACAACATAATCAAATAAATGTATTAATAGGGATAAAAATAGAACCCTATATTATCTTAGATGGAAAATAATTTTGATAAAACACTTGAAATGAATTCTTGGGGAAAATATCCTTTCTTCTTCAAAAACGCTTTTCCTTTCTTAATATGTCATACAATTATAAACTAAAAGAAGTTGATTAAAAATAAACTTGAAAACTTTTAAAGGAATATTCTTGGAAATAATGTTTTAAAAATCCATTCATGCCATATAAGTTAAAAAAAACATTCTTCGTACTTTTGTCGGAAAAGTCAAAATGTACCTCGTACGAAAAACGACAAAAGATTCCTTTCATATCTTTTACAAAAAAACTTACCGAAGGGTAAAATTGGATATAAACTATTGTATAAGGATGGAAATAATATTAAATATTGAGGGAACATGGATGTGGATGATAAAATACACCCCAGTAATTACCAAAGTAAAAACAATCTCGGATAAAAGTGAGATTGTGATATTTCCCTTACCTTAGGCCCGATTTGCTTCGTAAGTGTCCGAACCTCCTGTATAATGATTTAAATAATTTCATTGACTTATTACAGAATCATATTCATTGTTATGATATCATATATGGTTCACTTATGACTTTATATTACCCGTTCTTTTGTAAATTCCATGTTAATGAGCGTTTTGGGTAAAATTGTTTCATTTGTCGTCCGTGTTTTGACTTGTAATTATTCATATGATTACTTAGATCATGATTACTTAATTCCAGAATATTAAACATGATATATATATATATATATTCAGAATATACATATATATAATAAATCAGTAAATGGAAAGAAATACACCGTTCATGGAGACGGTAGTCCATACGTACGCATGAACGCTATTTTCGTTTCGTTATTGAGTTGAACGGAATTAAGTAGATGAAATACATATATATACACATAAATCCAGTATCATTATTATGTCATATATTTCATGATTACTTATTATATATACTTTATAATCATTCATGAATGGTTAAAGTGGAGAATGAATCTCATCGCGTCGTGGAGACGGTAGTCCGTACGTACGCACGAGCGATGATATCATTTCCATAATTATTGAATTGAATTGGAGTGGATGATACAATATATAAGAATCAATATGATGTTATAATAACTATGTATAGTTATTCTTTACACCATTATACCCATCCATGTAAGGTGGTGGTGGAAAATAGATTACACCATGGCGTGGAGACGGTATTCCGTACGTACGCACGCGCGGTGATTTATTTTTCCGTAGGATGGATAGATGGTGAAATAGGGTTGTTTCATACTTATAATAACATATCCGTATATGAGTGATACTTATTTTATTACTTCATAATGAAACAACCTAATAAGAAGAAGTGGAAGAAGAAATAATGATGAAAGAATCGGTAACAGACATTACCTCTTCTTTGAAGTGCTTCTTTGAGACCTCCTCTTAGGGCACTAAAATTGGTCTTTGAGGAATACCATAACCTCTAGGATGTTTCTAGGGAAGTGGAGAAGAAAATTTGGTAGGGGTTGGCCGAGCTTGAAGGCTCAAATTTGTGTGAAGAAGAGAGGGATGAGGTGCCCTTTTATAAGGGAGGAGAGGGGCACCTTTGGAATAACTAAAAATATTATTTTATTATAAAGTCAAGTTCGGTTTTAAATAGCTCCAAATTGATTTATTTCTAGGCTAAGGTGGGGATGTGTCGAAATCCTCTCATACAATAGAATTTAGACATGTTTAGGTTCCTATTTTAACCTTATCATTTAGATTTAACATTAAGTTAAATAATTTTACTTTTACCGTGTCTTCTTGTGTTCTTATACTATAATGTTAATAAACTTACTATATCAAGCCAAACGAACCCCAAGTTGTTTATTATTAATATATATAACCTTATATAATTCATTTGGCCGAACCTTAGATTTTTAGGAATAAAATAACAATTAATAATATAATATTTGTTTTAAAAACTATTTTATGTCAATTTTGACACTATTTAGTAATTGATTTTTGTGAAAATACTAACAGAATGATTAGTTCGAAAAAAGATAATGAAATCAATATTAACATGTAATATTAACCTATAAAATTAGTGTAATTCAAAAAAAGTCTCAAATTATATTTATTTGGGTATTTATAATATCAAATATTATAATTTTTCACTATTATGGTAATTACTGCATCATCATTGTGTCATAAATAAATTAATTTATTTAATGTATAAAAATTATAAATAAACTATCATTATGTAGGAAATATTATTAGCTTTCTAATGAATATTTAAAATCAAATTTATCTTATGTATAACCCTATATTAAAAATGTTTTAGTAAATAAACTTTGATTTTAACTCTTTTAACTCTTCTTTGTATTAAATAATAATAAATGTTCTAATCTAATCCAAGTGGGCCTAAATGGTCATATTTTATTCCTAAGGTTGCTTTTGGTCGAATTAAACTTGTCCAATAGAATTAGGACATGTGTTAGGGTAATAATAATATCATTTTTACCCTTAATTACCCTATTTACTTTTAACTGTGGTAAAAAAAAAGTAAAAAGTTACTATTCACCAAAAAATTATTTTCATCTCATTGAACCACATTTTACTTACTGACATCAACCGTGTCTCTCAGATTTTCGAAATTCCACTCACAGAAGCGGTAAAATTAAGTTTTATGAAAAATTCAGTTTTTTAACTACCACTTAGTGGTTTCACTATTCATCAAAAAATGAAAGTTTCCAGAAAAATACCAAAAATTAGATCTAAGATATATTTGATATTATGAATTCAAAAATGATGTCTATTTTATCAAATTCAAAACATATCAGTTACATTAATTAATTTAAAAATTAATTCCCGTCGTCAAAACAAGTAGCGTGTTCTTAAGAGATAATAACTATCAAAAGATTGACACTTGTTTATGACTGGTTTAAATGTGAAATTACATCAAATGACCAACATTGTATTAAATTGTAAAAATATATTCTAAATATACTTTAAAACCACTCAAATTAATAATTTATCACTATTAATTATTTCGATTAAAAAAATTGTTTTTAATTATAATTTAGTAATTTTCACTATTCATCAGAATATGAAAGTTATCCGAAAAGTACCAAAATTTCACCTTAGGCTAAATTCGATACTCTGAATCCAAAAATGAAGTCCATTTTGAGAGCTAAAATTTCTAAAATTTTAAAAGGTGGTTATTACTATTCATAACGGCTAGTTTTAATAATTTCTTAATAGCATATCGTCTTTAGTGAAACTCGGCATTGCGTACTACACACGCTATCGAGGAAGGTCACGATTGCGTGTAATGCAAGGCAAGTCAAGGATGCGTGTTGAGAAAGCTCCTTTTGGTGTAGCGTACAACACAAGACATTAATGAAAAGAATATTTTTCATAAAATCTCGGGGTGTTACATTCTACCCCCCTTAAAATGAATTTCGCCCTCGAAATTCGTCGGGGTTATAAATGGTTTACTACTTGAAAGTTTTTTTTAATAGAAACCCACATCGTGAAAAGGAATACCAAATCGTGGCTTTAAAAAAACTAAAGTATAAAATGTAACGATTACCCAAATAAACTAATCAATGGGTTTCCACATAGGTGAAAATATGGATATGGAAGAGAAATCTAACCATCATGTTCTGATGGAGAGTTGTAGAGAACATGGCTATGGAAAAGCCAGCAATCACAAAGCCATAAATTTGTGACGATCTAAGGTACCATCTGATTCATCAGATATAAGAGCACTAGGATAACATTTTTGGTTTTCAAGATCATTTCCCTAAAGTTGAAGAATTTGGATTAGAATAAATACTTACTTTATTTTGGTACAATCTCACTGTTTTTCATGCCTTGAACAATTTCCACTTCATCTCTTAAATAAATGAAGTTGAATTTTTTATTCGTGAAGTGTTAGCAGATCATGTGATAGAATGAAGGGTCATTCCATCTGTCTCAAACAAAAGGTTAGCAAAAGTTATTAAATATACATAAGTCGATCTATAGTGAGATTAATCATATATGGTTCCTAAAATGGAATTATACTTCATATATCATACTGATTAATATAATAAAACTAGTTTCTACTAAACAGGGACTTCATGTAGTCCAGTGGTAGGCGATAAAGGCCAATCGCACTTCGGTTGTGGGTTCGATTCCCACAGCCTTGTCCGAAGCGATGGGCTGTCGCCCGTCCTGCAGGTTGTCCTTTTTCTAAAACTATATTACTATAACATCCCATCAATAATATCGAAAAAACTTCTATCCTTAAACAATATTAAATTATGTCCAACATAATCCATTCCAATCTTTAGGCTTATCCATAATACTATAGTCCACTCTCATAATATAGTGAAAACGATTACCAGAGATTTAATACCATCGTTGATCCCCATATATCATAAGATATGTTTTGTTGGTCACATTCCAAACATTCAAAGGCCTTAATCATGTATTCTCTTGAATACCCATTGAACCTTAGTGAAAACATGAATGCAGTTAAAAGATAACACTTTCCACATACCAAAATCCTCAAAATTCTATATACTCAAACCATGATATCACTTAGTCCTTATATCAATCATGAGCTCATGAATACTGTCAAACATTTCATTTTCTCCTTATCCCTTCATTATGCGTATATCATCTACTTTCCAAAATATTTGAATCACTTTTCATGGTTACCGGTACCTTAAAATTATTGAAAACCACAATAGACCAATACATAAATATTCCAATACACCATATAAGTACCTCAACAACATTATTACTGAATACCAATACATAAACACTTCAGTCCATCCACTTCAATGATTGTCCTGGAATAAGTCCTTCCTTGATTTAGAAGTAACTTTTTAGGTCAGGGCATTGAGTTGGGTAATGCCCATGTTCTCCACAAATAAGACATTGAACTTCATAACAGTCTGTCACTCTATGACCCTTTTCTCCACACAGATAACATCGGTCCCTCCATTTGAGGTATTCCTCAAGGTTCTTCTTCCCTTCTTTAGAAATCTCAATCTTCCTTTCTTTATGCTCCTTAACATGCGAACATGCATAATAGTTTATCTTCCTATTCTTTGATGAATTAGGCATACCACTAAATTTCACCTTGTTAATCATATATCGCGATGACTGATTCAGCATAATCACAATATCTTTCTCTCTAGGAATTACACAATTTTGTTGCTCATAGTCACCAATTTGTTCATTGGATTCAATGTTAACCGAATTCCTTCTGGTTCCCTCCATTTACTAAAACACAAAAAGAATTCTGTGAGAGGAAAAAATAATGATAGAGAAAACAACATAGTAAAGGGAGAGTACCCTCAATATCTAACATCTTAGGTTAAATTCTAAGATCGTTAGCGCAATTCTAGGACTATAACCTATATGTATACTTAACCTTAGAGACATCCATAGACATACCTTAGAAATATCTCTAGGGATCTCACTAACGTTTTCGCATCCTAGTTTCCAAAGGTTGACTAAACCTTTCCTCTGATACCAACTGTAGAGAACCGAAGCTTGACGTACATGGACATTACATTACTTTTGCGGAATACTTAGTACATAACAAAAACACACACACAAGGATCGTAATAGTTTAGTGTCTTTGGAAACTCGGAATATAATCTTCTAATCGTGGTGAAAGATCTTCAACATCTCCCATAAAGATCTTCCTTTTTTTATACCTAAAACCTTTCTTTATATCCTGGGGAAAAGAAAACATAAAAGGGTGAGCTCAAATGCTCAGTAAGGGTAAACAAAGGAAATATCAATCACATCATATTCATAAGAACATAACTTTTGGAAATCTTAACCTGCAAAAGAGAGCATAATTTCATAACATGGGATAAATCATAGTAGTGAAATGTAATCACAATAATCATAAATTAAAACATGAAACTTTGTGGAATACACACATAATCATAGAGAATCATTTCTTGTTAGTCAAGACTCATTTCCAAGACTATCTCAGTGGACAAAGTCCCTTTCTGAACAGAGTCACCCTCGTTTCAGTCCTGTTTCACTGAACCAGTATAACCTACCATTCCAGCCATGTCTATCTCATGAGATATAAAATCTTTACCCAATGCATTGGAGGGAGATATAGGTCCCACCCATCTCATAATGATACCATTCTTATGTGTGCCACAAAATCATAAACCATACATCATTTCATAACCCATGTAATAAAAATGGGATTCTTAAACAACATGACATCATAAAACAATTCATATAAGATAAAGGAATTCATAAAAATAATTCCATAAAAACATAATCAAATAAATGTATTAATAGGGATAAAAATAGAACCCTATATTATCTTAGATGGAAAATAATTTTGATAAAACACTTGAAATGAATTCTTGGGGAAAATATCCTTTCTTCTTCAAAAACGATTTTCCTTTCTTAATATGTCATATAGTTATAAACTAAAAGAAGTTGATTAAAAATAAACTTGAAAACTTTTAAAGGAAGATTCTTGGAAATAATGTTTTAAAAATCCATTCATGCCGTATAAGTTAAAAAAACATTCTTCGTACTTTTGTTGGAAAAGTCAAAAAGTACCTCGTACAAAAAACGACAAAAGATTCCTTTCATATCTTTTACAAAAAAACTTACCGAAGGGTAAAATTGGATATAAACTATTGTAGAAGGATGGAAATAATATTACATATTGAGGGAACATGGATGTGGATGATAAAATACACCCCAGTAATTACCAAAGTAAAAACAATCTCGGATAAAAGTGAGATTGTGATATTTCCCTTACCTTAGGTCCGATTTGCTTCGTAAGTGTCCGAACCTCCTGTATAATGATTTAAATAATGTCATTGAATTATTACAGAATCATATTAATTGTTATGATATCATATATGGTTCACTTATGACTTTATATTACCCGTTCTTTTGTAAATTCCATGTTAATGAGCGTTTTGGGTAAAATTGTTTCATTTGTCGTCCGTGTTTTGACTTTTAATTATTCATATGATTACTTAGATCATGATTACTTAATTCCAGAATATTAAACATGATTTATATATATATATTCAGAATATACATATACATAATAAATTAGTAAATGGAAAGAAATACGCCATTCATGGAGACGGTAGGCCGTACGTACGCATGAACGCTATTTTCGTTTCCTTATTGAGTTGAACGGAATTAAGTAGATGAAATACATATATATACACATAAATCCAGTATCATTATTATGTAATATATTTCATGATTACTTATTATATATACTTTATAATCATTCATGAATGGTTAAAGTGGAGAATGAATCTCATCGCGTCGTGGATACGGTAGTCCGTACGTACGCACGAGCGATGATATCATTTCCATAATTATTGAATTGAATTGGAGTGGATGATACAATATATCAGAATCAATATGATGTTATAATAACTATGTATAGTTATTCTTTACACCATTATACCCATCCATGTAAGGTGGTGGTGGAAAATAAATTACACCACGGCGTGGAGACGGTATTCCGTACGTACGCACGTGCGGTGATTTCTTTTTCCGTAGGATGGATAGATGGTGAAATAGGGTTGTTACATACTTATAATAACATATCAGTATATGAGTGATACTGATGTTATTACTTCATAATGAAACAACCTAAGAAGAAGAAGTGGAAGAAGAAATAAGGATGAAAGAATCGGTAACGGACATTACCTCTTCTTTGAAGTGCTTCTTTGAGACCTCCTCTTAGGGCACTAAAATTGGTCTTTGAGGAAGACCAGAACCTTTAGGATGTTTCTAGGGAAGTGAAGAAAAATATTTGGCAGGGGTTGGCCGAGCTTGAAGGCTCAAAGTTGTGTGAGGAAGAGAGGGAGGAGGTGCCCTTTTATAAGGGAGGAGAGGGGCACCTTTGGAATAACTAAAAATATTATTTTATTATAAAGTCAAGTTCGGTTTTAAATAGCTCCAAATTGATTTATTTCGAGGCTAAGGTGGGGATGGGACTAAATCCTCTCATAAAATAGAATTTAGACATGTTTAGGTTCCTATTGTAACCTTATCATTTAGATTTAACATTAAGTTAAATAATTTTACTTTTACCGTGTGTTCTTGTGTTCTTATACTATAAGGTTAATAAACTTACTATATCAAGCCAAACGAACCCCAAGTTGTTTATTATTAATATATATAACCTTATCTAATTCATTTGGCCGAACCTTAGATTTTTAAGAATAAAATAACAATTAATAATATAATATTTGTTTTAAAAACTATTTTATGTCAATTTTGACACTATTTAGTAATTGATTTTTGTGAAAATACTAACAGAATGATTAGTTCGAAAAAAGATAATGAAATAAATATTAACATGTAATATTAACCTATAAAATTAGTTTAATTTATAAAAAGTCTCAAATTATATTTATTTGGGTATTTATAATATCAAATATTATAATTTTTCACTATTATGGTAATTACTGCATCATCATTGTGTCATAAATAAATTAATTTATTTAATGTCTAAAAATTATAAATAAACTATCATTATGTAGGAAATATTATTAGCTTTCTAATGAATATTTACAATCAAATTTATCTTATGTATAACCCTATATTAAATTTTTTTTAGTAAATAAACTTTGATTTTAACTCTTTTAACTCTGATTTGAATTAAATAATAATAAATGTCCTAATCTAATCCAAGTGGGACTAAATGGTCATATTTTATTCCTAAGGTTGTTTTTGGTCGAATTAAACTTTCCCAATAGAATTAGGACATGTGTTAGGGTAATAATAATATCATTTTTACCCTTAATTACCCTATTTACTTTTAACCATGGTAAAAAAAGTAAAAAGTTACTATTCACCAAAAAATTATTTTCATCTCATTGAACCACATTTTACTTAATGAAATCAACCGTGTCTCTCAGATTTTCAAAATTCTACTCATAGAAACGGTAAAATTATGTTTTATGAAAAATTCAGTTTTTTAACTACCACTTAGTGGTTTCACTATTCATCAAAAAATGAAAGTTTCCAGAAAAATACCAAAAATTAGATCTAAGATATATTTGATATTATGAATTCAAAAATTATGTCTATTTTATCAAATTCAAAACATATCAGTTGCATTAATTAATTTAAAAATTAATTCCCGTCGTCAAAACAAATAGCGTGTTCTTAAGAGATAATAAATATCAAAAGATTGACACTTGTTTATGACTGGTTTAAATGTGAAATTACATCCAATGACCAACATTGTATTAAATTGTAAAAATATATTCTAAATATACTTTAAAACCACTCAAATTAATAATTTATCACTATTAATTATTTCGATTAAAAAAGTTGTTTTTAATTATAATTTAGTAATTTTCACTATTCATCAGAATATGAAAGTTATCCGAAAAGTACCAAAATTTCACCTTAGGCTAAATTCGATACTCTGAATCCAAAAATGAAGTCCATTTTGAGAGATAAAATTTCTAAAATTTTAAAAGGTGGTTATTACTATTCATAACGGCTAGTTTTAATAATTTTTTAATAGCATATCGTCTTTAGTGAAACTCAGTATTGCGTACTACACACGCTATCGAGGAAGGTCGCGATTGCATGTAATGCAAGGCAAGTCAAGGATGCGTGTTGAGCAGGCTCCTTTTGGTGTAGTATACAACACAAGACATTAATGAAAAGAATATTTTTCATAAAATCTCGGGGTGTTACATCTTCTTCTCTTGCTTTGATTTAAAGTCATAAGACTTAGAGAATTCCTTTTCTATATTGATAGCACATGAGATAATATCTTCATACAATGAGAAGAATTATGAGACTAATTCTCAACGAAGAAATGGTTTTAACCCATCAAAGAATCAATAAATATTACTCCTTTGGTTATGCATATAATCAGCTGCATGCCTTACTAACCTTGTAAAGTTAGCCTCATACTTTGCAACATTCTCATCCTCCTTTTACCTCAAACTCAGAAATTGTCTTTCCATATCCACTCAATGGTCACGAGGAAAGTATTTTTCTAAGAAAATATCTTTACACTCCCTCCATTCCATATTTGATACTTCTTCATCCTCTTTTTTGTTTTGAATTAATGAACAATATTGATTTTCATCTCACATGAGGAGATAAACTTCCATGAAAACGTTTTCCCTTTTGTTACTCCCCAAAACATGAAATATTTTCTCTAAGGAAATTATCCATTGCTCAGCTATAAATGGATTTGTAGTCCTATTTAATATTGGTGGTTGTTGTATCAAGAAGTGTTCTAACATTGATCCTCTGCATTGTGGATCAGGGTGCTCCATATAGGTAAGGTTGTTATTCACAACCTGAGTGAGTTGTCCCAGTATGGTAATAAGTTCTTCAGCACCAGTTGGATCACTAGAACCACTATAATTATCTTGAGTAGGATTTAAATCCCTACATGGATTACATGCATTGATACAGTTTCCATTCCTTCCACTAGGCACCATTTCTAAACAATGGAATACACTAGATTAGTTTATGAATCACAATACATAATTCCAAACTAGTAAAATACCTAACATAAATTGAACAGTTTATGCATATAATCCATAATCATAAAAAAAAATTTCTTTAAGGAGTTATTTACTCATAAATCCTTCATAATGGTTTGTAAATAAAATGTGAATTATCCTAAGTATATCCCCAAGGAGTGTCATAACCAAGAGTGCATAAAGACCCGTTGTTGTGTACCAGGATACCCTGGGTCAAGCCCAAAACTCCTTGTCGGAGTTTCCACTCCTAGGTATATCTGTTCTAGAGCCACCTATACCTTCTCATATCCATACAGGGATGTATTTCTTGGAAAATACACAAAATATCCACATTACCAAAATTCTAGGAAGTTATTCTATACTAATACTCAAAGTCTATCTTAGGGCAATGTTCTCTAATCAGAGGTTTTATAAATCTAGATTCCAAGGTTTTTACTAAACTTTCTATGATACCAACTGTAACACCCTGAACCTAGTTACCCAAAGTCGGTGCATTATTACATAAAATTGGCATGATCACAAGAGATAAAGTCTCTAAAAACTGATTAGTTTAGTAGCCTTGGAAGTACTAGATACATACATAAGTTTTACATTACATTTTGAAATGGAAAAACAACAAAATTGTGTCCCATTTGAACAAACTAATATCCTTTAGCCTATTCCCATATTTTAATCATAATATACTTCTTCACATCCTGGGAAAAATAAAATATAAGAAATGGGTGAGCTCAGATGCTCAGTAAGGATAACAATATAGAAGAAACTATCATAAATAAGAATAATCATTTAAGGTAACATATAAGACTAAAGAAAAAGCCTTCTAAACTTAAACTTCTGCATAATATGGAAACGATAAGTCAAATAATTCCATTTACTTATTCACATGGATATTCTACTAGTAGAATAATCTCATGTAATATTAATAGCTAATTTCATAATGACGGAATGCATAATGCCGGACATCCTAACCACATAGTCAAGGACTCGTGCCAAGACTACAAATAAGCTTTTTTCAAGGCCTTGTGCCAAGACACTACTTTGTATCATGAGACCTATCGATGAATCAAGGAGCTATAGAGGGATCCACCCATCACTTGCTACATCCAATGCATTCCTCATATGAAAAGGTTGAAACATAACACAAACATTCGTATTTAAATTTGCATATGAAATGTAAATACTTTAACCATAAACCATAAATGGTATAAAAATAACACATCCACAATCAAACATATCAAAAAACCTTTAATACAATATGGAAGATTTTATCATAATAAATCAACTTCAAACAAGTGTAAAATCCATCAAAGCATGTTGACATAGATGCAATCAAAACCATTTGAGAGAAATATGTATTTTATTTTGAAATAGATTAAAAGTCACATAATTAAAAAAGAAAACATTTATTTTGAAAATATTCTTATAATCTTGTAAGGGAATCTTTGAAGGTGTTATAATGGTAGAAAATAGCCGCACCCGCCGTATAAGTTAAAAAACATTCTTACCTTAATTTTCCGAAAAGGTCATAAATTACCTTATTTGGAAAGAGACATAAAGATTTATTTCAAACCATTTTATAAAAATTCAAGAAAGGGTATAAAAGACTTTAACCCATAATCTAGTAAATATTAAAAACGTTTTGAAAAACATTTTTAGGAAACACATACATGGATGATAAAGAGGTCCCAGTAGATACTAATGTATAAACAACCTCAAATAAAAAAAGAGATTGTAAAATTAACCCTTACCTTATACTTTTCCTTAGTATATGGTACACTAACCTCATATATAATAGTTAAATATTTTTTATTAAATTATACAAGAACCACATAAATAAATATTATATCATATATTATCTTCTAATATTGCTTTGTTAATAATATTTCAGTAGTATCATTGTTTCAAGTGTTAACTGATTCATTTTACTTTATATGTTTTGTTATGTAAGTCATGTTTTTTATGGATATAATGTATTTGATTCATATCTAGAATGATATTAAGTTCTTAAACTTTATTTTTAACTATAAAAATAAAATACATTAATGGTTTTTATAGGGAATGAATCTCATCACGTTCGTGGAGACGGTAATCCATACGTACGCACGAGCGACGATACCATTCTATTGATGGTGAAATCGTATGTAATTGGATGTTATATCCTATATAAAGAATAATTATCATGTTATATTTATTATTTACATAAATTATACTTATTATTATACTCATCCAAACAATGAAGTGTTGAATAACAAACTACACCACGACGTAGAGACGGAAAGCCGTACGTACACATGTATGGTGAATTTGTCATTCATAGGATGGATATAATAATTAATATGGTTGTACCATATTTATAATAACATCAAAGTATTTAGAAGGCACTAGAGTTATTATTTTGGTATGGAAACGTCAAAGAAAGAGGAAGTGTAAGAAGAAAAGAACTTTGAAAGAGGTGATGAAATTATTACCACTTCTTCGGGTGCTTCCTTTTGATTTGATGAAAAGGGATACTTAGGTTGGATTTATGATCAAATTAAGGACTCTAGGTTAAATTTAGGGTATTTTTGAGGATATTTTAGTAGGGTTTGGCCGAGCCAAATGGATTTGGAGGTGTGATTTGGAGAGAAGCGGAAGTACCCTTTTATAAGAGAGGTGATGGTCACTTTAGGAAAAACTTGAAATATTAATTTATCATAGAATCATATTAATTTTTATAATGGATCTAAAATGATTTATTTCAAGGATAATGTGGTTTTGGGTCGAAAATCTCTCAACCAATAGGTTTTATACGGGTTTAGGTCACCATATTAATCATATCTTTTAGATTTAACTCTTAGTTAAATAATTTAACTTTTACCATGTATTCTTGTATTATTATAATAAATGGTTAATAAACTTACTATAAAAATCCAAGAGAACCCTAAGTGGTTCATTATTGAAATATCTAACCTTATCTAAGTATTTTTTCCAAAATTTAGATTTTTAGGAATATTATATCAATTAATAATATAGTATTTGTTTTAAAAACTCATTTATGTCAATTTTGACACTATTTAGTATTTGGTTTTTGTGAAAGTCAAAAGTTTTTTATTATTTCGAAAAAATATATTAAATCAATACTAACATGTAATATTAACCTATAAAATCAGTTTAATGCATCAAAAGTCTCAATTTACATTTATTTGGATATTTATAATATTAATTATTTTAATCTTTCATTAATAAGGTAATTACTGCATCATCATTGTGTCATAAATAAATTTAATTATTTAATGTATAAAAATTATAAATAAAATACCATTATGTATTAAATATTTTTATCTTTATAATTAATATTTATAGTCAAATTTATCTTATGTATAATCCTATATTAAAACTGTTTTAGTTATGAAAATTTGAATTTAACAGTTTTAACTCTTCTTTAAATAAAATAATAATAAATGTACTAATACAATCCAAGTGGATCAAAGAGGATCATATTTTATTTCTAAGGTTGATTTTGGTCAATAAAAACTTATCAAATATAATTAGGACATGAGTTTGGGTAATTATAATATCATTTTTACCATTAATTACCCTATTTACTTTTAACCGTGGTAAATAAAATCCAAAAGTTACAATTGACCAAAAAATTATTTTCATCCTATTGAACCAAATTTTACTTACCGATGTCAACCATGTCTCTCATTTTTTTGAAATTCAATTCACATATATGGTAAAATTACGTTTTATGAAAATTTGCAAATGTGGCTAGAAGGTGGGTAAAAGACGTTAAAATGTTCAATAAAATTTTATACATCTAATTTTATTATAAAATGACTGCAATGAATTAAATTTAAATTATATAGGTATTATGTATCTATTTTAACCTAGAATAAATTTAAATAAAATTAATAATTATTTAAATAAAAAGTAGGTTTTAAACAATAACGCAGTGTTTTTCACTATTCATCAAAAATTGAAAGTTTTTAGAAAAATACCAAAAATTCAAGCTAAGATAATATTGATATTCCAAATCCAAAAATGAAGTTAATTTTGAAAAATAAAATTTATAAAATATAAAAAAGTGGGTATTACTATTCATAACGGCTAGTTTGATTGGTCGTGGTGTGCTAGAACTCAAAGTTGAGTATATCACATGCTATTGAATTATTTAAACTGAAACGTACCATGGAAGCTTCGGGTGTTACATCCATGAACTGAATTTTTAAATATATATATCAAATAATAATACATGTATATACAATAATAATTAAATATAATGAATTTATAAAAAAGAAGAAAACTTACTTGCCTAACAAGTTGATAATTTTTTTACGAACATCACCTAATAAAGATAAAAACCAATATAAGGTGAATTTAATTGGGAAGAATACAACTAACATCCAATTCCACGTACAATACAAAAATTTCTCAATTAATGAAATTATAATGAACAATATTTCATAATTATGCTTTTTTTCTTACCCGTCAAGAAATGGAAAAAACCAAAACCTAATATTTTTCTATGATAATATCTCACATATATATGAAATTCTATTAAGATTATTCACAAATTTCATATACGTGGAAATGAATTTTGGATTAATAAAACTATAAACTCCTGTGATGTCATTTTGTATATGAAGCATGTGTAGATAACTAATTAAAAAATTAATATAGTTAGTCAATTTAAACCATCTTTAATTAAATAAATAAAAATTGAAATGTTAATTTAATTACATGGAAAATAACTACAACAAAGGAACACTGAGCTCTTCAAAATCAATTAGATCCATGATATATTTTTTGAATATTCTCAATGTATAGTCTCTTACACAAATATCAGATGTCATCCGAAACTCATAGATATTACCCAATGAAGAAAAAGCTTGAGATAATCTTTATATCCCATTAGAAATATCAGAAGTATCTATAATTGTTTGTTCCAGAACCTTTTGTTTAATTTATTCCATTTATTTTTCTTTTAAATACTCCTATATAAGTTAAATTTCATTAAATATTATAAGTAATTTTCAACCAGATGTAATTAATATTTTATAAAATGCATACCTCATGTGAAAGATAACAAAGAAGGCCAAATGGTTAAAGTAAAAAATAACCTAGAAAATCCCCAACTCTGGTAAGGTCCTCAGTAAGAAATCGCAGTAGAGTAGTAGAAACAAAAATATCATGCACCGATACTCTAACCTGACTCATCGGCATTGGATGATGATGTACAAAATCCCCCAAAAAATGCATGAGTCCTAACACTAAAATATGTATATGAGGATCTCTAGTATACAACTCATAGTATAAGGTTGGGTATGAGTGAGGAGATGGAGTATCATAGTAGGCAGGCTGGGCAGGGTGGTCTGGTTGGGATGGCTATATAGGCTGAATAAATAGTTGGGTAGGCTGGACAGGTTAGGAAGGCTGCGCAGCTTGTGATTGTCTCAACAATTGTTCTAACATAGCCTACATAACTGATTGAATTTTATTTCCCCTGAACTGTTTCATATCTTTCAACTCTAATTTAAATTATTTTATTTCTGGGTCTCTTGATTGCTTACTCTGATGATGAAAAACATTCCGAATACTAACACCCACCTGACATCCTCTTATGTGGCCAAAGTGTTCTGGATTTCCTAAATAAATGGATATGATGTCCATCCTACCCTCGTGAATAAAAGTTCCATGTGTCTCTTTCTCCTGATGTGAATCCTGAAATGAAAAATGAAAATGTTATATTAGTGTTTTTAATTTATAAAATAAAAAATTCCTAAAAAATTAACAATATTTACTTTCAAAATTTTCAGCTACTTCCTTAGATTTCTCTATAAGATACTTTTATTTTTTTCTTCTTCTCTATCTTTTCCATTTTCATGGCAATTAGGGGGAGATGGAGGACCGAAATGGACCTCATCATAACCACTAGTGGAGTGAGCTCTTAGTGCTTTGAAATTTTCCTCAATCATTTTTACTCTAATAAATGATACCCACCATGTGATAAAGTATGAGGGTAGACATTATGCAACTGAATATATTGATGAGATTTCCTAGAGTCATATTATATGAAAAGTAAATTAATAAGTAAATAGGTATATATATATGAATTGTTGCAATATAATATAATTATCATACTAGAAAGGATTCATCATGTCAGATGGAAATAAATTTCTTCCATGTATCTGCATCTATAAAATCATACTTGAGGCATGGGTTTTTATTTCGTCTCTTCCCCAAAACAAAATTTTTGTCAACTTTATTTTGAAATCTCTCCATATAACCACCGCCAAAGTAAGACATATTTTCTTAATTGCTTTTGTTTCTTCAAAATTTAATGTCATCAGTAATTAAATAAAATGAAAATTAGTCATTTAAAATATATCATATTTGAAAAATTTGATAAAATAAATCGATTGAGATATCATACTATTATGACCTCCCAAATATGATCTTTCTCCATCTGGTCGATGACCTTCCAATTAAGATATAATATGCTAATCCTACAACGACTCTTCATGAAGATATAGACAATAAATTGTGCTGCATTTGATCCAGTTGCATTATTATTATCATCAAAAGTAATATGTAATCTATCATCTCCATGAGTAAGAGAATGTTTTGGTAAACGTGTAATTATAGGTTTACAAACTTGAGAAATCAATTTTGTAATAGTAAAAGAAGAGGAATCCACCATTGAAGTCTCATCAGTAGTCCTGCAATTTTTTTTTGTAAATTAAAAGTTTTTTTTTCATTAAATAATTATATTAATGGATATTTAATAATATGAAAAAATATAAATACCTTAGTAAATGTTCCTATATCTCTGTATCTGTATCCTTCATTGAAACAGACAATTTTAATGAAATTATTTTAGACCTATATGTTATTATGCAATTGAATAATTATAAAATAGGAAAACTGAAATATGTAAGTAAAAAAGGGAACACATGTGTAAGTTAAAGAAAAAAATAAAGATGTTATGATTCTTAACCAAAAAAATACAGAAGTTAAACTATTAAATATAAAAATTACTTATAAAATGATAGAAACATTTATAAATTTAAATATCAAATAGATATTAAATAATACAATTTTTATTCATGTCAATTTCAAAAAATAAAAATAATGTACTAAATTACCAGATTAATTAAGAGGGAAATTTAGTGTTTTCCCATATCTCTTTTGCATGAACATTTCATACTGCATTCACTATGTCTGTGTTATAGTCATTTTTATCTAGAAATCATGTAATATATGAAGAAGCCTCGTATAAATCAATAACATCATTATCATCATCATCCTCATTAGGTAAATGGATTACTGTTTCCTTGAAAAATGATGGACCACTGATCATTCGATGGATCAATGAAATAAAATATTTGTTATTAATGTGTGGCCATGATAAGTGGTTCCTCATTGAAATTAAATCTTTACAAATCAACAATTTTTAAATCATATTCATCATGTTTCACACCAATATTACTTGTAACCCAATTACACTTAAACACGGTGACTCAAAATTTAATAAAATCAATTTCTCATATATCTTCAAGAACTCCAAAATATAGCATAGATGTAGAAATTGGATTTTTATCTTTGGCACTCAAAAGAATGCAGTGCTTCCATGATGACCATTACACCAATATTTTGAATAGTACTCTTGTCATCCATATTTTTTTTTGTGTAAAATGTGTACCCATTAATATCAAAACCAGACTATGTGATCACATTAAGAGATGGTACTCCTGCCAACCATTTCAATGTTTCTGATGCAGATATATCTGTAATGAATTTCTCTTTAAACCATGAAATAAATTTCTTTTTATACTCAATCATCAACCACTTTTAATTTCTTTTCAGATATCATAACTTTAATTCAAAAATATGTGATGATATATATGATTGAACCTCATCTGTGTTGTTAAAAATATATAAATGTGTCTGCATCACTTAATCACGTGGAAGGAACTTTACCTTTATGCTTCCAATCCCTCTACCTTCACTATTAACTATCATATGTCGAGATATAAGGAGACCAATATGCTCCAATTCATAAAAATAATTAGTACAAGACTCAATCACCTCTTGCGATACATATTTTTGAACAATATAGGCCTATGGTCGATAAGTATTTTTAAAATATCCCTTCAAAATTTTCATATATCTTTCAGAAGGATACATCCATCATAAATAAATAGACCCATATATTCTTATCTCATAAACCAAATGAAACACTAGATGAACCATTATATCAAAAAATGTAGGTGGGAAATATATTTATAGTTGACAAAGAATAAGATCATCTTCATTATCCAACACACCTAATAAATTTGGATAAATGAATTTGATACAAATGGATTTGAAAAAAATTATATAATCTGATGATGGTCTTTCTCATAGCTATCAGAAATATTCCATGTAGTGCGACTGGTAGAAGTTGTTGCCCCAATACATGACAATCATGAGATTTCAAACCTATTAATTTGAAATCCTTTAATGACACCAAATTCTTCACATTTGTAGTATAACCACTGGGTAATTTAATACCATGAAGACACCAAAAAAATTCATCTTCTTAATCTTTCTTAATGTGTGACAAGCTGAAGGTAAATATGTTCTATTTTATTTCATGGCGAGATATAACTCTAAACGTATTTCCATTGTTCTAGTATGCAATCCATATTTTGTCTTTCCTTTTATGTCTAGAAAAGTTCCAATCAAACTATCACATATATTTTTCTCAACATATGTAACATGAATGTTATGTTTTATCTCTAAAAATATCTTATAAGGTAGTTCAAAAAAGATAAACTATTTCTTCCAGATATTTTTTTGAAGACCAAACCTTCTTTTCTTTCCAAACGTCGAATCAATATTTTTCACCTTATCGTAATATTCTTCAGCTGGAAACCGTCGTGGGGGAAGATTATATTATTATAAACCATTAATTTTTTTTTTCAATCTACGATAAGGATGATCAATTGGAAAAAATATTTGATGTCCCATATACATTGTATTTCTTCCATTCTACAATTGATAATATGAATTCTCTTCTTCACACTACTGAAAAAATAACCTATACCCATAGTTCAAAACTGCAGGTATAGCCCCCAAAACCGTGGGTAGAGGATATACCCATGGTTTTGGGAACCATGGGAAACCGAGGCATTGGTATATATCCACAACCTATACCCATAGTTTTTCAAACCATGGGTATAGATTTTTTCCACCGTGTCATGCCCCTATACCCACGGTTTTAAAACTGTGGGTATAGGTTTTTGAAAAAAGCCGGCAGCGGGTTTCAATCCCGCGTCCTCCTCCTCTAACACCCAACGCCTCACCATTCTAGCTACTTGACTTATATATATATATATATCTATATTTATCTAAATATTTTATTCTAAACCATGGGTATAAAAGGGAAAACTTTGGGAATAAGTGTTCTCGTGAATTTTTTTTTGGGTCCCATGAAAATTTTTCCCTCCATAACATGGGAAATCTGTACCCACTGTTTGGAAAACTGTGGGTATAGATCTCGAAAGTCAACCCTATACCCATGGTTTTTCCTAAACCATGGGTATAGGTCATGATAAAAAACCTATACCCGTGGTTCTCCTAGAACCATGGGTATATGGGGCCCTATACCCATGGTTTTCCAAAATTGTGGATATAGGCTCCCATACTATACCTATACTCACTATTTTGGGAAAATCTTGGGTATATGACCATTTTCCAGTAGTGAATTGGACATGATTTTTGTCCCTTAACACTGTATCCAAATAAGTTTCCATATAAAGGAAAGTCATTTATAGTGAACATTATCATAACATGAAGAATATGATACTCTTTCTTGTATGCATCGAAAACATTAACACTTGTCTCCCATAGAAGTTAAAAATCATCAATTAATGGTGAAAGATACAAATCATTTTCATTTCCTAGTTATTTTGGTCCAGAAATCATAAATATCATCATAACATATTTTTTATTCATACATATATGTGGAGACAAGTTGTAAAATACCCGAAAAATAGGCCATAAAATATGTTGGCTACTTAGAGGCTTTGATATGGATTCATTCCATCAGTACACAATCCCATTATGGTATTTCTAACTTCACTTCCAAAATCATGAAATTTTTTATCAAATCTCTTCCACTATGGTGAATAAGAACTGTGATGTAAGTTACTATTAGAGATGCACTCATCTGAATTTCATCTTAACCTTTATGCATCAATTGAATTTGCAAATAGACGCTTTAAATAAGGAATTATTGGAAGGTACCAAATTGTTTTAGCAGGAGCTTTGATTCTAGTACCTAAGAATGAATCACAGTTGAATTATCAGAATTATATGAAGGTATTATTAGATGAAATTATTAAAAATTATACATAATAAATTTTTCATGAGGTTAGATGGTAGTACCTGAGAATGAATCTAAGTTTCCTTTTTTATCCATCTTATCACATGATGTCCCACATGTAGGACAATTTGATAAATATTCATATTCTTTCCTATACAACAAAGAATCATTGGGGTAAGAATGTATCTTTTTATACCCCAATTCCATTGGGTATAATATTTTCTTCGAATCGTAATTGGAATATGAAATTCCATTTCCTTCTGGAAGTATATTTTTAAAAGATCAAGTAAGTTAGAGAAACTTTTATCACTCCACCCATTTCTTACTTTCAAGTTAACTAATTTCAAAACTGCTAATAACAATGTATATTTACTGAAACCTGGGAATAATGGTTTTTTAGAATCTCTATAAAATAATTCAATAGTTGCTGTTTTTTTGATGGTTTCAAAACCTAAATCATTAATTAATTTTTTAATACGATCCTCAGCCTCATTATTAATATTTTCATCAACATTAGATGTTTAATTTTTATTTATTTCACCATGCTAGATCCAACGTGTATAATTAATGCTAAAACCATATCAAATGAGATGATATTTGATTCTCTAAAGTTTAACTTTCTCATATTCAAACACTTCACACATGGATAGAAAATAAAATCTTTGATTTGAAGATTTTTTCTATAAAATTAAAAGAAATCATTAACTCCTTTTTCATATTCACTACTGGTTCTTCGTAAATTTATCCAATTATGATCCATTCAATACCTGATATTATAATATAATTGGTGAATATATTAAAACATATAAACATTTTAAAAAATACATATAAACAAATAAATTGTAAACATAAACACATTCAATAAAAATGATTGGTAATCGGATAGGAAACATCAATGATGATTAGGAATAAAATAAAAACTAATCTACTAAAGGTATTTATTTTTCATGATGTGTGTCATTCTGATCCGATGGAAATAACCTGTAATTACCCCAATAGAAATTCCCAATAGAAAATCATGATTTTGTAAACTAATATATTGTTTGGTTTTATATCCTATATCATAGGTAAATCAACTGTTGGGATAACATTGATTAGAGTTTTCTATAAATATTATTTTCAACTTATAAGAGAATTGGATTATCGAATGAGATTTATAAAATCAAACAAGAATCAAGGGGGTATATTATGATTATTGGGAATTATTTGATATATTGTGTACATGTTTCCCATACCAAGAAATATAATAACATCCCATACAATATTTCATTAATGAAATATCACTTTAAAGTAATAGTAAATTGATACATTGTTTGGTGGAGCTTTGATTGACCTGAGACTAACTAATTCTATGGTACTAATTCAGAAAGTAGATAAAATTCACAATAAATTACTACAACTAGTACTAGCAAAATATTTTTTCTTATAATAAAACCCTCTAAATAATATTTACCTGAATCCAAACATGAATAAATAATGACCCTGGTTCAGCTAATTACCCTTCTAAAACAAAACGATTAATAATCAATTGTCAAGAAATGTGGTAATTATTGTTCACCATATAACATTACTAAAAACGTGTTTAAATACTATAAAAAGAAGGTTTTTCTACTGAAATTAAAAAAGAAATTTCAATTACCCCTGACTAACAATGGTCTGTGAGATAACAACCATATATTTTATGTGTTTGAAAAATTAATAAAACCAAAAAGAACAATATTTTTCTTCAATTATATAAAAATTTACCCTTAAAAAAAATACTATATAACAAAAAATTCTAACCAAAACCATTTAATCAAAAAAATATGATGAAAAAACATCATAAAGTTTCCATGAAAAAATATAAAACCAACCAAAGTTAGGAATTTAATACGTGAAAAACATGGATTCATTACATGTGATGTAAATTATATTGATGAATTATGACACCATATATCATTTTTCATTACATAATATCATCAAAACCATTTGATAATTTCAATAAATAAAAAATTTCTCAAAATAAACAAACTTTAACCACAAAAATTATAAAAAACAACCAACTACATACAAATAATTGAAAAAATAACTCAAAAAATAACTAAAAGATAAATAATTTAACTTAAAAATTAAAATACTTACAAAATTTGGAGATCAACAAGGAAAATGGACCCTTACTTTGAGGTTTCACCGATGAATTCATTGAAAGAATAAACATGGAAAGATCTAACAAAAATATTTGTAGAAATGAACAATAAATAAGGAAAAATAATTAAAAGAAAACCACAGTGGATGTTTGGACAGAAAATAGATTTTGAATATAAATACATTGGGGGATCACGAAACATTGATAGAGAATGAAAAATCAATATCATAGATCATGAAATGATGATAAAAATCAAAGAAAAAAAAACAATTGCTGTGTTGAGGGTTTGCGGGTCATCGTCGGGGTCATTGCAAGTCGAGAGAATAAGGCTTCACAGATCCAAAACATGAGGGTTTTGTGATACTGTGTTTTTTTTTTAATTTTTTTGGGTTTCAGTTTTTACATAAACTAATGTTGATTTTTCTGATTTATGACATTAGTTTTTGAGAAGAACGATGATAAAAACTATTTTTTTTGATTTATGGGGTCGGTTTTTGATAAAACCGATGCCAATTTGTTTTTGATTTATGGAATCATTTTTTGAGAAAATAGATGCCGAAAACTATTTTTTATTTATGGAATTATTTTTCTAAAAAACCAACACTGGATTTTTTATTTATGGTGTTGGTTTTTGTACAAAACCAACACCATAAATTCAAATTCTCAAGTTTCTGGTGTCGGTTTTGTTAAAAACCAATGCCAAAAACTCAATATAAATACATTTTACATCGATTTATAAAAAAACAATGCCATATCATCAATTTTATATCCACTATTTCTACTAGTTCCCTTTCCCCAAAAACATTCCTCCCTTTAATAAGATAACCTGGTTAGATTTGAATGAAACCCAAAATCCCTTCTTACACAGAAGATCAGCATAAACTAAGTTCTTTTGAATTTCAGGAACATAAAACACATTAAGAAGAGCCAACTTCTTCTCAAAAGTAAAGTCTATCTCTTCACTTCCTTTTCCACTAACATTGATGCATGCATTATTTCAAAGGTGTACTTCTTTCACGATAGTACAATTGTAAAATGTTTTGAACCTCGAATGATCCTTTCACACAAGTACTGTTTCTCCAGAATCAAGCCGCCATCCCATATTCATCAAATTCATATTGACTTAAGATATCATTGTGACTAGATTCTCTTCAGTCAGTATATTTTTCATGGGTTTATCAAATTTCGTTCAATCGCGACATTGCATTGAAAAATGCCCTGGTTTTCCACAAAAAAATCATTCTCCTTTTTTTTCTTGGAAGGATTTCCTTTCTTCTTGAATTGTTGAGTTTTCTTTTTGACATGTAAGTAAGAGTTTGGTTTTGTCTTTCCGTAAATGATATTAATCTTGGTATTAAATTGATAATCCATACCCACATATCTTAACATATATTCTTCTTCAACACCAAAAAGGTTTTGCAATTATTTCAAGGAAATATTGTCACTCTTTTTAATAAGCGATTTAACAAAATATTTTCACATAGGTGGAAATTTAGAAATAATTTCACCAACTTGGAAGATTTATGGTATATTAATCTTAAGGTAAAGAATTTTATTTGACATAAATTGATGCTCATGGACTTATTCCAACATAGGATTGTTATCAACCATATTAAAATTTAGATACTTTGCAATAAGAAATTTATCGGCACCTTCTTCCTTAGATTTATACTTGAACTTGAGTGTATCCCAAATTTCTTGAGCAGACTTCATTAGGTGAAAATAGTCATAAAGATGATTTGATAATGTGTTGAAAATATGTCCTCAATAGAAAACTTGATCGTATTCAAGTTTCTTCCACATTGCTCAAATGTGCTTGAATTGAGTCATGTCAACAGGTGTGCCATTGGGATTTTAAGTGAGATCCTCATGAATGGGAGGATGATTTGGTTCTAGAATGTAAAATATATTCAACACCATAAGAAGAAAGTTCATCTTGTCTTTCCACAAGAATATGTTGTTGTCATCGAAACAGTCAAGTTTGACCATGTATTGGTTCACCACTTAGAGAGATTCAGAATCCATCTTCTAGGTTCTTCTTTGAATTTCAAACCCTTTTGATTGTTAAAAAAATATATAGGAAGATGAAGAAGATATATTTAACCTTGATGCATGAATTTAATTTACTATCCAAAAGGGTTTGATCCACCCCCACAAAGATGGTGTAGGGTGCTTGATGGAAGTTTACTTTGAGGATTTCATCAAGATTTGGGACAATCAAAACACCAATTTTCAACAGCCCTATAGTGCAGATGTTGGGATAATTTCTAGAGAATTTATTGGATTGAAGAAGTTTTAACCCATAATCTATCTCCCCATTACTTATTTATAAATTGGAATCAGTGTGAATTGCACTATTTCAATCTCACCGTTTTGGTCAAAGAACACCTTGGTTCAACTGAAACGAGGTAACTCTTGGTGAGGGACACATCGGTTTGATCTCACCGTTTTGGTCGAAGAACACCTTAGTTCGACCAAAATGATAAAACTATTGGTGATGGACACACTAGTTAAAATTTTAAAAAAAACTCTATTGATTTTAATAAATATTTTGAATAAAATTATAATAGTACCTTTATGAGTGCTAAAAAAGGTTGATAAAAGGTGCTTTTAATAGCACTAAAAAAAGAAATGTTAAAAGTATCCATTTATCAGTGCTTTTTTACTAGTGCTGATAAAGGGTATATTTAAAAAATATATATATTTCACTAAAAATATTATATAAATATATAGATATTTTTATATTGATTGAAATATAATATATATTTTTAAATATGTTTTAGATAAGTCTTAATATGCATTTACACATAATATATAATATATTTAGTGAAAATGACTTATAAAATAATTTAAAAAATATTTTTAATCAATAATTTGTTAATTATTATTGATTAATAGTCATTTAATAACAATTTTAATATTAAAAAAAAAATCAAAAAATAAATAATAGATCTAAAATAAATTGAAAATGTAACTTGAACTTCAAATGACCATACCTTTTGATCCAAGTGTCTATTTGGGCTCTACCGCACATAAAATAAAATCTTGCAACAAGCTCTACACACTATTCATAGAGGGAAACCCTCTATCACATTTTTTAAGGCCAAAAGGCCCAAAAGGCCCCCAAAACTGAGTTTTTAGTCAGGCTACCCAATTTTTTTAATATTCGATGGAATTTTAACCATATTTAAAGGGGGTATTTTTTCCCATTTTTAATGGGGACTAAATTTATTCCCAGATGTTACATTTATATTGATATTATGGTTTTAAAAGTTTATAAATTTTCACAATGTACTATTATTTATAATCAAATATATAACGACATATACATATTTTTTATATATTCAGACATACAAATTTAATTTTATAAATAAATAATTAAACATATTTACATATGAAATGTATTTCTCAATATATAAACCTTATCTAAATAAAAAATAATATCCATTTTATTTAAAATACAAATGTATCAAAATTTATATACATATACAATTAATTTATATATAATGTTTATATATATATAAATATATTTGTGTGTGTATTGACAAACACACACACACACATATATATATCTACATATTCTAATATATATATATAAATATTAATATATAATATAAGAAAATAAATATAAATATGTATAATTATATTTATATATGCATAAAAATATATAAATAAATAAATAAATAAATATATATATATATATGTATGTATGTATGTATTTATGTATTTATGTATTTATAAACACACATACACACAAAAAACATATTTTATATATGTATTTGAATAAATATATATGTATATATATGGATAAAAAATGTAAATATATATATAAATATAGATATATATCATAAAATAAAGAACAAAACAATATAGGTAAGTAGAAAAGGCACAAGATTATGAGGGGGAGATATTAGGTTCAAAACCCACCAAAGGTAGGGGTGTGTGTGGGAGGGTGAGGGAGATGCATAACACTGTTAAGGGGGGGGGGGGCGAGTGTTGATAAAATGGGGGTTGGTTGAACCTCTAAATTTGAATAAAAAAAATTCTTTTTAAAAATTCAGTTTTTTGACTTTTATCAGTGTTTTTTTAGCATTGATAAAAGGGACCCCTTTTAATAGTGATTCGATTATCAGTGTTTTCTAGCTTTGTAAATTCCCTTTTTTCATGATTTTAAAGTTCATATCTGCAGTAGTGTTCTCAAGATATCAGGAAAGTTGTCTGATCTCTAGAGTGGATAAAAACAAGAGACCAACATAATCAGATAATCAATTCTTGAAAAATCACTGTTGAATCAGACTCAAAAACCACCATCAATGGAGAGGGCTATCTATATTCCCAAAAGAACAGACAAATACTTTTTTTCTAGGATGTCACCCACAGAGAAAAGGTGATCATTATCACTACACCAAAAAAATCTCAAACCACAATCGAGACACCATTCCTCACCCTACCCGATTGTACAAACATATCCACCTTAACTATGAAATAACTTACGTTAGGCTAATAGAAAATAAATTTCTTAAAGAAGTGATTAAATATCTAAGTAACCTTGAATGACCTCAAAAAATCCAATGCCTTTGATACTAAGGGAAAAGGAAACTCATCCTTATCTTGGAAATTAAGGTGATTTTGGTCCTCCCACAACTATCAAAATAACTTAACCATCTGCTCCACAAATATTAACATATCATCCACACAAATGAACAATTAGAACTAAAAAAGTGTTGATGTTTTATGCATCCCTAAAAACCTATGACTTTTATCAGTACTAAAAAATAAAAATAAATGTGGTCCTTTACCAAATCCAGTTTAGCAATGATAAATTTCATTCTGCTACTACTAAAATCACAACACATTGTAACAAAAAATAGAGAAATTAATTGAAATTAAATTTAAATTATAAATACAAGGAAAAAAATATTATAGAAATTTCAAAGATATTGATTTTAAAAATTACACTGGTTAGTAAAGTTTATCAAATACATTAAAAAACATTAAAAACATTAGTATTTCATTGTTTTTGGTCCACGACCCCTCTCAAAAGAGCCCGATCATGCTACCAATTACCGAACAAACCACTCCAACTCAAGAAAAAGAGTTCACTTGTATATTTTTTTTATGTTAATAATACTATAAATAAATAAATTAAACATAAATATGAAACAATGCACTAATAAAACGTCATTTTTAAACTAAAATACTACATTTTGAGTCATACTGTCATGAACCAGACCAAAGTGCCATCCGACCCGACACTTAGCCTGATTCATGGAATGGCTCTAAGGGTGTTCTAGATCCCCAAATGATGAAAACTAGTGACTGGGTATCAAAAATATACTTTGGTAATGATTTCATCCATTTATATAATTATAAACTACCAAAAACAATAAGCATCACAAAACTGAATATCATAACCAAACAAGGTACAACAATTTTCAGATTCTAAGTTTAAAACTTTAACCAAAACCAAAAGTACTACAATGAGATGGGAACAATAAAACAATCCCAAAAACCTCCATACAATAAGAGAGTCAACACCCTCAAGACACTACCACCAACACCTTCAATAAGTGGAACACTATCAAATGTATCTTCCATCACCACCATGACACATCTTGCCTTTACCTATGTCATACATAACAAAGTCAACATACACCCAAAGGTGTATGCAGGGTGTGAGCCAAATCCCAGTAGGATTCCACCCAAAAGAAAATATTCCATGTTATAACATTAGAAGAAAAATCAATATGCACATTCTATAAGAATATTTGAAACATTTCCAAGAAAACATTTTAAGGAAAAATTTCTAAATAAATATTTTTTAAGATTTTTTTTTCAAAATTAAGCTTGCTTGAAATAAAAATGCACACAAGGTCTACCATATACTAATGGATAACACCACATCACACAAGAATTATGTCATAAGAGAGAACCATGGTAAAATCCCTATAGGTAACAAGCATAAGTGGGACTCTATGAACCTCATACCTTAGTGATCAAAATCCTCCAACTCAACTATCAATAGCGTTCGCATGCATGATCCATTAGAGGGGATCCCATACTAAGGTCTAACGGTCTCCATATCATAATCCAAAACCAATAATGTTCTCATGAATGAGCCACTAGAGGAGAACACATCCAAAGGTCTAGTGGTCTCCGATCATATCACATGTTTAGTTAGTGTTGTAGCATTAATCCTACTAGATGAATCTGAGCCTCAGCCTCTTCTGAATCAATTTGGATACAAGTTCAAGTTCACCCACCTAGATACCTAAGATTACCTTTGTCCTCAAATTTACATTTCACATATCACATAAATCAATACTTTAACATACACAATCCAAGCATCATAAGAACACAAGTAAATTACCACTTTCACATTTTCACATTGATCCAACGATCAAAATCTACATGGAATCCACCATTTTCCATAAACAAAACCATTTTTCATTTCACACGCACACCAAAACTATTTGGAAATACACTTTGCATCAATTTCACAATTTATGAAACTCATTTGGAAATATAAAAAGAAAAGAAAATTTTTAATGTAACCATTTCCATGGGAAAATCCCCTTTTAAAATCATATTCATAACAAAAAAATTTTTATAACATGTTTCACAATTCAAAGACACATTTAAGGCACACCAAAAATAATAAAACATGCAACAAAATCCATTTCACTTGGAAATCCACTTTTAACACTTTTTCACCTTTAAATCTCTTTGAAAACACATTTCACACCTTTCATACAAGGCATGAAACATATTCAAGAAACACCACACTAATAACACATGAAACATAATTACTTTTCTGTAGAAAACCCATTTTTATCGTATATGAATCTCAAAACCCTTCCAAAAATTATTTTAAAACATAAAATTAAACCATGTAACAAATTTAAGCAACCAAGAAAGCATATCAAAATCATCTAATAATTTAAAATCAAGGAAACACCAACCTCACACTTGGAAACATCCGAAAATCAGTGTGAAACCAAAACCACACCACCAAAAGACCCTATCAAGGCATGATCGAGAAACAAGAATCAATATTTACCCCAACAATACAAGATCAATCAATACTTAGGTCAAACAACCCACTGGAAAATAGGAACTCAAGAAAGAGGGAAGAGGAACCCTAAAAAGAGGGAGAAATCCAGAGGAAACAGACCTACTTGATGATTCCTTGAAGTCCCCACACTAAAAAACCCAATTAATGATGGTCAAGAGGTCCAAGGAAGCTTGGAGGATGCTCCCATGGCTGAAAATACCAAATGGGGAGGAATAGGTGTGATTTAGGTTTAAAATCAAAGAGGTAACATAAGTAAATTCCTACTTTTTGATGACCTGGAAAAGTCACACGGTTAGCCTGCATGATTTTCCAAATTGTGCAGAAACCATGAGCCCCTCACTTTCCAAGAAAAAAAATTGCATGGTTAGATCACATGGTCTAAGAAACCATATTCCAACCATTCATTCACTAATTTCTAACATGACATTTGGTTGCATGCTTACCTGAAGAATGGTGCACAATTTCCGCTAACCGTGAACCAACTGTGTGCCACCTTCTTCCAAGAAAAGAATATCCATTTTTTTTCTAAAAACACATTGGGAACTCAAGGGGTAAGTTCAAGAAAAAAAATAAATATAAGAATAACAAAAAATAAAAACACATATTTTATAATTCTCCCCACCATGAAAACATTCCTCCCTAGGAAAGTCACTCAAAATCTTGATTAGAGAATAAAAATGGATATTCTTCCTCAACATAAAACTTTTTCTCTAAAGTCTCATGATCATCATTAACATTCTTAAAAATAACTCAGACCAACAATATAGACTTCCCATGAATCACTTTCTCCTAAGAATCAACAATTCACATTGGCTGCTCAAACATAGAAAAATTAGGCTCAAACTAAAACTCTTCCCAATTCAGCACATGGGACGAATCTAGATTATACTTTTTCAACTAGGAGACTTGGAATAAATCATGAATTTACATCAATTAAGAGGGTAAATCAAACTTGTATTCCAAATTATCAATAATCTTCGTGATCTCAAAAGTCTCGATATACCTCGGTGTGAACTTTCCATACTTACCCAAATAATGATGAACCAAGCAAGGTTCCACTTTTAGAAACACCTAGCCACCCATAGAAAATTCCAAATCTTGGAGGCTTTGATCAGCACAATATTTTTGATGACTCTATGCCATTATTGGTTCCAAAAGTTGGGAATAAGAAGAATAATATGGAAGTCTCTGAGGCTACCTCACGAAGACCTTTCATAGAGCCCAATGGCTCTATGCCCGCTGCAGAGAAAGGAGGTGGGAGGCTCCACGAAACCCCTTTGACATTCGCAACCCCACCACAGAGAAAGGAGGCAGGATGCTCCACAAACAAATTTTACATTCACGAGCCTTCCACAGAGTAAGGAGGCGGGATGCTCCACGAAAAAATTTAACGTTCGTGAGCCCACCGTGGAGCAAGGAGGAGAGATCCTCCATGAGCTGATTTGACGTTCGCGACCCTCAGCGGAGAAAACTCTATCTTTACATTGTACGAGCTCTGCTTTGTGTCTCCTCTTACTTATAAATATAGGGCTCCCCTCGATCCCAAAGGATGGATCATCCGACCTTCCACCTTCTTCACTCTCAAATCACGAAGCACTTCTTGCTCTGTGAACTATAAGCTTCTCAAGATACTTTTGCATTGCTAAGTGCTTCCCCCTTCGCTTTAATTCAACCCCTCTTCAGAGAGGAATGCATTTCGTGAAGCCCATGGACCTTCACGAAGGAAGGGGATCCCCACAGGGACTCGGGTCATTGCGAAGAATTTATGTTTCACGAAACACCCTCCAAATGCATGCGACCCACTTTTTAAGGCAGGGTCACTGTGCTTTGCGAAGTACATTGATTCACAACAACTTTCTTTGTGAGGAACCCTTGCTTCTCGAGGCATTTCTTCACGAATGCCTTTCCACTTCGTGAATCTCCCCCCATATTCTCCTATGCCCTATTCCTAGCCTAGGTGACTTTACTTCGCGAAGCACATCCATTCACGAAGCCCCTCCACTTCATGGAGCACCAAATATTCACAAGGATTCTACCTATGAACCCCTTTGCTCTGCAACTCCTTTTCCCATGTGGACCTTTAGGTTTTCATGAAGCAATTTCAAAGTCCCTTGGAAGATACTGCCCATTGAGTTTCTTTTTCTCATGCTTCTTCGCATAGGCACGCTAACAACTATTTCTTCTTCGTATAGTCATGCTAACGTGGACCCCCAATGTGATCACCCCTCGACACCCCCACCACATCATTGCTGATGCCTTCCTTCCCCAAAGGGCGGGTGGGTATTGGTTATGTAAGTCTTAGGGGTGTGAAGCGCACCCACTTCATCCGAGCTGCAGGACATTAAACTGCCAAGCGCCATTGTCCTTAGAACATGACATTAAACTATGACCTCGCCTCGTGACTTGCACGCTGGGCGCCCCACCTTGAACGTTCTCTGCACCCACTGGTCTCCACCAGAGTGAAATCATTCCTCACATGGAATGAAATTCTCTTTGTCTTAGCGACGTTTGTCCTTGGGGAAAGGGAAACCACCATGGTGTAAGCCCCTAGCTTTCCTTACAGGAGGCAGCACCCCTGCTCCACCTCTATTCCTTGGTGCCAAATCCCTCTCCCACAGGGCTTTGTCACCACCCTGGCCTCCATCTTGGAGTAAGTCCTAATCTCCACCTCCCCAGGATGCTAACCATGTGTAAGACCCTATTTCATATTTGGGCTGCGAACCACACGTAAGACCCTGTTTCCTTTTTCGCCTGCTACCTGCGCATCAGCCCCACTATACTTCCCACGGACGCACCTTCTGCGACATGATCGTCAGGTCTTTGCTGTCTCTTATTTCTCACACCGAGCATGACTCATGTGGTCTTAGAGCAAGAATAGACCCTGACATCCTCTCCGAGTGGCCTAGAGTGTAAGCCCCCAACCCAACATGAACTACAAGGTCTTTAATCCTTTCCATGGTAGGGTACGTAGGAAGCCTCCCTGAGGTTCAAGCCCACTATCCATTGGTCCCGACCATCCTCACGTCGGTTCACCAAACACTCCTCCTGAACTACATGGACATCGATCCTTGCCAAGGCAAGGTACGTAGGAAACCTCCCTAAGGTTCAAGACCACCATCGATTGGTCTTGACCATCTTCATGTCGGTTTCCACTCCACCTTAACTACATGGTCTTTGATCCTTGCCAAGGTAGGGTACGTAAGAAGCCTCCCAGAGGTTCAATCCCAACACCTGGTCGCTCTGAACTCCTTCACATTGGTTCTCCCAAATCCACCTAAAATACGTGGTCTTTGATCCTTTCCAAGGCGAGGTACGTAGGAAGCCTCCCTGAGGTTCAAGCCCGACACCCATTGGCACCAACCACTTCACATCGGTTCACCCACTCATCCTGAACTACGAGGTCTTTGATCTTTTCCAAGGCAAGGTACGTAGGAAGCCTCTATAAGGTTCAATCCCAACACCCATTGGTCCTAACCATCTTCACGTCGGTTCACCAATCCCACTTGAACTACGTGGTCTTTGATCCTTGCCAAGGCAAGGTATGTAGGAAGTCTCCCTGAGGTTCAAGCCTAACACCCGGTTGCTCCGACCCTCTTCACGTCTGTTCGCCTAGTCGTCCTGAACTACGTGGACTTTGATCCTTGCTAAGGCAGCATACATAAGAAGCCTACCTGAGTTTCAATCCCACTATCCATTGGTCCCAATCACTTCATGTTGGTTCCCAATCCACCTGAACTATGTGGTCTTTGATCCTTTCCAAGGTAGGGTATGTAGGAAGCCTCCTAGAGGTTCAAGCCAAACACCCGGTCACTCCGAACCCCTTCACATCGGTTCTCCCAAACCCACCTGAACTACGTGGTCTTTAATCCTTGCCAAGGTGAGGTATGTAGGAAGCATTCCCTAGGTTAAATCCCGATACCCATTGGTCCTGACCACTTCATTTCGGTTCACCCACTCCTTCTGAACTACGTGGACTTGGATCCCTGCCAAGGCATGGTGAGCAGGAAGCCTCCACGAGGTTCAATCCCATCATCTATATGGGCCCCATTTATTCCTTTACGTCAGTTCACCCAATCCTACACGACGTTAAACTATGGACCCCAATCAGTGGTAAGACGTTGTCCCCGCAATCAGTGGTAAGCCATTGCTCCCACCCTAACTATGTGGACTTTGATACTTTCCAAGGCAAGGTACGTAGGACGCCTCGCTGAGGTTCAATCCCAACAACCATTGGACATCAAGTCCTCCTCCACATCGGTTCACTGACCCCCATCCCACAGGAACTATGTGGGTTTGATCCTTGTCTCCTAGATAAGGTACGTAGGAAGCCTCCCAGAGGTTTGACCCCATCCAGCAGTAAGCCATTGTGACCTCGTACAACGATAATCCGTTGCAACCCCATCCAACGATAAGCTGTTGTGACCCCATCCAGCGGTAAGCCGTTGCGATCTACCATCTGGTGGTAAGCTGTTGAAATCCCCAATCGGCGGTAAGCTATGGCCAGATGAACTACGAGGACTTTGATTCCCTACCACGAGGATATGTAGGAGGTCTCTTAGAGACTCAATCACAACATCACCCTTGTAATCGGGTTGAATCCATCTCATTATACACTTACTTCATTAAACCCTCCATCATCCATCCTGATTCTTACCCGGGCCGCCACATCCCGGTGGGATAATTCCACCTCATTCCCCATTCCCCTTAACAACAATCGGGAAGCTAACCACACGTTTCCCTAATATCGGTGTTCCCTCCAGGGGTTGCACCCATCTGATCCACTGTAATCAGTGTTCTGATAAGTCGGATCCATCTCTACTAGACGTTAAACTCACGAAATATCCTATGTTAAACATGGGAAGCTGAGGAAATCTCCAGATACATGCCTATGGCATAAAATTCCCTGCATTCGATGTGGGATTCCTTGGGATTCTGCACCCTCAAGAAGCCCTATAATAAGGAGAAGAAACCCAGATGACCCAATGTCCCACTGTCCAGACACACCAGTGATGTCTAACATGACTACTCCCCTAACCAAAGGTTACTGACCTGACCAGACCCTTTGGAATGTCCCGACAGAATTAGTGTAATTAACTGGTGTCCATGAAGATATGGCACTAGAAAGAGTTTTATGAAAAATATCTTAAATCTATAAGGGAGACCCGGACTAGGTGACGAGTTCTAAGGAGGAATCCCTAGAAGGAAGAAATGACATCCCTTCATCCTGTTTCAATCAAGGAGAAAACATCCCAGTACAAGGAATAGATGAAGCCTACCTTTGGAAAGCGGGAATGTGGGGCAACAAACAACACCGCCATCCTACAAAAAGACAGACGCGTGTGCCCCGATGAAAGTGTTATAAATATAAATGGTGAACCCGTTGTGAAGATATTCTACTCAATATAGAGATTAGTTGCGTTCGAGACATCAGTGGACTAGCGTGTCACCGGGTCCAGCTATCCGGCGCCAGGTCCCGCCAAGAAAATATTGGGCCTGACATGAAACTCAACAGATGTTGGGGCAGTAAAAATGTTGGACGTCCTGGTCTATGACGTTGTCAGCGTGGAACCATATTACTATCCATGGAAGACGGAATGACATTGGGGCACTGGTCATTGATTCCTGTTTTCTTTCAACACTACTGAGTTAATCTCCCTGCTTTTAGGAACCAAGATGCTACACCTGGAACTCGATCACCGCCTGCCCACTAACGTAGGGGCAGGGGATGTACCAACGCGGCAGTCCCACACGGTTACACCTCTTCTATGATGGTCTCAATGTCCATGACCACTGAACGCCTCCACCCCATCTCTCTCTCAGAGTTCATCCAACAAAGGGTGATCAATGACCTCGTACGCCGGTATGAGGATGAGGGTATTATCCCGACTCAGGATATGGCCAGCCTAGATTTAGAGGTGTCTGCACCTCATCATCACTGCCACCCCTGAGGGTTGTGCATGGAGCCACTACTCCCCACTCCAACATATAACCATTTCGAGAGCCATTCCCCAAAACATCTCGATGAATCCTTTCCCTACAACGACGAGGTAGGGGATATTCAGGTTAGCCCAGCCAGGATCCCATTCAAGGGGATCCCAGAAAGGTCTCCCACCAGGCCGCATCAGCATTGAAACCTAGTCTTACTGGCCGAGGAGAAGGTAATCCATGTAGCTACACCATCAGATCTGGTCTGTCTAACCTGATTCTAGCATCGGGCGCAAGCCAAAGAGGACGTCCTCTAAGGGGCATCAACGTCAGCAGCTACTATGACCCGAGCCACCGCTGACACATATAACCAACTCCCTGTGTACACTGAGCAGGGAAATTCATACGCCCGACCTGGATTGAGGCCCAAACTGCTCCACGGGCAGGCTGGGTCGACTCTCTTTGTCGCCAGCAGAGGCAGTGGTCACTGCGGACTAACCCACAGTGATGCCACTCGGTACGGAGGTCCTCCCCATAATGCTACCATAGAGAACGTGGACCTTCCACAATTTTAGGCTCAACATGGAGGTCCACCCCATGCCACCTTCAATCTAAATGAGGGTCCTCCCCATGGCGGTGACACTCAGTACGGAAGTCTCTCCCGTTCCCACTACAATGGATATGGAGTCATTCCTCCCGCCACAGATCGTTGGTATGGGGATGTTTCACATCCGGTCACTCTCCAACATGGGGAACCTCCCCTTTCCCTTGTAGAAGCTGGAAAAGGTCCTCCCTGCACCAGAAATTAGAGGAGTGAGGGACGACTTCACTTCACCAGCGCCCAGTATGGAGGTCCTACCCATGTTCAGCTCGACCAGTATGAGGACCCTCCTCATACTGATGTCACCAGGGGAAACAAGCATAGAGGTCCTACCCATTCTTCTATTGGTTCCAGCAGAGGTCTTATCTGCTCCAGCGCTACCAATGGAGGTCCTCCTCATGTCCCCTTTGATATATGTCCCGGTGCTCCTCACACCCCACACTACAGGAAAACAGGCGTTTCATAGCGGTTTTTCTCGTGGCGGTTTTAAAAACCATTGCGAAATGTGTTAATTAATTAATTTATTTATTTTTATTTTTTTGAGGATTAGCGGTGGTTTTTTAAAAAAATTCCACGAAATGGAGGCGGTTTGGGTAAAACCACCGTAAAATGAAAGGAAAAAAATAAAAAAAACATGAGAAACCCTGAAATCACTAAAACGAAAATAAATTTTGATCCAGGCGTCTGTTGGATCCTCATGACCAGTAAAATAGAAGCTCATGAAGAGATCTAGAGGCATGTATAATCAAAACCATGATACGGTCTAAGGTGTGGAAGATATGGGAGTTATAAGAAAGTTGAAAAAAGTTCTCCAACTTCAAACGACCATAACTTTCACTCCGGGTGTCCGTTTGGGCTCTACCACATATCAAATCGAAGCCATCGAAGATATATACAAACTAGTTCGATACAAGAAATCCTATATCATGTTTGAAACCCCAAAAACCCCTCCGAAGGCCTCCAAAACCGTGTTTCAGTCATCGGTGTCCCGTCAAACTGGTCTTCAAACGGACCTAAATTTCGATCCGTGTGTCAGTTTGGACTCCTCCGCCTTCCAGATAGTAGTTCATTCCATGAGCTTCAGTTTTACTGGTCATGGTTCCCACATGAACTCTTGTATAATAAGTTTTGGCCTTTTTATTGGGTATCAGGTTTGTTATGTTTTTCGATGCCTCGTTTCTAGCACCTATTCCCCTCAGCGAGCTGTCTCTAGGTGACCCTGACTATCCTGCCTCCACGGACATGGTTGAAGCCAGAACTTATGGAAAGAGGGCATGGTATGTCTTGCCAAACCCTCTGAAACGGTGCGACAATCCAAGGGACCCTACTCGGGTTCCCCCGGTTGCCCCAAGGGCCATGCCACCAGCTGCTCCATGAGTTGTTGGGCCTGCTTACCATGTTGAAGAACCCTCCAACACACTCATAGTTAGGGATCCCCGTCAAGACAGGGACACCCATCCAGATGATCCAATGGTAGTACTCATTTCCCACCTTGAGGCATTGGAAACACAAAAGGTGGAACTCCCACCTGATGGCAAGCCATATCCGGTGTGGGTGGATTATATTCCAGCACCCCCGGGTTTTGGAAATCCCACCTTTTCCCCCTTTAATGGGACATGGGACCTGCCACAGCACCTGGCCCACTTTACCTCAAGGTGTGGCCCCATGTTGGGAACTCTAGTGTAGAAGGAAGCCGACAAACTCCAGTGTTTTGTGCAGACGTTGGAAGGCCCTACTTTTGTCTAGTACAACCAGCTCCCCATCGGATCAGTGACCAGTTGGGAGGACCTCCATAGGCAATTCCTCTACTAGTTCAACTCCACCATGTGAAAAACGAGTATCGCTGACCTCTTCAAGTGCAAGCAGAGGCCTGATAAGTGTGTCACCGACTTTTTCGCCCGGTGAAAAGGACTCAGGTATTTCATTGACATGCCGTTGACTCAGGATCAATTGCTGGAGATGTGCATTGGAAATGTCAAGACGGAGCCGGTCCCCTCTCTGATCACCTAGAACTATCCTGAGTGATTTTGAGACTTCTCTAATACGGTCCAACACCTATAGGAATCCTTAAAATAGGCTAAGCAGGCACGTCCGTTGCCTCCTGCAATCCCCGTGAGAAGGGACGCCAGGGCCAAGCCCACCGTAGTAGCCCAAATAGAGCCCCCCAAGAAATTAGATTTGTTTCCAATGGAGCCACCTCCACAACCTCATAGAGGCCCGCCACCACAAGTGAAGCCTAAAACCCAGCAGTGGCTAACTCAAAATTGGTAGGTGCCCCCGCGCAATGTGCCGCCACTGCCTATGCAAGATAACCAAGTTCCACCTCCTCGACAGGCTGCTACAGCCCCCGTTAGAGCTAGGCTCCAAGGGACCCATTTTCGAACAGGTGAAACTGGACCTACTCATTCAATGAGACACAGGTCCCTGATTACTTATGTAGTGTCTTAGAATAGGGGATTTTGCGTTTTCCTGAGTATAGAAGACCAAAAGAGAAAAATCTTACTAATAAACCTAATTAATTCCCCTATCACGGGATCCTGGGGCACACTTTCAAGAAGTGATATGTGTTCAAAGACTGGCTCCAAGACCAGGTCGACAACAACATAGTCAGGCTAGGCCCAGGCCCAGCGCAGGTAGCACACATCTTTGTGAGGCCAGACAACAGCAGAAACAATGAGGGTGAGTGGCATCCGGTTTCTAGTCATGGATACCAGAAGTATGACGACTAGATGGATCAAAAAATAGTATCTCGTGACCATGCTATCATCCAGGCACTCCTGAATTAGCCAGATACTTTAGAAGATTCAACCACCACTTCTGCATCATCATCTCATCCAACCTCTTCCCAGAAGAGCAAACAATGGCGGTGCAAGGGAAAGCAAAGTCCCCCACCGATGCCATCGTCATCCCGCACTATCGGAGAATTCATTACTGGGAGATGGTGATACCTCCCAGAATCCGTTCAATAGTGGATGAATCTTCAAGTGATGGTCAAGGGTACACCTCGGTTAACACCATAGAGCTGGTAAATCCATACATGATTCTTGATGATGAGGAGCACCAGGAAAATCCTCCCAACGTCCACAGTCATCGCCAGCATTGACCGAGCCATGGATATATGGACCGTCAGAGTGCCTCGGTCAGCACTTCCAGCCCGGATGTGCATGCTATAGAAACTAGGCAACAATATTAGTGCAGAGCTCAGCATGTGCAACCTTCTCACCTGGTGGCATGAGGCCCGCCTTCACCACCGTTCGTGTTGCTGGACCAGGCAGAGCCACCTCGACCATGCCGCGGCCAGCCAGGCCCTGCTACATGCTGGTCTCAGTCGTCAAGACCTCATATGGTAGCCACTCTGCAAGACTTGACCAGTGGGAAGTGGGATGTTCCCAGTACCAGTTAGCCGTTGGTCCAGCCGGCAGGGCCCACCATACCTCCTGTCATAGAGAGACCTCCTGCAAGCAGAAGTTCATGCCTAGCGTGAAAGTACTTTGTTCTTAAGAATATTGCCAGTATTCCAGCAAGGATCTCCATCCTTGAGTCCCCTCTCCTATCTTCAGATATGCATGAGGCCCTCGTTGAGGCTTTAAGAAGCCCCCTCCAGTTTGAGATGAAAGTAGAAGCCGCAAAATCTTTTCACGCTTAGGCAATCGAGAATGCTGAATGTCAGGCCATCATATCATTCTCTAGAGAAGATGAAGGCTCTCCCATATAGGGGCACATTCACCCACTGTACATCACCAGCCAGTTCAATGGTGTGGACGTTCGTCACTGTCTTGTCGACACAGGCTCTAGATTGAACCTAATCCCAACTCGAACACTATGAAAGATGGGATTTTATGAAGATGATCTGAGTCCCTCTGACCTAAGAATACAAGGTTATGATAGGACAGAACATATGTCGGTTGGTAAGATCCATTTGAAGACCCAGTTTGGTGGCCTAGTTTCCAGCACTGAATTTATGGTAGTCTCCCAGGACACCACCTACAATGCGTTGATGGGAAGGCCATGGCTCCACCTACATGCGGTGGTTCCCTCATCATATAACTAGTGCCTCAAGTACTCTCTTAATGGTGGAGTGGGTGATTCAAGGTTACTCATCTCCCTTTTCTTCTTGTGAGGACATCTATCTGGATGCCAACTACTACAAGAGCAAGGACAAGTAGATCCATACCAACAAGGTCAAGCATGCCATGACTGCTAACGACCCGTGGATAGATCTAGATGATGACCACGTCTTTCTAATCCATCGATTGTAGGCTACAACCCCAGACATGGGAAAATGATTCACTGTGTATGGGACGAGGGGGAACACCTTACCAAGTCTAATTGACGGCCGAAAATCACCTCGAACTCCTATAAAAAGTAGGCTCAGGTGATCCCAGAGCCTCCTACCCCCATAAGGTATTGAGATGTCTGCCACATGGAAACTGCAATTGTCATACATGCTTGTTCCACCGGGATGTAATTAACAGGCTCAAGAAAACGTGAAATTATTTATTTGATATCATCAAGAGTGGGCCCTTGGGCCAAAGTCTGGATGGGATTATATTAGCAACCTTCATCACTATGGTTGTGGAAGCATAGGGGTCCTCCGATGCGGTGTCCATTACCGCTCAGGCGGGTACCAGCCTCCCGTCTGGATTTTCTGACTCAGAAGCGAATCCTACCACTGAGGATTCCCCCTCCACAAGTGAAGAAGAGGGTTTAGAGGATTCTCCTCCTGCCATTGAAGAGGGACTCTCTACCACAATCGATGAGTTGGTACCAGTGAACCTCGGTAGTGAGGTAGACCCGAGACCCACATTGATCAGTGCCGCCATGCCCCTCGAGGAGCAACAGCAGTACATAAAATTCCTGAAACAACACCGTGATGTATTCACCTGTAGTTATGGCAAGATTCCAGGACTAGATCCTCAGGTAGTCGTCTACCGCCTTGGTCTCCCTTCAATTCATCGGGGGTTCAAGCAGCCTCCTAGAAAGATGTACCCTTCTCACGGGTTCCAAGGTAGAGGCAGAAGTTGATAAGCTCATCAAAGACAATTTCGTTAATGAGGTCTATTACCCCAATATATGGACAATATTGTTCTAGTCCGGAAGTAGAATAGACATATCAGAGTCTGCATCAACTTCTGGGATCTCAACCGTCATTGTCTGAATGATGATTTTCCCCTTCCTGTGAAGGAGTTGTTGATTGATGCTACAACTGGATTCCAAGACCTATCCTTCATGGATGGGTACTCTGTGTACAACTAGATCCGAATGGCCCTTGAGGACAAGGAGTACACAGACTTCAGGGAACCACAAGGTAATTTCTGTTACCAAGTCATACCCTTCTGTTTAAAGAATGCATGTGCCACCTACCAGCGGGCTATGCATCGCATATTTATGTCGATCCTTGGAACATTGGTGGAATGATTTGTAGATGATCTGGAGGTCAAATCTTTCCAGTGTCACGACCATCTCAAATACCTTGAGAAAGTTTTCAGCTTCCTCCATTCCCGTCACCGAAAGATTAACCCGTTGAAGTGTGCTTTCGGGGTCACCATGGAAACGTTTCTCAGCTTCGTTGTTAGATACATGGGAATTGATATTGACCCAGATAAGCTTAAGGACATTAACCAGATGTCTCCTCTGAGAAAAATTTGGGAGCTTTGAGGTTTCCAAGGCCACTTAGCCTATATACACTGATGCATCATGAACCTGGATGGAAAGTGTAATCCCTTTTCTTAGCTCATGAAGAAAGGCACCGCTTACGAATGGGATGAAGAGTGTTAGATTTCTTTTGAGGAGATCAAGCAGTATCTGCTCCAACCCATGGTATTAATTCCACCCATCATTAGAAAGCCATTAGTCCTTTATGTGACCGCCCTAAAATGATATCTTGGACCCCTTCTCACCCATAAGAACAATGAGGGGATGGATAACATACTTTATTACCTTAGTCGTATGCTCCTCAATATGGAGAATTGATACCCCCCATCGAAAACAGTTGTACTATGCTGATATTCGCAGTACAAAAATTGTGACATTACTTGCAGCACCACGAGGTGAAGTTGGTATCTCGGGTAGACCCACTAAAGTACATTTGGAACCACCACATGTTGACATCCCATCTCGGTCGGTGGGCAGTGATTCTCTAGAAGTTCGATATCAGGTTTGTCCCTCAGAAATATATTAAGGTTCAAGCATTGGAAGACTTCCTTACTGCCCATCCAACCCCTATGGACCAGTCTCTGGACCTGGATTTCCCCGATGAGGCAATCCTCTCGGTGGACCAAGCCATGTCCTGCTGGCAGATGCACTTCGATGGTGCTTCATGAAGCCCCATCGGCAGGAGGCTCAATGACCCCAGGCTCAACATGGTAGGCATGGGTATTATCTTTATTACCCCGACACAATCCATTATTCTATACTCATTCCTATTGTCATAAGGCTGCACCAACAATGAAGCATAATATCAAGCTCTCATCACTGGCCTTAAGTTGGCTCTCGAGATCGATGTGCCCCATTTTCATGTGAAAGGGGACTCTAAACTAGTCATCAAGAAAATAAGTAGTGACTATATCATCAGAAATCCAGAGCTCATACAATTTTTGGAGCGCACTCTCCAGCTGATGGCCTAGTTCCCATCTCGGCCAGAGGTTACCCATGTCCCTTGGTCATAGAATGGTCGAGCTGATGCCTTGGATAGCCTAGCTGCATCACTTGCAGAGCCCGAGCAGGATGACCTGATTATCCACATGGCACATCGAAGAGTCATTGATCTCATCACTCCAGATGATGATGACATCCCACATGTAAGCCATATTACCACCGATGCCTCCACTTCAAGACCCCCAGGTCCCCCAGATGTAGTGTTCGAATTGACTCGTGATTGGAGGGTACCTTTTGTTGAATACCTCCGACATGGTAATCTCCTGGCAGATCAGGCCAAGCACAAGAGAATCTGACGCTGGGCGCTACAGTTTACCCTCCAGAGTGGTCCCATCCTTGAGAAGATCCTCTATAAGAATAGGTTTGATGGTGTTCTACTCTGTTGCATCCAAGGATTCAAGATTTCTCATGTCATGCAGGAGGTTCATGCCAGTTCTTGCGGTGCCCACCTGACCGGGCTGAAGCTATCTCAGCAGATCCAGATACTAGGGTATTTTTGGCCCTCCATGATCTATAACTACATCGAGTTTTCCAAAAGATTCCATGCATTCCAGATTCATGATAACTTCATGCATCAGCCACCAAATCCTCTCTACTCCACCAAGTACTCTTGGATATTTGCGGTGTGAGGACTCGATGTCATGGGACCATATCCACCGATGACAGCTCTCCAGTACAGGTTCATCCTGACTGCCACATATTTCTTCTCCAAGTGGACAGAGGCAGTTCCACATCAAAGAGGTCAAGGCCCACTCCATCGTTGACTTCGTGAGCTCCAATATCATTTACTAATTTGGAGTCCCTCATGCCTTTATCACTGATAATGGCACAAACTTACGAGTATCTGAGCTAAAAAAGTTGTACACTAAGTACAACATCTATTATAACCATACCTCCCACTATCATGCGTAAGAAAATGGACAGATCAAGGCATTCAACAAAATCCTCTCTAACATTTTGCAGAAAATGGTCAGTCAGAATAAGAAGAGTTGGCCGGACAAGCTCCCCAATGCCCTCTGGGATTATCGGACAATGAATCGTAATTCCACCTTGGTAACCCCATATTCCCTGGTGTATGGAACTGAATCTGTCCTGCCCATCAAGATTTAGTTACCTTCATTACGTACAGTGGTCTATGACCAGCAGGCGCCAGATAAGGTAGATTAAATCTTCCTGGATGACCTGGAAGTGCTCGATGAAAATAGGCTTCATGCCCTGCACAACCTGGAAAGACATCAGAACAAGATAACCAAAGCTTTCAATAAGAAAGTTCACCACTTTTCTTTCTTGCAAGGCGATTTGGTATTGTCCCTCAAGACACCAATGATACTTGGTAGGAAACCACCCAAATTGAAGCCCAAATGGGAAGGACCTTCCATTGTTCACAATGTTTACCCCAATGGTGCTTACTCACTGGTAACCATGGATGGTGAGCATATAACTCCTCCCACCAATTCCAAGTTCCTCAAACAATAATTTGCCTAAGCCAGTTGGTCCGACCTGACCCTTAACTGTTTGGTCCCACACAACCCTAAACTGCCTGATCCTACATGACTTTAAACTATATAACATCCCGCATGATGTTAAACTGTATGACGTCCTGCAAGATGTTAAACTTCACCCTTAAAACTACATACGGCTTGATTCCCATCCGCATGGGGTACGTAGGAATGCTCAAACATTTCATCTTGAGTCCAACCCCAAACTCTTTTCTTTGACTATTCCCCCCTGGGGGTAGACCTATTGGAGGATCCTTACTCGGCGTAGTGAAGGCTTCTTCGGCCCCGCTCATGTCAGGATTATGATGATCACACCCTGTGCTCCCTCCTCGTTCTTCTAGTCTCCCACATCCTCACCACATGACGTTAAGCTGCATGGCCTTTAAGAACTATATGGCTTGATTCACATCCTCATATGATATGTAGGAACGCCCAAACATTTCGTCTGTTGGACCAACCCAAAATTTATAATTCCGCCTTGGGTCGGGACACATGGTATGGTACATGCTTTTTCCCTAATTCACATCGAGATCATCTCGATCCTACCATATGTCCTGCTCCCCGGATATGTCCATCACTTTCACCACCCTTCTTGAAATTAAAATGCATGGGAATAGTTATGCTTCACCTAATATTTTGATTGGGACTCCATCTTTTTCTCTAGCCTAAGGGCTCTCCTACCACTTTGGGCCAATGCCCTCGAGGATGTTGAGCAACAAATTGATACAAGTCCCGTGTTTAGAATATGGTCAGTGGTAGATGCTCATTTGTGTTCCCATTTCAGGTCACACTATAAGGACGATGTGTTTCGAACATGGTCAGCGACAATCCTTTGTCATTCTCACCACCCCTGTAGATCCCGAATATTGAGTGTGGTGGTTCTTCCTGCCCGCTATATCTTTGAGTTTCAATTCACTTTGGGTGATTCTAGCAATCAGATCCTTATATAATAGGTAAATCCTAATATGGTTCCTTGTTTCCCACACTGAGCACTACTCATGTGGGATTAGGAGCTGTGATGAGGCGGTAACAACACAAGAGGTCATATGACTATAGTTGACCGGGATGCCCAGCCTTAGGTCCTTCGACCCCTTTGAGCCCCTGGCCCAAGTTCTCATTTAGGATTGTGTGGTGTGTTATGGACTCATGTCCTCATTCACATCGAGTTATTTCTCCACACCACACATATCCCCTTGAGATATCCCTTCCCTCCATTTATCATCATTTCTGTGAGCACTAGCCCTTCCATGCTTCGCGAGTCCCATCATTTGGGTTTTTTTCACCCTCTATATCCAGAAGGGCCCCCGAATGGCATGGATGCTTGAACCAAGGGCTCTCCTACCATTAAGAGCTAATGCCCTCAAGGATTGCAAGTGATAAGTTGATTCAAGTCCCGTGTTATGAATACAGTCATCAGTTGATGCTCAATGGTTCACCCTCTTCTGGTCACACAAGGGTGGATACTGTGTTGCAAACCTGGTCGATAGTTTTCCTCTATCATCATTTCCACTTTGTGGTCTTCCATAGGCACGATGATTCTCCCTTTTTATCCCATGCATATGACAATAAACTAGAAATATACAATCCAAGATCTAGGAACCTAAACTAAGATCACCTCTATCCACACTACAAGAAGTAAAACTTCAAGCTGGCCATTGCATTCTATCCATGGCCCAGCCTCAGGCACCTTGGCCTTCTCGAGCCCCTAGCCCAAGTTCTTACTTAGGGTTGTATGGTGTGGTGTGAGATTATTTCCTCATTCACATCGAGTTACTCGTCGTACCGTACACATCCCCAGATGTGATACCTTACCCCTATCTTCGTCCTCAGTGCAAGACGTTAAACTGCAAGCTAGACATGACATTCAGTCTGTGGCCCAACCTCAGGCCCCTTGGCCTTTTCGGCCCCCTGGCATAAGTTCTCACAGGGGGTGAAGGTCCTGATCACAGGGGAATCTCATGGGTGGATGTGCCCACTTGACTTTTTGTCATTATCAATGATCAATCCGGGATCAATACGACGATAAATTCTAGACTACACGGATCGAATCACAAAAATAGAAAAAAAAAGAAGAATAGTCCCAGAATCATAAAGTAGGATCATCACAGGTTGATTATAATTAATTTAATTAATTGACAAGATGTACCTTTTATGGCATTCTTTCTTCGTTGATATTTCTGATCACGTTCTGATGTGATTCGTCATTGTGTCGCTGAAGCCAAGTGTAGACTTCCTCTAGTGGTGATCCACACGTGAACCACATATCTCTGGATGTTGCCAAAGGAATATTCAAGTGCTATCATGGAGAATCCTTTGCATGCGTTGTCCACCTTAGATCGACTTGATCCGATGGAGGAGGATCTATCTCGATCTTGAGAGCATGCTTGTAGGAAGGAGTTCTTTTGGCATGGAGATAATTCTCTAGAATTGTTGTTCACAATGATTAGGGAAAAGTGTTGGGGTTGTGAGGATATTTATAATCATATTTGAGGTTATAGAGTTATAACAATAAATAAACACGTTATGCATTTTATTTATTTCGTTAACTCTTATTGAAAATCACCATGTCGAATCATTAATTCCTTAACAAGTGCCCATGCTGATTATAAAAAATATCATTTAATAAAACAATATTATTTCCTCAAAATCACAACTAGAAAAACTACACGACATGTAATCATTAATACATGGCGTGTACTCGTTTTTCATTTCCTTTCCAAAAATGAAAACTACATGGCGTGTACATTCAATGTACATGGCGTGTATATCTTGTTTTCATTTTATTATTCCTCCAATATTAAAATGATTTACGCTTCCTTGAATAATTATTAAACCACATATGGGAATAATATTTATTCTACTTGAGATACTTGGATACACTTAGTGTGTGATCCTCTAGGCCTCTTTCTCGTTGGCATTAGGCGGGATTGCCTAAAGTCCAAGAGTACTGTCTAGCAACGGGTCAAGGTACCCTAGAGAAAGAAGTTGACACCACATTGACATATCACATCATACGAACACTTACTGTGTAATTTAATCCCTTTGTCTCAATATATCATCAAGCAGGTTTCATGGTAGTGTCATAAACCTATATGCTTGATCCGTCATTCTTTGACTTCCAGAAATAAACTCATCGTGACACCATGGCCCTAGAATTTGGGTGATAGTTCTATTTCAATCAAAGGTCCCAAGATATCTACTTCCATAAATATGGAAGGAAAAAATCCTTCCTCAACTTATCCATTAACAACATGTCATTTGTGATGCACCCAATGTACCCTACTTCCCGCCAACTGTCTTCATGATGGTTTTTGTCAGCAAATATAAGTACGCGAGTCATGACATGAGTTAATGATAATCTTCCAGTCTAAGGACCATTACACATGCTTGTAGATAGCAATGTATGATGACACCAAGACATGAAGAATTACTACTGGCGGGTATGTTCTCATAATCTCCCATCTTGGAGATTACCAAGTGCGAACTCCATAAGAGAGAGTCTTGTCTTTTTACTAGTACTCGCACATGATGTTTTGTATACTATGTGTCCTATCATAGTATGGCATCCAACCGTAGAACTTTATTTAAGAATATTGTTATAGCATTTCAATTTTCTCATCACAGTGGGGATTTACCATGACCTTATTAATGTAAAAAATATTCTAATACATTATTATATTATTTTCATGCAGAACAATGAAAAATATACAATAATTGTACATTCATGTAATCAAAGTATAAATAGTTGGTTCTCAGGACACCAACTCTAACAAACTCCCACTTGGAATAGATCCAACTACCTACGAATTTTAGTCCGCTAGACCTCACATGATGATCATGTTTCTACTGAGTCAAATATTTAGTCAAGGGGTCCACCACTTTGTCTTTTGTGGAAATACTGCTCACTGTAACTTCACCTCTTTGAGAAAAATTCCTCAATAGATGATACTTCCAAAGTATGTGCTTTTTACACTGATATGACCTTGGCTCTTTTGAAAGTACCACTGCTGTAGTATTATCACAATAGAGTGTGACAAGATCTTTATTGCTAGGTACTACATCCATATATTGGATGAATATTCCCATCCATACTGCTTCTTTAGTTGCCTCAGAATATGCGATATACTCAGACTCTACTATAGAATCTGTGACCACACCTTGCTTTGAGATCTTCCAGCTCACAGCACCTCCATTCAAACCGAATATGTATCCAGTATGCGACTTCATGTTATCTTGATCAGTATTGAAATTATCATCTACATGTCCTCTAATGACTAGTTCCTCATCTCCTCCATAAACCAGGAACATATCCTTTGTATGGCTCAGATACTTAAGGATAGTCTTGACTTCCATCCAATGGTAGTCTCCTGGATTAGCTTGATATCTGCCTACCACACTTAATGCATAAGAAATATCTAGACTTGTGCATAGCATATCATACATGACTGACCCAATCATGGATGTTTAAGGGATCCTTTCCATTTTATTTATTTCCTAATGTGTCTGAGGACACATTTTCTTGGAAAGATGAATGCCATATGACACTGGCAGCAATCCCCTCTTGGACTGTTCCATACCGAATCTCTTCAGTATCTTGTCAATGAATGTACTTTTACTCAGGACCAGTATTCTCTTGGATTGATCACGATGGATCTTGATCCCAAAAATATATGTTGCCTTGCCCAAGTCTTTCATATAGAAGCATTTATCCAACCATGCCTTAACTAACTGCAAGACATGCACTTCGTTTCCAATTAGTAATATGTCATCAACATATACTATTAGGAAAATGAATGCACTTCCTCTAAACCTTTTGTAGAAACAAGGATCTCATTCTTTCTTAACAAATCCAAATTTCATTAAGGCTTGATCAAAACGAATGTTCCATGACCTTGATGCTTACTTTAATACATAAATGGATTTCTGTAACTTACCTTGTTGGCATCCTTTGGAGTTACAAATACTTCAGGTTGTGTCATGTAGACATATTCCTGGAGGTTCCCATTAAGGAATTATGTTTTGACATACATTTTAAAAATTTCATAGTCCTGGAAAGTGGCAATGGACTATAGGATTTTAAGGGATTTTAGCATCACATCCAGTGAAAAGGTTTCATCATAGTCAATTCCTTGATTCTGTCTAAAACCTTTTGGAACCAGTCATGCCTTATAGGTGCTGAATGGTCCCTCCATGTCCAGTTTATTCTTGAATACATATTTATTACCAATAGGCTTTACATAAAATGGAGGATCTACCAAAATCCAGACTTGGTTTTGGTACATGGAATCCATTTCAGAATTCATGGCTTCTTTCCACTTGGCAACATCTATGCCTTCAACTGCTTCCTTTTAGGTAAGAGGATCATCATTGTCAACAAATAATGAGTCACCATCCTCGGTGACAAGAAAACCATATCATTCTGGTTTTCTCACCTCTCTCGTCCTCCTATATAGTTCTTGTGTCTCTGGAACAGATTGTTTTTCCACGGGGCTTTGTGGAATCTATTTTAGTACCAACTCTTGTGTATCTTGAGCCTAAAATTCATCGAAGTCTATCTCTCTCCCACTATCTCTTTTAGAGATGTGATCCCTCTCAAGTAACATGGAGTTTCTTACCAATGTAACCTTTTTATCTCAGGGGTTGTATAGGTAATATTTACTTATTTCCTTAGGATATTCTATAAAGGTACACTTTGTGCCTCAAGGTGAAAGTTTGTTACCTGAAGAGGCCTTAACAAATTCTTCACAACGCCACACATGTAAATTTGATAACATGGCTTTTCATCCACTCCATAACTCGTATGGAATACCATTTATCGATTTAGTTAGTACTTGGTTTAGTATGTGTGCTGCTGTTTGTAATGCATATCCCCAAAAGGATAATGGAAGAATCACATGACTTATCATTGATCTCACTATGTCCAAAAGGGTGCGGTTCCTCCTTTCACTTAAACCATTCCACTGAGGCGTGTAAGGAGGAGTGAGTTGAGATAGAATCCCAAACTCCCATAAGAAATCAATGAAGTCCTGATTAAGATATTCTCCTGCTCTATCTGAGCGGAGTTTCATAATCTTCCTACCATGATGGTTCTCAACTTCATTCTTTTATTATTTGAACCGATCAAAAGAATATGACTTATACCTCCTTAAGTAAATATATCCATATCTACTAAAATCATCAGTAAAAGTTATTAAGTACAAGAACCCACCCCTTTCTTCAACTAGAAATGGTCCACACACATCTGTGTGAACGAATTCTAAAAGCTATTTAGCCCTGTCACCTTTCCCACTAAATGGAGATTTGGTCATTTTGCCTTATAGACACGCATGACATACACCAAGTAGTTTTAGTTCGAAAGAATCTACATACCCATCTTGATGTAATTTTGTCAAGCGTTTCCCATTGACATGACCTAGCCGGTGATGCCAAAGTTGGGTGTGGTATGAGTCATATGAATTAACTTTGTCATCGATTTCCATTACTTGGTTTGTGTAGTCTAACACATAATGGTTGTTATATAAATGTGCCCTACCAAAAAAATGCCATATTTATAAAAGTAGCAACATTCATTTCCAAACTTAAAGATGAATCCATCAGTATCTAATATGGATACTAAAATAATGTTTTTGGTTACAGAGGGTACATAATAACATCCTTTTAATACCAAGACTATTCCAGTAGGCAATGTCAGGTGGTAGTCTCTGATAGATACAACAATGAGTCTGGCTCCATTGGCTGCTCACAGATCCAACTCACCTCAGTCAATCTTTTTGAATCTACTTGGTTCCTATATTTGGAGATAGATGTGAGAACCACAAGAAGTATCTAATACCAAACTTTTAGAAATAGATAGATTGCATTCAATAACAAATGCACCTGAATATTTCCCTTGCTTCCTTGGCTGGGTGCAGTTTTTCTTCCAGTGGCCCTTCTTGCCACATGCGAAACAAACAACCTCATGTTCTTTTGCATCCCCTTTGATCTTCTTTTTCTTGGAATGACTTGAAGAAGATTTGGGCTTAAGGACATTCACCTTATCTTTCATTTTATTCACCATAAGGATGAAATAATTTTCACGCTTCATATCATTTTCCACTTGGAGAATGAGGATAAGAAGATCAGATAGAGTCTTCTCAATGTTGTTTATGTTGAAATTTACAACAAAGTTAGAGAAGCTCTGGGGAAGTGATGCACGAATGAGATCGGTACCCAGTTCATCTGGGGAGTTTAAACCCTATAACCTCCAAGCACTCAATGTATCTAATGATCTTGACTACATGAGGCACATCTGGGGCAACCTCTCCAAGCTTGATCTGAAATAGATCCTTGGAGATATCAAACCTTTCTAGTCTTTCTCTCTCCTGGTATATACCACGGAGGTTCTCGAGCATGCTATAGGCATCCATGTATTCATGAGACTTCATGAGATCACTAAACATTGATGACAACATCAAACATTGAACGTCAAGTGCATCATTCAAATGTTGATCATAGACCAGTAAATCTTCATCACTCACCCCTTGGGTAGGTGAACCGGGAAGTGAGGACTCCAACACATAAAACTTTCATCATGGCGTATGATAACCCAAAGGCGCCTAAACCATTCCTGAAAGTTAATGCTGGTGAGGATATTGTATTTATCTATAATTGATCCTAGAGAATATATGGTTGACGAGTTTTTCATATTGATTCTACAAATTAAAAGAGAAGACTTATCAGTTCCTTTTGATTACATTTTATGAAAAATAATAAATGAATTTATTAATTCTCCCACTATTTTATCATGTCCTAATGACCCCCACCATTGAACTTGGAATACCTAGTTTCTATTAAATTCTAGTGACAAGGATCCATATTCCCCTCCACATAACCCAAACAAGGGTTGGTCAAGCTATTTAAAGGTATTTAGGTAGGCATGTCTTTTCTAACTGTGAGCTTACAGTTCCTTGATCTGTTGAGTGGACTCCCCAATCCTGAAATCCTGACTTGGATTTCCTCAATACTTTCCTCCATTTTACAACAAGTCTATCAAGGCCTACTCCTCTTGATGTAAAATTTTTAAGTAACCCGAAAATTTCATAAGATTTTCCTTTATAAAAGTAAGTGTTCCAACAAGGGTTAGTCAAACACATAGTTTTATTGATTCTTTCCCTTAATAAAGTAACAGAAGGCTTGGTATGACTTAATATGGTATTTGAGGGATTTCAATACTTTTTGTGTAGTTTCTGATTATCACATGATTATTAATATTGATTGATGCTTTCTTAAGTGATTAATCATGTTATGATAATGTTTACGCATAGTCCGGTTTTTATTTTATTCCATCTTTGCATGCTTGTTTATTTCATTAACTATGTGATTGTGACAACACATACATAATAAATAAACCATGAAACCAGACAGAAATAAAATAAGATGGCATGATCATGAGCTTCTATTGGTTATCCTATCTAGTGGTTTTGATAATCTAACCCTGACCTAGGAAAAAACCCTTGAACCCAATGGTTCATGTTTTGCAGCTCCTACTTGTCCACCTTTATATATTCTTGGGTTGGTTTCGCCTCAGCTTCGGATTTTGAACCATCTCCTCTAGCTTGGAAGATCATCCATTACATGGGGTTTACATTAAAGAAACCATGGGCACACAGTCCCTACATTTTATTGGAAGAAGGATCATAGGCCAATGAATTAAAATTAAATAAATTTAAATGAAACCATACACACACAAAGGGTCTTTGGTATAGCTCATGATCATCCATAGCATGCAATGACATTTACACATATTTAGTATTCAAATTATTTTAATTGTTCTTTTATTCAAGATAAGTCATGCTTGAATTCAATTAATTATAATCTTATAATTAATTAATTATTTATATTAAATTACTTTTTGAATTTCCTTGAGATTCTTATCATCCATATTCCTTGTATGAGTCTTTGTACTTTAGAGGAAACCTGGTGAAATTCCATTTTTAGAAATTACACGACATGTAGGCTATATTACATGACATGTATTTGTTTTCACCCTTTATCCAAAGTACACACCAGGGGATTTGGTGTGTTTTATGTACTTTGTAAATTTTAGAGTACACGATGTGTAGATTAATCTAACATGGCACGTACTTCCTTGTTATGCGGTAACCGGCTTGGCAATCTCATGTACACGGTTACATGACTTCCCCTTGTACATAGTTTCACTTGGACTGGATTGGGCTACACGACGTGTTGATTCAACATACATGTTTTGTATTCCGGTTTCCATGAACCATTAAGTTTTGGTCAACATGGTGTATTAAAAAACTTAGGTATGATTAATTCACACGGCGTGGTTTGGCGGACCAGTACCAGTTCATTGAATCTAAGTACACAACATGTAGATTTCACTACATCCCGTGTATTCCTGTGTTGTACAGACAGAATGAGTGTCTCCTCTACATGAGTTCCTCATTTTTATTTTAATAAAAATAAAAATTAAAAGGTTTTTTCTGTGATGTGAATCGAGAAATGAAGGAGGAAGAACAGATCTCGTTCATTTAGTTTTATAGATTGATTTATCTTGAATCGAATCAAATATAAATGCATAAATTATCAACAAAAATTAAATAACTATAATCAACGTTGTGACTGCTTTGATACCACTTGTAGGTCCCGGGCATAGTTGAAGCTCATGGGTGGATGTGCCCACTTGACTTTTTTTCATTACCAATGATCAATCTGGGATCAATATGACGATAAACACTAGAATCCATAGATCGAATCACAAAAATACACAAAGAAGAAGAATATTCCCAGAACCACAAAGGAGGATCATCACCAGTTGATTATATGTAATTTAATTAATTGAAAAGAAGTACCTTTTATGGATTTCTTTCATTGTTGATATTTCTGATCACGTTCCAATGTGATTCTTCATTGCGTCACAGAATCCAAGTGTAGATTTTCTCTAGTGGTGATCCACACGTGCACCATGTATCTATGAACGTTGCCAAAGGAATATCTGAGTGCTAGTGTGGAGAATCCTTTGCTTGTGTAGTACACCTTAGATCACCTTGATCTGATGGAGGAGGATCTCTCTCGATCTTGAGAGTATTCTTGGAGGAAGGAGTTCTTTCAGCCTTGAGAGAATTCTCTAGAATTGTTGTGCACAACGATTAGGGAAAAGTGTTTGGGTTGTGAGGATATTTATAATCGGGTTTGAGGTTATAGTGTTATGACAATAAATAAACGTGTTACACATTTTATTTATTTTATTAACTCTTATTGAAAACCCCCATGTCAAATCATTAATTCCTTGACATGCGCCCATGTTGATTATAATAAATATAATTTAATAAAATGATATTATTTCCTCAAAATCCATACTAGAAAAACTACATGGCATGTAATCATTAATACATGGTGTGTACTGGTTTTTCATTTCCTTTCCAAAATAAAAACTACACAGCTTGTACATTCAATGTAGAGGGCATGTATATCTTGTTTTCATTTTATTCTTCCTCCAAAATTAAAATGATTTAGGTTTCCTTGAATAATTATTAAACTACACATGTGAATAATGTTTATTCTACTTGAGATACTTAGATACACATAGTGTGTGACCCTCTAGGCCTCTTTCTCATTGGCATTAGGCAGGCTTCCCTAAAGTCCAAGATTACTATCTAGCAACGGGTCCAGGTACCCAAGAGAAAGAAGTTGATGTTGCATTGATGTGTCACCTCATACGAACACTTACCATGTAATTTAATCCCTTTGTCTCAATATCTCATCAAGAGGTTTCATGGAAGTGTCATAAACCTATATGCTTGATCCGTCGTTCTTTTACTTCCAAAAATAAACTCATCGTGACACCATGGCCATGGAATTTGGCAAATAGTTCTATTTAAATCAAAGGGCCCGGGATATCTACTTACATAAATTTGAAAGGGACAAATCCTTCCTCGACTTATCCATTAACAACATGTTATTCGTGATGCACCCAACGTACCCTAATTCCCGCCAACTATCTTCATGATGGTTTTCGTCAGCAAATCTAAGTGCGCGAGTCATGACATGAGTTAATGATAATCTTACAGTCTAAGGACCGTTATACACGCTCGTAGATAGTAATGTCCGATGACACCAAGACATGTAGAATTACTACTGGTGGGTCTATTCTCATAATCTACCATCTTGGAGATTACCAAGTGAAAACTCCATGAGAGAGAGTCTTGTCTTCATACAAGTACTCACACATGATGGTATGTATACTATGTGTCCTATCATAGCATGTCATCCAACTGTAGAACTTTATTTAAGAATATTGTTATATAATTTCAAGGTTCTCATTATAGAGGAGATCTGTCATGACCTTATTTATGCAACAAATATTCTAGGACATTATTATATTATAGTCATGCAGAACAATGAAAAATATATAATAAGTGTACATTAATGTAATAAAAGTATAAATAATTAGTTCTCAGGACACCAACTCTAACATAGGGTTGAACGGTGTGGTGCGGGAATGTGTTCACATTCACGTCGGGTTACTCGTCATTCCATACATGCCCCACATTGGGGTATATTTTCCTAATTAGAATCACCCTTTACTCTATAACTACATGTGGCTTGATTCCCGTCCTAATCAGATACGTAGGAATGCCCGAGTGTCTAGACTTCGGGTCCATCCCCATCTCTTAGAAACCTCCCTATCATTTTGGCCCCTTAGCCCATGTTCTTTTAGAAGAGGGGTATACAATGTGGTATTGGTTCATGTCCTCATTCAAGTATGATTTATAGCAACCATGCCACATATCTCTCTCTCCAGAGCGGCCTTCACTCCCTTTCCCTGCTTTCATCTCTTTGAGTCGACTGCCCTTGATTCGGGTCCCCCTACCCTCTTCGGTGATTCACCAATTGGCCCATGAGTACTCTGGTCTTGAACTAGGAGTGTCATATTCTATGTGGACCTGATTTTTCGCATTTTTCAGGCTTCGTGTTCCTCCTCATTTGGGATTCCATAATCTTTCACACCCGAAGGGACTCCCAAATGGCATAGATGCTAGGCCTAAGGGATATCCTACCATTACATGCCAATATCCTTGAGAGTTTCAGAAAAAAAATCAATACAAGTCCCACATTGCAAATATGGTCAACGGTTGACACTCATTTGTTTGTCCTCATTTCAGGCTAATGCGATATGGATGTTGTGTTTCGAGTATGGTCAATAGTTATCCTCCACCGTTATGCTAGCCCATTCTAACCTTGAATGTTTGTTACATGATTCACATTAGTTTCCACCCCATCATGTCCAAAACGAATTTTGGAACTCCTAGCACTATCCCTCAGTGAGAATTTGCATGTTAGGAGGAAAAAATCCATGGTAAAGGCATCATTCGGGGCTCCGCACTGACTTCCCATTGGTGTGCATTACAGGTATTGCAAAAACCTCTTCCGCCCTTATTTCCCACACCGAGTTTGACTCATGTGGGCTTAAGGATCAGGTTGAGGTCCGCACTTACTTGAAAGGATTCCGCTACTCTATGGTCTGAGCTCTAAGTCCATAAACTAAGATATTTTTTTAGAACTACGTACATCTTGATTCCCATTCCCATGGGATACTTAGGAATTCCTAGACATATTGTCTTTGGGCCCATATCAAATTCCACTAATTTATCTCTTATGTTCTGCCTTCGGGGCTTTAACTCTTACAGGACTACGTGGCATGGTATGGGATTATGTCCTCATTCATGTTGGGTTTGCATTATCCGCACCACGTATGCCCCTTTCTAGGAGTTATCCCCCTACTTCCTGTGCCACATGAAATTAAACTATATGTTGTCCCACACAATGTTAAAAGGAACCTTCAATAACTACGTGTGGCTTGATTATCATCCTCATGGGATACGTAGGAACACCCGTACATCTTGTCTTTGGGTCCAGCTCAATTGGGAGGTAGTTTCTCCATCCCCTTATCCTCTAATCTTTCCTGGCCCCTCGGCCCGAGGTTTACTCCTTAGAATCGCGCACGTTATGGTGTGGACCTCATCCTCATTCACATCGGGTATGCTTTATCATGCTGTGCGTATCCCCTCCATAACCTCATCTCCCCTGTATACATATAAGACATATGACTTTAAACTATGATTCTTAGTCCCACATGACTTTAAATTGTTACGTCTATCCTGCACGGTATTAAAAATGCATGGTTGGTCCCATCACATGACCCTAAACTATGACATTATCGTCCTGGCCACACGACAAAAAATGGCACTGCACCATGATATCCTTACTCGAGGGGGCATCATTTTTGGTATTGGTCACACACCATATCATTTTTCAATGCCAGCATATGACTTGATTCCTATGGCGTACCTAGATTTTCTACCCTAGGTCCATCACTTCAAAAAAAAACACATTCATCATAAAGGAAAAACAAGATCTATCATATACCGATTCTTTCGGTGCAAGGGACAAAACCACACAACCTCATTATCTCTAACACTGGTATCCTACTATGTATTTTGTATAACGATGTATGGCTTGATTCCCATCCTCATAGGATACATAGGAATTTCTAGACACATTGTCTCCGGGTCCAGCCCCAGGAATCCAAAATCCTATCCCCCCTCTTTCGGCCACTCGACCCGAACTCTTTCGAGAACGTGTGGGGTGGAGAGTACCTTATGGGATTTTTCCCTCATTCACATTGGGTTTTGAAAATCCCGCACCATGTGCCTCCCGCGTCTTCTCCCCACATGGTTCAAGATCTATGACCCTAAAATAAGATCTCCCTATGGGAATGACACATCATGTTTGGCCACTTCGCCACCCTACCCACAGTCCATTAAATCAATCTCCTCTTAATGGATCATCCTAAGATAATTAAGCTAGAATCATGCAACCTCAGGACCCTTGTACTTGGGGGGAAGGGACTCGACTACCTCTATCTGATACATCTTATATTCGTATTCAGATGCGTTTTGACAAAGAGTCTGAAGTGTGGAGTTTTCACGGGGACATTCTCCTCGTTCCATGTCCAAGATTCATGAGCCAGTCATTTGGATCCTCATACTCATCCATGTCTGAAGGGACCCCCTTTGTAGCCTGGTCTCATGCCACACTAGCTTACCTACTCTCCTGGGAAAACTTCCCTGAAGACCTCAGACGACATTTGCGAAAGGTCCCGTGTTTCGAACATGGTATGCGGTCGACACTCATTTGTCCGTCTCCATTCCAGGATAATGCGATATGAATACTGTGTTTCGAACATGGTCAATAGTTATCCCCTATCGTCACACCACCATCATTGTGGTCCAAATATCGAGTATCATGATTCACATATTTCCACTTTCTTATGTTCAAGTGGAATTCCAACATACTCATCTTTACTCCTTTGTGTATCTAGGTGCATTATATAGGAAGGTCAACATTATTGGGACATCATTCACCTAGTTTCCCATTGCCTATAACATGTTCCTTTCTATGCTAGGAAAGTCCCATCACTGCTCCTTATTTCCCACATCGAGCACGACTCACGTGGGCTTAGTAGTTCTGGTAGGACGTGTACTAGCCCAACCATGCCACACATGCCTTTCATCATCCCACATGACGTTAAACTGTGCCTCAGAACTACGTATGGCTTGATTACCATCCTAATGGGATACGTAGGAACATCCAAGAACCTTGCCTTGGTCATAGACTAAGTTTCCATTTTGGTCCCTTGACCTAAATAATTTCTTTCGGGGATATGTGGTGTTGTGCAGACTCCTTATATCCTCATTCAAGGAAAGTTTAAAGCTACCACACCACATACTCCATTCTTGGGATCTCCCCTTTCACTATTCATTCTACCACATGACGTTAAAATACATGAGTTTTTATGTCCTTGACGCATGACACTAAACTGCGGTTCTACCCTGAACAAGTTTCGGATGCCCCATGTTAATTGTAGGATGCACCAAATCCCTTGCCAGAAAATATTTCCCCTATCGGTGTTGACCTATGGCCACACCATGATTAATAACTATGTTTGGCTTGATTCTCATCCTTATGGGATACTTAGTGACACCCAGGCATTCTGCCTCAGGGCCAGCCTCAGGCTCATTAACCCTCTTGGCCCCTCAGCCCCGATCATGGTCCAGTCCCTATGACCTTAAACTAGGATCCTACAATCCATGGACCATGACTTTAAACTATTAACCTTGGTATAGGAAGTATGACATTTATACTATGTGCACCTTCCTCACTGTATGATGTAAAACTACATGTCATTCCAAGCCCTTACCAGATAGGTCCAGTTCAGAAGTAGGTATGATCCCTGATCAGACCGATACACCCACCTAATGTGTTTCCACCACGGTGGTGTAATTTCAACAGTGTTGGAATCCATTCGAACAACCCATCACTCCACCCTTCACGCTTTTCATACCCTTTTTTCAGACCGTCATCCTCTTTCATGCCCAAAAGGACCCCCTAACAGTTTGGATGCTCGACCTATGGCTCACCTACTATCTTGGGCTAACGTTCCAGAAAGAAAATGGATGACATTTCAAGTCAGGTCCTGTGTTTCGAACATGGTCAGCGGTCAACCCTCATTTATTATTCTCATTCCCGACTAACACAATAAGGATACTGTGTTTCGAACACAGTCAATAGTCATCCTTTATTGTCACTCCACCCTTACAATGTTCCCAAATTTGGGTATCTTGATTCACACTTTCCATCCCCTATGTTCAGATTAAGTTGAATGCCCTGGAGTTACCCCACTCGTGCACTAGAGCATATTGTAAGGACGACATGTCTATTGTTCTGAGGTCCTCGTCCTCCAATCGGGACTCTCTCATTTCTTCCAAGAAATCCGTATTGGTTATTTAAACCCTAGGATTCCCAAAGCTTGGTTTTCACTCTTACATTTGGGTGGAATAATAAGGAGGTCATCCCTTGTTTCTCACACCGGGCCCAATCCATGTGATCTTAGGGATCGATCGCTTGACGCACCATGAATATGATGGGAATGCAATAAACTAATAAAAATAATGGAACCCATGCATGCATATGTCATAAAACAATCAAATCATGAAATTATGTTTGATGGTTTTTAATCATTACAGTACCCGAGGTTCGATCCCTCCCATGGATGGATTAACCCTATCAAAAGAAAGTTGCAGATTTTCCACCCTCTGGCTTGTAGAATCCAGGATTTGATGCCACCTGCTCAGCACTCCTTCCTCCTCGGTAGCGATGGGGAACAATTCATCAGCTGCAATCTGGGCCCGCTCTACATCAGTCTGGATGACGGTCATCTCTTCGTAGGTTTTCTTCATGCACTCCTTGGCCTCTGCCATCTAGGACTTCAATCGCAATATTAGCTCTGATTTCACATCGAGGGAGTCTGAGTGCTCATCCACCCAGACCTATAGTCGTTAAATTTTGTCTTCAGCATCCTAGAGACTCTTGATGTTCACCGCTTTCCTCCGCTGCCAGCCCGCACCGAGGCCATATTCATACTCCCAAATCTTCTCCACCATAAGATCTAGGATAAACATGTGGGGATGCTGAGAATCCACTCCCCCAACACATATTTAACGCATTTATTAGTGAAGTCTATCCATCTCATCCAGCCGTTGTGTTTAGGGGGTGTCATCGATGAAGCGCTTGATCCGCTTCCACGACTGGCGATAGACTATTTTGCTATCCTCTTCATCAGAGGTTGTCTCGTCCCAATTTACACGGTTGGCAGGATCATATGCAGGGTAGGCCCTAGGAACTCGTCATAAGGGTCCACATTTGGAGTTTGATCGGGTATGGCGAGACCTGGGCTGTCTGATCGATCATCATCATCATACCCCACCTCAATAATCTCAGGCTCAGCCCTGCTGACGGTCCCACCGGTGATTGGGAGCGCTGAAACTTGGTCATTCTGTGTATCCACCTCCAAAATAACTGGAATTCTTCTAGGAAAACGCCACCAGAAGCCCCGACCAACCTCACCAAGGTAACCCACGCCATTTGAAGAACCTTTCACCCCAAAAGGGGCTTAGACGTCAGTTAACATAGTCAATGGATGACAATCATGAATTTGGTAGAGGATACTTACAGAGGTCTAATTCCTGGTCTCGTTCTTAGGTTGACGTCGTTGGGACCCCAAGGCGTGGACCCTCATATATGGTTGGAAGGTCTGAAAGCTCCGAAGAAGCCACATCGGGTGTCCTAGCCCCACCAGACACGGTAATCAATGCAGTCGTAGGTGTAGATCCTGAAGGTCCCGCATCTGTATCAGTTGAGGGGAGAGAACATGTTCTGTGTATGAGACTCTCCTGCACAGTTCAAATATTAGTTAAGAGTCCAGAATGACCTGAAAGAAAACCCTGAGGAAGGGGCTCAGGATTTTACCTCTAGGGCCTCTGTGAAATCATCAAGATCCAGGTCTTGATTGCCGACTTCTCCCTCCTCCAACGGGCTCCCTCTACCGGCCTCGTCCCCCCTAGGAGGACTCATCTGATTCTTTCGGAAGAGGGAAGTGCTCACTCAGTTCAGCATCCAACAACTGTGGAGGGGCCGTATGATCTAGCAGCACCTTGACACAGTCTGTCATTGGACGCAGGGAACCCTGAGAATGCACAAAGTCCTCCATCTCTACCAGGTATTGCTCCATCCCTGCCCGGGACACCACAAAGCCAGCCCCGATAGGGCCTATTCCCGAAAAATCCACCCCGAGATGGTTTAAGTGTTGCCACATCTCAAACGGGCCAAGGAATTTCTGGTTGACTTCCCAGATGTCCCAGGCCTCCAGGAAGACAACGTTCTCCAGCATGTCTATATGGTGCAACCGCTTCCCTGGAGCCTGGGTGGATATCCTATGGAATATTCTCGGTGGCCTCCCCTCTAGATAACCCTGTTCTTCTAGGACCACCTAGTCTGCTACTGCTGCTGGATCTGCTGCCACTACCACCCCCTCAATCAGTACGGGCCTCGCCACCATAGCAACCCCGACACTGTGGGATTCCCTTGCCACCTTCAGGCCCTGGCCCCGAGGTTGTGAAGGCTCACCATCACCGAACCAAATGGTTGGATGCTTTAGTATCTCCCCCAGGTAGGTCGCCTCCCAACTTTGGGAATACTCCTTTACCAACATGAAAACAGTGGTAGGCGGAGGTAGATCATTCCGTATATTCCCGTATTCCCATGCGAACATGAGCCACATCTGCCTCATCACACATGATTGTTCCTCGTGGCACACCCCTAGATAGACCTGCGGGGTTAGTTGCTGCAGACACCAAAATTGCCTGGAAAATCAGTGTGGGGTGTAAGGCTTACAGAGGGACTCACGGTCCACCCTTGCCACCAGCACTCCCCCTCTAAAGGCCAGGATATAGGACTAGTGTTCTTCCATTCCTTGTTCTTCATCAGTAAAAGCACCTATTGGTAACTGAAATGGGTGAAAGTTGAATTAATCCACCTTCCACACCCAGTTCAGCACCAATAGTGTGGTCAGCTTGGCCGGAAAGCTTCCTGCGAAATTCAGGATTGATGGGCAGAAGTTTGATCCTGGTGGTGAGATGGGGTTTGGGTATTCATAAACCCCCTAACATGCAACTCCATCCACCCATACAGAAGGTGGAATGGCTCGCATATCCTTTGCGGCCTATTCCCCTCGCTAATGTGCGACAACATCTTGTATATCTTGGCGAGCATTGGGATCCCGAGGTTGACTCGCCCTCCTGTCGCCAACATGGACACCATGATGAATGTGCTTGGTCACATGCCCATGTTTTTATCCCTCACCGAAAGGATCCAACCACAGATGAGAGATGTGATGAATGATGCCAGCCTAACTATCGGCTGATTCTCAGTGCTAACGCTAAATCCCCAGTTTTTCTACTGGCTATCCTCCAAGAGGCGCCAGTATGAGTGCTCCTTGCCCCATTGATCCCACTTCGGGAAAGTCCGAGGCCTCACCAAAAACTACCTATCTTTCATAAAATTCATAAATTGCTTGAACCACCACCTGAAATAGACATCCCTCACTGCTTCCTTGTCCTCTCCAGGCACCAGCCTCATCAACGCCATCGTCTGTGGCGAAATCTATTTTGGATCCACCCATGCACACATAATGGGGAGGAATTCATCGTACATATCCCCCAATATCAGGACCCCTGAGATCTGGTGCACATCCCACAAGGTGATTCCAACCTCCCCATAGTGCAAGTGGAAGGTATTGGACCTCGATGACCACCTTCTCAATAATTCTGGCATCAGCTGCTTCAGTTGGTAAATGCAGAATTGGGAGGCCCAAGCCACCTCATACAAAACCACTCTTCTCAGCTCCGCCCTGAACTCCTCACATGAGGAACCTACCCAGTAGGCCTAGGCCCAGTCATCTATAAAGTTTCTGCCCTGGCGTAGGTCCCACTCCTCAGACCATACCTTCCTCGGGTACCACAAGGATGTCTTCAAAATTGTCTGGTACAGAGGGGGAGACATCTCTGGCTGCAGTGCCTTCCCATCCACGTTATTCTGGTGGTTATACAGGAAGTTAGCATTGACAGGCATGAAGTCTTCTCGAGCATGGCCGTCAACCGCCCTAAACCATTGGCGTTGACATGGTGTACTATTGAACCAGTAAGCTGGCTCATCCCTACTTTCTTCAGGAATGAAGACGTCATCCCTAAGCCCAAATCCATACAAATACAGCCTCTTGCACTATGGATAGTTCCTATGTCTCTCCAATAGAAGCTCCACCAATGAACCCTGGTCAGAATGGCTCCGTATTAACTCCCCTAGGCCCAATCCATTCTCCACCTCCTCCCTTCAGGAAACGTCTGCAAGGACCCCCCTGTAGGCCTCTTGATAATCCATTTAGTTTTTATTTTGGTTGATTTTTTGGGTTTGGTTCACGAAGATGGTTTGTGAAACTCCTTTGAGGAGCGTGTTCATGAAGACTTTTCGCGGAACCCTACCCGGACCTGCCAACGCCAAGATGCAAATCACTCCAACGCGAAGTCAAAGACTCGCTATGAACTGCAAAGCAGAAGACCTGATTTGTGGATAGAAATCGTGGATTACACGGGAGCTTCGTGAATTGAGATCGCTAAAATCTAAATTCGTGGAGGAAAGAAAGGAAAAAAGAGAGGCCATCTCCCATATTTATCGGAAACAACCTTCGGAGCTTCACAGAATGTCCACACCGCGCCGAGCTTCGTGGCGCGCTCAGCCTCTCTGTCGCCTATCCGCCTTCTGAGCCCTCTTTGAGAAACATCTTCACGGACGACCAAGAGATTTTGGAGATTGACCCTCGGATTTTGACCCTTGATTTATCCTCAGCTCCAAGTTGGAGGGGGTTATTTTTTGGTGCCAAAAGTTGGGAAGAAGAAGAACAAGAGGGAAGTTTCTGAGGCGGACTTGCGAAGACCTTTCATGGAGCCCAATGGCCCCGCGCCCACCATGGAGCAAAGAGGTGGGAGGCTCTGCGAACCCCTTTGACATTCGTGAACTTACCACAGAGCAAGGAGGTGGGATGCTCTTCGAATGAATTTTACGTTTGCAAGCCCGCCACGAAGAAAGGAGGTGGGATGATCCATGAACGGAATTGACATTCATGAGCCCACCACGAATCAAGGAGTCAGGATCCTCCGCGAGCCGATTTGACGTTCGCAACCTACCACAGAGCAAACTTTGTCTTCATGCCGAGCGAGCTTTGTTTCGCAGCTCCTCTTTCCTATAAATACATGGCTCCCCTAGAGCCCAAAGGATGGATTATCCGACCTTTCACCTTCTCAGCTCTCAAATCGTGAAGCACTTCTTTCTTTGTGAACCATGATATTCTTAAGGTACTTTTTCATTGTGAAGTGCCCCCCTTTTCATTAATTCAACCCCTCTTCTGAGAGGGATGCCTTTCGAAAATCCCATATTCCTTCATGAAGTAAGGGGATCCCCATGGGGACTCGGGTCATTTCAAAGAATTTATGCTTCGTGAAACACCCTCCATACGCACGTGACCCACTTTCTAAGTTAGGGTCACTGTGCTTCATGAAGCACATTGATTCACAACACCATGCTTTGTGAGGCACCCTTGCTTCGCGAGGCACTACTTCACGAATTCCTTTCCACTTTGTGAAGCTCCTCCCATATGCACCTATGCACTATGCCTAGCCTAGGAGACTTCACTTCGCGAAGCACATCCCTTCATGAAGCCCCTACACTTCATGGAGCACCAGAGCTTCACAAGGCTTCTATCTATGAACCCATTTTCTCTGCAACTCCTTTTCCCATGCGGCCCTTCAGGTTTTCACGAAGCAATTTCAATGTCCCTTGGACGATACTTCCCATTTCATTGCTTCACTTCATTCTTCTCCGCATAGTCATGCTAACAACTATTGCTTCTTTGTATTTCCACACTGACATAGACCCCCAATGAGATCACTTCTCGACACTCCCACCATGGCATTGCCAATGCATTCCTTCCCCCAAGGGCGGGAGGGTATCCGTTATGTAATTCCTAGGGGTGTGGAGCGCACCCACTTCATCTGAGCTGCAGGATGTTAAACTACCAAGCGCCATCATTCTCAGATCATGATGTTAAATTATGATCTCACCCCGTGCCTTGCACGCAGGGTGCCCCACCTTGAACATTCTATGCACGCACTGGTCTCCACGGGAGTGAAATAATTCATCACATGGGATGACATCCTCTTTATCGGAGCGGAGTTTGTCTACAGGTAAAGGGAAACCACCCTGGTGTAAGCCCCTAGATTTCCTTGTAGGAGGCAACACCCCCACTCTTCCTCTCTTACTGGGTGCCAAATCCCTCTCCCGCGGGGCTTTGTCACCACCCGGGCCTCCATCCTAGAGTAAGTCCCAATCTCCACCTCCCCGGGTTGCAAACCGTGTGTATGCCCCTATTTCCTCTTTGGGTTGCGAACCACGCGTAAGCCTCTATTTCCTTTTTGGGTCATTACAGCCCCACTCTACTTCCCACGGATGCACCTTTCGGGATGTGATTGTCACGTATTTTCCATCTCTTGTTATCACACTGAGAATGACTCATGTGGGCTTAAAGAAAGCATCAACCATGACATCCTCTCTGGGTATCCTAGAGGGTAAGCCCCATACCCACCATGAACTATGAGGTCTTTGATCCTTGCTAAGGCAGGCTACGTAGGAAGCCTCTATGAGGTTCAATCCCACCATCCATTGGTCCCAAACATCTTCACATTGGTTCAACAAACACTCCTCCTGAACTACGTGGACTTTGATCCTTACCAAGGTAGGGTACGTAGGAAGCCTCCTTGAGGTTCAAGCCTACCATCCATTGGCCCCGACCATCTTCACGTCAGTTCCCACTCCACCAGAACTACATGGTCTTTAATCCTTTCCAAGCTAGCGTACGTAGGAAGCCTCCCAGAGGTTCAAGCCCAACACCCGATTACTCTGACCCCCTTCACGTCGGTTTGCCCAAACCCACCTGAACTATGTGGTCTTTGATCCTTACCAAGGTGAGGTATGTAGGAAGCCTCCCAGAGGTTCAAGCTCGACACCCATCAGCCCCGACCACTTCACATCGGTTCTCCCACTCATTCTGAACTATGTGGTCTTTGATCCTTTCCAAGGCAAGGTACATAGGAAGCCTCTTTGAGGTTCAAGACCAACACCCATTGGTCCTGACTATCTTCATTTCGGTTCACCAAACCCACCCGAACTACATGGTCTTTGATCCTTGCCAAGGTGAGGTACATAGGAAGCCTCCCTGAGGTTCAATCCCAACACCCGGTCACTTTGACCCTCTTCATGTCGGTTTTCCCACTCCTCCTGAACTATGTGAACTTTTATCCTTACCAAGGAAGGGTACATAGGAAGCCTCCCTGAGGTTCAATCCCACCATCCATTGGTCCCAACCACTTCACGTCGGTTCCCACTCCACCTAAACTACATGTTATTTGATCCTTTCCAAAAAAGGGTACATAGGAAACCTCCCGGAGTTTCAATCCCAACACCCGATCACTCCGACCCCCTTCACATCGGTTCACCCAAACCCACCTGAACTACATGGTCTTTGATCTTTGACAAGGAGAGGTATGTAGGAAGCCTCCATGAGGTTCAAGCCTGACACCCATTAGTCCCAACCACTTCACATCAGTTTTCCCACTCCTTCTAAACTACGTGGACTTTGATCCCTGCCAAGGCAGGGTACATAAAGAAGCCTCCACAAGGTTCAATCCCATCATCTATCTAGGCCCCAAGTACTCCTTCACATCGGTTCACCCCCATATTGTACATAATTAAACGGTGGACCTCAATCAGCGGTATTCCATTGTTCCCCCAGTTAGCGGTAAGCCATTGCACCCACCCGAACTACGTGTACTTTGATCCTTTCCAAGGCAAGGTATGTAGGATGCCTCCCTGAGGTTCAATACCAACAACCATTGGACCCCAGGTCCTCCTCCATTTCGGTTCACCGACCCCCAACCCACAGGAACTACGTGGGTTTGATCTTTGTCTCCTAGATAAGGTATGCAGGAAGCCTCCCTAAGGTTCAACCCCATCCAGCGGTAAGTCGTTGTGACCCCGTCCATCAGTAAGCCATTGCGACCCCATCATCCATCCTGATTATTACCCAGGCCTCCACATCCCAGTGGGATCATGCCACTTCATTCCCCATTCCCCATAACAAAAATCAGGAAGCTAACCACACATTGGCCGCAACATCAGTGTTCCCTCCAGGGGTTGCACCCATATGATCCACTCTAATTAGTGTTCTGATCAGTCTGATTCATCTCAACTAGACGTTAAACTCATAGCATACCCTGTGTTAAACATGGGAAGCTAAGGAAAACCCCAGATACATGCCTATGGCATAAAATTCCCTACGTTTGATGTGGGATTCCTCATGCTTCCACGCCCTAGAGAAGCCCTATAATAAGGGGAAGAAACCCAGATGCGCCAGTTTCCCAGTGTCCTGACACTCTAGTGATGTCCAACGTGACTACTCCCCTAACCGAAGGTTGCTGCCCTGATTGGACCCTTTGGAATCTCCCGACAGAAGCAGTGTAATTAACTAGTGTCCATAAAGATATGACACTAAGAAGAGTTTCACGAACAACATCTTAAATCTATAAGGGAGACACAGACTAGGTGATGAGTTCCGAGGAGGAATCCCCAGAAGGAAGAACCAACATCCCATCATCCCATTTAGATCAAGGAGAAAACATCCCTGAACAAGGAACGGATGTCGCCCACCTTTGGAAAGCAGCAATGCAGGGCAATAAACAGAGTTTTCGTCCTCTAACAATATGGACATGCGCACCCTGACGAAAGCATCAGAAAAATCCATCAGGAAACACTGCCTGATCACCTTAACTTTATCATAAGTTTCTTACACAAGGCTTGGGCAAAAAAATGGGGTCTCACCCACCTCATCCCAATATAAAGGAGACTGACATAGATGAACATAAATTTCTTCAAAAGGATCCATTCTAAATGAGGATTGGTAACTATTTTTATTTACAAACCCAACCAATCATAAATGTCTATACCACGATCCTCAAAAGTTCAACACACATTCCCAAAACATGTCTTCTAAAATTTGATTCGCTTTCTTTTTTTGACCATTCATTTTATGATGATATTCTATGCTCAACTTAACCTAGGACCCCATCACCTTCTAAAGGACTTCTTAAAACCACGAGGTAAAACATGGGTCCTTGTATTAAACAATTTCCGACCGAACACCATGATGCCTCAAAATCTCTTGAACATACGACTGGCCCAAATCATCCACCTTAGCTGAATCCATGATTGTAATGAAATGGGATGATTTTCTCAGATGATCAATTACCACCCAAATGTAATTCCTCCCCCAAGGTGTACAAGGCAAGACAAAAATAAAATCTATGTAAATCTCATACCACTTCTAGGTAGGAATAGATAGAAACTAAATCAAACCGGAGGGCCTTTGGTGCTCTACTTTAACCTATTGACATGTATAACACCATGATACAATGTCAGCTATATACAACCTCATACCTGGCCACCAGAACTTCCAACACACATCATAAAAAATCTTGTTAGAACCAAGATGAATGAACCACTAATACTGGTGGTTATCCTGCATCACAAACTTCCACAATAATAAAGACACCACAAAGCAAACCATGAAGCATAAAACTCCATTAGGAGACAATGGCCAATCATAAGGAGTATCCACACCATTTAGAAACTGCATATACCACTAAAAAAACTCAACATTAGGCTTCTCCTACTAAATCAACTTGAGAAGTGTAGGTCTCAGCTAAACACTGACCAAGTACTCACCTCCACTAAGCTCCTTAGTCTCCAAATGCATCTAAGAAAAGTGCCCCATCAAAGTCCACTCATCACTGGACTCTTTCAATTCCTTCATTGGCACTTCCCTGCTCAAGTTTTCTTCCACTACATTACCTTTTCATACTGTATAAACTATATCAAAATTAAACCCCTAAAGGAACTCAACCCAACGACGCTACCTTAAATTCAGATCTTTCTAGGAGAAGATGTAAGCTAATATATTATGATCCAAATAGAATAAAAACTTCTCCCCAAAAAGATAATGGTACCAAATCTTTAAGGCATGAATTACTTCTACTAACTCTATATCATAAGTTAAGTAATTCTTTTCATGTGGTTGGAGTTGGTGCGAACCACAAACCACCACATGGTCATCCAGCATCAGTGCACACCCAAGACCCATAACATAAGCATCACAATAGACCACATATCCTTTTACATATTATGGAAATATTAGAATAGGGGTTGTGGTCAACTACCACTTAAGATCCTCAAAGTATTCTTAACACTCTAGGCTCCATTCAAGCTTTACCCCTTTACAGGTTAGTGTAGTCATGGATGGAGAAATCTGAGAGAAATCCTAAACAAACTACCTGTAATAGTCTGCTAGGCTTAAGAATCTCCCGATATCAAAGGTATTCTTTATATGTTCCCATGAAATCACTGCATTGATCTTTTTAGGGTCCATCAAAACCCCTTATTTTGAGATCACATGGCCCTGAAACTTCACCTCCTTGATCTAGAAGGTGAATTTATAAAACTTATCATATAGATGATGATTCAAAATGGTTCCTAGAACAATTATCAAATGCCACTCATGCTTCTATTTAGTCCCTGAATAGAACAAGATGTTATCCAAACCACTCCACCCCCACCCAGTGTTCGTATACAGTCTAAAACCTATACGTCTCACCCAGATGAAAAGTAAAATCAAATCAAAAAATCCCATGGAGACTTGAGTCCTATCATGAGGTGTGCTGGACATGCACCCCACTCACAACTAGAACCTCAAGCACCCAAAATCCTTGCTAGTGTATATCTAGACTCATCCCAAATAACTTTACCCAAAAAGTGAATGACCTGCTTTGATACCATTTTTTCATGAACCCGACCAAAGTGCCACCCATCCCAATACCCAACTCGATTCATGGCATGGACCTAAGGGTGTTCCCGATCTCCACAGGCTAGAAAATAGTTCTTGGGTATCAAAAATAAAATTTGAGAATGATTTAACCCATTTATATAATTATAAAAAACAAAAAATAATAATCATCACAAAATTGAATATCATAACCAAACAAGGTACAACAATTTTGAGAATCAATGTTTAAAAATTTAACCAAAACCAAAATTACTACAATGAGATGGGAATAAAAAACTATACCAAAAAACCCCATGCAACATTAGAGTCAAAATCGTTATGCCACCACCTCCAACACCTACAAGAATTGGAACACTAGAAACTGGATACACCATCACCACCACGACACATTTTACCTTTACCTAGGTCATACATAACAAAGTCTACATACACTCAATGGTGTATGTAGGGTGTGAGCCAAGTCCTAGTAAGATGCCACCAAAAATAAAAGATTACTAGCTATAAAATTAGAAGAAAATCAACATGAAAATTTCCATAAGAATATTTGAAACATTTCCAAGAAAACATTCTAAGAAAAACTTTTTAAAGAAATACTGTTTAAGAAAAAAACTTTTCACAATTAATATTTCTTAAAATAAAAATATACACAAGGCCTACTGTATACCAATGGATAGAACCAAATCACATAATCATCATGTCATAAGAGATCACCATAGGAAAATACCTATAGGTAACTAGTACAAGTGGGAATCTATGACCCTCATATCTTGATGATCAAAATCCTCCAACTCAACTACCAACAACGTTCCCATGCACGATCCATTAGAGGTATCCCATCCCAAGGTCTAATGGTCCCCATATCATAAGCCAAAACCAATACTGTTCCCATGAATGATCCACTAGAGGAGAACACATCCCAAGGTCTAGTGGTCTCTGATTATATCACATGTTTAGTTAGTGTTGTAGCATTAATCCTGCTAGATGAATCCAGTCCTCAACCTCTTTCGAATCAACTAGCGTACTAGTTCTAGTTATCGCACCTAGATACCTAGGAATCCATTTATGATAAAATTTATATTTCACATATCTCATAAATCAACACTTTATAATCCAAGCTTCATAAGAACACAAGGAAATCACCACTTTCAAATTTTTTTACATTGATCCAATTATCAAAATCCTTATGGTAACCACCATTTTTCATAAAAAAACATTTTCCATTTCACACGCACAGAAATACCATTTGGAAATACACTTCACATCACTTACACAATTTATGAAACCCATTTAAAAATATAACAAGAAAAACGCATATTGAATCTAACCATTTCTATGGGAAAAGTTCCTTTCAAAATCATATTCACAAAAAAAAACCATTTTTAAACATGCTTCAAAATTAAAAGACACATTTCAGGTGAACCACAAATAAAACAACATGAAAAAACCCATTTTACATGGAAATAAATTTCAACACATATTCATATTTAAATATATTTGAAAACACATTTTTCAGCTTTCACACAAGGTGTAGAACATATTAAATAAACACCATAATAAATCACACATGAAACATAATTAAGTTTATTTAGAAATCCCATTTCCATCATATATGAATCTCAAAACCCTTACAAAACTTATTTAGCACCACAAAATTAAACCATGGAACACATTTAAGAAACCAAGAAAGCATATCAAAATCATCTAATAATGTTAAATCATGTAACCACCTACCTCAAACTTCAAAACTTCTAGAAATCGGTTCAAAACCACAACCGCACCACCACAAGACCATATCAAGGAAATATTAAGAAACAAAAATCAATATTTACCATAACAAAAAATGATCAAACCCTCATTAGGTCAAAAAACCCACTGGAAAATAGGAACTCAAGAAAGTGGGAAGAATAACCATAAAAAGAGTAATAAATCAGAAGGAAACATACTTAATTGATGATTCATTGAAGTTCCCACAACAAAAACACCCAAGGAATGACACTTAAGAGGCCTAAGGAAGCTTGGAGGAGTCTCCCATGGCTGAAAATACAAAATGGGATAGAATAGGGGTGATTTAGGGTTAAAATCGAAGAGGGAGAATGAGTAAATTACCAATTTTTAAAGACCTAGAAAATTCACACGGTTAGCCTACATGATTTTCTAAAACATGTGGCAACCATGCGCCCCTCACTGTCTAAGAGGAATAGTCACATAGTTAGCTCGCTCGGTCTGATAAACCATGTTCCAATTGTGTGGTCACCAATATCCAAAATGACATTTGTCTGTACACTTACCTTGGAGAAGGGTGCACGGTTTCCCCTAACCATGAACCCACTGTGTTCCATCTTCATTCAAGAAATAGATCTCCATTTTTCTCCAAAAATAAATGGGGAACTCAAGGGGTAAATGAAAGAATCAAAATAAATAGAATAATACCCCAAAATGAAAACATGAATGTGACAAATACCAGTCACACCATTTATTGAATTGAGGTGCAACTGGTTCCTACACATCACAAGTGACGTATAGATCATTTCCATAAAGTATCAAAACAATATGAATGTGTTTTCTTGGTTTTGAGCATGTGACATGCGGTTTGAACTAAAGTGTCAATTTTAAACTAAAAGCATACACATTGAGTCATACCAGGTATACTATGTATCATATTTTGGTATAAATAATTCCTAAACATAGAAAATCACTTATGGATTGTTGTCCCAAAGTATCAAAACAATTTTAATGCATTTGCTAATTTTTGGAGGTGAAACTTGTGTTTTGAACTAAAATGTCAATTTAAAATAAAAACACACACTTGGAGTCATACTTTTCACACCGTACATCATAATGATGTGTTCTTGATTCATACATGTCACAAATGATGTAAGGATCATTTTACTAAAGTATCAAAACAATCTGAATGTGTTTTATCAGTTTTGAGTATGTGAAATTTCGATTTTACTAAAATACCATTTTAAACTGAAAACATGCACTTTGAGTCATATCAATCACATATTATGTAGGTTTTATGTACGAATAATTCATACACATAAAAAGTGACTTTTGAATCGTTGTCTTAAAGTATTAAGATAGTCCTAGCGTATTTTCTTGGTTTTTAGTGAGTGTCACTTTTTGAACTAAAATATTAATTTTAAACTGATATCATACATTTTGAGTCATACTGGGCACACTGTGTATTATATTGAGGTTATACTGATCCCTACATGTAAAAAATTACTTATGGATCATTTTCTTAAAGTATAAAAATGATCTAACAGTGTTTTCTTATGTTTTAATATACAATGAAGGTTTTGAACTAAAATGTAAATTTTAAATAAAAACACACACTTGGAGTTATACTGGTCACACCATGGGTCAAATTGATGTGCAGTTGATTTCTACACACCACAAATGACTTATGGATCATTTTACTAAAGTATCAAAATAATATAAATGTTTTTATTCATTTTGAATATGTCACATGTCTTTTTTACTAAAAAAGTCAATTTAAAATTAAAACACACATTTGAGTCATACCAGTCACATATTATGTCAGTTTGATGTACGAATGATTTCTACATGACACAAATTAATTATGAATCAATTTCATAATGTATCAGGAAAATCTGAGAACGTTTTCTCAGTTTTTAGTAAGCAACACATGTTGTGAACTAAAATGTTAATTTTAAATTGATAACATACACTTTGAGTCCTAATAGGTACACCATGTATCAGGTTAAGGTGAGTTTGATTCCTATATACCACAAATGACTTATGTATCATTTTTATAAAGTATCAAAATAATCCAAATTTGTATGTTAATTTTTGAACATGTGACTTGTGTTTTGATAAGGAAATTAACTAAAATAAGTATCTGAAAAAATGATAAGGAAATTAACTAAAAAATAGTAGATAAAATGATAAGAAAATTAACTACTTAATTATTAGAAATTCACCTCTTCATGATGTTTTTATACACTCTGACACCATGTATTCTACCCATTTGTTTCTAAATAAATCTATTTCCTCTCTTGAATACGAGGACCATCAGCAGTCCTGGTAGTACTCGAAAAATATAAATAAAAATGTATTAATATATATTTTAAATGAAATTATAATTTTCATTATAAATACCACATTGTGGATTCTATTTTGTTAATGGAATATTATATCTTTCATAAATTTTAAAATGTAATAACTACAATATTTTCCATTATTTTATTTTAGGAATAAAAGAAACATTGAAAAAAATAAGTAATTGGTTTTGATATATGTTTTAATTGTGAAATATTATTATATATACCCTTATACTTATCCAGTTATAGAAGTCGATAGGCTTCTTGTGCTCATGGACTACCCTCATTCCATGATTTTAATGATATTTAAACACTGCCCTATCATAATAGAATTTTCATTAAAACATAAAATAAAATTTATAACTTGAAGTTTATTTGTAAAATATTGTATGTAGTTTATTACAAATTAATAAAATTAATCACATGTGGTTGATGTTTTTTTTATATTCATGCATTTAATCTAGAAAATAAATTTTTGGAGTATCCAAATTGATTGCAAGGAGTAACCAATACCACCTAAAAAGAAATAAGGAATAATTAATAAATGGAATGAAAATATATTTTATATGACTAAATTATAGGGGTTTACCCTTACATCATGGGTATTAAAAAGACTCTATTGCCTGTACGTTTGTTTTTAGTAATTACATCTAGTTTTTCCACTATTACCAAATATTCATTTGGTTCTAATGAGAATTGTTGTGTATAAGTGATGTGAGAACCATTAAGTCCAAATATTTATTCCCAGTTTTTCCCTTAAAATAGTACTGATATATACACTTACAAAAAATATGAATATTATTTTACTTTACTTAATATAGTAGGTAAGATATTATACAAATAAATTATGAAAACACACTTCATGTTTAAATTTACAATTGAGACTCCTAGTCATTCATGCTTGAAGATTTCATCTACATTATCAAGAATAAGGTATTTTGTAATGAACTCTCTATATATTCATTATTCAAAATAAATTATGATCGTATCAATACTTTTTAATTTTGTATTAACATGAACTTGTATTGTTAATAAATGAAAAATTTGAACTGGAGAGGTAAAGGTACTTTATGAAGATCATTTTGATTGATTGGTTAATCCTTTAGATCATTTTGATTCAACCTTCCATTTTACCCCATCCCTGTCTCTTTCTATAAATAATTCAAGGGTTGAATCATTTTTTCATTAATTGTTAAAGTTTTTTCATAAAAAAATTGGAAAGTAATAACTCCTTGTCAACATGTTTTTTTATAAGATCAAATGACCATGCTACGAAAGTTCCAATAGTAATCTTGATCATATGAAAATATATATCATCATGTGAAATAAGTATCTTGACACTTGGATCATGATCTATGTGAATCCCCACTGTCACATGAACTTTTAGAAGTTTTTTTGTGTAAAATATCTCCTTGGATATTGTGCACTATACCCCTCACAACATGGTGATGGGTATGTGATGATAGATATAAATCAAAATAATTTTCACCCAATAGAATATCAGTACAAGAATGGTATTAGTGTCTACTAAATTTACATTTCATTGAAATAATTAAGAAAAAATTGATTACCTCTTCTAAGGCAGACCTCTGGGGGTAATGGCTTATCTTAAGGCTGGTGGGGGTGGGGGTCTTTATGTAGTGGTTGTTGTTATGTTGTTTATTCTATTTGATTCCTTCCCACAAAATTTTATAACAAATAAAACTTCCAATTAAGTTTTTATTACAAAGCATCTAATCATTCATTATTCTCATCCATTTTTATCTTTATCCCCCAGTTCATTTCCTTTCTCAAAAATATGTTTAGGGTGACACCCCAAAACCCACACCTCTAACGTGACCATATTATTCTGGCCACTTCAAGGTCACTGATAGTAGTTGTTTATGAGCTACCACTGATAATGATTACTCTGTCCAAGCCAGATAAAAAAGGATAATAAGTAACCATTTTTATATAATACCAATTCATAGTATATTTTTTTATTATGTCATACTTATATATGACTCTCATTGTTTTTGTATGTTTTCATCTATTAGTATTTCTTTTTTATTTACACAAGACTACTTCCATAACACATGCTGTGGGATGGAAGTGACTTTTGATTTTGATTCATCAATCCATATATAATCAAAGTAACATAATTATGTTGTTGTTTTGTGTCACATAAAATTATTTCTATATATTTAAAGTACATACCATTTTTTTCAAGTGAAGCACACCCCATCCTTACTTTATGGTAGGGGTATGTTGGTTTTACAATACATTTCTTATTTTCATCTTTCAATTATTGTTTCATCAATTAATGATTCTTAATCAAAGTTATCAAAACATGTATTGTCAAGAAATGTATTACCAATCATAATATACCTGAAAAGTTATCTATTCACAACATCCAACAAACACATAAACATTTATTTGTTTATCAGGTGTGCATACATCAATGGTGGGCGAAAGTTTATTTTCCCTTCAAAATCCATGAGATGATACTTTGAAATTATTTTCTTAAATCATTTATGAGCCTTTCCAGTGAGTATTAATACAAATTTAATTCAATAATAATATAGTATAAATGCACTCTGTAAGGGATAATGAAGAGTAAATAAATATTTTATTATTTTTTTAGTAAAATAAATAATTTATATCATAATGTTACCCAAATCCATTCCCAAATTAATACCTTAAGAGTGGGTACAACATTGTACAATATATCTACATCAATAGACACATGCATTCGAGTGGAGAGCCTAATGTAACTGCTGAAAATAGACTTGTTGAGGTTAACATGCTAGTCACATGCATTCCATCTAACCTTGAATTTGATGCCTCTTTTTCTCATCTTAATATTTTTTTTCAACACCATCATGCTATGAAACTCTTGTTTTTTTTGGGACATAATTTTTTCACTGTCTATTGCTTTCTTATCTCCAACATCATCAATATGTTGTTACTATGGATTGGTAGCATCGACATGTGAAAAAACATATTTGTATTTTTCATCGAGAGTATCAAAATATCGAGAAACCTGCCATTCCTTAGGCTTGGGAGCATCAATATGCATATAAGTCATTACCCATAGAAGTGGTTGAATATTTAATTTAGATTACATAAATGAAACATTGAACAAATAATAGTAAGAGGTAACAAAATATATATTACAAAAAATATAACATGATTATTGAACTCTCATTTTTTAAAAGGATGAAGGGATTTGACCGCACTATCAAGTATCCAAATCCTCTTATTATGGTCTCCTCTAACATACAAGAACCTATCTATATTGGTACTATTGTGAAATGACTATTATGTCCTAGTGAAAGGGAAATCCTTAGCTGAATTGACATCTAATCCTTCAATGGTTTTGGTTGATAATAGAACAACTGACTACTTTTTGTTTATAGGATATAGAATACAAAATACTTGTACTACCTATGATACCATTATAAATGGGTTTTATTTATACATTTATTTATTGAAATCCACTTTCATAAATCCCAATTCAGCTATTTTAACTGCACTCCTATTATAACCCACTTGTATTGAAAAATTGAAACTTGCAATTTTGTTTAATCTAACTCCCATATTTGTTTGATGATGCCAAAGTATGAAATATTAACATAAATTAGAGTTTTGTACTTGGTACTAGATACATGCATCACTTTAGCCACAACTATAAATCCACTATTTTAATGGTATTGCGTTCATCATGTTCATTTGTATAAAACATATAACCATTAATTACATAACCATTATAAGATAATACATGCACATTTGGTCCTCTGGCTAGCCATAAAATTCATTCAAATTTAATCTAGATTTTTAGACTTATCCTTAAAAATATGGTCTCAAAACCAACATATAATCTGTTGATTATATGAATTTTATATCTATCTTTTAGCCCTTGATAGATTCAAATACCAAAGAATTACTTTTTGGGTTTCAACATATGGCGTAACCTCTAAAATGTTATGAAAAACATAATGGTGATCCTTCTCCCTATTTGTAATAGTAATTGTGACAACATCTATTTAGGAAATCATTTCACCCACAATCTGCCTAATGTAATAAGAATTTAGTAGACTGATGATTTCCACATCAGATAGGTAGTTGGTATAGAATTCAATAGCTTCCTCAATAATATACCACTACACAATACAACTTTTTAGAAAACTTTTATTGTTGAAATACCCTTACAAAATCTTCATATACCATTCAATGAGGTGTATCCATCTATAATGTGCATGACCACATAGTCAAATCTCTCTAACCAAGTGAACCATTAGGTGAACCATCATATCAAAAAATAACGATGGGAAGAAAATCTCCAATTTACATAATATGATATTAATTTATTTTTATATAGTTGGAAATTTTACCAGGTTTATATTTTTACTATATATAGCATTGAAAAAGAAATAGATATTGGTTAATGTATGATGTACATTCTTAAGAAAAATGAAATGTAAATCTATAAGAATTAAATCTTGCATCAAAACATGACAGTCATGTGATTTTAGACCATTTAACTTTAAATCAATCATTAAAATGATATTATTTATATTTTATAAATACCCCATTAGAACCTTTACATCATTCAAGAAGTTGAAAAACTGATATAACTCTTTCCTAGAAAAAGTTTAAGAAGCTAGAGGAAGAAAAGTGTGAATTTTACCCTTTACTAGCACCAACTATTCCTATATCTCCATTTCAATCATGTTCAACCTATACATAATTACATCCTTTGTTTTTCTAGGTTTATTTAGTAACATTTTTGTGAAACTATCACATACATTTTCTTCCACATGCATGACATCAAGAAAATTCCTGACATACAATCAATTCCACTATGGTAATTCAAAAAAATGATCTCCTTTTCTAACCAGTTTTTGTAAGTTTTTTCAAAAAAGGTTGACCAAAATAGGTGTCAATATATTTTAATTTCTCAAACAGTTGATCAAATATTAGGGGATATGGTTCTATACCTTCTTTTGAACTCCCATAAAATTATATCATCCAATATCCATATTTATGTCATCAGGGTAGAAATATATATTTTCCTAAAAAAATATTATTAAAGGAATTTTTTAACCAAATTGAGTGTGTACCTTGTTCACAAATGGGAAACCATTTAGTTATTTTAGTTCTATATCTTGAAAAAAATGTATAAGTAGGAAATTCATTTATCATATTATTCAACATGTCTCTCAATGTGAAATATTCATTTCTATAATCATCATACAATATAACACATGAATCTCACAATAATTTCAAATCATTGATCAATGGATACAAATAAACATTAATATCATTACTTGATGTTTTTATCCTAATATAAGCATATATAACATAATATATATTCATTTCATGTGTAACTATGGTAGAAAGTTATAATTTACCAATATAATCGGCCCTGTACTATGAGTACTACTTTGAAAACCAAATGGATTCACTCCATTTGTAGATAGCGTGAGATGAAGGTTTCCCAGCTCATTTCGAAATCCAGGATACTTGCGATCAATTTTCTTCCATTGAGGAAAGACTATTGGGTGATGAAGTTTCTCATATTTATTTCTTATATCTACATGCCACATTAATTTCCTTGCATTCACTTTAATTTCATATAGGCGCCTAAACATTGGAATGATTGGAAAGTACAATACAACTTCGAAGGACACAATCCATCTTTCTTGTATAGATAAGCACCACACTTTGAGAAATTTTATGTGATTCTTGGTCCTTGTGGAACAATATACTATAATTTGGACATGCATTTATTCTTTTAAATATCATACCCATTGAATGAAGAATTTTTTTAGAGTCATATGTTTGGAAAGGGTGATCATCATATTCTAGTAGCATACCATTCAATTGATAAAGTAGTTCAGTAAATATGGCGTCACTCCATCCATTGAGAACTTTTATATCATATAGATTTAGTATGGCTGACAATGTTGTGTATTTAGTATAACCAATATATAATAGTGTCTTTTCACAACTATTAAACTTAATCAAACAAATTTGGATAATCATAAAGTTCACCTTCAATTGTCATTGTCATTTCCTCGATACAATATTCATCATCATTCACACCTGTAATCATATCCTCAATACGATCTTTATCATTTTACACACTTGTAATCATATCATATGATCCATAAAATATAGTGTTATCCTAGTCACTAGATACATTTAGTTTTCCCCATGTTTAGTCTAACATTTATAACTTCGATCTATTCCATGAAATATCAAGTGTTCTTACAACTCCTATAAACTAATTAGTCTTTAATAACAGTAGTTTACTTATGAACAAAGGATTTGAGAAGGTTCATATGCATGATATTTTGAAAACTTAATGAAATATTTCACCCCATACTCATATTCTTTTTTTATACAGTTGGTATCCATCTATTTTCATTTCATATCCATTCTATTTGATATAGTAATATTAATATTTAACAAAATAAATAAATAAATAGAAAGTATTAGCTTATAAACCATAAAATGATATTCTTAAAGAATCATTTAAGCTACATGAATCCATTATTATAAGATAATAAGAGTTTAATAATGCATATTGATATTGTTTTTAGTGGTGGAAGTCATTGAAGGAAATGAATATGTGATATCCAAAAAGTTACAAAGAATCTAATTAAATTTTCATCTATTAAAAAACACATAGATTAAGGACGGTTCCTATAAATTTTCTATGTGGGAGTAAAATAAGTGGGGGTAGTTCATGTTTATTCATTTCATCACTTATTACGTGGTAGGATAGGCGGTGTTTTAGTGATAGGATTCTTAGGATCCAAAGTTTATCTTTTTTTATATGATGAAAATATTGATAGGGCCAAAACACATGGTCTTGAGAACACAACATTTGAAGAAACTTTTGGATTTAAACCCAATGAACTAGAGGTCAGTTTGGGGTTATCAAGCTACTAGAAAAACCAAATAACAATCTAATTGGGGTTTCATGAATGATTAAAATTTAAACAATTCACATGGCTGAGATGAAGCCTCAAAGAACAACAACGAAAATTCTTATTGGGACCATAATTAACAATCAAATTCTACACAAGTTGAAGAATTTTCCTAGTGGAATAAGAGGAAAGACTCATCTCAAACTAATGATTTCAGTATAAGACCAACTACCTGGGATATCCTAAAAAAATTCTTCCTCAGTGGAACTAATAAAGAGAATCAAAACTGTTTAAACGTCAGAGTGGAAACTGGGAGAACAATTTAAATATGAAAGAATAAAATATAGATGATTTGAATTCTATTCATGATTCCAATTTTAGGAGTGAAAGTTAGTCTGGGTGGAGATTTAAAGAGAGTTATAGGAGTCCCCATAACTGGGACCGTGCTTTAAATAAAATGTTAGGTTTGTTTCAATGATATGAATCAATAAAGTTAACTGAAAAAAAAATCAAAATATCGATGACTTAAAGAAATACAGCGGTGTTTGGAATGAATGTAGGTGGGGCAAAGAGAAATAATGCACTGAAAAGAAAGACCAACTTGCTAATTGGAACCAAGGTAGAAGTGAAAGTTGAAGGAATCTAATGTGTCCTAATTTTATCACAGTTTTCCACATATATTTTTGGTTAATTAAATGAGTTTTTATTGTATAATTGATATTTTAATGGAAAATGATTGAATATGGAACAAATTTGGTTGAATATAGTTCTTTTTGGATATTATAATAAAAATGATTACTTTTTTGGGCTTAATTGATTAAAATTCATGGTGTTGGTGTCTTATATATATGAACTATTTTTGGATTTTTAATTGGGTGTTTTAGTTATTTTTAATTTAGAAATATCTATATTTTTTACTGCCATGATGAAAGTATGGAAATCTCTTTGAGTGACTATACATTCAAACAGACTGACTTTTTATGAAAAGAGATAAAATATGTGTCTTACTAGGGGTATAAAGGTTATTAATGACCATAAAAATGGTGAAAAATCACAAGGAAAAAAGGATCAACCTTAATTTAATTCAAATCACCCATTAAAAATTAATAAAGGAAAGCTGTTGTGATAAAGAATATTGACTACGCATTAAATTCAAGCAACCAAGGGAGGTATTAGATCTATTGTACATAAAAAAAGTGAATACAACCTCAAAATCGAAAAAATGGGGAATAAAAGAATGTTTTGTCCATAATAAGACTACAAAAAATATTGGAAAAGGAACTTTCACTACAAAAATAGAAGGGGGGGCCTCCACACTCTTATCACGGTCATTACCAATCAATTTACCCCATGGATTTCCCAAAGATAACATCCTAAAAAAAATCTTGAAAATGTGTTAATCCTATGGTTGAAATTTACCAACACCTCAATCCTCCATTAGATTAGTTTTGTTGATGCTTTTCGCTGTGAATGATAATGAGGGACTAGAAAATGTTGAAGATGGTGAATCGATTACCGCCTTTGTCGATATGGGACTCTCCACTGGAAGAAGGCTGAAAAATGTGAAGATGAATTCAACACTGTTCCCAACCTCTAAATCGATCAAAGATGATACTACTTGTTAAGAAACCCTATGGCTATGCATAATTTCATCCAAATATGAGCAGATCCATTTATGAATAATTTGAGTCGACATCCTTTGTTGTGGATCGATGTTTCTCCTCCCATGATCACCGAGCACCATTTTATGAAGATAGGTGGATGATATTTTAATAAATGATCATAGATGGTACAATATTAAAGTCTATGATAAGAAATATCACTCAAGAAGACATCATGATCAGTCTTGTATCACCTATTTTACTTGATGGTTTGAATTCGGTGGTAGGATGAGCTTGCAAAAATTATGATCTGCTGACAACTTTGGTTGGGGATATTTTTCATCATAGAAAAGGAGAAAGTCACCTACATTAGAAAATAGGCTATTTGAGTGATCTACTACATCAAAGAGTTGGCTATGTGGTATCCTTATTCTATATGATCTAATAAACTATGTGAGAGATCAACTACATCACATATAACAAACCAACCTGGGTCAAATAGATAAACTATCTAAAGCGGACCATCACAACATGGTTTGGTGAAAAAAGATAAAAGAAACAAGTCTCATATAAAAGAAAACATGAAAAACTAGAGTACAAGATGGAAGAAAAATATACATGAAGGATCCATACAATCCAATCCAAATTGACCAAACCAGAATATATGACAAGACTAGACCAAAAAGTCTCCATGTGATTAATCATCACCTCTAAACCATTCCACTATGAAGTAATAGATGAAAAGATAAGATGGAATGCTACAAGATGCCCTTTCCTTTACCTAGGTCCTACAAAACAATGTCTACAACCACCCAAAGGAAAAAATAAGGGTTTGAGAATAAATACCAGTTATATTACACAAAAAAATCTATACAATGTATAATATTAAGAATGTTGTAGTTTTAGCTTTAAAAAAAATATTGTTTTACAAAGAAATTTCATAAATCAAAACCATTTATAAATCATCCCTTGGTTTTTCATAAAATCCTTTAATATTATCTAAACAAGTAATATTATAAGTATAAGTGAAAAATCATGAGATCATAATCAATACAATCCCTGAATACACCATAAGGTAAATATGTAAGCAAATAACCATCACTAATCCATCATGTAAAATCATGTGAGAAAATATCCATGAAATAATACATCATGTGATATAAAATCATAAATGAAAAAACACACCATATTGGTACCTAGACTATGGGAATACATACTAGAAATAAAATAATCATAAAATAGGAATACAAGGGATCCAACCTGATATTGAGTCCCATCATGGTCTATCAATATCACAAAACCTATAGTGGTATTATGCACACTACAAGTGGTATGTCTGTTCCTGATGCACCCATGGTTCTCAATGTGACTTGTTTTTCAAAATCCATTTAAAAACCATGATCACAATTTATAAAAATATTTCAAATATAATGCAATTTTTTTGGTGTTTGAAAACCCATTTCTGAACCAAAACTACCATTCAACCATTTAATCAATCATTTGGTGTACACAAATAGTTTTTAAAGAAAAAAATATTTAAAACCTGATTTCATTCCAAAAAAACAATTGTAATCATAGAAAAAATCAATTTAATTAATAACCAAAAGGAATTTACAATAAAAATAAGAAATTCATAGAATTATCCCTTTTTATAGAAACACCTACCTTAAGAATGAAGGTAGAACTAAACACCTTTGAAAATAGAGACCTAGGAATAGTAGATTAGGTCCTAATGATCCTAGATCTATAAGAAACACATCAATCCTCAATCAAAACCCTTAGATCCAGGATAAATACCCCGTTTGGGTTCCAAAAGATGATATGAGAAGAGATCCAATGATGAACTAATAAGAAATGTTAAAACCGGATAAAAAACACAACATACCTTGAGTTGATCCATCAAGAATGAAGGAAATCCACCTAGAATCCCAAGGGAGAAGCATCTAGATCACTAAGTAAGGATTAGGTCGAGTCTAAATGAGATTATGGGTCCATTAGAGGTTACACTAGGGTCTTGGGGATTTTTAATTAAAAAATTAGGAGTATTAAAAATCTGAACACACAGTTTGCTAGAGAGGTTTCACAATTAGTAGTAATTGTGCACTTTAACCATGAAACCTATATAGAGATTGTGTTTGGGGTGAATATTTTTGATGCAATGTTACTTTAACCATGAACTAACCATGCATAACCCCTCTTTCTAGGGGTTCATAGTTTGGAGGGGTAGCCACATAGTTTGGAAAAAACATACACCCCCTTCCATTAGACCATGCATGGCCACACGGTTTCCTAGGAAAAATCACATGGTTTTACCTAACCATGAAACAACAATAAAAAACCTTAAGGGATTCTAAAATTCTATAAAAACTCCTGAAATAAACCCCAAATTATGACTCAACCAAATAATGGTCAAAACAAGGGTCAAGAAGTACTTATAAAAAATAACAGAACGTTATAATCTCCCCACCATAAAAGATTTCTATTCGGAGAAAGTGCTCAAGATCACGGAATCACAAAAATAGAAAGTAAATGCTACCTCATCAATAATTCCCACTCCCACTTCTCATGGATATCACATATATATTTCCATATTACATGGACTAAGGGAATCATTTTACCATGTAGTACCATATCTTGGCGATCCATAACCCGAACTGGTTTCTCAACAATGGTGGTATCAAGTTCAAGATCAAAATCCTCCCATTCAATCACATTGGAAGGATCCAGATAATATCTACTTAGTTGGAAAACATGAAACATGTTTTGAATCTACATAAAATGAGATGGTACATCAAACCAATATTCTACCTTTCTAAGTCACTCCACGATCTCAAAGGGGCCAACAAAACATGGTGCCAACTTACCTGGATTACCCAACTGACAATTCCCCAAGCGAGGTGAAAATATGAGAAAGAACCAATCACCACCCTCAAAATCTAGCTACTGATGAAGATGGTCTACATAAGATTTATGATGCCTATATACTATGACCAACCTATTTCAGATCAACTGAACCTTTTCCATTGTCTCCTAAATGGGTATTGGATCAAACAAGGATCGCTCTCCCAACTCTGCTGAGCACAAGAGAAATATACAGGGACACCCATAAAATACTTCAAGGGGGGGGGTACCTTTAGAAAATCTTGATAACTATTATTATAGGAAAATTTTACCAAAGTCAAATTATTTTCCTAAGATCTACCAAAATAAAGTATGCAAGAGCAAAGCATATCCTCAAGAACCTAGACAAATGTCTCTTTCTATCTATTCGTTTGTGGATGATAATCCATGCTCAATTTAAAATGGTAACCCATTTCCTTCTTCAAAACATTCCAGAACAAAGATTTGAACCTTGGGTCCATATTAGAAATAATCATAGAGGGAACCCCATGAAGTCTCACAATCTCTAAAATGTACAAGTCCCAAATCTATTCCACTTTTTTTATCTCCTTGATTGGTAAAAAATGATCTGATTTCATAATTTGATCAATGATAACCCAAATCACTTCCTTCCAACAAAGATTACATGGAAAACAAATGAATAAGTTCATGTAAATATCATCCAACTTCCATACTAGAATGGGGAAATGCTGCAAAAAACCAATGAGTCTTTGGGGTTCCACTTTAATATTTTTCCAAATGAGACACTATGATACAAAATCTGCAATCGACCACCTCATCCATGGAAACAAATACCAAATTATCAAGTCATAATACATCTTGGTATCCCTAGGGTGTATGAAATATAATGACTTGTGTCTATTGTTCATCAACTCGTACCTCAAAGAAATCAGAAACAATAACCTTCTATGGAAGAAAAAATCTCCATTGTGAGACTGAGACCACTCCCCCGAGGTCTCCCCACCATATTTTTTTCCTAATAATTTTCACTCGGTGTCTATCACCTACTAGATCTACAATAACTCATCAAAATATGATTCAACGTTCATCAATAACAAGAACACTTGTCCACCAACCTTTTCCACTCCTAATATCATCTCATCAAACTCATCAAAGACCACTCCTTAACTGATTCTTTCATGGCTTGTGTCGGTAATTTTATACTCAATGCATCAGAAACCACATTCCCTTTCTAGGAGTGTATGAAATATTAAAATCAAAAGTCTGAATATACTCCACCCATTTCCTATATCGTAAGTTCATATCCCTCTAAGTAAAAATATATTTCAAGCTCTTATGATCAGAACACACTATAAACCACTCCCCAAAGAGATGGTGATTCCACATTTTGAGTGCATGCATAAATTCTACCAACTCAAGATCATGAGTGAGGTAGTTCTTCTAATTATTTCATAACTAGAAGGAGCTATAGGCCACCATCTATTTCCCCTGCATCAAGACACATCCCAAACCTATACCAGAAGCATCACATAAAACATGCTAACATGAACCAGATTTTGTAAGAATAAAAAATGGAGCTGAAGTCAACCTCACCTTTAGCTCCTCAAAAATATCTATGAAATTTTTAATTCCATTAAAACTTTACACCCTTACAGGTTAAACCTATCATCAAATATACAATATTAGAGAAATAATGAATAAACCATCTATAGTAACCAGACAAACCCAAGAAGCTCTATATCTCAAAAACATTTCTAGGCTGCTCTCAAGACATAATACCCTACATTTTCTTAGGATCCATTGAGATTACCCTCTTAGAGACGAAATTCCCTAGAAATTTCACTTCATGGATCCAAAAATCACATTTGGAAATCTTACCATATATAATATTTTCCTTCAAGGTTTTAATAATGATATCCAAATGGTCTATATACTCCTCCTCTGACATGGATTACACTGAGATATCATCCATGAATACAAAAAAAAGAGTATAAGAACCGATGAATGATTTAGTTCATCAAAGCCATAAATACCACAAAAGAATTAGTGAGACACAATGGCATAACCAGAAACTCGAAATGCCCATCATATCCTATTCTCAGACTTTCAAATGGTGGTACCCTGACTGAAGGTCAATATTTGAAAACCTATGTGCCCCTATAAGTTGGTCAAATAGATCATCAATCCTATGAAAAAAGATATTTTTTCTTAATATTAATCCCATTCAACTTCTGATAATTCATGAAAAGTCTAAGACTCCCATATTCCTTATTATAAAATAGGACAAATGAATCCCATAGTGACAAACTTGGACAGATAAATCCATTAGCATCAAGATTCTCAAGTTGTATTTTAAGTTCCACCAACTTAGAAGGTGAAATTCGATAATATGGTATAAAAAGGGGTATTATACTAGGGAGAAGGTCAATAGTAAACCTGAACTATATCTGTGGTGGTAAATTAGAAAAAATCATCTCGAAAGACCTTAGGGTATGCACTATTAATTCCCATCCAGAATCAATGTATCACTGAGAGGGGGAGGGGGTGAATTAGTGATATATTTTTCTTTTAAGTTTCCTTTATTTTGAAACAACCTTCACCTCTTGTTGAAGGTTTATTATTTTTCTAAAAAAAACATCCACACATCCATAGGAACACAAGCATTTACAAGGTTTACTACTCAATAAGTATAGATATATCCTTGGCATGGTTTATAAATAATCCGATATCACACAATCTACTAGAAAAAAATCCTTTTGTGTGGATACAAAAAGTAATATATATACCCATATACTTATGTTTCACTATGATCAATGAAACATTGCATGTGATTATTCTAGCATGAATGATGTAAAACAAGTTTGTGTAACAAGTAATAAAACCTCCCCTAGTTGGTTAAAAACAAGTCAATGTTCTGCCTTATCAACTTCCACTTTGTAGTTATTCAAAACACAATTCTTTACTTTCCTAACCAACAACAGATAATAACTTCACTTTTGGACTTTGTACAAAAACTTATTCTGATGGATTAGTCTGATTCCACTGTCAAATTCATCAGTTTAGAAATCAGATAAGACATAATACTCTAGAAACAATTCTAAACCACTTCGAACTTTCCTCAGAATTCTATGCTTGATGACTTGGTCCAATCCGGTAACACTTTATTCATTTTCTTATTATATCTAGAAAATTTACTTAGAAAAAATCTATTTGGAAACTTATTCTCTCCACAAAAATTCCAGCGCTTTATCTATCTCTTCGCATGTGAACAACATAATCATAAAAAATAACAATGTACTTACTACTATTTATAAGTGAGCCACAAGTTGAATGTATAACAACCCAGAACTTTATTACACTCTTAAAAATGATTTATTACATAAAATCTTCCCTTGATACAACATCAAAGATTGATAGGTATAGTGTCTTTGGGGATTAGGATCATTACATAACAACTTAAAACATGAAACACAACATATTTATTGAAAAATTCATTTACATGACCACTATATTCCCTCGTACTTAGCATTGCATGGGATAACCTGAGGACATACATAAAAAAGGGTGAGCTATAAATCCCAATAAGGGAATAAACATGAAATAACATGAGGAATACAATACATGTTAGAAAATAGGCATATAAATGGAGAATAAGAGAAACATGAACATAAAAGCATGATAAAGCATGATAATCACAACATGGAAATGTGGCAACAACACTTAACATGGAATTATAATGAGCCAAGGATCATTGCACATGGAGCATGAGTAAATCCTCATTGCACCTGAAGCATGAGTAAACCATAATTTCACTTGAATAAGCATTATTCAACACTAATTTCACATGAAATATCATGACACTATACTTTACCCAATTCATTGGAGTGATATCAGGGCACACCCTTCTTTAACATTTCATTTCATGCATAAGTGTGCACATGGATCATACAACATGAAATCAATCATAATCATTTATTCCAAGATAAAGGGATGTTAAATACATACATGAAGATTTATAATCAATAAGTAAATGTTCATAAAGGTGAATACCCTTGATATATAAATGGGCATGGTATTCACTACACAATGACATTGGCTTGGAAATTCGCAGTGCAATTTCGGCAGCATAACGACGTGAAATAAGAAATCATAAAAAAGGTTGATGAGATAGAAAGGGGTGTCTCATAATATTTACATGAAATGGAAAGTAAGGGGTAATATATATACACTTATCAATAAATATAATGGAATTTAGATTCATAATACAAGATAATTACTTGGATGTAAAAGAGGAGAGAGAAATCCCTCATGGAATTTCGGCATGGTAACAGGTGTACATGGGTGGAATTAATGAGAGATAAAGGGGTATCCCATCATACAAACATAAATAGGGAAGTATGGGGTAGGTGATAAATCATACCTCAACATTTTGAATTGAAAAAAAAGGGCATAACAACTTAAATAAAATTGGCCAAAAAAGAGAAAGGAAGAAATCCTGTACTTGGAAGTGTGATCCCAAAGGATTGGGAGAGGCTTGATAGAGGATTATTGGGAGCTTTGGGAACCTTGGGAGGATTAGAGAGAAAGGAATGCTGGGGTTGGTCGAACTCCAAAGGCTTTGAGTGAAGGGAAAGTGGGATCTTGGGTGGGTTTATATAGGAAATGAGAGAGAATTCCTTATTATTTAGGTTTGGGATACCTCACATTAAACTAATCAAAAACACAAACCAGCCCATGGATTTTTTCCATGGGTTTTTCCAAAGGGGATTGGAAAAAAATATTTTTTGAGGCAAATGGACGAACTTCTTAAAATAATAGGGTTTCTTATGTGGAGGTGAGTCACACTCTCAAGGAAAACAATTTAAAAAGACCAAATGTTTTATAAGCTTTGAAGGGTCCACTAAAGCTTTGTAAAATAAATAAAACAAAACAAAAATCACATTATTTTAATGATAAAACATATATTGGCCGAAAATAATGTTTATATTATTTTATTTCATCACTATTGAGTCATTATGATGTCATAAAACACATTATATATTTAAACGGTATTTAATTTTTACCCAAAAATTCGACTGTCTCAGAAAAGTATGAAAAATTCACCATTGGATAATTTCAATGTCCAGATTCCAAAAATAATATTCATTTTATCTAATTTTTTTTCAAAATATTTTAATTTTTACTTTTAAAATTAAATCCTCAATTTATCGAAAATTCATCGGTTTTGACAAAAAATGCTTTCAAACCTTAATAAAAATTACAATTGCATTCATAAAATTATATGACCATTTATATTTAATAAAAAGTAATTTAATAATAATAATAATATTTTATTAAAATATTATTTAATTCAGAAATCCATTAATTCATCAAAATAGATTTCTTAGTTGAATATTTACAAAAAATACTATTTGTGCTTTAAAAACTATTTACAAAGTAACAATAATAAAATAGAGGCACATCCTTTATAAAAAAATAATGCACATAGTCATAGTGCTAGGGTCTTGTTACATAACCCATTATAGAACCTGCATAAGACCGAAGAGTAAGGTGTGCGATGGCGATAGACTCTTGGGGTGTCTCAGATAACATTGCTCGGGTGGTAATCTCTATTAACTTCCACTTCTCCTGTAGTAAGTTCTGCTCAAGCTTAACGTGTTCAAGATCAGCTTGGTCTTGGTCAAGAGTGAAGCCCAATGACACCACCTCCTTTTTGAGCTCTGAAAAATAGGCTTCGTATGGGGCAAGTCTACTGGATGAGGCCATCGCTTCCTTTGTCTAAGTAAATTGGATTTGTTATAGCCCTATATTTATACTAATCATGTGATCATTGTTCAATGACTATATTAGCAATGGACACAATTCATAACTGTATTTTAAAATCCAGAAACATAAAACCAATTAAGTTCACATTTTATATAACCATAATAATACATTTAATTAGATCAAGGGGAATTTCCATTAATGAAAGTTTGGGTCATTACAGTCTTCCCCCCTAAGAAATTTTGCCCTAGAAATTTCAATTTCCCACACTAAAATAGATCTGGGGAACTCTGATTCATAACTTCCTCTGATTCCCATGTCGCTTCTTCAAACTTTTGGTTTCTCCACAACACCTTGATGAGGTGAATTGTATTATTTCATAGAACTTTTTCTCTATGATATAAGAAATTCACTGGTTTCTCCTCATAAGAAAGATCATCCTCTAGATGTACTAACATTGAAGAGAGTATATGTGAAGGGTTTGGTATGTACTTACTTAAGAGGGATACATGAGATACATCATGTACTTTGGCCACGGTAGGTGGAAGTTCTAGTTGATAAGCCACAACCCTGACACAATCAAGAATCTCGAATGACAGATGTATCTAGGACTTAACTTCCCTTTCTTTCCAAACCTCACGACCTTCTTCCACAGGGATATGGGTAGAAATAATATGTATCCAAATTTAAACTCAAGGTCTTCTTGATGGTTATCTGTATAACTATTCTGTCGACTCTGGGCTGCCTTGATATGCTACTGAATGGTTTTCACCTTCTCCACCATTTTTTGACCATTTCTGGTCCTAGTAGCTTATACTCACTGACTTCATCCAAACATGTTAGTGTTCTACACCTCTTCCCGTAAAGGGCTTCATAAGGTTACATTTAGATTCTTGAGTGGAAACTGTTATTATAGGAGAATTTAACCAGAGGAAGATGTTGATCCCAACCTCCTTTAAATTCCATTGAACATGATCTTAACATATCTTCCAGTGTCTGAATAGTTTGCTCAGATTGGACATCTGTTTGAGGATGATAGGCCATAATGAAGTTCAATTCAGTATCCAGAGAATGTCGAAGACTCTTCCAAAACTTATAGGTGAATCCTGGATCTTGATCAGATACAATAGATAGTGGTACTCCATATAGCCTAACCACTTCCCTGATATATGTCTGTTCCAATTGATCCAGTGAAAAATCCCCCCAAATTGCAATGAAGTGTGAAGAATTTGCAAGACGATCCACAACAACCCAGATTGCATTGTTGCCTTTGGATGTCTTCAGAAGTCCGGTGAAAAATTCCATGGTGATGTTCTCCCATTTCCATGTTGGTATGGGTAATGGTTGCATCATCCCCTTAGACTTCTGTCTCTCAGCCTTCACTTGCTGACACACTAGGAACTTTGATGTAAATATAGTGATCCCCTTATTCATATTATCCCACCAATAATCCTCTCAGATATCACGATATATATTTATGTTTCCTGGATGAATAGAGAAATTTGAACTATGTGCATCATCCAAAAGTCCCTTCTTTTGCTCCGAACTTGATGGGACACATAGTCTTTTCCCAAATCTCACAATTCCTTCTTCATTAACATTGAACTCCGAGGATTTATTTTTTCTAATAGCTTTCACTTTCTTCTGAATTCCCACATCATCTTATTGAGCATACTTTAACCATTCCAAAAGAGACAGTTGAGCAATCATTTGTAAAAGGATTGATGATGTTCCATTCTTTATGATTTCCATGTCCATATTTATCAAGTATAAGAAGATTGGATCCTTCTCAATTCTCATCAATGATAGAATTGTTGGGTCCTTTCTACATAGAGAATCTGGAACCTTTTTCTCTTTCCCAGGGTGGTAATGGATTGATCAGTCATAGTCTTTGATTAGATTTAACCATCTTTGTGGGTTCATGTTCAACTATTTCAGTGTGAATATATACTTGTGGATTTTTTGGTCCATATATATTTCACACTTCTCCCCAAAGAGATAACACCACCAAATTTTTAAATAGAAGACCACCACAGCCAACTCCAAATCATGTGTTAGATAATTCTTCTCATGAACTTTCAATTTCCTTGAAGAATAGGCAATGAATTTGTCATTTTTCATCAACACACAACCCAGTCCCTTCTTCGAAGAATCACTAAATACCACAAAAAGATCACCACTTATGGGTAAACTGAGCACAGGCGCAGTGATAAGCCTCCTTTTTAGCTCCTTGAAGCTTTCTTCGCATTCATCACTCCAATAAAACTTTACTCCTTTCTGAGTTAGCTTGGTAAGAGGGTTGGATAATCGTGACAAATTCCTCACAAATCGTCGATAATATCCAGCTAACCCCAAGAAGTTGCAGATATCCATTACTGATATTGGCCTCAACCATCCCTTAATCACATCTATTTTAGAGGGATCCAAAGATATACCATTACTTGTGATGATATGGCCCAAGAATGAGACATCCTTTAACCAGAACTCACACTTGTTCTACTTTTCATAGAGATTTTCCTTCTGCAAGGTCTCTAGTACAGTTCTTAGATACTCCTCATGATCCTCCTTGGGTTTAGAGTATATCATAATATCATCTATATAGACTTCCACAAATATTTAGAGGTAATCCCTAAAGACTCTATTAATCATGTCCATGAAGATTTATGGAGCATTAGTGAGTCATAAAGGCATTAGTATGAATTCATAGTGCCCGTATCATGTACAAAAAGTATTCTTGGGGATATCTTACTTGTTCACCCTTACTTGATAATATCCCGACCGCAAATCTACCTTGGAAATTTATTGTGCTCCATGAAGCTGATCGAACAAGTCATCAATTCATGGTAGTGGATACTTTTTCTTTATCATGATTTTGTTAAGCTCACGATAATTGATTAAAAGGTGCATTGACCAAGCTTTCTTCTTGATGGAGAGGAATGGTGTACCCCAAGGTGAAGCACTTGGGTATATAAACCCTTTATTCAGATTCTACTATAGTTGTTTCTTCAGCTCCTCAAGCTCCACAATAACCATTCTATATGGAGTCTTGGATTTTAGAAATTTCCCAGGTATAAGATCAATTGAGAATTCAACATCTCTTCTAGGAGTAAGACTAGGAAATTCCTCGGGAAACAATTAAGTGAATTCCCTCACAATAGGCATGTATTCAAGGATGGTTGGATCCTTAGACTCAATCATCTGATCCAGATATGTGTGCTCATAGGGAATTATTATCCACGCTTGAGATGATGGATCTAGAGAATAATCATCCACCTCCTTGCACTTGTACAGAATTGGGGGTCGATTCTCCACATAGAGAGTGATTTCTCTCTGAAGACAATTTGTGTTGGCTCTATATAAGGAATGTAAATCCATGACGACAATTGCATCAAATTCCCCCAAAGGGAGTATGAAGAGGTTCACCGGAAAGTTCAATCCATATATTATGATAGGGGAGGAGTTATATTCATGGGATAAAATGATTTCCCCATTTTCTATACTCACCGACATCTTTACTTCCATGATTTGTAGTGGTGTTGGAATTGTTCTACTAAAAATTCAGGATTTAAAAGAATGCGTAGAACCAGAATCAAAAAGTACATTCACTATTCTTTAATGAATAACTAGAATACCTATCACCACTTCTTTGTCGAGGTTCACTTCAGCAGTAGTGATAGAAAAAGCTCACCCATGCTGCCTTGGAGGTTGTTGGTTGCCTCCGAAAACCCTTGACTTTGGTAACTAATTTGCAAGATTCCCTGGTTATTTGCAGTTGTAGCAATGAACAATGAATTGGGGTTCGAACAGAGCGTTCCTTTCCTCCGTTTCAGCCATGGTTTTTTCTTGTTAGTAGTTAACAGTTAGGTAACCTTCTCTTCCACACCTAAAGCATTTCCATTTCCCCTTCAGGCAATTTCCAGGGTTCTTCTTTCCGCACCTTTGGAAAGTGGGGTACTGTATTTTTTTTAGCACCGTTGGATTTATCCATCAGGCTGCCAACATTGAAGTCCACCTTATGCTTCTTATCCCCATGATACCCCTGAGATTATCTGATCTCCATTTAGTCCTTGAGGTCACATCAGAAAATTTCCTTATAGCTGTCAAAGTCACAGATCTCCAGTGCTTTCCGTAGGCTAGGTTTCAGCCCACCAATGAAGCAGTCAACCTTGCATTCAAGGGTAATGAAAAAGCCTGAGGCGTATGGTGACAGCCTAGTGAAGTTTTCCTCGTATGATCCGACATATTCATTGTATTTTTTCTTGAGGTCAAGGATGTACCATTCTATCTTAAGTCAGAGGGTGCACAAAAAATATTTATCAAAAAACAACTTCCGAAAATCCTTCCATTCCAATGCCTCGATCTCCTCCTCAGGCTTCGTATTTTTGATCAATGTACACCATTGATCAGCTTCACCCTCCATACGATAAGCAGCCAGAATAACCTTCTCTTGTCCAAAACATTGAAGGATGGATAAGATATTTTCAATGGCGTTGATCCATTGTTCAACGATTGAGGGATTAGACGATCCATTAAAATTAGGAGGCCTTTGTCTCATGAAGCTCTTGATAGCGACTTGTTCTTTCTTAGAGGGGTTTGAACGTTCCTCTTGACCCAATTTTCTTTTCAAACCTTGAGTTAACTGAGAGAGAAGTGTGGAAAAGTTCACAATTCCCACCCCCATCAAATTGGGCATCTCATTAGCACAATCATCACATTGATCTTCATATCGGTTGTTAGCCTGAGTCCTCCTATTACTGTCCATTGGATGGAATAAAAGAAAAGTTAGGGGTAACACATAAAGGGTAATACAAGGACAAAACTAATGACTTATAAATAACTTTTATTTCCTTAACTTATGAATCCATAGGTTTCTATCTATTCTATTCATGATATACTTTCTAACATATATTCTCAGGGGCATTTTTTTAATTCCCTTAATAAGGGATCATACAAAGCTTGTGAATTTACCAAAGCATATACACTAGGAGTTTCATAACCAAGAGTGAAATAAGGAATGTTTTCATGCACCCATTCCCATTTGAGTCTAGCTCAAAGCGGTGTTTTAGGGTTTTACCTCTAGGATACATCTGTGCTAGAGCCGCCTCTACCTGCTCATTTCCAGACAGGGATGTATTTTATTGATAAAACACTTACTCAATACTCCCAAAAACTTAGGGATGTTTTTATTATACTTATTCTTGTCTCTAAGGATTTACTGGGGTTTTATAATCCTAATCCAAAAAATAACTAAACCGATCCTCTGATACCAACAAAAACAACCCTGAACTTTATTACACACTTAAACATGATTTATTACGTAGACTCTTCACTTGATACAACATGGAAGATCAAGAGGTCTAGTGTATTTGGTGCTTAGGATCATTAGATAACAACTTAAAATAGGAAATACAGCATATTTATTGAAAACTTCCTTTACATGACCACTACATTCCCTCGTACTTAGTATTGCATGGGATAACCTGAGGACATGCATAAGAAAAGGGTGAGCTATAAAGCCCGGTAAGGGAATAAACATGGAATAACATGAGGAATACAATAAATGTTATACAATAGTCATATCAATGTATAAAAAGATAAACATGAACATAAAATCATGATAAAGCATGATAATCATAACATGGAAATGTGGCAACAACACTTAGCATGGAATTAGCATGAGCCGAGGCTCATTGCACATGGAGCATGAGTAAACCCTCATTACACATGAATCACGAGTAAAACCTTGTTACACATGAATTATCATGATTAAAAACTCATTGAAATGACATATCATGATACTATACTTTACCCAATTCATTGGAGCGCTATTAGGGTGCACCCTTCATAAACATTTCATTTCATGCATAAGTGTGCCACATGGACCATACAACATGGAATCAATCATCATCATTTATTCCATGAAAAATGGGTGTGAAATAAATAAATGAAGATTTATAATAAATAAGTAAATTTTCATAAAGGTGAATACCCTTGATAGAGAAATGGGTATGGTATTCACTACACAATGACATTGGCTTGGAAAATCGCAGTGCAATTTCGGCAGCATAACGTCGTGAAATAAGAACTTATAAAAATGGTTGATGATAGAGAAATGGGTGTATCATCATATTTACATGAAATTTAAAGTAATGGGGTCATATAGATACAATTATCAATAAACATAATGGAATTTATATGCATAATACAAGAGAATTACTTGGATGTAAAAGAGGAGAGAGAAATCCCTCATGGAATTTCGACATGGTAACGTGTGTACATGGGTGGAATTAATGAGAGATAAAGGGGTATCCCATCATACAAAAATAAATAGGGAATTATGGGGGAGGTGAGAAATAATACCCCAATAGTTTTAATTGAAAAAAAGGGCATAACAACTTAAAGAAAATTGGCCAAAAATGAGAAAGGAAGAAATCCCTTACTTGGAAGTGTGATCCCAAAGGCTTGGGAGAGGCTTGAGAGAGGATTTTTGGGAGCTTGGGGAACCTTGTGAGGATTATAGAGATAGTAGGTCTAGGTTTGGTCTAACTCCAAAGGCTTTGAGTGATGAGGAAGTGGGATCTTGGGCAGGTTTATATAGGAAAGGAGATGGAATTCTTTATTATTTAGGTTTGGGACATCTCACATTAAACTAATCAAAACCAAAAACCAGACTATGGATTTTTCCAATGTTTTTTTCCAATGGGGAGTGTAAAACAATAATTTATGAGTTCAATGGCATAACTTCTTAAAATAATATGGTTTCTTATGTGGAGGTGAGTCACACTCTCAAGAAAACAATTTAAAAATACAAAATGTTTTATAAGCCTTGAAGGGACCACTAAAGCTTTTTAAAATAAATAAAAAAAACCCAAAATCACATTATTTTAATTATAAAACATATATTGGATGAAAATAATGTTTATATTATTTTATTAAATCACTATTGGTTCATTATGATGTTATAAAACACATTATATATTTAAATGATATTTATTTTTTACCCAAAAATTCGACTATCTCAGAAAATTATGAAAAATTCTCCATTGGATAATTAAGATATACTGATTACAAAAATAATATTAATTTTATCTAATTTGTTTTATAAATATGTGAATTTTTATTTTTAAAATAAAAACTGCCATTTATCGAAAATTCATGGGTTTTGACAAAAACTGTTTTCAAACCTTAATAAAAATTAAAATTACATTCATAAAATTATATGATAATTTATATCTAATAAAACGTAATTTAATAATAATAATAATATTTTATTAAAATATTGTTTAATTCAAAAAACCATTAATTTATCAAAATAGATTTCCTAGTTGAATATTAACTAAAAATACTATTTGTGCTTTAAAAACTATTTACAAAGTAACAATAATAAAATGAATGCATATTATTTATATAGAAATAATGTATATAGTCATAATGATAGGGTTTTGTTACATAACCCCATATAAACCCTATATAAGACCTGAGAGTAAGGTGTGTGATGGTGAAAAACTCTTGGGGTGGCTCCGATACCATTACTGGGGTGGTAATCTCTATTAACATCCACTACTCCTGTGGTCAGTTCTGCTCATGCTTAACGTGTTCTAGATTGACTTGGGCTTGGACAAGAGAAAATCCCAATGACACCACCTCCTTTCTGAGCTCCGAAAAATGGGATTCGTATGGGGAAAGTCTACTGGATGAGGCCATCGCTTCCTTTTTCTGAGTAAATTGGATTTGTTAAAGCCCTATATTTATACTAATCATGTGATCATTGTTCAATGGATATATTAGAAAGGGTCACAATTTAAAATGGTATTATAAAATCTAGAAACATATAACCAATGAAGTTCACATTTTATATAACCATAATAATATATTTAATTAGATCAAGAGTAATATCCATTAATGAAAGTTTGGGTCATTACAGTCTTCCCCCCTTAAGAAATTTAACCCTCAAAATTTCCATTTCCATCAATAAAACAGATCTAGGTAACTATGATTCATTACTTCCTCTGATTCCCATGTCGCTTCTTCAAACTTTTGGTTTTTCCACAACACCATGATGAGGGGCATTGTATTATTTCGTATAACCTTTTCTCTATGATATAAGATCTTCACTGGTTTCTCCTAGTAAGTAAGATCATCATCTAGCTATACTACCTTTTAAGAGAGTACATGTGAAGGGTTTGGTATTTTTTTCCTTAAGAGGGATACATGAAAAACATCATGTACTTTGGCCATGGTAGGTGGAAGTGCTAGTTGATAGGCCACAACCCCGACATGATCAAGAATCTCGAAGGGGCTGATGTACCAAGGAATTAACTTCCCTTTCTTTCCAAATCTTATGGCCTTCATCCACGGGAATATGCATAGAAATACCATGTCTCCAACTTTAAACTCAAGTTATTGTTGAAGGTTATCTGTATAAATCTTCTGTCAACTATGGGATGCCTTGATATGCTGCGGAATGGTTTTCACCTTCTCCACCATTTCTTCGACCATTTCTGGTCCTAACAGATTACGCTCACCGACTTCATCCCAACATGCTGGTGTTCTACACCTCTTCCCATACAGGGATTCATAAGATGCCATTCATATGCTTGAGTGGAAACTGTTATTATAGGGGAATTTAACTAGGGGAAGATGTTGATCCCAACCTCCTTTAAATTCCATTGAACATGATCTTAACATATCTTCCAGTGTCAGAATAGTACACTCAGATTGGTCATCTGTTTGAAGATGATAAGCCGTACGAAAGTTCTGTTCAGTATCCAGAGAATGTTGAAGACTCTTCCAAAACATAGAGGTTAATCTTGGATCTTAATCAGATACAATAGATATTGGTACTCCATGAATCCTTACCACTTCCCTGATATATATCCATGCCAGTTGATGCAATGAGAAATCTTTCTGATTTGCAATGAAGTATGCAGACTTTGTAAGACAATCCACAACAACCCAAATTGCATTGTTGCATTATGATGTCTTTGGAAGTCTGGAAACAAAGTCCATGGTGATGTTCTCCCACTTCTATGCTGGTATGGGTAATAGTTGCATCATCCCCTTAGACTTATGTCTCTCAACCTTCACTTGCTGACACAGCAGGGAATTTGATGTAAATTCAACGATCTCATTCTTCATATTATCCCACCAATAATGCTCTCAGAGACCGTGATACATATTTGTGTTTCTTGGGTGAATAGAGAAATTTGAACTATGTGCATCATCCAAAGGTTCCTTATTTAGCTCCGAACTTGATGGGACGCATAGTCTTTTCCCAAATCTCACAATTCTTTCTTCAATAACATTGAACTATGAGGATTTACCTTTTCTGATAGCTTTCACTTTCTTCTTAATTCCAACATCATCCTTTAACCTTTCCAAAAGAAATGGTTGAGCAATAATTTGTGAAAGGATTGATGATGTTCCCTTCTTTATGATTCCCATGTCCATCTTCATCAAGTCTAAGAAGATTGTATCCTTCTCAATTCTCATCAATGATAGAATTGATGAGTTCTTTCTACTTAGATAATCTTCCACTTTGTTCGCTTTCCGAGGGTGGTAATGGATTGAGCAGTCATAGTCTTTGATTAGTTGTAACCATCTTCATTGGCACATGTTTAACTCTTTATATGTGAATATATACTTGTGGATTTTGTGGTCCATATATATTTCACACTTCTCCCCAAAGATATAACACCGCCAAATTTTTAAAGATAATATCACCGCAACCAACTCCAAATCATGTGTTGGATAATTCTGCTCATGAACTTTCAACTGCCTTGAAGCACAGGCAATGAATTTGTCATTTTGAATCAACACACAACCTAGTCCCTTCTTCAAAGCATCACTGAATACCACAAAAAGTTCTCCACTTATGGGTAAAGTTAGTACAGGTATAGTGATAAGCCTCCTTTTTAACTCCTTGAAGATTTATTCACATTAATCACTCCAATATAACTTTACTCCCTTCCGAGTTAGATTGGTAAGAGGGTTGGAAAATCATGAGAAATTTCTCACAAATCGCTGATAATGTCTAGCTAACCCCAAGAAGTTACATATATCCATTACTAATGTTGGCCTCAGTTATCCCTTAATCGCATCTATTTTGGAGGGATCTAGAGATATCCCATTGATTGTGATGATATTCCCCAAGAATGAGACCTCCTTTAACCAGAACTCACACTTGTTGTACTATTCATAGAGATTATCCTTTCGCAAGGTCTCTAGTATAGTTCTTAGATGCTCCTCATGATCCTCCCTATTTTTGGAGTATATTAGAATATCATCTATAAAGACTACCACAAATTTGTCTAGGTAATCCCTAAAGACTCTATTCATCAAGTCTATGAATATTTATGGAGCATTAGTGAGTCATAAAGGCATTAATTTGAATTCATAGTGCCCATATCTTGTACAAAAACCATTCTTGGGGATATCTTCCTTCTTCACACTTACTTGATAATATGCTGACTGCAAATCTACCTTAGAAAATTATTGTGCTCCACACAACTGATCGAACAAGTAATCAATTCATGGGAGAGGATACTTGTTTTGTATCATGATTTTGTTTATCTCATGATAATTGATGAAAAGGCGCATTGACCCATCTTTCTTCTTGATGAAGAGGATTGGTGTACCCCAAGGTGAAGCACTTGGGAATATAAACCCTTTATCCAGATTCTCCTATAGTTGTTTCTTCATCTCCTCAACCTCCACAATAGCCATTCTATATGATGTTTTGGATATTGGTAATGACCCAGGTATAAGATCAATTGAGAATTCAACATCTCTTCTAGGAGGAAGACCAGGAAATTCTTTGGGAAACACTTCATCAAATTCCCACACAATAGGCATGTATTCAAGGATGGCTACCTCCTTAGACTCAATAATATGAGCCAGATACATGTGCTCATAGGGAAGTAATATCCATTCTTGAGATGATGGAGCTAAAGAAGAATAATTCTCCTCCTTGCACTTGTACAGAATCGGCGGTCGATTCTCCACAAAAAGAGTGATCTTTGTTCAACGATTGTATTAACAATGGTCACAATTCATAATGGTATTTTAAAATCTAGAAACATAAAACCAATGATGTTTACATTTTATATAACCATAATAAGGCATTTAATTAGATCAAGAGGAATTTACATTAATCAAATTTTGGGTCGTTACAGAATAAGTGGGAAACTAATTTCACATTCTTGCTCAACCAAATTTCTATAATCTTGAATTTAGTTTTAATTTCAAATACATATTTGAATTCTTCATCACTTCTCAACTATTCTTGATTATTATAAAAAATTATTAAATCTTCTCAAAACTTTATCCATCATAGAACTTCATAACCATTCTTTTGTATGATACCAATTTTCATTCTGATACTATCTTCATTATGATGAAAACATATAATAACTAAAGACAACTCATTACGATGCTCTATACCAACTGAAAAAAATAAAACAATGACTTCTCATTTCAATGCTCTAAACCTCCAAAAAATTGGAAAGTATTCCACCCAAAACATTGTTTCAGCTCTTAAATCATTCAAAAACCCCTTTGAAAACATTTTGGTAGTAAGAATCCCTATTGAAAATACATCCAAAATTTCTTTAAATTATTTATTTATTTTTTCAGTTGTTTGAAACTTCCTCAGACTGTATCTGATGGAATATCAATGTCATCTTGTATATGATGTATCAATATCTACAACACTCCAATGGATTGGTGTCAAGTGTTTTCTGATGACTCTTGCACTAGTTGGAAAACAAACAAGAGTTCTCTTTTCTCTTGACCTACTTGAAGGAAAAAAAAGAATGGATTCTTTTGATCTTGACCCAATTTTAGAAAACCAAAATTTCTTTTATTTTATGAAAAAGTTTGACGACATTGTTGATCTTCATCTGATTGATTTCTCTCTAATTACATATAAAATTGATACTAATATCTCATAGTTAATGATCTTTCTTAACAAACTTTTCTACCTCCGATTCTCTTTTTCAATCATGACTGCATCTGATGGATCGGTGTCAGAGCAACTTATTTCTTCCAAACTTTATCTACAACTATTGATTGATCCGTATGAGTTTTTTATATGGAAAATTAGATAGTCTGATTAATCAGGCCATCTAATGGATTGGTCGATCAATTCCTTAAAAAAATTCATCTTTAGAAACATAAAAACCTCTTAGTCTTTTTCCAAAATCTATGTCTGATGATTATCACATCAATTAAATGAGACCTAAAGACTTTTTCATCCAAAACATTCTTCTTCCAAAAAATCCTTCTTTTCTTTCTGTTGACTTTGGGAACATTAGGATCGACATAGAATCTTCTAACTTATAATGTAATGTTTTATGACTTCCCATCCTTCTAACAACTTATGTCTTTCCATTCAACCCTCAATCTGATTGGAACCACTTAAAATGACTCGAACACCTTTTCTATCTTTCTTTTACAAATCTTGGATCATAAGTCTTGATTAACTAATGATGTTGAAAACATAAAAAATAGTAAATCACCATCATATTTGTTACGGATATATTCAGATTCTGATACCATTTCTCATACCGATCAAGAATTTCATTCCGGACCCAAGGTAGGTCTAAAGAACCTTTTCACCTAGAAAAATTATTCACACACCAATGGAATTTCTTATGTATTTTTCATCTAATATTCTAAGTCTGGTGCCTATGCATCCGATCACCAAAACTTATAAAGTAATGTGATTTAATTTTCTTGACAACAAAATAAAAAACACTTTCAACAAAATTCTCACCAACTTGGTCCCAACAATCTCCACATTTGAATTTTGATTTCAATCAAGGTTCATAAATCACCAAACTTTTTAACCTCATTATATGGATTACTAATCAAAAATTCTACACCTACGTGAGTGAAATAATTGTAGGAAACAAGAATCATTGATAGAAAAAAAATTATTTCCAAAAGTAGTGGATTACAAAATTCCTTCAACTTTCAAAACTTCTTTGTCTTTTACCTTTAAAAACATCTATCACATTATTGTTAAAAAAAGTTTTATATAAATACTTCAACAAACTGTTAGAATAGTTCACACACTTACATTATAAGATCACAACTTACCAACAACTCCCCCCTATATAAATGCTTCCTTAAAAGTTTTGACACATATCAATGGATAGATTTATGAAACATTATCCACCTTTGACAATACCATCCAAATACAATATGAGGGAGAGGATATAAACACATACCTCAACCTTGAATAGAAAGAGGTTTGACACCCATGTTCAACCTATGTTTGAAAAATTCCTCCTTTGGTAATGGTTTTGTGAATATGTTAGCAACTTGTTCTGATGTAGGAACATACTCCAACTTGATTTCATTCTTCTCTACACACTCTTTGATGAAGTGATATTTGATATCAATATGTTTTGAATGAGAATATTGTACTAGATTTATTGTGAGGTTTATGGAACTATGATCATCACAACCCAAGAGCATAGGTAACTTCACTTCAACAAGTAAGTCTTCCAACTAAGTCTTCATCCACATAAGTTGTGTGGCAGTTTGAGTGAAGACAATATACTAAGATTTATCCCGGGTAAGAGTCACTAAATTTGTTTCTTAGTATGTTAACTAACATAAATTTCTCCCAAAAATAAAACTCAACCATATGTGGATCTTATATCATCAACACTTCCTGCCTAATCAACATCTATGTAGCTAAATAACTCAATTCTTTATAAGCAATCATACCTTATTCTAAAATCTATTGTGCCTTTTATATATATAATAATTCCTTTCCTAGTTAATAGATTCAATTATTTTAGAGAACTTTGGAATCCTACACATAAGGTAACAACATAAATAATGTATGGTCTTGAGGCAGTCAAATATAAAAAAATTTCAATCAGCTTCCAAAACTCATTAGTCAACTTCCTTACCTTATCCATTTTTTGTCAACTTGGTTCCCACTAAAATTGGTGTGGAAATAGGTTTCCAATTTTCCATTCCAAACTTCTTAGGAATTTATTTATAATACTTTTCTTGAGAAATAAATATGTGTTTCTTATTTTATGAGATTTATAAACCAGGAAAGTAATTAATTTCACCAAGCATGGAAATTTCAAACAACTATTTCATTTATTTATCAAAAAATTCACAAGTTATTTCATAATTCCCATAAAAGATAATATCATCAACATATAAAATAATAACGAGGAAAATATTCTGACTTTATTTTATGTACAGATTAGTATAAACACTTACTTTATTAAAGTTTAACTTCCTTAATCTAGCATCGAATTTGGATTACAATGCCCTTGAATCTTTCTTTATCCCATAAAATATTTTATTCTAATTTAATACATAATTTTCATCCTTCCCAATAAAAAAACAATGAGGTTGTTCAGAAAAAAACTTCTCCATCAAGTTCTCCATTTAGAAATGAAAACTTCACATCCATCGAAAAAAATTTATAACTTTATTTTGAAGCAGTTGAATTTTTTTTGATTGTTTCTAATCTTTCCACTAGAGAAAAAGCCTCATAAAAATTAATACCTTCAATTTTTGAGTAGCCTTTTCAAACCAATATTTCTTTGTTTCTTATCACTTCACCATCTTCATTCAACTTGTTCCAGAACACCCACTTTGTACTAATAACATTCTTTTAATTTGTATTAGGTATGATTTCCCAAGTATCATTATTATCAATCTGATCTAACTCTTCATTTATATCCCAAATCCATTCTGAATGATCAAAGCTTCATTCACATCTTTATGCTCAACTTTTGAATATAAAGAATTATGTGTAATAGATTTTTATGTTCTTATTGTTTGAACCTTTTGATGTTAATAACCTATAATGTTTTGAGCTTCCAATTGCTTCCTAGAACTAGGATGATATTTTCGAAATTCTTCCTTATCCATAGAAATAGATGAGTTTGATTATTCAACTTGTTTTCCATAATAATTATTGGAATCCTTTTCTTGTTTCTTAATAAAAATTCTTTCATCCTCCTCATCTTCCTCATATGAATGTATTTTTATAGTATCTTCCTCAGTTTTATCAAGAACTTTTACATCAATGGAGTCAACTATCTCTTTTTTGAAACATCTATATTCTCTTCCATCCAGATAATATCCAATAAAGATTCCATATTCACCTCTCTGATCAAACTTTCAAGGTTTCCACCTTTGTTCTTTATGATGCAGGGACTCCCAAAAATTCTTAAGTGTTTTAAACTTGGAGTTTTGTCATAAAAAATTTCATAGGGAATCATATCAGAAGTTTTCCATTAGAAGCACCCATTCTAAATATGAATAGATATTCTCATAGTTTTCCTCCATAAGTAATGAGAAAGGCCATGTTCAAGTAACATAACACGCGCCATTTCAACCAAACTTCTATTCTTACTTTCAGCAACACTATTTTGTTGTGGTGTATATGGTGTACAGAACTCATATAGAATTATATGTTTTTATAGATAACTTTAAAACTATTCATTCTTGTATTCAACACCATTATTAGTTCTAAAATTATTCACAGAATACCCACATTCCTTCTCATCTCCTCTCCTGAAACTTTTAAACATCTTCAGAGCATCTGACTTATGATTCAAATACATAACACAGGTAATGCGAGTAAAATAATCAATGAAAGAAATGAATTATTTATCTATGAAAGTTGATTTTTTCTCATTGTCCCATTGATATTAGAATTAATAAGTTACATGGGTTGCGTTTAATGAATATCAACTTTCTTATGGACAAATTTTTTAATATTCCCTTTCTAGAAAATTATGAAACACTGATATATTCTTCTTGACATATTAGGAATACCATGGGCATTGTCACTCTTTGATAACTTTCTCCTATTTCTCTAACACATATTTCCCAAAATTTTTGGCCACAAGTAATTTTATTCCATCATTCTTAAGTGACCCGAATTATGAACTTCACCAACATGAAACAAGTTTCCTTTTGTACGTTGGCCTCTTGTAAAAAAATTTTCATCTTCCTAAATTTTCATAAAAAAACCATCTTTTCTAAAAATACATATATTTCCTTCATCAAAAAGTTATGAAACACTCAAAAAATTGTGTTTCAACCCATCAAAAAACAAATGTTTCTTAGATTTCAACTTTTTTTCTATAATAATAGTAGTTCCAACACCTTTGATTCTAAGGGATTATTCATTACCAAATGTCAATATTCCTTCTTTTAAATATTTCAAATTCTTTTAAAATTTCAAGTATCCTATCATATGACAAGAAAACCCACTATCCAAGATCTAGGGTCATTCTTCCTTTGTATATTTGAGAATGTATTCTACAATAATAGGTTTTTATTTCCCATTATATTTCTTCACATAAGGCTTCTGTGAATTGTTATAAACCTTTTTTTGTACCATTAAAAAAACAAGGCATCCTTTTTCAATATTCCCAGGTTGTTCACATCTTTTACAAATAGTTTCCAAAGGTTGGAACTTATTTTCAACCTTCAAAACAACTTTCTCAGATTTATTCATTTGAGAGGATTGACTTCCCCTTGATCTTTACCTCCTATAACTCATATGGTAGTTGTAATATTGTTTGTTGAACCAATAAATGTTTTCCATATGCAAAAATCCACCATTATACCAGCATCACCCATAGAAAGAATGCTTTTCTTTGAAACTCCCATAATTTCTTGAACTGTGAAAATTTTTCTCAACAACCTTCTTATATCTCATATTAGAATTGTTTTGGGCCAAAAAACTTTATATCATCACCCAAAATAGTCTTCTTCAGCTCATATATCTTCCCAAATTTATCAAAACCATAAGTAGTTGAAACTTTTATTTCGGACTCAGAATTTTTAGAAACTTATGAACTTCCAACTTTATTGGTTTTGCCCATATACATGAATTTAGAAACTTTATTCTTTTTAGGAACATTTTTAAAATTATTTTATACCATTGAAGGAAACTTTTTTATATCCTTCTCAGGTTTTTTCTTTTTCATAACTTTCACCAACTTCATATATCAAGTTCTTGAATGTTGTACTTCCCTACTCATATTTAGAAAGTTTTTGTTGAACAAGTTCCGAAAATTCTTACTTTTTATTCAACTATACTTCAAGATGTTAATTACAATTCTTTTCCTTCTCAAGAGACTTCTTTAGCCAATAAACTTCTTATAGAAACATATCTTTCTCTCCAAGAATGCATTATTGATTGTTTATTGTAGGAAATTATTTATTCAACTTATTGATATATCTTTAAAGTCTTAAAATATTTCTCAAACATTTTTTAATTCACTTTCCATATGAAATTCAAGCTCAATCAATTATTCTTCATAACTATTACTTCCAAAATCTTAATCATTAACTATTACAATGAAGGAATTTTATCCAGTAATATTAGTAAACTTTTCAATCTCAAATTTACTCTATTCATTTTAACCATATTTAGACAAAAATATTCTCCTCTTGGATTTGGAGAACTTTATATCTTTTCCCTTATAATAAGATTTTTAATTATCACCCTATTTCTTCCAAGATCTTGTTGACCTTATAATCTTCCTCACTATCTTATTCATTCTTTATTTAAGGATAATTAGCATCAAAGTCCCTAATAACTACACAGACAAAACATTTCAGGGGTAGTTTTCCTTTATAATTCCCTGTACCTCTTTTCATATTTTTAGAAAAAAAGGATATAAATTCATCAAGATTTTTACATACCTCATTTTCAGATTCAGAGTCGACAACTTATTCTTCTTTGAGAATCTTCTTAGACTCTCCTCGCATGGCAGCATTGCAGGAAATTTGACAATCAAATTTTGTTTTTTTCCTTTCATAACATTCTCCCTTCTCATTTCATAAGTAGTGAGATTACTATAAAGATCATCAATAGATAAGGTTTTAGGATCTCTATCTTCCAAAGATGAAAGTTTGGCATCAAGATTATTTGGAATAATTCTAAATATCTTTTCAACAATAGTCAAGTCTTCCAATTTTTCACCAAGACATATTATATAACTTAAAATATCATTTATCCTTGTAAATAAGTCACCAATAGATTCATAATCAGCCATTTTAGGTTCATCATACATCATCCTCTATATTTATAACTTATCTTTATTCACCTTTATATTGAATTCATAAATTTTCTTCAACTTTTTCCAGATACCTTTGGCAGTCGGGACTCTCTTCACTCCTAGAAAATCACTTTTGTAAAGTGATTAGAGTAAATAATTTTTAGATTTTCCATCATTATAAATATTTTTGTTATCCACAGATGTTAGAAGAAATTTTTCATCAAGAGGAGGAAATTCATCTATAGTAGATTCCAAAACATCATACCCAAGAGACATAATATATGGAAACATTCTACCTTTATAGATATGATAGTTATTTCCATCAAAGACCAAAATCCCCTTATTGTTCACACAATTGATATTCTTCATAACAAATTCTCTTCAAAGACATTAGTAAAGAATAAATTAAGGGAACCTTCACTCTGATACTACTTGTTAATTCTTAGTCTGGATCAATGTATCATTGATATGGGGAGGGGGTGAATCAGTGATATATTTTTCTTTTAAGTTACCTTTCTTTTGAAACAACCTTATCCTCCGTTTAAATATTTATTGCTTTTCTGAAAACAAAATATTCACACATCCACAAGAATATAAGTATTTACAAGGATCACTACTCAATAGAAGTAGCTACATCCTTGGAATTGTTTGTAAATAATCCAATACCACACAATCCACTAGAACATAATCCTTTTATGTGGATAAAAAATTATGATATACCCTTAAACTTTTGTGGAACTATGATCAATATAGTAGGGCATGTGATTATTCTAGTATGAATGATGTAAAACAAGTTTTTGTGAAAAGTAATGAAACCTTCACTAGTTGGTTCAAAACATGTTATTTTGATGCCTTATAAACTTCCACTTTTTATTACTTAAAAACAAAATTCTTCACTTTCCTACCTAGTAGTAGGTAAGAACTTCACTTTTGGACTTCATACATAAACTCATCCCGATTGATTAGTCTGATTCCTCTGTCTGATTCATCAGTTTGGAAAATAGATAAGAAATAATACTCTAGAAACAATTATGAAACACTTCAAACTTTCCCTAGAAAACTAAATCTACTGACTTGGTCCGATCAGGTAACACTTTCTTCTTCTTATGTTTGATAAACTTCCTGCACTATTTGGAAAATTCTTCTCTCTACCAAAATTTCTAGCACTCAGTCCCTCTCTTTGTATGTAAGTAGTACAAGTGGATGAATGTACAATGTACTTCCTACTATTTATAGGAGATCTAAAAGTGGAATGATGGGAAACTAATTTCACATTCCTTCTCAAATGAATTTCTAGAATCTAGAATTTATCTTTCATTTAGAATACATCTTTGACTTCTTTAGTGTTTCTCAACTCTTCTCTATTATTCTAGAAACTTCACCAATATTATAAACACCTCACACAGCTTCAAACTTCATAAAAAATATTCATTCTAATAATAATTATCATCTAGATACTATCTTCATTATAATGAAAACATACAAGAACTGAATACAACTCATTATGATTCTCTATACCAACTAAAAAGAAACAAACCAATGAGTTCTCATTTTGATGCTTCAAACCACCTACAACTTGAAAATCATTATTCCATAAACATTGTTGAAACTTATAAATCATTAAAAAATTACATTCAATAATACTTCTGTATCAATAAACCCCTTTGAAAATACATCCAAAATTTCTTCAATCTATTTTTTCTTTTCTTCAATTTTTTGAAACTTCCTCAACCACGTCTAATGTCATATCAGTGTTAGATTGCATTTGATGAATCAATATCTGATTTACTGCGATGGATCGGTGTCAAGTATTGTATGATGACGCTATTTATACAGATAATAGGAATAAGGAATGGTCCAATGGATTATAACCTGATAATTTTTTCATTGGAGTTATTTTATGATAGGTTCACCATTTCCTTTTCGACATGGAAGAGATGATCATGATGCACATCTAGTCTGGTCCATCGATTGATTGTGGGGGGTTTATTTTTTGCACAGTCATCGACATCAAGTATCATTTTCATTCTTATTTGAAACTCCCAATTGTTCCCTAATCCATAACTGAGTACATACCTACCATCCAAAGGCAGGTGGTCCGTTGGGGTTTCAGACCTAGTGACACTTAGTGACTCGTATTGGTTTAGAGGATGGGAGGTCAGGGTCATCACTCCCCTTTGAGGGGAATTATTTCATACTATGGTAATATCTTATATATTTAAGATATGTTCATGAAACTCTTTTTAATCTCAATATGGGATCAATTACCCTAACAAAATGATCATAGGTTAAATTTTCCCTATTCACAAAGGAAAAGGGAGAGTCTCATTATTGAATCCATTTTTATGTATCTTAGGTTCTTCAACCATTTTTAGGTAATGGGTAGATACTTATGTGCTAAATCTTTATAGCCAAGTACTTTGGAATTTACTACCACACAGGGAGTCAGTTAATATTTTGAGGAGGGGATTGAGCTATTATGAGGAATCCTACATATCCTGGTTATTATAGGAATCAAATCCCATGTTGTTTTTTAAACTCATGTAGTTTAAAATCAAATGGAGAGGAAATATTTATAGGGAGTTGGATTCTAGATATTTAAACTCCATTCTCGAGGAGACATCATATAAATATTGGTTATGGAGGGAATTAGAGTTATTGTAGTTTGATCATTCCCTTAAGACTAGACCCAATGTGGATGTCCTCATATGGGGGAGAGTTATATCATGTCACTCATTAGGGATTATATACTGAGATTTCCCTAGCAGGTGGAGATTAAATATTCCAATGAGGTGTTAATTACGTCTCCCTAAGACCTTGTGATATATACTCGGTGTGAGAAATAAGGGAAAGAAAGTTATCAACATAATTGCATATGGTTGTGGTACTTGCATGTTGGGACGACCTGTGAGATGTTAAATATGGAGATATATCCTTATAGAAGTGTACTACATATCCTAGTTATGGTAAAAAATAGATTCATCATAGTTCAGTTGATTTCTCTATCCAATGATGGATGAGATAGAGTGATCGGACCATGGGAATGATTGGGTCCTGATGGTTGAAATGTCACAGACATGGTGAGACTTACACCAAAATAGATTCCTATTTGAGTTTGGAATCGGACCTTAGGAAGGAATCCCAGGTATCTTGGTTGTGGTAGGAATTAGAGTCCCTATAGTTTAATTGATTTGGTCTTACACTCTGATGTTTCCCAGATATACGGGATGTGTCATACCATGTCGCTGGTCAGGGATTACACACTGAGATCACCTGTTTCCTTGTAGAGACTTATGGTGTAGATGATATGACCATTCCAACTCCCTAAGACCACGTGAGATATGATTGGTGTGGAAAATAAGGGATGGTAGATGATTATTATTATTTCACATGGACAAGGGGGTTATGTATTGGAACTTCCCTTGGGGTATTTTAATATGGAGATCGGGCCTTGGAGAGGCATTCTACATATCTTATTTATTGAAATAATCACAGTTTCTATATTTCACTTGATCGTAGATTATACTCCGAGGTTTCTCTGTTGAATAGGGATTACACGCTAGGGTTTCCCTATTCTTGGTGTGCTTGTCTACCTGATATGAACTAATTTTCCGCTTGACATGCCTTCGTTATCTAACTGATATGTCAGAGAATGTTTTCCTGATATGTCAAAAGGCAATTATATGATCCAGTCTACTTGTCTAGAGGACTTATAAAATATTGGATGGAATTTCTAAGGGTTTTAGTATGTTCAAGACTAATTTTTCTAGAGGAAATTGTAAGACTCATATGGCCTATCCTGGATTCCATCACATGACCTCACTGGCTTGTCTAGAGGGTGTCTCATGATTCAACATACATGCCATCGTGTAATCGCGAGAGATATATGACACATATAGGGGATGTCACCAGAGTTATTATGACATGTCTTGGAGGAAATCTCATGTATTGGATGAAATTTTTTGAGGGAGTCACAAGTCTTGGATGGCTTACCCGAAGGGTGTCAAGAAATCTAGTCAACATGCCCAGGTCCTTCCGTGAGATTCAACTGACCTAAACTAGAACTATTATATGAGTCAGGAGAAATGTATGAAGAGAATTGAAAGACTAGGATAATGAACCCATAGGGTTTCATAATATATGGGTGGGATGACTATGAGGCACCATATGACTTGCTTTTACATGTCCAAGAGACTTCATATGATGTGAATAATATACCAAAGTAGTGTTTTGTGATCTGGAAGATGTATCCTAGTGTTGTCGCATGTCTTGGATAGTTCATGAGAAGTGCATAAGGGTCAACATGTATGTTCTTAAGATCAAGTCTCCCGTATTTAGTCTTTTTTCTAGCCTTTATATTGATAATGACTTAGATTTGTTCAGTGTTATATTATTTTTAAATCTCACATGATCTAGAAGGTGCATGAGGTGTCCTTCACATGTCTTGCTAGAAGTCCTTCCCATGAAATATGAGTGATCATGAAAAGTTATCTATGCTTGGAGAATGATCGCTCTGGATTTTTTCTGATATATTACCTGATGTAAGACTTTTTGGTTGTGAGATTAGACACTCCTAGAAATATTCTCTATTACTGGTGCATCTGAATGTTATAAATCCCCTGTATCCGAGATTCCAGAGGTCAAGAGTCTAACCCATTTTTCCTGTTGGGGTGGATAATTTATAGGCATCACTGCCTTGGTTGTTCGGCTCTTTGTGCAACATATCTAGCACGAATCTAGGATAGATTCGGTGAATGGCTATGCTGCCACACATCTTCGTGAATCTTTATTGTTAATTTTTATGAGGGAACCACCTAATTTTCAGTGATCGCGAGTCTCTACATCATTGCATCATTTATTGGGTTATTTATAACTAATGAGGACTTATTTAATCATGCGGGTATGCCGCATGAATTTCATATTTTCATATTGACATGTCCAAGGGACTTTGTAAGATCAAGATGCCTATTGAAAGGGATTCACATGATCTTGGGTGCTTTTCCAGGAGTGTTGTGAGATCGTATTATGGATATATTTGGCGCATCACATGGGTTTTATGACCGTGAGTGCTTATGTATCCTTACATTTTATTTTCTTTATTTTATATGACAATGTTTTGGAGCTACGTAAGATTTCACGAGTAACAATAAGTATAATTACTCCATTTTTTGGTGATGTGTCGTGCGACCAAGATAGTATTATTAGAGATATGCAAGAATTTCATGGACACACCCATCTATTTGTCCTTAGAGAGATAAAGGGGGAGCACAAGGTCTCCTAGACATACCCAAGAACTTTCACATGATGGGAATGGCATGCTGGAGATGTATTGCGATGTATTTCTAATCACCAAGGGTGTGTCACATGACGTTCAATGACCGTGAGAGGCTTCTACCTCCTTCCATTTATTTCCCTTTTTTTCATTTTGTAAAGGCTTAGGGGTCTTGTGAGTTTGTTTGGATGTTATTAAGTATAATTATCCTTCCCATTAGTGATGCATCTCATGAACCTTATGATAGAAAGAGGCTGCCACCTTTTGGAAAATTTCCCATATTTTCTAAGGATTTTTGGATGGGTTATTAGGAACTCACCAATGATGAACTGTGTGGCTGGGGGGAGTTTATCTGGAAGCCACTGCACAAACACTAGTTTTTAAGAGTTACTTTGTTAAAGGATTACTTTTAAAAAGGGGTTCCATGGGATCCTCTACGAGATATTCACTATACATGGAGACTTCGTGTGATGTTATAATGGTCACACGATCATGAGTTCCTTGGAGGTTCATGTGATACATAGGTCTCGATCACCTTCTTCTTCCTTATATTTTGAGGGAAAAATAATACCCATATTTTGGTTTTTCTTCCTTTTTGAAAATTTCTATGCTCATTTGGTGGGTTTTAATAAATCCCCCCTTATGAGTGATGCCTATGGGGACAAGGGATCAGTTATGAGGAAAGTAAATGCTTTCCTAAGTATTTGGAGGTGACATGAATCAGTGTCTTGGGAAATGTTTTGTTCGCAATGAGATTCTTGGTATTTTGAAAAATTTCCTTTATATAGAGGGGGCATAGATCCATTCATTTCACTGGATACTCATTCTCTAGAGAACTATTTATTTTCTTTCATTGAGTACCTTCACTGCAAGACCATTTCGTGAGACCTGGTTGTGAGACCTGTTCACAAACCTTCTTCATGAGAATTTTTCCTCAAGACCACTTATTCTCAGGCACTCATTTGAACTAGTTGATAAATATATTTTGTTAACTGTTTGAACCTTGATGATAAGTATTATTATTTTCTTGATAAATTCATGAGATCCACTCGCTTGATCATATGATCAATCAAGTATCATGTGATTCGTGTGACCATGTATAGGTCACATGATCAAGAGTGTCCATGGGGTCATGCGATTGCACGGTGCCTTGTAGGGTTATGTGACCCGTAATACCTATGGGGGTTAGGTGATTCCCAAGCCCTTTTGGAAATTTGAGAATGCCTTATCTAATTCATGCAATGTGCATGATGATACCAGAATTCTCATACCTTTATTTTTTGAAAATACTTTATTATATCCATCTGGCATAATCTCCTTAATTATTTTCATATGGCTTCTAGTTCTCACTTATCTTCCCTAGCTATTGCCAACCAAAGGGCCCTGATCTCTAGGAATCATAACGCCGACCTAATATATCATGTGGATTTAGATAAAGATGTTTTGAAGAAATCCCTCTCATTTGAGATCTAAGATTACCCCTATTGCATCAACTTCCTTTATACAGGTTCAATTACAGAGGCTCAAACTCAATATAGGATGATCTGACAACATATTCACGACTTTCTTACTAAGATTCCCTTGAAAACATTTTATGACCAAGGGGACTATCTTCATTGGTTTTTTATGACTTGGGGGTAGATTACTTTAACCGAAAACCATTGTATGATATTATGATGCGAATCGTATTCACTCGGAGAGGTTTTCCCAAAAGTGAAATGTATTTTCACGATCTTGTAGACGAATCTCCCCTTTCTAGGAAGATAAGGGAAATGTCAGAAATATTAGAGTAGGGTCGTCAGTTTATATCTGAACTGGAAGCTCAAATGGATGCCTGGACTGTGAAAATATAGATATGTGAAGGTATTATTACTCATATAAGGTACTATCTTTCAACATAATCATCCACATTGGATACTACTTAGAATAGGGTTTAAGAGATGACCACTTTGGTTAAGACTCTCCATCATGGTACTGAAGCGGAAGAGGTGGGGAGAGCGACACTATAGTGTTAAATTAATGCTTCCCATTAGACTCTTTATAGCCTTTCCAGTGTTGCCGATTAACTTTTAGCATAGTTCAACTTTTTTAAAGCACTCTATTTTTTATGAGATTTCAGATAGACTCCAAAATGTTGATATTCCTCATATTGCATGTTTTTTTGTTAATGAATAGACTTTACTGAACTTTATATGTGTTATATAGTTTTATTTTATTTGTGATATGCCTTATATTTCATTGTTATGATATTATGTGAATCACCAATGATAACCATCCATTACATTATATTGAATGAACATAAATTAATAGAATTGAATGCTAACATTATAACAAATTCCCTTTGAGAGATGCTTGTGAATGCCTACCAACATGAGATTATGTATTGTTAATATTTTATAGCTATCTTGAGATCACTTTGTTTGTAGAAGGATCATCTGGTTAGGATATATGTCTCGGAGGGAGAGTGCTCTATCTTTAGCTGAAGCTGATAGGCTTTCTTAGAGAATCTGGATTTCTGTTAAGGCCATATGACAGTCCTTACAAGATTTTACATACTAAATCGTTGTTGTGCTATAGTTTAAGGTATTTTTAGCTCAGACCTGATATTGATTTAGTTTAGGGTATTTTAGCTTGGACCTTATATTTCTTTAGTTTAGGGTCTTTTATCTCATACCTGATATTTATTTAGTTTAGGATCTTTTAGCTCAGACCTAATATTACTTTATTTTAGGGTCTTTTAGTACAGACCTGACATCAATTTATTTTAAGGTCTTTTATATCAGACCTTATATTTCATTAGTTTAGGATCTTTTATCTTAGACCTCATATCACTTTAGTTTAGGGTATTTTATCTTAGACATGATATCACTTTAGTGTAGGATCTTTTATCTTAGACCAGATATTTATTTTGTTTAGGGTATTTTAGCTCTAACTTGATATCACTTTAGCTTAGGGGTTTTTTATCTTAGACCTAGTATCGCTTTAGTTTAAGGTATTTTATCTCACACATAATATTGATTTTTTTAGGTTATTTTAGCTTAGACCTGATATCAATTTAGTTTTGGGTCTTTTAGCTCAGACCTGATATCACTTTATTTTAGGTTCTTTTAGCTTGGGCCTAATATGGATTTATTTTATGGTCTTTTTGCTCATATCAGATATTGATTTAGTTTAGGGTATTTTTGCACAGACCTAATCGATGATAATGGGATATAGTGTAGAAATTACAGGAGTGACCCAAAACACAATTGGGTGTCAAGATCTACCATAGTGTTTCTAGGTCTCACAAGGATCAAAATTTCCTTTTTGTAGAGTGAAACATTTTTTTATGAGAATATGCGCATATGCATGATCCATATGCATACATGCATAGTCAAGAAAAGGTTCCCTTGAAGACAGTTATCATTTTCAGAGGATATGGAAGATTTATAGAGATAATATCAGTTGGGGGGAAACATAATAGGGATTCCAGGTCTACTTGTATTATTGGAATATGGGCGATGTAATTCATAACCCAAAAGATTGATTTGTGAATATGAGATGGGGAAGACATGCTGAGTATATCCCATGACATTATGAGACTCCAGGTTCTAGTGTGATGTTTCTAGGGCTCAAAAGGATTGAAGATCCTTTCTGTAAATAAGGATATTACTTTATTTGGTGGGTTAAGGCCCTTATGAATCATTATAATGGTCATGAAAAAGATTATCTCCACTACGTTCTAAGGACCATGAAAGATTTGTGAAGACTCAAACATCCAGATGGTGAAGTTGGTTTTGGGGGGAGGCTATCCAGGAAGGGTTCTAGCACTATAGGGTAATTATATCATGAATTATGAAGCTTTATCCACACACCTTTTGTTTTTTAATAACAAAGTGTGGGTCAATGAAGTGTTGGGAATGAAACGACACATTCCAGACTTGAGAATGGGTACAAAACATGGTGATGTAACGTCGAGGATGTCAAATCCACAAATATAGTTTGGTATGGAGACTGTAATTCATGATCCAAGATTCTTAGATCAGGAGGATGATATGGGAGAATCATACTGAGATTACTTCAGACACACTAGGGTGTTGAGTACTTCCACAGTGATGTTAGGGCTCCCAAGGATCAGAATGTCCTTTTTCAGAGTGACACATTTGGTTGATGACCATAGACACATATGCAAGAGCCATAGGTATACAAGCATAGTCAAGAAAACTGTACCTTGAATCTAATTATCTTTTCCATGGTCCATGTAAGGTTTACAATGATCTAAGGAAACCTAAATCATAAAGTGTGATTTCTGGAGAGTGTAATATCCAAGAAGGGTTTGAGTATCCTAAAAGTTGTGTCACTACCTAATGAAAATATTCTCATAGCCAGTAGATGAGATAAGTCATTACTATAACTTTTTCCTAGACCAGGGGTCCAACAAGAATATATTTACTTTTAATAGGGATATTAAGTATACCGTATGATCTTTGTTCGTCATTCATTTTCACCCTGACTTTTGCCTAAAATCTAGAGATGAAGAGTTTAGTGAGAGAAGAATTGAATTTTTTCTCAGGCTTCCCTTTTACAGGTTTTCATCCTGAAAAGTTTTATGTCTATTTTTCTAAGAGTTTAATGTCTTAAAATTTGGACCATTATAGTCTAGATTTTATGGTTGAACAGATTTTACCAAATTCTAGGTAGTTTAAGGTCATGACGCACATGCTCTTATATGGGGTATGATACAGAATGTCCAAATTAGGATACCCAAGGTCATGATCACTCCATTATCCTTCTGATATGGAGATGGAAAAGTTGTAAATCATGGATTGAGATTCTCAAATCATGAGTAAAGATATGGTATAGTCATACCAAGAGTGTTTCAGAAACACTGATGTGTTGAGTGATACCATAGTGATGTTAGGGATCACAAGGATCCGAATTTCCTTTTTTAGAGAGAAAAATTTAGTTGATAACCAAAGGAACATATTAAAGAGCCATAGGCATACATGCGTAGTCAAGAAAAGGGTTACTTGAATCAAGTTATCCTTTACAAGGTCCATGAAGTATTGGCAGTGACCTGAGGGACTCGATTCATGAAGTATGATTGTGGATTGAGGTTCTTAAAACATGTTGGAAGCACCCCCATACTTTGGTCGACCAGGGTAAGGCTCATGTGGTCCTTTGATAAGGAATGATGGTGGGTGATGACCTCCGTGCAGTTTAACATCATGTGACAAGGATGTATTTCGGGCATTTTACCATCATGCATTGAGGACTTATCCCATACAGTTTAACATCATGAAGAAAGGACTTGTTCCATGTAGTTTATTATATTTCGGTGGGGATGTGGATGAACCGACGTGAAAGTGCAGAAGCATTGGGTCTGAACCCAAGGATGGAAGTCTAGGAATCAATATTTAAGGACCCGACCCTAGTTTCCCAAAGCTGATGCCTTATTTTATTACATTGGGATGATTACAATGAATAAAATCCTAAAGGACCAATCAGTTTAGTAGTCTTAAAGAAACTATATAGATACATGAAACCCATTTTACATTTTGAAAGGAAAGAAAAATATGAAACATAAGAAAAGATAATAATCTGCATCCTTGAAAAATCAATAATGATCTATTCTTCCTAACCTAGGGAAGAAAAAACAAATGAAAGGGGTGAGGTCAAATGATCAGTAAGGTTTTAGAAATATAGCGGAAGATATCATAAACATAAACATTAGGCGTTGTGAATAACTAAAAAACATGCCTTTAAAAATAAACTTGAACACATTATGGAAGGAATAAGAGCTGAGCAAGTAATTCCATAATAAAACATAATAATGGGTATTATACTAGTCAAATAACCACATGAACCATCGATACTATTTTCATAATGAGGGAATTCATAATGCGGGACAACATAACCATACCATCAAGACCTCGTGATAAGACCATAAATAATCATTTTGTCAAGGCCTTGTGCCAAGATGGTAGTTTTTCTCATGAGACCTACCGATGCACCGAGGAGATTTAACGGGCCCCACCCGACACTTTCTATGTAAAATTAATTCCTCATATGAATCGGGATAAATATAAACAACATATACATTCATATTGAAACTAATATATGAAATGTAAATATCTTTCCCTGAACATTAAGCATAAACACTAACCATTCGGGGTAAATTGGTGAATGGTTTTAAGATAGCACATCCACAATCAAACTAATCATAAAGTATTCAATTGAATATGGTATATGGTATCATAGTAGATAAACCTCAATGATGTAAAAGATTCAACAAAGGACGTTGACGTAGATGAATAAACGTTTAAATGAGACCATTGAAAAATCCTTGAGTAAATAATCCTTAATCATTCCAAAGTGTCCCATACCACCTTGAAACATTAAAATAATAATCCCTTAAAATATCATGATAATAATGAGACTCTTGATATGATAAAACAAAGGTCAGTACATACAAAACATGTAAGAATTATGCGGTGAACAAGGAATATATCTCATAAAAGATAAAGTGAGATGAGAAAAATCCTTTTTACTTTAGAAAGAAGAGTTCTTTTGGAAAATCCTTTTTATTTTCCACGAAATCATTTTGTAAAATGAATATCCCAAAAAATAAAATAATAGGACATTTAAATTATATTTTAGGCATAAATGATGTCCCACTAAAGTGAAATAATGTAAAAAGAGTTCTTAAGATTCTTTAGAACTAAATCATTTTAAACCATTTTAAGGGAAGTATTAAAAAGTTTTTTTAAAGTGGAAAGAAAAATTGGATATATTAAATCTAGAAATGATCCAAGATAATTTTTCATGATAAAAATGAGTGTTTTTATAAAAAATAATGGTGTCTTAAAACATATTTTGGTGTACACTTGAAAATGGGTAACAATTCGAAAAGATCCCTTGAACCGGGTTTGTATTTCAGAAATAATTTTCAAAGTTCCTTTTAAAAGGTGTAACTACCCATAAAATAAGGAAGTATAATGGTTGGTAAACATATATAAAACACTTACACATAATTAAGGAGGATTAAATAATAATACATAAGAATTTCATAGAGGTAATTAGACAATGAAAGTAACCTGAATGAAAATGGAGGTTCTGGTGGAAAACCCTTACCACTTTGTAATAAAATGATTCGTATGCCCAAAAATTAATAATATTAAAATGATACATTTAATACCATGAAAATAAGGATATTAATTATATTTTACATCAATTTTCATTATACATACACCATACCAAATTATTATTAGTGAATATGGAAAATCTCCCAAAAAATGGAAGTGAGATGAAGAAACCCTTAACTTAAGTCTGAATGTGTTCCACTCTTGAAAATAAGGTCCTGGAATTTGAAATTAGAATTATTAATAACTTATTTCATAACCTAATATTCATGTATTTAGTTTATCATAAATCTATTTAGTTCATTTATGTTCTTATTGATAAATTATTATATAGAATTCTGTCATTCCAGAGTGTTTGTTTTCTTCATTTTCATAATCAGTTCACTTGTTTTTAAGTAATGGAATTAATGTGGAATGGTTGTGAATCTATATAATTGAAATTAAATATTATTTATGAACATCAAGAATTGTTAATGGTCATTTATATCATTTAGTTACATGGAATTAGGATGAATCATTATATGACAACCACTTAGAATATTTGAAGGTATTTGGATTATTATGAACTAGTTTTGTCATATAAATTAATAATGTGTACATGTACTGGTTCCTGAATATTAATTAGGTTATAATAAATATATCATAGTCTGGTTAATGCATCTAAATGGTTTCATGACCAGTAATGATGGAGAAATTGAAGAATGAAACTTCGTCATCCACGAAGGATATAAATTGGAACCTTATGGATGCTGATTTCGTTCATAAAAATAAAAGAGAGGGAATAAGAATATTGATGATGGTTCTTACATTAACATGATATAACTCCAGTATATATATGATAATGGACTTATCATGGTCATTTGGAAAAAGGAGGTGAGGAGAGAAAAGGAAAATATATGAACTTGAAAAAAAATAAAAGTTGAGAAATCCCTTATGAAAATTCGGCAGCCTAACGACATCGCTTAAAATTTCATAAAATGAATTTATGAGAGAAAAATGGAATATAATTATATAGAGATAAAAATTAAATTAATAGGAATACATAATATCAATCCCAAACATATGATAATGGAAATTCAAAGAGATAACATAAAATAAGTGTTGACTAAAGGAGGAGGGTGAAAGGTTCCCTTACCTTATAGGGTAACTCCTAGAACTTGAAGGTTGGGACCTTGGGGGATTAAGGACACCTTAGGAAGACTAATAGGGAGGTAAAACCACCAGATATTTGAGAATGAGGTATTTGGAATGAAATAAAATGAAGGGATGAGTGGGTATTTATAGAAAAAGAGAGGGAGTTTTTTAATAATTTCAAATGGACACCACATTAGTGGTTTCAAAAAAACTGGGGGATTTCCCATGGTATATTCCCATGTTTTAATCCACATGTGACACTTCATGTCATATTTTACAGTATACAAGCCTACCAATCTTTTATTTTAATTATTATCTCATTATGATGTCATTAAACATCTGAAAGATCAAAACTGTATTTTTACTATTCACAAAAACTTAAGTATTTTAGAAGAATCCCAAAAATTCACCCTAATTTTTTTTGAAGTGTAGAATTCAAAAATTAACTCAATTTTTGGAAAATAATTTCTTAATATATTTAATTTAATTTTTAAATAAAATCATAATTTATTCCAAAAAACCACTTTAAAACTATAACTCGTTTTATAAGACCTTAAGAAATTAATCATGGTCCTACAAAATTATCTTAAAATCATAAGGCAATAAAGAAACAATTTGTCATTACATTTTATGAAAATAAATTTTCATTTTAAAATTTTAAATTAATCAGAAAATTTTAATTTAAATATTTATGTCATACAAAAATACCAACACTTATACTATGATCATTTTTTCACTTTTAAGATGTCTAAATTTTATTTATACATTGATGGGTGAAGTTTGTATTTTTTTATATGATTTACTATTCAATACTATTCCTAAGGGTACGTGACTATTCATAAGGGTATGTTACTATTCATCAAAAATTAAGTTTGTCTTACCAGACTCTAAATATCTTACTGAACGCAACAATGTATGCGAGTTTTATAAAATTCAAATCACAGAGGTGAAAAAATTATGTTTACTTGACTTGGTTATAACAAAGTGGTGTTTTGTAGAGAATCAGTGTTTCATTCATTCTATAATAAATCTATTTGTAAATTCTTGGGGTGTTACATTATTCCCTCCTTATAAAAATGTCATCCTCGAAATTTGAAATTGATCTTCGAAAGTTAATGGTTGATACTTGAAGATTACCTTATGGGAAAACCACATCAAGAATATAGTTAAAATATTCTATTAATAAGAATAAAGGAAAAAACATCGGTTACTAAAAAACAACGCATTCTAATTAGAAAACTTGGTCAAGGAAGAATAACCAAATCATCTTGTAGTGACATTAAACTCTAAAACCCATATAATGATCTACTTAAACCATTTCGTAAATGCTTAAAAATTCCAAAATATAATTATTCAACAAATTATAATAAAGGCCTCTAAATTTCTAATATGAACTTATCATTAACCCTTAATCAATAAGAAGCAACTCTAAAATTCACATTCCAAACATGTGAATAACATCATCATGTATCCTCTTGAAATATGGTAATAACTTGAATTACCATAAAACCCATATTAGAAACATCCATTCCCCTATATTCCTTATGTAAGATACATGTTATTGGATATATTCCTTAAATCCAAAATTGTTGTAAACTCCATCGATGATAGCATATACCACATCTCAACAAGTCAATAATCAGTTCCAAGGTAGTAAGTACTTATATGAATCAATAATTTCATCATCATTAACTCAACATGAGATATATATATTAAGGGTGGTCTCTCCCTCAATCATGTGTTTTTTAAAAAGTTTAACTTTCCACTAAATCACTTTTCCTTTATACCATTCACAATAAGACCTCAAATACTTAATGAAATAGTACTATAGTACAATCCTTATAAATCTCATAATTTTTACAACTAATACAATACTGAAAAGATATTCAAATGACATATTTCTTGACATGGAATATTAATCATTCTACTTCACTTGCTGTATCATCATAACATGATCATTATCCAAAATCATCATTTGGGGTATATTCCTTTGATGATTGAGACATTGATTCACATAGCTTCCCATCTCCTGGCAGTTGAAGCATTGTACATTGGAAACCATTTTATTACCCTTGCAATCATGAACTTGGTGTCCTTTTTCTCCACACTTATCGAAAACACCCATTCCCTTAAAGCATTTACTATGGTGATTCTTTCCACATTTATCACATTTGGGAAAACACTTCTTTCCCTTATTCCCTTTATCACCATATCTCTCTACCATCTTCTTATTATTTTTCTTCCCTTTAAAGCCATAGGACTCAGAGAAGTCTTTACATACCTTTTTAACACATGATATTATTACATCATATGATGAGGATACTTTGGAGACAATCTTACTTTAAAAATATGGCTTAAGACCATTAGAGATATGATCCTTATTACTCTTCACATCACATGAATTGGCGAAGTTCTCATTCCTTAGGCTGGGAACCATTTATAATCAATTCAATATTATATATTAGATGGTAACATTATGAACTCTCTATGACTCTAAACATGGTATAACACATAGCCGAAATTTATGCATCGTAAATACTAAAACCATATACTTTGGTTACATTTGGGGAATAAATCCTTCATAATGGTGGTTAAATAAAATTTGAATTATCCTAAGCATATTCCCTAGGAGTGTCAATACCAAGAGTGCAGCAAGGCTCATTATCGTGTACAAAGTTACCTAGAGTCAAGCCCGAAACTCCTTGTCAGAGTTTTCACTCCTAGGTACATCTGTACTAGATCCACCTCAATCTATTTGTATCCAGAAAAGGATGAATTTTCAAGAAATATCCACATAATATATTCCTTAACATTATTATAGGACGTTATTGTATGTTTTTACTCAAATATTACCTTAGATATTTGTTCCATAATCTACATTTTCTAATCTAGTTTCCAAGTTTTCTACTAAACTTCCTTTGATACCAATAGTAAGGACCCGACCCCAGTTGTCCAAAGCCAATGCTTTATTTTATTACATTGGCATGATTATAAGGAATCCAATCCTGAAGGACCGATCAATTTAGTATTCTTGAAGAAACTAGATACATACATGAAACCCATTTTACATTTTGAAAGGAAACAAAAATATGAAACATAACAAAATCTAATAAACTGCATCCTTTGAAGCTAAATAATGATCTATTATTATTAACCTAGGGAAGGAAAAACAAATGAAAGGGGTGATATAAAATTCTCAATAAGGGTTAATCAATACAACATAATATAACATAAACATAAAAATTAGGGATGGTGAATAACTAAAACACATGCCTTTAAAAATAAACTTGAACACATTATGGAAGGAATCAGAGATGAGTAAGTAATGTCATAATAAAACATAATCAGGGGTATTATACAAGTCGAATAACCACATGAACCATCAATACTATTTTCATAATGAGGGAATACATAATGCAGGAGAACATAACCATACAATCAAGGCCTCGTGCCAAGACCATAAATAATCATTTTTTCAAGGTCTTGTGCCAAGACCATAGTTTGTCTCATGAGACCTACTGATGCTCCGAGGGGCTATAGTGAGCCCCACCTAACACTTTCTATGTCAAATGAATTCCTCATATGAATCAAGATAAATATAAACAACATATACATTCATATTGAGACTAATATATGAAATGTAAATATCTTTCCCTAAACATTAAGCATAAACACTAACCATTCAGAGTAAATTGGTGAATGGTTTTAAGATAGCACATTCACAGTCAAAATAATCATAGACTATTCAATTAAACATGGTATATGATATCATAGGAGATAATACTCAATTATGTACAAGATTAAATAAAGGACATTGATTTATATGAAGATACTTTTAAACGAGACCATTAAAAAATCCTTAAGGAAATAATCCTTAAACATTCCAAAGTGTCCCACACCACCTTGAAACATTCAAATCATAATCCCTTAGAATATCATGAGAATAATGAGACTCTTGATATGATATACCAAATGGAATTACATACTCCACATGTAATAAGTATGTGGTGAACATGGAATATATCTCAAAAAAGGTAAAGTGAGATGAGAAAAATCCCTTTTTTACTTTATAAAGAAGAGTTCTTTTAGAAAATGCATTATAATTTCCAGGAAACCAGTTTGTAAAAATTAATATCCTAAAAAATAAAATACTAGGACATTTATATTATATTTTAGGAATAAATTATGTCCCACTGAAGTGAAATCATGTAAAAAGAGTTCTTATTATTCTTTAGAACTAAATCATTTTAGAGCATTTTAAGGGAAGTATTAAAGAGAATTCTTAAAGTGGAAAGACAAATTTGTTTTATTAAATCAAGAAATGATCCAAGATAATTTTCCATGATAAAATTAGTGTTTTTATAAAAATAATGGTGTCTTAAAATAGATTTTGGTGTACACTTGAAAATGGGTAACAATTCGAAAAGATCCCTTGAATCGGGTTTGTATTTCAGAAATAATTTTGAAAGTTCCTTTTTAAAGGTGTAACTAACCATAAAATAAGAATGTATTCTATTTGGAAAACATATATAAAACAATCACACATAATTTATGATGAGTACATAATAATACTTAATAATTTCATACTGGTAATTAGACAATGAAAGTAACCAGAATGAAAATAGAGGTTCGACTGGAAAACCCTTACCACTTTGTAATCAAATGATTCGTATGCCCCAAAATTAATAATATTAAAATGATACATTTAATAACATGAAAATAAGAATATTCATGATATTTTACATCAATGTGAAGTATACATACACCATACAAAAGTATTAGTAGTGAATATGGAAAATCTCACAAAAATAGAAGTGAGATGAAGAAACCCTTACCTTAAGTACGAATGTGTTTTTCTATAGAAGTTAAGGTCATGGAATTTGAAATTAGAGATATTAATAAATTATTTCAGAACCAAATATAAATGTATTTATTTTATCATAATTTTGTTTAATTCATTTATGTTCTTATTGATAAGTTATTATATTGAATTCCGTCATTCCGGAGTGTTTGTTTTCTTGATTTTTATAATCAGTTCACTTGTTTTTTAGTAATGGAGTTCATGTGGAATGATTTTAAATCTCCAAAATTGAAATTAAATATTATTTATGAATATAAATAATTTTTAATGGTCATTTATATCATTTGGTTACATAGAATGAGGATGAACCATTAGATGACAACCACTTCGATTATTTGGAGGTATTTGGATTATTATTAACTAGTTTTGTCATATAAATTAATAATATGTACATATACTGGTTACTGAATATTAATTAGGTTATAATACATATATTATAGTCTGGTTCAACCATCTAAATGGTTTCATGACCAGTAATGAAGGAGAAATTGACGAACAAAACTCCATCGTCCCTGAAGGTTATAAATTGGAACCTCATGGACGTTGATTTCGTTTATAAAAATAAAAGAGAGGGAGTAATAATATTGATGATTTTTCTTAAATTAACATGACATAATTTCATTATATATATGATAATAGAGTTATAATGGTCATTTAGAAAAAGGAGGTGAGGGGATAAAAAGAAAAGAGATGAACATGAAAATAAAAGAAAAGTTGAAAGATCCCTTATAAAAATCCGGCAGCCTAACGGCGTCACTTAAAATTTCATAAAATGAATTGATGAGAGAAAAAAAGGTATCTAATTATATGTAAATCAAAAGGAAAGTCATAGGAATGCAAAATATCAAACCCCAACATATTATAATGGATATTCAAAGAGATAACATAAAATAAGTGTTGACTAAAAGAGGAGGGTGAATGGTTCCCTTACCTTGTAGAGTAACTCCTAGAACATGAAGGTTGGGATCTTGGGGGCTTAAGGACACCTTGGGAGGACTACTAGGGAGGTGAAACCACCATATATTCGTGTATGAGGGATTTTTAATGAAATAAAACGAAGGTATGAGTGGGTCTTTATAGAAAAAGAGAGGGAGTTTTTTTAATAATTTCAATGGGACACCTCATTAGTGGTTTTGGAAAAACCATGGGATTTACCATGGTATATGTCCATTGTTTTAGCCACTTGGGACACCTAATTTAATATGTTACTGTAAAAAAGTCTACGAGCCTTTTATTTTAATTATTATGCCATTATGATGTCATTAAACTTTCGAAAACTCAAAACTATATTTTTACTATTCACGAAAAATTTAAGTATTTTAGAAAAATCCCAAAAATTCACCCTAACCATTTTTTGATGTGTAGAATCAAAAAATTTACTCCATTTTTGGAAAATAATTTTCTAAATAATTTTAATTTAATTTTTAAATATAATCAAAATTTATTCCAAAAAAACCACTTTAAAACTATAACTCCTTTTATAAGACCTTTTGAAATTAATCACGGCCTTGTAAAATTATCTTATAATCATAGGAAAATAAAGAAACAATTTCTGATTACATTTTATGAAAATACATTTCCATTTTAAAATTTTCAATTAATCAAAAAAATTTAATTTAAATATTTATGTCATACAAAAATACCAATACTTATACTATGATCGTTTTTTCACATTTAAGATGTCTAAATTGTATTTATACATTAATAGGTGAAGTTTTTATTTTTTATATGATTAAATATTCATTACTATTCATAAGGGTATGTCACTATTCATAAGGGTATGTTACTATTCACCAAAAATTATGTTTGTCTTACCAGACTCTAAATATCTAACTGAATGCAACCATGTATGTTGGTTTTTCAATATTAAAATCACAGAGGTGAAAAAAATTATGTTTACTTGACTTGGTTATAAAAAAGTTGTGTTTTGTAGAGACTCAGTGTTTCATGAATTCTAAAATAAATCTATTTGTAAATTCTTAGTGTGCTACATAATATGAATCTCATGAAAATGAGAATCAATCCAAAGATACTTGTGAATGAAGATTCCTATGAAGGTCTAACCCATGCACAAGGATGGGGGTATATTGATATTTTTTTGTGACTAGGCTTAGTTTTGGAGATCCGGGCATCACTATATTTCCTATGAGGAGAGGAACCAAGTCACACATAGTTCTTTAATGGGAAAAAATCTACGTGGGTTTGAACCATATGTAGAGATGGTAATTGTTTCCATTGATTGTTATAGTTGGGCCTAATATTAGAGATCTAGAAATAAATATATATCTTGTTATGGTAGGAATAAAGACACATGCATTTCTTTAAAAATCTTTTAGTTTAACATCATGTAGAAAGGAAAAAGATTGATCAATGTGAAAAAGAAGATGTCATGGCTAGTCCCAAGGGTGGAAGTCTTGGCATTTCTACATACCTCATTAGGATGGGCATCAAGACACACGTAGTTCTTGAAAATGGAGGTATGATAGAAGGACAATTCCAACTATAGTGGGTTTCTCATGTGAGGTCCACATAAGTGTGTAGTTTTATGTCTTTTAAGGGACATTAATGATGTAGTTTAATGTCATGCGGTGAGGACTCTTGGTATTCCTTTTTAAGGTCATTCATTTAGGATCAAGATGAGCTTTTCGAAAGATGATACATCTTATTCGTGTGGGGAAGCCCTTGACTGAACTCTTAAGACCACATGAGCTATTCTCTATGTGAGAAACAAGGAATGAACGGGTTCCTCCCACTATATAGAGGAATTTACGAGCAGGACATAGGTATTTTTTATCATGCATGTAAAGACCTGTAAAATTCAAGGGAATTTTTTTCTTAATTTTCTTTGGAATTTTACAAGAGCGCGGTTTCTGACGGCACCTGATTCCGAGGCCCGGAGTGCCCGAAATTAATTTCCGAAGTTTGGCTCGAGTACGTTCAGTGAACGAACGAGCGGGAATTTCTAACTTTTGATCCGGTGCTCAGAATTGAAATCCGAGGACACCGATGAACTCGCAACGCCGATATTCGCTTAAGGAGACCTTTTCCGTAGTTGCGTTTATTGCGGGACGAAAGTTAGTTTTTGGGAGATTTATAAAAAGTTAAAATAAAAATGTGTAACACTTTTTATTTTTCTTACTTGTTGGTTAACTCCTCTCAAAGGAAGTTAAAGGTGGGACCCACATCCACTTAACCTCCCTTGGGAGGATTAAGTGTGGTGGGGCCCACACGAACCCAACTTTCCATCTCCTCTCAAAACTCCCTTAACACCCCTTTCAAATGATCTTGACAACTTAGCTTATTAATTAGGTTGAGTTGTTTAATCTTTTTCAAACCTTTGAATTTCAAAAGGTTTGGTTGAGTAAATAAAATAAGCTCTTAGATTATTTTATTTGGTTAGATTTGTTTAGCCATCTTGAGAGGATTTGAGAGATTCTTCTCCTTCTCCTCTTTCTTCTTCTTCTTCTTCTTCTTCAAGCTTGACGAAGAACGCGAAGAACCTTCGAGCTCCGACGAAGAACGCCGCTCCTCTCTTCTTCGTAGCTGATTGTATCCGAAGATCGACGACGCCTTCCGTGTCAAAGAAAGGGAACGCCGCTTCCTCCTCGGACTTACTTCGTCAGCTTACGAAGATTCGCCAACGACGTACCTCTTCGGACGTACCTCTTCGTCATCGGATTTGACGAACGATTACCGCGACGCCCGACCTCCGCGACGTTGTCTTCCGCAGGTCGTTGACGATCTTCGAACTTGAACCCAAGGTAGGGGTTTGTTGTGGTTTATTTTCCTTACTCTCGTTCTTGGTTCTAGAATGATAATTTGTGATTAAATATTTAAGAGTTATCATCTAACGAGAGGGGGGTCGGACCGTACAAACACGGCCGAATTCCCCCCTCCTTTGTTCTTGGTTATTTATATAATCTTGTGATGAACGAGAAGGCGTGGTGCCATCGCAGCACGCGGGAATCGCCCGACTTATTTATGTGACGCTGTCGCGTCGCGCCGTGGATGGATTATCAAGAACGCGACGCCGTCGCGCCGCGTCGAAGGGAAACGAAGGCGCCGCGGCCGGAGCGGGGCCGCGGCGGAGGGGCGCGGGGCCGTCGCACCGCGCCAGACGACGAACACCGCGGTCGGTTCCGGGCCGCGGCGGGACGAGAGGACCGGCGGCTCGCCGGGCCGCCGGCGTCGAAAACCGGAAGGGGACCAGCTTGCCGGTCCCGTTGAAGAAAACCGGCCGGCCAGGTGGGCCGACCGGAAGGTCAAAGAGCGGGGGAAATTAATTCCCCCGGTCAACTCTCAAAAGCCCCCCCATTTATGAGGGGGGCGGTTTCATTGAGGGGGGCAGGCGGCCCCCCGGTTTCCCTCAAGCAGGCCCCCACGATGGGGGCCGGTTCTCCAAAAAGGCGCGGCTAAAAGCCGCGCCGCCAGCAGGAAGCGGGGGCCATGCCCCCCGCGCGTGACACCAGCGACGCCAGGCCGCGCCGCCGCCGCGCCGGGCCGCGCCGCCGAGCCGGACCGCCGCCGGCCGGGCCGGGTCGACCCGATTCAGGTCGACCCAGTTCGGGCCGACCCAGGGGGGGTCGGGCCGGGTCGGCCCGGACCCGGACCCCCCGTTTTCGAGACGATTTCGGTCTTTTGGTCATAACTTGAGCCACGGACCTCCGATCGACGAACCATCAGCGGCAATGCGATCCTTGGATCGAGACGGTCGTTTCGGTATATCGCACTCAAAGTTTCGGAATACTTTGAGTTCGACCGGGTTGGTTCGTACACGAAACCAACCGGGCCCTCGGAGCAGAAACACTCATATCTTGAGCTACAGACATCCGATTGACGTGCAGTTAGCTTTGTTGTGTTCCTCTTAGTGAGACGGATCTTTTGGAATACTCCGCCCGAGGTTTGGACACAGGTGGAGTACGGTCGGGTTGGTTTTGCCTTAAAAACCAACCGGGCTCCTGGGACGAAAAAGCCAATAACTCTCAGACCAGGCGTCCGATCGACGCGCCGTCTGTTGCGTTGAGACCCCTATGATGAGACGGTCCTTTGAGATTCTTCTTCGTGGGACTTTGAGAAACTTGGAGTAACGACCAGTATCTCGTGGAGCGGACCCTCCTAGAGACGAGCGTGCGGAGTACGGAGACCGGGTAGCTGACTGAGACCTGACGACTACTGATCGGACGACCCGGTGTCCCACGACAGAGGTACGCTTGGTTGTAGCGGCACATGGGAGTGCTTGGTTGTAGCGGCAGACCCACGACAGAGGTGCGCTTGGTTGTAGCGGCACATGGGAGCGCTTGGTTGTAGTGGCAGACCCACGACAGAGGTGCGCTTGGTTGTAGCGGCACATGGGAGCGCTTGGTTGTAGCGGCAGACCCACGACAGAGGTGCGCTTGGTTGTAGCGGCACATGGGAGCGCTTGGTTGTAGCAGCAGACCCACGACAGAGGTGCGCTTGGTTGTAGCGGCACATGGGAGTAGTTGGTTGTAGCGGCAGACACACGACAGAGGTGCGCTTGGTTGTAGCGGCACATGAGAGCGCTTGGTTGTAGCGGCAGACCCACGACAGAGGTGCGCTTGGTTGTAGCGGCACATGGGAGCGCTTGGTTGTAGCGGCAGACCCACGACAGAGGTGCGCTTGGTTGTAGCGGCACATGAGAGCGCTTGGTTGTAGCAGCTGGCCCGCGGTACTCGTCAGGAAGAGCACCTCAGCAGTCTTAGGTTAGTGAGCAGTACCTCGGAGTTGTGACAGGACCACTGTACACTCCAGAGGCGGAGCTCTTCAACAGTTACGGTTTCGATAATGAAAATCCTAGTTTGAGCTGAGACTTTTGACCTTATGTTTACCTCATGATTGAGATGGGTCACTTGATAATTTAGGTATATGTATGGGCATATACCTGGGTAGTAGTTATCCGTTGATTTCACAATCCTTGTGTTTCCTCATGATTGAGATGGGTTGCTTGATAACTTAGGTATATGTATGGGCATATACCTAAGTAGAGGTTATCTGTTGAGATCTTCTATGTGGTTATCCTTGTTGGTTTTAGTGAGACCTTGAGGGTCTCGGGGTCCCTACTGAGTATCGTTATACTCACCCCTGCACGGGCTATGCCCGCACCTCGTTGTGTTGGTTGCAGACGACGGACAGTACTGATAGAGGCTGAGTGTTCGAGGACTGGATGGTACCTGGAGGTGGACTATACGACGAGACGGTACCCAGAGGTGGACGTGACGACAATGCAGTACCCGGAGGTGGACCACTGGGCGGGACATACTCGGAGCGGACGACGGGACCCGAGGAGCAGAGGAGCTGTCTGTACCCACCCTTCAGGTGGGATTTCCAGTGGACAGCTCAGCGTAGCAGCTTTACTTTTCAGTCGTTGTTTTCCCTTTCGAGTTGTACTTTACAGTTGGGCTTGTATTTCCGGCCCCTTTTTACTTTCCGCACTTATTGTTGTACTCAGTTTTTACTTAGTGTTTGCTTCTTCCGCTTGTACTCTGTGTGATTGTTTACTTTACAAAGGCAATGCCTTCCCTTTTTACCGGGATTTACACCTTGGTGCTAGTCGCCAGCCCCTGGCCTATGGAAGGCGGGCTTGGGGTAGTCACGGCACGGGCCCCGAGGATGGGTCGTGACAATGCAGTGGCTGGACAAATATATAGGATCAAGGCATCTCTACGTATATCATTGGAAATCAGAATCAAACCATAAGTAGTTATTAGAAAACTGTTCTGCTTAATTTCATGTGGAAAGGAAATCTACTCTATAGTTTAACATCATGCGGTAAGGATGAATATCACCCATCATGTAGAGACCCTAAGCTTGACGTACATTGACATTACATTACATTTGCGGAATACTTAGTACATAACAAAAACACACACACAAGGATCGTAATAGTTTAGTGTCTTTGGAAACTCGAAATATAATCTTCTAATCCTGGTGAAAGATCTTCAACATCTCCCATAAAGATCTTCCTTTTTTTTATACCTAAAACCTTTCTTTATATCCTGGGGAAAAGTAAACATAAAAGGGTGAGCTCAAATGCTCAGTAAGGGTAAACAAAATAAATATCAATCACATCATATACATAAGCACATAACTTTTGGAAATTTTAACCTGTAAAAGAGATCATAATTTCATAACCTGGGATAACTCATGGCAGTGAAATGTAATCACAATAATCATAACTTAAAACATTAATCTTTGTGTCATGCAAACATAGTCATAGATAATCATTTCTTGTTAGTCAAGACTCATTGCCAAGACTATCTTAGTGGACAAAGTCCCTTTCTGAACCAAGTCACCCTCGTTTCAGTCCTGTTTCACTGAACCGGTATAACCTACCATTCCAGCCATGTCTATCTCATGAGATATAAAATCTTTACCCAATGCATTGGAGGGATATATAGGTCCCACCCATCTCATAATGATACCATTCTTATGTGTGCCACAAAATCATAAATCATACATCATTGCATAACCCATGTAATACAAATGGGAATCTTAAACATCATGACATCATGAAACTGTTCATATAAGATAAAATAATTCATAAAGATAATTCCATCACAACATAATCAAATCAATGTAATAATAGGGATAAAAACAGAACCCTTTATTGTCTTAGATGGAAAATAATTTTGATAAAACACTTGAACTCCATTCTTGAGGAAAATATCCTTTCTTCTTCAAAAACAATTTTCCTTTCATAACATGTCATACAATTCTAAACTAAAAGAAGTTTATTAAAAATAATCTTGAGAACTTGTAAAGGAATCTTCTTTGAAATAATTTTTTAAAAATCCATTCATGCCGTATAAGTTAAAAAAACATTCTTCGTACTTTTGTCGAAAAAGTCAAAAATTACCTCGTACGAAAAACGACAAAAGTTTCCTTTCATATCTTTTACTAAAAACTCACCGAAGGGTAAAATTGGATTTAAAAAATTGTAGGTGGATGGAAATAATATTACATATTGAGGGAACATGGATGTTGATGATAAAATACACCCCAGTAAATGCCAAAGTAAAAACAATCTCGGATGAGATTGTGATATTTTCCCTTACCTTAGGTCCGATTTGCTTTGTACGTGCCGAAGCTCCTATATAATGGTTTAAATAATGTTATTGACTTATTCCAGAATCATACATATTGATATTATATCATATATGGTCATATTCTTAGCTTCTTAGTAATATTTCATTGTTACTTGTTACTCGGGTCTTTATTGCCTTTTGTTCTTATGCGTGTTTTGCCGAATAAATTCTTATTATTCTTTTAAGGTTATAGATAACTTATATACAGAATGGTATTAGTGTAACATATATCATATTTATTCATTCAATTCATTTATATAATTACTATGTAATGATGATCATGTAGAACGAGTCGCATCACATCGTGGAGACGGTATTCCGTACGTACGCACGAGCGATGATATTGTTCCCATGATCGTGGAATTGTATTTAAGTGTATTTATACTATTTCAGTATCAATATAACTTTATAATAGTTACTCATTACACCATTATACCCATCCTTGTAAGGTGATGGTGGAAAATAGATTACACCACGGCGTGGAGACGGTATTCCGTACGTACGCACGCGCAGTGATTTCATTTTTCCGTAGGATGGATAGAAGATGAATTAGGGTTGTTTCATATTTATAATAACATATCAGTATGTAAGTAATAATAATGTTATTACTTTATCATGAAACAACTAAAGAAGAAGAAGTTTGAAGAATAAAGAAATTGAAAAGACCAGTAATGGATATTACCTCTTCTTTGAAACGCCTCTTTGAATCCTCTACTTAGGGAACTAAGATTGGTCTTTGAAGAAGACCAGGACCTCTAGGATTATTCTAGGGAAGTGTAGAAGGGATTTTGGCAGGGGTTGGCCGAGCTTGAGTGCTCAAATTGGTGTGAGGAGGAGGGGGAGGAGGTGTCCTTTTATAAGGGAGGAGAGGGGCACCTTAGGAAAAACTAAAAATATTATTTTATTATAAAGTCAAGTTCGGTTTTAAATAGCTCCAAATTGATTTATTTTAAGGATAAGGTGGGGATGGGTCGAAATCATCTCATCCAATAGAATTTAGACAAGTTTAGGTTCCTATTTTAACCTTATCATTTAGATTTAACATTAAGTTAAATAATTTTACTTTTACCGTGTCTTCTTGTGTTCTTACACTATAAGGTTAATAAAATTACTATAAGAAGCCAAACGAACCCAAAGTTGTTTATTATTAATATATATAACCTTATATAAGTCATTTGTCCAAACCTTATATTTTTAGGAATAAAATAACAATTAATAATATAATATTTGTTTTAAAAACTATTTTATGTCAATTTTGACACCATTTAGTAATTGATTTTTGTGAAAATCATAACAGAATGATAAGTTCGAACAAAGTTAATTAACTCAATACTAACATGTCATATTAACCTAGAAAATTAGTTGAATTCATAAAAAGTCTCAAATTATATTTATTTGGGTATTTATAACATCAATTATGTCAATATTTCATTAATAAGATAATTACTGCATCATCGTTGTGTCATAAATAAATTAAATTATTTAATGTCTAAAAATTACAAATAAAATACCATTATGTAGGAAATCGTTTTATCTTTTTAATTAATATTTATAGTCAAATTTATCTTATGTATAACCCTATATTAAAAATGTTTTAGTAAATAAATGTTGATTTTAACTCTTTTAACCCTTCTTTAAATAAATTAATAATAAATGTCCTAATCTAATCCAAGTGGGCCTAAATGGTCATATTTTATTCCTAAGTTTTTTTTGGTCGAATTACACTTGTCCAATAGAATTAGGATATGTGTTAGGGTAATAATAATATCATTTCTACCCTTAATTACCCTATTTACTTTTAACCGTGGTAAAAAAAAAGTAAAAAGTTACTATTCACCAAAAATTATTTTCATCTCATTGAACCACATTTTACTTACTGACATCAACCGTGTCTCTCGGATTTTTGAAATTCCACTCACAGAAGCGGTAAAATTAAGTTTTATGAACAATTCAGTTTTTTTTAACTACCACTTAGTGATTTCACTATTCATCAAAAATTGAAAGTTTTCAGAATAATACCAAAAATCAGGCCTAAGCTATATTTGATATTATGAACTCAAAAATGATGTCTATTTTACCAAATTCAAAACATATTAGTTGCATTAACTAATTTAAAAATTAATTCCCGTCGTCAAAACAAATAGCGTGTTTTTAAGAGATAATAACTATCAAAAGATTGAAACTTGGTTATAACTGGTTTAAATGTGAAATTACATCCAATGACCATCATTGTATTAAATTGTAAAAATATATTCTAAATATACTTTAAAACCACTAAAATTAATAATTTATCACTATTAATTATTTCGATTGAAAAAGTTGTTTTTAATTAAAATTTAGTAATTTCCACTATTCATCAAAATATGAAAGTTATCCGAAAATTACCAAAATTTCACCCTAAGCTAATTTCGATATTCCGAATCCAAAAATGAAGTCCATTTTGAAAAATAAAATTTACAAAATTTCAAAAAGTGGTTATTACTATTCATAACGGCTAGTTTTAATAATATTTTAATAGCATATCGTTGTTTAGTGAAACTCGGTATTGCGTACTACACACGCTATCAAAGAAGGTCGCGATTGCGTGTAATGAAAGGCAAGTCAAGGATGCGTGTTGTGAAAGCTCCTTTTGGTGTAGCGTACAACACAAGACATTAATGAAATTAAAAAGAATAAAATCTTGGGGTGTTACACATCATGAAATAAATGGAACATTATGGAACCATGAAATTTAACATCTTTCAGAAAGGACGTGGGTTACTCTATGTGAATGGAGGTGGATGTCATGGGACCATGCAGTTTATCATTACGTGGTAAGGATGAGAGATTCCATAAAATATAGTGTCTTTCTACCAGGATTAACTAGTACAATTTAAAATATTATAACCTAGATGAACTCATATAATTTTACACCATGTAACCAGGATGAAATTGTACATTTTAACATCATGTAACTAGGACGAACTTGTATAGTTAAATATCATGTAAACATGATGAATTATGGGACGTATACCGATGTGGATGCCCATTGTAGCTGTTATGAGAAGTATTTCGTAAGAAATATTGCATTGATGGGTGGTGTAACACACTCCCCATATATTGTGGCCAATGATAAGCCCCATTGTGATAGACCTTATGTATGTTATAAGGTCCTTCCCATTTGGGTTCCTGCTTCGGGGTATTCTTGCCTGATATCATTGGGGTTCTGAGAACCAACACTAGTTCCCCTTAGAGTAATGAATGGAGGAAAAAAAATTTATTGAAGGCTCGTACAATTCGATTATGATGGACCTTGAGGTTGTTCAAGGTGTACAACCTATTCGCATTGAGCTTCTCCAATTCATCTAGCTACTTTTGAGATTGTTCATCATCTAAGAGCTATTCACAAATGGATATTTGAAGTGAAGGCATCTAGACTTCTATTGGTAGTGCTTCCCTAGTACCATACACTAATTAGTATGGTGTTGCCTACGCGGCAGTATGCATGGTGCTATGGTAGTCCCATAAAACATGGAAGAGGTTTTCCATCCAAGAATTCCTATCCATGTTCACCATATTCTAGAGTATATTCGATAAAGTATAATTTAAGGACTCTATCTTTCTATTCACTACTAAATGATAGAGAGATGAGTAATTGGACTTGATGTTTTACTTTTGGTATAGTTTCTTCATAAATGTAGAATATAAGTTGGTGTTTTTGTGCATCAATATTGAGTGAGGTACCCCAAACCTAGTGATGATATGGGAACTTACAAAGTTAATGATGTTCTTCATCTATAATTCCTTAAGGGGTATTTCCTTTGTAACGAACCGATCATTTATGAATAAAATTACCTTTCTTTTAATGCCTTATGGATATAGAAAACACATGAACTATTTATTATTATTGGATTTAAATGAACCTTATGTATCATTACCATTGATAGTATAGCTATTGAACAGTGATCACACAGTTGATATAAATATATGGTTTTAAAAAATCCTTTTGACATAGAAAAAGGAGAGGATGACCTCATTTAGTAGACTCGGGCCATAAGAAGCTCATTTTTCAGAGCTCAGAAAGGAGGTAGTTTCACTAGACTTAACTCTTGACTAATCCCAAGATGAGATTCAACAATTTAATCTTGAATAGAATCACCAATAGGAGAAGTTCAAGTTAATTGAGATTACCACTTGGGCGATGTTATCCGAGCCGTCCCAAGAGTTTGTCACCATCACACACCTTACTCTTAGGTCTTATGTGGCTGTTATAAGGGTTTATGTAAAAAGTTACTAGTTACTTATTGTGTAATACCTTTCTATAATTAAAAGTCTTATTCCATCAATTAATTTATGAGAATAGTCTTTCTTAAAAGAATGATGAATTTGATAAATTGAATCTTTGGGTAAAAATGATAATTTTGAGAAATATATATATATTGTTATATTAAACTAAGGTTTTTATTAATAATATTATAAAAAAAATTCTTATAAATTATGGTTATACCAGTTCCTTATATTTAAATGGTTAGGTAATCAGTTTGATAAGAGTTATATTTTTTAGATGATAAAACAGAAAGTATATTTTTAAAGAATTTATTTTAAGGAGTTAATGAATTTTTAAAATAATTAATATTTTAATAAAATAATATTATTAAATTACTTTTATTAATAATAAATGAGTATATAAATTCTATGAATTCAAATGTAATTTTTTATAAGGTTTGAAAACCATTTTTGTCAAAACCCGTGAATTTTCAATAAATGTTGATTTTCATTTTAAAAGTGAAAAATCACATATTTAAAAAATTATTTTGATAAAATGAATATTATTTTTTGGAATCAAGATGTTGAAATTATCCAACTATAAATTTTTCATAATTTTTTGAGACAGTCAAATTTTTGGGTAAAAATTAAATACCGTATAAATAAAATATGTGTTTTATGACATCATAATGACCCCAAAATGATGTAATAAATACTATAATGGGTATTTTAGGCCTAATATATATTTTCATATTAAAATAATTTGATTTTATAGTTTTTTTACTTATTTAATTAATCCTTAGTGAATCCTCCAAAATGTATAATATATTTTATGATTTTAAATTCATTTATTGAATAATGTGACTCATCTACACATAAGAAAGGATAATATTTTAATATGTTCAGACATTGTAATTATAAAATAATATTCTATATTCATATTTGGAAAAAACCATGGGAGGGTTTGTGGTTTTTAATATTTAATTGTATAGATTCCAAAATGTAAGTTTGTGAAATATTAAAGAATTCCCCTCTCATTTCCTATATAAATTCAACCAAGATCCCACTTATCTTCACTAAAAATTATTGGAACATGTCCCTAATCTTTAATACCCTCTCTAGAATACTCCCAAGTCTCCCCAAGCTTGGAATAATCCCCTCTTCATGCTTTTGAAGTTACACACTCAAGTAAAGGTTTCCTTCCTTTCTCATTTTATCCATGTTTCTTTATATTCTTACACCCTTTTATTTTCAATTAAAAATGATGGGGTATGTTTTAAAACCTCACCCATACTTCCCTTTTTATGTTTTTATAACAGAATTCCTATTTATCTCTCATTAATCCATCCCATGTACACCTATTACCATGCCAAAATTTCATAACAGTTATTCTATTTATCCTATTTTTTCAAGTTTCTTTATTATGTTATGCTTTATATTTACAAATTCCTTGTGTTGGGACATGTATCTATATGACCCAATTAATTTCCATTTAATTTATATATTATTATAGACCCCTTTCTCTCTCATCAACCATTTTTATGAATTTTTATGTCACGTCGTTAGACTGCCGAAATTACATTGCGATTTTCCATGCCAAAATCATCGTGTAGTGAATACCATGACCATTTCTCTATCAAGGGTATTAAAATTAATGCACATATACTTATTTATTATATAATTTCATGTATTTATTATACATTCCTTTATCTTTGAATAAATTTTTATGTTGAATGAATCCGTGTTATATGTTCTATGTGGCACACTTAAGCTTGAGATTGAAATGATTATGAAGGGTGCGCCCTGATAACACTCCATTGCATTGGGTAATGTTTAGTATCATGATACATCATGGTGGTATAGGGGTTTAACTGGTTCCTTTTAGGAAATTTTCCACCATGTTGGGATAATGGTTTACCTGATTCCTTTATGTTAATGATGCAATGTATTAAGTTGTTTCCACATTCCAATGTTATGATGATCATGTCATATCGTGACTTAATGTTCATATTGCTCTTATTATCCATTGATATGTCTATTACTTAACATGTGTTTTATTATTCATGTTATACCTTGTTTAATACCTTAATCGTCTATATAGATCACCCTTTTATTATGTATGTCCTCAGGTTATCCCATGCAATGCTATGTACGAAGGAATGTTGTGGTCATGTAAAAGAAGTTTTCAATAAAGATGTTGTATTTTATGTCTTAAGTTGTTATGTAATGTTCATAATCCCCAAATACACTAGACCTCTCAATATTATAGGTTGTATTAATTTCATGTTTATGTAATAAATCATGTTTAAGTGTGTAATAAAGAGTAGGGTTGTTATAGTTGGTATCAGAGGACAAGTTTAGTTTTTTTGGGATTAGGATTAGAAAACTCTAGTGAAAGGCTTAAAGATAAGACTGAGTATAAGAAAATAATCCCAAAACTTTTGTGAGTATAGAGTAAGCAATTTATCAAGAAAATACATCCATATCTGGATACGAACAAGTAGAGGTTTCTATGGCACAAATGTATCTAGGGATAAAACCCGAACACACCACTTTGAGCTAGACTCGAACGGGAACTGGTGCACGACAAAGGGACTTGATGCAATCTTGGTTTGACACTCCTAGGGGATGTGATTTGGTAAATTCATATCTTTAGTATAAACCATTGTTAGGGGAACAAAAAATTCCCAAAGAATATATGTTAGGAAGTAGATAATGGATAACTTATATCAAAGCCTAGAAATTCATAATTTAATGAGATAAATGTAAATTACCAGCTATCCCTTGTTGTAATTAGACCCCTTTTATGTGTTTAAATAGTTTAAAATTTCTCATACCTAAGTATATGTTGGATAAAGTAGTACCATAATCAAAAAGTGAAAGGTAGGGTTATCGACCATAGTTCTACGCATTATTTTATATTCTAAATGTTTAGTAGAACAATCCAAACACCACCGCAAATGTCACGACCCTGACCCCAGAAGTCTGAAATCGGTGCCTGAAACATGGGGTGCAATTTTGTTCATAAAAATAGGATTAAAAAAAATGCAAATCTTCTCCCAATATATAGGATCATCTCGGTTTAGGTTCTTGGAAAATCAGACGCTACTGAAGCACTTCTTCTGAAAACATAACAGGGCTAAGCTTCAAATTGATTTCATCACAAAGAGAAATTAAGGCTTGGGAAAAACTACTAAAACCTGTAAAACATAAATTAAAATGTAGGGTAAGGATAAAAAATCCCAGTAAAAGGGTTTTAAAACATTTGAAGGAAATTCCTTATTTTAAAAACAACCACCTTGAAAATAAATATAAAACATTTTATTAAGAGGAAGATATTGCATTTAAAGGCACAACATCTATATTTTCTGAGGTTACTTGCAGACATTTTTTTCAAAAGATCATTTTCATAGAAGATAATTGTTCTTTCTACAAAACCATTAATCATAGTGCGCATGTGTATGTATGAAATGAGATGTGCATAATTCATAGCTTAGTCAAGTCATCTCCGAAAGCATTGTTGAGGGTATAAGAATTAATATCATGATTCATTAGATCATAAAAAGAGATTCATTTGACTTTAATATTAGACACTTTTCCCTTGTGTAACTTTCCATTTTCACACTTGGTTATGCCTTATGATTTGAGTTCCATTCTCATAAAATATTCTTAATTAAGGATCCATAATCCCTTGGTTGATCATTTATTATTCCATAGTGAGGAAATGTATAATGCTAGAATTTGTCATGGCCTTGCGCCAAGACCGTATGGGAAGAAACTCAACATAATCATGGTTAACTACCACACATAGTTGTGAACAATGATAGAATCATGTTCATGCATCATTTCACTTAACTCATGAGACTTCATCACTTTACCCAATGCATTGCAGAGCTGTATTATTCCGGGCACACTCCTCACATCATTTCAAGTCCAATACATTCCTCATATTTCTTTGAATGGTCTCATATTCATAGGGTCTTATACTTACATTCTTATTCCGTAATCCTTTTTACATACATGTTCATAACTAGAATGAATCATGACAAAAATGTAAAAAAAATAACTAGACTTGTTGGCGCCATATTTAATAGTGTCGTGTGTGAGCTAAAACAACATATTCTTACACATGTAATAAGAACCGGTACTCATAAAATAATGGTTTTTTACATGAAATTACAACTCTTTCATTTAAACCCATAAGAATGCGACATTTTCTAAACCATTTTTATATGTTTTGTCTCATTTAATCCATGAAATTTTAATTGTTATATTAAATTATTAAAACATAAACTTAAAGGACTATAGGCATTTCTTGGGAAACAATTGGAATACAAAGTATAGATTATTGACTGTGAAGTGTTCATGAATAAAAGAAATATTTAAACATGTGAGCTCCTGCATGAATGTATATTTATTCTTGAACAAGAAAAACATTATACCACCTACTTGAGAAATCAAGTTCGAAATGTATTCATGTGGTTTTGAAAATTATGGAGAAAAGGGTTTTCATATACATAAAGTGTATGTTTGGGATCTGCATAACCCAAAACCAGATTTAATAAATTCTTGCAACTGTTGCGTTCTTCATAACCATGATTTAAATCAATAAGGATAGGTTTTGTGAAATCTCAGTTGTATTATATTTATATATAATTTTACACATAACCATAAATATATGAATTGTAAATAAGGGGATACTTAGAAAGGAAACATGAGGAACCAAACCCCTTGAATGTGTTTTATGTTTTGAGAACAACACTTAAAAACAAAAGACCACCCTTCAAATATTATAAACCCAAAATGGTTTGTTGTATATATATATATATGAATATACATTCTTTTTTTTTGAAATTCTAAAATGGGTTAAGTTGAAACTATATATACATATATCCGCGAAGAAAAGAAAAAAGATAAGAAGGGTTCACATATATAAATTGGAGCATGTAACCTCTTTCATGTGTTGAATATGCAAAAACACATTTAGAAAACCCAATTTGAGTTATGATTTTTAAGTGATATAAAATTGTATGTATATATACATATGGAACCGTATATTCATAAGGATATAAGAGTTTTACAATGATGAAAACATAACAAGTTGATCCCTTACCTGACTTCGGGTGTGCAAAAAGGGTGGGCAGGAAATGTTTGCACGTCGAGAGGAAGAAATCCAGTAATTTCATGTGCAAAAATATCGGGTTTATATAGGAGGTATACATATATTTCATATATATAACATATCATAAATAATATATAAACAAATACTTAAAACTTGACCGAGATAAAAAACCCAACATGTTTCTTAAATTGAGAGCTCAAAAAAAATGGTGATTATAATACATACACCTATATAAAGCTTGTGGAAAACTAAAACCGAAACAAATAAAAGTAAACTGAAAAAGTACAAAAAAAATAAAGTGGATTAGGGAGGATCTTGCGGGTAGAAGTAAAGGTTGTGAGACCATAAAATAGCGGGGAATAAATTAAGGAATAGAATACAAAGAAGGAGGAGGAATAACTTGTGGGTGGCCACTGGTTTGAGGGTGATGGGGAAGATGACGTGGAAGAGAAAACTGGGGAAGAAATGGATGGTTCAGATCACTGGAGTTTTGATCGGACAGCTGGGAGGAGTCCGTGGGTTTAAAAAAGAAGAATGGTCAAGATTAGATCTTTAATAAGATCGGACGGATGAGGAAAGGCGTGATATTTAAAACCGAGTGAACGACTATGATTAGGTCTCATGTTGATTGAATGGCTCATAAAAACCACTATAGCACTCCGCGGTTGCTGAGGGTTGAAAGTGAGATCGGGATCGACGGCCCAGTCTGTGAGTGACATGAACCAATTACCCAAATCGTGTTTCGCCCAAAAAAACGCTTCCCACATCGAATTGGGGAGGCAAGTGCGGCTTCCTTATAAGCCTGAGGCTCCGATACTCACCTCAAAAATCATAGCACATATAGAAGGGAGCCTTACACATGGGCTCCCCCCCCCCCACACCCCCCCGCAGGCTTCGGCCTACCAATGCTCTGCCGTGGCCTCGCGCTGTTGTGGCGCGTTCAAGCTCTCCTGCTCTCATGTGCACCCTTCGGGGTACCCATGCTCGACCGACCTTGGCTTGGGCTGAGGGCTAGGCTCAGTCACCTAGTGTGAGCCACCTCCCTCGGCCCAGCTATAAAGGGTTGGCTAATTGGGTTAATAATTTTTTATTAACCCAATTTTCAAAATAACCATCTATGAAAAAATAGAATATCTTTACTTTCATAAAATTTTATTTATTCATAACTTGGGAAGTTTAAAATACAAAAATCTGACTATATAACTTTTTATTAATAAAAGTATTCAAAAAACTGTTTTCAAAAACAAAACACATATTTTTCTTTGAATTATAGTGGACTTATATACAAAAACGTTACAGTTTCAAATGTCATGTTTCTAAAGATAAGCTCAATTAAATATTTTCAATTACATGAATCCAAAGCACTCAATCACTTAAAACATTTCAAGGTGAATTTATATGTAGAAAAATATTTACATAATAAGTTCAAAAGAAATATTTCTAATTGTCATATAGGAGATCAATTTATAAAACCATAATTTTCTAAAATATTTGAACACTAAAGTAAAGTTCTTGAAAGAAGTTTTGGAATCATAAAATATAGATAAGTGTTAATGACTTTAACGTATATTTGAAATACTTCCAAATTTTCATCATTCATAATTAATTAAACTCCAATACCAAATGGCTATAATTGTAGCCGTTTTAAATTCAACGGTCACTTAAATGGAAATGGTCTAATTTTAGGTCTTATAAAATAACGATTAGGGTATTCTAACTTCAAACACTGAGACATAGAAGATGGTGCTCTTCATCCCTCTAACTCTTAGTACGATTGCTGTAGTTTTGGTTATAATGTTCTTAGTCATGGAAGATATGAAGGAAATCCAATACTTTCTTTGTATGTTCGTGGTGATGTGGGGTCTACCGGTGATCATGATTGGGATAATTGTAGGATTTTTTGGTTAGTTATGGTCTTTAGGCCTTGTTTTCATATATACTTTTTCAGTGTTTTCAATGAATAAAGTCTTGTTTTTATTTTTGCGGGCATTTCTTATATAAAAAGGAAATTAAGCCAAATGTAAAAACTATTATTACTAAAAAAATTAAATTTGGGGTGTCACATTATCCCCTCCTTCAAAGAATTGTGCCCTTTCAATTCTTTTACACCCATAAGCAACTACCAGCAAAACTAGAGAGACTCTATGCTCAAGGTCCCCTCCTCCAAATAATCCGTTGATGTTTCTAGGTGGATCCCCAGATTAACTCCCAGATCCTCGATCTACTTGGCCCATATACACCATTAGCAGTTAGGGTCAAACCTATGCATAAAGCATTCGGTTTTCCAAAGAGTGTCATGGGAGGTGTGGAGGTTAGAGATTTGGGAGTGAGCTACCTCTCTATAAATCTCTCGGACCAATTCTCATTTGAACACTTCAAATTCATAATTCATCCCATACATACTGAAACTCAGGACTTGGAACAGATAGGTTGCTTGAGTGTCTCCTTCCAAGCCAGCTTCATGAATCTTTTCTAGGGCTAGGTAGTTCTCGGACAAGGTGAAGTAAAGGAAGAGACCTTCATGGTACCCCCCTCTCCACCTGTACTCTGCTAGTTGTGCAGTTTCTATGCGGCGATAAACATGGAGATTTCTCTGGTAGGTCTGAAGGATGTTTGGGCTAAGGGATACTTTATAAAGACATTTTCAAGACAATCATAGGTTTGTAAAAGGGTAGTATTATTCTGAACATGTCTTGGTAGTAATGGATTCTATCAATTCAGTAGGGAGTGATAAAAGGTTGATCGATGAACTCACATTTCCCATCTGAAAAATAGGGGACATGTTTTCCTTAGTAAAGCATAACCAGATTACAATAGAGACATTAATTTTATAGAAACATAATAATATACCAACACATAAAAGATAACACGATTCATTTAACAAGGTTTGTAAACTCGAGGTGTTACATAATCATTGTGATGACTTTTCACTGGTACTACCGATGTTGGTAATTTCCCGGGTTCCCAGTCAAACGAATCCCCAAGGCGGTTCCAAATGTTTTGATCTCTTGGGTCCAGATGGAACATGGGAAACTAGGATCAAACCCATGTCGAAATCTATGGTTTAGGGTGAGGAAGGAATGACGGGTATGAATTTGGGAAACATCGGCATGAACTATATGTCAGTAATGTAAAGGAGTAGGCTCATCCTTGAGAGCTTTAAAGTCCATAACTTGACCAAGGAGACTGTAGGTAAAAATTTGACAAAGATATGCTACTCGAAGTTCACCCCCTTTTGAAGCCTCTTGGAATTCTTCTCGAGATGAAACATTATTAGTTAGGGTGAAATAATTAAATAAACCCTCAAAGTATTTTCTTTGCTGTGCATAGAACAAAAATTGGGCATGCAGCATAAAAATATAGTCAAGGTATGCTCCTTGGTGAAGTTGGAGTACACGAGGAGAATTGGATACATGGTAGAGTGTTTTTCATGATTGACAGATATTTTCAAACGTCTCATAGTTTTCCGCACATGAAATTCCTACTATAGTCTCTAATACTTCTGTTGGAAGAGACACAAGGTGTGATTCATCATCCATCTGAAATATTGAGAGGGATATTTCTTAGTATGATGCAATTAAGTAATTTATGGTTGCTCTAATTTTCCAAATTTTTCCTAAACCAATCCTCTGATACCAACTTTCACGACCCCGATCCCTGAAGTCTTAAATCAGTGCCTAAAATATGGTGTGTAATTTTCTTCATAAAATAGGGTTACAAAAAAATTGCACATCTTTTCCCAATACATATGATCGTCTCAGTTTATGTTCTTGGAAAATAAGATGTTGTTGAAGCACTTCTTCTGAAACATAATAGGGCCAAGCTTCAAATTGATTTCGTCACAAAGATCACTTAAGGCTTGGGAAAAAATACTAAAACCTGTAAAATGTAAATTAAAATGTAGGGTAAGCATAAAAATTCCCAGAAAGGGAGTTTTAAAACATTTGAATTAAATTCCTTATTTTAAAAACAACCACCATGAAAATAAATATAAAACATTTTCTTAAGAGGAAGATATTACATTTCAAGGCACACCATAAATATTTTTTGAGGTTACTTGTAGACATTGTTTTTTCAAAAGATCATTTTCATAGAAGATAACTGTGATTTATACAAAAACATGAATCAGAGTGTGCATGTGTATGTAAGAAATGAGATGTGAAAAATTCATATCTTAGTAAATCCAACTTTGAAAGCATTGTTGAGGGTATAAGCATTCATTTCATGATTCATTAGAGCTTGAAAATAGATTCATATGACTTTAACATTAGTTAATTTTCCCTTGTGCAACATTCCATTTTCAAACTTGGTTATGCTTTATTATTTCACTTCCATTATCATAAAATATTCTTAATTAAGGATCCCCAATCCCTTGGATGATCATTTACTATTCCATAATGTGGAAATGTATAATGCTGGACTTTGTCAGGGCCTTGTGCCAAGACCATACGGGTAGAAACCCAACATAATCATGGTTAACTACCATAGATAGTTGTGAAAAAAGCTAGCATCATGTTCACGCACCATTTCACTTAACTCATGAGACTTCATCACTTTACCCATTTCACTGGAGCGCTGTATAATTTCAGGCGCACCTGTCACATCATTTCAAGTCCAATACATTCCTCATATGTCTTAGCATGGTCTCATATTCATAGGGTCTTATACATACATTCATATTCCATAATCCTTTTTACATACACGTTCATCACCAGAATGGATCATTCTAAAAATGTAAAAAAAGAGCCAGACTTGTTGGCTCCATATTTAACAGTGATGTTCGTGAGCTAAAACAAAATATTCTTGCACATGTAATAAGAACTAGTACTCATAAAATAATGGGTTGTTACATGAAATAATAACTCTTTCATTTAAACCCTTATGAATGTGACCTTTTCTAAACCATGTTTATATGTTTTGACTCATTTAATCTATGAAATTTTATTTTTTATATTAAAAGATTAAAACATAAACTTAAAAGACTATAGGAATTTCTTGGGAAACAATTGGAATACAAAGTATGTATTTTTTCCTATAAAGTGTTAATGCATAAAAGAAATATTTAAAAATGTGAGATCTTGCATGAATGTATGTTTATGCTTGAACATGAAAACCATTATACCACATACTTGAGAAATCAAGTTTGAAATGTATTCATGTGGTTTTGAAAATTATGGAGAAAAGGGTTTTCATATACATTGAGTGTATGTTTGGGATCTGCATAACCCAAAAAAATATTTAATAAATTCTTGAAACTGTTGCGTTCTTCATAACCATGATTTAAATCAATAAGGATAGGTTTTGTGAAATCTTAGTTGTAATATATTTATATATAATTTTACACAAAACCATACATACATGAATTTTAAATAAGGGTATACTTAAAAAGAAAACATGAGGAACTAAACCCCTTGCATGTGTTTTATGTTTTGAGAACAACACTTAAAAACAAAAGATCACCCTTCAAAGATCATAAACCCAAAATAGTTTGTTATATATATATATATATGAATATACATACTTTTTGTTTTGAAATTCTAAAACGGGATAAGTTGAAATTATATATACATATATCCGTGAGGAAAAGAAAATAAATAATAAGGGTTTGTATATGGAAATTGGAGCATGAAACCTCTTGCATGTGTTGAATACACAAAAACACATTTAGGAAACCCAACTTGAGTTAAGATTTAGAAGTGATATAAAATTGTATGTATATATACATATGGACCCATATATTCATAAGGATATAAGAGTTTTACAATGATGAAAACATAACATGTTAATTACTTACTTGACTTCAGGTGTGCAATAAATATGGGCAAGAAATGTTTGCATGTCAAGAGGAAGAACACCAGTAATTTCTGGTGCAAAAATACGGGGTTTATATAGGCAGTATACATATATTTCATATATATAATGTATCATAAATAAAATATAATCAAAGACTTAAAACTTGAACAATATGAACAACCCAACATGTTTCTTAAAGAGATATCCCAAAAACAAATGATGATTATAATACATACACCTATATAAATCTTTTGGAAAACTACAACTGAAACAAATAAAAGTAAACTGAAAGAAAATAAAAAAATAAAAAAAAATAAAGGGGATCGGGGAGGATCTTGCTGGTAGAACTCAAGGTCGTGAGACCATAAAATAGAGGATAATACACGAAGGAGGATATGATAATGAAGAATAAATAGGAATAACCAGTGGGTGGCCACTGGTTTGAGCGTGATGGGGAAGATGAAGTAGAAGAGAAAATCGGGGAAGAAATGGATGGTTCAGATCACTTGAGTTTTGATTGGACTGCTGGGAGGAGTCCGTGGGTTTTAAAAAATAAGAACGGTCGAGATTAGATCTCGAATAATGTTGGATGGATGAGGCATGGCGTGTGATTTAAAACTGAGTGAACGAACATGATTAGATCTCATGTTGATCGAACGACTCATAAAAAACACTGTAGCACTCTGTGGTCACAAAGGGTTGAAAGAGAGATCAGGATCAATGACCCAAATTGCGCGTGACACGATCCAATGACCAAGATTGTGTTTCACCCAAAAAAACTTCCCAAATAGAATTGGGGAGGCGCGCGTGGCTTCCTTATAAGCCTGAGGCTCCGATACTCTCCTCAGAAATTAGAGCACACACAGAAGGGAGCCTTACACACGGGCTCCCACCCCCCGCAGGCTTCGGCCTACCTATGCTCCGTCGCGTCCTCGTGCCCCTGTGGTGCGCGCAAGAGCTCCTACTCTTCTGTGTGTACTTCGGGGTACCCATGCTCGACTGAGCTTGGATTGGGATAAGGGATATGCTCATCCACCGAGTGTGAGCTGCCTCCCTCGACCCAGCTATAAAGGGCTGGCCAATTTGGTTAATATTTTTTTATTAACCCAATTTTCAAAATAACAATCTATGAAAAAAAAGAATATCTTTACTTTCATAAAATTTGATTTATTCATAACTTTGGAAGTTTAAAATACAAAAATAAGACTATATAACATTTTATTAATAAAAATATTCAAAAAAATGTTTTCAAAAACAAAACACATATTTTTCTTTGAATTAAAGTGGACTTATGTACCAAAACATTACAGTTTTAAATGTCATGTTTCCTAAGATAAGCTCAATTAAATGAGTTCAATGACATGACTCTAAAGCACTCAATCACTTAAAACATTTCTATGTGATTTTATATGTATAAAAATCATTAAATAATAATTTCAAAAGAAATATTTATAATTTTCATATAGGAGATCAATTTATAAAACCAGAATTGTCTAAAATATTTGAACATTAAAGGAAAGTTCTTGAAATAAGTTTTGAAATCATAAAATATAGATAAGAGTTAATGAATTTAACATATATTTGAAATACTTCAAAATTTTCATCATTCAAAATTAATTAAACTACAATACCCAATGGCTATAATTGTAGCCGTTGTAAATTCAACAGTCACCTAAATGTAAATGATAAAATTTTAGGTCTTATAAAAGTGCTATTAGGGTATTTTAACTTCAAACACCGAGACATAAAATATGGTGCTCTTCATCCCTATAACTATTAGTACGATTTTTATGGTTCTAGTTATAATTTTCTTAGTCATGGAAGATCCGAAGGAAATACACTACTTTCTTGGTATGTTCGTGGTGATGTGGGGTCTACCGGTGATTGTGATTGGCCTACTTGTAGGAATTTTTGGTTAGTTATGGTCCTTAGTCTTTGTTTTCATGTATCCTTTTCTATTGTTTTGAATGGAGAAAGTCTTGTTTTTATTTTTTCAAGCATTACTTATATAAAAATGAAATTAATCCAAATGTAAAAACTATTATTACTATTGAAATTAAATTTGGGGTGTCACAACAAATCATAGAAGTAGAGATGTCGGTGAGAAAAGAAAATGGGGAAATTATTTCATCACATTAATATAACTCCTCCCCTATCCCAATTTGTGGATTAAACTTCCTAACGAACCTCGTAATACTCCCTATGGTGGAATTTGTCGCAATTCTTAGAATGGATTAGCTTTCTCTATATAGAGCCAACATAAATTGTTGTGAGAGGGAAATCACTCTCCATATAGTGAATTGAACAAAAATTCTATAAAAGTTCATGGAGGAGGATGAATATTCTTTAGAACCATCATCTCAATCATGGAAATTTCTTCCCTATGAGCATGAGTATCTTTCTCAAATGATTCAGTCTAAGGAAGGAACTATCCTCAAAGACATACCTATTGTGAGGGAATTCGCTGATGTGTTTCTTATCGAATTTCCTGATCTTTCTCCTAGAAGAGATGTTGAATTATCAATTGATCTTATACCTGAGGAATTTCCAATATCAAAGAATCCATATAGAATGGTTGTTGTAAGAACCCATATCTTCTTTTTAGGTATGTTTTTACTTTTTTGGCCATTTTTGAGAAAAAGTTGAAATTCTGGAAATTTTCGAAGTACACGCTATGTAATTTATGTGTACATGCCGTGTAGCGGCCATGCACACAACCATGTGGGGGTGAACTGGAGGCTTCCTAATGCAGGGTATGAAAATGTAAAGTACACATCATGTACTTTATGAGTACATGTCGTGTACTCGGTTACCGCGGGTATCCGTGTGCTAGCCGTGTTGCGGCCATGCACACAACCATGTGGGGGTGACCTGGAGGTAGCCTAATGCAGGGTATGAAAACAGAAAGTACACTCCATGTACTTTGTTATTTTTATTAAATTCACTGGGGTTACGTCTGATGGACAGAACACCCTTCTTCTCGGTCTCGTTAATCCGAGAGAACCTGTGCGGCCACGATTATTCTCCAAGACCCTGAGCCTCCATTTGATCTCTGATTCGACCACCATCGATTGCATTGGGACCGCCTCAGTAATCTATCTCTTCTTCTTGATCCTTGTTTCATGATTACTCTTATTCAAAAGATATCCTATGTTGAAATTTTTAGACATTTTTTGCAGATCTTCAGCGTTCTAAGGTGATTCAAGCCTCGAGGTTCACATATAGAGATCTCCTAACATCGAGGTAGGTGGTTTGTGCCTTTCCATTGAAAGTCTTTGAGTTTTTTGTGCAAAATTTCCCAATACACATGAACGGGGTATTGCACGTTTATCGTTTTAGCCCTATTGTTTGTCTGCTATGCTTGTATGCTTGAGTAGATGATATTTGACTATGAATAGGGTGAACTGTTGTACTTTGGTTGTGTTTCCCATGCATGTTTTTCCTGTTTTGACCTTTGGGTCTAGTTTTCCTTTTAGAATGCTATTTACTTTCCCATACCTAGTATTGTAGGATGGTGTGACTGTTGTTCTATTATGTTATTATGCTATAGAATGCTATCCAAGAAGTTATTGAGGGTTAACTTGGATGTTACATGATACTGCACTTTCTTGACTTACAGAGGGCCGTGAAAACCTTGTGTATAGACCATAGGGATAATGGATGTTGAGGGCTTCTCCAGAGTGTCTGTTTTACTTATGATGCGAGACCGCAGGGGGAATTGAAGTTGAGTTCTTCCTCGGAGTGTCTATAGTTCCTCGATGTGGGCCATAGAGGGAATGTGATGCAAGTGATTCCCTAGATCACCTTTAGATACCGATACAAGACTATTAGAGGAATTGACAGTGAGTTCTTCTTCAGAGAGTCTATGCTTAAGCTGAACGAGAGGGGTTAGACTGGGTGTATTTCCCAGAGGGTTGCTTGTACTAGTTAGGTAGGACCAGAGGGGATAGACAATGAGTACTTCCCAGAGGTTACCTTGTGTTTAGCTACTTGCTTTCATTTCTAGGTAAGACTAGAGGGGATATGCTATGGGTACTTTCTAGAGGGTTACCTGTTGTGTTTATCTTTTTTTATTAGCTATTTCATGTTGTGTGGTGATTCGAATGCTTTGAAACTGTGGATTGTTTAATGCTAAGTACTTCCTTGTTTACTGACTTCCGTACATTACCTACCATATACTCATTGACTGTTCGGAACAGATCTCGTGATGATTGCCTACTGGGATTTAGTCACACACCATGTTTGGGCCATGATTTTGGGCCCAAACAGATTATATTGTTGTAGGTATAGATAAGGGTAAGTGCCCTTCTACCTCAGGTACTTGACATGCTGTGGATATGGAGAGAATTGGACCAAGCATAGGATTGCGATGTTGTGGAGCTAATTCCTATTTTTCTTTTGTACTTGGTTTAGTATTGTATTTCAGCATTGTTCTTTGTTTTGCTACATTCCTAGACATATTTATCATGCATCATTTTTTATATGTACTCAAGTTTATTCTATCAGTATTCTGCTGTTTATTTCGTATGATATTATTACTGCTTCCCCTCTTGTATGTTTTTGTTTACTTCCATCTTGTACTCTTCCAATGAGGTCATAGTTTCCCCACTATCACACCCAAGTCCCTCCCTATTAGTCAACAACCTCTGACATTCGGGGAAATCTTCTTGAGGCCATGTGACCAACATGGTACAGGGCGCCTCTGGGTGGCTTCCGGAACCGAGATGTTACAAAGTGGTATTAGAGGAATTATTTTCTCTTGAATTACTATTTGGAGCCTTTAGTCAAGGATTGGAAGGAATAGGTACTTGGTAATAAGCTGTGCCTGGGAGTAGCTAACCCGTGTATGGGGAAAAACCAATCTACATCATTTATTGCAATTTTTTTCTAGCTTGGAAAGTTTACGGTTGATTCTATTTTCACCGTTGGGTGATTCACATGTTTTGTGTGGTTATTGTTGATGTTATTGAGTATCTATTTCTGTTTCAACCCAATAAGATGAGGGTATTCCATCTCATGCATTATATAGGCACTTTCTAGAAATCACATGTCATGCATTCTTGCCATGGCATCTAGGGTGCATTAGCGATTGCATGTTGTTGTGATAGATGTTGTGCTAGATAAGAATGTTGTAGTGATATATGCCTTGATATAATGCCTTTTGTTTGATAGGGTATTGTTTTGTGTAATGTGTTTCTTGAATGCATGCCAAACTTGGGTTCTTGAGGTGTTTTGGGCCCTCACGGACCAAAATTTAGAGGATCATTGACTGGTTTACCTTGTCTATAACATGTATAGATGCCAAGATTTGATTCACGAGGAGTATGGGCCCTCACGGATCAGAATTTGGCACTTTCAATGTTCGTTTCAGTGTTTTCTGGGCTCCAGAGTAGTTTCTAGGGCTTACTGTATAGAAAAACCCAGAATACAGGCCGTGTATTTTTGACTACACGCCATGTGTTCTTCTATTCGGGAAGAAACTGTTTTACTTAAGCACACACCATGTACCGTATGTACATGTCGTGTAGTCTCTAGTTGTGTCTTAGGCTGTGTGGGCAGGGACATGGGATAGGGAAAACCTGGAGTGAACACACCATGTACCATCCAAACATGTTGTGTTATGTCGACCCTGTGACCACCCGTGTCACTAACAACACAAGTTGGATGAGTCTTATCTAATACACTCTGTGTTCTGTCTAAACACGACATGTAGTCTATCCCAGGTACCTGGCCGTGTCAAGAACTACACAAATCAATGTTATCATTTCTCATACACACTGTGTCCATATGTAACACGCGGTGTAGTGTGATCTGTGTGTTAGGCCGTGTCACTAACAACACAGGCCTGGTGAAGCTTGTCTAGTACATGCCGTGTCTATCTTGAACATTCCATGTAGTCATGTATTGGGAGAGCTGTGTGGCTTAATCGTGTAGAAGGACTCGAGTAGGGGAAGAGGATTCAAGTACACGCCGTGTGTTAGGACAACACGCTGTGTGGTTTGGGTGTTACATGACTAGTTTTGGTAGAGGTACACACCAATGTGAATGGATTAAGGGAACACACCATGTAGGAATTATACACTCCATGTAGTCATGTTTTTAAAAACTTGAATGTTTTCTTTATCTTGTTCCCTTCTTAAAATTCTATTTTTCAATCCCTGTTAATCCTGATCTAAGGTGAGCATTTAACCATGCAGATTCATGCCACCGAGACATCCTCCAGTTGTCTGCTAGTTACAGGGCAGTGATTAGATGCTGAATACGGCTGATCATGGAATTCCTGCAGATCCTCCTGCTATTCCAGTCTTGGAATCAACAGTTATACCTGATACCAGTGCTGATGCATTGTTCAGGGAAGGATTTATGATGATGATGAAGACTTTTCATGGAGCACCGCCTCCTGTCCCATCGATGGAAGATTTGACATGTGTTTTCCAGTAGCAGCATCCTCCCAATTTCTCAGAGGAAGGAGGACCTCAGGCTGTAGAGTATTGGCTAGAAGCCATGCTGACGATCTTTGAGCATCTAGGGATGCCTCCAGAGAGGAGGGTCAAGCTCGCTACCTATATGATTTGGGACTCCACCAAGAGGTGGTGGGATGTGATCTCACAGGTGGGACGCCAACAGATCATGGCTTGGGATGAGTTTCATCACATCTGCTATGAATACTTTTATCCATAGACCCTAAGGGTTGATCGAGCTTGGGAGTTTATGAGTCTGGAGAAGGGTACTCTTTCTGTTATGGAGTATTCCTCACGCTTTACCGAGCTTCAACGCTTCATGCCTATTCTATCATTTGATCAGTTATTCCGGGCAAGAAAGTTCGAGGATGGTATGAGGCACAACATCTGTTCATAAGTGAACATCTTCAGTTTGACTTCCATCAGTTATTTCATCAACCGGGTGCTGATCACATAGCACAATCTGAGGGATTCCGGAGTTGTGAGCTAGGGCGACTCGACACTTGGTGTTAGCATCCTTCCTACTACCAGTAGGAAGCACCACAGGGAGTCTTAGTGCGATGATCTAAGGAGGAAAGACACATCTTCTGCTATCCAGGTGGTGTCGTACCAGTGCAAAAAGAGAAGGAATACGATGCCACACTGCCCGAGAGACCCAGTGGAGTGCCGATCATGCGACAAGATGGGTCACCTTCAGCACTTCTATCAGATCTTATCACCAACAGTTTGTGATAGAGTTTCTTCTATGATTCCTCATTTAGGAGAAGCACCACCAGTCTCCCACCAGTCTGGGAACTGGAGTTCTTCCAGCCATTCAGGATGAGGTGGAGGTTTTGGCCGTGGTATCCAATCACTTGATTTCCAGCAACATCAGGGTGAATCATCTCAGAGTGGTCAGGCAGGGTCACAAGATTGTTGAGCAGGACAGACTTTTTCAGTGGAGCAGACCCAGTAGGAGCAGGATCCTAGACCTTTTACAGTTTGAGGTATGATCTTAGTTGCCTTAGTTTTAGCTTCTGCTCTTTTTGATACATGGGCTTCCCATATCATTATATTTGTTGTAGTTGTGGAGAGCCTTGGGCTCTGTATCTTTTCTTCTACTGATATCTTGATGCTTGACACTTTGTTGGGGACTAGAACGATGAGTGCACATCAGTTTAAGGAGTTGCCTCTAGAGGTTGGTGGGTGTCATATTTTATGGGACCTTTATGTCCTAGAGATGGCATGTTGTGATGTCATTCTCAAGAATGGACTGGCTAGTTCCCTTCTAGGTAGTTGTCAATTTCTATCGCCTTAGGGTGAGTTTCACATCACCAGAGGGTGGGAACTTTCTTCATAAAGGTGAATGGGATGTCCATGTGAGAAGAGAGGGACCCGAGCATCATGGGTTGAGAGGAGTTACAACCCATATTTCTAGTCTATATCTAGATGAACAGGGGACTTCACAGTTAGAACTTCCTCCAGTGGTGGATCGTTTCAGAGATGTCTTTCCAGAGGACTTTTCAGGTTTTCCTCTAGAGCATGAGGTACACTATTCTATTGAGATCATGCCAGGAGCGGAACCATTGTCCATTCCTCCTTATTGGTTGGATACACCAGAGTTACATGATCTCAAGAAGTAGTTGGAGGAGTTGTAGGAAAAGGGTTTCATTTGACCGAATACTTCTCCTTGGGGTTCTCCTGTCCTGTTTGCGAAGAAGGAAGATTACACCCTCAGGCTTTGTATGGATTATCGGAAGTTGAACCAGTTGACAGTAAAGAACCGATATCTTTTACCAAGGATTTATGATCCCTTTGATTATCTTCGAGGAGCCTGGGTGTTCTTGAAGACTGACTTGAGGTCCGGTTACCATCAGTTGTGCATTAGACCATCTGATATACCTCTCACAACCTTTTAGAGCAGGTATGGTCTATACGAGTATTTGGTTATGTCGTTCAGCCTCACGAACACACCTGTAGTTTTTTTGGCACTGATGAACCGAGTGTTCCATCCATACTTGGATTCCTTCGTGGTGGTTTTTGTGGATGATATCTTGGTGTAATATCACACTCAAAATGACCATTCTACCCATCTTGAGATCATTCTGAGTACACTGAGGGAGCATTATTTATATGCTAAGCTCTCAAAATGACACTTTTCGATGGATTAGATTCACTTATGGGGTCATGTTATCTCAGATACAATAGTGTCAGTGGACCCAGAGAAAGTGAGAGTAGTAGTTTCTTGGGAGAAACCGAAGACCGTCTTTGAGGTATGAAGTTTTCTAGGGCTGGCTGGATACTACTGACACTTCATTCAATATTTTTTTCACAATTAGAAACACCAGTAAAAAGTCTGACTAAGAGGGGTTTAATGTTCTTGTGGTCAAATTATTGTGAGTCATCATTTCAGGAGATGAAAGGGAGGTTGAATTCAGCACCAAAAATAGTATTTCCAGAGCTAGGAAAGATATATACTGTGTACTATGATGCTTCAGGTATCACGCTGAGATATGTGCTTATGTAGAGAGATGGAGTCATTGTGTATGGGTGTCGGCAGTTGAGACCACATGAGAGGAACTACTCGATGCACGATGTCGAGTTGGCTGTGGTTGTTCATTCATTACACTGTTGATGACATTATCTTATGGGAGAGAATTTTGTGGTTTTCACTGAACACAAAAGTCTCAAGTAAATCTTCACCCAGCGTGATATGAATTTGAGACAGAAAATGTGGGTTGAGTATCTTCAGTCTTTTGACATTGAGCTTTCCTACACGGCTGGGAAGGGCAACACAGTAGCTGATGTGTTGAGCAGGAGGACATAGATACAAGCTGTTCAGAAAGCCAATAGTGAGTGGAATCATATGTCTATGTTCTTTGAGATGGTTTTTGACGTGCACGATAGGTAGGGGCATAATTTTCTTTCTTCTGTAGTTTTTACCTCTACCATTCTTGATTGAGTGCGAATGAGGAAGCTATCGGATTTGGTAGGCCTATTCATACGGGAAATCATGTCAAGAGAGGACCCTATTCTTGGATGGACCATGGGAGAGGATGAGATCTTGCATTTCCAAGGGCGCGTATGGGTTCCAGAAGATATACACGAGGAGATGATGTGAGACTTTCATTCCTCAAGCTGGGCAGTTCATCCTGGTGTCACCAAGATGTATCATGACCTACACCGTCAGTATTGGTGGCCAGGTGTAAAGAGAGATGATGCTAGTTTTGTCATGAAGTGTTCCACCTGTCAGCAGGTGAAGGCAGAGCATCATTGATCAACAAGGATTTTACAGTAGTTGCCTATTCCCAAGTGGACGTGGAACGATGTCACGATAGATTTTGTGATAAGTTTACCGAGGTCTCCTCAAGGTAATGATGTAGTATTGGTTGTCATTGACAGACTTACGGAGGTTGCTCACTTCGTACCGATCAAGGAGACCTTCAGTGTTGACGAGATGGGACGGTTGTACATTCGTGAAATTGTACGTCTTCATGAAGTTCCACACTCCATTATTTCAGATCGAGAAGATCGTTTTACTTCTCAGGTATGGAAGGGTATTCAGAAGGCTTTGGGTACATTAGTACTTTTGAGTACATCTTACCATCCCCAGACAGATTTCCAGTCTGAGCATACGATTCATGTGCTTGAGGACATGCTCCGAGCATGCATCCTAGATTTTGGAGGTTCTTGGGAGAAGCATATACCTATTTTGGATTTTTCCTACAACAATAGTTTTTAAGAAACTATTTAGATGGAACCTTATGAGGATTTATATGGTAGGCCATGCCGATCACCCTTCTGTTGGCTGGAGGTAGCAGAGGTAGATTTACTGGGACCTCTTCTTGTTCAAGAGACCACAGAGTAGATACATTTGATTAGGAAGAGGATGGCTACTGTGTAGTCTTGACATAAGTCTTATGCTGATAAGTGAAGATGACCTCTGGAGTTCGAGGTCGGAGATCAGGTTTTCCTATGTGTCACACCAAGGTTGGGAAACAATAGGACTAAGAGATAGGGTATGCTTTCACCAAGGTACGTCAGGACATTTGAGGTATTGGAGAGAGTTGGGTCGGTTGCCTATCGGTTTCAGCTACCTCAGAGGTACCGGCCTGTGCTCGATGTCTTCTTGGTTTCTCATCTTCGACGTTACTTCTCAGACCCATCTCACATCTTCCAACCTGAGAAGGTTGAGTTGGAAGTAGATGAATCTTTCGAGGAGCAATCTATTCGGATTGAGGATCACAGTACAAAGGTTCTATTTGGCCGGTCTATTCCTCTAGTATGAGTGATATGATATCACGGGTGAGTACATGATGAGACTTGGGAGAGTTAGGATGATGTACAATCGCAGTGGCCGAAGTTGTTCAGGGTTTCTTCTTCTATGACACCTTGCCAAGAAAATACGAGGATGAATTTCCTTAAGGGGGGCAGTTTGTAAGAACCCGGATCTTCTTTTCAGGTATTTTTTTTTCTGGTCATTTTTGAGAAAAAGAGTAAATTTTGGAAATTTTCGAAGTACACGCCATGTACTTTATGAGTACATGCCGTGTACTTTATGAGTACAGGCCGTGTACTCAGTTACTGCTGGTATCCATGTGATGGCTGTGTAGCGGCCATGCACACAACCATGGGTGACTTGGAGGCCGCCTAATGTGGGATACAGAAATGGAAAGTACACGCCCTGTACTTTAAAAGTACAGGCCATGTACTTTTTTTATTAAATGCACCAGGTTCGCGTCTGACGGACAGAACGCCCTTATTCTAGGTTTCATTCGTCTGAGAGAACCCGTGCAACTGTAATTATTCTCTGAGTACCTAATCCTCTATTCGATCTACGATTCGACAACCGTCAATTGCGTTGGGATCGCCTCAGTAAGCTCTCTCTTATGCTTGATCCTAGTTTCATGATTCCTCTTCTTTCTCAAGTTATCCTCTATTGAACGTTTTAGATGTTTTTGTAGATATTTGGCGTTATAAGGTGATTCAAGACTCAAGGTTCACATATATCAATATACTAACATTGAGGTAGGTGTTTTGTTCCTTTTCGTTGAATGTCTTTGAGTTTTATGTGAAAATTTTCCCAATACCCATGAACGGGGTATTGCGCGTTTACCGTTTTAGCCCTATTGTTTATCTGATATGCTTGTATTATTGAGTAGATGATATTTGACTATGAATAGGATGAATTAATGTACTTTGGCTATGTTTCCCATGCATGTTTCACCTATTTTGACATTTAGGTCTAGTTTTCCTATTAGGCTGCTGTTTACATTCCCATGCCTAGTATTGTAGGATGGTGTGACTATTGTTCTGTTATGCTGTTATGATGTAGAATACTATCAAAGTATTTCTTGAGGGTTACCTTGGTCGTTATGCACTAATAAACTTTCTTGAATTACATAGGTTCGTGATAACCTGGTGTATAGACCATAGGGAGAATGGAAGTTGAGGGCTTCTCCAGAGTGTCTGTTTTACTTACGATGCGAGACCACAAGGGGAATTGACAATGAATGCTTCCTCAGAGGTTCTGTATTTCCTCAACATAGGCCATAGAGGGAATGTGATGTAAGTGCTTCACTAGAGTTCCTTTATATACAAATACGAGACTATATGAGGAGTTGACGGTGAGTGCTTCCTCAGAATGTCTATTCTTAAGCTGAACCAGAGGGGTTAGACTAAGTGTACTTCTTAGAGGGTTTATTGTACTTATTAGGTAGAACCAGAGGGGATAAAATGTGAGTAATTCCCATAGGGTTAACTTGTGTTTAGCTGCTTTCTTGTATTGATAGGTTGGACTAGATTGAATAGGCTATGGGTTCTTCCCAGAGGGTTACCTATTGTGTTTATCTATTTTTATTAGCTGTTGCATGTTATGTGGTGATTTTAATGCTTTGAAACCGTGGATTGTTTACTGCTGAGTACTTCCTTGTTTATTGCCTTCCGTACTTTACCTACCATATACTCGTTGAATGTTAGGCACTGATCTCGTGGTGGTTGCCTACTGGGATTTAGTCTCACACCCTGTTTGGGCCATGCTTTTGGGACCAAACTGATTATACTGTTGCAGGTATAGATAAAGGCAAGCACCCTTCTACCTATGGTACATGACATGCTGTGGAGTTGGAGAGAATGAGACCAATATTAGGCTTGGGATGTTGTGGATTTGATTCCTATTTTTCTTTTGTACTTGGTTTAGTTCTGTATTTCAGCATTGTGTTTTGTTTCTCTAATTTCCTAGACATATGTATCATGCATCATTTTATATAGGTACTCCAGTTTATTCTATCAGTCTTTCGCTATTTATTTCATATGATATTATTACTTCTTCTGCTCTTGTATGTTTTTGTTTACTTCCGTTGTGTACTCTGCCAATGAGGGCATAGTTTCCCCACTATCACACCCAAGGACCTTGCTTCTAGTCGCCAGCCTCTGGCGTTCGGGGAAATGTTCTTGAGGCCATGTGACCAACCGGGTACGGGGCGCCTCTAGGTGGATTCTGGAACTGGGAAATTATAGGTGTTATGTTGCTTAAGGAGCTAAAGAAAAAACTAAAAGAGAATCTGGATAAAGGGTTTATATGACCAAGTGGTTCACCATGGGGTGAACATGTCCTCTTAGTCATGAAGAAGTATGGGTAAATGTGCCTTTGCATTGATTATCATGAGCTCAACAAAATCATGATAAAGAACAAATATCCTCTACCAAGAATTGATGACTTGTTCGATCAGCTACAAGGAGTAGAATACTTCTCTAAGGTTTATCTGCGGTTAGGATATTACCAAGTAAGGGTGAAGAAGTTGGATATCCCGAAGACTTCTTTCCGTACAAGGTATGGCCACTATGAATTCATAGTAATTCCTTTCAGATTCACTAATGTTCTAGAAATATTAAAGGAATTGATGGATAGAGTCTTTAGAGATTATCTCAACAAATTTTTGGTAGTCTTTATAGGTGATATTATAATATACTCCAAAACGAAAGTGGAGCACGAGAAGAATCTAAGAACTATACTCCAGACCTTGTGAAAGGAGAAGATCTATGAAGCATACAACAAGTGTGAGTTATGGTTGAAGGAAGTCTCATTCGTAGGTAATATTATCACAAGACATGGGATATCTATGGATCCATCCAAGAAAAATGAAATTGAAGGATGGCCGAGGCCAACATCTGTGATAGATATCCATAACTTCCTTGGGTTAGCTGGATACTATCACTGATTTGTGAGAAATTTATCATGATTGTCAAACACTATTACCAAGATAACTCAAAAGGGAGTCAAGTTTTCTTGGAATGATTAATGTGAAGAGATATTCAAGAAGTTGAAAAGGAGGATTATCACTATGCTTGTGCTCACAGTACCCACAATTAGAGAACTTTTCGTGGTATTCAATGATGCTTCAAAGGTGTTCCTAGGTTGTGTGTTGATGAAAAATGAAAAAGTAATTACCTATGATTCAAGGAAATTGAAAGTTGATGAATAGAACTATCCAACTCAAGATATGGAGTAGGCTGTAGTGATCATCGCTTTGAAAATTTGGTGACATTACCTCTTTGGGGAAAAGTGTGAAACATATACGGATCAAAAAAGTCTCAAATATATATTCACATAGAAAGAAATGAATATTCACCAATGAATATGGTTAGAGCTCATCAAGGATTATGACTGCTCAATCCATTACCACCCTAGGAAAGTGAACAAGGTGACATATGCTCTAAGAAGAAATGACCCAACAATTCTATCATTGATGAGAATTGAAAGGATCCAATCTTTTAATATTTTATGAATATGGAAATTGGAATAATAAAGAAGGGAATATCATCAATCCTTTAACAAATTATTTCTCAACCATCTATTTTGGAAAGGATAAAGGATGATCAAAATGATGATGTGGGAATTCAAAAGAAAGTGGAAACTATTAGAAAAGGAAAATCCAGGATTTCAATGTTAATGAAGAAGGAATTGTGAGATTTGGGTCAAGATTATGCATTCCATAAAATTCAGAGTTAAATAAATAACATTTGGATGATGCACATTGTTTTAATTTCTCCATTCAACTAGGAATCAAAAACCCGAAGATTAGGGCATAGCCCTTTTTATTGATGAAAGGAAAAGAAGAGACAACAAGAAGAAAGACAGGGCAATACACGCACACATGGCCTCTTACCCGAGGAGAAACAAAGAAAAAAATAACTCAAATATAAATTCTATATGGGTTATTGTGGATCATCTTACAATGACTGCACACTTCATTGCAATTTGAGAGGATTTATCATTGGATAAATTGGCATGAATATACATCAGAGAAGTGGTAAGGCGACATAGGGTACCACTATCGATTGTATTTGATCAAGATTCAATATTTAACTCTATGTTATGGAAGAGTCTCTAACACGCTCTGAATACTGAGATGAACTTTAGTATGGTTTATCATATTCAAACTAATGTCCAATCATAGTAGACTATCCAAACACTTGAGGACATTTTGAGAGCATGCTCAATGGTCTTGAAATGAGGATGGGATCAATATCTTCCTCTGGTTGAGTTCTCTTACAACAACAGTTTCCACTCAAGCATCCAAGTGGCTCCTTATGAATCCCTTTATGGGAAGAGGTGAAGAACACCGATATGTTGGGATGAAGATGGGGAGTGAAAACTTCTTGGTCTAGAAATTGTCGAAGAAATGGTGGATAAGGTTATGAACATCCAACAACACATTAAAGATTCTCAGAGTCGAAAAAAGAGATATGATGTCGATAAGACCTTGAGTTTGATGTTGGAGACATGATATTCCTCCATATATCATCATGGACGAGAGTTATGAGATTTGGGAATAAGAGAAATTTTATTCCAAGGTACATCAACCCTTATGAGATCCTTGATCTCATTGGAGTAGTGACCTATCAACTATCAATCCCACCAAACCTATCTCAAGTACATGATGTATTCCATGTATCACTCTTGTGGAAGTACATACCTGACCCATCACATGTACTTAATCTAGAGGTGGTACCATTGGAGACTGACGTATCCTATGAAGATATGATGGTGGATATCTTAGATCATAAAGAAAAAGTTTTATGAAATAAGACGATTCCCCTAATCAAGGTGTTGTGGAGAAACCATAAGTTTTAAGAAGAAACATGGGAACCAGAGGAAGTTATGAGGTAGAGTTACCCTCATCTGTTTTAGTGTGGGAAAAGGAAATTTTGAGGGTGAAATTTATTAAGGGGTGAATGTTGTAACGACATAATCATTTATGAATAAAATTTCTTCTCTTTTAATGTCTTATGGATATAGAAAACACATTCACTTTTATTATTATTATTATTGGGTTTAAATGACCCTTATGTATCATTACCGTTGATAATATAGCCATTGAACTATGATCACACAACAGATATAAATATAAGGTTTTAAAAATGTCCTTTCGACATAGAAAAAGGAGAGGATAACCTCATCCAGTAGACTCGGGCCGTACAAAGATCATTTTTCAAAGCTCATAAAGTAGGTATAATCACTAGGATTCACTCTTGACCAAGACCAATATGAGCTTCAACATGTTAAGCTTGAACAGAATCACCTATGCGAGAAGTTCAAGTTAATAGATATTACCACCCGTGCGATGTTATCCGAGCCACCCCAAGAGTATCTCACCATCGCACACCTTACCCTTAGGTCTTATATGGGTGTTATAAGGGTTTATGTAACAAGTTATTAATTACTTATTGCGTAATCCCTTTTTATAAATAAAATTCTTATTCCATCAATTCCTTTATGATAATAGTCTTTCATAAAAAATAATGAATTTGATAAATTGACTCTTCATGTAAAAAATGATACTTTTGAGAAATATATACATTGTTATATTAAATTAAGGTTATTATTAATAATATTATAAAAAATTATTATAAATTATGGTTATATAAGTTCCTTATCTCTAAATGATTAGGTAATCAGTTTGATAAAAGTTATATTTTTTATACGAAAAAACAGAAAGTCTCTTTTTAAAGAATTTATTTTAAGGAATTAATGAATTTTTGAAATAATTAATATTTTAATAAAATACTATTATCAAATTACTTTTATGAATAATAAATTAGTATATAATTTTTATGAAGTTAAATGTAATTTTTATTAAGTTTTGAAAACAATTTTTGTCAAAACCCATGAATTTTCAATAAATATATTTTTCATTTTAAAAGTGAAAATTAAAATATTTAAAAATTTATTTAGATAAAATGAATATTATTTTTGGAATCAGTATGTCAAAATTATCCAATGGGGAAAGTTTTATAATTTTTTAAGACAATCGAATTTTTGGGTAAAAATTAAATACCGTATAAATAAAATATGTGTTTTATGACATCATAATGACCCAAAAATTATGTATTAAATACTTATATGGATATTATCTACCCTATATACGTTTTAACCATAAAATAATGTGATTTTATATTTGTTTTAATTATTTTATTAATACTTAGTGAATCCTCCAAAATGTATGATATATTTTATGATTTTAAATTCATTTCTTTAATAATGTAACTCAACTCCACATAAGAAAGGATAATATTTTAATATTTTTGTCCATTGGTCTTTAAAATAATTTTTCCACTCCTCTTTGGAAAAAACCGTTGGCAAAAACCATGTAAAGGTTTGTGGTTTTGAATATTTAATTATATGGATTCCAAAACTTATGTTTGTGAAATATTAAAGAATTCGACTCTAATTTCTTATATAAACCCACAAGAAATCCCTCTTCTCTTCACTCAAAAATATTAGGAGCACATCCATACCATGTCCTACCCTCTCGATAATCCTCCCAATTTTCCCCAATGTAGCACACCAAATACTTCATGGTATGCTTCTCTTAAATACATTCTAGTTATAGACTATATTTCATGAATCACTGAGCCTATATGGAACAAAACATGGTTACTTATAGGAGATATCCATAACCTAGCCATTAAATTTAAAATTTTCCAACTCTACGAATTAAAATTTAAAAATCTGACGTACACGGTTGTGTTTAAGATGATATTTAGAGTCTGATAGAATTAACTAAATTTTCAGTGAATAGTAACCTACACTTATGAATAGTAACCTGCCCGTATGAATAGTAACTTACCCTTATGAATAGTAATATGACTTTTATGAATGGTATCCATACTCTTCAGTGTATAAGTGAACTCAGACCTTAAAAATGAAGATGAATATTTCAAGTGTTTATATTTTTCGATTAAATAATGATTTTAATTAAATATTTAATTAATCATATTTAGTAAATTATTTTTTAAAAATGGACTTCATTTTTGGATTCTACACGTTGAAAAATGGTTAGGGTGAATTTTTTGGATTTTTCTAAAATACTTAAATTTTTGATGAATAGTAAAATGCGATAATTTACGATAAATGCTAAATAAGGAATTTATTGAGTCATTGATGATGATCTGCTGATTTAAGCCCATTTGGTTCTAAGTCACATGCATATATTACTATTCTTTGTCTTGGAATACTCACTGTTGGTTTTCTTGAGAGGAAATAATAAATTAATGATTATAATATTAAGAACACCCCTCTCCCCTCCACTATATGAACCACCCCTCACCCCCTCTTCCTCCTACACCACTGAAGCTTCACGCCTTGCCTAAATTCTGACAAATACTCTTCCCAAGCCCTCTCTCCACATACAAGACATTCTAGTCTCACCAAAAGGCCAAAAACAAAGGCCTTAAGGAGATTCTCAAGGAGGAGTAGTCAAGAGGAGAACCTTCCTTCTCTTTTCATTCAATTTCTTTTACAAAGTTCCATTATTTTTTTCTCCCTTCTCACCTCCCATCATCCAAATGCCATGATAATTCCAGTACCTTACATGTACTATATTTTCATTGTGCTAATGTAATATTTCATCATAATCTCTCTTTTCCCCTCCTTTTACACAATAAATGGAAACACCGTCTGAGATGTGTAAATTTATCACACGCAAGGAAACGAGTTTTCAATTAGAATTACTATCTTCAATAATAGTCATGAAAGATTTTCAATTATTGAACCATGTCATAATATATGTATTTTATCTTTATTAATTTTCTTGAACCTTTATATGTTCATAATATGGAATAATAATACAAAACAAGTTTATTGTGGACAAAACCACCAAGAAAAATCCAAGCATTTATTTTAAGTCATCGAATGAGTCATCCTCATGGTATATAAAAAAAGTCATTATAAGACCATTTATATCTATTTTATTTCACTAATATTTTATATTAAAAATTCTGGATGTTTAACCATATTTTAAACAAATATCCATTCAAGAATACAAGTAAACGGATCATGAAAACCAAAGAAGAAAATGCCACCAAAACAATAAAATTTAATCTCTAAAATCATTAAAAAGGTTATTAATGAACCTAATAAGGTCATAAAATATCAATTATATGTTTATATGGGTTTGTAATTATTAATTAATGAAGTAAAATTTGATTATTCAGGTTGTTAAGAACAATCAGGAACACCTTCAAGCATAAGGTAAGGGATCCTCTCTCTCACTTTTGTTCAAGAATCACCCCTATGTTGTGCCCTTTTATTTTTAATTAAAAATTATGGGGTATCTTTTTTCACCTCCCCCATAATTACCTTGTGACATATAAATAATGGAATACCCATTTACCTCTCATTAAGCCTTCACAATAACACTCGTTACTATGCCGAAATGTTTGTAAGGGATTTCTCATCTCACTTTCATTTCTATGATATTTTCATTGTTATCCACTTATTTCTTGAATGTGGTATATGTTTACTACCATTTGTTATATAATAATATGATTCTATTTATATTAATGTTATTAAATGATTAATTTTAGGGTTATTAATTTCTAGTCATATGATTCGACTGATTACATTGTTGTAAGAGACTTTGTCTCAACTACTATTTTGTAGTGACTAACTTTGTATTGTGCACCTAAAAATCCTTATGTGGTGTACCTACTACCCATATGAGATCAATTTTCATTAGAAAATTATATTTATATTAAATATCCATAATATCATATCATGGATATGTTTTTTGTCTAAACCGTATACCATTTTAAATATGGTGTTTATTTGGAAAGTTAGTTTAATTATGGAAATATTGATGAATCCGTATACTCTACTCTATATGAATATTGAAAAGGAATATTTCTATTATATTGTATCAATTTATAAATAATTCTTTGGACATGTAGAGGTTAGTGGGGCCCGTTATAGCCCCTCGATGCATCCGTTGGTCAAATGAGACTAATCAGTTTGGCGACAAACCCCTCGAGTTTGTTTCCAAAAAAATCAGATGGGTTTATACCCATATAACTAAACCGTTTTTACAGTATTATGGTTTCATGTGCTAGATACATGATGTCCAATTAATAAGAATTCTCTTTATTCATTATTTGTTTTTACTATCCATGAGGTTTTCACTATGAAAAAAATCTACGGATGCAATTTCATTCTCAGTTTATTAATGGTGTGAGTTTTTCATTTATTCCCCATACCATATTGATTATGTCAGATTGATTTTGATTCACTTATTATTGTATTCATGCTTCTTCTATTTGTAACCCTTACTGAGTGTTTGTGTAGAGACCCAAATCTTGACATACATGGACATTATATTAGTTTTTCAGAATACTTAATACATAACAAAAAAAGACGCCCACAGACCGTATTAGTTTAGTGTCTTTAGAAACATGGAACATAATCTTCAAATAAAGGTGAAATATCTTCAACATCACCCATAATGATCTTCCCCTTTTGTTACCTAAAACCTTTCTTAATATCCTGGGTAAAATAAAACATAAAAATGGTGAGATCAAATGCTCAGTAAGGGTAAACATGGAGAACATAAAACAATCCATAAACATTTGAACGTAAAAATATGAACATAAAACATCAAAATCCTGAGCAATGACATAAATGTTGTTAGTAAATAAGGCATAGATCACAAATGAAAATTAATCATGATAAAATATAATGGAAATAAAACATGTAATTGTGGAAAAACATTAATAACCTGATATGATTTTCATAGTATCCAAGGCATTTCTTCTAAGACCATCATAATGGACAATGTCCATTACTGAACCGGGTTTACTTTCCGTCCCTACCCTGTATTACTAAACCGTATTTACTTTATGTTCCAGCCATGTCTATCTCATGAGATATAAATCTTTACCCAATGTATTGGAGGGAGATATAGGTCCCAACCATCTCATAATGATATCATTCTTATGTGTTCCACAAAATAGACATAAATCATTCATCATAACCCAAAGAATAAAATGGGTTTCATAAACATCATCCCATCATAACATAATCCATATTAAACAAATGGATCTCATTTCATCATAAGAAAAATAAAACCATGAAAATAACAGAGTCATTATAATTGAAACATAAACATACTAAATAATGTCATCTTAGATGGAAAATAGTTTTGATAAAACACTAGAAATGAATTCTTGAGAAAATATCCTTTCTTCTTCAAAATAATTTTCTTTTCACAAAATGCCATGCAATTTTAAAAGAAAAATATTTTGTTGAAAATAATCATGAAATACTATAGAGTAAGATTCATGAAAAAAAGGCATTATTAAACTGTAAAAATACATTCATGCTGTATAAGTTAAAAAAACATTCTCCTCGTACTTTTAACGAAAAAGTCAAAAAGTACCACGTATGGTAATCAAAAGAAAGATTCCTTCCATAACACAAAGTAAAAGTCAAAGAGGGGTAAAAATTGATTTAAACATACATGGAAGAATATTAAACACTTAATGAAAAACATTTTTATGGACATGGATGAAAAATATAACCCTAGTAGATACTTGCGTATAAGCAATCTCAAATAAAAATGAGATTGAAAAATTATCCCTTACCTTAGGTCCAATTTCTTCCATACGTGTATGAAACTCCAATATAATGGATTTAAAAATATTATTAACTTGTAAAAAAACCATAATAATATTTATGATATCATATATGATTCACTTATGACATTATATTAACTGTTCTTTTGTCAATTCCATGTTAAAGCAACGTTTTGGGTAAAATCGTTTCATTTATCGTACGTGTTTGGACTTGTTGTTCTTGATATTATTACTTATATCCTGATTTACATAATTCAATAATGTAAAAAATGATTTATATATAATATATATTCATCATATAAATATATATGATATATCTATAAATGGAATGAAATACACCATTCATGGAGACGGTAGGTCGTACGTACAATTGAACGCTGTTTTCGTTTCCTTAATGAATTGAATAGAATTAATTAAATGAAACATATATGTACATAAATAAAGTATAATTATTATGTCATATCTTTCAAAATTATTTGTTATATATAATTTATAATCATTCTTTAATGATTAACATGGAGAATGAATTTAATCACGTCGTGGAGACGGTAATCCGTACGTACGCACGAGCGATGATATCATTCTCAAAATTATTAAATAGAATTGGAGTAGATGATATAATATCTCAGAATCATTATGATTTTATAATAATCATATATATTTATTATTTACACCATTATACTCATCCAAGTAAGGTGGTGGTGGAAAAGAGATTATACTATGACGTAGAGATGGTATTCCGTACGTACGCATGCGCGGTGATATCGTTTTCCATAGGATGGATAGAAGGTGAAATGGGGTTGTTACATATTTATAATAACATAGAATTATATGAGTGATACTTATGTTATTAATTTATAATGAAACAAATAAATAAGAGTAAGTAGAAGAAGAAATAAATTTGAAAGAATCGGTAAATGATATTACCTCTTCTTTGACGCGCCTCTTCTAAACATCCTCTTAGGGCACTAAAGTTGGTCTTTGAAGAATACCATGACCTATAGTATGTTTCTATGGAAGTGGAGAAGATAAATGGACAGGGTTTGGCCGATATTTAAGGCTCAAAATGTTTTTAAGAGGAGATGGAGGAGCTTCCCTTTTATAAGAGAGGAGAGGGGAACTTTTGGAAACCTCTAAAATATTAATTTATAATAAACCAAAACCCCATTTGAAAAATTCCAAAATTACTCAAATTATAATATGAGATGATATAGGGTTTTACTCTCATCATACAATAAAATTTATACATGTTGGGTATTTATTTTAAACCTTGTCGACTTGATTTATCCTTATTTAATCTATTTAATTTTATTTGTGGTAATAATATTCTAAATTTTAAATTGTTATAAATAATTACTTATGTGTTGTGAATTTTCCATAATTGGATACTTTATGACATTGTAGACCATATAAATTTAAATTTATATTTTTTTTAAAAATTTATAATTTTTAAACAATTTAATAATATGATATGTTTATAAAATAACAATAGTGTTAATTTTGACACTATTCAATTATTTGAATTTAAATAAAATCCACACAGAAGATATATTCGAACCAAAATATTTAATAGATCACTAAACTGTAATATTAATCTTAAAAATTATTGGAGCACAATAAATAGTTCATATAATATTTATTTTAATATTTTTAAAACCATTTATTTGATATTTCAATCAATAAAATAATTTCTACATCACTATTGTGTCGCCATTAATGATAATTATTTAATACCTAAAAATTATATATAAATTCACATGATGTATATAATTTTATTATATTTATAGTGACTATTTATGTTTTATGTTTTATGAATTTTATCACTAAATTAAAATTATTACACTTATAAGATATAAGAGAGTGACATGTTGTCACTTTCTTTGGTTTTAATAATAATTACATCATTTCCATTGTCAAAAGTCCATGAAATGAATATATTCCAACACTTAGGTGATATGAGTCGACTTTTATTCATCCAATAAATTTTTTTCAGGTGTTAGGGTAATTTTATAATATTATTTTTACCCTTAATTACCTGATTTACCTTTAACAGTGGTAAATAAAATTTAGCGTAGTAACTATTCCTAATGTCTAAAAATAAAAAGTAGCCTATTAAAAAAAAATTTACCTACTAATTCCAAATATGGAATCCATTTTTCAAAATTAAAAACACAAAAGTTGTAGTATTTAATTTAAAGTCAATCCCGCTGTTGAGAAAATGAGTTTTAAAAGTTAAAACATTGCAAAAGATTGAAATATTTTTACCTATGAATACAATGTAAAATTAATGATAATGAATTAAATTATATTAAAGGGTAAAAATATATTCTATTTATACTTTAAAACCATTAAATTTTATAATTTAACCATAAAAATTATCTTGATGGAAAAAGTTTTTTTTAAGAAAAATTTAGCGTATTTTTACTATTCATCAAAATATGAAAGTTAACGGAAATATATAAAAAAGTTATCCAAAGTAAATTTTTATATCATTATTGAAATGAATAAGTTTATTTTGTCTAATTTAACTTATAAACATGTCAAAAACTAGATTTAATGTAGGTGCGCCATCAAAAGGCCGCAAAACTCCATTTTGTGAAAAATACTTATTTTACTTGAAAATTTTATTTTGTTCTCATACCATGTTGTAGAATATGTGTATGATGAATTATTATGTAATAAAATTAAAAATGTAGTTAATACTATTCATAACGGCTAGTTCATAACAATATATCGGTGTTTAGTGAAACTCAGTATTGCGTATAACACACGCTATCGAGGAAGGTCGCTCTTGCGTGCAACACAAGCCAAGAATAGTGTTTGCGTATACTATAAGCTAATACGGTGTTGCATATAACGCAAGATAATCTTGATTTAGCGTACAACACAAGACATCAAAGAAATTAAAAGGAATATTTCCCATAAAATCGTGGGGTGTTACAGTTTGAGCTCACCCCTTTCGTTGTTTACTTTCAACAGGTGACAAAGAGGAGATTATTTATTGAGTTCTTGTGGATGCAGTTTTTAGTTTTTGTTATGTATTGTATTTTTTAACCTTTTACAATGTAATTTGAGTTACATCTATGTATATAGTTTCTTTAAGTCTACTAAACTGATCGTTTCTTCCGGATTTTCATTCCATCTAATCCTGCCAATATCACAAGTAATGCACCGGCTCCAGCCTAGAGGGGTCAGGGTGTTACATTTGGTATCAGAGGAATTTTAGTTGGAAACTTGGAAACTAGAGTAGGAAATATATAGTAGGGAACAAATCCCTAATGTATTATTTGAGGATAAGTGTACAAGAACACCCTAGTATTTTGGAAAGGAATGGATTATTTGAATCATTCTAGAAAATACATCCTTGTCTGGATACGAGTAAGTAGAGGTGGCTCTGGCACAGATGTACCTAGGAGTGAAAACTATGAGAAGAAGTTTCGGGCATGACCTTGGGTATCCTGGTGCACGACAATGAGCCTTACTGCACTCTTGGTTACGACACTCCTGGGGGACATGCTTAGGATAATTCACATTTTCTTTATAAGCCATTATGAAGGAGTTTAATGAAAATATTTCCTGAGAGAAACCATGTTTATAAGATTATCTATGCATAGAATTTCAATCTATGTTGAGTGGTTTTCTATTTTAGATTCATAAACTAATCTAGTGTATCCCATTATTTAAAAATGGCATCTAACGGAATAAGGGTAATCAATACTCATGGGCAAGGTAGGGATCTCCCTACTGAGAAAGTCAACATAGTCAATGTTGGAGTAAATCAGAACATGACCATATTGGGACAACTTACTCGGGTAGTAATGAATAACAATTCCACACCCGTGTTGGATTGTTTCATGCAATAGAATCCCCCATCATTTAGTAGGAGTACTAACTCAGTGGTTGTTGAGAAATGGATCAAGTCCCTTGAAAAGATATTCATGGAATTAAGATGCAATGAAAATGAAAAGGTAGTACTGTCTGTATATTGTCTAAAGGGAAACGCTAATCAATGGTGGTCCTTGATTCAGAATACCATGGAGGAAGATGAAATAGAAGATATGGAATGGAGGACTTTTAAGGAAATATTATTCGAAAAATATTTCCCTCGTGAGCAACAAACCGAAATGAAGAAGAAATTTCTTTTCTTAAAACAAAGGGAAGAAGACAGTGTTGTAGAGTTTGAAGCTACTTTCACAAGGTTGGCCAGGTATGTCGTAGATTACGTACATGACTTGGAAGAAAATATTGATCATTTATTTTAAGGTCTTAAGCCATGTCTTCAAAGGGAATTGGATTCTCAATCATTTTGATCATATGATAAAATTGTATCAAGTGCCATCAAAATAGATAAGGAATTTGCTAGATCAAATATTTTCAAAGGAAACAAAGATAAGAAGTGGTACTTTGATAATAAATGAAAAGGAGAAGCACCAAAGAAGAGTCTGGGAAAAAAGTTACTCCTATTATGTGAGAACTGTGGAAAGAATCATCTCGGGAAATGCTTGAAAGGCATGGGAGTCTACTATAACTACGGAGAAAAGGGTCATCGTTCTGATGAATGCAAGGGGAATAAACAATTCAATGATATTCAATGCTACAATTTCAGAGATATGGGATACTATGAAAATGAGTGTCCTAAGCACTAAGGAAACATGCCTCAGAAAAAGCCAAGAGAACAAGGGATAGCCTATGTGATTAAAACTGCAGAGGTTGAAATTCCTAATGACGCGGTGATAGGTACTTTAATTGTTTCCTCTAACTTATCCAACACATTATTTGATTCTGGATCATCACATTTCTTTATATCTTCCCAGTTTTCCAAGAAAATTAGATATGTCCAATTTGATTTAATAAAGGATTTGTCAGTCAAAACTCTAAGGGGATGTATCATTTCAACAAAGGCATGTCAACTAGTCCCCCTCCAGAAACCAAAATGTGCTTTAGCTGCTAACCTTATCATCATACCAATGACTGAATTTGATATAATTTTCAGTATGGATTGGCTGTCAAATTATGATGTGAAGATTTATTCTAAGAATAAGGAAGTTACAATTTTTGAAAATGGTGTAGAATCCCTTGTCTTTAGGGAAGAAACTTTTCCACATGATTCTTATCTAGAACCACCCACAGTAGCTCTACTGAATGCAATACCTGGAGAGGAAGATAAGCCAATATCTAAGGGTGAGGAAAGAAATCTTCAAATTGAAGATGTGCACATAGTGCAAGAGTACATTGATGTATTTCCAGAGGATTTATCTGGACATCCTCCAGAGCGGTAAGTTGAGTTCTCTATTGTTTTCATTCCTGATGAAAGACCTATATCAAATACTCCCTATAGAATGACCACTATGGAATTAGTAGAGCTAAAGAAACAACCAAAGGATTTGAGTGAAAAAGGATTTATTCGACCTAGTGTTTCTCCATGGGGAGCCCCTACCCTCTTTGTCAAGAAGAAAGATGGATCCATGAGGCTTTTCATTGATTACAGGGAAATCCTTGCTATTAAAATAAAGAATAAGTATCATCTGCCCCAAATCGATGATTTGTTTGATCAACTTCATGGAGGTCAATATGTTTTGAAGATTTACCTTTGATCCAGATATCATCAGTTGCATGTGAGGAAGGAATATATTCCAAAGGCAACATTTCAGACCAGGTATGGGAATTACGAGTTTACAGTGATGCCTTTTGGACAGAAAAATGCACCCAATGTTTTCATCGATTTAATGAACAGATTTTTCAAGGAATATCTTGATAAATTTGTTGCGTTATTCATCGATGATATCCTCATATACTCAAAAATCAGTGAAGACCATGAGAATCGCGTGCGGGTTATTCTGAGAACTCTTAGAAGAAATAAATTATATGGGAAGTTTAGAAAGTGAGAATTATAGCTTCAATTAGTTTCTTTTATAGGCCATATTATCTCAAAGGATGGAATCCTAGTTGATCCTACAAAGACAAAGTCAATATAATATTGTCCCATTCCAACAAACATAACTGAGGTACGCAGTTTTATTGGAATCAGTGTTTTGTTCAGAATTTTCCCCGACTAGCTAACCCGCTAACCAAGCTCACACGTAAAGGAGTTAAGTTTGTGTGGACAAAATAATGTACAGAATGCTTCAATGAATTGAAAAGTAGATCAGTCAATGATCCAATTTTGGATATTCCATATGGAAGTGGTGGATTTATAATATACAGCGATACATCAAAGAATGGAATTGGTTGCTTCCTTATGAAAAATGATAAATTTATTGCTTATGCATCAAGACAGTTTAAGACTCATGAGAAAAATTATCCAACTCATGATCTTGAGTTAGTAGCGGTAATATTTTCTCTGAAAATATGGAGGTATTATCTCTATGGAGAGAGATGTGAGATTTATACGGACCACAAGAGTTTGAAATACATTTTCACACAAAAAGAACTCAACATTAGGCAAAGAAGATGGCTCAAGTTACTCAAAGATTATGATTGTTCAATACACTACCACCTAGGAAAGGTGAATAAGGTTGAAGATGCATTAAGCAGGAAAGATCATGGCCTTCTAACTCAAATGAGGATTGAAAGAGATCCTATATTCATGGATCTACTGAAGATGGATGTGGTAATTGTTAAGGAATGGGAAACAATGATAATATTTCAAATGATTTCTAAACCATATTTACTAGAGAAGATAAAAATCTCTCAATCTAATGATGAGAATCTGCAAAAGAAAATTAATGCAGTTAAGGATGTGAGACTGGATGACTTCGTGTATGAAGGAGTTCTGAAATTTGGGAAGATGTTATGCATTCCATCAGTACCTAAGCTAAAAAGGGAACTATTAGACAATGCTCATAGCTCAAATTTCTCTATACATGAAAGTAGCACCAAGATGTATAGAGATCTGAAGGAATATTTTTGGTGGGATAATTTGAAGCGGGAAATTTATGAATACGTATCAAGATGTCTAGTTTGTCAATAAGTGAAGGCATAGAGACAACATCCCAAAGGCGTGATGAAACCTATACCTATTCCTATGTGGAAGTGGGATAACATTATGATGTATTTTTTCACTAGACTACCAAATACACCTATAAGGAATGATGAAATTGGGGTAAATGTTGATCATATCACAAAATCAGCACATTTCCTTCCTATAAGATAGGATTTTCCACTTGAGTGGTTGGAAATACTTTATATTAATGAAGTTGTAAGAATTTATGTTGCACCTCTATCTATTGTATACTATTGAGATCCATAATTTACATCAAAATTTTGGAAAATTCTCCAGAAATCTTTGAATACTGAGCTTTGTATGAGTACTGCTTATCACCCCCAAACCGATAGATAGTGTCACGAACAAAATCTGGTCGCTGCCAAAATCGACACCAAACCAAGCCCGTGACAAGGCCCGAAGGGCGTTCCCGATCCCAACGGGCTGGCACAAGTGCCCGGGTATCATATAATGATAATTGGGAACGATTTACCCGATTCTATAAACATTAAACAACAAAAAAACTCAATAAAACAAATCTGGATTTTTCAACTAAAACCATCTTTTACAAAATTTCAGAACTGAATTACATAAGTTAAAACTACATTTAAAGACCATTACAAAGGTAAAAAAACAAATAATGACAACCCAAGAACCCTCATGGCATGGGGAAACTCCCTCAAGCCACCTCCACGACACTCCATCACGATGGACCGCTAAAAACCCGAACCAAAGGCATAAAACCTGTACCCAAACCTGTGACATAAAATAAGCAAGTCTACTTACACCCAAAGGTGTAAGTAGGGTGTGAGCGAACGCCCAGTAGGATACCACCTCTATGAGATTCCATGTGATAAACATTTCATGACAAAAAGCATTGCATGTTTTGTAAATAATAAATGCTAGTTACAATTTTCTAAAGGATGAAATAATAAATGAAAACAGTTTTCATGTGAGATAATTTTAAAGGAAAAACAATTTTAAAATTTATGACAAAGCTACTGAATTTTCCATCCAACAATACCGTATACCGACGGTAAGTACAAAGGATCTAATGAGCACAAGTAATAGGAAATAACCCCTAGGCACTAGCTAGCTGTGGGTCCCAGGTACCTCGTATCTCGGTGAGAGTAACCACAAAAAAATATCCATTCTCGTGCACGAGCCACTAGTAGGGATCATACCCATAACCTAGTGGTCCCCAATCATCATCATCATTGTTTAGTTAGAGTTGTAAGCGTCAATCTTGCTAAGTGAAACTGAGGCCAAACCCCACGGATTCACTAGCATACTAGTACACGTCCACCCACCTAGATACCTGGGTTTTCCCTTTGTGCTCAAACAAGTTCAACAATCCAAGAAGTATAGTTTTCACATGAAAATATCAATTCCACATCACACATTAACCAAACAGCCCCATGTACATCACACAAGTCACAAATTCCACTATTCATTCAAATGCATTTTGAAATCAAACTCACACCAAAATTCCCTACAACACTTTTCACATTTCTTTAACACTTACACAAATCCTTTAAATGATTTTATAAAACCATTACAAGATATTCAACTCAAAAAACAGCCCACACACATGTCACATAATACCCTTCTCACCTTCACAATTCATTTTATCAATAAACTCACACGAAACATCCCACACCCGTGTTTCGCACACAAAACACAATTTAGTAAAACATTTCGGCAATTTATAAAACATTCTAAAAATGTTTGACATCTCAAATAACCACTTTACCATTCAAAAACCCACATTAGGTGAACACACTCACCCAAACAGTTCATATAAACCCTTTCCCAACTTTGTTTAACAAAACAAAACATTTGCAATTTTTATAAAACAAACCCAAGAGGTATAACCATTGTTTGCACTCTAAACCCATTTCAAAACCCTCGTTCAAAACCAAAATCATAACAATAACAATCCAAAACAGAATTTTCAGCCCTAAAACAATTATTAAAGCACCCCCAAATGTTATAAAAATACATCAAATAATACCACAAAGATACACATGAAAAACACACGTTTTCATAAATCTCCTTCAAAAAGTACAACACAGTTTTACAACTTAAACTCATTCAAAAAACATCTTTTCAAGGCCCACATGATAATAAGGAATTAAAAAAAACAGAATTGGCAGCCCCTTTCAAGACTAATAAATCACTTTCATATGTTATAAATTAATCCAAACATTACCCCAAGAGTCACACATGAAAAGTACCCAATTTCAAGCTAAAACACAACTAAAAATTAAATGTTTAACCAAATTCATCAAAAACAGTTTTCAAACCACACAAGACAGATTATAAACATACTAAATTAATAAAATAATCAAGCTAACTCATCATAAAATGGTTACACATGGAATCACCTACCTTTTGAGTCGAAACCCTCAAAATTTGGTGCGAAACCTTAAGCGCACCACCGCCGCACCACAAGGAATATAAATCCAGACCTAGACCACCAAAAATTGACCCAAAAGATACCAAATCAGACCTTAGGATCGAACCCTAACTTCTGGACATTTTAGAATATAATGAAAGAGGGAGGAAACCCTAAGGAGAATGAAAAATTGAAGAGAGAAACACTTACTCAAAACAATCATGAATAAAACGACCCAAATTCCACCAGATTCTGAATCTTAAAACATCCAACCATTCAAGGGATCTTCGAACAAGGATTATGAGACCATGTAGGAATTTGAATGGGGAAAAAAGAGTAAGAATTGAAGGATTTATGAAGGAAACAAATTACCTTTATTAATCTGCCCGAAATGTGAGTGCTTCAGACGTTTCGACCTAAACCGCGCTGAAACGGAGCTTCAAAGAGGGTGGGAGGATATGGGACGCGCGGCTGGGATCAAGGGGAGTGTTTGGGGCTTGGAATCACCGAAAAATCATTAATATTGTATAAGTTATTAATTAAACAAAATTTATTTTTAAAACTGGAATTGGGCTTTCGGGCTGGCCCAATCCCTTAAATAAAAACTCATATACAACTTGTTTATGGTTTTATAAAGGCTCCAAACTACAATGGCGGTGTTTCTATATCAGGGTAGACCATTTAGGAACTTGAATGGGTGAAAAATATTAAAAATTGAAAAAGTTATAAAAGAAACAAAATTTATTTTTAAGTCTGGAATTGGGCTCACGGTTTGGCCCAATTCATGAATACTCACCCATTCCACCATAAAAGCTTGACAAACCCCAAAAACAAATCATAAATGAAAAATAAATGAAATTTAACTTTAAAATAAGTCATGTATGTGATAATTCTCCCCACCATGAAAACTTTCCGTCCCCGGAAAGTGACCACAAGGCTAGATACCAAAACCATGCACAACCGATAAACTAAGATGTAATTCTTTGCCAAGCTTTGCCCCCAAGGGTCAAAACACCTCCAGTGATCAATTAAGGAATGATTAATCTCACAACCCAAACTTACACCACATTACTGAAATGATCAATCACATTCATACATTATCCCAAAATGAAACTCCTCGAACGCTATCCGAACAAGACTCAAGCAATTCACCCAAACGAACAACAACTTCAAACAAGGTTACACATACCTTGCTACAACTAAACCATTGGGCACTCTCCAATCTCAATGGTTACCCAAAGAAGATTTAGGTAGCTTCATAGATCTGAATGAGACTACCTACCAACAATCCTTGACCTTGGATAAGACTAAGTTATTGGTACGGGGAAAAAAATAGGCTCCCCACCATAAGAACCAACAATCTTAATCGACCAGCATGGGCCGGTACAGAAAGACCCCAAAATATAAAGTGTTGGAACGACCACATGGTGAGTCTTCACGGTTTGGGAAACCATGAACCAACAGTGGAGATTCTTCTATCTACATGGTTTTTTTTGTTCATGGTTAGAACTAACCATGTGAAAACCGCGTGCTCAACTTTTCAAGCCAAATTTCCAACCATTCTTCAAAGACTCAATGGAAACCAAATGGGAATGGAATAACATTGTGTGATGACATGGGTACAAAACCCTCCACCTATTTCCACAGAACGGGAACAACAGAAGAAATATGATGACACCATAGGTTTAAACTCTTCCTATCTTTCATACTGAGGATAGGACTTTGTACAACGGTTTAAACGACACTGGGGTTTCCCCTGACTACGCGCCAGCTTCTCTCCGGGACCTATGGCTGGAGCTCAAAATATTGAAGCATCTTCGGCCACGCAGTTTGGCTGTTGAAACCCCTATGTGGAAATTCTTCTTTCGGTGCCACAAACAACTACACCGCATACCCTGATGGGTTCATAAAGACATAACACACTCCATAACTCACTTTACCAAAACCAGACATTTCACTGAAACAAGGGATCAGAATAAGCACACACATCACACCTTTTTTTCTTTGGCTGAGAAACAACAGAAGGGCAGTACACGTATAAACATTGTCCTCTAAGGTAGAGGATTTGATGTTTTTCCCAAGGGATACATACTCCCAACATAACATAGAACCTAAGAGGATAGTGTGACCTTGACCTTTATATTCAAAAGAGCACACAACATCACAATGCATCACCGAACATGACCCTTGTGATTGATAGAAACAATACATGGAACATGACCATATTCCAAGTCCCTAAACAACAGACAAGCCCAAAAAGTGGACACAATATCCTATCAGGACCAAAATCTCAAAATTGGTGGTTTAATAATAACTCTTGCTTCAAGGAAACTATGAAGAACCCAGAGGCCCTCTTAGACACCATCATGACACTCATCCACACTAACAACCAAAGAACACTTCCACCATCGATGAATCAAGAAACTTAAGAAACCAAGGCCTCTTTCAACCTTCCACAAGAACTATCCCACTACAAGAGGATCTACAAATCAACTAAATGAATGGTTGTAGACTCAATCAACAATGATCTATAAAATATTCCTTATATTGATCAACTAGAGGATTTTCCAATGGAGAAACAATACGGGTTGCACTTCAGTTCTGCACTAACCCTAAATGGGGGCATACCTTATCCAATGGGAGAACCCAAGGAACCAACCAAGATGGTTCATTGGTCAAAATATACCACAAACCAGATCCAAACACATGAAGGGAACCATCATAAAGGCACCCCAAAACATTTTTCAAAAGAGACCACTAATTGTCCCTATAACACAACTTACTGACCAAACCCAAACCCAAAACACAGTTCAAACAGGAGGGGTTCTTGGACTCAAAACATCCCACAACATCAACATTTTCCAAAAACACATAATATAAACCATTCCATACAATTCATCAAGTCTTCATGTTTCTCTTTAAAAACAGTTCTTTAAAAACAAATGGTTCAGCGGTTAGCACATCCACCAATGGTACCCCATGGGCCTTACACATGCATGTTTCTGTGCCACACTGGGCACCCTCCTCGTATCCATCTCGACACTTATCCAGTCATTTCATCAACCATCCATCTTCCCATATAACCCCATGCATGTGGTTGCTCACGAAAATACCAAAGGTTAAAACAAAAATTTGTTCCACTTTTCAAAACCAAAACGGTCAACCAACACATCCTTTTTCCTCAAAACCGCTAACCATGAGATCAAAATCCCAACTCACATCTTAAAAAAATTTCAGAAAGTCACAACCATTTAGAAAATAACTCACTTTCAAGATATTCACGTCAATTTCAAAACATCTCATCCCATTAAAGCACACTCTGATTGTTTAGAAAACTCTATTGGAAACACTTTTCAAAACCAACTTCAATATAGTTCCCGCTTTCAAAGAGGTGTGAGCACACAATTTTATATTTCAAAACAATTCTGAAAATTCAGTTCTGCCATTTCATAAACCCAAACATTCCCTCTTTATTTGAAAATCATTTCATAAAAACTTTACGCTTCTTAAAACCAAGTCACCTTAAAACCAAAATGCCAAGATTTCAAAACTGAAGAACACCAGACAATCCAAGAGGAAACTAGTTTCAGTGGGTGACTTGGACATATGGTTGGCGGCCATATTACAATCACTTCACTATCACAGAGAGTGTTCTAGGGAATATCCCTGGCTCCACATGGCTTGCTAGACCCTGCGAGCTCATTGAGACCATTAACCCAACTCTCTTTTCATTTCCCCTAATCATGATCAAACCAAGAAAACCCAAAGACATAGACAAATCCCAACTTCCCCTGGCGACTTGAATCCTGAAATGAGGTGTGGTGATCAAGCACACTACCCATAACCAGAATTCCATGTCCCAACAATCATAAATCTAGACTATTTTGACTATTTCCCAAATAACATGACTCAAATGGAGCGAACCTCCTCTGATACCATTTTGTCACGAACAAAATCTGGTCGCCGCCAAAATCGACACCAAACCAAGCCCGTGACAAGGCCCGAAGGGCGTTCCCGATCCCAACGGGCTGGCACAAGTGCCCGGGTATCATATAATGATAATTGGGAACGATTTACCCGATTCTATAAACATTAAACAACAAAAAAACTCAATAAAACAAATCTGGATTTTTCAACTAAAACCATCTTTTACAAAATTTTAGAACTGAATTATATAAGTTAAAACTACATTTAAAGACCATTACAAAGGTAAAAAAACAAATAAGGACAACCCAAGAACCCTCATGGCATGGGGCAACTCCCTCAAGCCACCTCCACGACACTCCATCACGATGGACCGCTAAAAACCCGAACCAAAGGCATAAAACCTGTACCCAAACCTGTGACATAAAATAAGCAAGTCTACTTACACCCAAAGGTGTAAGTAGGGTGTGAGCGAGCGCCCATTAGGATACCACCTCTATGAGATTCCATGTGATAAACATTTCATGACAAAAAGCATTGCATGTTTTGTAAATAATAAATGCTAGTTACAATTTTCTAAAGGATGAAATAATAAATGAAAACAGTTTTCATGTGAGATAATTTTAAAGGAAAAACAATTTTAAAATTTATGACAAAGATACTGAATTTTCCATCCAACAATACCGTATACCGACGGTAAGTACAAAGGATCTAATGAGCACAAGTAATAGGAAATAACCCCTAGGCACTAGCTAGCTGTGGGTCCCAGGTACCTCGTATCTCGGTGAGAGTAACCACAAAAAAAATATCCATTCTCGTGCACGAGCCACTAGTAGGGATCATACCCATAACCTAGTGGTCCCCAATCATCATCATCATTGTTTAGTTAGAGTTGTAAGCGTCAATCTTGCTAAGTGAAACTGAGGCCAAACCCCACGGATTCACTAGCATACTAGTACACGTCCACCCACCTAGATACCCGGGTTTTCCCTTTGTGCTCAAACAAGTTCAACAATCCAAGAAGTATAGTTTTCACATGAAAATATCAATTCCACATCACACATTAACCAAACAGCCCCATGTACATCACACAAGTCACAAATTCCACTATTCATTCAAATGCATTTTGAAATCAAACTCACACCAAAATTCCCTACAACACTTTTCACATTTCTTTAACACTTACACAAATCCTTTAAATGATTTTATAAAACCATTACAAGATATTCAACTCAAAAAACAGCCCACACACATGTCACATAATACCCTTCTCACCTTCACAATTCATTTTATCAATAAACTCACACGAAACATCCCACACCCGTGTTTCGCACACAAAACACAATTTAGTAAAACATTTCGGCAATTTATAAAACATTCTAAAAATGTTTGACATCTCAAATAACCACTTTACCATTCAAAAACCCACATTAGGTGAACACACTCACCCAAACAGTTCATATAAACCCTTTCCCAACTTTGTTTAACAAAACAAAACATTTGCAATTTTTATAAAACAAACCCAAGAGGTATAACCATTGTTTGCACTCTAAACCCATTTCAAACCCCTCGTTCAAAACCAAAATCATAACAATAACAATCCAAAATAGAATTTTCAGCCCTAAAACAATTATTAAAGCACCCCCAAATGTTATAAAAATACATCAAATAATACCACAAAGATACACATGAAAAACACACGTTTTCATAAATCTCCTTCAAAAAGTACAACACAGTTTTACAACTTAAACTCATTCAAAAAACCTCTTTTCAAGGCCCACATGATAATAAGGAATTAAAAAAACAGAATTTGCAGCCCCTTTCAAGACTAATAAATCACTTTCATATGTTATAAATTAATCCAAACATTACCCCAAGAGTCACACATGAAAAGTACCCAATTTCAAGCTAAAACACAACTAAAAATTAAATGTTTAACCAAATTCATCAAAAACAGTTTTCAAACCACACAAGACAGATTATAAACATACTAAATTAATAAAATAATCAAGCTAACTCATCATAAAATGGTTACACATGGAATCACCTACCTTTTGAGTCGAAACCCTCAAAATTTGGTGCGAAACCTTAAGCGCACCACCGCCGCACCACAAGGAATATAAATCCAGACCTAGACCACCAAAAATTGACCCAAAAGATACCAAATCAGACCTTAGGATCGAACCCTAACTTCTGGACATTTTAGAATATAATGAAAGAGGGAGGAAACCCTAAGGAGAATGAAAAATTGAAGAGAGAAACACTTACTCAAAACAATCATGAATAAAACGACCCAAATTCCACCAGATTCTGAATCTTAAAACATCCAACCATTCAAGGGATCTTCGAACAAGGATTATGAGACCATGTAGGAATTTGAATGGGGAAAAAAGAGTAAGAATTGAAGGATTTATGAAGGAAACAAATTACCTTTATTAATCTGCCCGAAATGTGAGTGCTTCAGACGTTTCGACCTAAACCGCGCTGAAACGGAGCTTCAAAGAGGGTGGGAGGATATGGGACGCGCGGCTGGGATCAAGGGGAGTGTTTGGGGCTTGGAATCACCGAAAAATCATTAATATTGTATAAGTTATTAATTAAACAAAATTTATTTTTAAAACTGGAATTGGGCTTTCGGGTTGGCCCAATCCCTTAAATAAAAACTCATATACAACTTGTTTATGGTTTTATAAAGGCTCCAAACTACAATGGTGGTGTTTCTATATCAGGGTATACCATTTAGGAACTTGAATGGGTGAAAAATATTAAAAATTGAAAAAGTTATAAAAGAAACAAAATTTATTTTTAAGTCTGGAATTGGGCTCACGGTTTGGCCCAATTCATGAATACTCACCCATTCCACCATAAAAGCTTGACAAACCCCAAAAACAAATCATAAATGAAAAATAAATGAAATTTAACTTTAAAATAAGTCATGTATGTGATAGATAGTATGAAAGGACTATTGAAACTTTCGAAGACATGTTGCGGTCATTCTCTCTTAACTTCCAAGTTATATGGGATCAATACTTTCCTTTGGAGGAATTTTACTACAACAATAGTTTCTATTCTAGTATTCAAATGGCTCTATATGAGGCATTATATGGAAAGAGATGTCTATCTCCAACTTGTTGGGATGAAGTTGGTGAGACGAAACTTATAGGCCCAGAACTTATTGAAGAGACCACGATAAAGGTGAAGAAAATAAAAGCCCATATTAAAGAATCCCAAAGTAGGAAGAAGATTTATGTTAACAACTGGATAAAGGACTTAGAATTCCGAGTGGTAGATCATGTATTTCTGAAATTATCTCCATGGAAGGGTTTCTTAAGGTTCGGTAAGAAAGGGAAACTGAGCCCCAGGTACATCAGACCATTTGAAATTTTGGAAAGAATCGGAGCTATAGCTTACCTTTTTGTGATGCCGCCAAATATCTCCAGAGTTCATGATGTGTTCCACGTGTCATTATTAAAGAAATACATGCTAGACCCAATGCATTTACTCACATAGGAAGAAATTGAACAGGAACTAGATTTGTCATACAGTGAAAAGCCTATCGGGATTCTTGACACAATGTGAGAAGGTATTGAGAAATCAAACAACTCGTCTAGTAAAGGTTCTTTAGAGAAACCAGAATATCGAGGAAGCAACATGGGAACCTAAGGATGTTATGAAAAAGAATCACCCACATATTTTTGGTGAGTTTCATACATAAAATTTAGAGGACGAAATTTCTGAAGGAGGGAATAATATAGCACCCCAAACACTTCATGGTATGTTTCTCTTAAATAAATTCTAGTTATAGCTTGTATTTCATGAATCACTAAGCCTATATGGATAAAAAAATGGTTACTTATAGGATATATCCATAACCTAGCCATTAAACTTAAAATTTTCCAACTCTGTGATTTGAATTTTAAAAATCTGACATAAACGGTTGTGTTCAAGATGATATTTAGAGTCTGATATAATTAACTTAAAGTTTGGTGAATAGTAACCTACCCTTTGAATAGTAACCTAACCTTATGAATAGTAACTTACCCTTATGAATAGTAATATGACTTTTATTAATGGTATCCATACCCTTGAGTGTATAAGTGAACTCATGCACCTTAAAAATGAAGATGAATATTTTAAGCGTTTGTATTTTTTTGATTAAATAATTATTTTAATTAAATATTTAATTAATCATATTTAAGAAATTATTTTTGAAAAATGGACTTCATTTTTGGATTCTACACATTGAAAAATGGTTAGGGTGAATTTTTTGGATTTTTCTGAAATACTTAAATTTTGGATAAATAGTAAAATGCGATAATTTACAATAAAGCTAAATAAGGAATTTACTGAGTCATTGATGATGATATGCTGATTTAATCCCAATTGGTTCAAAGTCACATGAATATATTATTGTTCTTGGAAATGGAATACTCACTATTTTTTGTCTTGAGAAGAAATAATAAATTAATGATTATAATATTAAGAAAACTCTTCTCCCCTCCACTATATAAACCACCCCTCACCCCCTCTTCCTCCCACACCACTAAAGCTTCAATACTTGCCTAAATTCTGCCAAATACTCTTCCCAAGCCCTCTCCCCACGTCCAAGACCTACTGGTCTCACCAAAAGGTCAAAAACAAAGGCCTTAAGGAGATTCTCAAGGAGGAGTACTCAAGAGGTGAACCTTCCTTCTCTTATCTTTCAATTTATTTTAAAAAGTTCCATTCTTTTGTTCTCCCTTATTTCCTCCCCTAATAAAAATTCCATTATAATTCCAGTACCTTACATGTACTGGATTTTAATTTTTCTAATGGAATATTTCATCATAATCTCTCTTTTCCCCTCATTTTATACAATAAATGCAAACACCGTCCGAGATGTGTAAATTTATCACACTCAAGGAAGACGGGTTTTCAATTTGCATTAAAATATTCAATTCTGGTCATGAAACCTTTTCAATGGTTTAAAAAGGTCATAATATATGTATTTTATCTTTATTAATGTTATGGAATCTTTACACGTTCATAATATGGAATAATAATACAAAACAAGTTTATTGTGCACAAAACCACCAAGCCAAATCCAAGTGTTTATTTTAACTCATCGAACGAGTCATCCTCATGGTATATAACCAGAATCATTATAAAATCATTTATATCTCTTTAATGTAGCTAATTATTTATATTAACAATTCTTTATGTTTAACCATATTTCAAACAAACATCCATTCATGAATACAAGTAAACAGATCATGAAAACCAAAGAAGAAAATGCTACCAAAACAATAAAAATTAATCTCTTAAACCATAAAAAGGCCATTAATGAACCTAATAATGTCATAAAATATCAATTATATGTTTATGATGTTATGGAATTATTAATTAATGAATATAAATTTGATTATTGAGGTCATTAAGAACAATCAAGAACACCTTTGAACCTAAGGTAATGGATCATCTCTCTCACTTTTGTTCAAAAATATCCCCTATGTTGTGCCCTTTTATTATTAATTCCTAATGATGGGGTATGTTTTCGCAACTCCCAAATACTAAAACTAAGACAAATAAATAATGGAATACCCCTTTACCTCTCATTAATCCCTTTCAATAACATTCGTTACCATGTCGAAATGTTTGTAAGGGGTTTCTCATCTCACTTTCATTTCTATGAGATTTTCATTGTTCACCACTTATTTCCTATATGTGGTATATGTGTACTGCCATTTGTTATATTATAACATGATTCTATTTATATTCATGTTATTAAATGATTCATTTGATTGTTATTAAGTTTTTTTAAAATGATTTGACCGATTACATTGTGGTAAGAGACTTTGTCTCAACTACTATTTTGTTGTGACTAACTTTGTATTGTGAACCTAATAATCCTTATGTGGTGTAACTAATTCCCATTTGAGACCAATTTTCATTTGAAAATTATATTTATATTAAATATACATAATATCATATCATGGATATGTTTTTTGTCTAAACCGTATATCATTTTACAAACAGTGTTTATTTGGAAAGTTATTTTAATTATGGAAATATTGATGAATCCGTATACTATACTCTATACAGATATTGAAAAGGCATATTTCTATTTGATTGAATCAATGTATAAAGAACTATTTGGACATGAAGTGGTGGGTGGTGACCGCTATAGCCCCTCGATGCATCGGTAGGTCTAATGAGACAAATCAGTTTGGCGTCAAACCCTTCGAGTTTGTTTCAAAAAAAAAATCAGACAGGTTTCTACCCATAGAACTAAACCGTTTTATTGTATTATGGGTTCATGTTCTAGATAAATGATGTCAAATTAATAATAATTCTCTTTATTCATTATTAGTTTTTACTATCCATGTGGTTTTCACTATGAAAAAATCTATGGATGTAGTTTCATTCTTAGTTTTTTAATGGTGTGAGTTTTTCATTTATTCACCATGCCATATTGATTATGTCAGATTGATTATGATTCACTTATTATTGTATTCATGCTTCTACTATTTTTAACCCTTACTAAGCTTTTTATCTCACCACTTTCATTGTTTAATTTCAATAGGCGAAAAAGAGGAGATCATTTATTGAGTTCTTGTGGATGTAGTTTTTACTTTTTGTTATGTATTGTATTTTGTAACCTTTTCCAATGTAATTTAAGGTAAATCTATGTATCTAGTTTCTTCAAGACTACTAAATTGATCATTCCATCATGATTTTCATTCCTTCTAACCATGCCAATATCACAAGTAATGCACCGACTCCATCCTAGAGGGGTCGGGGTGTTACACCCAAGCTCTCAAAAAGCCCCTCTTCAAGCTTTTTAAGTCACACACTCAAGTAAGAGTTTCCTTCCTTTTTCATTTTTATCCAAGTTTCCTTATATTGTTACTCCATTTTATTTTAAATTACAAATTAGGGGGTATGTTTTTTCACATCCCCTATACTGGACTTATTATGACTGTATGATGGAAGACCTCTTTATCCCTCATTAATCTCTTTCACATACACCTGTTACCATGCCGAAATTTTATAAGAGTTATTCAACTTCTCCTCTTTCTTCAAGTTTATTTATTATGTTACACCTTCTATTTCCAAATTACATTTATTGGGAAATGTATCTATATAAAAACATTACTATAAATTTTATTTATATATGATTATAGACCCCTTCCTCTCTCATCAACCATTTTTAGGAATTTTTATGTCATGCTGTTAGGATGCCAAAATTACACAGTAGTTTTCCATGCCAAAATCATCATGTAGTGAATACCATACCATTTATCTATCAAGGGTATTCACCTTTATGAACACCTACTTATTGATTATAGAATTTCATGTATGTATTCCACATTCCTTTATTGTGGAATAAATTATGATGTTGTATGAATCCATGTTATATGATCTAAATAGAACACTTAAGCATGAAATTAAAGTGATTATAAAGGGTTCACCCTAATAGAGCTCCAATGCATTGGGTAATTTTTAGTATCATGATATGTCATGTTGGGATAGGGGTTTACCTGATTCCTTTTAGGACATTTCTCACCATTTTGGGATAGGGGTTTACCCGATTCCTTTATATCAATGATGCAATATTTTAAGTTGTTTCCACATTCCCATGTTATGATGATCATGTCATATCATGCCTTTATGTTCATGTTTCTATATGATCCATTGATATGTCTATTTCCTAACATGTATTTTATTCTTCATATTATCCCTTGTTTACTCCCTTACTGGGCTTTATAGCTCACCCTTTTCTTATGTATGTCCTTATGTTATCCCATGAAATGCTAAGTACGAAGGAATATTGTGGTCATGTAAATGAAATTATGAATAAAGATGTTGTATGTTATGTCTTAAGTTGTCATGTAATGTTCCAAAGCCACAAAGAAACTAGAAATTTTGATCTTCTAGGTTGTATTAAGTGAAATTTTATGTAATAAATCATGTTTAAGTGTGTAATAAATAGTAGGGTTGTTATAGACTTATCCCATTTAGAAAAGTAGTTAGTGGTAGTAAGGATATACTTGAACTGCTTAACTGTGGTTTGGGAATATGGCCCCATGACATCCATTCCCCAAACAGAAAACGGATAAGAATATTTTTTGTATATAGAAGTTTTGGGGGTTTATGGATAATGTTTTCATGAATCTGGAATGCATGATATTTATTTGGTGAATTCCACACAGTCTTGTATCATGGTTTTCCAGTAATATACCAACCTCCTGAGCTAGTGGGAGAGCCTCGTCCTAGATTGATGGGCACTGTAGGATCCTACATGGACTTCTTCCACGATGGTGGAAATATGTTATTCTTTTATGAATCTTAGGAGGATTACTTCAAATACATGATTATAGAGAGTTTTATTCCCATTCATCACATCCTATAGGGTGAAATTCACTTCACTGTGCCAAATATATTCCCTTCTGACTCATTCTATTGGAAGAGTCCCATTTTGAAGATAAGTGATTATGGGATCCAACAATATGGGTGTGGAAATTGGCTCATCACACTCTGGAGTAGTGTTGACCTGATTTATTTCTTCCATATCACAAACGAATATCATCAAGACCATTCTTCTATGTGTGATATGGAAGATTAACTCCTCCCGATCAGGGTCATCCAGGATGGTGGCTGTATTGGCAAACATGTCGGTATGAGTATTTTGTGATTGGGAAACTTGATGAATTGTTGGCTAAAAAGGGGTCTCTTCCATTAGTCACATGAAATAACTTGTGAGAGGGGGAAATTCCTCCTTTTTTATGGAATATTCACCATTGATCTTCTTTATCACTAATTATGAATCCCCTTTGATGTCCAGGTAGGATATTTGCATCTATAGAGTTAATTACAAGCCAAAAACGAGGGATTGGTATTCCTCCTTATTATGTTTGAAGCCTTAAGACAATGAGAAAGAGTAAGGAAAAACTAATTTTTCTGGAGAGACAAATACAATTCCTAATCAAACTCGATTGAGCTTCAGGTTTTCCATCCTTATGCTGATGGGACTCCAAGAGGATCCATAAAAATACATATCCCATGTGTAGGGAGTTTCATGGGAATAAAATAACTCCTCATATGGAATATCAGTGTCCATTGATGTATTTTCTGGGGTAGGATGCACTACTGGAAATTCAGGTTATAGCCACAGTTTTAAACCATGGCTATAGGTCCTCAAACCGTGGCTATAGTTAATATCCACGATTTGAGAAAAAGTGGATAAGTTTGGTGTGGCTATAGGCCTAGAATTATAGCCACGGTTTGTAACTGTGGCTATAGGTCTATATCCACGGTTCAAACCTTGTCTATAGGTATACAACCATAGTTCAAACTGTGGTAATATCACTATATCCATAGTTTAGAACTATGGCTATACTAGAGGATGGACACAGTTTTTTGCCACAGTTAGAAACCGTGGCATTAGACCAATATCCACGGTCAATAACAGTGGCAATAGACCTATAACCACAGTTATAAACCATGTATATAGGGTCTGAAACAAAATAAAAAATAGCCCCCACCCCCTGCACAACCCCCCTGGACAGCGCCCTACAGTAGCCCACCCACTGGACATTCCTCCTCCCCTGTAAATCCCCCCTGGACAGCCCCCTCCCCCCTGAAAAGCCCCCTGGATTCCCCCTGTAGAACCCTCCATCCTGGACACCCTCCCCCCTCCCCTGGACAGCCCCCTCCCCCCGCAAAGCCACCCTCCTGAACAACCCCTATGCAGACCCCTCCCTCCATCCTGGACACCCCTACCTCCTGGACACTGGACACCCCCACCCTAGATAACCCCCTCCCCCTCCCCTAGATATCCCCCTCCCCTACAAATCCCCCTTACAGAACCCTCCCTTCTGGAAACCCCCTTGTTGACCCCTCCCTCATATACATAGGGCACCCCACCCTATATAAACCCCTTCCCCCTCCCATGGATAGCCTCCTCTCCCCTACAAATCCCCTTGTAGATCCCTCCCTCCTGGACACCCCCTTGCATCCCCTCCCTCCTGGAAACTGGACACCCCACCCTACATAAACCCTCCCTCCCTCTCCTCTAGATAGCCCCTCCCCCTGCAAAGCCCCCCTCTTGGACAACCCACCCCCTCCCTCTTGGACACCCCCAGCAGACCCCTCCCTCCTAGACACTGGACACCCCCACCCTACATAAACCCCCTCCCATGGAGATCCCCCTCCTTCCCAAAAAATCCCCCTAGATATCCCCCCCTACAAATCCCCCCTCCTGGACACCCCCTCCTTCAGACCCCTCCCTTCTGGACACTGTACACCCCCACCCTACATAAACCCCCCTCCCCCTCCCCTGGACAACCCCCTCCCCCTAAAATCCCCCCTTCAGACCCCTCCCTCCTAGAAACCCCCCCTGTATCCCCTCCCTCCTGGACACTAGACACCCCCACCTTACATAACCCCCTCCCCCTCCCCTGGACAGCCCCCCTTCCCCCTACAAAGCCCCCCTCATGGACAAAACCCCCTCCCTCATGGACACCCTCTATAGACACCTCCCTTCTGGACACTGGCACCCCCACTCAACATAAACCCCCCCTCCCCTGGCCAGCCCCCTCCCCCCTGAACATCCCCCTCCCCCCTAGACAACCCCCCACAAAGCCCCCTCCCCCTACAGACCCCTCCCACCTGGACACCCCCTCCCCCTCCCTCCTGGACACTGGACACCCCCACCCCCTAGACACCCCCACCCTCACTCTCGGACCCCCTTCTCCATGCAAACCCCCTTCCCTCCCCCTCGCCCGACCCCATCCCTCCTAGACACCCCCCTGCAATAGCCTATGTATTCTAGAAAACAACAGGTCGCATACATATTCAATTCCTCTCCTGTAAAAAAAAACAATGTTACTGCAGAAATGAGAGGAGGTCTCAGGGTGGAACACCCAACTCACCCCTCCCCCAGCACACCCCCTTCCCCTTGCCTCCCACCTGCACACCCCCTCCCCTTCCCCCAGCACACCCCCTACCCCCTCCCCCTACACACCCCCTCCCCCTTCCCCCCACCTGCACACCCCCTTCCCCCTTCCCCCACCTGCACACCCCCTCCCCCTCCCCCCATCACACACCCCCTAACCCCCACCTGCACACCCCCCTGCCCCACTGCCCCCACCTGCACGCCCCCTCCCCTACCACCAGAACACTTCCCCTACCCCTTGCCCCTACCCCCTGCCCACTCCACACACCCCCTGAAGGAGTTCAGCATGAAGAAAAGATTATTGTGACAAGTGTTCTTATTCCTGAAAAAGGCCAATTGTGACTATTCCAAGTGTTTAAACTACATAAGGAGGAGCTATACTAAAGGTGAAGCATCAGTCAATGGATCCAATTATACTTGTACCACTTACTGATGGATATCGAACTGATGATGTGGTTATGTAAACTGTTGAACATTCTCATACACCACCTATACCATCACCACATCCTATTGTGCATGAGGAATCATCCTCTATTAGTAAGATCTCATAAAGTTATAAAATGTAATATTTTTACTCTAATATTCTAAATTAGTTTGATAATATTTGGGGAGACTATAATGAGCTTAAACAAGATTTAAAATATACTATAATGATGATATTAGAGAACTTAAGAAGTCCTCTATTCCCAAGGTTGATTTTGACAAGTTGGTTGGGTTAATAACTACCCAAACAAAGCCGATTAGGAGTCTCTAATCACTCCCTCCTATTCAAAAATTTGTTTCTTAAGTAAGTTTCAAAGAGATTAAGGATGTGAATGGTCTAGTTAGATATTTGAAGGATGTCAATACTACCAAGTCCGAGTTCAATGATCTCGGTGTTATGGTTGTATCTCAAAGGTATATACTTGAAAATCTTTCAATGGGGAAATTAGACATGTATCAAGATGTTCCTGATGAGGTTAAGTATTTCAAGACTGAAATGAAGGGAATTCTGCACACTTTATAAATTATTGTATTAAGGTAGTTTGAGTTCATCAAAAGGTTTCAACCCTATATAACTTCCACCTCAAAACCTTCAGTTGTTCCAGTTTTTTAGAGTGAAGTTGATCAATTTCTATCAAAATTGAATTATGTATCCTTACAGATATAGTCCATATATTGTGATATATTCACACCATTCCTTATATGAAAGATTTCAAGAGTAATATTATGGGTGAGTTCCATGATACCAGAGAAAATGTCAGGAATCTTGGTATTGGAACTAACAGATCTGTAAAATTAAGTAGTGGTATTTTATAATGAATTTGATGGGAAGTTGAATGAGATAAAAAATGTCTCTAAGGATGATCAATGTAAGGTTTTTTATGTCTCCTGTTATAGTATCTAGAAACTACTATCATTTGTTAAACTCTTTGAACAAGGTCTATAAATAAGTTCAAGGGATATATTCATATTCCTCATTGATAAATCTTGTAGTTTTTAGAAAACCATTTTTTAAAACAATAAATAAATTATGGAAACAAGTTTTTAAAACAATCAGGCAATTATAGAATTCAAATTAAAGGTTTAGGTAGAGGAAACCTACCTCAACCTCAAGGCGGGTTGCTTTTGATGATGAAAAATCGAATCTTCCTTTTTTTTTCTGCTTGCATGCATATGAAACTTCACATATATATAAGGCCACCTATCCCCTATGTATATATTTTAAAGGCCAAATATGCACAAGGGGGTCCTTTGATATATGTTTATACTCGCATATACCACTTTAAAATTACACATGTATGCATTTTTCATATCTATATATAAGCACACCCATCCCCGATATATATATTCATACTCACATGAGTGAATATATATAAAGGGGGAACTTATATATGTATATACCTACCAATGCATACACATGTAGGCCTTCGTCAACGGCGAGTAAAATCTGCCTCAACAAAATCCAAAACGCACTGCAAAAATGCAAGTAACCCAAAAATCACAAATTCCCTAATTAAAATTGGGCCAAGAATAAAAACAGAATAAACCTTAACCAAATACGATGTTGAACTCACTGTCATCGATGGAGGGGGATAGAACCATCCTCATCATAAGAAACCACCTATAAGAAAATAGTGGGAACAAATGAGATATAACGGCTTCTTATATATATGTGATCAGTGTGTTAACAGTACATGAGAAATGATACATGAATCCATAACCAACAATGAACAAATAATATTGAGATTGATATGTACATCATAATACTAAATAACATGATCATTAATGAACATCTATTTTTCAACCATCACCTTCAATTGCCTATTCAAAAATCAAAAATCACCAAAATATGGGAATAATGTAAAATTCCATCAGCACTTAAATGCGAAAATAGGGATTAGAAATTATTCTTAACCCAAAAAATCCATTCCTTGAATGTATAAAATACCTAAAACTCTTCATGCCTATATCCGTTTTTATTTTCTAGATTGAAACCTCATTTTTAGCACGTTCTTCTTCTAGAATTCACCTTTATTCTTAGTTTATATAGGTTTATCAATTTTACAATGTTGATAATTTTCCTTGTTTTATTCTTACTAAATCCCCTAACCCCCTGCACCATCCCCCACCTCCCCCTGTACCAGCCTCCCCCAAACCAGTCCCCTCCCCCCAAAACCAGTCCCCTCCCCCAAAACCCAATCCTCTCCCCCGCCTCTCTAACCCCTCCCCCTACACCACCCCCAACCCCAGCATGTACCAACCCCCAACCTCCTAGCCTGCACTAGCCCCCACACCCTACACCAGCCCCCCTAACCCCCCCACCCCACCCCTTCCCCTGTACTAGCCTCCCCTCAAACCAGTACCCTCCCCCAAAACCATCCCCCTCCCATCTAACCCCCTCCCTAACCCCCCCACCCTACAGTAGCCCCACCCCTAGCCTGCACCACCCCCAATTCCATCTACTTATATTATGCTATAAATATAAATGTGATCTAACTTGTTCTTCTTACTTTCTTCCTAGTGGTATATGTTGTAATGTATTTAGGTATTACCGACTCAGTTTCATGTATGTGTAGAATCTTTTATTTTTCTTCCATATGCTACTCTGATATTACATCTAGTTTGGGTTGTATTGTATTTCATTAAATGCATCATATAGACCTAGTTGTCTTTGTTTCATATTCAGAAGGTTATTCTCATCTCTAGAAAAATCACCCCCAATGATCTAATATTCCCCTGGAACATATTTATAGACTTTTATTTTCTGAGGATTCCACCTAAGGTTAATAACACCTCTTCCCATTCCCAATCCAATAGGTAAGAGGAAGGATGTTACACCAGTGGGAGGACACATTATTACACATATGGAAGATAACCTCATCATATTTGATGCTTGAATCCCACTATCATCATTGTTCTAATTATATTTGGTTGACTTTTATCTTCTACTTATGTTGCACCTATTTATATTGATCGAGAAATAGTATGAGTGGGCACCCAAGTACACTGTTATTGAGAGTGAGGATCTATCTCCAGGAATATCAGGATATAGGATCACCCAGAAAGAGACTAAAAAGGTGGTATCTATTTCCAAGGCCTAACCATATTCACCCACCCTCACTTTGGATGTGTGGTTTCACTACTTGGATGCCTCTATCCAGTTCCATATCGATCAACTTTATATTCTATTATAGGGTTGTGGGTTATTGTTTACCGAGCCACTAGTCCACCCATTTTATATCCCTAAGACCTCCCTGGGCTTGTAGACATCCTCTTACATTGACTTGTCAACCCCTATCCCTATTTTTACTAAAATTAGTGGCCCAAAAATTTGACACTATATTCAAATTCTTGTTGATATCAGCAGCCCGACTGCCCAACATGTGTATTGTTGGCTTACCAAAGCAAGGGGAATGGACATGCCACCAAAAAAGGTGAAGAGAACTACTTTTTTAACCATAATAACAAAACCATAACATATTTTTAGATTATAAAGGTACTTAATGAGTAGACCTCAACATAAACTCCGACATAGACCACGACTACAATGTAGAGTTCCCTAGTAGTATATGAGCGGGCTGCACCAAGTACCCTATAATTATTCACCATCTCCAAAACTAAAATATAATGAGATAATAAATATATATATAAGGTTTATAGTATTTAAGAATTATTCACTATCTCAAAAACTCTCTTACATTAGGGCTAACGTGCTGACAGAATAGCAATATATATCAGTATCCTCTAGAAGTGCATCCATCCCCGCCAATTCAAGTGGTATGTTCATGAAGACCTCTATAGCTGGAAACCAACATGATTGAACTAAAACCTCAGCCACCACCACTTTTTTATGGGCCCTGACTAATATTGAAGGATCATTTAAATAAAATGAACACTTTCCCATATATTCATAAGTGGATACGTACTCTTCCAAGTAAGCTTTCCAGGGACCTGCTCATTTTTGAAACAATAGAATGTGTTGCTAGAACAATCCATTGAATGAAAGGAGTGAAGTTCCATATATAATAGAGGATTCTAGGGTATAATACCTTGACAATATAGTTTTATTCCATTCCTATTCCCTTACAGGGAATTCTCATCGGAAGGTACTAAAGCTAAAATGGTTATTCCCAAAGTAGAATAGCCCACCTCATATGGGATAATAGACCTAGGAATTCATTATTATTGGTCTCCCAATTTCCACGAAACACTTATACCATATCTTTATCATAGAGATAATATTTAGGGGAAGGAAGTAGTGTCTGTTCATCAATATCCTCCTCCTATATGAACAAAAACATAAAGAAATCAATACAGTTTCAATGGAATCATGTCCCATTAAACATAGCAGTTAGATCAGTCTTCCCACTACCTATATGGGATAGAAAAAATCGATCATGAACATTTTAAGTGATATAAGAACCATAACTCAATGAATAAAATATGAATATGGAAACCAAACATTAAATAAATATGATGAAGGTATGAATTTAATGTATCATTTATTATAAACAAAATATAAAGGTATAAGATTCAAAAGTGCATACCTGGGGATCGACTATCCAACCATGATACAGACCAATATCTAGAAGATTGAATATTTCACACTCAAGAGTAAACTCAAAATCATCAATTCTGAAAGCATGGTGTATTCCAAGTAAATTTGATTAAAATCACAACAAATGGTTGCTAATGTATTGTAAAAAATGGTATAAAATAATCATTACCTACTAAATTTTATATTCACATCAATCCTGATTGAAAGTAGTGGGAGAAAATAAATTGAATGAGCTATGTTTTCTTGTTTGTTATCTGCATAGCATGAATCACTATCCTGCATACCAGTAAAAGTCATCAAACTCACAATATGATCATTGAAACTAATTAAGAGTGTGTCTCAAGAAAAAAAGGAAAATTGGACTACATACTGTCAGAGGTGTGCCGAAGGAGATAGAGGGGCCACCTTAGAGAAGCGTCATTGAGGAGGTATGATGGTCATGATGGAGGGGGATACAATTCAATGTGATAATAATAAATCGTAACTACTATATAAACAAACATATCTCATAATATCATAATTCAATATATGTAGAAACAGTCAGAAACATAGCAATAAAATTCAGTATTACAATAATCAAACCTCATTGCACAATAAAATTACACATATTAACAATCCCAAAATACAATTAACATCAATAGAGAGTCTCAAAATCAGTATCATCAGATTCATGATAACCCTAATCCAAACCTCTTATAGAAACACCATCAGCAACTCTCACGCCACCAGCATCATCATCGACATCATCATCGGTACCAACACTGACACTGGGACCGGCTCTAGCTACAACTCTAGCTCTAGCTCCAACTCCAGCTCCTACAGAAGAATCTACATTAGCAGAACTCATCGACATCATACATGCGTCAACCGCTGCAGCTGCTTCTCGTGAAAGTATAAAAGAAATGACATACATAACATTCTTTATATTTTCAAATATCTAAATTTGTACTTTTTGAGTTTTTTCTTTGATTGGGGAATTCATCTGTTCCACTGTGACCAAACCAGAATTGGTACTCAAAGAAACATTGTCAGTAGACCAGTGTCGAGATGGTATAATCTTCTTCTCTGGTCGAAAACACACGCTGCCCTGATGCTCATCTTCTAATACCTGATGTAGATGATCATTGGGGCCCAAATTGTCATGTTATTTTTCTTCTAATGTCTCCAAAGCATTCTGTTGATTGATATATAACATAAATTAAAATGATAAAATAATATAAGGAATTAAATTCAATCAAAATAAAAGAAATTGAAATATACTTACAATTTCCTTTTTGGTGTTAGTATTTGGCACAATACTATATTTCTTTTTTCTTATTATACAAAACAAAGTAGAGAGAGGAACGCGACCCTCAATATTCAATTAGTTTTTTTTGGAAAAAACAAAGAAATAAATCAAAATTGGAAGTAAAAAAAATTACACTAATTGAAGATAAATATTTTAAATTTTAAATTACATGTGTTTTCTCAATATCTGGGAGTGAAGTGTGTCCACGAGTATAAACATGTTTCATTCCACTCTTATTTCTTTTATTTCTGTCTAATTTCTCCTATAAAAAATAATTATATAAGTTCATTAACATGAATAAAAGTCGTTTTCAAATAAATAAATGAATATATATATAAATTTAACAAATACATTAAACTCTTGACTCTTAAAATAGTCTATCATCTCTTTGTATTATGATATTGGGCAATCATGAATCACCAGTACTTATTCAAGATCCGTGAAAACTCTATTTTTCCAACCAAGTTATAATTCATACTTGTAAGCTCACCAAATTTCACCTAAATCCATTAAACTTACAGACTTAGCATTTTTTACATTAGGAAAATTATATCAGAGCTACAATGGAAAAAATATTTGTTCAGAAAATATTATAAATTAATATATATAAAAGGTTTTTAACAGTAATTACCCAGATCTCTGCCCAGGTATTGTCCTTTATTTATTCTCCAACTTCCGTCCAACTTATTGGTTGAACTGGAATGATATTGCTATGTCTAGAAAGTGTCCCCATAATGATTTTACATTCCATATCATTTTTTTAAATTATAGCTCTGTCCAAATTGTATTCAACCATGATTTGCGTGCGTCAATTCCAAACCTGTCGCATTTTTTGCGGCCTCGTCATCTGGTGGATACTGGAGCTAATCATGAAAAAAAAATTAAAAAAGGATAATAATAAATATATGAATTTATCATTAATCACTAATAGTAATATTTAAACACATACCGGTAGATGGGGGGTCGCTAACCCCTGAAGTGCAATGTCTACAGGGGGAGTAGCCTCTATGGTAGGTGGGATATCTACAGTAGGAGTACTCTGTACAATATATGGATAACCCTATACAAATGGGGGTGAATATGGTTATGGATATGGCGGTGGGATATATGGGGGCACAGTTCCCAGCACAGTGGAACGTGGGAATGGAAAAAAAGGAGATATGGGAGTCTGAGAACTACTACTCGATGTTGGTGTAGGAAGAAAGGGATATGAAAATGTGGGTATGGATAATATGGAGGTGGCATAATGGGAGGATAAACTTCTAGTGACTCAAGCGGAATAGTAGTAGGCTGAATTGTATAATCAATACCCCCACCATACTATCATCCTTGGTATTATAATTCAACCATCTCCTCGATGAAGTAGCCTAAAATAACATAGATGATAAAATAAAATGAACGATAACAAGATAAATAATATGAAAGACCATAATATTCATACAGAAATTGAACTTATAGTGTTGGCTAGATGAGACATATGTTGTTCATTTCTTCATATTCTTCTATTACTTCTAATATCATCATATTCAGACATTTTGACCTGGAAATTTAAAATATTATTCTCAAATAAATATAAATAATGAAAAATGTTAAATAATACAATTGTATCATAAAACAATGAGATTCATTTTCAATGGGATATTTATATTGATAAAATATCAAGACTTTTCAATGTTCAATAATTACTATAGATGTGCTTAAACATATATTGGTCAGACTATAAATAGTTTCATATTCGATAATTGTATAAAATATACTAGTTAATTTGATATCATGTATGGAAGTTTAAAAAACACATACAATATTATGATAATGCCAGGTAAATACTTACAAATATGTCAACGTTATGTGTGCTCTGTAACAATTTTTGGTTCAAAATATGTTCTAGAAATTGAGTCATCTATGTCATCAAATGAAACATTAAAATAAATACTAATACGTTCATCCACAACATCATTGTCATCCATGTCTTCGTCAAAAATATGTCTAGGAATGACATCAACAATAACACCAAATTTTTGTTGTAATGGGTCATTTACATAAAACACCTATCTAGCCTATGATGCAAGAATATAAGGTTCATCGGTGTGAAGCTAGAGATTCATATCATTCACTCTAAATCCAATGTTATAAATATGCATTGCTTTTCATGTCATTGAATCAAACCACTTACATTTCATCATTGCAACACGACCGTGTGCATAGTAATCTAATAAAATGATTCTTTCCACAACACCATAATATGATATATTTTCTGACCAAGGTTGTCTATCTGATGCACTCACATAACAATCTGTTGTGGTGCTTATCGTGGCACCATCATACTGTGTTTCCATTTTTTTTCACTGCCAGTTATAACAAATTTAAATCCATTGACATCCATTTCTTTCCAATCATGTACCACATCGTTTGGACCAAAGGATAACACTCTTACTTCATCTGATACTTCATTCATTGGTAGAGTTAAAACCTAAAAGATACCAACATTTAATATTAAACAGAGATATGTGATTATGTTATGTGAAAAAAAACTATTACCTTTGACTTTAACCAAGCATCAAATTCTTTATTGTGAAACAATTCCTTCCTCTTAATAGATAGAGAGTGATGTCACTTTTTTATAATTTCTAAATATTATATACAAATACTTAAAAATGTCAGAATATATAAAGAAATAACATAATGAAAAAATGTATATTTATTATTTTACATACATGATATAATCATCAAGAAAACCACGGTTGAATAATACTATATGATGATCCATTTCCCAATCTTCCCTGCTTAAAGTACACATCGAGTATGATCCAGATATCCCCCCCCGTTTGGGGAAGTAAAGGAAATGTGGGCTCAATGGGATCATATTACTCATCTTTAGTTCTCATAAGTCGATTAGAACTCATGGTGACATTATCCAAGTACGATGAATAGAAATCCATGAATTCTTGTGTTAAATAACATTTCACAATAGAGCCTTCGGGGTGATAGTTATTTCTCACATAATATTTCAATGTAAATATCATTCTTTCTATAGGATACATCCACCGACTCAAAACAGGACCACCAAAAAGAAATTCTGTGGGAGGATGCATAGTTAAATGTAACATACATGTGAAAAATGGCAGTGGGAAAATTTTCTCCAAGTCGCAAAGAATAATCGGTGCATCTCTCTGCAATGTCTGAAAAACACTTCTACTCAGTCTTTTGACACAAAGGTCTCGATAAAAATGACATAACTTAATCACAAAAACTCTAACATTATGTGAAAGTAAATGTCAAATGGAAATAGGAATTAACTCATGTAACAATACATGGTAATCATGGGTTTTATGAGATTTTAGTTTCACATCTTGTGTATTCACCATTTTCAAAATATTACTTGAATAACCATATGGAACCTTCAAACTTTCCAAGACCTGAAAAAATTGGTTTTCTCCACATTTTCACTGAATAACAAGAAATATGGACTTTCTACTTATTTTGACCAACTAACTCAGGATGAAGTTTTTCTCTTATACCCCAATCCATCAAATCATGATGAGACTGTAAATCATCTTTTATTTTTCCTTTGACATTTAAAATAGTAGAATGTAACATCTCATAAATGTTTTTCTCAATATGTATTACATCCAAAAAATGACTCAATAAATTTGATGACCAATAGGGCCACCCAAAGAATATGATTTTCTTTCTCTAATTGTTATTGGAATTCAAATTAACATGTTTTCTCTTTCTAAAATTTTATTGACTTTTTCCAAGGACATAGTTTAAATCATCAAGTTATTTAACAATATCATTCCCTGACATTCGTTGAGGTGTCTAATCTATCTCGACGACATTATTGAATTGTCTTCGTTTTTTCTTTTATGGATGATCCATAGGTAGAAATCGCTGATTCCTTATGAAGTTGAAAGTTCGTCAAAACATTAATCTTCTGAAACATGTATTTTTCATAAAAATAGGGTATGATAACTTCCCATTAGTACTCCAACTAGAAATCATTTCGTAGGCAGTAAAATCATTTATTGTCCATAATAAAGCTACAAAAAACATAAAGTACTGCTTCCGGAATGCATTATATGCCTGTGCACCAACAATTAAAAGCTCCTTTAACTCCTCTATTAATGGGTGAAAGTATATATCAATATAATTTCCCAGATAAATGGGTCCAGATATAAATATAATCATGATAGTAAACAGATTCTTCATACACATCCATGAAGGAAAAATAAAAATGTAAATGAAAAGAGGACAATTACTGTGTGCAGTATGCATTTGGAGAAATGGGTTGAAACCGTCACAAGATAATCCCAATATAACATTTTGTGGGTCAACTGCAAAATCAGGATATAACCTATCAAATTTCTTCCAATCCAACCCTTCTGCAAGATACACTATTTCATCATCATATTTATTTCTTTCATCTTCATTCCATCTCATATTCTTTTCCATTTGTTCTGAAATAAAAAGTTTTTGAATCCTGGTAATTAATGGGAAGTGCTACATCACTTTCTCTAGTATGTGAGATTGCATTCCGTCTTTATTAGTCTTCCACCTTGATGTTCCACACTGTTTTTACTAACTTAAATCTGCATTTTCCTTCCAGAACATACAACAATCTTTAGGGAAAGAATGAATCTTAATAGATGAAAATCCAAAATTTTCAACCAACTTGGATTACATGTAATCATTTTCAGGAATACATTCATTATCAGTAAGTAAATCCTAAATAAATGTAAGGAGATAGTTGAATACAATATTAATAAATATATATATTGTTTTTTCCTGATATAATGGCATTAAAAACTCAAGTTTGATCATTTTTTCAAATTCCTGATATACTGGGGTATTTGCATCTTCCATCAGCTTTCTAACACTCTCAACATCATAATCCTGATTAATATATGAAAACTGTGTTCTGATATTCATTTCCTCTTGCACTAGTCTACATGAGGAGTTGGATTTAGAAACAAAAGGAAACTGATCGAAAATCATATTTTTCATACCAATCCTTTCCATTGAATCGATTCCATTCACCACTTGTGCTTTTTCTCCATCGTGATACCACACATGATAATTTTTTGGGAAACCTTGTTTATTGATATGATAACTCACTTCCTCACGAGTTAACCATGGTCTTAAAACACAATCAAAACACATGCATTAAATGAATCCACCATCTGAATCATCAGTGAATGAAAAGTCCCAGAAATATCGTAACTCGTTATGAAATTCAACAGTGATCCGATCAACGTTTTACATCCAGTATCTATCCATTATGAGGAATTTAAACATAAATTAAATAAATAATCAAGAAAATGACTTAAAATTATATGTATTGCTTCATAAGATAATAAGTAACCATCAATAACAATCCAAAAAAAAATCATTACAAATATTATGGTAAATGGAATTCATAAATGTTTCAAATTATAAAAAATCATCAATAGTCACACCTTTATATGACCTCATAATATTATTTTGGTGTACCTACAAGACTCACATTAAAACCTAGACATTTGAACAATGACCTATTATGTTTTTATATAATTCTCTGATGGGCACCCCCCTCCTAAACACCCCTCCCCGTCTCTCTTGGACACCCCCCGGACACCCCTCCCTCATGGACAGCCCCCCTGACCCCATGGGTAGCCCCCTCCCCAAACACCCCCACACCCCTTGCCCCATCTCTTCCCCCTGCACACTGCTCCCCCAAACCCCTTCAAACCCTCTTGGACAACCCCCCCTTGTACCCCCGCCACCTCCCTACACACTGCCGCCCTAGACACCCCCCCTCATGGACACCCCTCCCCACTAGACCCCCACATCGCCTGCACCCCCACACCCCTGCTCCCTACCCCCACTTCCCCCCTCCTGGATAGCCCCCTCCCCCTGCACCTCCTTCCCCTCCCGGCACATTGCCCCCTGAACACCCCCCCTGTACCCCCACACCCCCTGCCCCCTCCCCCTCCCCCTGCATCCCCACACCCCCTACACACTACCCCCTAACCCCCACCCCGGACACCCCCCTCCTGGACAACCCCCTCCCCCTACACCCCCTGCCCCTCCCCCTACACCCCCACACCCCCTTCTCCCTACACACTGCCCCCCATCTCCCACCCCCTCCTAGAAAACCCCATCCCCCTGCACCCATGCCCCCTCCCTACACACTACCCCCCTGGAAACCCCCTATACACAACCCCCCCAACCCCCACCCCGGACACCCCTCTTGGACAGCCCCCTTCCCCTACACCCCTACCCCCTCCTCCTGCACCCCCACACCCCTTTCTCCCTGCACACTACCACCCTAACTCCCACCCACTCCTGCATAGCCCCCTCCCCCTACACCCCCTCCCCCCTCCATGAACACTACCCCACATAGACACCCCCTCCCCCTCACCCCCTGCACACTGCCACCCCAACCCCCACCCCAGACCCCCCTGGATAGCCTCTCCCCCTTTCCCTCCTTCCAGAGAATCACCAACACAATTTATGGATCAAACTAGCTCAGAAAAAAAAAAACAATTCATGTAATACATAGGAAAAATCCATGCTCTCATCTAGAAACAAATCTATACCGAGTGCTCTGATATATGATAACACATAATAAATCATAGGTATAACCTATCATGACAAATCTCACTAAAATTGGTCATAACATCAACAATAAATAAAATGAAAACCTATAATAAGAACTAAAAATATCATTATTTATTCATAAATATAGGATAACCATATAAATAGCATAACCCTTTATAACAAAATGATCCTGTGATATTCATACATAATTAGTGAAAAGATGATCTCTACATGTTATAGATCAATATTTCTGATATATAAAATAAAAAAAGAATAATATATTCTCAATCATAAAACATACCATTGTATGTATTTGAGTCCCTTCCATCTCTATGATAAGAAACTTGTGCTCAATCACCTATCATAGGGACTTCCCCCTTACCCAAATCCTTGATAAAAATGTCCAAACATGAACTAAGGTACCTGTGTAGGGTGTGATAATAATAACCTAGTAGGAAATCACCAACAAGACCTTAGTTATAGTTTTGAAATATTTGTGAGTGCATTGACTAATGATATCTAAATAACAAATCAGTTATGTTCCCAAGTCGGGCCATCATGCACTAACCAAGTTTTGATGAACCCCGACACTACTTGATTTTCCCAATGCTAGAAGGAATAGTCATCTTGTATAAAAAACATTAGCAACCATATAGGTAGTGGATAACATGGAAGGAATAATATATAAAACGTCCCATACTGGAAAAAAATAATGAAAAGTCATAAAATAACCATCCTTCTATATGGGAAATGGATTTAGGGAAGGTATAATAGAACAAACCTATTATATAGGAACTACATCACAAGGAAGCTGTGACCTAGACGACGTCCCATATAGGAAACTGATTATGATTAATGAGTAAAATAATCACCCTATTATATAGGAAATAGATCACAGGGAAGGTGTAAAAAATCCAACCTATAATATAATAAATTAATCATGATGAAGGTGTAACATAGCTGACCTCCAGTATAGGAAATGAATCAGGTGGAATATGTAACATAACCAAAATCTAATATATGAAATGACAACCTAGAATAGGCTGTAAGGAAAAACCATTTTTAATACCTATGGAAATGTCCCAAGTCCCCACCTCATCCCCAATATGTAATTTAAATCCAACATGGACTGATTACACTTTGAATACAAGGTATACCCATGATCTAACCATATGATTTATGGCCCATTATCTGAATCACCAATTATAAGAAAGCAAGCCTATTGAATAATTCTCCAACTGCATCTCATCACTATATACCATATCATTTATTCTCAATACCCATATTATTTATAATTTAGGAATGATAAGATCCATAATAATGGTTCATGAGAAACACCCCTAAATGATGTAAAAAAACATTGAAATCCCACTTTAGGTCTTGATAACTAAGTTGTAAAACCATCATGAAAAACATCACTACATAATTTGGGTTGGTTATGAAAAAAAATATAAAACTGATAAACCACCAACATGAGGTCAATTATACCATTTAGTATCTATCTAAGATATTAAATATGGGAGTTAGAAGAAACACATTCATACTCATACACCTATATGTGTGACAGTTCATGTTGTCCCATATAAATTATGAAACATGATAAGGAACTCCCACATTAATCAACTAAGAGTAACCTTTACAAGTGGCTTCATCCAATTTGATTTCAATTAATCACCTCAAAAAACCTTCTAAAAAACTACACAAATTAAGGATGTTAAAAAGCAGAGAGAACAATGAAATAAATACAAGATCAAGGATTTCATGCAGTCAAACATACCGAAATGGAGTGAGTATAAATTATGATGATTTAATTTGGTAAAAAATGATGTGGGGAATCTCATGGAACCTAGGGGGAAGGAAAAAGGTGTTTCCAATCATGGATAGGCCGAATGAAGAAGGAATTAGAGGTAAAAAAGATTTTATAAGGTGAAAACATAGAAATTCTATTAAAGTATCCACTAAAGATTACAATAAGGTTTCTAGTTCCCTATTGGTCATCATTTACAAAATCACCAGTTGGAAAGTGGGGAATTAGGAGATATTTCTCTCTAGACAAGTCATTTGGTATACCGAGGGATCATGCTTCTTTATTTCTATTTTAGGACTATGGTTACCCATATTTGAATTAACACTAAAACATGAAACCAAAAATCACAGTACAACCTTAAAATCAGAACATTGATGAAATTAGATGGTATAAAATACCTGCATTGATTGGAAGCTATTGGGAGGAGGGCACCGCAGTGACCTGTCATTAGATAAGAGGGCGCCAAAATGAGAGAGGTCTCTGAGGAGGAGGGTATCATTGTGAGAGAGGTCGTCGGGGAGGAGGGATCCGCAGTGAGAGAGTTTGTTAGAGAGGAAGGAACCACTGTGAGGAGAGGGTGGGTAGGAGAGCTCAGGAAGGAGAAGTCATCGCGGAGGAGGGTGTCGCGGTGAGGAGAGGTTGGTGAGGATAATCTGTCGGGGAGGAGGGCGTTGCGGTGGGGAGAATTCGTCGGGAGGAGAAGTCATCAGGGGAGAGTAGGTACGAGGTGAGTAGCGAATTAGGGAGGACGATCTCGATACTAAATAATTGACGGATGGGGTATAGCCATGGTGGATTAATTAAACCGTGGAAATTAGAAATGTATAGCTACAGACCAATAAAACTATGGATATAGGTCTGTGGCTATAACTTTAATTTCTAGTAGTGATGTGCTACAAGGAAATCAACCAGGGATTTCCCTTTCACCAACTTATATGATAAAAATTGAATTTCATATTGCTGCAAAATGATCGCCCATGTTCCAAGTGCCCAGTTAACATTGGGAGACAAAAGATGTACTTAAGCGGATCAATATGAGAGACCATGTAGACATCATGGTGCTACAAGTAATGCCTTATCTTTTTCACTGTTATGATGAGTGCAAGGTAGTTCTTATCTACAATAGAGTATTAGGTATCACTACCTAGAATGGTTCAACTAGGGTAGTATAGATTGTTCTCACTCCATGCATCATTTTTTTTGTGTGAGGAGGGTGCCTAGTGAGCATTCTATAGTGGCCACATATAAGATAAGTGGCCTCCCTTCCACTAGAGGCATCAGGATTGGTGGGTGTAGAAGGTACTTCTTGAGACTCTCAAAGGATTTTTAGCAGTCATCATCCCATTGATAGGTGATCCCCTTATTTATTATCTTAGTGAAGGGGATAGCTTTTTTGGCCAAGTTATAAATGAATCACTGAATTTAGGAGAGGTTCCCTTGAAACCCCCTCAATTTTTTGAGATTTCTAAGGGTGATATTTCTAGTATAGCACTAATATTTTCTAGGTTAACCTTGATTTCACAGTGGTGTACCAAATATCCTAGGAACATCCCAGATATTACCCCAAAAGTGCATTTTAGCGGATTCATCTTCAGAATGTGTTGTCACAATTTGTCAAATATTATCTGGAGATCCATGAAGGGATTACATTTCTATTGGGATTTTACCACCACGTCATCAACATAATATTCAACTATATTTCCTTGTAATAGATCAAAGATATGGTGCATGGAAAGTTTGTTTGTGGCGCTAGAATTATTCAAGCGAAAGGGCATGACCTGATAGAAAAAGATCCCTTGAGGCACTCTAAAGGTAGTGATTTCTTCATCTTTGGGGGATATCTTGATCTGATTGAACCCCAAGTATCTATACCTGAATAAAAGCTCTTGGAATCCAGAAATTTCATTGATCAAGAGTTATGTGACCTGTAATGGAAATTCATCCTTTAGGAAATGTCGATTAAGGTCTCTAAAATTGATACAAACCCTAATCTTCCCATTCTATTTCTTTATAGGTAAAATGATGGAAAGCCATCTTGGGTATTGAAATTATTGGAAAAAGTTGTATTTGATCAACTTGTAAACCTATGCCTATAAATTAATGGAATGAGAGGGGTGCATCCTCCTTGATTCCTTATTTAAGTTTTGATGCTCATTGGGTAGGTTGAGATAGTGTGTCGCAACATCTGGATTTAGTCCAGGAATTTCTATATAGTTCCAAGTGAAAACATATTAGTGATGATTTAGAAATGTAATATAAATATCTTTCTCTTATAGGGGTATGGAATCAATAATCAATGTAGGTTGTAGGTACTATTTTTTCCTATATTTACCTATTCGATATCACAGACAGTGGTGGAGACACCTTCCTCAAATGTGGGAGGGGCGTTCCTGAGGTCGTCCTCATATTGTTCCATATCTACATCTATGGATACATTTTTAGATGAGGATGGAAATATTGGGGATTCTATGTCAATACTGGGGTGAGAGAGGCCATGAGAAGAGACACTATCCTTCCTTGTTTCCTAAGTCGCTATAGAAATATGTCAGAATTGACTGTCTTTTACACTATCATTAGGGATATGAGGAGTTTAGGCATCTAGGGTCAAGTTTATCACCTCAATTAGATTTATGGGGAATATATAATTGTTTTCGAGCATACTCCAGGAATTCACAAGGGTGGTGTCCAATCCATTGGGGGCTGAAATCTATATATAATCATTTACCGCTGGTTTCTTTTATCCCAAACATCAGAGGGTTTGAACCGGGATGGGATTGATCCCAAATATATTATCAATCAGGTCCCTTTAGATATCGACATTGTTGAGTCTTCCTGAAACATATAGGGGCCTAATGTGTCCTTGAAGGATATCTTCTTGATCTTGGTCATTGAATGAGATGGTGATATGAAATACTACTAACATGGTTTCTACTCGATAATATTTGGCTAAAACTAATTCTATATTGAAATCCCATGGGATTCAGAGGGATTCAATAAGTTCCTCCATGATTTCATTTGAGAGACGAAGTGCATTCCGGATCGAGAGCTTGGTTGGGACAATGGAAAAGTATTTCAGAACATTGTACTTTTGTTCCAGAGGTCGGTTCTTCCCGATATGGGGTTTCTTCGAGGCATGCAACATAGGAGTTGAGGCATTTGAGGTGAACATGACTAGTTCCTATGTATAAGTCAAAAGAATATCAGCTTCTAGTGGTATAGGTCACACTGACCTTCCTTGTTTCCTGGGATGATCAGATAATCAAACCCCCACTAAGAAACCATGTAAGACAATTACGTGTGTACGACATCCAAAGGGTCCTAGGACACCTTCCTAACTCTTTTGGGCCTACTAGAACGTTTTACCACAAGTATATTCTGCATATATTTTCTCGATGGGGATATGAATGAAATATTGGGTCTGACCACATCTTTGTTGTCCCCGTATCCTGGGTTCTGGCACATGCAGCCTCCCGTTCCTCTATTATGTGCGAGAAACTCATATTTAGGGCCATATTCATCATGAAAAATGGGTATTCCAAGTGTATCACATTACAAAAACCAAATATGATCACTTCATATAATTAATATTCCATTTTGTGGGGGGGGGGGGGGTTCGTGTGCTTTATAAGTTGTAGGGAGGAAAAATGCAAGAGTTGGGGATTGATTTGGAGCAGAATACGACTCTTCCTTCTCTGTGGATTCCTAATTCTTGAAGTCGCACCCACATTTGGGAGGTATATCTAATGCCTCCTTCTTAGTCGGGGGAGCTATTTTGGGTCAGCACAACTATGCTCTTTGGGTGGCATAATCTCAAAAAACTATTTTCCAAGTCATCCAGTTGTTGAACTTCTAGGCATGCCTGGCCAAAACTTTCTACTAATCACCATCTTCTTCTGGATAGGAAACGGTTATGCAGGTCACCTACTATGAAGAGTTATTTAGCACCACCAATCCAGAATTGATCATTCCCCGAAGGAAATATTTGAAGATGTAGTATTTATGGATATTATGAACTAGACTTCTATGGAAAGGGAATTAATCAGGATGGTCGGTGAGGTTGACTTCAAGAGGATTCCTTGGATGTGGATGAATGATCAAGTTATTGTCCATGGCTTCCAGGAAATAGACATGGACTTTTTCATTTCATAAGGAGTATGATTTATTTATCCATTACTCAAAATCTCGAGTGAGCCTTATTTATATGTGCTTCCGGATGAGGGAGATTCTATGGTTTTCACCACTCGACAAGAGGTTCTAGAAATTTGGAAGCTTCTTGGGTGCTAGGATTGGCAACACTACTAGTTTGAGAGTGATAGCTGCAACATCTACTCTACCTGAAATTTTTTATTATGATATGGACATGATTCGAGTCTTGAATTGGGTTCACTGAATGGACTCCTCAAGTTGTTGTTCAATTTCAGCCAAATCATAGAACCCACTTGGATACTTCATGGGGATCAGAGGTGTCTACAACTCATCCTGAAGATTTTTAGTATAGAGTTACAGTAGTTGATCCTCTGAGAGAGGGATGATGAGTGAATAGGTTAAATCTTTACATCTGGATATTAAGTCAGACACCCTATCATTATCTCATTGTTTTTAGTTTTTTAGGTTGAATATCATTGTCTTCCTCAGCATGGAGCTGAATTAATAAAGGAACTAATGAAGAAGGTATTCCCATCCTGTAACAGATCATATTGGAAGACTGCTGTACCAAACAAAGGCTAGACCTATCAGTTTTTGTATAAAACACCACATATTTTATCCCTCCAGTTGATCTCTAGGGACCATCATCATCCCACATCAGGACACTAAGTCTGTCAGATGTTGTTTAGGGTCTCCTGTATTGTAAAAAGTTGAGGAAGTAGGATTGCTGAAATTGGGTGGAGGTAGAGTGTCATCCACCCATTTGGGATATGGATTTCTCTCAGGCTGCAAAGGTACACGTCACCCTTCCCTGGATTTTATTTGAGTAGCTGGGAACACGATGATGTTAATAATATATAGGATAATTTCTACTTGAGACACCTCCCATCCATAGGGATTGGGTGGGGGTTAATGAGGTTGAACCAATTTCATCTCCTTCTTATTCTCGATTCGTCCCAAGATGGAATGATTAATTTGGAGAGGGAGAGGATTTCGTCGTAACAGAGGGAAGTCATGATAATTTTTACTTCCTCATTTATGTATACTGGCTTCTTAGATCTACATACAATCTGATGCTCATATATTTCTCTTGTTGGAGGACCAGCTATGGGAAGGAGAATATTCGTCTCCGCCTAAAGATGATACCCAGTAGGAATATTTCCCCTGAGTATCTTCATGTTGAGTTGTTGGAGAGTTTGTATCTTGCTTTCAAATTGTGAAAAATATTCCTTTATGGAAGGAATATCAACCCTTTTGTATGTAAATTGATATTTAGTTTCACCATTCCCTTTTTCTTTGGCATTGTTATTCTGAAGAGGTGGGAGCTCGACATTCATAGGTGCTAGATTTTGGAGCCTTCTTTGGTTCCAGGTGCATGTAGCCTCATTTGGTGCATCCAAATCACCATCCTCTTAGGGAACATTTTCCATCTTCCATCCCTAGACATTTTCATCTCAATCGACATCCATAAAATTGATAGTGGCGACATTCACAGAGGCATATACGACAATGGTGGTTGTTCCATTACTTTCAGTACAATAGGCCGATTCTGTATAACTTTTATTAGGGTCGTTATTCGAAACCTTGGCCTTATTGGCCTATTTTTTCTTGCAACCCCAATGGGTTTTGATCTCCTTCATCATACATTCCTCCTATCTTAGCCTATTAATGATGAACTTGGAGGAGTTTTCAGTCATGATTGAAGAATGAGCCCCGACCAGTAGAGGTTCACCTCACAGTGGGAGGGATAGGTGGGATACTGACCATTTTCCTCCCAACCAATAGAATAATGATTCTCTCTATAGTGATTATAATGATTAAAATTCCCCTATCCTTATTGGGTGGGGGTCATCTGGCTCTGTAATTGGTATTGACTGGTCCTATTTTTCAGGATCCAATGGATCTAGTCAGGGATTTGATGACTCATAAGAATGATATTAAGATATAAATGCCCCCAAACCAGTGGGGTGGGGTTGATCTAGAATCACTGTTTATTTCTCTAGGGTATTCTCAAGGGATGATGAACATAGTTATGGCGATTGAGATATAAATTCCCCCATCCTAGTGGGATGGGGTTTTCTGGATTATGTTACCAATGTGTCCTGAATCCTCTTAATAATTAATGATCCAAGAGGTGGAGGTAGTGATAAATATTCCCCTTACTTGGTGAGTCAGGTTCACTCATGGAATGATGATATGGAAGCTACTATTGTGGCCCATTTGATATGGTGCAGTGATGATAATGTTAGAGGTGGGTACGATGGCAGCCCATGATGAGAACCATTCCTTATAGGAAGTTTTCAGATGATCATAACTTCAGTCTCAGTTTCTAAAATGTATTCTTATTGCTTAAAGAATCCCATTTGATAGTCTGGATGGCTATCCTCTCCCTCCGTTCAGGATTTATGAGCATATTTGAAGTGTGGGAATTCCATTTTAGTGACTAAATGGCCTAAGCATTACTTAGTCCCCTAATATCACTAGAGGCTATAACATTGCAGGACACCTTATCTGATGAATTCTGTTATTCTAGGGGAGAGGAAAAGTGTAACACATTATACTCTCCCCATACCTAAATTCATATGCATGATGTGGCATCATATATAATTTTTCAAATATTTTTGATGAAATAGTGGCAAGCATTTTGCATATTTGTGTTGTGATTTTTTGGAATCCCAATCCGTGGAGATAGCTGCCAGATCCAGCTAAAAACAGTGTATTTTGATGGTCTGAAGGTGACCGTTGTATCCTAGATAAGGAAGTTGTCTATCCATCATCCTATGATGCGTATCCCACATATTTTATCATAGACAAGGCATTAATTCCTTTTCTAGATCATATGGGATCTCATAGCTAGAAGTAGCAAGGGACCAGAACATGATTGGTATGTTGTTTCTGGACAACTCTCTCTATATGTCAATGTCAAACTCCTCTTCATCAGTCTTACATGCCTCTATCTAGTCAGACCGTAGAATATGATTATGAAGGTCTCCTGTTGATGAGAGTGGAGTGTTGCTAGATGTTGATGGGGGAAACATATGCAGTGGACCCCGATATTTTGAGAACCTATCTATATGAAAGTGTTAGTGTTTTGAAAACCTCACTATAATGAGGTGTCTGGGAAAGTGGAGGATTTACTTGTATGTAAGAGATATAACCATGGGGAGGTTAACCATAGTGGATGTATGAATTAGAGTCCCTACTATCCATCTCTAAACTACCACAAGGAGGACTATCATCGAAATGAATGTCTTCTACTTTTTCTTTGATAGAAGAGTCGACGAAACCTTATGGTGTTGAGAATGTATCTTTAACTACCTCAAGGACACTAAAATTGAAAAGATTAGAAATATGGGCCATGTTCCACATCATAGTTGGAATATTCCAACCAACCTTTTGGGATTGTGCAGGAATATGAGCTTTCTATATAATGGGTTCCATAACTTGCTTATAACCGTATGGTGCTGCGAGAATATGATCCCACTGATGAGAATCTATCAGAATATGAAGATGATATGTCTCATTATTGATAGGAATGTGAGCCTATCTTGAGTCATGTTCCATTCTCACTTTGGCAGCCTCATTCAATATGAGAGTATGAGCCTGATCCTAAGACTTTGGGATATGCCATTGGTCTTTATTGTTAGGAATATAATCTTGTCCCGACGTGTGTTCCACTCTCACTTGATGGAACCCTATTGGATTAGGAATATGAGCCTGGTATGAATATGCATTCCCCACTAGAATATTCCAATGGACCTCTAGAATGGGAGAATGGATATGATCCTCCTCTTGTATTACCTTGTAATCATGTTGGATATTTCATTCATCTACGAAAGTAGGAATATTCTCCTGCCACCCGTGATCTACCAGAATATGCTAGATAGATTCCCTCATAGGAATATGAGCCTATACTGAGGCTTGTTCCATTCTCACATGGTTATCCCCAACCATAAAGGGGATATATACCCGATACCAGGCCTTTGGAGTATGATGCTAGACTTATTTGATTGGAATATGAGCTTGTCCCAAGGCATATTTCCCTCTCACGTCATGAACCTTGATAAAAATAGGGATATGAGACCAATCCCAGGCCTTTGGAATATGCCACCGGAATTTTTCGATAGGCATGTGACACTATACCGATGCGTGTTCCTCTCTCACCTGGTGAGCCTTGGTTGGAACAGGAGTATGATCATAGTCTGATGTGTCATCCTTTATCAGAATATATTGATAATCCTCCTGGATGGGAGCATGAATGTTCACATGTTCCAGTTCATCCACTTGTTCATAATGATCAAAGTGTTGAGATATCATGGAAGTAGGGACATGAGTATGAAATTGTACCTTTATCAGTAATAGCACCAGAATATGCCAGTGATGTAACTCATGGACCCTTGTTACCCATAGTTGGTGCATTATTACATAACATTGGCATGATTACAAGGGATAAAATTCCGAAATACCGATCAGTTTAGTAGCTTTGGAATTACTGGATAAAAACATAAGTTTTACAATATATTATGAAATCAAAAGCAACAACATTGTGTCTCCTTTGAAAAAATTCACCTCCCTTAGACTATCCCTGTAGGTTCATCATAATATGTTTCTTCACATCCTGGGAAAAATAAAACATAGAAAGGGGTGAGCTCAAGTTCTCAGTAAGGATAACAATATAGTGAAAACTTTCATAAATAAGTGGAAACATTTAAGGAAATTTATAAGACTAAAACAAAATCATTTTAAACATAAAAGTTCAGAATAATATGGAAAAGATAAATCAAATAATTCCATTTAATTATTCACATGGATATTCTACTAGTCGAATAATCACATGTAATATCAATAACCAATTTCATAATGGTGGAATACATAATGCTGGACATCATAACCACATAGTCAAGGCCTCGTGCCAAGACTAAAAATAATATTTTTTCAAGGACTTGTGCCAAGACACTAGTTTGTCTCATGAGACCTACTGATGCATCAAGAAGCTATAGCAGGCTACAACTGTCACTTACCAAGTCCAATACATTCCTTATATGAAAAGTTTGAAATATAATATAAACATTTGTATTAAAAATAGAATACGAAATGTTAATACTTTTACCAAAAACCTTGAATGGTATAAAAATAACACATCCATAGTCAAACATATAACAAAACCTTCAATACAATACGTAATATTGTATCATAATAAATCAACTTCAAATAAGTGTAAAATCCATCAAAGGATGTTGACATAAATGAAATCAAAACAATTTTATAGAAATATATCTTTCTATTTTGAAATAATTTAAAAGTCACATAATTATAAAAGAAAACATTTATTTTGAAAATATTCTTATAATATTGTAAGGGAAGCTTCATAGGTGTTATAACGACAGAAAATAGCCTCACTCGCCGAATAAGTTTAAAAACATTCTTTCCTTAGTTTTATCGAAAAGGTTGTAAAGGACCTTGTTTGGAAAAAGATTGAAAGATTATTTTATAAAAATTTTATAAAAATTCAGAAAAAGGTATAAATTACATTAACCCATATTCTCAGAAATATTAAAAATGTTTTGAAATACATTTTCAAGAAACACAAATGTGGATGATAAAGAGGTCCCAGTAGATACTCACGTATAAACAACCTCAGATAATGAAGAGACTATTGAATTAACCTTTACCTTGAACTTTTCCTTGGTCAAGGGTATATTAAAATCCTGTATAATAGTTAAATAATTGTTATTAAATTATAAAAGAACCAAAAACATAAATATGATATCATATACGATCTTCTAATATTTCTTTGTTAATAATATTTCAGTACTATCATTGTTTCTGGTGTTAACTGATTCATTTTCCTTTATATGTTTTATTATTCAAGTCATGTTTGATATAGATAGGATGTATTTGATTCATATACAAAATTATATTAATTTCTTAAAAAAAAAATTTTAATCATACGATGAAAATTATTCTTGAATGGTTACGATGAGGAATGAATCTCATTGCGTTTGTGGAGACGGTAATCTGTACATATGTACGAGCGGTAATACCATTATACTAATGGTGAAATCGTATGTAATTGGATGGTATATCATATATAAATAATCATTAACATGTTATATTTATTATTTACATATGTTATACTCATTATTATACCCATCCAAATGATGAAGTGTTGAATAACAAACTACACCACGACGTGGAGATGGTAAGCTGTACGCACGCACGTATGGTGACTTTGTCATTCATAGGATGGAAAGAATAATTAATATGGTTGTACCATATTTATAATAACATCAAAGTATGTATAAGGTAATGAAATTCTTATTTTGTTATGGAAAAAACAAAGAAATGGGAAGTGGAAGAAGAAAAAAACATTGAAAGAGGTGATGAAATTATTACCTCTTATTCGGGTTCTTCCTTTTGATTTGATAAAAAAGGCTCCTAATGTTGGCTTATGATCAAAGTATGGACTATAGTCTAAAGTGAGGGTTGTTGGGAGGATATTGTAGCATGGGTTGGCTGAGCCAAATGGCTTTAGAGGTGTGATTTTGAGAGAAGGGGAAGTACCCTTTTATAAGAGAGGTGATGTTCACTTTAGGAAAAGCTTAAAATATTAATTTATTACACAATAGTATTCAGTTTATAATGACTACAAAAGAATTTATTTCAAGGATAAGGTGGGTTTGGGTCAAAAAACTCTCAACCAATAGGTTTTGGACAGGTTTAGGTGACCATATTAACCTTATCTTTTAGATTAACCTCTTAGTTAAATAGTTTAACTTTCACCATGTATTCTTGTATTATTATAATTAATGGTTAATAAAATTACTATAAAAAACCAATAAAACCCCAAGTGGTTAATTATTGATATATATAACCTTATATAATTCCTTTGACTGAACCTTATATTTTTAAGAATATTATATTATTTAATAATATAATATTTGTTTTAAAAACTCATTTTTTTCAATTTTGACACTATTTAGTATTTGTTTTTTGTGAAAGTCATAACAATTTTATCACCTCGAAAAAATTTATTTAATCAACCCTAAACTTTTAAATTAACCTATAAATGTCGTGGAATACATCAAAAGTCTCAATTACAATTATATTAATATTTCCAATATCAATTATTTTAATCTTTCAATAATAATGTAATTACTACATCATCATTGTGTCATAAATAAATTTAATAATTTAATGTATAAAAATTATAAATAAAATACCACTATGTATGAAATATTTTTAGTTTTCTAATTAATATTTATAGTCCAATTTGTCTTATGTATAACCCTATATTAAAAATGGTTTAGTATTAAACATTGAATTTAACACTTTTAACTCTACTTTAAATAAAATAATAATAAATGTACTAATCTAATCCAAGTATACCAAAAGGATCATATTTTATTCTTAAGATTGATTTTGGTCTAAATAAACTTATCCTATATAATTATGACACGTGTTAGTGTAATTATAATATCATTTTTACCTTTAATTACCCTGTTTACTTTTAACCCTGGTAAACAAAAATCAAAAGTTTATATTCACCAAAAATTATTTCCATCATATTGAACCAAAGTTTACTTACTTATTTCAACCGTTTCTCTCCATTTTTTGAAATTCAATTCACAGAAGAGGTAAAATTATGTTTTATGCAAATTTTCAAATGTTCCTAGAAGGTGGGTAAAAGACATTAAAATGTTCAATACAATTTTATACACATAATTTTATTATAAAATGACTTCAATTAATTAAATTTAACTTATATATGTATTTTTTATTTATTTTTACTTAAAATAAATTTAAATAAAAAGTATGTTTTAAACAATAACGCAGTGTTTTTGACTATTCATCAAAAAATGAAAGCTTTCATAAAAATATCAAAAATTTACCCTAAGATGATTTTGATATTCCGAATACAAATTGAAGACCATTTTGAAAAATAAAATTTATATAATTTCAAAAGGTGGGTATTACTATTCATAACAGCTAGTTTGATTGGTCGTGGTGTGCTAGAACTCAAAGTTACGTGTATCAAAAGCCATTACATTATTTAAAGAGAAACATACCGTGGAAGATTGGGGTGTTACATTATTCCCTCCTTCAAATAATTCCATCCTCAAAATTTTGAGAATACTACTGCATATAATGATTAGGGTGGTTCTTCATCATAACTTCCTCGGGTTCCCACGTTGCCTCTTCCATCTTATGGTATCTCCGTAGGGATTTTACCAGGGGAGTCATCCGATTTCTTAACACTTGTTCCCTGGTATCAAGAATCTTGATAGTATCTTCACAATAAGATAGATTGGGTTCCAGTTCTATTTCTTTGTAGGTGAGTACATGCATTGGGTCGGGTATGTATTTTCTCAACAGTGATATGTGGAACACATCATGAACTTTGGAGAGACTTGGAAGAATTGCCAAACGATAAGCTACAACTCCAATTAGTTCTAGAATTTCAAAAGGTCCGATGTACCTGGGACTTAGTTTACCCTTCTTACCGAATCATATAACACCTTTCCATGGAGATGCCTTCAAGAAAATATGATATCATAATTGAAATTCCAAATCCTTCCTTCAGTTATTGGCATATCACTTTTGCCTACTTTGAGTAACTTTGTTGTGGGTTTGGATAATCTTCACCTTTTCCATTGTTTCCTCAATATGTTCTGGTCCTATGAGTTTTATTTCACCAACATCATCCCAACATGTTGGTGTGCGAAATCTCTTTCTATATAACACTTCATATGGTGCCTTCTGAATACTTGAATGGAAGCTATTGTTATTGGAAAATTCTACCAGAGGAAAATATTGATCCCACATACCTTGAAATTAAAGTGATCAAGATCTTAATATGTCTTCTAAGGTTTGAATTGTCTGTTCTTATTGTCCATCAGTTTGAGGGTGGTAGGCAGTGCTAAAACGAAATTCAGTATCCAGGGCCTTCTAAATACTTTTCCAGAATCATGATATAAAATGAGGATCACAATTAGAAACAATCGATAGGGGTACTCCATAAAGTCTTACAACTTTATTAATATACAGTCTTGTTAAATGTTCAAGTGGAAAATCTTCTCTTATAGCAAGAAAATGTGCTGAATTGTTAAGATGACCAACAATGACTCATATTGTAACATTCCTTCTAGGAGTCCTTGGTAACCCCATGAAAAATTCCATCGTAATATCATCCCATTTCAAATCAGGTATGGTAAGAGTTTTCATGACTTCTCTTGGATGTTTTCTTCTAGCCTACACCTATTGAAAAACCATACATATTGACACATAGTCAGCAATATCCTTATTCATGTTGTCCCACCAAAAATGTTCCTTCAAATATCTATACATCTTAGTGATACTAGGGTTTATAGAGAAATTAGAGCTATGAGAATCATCCAAAAATTCCCTTTTTAGATCGGGTATGTCAGGAACACAAAGTCTCTTCCCAAAATTTAAAATTCCATTTTCATATAAGAAGTCAATAAATCTCCCATCATTTACAACTTTAATTTTCTTTTGAAACTCCTCATCATCTGTTTGAGAACTTTTTATCCTTTCTAGTAAAGATGGTTTGGAAACCATTTGGAAAAGTATTTATGTTTCACCTTCCATGATTATTCCCATATCCATTTTTACTTGATCCATGAACATAGGATCCCTTTAAACATTCATCTTGTTCAAAACTCCGTGATCCTTTCTGATCGAAGCATTTTCCACCTTATTTTCCTTCCCCGAGTGTTAGTGTATAGTGTAATCATAATCCTTGAGTAGTTCAAGCCATCCTATTTGCCTCATGTTGAGTTCTTTCTGTGAGAAAATATACTTCAAACTCTTGTGATCGATATATATCTCACATTTTCCACCATAGAGATAGTGTCTCTATATCGTCAAAGAAAATATTACAGCTGCTAACTTAATATCATGAGTGGGATAGTTTTGTTCATGAATTTTTAGCCGTCATGAAGCGTATGAGATAACTCTATCATTCTGTATAAGGACACAACCAAGCCCTTTCTTTGAAGCATCATTATAAATAACAAACCCATCATTCCCTGATGGTAGAGTCAAGATAGGATCATTGACTAATCTTCTCATCAGTTTATTAAAACATTGTTTACACTCTTTTTTCCATACAAATTTATCCCCTTTATGTGTGAGCTTGGTTAATGGGTTATCCAATCGGGCAAAATTCTGGATGAAACGCTGATAATAACCTACTAAACCAATAAAACTACGTACGTTATTTATACTTGTCAGTTTTTCCATTCTTCTATTGACTTGGGCTTGGAAGGATCGACATAAATTACATTCTTAGAGAAAATATGGCCAAGAAAAGAAATTTCTTGAATCTATAATTCACACTTGCTAAACTTCCCATATAATTCATTTCTTCTGAGGGTTTTCTGAATAGTGCACAAGTGATTTTCATGATCTTTGTATCTTTTTGAGTATACCAAGATACCATCAATAAATACCACTATAAATTCATCAAGATATTCCTTGAAAACTCGATTCCTTAGATCCCTTAAAATAGAGGGTGCATTAGTCAATCCAAATGGCATTACTGTAAACTCGTAATGCCCGTACCTGGTTCGAAATGCGGTTTTTAGAATGTCTTCCTTCTTCACACACAGTTGATGATATCTAGATCAAAGGACAATATTTGAAAAATATTGAGCTCCATAAACTTGGTCAAATAAATAATCAATGAAAGGTAGGGGATACTTGTTCCTTATTGTTATAGCATTGATCTCCTTGTAGTCAATGCACAACCTTATAGATCCATCTTTTTTGTTAACAAAAAGAACAGGGGATCCCCCTGGAGAAACACTAGGGTGAATAAATCCTGTATTACTCAATTCCTCTAGTTTTTTATTTAGTTCCACTAATTCTATAGTGGGTATTCTATAAGGGGTCTTCAATATGGTCCTTGAACCAGGAATTAAATCAATGGAAAACTCAATTTCTCATTCTGGAGGATGTCCATATAAATCCTCTGGAAACACATCAATATATTCTTGCACAATAGGTATGTCCTCTATTTGAACATTCCCTTCCTCACACATAGTTATTTCACCATCCTCCTCCACAATAATTGAATTTAGTATATTTAATAGGGGTGGATCTAGATAAGAATCAGATGGTGACATTTCTACTCTAAAGATAAGGTACTCTTTATCATCATCGAAAAGTGTAACCTTTTTCTTCTTACAATAAATTTTTGCATCATGGTCCAAAATCCAATCCATAGAGAGGAATATATCAAATTCAAAAATGGTCATGATGATGAGATCAGTAGATAAAGCACTTTTATATGCCCTAATGGGAACCAATTCACAAAACATTGTTGCAATGATACTTCACTTTGGATTTTTTACTAAATTCTCCCTTGTTAAATCAAATTGGAAATATCTAATTTTCTTAGAAAATTGGGAATATATGAAACAATGGGATGATCCATAATCAAATAAATCATTTGATAAACTTGAGGAAACCATTATATTACCTACCACCACATTATTCGGAGCTTCAACCTCAGCAGTAGTGATCACATAAGCTTGGTATTTCTCCCTTGACCCTTTTTGAGGTAAGTCTCTTTGGAATTTAGGATATTCATTTGTATAATGCCCCATTTATCTATAATTGTAGCATTAAACATTGACATCCTCTTTATTTCCCTTACAATCATGAGATTGGTGGCCTTTTTCACCACAATTGTAACAGAACTCCATTCCCTTCAGAAAAGTACCGGGGTGTTTCTTCCCACATTTACTACATGATGAAAATTCAACTTTCCCCTTATTACCCTTATTTCCATTTCCAGAGTGTTCAAAAGATCTCTTCTTCTCTTTCTTTTCTTTAAAGTCATAAGACTTAGAGAATTCCTTTTCTGTCTTGATAACACATGCGACAATATCTACGTACGATGATAAGGATTGTGATACTATTGCTCGACAGAGAAATGGTTTTAAACCATCAAATAATCGATCAATTTTAATCCTTGGGCTACATATATAATCTATTGCATGCCTTGCTAACCTTGTAATGTTAGCCTCATACATTTTGACATTCTTATCCTCCTTTTTCCTCAAACTCAGAAATTGTCTTTCCATATCCGCTCGATGGTCATGAGGAAAGTATTTTTCTAATAAAATATCTTTAAACTACATCCATTACATATTTGATACTTCTTCATCATTCTTTGGGTTTTTAATTAATAACCACCATTGATCTGCATCTCCCATGAGGCGATAAACTGCCATGAAAACTTTTTCCCTTTCGTTACTCCCTAAAGTAAGAAATATTTTCTCTTAGGAACTTATCCATTGCTCTACTACAAATGGATTTTTATTCCCATTGAATGATGGTGGTTGTTACCTCATGAAGTGGTCAAACATTTATCCTCCACATTGTGGATCAGGGTTCTCCATATGGGTAAGGTTATTTTTCAGAACTTGAGTGAGTTGTCCCAATATAGTAATAAGTTGTTCAACACCGTTTTCATCACCAGCTCCAATATAATTATCTTGAGTTGGATGGAAATCCCTACATAGACTACGTGCATTGATATGGTTTCCATTCCTTTCACTAGGATCCATTTCTAAACAATTACATACACTAAATTAGCTTATAAATCACAATACATAGTTCCAAATTAGTGGAATACCTGATATAAATTGAACATTTTATGCATATAATCCATAATCATAAAAAATGTTTTCATTGAGGAGGTATTTACTCATAAATCCTTCATAATGGTTTTTAAAGAAAATGTGAATTATCCTAAGAATATCCCTCAGGAGTGTCATACCAAAGAGTATAACAAGGCTCATTGTTGTGTACCAGGATACCCTAGGTCAAGCCTGAAACTTGTTTTCAGAGTTTTCACTCTTAAGTACATCTATGCGAGAGCCACGTCTACCTGATCTTATCAAGACAAGGTAGTATTGCTTGGAAAATACACAAAATCTCTACATTACCAAAATTCTAGGAAGTTATTCTATACTAATCCTCAAAGTCTATATTAGGGTAATGTTATCTAATCAGAGTTTTCTAAATTTAGCTTCCAAGGTTTGTACTAAAATTCCTCTAATACCAATTGTAACGCCTCAACCCTAGTTACCCAGAGTCGATGCATTATTACATAACATTGGGATGATCACAAGGGATCAAATCCTGAAAGACTGATTAACTTAGTAGCCTTGGAAGTACTAGATACAAAAATAAGTTTTACAATACATTATGAAATAAAAAAATACAACATTGTGTCTCCTTTGAAAACATTCATATCCCGTAGACTATCCATGAAGGTCAGTCATAATATACTTCTTCACATCTTGGAAAAAATAAAACATAGAAAGTGGTGAGATCAGGTGCTCAGTAATGATAACAATATAGAAGAAACTTTCATAAATAAGCATAAACATTTAAGGAAATGTATAAGACTAAAGAAATCCTTTTAAACATAAAACTTCAGCATAATATGGAAAAGATAAATCAAATAATTCAATTTACTTATTCACATGGATATTATACTAGTCTAATAATCCCATGTAATATCAATAGCCAATTTTATAATGATGGAATGCATAATGCTGGAAATCATTACCACATAGTCAAGGCCTCGTGCCAAGACTTAAAATAAGATTTTGTTAAGGCATTATGCCAAGAAACTAGTTTGTCTTATAAGACATACCGATGCATCAAGGAGCTATAATGGGTGTCACCCGTCACTTACTAAGTCCAATTCATTATTCATATGAAAAGGTTGAAACATACCATAAAAATTCATATTAAAACTAGCATAAAAAATGTTAATACTTTAACCATAAACCATGAATGGTATAAAAATAAAACATCCATAGTTAAACATATCACAAAACCTTCAATACAATATGGAATATTGTATCATAATAAATCAACTTCAAACAAGTGTAAAATTCATCAAAGGATGTTGACATAGATGAAATCAAAACTATTTGAGAGAAATATCTATTTCTATTTTGAAATCATTTAAAAGTCACATAATTATAAAAGAAAATATTTATTTTAAAAATATTCTTATAATAATGTAATGGAATCTTTGAAGGTGTTATAATGGCAGAAAAGTGTTGCACTCACCGTATAAATTAAGAAAACATTCTTTTCTTAATTTTGTTAAAAAGGTCATAATTGACCTTGTTTGGAAAATGAAAGAAAGATTCCTTTATAAATTTTTTATAAAAAGTCATAAAAAGGTATAAATGAATTTAACCCATAGACTTCGAAATAGTAAAAATGTTTTGAAATACATTTTTAGGAAACACAAATGTGGATGATAAAGAGGTCCCAATAGATACTCACATATAAACAACATCGAATAATGAAGATATTATAGAATTAACCATTAACTTGTACATTTCCTTGGTCGAGGGTACATTAAAATCTTGTATAATAGTTAAATCATTGTTATTAAATTATTCAATAACCACATACATAAATATTATATCATATATGATTTTCTAATATTTCTTTGTTAATAATATTTCAGTAGTATCATTGTTTTAGGTGTTAACTGATTCATTTTCCTTTATATTTTTTATTACGTAAGTCATGTTTAATATGAATATGATGTATTTGGTTCATATAAAGATTTATATTAACTTATTAAACATTATTTTTAATCATAAAATGATAATTATTCTTGAATGGTTATGGCGGGGAATGAATCTCATTGCGTTCATGGAGACGGTAATCCGTACGTATGCATGAACAACAATACCATTATATTTATAGTGAAATTGTATCTAATTGGATGGTATATAATATTTAAATAATCAATAATATTTTATATTTATTATTTACATCAATTATACTCATTATTATACCCATCCAAATGATGAAGTGTTGAATAACAAACAACACCACGACGTGGAGACGATAAGCCTTACGTACACACGTATGGTGAATTTGTCATTCATAAGATGGATAGAATAATAAACATGGTTGTACCATATTTATATTAACATCAATGTTTGTATAAGGTACAGGATTTATTAATTTGGTATGGAAACAACAAAGAAATAGGAAATGGAAGAAGAAAAGAACTTTGAAAGAGGTGATGAAATTATTACCTCTTCTTTGGGTGCTTCCTTTTTATTTGATCAAAAGAGATCCTTAGGTCGGATTTTGATCGAATTAAGGTCTCTAGGTTGAATTGAGGGTTTTTGGGAGGATATTTGACCAGGGTTTGGCTGAGATAAATGAATTTAGAGGTGTGATTTTGAGAGAAGTATAAATACCATTTTATAAGAGAGGTGAGGGTCACTTTAGGAAAAGCTTGAAATATTATTTTATTATACAATCATATTTGGTTTATAATAGCTTCAAAAGGATTTATTTCAAGGATAAGGTGAGTTTGGGTCGAAAAAATCTCAAACAATTGGTTTTAGATAGGTTTAGGTCACTATATTAAGCTTATATTTTAGATTTAACTCTTAGTTAAATAGTTTAACTTTTACCATGTATTCTTGTATTGTTATAATAAATGGTTAATAAAATTACTATAAAAATCCAAGATAACCCCAAGTGGTTAATTATTGATGTATCTAACCTTATGTAAGTCCTCTGGCCGATCCTTAGATTTTTAGGAATATTATATCAATTAATAATATAGTATTTGTTTTAAAAACTCATTTATGTCAATTTTGACACTATTTAGTATTTGGTTTTTTTGAAAGTCATAACAACTTCATCACTTCGAAAAAAATTTATTTAATCAACCCTAGAATTTCATATTAACCTATAAAATTAGCGGAATACATCATATGTCTCAATTTACAATTATATTAATATTTATAATATTAATTATTTTAATCTTTCAATAATAAGGAAATTACTACATCATCATTGTGTCATAAATAAATTTAATTATTTAATGTCTAAAAATTATAAATAAAATAACATTATGTAGGAAATATTTTTATATTTCTAATTAATAATTATTGTTGAGTTTATCTTATGTATAACCCTATATTAATTTTTTTAGTTATTAAACTTTGAATTTAACACTTTTAACTCTTCTTTAAATACAATAATAATAAATGTCCTAATCTAATCCAAGTGGACCAAAAGGATAATATTTTATTCCTAAGTTTGATTTTGGTTTAAATACACTTATCTAATAAAATTAGGACATGTTTTAGGGTAATTATAATATCATTTTTACATTTAATTACCCTGTTTACTTTTAACCATGATAAATAAAATTCAAAAGTTACTATTCACCAAAAATTATTTTCATCCTATTGAACCGCATTTTACTTATTGATGTCAACCGTGTCTCCCAGATTTTTGAAATTCAATTAACAGAAGCGGTAAAATTACATTTTATATAAATTTGAAAATGTTTCTAGAAGGTGGGTAAAATACGTTAAAATGTTCAATAAAATTTTATACATCTAATTTTATTATAAAATGACTTCAATGAATTACAATGAAATTATGTAGGTATTATGTATCTATTTTGGATGAAAATAAATTCAAATAAAATAAGAAAATATTTAAATAAAAAGTAGGTTTTAAACAATAACACAATGTTTTTCACTATTCATAAAAAATTGAATGTTTTTTGAAAAAACCAAAAATTCACCCTAAGATAATTTTGATATTCTGAATCCAAAAATGAAGTCCATTTTGGAAAATAAAATGTATAAAATTTCAAAAATTGGGTATTACTATTCATAACTGCTAGTTTGATTGGTCTTGGTGTGCTAGAACACGAAATTGCGTACAATGCAAGCTATTGTATTATTCAAAGAGAAACATACCGTGGAATCTTGGGGTGTTACAAGAGGAGTTCTTCAGCTATTTCTAAAATATATTGGAATTTTAGCAAAGTGTGTGAAGGGATATGAGCCTAATTTTTTTTGTCTCCACTATATGTTGACATATATCTTTGATTTAAGTGGGCATATGAGCCTACTTCTTTCCTCCTTATTCAAATGGGACATGCTAATGGAATTATTTCACGAGGTTAGGGATATGCATACCCCCATGCCTATTTTAGGAATATTCCTACAGACTTGTTTCGAGCAAGTAGGGATATGATCCTGCTTGCTGGTCCCTACTGGAATATGTCAGTAGACATTGTCATTAGGAGTGGGGATATGATCCCCCTCCTAGATATCCAATACCTTACTCCTCAAATGATCTTGACTTATTTCCCATGCATGGGCGTCTGAGGTGGCATTGTGTTGGATGGTACCCTTAGCAGGCGACTGGTGGGTACCGACAGGATGATGCTAGCGACTGTGGTTGATAGGAGCTCTCCTTGGTAGCCCCTAAACTTAAAGAGAGATGTATTTGTCTTCCTAGTCCACCTTCATCAGATATGGATGGTGATAGTTATTATTATTTTTAAATAATCTCCCAAATAGATTTTTTGTTGCAAAAAGGGTTACTTGCTTAGAAATGACTTTCCCTAGGTGATGCGGATGTGCCAGTTGTCGTGTTTGGAGAACATCATTGGAAACTTCCATGGTCTGGATGAAACCATGTCGGAGGTACCCCCAAACCATCATGTTTGTAATCTACCATTGGAGTTGTCGAGTAGGTGAGATCACATTGTGACCCGCAGGGGTGGCTACCATATGTGATTTACCCGAGCGATTGTTGGATAAAGATGACATTATCTTAGGTTGGGATACTATCGATGAAAGAAGTATCTACAATCACATAGACAACAAGGAAGAAGGTTACCGATTAGTGGAATATTGTAGACATGATGTGCTCAATCAGATATACATGGTTAACAAAATTTTCTTGATTTCCCGATCTGCCCATTCTACTCGTGTGAACTTATCGATGTATGGATGGACTTATAGGAACCTATGTTATAAAGGATCATCTATAAGATCCATTACTGCATTACTAATTTTTTTTGTAGGATACAAAAACAAAGTGTCATGAATCATGACTAACCAATTGTTTGTTATTTCATAGATTCCCATTGAGTTCACCATTTTTGGTTCCAAGGATAAGAGGCAGAATAATCGTATAATGGATTATAAACCAATCATTTTTTCATTGGAGTTACTTCATTTTAGGTTCAACATTTCAATTTCAATAGGGAAGAGATGATCGCGGTGCACATATGGTCTAGTCTGGGGGTTGATTGTGGGGGATTTATTTTTTTCACAATCATCAACATTGAGTACCACTATCCTCCACCACAAACCATTTTTTTGTATTTTCCGAATAGACAATTTTTGGGTAAGTGGGAACCATACAAAAAGGGATAGCTGTTCCTATTTCCCAACATCCACATAGACCAGTACACACTAAATTCAACATTCGAAATTTAAACATTCAAATTTCAAAAAAAAAAAACTGTCATAATCCACCACGAGCCAGGAGAAAACCCATCGTAATCCACAAAATCAACCATCATGATGAAACCTTGAACCAAGAGTCTGGTCTTGTTGCTACTAACTACCATCGTTAGTACCATCATCTCTCCGTTCACCATCAGATAAGGTAACCAGAAACATTAAATGATATCCACTTCATCTAGATCCATCACCAACCACAAAAACAACATCACCTTGTCGTCATTGACCATCTATTATAGAAACCAGAAACAAAAACATAGAAACAAAAAAAAATCTTCACTGATACAGGAAACATCGCCACCACCATCACATTATAAAATTAATTGAGCAATACTCAATCATATCAGACAAAAAAGTGGGAGGAGGAAAAAAATCAACACTGAAAATCAAAACAGACCGTGTGAGGGGAAACTTCAGCCTCTGAATCCCACCTCCTAAAGCCTTTGAGGAACCACTGCTTCAAATCTAACTCAGAGAGAAGAAAATAGACTTTGAAGCCAGTGTAGGGATTTGAATTCCGAGGGTTCTGAACCTACATAGTGAAAAAAGATGAAAATCGGGGAAGAAACCCAATGAGAACATGAGCAAGAGGAAAATAGGGAAGAACCCAAAAGAAACTAGAGATGAATCCCAAACCGAAGAAAGGAGGGGGAAATAGGGAAGAAACTAATCAAAACCATAGCCACTGAACCTCAATCCCAAAACCTATGTGATTTCATCGATCTAGATCCGACCTGGAGTAGAGCAATGGAACACAAGGTAAGAGCATGGTAGCGACGCCCAAGGGTAAAACTGGAGAACCTTTGCCGAAGCCGAAGCGAGCGGTGGAACTATGGAATAGACCAAACATGATAGAAAATGGGGGATGAACCCTAGGAGAAGCCATGGACATGTCATAGAGATCTGAAGAAGAGGAAATGAAAGAATAACCCTGGAGTGGAAAACATTTCGGCTAGAAAACTTAGAGCGGAGAAGGAGATGAAATCCAAAACTCCCAATAGTTCCCTCATCCATAAATGAGTATGAACCTTTTTTCCAAAGGCATTTGGTCATTTGGGGTTTAAGACCTAGTGACACTTAGGGACTCACATTGGTCGAGAGGATGGGAGGTCGGGTTCATCGCCCCCTTTTGAGGGGAATTATTGCATACTCTGGGACTCTCTTATAGATTTAAGACATTTTTGTGAAACTCTTCATAATCCAGATAAAATACTAGTTACCCTAAAAAGATGATCATAGGTTAAATCTCCCTTATTCAAAAATGAATGGGGATAGTATCATTATAAAATCCCTCTGTATGTATATAAGGTTCTTCATCCATTTATAGGTAATGGGTAGCTACTTATGCTATGAATCTATATAACCAAGTAATTAGGAATTTCCTGCCATGTAGGGAGGCTCTTAATATTCTGTAGAGGGGATTGATCCATTATGAGGCATCCTATATATCCTCGTTAATGCAAGAATCAAAACAAGCTTAGTTTCTTAAACCCATTCAGCTTAATGACTTAAAAATAGGACATATTCTTAGGAAGTATGATGCCATATATTTGAACTCAAGTATTGATGAGACATCCTATGTATCCTGGTTATGGAAGGAATCAGAGTTATCATAGTTCGATCATTCCCTTAGGATTAGCCCCAAATTGGATGTCCTCATACGAGGGAGGGTTATATCATGTCACTCATTGAGGATTACATACTAATATTGTCTTGACATGTGGAGATTTATTATTCCAATGAGGTGTTCATTGAGACTCCCAATGCCCACACAAGTTATACTCGGTCTGAGAAATAAGGGAAAGAAAGTGATTAACATTATTTCATATGGTTGTGGGACTTGAATGATGAGATAATCTATGAGATGTTCAATATATAGCTCAGGCATCGTAAAAGCATCATACATATCCTAGTTATGGGATGAATTACAGTCATCATAGTTTAGATGATTTCTCTATCCACTAAGGGATGAAATATAGTGATCATACCATGAGAATGATTGGATCTTGATGGTTGAAATTTCATAGACATGGTAGGAATTACACTGAATTAGATTCCCATTTGAGTTTGGTCTCAGACCTTAGGAATGCATCCTATGTATCCTGGTTGGGGAAATAATTAGATTCCTCATAGTTCACTTGATTGGGGATTACACTCTAACATTTCCCAAATATATGGGACAATTCATATCATGTTTTTAGTTAGGGTTTACTCACTAATATTGTTCGTTCCCTTTTTGATAATTATGGTGCAGATGATATGATCATTGCAACTCTCTAAGCCCACATGATCTATGCTCGGTGTGGGAAATAAGGGATGGTATATGATCAATATTATTTCACAAAGATTTGGGACTTATGTGTTGGAACCACCCTTGGGGTATTTTAATATGGAGCTCAGGCCTTAGAGAGGCGTCCTACCTATCTTGGTTATTGAAAGAATCAAAGCCATCATAGTTCACTTGACTGAGGATTACACTTTGAGGTTGACCTATTGATTGGGGATTACACAATGATGTTTCCTTATTCTTGGTATACTTGTTTGCATGATATGAACTAATTGTCCTGTTGACATTCCTTGGTTGTCTACCTAATATGTTAGAGAATTTTTTTCTGATATTTCAAAAGGAAATCATATAATCCGATAAATTTGTATAGATTACTTCACCTATCCTTTATGGAATGGCTAAGGGTTGTTGCATGATCGAGTCTAACTTGTCCAGAGGAAATTTCAAGACTCATATGGACTATCCTAGAATCCATCACATGACCTGAGTTGATTATCTAGAGGGGTTCACATCATCAAACAGATATGATATGGTGTCATCGTGAGATCTAGGTGACACATATGGGGGACACAGTGAGAGTTAGTGTGACATGTTTTGAAGGGTGTCACATGTCTTGGATGACATTTCTGGATGGCATCACAAGACCTTGTTGGCTTACTCGAAGGGTGTCGCAAAATCCATTCAACATGCTTGGGTGCTACCATATGATTCAGTTGACCGAAAATAGCTCCATTATATGAGTCAGGAGATATGTCTGAAGTGTACCACAATAATTGGATGACAAACCTAGAGGGTTTTTGCGAGGTCTGGGAAGCATGCCTATGAGGCATTGTATGACTTGCTTTGACATGTCTAGGTGACTTCACATGATCTGAATAGTATACCAAAGGAGTGTCGCATGATCTAGATGATGTATCCCAGTGAAGTCCTGTATCTTGGATAGTACATGCGAAGCACATAAGGGTCAGTGTGTATGTTCTTAAACTTAAGTAACATATTTTTAGTCTTTACTGTAGCCTTTATATTGAGAATTCCTTCTATTTGTTCTATGTTTTCTTATTTTTAAATCTCATATGATTTAACAGGTGTATGGGATTTCCATCACATGTACTACTATAAGTCATTCACATGATCTATGAGTGATCACACAAAGTGATCTATGCATGAAACATGATCAATCTAGCTATTCTCTAGTATATTACATAATGTAAGACTTGCTGATCGCAAATTCAACCACTCTGAGAAATCTGCTCCAGTGCTGGTGCGTCTGAATGTCATAAATCCCTTGATTTTGATAGTCCAGAGGTAAAGAGTTGAACCATTTTTTCATGTTGGGGTGGGGAAATTATAATAATTTCCACCTAGGTTTTTCGGAACATTGTCTGATGTATCTAGAATGAATCCAGGCTGGAGTCGATAAATGGATCTAGTGCCACGTGTTTTCATGAATCTCTTCCGTGGATCGTTCTGAGGGCACCACCTGATTTTCAGTGACTGTGAGTCCCTCCATCAATGTGTCCATTATTGAATTATTGATAATTAATGAGAAATTTTTTAACCATGCGGGTATGTCGAAGTAATTACATATTTTCATGTTGACATTTCCAAGGGACTTCATGAAATCAGAATACCTATTGAAAGGGATTAGCATGATCTTAGGTGACTTGTCTATGAGTCTTGAGAGATCGTATCATAGACATACTTGGCGTGTCTCATGTGTTTTATGACTGTGAGTGCTTCTAAATCCTTCCCTTTTATTTCCTTTGTTTCATATGAAAAATGTTGGGTGTCATGTGGGATTTCATGAGTAATGTCAAGGAAAATTACTCTATTTTTTGGTGATGCATCACATGAACAAGAATTTACTATGAGAGATATGAAATAATTTCATCGAAACACCCATCCATTTATCCTTAGGGAGACAAAGAGGGAGAAAAATGTCTTCTTGACATACCCAAGACCTTTCCTTTGATGGTGATGACTTGATAAATATGTCTTATAGCGTCTTGAGAATCACCAGGGGTACATGATGTGATGTTCATCAATCTTGAGAGGTTTCCTCCTCCTCCCATTTATTTACTTCATTTTTATTCTATAAAGGATTGGGGGTCTTGCAAGTTTGTTCGGATGTTATAAAGGATAATTATCCTTCCCATTTGTGATGCATCACACGACCCTTACGACTACAGGAGGCATCCTCCTTTTCAACATTTCCCCATATCTTTGAATTTTTTTAGATGGGTTCTTAGGAACTCAATAATGACGAACCACGTGGCTTGGGGGAGATTATTTTTCTACCACTACATGGTCACCAGTGGTATAGAGAACCTTCATGAGAGCATGATGCCTTTTCAAAAGGGGTTCCATGGGATATGATATAGTCTATGTGCTACAAATGGAGTCTTTTCATGACCTTATATTGGTCATGTGATCGCAAGTTCCAGGAAGGTTCACACGATCTGCAGGTCTCAGTAACTTTCTTATTACTTAGATTTTGAGGGGAAAATAATGCCCATATTCAAGTATTTATTCCATTATGAATTTTTTAATGCTCATTTGGTGCGTGTCAACAAACTCTTGACCCACTTGTAAAATAAATTACAGTTATTTTTCTCTTGACCCACTTGAAATAAAAAAAAGAATGGATTCTTTTTCTCCTGACCCAATTGAAGACATCAAAAATTTATTTTGTTTTATGAAAAAGGATGACTATATTTTTTATCTTTATCTGATTTATTGGTTTCTAATTTCATCTCACATGAGTCCCAATAACTCCCAATTTCTGATCTCTGTCAACAAACTTCTCTACATCTGATTCTCTTTTTCAATCATCCATGTGTCTGGTAGAGTAATATAGTTCAACTATCTTTGCGATCTTGGATCAATCATTATCTTTATTCCTTTTTCCCTATTACAAAACTTGAGATTAGAAGTCCCTAAATCCACAACTATTATGTTACAACTTGTAGATTGATCTATTACTCACCTAATTGGTTGGGTCGATGACTTTTTAGTGGGAGTAGATTATATATTTTCTTCCTTCAGACATTCTTATTTTGGATATAGAATGTGACTAGGAATTACCTACCATTCTGGGTATTCCCTTTCTCACTATAGGAGGGTTTTTCATTGATGTATTAATGGGAAAATTAAATTTTAACCTGGGTGAATAGAGAGAGGAATTCAATGTTTTCAGAAAAATTAAATAACCCAACAAAGACTAATACCTTCCAAAATATGATCTATTAGAAGTGATAGAATCTATTGATGAGGAGGAAGATGAATTTTTTAGGACACTTGAGGAGATCAATGGTACGCTGAAGTTACCTGAAATGACCTATATAGGGATTAATTAAAATAAGGAAAATGAACCTCTAGATAAATTTGAAGAGTAATTCCTAGATCAACTAAATGAATCTTCTATAGAACGTATCATTTATCCCACTCAAGGAATTTTTATTAGAAGAATACTTGTCTAAGAAAAACAGCTATAAAGAAGAATCTTTTTTGCACTGCATTTTTTAAGAGGCAGTATGAGGACCATATAACTCCCATGATCAAGTGTCTCCCCTTAAACCAAGAACCCCTAACTATGGAGCTCAAACCCCTACCTTCTCATTTGAAATATTAATTTTTAGGAGAATCCTTAACTTTTCTAATAATTATTTTAACCCTATTGGAGGAATTTTAAGAGGATAATGTGCTTGTTATCTTAAGTAAGTTTAAGTATGTTATTGGATGGTCTATTACTAATATTAAAGGTATAAGTCCATCATTTTTTATGTATAAAATTCCCATGGAATATGCATGTAAACTAAGATTGTGAGCTCGTAGAATAAATAACCTAAATATGAAGGAAGTAGTCTGAGAAGAAGTGATTAATTATCATGATGTTGAAATAATATTTCCCATTTCATATAGCCCATGGGTAAGAAATATTTAGGTAGTTCCTAAGAAGAGTGGAGTGTCTGTTATTACCAATTAAAGGAATGAGAAAATTCAAACCAGAACTATAAACAAATGGAGGTTCTGTATAGACTATAGGAAAGATAACACTACTACTTGGAAATATAATTTTTCAATTCCATTTCTTGACCAGATGATTGAGATGTTGATAGGTAATCAATTTTTTTACTTTTTGGATGGTTTCTGTGGTTACAATCAGATTCCCATCAACACAAAATACAATGAAAAAAATCACTTTTACCTATCCATTTTGAGACATTTTTTTACAGATTAATGACCATTGGTTTGTGTACTGATCCCTCCAACTTTCAAAGATTTATGGTGGCAATTGGTTTGACATTATTTAAATATTTTTTGTTGTATTCATGAAAGAATTTTCCATAGTAGGTTATAATTTTGATAGTTTTTTGAAAAATATGGAAACCAATTTGAAAAGGTTTAGAGAGACAAAAATTTTCTTGAATTGAGAGAAATGTTAGTTCATGATAACTAAAGAAATTTTTTAGTTCCTAAGGTTTCCCAAAATGGATTATAGGCACACAATGATAAAATATAGGTAATAAAAAATCTTTCTCCATCTAAAAATGTTAAGGGGATTAGGAGATTTTTAGGTCATGCTGGTTTTTATAGGAAATTCATCAAGGATTAATCTAAAATAACTAAGACACTGTGTTCCCTATTTTTTAAGGTCACAACATTTATGTTTGATGATAAATGTTTGTACTCCTTTAATTTTCTTAAGGAAATTCTCACTTACTCACCCATTATTGTTTCCCTAGACTAGGATCTTACTTTTGTGATTATGTGTGATTCTGGTGACATTACCATGGAAGTGGTTTTAGTTGAATGGAAAGATAGAAATATATCTATAGTATAATATCCTATAAGACTACTTGATTAGGCTCAAATAAGTTACACTACAATAGAGAATGAAATTTTGGCGGTGGGTTTTCCTTATAAAAGTTCACAAAATATTTTATAGGATCAAAAGTCACTGTCTTTACAAATAATTATACTCTTCAGTATCCATATTCTAAGAAATAATTTAAACCATGACTAATGAGATGGTTTATACTAATAAAAGAACTCGAATTGGTTATAAATAATAAAAATGAGTTTGAGAAAGTTTTGGATGACCACTTTTCTAGGCTTCAAAATACTCAAAATAAAGACCCAAGGGAGATTAATTATTATTTTCCAGATGAGAAAATTCTAGCTATTTCTATGGGGAATTCCAATGGCTTGTTCACTTTGTTGAATTTATTTCTACTAAAATTATACCTAAGGAATTTTATCACAGCCAAAGGAAGAAGTTAATATCTAAACATAATTATTTTTTCTGGGATGACCTTTTATTTTTCAATAGATGTGATGATTGTATTTTGAAGAGGTGTGCGATTGAGGAGGAAATGCACCGACTTCTTGAGAGTTTCCATTCATCACCTTAGGGTGGACACCATGGAGAATAATGAGACACTAATAAGGTTTTATAGGGTGGATTATAATATCCCAAACTATTCAAGGATGTCAGTAGTTTGGTCATTAGCTATGAAAAGTTCCAAATGCTAGGTAATGTGGGTAGAAGGTAGGAGTTACCCCAAAAAGAAATTATAGAGATTGAATTGTTTGATGTGTGGGGCTTGTATTTGATGGGACCCTTTCCATCCTCTTATGGAAATGAATATATTCTTATTCCTGTGGACTATATGTCCAAGTAGGTTGAGGTAGTGGATTTTATTAACAATCTTATTGCTAGTGTGGTTAAATTTATAATGAATAACTTATTTTCTAGGTTTGTAGTACCCTGATAATTCATTATAGAAAATAATAACCATTTAAAGAATTATAAGATCACGAATTTAATAGATAAGTATGGGTGTTATCATAGAACTAGTAAAACCTACCACCCACAATCCAGTGGGCAGGCTGAAATATCTAATAGACAGCTCAAATAGATTTTAGAAAAGATAATTACTTTATAATTAATGGATTTATAAATGTAATTTGATAATGCTTTGTGGGATTAAAGAACTGTTTACAAGACCACCATAGGGATGTCCCCTTACATGATACTTTTTGGAAAGACATTTTATTTTTATTTGGAGCTATAATAATAATTTTTTGGTCTATAAAGGATTTGAATTTTTACTTTAAGTCTAATGGGGAGAGAATATTTCTAGAATTAACTGATTTGGATAAAATAGGAAGAGAATATTATGAAAATTTTCGGATCTATAAAGAAAGGAAAAAATATTTTCATTATTCCATAATCCAAAACATACACTTTTAAGTAGATCATATAGTTCTTCAGTTAAATTCCAGGAATAAGTTATTTCCCAATAAAATTCAATCCATGTGGTCTGGACCATTCAAGATTTTGAGAGTGCTTGTAAATAGAGTTTTTGAGTAATTTTGAAATAATAACATCATATTCTTAGTCAATGGACAAAGAGTGAAGAATTAATTTGAGGGGAAGCTAAAGGGTTTGACTGCCATCTCCCTCATTAAAATCTTATCTATTTTTGAAGTCTAACTGGAGACTTTAAACTCATTTCTTCATGAGAGTCAACTCCTGATTCATTTTTTCTTGTTTTCTATTCACTTGTGTTTTGTTTGTCCTGTTTCTATATCCTTTTACTTATCATATCATCTCTAGTGACTTTTTGTAAGATCTGAACATGCTAACTAGAGGAATCTTTTTAAATACCATAGGGTGGATCCATTTTACTAAACTAAGAAGATCAGGACAAGCTTCTACACCAGGGTAGTTTTAGATTTAATTATACATATCTACTTATTTTTTCTGTTTGTGAACCAAGGGTGGGGGAATTTCCCCCAATGCTTTTGAAAAAGCGTGAATCATATTTTCTTTCACGGGTTTCAAGCTATTTGTTTCTAGATTATTAAAAATATATTTAAGTTGAATTTAAAATTTGGATGGCACCTCAAGCTATTTGTGCATTCAAAATATTAATTCCCCAATGTTCATCATGCTTCTATTGTAAAAATTGATCTTATAAGTAAAAATATGATTTTAACAAGATGTGTGGAAACTGTGTCACATTTAACTTTCATACAACCCTATCAAAAATCTTTGTTCTGCTAAATTAATCAACTATTTTGAATCAATTTTTTCTCCCACCTTCATATTACAAATTTGGGATAATTTTGAGTTTTAATTGTGTGGTGGGGGAGGATATTTTCTATATTCCTTAGTTGTGATTAAATCCCTCCACATAATATTACCCTTAATTATTTTCAAAATGACTATATTTTTTTTCTTTAATCAGTATTTTGTCTATAAATAAACGTTTTGTGCTTATTTTGGATAGGAAAATAAGAGATCAATGTGTCCTACCTAGGGGAAAATTTCATGAATTGTTTGAGGGATTTCCCTAAGCTTGAAGTTGTGAGTATTGAGTGATTTATGAGTGATTTCCCCACTATCTTTATGGAGATACTATTTTAAAACTAGGAAAAGTAAGTTTGATAGGTTATAATCTTGTGGAACTAGAAATATAGCTTGAGGAATCTTGACATGGTACTTGAACTTAGATACCCATCCTTAGTAAAATTTAACACTTTAAGGATCTAGAATAATCAATAATAATATAAATCCTTTGAATCTCGAGTAAAATGGGCAGTTAAGATCCCACAATGAGTCTCCGATATAGGGGAATTGGGTTCGTTTTGATAAATAAATCCAAATTCAATAAGTTCCTTGAATAGTGATATACATAAATTTATGATTGGGTAAAAATTGAATAAATTTCTCCTGTAAAAAATGAGATCATTATGGTGGGTGAATATTGAACCCAAATGAATAGGGAGATAGTTGATTTATAATAAAATATTATGAGTTGTATAAAAAAAGTGGGTAGTGGATCCTTGATTTGAGAAACCTGGGGGAGAGTGAAATATTTTTTTCCTTTTATTATAGATTTAATTCTACTTGTGTATCTTTGGTTCTTACTCCTTAAACTAGAATTTGAGTTGGTATTGAAATAGGACAGTGTGATGAATTCACATAATGAGAATGAAATTTCATAGAAATGGATGATTTGATGATTTTATTTTATTTCAGAATATACCATTGAACCTAGGTAGGTTGAACATCCTTCTTTATTTAGATACATTATTAATAAATAAATTAAATGTGTTTAATTTTCTAGGAGTACAATGGATTAAGTGTAGGATAATTTAATGTGGCCTTATTTTAATACAATTTTCCACATCAATTTTGATGAATTAAATGAGTTTTTATTGTAAAACTGAGATTTAAATTAAAAAACATTAAATTTGGAATAAAATTGGTTGAATATAGTATTTGGTAGATATTTTAATGAAAATGATTATTTTTGTGGGATAAATTGACTAAAATTCACCGTGTTAGTCTCTTTCATCTATGAAATTTCTGTTATTTTTTAATTGGGATTTTTTGTATTTTTTTATATTGAAATCATTGTATTTTTTTCTGCCATAGTGAATGTTTGACAATTTCTTAAAGTGACGATACACATAGATAGACCGACTGCATATGAAAAGAGATCAACCATGCATCAACCTAGTAGTGCAAAGATTATGAATGATTGTAAGAACAAGGAGAACAACCAACATGCCAAAAGGATTAACCACAAGTTAATTCAAATCAACCATTGAAAATTAATAAAGGAAAGCTGATGTTCCAAAGAAGATTGAACATATGTTAAATTCAAGAAACTATGGGAGGAATTAGATATATCTTACATGCAACATAGTGACAATAACCTCAAAATGGAAAAAAGGGGGAACAGAAGGATGCATTATCCATCATAAGACTATAAATAAATAAATTAATAGACACTTTTGCTAAAAAAGATAAGGGGAGCTTCTAATCTCCTATCATAGTCATTCATAATCAACTATGCCCCATGGATTTCCCAAAAATAACATCTTGAAATGAAATATTGATTCCATGTTGATCCTATGGTTTAAATTTACTGATGTCGTAATCCACCAATAGACCAGTTCTATTGATTCTTTTTTTCATGAAAAATAATTTGGAACCCGCCAATGTTGAAGTGGGATAATCCATTGTTACCTCTATTAATATAGGACTCTCTACTAGAAGAGGGTTAAACAATATGCATACAAATCCGATGTTGTTACCAACCTCTGAATTGATTGAAGACGATTTTATTTGTTGAGAAACCCTATGGTTATTCATAGACAAATAAAAATATGAGTTGAGATTGTTATGAAGAATTAAAGTTGAGATCCTCTGTTGAGGATTGATGATACTCCTCCCATGATCATCGCACACAATTTTCAAAATATTGGAGGATGCTATTTTAAAAACAGATCGTAGAGGGTATGATATTCAATTATGTGATAAGAAATATCACTTGATATGACATCCTAATAAGTCCTATGGTACCTATGACACTTGACAATTGGAATTTGGTGGTGGGATGAGTTGGGAAAAAGTCTTAGATGATGACGAATTTGGTTGGGGATATTTTTCAAAACAAATAAGGAGAAGATCACCTATATGAGAAAATCATCTACGTGAGTGATCAACTATGTCATAGATTCAACTATGTGGTATCATTATGCTACATGAGAAAATCAGCAACATGAATAATCAATTACCTTGCAGAATTGGCCATGTGGAGCCAAATTCTTATGTTAATCAATCACCTACATGAGAAAATCAGATATATAGTATGTATTATCTATGTGAAGCAATTCGACTATGTATATTATTCTAGAAGGATTTTTTCTTGCTTGATAGAGGGAATCATTTCCATCCAAACTTTCATGTGGTGTCCATATATGAAATTATTCCAGGCTCAAAATCACATGACTAATGAAGAGGTAAATAGTGGGTGTTAAAAGAAATCATTACTGTTAGGAAGATGGTTTATCAAGGTCCTGGTTTTTTAGGTTCTGGTCATAAAAAGATCCTGATTTTATCTATATATAAGAAGTTGGTGGTGACTGATAAAAGAATGATGGGAGATAAAGGAAACTTGGGGAAGAGATAATAATCAAGGTGAAAGAGATTAAGGAAGATCAGAGATCATATGTTTGCAGTTGTAGAAGAATCTTAAAGCCCTTACTGGGGATGTTTTCATTTCTATTAATCACTTCCCATTCCCTATATTTTGTTAAATTTTTGAATATATTTAATATTTTGTTATAATTATTAGCTAAACTAAAACTAGGGAAGGATATTGAGATAGCTGTAGGATTTTTTTACCTCATTTAGGTGTCAAGTGTGGCCATGATTCACCCTTTTCTCACTGGTGAAGTTGGACTTACCCATTTATTATCAAAACTAAGCGAAGGCTGGTTCAATTTTAGTGGGCTCTATTCACTTGTCATCTAGATGTCTATATGCAACGAGGGAATTCCATGAAAGGATAGGTCATATGGTTGTTTCATTGAGGGGATTAGTGGATTCTGTAGTTAAGAAACTGGAGAATCCATTCTTCTATTGGTTAACCACATGGAAGAAATGTTCAGATGCATTTCACTAGATCTAGAAACACTTATCCGTGAATGGGGATTGAAAAAAAAGAAAAAAACTATATTTAACATCGAAATATGTCAACCAGCTAATCGAATTCCCCTATTCCATCCCTAGACTTACACCAACTTTTCTATGTTCTCTGCTCACACCAAAGCTGTTGTTAGTACCCTAACTTCACTCCATAAACTTCATCACCACCATTGCACTCACCACTTCACTCTTTGTTTCTTGTTTCAATTTTTCTAATTTAACTTTCACTTGTTCTCACTTTACACACCTTTTACATAAGTCATTCTCTATGGATCGAACCCTACTCACTACTACACTCGTTTTTAGTAGGTTTTATAAATATTTATTTGTATTGAACCTAGTGAAGACCTGGGCCCTGAATGGAATCCTCAATGGGGTCACCAAGGGGAAGCAACTACTTTGACTAAGAATTTAGCGAACAAGGTCACTATGAATGAAAAAGTAGGTGAATAAACCTACTTAACAATTATATGAAACTTTTTATTATGAACACTCATTTTTAATATCATTCTTACAAGAATACAATTTTAACTGAACAATGGGTGATCGATTTATACTGCAAAATTCCTATCATATATGTTCACGATAATGAAAATATTAAAAGGATTTAGTTTGTTCTACTTGCTAATGGAAGTAAATAATTATAATTTTTTTATTTTAATCCATGAGAACAAAAAGGATACCTGTAACTTGGTTTATTCTTCCTCACATTTGAATTTTGATCTAATTCCTCGCCACAAAATTACCTCAGGATGTGGAAGGAGTGGAAAATTTTAGGGGACCAACACTTGTCAGTGGCCAAATTTCATGTTTGATTAATTTGAAGATATATCATATAATTAAATAGATATACAAGATCTATAAAAAGTAGTGAGAAATTGAAATCACACGCTTCATTTGGCCACTGATAAGTATCAATCACCCAAACTTGAAATCAAAAGAAAACAATGAGGCTGATATGAATTAAATAGATTGGCAGAAGAATGAGTTTGGTGGTGAATTAGATGATAACCCCGCTGTAGGTGGTAGTGTACGATAGTGATTTAATATTAGGTATGCGCGGAGGAGGTGATGTGTGTCGAGGACAATATCACAAGGATTAAGACACATATAAAGAAGAACTAGGGCTTCCGATTAAATAGGAGCAGAAATAATCACATACCTTAGGTTTTGAAAGGATGGATTCATCCGAGAAGGTTGAGGGGGAGCAGCGGTAGAGGTAGACTTCCATGAGAGTTTGAATGATGCAAAACAAGTGAGTTTTGTTAGGGTTAAATTTATAAGAATAGGTAGGATTTTATCAGCATTTTCCAAAAAACACTCATAAAGATATGTTTTATCATCACTTTATATTATAACGCTGATAAGAATTACTTAAAATAAAATACAAAAAATATTTAACAAATATATATTAAAAGGAAGAAATTATAAAAAATAGACAAAAATAATTAACATTATTAATGAATGTATAATCTCAATTGAATGAATGTTAAAAATGGGTGAAATTGAATAATTAAAAATGAAAAGACTTCAAAAATATTTAAAAATGGATATGTTTTATTAATTATACAAATTATTAAAAATATTTAAAATGGATGTATATATTAAAATAAAGACGATTTAAAATATAAAACATACTAAATAAATATTTGTAAATAAATATTATACAATGATTAAATTCCAAAAAATATAAAAATTAATAAATACTAAAAATGAATTAATAATATTAGCTAAAATAATATTAATAATGAATAAATAGAATTTAATATATAATAAAATTATTTTAAAAAATGAATTTGTAAGATTAATTACTTGAATGGAAAACAAATACAAAAAATAAAGAAAATAAAAAAATGCATTTAAATGAATTAATTATATAGATTTCAAATATTTAAAAAATATTACTATTTAATAAATAAAATTGAATTAATATTAATCATATAAATTAAAAACATACTAAGTGTATTAAAACCTAGTAAATAATTATGTATAGTTCATATGACTAACTACATTGGTTGTACACATATACAAGAATGATGAAAATATTAGAAAATGCTTTTAAATAAATAAATTATATAAATTTTGTATAATTTTTAAAATATTATAGCTTAATAAATATAATTGAATAAAATTAATCTTATAAATTAAAAAAATATTAAGAATATTAAGACTTAGTAAATAATTATGTATACATAAATATTTAAAAATCAATAAATCCTAAAAATATTAAAAATTAAAAAATATTAAAAATGAATAAATAATATCAAATGAAAGAATATTAAAAATGAATTAATAAAATTTAATAAATTACAAAAATACTTAAAAAAGTGAATTCATGGCATTAAATACATGAATTTGAGACACATAAAAAATAATAAAATGAATAAATATATATTATTGACTATATAAATAACATAATTATTAAAAATAAATTATATCTACTACAAAAATATTAAAATAAAAATGCATTTATAGGAATTAATTATATAAATTTCAAACATATTAAAAATATTAAAACTTAATAAATAAAAATGAATAAATATTAATCATATAAATTACAAACATTTCGAAAATATCAAAACTAAAAAAATAAATATGTATAAATTTTAAAAAATAAACAAATTCCAAAAATGTTAAAAATTAATAAATATAAAAAATGAAAAATAATATTAAATGAGATAATATTAAAAATGAGTAAATCAAATTAAATAAATTACAAAAAATATTAAAAAAATAAATTAAAAATTATTTAAAAAATGTATTTAAATAAATTAATTATATAAATTTCAAACATTTTTAAATGTTAAAACATAATAAAAAATCAATATTATTCATATAAAGTATAAATATATTGAATATATTACCTAGTAAATAAATTTATGTATAAATAGATATTATATAATGATTAAATCCCAAAAAATATGAAAATTAATAAATTCTAAAAATGAATAAATATTATTAAATGAAAGAATATTAAAAATAAATTAATAAAATTTAATAGACAAAACCATTTTTAAAAAACGAATTTATATAAGATCAACTACATGAATTGTAAACACATAAAAAATGAATAAAATATTAAAAATGCATTTAAATAACTTAATTATATGCATTTAAAACTTTTTAAAGACATTAAAACTTAATAAATAAAATTAAATAAATACTAATAATATAAATTAAAAATACATTATGAATAATACTTAGTAAATAAATATGTATAATTTTTAAAAATGAATATAAATTTTAAAAATATTATATAAAAAATGATAAATATATATATATATTAAATGTGAAATAATATTAAAAATGAATAGTACATTCCATACATACCCACATACACATGTCCTATATAAACACACACACACACACATATATATGTATATATATGGATATGCATATATGTACACCCTACATACACATGTGCACATACACAAATACATGCATATTTATACACACACACACACATGTGCAACATATATACACACACACATACATACACAAAACACACACAACATAATGCATACACATATATTCACTTAGACATATATATAAATATATAAATTCAAATATCACATATTAATAATACATATTAATTTATATTTATATGTTTATTTAAATTATTAAAATATATATTAATATATCAAATTAATATTAATTATATACATTTTTTAATTAATTTATATAATTAGACATTTATTTTTGAATATAAATATGTTAATTTGATATATACTAATAACATATTTTTTTTAAGTTATATAAATCACCATGAATTTTATCAGCACTAGGAAAAACATTGATAAAGTGGCTCCTTAATTAGAGGTAAAAAATGCATTGATAAAGGGTAAAATTTTATTAGTGTTATTTTATCTTTGATAAAAGTAACCTTTATCAACAATTTTACCTAGCACTGATAAAGGTTCCCATTTTATCAGTGATTTCTGTTTAGAACTGATAAAATTTAGCACTGAATATCACATGACCTGTGGTAGTGTTCCCAAAATAAACTCACTATCAAAACTTATCCCCAAAGACCAACAATGATCAAGGTCTGATTTTCCCAGGGGAACATATGAAATACATGATTGGTTTCCTCCCTCAATTAACACAATTAATAGTAGTCTTTAGTTTGGATTAGTTGTTTAAGAATCCATTTCCACTCCAAGTCATATAGCTTCTGGAAAGTAGAAAATTGTAGAACTTCATATGGTACTGGATGTGAGACAATGTGGTGGAACCTGAAGTCTAAAACTAGTGACAATGGTAATCAATTTTTGGATGATGAGAAGTGTTAAGGCCAAAAGAAATACCGAACACTTGTATGAGTATGAATGTTAGAGCACATGTTTAGAAAGGTTTCACTAATGTTGGAAAAGTGGGAGAATGAATCTGAATCGAAGAACCATTTATTGGATGGACTAGTTGAGATGGTGGCACTCAGGTGGTGGACATGATCATGTGGAGGGATTTCTATGAAGATCAAATGGCGATGGAACCGATTTAGTTTTGATATTCATATATAAATTTATGGAGTGGGGTCATTTTAAATGTACTTATTTTAGTTCTACTTAATATTCCATTATCATCTTCCTTAGATTGTTCCGTTGTAATCTATTAATTCCTCTTTTATTGAAGTTGTTGTTTACCATGGAAAAATATTATGTTATGAACCATATAAATCATTTTGTACTTTAATTTTTTTATTCTAGTATCAAGGAACACAATGGAAGCCTATGAGATGATGATTTAAAATTTTTACATAACTGGAGTGATAAAACTTCATCATCTCAAGTGATTCAATCCCCTATAAGGTCCAAGGATATCGTGTGAATTCTTCAAAGCATAAAAATTTAAACTGTACAATTAACTTGTTTAAATCGAAGCATGCTTAACAACAAATCATCACTGTCAACTGTTTCTTGAAGGATATGAGGCTGAACCCCTATAGATATTCCACATATGCTTCAAGAATCTACACATATGTAATTCATAAAATTATAGGTGTTAGTACAAAGATCCAAAGATTCCTTCGACATCATGATGATCACCGCGATCACGTGCCTTCGATCTGCAAAGGCATTCTTGGATCGATCACTCAAATAAATTCTCTCTCTCTCTAGGATGTAGGAGGAGAGAGGATTCCTCAATCCATTGGAATGAATATTATAGAATAAATGAGCTCCTCTAGGATTATATAATATATTCCTAAAATACTCGGATAGGGTTCCCCAACCTGTGTATATTTAACATCCACTAAATAAGAAATACTTGAATAGTTATGACAAACTAACTACATAATAAACATCATTTATATTTTATCACCCACTTTTAATATATAATAAATATATTATGTCATAAACCTGAGTCATTAGCTCAACTTGTAATTCCCGCTAATATTATACAAACTTTGAATATTGAGATAATATTCATTATATAATATTATTCCATGAATTCAATTAATACCTTGTGAATAATTTTAATAAATAACTTCAACCTAATTATTATATACTTTAATAATAATGAATTTATTTATTTTTCAGTGATCTATAATACTTGGAAAACTATTAGATCTCATGGTGGGGCTCACCATGTCCTATACACCTATTGAACAAAATATGGTCGACTCTTGAATATACTTTTGTGTTTGACCCTCTAGGGCCTTATCTCTATAAATGTGAATAACTATTCATAGATCAAGAGTAGAGTCTATAAACCCATAAATTCCCCTAAAGAGATAAGGAATAGTTATAGAAATTAAAACCATTATATGGACACACAATGTTTAATATTATCTCATTGTCTCAAGATGTCTCATAAAACAAGATGCAAAACTTGAGTCATTGTACATTCATTCTTTATTATTTGTTGATATTACTAGATAGACTTACCTTAAACTACCATGGACATATATTTTTGAAGGTATTACCATCCCAATAAACTAGGACCTAGATATCACTTCCTCAGCTCAAAAGTGATAATTTTTATCTTGATCATTAAACCAATTCTAAACCATCAATGATGCACCCAACACAAGCTACCTCACCACGACTTCAATGTCATGGATTTTTACTTACATAAAAGTACTTGATCAAATAGAACACATTGGTAATGATCTCATGTCAGGAGACCAATACACATGTTCATATATAGGAACAACCAATGACACATGAAACATGTGGTGTTTTTATTGGTGGGTCTATCCCAATGATATCATTTACTCGAGATCACCAAGTAAAAAATTCATGAGAAGAAGTATTAATGCTTATGATCTCATAACTCTTGATGGTCACACTTAATCAATATCTTGACAGTATGATGTATATAGACAATAGGAAATTACATTAAGATTACTTTCATAGAATCTATAGGTTATCATTATAGAATAGGAACTACTATAACCTTTTGATAAAACATTTAATCTAAGTAAATTTCTATAAATATAGTCAAAATAGAAGTATAGACACTATGATGGTATGATAAACACATGTATATATTAAAATAAAAGGTAGAGAAAAAGTGATAACATGAGGTGTAAATTATTTACATGAACTAGAAATCTAGAGATTGCAGAATGGGAGGCAGAAAATGAAAATTAATCAGGTCAATGTCAAGGATAGTGAAAGAAGACATATTATACATTGCTATGAATTCTTGTCCTGAATTATTAAATGATATTTTTTTGTTAAATAAAATCCAAGATAAATATTTTATATCATAACACTTGTATAGTAAATAAAAAACACTGGTAAAAATAAAAAAATCCCATCAAATTCCATCATTGAAATATGAACTCAAACCGTTGATTCCTAATGACTCAAGAAAATTACTTCCTATATAAATATGTTACTCCAAGAAGCTTCTCGCAGATTCAAAACCATGATATAGTTGGACATTACCACTTTAATTTGGAAAAAACAAATAGAAAACTACTATGAACCCCAGTGTCATCACCCATTAAGACTATTAACTTCTAAAAATAATCAAAATAATAAAAATAAAACATGAAATACACTTTAATCACATGGGGGATGATCCTACGCCCACTAAATAGTATGAGTATAGGTGCAGGTAGTGGGATAAGTCTTCCAGTTTAATTGGCATGTAAAGAAGAAGAAGGCCTAACAGGAAGATCTTGTACCAAAAATTTAGAATTTTAATATCCTTGGTGGAAGAAAGACTTGATCTAACATTATATCTACATGGAAAAATTTAATTCAAATGTTGATAAATGAATTAACACCCCCATATTATCCTTTAGAAACCATGATCTGTCTGTAAGAAGCTAGAGTAACTTGGGAACCCAATAGAGTAGAAAGTCACCACTAGAGAGATAAACTAGTATATGAAACTACAACAATGAACCCAATCATATTGGCTAAACATGTAGTGGAAAATATGAATCAATTCTTTAGAATCCTCAGATCCAATAATAGTTTTGAATAAAAAACTCCATATAAATATAGAAAAACAAAAACCTATTCATTACCAATGCAATGAATCCAAAAGCAATTTTTTACATCCCACCATCAAGTTTGGGATTATATTCATTGTTCATTTCAATTTTAGAGAACTTGAAATACCTGATTTATGAATATTCATGGAAATTATTATCCCCTTCTTAATATATTTGAAATATCAAGGAGTCATTTTTTTCAATATAAGAGTATATAAAACTCTTCATTGAGACCCACCTTAATTGTCCAAACATGACATTATTTGGTAAATCTGTATACATGTAATGATAATCAATGTATATAAACAATTTGGATCAAGATCAACCACTTTCAACACTCCCACTTACACTATAGAAAACTAATAACAAGTCTCAATTTTCTATCTCTCACATGAGATTAATCCTCCTACTGAGATATAGATTTAGTCCAAGTGTTTTCCACATTATCCTATATGTATACTCTTCTAACTGTAACGTTAAATATTCAAGTAAAACCCCTAAATAGATTAAACTTTTTAAGTATATGCTTTGTCCTATAGTGTAAATTAGGCTCCATGGAAATCACCACTATTGCTGTATTATCACAATAAAATAGAACATAATCTAAACTGCTTGGAATAACACCAATTTTTAATAAAAAGCTACATATATAGACCACCTCCTTATATTTATATTAATTTTCTATATACTAGGCTTATATAGTAGAGTTGGCGACTGAAAGTTTCTTTAAGATTCTCCAGCTCACTACACCACTATTTAGTCAAAAGACATAGCCTGAAAACGATTTCAAATCATCATGATCTATCTAGAAACTAGCATCAATGTATCCTCTCACTACTAGTTCCTCATCTCCTCCATACACCAAGAACATATCCTTTATATGCCTCAAGGACTTTAGGATAATTATTATAATTGCCCACTTCAGCATTCTGGGATTAGATTGATATCTTACCACTATGATTAAAGAAATGGAAACATCAAGAGTAGTATATAGATTAACATACACAATAAATCCCATTTCCAATACATAAGGTATTTTACTCATTCTTTCAATCTCATCCTGTGTTTATGGACACATTTTCATAGAGATATTGATACCATGTGACACTGGAAAAAATCCCCTATTATATTGTTCCATATTGTACCTTTTAAGTACCTTGTATATATTTTTACATTGACTTATCCCAATTAGCCACTGAGATATATCTCTATAGATCATGATCCCAAAGATATAGGGTACATCACTTAATCCTTTAATGTAGAAACATTCATTTAACAAAGTCTTAAAAAATTATAAGAACTTTACTTCATTTCCTATAATTAATATGTCATCAATATATAATACTAGAAAAACTATTGAATTCTGATTAACCTTATTATATACACATAGATCACTTTCATTCTTGAAAAAACCAAAGTATCTTATGGCCTCATCAAAATGAACATTCCATGATCATGATGCATTCATCAACCCATAAATGGATTACTGCAGCTTGTATACTTTATTGGAACCCTTTCACTTAATAAACCCTTAGGTTTGAGTTATATAAACATATTAAACCAACTTCTTATTTAAAAAATAAGTTTTGAAATCCATTTTAAAATTTTCATAAACTTGGAAGGCTATTATTGCAAGTAATATTATGATGGATTTTATCATTGCTACTGGTGAGAAGGTTTCATCATAGTTTATGACTTAACGTTTCCTTAAACCCTTTTCTACGAGTATTATCTTATAAGTATTAACCTTACCATCCATTTCCATATTTTTATTGAATACCATTTTCAACCAATGGGTTTTACATTAGTTAGAGGGTCTACCAAAATCAAAACTTGATTTTGGTACATGATCTTCCTATCTGAATGCATGGAATATTTACATTTAGTAACATCCTCGCCTTATAATACTTCCTTGTAGGTAAAAGGTTCATTATTCTCAAGGAGTAATGTGTCACCTATTCCGGTGATAAGAAAACAATAAAACCCATGTTCTCTAACCTCTTGAGTTGACATACATAGTACTTGTTTCTCAGGAGCATCTTAATATCCCACTAGGTTATATGGGGATGGTTCCTATAACAACAATACTAAAAAACATGACTTAAAAAATTCTTGAAGTTTACATTATTGACACTAGAAAAGAAATGACTACATGAGAGATGTTAACAGCTTAGTAATTTTATTAGCACTGAAAAAGTGCTGATAAATGACCCATTTATTAGTGTTTTTATTTATCACCGCTGAATGACCCCTTTGTCAATGCTTGTAAAAGCACTAATAAATGTCCTATTTATCAGTGATGATAATGAGAATACTATAGTGTGCTATAAAAACACACTATAGCACCAGAAACACACCAACAACACACCTGATATCAATAAAAACAAGTCCCAATACATAATTTAAATGAAATTAAATTTATAACACAAATAATAGAAAAAACTGTATTATAGACATTTAAAACATAGATTTATAAAATTACATGAATAAAAATTATTACATACATTCAAAAAAAATCCTAACTATCAATATTACCATGATTTCCATTGACTTTCATTGTCAAACATCCTACGCTGCATGGGTAGTTTCAAACAATCCACCTTAAATCAAAAAATAATCCACCTATATAAGAAAAAAATTATTATGAGTAATACTAAAAAGAAATAAATTATAAAAAAATACGACATAATACATTAATTCTATAGTAAATTATTTTACTATGAAAATATAAATATTACATCTAAAATTGATAAGTGGAGGGAATTTGAAGGAAAGTGATAAATTTCAATACTAAAAGAGTGAATGGTTTTGTGGGAGAATAATTATATAGACGTTTTGGTGTGGAAAGGGGTGAAATATGGATATATCACCCCAACTCGAACAAAATAATCCACATATATAAGAAAAAAATTATTATGTGAGTAATACTAAAAAGAAAAAAATTAAACATTGACATGAAATGATAAATTAATTCTATCTACAATGATTTTACTATGGAAATATCAATATTACCTCTGTAATTGAGTAGAGGAAGCATCATTTATCTTCCTGCAAAGATAGTGGAGGTAACTTGAAAGAGAGTGATAAATGAACCATTGTAGGGGTTAAAGGGTTTTATAGGAGAAGGAGCATGAAAGTTGGACAAATCACCCCAAATTGAACAAAATAACCCACCTATATAAGAAAAAAACTATTATATGAGTAATACTAAACAAATAAACTAAACATAAATATGAAATAATACATTAATTCCTTTGAAAATTATTTTAGTGTGAAAACATCAAGATTACCTCTGTGATTGAGCAGAGATAATGTTGTCGCTCTTCCTACAAAGGCAAGACACATGGATATAAATCTTCTTAAATAAATAAACTCTGTAATGAATACTGAAAATTAAATCAATGTTGCATTATATAATTTTTTGGTAAAATAAAGAAAGTATATCATAACATTACCTTTGTATCTATCCAAAGGGTTTCCTTCATTATAGTTTGTTCTTTCAAGGGATTGGTAAAATCATCATGTGTAGAAGACATTGTCTATATGAGTAGTTAAACATTTAATTTAGATTATGTTAATTTATTAGAGAACATATAATATTATGAGAAAAATATAATATACTAAAAAACACTTTTAACTTCTCATTGATATCTTTTTTTTAATGGTTTCAAGGATTTGGTTCCTCTTTTGAGAATCCAAATCCCCTCTTTATAGCCTAATATAATGAACAAGAAATTGTCTTCATTGGGACTGACATGAACTTATTGTGATGTCCTAATGAAAGGGTCATCCTTGATTGAATTTTCATCTGACTCAGCAGTTTTTAGTCTACAATAGGACAGTCAAACAATTATTATTTGTTGGATCAAAGACATAAAATACTTGCACTACTTGTGATACCATTATGAACGGCTCATCTTTTCCCCCTTCTATTCTGAAATTCACCTTCAAAAATACCATTTCATCAACTTTCACTCCATTGATATTTTCAACCCATTTGTAACAAAAACTCAACACTAGAAATTTTTTATAATACAACTTGCATATCTGTTCAATAATTGCAAATATGACATATTTTCATAAATTTTATTTTTATCCTTAGAACCAGATATGTTCATCACTTCATCCACAATCATAACACCACTATTTTGCATCATACCAGAGTCATTTTGTTATTTTTTATAGAAAATATAACCATTTATTACAAACTAGTGTAAGATATAACATTTTCATTCGGTCCTCTGGCTATCCATTGAAGTCATTCATCAATTGAATTCATATTTTCAGATAAATCCTTATAAATCTGATCTTTGAACAATCCTATAATCTGTTGATTATCTGTATTTGATATCCATCCTCCATCCCTTGATGGATTCAAATATCTAAGAATTTCTTTGTGGGATTCAATTTATGGATCAACATATTCACTACTATGTAATATGTAAAGATGTGATTTCTCCTGCTCTGTTAAGGTAATTGTAACAATATCTCTTCTGGAAATCCCTTTTCCCATAAGGTGTTTGTTATGAAAAGACTTTGGGAGACTAATGATTTCAACATCTAATAAGTAATTGGTACAAAATTCAATAGCTTCTTCAACAATATATCATTCCACAATACAACCTTCTAGATGACTTCAATTCTTGACAAACACTTTCAAAATATTCATATAATGTTCAATGGGGTACATCCATTTGTAACAGATATGACTCCATAGTTTAACCTCTCTGACCAAGTGAACCATTAGGTGGACCATTATATCAAGGAATTATGGTGGGAAGAACATATATAATTCACATAATATGACTATAATCTCCTTATTAATTATGGGAAACTACATCGGGTCTTCAACTTTACATCACATGGATTTGAAAAAAAAAGCAATGTCTGGTTAATGTATGTCATACATTTTTAGGCATAATGCAGTGAAAAGAAACATGCATTAAATCTTGCATCAAAACATGAATTTTGTTTGATTTTATTCCTTTTAACTTCAAATTATAAATTGAAACGACATTCTTGATATTTGATGAATACCCCTGTGGAACTTTTTCACTAGTAAGGGAAAGGAAAAATTGAAATTTTTTCTATCTGAATAAGTGTAAGCTACTAGTAGAAGAAAACTTCACCTTTTACCCATTACTGGTTCAAATATGCCCTTATTCCCATTTCAATAAAGTCCAACCTATCCTTGATTCCATCTTACATTTAGCGAGGAACATTTTGTAACATGCCAATAACACTATCAAATATATTTTTTCTATATGCATGACATCAAGAAAATTTCTAACATACAAACAATTACAGTATGGTAATTCAAAGAAAATTTATCTCTTTATACAACCTAATTTTGTAAGGTTTTTCGAAAATGGTTTACTAAAAATAGTGTCAATAATTTTTAATTTTTTGTTCAGTTTATCACCCATTTCTAGAGATAGTGTTGTACTTTTTTTGATATTCCCATCGAATGTTGTCGTCTAGAATTAGTATTTATGTCATCGAGGTAAAAATTTATGATTTACTAAAAACATATTCTCTATGGAATGTTTCAATCGAACTGAGTATGTGTGTTTTTCACAACTAGGACACTCTAACATTCCTTTAATGTTATAACCTGATAAATTTCCATAAGTATGGAAGTCATTTATCATTTCGCACACCCTCAATGTGAATTATTCACTCCTATGAGCATCATACATTGGAACACCTATATCCCAAATAAATTTTAGGTATTTGATCAATGGAGCCAAATAGACATCAATATCATTACCGGGTTTCTTTGATCCAGATATAATAAGAGAAAAAATAATGTATTTTCACTTCATGCATAACCATGGTGGAAAGTTATAATTTTCCAACATGACATGACGTGTATTGTGAGTACTACTCTATACACCAAAATGATTTATTCCATCTGTAGATAATTCAAGATGAATGTTTCTCAGCTCATCTCCAAATTCATGAAACTCATAATCAATTTTCTTCCACTAAAGAGAATATATTGGATGATGTAAGTTCCCATATTTAATTCTTATATCTGCATTCCATGTTAATTGTCTTGTCGTTTCCTGACATTCATATATTCTTCTAAATGACAGAATTATAAGAAATTACCATACATATTTTTATGGACTTGATTCATTATTCTTGTATCAATATGCACCACACTTTGGCCATTTTATGAGTGATTCAGGGTCCTTGCGTAACAATGTGTAATCATTTGGACAAGAATATATTTTTTAGTGATAATTTCCATTGAAGATAACATTTTTATATCATCATATGTTTGGAATGGTAGTTTATTTTCTTCTAGTAGCATATCTTTCAAAAGACCAAGTAGTTCCGTAAATCTGGTTTCACTCTATCTATTTCTAGCTTTAAAATTATATAACTTCAATACAGTTGACAATGTTGTGTATTTAGTACAATCAGTATACAATGGTTTCTTGTAGAAACTATTTAACTCTTAAAAAAACTTTGTACAATCATGAAGGTCACCTTAAATTTCCATTTTCTTTTCTTCCATGCGATCTTCATTATCTTTTACAAAGGTATTCATATCAAATGATTCATAAACCATAATGTAATGACTCGCGTCTTGAATCGGACTAAAACCCGAAGGAATTTGAACTTTTTCCTTTACTGAACCGGTTGTTTTGAAGACTGGGCTTCGAAACAAGGTTCCGAAGGTTGGAACCCTTCCTTTTAATGTTTTTGGACGTGGGTGAAGGCTTGTTAAGTTTCTCGGGTGGCCCGAGAGGTTTCATAGGTGTCAGACCCAAGTTTTTAAAGAGTTGCAGAGTGCACACAGTTAACGCACGGGTTGACCAAACCGTGCGGCCCAAACTGTGGGGCCTAAATCATGTGGGTAGTGGCTTGCACACGGGCTGTGCACAGTTTCCCAAACTGTGCGCCTAGCCCGTGTAGCGGGTGTCTTAGAGGCAGGGGACTCCGCACAGTTTTTGCATGGTTTTCCAAACCATGGAGGTCAAACCATGCGTTTGGGTGAGTTTTGGTTTTTGTTTAAAATTAAAATAAAAGAAGGAAAAAAACCTAAACTACTCTCCCTCACCCTCACTCAACCCGCACGAGAAACAGGGAGGGGCTCTCCTTGAGCCACACGCGACACCCCCCTTATGGCCTCCTCTCGGTCAAGGTTCCACCTCCAATTTCTAGACATTTCTTCATCGAATCTCTATGGTAATCTTCCCTCTCAATTCTCCTCCTTTTCTTCCAGCCATGTTTTGACCTAATCGGTGCCAAGTGAGGTGCGACCGAACCCTAGGGCATTGGGGTGATCCAAATTTCAGTTTTCTTTTGGTTATAGGTTATGCGGAAGGTCCGTTGGGACTCCTTAGTGCGTGTTCCGGCAACCTCCGCCAAAGGTGAAGCGGTTCGGGAGGTTTCAGATCGTCGGGTTGGTTTAGGGGTAGGGATTTCACCTCTTTCTTTGTTTCACACTTTTCAAATTTGGGGCTTTTGATGTTTATGAGTTCCTAGCATGTTTTTTATAGTGCGTTCATGGTTTTGCCATGGTTTCGAGTCGCCAAAGACTAGGCGACTCGCTTGCGGCTCTTAGTTAGAAAGCATCAAGAGATAGAGTGGACTGATGGATCCTCCTTGAGGTAGGGTCCCTCTCATTTCCCTTTAAATTGAATTAAAGTATTAATCATTTTAATACTACAATGCCTTAGTATTTTAATTCTGTGATCAGGTTTTGATTAAACGTTGCCTGGAAAAGAGTGTGAAATGCAGGATAAGATAAAAGGGTTGCTTGATCACTAAACTAACGATTTAATAATAAAACCCCTTGATTAGAGGTGTGCTGTCTTCAAGCTAAAAATTAGTGATAGACTTTTTATCCTTCCCTGTCATATTGTTGTGGTGCCTCTTTGATGCTTTTTATGTGAACTTGTTTTGTTGAGACAAAGGGGATGAAATTTTTGGGATTCTTGTGTTTGGTTCAATTTTCCATGTTTAGGAAAATTGAGTAAAGATGATAACCATAGTGGGATGACTTAAGACTAAATGACTTGTTACCTTTAGAAGGTATCAAAGGGTTAAGGAATGATAAAAATATCCTTTAAGATGGAATGGTGAAACTAGGAAGGAACAGACTAGGGTGGTATGACCATGCCTTGGGATAACGTAATGAGCTCGACTTATGCTAGTAAAGTGATTTTGTTCGCTTATGTGTATGTGGTATGATTCATTGAATGCTTATGAGTTAATTCCATAAGCAGTATACTACAGACTTTTTTGTATTGTGAGTGCGCACATGCTGATGCCACATAATGAATGATAATAAAGGTGAGTGCATGCTGAGGCCACCTAGTGACAGATACGTGGTTGGATGAGAGGCAGTTATACCCCATGCCAGTGTGACATTACATGTCTGGAAGGGAGGGATTCTTACCCCTTTCTAGTTGAATTCTGTTGATGATTACATTTATGGATGGGAGGAATTTATACCCCATGCCTGTATTATGAATGTGACAGATGGGAAGCAGTTATACCCCATACCGGTTAAATGAATGTGATGGAAGGGAGGCATTCTTACCCCTTGCTAGTTGACCTTTAGGGACGAGAGGCATACTTACCTCGTGCCCGCTATTTTCTCTATACGTGTATGGAAGGGAGACATTCTTACCCCATGTCATCTATGATATAAATGATTTTATATATGTATATGGTGACATGATCAGGTTACTTTACCGGCAACAAGCCGAAGCTGGTATAACCGTCAGGTGTCCCTTGGGAACCTGGACGGGTGTTATTTACATATGTAATTCTGCTTACTTATTTATCCATACCTTCTCACTGTTTAATTACTATACACTGTCTGGATTGGGTTAGACACCATTGGTGCCGGCCTACTGATATTTATATCTCACACCCTACTCGGGCCACCATTGCACTGGGGTACAGGAGTATACCTTTTTGCTTGCAGGACTTAGGTTGTGTACTGTGCTGTTTGTACCTGAGGAGTTAAGATAAAAGGACCAAGTGGGAGCTTGGGATGCTCAGGGGATCACCATTGGGATTTTTTGTCCTTCTTTTTGTATTGTTTATAAAGCATGCTATATTGATTCCTGCTTTCATAAATGTATCGCCATCTGTACATGCATGCATTGTAAACTGGCTTTTGCCATCTTTTATGTAATGGTTATTACCTATCTTTTGCTTATGCCTTTTAATTGTTTATTTATTCTGCTATTGAATATTATTTACTCTAATAATACCACTGTGTTACACTAATATGAGGGTATAGTCTCCCCACTATCACCTCCCGAGACCCTCGCTGCTAGTCAGCAGCCTCTAGCGTAGAGGGAGACGCGCTTGAGGCCATGTGACCTACCGGTCCGACCACCGGTTCGCTGGTAAGCTGGGCCGAGACGTTACAAAGTGGTATTAGAGGTGTTTCTTTTCTTTTGACTTACTGTTTTGGGTTGGTAGATAGGGGATTAGGAATGTGTCGGTGCTTGGCTAATAGCCGTGCTTGGGACTGATCACCCCACGTATGGTAAATGACCAAGTGGCCAGGGCTGGGAATTTTTGTTCATGTTGTTTTCCATTATAGTTGATATGATTTCACCTTGAGTGACTATTGTATTTTCTCCTGCTTATGGTTTATGAAATTCCTTGAATTTTTCCCTTGGCCTGATATGGCATGAATGCTGCATTCCATGCATCATGTTCAGCACATAGGAAATTAACATGCTATGCATAGTGCAATGCCATGTAGTTGCATTATTAATTTCCTGGTGATCTGGTTCTGTGCCTTGATTGATATGCCATGATTCTGTGATATAACATGTGATGTGCTTACTGCTTGTGAGAACATGCCAGTTAAGTTTTAACATGTGAATGTTTGCATGGGATAAAATAGATTGGTTGCGATTATGATGGGAGCCAATTTTCAGTTGTAAGGTGTATGGGCGCCTTACAACCGCGAAGGGGTAACCCATATATTAGAACCACTATGAGCATGATATAAATACGTTTATAGGGGTTTTGATAAAAATGTAAAGCTAGGGAAATTAAAATGCTAAAGTAAATTGGTTTTTATTAAAAAGGGGAGCCAAATGCCAACTTATAAGGTGTATGGGTGCTTTATAGGATGGTATATGGCCACCCATATACTTGGGCCATTGTGTGTGAGCATGTTAAATTCGGGGTTGGAATCTGGTTTTGATAAAAAAGGGAGTCAATTTTCAATCCATGAAGTGTATGGGCGCATCATGAATTGGGAAATGGAAACCTATGTTAAATGTAAAGGCTTGTTACATTGTGAAATGATTAAATGGAAAATGTTGTGTGATTTTAAAAATTGAAAAGTTTTGGCTAACTTTTAAGTGAGAAAATAGGCCCTAGTAGGACAGTTGGAAAGTGTTGTATGAGATAACCCAGTTAGGGTGTTTTAATTTTAAAAGGAATTGAGTAACTGCTTTGGGGTTGCTTTTTGAAGAACCCAGGATGGAAAAAATGAGACCCTCGTAGGTCTCCCTTTTGTTTAAATGGTCTTGTTTTTCTCAGTTGGTTGATAAAGACGGGATGTCTGTAAGTGTTTTATGTTCTTAAAAGGAGGTTTTTGTGAAACTTTCCTATTTTCTTGATGTGTGGTTGAAGTTTTTAAATGGTTAGAGTTTAAATGGGGTAAAATGTTAAGGGATTGATAATGGAAACCGTGGTGGTGCATTGAAACCCCAGTGAAAGGGGTAGATTTTGAGTTTCTCTTTAAGTTGCCTTGGGATGGGACCATAGATGTTTCCCGTGGGTGTTTTTTCCTTAGAGGTGTTTTGATGATTGGATTTTGAGCCTAGTGACTTTGTTTGGCATGAACCGTCATTAGGGTCGACGTTTGATCTTCGTAAGGGGCTAGCCCATGGTTGGTAGCAACCTTAGCGTTTTAATGAATTTCTTGTACCGTGGGTTTTCTGACGTGAGGTGTTGTTCGAGATCCGTTGTCCCTTGTCGGACTCTTGTTTTTCTAATGACACCCTTGTTCGGATGGGTGGTCATTGGGTTTTGACTTTCGTTATGACTTTGGGTCATCTCCTCAGTAGAGTGGCCCGGCGTCAAAGTATTGTTTCGTCCCAATGTTCGGGATGGATTTCATATGACTAGTGTGTTTTGACGTGCTAGTTTTCTTGTTTTGTATCTTCTTCATTTGTTTGGTGATGTGATTGTGGAATAGGAGCATCACGCGATCATTTTCAGTGTTTGTGTACTAGTGTGTTGGTGCTTGGTTAGTTTATCTTCCTTCCCTTAGATGACTAGGACACTCCTAAGGTTGGGAACATGTTGCATTGAATATGGTAAATGTGTCCTTCCAAGTAGAAGGGGAAGTACTTGGAATTCCTTCTGGAAATTTTTTGTCATGTTTGAATGCCTTGAGGCATGCGAGTTTTATATCGTGTAGATGTGTCGGTAGGTGAAGCCGTGTTCCTTCCTTGAAGTCAACTGGTTGAGGTTTTACTTTTCATCCTTCCAGTAATCTGGTATGATTAGCTGGAATCCATTTCAATCATCTTGGTGTATTCTGCTTAGCGACGAGCATGTCCCCTATCTTTCCCTTCTCTTAGATGAACAAAGAGAGCATCAACCTTATCTGCGCTAATGATTTTAATCCATTGGGTTTGATCGGATGGTTCTCTTTTGGCATTGCACACGGGATGCGTGGATTCCGGTGTGGTTTGATCTTGGAAACTTCATCGAAATTAGGTTCTAGGATTCAGTGAAGGTTTTTGTGCTATACGTAAGGTTCCTTGGAGAAAGTCATTTTGCTTCTGTTTGAAATACGTCGGCTGTTTAGGTCGAACGTTCTTGTAAATAGTCAGTCAGAGATGGCTTGACTCGGGGTTCTTGTTTAATGACTACGGTCGGTGACATACCGTTCTTTGGCACGTCTTCAGGTATAGGTGAGTGCGGTTTGTGTCGGCCGGTGCCTGGTATGAACAAACGGATCTACTTGGGCCTTGAGGTCGATAGGGAATCGACCGTTTGATATGTTTCAAATCACGCTAGGAGCGTCGTGGGAACGCTTGGGGTGTGCTTTGAATGTTAATTCCAATGGTGGTCTGAACCGTGGTTTTGAGATGGTTTCTTAACGTTAAAAATATAAGGTGGGAAGTACATGTGACAGGATTCTTGGTGAGATGACGACAGGTTCATGTCTCTGGGTAGATGGGCTTGGGAAGAGTCGTCTTAGTGTTTCGTTTGGGAAATGAGCGTTGGCTCAAGTTTTGGTGGCTTAAGTGCCGTAGGGTGTAATGGATGCTTAAGGGTGTGTTGGACGTTTTTGAATGAAACATGATCTTTTGAATGAATTTTTGATACCCTTGTAGGTTGGGTGATGTGTACCTTGTTCCCGAAGGCTTCTCGGGGACGAGAAGTTCTATGGTGGGAAGGCTGTAATGACCCACGTTTTGAGCCGGACTAAAACCCAAAGGAAGTTGAACCTTTTCCTTTACTGAACCGGTCGTTTTGAAGACCAGGCTTCAGAACAAGGTTCCGAAGGTTTTAATCCTTCCTTTCAATGTTTTTGGATTTGGGCAAATGCCCGTTAAGTTTCTCGGGTGGCCCGAGAGGTTTCGGAGGTGCCAGACCCAAGGTTTTAAAGAGATGCAGAGGGAGCATGTTCAACGCACGGGTTGACCAAACCGTGCATCCCAAATCGTGTGGCCTAAATCAGGTGGGCAGTGGCTTGCACATGGGTTGCACAAGGTTTTACAAACAATGCGCCTAGCCCGTTCAGCGGGTGTCTTGGAGGCATGGGTCTCCGCACGGTTTGCGCACGGTTTGCCAAATCGTGCAGGTAAAACCGTGCGTTTGGGTGAGTTTTGGTTTTTGTTTAAAATTAAAATAAAAGAAGGAAAAAATAAAACCTAAACTAACTCTCCCTCGCCCTCACTCAACCCGCACGACACACAGGGAGGGCTCCCCTTGAGCCGCAAGAGACACCCCCCTTCCGACCTCCTCTCGGTCAAGGTTCCCCCTCTGATTTCTGGCCGTTTCTTCAATCTACATGGTAAGCTTCCCTCTCACTTATACTCCTTAATTCCATCCATGTTTCGACCTAATTGGCACCTGGTGAGGTGCGGCAGAACCCTAGGGATTTTTTGTGATCCTAATTTCAGTTTTCTTTTGGTTCTAGGTTATGCAGAAGGTCTGTTGGGACTCCTTGGTGCATGTTCCGGCAACCGCTGCTGTAACGACCAAATATTTTTCAATGGAAATTATCTTCTAATATTTATGTCATAAAATCACATGAAAGCACAACATAATGAACTACTAAGTGATAAGTAACCTTTAAACATATGTTTTTCACTTATGTGTTTGGAATTTCGAAAATCCAGCATACACGGTTGTGTTCAAGATGTTTTTTGGAGTCTAATAAAACCAAAATAATTTTTGGTGAATATTAACCTACCCTAATGTATAGTAACATACCCTTATGAATAGTGATATAACCTAATGAACAGTAAACTCACCTATGGTGGTATAAAAATAATTTTCAAGTTGAAAGTACGATATACCTATATTTTAGAATGAGTTAATGAATGTTTTAAAACTGGTTTTGATAATAAATTATTATTTTAATTAAATATTAAAATAATAATATTTAGAAAATTATTTTTGAAAAATGGACTTCATTTTTGGATTCTACACGTTGAAAAATGGTTAGGGTGAGTTTTTGGGATTTTTCTGAAATACTTCAATTTTTGATGAATAGTATAATCTAATAATTAACAATAAATGCTAAATAATGGATTAATTGATTCATCGATGATGCTATGCTGATGTAAGACCACTTGATTCGAATTCACATGACCCATTTACTATTCTTGGTCATGGAATACATACTATTCTTTGTCTTGTGATGAAATAAAAAATTAATGATTATACTATCATGAAATCCCTCCTCTTCTCCACTATAAAACCCCCCTTCACTCCCTCTTCTCTCCACTCATCTAAAGCTCCAATACTTCTCTAAATTCTGCCCAAATCTCTCCCCAAGGTCCTCCCCTAAGTCCAAAATATCCTAGAATCTTAAAAATACAAAAACCTCTTACCTTAAGATGTTATCAAAGGATAAAGTATAAAGAGGTCATTAATATCAAGTGGAGAACACCCACAGACTTAAGGGAAGGGATTCCCCCCTTTTCACTCTTAATCAAGATTTTTCTCTATGATATGTTTTTTTTGTGTAATACCAAGTGATGGGGTATGTTTATACACCTTCACCATACTTCCTTAATGTTTTATAAGTGATTAGAAACCCCTTTTCAATCTCAACAAGCCCTCTTAGGTACACCCGACACCATGCTGGTAAAATCGTAACGAATTCTACCCAAACCTTATTTGTTCTTTCGGGATTCCTTATCTTTCTTTCAAAATGGTGTTATATTATCTATCTATGTGAGTCTTATGACTTTTGGTTAGTTGTAAAAGATTCTTATATCAAGACCCTTCCATCACATTCTTTCGGGGAAATACATGATTTTGAAAGATTCCCTCAGAACTTTCCATCAAGCAAACCTGTTTTTAGGGGACTTCCCAAATTTTTACCCAAATTTCAAGTTCACTATATCCTCTATTTTAAAAAAAAAATTTATTTATAAAATCATTAAATTTATTATGAAAACCTTATTGGTTCAATTCTGGTTTTATATAAAATAATGCCCTCTTTTCTAATTGAAAATCTCTAGAGTGTTTTCCTTAAGACCGCACAAAAATGTTTTAATGATAATGTTTCTAAAATAGATTTTTATATGTTTTCACTTATAGTTGACACAACTTACCATTTTATATGCCTATATTACCCTATTAATTTCCATGTATGTTCTAATCCTTTCCTTTAATGGACACTTTCGTGATACGCCTATTGCATATGTTTTGTGTCTTGATTGTGGTACCCTATTCTTTCCATGAGTACCCTTATGTTTATATATGGTTGATCATGTATGATTATTTATGTGAAAATATTATTTATGTGGAAATAATATTCATGAATATGTTGAGATGGGTGCACCCAGATAGCGCTCCAATGCATTGGGTAAGGATAAGTCACATGAGATGCGATGTGAAACGGTATTGGAGGTTAGCCTTGACCCGTACTGATATGGGAAATGGGATTGGTGGTTACCCTTAACCCGTACTAAAATGGGAAATGGGATTGGTGGTTAGCCTTGACCCATACCAATGAAATGTTTTATGATTCTTCCACATTTATATGATTCCATGTTTATATGATCCCATGCTTATATTAAATGATTTTATAAGTTTCATGCTTTTGATATCATTATGTAATGCCTCCTAACTCATGTGCTTGAGATGTATCCTTATGTTCATTCCCTTACTGGGATTTTTAGCTCATCCCTTTGTTCATGTGATCCCCAGGGTACCCTATGAAGATGTAAGGGCTCAATGGAAGTTAGGATCTCATAATGGAGATTAAATAAAGAAGTTTTTTTTAGCCCTATGTTTTATGTTATATATAGCTGGTCTTACAAGACACTAGACTTAACGATCCTTGGATTGTACTCTGATGATTAATTATTCTTAAAATCATGAAATGTTTTATGTAAAAGGATCGGGTTTCTATAGTTGGTATCAGAGGATGGTCTAGTTATTTTTAGAGATTAGGAATAGAGCACCTTAGTGAGAACCTTAAGGATGAGACTAAGTATAAGAAAATAGTCCTAAATTTTGGTGACTATAGAGTAAGTGGTTTATCCAGAAAATACATCCCTATCTAGATATGAGCGGGTAGAGGCAGCTCTGACACAGATGTATCTAGGGGTAAAACCCGAAAATACCGCTTTGAGCTAGACTCGAACGGGAACCGATGCACAATAATGGGCCTTTCTGTACTCTTGGTTACGACACTCCCAAGGAATATACTTTGGTAGATTTATGAGCTCAGTACAAACCATTATTATGAAAAAAAAATCCCATAAAAATACAAGTCAAGAAATAGATCGAGGATAACCTAGGTTTTAACCTATGGAATCACAAGTTAGGATGTACTTATTCCTTATAAGTTTATCCTTATATGTTGAAAGTTTCCTTTTATGCTCAATAAATAAGTATTCAAGCCCCCTAATTGTATATTCTTATTTCTTAGTTAATGGCAGTAAATAGAAGAATGTGTGCCAACAATCAATGTGATAGGCAATGTGACAACCGCCCTAATGATATACCTGAGATGATCGGAGCCCCAGTTGATCATATTGTGAACTTGCAAAATCAGCTATTGAAAATCCCAATCAACAATTGGTACATAGTCTAATGCCCAAATTCACCAAGGAGGATGGAAATGACATCTCAAGGAAGTTCATCTGATAAAATTGATAATGGAAAGAAGACCAAATTTCCTTTGTGCAAAAAGTGTGGAAAGAGGCATCAAGGAGAATGTCACAAATGAGCCAAGAGATGTTTTAATTGTGGGAAGGTGGGGAATAAAATAGAAAATTGCTAAAAAAATGGATAATGTGATGAATGGAGATAAGGTTATATCTAATGTACCTTATACTGTTCATTTGATTTGAATGTGGAGAATTTGGGCATTATCTAGGAAAATGCTCCATTGGAAGGGATGGGAATCATGATGAGCATCAACAATATTCAAGTACAAAGGGACAATGCATGTCCAATGTTGATCATGATGACTGAAGTACATGTAACATCTTTGCAATTAATATGTATGTCATATTGTATTTCAGTTCATGTCCTATGAGCATGTCATAAATGTTTTCTATGAACATTGAGTCTCTACTTAAAATGATTTTATATCATTTGGGGAAAAGTTCTATGATTATGTATCACATGTTGATGTTTGTGAAACTGTTCATCTTTGAAATAATATAAGTCTCCCTTTAGTGGAATTTGATGCAATTCTGGGCAAGGATTGAATTTATAGAGCCAACATAAACAGCTTCAAAGAAACTCTTTGGCTATGTACTAATGCAAAATGATAAAGTCATAGTCTATACCTCGCAATAGTTGAAAATCCACGAGAAAAACTATCTCACACATGATCTGGAGTTAGCAGCCGTAATCTTTGTGTTGAAAATCTGGTGGAATTATCTCTATGGGGAAATGTGTGAGATATATACCGATCACAAGGGTCTCAAATATATATATTCACATAGAAAGATCTTAATATGAGCCAACAAATATGGTTAGAGCTCATCAAGGATTATGACTGCTCAATCCACCACCATCCTGGTAAGGCAAATAAGGTGGCGGATGCTCTAAGTAGGAAGGATCATGCATCGTTATCAATAATGAGAGTTGAAAATGATCTAATCTTCTTAGATTTGCTAAGTATGGACATGGGAATCATTAAGGGAGGAAAATAATCAATCCATTCTCAAATTATTTCTCAACCATCCCATGTGGAGAAAATAAAGGATGATCAAAGAGATGATGTGGAGATTCAGAAGAGGGTGGAAGATGTTAGAAATGGGAAATCCTCAGAGTTCAAGATTGATAAAGGAGTTGTAAGATTTGGGTCATGGATATGTATACCATTTGATGCAGGGATAAAGATGGAGCTTCTAAATGATACACATAGCTCAACCTTCTCTTTTCACCCAGGGAGAAAAAAGATGCATCGTGATCTTTGAGAACACCATTGGTGGGACAATATGAAGAGGGAGATCGTAGAATATACATCAAGATGTCTGTTATGTCAACAAGTGAAGGATGAGAGGAAAAATTCTAAGGGGATGATGCAATCACTACCCATACCAACATGGAAGTGGGAGAAAATTATCATGGACTTTGTCCATGGACTTCCAAGGACATCTAGAAGGAACAATGTTATATGAGTTATTGTGTACCGCCTTACAAAGATAGATCACTTCATCGTAATTCGAGAGGAATTATCATTGGATTGACTTGCACGTATGTACATAAATAATGTTGTAAGGTTTCATGGAGTACCACTATCCATTGTATATTATCGGGATCCAAAATTTATCTCGATGTTCTGGAAAAGTCTCCAGCATGCTCTAAACACTGAGTTGAACTTTAGCATGACCTATCATCCTCAAACTGATGGCCAGTCTGAGTGAACTATTCAGACAATGGAAGAAATGTTTATAGAAAGTTCTATGGACTTCAAAGGAGGATGGGACCATCATCTTCATCTGGTCGAATTCTCTTACAATAAATAGTTTCCATTCGAACATCTGAATGGCACCGTATGAATCCCTTTATGTGAAAAGGTGCTGAACACCGGCATGTTGGGATGAATTTGGTGAGCGTAAGCTTCTAGGACCTGAAATGGTCAGAGAAATGGTGGAGAAGGTGAAAACCATTCAGCATCATAACACGGCAGCCCAAAGTCGACAGAAGAGTTATGCAAATAACCTTCGACAAGACCTTGAGTTCAAAGTCGGAGACATGGTATTTCTACACATATCTCCATGGAGGAAGGTCACGAGGTTTGGGAAGAAAGGGAAGTTAAGTCCCAGGTACATTGACCCCTTTGATATCCTTGATCGAGTTGGAGTTTAGACCTATTGACTGGCACTTCCACCTACCATGTCGAAATTACATGATGTCTTCCATGTATCCCTCTTGAGAAAGTACATACTAGACCCCTCACATGTACTCAATCCAGAGGTGGTACTATTGGAGAATGATCTTTCTTATGAGGAACAACTAGTAAAGATCTTAGATCGCAGAGAAAAAGTTCAACAAAATAAGACAATGCACCTGGTCAAAGTGTTAGGGAGAAACCAAAAGTTTGAGGAAGCAACATTGGAATTGGAGGAAGTAATGAAGGAAAAGTACACACACCTATTTTTGGATTAGTATGTAAAACGAAATTTCACGGGTGGAATTTCATAAGGGGGGAAGAATGTAACGACCCAAAGTTTTTCAATGGAAATTACCTTCTTATATTTATGTCATAAAATCACATGAAAGCACAACATAATGAACTAATAAGTGACAAGTGACCTTTAAACATAAGTTTTTCACTTATGTGTTTGGAATTTCGAAAATCTGGCATACATGGTTGTGTTCAAGATGTTTTTTGGAGTCTAATAAAACAAAAATAATTTTTGGTGAATAGTAACCTACCCTAATGAATAGTAACATACCCTTATGAATAGTGATATACCGTAATGAATAGTAACCTCACCTATGGTGGTATAAAAATAATATTCAAGTTGTAAGTACGATATACCTATATTTTAGAATGAGTTAATGAATGTTTTAAAATAGATTTTGATAATAAATTATTATTTTAATTAAATATTAAAATAATCATATTTAGAAAATTATTTTTGAAAAATGGACTTCATTTTTGGATTCTACAGGTCGAAAAATCGTTAGGGTGAATTTTTGGGATTTTTCTGAAATACTTGAATTTTTTATGAATGGTAGAATCTGATAATTTACAATAAATGCTAAATAATGGATTCATTGAGTCATCGATGATGCTCTGCTGATGTAATCTCACTTGGTTCGAATTCACATGACCCATTTACTATTATTGGTTATGTAATACTTGCTATTATTTGTCTTGTGAAGAAATAATAATGTAATGATTATAATATCATGAAATCCCTCCTCTTCTCCACTATAAAAACCCCCCCTTCACTCCCTCTTCCATCCACTCCTCTCAAGCTCCAAGCCTTCTCTAAATTCTGCCCAAATCTCTCCCCAAGGAATTCACCCACGTCCAAAAGATCCTACCCTCTTCAAAATACCAAAACCTTATCCCTTAAGAGGTTCTCAAAGGAGAAAGTCTAAAGAGGTCATTAATATCAAGTGGAGAACACCAACAGACTTAAGGTAAGGGATTCCCCCCTTTTCACTCTTAATCAAGATTGTTCTCTGTGATATGTATTTTTGTGTAATACCAAGTCATGGGGTATGTTTATACTCCTTACCCATACTTACCTAATGTTTTATAAGTGATTATAAACCCCTTTTCAATCTCAGCAAGCCCTCTTAGGTACACCCGACACCATGCCAGTAAAATCGTAACAAATTCTACCCAAACTTTATTTGTTCTTTCGGGTTGCCTTATATTTATTTCAAAATAGTGTTATCTTATTTATCTATGTGAGTCTTATGACTTCAAGTTAGTTGTACAATATTCTTATATCAAGACCCTTCCATCACATTGTTTCGGGGATATACATGATTTTGAAAGATTCCCTCGTTAGAACTTTCCGATAAGGAAACCTGTTTTAAGGGGACTTCCCAAATTTTTACCCAAATTTCAAATTCACTATATACTCTATTTTAAAACACCATTGTATTTATAAAATCAGTATTTTTATAATCAAAACCTTCTTGTTTCAATTCTTGGTTTATATAAAATAATTCCCTCTTTTCAATTTGAAAAGCTCTAGAGTGTTTTCCTTAAGACCACACAAAAATGTTTTAATGCTAATGTTTCTAAAATACATTTTTTATATGTTGTTACTTATATAGTTGACACCAATTACCATGTTATATGCCTATATTACCCTATTAATGTCCATGTATGTTCTAATCCTTTCCTTTCATGGACACTTTCGTGATACGCCCATTGGATATGTTTTGTGTCTTGATTGTGGTACCCTATTCTTTCCATGGGTACCCTTATGTTAATGCATGGTTGATTATGTATGATTATTTATATGGAAATATTATTTATGTGGAAAGAATATTCATTAATAAGTTGATATGGGTGCGCCTAGATAGCGCTCCAATGCATTGGGTAAGGATAAGTCTCATGAGATGCGATGTGAAACGGGATTGGTGGTTAGCCTTGACCCGTACTGATATAGGAAATTAGATTGGCAGTTAGCCTTGACCCGTACGGAAATGGGAAATAGGATTGGTGGTTAGCCCTGACCTATACCAAATAAATGTTTCATGATTCTTCCACATTTATATGATTCTATGTTTATATGATCCCATGCTTATATTAAATGATTTTATAAGTTTCATGCTTTTGATATCATTATGTCATGCCTCCTAACTCATGTGCTTGAGATGTATCCTTATGTTCATTCCCTTACTGGGATTTTTAGCTCATACCTTTGTTCATGTGTTCCCCAGGGTACCCTATGCAGATGTAAGGGCTCAAAGGAAGTTAGGAGCTCATTATGGAGATTAAATAAAGAAGTGTTTTCTTAGCCCCATGTTTTATGTTATATGTACCTAGTCTTCCAAGACACTAGACTTAATGATCCTTGGCTTGTAATCAGATGATTAATTATTCTTAAAATCATGAAATGTTTTATGTAAAATGATTGGGTCACTATAGCCACTGAAGGCGAAGCGGTTCAGGTGGTTTCGGATCGTCGGGTTGGTTTTGGGGTAGGGTTTTCACCTCTTGCTTTGTTTCGCACTTGTCAAATTTGGGGCTTTTGATGTTTATGAGTTACTAGCACATTGATTATAGTACGTTCAAGGTTTTGGCATGGTTTTGAGTCACCAAAGACTAGGCGAATCACCTACGACTCTTAGTTAAAAAGCGTCAAGAGCTGGAGTGGACGGATGGATCCACATTGAGGTAGGGTCCCTCTCTTTTCCCTTTAAATTGAAGTAAAGTACTAATCAGTTTAATACTGCAATGCCTTAGTATTTAAATTCTGCAATCTGGTTTTGATTTAACGCTGCATGGAAAAGAGTGTGAAATATAGGATAAGATAAAAGGGTTTCTTGATCACTAAACTAACGATTTAATAATAAAACCCCTCGATTAGAGGTGCATTGTCTTCAACATAAAAAGTAGTGACAGACTTTTTATGATTTCCTTCCGGATTTTTGTGGTGCCTCTTTGATGCTTTGTATGTGAACTTGTTTTGTTGAGACAAAGGGAATGAAATGTCTGGGATTATTGTGTTTGGTTCAATTTTCCATGTTTAGGAAAATTGAGTAAAGATGATAACCATAGTGGGATGACTTAATACTAAATGACTTGTTACCTATAGAAGGTATCAAAGGGTTAAGGAATGATAAACATATCATTTAATATGGAATGGTGAAACTAAGAAGGAACATACTAGGGTGGTACGACCACACCTTGGGATAACGTAATCACCACATCTTATGTTAGTAAAGTGAATATGTTCGCTTATGTATATATGGTTTGATTATTTGAATGCTTATGAGGTAATGTCGTAAGCAGTATACTATAGACTTGTTTGTATTGTGAGTGCACACATGCTGATGCCACATAATTAATGATAATAAAGGTGAGTGCATGATGAGGCCACCTAGTGACAGATACGTGGTTGGATGGGAGGCAGTTATACCCCATGCCAGTGTGACATTACATGTCTGGATGGGAGGCATTCTTACCCCTTGCCAGTTGACTTCTGTTGATGATTACATGTCTGTATGGGAGATAGTTATACCCCATGCCAGTATTATGAATGTGACAGATGGGAAGCAGTTATAACCCATACCAGTTGAATGAATGTGATGGAAGGGAGGCATTCTTACAACTTTCCAATTGACCGTTAGGGATGAGATGCATACTTACCTCGTGCCCGCTATTTTCTCAATAAATGTATAGAAGGGAGGCATTATTACCCCATGCCATCAATGATATAAATGCCTATATATATGTATATGGTGTAATGATCAGGTTATTTTACCGGAAACGAGCCTAAGCTGGTATAACCGTCAGGTGTCCCTTGGGAACCTGGATAGGGGTTATTTACATATGTAATTCTACTTACTTATTTCTCCATACTTGCTCACTGTTTAATTACTATACACTGTCTGGATTGGGTTAGACACCGGTGGTGCAGGCCTACTGCGATTTTTATCTCACACCCTAATCGGGCTGCCATTGCACTGGGGTACCCGAGTTGACCTTTTTGCTTGCAGGACTTAGGTTCTGTACTGTGTTGTTTGTACCTGAGGAGTTAGAAGCAAAGGACCAAGTGGGATCTTGGGATTCTCATGGGATCACCGTTGGTGTAACAACCCGAGATTTTATGAGAATTATTCTTTTTAATTTCATTGATGTCTTGTGTTGTACGCTACACCAATATTACCTTGCGCTATATGCAACACCGTATTAGCTTGCAGTATACGCTACACTATTCTTGGATCATGTTACACACAATTTCGATAGTAGTTATTCTACGCAACATTAAGTGTATATATATATATTCAATGTATAAATAAAATATGGTTGGATTCTGTTAGACGAAACAATGGAGGAGTCTTTCACAACTCGCAACCCTGACTTGGCTTGCATTACACACAATCACGACCTTCCTCGATAGAGTGTGTAGTACGCAATACCGGGTTTCACTAAAAAATGATATATTGTTATAATATTATTATGGACTAGCCGTTATGAATATTATTAACTAAATTTTGAATTTTATAAAACTATTATTCATCTTACACATTTTCTAGAATATGGTATGAGAACAAAATAATATTTTCGTGTAAAATATGTATTTTTCAAAAATTGCAGTTTTCCCGCCTTTTGATTTTGCACCCACCATAAATCTTGTTTCTGACATGTCTATAAGTTCAATTTGAAAAAATAAAATTCATCTTTGGAATCAGGATTTAAAAATTTACTTTGGATAAATTTTTCATATTATTCTGATAACTTTCATATTTTAATGAATAGTAAAAACACACAATATTTTAATTAAAAAAACTTTTTTCATCGCAATAATTTATTTGGTTAGATTATCTTTTTAATTGGTTTTAAAGTGTAATTAGAATATATTTTTACCATTTAATCCAATGTTGTTAATTGGAGTTAATTTCACTTTGAAATTGGATATAAACAAGTATCAATTTTTTTATTGTTTTTTTTCTTAAAAACATGCTATTTGTTTCGATAATGGGAATTAATTTTAAAATTAATTAATTCCACTTCTATGTTTTCAATTTGGAAAAATAGTCATCAATTTTGAATTTGGAATATCAAATAATTCTTAGGCAGAATTTTTGGAATTTTTCTGAAAAACATCAATTTTCGATGAATAGTGAAACCACTTAGTGGTAGTTAAAAAACTGACATTTTCATTTAAATGAAATTTTAACACTTCTGTGAATTGAATTTAAAAAATCCGAGAGACATGGTTAATATCAAGTACTAAAATTTGGTTCAATGAGATGAAAATAATTTTTGGTGAATAGTAATGTTTTACTTTTATTTATCACGGTTAAAAGTAAATAGGGTAATTAATGGTAAAAATGATATTAATATTGCCCTAAAACATGTCCTAATTCTATTGGATAAGTATAATTCGACCAAAAACAACATTAGGAATAAAATATGACCATTTTGGTCCACTTTGATTAGATTAGGACATTTATTATTAATTTATTTAAAGAAGGGTTAAAATAGTTAAAATCAAAGTTTAATAACTAATTAGTTTTTTATATAGGGTTATAAATAAGATAAATTTGACTATAAATATTAATTAGAAATATAAAATTATTTCCTACCTAAGGGTATTTTATTTATAATTTTTAGACATTAAATAATTTAATTTATTTGTGAAACAATGATGGTGGAGTAATTATCTCATTAATGAAATATTGAAATAATTGATGTTATAAATACTCAAATAAATTTAATTTGGGACTTTTTATGAATTACACTAATTTTATAGGTTAATATGTCATGTTATTATTGATTTAATGAATGTTTTTCGAACTAATAATTCTATTATTATTTTCACAAAAATCAATTACCAAATAGTGTCAAAATTGTCATAAAATAGTTTTTAAAACAAATATTATATTATTAATTGTTATTTTATTCATAAAAATCTAAATTTCGGCCAAATGACTTAGATAATGTTATATATATTAATAATAAACAACTTGGGGTTCATCTGTCTTGTTATAATAAGTTTATTAACCTTATACTGTAAGAAAACAAGAAGACATGGTAAAAGTAAAATTATTTAACTTAAAGTTAAATCTAAATTATAAGGTTAAAATAGAAACCTAAACTTGTCTAAATTCTATTGGATGAGATTATTGCGACCCATACCCACCTTAGATTCTAAATAAATCAATTTGGAGCTACTATAAACCGAATATGACTTTATTATAAAATAATATTTTGAGTTTTTCCAATGGTGCCCCTCTCCTCCCTTATAAAAAGGGCACCCCTTACCTCTTCTCTTCACACCCATTTGAGCCTTTAATCTCGGACAACACATGTCCATTTCTCTTCTACACTTCCCTAGAAACATTCTGGAGGTTCTGGTCTTCTCAAAAGACCAACTCTACTTCCTTAAGATAAGGCTTAAAGGAGGTGCGTCGAAGAAGAGGTAATATCTTCTTTTGATTCTCTCAAGTTTCTTTCTTCTTCAACTTATTCTTATTTTGTTGTTTCATTATAAAGTAATAACATCAGTATAAATAATATAATGATATGTTATTATGAATTTGAAAAAACCATATTTCACCTTCTATCCATCCTACGGAAAATGAAATCACCACGCGTGCGTACGTACGGAATACCGTCTCCACCCCGTGGTGTAATAAGTTTTTCCACCACCACCTTACATGGATTGGTATAATGGTGTAAATAAATAAATAAATACGGTTATTGTAAAGTGATATTTATTTTGTAATATTATACATACACTTCAATACAATTCCATGATCATGGGAATGATATCATCACTCGTGCGTACGTATGGACTACCGTCTCTACGAACGCGATAAGATTAATTTTCCATGATTAACCATTCAAGAATGATTATAAAGTATATATAATGAATAATAATAATGAAGCTACTGGATTTATGTATATATATATATATCATCTACTTACTTACATTAAATTCAATAAAGAAAGGAAAACAGTGTTCATGCGTACGTACGGCCTACCGTCTCCATGAACGGTGTGTTTCATTTCATTTATCTATCTATTATATATATATATATACTGAATATATGTGATATATAAACCATGTTTTACATTCTGGAAGTAAGTAAATCATGATATAAGTAATAATAATATCAAGAACAACAAGTCCAAACATGTACGATAAAAGAAACAATTTTACCCAAAACACTACTTTAATATGGAATTGAAAAATGAATGGGTAATATAAATACCTAATTGAACCATATATGCTATAAAACAATGAATATGATTCTGTAATAAGTCAATGACATTATTTAAATCATTATACAGGAGGTTCGGATACATATGAAGCATATCAGACATAAGGTAAGGGATAACTATTCCAATCTCGTTCTTATCCAAGATTGTTTATTCGTTAGTATTTACTAGGGTTATTGTTATCATCCATGTCCATGTTTCCTAAAAATGGTTTCATTTATGTTTAATGTCATTTTTAACCATTTTTGACATTTACTACATGGTATGTATGGAATCTTTTTTTACCAAACAAGGTACTTTTTGGCTTTTACGACAAAAGTACGAGAAGAATGTTATTTTTAACTTATACGGTGTGAACGGATTTTTACGGTTTCATAACGCCTCATTTTTTTGAAGCTTACTCTACAAGATTTTATGACTATTGTCAAAAAAATACTTTTCTTTTAAAATTTCATGGAATTTTGTGAAAAGAAAATTATTTTGAAGAAGAAATGATATTTTCCTCAAGAATTCATTTCAAGTCTTTTATCAAAACCATTTTCCATCTAAGATGACATTATTTCATATGTGTATGTTTCAAGTTTAATGTCTCCCTGATTTACATGGTTTCACTTTTCTTATGATGAAATGTGCATTTGTTTTATATAGATTATGAGATGATGGGATGATGTTTATGAAACCCATTTTATTCTTTGGGTTTTGATGAATGTTTTAAGTTTATTTTGTGGCACAAGTAAGAATGATTTCATTATGAGATGGATGGGACCTATATCTCCCTCAAATGCATTGGGTAAATATTTATATCTCATGAGATAGACATGGCTGGAACGGTAAGTTAATCTGATTCAGTGTTACAGGACTGAAATGAGGAGTGAACTCGATTCAGAAAGGGACTTTGTCCACTAAGATGGTCTTGGCAGCAATGTCTTGGCGACTATGGAAATCATATCATGTGCATAATGTGTTTCCACAATTAAAAGTATTATTTCCAAGCTATTTTATCATTATTTATGTTCCTTTATAATATATGACTTATGTACTTCCATGATTTATGTATTTACTCAAGATTTTGATGTTTGGATTTTATATTCAAGTTCTTGCATTCAAATGTTTATGGATTGTTTTATGTTCTCTATGTTTACACTTACCGAGAATTTGAGCTCACCGTTTTTATGTTTTCTTTTCCCCAGGATATAAATAAAGGTTTTAGGTAAGAAAACCAAATGGGGAAGATCTTTATGGGAGATGTGGAAGATCTTTCACCATGATTAGTAGATTTCATTCTCAGTTTCCAAAGAAACTAAACTAATACGATATTTGGGCGTCAGTTTTTGTCATGTATTAAGTATTACACAAAAGTAATGTAATGTCCATGTACGTCAAGATTTGGGTCTCTACAGTTGGTATCAGAGCGAAGGTTTAGTCAACCTTTGGAAACTACGATGAGAAAACTTTAGTGAGATCCCTAGAGATATTTCTAAGTTATGTCTAGGGATGTCCCTAAGGTTAAGTATACGTATAGGTTATAGTCCTAGAATTGTGCTAAAGATATTATAATTAAACCTAAGATGTTAGATATTGAAGGTACTCCACCTTCATTATGTTTTTTTTCCTAGCATGATTTTTTCCTCTCACACTATTCTTTTTGGGTTTTAGAAAATGGCTGGAAACAGGGAGATTCACGATAATGGAGGATATGATGGAAAATGGAATGATATTTTTCATGAGCAACCAAATGAAATTTGATCTGGAGGTCCATATATCGTTATTATGACTAATCAGAAATCTAATAATATGATCAATAATATCAACTTTGGTAAGTTTCCTGACTCAGATAATAAGAGAAAGATGGAGTTTCATGATGATCCTAGAGGAAAGAAAGTTCAATTCCCCTCATGTAAATCATGTGGGAAGAGGCATCAAGGATAATGTTTCAAAGGAACTGGAATATGCTTTGGGTGCGGAAAAGAAGGACACAAATCCAGTAAGTGTAAAGGAAAATGTTCAGTTAACATCATGGATAAGGATAATGGTATTGCTACGACATCAAAAATGATTAGATGTTTTAAATTTGGAATGTATGGGAATTATTCAAACCAATTCCCTAAGGGAAAATCTCAGGAAGAGAATCAACATGGTCATATGGGTAGTATTTATGTGGATGATGATGAGGAGACTACAAATGATATATGAGATGAAAGAATTGTTGAAGCTCAGTCAGTTGTTTAAGAAGGTAGTGGAATGATTGTATGTTTATCAAGTATTATGTTGTATAGTTAATGGTACTATGGAATAAAGAATCATCTAAGGATTGTTACACTATTGTTTTTCCTAAAGTATTTGAAAGTATATGTTGAATAGTACCGGTAACCATGAAAGGTTATTCAGATATTTTTGGAAAGTAGATGATATGCGTATAATGAAGGGATAAGAAGATAATGAGATGTTTGACTGTATTCATGAGCTCATGACTGATATAAGGACTATGTGATATTAAGGTTGGAGTATATAGAATTTTTGGGATTTTGGTATGTGGAAAGTGTTAAAATTTAACAACATTCATGTTTTCACTAAGGTTCAATGGGTATTCATTCTTCAAGAGAATACATGATTAAGGTATTCATATGTTTGTAATTTGACCAACAAGATATATCTTATGATATATGGGGATAAATGATGGCATTCACGTTATTGTTATGTGACATTTCAAGTAATCATTTTCTTTATACTATGAGCTGGGACCGAAGTATTTTAGATAAGCCTAAAGATTGGAATGGATTATGTTGGAAATAAGTTAGTATTCTTTAATGATAGAACTCTTTTCGATATTATTGATGGGATGTTATAGTAATGTAGTTTTAGAAAATGGACAACCTGTAGGACGGGCGACAGCCAATCGCGTCAGACAAGGCTGTGGGAATCGAACCCACAACCGAAGTGCGACTGGCCTTTATCGCATACCACTGGCCTACAGGAAGTCCCTGGTTAGGAGAAACTAGTTTTATTTTATTAATCAGTATGATATATGAAGTATAAGTTCATTTTTGGATTCGTATATGATTAACCTCACCATATATGGACTTACGTATATTTGATAACTTTTTCTAACCTTTTGTTTGAAATAGATGAAATGACCCATCATTTTGTCACACGATCTGTTAACACTTCATGAATAAAAAATTCAACTTCATTTCTTTAAGAGATGAAGTGTAACTTGTTCAAAGCACGAACAACAGTGAGATTGAACCAAAATCAAGCAAGTATTTCTTCTAATTCAAAATTTTCAACTTTAGGGAAATGATATTGAAAACCAAAAATGTTTTCCTAGTGCTCTTATATCCGATGAATCAGATGGTACCTTAGATCATCACAAATTTATGGCTTTGTGATTGATGTCCTTTTCATAGCCATGTTCTCTACCACTCTCCATCAGAACATGATGGTTACATTTTTATTCCATATCCATATTTTCACCTATGTTCTCCTATGTGGAAACCCATTGATTATTTAATTTGGATAACCGTTACATTTCATACTTTAGTTTTTAAAGATAGGTTTTGGTATTCCCTTTTTACGATGTGGGTTTCTATTAAAGAAACTTTCAAGTATTAAAGCATTTATAACCCCGACGAATTTTGAGGGAGAAATTCCTTTTAAGGGGGGTAGAATGTAACAACCTGAGATTTTATGAGAATTATTCTTTTTAATTTCATTGATTTCTTGTGTTTTACGCTACACCAAGATTACCTTACGCTATACGCAACACCGTATTAGCTTGCAGTATACGCAACACTATTCTTGGATCATGTTACATACAATTTCAATAGTAGTTATTCTACACAACATTAAGTGTATATATATATATTCAATGTATAAATGAAATATGGTTGGATTCTGTTATACGAAACAATGTAGGAGTCTTGCATAACATGCAACCTTGACTTGGCTTGCATTACACGCAATCACAACCTTCCTCGATAGCGTGTGTAGTACGCAATACTAGGTTTCACTAAACAATGATATATTGTTATAATATTATTATGGACTAGCCGTTATGAATATTATTAACTACATTTTTAATTTTATAACACTATTATTCATCTTACACATTTTCTAGAATATGGTATGAGAATAAAATAATCTTTTCGTGTAAAATATTTATTTTTCAAAAATTGCAGTTTTCCCGCCTTTTGGTGGCGCACCCACCTTAAATCTTGTTTTTGACATGTCTATAAGTTAAATTTTACAAAATAAAATTCTTATTTGGAATCAAGATATAAAAATTTACTTTGGATAAATTTTTCATATTATTCTGATAACTTTCATATTTTAATGAATAGTAAAAACACGCTATATTTTAATTAAAAAAACATTTTTCATCGCAATAATTTATATGGTTAGATTATCTTTTTAATTTGTTTTAAATTTTAATTAGAATATATTTTTATCATTTAATCCAATTTTGTTCATTGGAATTAATTTCACTTTGAAATTGGATATAAACAAGTATCAATCTTTTGATTGTTTTTGTTTCTTAAAAACACGCTATTTGTTTTGATAATGGGAATTAATTTTAAAATTAATTAATGCCACTTCTATGTTTTCAATTTGGAAAGATAGACATCAATTTTGAATTCGGAATATCAAATAATGTTTCGGCTGAATTTTTGGTATTTTTCTGAAAAACTTCAATTTTTGATGAATAGTGAAACCACTTAGTGGTAGTTAAAAAACTGACTTTTTCATTTAAATGAAATTTTACCACTTCTGTATATCAAAAATCTGAGAGACACGGTTAATATAAAGTACTAAAATGGGGTTCGATGAGATGAAAATAATTTTTGGTGAATAGTAACTTTTTACTTTTATTTACCACGGTTAAAAGTAAATAGGGTAATTAATGGTAAAAATGATATTAATATTTCCCGAACACATGTACTAATTCTATTGGATAAGTATAATTCGACCAAAAACAACCTTAGGAATAAAATATGACCATTTAGGCCCACTTGGATAAGATTAGGACATTTATAAATAATTTATTTAAAGAAGGGTTAAAATAGTTAAAATCAAAGTTTAATAACTAATTAATTTTTTATATAGAGTTATACATAATATAAATTAGACTATAAATATTCATTAGAAAGCTAAACTTATTTCCTACCTAATCGTATTTTATTTATAATTTTGAGACATTAAATAATTTAATTTATTTATGACACAATGATGATGCAGTAATTATCTCATTAATGAAATATTGAAATAATTGATGTTATAAATACTCAAATAAATGTAATTTCAGACTTTTTATGAATTCCACAAATTTTATAGGTTAATATGACATGTTGGTATTTATTTAATGAACTTTTTTAGAACTAATCATTCTGTTATGAGTTTCACAAAAATCAATTACCAAATAGTGTCAAAATTGACATAAAATAGTTTTTAAAACAAATATTATATTATTAATTGTTATTCTATTTCTAAAAATATAAATTTTGTCCAAATGACTTAGATAAGGTTATATATATTAATAATAAACAACTTGGGGTTAGTTTGGCTTGTTATAATAAGTTTATTAACCTTATAGTGTAAGAAAACAAGAAGACACGGTAAAAGTAAAATTATTTAACTTAAAGTTAAATCTAAATGATAAGGTTAAAATAGAAACCTAAACTTGTCTAAATTCTATTGGATGAGATTATTTAGACCCATACCCACATTATATTATAAATAAATAAATTTGGAGCTATTATAAACCGAATATGACTTTATTATAAAATAATATTTTGAGTTTTTTCAAAGGTGCCCCTCTCATCCCTTATAATAAGGGCACCCCTTCCCTCTTCTATTCATGCCCATTTGAGCCTTGAATATCTGCCAAACCCTGCCCATTTCTCTTCTATACTTCCCTAGAATCATTCTGGAGGTTCTGGTCTTCTCAAAAGACAAACTCTACTTCTTTAAGAGAAGGCTTAAAGGAGGTGCATCGAAGAAGAGGTAATCTCTTCTTTCGATTATCTCAAGTTTCTTTCTTCTTCAACTTCTTCTTATTTAGTTGTTTCATTATAAAGTAATAAAATCCATGTCAATAATATACTGATATGTTATTATGAATATGAAACAACCCTATTTCACCTTCTATCCATCCTACGGAAAACAAAATCACCACGCGTGCGTACGTACGGAATACCGTCTCCATGCCGTGGTGTAATCAGTTTTTCCACCACCACCTTACATGGATGGGTATAATGGTGTAAATAATTAACTATATATGGTTATTGTAAAGTGATATTGATTCTGTAATATTATACATACACTTAAATACAATTCCACTATCATGGGAATGATATCATCACTCGTGCGTACGTACGGACTACCGTCTCCATGAACGCGATGAGATTCATTTTCCATGATTAACCATTCAAGAATGATTATAAAGTATATATAATGAATAATAATAATGAAGATACTAGATTTATATATATATATATATATATATGTTTCATCTACTTACTTACATTCAAGTCAATAAAGAATGTAAAATAGCGTTCATGCGTACGTATGACCTACCGTCTCCATGAACAGTGTGTTTCATTTAATTTATCTATCTATTATATATATATATATACTGAATATATATGATATATAAATCATGTTTTACATTCTGGAAGTAATTAAATCAGGATATAAGTAATAATAATATCAAGAACAAAAAGTCCAAACACGTACGATAAAAGAAACAATTTTACCCAAAACACTACTTTAACATGGAATTGACAAATGAACGGTTAATATAAATACCTAAGTGAACCATATATGATATAAAACAATGAATATGATTCTGTAATAATTCAATGACATTATTTAAATCATTATACAGGAGGTTCGGATACATACGAAGCATATCAGACTTAAGGTAAGGGATAACTATTCCAATGTCGTTCTTATCCAAGATTATTTATTCGTAAGTATTTACTGGGGTTATTGTTATCATCCATGTCCATGTTTCCTAAAAATGGTTTCATGTATGTTTAAAGTCATTTTTATCCATTTTTGACTTTTACTACATGGTATGTAAGGAATCTTTTTTTTACCAAATGAGGTAATTTTTGGATTTTACGACAAAAGTATGAGAAGAATGTTATTTTTAACTTATACGGCGTGAACAGATTTTTACGGTTTCATAAAGCCTCATTTTTATGAAGCTTACTCTACAAGATTTTATGACTATTTTAAACAAAATATTTTTCTTTTAAAAGTTCATGGAATTTTGTGAAAAGAAAATGATTTTGAAGAATAAAGGATATTTTACTCAAGAATTCATTTCAAATGGTTTATCAAAACCATTTTCCATCTAAGATGACATTATTTCATATGTGTATGTTTCAAGTTTAATGTATCTATGATTTACATGGTTTCACTTTTCTTATGATGAAATGTCCATTTGTTTTATATGGATTATGAGATGACGGGATGATGTTTATGAAACCCATTTTATTCTTTGGGTTATGATGAATTTTTTAAGATTATTATGTGGCACAAGTAAGAATGATTTCATTATGAGATGGGTGGGACCTATATCTCCCTCCAATGAATTGGGTAACGATTTATATCTCATGAGATAGACATGGCTAGAATGGTAAGTTAATCTGGTTCAGTGTTACAAGACTGAAATGAGGAGTGAACTCGATTCAGAAAGGGACATTGTCCACTAATATGGTCTTGACAGCAATGTTTTGGCTACTATGGAAATCATATCATGTGATTAATGTTTTTCCAAAATTACAAGTTTTATTTCCAAGATATTTTATCATTATTTATGTTCCTTTATGATATATTCCTTACGTACTTCCAAGATTTATGTCTTTACTCAAGATTTTGATGTTTATATTTTATGTTCAAGTTCATGCAATCAAATGTTTATGGATTGTTTTATGTTCTCTATGTTTACCCTTACTGAGCATTTGAGCTCACCCTTTTTATGTTTTCTTTTCCCCAGGATATAAATAAAGGTTTTAGGTATGAAAACCAAAAGGGGAAGATCTTTATGGGAGATGTTGAAGATCTTTGACAATGATTAGAAGATTTCATTCCGAGTTTCCAAAGACACTAAACTAATACGGTCTTTGGGCATCTGTTTTTGTCATGTATTAAGTATTCCGAAAAAGTAATTTAATGTCCATGTACGTCAAGCTTTGGGTCTCTACATCCGGGCTTTGTTGTCCTTCATTTTGTATTGTTTGTAAAGCATGCTGTATTGATTCCTGCTTTCATAACTATATCGCCATATGTACCTGCATGCATTGTAAACTAGCGTTTTCCATATTTTATGTAATGGTTATTACGTATCTTTTGCTTCTGCCTTTCAATTTTTTACTTCTTCTACTATTGAATATTATTTACTCTGATAATACTGATGTGTTACTCTAATATGAGGGTATAGTCTCCCCACTATCACCTCCCGAGACCCTCGCTGCTAGTCGGCAGCCTCTGGCGTACGGGGAGACGCACTTGAGGCCATGTGACCTACCGTTCTGGCCACCAGTTCGATGGTAAGATGGGCCGGGACGTTACACATTATATCACCCCAATTGATTTTGAAATTCAGATTTCCCCATGATTAGTTTAAAATTTATAGGTTAGATCTATTCCATGAAAAATCAAATGTTCTTCCAACTCTTTCAGACTAAGTTTTCTTGAATAACAACAATGTAAACACAGACAAATGATTTTTGATGGGTTGTCTGCATTCTCTCTAGAAAAATTGATGAACTCTTTAACTCCATATTCATATTTGTTTTCCAAACGATTAGAATGCATCCATTTTTTTTTCATATCCATCCTTTTGGGTTCATAAAAGTTTAATTTTATATAATATATAAATAAATACACATAAGATATTCATTATCAAAAGTGAAAGTTATAGAGAATTATAATAAGGGAAATATGGATCATTTATACTAGAATATATGAGCTTATAGATATTACAAATAAAAAAATAAGGGTTATTGGAATTTGAAAAAATAGAGGGAGATAAAGGTAGGTAATAAATGATATTATCACTAAACCTTATATATGTAAACTGGAAGATGGGTAGTGTAATGACCATAGCCTGAATTACCCAAACAACACCAGGTTGGATCATCTTATGACCTCTAACACACCTAAAAGCCACTAAAGGATGGTTTAAACTTTGGGTGAAAAAACCATAAGTGGGAGGTGATCCCCCTCCCCCTAAAATAGAAACAATTAACACTAGAGGTATAACAAAATTCTAGCATGACCCTTGTGGTCAATGGATATGAAGACCCAAAATCATAATTACCCGATATAGGAATACCTATTAGAAAAACAACTATGGAAATAAATGATGCAATAGCTAAATAGACACACATACATGTCATACTAGCATAAAAACTCACTTATAGTCTATAAAAAATATCAAATCGATAACAACCTAGTATTCAACCATAATGTGAACTATAAAGGCACCATAATTATTCAAAAATTGAAGGATTAATGTGTTAAAACCTCATGTGCTTAACCAGGGATAACCCATTTGGATATGCACCATAATAAAACTAAGATCCATCGTGAATTATAATAAGAACTAGAACCTATGATACATATAACCAATAGAAGAACATACATCACTCCACTAACCTAGTTCCTGGAAAATATCATCTACAGTTGCATGTCCACTAAGGTGTCATCATATATATAATAATTAAGGAACCAACAATGTGTCTCAAATTAGTAGTCAATAAACCAGAATATAAAATAAAATTTCCCCCCATGCTCAGCTGGGGTGGTAAGGGTGGGGAGGGGTTTGGGGCATGGTCGCTGGGTCAAGTCCCTAGGACAATGATTTACCTGTATTTTCTTTTTCGGGTCATGTGCCGCTTTCACAGTTGTACCCAATTTAAAAAAAAGAATATATATGAAAATTTCTACACATTTATATAAATATATGAAAAAATTATTTAGTAAGTAGATATAAAACATAGTAGTAAAACAACCATGAATAAATCCAAGGTAAAATGTCGATATAAACAATTGATCATACATCGATATTCAATACAAACAATAGTCCACAAATCATTACCTAAAAAATGGATCACAAAAAAATCATAAACAATAAACCATAAACAAATCATAGAAGAAGAAATAAAAAATGAAACAAAAAATACACAAATAAAATAAGAAGGCCTACCTCGCTAGGTCAAGGAAAATATGAGACCCTCTTCAGAAACCCTAACTACAATGGAACACAAGATGTCAGATGAGAAATTTGATAAACTGGAGGTAGTTGAGTGGTGTGATTTGACATTTGATTCACCGAGGAGGAGCATCAATAGTGGCTGGCTTCTGTGGAAAGCTTCTATATAGTGATGGGTTTGTAAATGGTTAGGGTTTTTAAAATAGTTTAGGACAATTTTATCAACTCTTAAAAATAAGCACTGATAAAGATAGATCTTTATCAATGCTAATTTAGAACTGATAAAATAAATCTTCATCTGCATTGATAAATATTAATTTTATCAGTGATTTGTGTAGAAATGATAAATCCAATCTTTATTAGTGCTTAAAAAGAACTGATAAAGAAGATTTTATCAACACTTATTACTGAAGCGCTGATAAAGGATTTATAATTATAATTATAAATAAAAAAATTTAAATATTTATATATACTTAATAAATATATATAAATATAAATATAGAACATATATTCCTTTTTAAATATATTTAATATACTTTTATAATTATTTATTTATAATTATAGAAATACTTTTTAAAAATAATATTTATATCATTATATATATTTATATAATTATACATATATATATTTAATATATATATATAAATTTAAATATTGTAACTGTATTCATTATTTAAGTATTTTTTTTATAAATATAATAATTATTTAAATATATATAATTATTTATTTATAATTATATAAATACTTTTAAAAAAATTATTTATTTATAATTATAAATTTATGAATGTATAAATATAATAAATATTGATTTATAAATATATTTATTTATAAATATTTTTTTTAAAATATTTTTTTAACATTATTAGTGAATATATAATTTTAAGTGCACACATATATATTTAAAAATGTGTGAAACTGAAGAAATTTGAAATAATTACACTTTAACAATATTGAAAAAATGGATATGTTTTGTGTGTGTGCATTGTAATATATAAAAATTTATTAATTACATATATGTGAAATCAATATAACACACATTTAATCTATATTAAATTGAAAAATCAAAAGACATTCAATTATATACTGAGTACTATGCAATTAGTCAATATTTTTAATTCATATTAATTTTTAATTATGAACCATTATTCAATAAATATATGAATATTTAATATAAAGTGCATAAATATTTTGTAATATATAAATATTATTTATATATATTAATATATATCTATATATATAATATATACAATTTAATAACATTAACTATAAAAAATATAAAAAATAAATATCTTTTTCCAACAGGGGTACATCTGTTGGTAAAAGTGCATTTTCTGTTGGTAAAATGTTTTACAAACAAAAAATGTCATGTCACTAAACTATTGGTAAAAACTCTGTTGCTAAATGTTGTTGCGACAGATAAAATATTTCTGTTGGAATTATAATAATAACAACAGATAGTATATATGCTGGTCAAAATGTTTTAGAACAGTTTAATGCGACAAATTTATCTGTTGGTAATATTATCAATATTTATCTTTCCATTTATTATAAATAATATCAACGATTATTATTTATTTATAAATTATATTTTGAATAAATATTATATAGGTTTATTCCATCATTTATTTCCAAAATCAGAAATTATATTTATTAATATAATTTTATTTATTATATTTATTATATATTCATTATAAAATTAGATTATATTAACATTTTCAAACTTGACATGAAGGTGAAAGAAGCATGATACAAAAATGTTTAAAATTATTCAAATTCCAAGAAAAATTACATGAAACTCCAAACTCTCATTCATCATTTTTCATTCCAAGATATACATGATATAAAATAGAGTGGCTCGGCCTCTCCACCAAGAGAAGCTCCCAACGCTTGTTCCATGCCATGACAGCCCTATCCATGAATCTCTACTGCAACATCTTCTTATTATTGTTCCATGTTGTAACACAACCACCATGTCATGGTCCCCATGCATGTATTGATGCCCCCATAGTAGAAAATGTAAAGCTTCATCATAAGATTTTCTGCACCTAACATGAACAAACTTGTACAAGGTTAAATTCCATTGTCGATATAAATTTTGGATAAATCATTCATATCTATACAGGATGAGTCAATCATCATATATAATTACAAAAAAAAGAACATACAACAAAATGAAAACAAGAAATATGCATGTCATTTATTTTGTTTTCCCAAATGGTTTTTAGAGATGAGAATAAAAATCTGAAAATAAAAATGTGCAAGTAGAAAAAAAAACTAATTGAAACTAGAAAAAATAGCAGAAAAATGGTAGAATAAAAAACCTAGAAATGTGTAACCCTTAACTCACCTAAGTCATAATCAATTGTTCTTATCAAGATTGCAAAATTAGCTCTCCAAAACTTGGAGACCTGTAAAATGTCCATACATGGCCTATAAACACCTATATGGAGAAAAATATAATGGAATAATGATCAAAAGCAAGATAATGAATATATTATATGTATATGGATGAATGTAATGACATGATGAAATAAATGACACGATGAAAGAAATTACACTAAAAAAATGGAGTTAGAATGACCATAGTGAATTAAAATGACCATAAATAGCTTGTTAATCAATTAAACCCATCCTCTTTTGCACAGAAAGGATTACTCCCTATTAATCACTAAAATTAACAATAAACAATCATTTATTATATATATCACTATGCTAAATAGATATGATCTTTCACTACAATCACAATGAGGGAATTCAGTTCCAAAGAGAGCTAACCTATTTTTTCAAACAAACCATAACATTATTTGGTCACCTAATTCATGCCTCAAAGAAATTTATTTCATAAAAAAAAGAGTTATAATATATGAACGAGTTGTAATGAACTCACACCATCAGAGAATTGGGGGAGATGTATGATGGGGTTACAAGAAAACACTAAGTAAAGCTCGCATTGCATCAAACCTACTTGAAACATCCTTCCTTCTACCAAGAAATCATCTCACCCAATAAAGGCAGGAATTCCAAGAGAGCACCCACACCTCAAAAACAATCATCTGCAACGTCCAGGAGACACATTAAGTAGATATCTGAAAATAATCAAATGTATTGAGTGAAGAAATAAAAAGAAAAAAAGTTGAAGCATTCAAGATTAAGAGAAAACAACGTAAGTGATAGTACTGCTCAGTGAAAGCACCATAAACTGAGAGAGAACACCAATATGAAAACTCCCATAAAGTGAAGGACGTCAAAAAAGGGAAACACACTGGAAGACAAAATAAAATTGAGGTATTCTGATCAAAATGTGGAAACATTACTCTAGTGCATGTATAATAAGAAAAACAACAAAAGAAGTTTAATCAGCTGATTAGTGCCAGAATCTTAATTGTCCGAACACCACTTTTCATTTGGAATCACTGTAAGAAAAAATAGCCTTTTAAAAAATGTCACCAAAGAAAAGATATCATGGAAAATTGTAGGTGAAAAACCATTTCATCACCATGACAGTTCATTTTGAGGCGAGGAAGCATATAAAGACTATTTCACTTGATACATCTCCCAAATCCCATTTTTCAGGCCAAAACAGACTGAAATTCAAAGGATCCAGCATCTCATTTGTGTAATAAATCCCATTTAAAAGTAGTTCCTATAGCCCAACAAAAGTCCATCAAAGACACACAAAGAATTCATATAGAGTTCATATCCTTTTCAGAAACATCATTCACTATAATCGGCTATTAGTAATAGCATGTTCATAGTAAGAAACAAAGAATCCCAAAGCTCACAGAAAAAAACTGATAGTCAATAAACCAACATCACAACTCCACTGAGACAAAGGACCTTTGTAGACATTAATATTGATCCATAACTACTTCCAAACAATATAATGGTTCCAGAAAGCAACAATGTAAAGGATTAGGTTATCTTTATAAAAGTTCATCCTTTAACATTAAGGATCCCTAACCTACAGGGACTTTCATTCACTATAGAAAAACTATCCGAAAAAATGATGCCATCAATGCTAAATCAAGCAAATAAGTCCAAAAGTCACTCCACAACTCAAGCAAGCGTTGTGGCCAAGAACCCAAAATAATCCAAAATGTAGTGCATCAGAGAGGAAAGAAACAAAAATACAGCATAAAGTAGTAAAAAATACACAAATATGTTATTGCCAAGGAATGTCTCTGAAGTCAAATCACGTTTTATTTTTTATTTTTCCACCATCATAATAAACATACATTTTCTGATTTGAAGGTATGTCTCCATGGTAATATCACCATTCCAGAATTTTTGGAAAACAATTACTTCTTGCTCATCCATCCATGAATCAATTGCCTCCACCAAATCCTCCCTAATCAGATAAATATCTCTATACATAAGGTCACTTTTCTATCATCTTCTCCCTCATCAGAACTGGAGGATGCAGTAGGCAGTTTAACAAGTACCAGTTGTGGTGGTAAATCAATTTTTTCTTTCCTAAAGGATTCTAATGATTTTGTAATGATTGTTCTCTCAAAGTTAGAGCTTTCTCAACATTTCTGCATTTTCCTGGGATTTGGGTTAATGTATCTATCAGCATCCACCATTAATATTTTACCTTTCATAGAACTTGATTTTAAATAAGCTTCTTAAAGTTCATTAGATTGATCAAAATAATCTTGTAAGGATTTACTAGAATCATAGTGGGCGCACTGATCTTCTTCTCACAATGTGTGATCCAAACCAGGGGTTTTAGTAGCAGTTATAACACTGCTAAGATTTTATATGTCCTAATTGAATATCATAGCATTATGGAAAACATCCACAAAACTAGAGAGATCTACAGAAAATGGTTGAGGATTGGAAGTTCTAGCAAGGTTCTGATTAAAAATCTGAGCCCCAAGGTTACCAGAAGGGACAAAAATTGTTTTAGTCACTCCTTTTTCAACCCAAATTGATGTTTTATGTGTAGCGGTGTGTACAACATAAAGTATAATCCCACATTCTTTTGTATAGTTACCAATTTTAAATAATTTTCTACCAAATTCTTGTAAATTATAAATGACAACATCCTGTAGAAAACTAGAGTCTCCATTTTGAATCCATATGTGTGGTGGTATAGGATGATATATGTCAATTTGAATATATATTCGAGCGATGGGTGTTCTAAGAAGATTCCTGGTTACATAATCAATTTTCAAGTGTTTTTGAAATAAGGTATCAATTTAAAATAGGGCATCCTGTTTAAAATGGTGGAGAGGTATTCAAGGAAACCCTAACCAAATAGGTGCTATGTGAGGCTCAAAATTAGTGCAGAAATCCGTACACCGCTTCAGAACATTCATGGAACAAACACCAAAAGACCACGATCCAGATCAAACCTATTTATCATGCAATTTCTAAACAAACAGATTCAATCTAAACTCACTATTCTCAAGGCTAATTATCATGAACCTGACATTTAAATCATGAATAATGGTTTATTTAACTTTACACTCATTTTTTGAACTCATTCCATTGTATATGAATTTAACATTTGAGACAGAAAAATATGATATCATAGTAAGAATCTACATTAATTCTAGACAACCAAAATATTCATTATTCAAAACAAACAAAAGAAGAGATATATAACAGCAAGAAAATAAAATAAGTATAGCTCAGTAAGTGTTTTCAAGTGTTTTGTATTTTTCTAGACTTATAGAAATTAGAGAAAAATGAAGATATTATAGTGATAGGGATGATAAACCTTGACACAACATGTGTATATGAACAAAAACATCACAACCATTAAAGTAACGCCACAAGAAAATCACTTTTATAGAATGAAGCAATGAGAACAGAGGGAGAGAACCAAAGAAAACAGTTGTCCAATAGGTCCTCGAGATGGAAAGTCTTCATAAAAGGTCCTCAACCTATTTAATAATGCAATAAGAAATGACTATAATATACCTTGACTCACATCTTGAGAGACCTAGAATTATTATCTGCTGACATGTATCTTCCACTGCTATGACATTTTCTTCACCCTCCGAACAAATTAGCCACATGCACATTCATCCAATTAACTCCCGCTTAGAAACCTCCTAAGTCATGTTGTTGGTTAATATTCACATCATTGTATTTCAATTTAATTTTAATTCATAATACCAAGGCTGATTCACCTCTTAAACAAATATCCCAAATCAACATCATACAACTTTGGCATTAGAAACATGAGAAACCTTGTAAAATGCCATTCTCTTCAGGCCTCTAAAATTCAGGATGCAGTAAAAACATTCAATATTGAACACACAATTAATAATATCTCAAATATTCACCTTATTTAGTGTATTAAACATTCACTGAACCAATGTATTTTCTCATGAGACTCCAAAAACAGATCATCGGGCTAATAATCTATTGATTAGAGTACACGAACATGTAATAATAGCTATTCCTTGGCTCAAAATCAATGAAAACATGAGCAATACATATCCAGATTACCAAAATCCAGCATGGGATAAAAACTCTTGATGACGATGACCTTCAACATAAAACAAGAATATGAACCCCTATGAAGCTCAAATATCCATTCTCAGCAGTCGAATCTAAGGAACCACACAGAAATTCATATCTAGAACCTCCTTCAATGAAATCCCAGATTCAAAATATCTAATGACCTCCTAGCTTAGTAGTAAGAAAGCTCGTGGGAATGATTTAAAACTTCCCGAGCAGTAGAATCTCTAAGATAGTTCCATATTTGAACTAGATCTGATGCTCTACTATATCCATCTTCTTATGAGATAAATCAGATCTGCAACATCAACTTCTCCACAACAAACTAGCCCCGACTCAATAAGAACAACCAGACCAAACACTAGCTCCAGATCTGGACTTGAAAATGAAACATCTAAAATAATCAATGCCTTCGATCCCTATATTCAACGAAATGAACTATATATCTTCAACAGAACCCATCACATCCAGCATTAAACTCTAATGGAATAAAAAACAAATGAAATATAAAATTATTACAAAAATATCACTAATTGATAATTTATATTTTACTGATGTTATATAAAACATGTTATATATATTCAGAATCAAATACAAATAGTTAAAACAATGATCTAAAATTAATTCTAAAAAATTGCTTACTCCGGAAACTTTAGTAGGTCCGGTTTGGAGGTGGTGTGAGAGGCGAACATCGCAAGATCTCTCACACACGACTGGGGGGAGGTGGCGAACCTATAGGCATGGTTTGTGTCTGATAGGCAAATAACGTGTCCCACTATTCTTCCCGATGTCTATCCCTTTAACCGCAGGAAAAATTATATTCTTTTACCAATGATATATAACCTTCAAATAGATAACAAACACACCCCTTCAACCATCTCCTGTACATTCTTGATGCTAAGTTTCTAGGAATTTCTATAGAATCACGTAGCTTCATATCGTCGCCACTGAAATAAATCATGGAGGTAACGCTGGTCCTTTCTGCTTTATATTTACCCTTCGAGTAAGCCTTCCTCATGGCCAAGGGAATTAGCACACAAGTAGGCGGTGGCATGAGATTTTCGACATCAATTTCCGTCAACTGCTCCAAGTTGACTGTTAAGGTTTGCGGGTATCAAATTGGATAGGATATTGAGTGTATTTAGAAGAGGTTTAAGATTTTTCATTTCCATTAAATTAATATAGATAATAAATAATGACATATAATATAAAAAAATAAAATTTATATATATATATATATATAATTCTTATGCATTCAATTTTTTTATTTGTAATTTTTGGGTTGGTATTGTTTATGAATAATTTATCAGTAATGATATATTCTATATATTTATTTCATGAAACATTATTAAATTATTAATATTATAATTTAATGTATAGCTTGTTTTTTTTATCAAAAAAATACATGTCAGAAGTAACTAAATAATATATCTATATTATATAACTACTAAAAGATTTATTCTGATTGTATGGTTTATAGCAACATATTTTTCTAGTGGTAAAAGTTTTGTTAGTAATAATAGTTAATATAATAGATTTATTTGTTGTTAAAACAATTTTTTTTATCAATACGATAAAATAAAAAGTTTAACTGTTAGTAAAATATATGTTGGTATTGAATGATTAATACCAACAGTTATGGTTGATGGTAAAAACATATGTCAGTACATAAAAATAATACCAACAAGTCTTGACATCTATTGGAAATACTCATTTTTACCAACATATAAGTTATCTTTTTTGAATTTCTGTTGGTATAAGTCATTTTTTTATAGAATATTTAAAGTGCATAAATATTTTATAATATATAAATAATATTTATATACATTAATATATTTGATATATAAAATTTAAAAATAAAGCATTGATAAAGGGTTCCCTTTATCAGTGCTGAAAAGAAAGCACTAATAAAAGATACCCCCAATCAGTGTAAAAAATAAAGTGCTGATTAAGGATACCCCTGATAAACACTAAAAATAAATCACTAAAAAAGGGTACCCTTTATCAGTGCTAAAAAGAAAGTGCTGATAAAGGTTCCCTTTATTATCCCTAAAAGATCTAATAAAAGGTTATATTTATCATAGTTTTTTTCTAGTGCTGATTAATACTAGTGTTGTTAAAGACCTATTTTGTAGTAGTGAAACTCTTAAAAATATGGAGCATTAAGTTCGTCAAAGTTTATCTTTCTCCCACTATTTATATTATAAATATGTTCCCTTTCTTGAAACATGGCATGTATCACCATAATTAATTTCTTATCTAAAGGGTTACATAGGTAATATCGTTTAGTTTCTTTAGGATAACTTATAAAGATACCCTTAATTCTTCGAGATTACAGTTTTCCACTAGGTATAGTGTTGATAACAACCTTGTATCCCCATACACATATGTGTGATATACTGGGTTTATTTCCATACCAAAAATCATATGGAATCCTATATATTGATTTTGTTTTTACTGAGTTAGGGGTATATTCAGCTGTCTGCAAATCATGTCCCCAAAAGGATAATGAAAGTGTTTCATGACACATCATCAATTTGACCATGTCTAGTAGGGTCCAATTCATCCTTCCACTAACACTATTCTACTGTGTTGTATAAGGAGCAATTTTGGATATTATCCCACACTCTTTTAAGTGATCAATGAAATCTTGGTTAAGACAGTCTCTTCCTTATTATGAGAAGAGTGCCTTAATATTCTTACCAAGTTGGTATTATACTTCATGCTGATATTCCTTAAACATATGAAAGGAATCTTACTTATACCTCATTAAGTAGATATACCCATATCTACTATAATCATGAGTAAAATTAATAAAATATGAAAGAACGCCCCTTTCCTCTACTGTAAATAAACTATATATGTCAGTTTGAATTAATTCCAGTAATATAGTGCCTTTTTATCCCTTCCCATAAAAGGTTTCTTTGTTCATTTTCCATTGTAAAAAATCGTGACATACATCCAAGATTTTTAAATTAGTTGAGTTAAAATACCCTTCTTGATATAATTTCTATAAATGCTTATCATTTACAAGACTAATCCTAAAGTTCCATAGGTGGGTGTTAAATGAGTCATGTTTACTAGTTTTTTCATTGATTTCCATTATAGGGTCTTCAATTTCAAGTAAGTTTAATTCATTATTAAGATACATTATACCATGACACATGTTATCCTTATAAAAGAGACAAAATTTATTTCCAAACTTTAAATAAACTATCATTATCTACAAAATTGAAACTAAGATTATGTTTTTGGTAACTAAAGGAACATAATAATAATTATTTATTACATGAACTAAACCACTAGGAAAAGTTTTGTGATAATCTCCCACTACCATGGTTACTGGTCCCGCACTATTCATGGATCAAAGATCCACCTCACACTTTGCAATCTTATGTAATATACTTGGTTGCTGTCTATGAATATAAATTTTAGAGCCACATGATATATCCAATACCTACCTTGTAGATAAAGACAAATTTCATTCAATGAGAAAAAATACTTGAAGTAAAATATTCTCCCTGCTTCTTTTTCCCAGCATTGAAATACTTTGTCCAGTGGCATATCCTGAAACATGAAAATTAGACATCCCCCTACTCATTCCCCTTCCTCTCTATCTTTATCCTTTTGAAAGTATGGTGCATTAGTTTATTTATCTTATAATTATCCTTAGATCCCTAAGACTTTCCCTTCCTCCTCTTGGTCACCTCAAGGACTAAAGAATTAGTATTCTTCATTTCCTTATCTTCTTAGAGAACTAAATCCAAAATATCTAGGAGTAAATTTTTCATGTTATTCATATTGTAAGAAAAAATAAAAGTATAAAATCATGGTACTAAAGAGGAAAGAATGAGATCAGTTACTAGTTCTTGGTTTAGTTTGAACCCATGGGCTTCAAGTCTTTCAATGTACCTGATCCTCTTGAGTACATGAGGTCCTACTTGATTCTGTTCTGGTAGCCTCCACCTATAAAATGCACTTTATATCTTTTACCTTTATTTCCTAGATCTCTCCTAATATAACTATTAGAAATGAGTTAACATCTTGTAGGCATATTATTCCTCATGATGATTTTAAAATAGAATGGACATTGATGATAGAATGATACATTGTACATCTATTTCATAATATAAATTCCTTTTCCATTTATCTTTATACATCTTGCTTGATCCCTTAGGAGGACCAATATAAAGTAAGAACTCTTGCACATAAATCTTCCTCTCTTGGTGTTGTACTATGCTCAGGTACCGATACCACTCCTAGAAGTTATGTTCATTCATAATATTTTATTTATCCAGTATTAATCGTAGTTATAATGTTCTGGTGGTGTTGGTGATTTCAATTTTTTATCTAGAACAAATAAACTTTTGGAGTTATTATTATTTTTTGAAATGGTAGAGGGATAATACCCCTTTGTTAAACATAAAATATAAATCCACTTTGGAGAACTGGGAAGAGAGGGAACCCATACAAGACACAAAGTCACATAATCTTATAAGAAACCTAACCCAAAGGTATAATAAGGTCCCAAATGAATGAAGGTAAGAATACATAAAAAAGCATCATAAAATGTCTTGTTGAACCCCCACCAGACAATGCAACAGATGAGTTGGTCAATGATGATGTATCCCCACCTACTGAAAAGTTGTGTCATTATAGTAAAGAAAATTTGGTAGATCACCCCAACATTGATGTTATTAATTTATATTGATTACCTTTTAATAATTATTAATTAATTAATTAAATTATTAAATTTCTCCCATTATTTTATCAAACTCTAGTATTCCTCACTACTAGAGTCAAAATACTTTGTCACTTAATTATCCTAGTAGAAAGGATCCTTGAAACATCTCTTAATAGTCTGCAATCTATGGCTATGCCACTACTTATAGAGATTCAAGGTAAAAACTACATTTTCCAACCTCATTAGCTCATGTTTCCTTAATATGTTGGCTAAAATCCTAACTTATCAGAATCATATCAATGATTCCCTTAATGATTCTCTTGTAAAGTGATAGAAATATAGCTATGAATACTTATTTTCAACCAACCTTTGTTATGTTATCCCATTATTTACATAATAATACCTAGTAGAAGGAATCACCCTCAATTATGGCCGAAGAACACCCCGTACACCTGATTTTTTTCAAATGTGAATGATGAAAAGTGTTCAAGACTTAATATTTCTTTAAGGGGTTTTTAATATTTCATAATGAATGTAATCCATTTTTATTAAATATTTTCATACTATGTTATCACACTCATAATTAAACATACATTAATAGAAAAACATTAATGTTATCTTTATGAATTTATTTTCTATTTATTATTTTATGTGTTTGTGTAGTAAATATGCACATGCTTAAAATAATAAACAATGCATAAAAGAAATAAATTACCAGACTGATCTTGAGAATCTGATATTGGTTGATACACTTAAACTTAATGGATAAACCCTGACATAGGGGCGTCATATCTAAGTTGAGACTTGAATCATATCACAACTCATCCTCGACCCAGTGTTGTCACTTAACTTTTGGGATCCAGCCTCATCTTGGCATGGTTTGTGCCTTATAAAATCATTATCAATAGAACATGAATACTCACATGCATTTTATGGGGTCCTGGGAGGTGCAAAATATATATAGATAACATTTCATGCACATACCCTTATACATATTGAATGAAAAAGGATGATTCACAACCCCTTATAAAATTAATATATTATTATAAGCATCAGATGTGGGGAATAAATAATTAAATAAAGTTAACCTAGATAAACTTAGGTTTTGTTACTACTAAAGGCTAGCTAATAGGTAAAATAAAAGCATGATAAAATTAAAATGTTATAAATTTAAGTATGAGGACATTTATATAAATTAAATGAATTATTAAATTCAAATAGTTTATTCTCATTCATTTCCAATATGAATTTAATTTTTATTACAAAATTTAAATTAATCAATTAATTTAATTTAATACCAAAAATAAATTAAGTTTTCATAATATTATAAATCATTATTTTTAATTGAAAAATAAATAAATTAATTTTTGGTTATATTAAAAATATCTTGAGTCCAAAAACCCCTCTTAGGCATACTGTGGGTCAGGCCGAAACCACACAGGCCCATTTCGGGCTAGGAAGACCCTGTGTAGGGCTATTTTGGGATAAATAGACCCTCCTAGACTCATTCTGGATTAGGAAGACTTTCCCAGGTCCGTTACAGGGTGATCCAAGTCAAACATGATGTAAGAGGCTAGGTGACCATGGTGGGTCATGGGGATGGCACTGGCAGGGTCTCTTTAGGGAGGGAAACTGGGAGGCTGTGGTACTGACGATGCCAAGATAGAATATGTGGTACAGAGGAGGTAGATGGAAGGGATGGTGCAACAATCGCTATAGGGTTTAATGGTGTTCAATTTGAATAATTAGGTGCATCATTGGTTGAGATGGAGATGATAGTAGTGGGGACTGGTGAATGCGGCGATGTCCGACTCAACTGTGGGAAACAAGGGTGGGGGTAGGCTTGGTCGGGACGACAGTGATGATAGTCATAGGATTAGATAGCAGCGGGCTTGGACATGAAGTGGTGGGGATGTAGGGGCAATTCCAAGTGAAATATTCCATAGGAATACTTTCTTTTTATATTTTTTTTGTTTTTTAATAATGCTTCCATGACAGTCCATCTGCAGGCCAAGTACTACCCGTTAAAAAATATATTTTGTGGATTTTTTAACCCTACTATCGAACCAAATTTTTTGGTTATCAATTATTAATATAGATATACTATTAGGCTATCAATAGAATATTTTTTTTAAAATGTTACAATTTACCAAATAATTGGAATTTCAATGTCACCATCGAGTTTAGTTATTCCGGAAAAAAAGAACTATTCTAACCAAAACAATCACCACTACATTAAATTTCAACCAGAGACTAGAAATTGATAAATTTAAAAATGTATAAAACATTTTTTTAAATACTAATACTTGAAATCAAAATGAAATTGATTAATATCAGAAATTTCAAATGACTATAATTTCCCATCCGATATCGTATCGAAGTGTGTGTTTTTTGGGACTAAATTAAGACCCTATTCTTAAATTTAATTCAATATTAATTTTATTGGATTAGAATATCCATGTGATTCTTATGATACTAATTATTAGTACTTAGGCATGAAACTGAAGTGAGTAGGCCAAAGATTTAAAATTTCTATATCACTAAAGTGATGAAACATCACTATCTTAGGTGATCAGAGTATTAGTAAGGTCCGATAATCTCATGTGAATATTTCAAAGCATAAAAATTTAAAATGAATAGTTACATTGTTCAAATAGAATCATTATCAACAACATATCATCGCTGGTGACTGTTGTTTGAAGGATCTGATGATGAACCTCTATAGATCATCCACACACACTTCAAGAATCTATGAATATGACATTAATAAAATTATGTGTTATTGAATAAGGCTACAATGATTCCTTCAACATGATTAATATCGCCTCAATCCCATGCCATCGATTAGTGAAAGAATTTTTGGATCGATCGCTCAGATAGAGCCTTTATCTCTTTATAATGTAGTGGGAGATAGGAGCTCCCAATTTATTGGAATGAATAGTCTAGAAGAAATGATCTCCTCCATGCTTATATAGTATATTTCCAAAATACCTTTATAGGGTTCCCCAACTCCTATATATTTAACATCAACTAAATAATCAATAAATGAGTGGTTTTTAAGAACTAACTACATCAAAATCATAATTTATATTTTATCACATACTTGTAATATATAATAAATATAATTTTTGATAAACCCAAGTCATTAACTTGAATCATAATTTTCTATAATATTAAAAACCCTTTAATACTAAAATAATAATAGTTTGTATAATATTATTCAACTTATTCACTTAATACCTTTTGAATAATTTTGATAAATAAATTCAACCCAATTATTCTATAATAAAATAATAATGAGTTTACTTATTTTTCAATGATTGATAATAGTTAGACAACTCTTGAACCCTGTGGCGGGGAACACTGCATACTAAAATCCACTTCAACTGAATAGGGAAGACTCTTCAATACAGTATTGTGTGTGACCCCATAGGACCTTATCTTAATAGTAGTGAATAGCTATTCATAGACCAAGAGAAGAGTCTAGAAACCCATAAAATCCCCTAAATAGATAAGTAATAGTGATAGAAATGACAATCATCCTATGAACACATAGAATGTAATATTATCTATTTGTCTCAAGATAACTCACAAATCATGATGCACAACTTATTCCATCATCCATTTTTCTTTATTATTTATTTATTTTACTAGACAAAATTACCTTTGACTACCATAGACATGGATTTAGGAAGGTACTACCATCCTGATCAACTAGGATGAAGATATTACTTTCTCAACTCAGATGAGAAAAATTATATCTTCACCATTCAAATAATTCCATACCACCAATGACATACCAAACAAAATCTACATCACCAAGAATTCAATGTCATGTTTTTTTACTTACATCAAAGTATAAGATAAAAGGTTACACATTGATACCGATCTTAAGATAGGAGACCAATACACTTGTTCATATATAGGAATATCCAATGACACCTAAAACATGTGGTGTTCCTACCAGTGGGTCTGCTCTTATGATCTCATTTACTCAAGATAACCAAGCATGAAATTCATGTGAAGAAGTCTTAATTCATATGATCCCCCAACACTTTATGATCAAACATCATCTATGTCCTATTAGTATGATGTATATAAACCATAGTACATTAATTTAATATTATTGTCATTGCATATCTAGGTTCTCATTATAGGTTGGGAACTGTTATAACCTTTTGATAAGACATATAATGTAAATAAATTATTATAAATATAGTGAATGAAAATTTATAGAAACTATTATGGTAAGATAAACACATGTATATATCAAACTATATATACGTAATGTTAATTAAAGTACATACACAATTTGGGTCTAGGGAACCACTTTAAATATATTTCTTGCCCCATTTATGTTGTGTGCTTTGAGTGTTAAGGTATTCATAAGGTGTGTAGTTGGGGTGAATTTTCTTCTCAACTGTGAATACACTTATTCCTGGATTCGATCATTCAAACCTTCTGGTGTCATTGATCTATATTGGAGGTATGGAAGGAACTTCCAGGTTTCTAATAGTTGTGATTTTGAATTGATGATTCTGGTGTAACAATTTATATCATATCTTGGTGTATAGTTATAAATTATGATTACAACAATGAATTTTAGAAAACATGAGTTTCCTATCATTTACCCATTAATAATTTAGTGATAAAATTATATTTTGGAAGATATCATTAGAAGAGTTAAATGTGGGACTATATAAGTTTTATGGGTTATACTATGGTTTTTGGAAGATATAGGTGGATGCATAATTATAAAAGATTAATTAATTAGAATAAAGATGAAAGTAATGGAAAAGAAAAAGAGGGAAATACTTGAAAAGAAGGAATTGTGTGTAGTTCATATGATGCTAGCCCATAACATGACCTTTAAAATCTGTGATGTGAAGACTATTAATAATTCCACACAAACCTCAAACATTATAATTCTATCCACTTAAAGACAACAATGGTGAAAATATGTCTCTAGATAGAATCCTTAGAAATTTTGTGTATCGAAATTAGGTAGATTTAACTCACACTATTAACCACATTGAGTTCAACTTATTCAATACTATTTACACAAAACTCACAAAAAAATTCATATGCCAGAAAATATAGATAAATGAATGTAATAAAAGAACTCAAGAGGTTTTACATGATTCATACATTCGTATCATGTCCATGGGATAATCACTACACACTTTCATTTCATCAGAAGTGAAAAGTTACAATCATCATGAATGGGATTCCATATAGATCACTAATGCTAGTAATTCTAAAACACCTCAGCATTGTGATACCACACTCTTTATAAAGGTCTATCCCAGTAATCTAATTTCATCTATTTCTTATAATCGATGGGGACCATATATTACACCATGAAACTAATAATCCCATGTAACATTTATTGACCAGACTATTAATCACTGGTAGAAAAACAGTGTTCCTATGCCTCAATAATTTCCCATAAACCCATAATGATAGTAATATAAATAAATACACTACCTCTTTCTAATAATCACCAAATTTTTCAAACTTCTAGTGAACTGACCACTATGATGCAATCATTGGAAAAATGCATCTTCTAACAACCACACTTCCATCCTTATGAATACCATTTTATCTACTCTAACAAGGCCAAATAGTTATCAAGATTTTATCCTTTAGGTGAACTTACACTATATCTTGAAGAGTCTTCACAACCCCAAAAATATCCCAATTGAAGACTACTTAGATGATTCCATGACATCCTCTAACACTTGCGAAAATTTTAACCTTCAAAATTTTCTATCTATAACAATTATCTATTTCCTTACCATTCACACAAGTCCAATTAAGGCATAATGTTACCTAATAATTTCTTGGAATAATTAGTGGTAAACATATCAGTTGGGTTCTATCATCTAGATATCTTATGCACCCCAACACTCCATCTTAAAGAAATATATAAATTCAATGGTACTTCTGGCCTATGTGGATCTTCCTTATACGAAATACTAAATTTTTAACCAAAATTTATTACACTATGACTATGAAAGTTGAGTAATAAACTATTCTAGATACTTCTTGTCTCCTAAATCAGACATTTCAACCACATTGTTTACTTGTTTTCTTCCATTATATTTAGATAACATGCTTCAATTATGGAGAGAGAAATCACTAGTTATAGATTTGACATCCAAATAACCGTGGTTCCAATAAAGATAAATACATTACCTATCACTATTTTCCATCAATATGATTCTCTTATAAAGTCTCTATCACCATACCTAATTAATTAATCATTCTATATGATGAAAAGGGTATCATCTTTAATCCCATTAATATTTATCATAATTCATATCACATATATCCAGTTATATTTCCATATGTTTGACATGAACCCAATGACGATATCCACTACATAGACAATATATGGTCAAGTACACACCATGACATACATGATACTTTATTCCACTGATTCATATCGAATTCTATCCAAGTGATTTTTCACTTCCTCTATCTGTAGCACTGGTTCCTTCTAGAGTTTAAAGTGTCTGACAAGAGGAGTTGAAATATATTTTCATATAGTCATCAAAAAAAATTCAAAAATCTTTTGGATATACTCTTTCCAAGATAAAACCAAACTTCAAGTATTATTTTCTCAATTTATTCTCATTTAAAATATTTTTTTACTTCACTAATATATTCATTTCAAACTTCATTGATTTTTCCTTGTGTGGATCCTAAATCTTTTGATTTGATAGATTCACTAGTTGAATATCATCCATCTAAAAAAGTATAATGATGAAATTATCATAATTTTACTCCTTCGAGTTCAAACAATGTTCATTGTCCCTCTACATGAAACATTTTTCCTCCATGAATGATTCTTACTTCTAGTTCCACTATATCAGTGCTAGTTTCAATCCATAGAGACTTTTCTTAAGTTTTCACACCAATACTTGATTCCATTGATCCATGAAATTAGTAGGATTATTTATATTGGTCTCCTTATATATACCCCCATGAATAAAATCTATATCCATGTTCATTAATTCCAAATTTAATCCTTTAGAAGTAACCAAACCAAGCATGACTATAATGGTATTATGTTTTAGCACTAGAGATTTTTTTTGAAAAGGTTATCCCCTGCTTTTATTGAAATCCCTTGATCAATGACCTCATTTTACACCTTATACTTTTGTTATATTTATCTTTTAACTAGAAAACATTATTGTTCTCACATGAATTCTTTCCGAGTGGTAAATTCATTAGCTCCCAAGTGTAATTTTCTTGAGAAAAAAATCACTCCTCCTTCATAGAAAACACCCACATGTTGAAATCAACAAGGGTATCAAAATATTCTAGGAACTCTATATTTCCACCATCTAATAAAAGAAATAAGTTCTATTTAGCTCTATACCTTTATACCAGTCATTTGACTCTTGTATACCTCCATAATTTAGCATGCGGATCTGAAATTTCTAATAGTGAAACTTATGAATTTCATCATTCAAAAACTCCAAGATGATTGTAAATACCCTGAACCCAGTAGCCCAGAGCTGGTTCCTTACTTAAGTACATTGGTACTAGGTATAAGAAATCACATCCCAAAGGACTGGATAATTTATTAGATTTGGAAATCTAGATAAAAAATAATTGTTACATTACAACTTTGAAAGGAAAAAATAACATAGAAAATCCATTGGGAACACCCATAAACTCCCAAATTATCCTTATAAGTCATTGATAACATATATCTTCACATATTAGGGGAAAATGAAACATAAGAAAGGGGTGAGCTCAGATGCTCATTAAGGGTAAGAAATACAAAGAAATCTATCATAAATAAACATAAATAATAAGGGAAGTTGAATAAATAAAAACACATTCCATTAATACATAATCTTGAACATAATATGGAAGGAATAAAAGATTATTAAATATGTCAATATAAATAATCATATGAGAATAAAACTTAACTATGTATATCCTACTAGTAGAATAATCACATGGATTATCAGTTAATAATATCATAATGATGGAATGAATAATTTTGGACATCTAAAACATACCATCAGGGTCTAGGCCAAGACATATGAAAATAAATGGTTAAGGCATCGTGCAAATCTATATCTGAAAATAAATGGTTAAGGCCTCAGCCAAGTCCATATCTGGTTTTTCTTATGAGACCTATTGATGCATCAAGGGGGCTATAACAGACCCATAAAAACACTTACTAAGTACAATGCCTTCCTAATATAAATGGGGTGAAACATAAACAACATATACCTATGAAATTTAAATAACTTTTCCTAATTAGTAAATATAATCACTAACCATTTTGAGTAATATGGTGAATGATATCAAGATATAATATCCACAATCAAACTGATCATAAACCATTTAATAAAATATGGTAGATGATATAATAAAATATCAATACCATTTAAGAATAAGGTTAAAGATAGGGTTTTGAAATATATTAAAATACTCTAATAAAATCATTAATGAGTTCTTTATAAAAATACACTTTTTTTACTTTATAATGAATAGTTCTTCTGGAAAAATAATTTGTATTTGTCATAAAATCCTATTATAAACATATATATACCAGAAAAGAAAAGGTGAGGAAAATTAAATTATGTTTACTGAATAGATGATGTCTTACTTAAGTGAAAACATGTAAATAGAGTTTTTAATAAACTTTATAAATGGGCCACTTCAATGTGATTTAAGAGAAAATATAAAGGAGTATTTAAATGGAAAAGTCATATTTGGTTGTATAAAACTAGAATTGAACTAAGATATCTTTTCATGATGAAATTAGTTATTTCATAAATATAATGGTTGCTTAAAACTGATTATGGAGTATACAAGAAAATGGGTATCAAATCGGGAAGTTCCCATTTATCGGGTTTGCTTATTGGGAGGAATTAAAAAGGAAACCTTTTAAAACATGTATTTCCCTATAAAAGAAAGAATAATTGAAAAAGGTACATATTTTTGGAACATATGCACAAAATTTAGGATGATTACATAAGAATAAATAGTAATTACATTAGGTAAAGGAGAGAGAAAGCACAACCCGAATGAAAAAGGAGGTTTGGAGAGAATCCATTACAACTTTGAAAATAGTCGAACTGTATGTCCCATATAATTAATGATCATGAAATGAAACATTTTATACAATGAATATAAGTAGATTAATTATATTATAAATCAAATATTAGTATACATACACCACACACAAGAAATAGTGGTGAAAAGTCATATCTCACAGAAATAAAGGTGAGATGAGAAAATCCCTACCTTATGTGTGAAAGTGTTTTGAATTTTCAATTAATGTCATGGATAATGAAATTAGTTTCATTAATAATTTAATTAATAACATCTTAAACATGTATTTTATTTATTATAATTTTATAAAGTTAATTTATTTACTTTTTGATAAGTTATAAGATGCAATTTCGTCATTTGGAAGTGTTTGTTTCCATTGTTTTTATGATCGGTTCATAGATATACATGTACGAAAGATTATGTAAAATGAAAATAGTTATCTAGAATTGAAAATATATGTTTTTAAATAACTTATAGGATATTAAATGTTATTATAAATAATTTTTTTCCATATATGAGGATGATTCATTAAATAAAGCATTAATGATAACCATTTAGATTATTTTGGCATTTTTTCGATCATCATGAACTAGTTTTGTATAATGTATTAATATATATATATATATACTAGTTACATAACATTAAATAAGTTGTATTAAATATATTAAAGTTTCTTTTAACCACAAAAATGTTTTTATGATCATCCATGAAGGATGAATTAAAAAATGAAAACTTGTTGTCCACTACCCAAAATAGGGTTTCCGCAACGCCCCACTTTAACATCGCTAAAAAAGCACCGATAAAGGGGGGGCCTTTATCAGTGCTCTTTTATAGCGCTGATAAAGGCACGACCTTTATCAGCGCCTTTTTATCACTGTTAAAGGGCCCCCTTTATCAGGGCTTTTTTTAGTAGTGCTGATAAAGGGGGGGTTTTATCAAGACTTTTTTCCTAGCACTAATAAAGTATATATTTAAAAAAAATCATGATAAATAATATATTGATATATAATTATATTTATATTGATATAAATATAATATATATATTTAAATATGTTTTAGATAAGTATAAATAGACTATTATATTTAATATACAATAAATTTAGTGAAAATGGCTTTAAAATATTATAAAAAATATTATTAATTAATAGTTTTCTAATTATCATAGACTAATAAGCATTTAATAACAATTTGAAGACACAAAAAATCAAAAAATAATTATAAAAGATATAGAATAAGTTGAAAATGTAACTCAAAATTGAAATGACCATAACTTTTGATCTGGGTGTTCGTTTGAGCTCTACAACATATCAAATCAAAGCCTGCGACGAGATCTACGCATTAGTGACCCAAGGGAACCTTATGTCACATTTTTCAGTTCCAAAAATGCCCATAAGTCCTCAAAAACTGAGTTTTTAGTCCGGATACCCAAATTTGTTAACATTCGATGGAATTCCAGCCTCGTTTTAGGGGATCTTTTTGACCTTTTTCTTTGGGGACTGAATTTATTCCTAGAGTTTACAAATATATTGATATTATGGCTTTGAAATTTTATCTTTTTTCACAATGTAATGTTAATTATAATCAATTATATAACAATATATACATATTTTTTATATATTCCCCAATAAAAATTTAATTTTATAAATAAATAATTAATCGTATTTTCATATAAAGTATATTTCTAAATATGTAAGGCTTATATAAATAAAAATATAATATCCATTTTATTGAAAATAAAAATATATTAATATTTATATACCTATATGATGTGTGTGTGTGTGTGTATTTGTGTGCGTCTGTATTGACAAACTGACATATATTATCTATATATTCTAAACATATGTGTCTATATATATTTATTAATGTATAATATTTGTAAATATATAAAAATATTATAATTATATTTACAAATACACATATAATATGTGTGTGTGTGTGGGTTTTATATATGTATTTATTTATTTATAAACACACACAAGCAAGAATATTTTATAAATGTATTTAAAACTGTTCTTATAAATATATATTAATATACGAATAAATGTATTCATATATAAATATAACAATATATATATTAATATATGAATATATATATATATTAATATACAGATATGTATATTTATATATTAATCTAACTAAAAATATATATATTAATATAACTAAATATATATATATATTAATATAAATATGTATATGTTAATATATATATATATATATATATTAATATAAGAGTAAATATAACTTAATATATATATATATAGAGATATATTAATAAATTAATAGGAAAACAATATGGTGGAGTGGTAAAGGCTTAGGTGCCACATGAAATAGGTCACGACTTCGAATCCTAGGGGAGGCAGGTCGCGCGCGCGGGTGGGGAAGAAGTCTTAGTGAAGTTAAAGGGGGGTGGGGGCACTGTCAAAGGCCTGGGGGTGGCTAGGGAGTGTGGGATGTGGTGGGGAGGTGGGGCTCTATTGAGGGGGGGGGGGATTCAAGCACTATTTAATCCCCTACTTGAATTGTAGATTTTTTTTTATTTTTTTATCTTTTATCAGTGCTTTTTTTAGTGATGATAATAGGGGTCTTTATCGGCGCTTTTCTGAGCACTGATAAAAGGGACCCACCCTTATCGTCACCTTGATTTACAACGCTTTTTAGTGCTTTTAATGCCCTTTTCTAGTGCTGATAGTGGATATATTTGCAGTATTGGTCCAAGAATGTGGTAAATCACACCTCATAGACAATATTTTCATTTTTAGAATAAAAAGGGGAAGAGAAAAGAATTGATGGTTGATATCCCATTAAAATAATAAAATTATATTATATATAAGATACTAGATTTATTATGAATTTTTGGAAATATGAGTTATAGAAAGGTTAAGAAAAGAAAAGAAATTGGAATAAATTTAAAAGAATGAAAGGGGATTTTACCTCTTGAATTCATATCCTTGAGAACCTTCTTAAGAAACTTTGAAATGGTATTTTGGGTGATACCAGCATGAACAGAATGTGAGGGATAGGTTTGGGAGATGTATTTTTAATAAATTGGAAAATCTTCAAGTCTTTATAGGTGTGGGGAGAAGAGGTGGCAAGGGGTTATATTTATATTGGAGGAGATGGGTGTTTTTTGATTATTTTACACATTAGTTTATTATTTTATCTCAAGACTATGAATATTTTTGATTCCCATGAATAAATAAATTAAGTAGATAAGGATAGTTCATGATTATGGTGATTACATAATCAATTACTCAAGAAATAGTGTATTTAATTTAATGTTTTTTTAAAGGTTGGGGCTGAAGCCTTAATTTATTATTTAAAGCAAAGACCTCTTTTGACTGGGTAGAGGGTGACCCATTACATAGCCCAAAGGACCAAGGTAAAGTGTCCTGAATACAAGGATTAAAAGCCCATTTTTTGGCCCAAAGGACCCCTTAGTGAAATGTACTGCTATAGTACTCGTGCTGCTACAGTGTCTGCTACTATACTACCACCGCAACAGTACCCGCTACAGTCCCTCCACCGCTACAATGTCGTGCTGCTACAGTACTGCTATGATACTCGGAAATTCGCCCCTACCCGGATTTGATCCTGGGTCTTTTGGATGCCAATCAGGAGCCTATACCACTAGGATACATGCTTGTTGACATTTAACTTATAATGTATATATACCATAAATTACCGTATTTCACTATTCACCAGAAATATTCAACTATTTTAGAAAAATCCCAAAAAATAACCTTAACCATTTTTAAATATGTAGAATTAAAAAATTAACTAAATTTTATGAAAATAATTTTATAAATATGATAAATTTTAATTTTAAATAAAATCATCATTTATTTGAAAAATACATATTTTAAAATTATAACAGATTTTATGACACTTTGAAAATGTAATTAATATGTCCAAAAATTATCTTATAATCATAATAAAAATATATAATAATTTATGAATATATTTTTTGAAAATAATTTTTCTTTTGAATCATTAAATTTATTTTAAAATTGTAAATAAACATTTACTTCTCACAAACATATAGATACATAATTTTTCATTTTTAAAAAATTTATTCACTTATTAAATGATATAAATATATTACATTTTAATTTTTTGAGATAAATAAATTTTATTCCTAATTTAATATGTGATATCCAATTAAAATCATAAATTAAATTTTAATATAATGAAACTGATAGTTTTATTAAAATCGGTATTTTTCACTATTCACTAGAAAATAAATATTCTCTGAAAAATACGAAAATTTCACCCAAAGATAATTTTGTAAATAAAATTTTAAAAATGAAATTTATTTTGTTCCTTATAATTTATTGAATCTTCAAAATTTAGTTTTAAAACAAGTGCGCCATTAATAAGACAGTAAAACTATCATTAGAAAAATATTGCCTTTTAATGCATAAAATTGGATTCATTCTTATCTTATATATATAAAACCATTTGGATGAATGTAATTTTTTTATTAAATATTTAAAAAATAATTTTTATAATTTTTTTAATACTATTCATTCCCACCAATTTAAAATCTATGTTATAACAGTCATGTTAAAATAATGATATTTAATAGTACATTATTGTTCGTTTAAGTTTGTTGTTGTGTGAAACCTATGATATCGAAGAAATTAAATTTAATAAGAGACAAACCATTAAATATCAGGGTGTTACAATGAGATTTACAATTTCTTGAGCCTTCAGTTATATCTTTTGATGATCTCATTCTTGAACCTTCTTTGATGACCTATGGACTTTCCTTTGGAATTTGTGAAATTATAGTGCCTCTATTTAGATTAACTTGGATTAAAGTTGATTCTTTGACTTCAACTTTATTAATATCCAAATTTTGAACCTTTTTTAGGACATTATACATTGAATAATTTTCTTACTCTTGATTTATTATATTTTCTCATCACCCCAAATTAAATATCTGAGATCTTTATCACCATACCCTATTGAAGTTCCAAGGATCGAATGACAACTGAGAAGGGGGCGTTGAATCAGTTTTTTAACTTTTATAAGTTTCAAAACATTAAAAAACGTAACCCTTGTAACCTGTTAACATTTATTTCTTTATCACCCTTTAGAAAGATACTCAAGCATGCAAGAAAGGAAAACCAAGAAAGGCACACAAGATTTACAGGGTTCAGTCTCAATAAGAGAACCTACGTCCTTGCCATAGCCACTCCTGTGGGTCTACAGAAATCCACTATAATGAAGAAGTGAATACATCTTGTGCCAACTCCCGTTGGACACCTTCTATATCCTGATAGAAAAGATTATACTGACTCCTGTCAGTTTACAATGTTTCCTTAAAGAACAAATGAGCCAAACACAAGAATAAAAACATGGATAAGCTGCTCCACAAATGCTCACTCCGAACGATCACTCCGAATCATCAATCTGATTTCTTCAATCTGATTTTCTGAAACCGATCTTCTCAGCAAGATAATGATGGTTCTGCACAAATGCTCACTCTAAATTCTCATTCTGGTTTCCTTGAATCTGATATTCTGAAATTGGTCTTCTCAGAAAGATAATGTAGCTTCCGCACAAATTCTCACTCTGAATATTCAATTCGGATTCTCTTCTTCTCAAACACTCAAGGAAACTTCTTCATGATAGTAGGAACTTTTCACAAAGAATTCTCTAGTGCTCCGCCTTTTCCGTGTGTGTAAAAAGTTTCACATGAGTGAATGATCTGAGCACATATTTACAGGAAACCCAAAAAACAAAGGCGAGAATCTTAAAAAACATTCCCGCTTCTTCAAATTCCAAAAAAAACTATGAAAATCTCTCGCATTTAATCTTCAATCTTTGACTTCTTAAAATCTCCTTAAATTTCTCCGAGATTTAAGCAAAGTTGAAATTCTGGTTTTCTTGAACTCATAATTTCCATTCCGAATTTTTCAGCATGTTGCTCAGGATTTTCGTTCTGAATTTCTCAGCATGTTTCTCAGGATTGTCATTCTGAATTTTTCAGCATGTTGCTCAGGATTGTCATTCTGAATTTCTCAGCATGTTGTTCAGGATTTTCAATCTGAATTTCTCAGTATGTTGCTCAGGATTGTCATTCTGAATTTTTGGTTTAGGAAGTGAACTCCAAATTTTTGGCTCAGGAAGTACACTCTGAATTTCTGTTTCCGGAAGTACACTCTGAATTTCTGGTTCAGGAAGTACACTCTGAATTTATGGCTCAGGAAGTACACTCCGAATTTCTGGCTCAGGAAGTGCACTACGAATTTCTGGCTCAGGAAGTACACTACGAATTTTTGGCTCGGGAATTACACTCCGAATTTCTGGTTCAGGAAGTACACTCTTAATTTCTGGATCATGAAGTACACTCCGAATTTCTGATTCACGAAGTACACTCCGAATTTCTGGTTCAGGAAGTACACTCCGAATTTCTAGATCAGGAAGTACACTTCGAATTTTAGGTTCAGGAAGTACACTCTGAATTTCAAGATTAGTAAGTAGACATCGAACTTCGGCCTTATCAAGTAGACTATGAATTTCTGGCTCAGGAGGTAGACTCCGAACATCAGGCTCATCAAGTAGACTCCGAACTTCAGGCTCAGCAAGTAGCCTACAAATTTCTAGCTCAGGAGGTAGACTCCGAACTTCAGGCTCAGCAAGTAGACTACGAATTTCTGGATCAGGAGGTAGACTCCAAACATTAGGCTCAACAAGTAGACTCTTAACTTCAGTCTCATCAAGTAGACTACAAATTTCTAGCCCAGTAGGTAGATTCCGAACTTCTGGATCAGCAAGTAGACTACAAATTTTTGGCTCCGGAGGTAGACTATGAACTTCAGGCTCAGCAAGTAGACTCCAAACTTCAGGCTCAGCAAGTAGACTACGAATTTCTGGCTCAGGAGGTAGACTCCGAAATTCAGGCTCTACAAGTAGACTTCTAACATCAGGCTCAACAATTAAACTCCGAACTTCATGCTCAGCAAGTAGACTCTGAACTTCAGGTTTAGCAAGTAGACTCTGAATTTTTGGCTCATGAAGTAGACCCTGAATTTTCTCAGAATTTTTCTTAGTGAAAAACATCAATCCTCTTCACCATTTCTTCAAAATCTTTTATCATGATGATTTTCATGATTTGTGAGAACTTTAAAATCAGCAAAGCATCATCTGATTTTGTTAAGAAAGTTTGAGATACTTTCTTAACTTCTGACTTCTTATTCTTCAACATAATATTCTTTAAGGAAATCTTCAGCAACCAACAACTTCAAATTTATGTAACTCAAAAACATTCTTCAACAAAAAGATTAGTTGTCAAAAAATACAAAACTTTGTTAAACAAAACACCACAAAGGTTCTTCAATCTCCCCCTTTCTATGTGTTGGAAACACTTGGTAACAAGTTTTCACCTCTCAAAAAGTTTACATCTCTAGTTCTTGAATTTTACCAAAACATAGACTTTATCAAAAAGAGTGTCCTGACACCAAACTACTGGATAAAGTAATGTCTTTGAAGGATTTCCATCCCTCAGTGACAATAAAAATTTGTAGAAATGTAAAGATAAACTTCACCTTACGCAAACTCCCCCTCAACTTTTATATTTTTCTTTCTCACTTTTCTTTTCTTCTCTCATTTTTCTTTCTCTCTCATTTTTCTTTCCCTCTCCCCCATTATATGATAACCACAACTTTAGATTTATAAAAGAAAACTTACTCTCCCCCTTTGTCAACATAATCCAAATCATAGTGGGGGATTACTTCCTTATGAGTTTTAGGAAGTCATGGGAGGAGGCTGAACATGGAGTTGCAACCTCAATTCAAAAAACCTCTCCTTTGACATTGATTTTGTGAAAATATCGGCAATCTGATACTTTGTTGAAATATATTCCAGCAAGACTTCTCCAGAAGAAACATTCTCTTTTAAAAAAGGATACTTTATATCAATATACTTTGATCTTGAATGTTGAATAGGATTCTTGGAAAGATCAATGGCACTTTGATTATCACAGAGTATCATCAAAGGTTTAGAAACGTTCACTTTCAAATCTTCCAGCTGAACCTTCATCCATATCATTTGAGTAGAAGCCTGATTAGCTGCAAAATATTCAGATTCAGTTGTGCTTAAAGTTACTGAGCTTTGTTTCTTACTGTGCCAACTCACACAACATTCCCCTAAGAAAAATGTTCCTCCTGATGTTGATCTTCTATCATTACAATCACCAGCCCAATCAGTATCAGTATAACCATGAAACTTCATCTCATTGTTTCTCTTGTATAAAAAACCATGTGAAGTTTTTCCTTTAACATATCTCATAATTCTCTTAACTGCCAACATATGTGATTCTTTTGGATTAATTTGATATCGGGAACAGAGAGTCACTACATAAGCAATATCAGGCATTACAGATGTAAGATAAATAAGACTTCCTATCAACTTTTGAAACTCTTTCGGATTCACATTGTTTCCTGACTCATATTTGCTTGACATTGTTCTCCCTGATATAGGGGATGAAACTTCCTTTGATTCTTCCATCCCAAACTTCTTTAACAATTCTTTGGCTTACTTTTCTTGAGATAGGAAAATGTAGTTTTATTGTTGTTGAACTTGAAAGCTAAGGAAGAAAGTTAATTCTCCCAACATTGACATTTCAAAATTTTCTATTATCTCTTTAGATAACTCTTCAAAAACCTTTTCTTCATCTCCATAAAAAATTATATCATCCACATAAACAATTATAATTAATGTTCCAGAGTCAACATCTTTAATATACAAGTTTCTATCAACCATTACTTTAGAAAAGTTCATCTTTCTCAGAGAATTGTCAAGCTTCGAATACCATGCTTTTTGATATTGTTTCAACCCATACAAGGCCTTATTCAATTTTCAAACTTTATTTTCATCCTAATCAAGAAAAAACCCACAAGGTTGTTCAATGTAAACTTCTTCCTAAATCTCACCATTTAAGAAAGCTGGATTTACATCAATATGATAAACCTTGTAATTCTGATGAGAAACCACTGCAAGAAACATTTGAATAGTTTCCAGCCTTGCAATAGGGGAAAAGGTTTCATCAAAATCCACACCTTCTACTTGTACATACCCTTTACACACAAGCCTTTCTTTGTTTCTTGTAACTTCTCCATGCTCATTCAATTTATTTCTGTAAACCCACTTGGTTCTGATAACATTCTTATTTGCTGGCCTTGGAACAAGTTCCCATGTTTCATTCTTGTCACTTTGATCCAGTTATTCATTCATAGAATCCACCCATTATTTATGTTGAATAGCTTCTGAAACTGATTCTGGTTCAACTTTTAAGATAAGGGAAGTCTGATTTTCTAATCTTAACTTCCTTCTTGTCTGAACTAGCGCCTTCCGATCCCCAATAATATTTTCAGGTTCAACATGTTTTTGTATTGTAGGAAAACTCACATTTCCTTTCCCAGCATCACTTTCTTCCCTATGTGACTTATCTGAGTCACTCCCACGATGGTGGGGATTGTCTGATTTATCTTCCTCAGTATTCTTAACAAATTTTGTGAAGGAACTTGGATTTTCAATTACCTTCACATCATATGAATCCACCAACTTCTGTAAACGTTTGTTCCAGTATTTTTAACCTCTTCCATTCAATGAATAACCCATAAATATTCCTTCTTCAGATTTCTCATCACAATTTCCTAAGTCTCGATTTTTTATTTTGGGCAAGCATGGACTTCCAAAAACATTGAAGTAATTAAAAGAAGGTTTTTTGTTATACCACTTCTCGTAAGGAGTCATGTAGGTTTCTGGTCCCAACAAGCATCTATTTTGAACATGTACAGTAGTGCTAACAGATTCTCTCCAAAAGAATTTTGAAAGTTTGTATTATGATAACATACTTCTTCCCATTTACACCAATCTTCTATTTTTCCTTTCTGCAACTCCATTTTGTTGTGGTGTATAGGGAGCACTATAATGATGTTTGATTCCATGCTTCCTTAGGTAAGTTTCAAAATCATTTCTTGTGAATTTAGTACCGTTGTCTGTTCTTAATTTCTTTATGGAAGCCCCCAATTCTTTCTCGACATCTCTTATGAAGAATTTAAACATTTCAATATCCTCTGACTTATGCTTCATGAACATGATGTTTTTCATCCGAGTGAAGTCATCAATAAAAGTGATAAATTATAAATCTCCTCTTGTTGATTGATGTCTCATCAGCCCACACAGATCGGAATGAATAAGCTCTAGTGGTTTGTTAGATTGAATCTCAACTCTTTTATAGCCTTTGTTAGTCATCTTTCCTTTATGGCAAGTAATACAAACATATTCATCTCTTCTTTTCAGTTCTGGAAAATTCCGAACAGCATCAACTTTATAAAGATAAATCCTGTTCTTCTGCCAAATGTGGGCAAGTCTTTGATGTCACAACTTATTCTCATCTTCATCACTCAAATAACAATAGTTATTGGATTCTCCAATTTGAAAGAGATTCCCACTGGTTCATTCTCCTTTTGTAATCACTTTTCCATTTTACACACTTTTGATGATAGAAGAATCCTTTCTGAAGATAACTTCTTTTTCATCATCAAAAAGTTTACTTACAGTAAGTAAGTTATGTTTTAGACCATCAACAAGCAATACTTCCTTAGATATCTGTTTCTCTACTTCAATCTCTGCCATTCTGATTCCCTTAATTTTCAGGGAACTATCATTGCCAAACGTAACCGCTCCTCCATCATGACTTTCAACATGTTCCAAGATTTTTATATCACCTATCATGTGTGAAGAACAACCACTATCAAGAATCCATGGTTTGTTCCTCTTACTTTCTTTCATAGCTGTCTCAACAACAAAATCTCTCTCATCAACCTTCTTATTTTCAGCATTCTTTTCTTTCTTATCATAACAAACTTGTTCTGGAAGGAGTGTCATACATCATTCGGAATGATGACCAAATTGATCACATCTTCCACAAACTTCTTCCAAACATTCAAATTGATTCTTTTTGGTAATGTTTCTAACATCTTGATAATTCACCTTTTCAACTTTCTGTGAGTATAGAGAGTTACTATTTCTTCCACTTTGCTCAAACCTTCTTCCGAGTAGAGATAAATTGTGCCAACAATTATAAGCTCTATGCCCATTTATTCCAAAACACCTGCAGTATCCCTCAAATCTTGATTTTCTATTAATGAATGATCATTCATTATAGAAACTTTGTTGAGGTTGATAACTTCTTTCAGCTCTAGAAAACTATGGATGTAGGCCATCTCTTCTTTTGAGCGAGTCTTCTACTTTTATAGGATTGATAGATTTCTTATATACTTTCTCCACCCAAGCTTCACTAACACTTCTTACAAAACCTGAAATGTTAGAAGAATCATATGAAATATTATTTTTTTTAAGAGAAGATTTCACCTGATTCTTGTAATGAGCCATCACATAATTTTTACAGGTCTCATATTTTACTTCTGTATCTTTGTTGGAGTTTTCATTCATCTTCCTCGGGGTATTTTTGGAATCAAGGAGTTTTGATTTCACATTGTTTGCTTATTCTTCCATAGCTTCTAACTTCTTGCTAAGATCTTGAATTACCTTTCCTTATTTAGAAATTCTAAGTTTGTAACTTAAAATTTCTTGAATGTATTCATCTTCCTTCTTGGTGACATCTTTACTTCCATCATGAACTTCTTCATGATTTTTCTTCATCACATGAATTTATTTCTTGAGAGATTTGTTTTGCTCAAGACATGCATGGAGTTCAGATCTTAGTTGATATTCTCTATAAGATTTTTCACCACCTTCTTCACTTTTTGAGGAAACATTTGTTTTCTCAACTTTTTTAATGAAGGGTATGAATATTTCTTTACTTTCATCTTCCATGGAATCATTGTCAGATGATTCCGATTCAACCTTCTTGCTCAACATACTTCTTTTCTTTCCTGAAAACTTCTTCTTGAATACTTTTGAAGTCTTCTCTTCTTTATCATTCTTGTTATACTTCTTCCATCGATAATTCTCATTAGAAACATCTTAATATTCTCCAACTTTCTTCTTAGGGAAATTCATAGAAAAGTGTCCAATTCCACCACACTCAAAACATTTGAGAGGATGTTTCCCTCCATACTTTCTTCTTCCTCTTCGATAGTTCTTGGATATGAGAGACATGATTTTTTCATTCAACTCTTCATCTTCCATATCAACAGACTCACAAGGGTCAGCTTCTTTGTCATCTTGTATTTTCATCTTTCTCATAGATTCAAAAGCCATTTCATCTTTCATATTCTTATTAAATATTGGAGCTTTCCTCATATCATTGGAAATAATAAATTTATGAAGTTCATCAAGAGATAAATCATCCTTATCTTCTAAAGCTGAAATTTTAGTATCAAACCTGTCTGGATAGTTTCTCACAAGTTTCTTCACAATTGTAGAATCTTAAAAGTTTTATTTGAATCCCCTGATGTTGCATACAATTTCATTAACTCTGGTGAAGTATTCATCAATTGTTTCATCATCTCTCATCTTGATGTCTTCAAACTTACTTTGCCAGATTTGAAGCTTGGCCTCTTTGACTTTTGTGTTTCCTTCAAAAACACTTTCCAGCTTGTCCCACATGCTTTTTGATGTTGTGAGACCCATCACCTTTTGATAAACATTATCTGATAAGGAAATGAGAATAACATTTCTAGCCTTTCCATCAACTTCTATGTTTCTCTTGTCAGCAAATGTCATAGGAGAATCTTTCTCAATAGGTGGAAAGCCAATAGTAGCAGCATCAACAACTTCAAGGCCAAGAGATAAGAGATAATGAATAATCCTATTTTTCAATCCATAATAATTCTTTCCATCAAATGTAGGAATTCCTCTACTGTTGACAGAATTGATATTCTCCATGATAAAGATTAAACAAGGTAACCTCCCTCTGATACCACTTGAAGTTCCAAGGATTGAATGAAAACTGAGAAGGGGAGGGGGGGTTGAATCAGTTGTTTGACTTTTATATGTTTCAAAACATTAAAAAACTTAACCCTTGAAACCTGTTAATATTTATTTCATTATCAACCTTTAGAAAGATACTTAAGCATGAAAAAAAGGAAAAAAAAAAGAAAGGGACACAAGATTTACAAGGTTCATTCTCAATAAGAGAACCTACGTCCTTTCCATAGCCACCCCCATGGGTCTATGAAAATCCACTATAATGAAGAAGTGAATACAACTTGTTCCAAATCCCATTGGACACCTTCTATCTCCCGATAGGAAAGATTATACTGAATCTCGTCAGTTTATAATGTTTCCTTAAAGTACAAGTGAGCCAAACACAAGAATATTAACTTTGATAAGCTGCTCCACAAATGCTCACTCCGAATGATCACTCCGAATCTTCAATACGATTTCTTGAATCTGATTTTCGGAAACTGATCTTCTCAGCAAGATAATAATGGTTCCGCACAAATTCTCTCTCCTAATTCTCAATCAGGTTTCCTTGAATCCGATATTCTAAAATCAGTCTTCTCAGCAAGATAGTGATGGTTCCGCACAAATGCTCACTCTGAATATTTAATCCGGATTCTCTTCTTCTCAAACACTCAAGGAAACTTCTTCAAAATGGTAGGAAATTTTCACAAATAATTCTCCAGCGCTCCTCCTTTTCTGCATGTGTAAAAAGTTGCAAATGAGCAAATGATCTGAGCACATATTTATAGGGAACCTATAAAACAGAGGCGATAATCTTGAAAAACTTTCCCGTTACGTCAAATTCCAAAAAAAACTCTTCAAATGTCTCGTATTTAATCTTCAATCTTTGACTTCTTCAAATCTCTTTAAATTTCTCTAAGATTTAAGCAAAGTTAAAATTCTAGTTTTCTTGAACTCGGAATTGTCATTCAGAATTTCTCAGCATGTTGCTCAGGATTATCATTCCGAATTTCTCAGAATGTTGCTCAGGATTGTCATTCATAATTTCTCAGCATGTTGCTCAAGATTGTCATTCCGAATTTCTTAGCATGTTGTTCATTATTGTCATTCCGAATTACTCAGTATGTTGCTCGTGATTGTAATTCCGAATTTTTGGTTCAGGAAGTACACTCTGAATTTCTGGATCATGAAGTACACTCTGAAATCCTGGTTCATGAAGTACGCTCCGAATTTCTGGTTCAGGAAGTACACTCCGAATTTCTAGCTCTGGAAGTACACTCTGAATTTCTGTTTCAGGAAGTGCACTCCGAATTTCTGGCTCAGGTTGTCCACTCCAAATTTCTGGCACAGGAAGTACACTCCAAATTTTTGGTTCAGGAAGTACACTCTGAATTTTTGGCTCAGGAAGTACACTCTGAATTTCTGGTTCATGAAGTACACTCCGAATTTCTGGTTCCCGAAGTACACTCCGAATTTCTAGCTTAGGAAGTACACTCTGAATTTCGGGTTCAGGAAGTACACTCTGAATTTCAATCTTAGTAAGTAGACTCTGAACTTTAGGCTCAACAAGTAGACTACAAATTTCTGGCTCAGGAGGTGGACTCTGAACTTCAGGATCAACAAGTAGACTCTGAAATTTAGGCTCATCAAGTAGACTACAAATTTCTGGATCATGAGGTAGACTCAGAACTTCAGGCTTAGCAAGTAGACTACGAATTTCTGGATTAGGAGGTAGACTCTGAAATTCAGGCTCAAAAAGTAGACTCCGAACTTCAGGCTCAGCAAGTAGACTACGAATTTTTGGCTTAGGAGGTAGACTCCGAACTTCAGGCTCAGTAAGTAGACTCCAAACATCAGGCTCAGTAAGTAGACTCCGAATTTCTGGCTCATGAGGTAGACTCCGTACTTCAGGGTCAGCAAGTAGACTTCAAACTTCAGGCTCAACAAGTATACTCCAAACTTCAGGCTCAGCAAGTATACTCTTAACTTCAGGTTTAGCAAGTAGACTCCGAATTTCTGGCCCACGAAGTTGTCTCTGAATTTTCTCGGAATTTTTCTTAGTGAAAGACGTCAATCCTCTTCACCATTTCTTCAACAGCTTTTATCATGAAGCTTTTCATGATTTTTGAGAACCTTAAATCAGCAAAGTATCATCTGATTATGTTAAGAGAGTTTGAGATACTTTCTTAAATTCTGACTTCTTATGCTTCAACATAATCTTCTTTAAAGAAATATTCAGCAACCAACAACTTCAACTTTCTGTAACTCAAAAACATTCATCAATAAAAAGATCATTTTTCAATAAATACAAAACTTTGTTAACCAAAACACCACAAAGTTTCTTCACCTATACAGATGAATGTGTGAGAATTCACTTATATATTATATTTTTCTTTGGAATAAACATAAAAATATAATAAGATTATAAAGACTTAGTGGTGAGTTGTATTAAATAATTTAATTGTCCACATATCTTCTGGGAGTTCCCATTCCATTGATACTAAAGGGATCTGGTTGATTATATAAGCTACATTATTCAATGCTTCCACCCCATCTTTTTGGTATTTATGAATTCAACTGCATACCATGATCCATTTCTATCAATGTATTATTCATCCATTCATTTATTCCATTTTTATTTGGTTTTATAGAGATAATGGTATCATTCATAATGCCTTTGGTCTATAAAATTTTTAAAAACTTCTTCCAATGTACTTACCTCCATTTTCTGAACTCAATCATTTTAGCATGCATCTTATCTCTCTTTCAACCATAGATTTATATTGAAAAAAGTCTTAAAAACATCTGATTTTTATGTCCATAAGTATAACCATAATCTCTTCATGGATTTGTCAACTAATTTCATAAAATATTGGGAACCCCGGTGATATGTAACTGGGAAAGTTCCCCAGAAATATGTATATAACAACTCCAACATCCAATTTTTCAGCATTCTTACACTCATGTTAAAAATCACCTATTATTTATTTCCAAGTATATAACCCTAAAAAACTATAAAGTATGAATAATCCATATTTAGAATTATTTTTTCTTCTAAAATATTCAAATATTTCTCATTGAGGTGTCCAAGCTATTTGTTCCATAGATCTAAACTTCTGTAAGTGGAAGTTATGACAAGGAGATCTCCCATTGATCTTCCAGTCAGATACAATGTGCCATAATTTACACCTATATCTATGTACAAGGAAACCTGAGTGATTTAATACAATCTATCAGTAAAGGTAGTTCTATATATAGATTCATCCAACTACGCAACTAAAATCATATTCTTCTAAAGCCATGGAATATATCGAAATTCCTTCAATGTAAGGAAATTTCCATTCTTCAACTAAATTCGGACATCTATCTTCCCCAAAATATTGAGAGTTACATCATCTACTAGATGATATCTTGCAAAGATTCTATAAACATAGTTTTCAATGCACCCCTTTTCACTTGTAATGTGGAAGGATACTACAGAATATATGTTCCAAGATTCTACTAGTGCATTGGGACACAAAATAAGATTTTCTATACTCTCACCTATTGAAAAAAGGAACATAAATCTCATGAAGTTATTCTTCATAAATTTAACTTTCTCTCACAAAAATATTTCTTGAGGTGCCCCATTTTACCACAATGCCAATAGTTTGGGATAGATCTAGTAGATTTATCTCTACTTTTCTCCCTTGAGTTATCTTCTAATCATATTCAACTTTTTTTATGAGTATAGCACTCTCTTCCCTCAACACTAAATTCATTTTCGGAATATTTTTCAATATACCTCCTCTATATATATTAATTAAGAATAGATTTTCTCATATAATCAAATATAAAGATGAAATTTCTAAAGGAGTTACTTACTATAGTTATAATTTTATCCTCAGATTCTGAAAATGATGACAATAATAATATATCCTAGACACCATTTGTGAATATTACCTTTAGAAACTCAAGATATATTTGAATCCAGTTGAATTCATTGATATGATCTACTGGAGATTTTATTTATGATAGATAAATACTAAACATTTTTCACATCAAGCACACTTTGTTGAGCGTTTTCAGATTCTTGTATATGTCACATAATGTTTTCATAAAATTTGATGTGTTATTCATCTCTCGGATGTTTATAGCCACATTTTAGGCTAATAAGATCCTCATAAAACCCAATGCCTTTATATATAGCCTTTATCATTATCATTTCTCCATAATATCTATATTAAAATTTTTAACTGAAACATATAGATCATTATAAATGATATAGTAATCTATCTTAATCCTTTAGAAACTTAAATCCATTATATTGAATTCATCGATCTTGACCTTTCTCTATTCTGAGGCCATAACTTTTTAACACAATGACTACCACTAAATTGAAAAAAAAATGAGCAAGTAAAAATGTTACATGTTATATTTCCAATTAAAATACTAATATTACAATAACATCATTCTTTTGTGAAAAAAATTTCTATTAATAACACACAACTTTCAACCATTAGATATTCATCCACCAAAAGACCACAATGGCAGAAACAGGTCACCAGATGGAATCCTTGGAACATTAATGCCCAAGAAATAGAAAGAGAGACCTAAAAATAATTATTTTATAGAGTAAAAATCACTCAATCATGTTTATTCTATACTCACACAAACATTCATATACAAGGAAAATGAGATAAATGAAAATACGAAATGAACTCAAAAGGCTTTATATGGTTCAGTATTTTATCCTACATCCATATGAGAAGAATTTCACACTTTAATGTCTTAAAAAAACAAAGTTATAATAATTGTGACATGGAATCCACATATTAATTTCAAAAAGTAAAATCAATGTGGACCCACTAGCATTATAGAGGGTGAAACCTGGTCATCCAGTTAAACCCACTTTTTACAATCATGGGGTAAATTAATTGCACCATGGAACTATCAATACACTATAAATTTTTTTAAATTAACCAAAAATCCCCAATAGAACACTAGGGTTCTTATGAATCACTCCTTTCTCACAAATCACATTCTGACAGTAATAAAAATAAGAACATTTCCTACTTTCAGTGATCACAATATTTTCTAAAAATCCATCGAAATAATCACAAAGTTGCATCCATTAGAAAACACATATTTTGAAAACATTAATACTATCCTTTTTAAGAATGTTGTCACTACTCTAATAAGGAAAAGGAGTTGCCCAAAGTTTTAATTTTCAATGAACTGAATCCATTTATCAAAGACTCTTCAGAACCCTAACAAAGACAACTACCAAATTGATGGTGATGATTATGAACATGTATGATAATCATTCAGTTATGAATAAAGTATTTAGGTTATAATGAATTTTTGAAATGAGGATGTAAGACTGAAGACCGATGAATGATAATATAAAAAATTTCAATGTGATCTAGAGTTGACCGAAGTCCGTTAGTGCGAATATCTTTAATGTTGTGTGAGTCTTAATTATTTTATTTCCAATTTTAGAATATTCATATGAAATGGAAATTTTTATGAGTAAATCTAGAAGAAGGGATGAAATGGTATTTTAGGATATATATTATCTAATCTTGAATTAGGTAATATAGAAGAAATAAGTTTCTAGTGCTACCAGAAGTGTATTTAGTATAGAAGGCATGGGATGATCTACCTAAAGAAGTCAAATGAAGAGAGGGGGAAACAAAAGATAAATAATATCTATAAAGTCATAAGGTCTGGGTGAATCTACACGTTATTACTGTGTAAAGAATGGAAATTTTTGGAAGGTCTACTAGGATAACAGAGATAAATCATACCATTTTTTCATCTAAAATCTATATTTATTAAGGGTAGGAAAAATATTTGATCCCAACCATCTCATGTTCGTTGGATTCATGGATTCTTGACTTGGGCACTAATTTAATTTAACTTCCGAAAGAGTATTTATGAATACCTATGTTCTTGATGGTATTATAAAGTGTAACTTGTGGAATGAAATGTTCTTGAGGTTATTAGAAAAGTTGATATGGTAATTCATATGAAGAAATAATTTCTAATGATTGTGTAAGTCATCTCACATATCCCTATTTTATAAAAGAACATGATTTTCATTGTTCAAATTAATGATGCAGGATTATGTACTATTTTTATAGATGGTGAGTGGAAAATCAAACAATGTTCTCGTTAGTAAATGTGAAGTATATTTCATGTATCAATTCATATTTCTAGAATAATAAGCTTTAGAAGAGACATTTCATCATCATGTTCAGAATAGTAGTAGTGAAATTCGAGTAGAGGAAGGTTGTCTAGAATTTATGTTCTAGTACTGGGTGTATAGATATACAGAGGCTTTAAAGATGGTTGTGTGGAAGTTAGGGTTTATTACCTATGTTTTTATGATATTTTACATAATGTTTTCCCCTTATATTTTTTTTAAAGGACGGTAAGTAAGAGTCATCAGAATGGAATTTAAAAATATCTTGAACTTATAGTGTATGTTTGTGGTGAAGGTAGAGGACCCTAGGCTATCGGAGTTGTCCAAGGTAAATGGTGGTCCCCCTAAAAGTATAAGATGATGGTGGAACCAGTTGACTAGATGGACCCCATTATAAATTTGGGTAGTAATACTTGTAAACGAGTAATGTGATGAGAGATCAAATCATATGATTTGTCAATAGTGATTTTAATCTTGTAACTTGTGTGAAATGAAAGGAAGAAATAGTGTTCTCCTATGGATGCGAAACTAAATTGTAATCCCTATAGATCTGCATAGTATCTTATTTTTATAATTTTTATAAAATAATTATTTCTTAAATTGTATTTTTCTTGGGGTGACTATAACACCTCAAAATTTATGATGTTTTTCTCTATAAATAGGTTTAAGTTCCTTGATAGCTTGCGATGCACGTAAACCTAAGTCTAAATAAACCATAACATTGTATAACATTATAACCTACTCATTAAAATGGTTGAGTGAATAGGAATAACCACATTTTTAAAATTATTTATAAGGGGTTTATATAAATAAAATATACTTATAAATAAGTACTCAATTTTTAGTAAAGTCTTTATATGATTTAAAAATATGTTTTTTTCTCAAAAATGGTTTTAATTTCTTCTTGTGAGAAAATAATATATTTAATTTTTTTTTCCAATTTTAGAAAATTTATTTGAAAAAAATAACTTCATTCTTTAAATTAGCAGGTCAAAATTATCTTAGAGTGAAATTTTTAGAATTTTTTGAAAAGATTTATTTTTCAATGAAAAATGAAAAATACTGATTTTTATTGAAAAAAATATTTTTGTTTCAAGAATTTGTAGAATTTAATTTTGTTTTAAAATCATTTTAAAGTAAAATTTGTTTATTTATATTTTCAATAATCCAATTAATTCCATTAGACTCAATTACTGATGGATTTTGGTATAAAAACTATTTATACTTAAGAAAATATTTTCTCTGGAAACTTTTTTTTCATCATGCTTTGCTCATTTAATTTGATATTAAATACTACTATTTATATGAATTGAATTTGATAAAATGGAATCCATATATATAATCATAATTTCAATCCACTTTTATTTTTTCTTATAATGAAGAGTAAAAAATAGTAATTTTTTTTACCGTAATCAAGGTAAAAATGGGTTTATCGGGAGGATAAACCAATAGATAAGGGTAATTATGCCTATTAAAATTATCTAAAACCTATTTTTTGACCATATTTAGACCTAATATTATCCCTACATATAATATGTGGAAATTTTGAATCGTTTTTCTTGAGTATTAAATTATTATATTTTAATATTTTATGAAATTCCATGTGTGTCCTATCTCCCACTTATAAAAGGACACCCCTCATTTCTCTTATTTACACTAATTTAAGCAATATAGATCGACCAAAACCTACCCAATTATCTTATAAACATACTTATAACTGATTTATAAGTTTTAATGTTCCTAAAATACCATTCCAAGTGTTCTTGATAATGGATCTAAAGGATTCCTACAAAAGAAGATGTAATCGTCTTACTCGACATATTTCAATTTATTTCTTCTTCCACCTACTCTAAATCCGAGGTATTTATAATAAAATAATAAATTAAACAAATTAAATATCCTAAATATATTTTAATTTTATTATGACTATGTAACCACCTATATCCACCATCTAATACATAAAATAGGAAATGAAAGTATCACTAGTGCGTATATGTGGACTATCATCTCCACGTAGTGATACAAATAATTTTTCATCACCATCTTTAATGGATAGTTATTATGATGGGTTTAATATTTATAAATTATATTTATTAAATAAATATGATTTTTTAATTTTAATATCATATCTACATTATTACCTTCAAATTTTTTTGAAAACAATAATGTCGCTCGTGCATACGTGTGGACCACCACCTCTACGAAGTGATGTGGATTTTTCCGATTTCAATTTAATAAAATAATAATAAGAATATATTTAATTAATTTATATGATAAAATAATTATTATATAAATTTTAATTATTATTTTCCTTTCTTATGTTCCATCCATCAATAAGTGAAAACAATGTTCATGAACACGTATGACTTACCGTCTCCATGAACAGTGTAATTCATTTTTCAATATCTACCTTTTGTGGATAACTCTCTCTATATATAATTAATATATATGATATTTATATAATGATTAAAATTATATAGATTATATAACATTGATCAATGTACTAGGAATGAAACTACTGAACTGAAACTCACATGAAAAATGAAACAATTAACACTTGAAAAGGATGATTTTAATAAATACTTATTAATAAATTGGTGTTGAAATATTATAAGTGGATAATATATGATATCATAAGTTTGTAAATTATTTTGGTATATAATTACGATAATTATAATTTTATTATTAAGGTGTTTAGATTTGTTTCAAATAAAGTTGAACTTGAGGAAATGGATTTATGTTATAATCTTATTGTTTATCGGGATTACTTCTGACAATGTTTCTGAAGATAATTTTTGTGACCCATCTCTCAAAAATACCATGAATATTATTATAATTTGGTTATTTATAGAGATTACATGATTTCATTTCATTTTCTTCTCTTCAATAACTAATGATATCGAAGGAATGTTTTTAAGGAAACCAACATTATTTCGCGCTTCGGTGGAAAATACTATTTCCTCCATCTCTATGTTTTATAAAAAAATTCAAGATTTTTTTAATATTATCTATTTTTTTAAATTAATATATTTCCATTATTATATTTATATATTTTTTAAAAATTATCTATTTGGTGGGGTTTTTTTTGGTTTGTCTGCGGTCAGGGTGCTAATGGTATCAGGAGATGGCCATCCTCATTCTGGATTTCCTTGACACCCTCGGGGGTGGATCCTTGGGGTCCATTCCAAAGCTTGAAGTTTGGGTGAATTTCTCTGGAATTTTCCAATGGGAGGATTTGGGTCGGTGTCGATGGTCGTGCCGAAGGATGCTCAAGGTAATCCTGGGTGTTTTTTATCATCTTATATGATGTCCCTGTGCCCTGGTTCATGGTTTCTTACACATGGTTAGTGTTTTTGGTGTTTGTATGTTTTGGTTAATGTGGCTTTTTGGACTCATGTAGCGGGTTACTGGGAACCCATAAACTGGATTTTGAAAATGGAAAAAAAATGTTTGTCTTTCCTAATTTTGAATTTTTTCCAAAAATGTCAAAGGAATCTTTGTTTTAACTTAAACAACATGAATAGAATTTTCTACTATCATGAACAATAAATGTTTTGATGATTCCTTACAAGTTTCCAATGTTATTTTCAAAGAAAAATATTTTCCTCAAATTTTTTGATTGTTTTATATTTTAAATAAGTGATTTTTAAGTGAAAAGGGTGTTTTCCTCAATAAACATTATAGTGATATTTTAAAGATTTTTTTCATATATGATAACATCATTTTATGTTACTTATGATTTAGTAGGGATATGATCTAGTTATACCATCCACATTGATTCTTTGTATGTATTATGATGATGATGATTTATGTATTATTCTATGAAACCCATTTTTTTACCACAGGTTAATTAAGTTATTATGAATCCTTTATGAAACACATTTAATTTCCACATGTTATGATATGATGATATGATGAAATATTTATGAAACCCATTTCATTTCAATGGTTTATGCTATGATAATAGATTTATTATCTTATGGAACACATATTTATTATTTTCATTATATGATGGGTGGTTCCATAATTATATATCCCTCTAATGCATTAGATAAATATGGATACCTCATGAGATAATAAAGACTATAATGAGAAGTGAACCCAGTTGAGTAATGGAATCTATCAACATTGATAGTCTTGGGAGTGAAACTTCACAAAGTATATGATTTAATGGGGAGTAAACCCAATCCACTATAATAGTCTTGGAAGTGATCCTTGACTAAGGGTATGATTATCCATAATTATGTGTATTCCAAAAACTTATTTCTTATTCCTATATTATTCTTTAATGATGCACATTCTTTGTTAAATTTTTGATTCGTGACTTATGAACTACCAAGATTTATTCCATGACACCATATTATGATCTATGATATGCATGGTATGATTTTCAAATTTTAATATCATGTTCTCATACTATTGTACACATGTTATGTTTAATTAGTCATTGATATCTCCCTTGTTTACCATTACTGAGTATATGATCTCACCCTTTCTTGTATTTCTTTTCTAAAAGTCATAAAGAAAGGTTTTAGGTATGATATGTTTAAAAAGGGTGATATTTATTAAGAACTTGATGTATATATCTTATGAACATGTTCTTTATGTATTCATGTTCCCAAAGAAACCAAACCTCTATAATTCTAGAATGGATCATATTGTTATATATTGAATATTCATCTAATAAGATATATTTTTATATAAAAAGTATGGATCTCTATAGTTGTTATTATAGAATGGTTTAGTTACCTTTGAAAAATAGGATAAGAAAACTTTATTGAGAATCCTTTGGATAATCCTATATATATACGATAAAGTCCTAAGTTATAGTAAATAAAAGAGTATGGTTTTACTATAAAAACATCCATGTCTAGATATTATAGGTGGATATGGTTTTAGAACATATTCATCGATGGGTAATAACCATGAAAATAGTTGGTCATGTATATCTTGTACATCATTCTAGTGCGTGGTGAGTGTTCTCATACCGTGTAATTGGTTTGACACTCCTGGGTTATACGATTGGGTTAACTAATTTTTTTATGAACCATTATGAGGGATTTGAAATGATGATAATGATGGATAACCTTGTTAAAACTAAGGTGTCATATATTTAAAAGAGGGTGTCATGATTTATACATCCTATAAATTATTTTTCCTAATTGATCACTCAAATTAAATATTACTTACACTCAGGCTAACAATGTTGGTTTTAGAAATGGATTTAAGATAGAACTATAAATTTGAGGTGGTTATTGGTCCACTAAAATATTGAATTACCTTTTTTAGATTATTCATATGAATTAATTTAATCATGAAATGTATCTAGGAATGTTTGTTCAATTCCTCAATGATTATATACTGAGTTATAAGTAAAAAATTATAATGGTATGATCATCATATCAAAATTTTACATTTCCTCTTCAATTGAATTTTATGGGAATGTGATTCTTGTAAATATCATTATCCTCCCTATAGTTGAATTTGATGTTATTTTGGACATGGATTAGATTTCTTTATATAAATCCAATTTTAATTTCTATGGAAGGGATGTCACATTTGATATTCTAAACAATCCTATGATCACCTATTAGTGTGATGATAAATATGAACTTCCAATGGAAATGGAATCCATTGTATGAGTCTTGATTCCTATTTAAAAGGGGTTTTATCTTAGATTATTAGGGATAAAGTCAAAATGAATTATATTCCTATTGTATGAGATTTTTTGATGTTTTTATGGAAGAGATTTCTATTCTTCCACTGAATCATGAAGTTGAGTTTTCAATAGAACTCATACCTAGTGCTACATCTATTTCAAAGTCTCCCTATAGAATGTATCAAATTTATTTGTAGGAATTGAAGAACTATAGGATAATCTTAATAAGGGATTCATTCATCCAAGTGCATTACCATGGGGTGTACCTATTCTTTTAGTTATGATAAAATATAGATCAATGCATCTCTAAATTGATTATCAAGAACTTAACAAGATCACAATAAAAAATAAGTATCCCTTTCCCTGTATTGATGATTTTTTTGGTAATTTATGAGGTGTTAAAAAAATTTCAAAGCTTGATCTTCGATTTATAAATGATCAGTTGATGGTCAAAAGTGAATATATACCCAGGAAAACCTCTCGTATGAGGTATGGACACTATGAATTTATAGTGATTCCATTTGGTACTACTAATTCCCTCTCTATCTTCATGGATTTATTGAATAGATTCTTTAGGTATTACCTTGATTAGTTTGTGATAGTCATTATATAAAACATTATTATATATTCAAAGAGTAAGGAAGACCATGAATATTATTTTAAGATTATACTGAAGACCCCAATAAAGGATAAGTTTCATGGAAAATTTATCAAGTGTGAATTTTAGATATAGAAAGTTTCATTATTGGTTCATATAATCTCAAGCAAGGTTATATCTATAGATCCCTAAAAGATGAAAGGTATTGAATGTTGGCCTATACAAAACATTGTGACTTAGAACCATATCTTTCCTAGTTTTTCTAGATATTATCAACGATTTTAAGATAATTTCTCACAATAATATAATCTACTCACAAAGTTAACTTAGAAGGGAGAAAAGTTCCTTTGGATAGATGAATGTGAGGAAAATTTCAAGGAATTGAAGAGAAGGGTTGTCAGTGCACCTATGATTACACTACCCCATAGAGGAGAAGGTCTTGTAATCTATAATTATGCATCGAATAAGGGATAGGGATGAATCCTAATATATAATGATATGGTTATAGCTTATTCCTCATGATAATTAAAGGTTCATGAGAAAAATTACCTAACTAAAGATTTTGAGTTAGTTGTAATAATTTATTCATTAATAATATGGTGGAATTATCATAATAGAGAAAGGTGTGAAATATATACTAATCATAAAATTTTAAAGTATATATTCACTGAAAATGAGATGAATACGAGATAGAGATGATAGTCAGAGTTTATTAAAGATTATGACTACTCAATACATTACCACCCTAGGAAGGTAAACAATATGGAAGATGCTCTAACTCGAAAGGTTCATGCCAGCTAATCCATGACGAGGATCACAAAAGATCTAATATCTTAGTATTTATAAAGTATGGATCTATAAATATTGAAGGAATGGGGTAAATATTATCTTTCTCAAATGACTGTTCACCCATATATTAAGCCAATGATTAAAGTGGCGAAAAAGGAAGACGTGAAATTACAAAATAAGGTGAGAAATGTTCATGATTTAAACATTGATTATGATGAAATGATAAGGTTTAGAGACTACGTATATGTTCCATCCATTACATATTTGAAGAAGGAGCTATTGGATGAAGCTCATAGTTCATCATTCTATATTAATTATGGAATCATGAAGATGTATAGAGATCTGAAAGAGTATTTCTAGAAGGATTACATAGAGATATATATTGTTGAGTATATATCTTAGTTAATGGTATGTCAACAAGTTAAAGAAAATAGATATAATTATAATGGGATTTTATAACCATTACACATACTATAATGTTAATGAGAAAATATCACCACATATTTTGTAATCAGACTCCCCAAAACATCTAAGGGCCATAATTCTATTTTGGTTGTATTAAATCACCTTATGAAGTCATTATAATTAATTATTATCAGATATGATTTATCTCTTGATAATATTTCCCTAATTTATATTAATTATGTGGTAAGGTTACATGGAGTGCCACATTCTACTGTTTCTGATCGGGATCTTAGGTTTACCTTGAATTTATAGATAATTTATCAGCAAGCTCTTGATTTTATAGTCGCGTTTCAATACTACTTATCATTCTCTAATATATGGTTGGTCTAAGAGGACCATTCAAACCTTAGAGTATATGTTGATATATAATTCTATATAATCCAAAGGCGTTTAGGATTAACACCTTCCTTTAGTCAAATTTTCCTATAATAATAGTTTTCAATAGATAATTCAGATGGCTCTTTATAAATACATATATGGAAAGTAGTGTATAAATCCAATGTTTTAAGATTAAGGTATATGAATAAAGTTATTGGTACCTAAGATAAAAAAAATGATATATAAATTAATAATCATTCGACAACACATTATGGTAGATCGTAGTTGACAAAACATTTATGCTGACAATCATTGGTGAAATATTGAATTAGATGTTGGTGAGAAGTAATTACTATGAATTTCTCCATAGAAGAAGTTTATGATATTAATAAATTAGGAAAGATTATCCATAAGTATATTGGACCCTTTGAGATTATTTATTTATTATGTACGGTAGCTTGTCTCTCAATGCTTCCATTGAACCTTTCTTAAGTTCATAATGTGTTTTATATATAACTCTGGAGGAAGTACATACCTGATCCCTAACAAAAAATAACCCCTAAGGTTGTACCAATGGAGCATGATATTTAGTATTAAGAATAACTTGTAGAAATATTGGATCATAGTTAAAATGTGTTACAGAACAAGACTTCTCACAAGGTTAATGTTCTTTGGAGGAATAAAAAATTTGAATAAGCTACATGGGAAGTGAAGAAAGTGATGAAAAAAGATACATCCCCATTTTTTATATTGAAGTGTTTTAATTTCAAGAGTGAAATAAATTGTAATGGGGGGTGGGGGTAGAATATTAAATATATATATATTATGATATTTTTCTCTTTAAATAAATTTAATTACCTCGATAGATCACAATACATGTAAACCCCAGTCTAAATAAACTATAATGTAGTATATCATTATAACCTAGCTGTTAAATTGTTATATTGAATAAAAATAACAAAACTTTGAAAATTATATATAATTTTGTTATATAAATAAAATTTATTGATAAATAATTTCTCAATTTTTAGTAAAGTCTTTATATGCCTCCAAAATACTTTTTTTTAAATGTTGTCTATTAAATTTTGTGAGAAAAATATATAAATATTTATTTTTAATTTTAGAAAAATAATTTCACAAAATAAACATTAATTTTGAAATCATCATTTCATAATTATCTTATAGTTAAATTTTGAATATTTTTAGAAAAGATTTATTTTTCCATGAAAAGTTAAAAAAATCAGATTTTTATTAAAAACCATATTTTTGTTTCAAGAATTTATGTAAAGACCCAGAATTCTAATGGATTTTTTTTAAAATACATGGGAATTTTACGAGCCCGTAGTTTCTGACGGTGCCCGATTCCGAGGCCTGGTGTGCCCAGAATCAATTTCTGAAGTTTTGTTTGGGTACATTCAGTAAACGTACGTGTGGGATTTTATAACTTTTGAACCAGTTCCCATAATCGAATTCTGAGGGCACCGTTGAACTCGCAGCATCGGTGATTTCTTAGTGATACCTTCACCGCATTTGCGTTCTGACGTGAGTAGAAGATGGTTTTTGGGAGGTTCTTAATTTTTTTAAATTGAATAAAATAAATTGTAAAATTTATTTTATTTGGTGGAGGTTAAATCCACCAAGTGGTGGTTACAGGTGGGGGCCACCACACCAAAATCTCCCATGAGAGGTTATGGTGGTGGGGCCCACCTACGCATAACCTCCCTTTGGAGGATAATTATGGCAGGGACCACCTGAGCATAACCTCTCAATTAAATAGTAGGGGTGGGGACCACCCGACCCCTATTAATGGAGGAGGATAAAACCTCCCAAATCCCCCTCATTAATGAGGGAGATCCCCTTGACTTCATCACCAATTAATGTTCCACCACACAGGAATTAAATTGGTGGAGCCAGGTTTTAATTCACTAATTTGAATTTCGTGCCAACATTAAAACAATAAGAAACTCTCATTATTCTGTTGGCATAATTCTCTTTGGTGAGAGCTTTTGAGAGGAGCTTGGGAGAAGACTTCCAACGAAGAACGTGAAGAATGCGAAGAACGTTAGCGAAAAACTTCTCCTCCGACCTACTTCTTCAGGCTTCTTCGACGTGGGATGTGATCGTCTACCTCTAAATGAAGGCCACCTTTCCGCGATGTCAACAAACGTCTACCAGTGAATCAAAGGTAGGGGTTTTTATTTCATGAAGTTGTTATACGATTTCTTATCCCCTTCATCGGATAGAAAGGGTGTATTTCATGTAACACCCGATATTTTTATGATAAATATTTTTGTTTTATGTTATATACATTATTAAACCAATATTTCACTACACACAACACTATCTTGGATTTTTTATACGCAACTGCGGCCTTCCTTGATAGCTTGCGTTGTACGCAAAACAGAGTTTCACTAAACCACGATATGCTATTAAAATATTATTAAAACTAGCCATTATGAATAGTAATACCCACTTTTTGAAATTTTAAATATTTTATCATTCAAAATGGACTTCATTTTTGGATTCAGAGTATCGAAATTATCCCAGGGTGAAATTTTGGTATTTTTCTGAAAACTTTCAATTTTTGATGAATAGTGAAAACACTGGGTTACTACTTAAAAACTGACTTTTTATTTAAATAATTATTTATTTTATTTAAATTTATTTTAGGTCAAAATTTATACATAATAGATATATATGTTCAATGTAATTCAGTGGAGTCATTTTATAATAATTTTAGATATATAAAAATTTTATTGAACTTTTCACCGTCTTTTACCCACCTCCTAGGAGAATTTGAAAATTTACATAAAACTTAATTTTACCGATTCTGTGAGTAGAATTTCGAAAATCTGAGAGACACGGTTAATATCAAGGACTAAAATGTGGTTCAATGAGATGAAAATAATATTTGTTGAATAGTAACTTTTTACTTTTTTTTACCACGGTTAAAAGTAAATAGGGTAATTAAGGGTAAAAATGATATTATTATTACCCTAAAACATGTACTAATTCTATTGGATAAGTTTAATTCGACCAAAAACAACTTTATGAATAAAATACTACCATTTAGGCCCACTTGGATTAGATTAGGACATTTAATATTATTTTATTTAAAAAATAGTTAAAATAGTTAAAATCATAGTTTAATAACTAAAACATTTTTAATATAGGGTTATACAAAAGATAAATTCGACTATAAATATTCATTATAAAGATAAAAATCTTTCCTACATAATGGTATTTTATTTATAATTTTTAGGCTTTAAATAATTTAATTTATTTTTGACACAATGATGATGCAGTAATTATCTTATTAATGAAATATTGACATAATTGATGTTATAAATATCCAAATAAATGTAATTTAAGACTTTTTATGAATTCCACTAATTTTATAGGTTAATATGACATGTTAGTATTTATGTAATTAAAGTTTTTCAAACTAATCATTCTGTTATGATTTTCACAAAAATCAATTACCAAATAGTGTCAAAATTGAAATAAAATAGTTTTTAAAACAAATATTATATTATTAATTGTTATTTTATTACTAAAAATCTAATGTTTGGCCAAATTACATATATAAGGTTATTTATATTAATAAAAACAAATTTGGTTTCGTTTGGATTGTTATAGTAAGTTTATTAACCTTATAGTGTAAGAAAACAAGAAGACATGGTAAAAGTAAAATTGATTAACTTAAAGTTAAATCTAAATGATGAGGTTAAAATAGAAACCTAAACTTGTCTAAATTCTATTTTATGAGATTATTTCTACCCATACCCACCTTAGCTTCTAAATAAATCAATTTGGAGCTATTAAAAACCGAATATGACTTTATAATAAAATAATATTTTTAGTTTTTCCTAAGGTGCCCCTCTCCTCCCTTATAAAAGGTCGCCTCCTACCTCTCTTCCTCACACCACTTTGAGCCTTCAAGCTCGGCCATCCCCTAAAAATATCTCTTCTCCACTTCCCTAGAAACATACTAGAGGTCCTTTTCTTCTTCAAAAAAAATTTTAGGGCCCTAAGAGGAGGTTAAGAAGAGGCGCTTCAAAGAAGAGGTAATGTCCGTTACCGATTCTTTCAACTTTATTTCTTCTTCTAATTCCTTCTTATTTAGTTGTTTCATTATGAAGTAATAACATCAGTACCACTCATATACGGATATATTATTATAAGTATGAAACAACCCTATTTCACCATCTATCCATCCTATGGAAAATGAAATCACCGCGCATGCGTACGTACGGAATACCGTCTCCACGCCATGGTGTAATCTGTTTTCCACCACCACCTTACATGGATGGGTATAATAGTGTAAATAATAATTATATATGATCATTGTAAAGTGATATTGATTCTGAAATATTATACATACACTCCAATACAATTCCACGATCATGGGAACGATATCATCGCTCGTGCGTACGTATGGAATACCGTCTCCACGATGTGATGCGACTCGTTCTACATAATCTTCATTGCATAATGATTATATAAATGAATTGAATGAATAAATATGATATATATTACATTAATACCATACTATAAATGAGTTATCTATAACCTAAAAATAAGAATAATAATTTATTCGACAAAACACGCATAAGAACAAAAAGTAATAAACAACCGAATAACAAGTAGCAATGAAATATTACTAATAAGAAGCTAAGAATATGACCATATATGATATAATAACAATGAGTATGATTCTTGAATAGGTAAATGAAATTATTTAAATCATTATACAGGAGGTTCAGACACTTACGAAGCAAATCAGACCTAAGGTAAGGGAAAATATCACAATCTCATTTTTATCCGAGATTTTTTTATACTTCTGAATTTACTGGGGCATATTTATCACCCACATACATCTTTCCTCGATATGTAATATTATTTTCATCCACCTAAAATTTTTTAAATCCAATTTTACCCTTTGGTGAGTTTTTATTAAAAGATATGAAAGGAATCTTTGTCGTTTTTCGTACGAGGTACTTTTTGACTTTTCCGGCCAAAGTACGAGAAGTATATTTTTTTTAACTTGTATGGAATGAATGGTTTTTTAGAAAATTATTTCCATGAAGCTTCCTTCACAAGTTTTCAAGTTTATTTTTAATTAACTTCTTTTATTTTAAAATTATATGACATGTTTAGAAAGGAAAATGTTTTTGAATTATAAAGGATATTTTCCTCAAGAATGGAGTTCAAGTGTTTTATCAAAATTATTTTCCATATAAGATAACATAGGGTTCTATTTCTATCCCTATTTTTACATTGTTTTGATTATGTTATGATGGAATTATTTTTATGATGTCTTTTTTTCTTATATGGATTGTGTTATGATGGCATGATGATTAAGAATTCCATTTTTATTACATGGGTTATGTTATGATGTATGATTTATGATTTTGAAGAAAACATAAGAATGGTTTAATTATGAGATGGGTGGGACCTATATCTCCCTCCAATGCATTGGGTAAAGATTTATATATCATGAGATAGACATAGATGGAACAGCAGGTTAATCCGGTTCAGTGAAACAGGACTGAAACGAGGAGTGAACTCGGTTCAGAAATGGACTTTGTCCGCTAAGATAGTCTTGGCAATGAGTATTGACTACTAATAAATGATTATCTATGATTATGTGTGTATGAAAAAAAGTTTCATGTTTTAAATTATGATTATTGGGATTACATTTCACTACTATTATTTATCCCATGTTATGAAATTATGATCTCTTTTGTAGGTTAATATTTCCAAAATGTTATGTTCTTATAAATATGATATGATTGACATTTCTTTTGTTTACCTTTACTAAGAATTTGAGCTCACCCTTTTGTATGTTTTATTTCCCCAGGTCAGGAAGAAGGTTATTAAGTAGGATATGCCAAAAGGGACTCTAGATATTATGAAATAAATGGGAGGCAATATAGATGATTTATGAACCAGTTGTTTTTGTTTCCCAGTTTCTAAAGACATTATACATATATGGTCCTTTCATGGTTTTGTTATATGTTTTAATAAGTGTTCTTCAATTTTGAAGTAATAACAATGTTATGTGTGAGTCGTTATAGTTGGTATCAGAGTAAAGGTATAGTCAATCTTTGGAAACTATGATGTGAAAGCCGTAGTAAGATCCCTAAGGATATGTCTAAGCATAGAACACAATCTTAGTGTTTTAGAAATGGCCATTAACAACCTATGATAAGACCTTAAGTGTAAAATTTTATTCTTGATTATGTGGTTTTCCTATTATAATTAGTGTTGCTCACACTATTATTCTTGGTTTTAGTCAATGGCTAAAACCCGAAGGAACCGTGTTAATGCGGAATGAAACGGGAAATGAAATGATTGTCCCCTTGAGCAACCAAACATTATGGGATCTGGAATAAAAAATCTTGTAGCCATGCTCACACAACTTTCTCAATCTATGAATCATGCAGGACTTCCAAACAAGCAAAGGAAGGAGTAACATTCTCTTGAATCCTTCATGAGGCAACGTCCACCCTCATTCAGCGGGTCTACTGATCCATTAGTGGCTGAACAATGGATCAGTACCACTGAAAAGATATTTTCAGTTCTTCAATGTTCTGAACATGATAAAGTCATCTTAGGAGTATATCGTTTGGAAGGTGAAGCTGATCAATGGTGGAATCTTATCAAGAATATGAGGCCAAGAGATGAAATTGAGTCCATGTAATGGGATGAGTTCAAGAACTTATTTTTCAATAAGTACTTACCTTGTATTCTACGAACAAAGATGGAGAAGGAGTTTCTTGAACTAAAGAAAAAGGATGATGAATCTGTTGGTACCTACGAAGAAAATTTTACAAGATTGCAAGGTACACTTCTGGGATTATTATCCAACCTGAGAGTAATATTGATCAATTATTTAGTGTCTTAAAACCAAGACTTCTAAGGGCGTTATCCATAAGGGACTTCAATATCTATGAGGAAATCGTTTGATGTGCTCTCAAGGTTGAGATGGAGATTGGGGTAACCCATCAGTCACATGGGTTTGATAAGAAGAGGAAAAAGGAATTAAAAGGAAAATCTAAAGAGCACACTGAAAATAAGACGAGTTTTCCCTTATGCTCAAAGTGTGGAAAGAAACATGGAGGGAGTTGTCTTAAAGAGACAACTAAATGTTTCAAATTTGGAAAAGAAGGTCATCTGGCCTTTGAATGCCGCAATTATGGGAAGAAAATAACTAGTGATGCGAACAAAGAAAAGGCTACACAGGGTTCACCTCCTACACTTAAATGTTACAAGTGAAAGGAAATGGGGAATTATGCTAATCAATGCGCTAATCCAAGGGTTGTTGATGATGATCGACGTCAACAAACTCTTAAGTCTAAAGACAAAGGAAAGTCACATGAAATTTCTATCAATGATGTGGAGTATGAGAATGAAGTGGTGAAAGGTACAATTACCATCCAATCTAAAGTAGCAAATGTTTTATTTGATTTTGGATCCACCCACTCTTTTATTTCTAAATAATTTTCTAAGGTTATTGCCATATTTCCTCAACAATTAGATGGTTAGTTAGCTGTGACAACACCTAATGGCACAACAGTCGCATCAAAAGTTTATAATTATTCTCTGATTGATGTTTGTGGAAAAGTGCTTCCTGAAAATCTTGTGATCCTTCCTATAGTGGAATTTGATGTGATTCTTGGCATGGATTGTCTTTCATTATATGGATCTCATATCAATTGTCAAAGAAGGGAAGTCACATTTCTTATTCCAGATCAATCTATGATCGTCTATTGATGCAAGAATGAACATAACCTTCCAGTGGAAATTTTTTCCATCTTATGGGTCTTGATTCCACTAAATGAAGGTTATTTATCTTAAATGGTTGGAGAGAAACTCCTGATTAAGAATATTCCCATTGTACGGGAGTTTGATAATGTCTTTCTGGATAAATTTTCGGGTCTTCCACCAAATCGTGAAGTTGAGTTTTCAATAGAACTTGTACCGGGTGCTTTGCCTATTTCAAAGACACCTTATAGAATGGCCCCAATTGAGTTGTCGTAATCGAAGAAGCAACTACAAGAGAATATTGATAAGGGATTCATACGCCCTAGTGCGTCACCTTGGGGAGCAACTGTTCTATTTGTTAAGAAGAAAGATGGATCAATGAGACTCTGTATTGATTATCGAGAACATAAAAAGATCACTATCAAGAACAAATATCATCTCTCAGGCATTGATGAATTATTTTACCAACTACACAGAGCTCAATACTTTTCCAAGATTGATCTTCGTTCAGGGTATCATCAATTAAGGGTCAAAAGGGTGGATATACCAAAGACGTCTTTATGTACAAGGTATGGACACTATGAATTTATAGTGATGCCATTTGGTCTTACTAATTCCCCTGCTATCATCATGGAAATGATGAATAGAGTCTTTAGAGACAATCTTGATCAGTTTGTGGTAGTCTTTATAGACGATATTCTTGTTTATTCAAAGAGCAAGGAAGAACATCAAGATCACTTGACAATTATATTAAAGACCCTGAGAAAGGAGAAGCTTTATGCCAAATTTACCATGTCTGAATTTTGGCTTCAAAATGTTTCATTTTTGGGTCACATAATCTCAAAAGAGGGGATATCTATCAATCCAGCAAAAACAGAGGTTATCGAAAGATGGTCGATACCAACAACAGTAACTGAGATCTGACGTTTTCTTTGTTTGGCTGGATATTATCAACGTTTTGTGAAAGATTTTTCACAATTATCTAATCCACTCATCAGGTTGACTCGAAAAGAAGTTATGTTTGTGTGGATGGAGGAATGTGAAGATAATTTCAAGGATTTGAAAAGAAGGTTATCCAGTGCACCTGTACTCACACTTCCTTGTAGTGGAGAAAGGTTTGTGATCTATAGTGATGCATCCAAGAAAGGGATAGGGTGTGTTCTTATGGAAAATTATATGGTGATATCTTATGCCTCACGACATTTGAAAATCCACGATCAAAATTACCCAACTCATGATTTGGAGTTAGCTGTGGTAATATTTGCATTAAAGATTTGGAGGCATTATCTTTATGGTGAAAGGTGTGATATTTATACTGATCATAAAAGTTTAAAGTATATTTTCACACAAAAGGAGCTGAATATGTGCCAAAGAAGATGGTTGGAGTTGATTAAGGATTATGACTGCTCAATTCATTACCACCCAGGGAAAGAAAACAAGGTGGTAGACGCATTAAGTCGACAAGACCATGCTAGCTTATCCATGATGAGGATCAAAAAAGATCCAATATTTATGTATTTACATAGGATGGATCTTGGAATTATAATGGAAGGGGAGAAATCTTATCTTTATCAAATGAATGTTCAACCATCTATACATGTGAAGATTAAAGAGGCACCAAAAGAAGATGTAGAGTTACAAAAGAATGTGAGAAATGTTCTTGAATTCAACCTTGATTGTGATGAGATAATAAGGTTCAGGAATCGGGTTTGTGCTCCTCCCATCCCAGAATTAAAGAAGGAGATACTGGATGAGGCTCATAGTTCTTCATTCTTTATTCATCCTGGAAGCACGAAGATGTATAGGGACCTGAAAGAGTACTTCTGGTGGGATGACATTAAAAGAGATGTTGCTGAATATGTCTCTCGATGCTTGGTTTGTCAGCAAGTTGAAGCTGAGAGACATAAGTCTAAGGGGATGTTACAACCATTACCCATACCCGAATGGAAATGGGAAAACATCACTATGGACTTTGTCACTGGACTTCCTAAAACATCCAAAGGCAATAATGCTATCTGGGTCATTGTTGATCGTCTTACAAAGTCATCACACTTCATTGGTATTAGAGAAGATTTCTCTTTGGATCAACTTGCCAGGATATATGTAAAGGAAGTGGTAATATTGCATGGAGTACCACTTTCCATTATATCTGATCAGGATTCGAGGTTTACCTCAATGTTCTGGAGAAGTCTTCAGCATACTCTGGATACAGAGTTGAGTTTCATCACTGCTTATCATCCTCAGAGATACGGTCAGTCTGAGAGAATAATTCAAACTCTAGAAGATATGTTAAGAGCATGCTCTATGGATTTCAAAGGTGGTTGGGATCAACATATACCTTTGGTGGAATTTTCTTATAATAATAGCTTTCACTCCAGTATTTAGATGGCTCCTTATGAAGATCTCTTTGGAAAGAAATGACGAACTCCAACTTAATGGGATGAATTTGGGGAAATAAAGCTATTAGGACCTGATCTTGTTGATGAGATGGCAGGAAAGGTCAGATCTATTCAAAAAACATTAGAGGAGCTCAGAGTCGACAAAAAAGTTATGCCAATAATCAAAGAAAAGACCTAGAGTTTGAATTGGGTGATAAAGTGTTCTTACGAATATCTCCTTGGAAGAGAGTAATGAGATTTGGAAAGAAGGGAAAGCTAAGCCCTAGGTATATCGGTCCTTTTGAAATACTAGATCATGTTGGGAAGGTAGCTTACCGATTGGAACTTCCACCGAATCTCTCTAAAGTTCATGATGTGATCCATGCATCTCTCCCGAGAAAGTACATACCCAATCCTTCACATGTACTCATCTCAGAAGATGTACCGCTGGAGCAAGATCTTTCTTATGAAGAACAGCCAATAGAGATTCTGGATCGTAGCGAAAAAGTCCTATGGAACTAGACCACTCGCTTGGTGAATGTTTAATGGAGGAACCACCAATTAGAATAACCTACATGGGAGCTTGAGGATATTATTATGGAGAGGTATCCTTATCTGTTTGTTACCAAGTGATGAATTTTGAGGGTGAAATTCATTTCATGGGGGGAAGAATGTATCACCCGAGATTTTTATGAGAAATATTTTGGTTTTATGTTATATACATCATCAAAGGAATATTTCACTACACACAACACTAGCTTTGCTTGCTTTATACGCAGCCGTGACCTTCCTCAATAGCTTGCGTTGTACGCAATACCGAGTTTCACTAAACAATGAAATTCTATTAAAATATTATTAAAACTAGCCGTTATGAATAGTAATACCAACTTTTTAAAATTTTATAAATTTTAACTTTCAAAATGGACTTCATTTTTGGATTCAGAGTATCAAAATTAGCCTAGGGTGAAATTTTGCTATTTTTCTGAAAACTTTCAATTTTTGATGAATAGTGAAAACACTAGGTTACTATTTAAAAACCAACTTTTTATTTAAATAATTATTTATTTTATTTAAATTTATTTTAGGTCAAAATTGACACATAACACCTATATAAGTTCAATGTAATTCATTGGAATCATTTTATAATAATTTTATATATATAAAAATGTTATTGAACTTTTCACCGTCTTTTACCCACCTCCTAGGAGAATTTGAAAATTTACATAAAATTTACTTTTACCGATTCTGTGAGTGGAATTTTGAAAATCCGAGAGACACAGTTAATATCAAGGAATAAAATGTGGTTCAATGAGATGAAAATAATATTTGGTGAATAGTAACTTTTTACTTTTATTTACCACGGTTAAAAGTAAATAGGGTAATTAAGGGTAAAAATGATATTATTATTACCCTAAAACATGTCCTAATTCTATTGGATAAGTTTAATTCGACCAAAAACAATCTTAAGAATAAAATATGACAATTTGGGCCCACTTGGATTAGATTAGGACATTTAATATTATTTTATTTAAAGAATAGTTAAAATAGTTAAAATCAACGTTTAATAACTAAAACATTTTTAATATAGGGTTATACATATGATAAATTCGACTATAAATATTCATTAAAAAGATAAAACGATTTCCTATATAATGGTATTTTATTTATAATTTTTATACTTTAAATAATTTAATTTATTTTTGACACAATGATGATGCAGTAATTATCTTATTAATGAAATATTGACATAATTGATGTTATAAATACCCAAATAAATGTAATTTGAGACTTTTTAGGAATTAAACTAATTTTATAGGTTAATATGACATGTTAGTATTTATTTAATTAACTTTATTCTAACTAATAATTCTGTTATGAGTTTCACAAAAATCAATTACCAAATAGTGTCAAAATTGACATAAAATAGTTTTTAAAATAAATATTATATTATTAATTGTTATTTTATTCCTAAAAATCTAAATATTGGACAATTGACTTAGCTAAGGTTATATATATTAATATTAAACAACTTGGGGTTCTTTTGGCTTGTTATAGTAAGTTTATTAACCTTATAGTGTAAGAAAACAAGAAGACACGGTAAAAGTAAAATTATTTAACTGAAAGTTAAATCTAAATGATGAGGTTAAAATAGAAACCTAAACTTGTCTAAATTCTATTGGATGAGAGGATTTCGAACCATCCCCACCTTAGCTTCGAAATAAATAAATTTTGAGCTATTAAAAACCGAATATGACTTTATAATAAAATAATATTTTTAGTTTTTCCTAATGTGCCCCTCTCCCCCCTTATTAAAGGGCACCTCCTCCCTCTCTTCCTCACACCACTTTAAGCCTTCAAGCTCAGCCAAACCCTACCAATTTCTCTTCTCCACTTCCCTAGAAACATCCTAGTGGTACTGGTATTCTTAAAAGACCATTTTTAGTGCCCTAAGAGGAGGTTAAGAAGAGGCGCTTCAAAGAAGAGGTAATGTCTGTTACTGATTCTTTCAACTTTATTTCTTCTTATACTACTTATTCTTTAGTTGTTTCATTATGAAGTAATAACATAAGTATCACTCATATACTGATATGTTATTATAAGTATGAAACAACCATATTTCACCATCTATCCATCCTACATAAAACAAAATCACCGCGCGTGTGTACGTACGGAATACCGTCTCCACGCCGTGGTGTAATCTGTTTTCCACCACCACCTTACTTGGATGGGTATAATAGTTTAAAGAATGATTATATATTATCATTGTAAAGTGATATTGATTCTGTAATAGTATACATACACTCCAATACAATTCCACGATCATGGGAACGATATCATCACTCGTGCGTGCGTACGGAATGCCGTCTCCACGATGTGATGCGACTCGTTCTACATAATCTTCATTGAATAATGATTATATAAATGAATTGATTGAATAAATATGATATATATTACACTAATAACATTCTGGAAATGAGGTATCTATAACCTAAAATGAAAAATAATAATTTATTCGACAAAACACGCTTAAGAACAAAAAGTAATAAACACCCGAATAAAAAGTAGTAATGAAATATTACTAATAAGAAGCTAAGAATATGACCATATATGATATCATAAAAATGCGTATGATTCTGGAATAAGTCAATGACATTATTTAAATCATTATACAGGAGGTTCATACACTTACGAAGAAAATGGGACCTAAGGTAAGGGAAAATCTCACAATCTCATTTTTATCCGAGATTGTTTATACTTCCGAATTTATTGGGGAATATTTGTCATCCACATCCATGTTTCCTCAATATATAATATTATTTCCATCCACCTACAATTTTCTAAATCCAATTTTACCCTTCGGTGAGTTTTTAGTAAAAGATATAAAAGAAATCTTTTGTCGTTTTTCGTACGAGGTACTTTTTGACTTTTCCGTCCAAAGTTCGAGAAGAATGTTTTTTAACTTATACGGCATGAATGGATTTTTAGAAAATTATTTACATGAAGCTTCCTTCACAAGTTTTAAAGTTTATTTTTAATCAACTTCTTTTATTTTAAAATTATATGACATGTTAATAAAGGAAAATGTTTTCGAAGTAGAAAAGATATTTTTTCCTCAAGAATGGAGTTCAAGTGTTTTATCATAACTATTTTCCATATAAGATAATATAGGGTTCTGTTTCTATCCCTATTTTTTCATTTTTTTGATTATGTTATGATGGAATTATTTTTATGATGTCCTTTTATCTTATATGGATTGTGTTATGATGGCATGATGATTAAGAATCCCATTTTTATTACATGGGTTATGCTATGATGTATGATTTATGATTTTGTGTCACACATAAGAATGGTTTAATTATGATATGGGTGGGACCTATATCTCCCTAAAATGCATTGGGTAATGATTTATATCTCATGAGATAGACATGGCTGGAATGGCAGGTTAATCTGGTTCAGTGAAACAGGACTGAAACGAGGAGTGAACTCGGTTCAGAAATGGACTTTGTCCGCTAAGATAGTCTTGGAAATGAGTCTTGACTACTAAGAAATGATTCTATATGATTATGTGTGTATTCCAAAAAGTTTCATGTTTTAAATTATGATTATTGTGATTACATTTCACTACTATGATTTATCCCATGTTATGAAATTATGATCTCTTTTGTAGGGTAAGATTTCCAAAATGTTATGTTCTTATGAACATGATGTGATTGATATTTCTTTTGTTTACCCTTACTGAGCATTTGATCTCACCATTTTGTATTTTTTCTTTCCCCAGGTAAGGAAGAAGGTTATTATATAGGATATGCCAAAAGGGACTCTAGATATAATGAAATAAATGGGAGGCAATGTAGATGCTTTATGAACCAGTTGTTTTTGTTTCCCAGTTTCTAAAGACACTATACCTATACGGTCCTTTCATGGTTTTGTTATATGTTGTAATAAGTGTGCTGCAATTTTGAAGCAATAACAATTTAAAGTGTGGGTCGTTATATTTCAGGCAGGTTTTAATCAACTTCTTATCTTGTCGAGCCTTTTGTCTTCCCCTCTAAATGCAGAGGATGCGGACCAACCTAACATGGCCTGACTTCCTCCATTGTTCTACTTTATTGTGTCGTCCTACAACATGGCGAAAAGATACATCGATGAAGGCAGCAACAATGAAGGACGAGATACCCACGGCCTTCGGGAATCGTGCCTCACCCATGGTGCACTGATGCCCAGGACCGATCACCACCGCGCTACCCACGGCTTGTTCTGCGCACTACCACGCACCCCGACGCCCTTGCCGACGCACTCTCGGTGCCTGTCACCTGTGTCGGCGTGCTCCCAGAGCCCCCCGCCCCTACCGGCACGCTCCCGGCGCCCCGCGCACCTACCGGCGCGCTCCCGGCACCCCGCGCCCCTACCAAAGCGCTCTCGGCGCCCCGCACCCTTATCGGCGTGCTCCCGGCGCCCCGCGCCCCTGCCGGCGGGCTCCCTTCGGCCCACGTGCCCTGCCAGCGCACTCCCGGCATCGTGTGCCCACTGCCGGCATGCTTTCGGTGCCCTACGCCCCTGCCGGTGCGCTTATGGCGCCCCGCGCCCCCTACCGGCGCGCTGCTCAGCTCATGTCGCGGCCTGCCCGGTGCACCCACGGCATGCCCGAAGTCCAGACGGCCCACCCGTGCCCTACGCAGCCTACCCACTGGCCTCCCGGCCACCAGCTTGTTGAGCTGACCCACGGAACCCCCGCGGTGTCACTGGTCGAACCAGCTCAATCTCCCGGGCCGAGTTACCGAACCACCTACGTGGCGACTATTGGGCCGAACTGCCCTCACGGTCTGATGGGTCGGGCCCAGCGAATTGGGTCAAAACATATCTGGTTGACCCGCCCAATGGGCCTGGTTAGACCCAGCGAGTCTGACCGGGTCGACCCGGACCTGGTCGGCCCAGACTGGGTTGGGCCGCGTCGGTCCGACCGGGTCGGACCGGACTCGGGCCCATTACTGACCCTTTACCTTCTTGGGCCATATCTTTGGCACCGGACGTCCGTTTGACAAACCGTCAATGGAGCTGGTATTCTTGGATAATAGTTGTCCCTTTGAGTATAACCCACTGGAGTTCGAGGTATAGTTGAGTCACGGTCAGGTTGGTTCGTACACAAATCCAACCGTGCCCCTGGGACTAAAATGCTAGTAACTCACAGACCGGGCGTCCGATTGACGCGTCGTCTGTTGCATTGAGACCCTGATGACGTGGTGGTTCTTTCAGATAATTCCACCTGAGACTTTGTGATATTTGGAGTATCGACCAGTATCTCGTGGAGTAGATCCTCCTAGAGACGAGCATACGGAGTGCGGAGACCAAGTAGCTGTAGACTTGACGACAACTTGACTGATTTGACTTTGAGTGATTCGACTAGCCTAGTGGACGGAGCACCCGGTTTGAAGGAAGACCCATGGAGAACGGAGAGCCTGGTTTGGAAGAAGACCCATCATACTCGATATGAGAAGTACCTCTGACGGCTATTAGGGGGAGCGCCCAGTTTGGCGGCAGACCCACAGCGGACAGAGCACCCGGTTTGGTAGGAGACACGCGATACTCAACAGGAGGAGAACCTCAGCAGTCTAAGGTTAGTGAGTAGTGCCTTGGAGTCGTGACATGTCCATTATTCTCGACAAAGGAGGATTTCTACAGCAGTCGTGGTTTCGATAATAAAAATCCCAATTTGATCTGAGTCAATGACTTTTGTATTTTCCTCATGATTGATATGGGTTACTTGATAACTTAGGTATATGTATGGGCATATACCTAAGTAACAGATATCCGTTGAAATCATACTTTGTGGTTTATCCTTGTTGGATTTTGTGAGACCTTGAGGGTCTTGGGGTCCCTACTGAGTATCATTATACTCACCCCTACACGGGCTATTCCCACACCTCGTTGTGTTGGATGCAGATGACGGACAACACTGACGGAGGCCGAGAGCGCTAGGACTAGACGGTACCCAGAAGAGGACCTCACAATGTATCGACACACAATGAATTTTGATGGATGTGGAGTGCCGAGGAGGCCATCTGTACCTACCATTCAGGTAGGAACCCCGGAGGACGATCCAGGAGCTTCTTTCACCTTTTAGATTTTTCCCCTTTTTAGTTGTTCTTGATTTCAGTTGTATTCATACTTTATAGTTGGGCATGTATTCTGTCCCCCTTTACTTTCAGTACACTTGTTATACAGATTTTACTTAGTGTTTTCTTCCGCTTGTACTCTGGTTGTGTGTGTTTACGATTTATAAAGGCAAAGCCTTCCCAGTTTTAGGGAATTACACCTTTGGTGTTAGTCACCATCCCCTAGCCTATGGAAGGTGGGCTTTGGGTAGTCACGATACGGGCCCCGGCGGACGGTTCATGACAAATTGGTATCATAGGACATCAGTTATACCACAGAACTTAGAACTCTGATATTTCTTTTCTGTGAAGGAATAGTGTTAAGGGTACTATGTGTGGTTTTCAGTTCAGGGAGTCCAGTGTTGGTGCGGGCGGCCAACGTATCCATACACCAGGACCCCGATATCTGATTTTTGACTAAGTGCACGAGAACACTGAATGTGTGTGTGTTTTCAAGAGTTTTATTTAAGTCAGCTCAAACCAAGTCAGCTCACCAGGTATAGTCTTTTGACCGTGTCGCATCTGTTTCTTTCAAGATGCCTCCCCACAGACGACCAGCTAGAGCCTCGAGAGCTGTACGTACTGACAGCCTGCCGAGTGACGAGGCCTCAGTACAAGGACCTCTTCCAATTGAGGTACCAGCGGAGGCACCAGCGGTACTACTTCATATTGGTCCACCGATGCCACTAGCCACAACAGCAGACGAGGCACGCCGCTTAAGCGTGTTGCATGAAGCACCAGAGGCCACCCATGTACTAGGGAGAGACAGAACCACAAGCGGATGAGGATTGGTTGGAGGCTGTTTTGAGAGTCTTCAGGCTAGTAGGGATGCCAGTGGACTATATGTTGATCCTTGCTACCAGCCTCCTTCAGGAAGCAGCAGGCGGGTGGTGGAGCCTGATTCTCCAGATGCATGATGACGCGTCACTTCTATGGGCACACTTCAAGAGCCTGTTCTAGGTAGAGTTTGTTCCATCCACCCTTTGAGCGGTGAGGATACACGAGCTACTAAATCTACAGAAGGGTATCATGACGGTGGCGTAGTACTCAGCAAGGATCACTGACCCCTCGCGTTACTCCACTGATACGGTATGAGACCCATTCTTCAGGGCCCGTACCTTTGAGCAGGGACTCAGGCGAGAGATCAGAGCCTCAGCTACCTCTCGCAACATCCCGACACAGACAGGGGTGTTTGAGCGAGCCCTCCTAGTGGAGAGTTTCCTCACTGAGCAGTCTCCAGCAGTGAGACCCACCACTAGCCGACATGCAGCGGAGTCTTCTGAAGTTGGAAGTAGATAGATGACGCAGAGGTCTAAGAGGACCATACCTAGATGTGGTCGACCGCACGACTCCGGATTGGTTGTACGGGGCTACCATAGTGGAGAAAGATCCAGGCATACCAGGAGTGGATAGTGTTACTCCTACGACGGGCATGGTTACATGACCCGTGACTGTCCGACCCGCCGTACAGACGAACAACAATCAGTTGAGGGACCTCCAAAGCAGAGGCAGAGGTTCGATCGAGGTAGTCTATAGGGTGGAGGCGGACATGGAAGAGGAGTTGGTCGTGCAGCTGGCGGTGGACGATATTACGAGGTGTTTCCACCACCACCACCAGGAGGTCCACCCCGACCACAGGGAGCGGGTGGACAGGGCAGAGCACAACTTCCGGAAACTGAGGCCTATGACCACAGTGCTCCGGAGATGATTCGAGGTACGATCTATGTCTACTCCACCCTAACTGCAGTTCTTATTGACACAGGTGTCAGTCTCTCTTTCATAGCCACTGCCCTCGTTTAGAGCTCAGAGATTCCGACGGAGTCGTTGGATCGATACTTACGGCTAGAGACTCCTACGATAGAAGACTCGACAATTACACATTGGTTCCGGCAGTGTGATCTTACTCTAGGATGTGAGAGCTTCGGCCGGTATCTCCTTGTAGCAGCGTCGAGGCCTTACGACATCATCATGGGTATGGAATGGTTATTTACAGTCCATGCTTAGATTGACTGTATTAGGTGAAAAGTGCAGTGTGTCCACACTGATGGGACCAGGTTCACCTTCACTGGAAAGAAGGGAACATTTGCAGCATAGGACGGACTCACTCAGAGGAGGGTACAAACGATCACCCACCAGTTGGCTTGCCTTAGCCTCGAGGCAGTAGATGTGGAGAGTCTGACTTATCCTATAGTGGTGGACCAGTACATGAATGTTTTCCCTGATGATGTACCAGGACTACCTCCTCATAGAGAGGTGAACTCCTACATTGACTTGTACCCCAGGATGACACCAATATATACTCTAGCATATCGGATGGCCCACGCTGAGCTTTGCGAGCTGAGGGTTCTGCTAGAGGACTTGCAGGGAAAGGGATTCATCCTGTAACACCCCGAGATTTTATGAGATATATTATTTTTAGTTTCTTTCATATATTTTGTTGTACATTACCCCAAGAATATCTTACGCTATACTCAACACTGTATTAGCTTGCAGTATACGCAACACTATTCTTGGATCATGTTACACAGAATTTCAAGTTCGTTTGACAGTAGTTATTCTACGCAACATTGAGTGTATATATATATATATATATATTCAATGTATAAATGAAATATGGTTGGATTATGTTATACGCAACAACAAAGGATTCTTTCACTATACACAAACCTGACTTGGCTTGCATTACACGCAATCACGACCTTCCTTGATAGCGTGGGTTGTACCCAATAACGGGTTTCACTAAACAACGATATATGGTTATAATATTATTATGAACTAGCCATTATGAATAAAATTAACTAAATTTAGAATTTTATAACATTATTATTCATCTTACACATTTTCCAGAACATGGTATGAGAACAAAATTAAATTTTTGGGAAAAATAAGTATTTTTAAAAAAATGCAGTTTTGTCGCTTTTTGATGGCGCACCCATTTTAAATATAATTTTTGACAATTTTATAAGTTCTGTATTACAAAATAAACTTCTTATTTTGAATTAGGATATAAATATTTACATTGGATAATGTTTTGATATTTTTCTGACAACATTCTTATTTTGATGAATAGTAAAAAAACACGATAAATTTTACTTAAAAACAACTTTTTTCATCGAGATAATTTATATGGTTAAATTATAATAGTAAATTGTTTTAAAGTATAAATAGAATATATTTTTACCATTAAATATAATTTATGTCAGTATCATTGATTTTACATTGAATTCGTAGGTTAAATCAATTCAATCTTTTGCAATGTTATAATCAAAAACCCTTTTTTTCGACAACGGGATTAATTTTAAATTAATTACTGCAACTTCTATGTTTCGAATTTGGAAAAATTTATTCCATATTTAGAATCAGTAGGTTCAAATTATGTTAATAGGCTAATTTTCATTTTTGAGCATTATGAATAGTAACTACGGTAAATTTTATTTACCACAGTTAATGGTAAATTAGGTAATTAAGGGTAAAAATAGTATTATAAAATACCTCTAACACTTGTCTTAATATAATTGGATGATTATATTTAGTCCTAAGGCATATTTTGGTCTAAAGGGAATCCATTGGAACCCACTTAGATGTGATTAAGACCTTTAATTTATTTTATTTTAAAGAAAGTAAAATATGTCTCACTCAAACTTTAATAATTAGATTGTTTTTAATATAAGGATAAACAAAATATAATTTAAATTATAAATACGCATTTGAAATATAAAATGTTTTTCTTTATAATGGTAATTTATTTTTAATTTTTAAGAAATATTTAATTACCTTAATAGCTTATAAATTAATGATGTAGAAATTATTTATTTAGTGAAAAATCAATAATATAGTTTTTATTAAAATAATAATACCAATCAAAAGGACCAGAAACATGACTAAACCTTATTGTTCGAGTATATATATATCCTAAGAATACAAGGGTCTATTTTTGGACCATTTCAAGCCTTATAAAACAGATTAGGACATTTATATTATTTTATTTTAAATGACGTCAAAGATGTCACCTTCATAATTTAATAAATATAACAATTTAAATATTGTGATTTTAAGATGATAAATTCGAGTAAAAATATTATTATGAAAGGTATTATATTTATCTTCATCATAGGATTTTATTTTTAATTTTAATGCAAATAATAAGTATATTAAATGATTATACAAAAATTATGTAGTAATTGTTTTATTAAGAGAAATATCAAATGAATGGTAATATAAATATTAAAATAAACATTATATGAACTAATTAATGTTCTTCACAAATTTTCTAGATTAATATGACATGTTAGGAATATATTAAAGATTTGTTTTCGAATATATCATCTATTTGGATTTTATTTAAATTCAAATAAATGAATAGTGTCAAAATTAACATTATTGTTATTTTATAAAAATATCATATTATTAAATTTTTTAAAAATCAAATTAACATTTAAAAATTATAAATTTATATTTATATGGTCTAAAATGTCATAAATTACCCAATTATGGATAATTCACAACTCATAATTAATTATTTATAACAATTTCAAATTCAAAATATTATTACCACAAATAAGATTAAATAAATTAAATAAGGATAAATCAAGTTGATAAGGTTTAAAATAATTTCCCAACATGTCTAAATTTTATTGGTTGATGATATTAAAACCATATATTACCTCATACACGAATTTAAGTCACTTTGGAAGTTTTTATTTGGGATTTTAGTTTATTATAAATTAATATTTTGAGGTTTCTAAAAGTGCCCCTCTCTTCCCTTATAAAAGGGAACCTCCTCCTTCTCCTCCTCACACCACTTTGAGCATTCAGACTCGGAAAAACCCTGCCAATTTATCTTCTACACTTACCAAGAAACCTAATAGAGGTCATGGTCTTCTTCCAAGACCAACTTTAGTGCCCTAAGTGGAGGTTAAGAGAAGGCGCGTCGAAGAAGAGGTAATCTCTTCTACCAATTCTTTCAAGTTTCTTTATTCTTATACTTCCTCTTATTTATTTGTTTCATTATAAAGTAATAACATCAGTATAACTGATATACTGATATGTTATTATAAATATGAAACAACCCTATTTCACCTTCTACCCATCCTACGAAAAATGAAATCACCGTGCGTGTGTACGTACTGAATACCATCTCCACGTCGTGGTGTAATTTGTTTTTCCACCACCACCTTACATGGATGGGTATAATGGTATAAAGAATATTTATATATATGGTTATTATAACATGATACTATTTCTGAGATATTATATCATCCACTCTAATTCTATTCAATTTAATAAGGAAATGAAAATAGCATTCATGCGTACGTACGACCTACAGTCTCCATGAATAGTGTATTTATTTCCATTTATTGATCTATTATATATATGTATATTATGAATATATATTATATATAAATAATGTTTTACATTATATAAGTAAGTAATCATGATCTAAGTAATTATATGAATAATTACATGTTAAAACACGGACGATAAATGAAACTATTTTACCCAAAACGCTACATTAGCATGGAATTGACAAATGAAGGGGTAATATGAAGTTTTAAGTGAATCATATATGATAACATAAATATTATTATGGTTTTGTTACAAGTTAATAATATGTTTAAACCCACTATAAAAGGGTCTCAGACACTTACAGAATAAATTGTACATAAGGTAAGGGATAATTTTGGAATCTCATTTTTATCCGAGATTGCATATATGTAAGTATTTACTGGGGTTAAATTTATCATACATGTCCATGTTTTATAAAAATGTTTTCATAAAGTGTTTACTATTCTTCCATGCATGTTTAAAGTCATTTTTACCCTTTTTTGATTTTTACCACATTTAATGGATGGAATCATTCTTTTGTTTACCCTACAAGGTACTTTTTGACTTTTCCGGCAAAAGTACTCGTAGAATATATATTTTAACTTATACAACATGAACGGATTTTTACGGTTTCATAACGCCTAATTTTCATGAAGCTTCCTCTACAATATTTCATTATTATTTTCAACAAAATAATTTTCTTTTAAAATTGAATGGAATTTTGTGAAAAGAAAATGATTTTGAAGAAGAAAGGATATTTTCCTCAATAATTCATTTCAAGTGTTTTATCAAAACTATTTTCCATATAAGATGAAATTATTTAGTATGTTTATGTTTCAAGTATAATGTCTCTATTATTTAAATGGTTTGATTTTTCTTATTATGAAATTATATCCATTTGTTTTATATAGATTCTGTTATTATGATATTATTTTTATGAAACTCATATTATTCTTTGGGTTATGATGAATGATTTATGTTTATTTTTTGGCACACGAAAGAATGATTTAATTATGAGATGGGTGGGGCCTATATCTCCCTCCAATGCATTGGGTAATGATTTATATCTCATGAGATAGACATGGATGGAATGAAAAGTTTATCGGTTCAGTGATACAGGACTGGAACAAGGAGTTAACTCGATTCAGAAAGGGACTTTGTCAACTATGATGGTCTTGGAAGCAATGTCTTGGCTACTATGGAAATCATTTCATGTGCTTAATGTTTTTCCATAATTACATGTTTTATTCCCATGCTATTTTATCATGGTTAATGTTCCTTTATGTTCTATGCCTTATGCACTGCCAAGATTTATGTCATTACTCATGATTTTGATGTTTTATGTTCATGTTCTTACGTTCAAATGTTTAGGGATTGTTTTATGTTCTCCATGTTTAACCTTAATGATAATTTAAGCTCACCCTTTTTTATGTTTTATTTCCCCAGGATATAAAGAAAGGTTTTAGGTAAGAAAATCAAAGGGGAAGATCATTATGGGAGATTTTTAAGATCTTTCACCATGATTAGAAGATTATGTTCCGAGTTTCCAAAGACAATAAACTAATACAGTCTTTGGGCATCTATTTTTTTTAATGTATTAAGTATTCTACAAAAGTAATGTAATGTCTATGTACGTCAGGCTTGGGTCTCTACACATCCGGCCCCGTGTTTCTCCCTGGGAAGCCTCGATTCTGTTCGCCAAGAAAGAGGATGTGAGTTTGAGGCTCTGTGTCGACTACCGTCACCTGAACCAAGTGACTGTGAAGAACAAGTACCCACTCCCAAGGATTTACGACCTCTTTGATCAGCTCAAGGGTGCATGATGTTTCTCGAAGATATACCTCAGATCAGGCTATCACCAGCACAGAGTTCAGGATGAGGATGTATAGAAGATGACCTTCCGGTATCTTTACGGACACTATGATTTTTTGGTTATTCCCTTTGGCGTAACCAATACTCCAACAGTGTTCATGAGTATCATGAACATGATCTTCTAGCCATACCTTGATTACTATGTTGTAGTCTTCATCGATGACATACTGATCTACTCGACTACTGAGGAGGAGCATGCCTACCATTTGTAGGTAGTACTGGACACACTTTGAGAGCATCAGCTTTATGGAAAGCTCTTGAAGTTCCAATTTTGGATTCTAGTGGTTCACTTCTTGGGACACGTCATCTCGGAGGCTGGAGTTTTAGTGGATCTAGAAAAGATTGAGGTGGTAATTGCGTGGGAGCCACCCAGGAGTGTGATAGAGGTACGGAGTTTCCTGGGTTTGGCTGGATACTACCGTCGATTCATTATAAACTTCTCTAGAGTTGCAGCACCACTTTCAGCCTTGACGAAGAAGGGGAAACCCTTCGTGTGGTCAGAGAGATTCCAACAGATATTTTAGGAGCTGAGGCAGAGGCTGACTAGTGCCCCCAACTTGAGGCTTCTAGAGGAAGGCATAGGGTACTTAGTCTACCACTATGCATCATGGAACGGACTCGGGTGTGTCCTGATGGAGGAGAGAGTTGTGATCGCGTATGGTTCTCAGCAGTTGAGACAACATGAGAATAACTATGATACCCGTGACTTGGAGTTAGCAGTAGTGGTCTTTGCCTTGAAGATGTGGTAGCACTATATTATGGGCAAACATTTTACCGTGTACTCTAATCACAAGAGTCTCAGGTATATCTTATCTTAGAAGGACCTGAACCTAAGACAGTGGTGATAGCTTGAGTTCCTCCAGGACTATGACTTCGAGATATTTTATACTCATGGGAAGGGGAACATAGTAGCAGATGCGCTTAGCAGGAGATCAGGAATTCAGCTGCTAGGTGAGGCAACGGAGAAGCTGGCCGCGTGGCAGATATCCTTTGTGGATAGGGATGGAGCAGCCTATCTATAGTATCTTATAGTCACTCCCCCAATTCTTCAGCGAGTCAGGGAGGCGCAACATGGGGACGCTAACTGCGGGACACGACGTGCTCAGATATCCATAGGCCAGGCACCTTATGGATTTTCTGAAGGTGGGGAGCATGTCATCCTCTTCAGAGGACGTACCATGGTACCAGTTTCACATCAGGAGGAGGTGTTGAGGGAGATCCACACTTCCCATCTAGTGGTACATCCAGGAGTGGAGAAGATGTACCAGGACCTTCGACGACAACATTGGTGGTCAGGTATAAAGAAGGTGGTAGCATAGTTTGTCTCACGGTGCCTCACTTGTCAGCAAGTGAAGGCAGAGCACCAGGTGCTAGCAAGCTTGGTTTATCCCTTAGCGGTCCAGGATTGGAAGTGGGATGGGATATCCATGGACTTCGTGACAGGTCTTCCACGCATATCCAGGGTTCATGACTCAATTTGGGTGATCGTCGACCGAATCACCAAGTCGTCCCACTTCCTACTGATCATAGAGAAGGGCTCATTTGAGATCTTGGTATGCTTCTACATGTAAAAGATTGTGCGTTTTCATGGAGTACCTTCTTCTATTGTCTCTAACCATGACACACGCTTCACTTCCCGGAAATTGAAGGGGTTGGAGGAAGCTTTCGGGACACAGCTTCACATAAGCACCGCCTTCCATCCTCAGACTAATGGTCAGACTGATATGACCATCCAGGTCCTTGAGTACATGCTTCGTGCATGTGTCCTCGACTTCGGTCGCAGCTGGGAGGACCACCTTCCCTTCATGGAGTTTTCCTACAACAACAGATATCACTCCACCATAGGGATGAAACCTTTTGAGGCATTGTATGGCCGACCTTGCAGATCGCAACTGTGCTAGACAAACCCATAGGAGTCAGCACTAGTGGGACCAGAGATGATACGGCCTACCATAGAGAAGGTGCAGATCATCCAGGAGCGGATGAAGACTGCACAGTGCAAACAAAAGTCATATGCGGATAGGAGATGGAGACCTATGGAGTTCGAGGATGGTGACCACGTCTTTCAATGGGTCTCACCTCGATGAGGTCTACAGAGATTTGGCCGAGGCGGAAAGTTTTCTCCACGTTTCATCGGACCTTTCCAGGTCCTTATCAGAGTAGGCGAGGTGGCTTACCGCTTGGCTCTTCCACCTCAACTGCATCAGGTGCATGACATCTTCCATGTATCTCAGCTGAGGTGATATGTGCACGACCCGTCCCATATAATAGACCACAGGGAGCTGGACATCGATGACGGGGTGACTTTCATAGAGGTTCCAGTGGAGATTGAGGTTCGACAGGAGCGGGTCCTGCGTGGACGGTCAATTCCTCTGGTGCGCGTTCACTGGAAGTACGGGAACATCCAAGAGATCACATGGGAGCGGGAGGCTCAGATGCATGCTCAGAAACCCCTTTTCTTCCCTTAGTGTGATTTCTAGCTTAAGAGGATGTAAAGCCCTGAGGTGGGGAGAATTTAAAGACCCAGAATTCCCGTGGAATTTTTTTTAAATACTTGGGAATTTTATGAGTCCGAAGTTTATGACGGTGCCTGATTCCGAGGCCCGGTGTGCCCAGAATCAATTTCTAAATTTTTTTTGTGTATGTTCAGTAAACCTATGTGTGGGATTTTATAACTTTTGAAGCGATTCTCAGAATAGAATTCCGAGGGCACCATTGAACTCGCAGCACCGATGATTGCTTAGTGAGACCTTCACCATAGTTGCGTTCTGACATGAGTGGAAGATGGTTTTTGGGAGGTTCTTAATTTTTTTAAAATTGAATAAAATAAAGTGTAAACTTTATTTTATTTGGTGGAGGTTAAAACCACCAAGTGGTGGTTGGAGGTAGAGGCCACCACACCATAACCTCCCATGGGAGGTTATAGAGTTTGGGCCCACCCGCGCATAACCTCCCTTGGGAGGATAATTATGGCGGGGACCACCCGAGCGTAACCTCTCTATTAAATAGTAGGGGTGGGGACCACCCAACCCCTATTAATGGAGGAGGATAAAACCTCCCAACTCTCCCTCATTAATGAGGGAGAACCTCTTGAATTCCACACCAATTAATGTGCCACCGCACGAGAATTAAATTGGTGGAGTTGGGTTTTAATTCACTAATTTAAATTTCGTGCCACCATTAAAACAATAAGCAACTCTTATTATTCCATTGGCATAATTCTCTTTGGTGAGAGATTTTGAGAGGAGCTTGGGAGAAGACTTCCAATGAAGAACGTGAAGAACCCGAAGAATGCTGATGACGCTATTCTCATCCGACCTACTTCCTCGGGCTTCTTCGAAATGGGACGTGATCGTCTGCCTCGAAACAGTGACCATATTTCCATGACGTCAAAGAACGTCTAACGGCGAGTCAATGGTAGGGGTTTTTGTTTCATGAAGTTGTTATACTTTTTGTTATCCCCTTCATCGGATAGAAATGGTTGGTTTCAAGAATGTTTTAATCAACTGCTTATCTCGTTGATCCTTTTGTTTTCCCCTCTAAACGCAGAGGATGCGGTCCAACCTAACATGGCCCGACATCCTCCGTTGTTCTACTTTCTTGTGCCACCCTATGACATAGCGAAGAAGTGACGACGAAGAAGGAAGAAACAACGAAGGCCCAGCTACCCACGACCTCCGAGAATCGTGCCGAACCCAGGGCACACCGATGCCCCGGACCGATCACCACCACGCTACCCGCGGCATGTTCTGCGCACTGTCACGCACTACAAAGCCCCTGTCGGCACGCTCCCGGCACCCTGCGCCCCTGCCGGCGTGCTCCTAGCACCCCCTCCCCTTCCGGCGCACTCTCGGCGACCCGCACCCCCTTTCAGCGCACTCTTGGAAACCCGTGCCCCCTTCCGATGCGCTCCTGGCACCCCGCGCCCCTATCGACGCACTTCTGGCGCCCCATGCCCCCTACCGACGCGCTGCCCGGTGGCTGTCGCGGCCTGCTCGGTGCACCCGCGGCCTGCCCGGAGTCCAGCCGGTCGGCCCGCACCCCACTGGCCTCCCCGCCACCGGCCTACTAAGCCGACCCGTGGCACCCCCACGGTGTCACTGGCCAAACCGGCCTGGTCTCCCAGGTCGAGTTACTGAGCCGCCTACGTGGCGACTATCAGGCCGAACTGCCCTCGCGGTCCGCTGGGTCGGGCTGAGCGGACTGGGTCAAAACATAGCGAGCTGACCCACTGAATGGGTCGGGTCAGACCCAATGAGTCAGACCGGGTCAAATCAGACTGGGTCAGCACATACTGGGTTGGGCCGAGTCGGTCCGACTGGGTTGGATTGGACTTGGGCCCATTACTGACCCTTTGCCTTCTTGGGCCATATCTTTGGCACCGGATGTCCGTTTGACGAACCGTTAGTGGTGATGGTATTCTTGGAGCATAGTCGTCCCTTTGAGTATACCCCACTCGATTTCGGGGTATATTTGAGTCATGGTCAGGTTGGTTCATACACGAATCCAACCGGGCCCCAGAGACTAAAATGCTAGTAACTCACAGACCGGGCGTCCGATTGACGCGCCATCTATTGCGTTGAGACCCCAATGACATGGCGGTCCTTTGAGATACTTCCACCCGAGACTTAGTGAAACTTGGAGTATCGAACAATAGATCGTGGAGAAGATCCTTTCAGAGACGACCGGATGGAGTACAGAGACCTAGTAACTGTAAACCTAACGACTGCTTGACCGATTCGACTCGGAGTGATTCGACTAGCCCTGTGGATGGAGCGCCCGGTTTGGAAGCAGAACCATGACGGATGGAGTGCCTAGTTTGGCAGCAGACCCACGGTACTCGACAGGAAGAGTACCTCTTACAGTTATTAGGGGGAGCGCCCGGTTTGGCAGCAGACCCAGAGCGGACAGAGCACCCGGTTTGGCAGCAGACCCACGGTACTCGACCGGAGGAGTACCTCAGTAGTCTAAGGTTAGTGAGTAGCACCTCAGAGTTATGACAGGGCCACTATACTTGATATAGGAGGAGTTCTCCAGCAGTCATGGTTTCGATAATGAAAATCCTGGTTTGAGCTAAGTCAATGACCTTTGTGTTTTCCTCATGATTGAGATGGGTTACTTGATAACTTAGGTATATGTATTGGTATATACCTAATTAATGGTTATCCATTTAAATAATACTTTGTGGTTTATCCTTGTTGGATTATGTGAGACCTTGAGGGTCTTGGGGTCCCTACTGAGTATCATTATACTCCCCCCTGCACGGGCTATGCCCGCACCTCATTGTGTTGGATGCAGACGACAGACAACGCTGACGGAGGCCAAGAGCACCAGGACTAGATGGTACCCGGAGGAGGACCTCACGATGTATCAGTACACAGTGGAGTCTGACATACGTGGAGTGCTGAGGAGGCCATATGTACCTACCCTTCAGGTAAGAACCGCAGAGGACGATCCATGGGTTGCTTTCACCTTTTAGTTGTTTTCCCCTTTTTAGTTGTTCTTACTTTCAGTTGTATTTGTACTTTACAGTTGTGCTTGTATTCTAGACCCCTTTACTTTCAGTACACTTTTTTATACAGATTTTACTTACTGTTTGCTTCCTCTTTTACTCTAGTTGTGTGTGTTTACGATTTATAAAGGCAACACCTTCCCAGTTTTAGGGAATTATGCCTTTGGTGATAGTCTCCAACCCCTGCCCTATAGAAGGCGGGCTTGGGGTAGTCATGATGCAGGCCCCGGGGGACGGGTCGTGACAATTTAAAAAGTTTAATTTTGTTTTAAAATGATTTAAAAATAAAATTATTTCATTTATATTATAAATAATCCAATTAATGTCTTTATAATCAATTTTATGTTGGATTTCGATAAAAAACAATTTATTCTTAAAAAACATTTTTTTTTTCTGGAAAACCGCTTTTCATCACATTTTAGGGGTTTAATTTTAAATTATATTATAAAAATTATGAGAATTTCATTTAATAAAATAGATTCAATATTTTTAATAATAATTTAAAGTTTTTATAATGAGTCAAATTTCATTTTTGACCATAATTAATAGTGAAATTAGTAAAAATGTGTTACCACATTTGAGGTTAAAACAAATTTACTGGGGGTTAACCCAAGAGATAAGGGTAGGTTTTTTTATTAAATTTTCCTAAATAATATGTTTTGTCCCCATTTAGAACTCATACTTTACCAATTTTAAATCTATTTCCATTTGGAATCTTTTTCTTGAGTGTGAAATTATTATATTTTAATCTTTTAAGAAATTCCCAGTGTGTCCTCTCCCCCACTTATAAAAAGACACCCCTCATTTATCTTATTTACACCACTTTTATCTATTTATCTAAAGAAAAACCTACGAAATTATCTTCTTAAATTCCTTATCCATGTTTTAGAGGTTTTTTTCTTCTTAAAATAAATTTCCATGTTTCTTTAAGATGAAATCTAAATGAGGCTTACCGAAGAAGTGGAAATCATCTTACCCAACCAATTTCAATATATTTATTCTTATACCACATATAAATGTATAGTATTCATCATAATGTAATAAATTAAATATAAATAATATATTTAAATTCTATTATTATTATCTAACCACAAATATTCACCCTCTATTTCATCTAATGGGAAGTGGATGTATCATTCGTGTGTACGTGTTGACTACCACCTCCACGTAGTGGTACAATTAATTTTTCATCACCATATTTTATGGATGGTTATTATGGTGGGTTTAGTGTTTATAAATAATATTTATGATATTATTCTTCTTCTTTAATTACAATATCATATCTATATTCTTACCTTCCAATCTGTTTGAAAATGATAACATTGCTCGTGTGTACATGCAGACTACCACCTCTACGAAGTGATGTTATACATTTTTTTATTCTTTTTTACATGAATGGTAATAAGAATAGATTTAATAAATATATATGATATATATGACATTATAATTATTCTTTAAAATCAAATTTCATTCAATCTATCTAGAAGTGAAAACAACGTCCACATGTATGTACGACCAACCATCTTAATGAATGGTGTAATTCATTTTTCGATCTCTACCTCTTATGGATGAATATATATATATAATGAATATTTATGATATATATATCATTATTAAAATTACGGATATGATGGTACTATGATCAAAGTGCAAGGATAGGAACTACCGAACCTAAATTCTCATGAAAAACGGAACAGTTAACACCCCAAAATGAAGATTTTAATAAGGAATTATTAATAAACAGGTGTTGAAATATTATAAGTGGATAATATATGATATTATAAGTATATAAATTATTTTTATACATGTTTAAAAAATTTAAATTTATTATATAGGAATTTAGAGTTCTTTATAAGCAATTCAAACTTGAGGTAAGATATTTATGTTACAATCTCATTGTTTATCGAGATTGTTTATGATCAAGTATCTATTAATGAAATTTTATAACCAATATCCCACTAATACCATGAAGTTTTGTATCCAATGGTTATTTATGGATATGAAATTTTTTCTTTTCATTTATATCTCTTTAATAACTCAAGATACCAATAGAATGTTTTTAAGGAAAACTGACATTGTTTTTTTGTTCTGTCGAAAATACTTTTTCTTCTATCTCCATGTTTTATATTTTTTTCAAGATTATTTTTAATATGCTAATATTATTTTTTAAATTAATATTTACCCATGATTATATTTTTACAAAATGTTTTAAAATTAATCTTCGTATCATTTTTTCAATGAGGTATTTTTTTCTTTTTACTAAAAATGTGAAACGAATCTTTGTTTTAGCATACACAACATGAATAAAATTTCCCACCATCTTGAAAAATAAATTATTTTAATATTATTTTAAAATTTTAGATGTTTATTTTCAAATAATTTTTTCCATTAATATTTGGGAAATTTTTAGATTTTAAATAAGTGATTTCAAAGTGAAAAGATTATTTTTATCAAAAAATGATCTAGTAATGTTTTAAAGGAATTTTATCTCTATGATAACATAAATTATTGTTAATTATGATTTAATTGGGATATTGTCCATTGTTACCATACACTTCTATTATTTTTATTACTTATGATGATGATAATTTAATGTTGATTCTATGAAACCGATTTATTTCCCAAGGTTTAATTATGTTATGATGAAAGTTTTGTGAAACCTATTTCTTTTCTATAGGTTATGCTATGATAAAATTTTTATAAAACTCATTTACTTTCCATGGTTTATTCTATGATTAATATTTTATGATCTTTTGGAACACATATGTTTGATTTTCATTATGTGATGGGTGGGACCAGAATTATATAGCTCTCCAATACATTGAGTAAAGATGGATATATTATGACATAATATGGATTGGAATGGGGAGTGAAAATAGTTCAATGAGGGACTCTATTCATTATGAATATATTAGGAGTGAACCTTGACTAAGGATATGATGGAATGAGGAGTAAACCCAATCCACTATGATAACCTTGTCAATGAGCCTTACTAAGGATATGATTTTCCATGCTTATGTGTATATCACACAGTTATGTCTTATGAAAATGCTATTTTCTCATGGATCATGTTCTTTGATTACTTTAGGATTCATGTCTTATGAAATACTAAACTTTATTCCGTGACTCGGAATTATGATCTATGATATGTTGGGATTGATTTTAAATTGTTAAGATCATGTTCTTATGTTCTTATGTATATGTTATATTTAAGAGATCATTGATATGTCACTTATTTACACTTATTGAGAATCTGAGCTCACCCTTTATTATGTATCATTTCCCTAGGTTTTGAAGAAAAATTGCAAGTATAATATGTCTAACAAGGGTTCTAGTTATGAATAACGTAGTAAAAATGCAACAAATATGACCTTTATCAACGCTAGAAAAGTGTATTAAGAGTGCTGAAAAACAATGTTAATCAAGTTGAACATAAAGGGGGGTCCCTTTTATCAGCACTAAGAAAACTGCTGATAAAATACCCTATTAGAAAATCTAAAAAAGCGCTGATAAAAGACCCCTTTATCAGTGCTAAAAAAAGTGCTGATAAAGGGGGTCCTTTATCAGCGCTTTTTTTAGCTCAGATAAAGGACACATTTTATTAGTGCTTTTGAAAAGCACTCATAAAAGTTAAAAAAATAAAAAAATAAAAAAGATTATATAATGTGTGGGGAGGAGGTTTTAACAGCGCTTTACCCTCCCTTTATCAATGTTAGGGAGACCCCTCCCACCCTACCGTGCACTGCCCTTGCCCACACATCACCAAACGTGCCCACGTGCACCTACTTGCTTCCACACAAACTCGAACCCGCAATCTCACCCCTTGCAGGCCTACACCTTTACCACTAAATCATTTCGTTTTTATATTTATTTAATGATATATATATAGTTATATTTATTCATATATTAATATAGATTCCTATTAATATAATTATATTTAATTATATTAATACATATATGTAGAGACCCGAAGCATGACGTACATGGACATTACATTACTTTAGAGGAATACTTAATACATAACAAAAACAGACACACAAGGACCGTAATAGTTTAGTGTCTTTGGAAACTTGGAATGTAATATTCTAATTGTGGTGAAAGATCTTCAACATCTCCTATAAAGATCTTCCTTTTTTATACCTAAAACCTTTCTTTATATCCTGGGGAAAAGAAAACATAAAAGGGTGATCTCAAATGCTCAGTAAGGGTAAACAAAAGAAATATCAATCACATCATATTCATAAGAACATAACATTTTGGAAATCTTAACCTGCAAAAGAGATCATAATATCATAACATGGGATAAATCATAGTAGTGAAATGTAATCCCAATAATCATAAATTAAAACATGAAACTTTGTGGAATACACACATAATCATAGATAATCATTTCTTATTAGTCAAGACTCATTTCCAAGACTATCTTAGTGGACAAAGTCCCTTTCTGAACCGATTTCACTCCTCGTTTCAGTCCTGTTTCACTGAACTGGTATAAACTACCGTTCCATCCATGTCTATCTCATGAGATATAAAATCTTTACCCAATGCATTGGAGGGAGATATAGGTCCCACCCATCTCATAATGATACCATTCTTATGTGTGCCACAAAATCATAAACCATACATCATAGCATAACCCATGTAATAAAAATGGGAATCTTTAAACATCGTGACATCATAAAAAAATTCATATAAGATAAAATAATTCATAAAAATATTTCCATCACAACATAATCAAATCCATGTAATAATAGGGATAGAAACAGAACCCTTTATTATCTTATATGGAAAATAATTTTGATAAAACACTTGAACTCCATTCTTGAGGAAAATATCCTTTCTACTTCAAAAACATTTTTCCTTTCTTAACATGTCGTACAATTATAAACTAAAAGAAGTTGATTAAAAATAAACTTGAAAACTTGTAAAGTAAGATTTTTGGAAATATTGTTTTAAAAATCCATTCATGCCGTATAAGTTAAAAAAACATTCTTCTCATACTTTTGTCGGAAAAGTCAAAAGGGTACCTCATACGAAAAACGACAAAAGATTCGTTTCATATTTTTTACTCAAAACTCACCTAAGGGTAAAATTGGATTTAAAAAAATTGTAGGTGGATGGAAATAATATTACATATTGAGGAAACATGTATGTGGATGATAAAATACACCCCAGTAAATACCAAAGCATAAAAAATCTCGGATAAAAATTAGATTGTGATATTTCCCTTACCTTAGGTCCGATTTGCTTCGTAAGTGTCTGAACCTCCTGTATAATGATTTAAATAATGTCATTGACTTATTACAGAATCATACTCATTGTTATGATATCATATATGGTTCACTTATGACTTTATTTTACCCCTTCTTTTATAATTCCATGTTAAAGAGCGTTTTGGGTAAAATCGTTTCATTTGTCGTCCGTGTTTTGACTTGTAATTATTCATATGATTACTTAGATCATGATTACATCATTACAGAATATAAAACATTATTTATATATAATATATATTCATAATATACATATATATAATAGATCAATAAATGGAAAGAAATACACCGTTCATGGAGACGGTAGGCCGTATGTACGCATGAACGCTGTTTTCGTTTCCTTATTGAGTTGAATGGAAATAAGTAGATGGAATACATATATATACACATAAATCCAGTATCATTATTATGTAATATATTTCATGATTACTTATTATATATACTTTATAATCATTCATGAATGGTTAATGTGGAGAATGAATCTCATCGCGTCGTGGAGACGGTAGTTCGTACGTACGCACGAGCGATGATATCGTTCTCATGATCGTGGAATTGTATTGGAGTGTATGTATACTATTTCAGAATCAATATCACTTTACAATAATCATATATAGTTATTATTTACACCATTATACCTATCCAAGTAAGGTGGTGCTGGAAAATAGATTACACCACGGCGTGGAGACGGTATTCCGTACGTACGCACGCGCGGTGATTTCTTTTTTCGTAGGATGGATTGATGGTGAAATAGGGTTTTTTAATAGTTATAATAAAATATCAGTATATTAGTGATACTGATGTTATTACTTCATAATGAAACAACTAAAGAAGAAGTGGAAGAAGAAATAAAGATGAAGGAATCGGTAACGGAAATTACCTCTTCTTTGAAGCGCCTCTTTGAGACCTCCTCTTAGGGAACTAAAATTGGTCTTTGAGGAAGACCAGAACCTCTAGGATGTTTCTAGGGAAGTGGAGAAGATAATTTGTCAGAGTTTTGACGAGCTTGAAGGCTCAAAGTGTTGTGAGGAATAGAGGGAGAGGGTGCCCTTTTATAAGGGAGGAGAGGGGCACCTTTGGAATAACTAAAAATATTATTTTATTATAAAGCCAAATTCGGTTTTAAATAGCTCCAAATTGATTTATTTATAAGTTAAGGTGGGGATGGGTCTAAACCATCTCATCCAATAGAATTTATACAAGTTTAGGTTCCTATTTTAACCTTATCATTTATATTTAACTTTAAGTTAGATAATTTTACTTTTACTGTGTCTTCTTGTTTTCTTACACTATAAGGTTAATAAACATACTATATCAATCCAAACGAACCCCAAGTTGTTTATTATTAATATATATAACCTTATCTAAGTCATTTTGCAGAACCTTAGATTTTTAGGAATAAAATAACAATTAATAATATAATATTCGTTTTAAAAACTATTTTATGTCAATTTTGACACTATTTAGTAATTGATTTTCGTGAAACTCATAAAAGATTTATTAGTTAGAAAAAAAGTTAATTAAATCAATTATAACATGTCATATTAACATATAAAATTATTTTAATTCATAAAAAGTCTTAAATTACATTTATTTGGGTATTTATAACATCAATTATGTCAATATTTCATTAATAAGACAATTACTGCATCATTTTTATGTCATAATAAATAATAATTATTTAATCCCTAAAAATTAGAAATAAATTCCTATTATGTAGATAATTGTATTATATTTCTGGATACTATTCATGTTTGAAGTTTCAAGAAGTTTATCACTAAATTAAAATTATTATACTTATAATATTTAAGAAAGTGACATGTTGTCACATTCTTTGGTTTTAATAATAATTAAATTATTTTCATGGAAAAAAGTCCATTAAATGAATCTAATCCGACCCTTAAGGGATATGGGTCGACTTTTAGTCATCCAGTAGTATTTTTACATGTGTTAGGGTAATTTTATAATATTATATTTACCCTTAATTACCCGATTTACCTTTAACTATGGTAAATAAAATTTACCGTAGTTACTATTCATAATTCCCAAAAATAAAAAGTATATTATTAACATAATTTGGATCCACTGATTCCAAATATGGAATCCATTTTTCCAAATTCAATACACAAAAATTTCATAAATTAAATTAAAATTAATCCCGTTGTCGAAAGAAAACGAGTTTTTCTTTAAAACATTGCAAAATATTGAATTGATTTATCCTACGAATTCAAGGTAGAATCAATACTAATGACATACATTATATTAAATGGTAAAAATATATTATATTTATACTTTAAAACCATTCAATATTATAATTTAACCATATAAATTATTGTGATGAAAAAAGATGTTTTTAATTAAAATATATCGTGTTTTTACTATTCATCAAAATATGAAAGTTACCAGAATAATATGAAAAATTTATCCAAAGTAAATTTTTATTTCATGATTAAAAAGAAGAATTTTATTTTTTCAAATTGAACTCATAAACATTTCAAAACTAGATTTAAAGTGGGTGCGCCATCAAAAGGTGTCAAAACTGCATTTTTTTAAAAATAATTATTTTATCCGAAAAATTTATTTTGTTCTTATACCATGTTTTAGAAAATGTGTAAGACGAATAATAATGTTATAAGATTCAAAATTTAGTTAATACTATTCATAACGGCTAGTTCATAATAATATTATAATAATATATCGTTGTTTAGTAAAACCCGGTATTGCGTACAACACACGCTATCGAGGAAGGTCGCGATTGCGTGTAATGCAAGTCAAGTCAGGGTTGCATGTTGTGAAAGAATCCTTCGTTATTTCATATAATAGAATCCAACCATATTTCATTTATACATTGAATATATATATATATATATATATACTCAATGTTGCGTAGAATAACTATTATCAAAATTGTGTGTAACACGATCCAAGAATAGTGTTGCGTATACTGCAAGCTAATACGGTGTTGCGTATAGCGCAAGGTAATCTTGGTGTAGCATACAACACAAGGAATTAATGAAATTAAAAGAATATTTTTCATAAAATCTCGGGTTGTTACATTCTACCCCCTTTAAAATGATTTTTCCCCTCGAAATTCGTCGGGGTTATAAATGGTTTACTACTCGAAAATTTGTTTAATAGAAACCCAAATCGTAAAAAGGAATACCAAAACCAATATTTAAAAACAAAAGTATGAAATGTAACAGTTACCCAAATAAACTAATCACTAGGTTTCCACATAGGTGAAAATATGGATATGGAAGAGAAATCTAACCATCATGTTCTGATGGAGAGTGGTAGAGAACATGGCTATGGAAAAGCCAGCAATCACAAAGCCATAAATTTGTGATGATCTAAGGTACCATCTGATTCATCAGATATAAGAGTACTAGGACAACATTTTTGGTTTTCAAGATCATTTACCTAATGTTGATGAAAGTGGAATTAGAAAAAATACTTTCGTGATTTTGGTACAGTGTCACCGTTGGTTGTTCTTTGGATCATTTCCACTTCATCTCTTAAAGAAATGAAGTTGAATTTGTCATTCATGATGTGTTAGCAGATCATGTGATAGAATGATGGGTCATTCCATCTGTCTCAAACAAAAGGTTAGAGAAGTTATCAAAAAATACATAAGTCCATCTATAGTGAGATTAATGATATATGGTTCCTAAAATGGACTTATACTTCATATATCACACCGCTTAATAAAATAAAACTAGTTTCTACTAACCAGGGACTTCTTGTAGGCCAGTGGTAGGCGATAAAGGCCAGTCGCACTTCAGTTGTGGGTTTGATTCCCACAGCCTTGTCCGATGCGATGAGCTGTCACCCGTCCTGCAGGTTGTCCTTTTTCTAAAGCTATATTACTATAACATCCCATAAACAATATCAAAAAAGTTTTATCCTTAAACAATACTAACTTATGTCCAACATAATCCATTCTAATCTTTAGGCTTATCTAAAATACTTTAGTCCATTCTCATAATATAGTGAAAACGATTACCAGAGATTTAATACCATCGTTGATCCCCATATATCATAAGACATGTCTTGTTGGTCACATTCCAAACATTCAAAGGCCTTAATCATGTATTCTCTTGAATACCTATTGAACCTTAGTGAAAACATGAATGTAGTTAAAAGTTAACACTTTCCACATACCAAAATCCTCAAAATTCTATATACTCAAACCATGATATCACTTAGTCCTTATATCAATCATGAGCTCATGAATACTTTCAAATATTTCATTTTCTCATTTTCCCTTCATTATGTGCATATCATCTTTTTTTCCAAAAATATCTCAATCACTTTCCATGGTTACCGGTACCATAAATTTTTTGAAAACCACAATAGACCAATACATAAATATTCCAATATTCCACGATAATATATACAACATTATTTTGGAATCCCACTACTTAATCATTCCACCACATCGTTATCATATTCAACATCGCCAATGGTGATCGCATGTGACTTCCCTTTGTCCTTTGCCTTAAGTGGTTGCTCATGTCGATCATCACTAACCCTTGGATTAGGGAATTTATTATCATAATGCCCCATTTCCTTGGACTTGAATCATTGAAGTGTATTAGGTTCATTCTGTGTATCCCTTCCTTTGTTTTCATCATTAGACATCTTCTTCCCATCATTGCAGCATTCAAATGCCCGATGACCTTCCTTTACACATTTGAAACATTTACTTGTCCCTTTAAGACAATCTCCACCATGCTTCTTTCCACACTTTGAGCATAAGGAAACATTCATCTTCTTTTCACCATTATTCTGAGATTTCTCCTTGAACTCCATCTTTCGTTTCTTGTCAAAACTATGAGGTGGATAAGTAACACCAACTTCCATTTCTACCTTGATAGCACAATGCACAATTTCTTCAGAGCTACTGAAGTCTCTTATAGCTAATGCCCTTCGAAGATTTGGTTTTAAGCCACTGAAGAATCGACCAACTTGACTTTCAGGTTGGATGATAAATCCAGATGCATACCTTGCTAGCCTTGTAAAATTCGCTTCATATATACCAACAGATTCATCATCCTTTTGCTTTATTTCAAGAAACTCCTTATCCATATTTGTTTGAAGAATATGAGGGAAGTACTTATTGAAAAATATGTTCTTGAACTCGTCCCATTCCATGGACTCAATTTCATCTCTTGGCCTCGTATTCTTGATAAGATTCCACCGTTGATCAGCTTCACCTTCCAAACGATATACTGCTAAGATGACTTTATCATGTTCAGAACATTGAAGAACTGAAAATATCTTTTCAGTAGTACTGATCCATTGTTCATCAACAAGTGGATCAGAAGACCCACTGAAAGAAGGTGGACGTTGCCTCATGAAGGACTCAATAGAATATTGTTCCCTTCTCTGCTCATTTGGAAGTCCAAAATGATTCATAGCTTGTGTAAGTATAGCAATAATATTTTTCACTCCATCTCCCATAACATTTGTTTGTTCAGGAGGACAATCATTGTATTGTCCATTGCATTGATCAACACGGTTCCTTCGGGTTCCAGTCATCGTCTAAAACCCAAAAAGAATAGTGTGAGAGGAAAAAATCATGCTAGGGAAAACAACATAATAAAGGGGGAGTACCTTCAATATCTAACATCTTAGGTTAAAATCTAATATCATTATCGTAGTTCTAGGACTATATCCTATACGTATACCTATCCTTAGGGAAATCCCTAGACATACCTTAGAAATATCTTTAGGCATCTCACTAACGTTTTCGCATCCTAGTTTCCAAAGGTTGACTAAACCTTTCCTCTGATACCAACTGTAGAGACCCGATGCATGACGTACATGGACATTACATTACTTTAGCGGAATACTTAATACATAACAAAAACAGACACATAAGGACCATAATAGTTTAGTGTCTTTGAAAACATGGAACATAATCTTCTAATCGTGGTGAAAGATATTCAACATCTCCCATAAATATTTTCCTTTTTTATACCTAAAACATTTCCTTATATCCTGGGGAAAAGAAAACATAAAAGGGAGAGCTCAAATGATCAGTAAGGGTAAACAAAAGAAATATCAATCACACCATATTCATAAGAACATAACATTTTGGAAATCTTAACCTGCAAAAGAGATCATAATATCATAACATGGGATAAATCATAGTAGTGAAATGTAATCCCAATAATCATAACGTAAAACATGAAACTTTGTGGCATACACACATACTCATAGAGAATAATTTCTTATTAGTCAAGACTCATTGCCAATACTATCTTAGTGGACAAAGTCCCTTTCTGAACCGAGTTCACTCCTCGTTTTAGTCCTGTTTCACTGAACCGGTATAACCTACCGTTCTAGCCATGTCTATCTCATGAGATATAAAATCTTTATCCAATGCATTGGAGGGAGATATAGGTCCCACCCATCTCATAATGATACCATTCTTATGTGTGCCACAAAATCATAAACCATACATCATATCATAACCCATGTAATAAAAATGGGAATCTTCAAACATCGTGACATCATAAAACAATTCATATAAGATAAAATAATTCATAAAAATATTTCCATCACAACATAATCAAATCCATGTAATAATACGGATAGAAACAGAACCCTTTATTATCTTATATGGAAAATAATTTTGATAAAACACTTGAACTCCATTCTTGAGGAAAATATCCTTTCTACTTCAAAAGCATTTTTCCTTTCTTAACATGTCGTACAATTCTAAACTAAAAGATGTTGATTAAAAATAAACTTGAAAACTTTTAAAGGAAGATTCTTGGAAATATTGTTTTAAAAATCCATTCATTCCATATAAGTAAAAAAACATTCTTCTCGTACTTTTTGTCGGAAAAGTCAAAATGGTACCTCGTACGAAAAACGACAAAAGATTCATTTCATATTTTTTACTCAAAACTCACCTAAGTGTAAAATTGGATTTAAACAATTTTAGGTGGATGGAAATAATATTACATATTGAGGAAACATGTATTTGGATGATAAAATACACCCTAATAAATACCAAAGCATAAACAATCTCGGATAAAAATGAGATTGTGATATTTCCCTTACCTTAGGTCCGATTTGCTTCGTAAGTGTCTGAACCTCCTGTATAATGATTTAAATAATTTCATTGAATTATTACAGAATCATACTCATTGTTATTATATCATATATGGTTCACTTATGACTTTATTTTACCCATTTTTTTGTAAATTCCATGTCAAGGAGCGTTTTGGGTAAAATCGTTTCATTTTTCGTCCGTGTTTTGACTTGTAATTATTCAAATGATTACTTAGATCATGATTAAATAATTCCAGAATATAAAACATGATTTATATATAATATATATTCAGAATAAACATATATTTAATAGATCAATAAATGTAAATAAATACACCGTTCATGGAGACGGTAGGCTGTACGTAAGCATGAACGTTGTTTTCGTTTCCTTATTGAGTTGAATGGAAATAAGTAGATGACATACATATATATACACATAAATCTAGTATCATTATTATGTCATATATTTCATGATTACTTATTATATATACTTTATAATAATTCATGAATGGTTAATGTGGAGAATGAATCTCATCGCGTCGTGGAGACAGTAGTCCGTACGTACGCACGAGCGATGATATCATTCTCATGATCGTGGAATTGTATTGGAGTGTATGTATACTATTTCAGAATCAATATAATTTTACAATAATCATATATAGTTATTATTTACACCATTATACCCATCAAAGTAAGGTGGTGGTGGAAAATAGATTACACCACGGCGTGGAGACAGTATTCCGTACGTACGCACGCGCGGTGATTTCTTTTTCCGTAGGATGGATAGATGGTGAAATAGGGTTGTTTCATACTTATAATAACATATAAGTATATGAGTGATACTTATGTTATTACTTCATAATTAAACAACTAAATAAGAAGAGGTGGAAGAAGAAATAAAGATGAAAGAATCGGTAACGGAAATTACCTCTTCTTTGAAGCGCCTCTTTGAGACCTCCTCTTAGGGCACTAAAATTGTTCTTTGAGGAAGACCAGAACCTCTAGGATGTTTCTAGGGAAGTGGAAAAGAGAATTTGGAAGAGTTTGGCCGATCTTGAAGGCTCAATGTGTTGTGAGGAAGAGAGGGAGGGGGTGCCCTTTTATAAGGGAGGAGAGGGGCACCTTTGGAATAACTAAAAATATTATTTTATTATAAATCCAAATTCGGTTTTAAATAGCTCCAAATTGATTTATTTAGAAGCTAAGGTGGGTATGGGTCTAAACCCTCTCATAAAATAGAATTTATACAAGTTTAGGTTCCTATTTTAACCTTATCATTTATATTTAACTTTAAGTTAGATAATTTTACTTTTACCGTGTCTTTTTGTTTTCTTACACTATAAGGTTAATAAACTTACTATATCAAGCCAAACGAACCCCAAGTTGTTTATTATTAATATATATAACCTTATCTAAGTCATTTGGCAGAACCTTATATATTTATGAATAAAATAACAATTAATAATATAATATTTGTTTTAAAAACTATTTTATGTCAATTTTGACACTATTTAGTAATTGATTTTTGTGAAACTCATAACAGATTTATTAGTTAGAACAAAGTTACTTAAATCAATAATAACATGTCATATTAACATATAAAATTATTTTAATTCATAAAAAGTCTTAAATTATATTTATTTGGGTATTTATAACATCAATTATGTCAATATTTCATTAATAAGACAATTACTGCATCATCTTTGTGTCATAATAAATGATAATTATTTAATCCATAAAAATTATAAATAAATTCCTATGATGTAGATAATTGTATTATATTTCTGGAGACTATTCATGTTCGACGTTTCATGAAGTTTATCACTAAATTAAAATTATTATACTTATAAGATTTAAGAAAGTGACATGTTGTCACATTCTTTGGTTTTAATAATAATTAAATTATTTTCATGGACACAAGTCCATTAAATGAATCTAATCCGACCCTTAAGGTATATGGGTCGACTTTTAGTCATCCAATAGGATTTTTACATGTGTTAGGGTAATTTTATAATATTATATTTACCCTTAATTACCCGATTTACCTTTAACTATGGTAAATAAAATTTACCGTAGTTACTATTCATAATTCCCAAAAATAAAAAGTAGCTTATTAACATAATTTAGATCCACTGATTCCAAATATGGAATCCATTTTTCCAAATTCAATACACAAAAGTTGCAGAAATTAAATTAAAATTAATCCCGTTGTCGAAAGAAAACGGGTTTTTCTTTAAAACATTGCAAAAGATTGAATTGATTTATCCTACGAATTCAAGGTAGAATCAATGCTAATGACATACATTATATTAAATGGTAAAAATATATTCTATTTATACTTTAAAACCATTCAATATTATAATTTAACCATATAAATTATTGCGATGAAAAAAGTTGTTTTTAATTAAAATATAGCATGTTTTTACTATTCATCAAAATATGAAAGTTACCAGAATAATATGAAAAATTTATCCAAAGTAAATTTTTATTTCATTATTCCAAAGAAGAATTTTATTTTTTCAAATTGAACTCATGAACATGTCAAAAACTAGATTTAAAGTGGGTGCGCCATCAAAAGGCGGCAAAACTGCATTTTTTGAAAAATACTTATTTTATCCGAAAAATTTATTTTGTTCTTATACCATGTTTTAGAAAATGTGTAAGACGAATAATAATGTTATAAGATTCAAAATTCAGTTAATACTATTCATAACGGCTAGTTAATAATAATATTATAATAATATATCATTGTTTAGTAAAACCCGGTATTGCGTACAACACACGCTATCGAGGAAGGTCGCGATTGCGTGTAATGCAAGCCAAGTAAGGGTTGCGTGTTGTGAAAGAATCCTTTGTTGTTTCGTATAACAGAATCCAACCATATTTCATTTATACATTGAATATATATATATACTCAATGTTGCGTAGAATAACTATTATCAAAATTGTGTGTAACACGATCCAAGAATATTGTTGCGTATACTGCAAGCTAATACGGTGTTGCGTATAGCGCAAGGTAATCTTGGTGTAGCATACAACACAAGACATTAATGAAATTAAAAGAATATTTTTCATAAAATCTCGGGGTGTTACAATATATATTTATTCATATATTAATATATATATATATTTGTATATTAATATATATTTATATTTATATATATATAGTTATATTTATTCATATATTAATATAGATTCATATTAATATAAATAAATTTAGTTATATTAATATGTATATATTTATTAATATATTAGTATATATATATATATATTAATTATTATATTAATTTATCTTTATCTTTATTTATATTTATATTTATTTATATATATATATTTAGTTATAATTTGTTTTCCATAAATTTATTGTATATTAATATATATTTATAAGATTAGTTTTAAATACAGTTATAAAATATATTTTTATCTTTGTTTATAAATTAATAAATAAATATATATATACATATATACAACACAGACACGCACATAGAGACACACACACACAGCTATATATATATACACACATATGAATAAATACATATATATGTGTATTTGAAAATCTATAGAATGTTAAAATAACAATAACTTCTAATCCATAAGTCTGTTTCAAAGCTACAACCAATCAAATTGAATAAAATGAAACAATCTTCGATATTATATGTGGTATAAGCCTATATGATATCCGGATCAGAAGTTACACCTATTTGAATCTTAAAAACCCGAGGTATCCCGATTAAAAACTCTGTTTTGGAGGACTTCTAGGCCTTTTTGGCCTCAAAAAAAGGTGATCAGAGATCCTAGCAGCCACTAGCGTATAAAGCTCATCGCATGCTTCGATTTGACATGTTGTAGAGGTCAAACAGACACCTGGATCAAAAGTTATGGCCGTTTGAAGTTTGAGTTACATTTTCAACTTATTTTAGATCTTTTATTCATATTATTGATTTTTTGTGTCTTCAGATTATTATTAAATGATTATTAATCAATGATGAATAGTAAATTTAAAATTTATAATATTTTTTAAAATATTTTAAATCCATTTTCACTAAATTTCTTATATATTAAATGTAATAGTCTATTTATACTTATCTAAAACATATTTAAAAAACATATATTATATTTATATCAATATAAATATACTAATATAACAATGTATTATTTTTCATTAATTTTTAAATATAAATTTTATCAACACTAGGAAAAAGCACTAATAAAGCCCCCATTTATCAGCGCTACTAAAAAAAGCACTGATAAAAGGGGGCCTTTATTAGAGCTAAAAAAAGCGCTGATAAAGGGTGACTTTTAACAGTGCTTATCAGTGGTTTTTTTAACGCTGATAATGGGTGGTGCTTCCCTTTCCGGTTTTTTTAGTAGTGTAAGAGATGATATAGATATCTTAAGAACAAGTTGTTTATGTATTCATGTTCCCAAAGACACTAAACCTATACGATTCTAGAATGGATCGTAATATTATTTATTGAATATTTATTTAATAAGATATAATATTTATATATAAAAAATACGGGTCGCTACATGGGAAGTGTGTTGAATCGATGTGATGATTTAGAGTGAATCTTTAAATCCTAAGTTCAGGTACATCAGTATCCAGGGGTTCTTTCAATCCAAGGATATTCCTGAGCTCTATTCCATGTGTTAAAGTTTCTAGTTGTTTAACTTCTAGTGATTCAGTGTTTCATGAATCCCAAAAGGTGGTATAAAATCTTTAAGATCATCAGGGCATGAAAATAAGCTCAACATCAGTTCATGAAACATTATCATCTTTATTTTTTTCAGTTAGTGGGATTCGTTGTTTTAGAAGGTATGGTACCAAATGAAAGAAAAGTCCGGATATTCAAGTTCTATGAGAAAAAAATTATTTTAGAGGATGTAGATAGAAATTTTTTTAATTAATATAGACCTTGAGGATTCATTTAAGGGGGATGAAACTAGTGGAAATGTAAAAAAGAGGAATGAGAAAGGCATGATAAGAAGATTCTTGGATTGATTCATATGTCATAAAAATGGAACATTGCCTTTAACATATTGGAGTTTAAGACTATATTAGATTTATGGTGGACATGTATGAGAAGCCAAAATCTTTGAAGAAAGTGTTTATATTGAGTAGGTCATTCAATATGAAATTTTTAGAAGGATGACCAACATATGATCATGTGAATGACTATAATATGATTTGGTGTTAGTTTGAATCAGTTATGGTAATGTTCCTGGAATATTTGTGGGATCTATTGAAAATATCTTCGCTACTAGAAACAAGAGATGCAATAATTTAAAATATAAGAAATATTTTTAGGATAATTAAGATAGTTTTTGAGAATTAGACAGACCTTATTTTGAATGAATAGATCAATGGAGAGAAGTCTAAGCACATACAAAAACCAAAATCAATGTAGAATATAGAGGAAATTTTGTTCAACATAAAGGTTATAGGAAATTTGAAGATATACCATAAGTAATTGGAAGATATACCATGGTAGAGAAGTTGGGGTTAATCTATTGGGAAAAAACCCATATGTTACCACTATGGGAATAAGGGAAATGTAATGAAATATTATAGGTATTTTAGGGTGATTTCTGGATGGACGACTTCTGGAAGTTCAAGTTATATAAATTATATAGAGGAAGGTAGTAGTAGTTTTTTTAAGTGTTAATATTATATTGGAGTCATGGATCGTTAATTCCAAGTATTCAATTCACTTGTAACTGAGATGGGTTACATGGAGAATTATGTATCTAGAATGTTTAGAATAATTCACCTGGATGATGATAAATATCTTAAGGTTGTGATGTTATATGTTAAAATATGGATATCAAATGGAAGACTACTTGGATCCCATGTTGTTAGAAACATGATGGATTTATTAAAAAATATAATTTTATTGGTCATCTAGATAAATAAGGATTCAAAACTAGATTTGAAAATGAAACATTTAAGATTAATTAGGGTTTAATGGTTGTGTCTAGAGATGTAAAATATGGGATGTTTTATCTAGTAGGAAGGTCAAATGAAGAAAAAAATATGTAATGAAAACTTTCTAAAGTTCAAAGTTATATAACTATTTAATTAGGAAAATTAGTGAAAAAACATGTATGTTTTATCATAAAAGGGTATACTGAAGCTTGATCACACAAAGATCAGAAGTTGTGAGAGTTATATACTAAAAAAGTAGGGGAATGTGTCTCTCAATCTAAATGAAAGGACACCAAAGTGTCCGAAGTTATATTTTGTGAATGTAAATGTTTGGGGGCCTTCACTAGTCTATTATCATGATGGGTCAATATACATTGTGACATTTTTCTATGATTAAACAAGAAAATTATGACTTTACTTCTTTGAGCACAAATTTTAGGTGTTTTTAATGTTTTATATATGGGGGTCCATTGTTAAAAATGTTATTGGTAATAAGATAAAATTATTAAAGTATGATAATGGTTGTGAATACAATAGAAAGTATTTCCAAAAGATTCCTTGGGGGAATCTAATCTTGTTTGAAAAAACTATACCCAGAACACTAGAGTAGAATGATGTTTCAGAGTGCAAGAATCATATGTTTACTTAATAGTCATGATGCTTGAGACTATATTTTATAATGTCCAAGGATATTTGGGTGGAATTATTCAATTACATAGAGTACTTTTCTAATAGTATTCCTTCCAGATCAATGGGGTGGGAGATATTTAACATCTATGGACCAAAAAATGGAAGTTACCCACTTCAATGTTTCAAATGTTTAGACTATATCCATGTAGATTCTAGGGATTGAGGAAAACATGAAGCTAAGTCCCAATAATTTTTCATTATTGGACATGGAAAAGAAAATTTGGGTTTTTACATTTTGGATGATGAATCTCAAAAGTTTATTTAAAGTAAGAATGTTATCTTCAATGAAAAGGTCTTGTAGAAAGTCCATGTCTGGGTTGAAAGATGGAGTTGAGAAAAAAAATCAACAAACCAAATCCGAGTTGATATGATTAAAAGTTCTGGAAGAATTCATGTTCTAAAAATTTTAAGGGCCACAAAAATTATATAGGGTTAAATTAGGCCAAATAAATATGTACCAGAATTCTCAAGGACTATAATATATTAGTTTATAATTCCTAAAGGTGATGTTTTAGGAATTATGGTTTTATAAGAAACATATCCATGTAATTTATTTAATTATTAAATTAGAATGAGAACAAAATGGTCATGGGGGCCTATATAAATGTAGACCAAGGGAATATCCGATTATAATATCAATTTCTCATGAGGGAAGGGACCCAAAACTAAAAAACTCTAAGAGGGGGAAGTCTTGGAAAGACTTTAAAGGAAAGAATTCAGCCACACAATTTCCTTCACGCGTCTTATGAAGAAGCTCAACACCATTGTAGAGAAGGGATTTTCACTTACAGTTCAAGTAGATGATCTACCAAGGAGTAGAATAAAGGCCTTTAAGGGAGCTCCATATTATTCTAGAGTCTATCTCCACTATTTTCAAAGAGATTTGATTTGAGTGGAATAATTCAAGAACATTAAGAATGGACTTTTCTTCCTCTCTTAAGGAATTACCATCCCCATAGTATGCACTACAAGAAAACAACACTGAACTGGTGGAGTTATGAACCACACCCCCGCTTGACCCCTTGGTTACAAGCTCCATCAATGTTATGTTTGAGGCCTTAGTAGGGGGGAAAACAAAACTCCTAGTGACCCAACTACTCAGATCTTGGAAGATACAAGGGGTGTCTTCTGTCCATATACTACCTAAGAGAGGGAGCATCCTACAGGCACTTTAGATGACTCAAGAGGTCTGTAACAAGGCATTTGGCCCCCACCACCAAATCCATTCTATAGGAAGCTGGTCCATTTTGGAAATACTAGTTATGTTCTTTCCAAATTCACCAATAATCATCTTTTTGAAGGATCGACCGAGGATTCTCCTCATGTTTGTTTTTTCTAGTACCATTGAACCATCACTGGGTGAAATAATTTCTATATAAAGGATTGGTATTCTCCAAAATTTTATCACCGGTATTTGAACATACTACCATCTAGATGGTGTGGAGTTTGGTTACTGCTAAAAGATTTCATAAAAAATAGATGGAAATAAAAAAAATTCCATTAAAATTACTTGGAGGAAAAAATTTACATGAATATACTAGAGGTTTTTATGGAAACAATAAACATGGACTTGGTTTATAAGCTAAAGAGAAGATTTTATATATGAAAGTAAGCACTAAGAAAATGGAATTGAATGTTTGATGCTTTCATGGTTGAGATGAGTTTTTTATAGAGAAATTGAAATCACTAATGGTACTAAAAAATGATCAAGAATGATAAATTTTCTTTTTTCTCTTATATATGGATGGAATTATCTTGGAGAGTCCAAGAATTAAGTGGATTTCGGATATGAAGAGTGATTTTTCATGAATGTTCAAGATAAAGGATCTTTGGGAGGCTAAAAAAATATTGGTAATATAGATTGGGAGATACAAGAAAATCATAAATTTGGTTATATCTCAAAAGGATTACATCATTGAGAGATTTAGAATGGCTGAATGTTAGCTGGTGTCAACCCTATTGTTCAGAAACATCAAAAAATCCAAAGGTAAAACATGGAAAATGGAATATGAGGCTACATATATGGTGAATGTTCCATTCACATCAGTGGTAGGAAGTTTGATCTACAATATGGTACATGAAAGTCCAAACATTGTGTGTGTAGTGGGATCTATTAGTTGGTTTATGGAAAATTTAGGGAAAGAACACTGAGAGGCTGTGAAGTGGATTTTTTGCAATCTAAGAGGATAAAAAGAGAGATATTTGTGTTTCACAATGGATGATCTATTTTAGGGTTATATGGATGTAGGATTTAGAGGGGATACAGACAAAATGAAGAGTTTTACAAGTTATGTGTTTACCCTAGAAGGAATAACCACAAGCAAGATGTCTATCTTACTACTGATGTAGAAAAATTCACAATAGAAGCAGAATATGTGGTTATCACAGAAGAATGAAAAGACACTAGGTATAAATAATCTTTTCATGGTGGTTTAAACCATTGCTAAACCGTTTCATAATGATTTTGAAAACTCATTACCAAATTGTGTGCGGAAAATAATTGAGCGGCGATTTTCCAAAACCAATGTAGACTGATTTAACAATGATTTTTTAGAAACTGAGAGAAGAATTTAGCGGCAGTTTAAATTGCTGCTAAATAGTTTTGCGGTGGAAAATTTATTATTTATTATTTATTTGTTGCATATGTACATGTCATGTAAGCATTCATGAATCTTCCATGCAGAAATTCAACAAATATATGTGTGTGTGTGTGTGTGTTGGGTGAGAGTTGAATCTCTTCCCTATTAATTATTGTGCAAAGACTTTACTACTCCACCAAACTCTTCATCTAGTGAGCAAACAAAATTTAATTTACTTATATATATATAGATAAAAAATAAATAATAACATAAAATTATAATAATAAGTAATCAAAAACTAAATAAAAAATAACAAATTATTATGAACTAAATAATTAAAAATTAATAAATAAGAAAATGATTAATAAATAACAAAAAAATGATTAATAAATAATAAATAATAAATAATAAATAATCATTAATCATTAATAATTAATAAGTAATAAAAAAATATATAAATATTTATAAATTATTAAAAAATAAACAATATATAATAAATAAGTAATGAATAAATAATGAACAAATAATAAATTAATAAAAAGGAATAAATTTATATATAATAAATAAGTAATAAATTAATAATTAATAAATTAATAAATAATAGATAATGATTAAGTAATATAAAAATAATAAATAATAAAAAATTAATAAAAAATTAATAAAAAATTAAAAATAAATTAATAATAAATATATAAATAATAAATAAATAATAAATAATAAAAATAAATAATAAGGAATAAATTAATAAATAATAAGGAATACATAAATAATAAATAATACTACCATTATAAATGAATAATAAATAATAAATTAATAATAAATTAGTCATAAATTAATCTTAAATAATAAATAAATCATAATTTATAATAAATATTAAATAGATATTTTAATAATAAATAACGAATTAATATATAATAATTATTTAATAAATAAATAAATAATATGTAATAAATAGTAAATTAATAGATAATAAATAATTATTAAATCATAATCATTAATAAATAATAAATAATTAATAAATAAATAATAAATACCGAATTAATAATAAATTATAAATATTAAGTTAAAATATATAATAAAAAAAATATATTAAATAGAAAATAAAAAAATATAATTAATAATTAATAATTAATAATTAAAAATAATTAATAAATAATTAAATATAAATAAAAAATAAAAAATAAAAAATAATAAATAATAAATAATAAATAATAAATAATAAATAGACAAATAATAAATAATGAATAATAAATAATAAGTAATAAATAGTGAATTAATATAAATACCTATAAATATATATACATATAATAAAATTTACACACATATATATAAACATATATTTATGTTAGATAAATATATATCAAAATAGAAATGTATATAATTATATATTAATATATAAAGATATATATATAAACACAAGTAAATATAAATATATATGGAAACACACACCCATATAAGATATAAAAATATATAAACATAAATACATATAAATATTCACAAATGTATATAAATATAGATTAATATTTATAAATACATATAAATATCTAGGCATAGATACAATTATATATAGTTTTAAATAAATATTGATATATATATATATATTATTAATAAATATACATAAATATATAGAAATACATAAAAATACACACATACAAATATATATATATATATATATATATAATCACCAAAAGGGGGGAAACACAACAATTGCAACACCATAAAATCAATAAAAATGTAAATATGTGAAAAAAAATCATAGACAATATAACAAGAATATGAATACACTTCTAAAAAAATTTGAAATATCATGGAATGTTAAAACATCCTGGTATCCGAACAAAAAACTTAGTTTTGAAGGCCTTACAAGCATTTTTTGACCTAAAATTAGTGATTAGTGTCCCCCACAACAATAAGGAATATATGTCTTTACATTCTTTGAATTGATATATTGTAAAGCTCAAATGTACACCTAGATCAAAAGTTATAATTGTTTGATGTTCAAGTTTGATTTTCAACTTCTCTTAAAACTAAAATATTTTTTATTCCACTAATTATTACCAAATTATTATCTAATTTTATTGTAGCTCATTCCATAAGCTTGAATTTGTTTGGTTATGGGGTTAATATGGACTAAAAGATCAAAATTTAACTTCATTTGTTTTTGAAACTTGATTTGTAACATATCCATGAATTAATTTATGTTTTAAATAATCATAAATTAATAATTGTAAATAATTTATAATTAAAACATTTTAATTAATTTAAATTTTAAATAATAAAAATTAAATGATTATAAATAATAAATTATAATTATTAATAATAAATCAAAATTAAATATGTAATATTTAATACTTTTTCTAATAATTTGGCTAGAGTTTTTAAAAAACCATTACTCTTTTGCGGCTTTTTTCAAAACCACACCTGAAAATAAATTTTTTTTTAAAATTAAAAAATATGATTTAGTGGTGGTTTTAAAAAAATTGTAGCTAAAATTAAATTAAAAAATTAAAAAACAGTTAAAAAAATTAAGAAATATATTTTGTGTTGGTTTTAAAAACCATCACTAAAATCTACTATGAAATTCATTTTTTTCTGTAGTGAGAACTGATATGGTTAAAGTGATTGTTATAGGATCCAATGAGTTAGGAAAGTGCGTTAATATACTATGTCTGTTAGAGTTCCATTTATTTGGAAAAGAATATGATTTTTTACTCTTATGACAAAGCATATTAACCTAAAATATCATTATATATAGAAGATACTGGAAGATAGAGTTCTAGAGGTATAAAATATGGGTGGAAGTTAAAATATAACCAACAAGTTCACTAGGATTTTTTTCTAGGTAAATTTGAGATACCATTATGACTTAGGGGGATTAGGTTTATCAAAATGTGGTAGATACACTATTTATTGATGTAGAAGTTGGGTAGGTAATTTTTTTCCTAAGCATCGGTAGTTTTGTAGTTTCCTTATATTTAGTTTGAGGTAGCATTGTGCCCAAAATAGACATATTTTATGTGAAGACATCTACCAAATTGATGGATATTCTTGAGATCATGTATGAGAATCCTTCCATAATGAGAAAAGTGTTCATGTTATGGTGAATTTTCAACATGAGGATTTCAGAAGGAAGATTGGTGGATGATCATTTGAACAAGTTCAATGTTTTTCAAAGTTTACTAGATTCTATTGGTTTTAATTTCACTGAATTCATGTGGGAATTAATTCTAATTTCATCACTTATGAAATAATGATATTAAATGGTGATAGTTTTTATTAAATCCATTATAAAGGATGAATTGATCTTTGAGGGTATCCACAATTTATTCCTAAATGAGGGTATATGAATGATGGAGGTTACATGTGATACTGGACATGTATTTAGAATGGAAATTAGTGGATGATCCACCTAGAGAATTTATACGAAGATAAGGTAAAGTAGAATAGGAATAATCTATGAAATGTTAGATGGTATTTCTGACTTTATATGTTGGAAATTTAGAAATAAGGGACCTTTATGAAAGGACAACTATGAGAAGTGAGTTAACTCCAAAAATCAGACTACCATTTCATCTAAAAACTCTATAGTTTAAGGGGAAGACACTGCTTTGATACCAAATTTCATGATTTCTATGTATGTGAATCTATGAGTGTGAGGTCCTTGTAAAGGTTTACCTAGTGGATGGGGGGCACTTGAAGTTGATAGAAAAGGATATGTGATCATTATAATGAATAATGAATGTTTGATGAACTTGTAAGGTGTCTAACATATCCCATGTTTATTAAATAAAATAACCATAATTATTTATCTTGGGGACGTGACATTATATACCATATTTGAAGATGGTGTATGTAAAATCACACAAGGTTCTTGTTAATAAATGTGAGGTTGATTTCATGTTCTGATTTAGACACTCGAAAGGAGGATCTATGGAATATTTGTATCGGCTTGATGTTCAGACTAATATTAGGGAAAGTCTAGTAAAGGTTCATGGTCTAGAATTTATATTCCAAAATAGGGTGTATAGATGGTCATAGATCCAAAATATGGATATGTTGAAGTTATGGTTTATTATATAATATTTTCTAATAGGTTACATAAGGTTTTCCCTTTATGGATTTTTGCAAAGTATTTTGCATTAAGATCCATCCAAATGGAATTTGAGAATAAATTACACTTATACCAGAAGTTGTAAACCAATGTAGAGGTATCTACAAAATATCAAATTTGGCCAATAAAATGGGTTTTCCCCAAAAAATGTATCAGGATGGTGGAACTAGTTGACCAATTAGACCCCATTAAAAGGTAGGTTGGGATCACTTGTACATGAGTAATGAAATTAGTGATTGAAAACACTATTGTATGTGTTTCAAAAATATTTTATTTACTAAGTTTAATATAGTCAAGTGGAAACATATGGTTTTCACTAAAGAGTGATTCCCAACATTAAATATCAATTTTATTTAGAAAAAGAATGTTCTGTTTTGTTTATTTTGAAAGCAAAGTAAAATAAATGAAAAAAGTTCTTAAAATCAATTTTTTGAGAAGAATATGGGTCAGGGTTAATTATCCAATTATTATGATATCATAGTCTTCATGTGATTGAATCCTCTTCTTATAAACTGATGAATGATAGGTTCCAAAAAAACATTTCTTATCACCCTTGGTTGAATGGATGTATTAAGGATAATATAAATATAAATCCTTACGTGGTCTATCGTAGTTCCAATGTGTATTAAATGGTATTAATGTCAAAAAATAGTGAACCAATCTATAAGTGGTTTTATTTGAATAATCATTGACCAAGGAAGCATATAATCACATATTAAAATTCAAATATAATCAGTTTCAAAAATATTAAACTACCACTACACACTAAAATCAAGTAACTAGAGAAAAATATTTGTTTATTTAAGTGAAAAACTAAAGCATTACAATTATACTCCCTCACCATTCCTAAACACTATCACGACCCATCCTCGGGGCTCATTTCGTGACCCTCTCAAGCCTACCTTCCATAGGCCAGAGGCTGGCGACTAGCACCGAAAGGAATATCCCAATAATCGGGAAGGCATTGCCTTTAAAACCTATAACACACATAGTCTGAAAACAAAACAAGGAGTAACCACAAGTAACTACTATAGTAAAAAGTGTGCAGAAAGTAAGGGCTAGTATACAAGACCAACTGAAATTACATGTACAACTGAAAGGGAAACAACTCTTGGATCGTCCACTGGGATTCCTACCTGAAGGGCAGGTACAACCCTTGATCATGTTGTCCCTATGGTACATCTCATATAAGTCCACCTTTGAGAAGCCTCCTATCCATCACCCTTAGCCTCGATCAATGTTTTCTGTCATCTGCACAAGACACAACAAGGTGAAGGCATAGCCCATGCAGGGGTGAGTAAAACGATACTCAGTAGAGACCCTGAGACCCCTGAAGGTCTCCCAAAACCCACAAATGATAAACCTCAAATGTAAGAGTACAATCACAAGGTAAAAAGTAACAACGATCCTTACTTAGGTGTACACCCATACATATCTAAGTTATCAAGATTACAGAGAGCTCCATCACCTGATCCAAAATCACAACTATCCACGAAGGAAGAAGTTCCATGAAGGTACACCACATGGGTGAGTACCTATTAGGTAACACCACATTGAGAAGAACCAAAATGGTTTCAGCACAAATATTAGCACTCAGATCACACCATGTATAACTTAGGTATGATAGTAATGATTATTATATGTAACTACTGAATCATCTTACTTCGTTGAGAGGCAGACCCACGTAGGATCCTAAATCATCAGATCCATGTAGGATCCTAGTACACCAGACCCACGTAATATCCAAGAGTAGTCCCATTTGGATTCGTAGAGTGAATCCATGTGGAATACAGTAACACACACCCACATAGGATCCCAAAGCACTGACCTACATAGGATCCCAAGGAATAGACCCGCATAGGATCCATTTCTCATGTTAAAGCCAACCACAGGGTTCCCGCATTAAGCTCACTTCATTCCGGGAGGGTCTACTCCTCAAGCCACAAGTCGATACTCCAACAGCTTGGAATTACCCTAAATAAGTATCCCCTAAATACCACCATGTAATAGGGGTCTCAACTCAATAGACGGTGCGTCAAACAGACACCCGGTCTGTAAGTTATTGTCCTTTTTAGTCCAGAGGGCCTTGATGGATTCGTGTTCGATCCAAACCAGTTGTACCCCAACTTTATCCAAAACTAAAGTGGGGTATATCAAAAGAACCATATCAATCCAAGGTTTCCAGCTCCATAGGTTGTTCATCAAATAGATGATCATAACTCAAGTTATGACCGATAGAGTGGAAAGGGGTAGAAGCTAGTTCGGGTCCAGTCCGACCCGGTCGGACCAACCCAGCCTGACCCGCCCTGGTTTGACCCAACCTGGTTTGGGTCAATCCAGTCCGACCCGGGTCTGGCCCTGGGTCCGACCCGGCCCGTGGGATCCGACCCGGCCCGTCGGGTCCGACCCACCGGCGCGGCCCGGCCCGCACTGGGCGGCCCATGATGGGCGGCGGAAAGAAGGCCCACGACTGTCCCGCGGTTGGCGGCCTTACGGTGGGGTCCGCCCTAGCTGCCTCCTGAGGGGGAGGCACCCCCTGGGTACCCCGAACTACCCATCCATTCAGGTTGGGTGGCAAACCGGTCAGCGCCATGTGGCACCGGTGGCTGGCATGTGGGACCCAGGGGTCCCTCTCGGCTCCTCGACTAGCCGGATGAACAACCAACCTCCGCAACGCGGTCTCACATCGCGCCACCTCCAGTGACTGGCAGTGATCCGGATGCCCCACCTTTTGTCGTCACGACCCCTGTAAGCCTGGTGACGCGGATGTGTGCTACCACCCCCTTCACGCGGTCGATCCTGTGCCGATCGCCGCCATTTCTTAGATGCAATCGATGGTCTCCAATCCACCTCTAGCAGCGCGGTCCTGCCGCTGCCATTATCACGGTCGGCTAGAGTGCTGATTGCCTCTATTGAGCCATACCGGCATTGGTCACCATCACAGGTTGTCGGCGATGTTCCTTGGGTCACTGGGTTCGCCCCGGTGGCCCGATCACCATTCTGAAGACTTCCGCACTCATCTCAGGACGTCGCAATTGATTCAAGACCACCACGTTCGGGATTCGCTCAAATTAAAAACATGCTGCGAAGAACACCAAAATCCACAAAGGTAGAGGAGGGGTCGGGCCATGTTCGTTTGGCCCGCACCCTCCGTGTTAGAACGGTAGCAAGCAGCATAGTTGCTTTTAAATCAAGAAGAACAATAAGAACTAGGTAAGGGGTATACAAATGAAAAAATCCCTACCTCAAAGATTCATTGACGTCGGTGAGGAGAGGGAAAGACGGATGTCAGTTTATCATCGTTTAAGACATTCCTCATGAGAGATCCTTCAACAGAGTTCTTCATTGGATAAATTCTTGTCGAAGGAGAAGAGTTCTTCCTCTAAGGGGGGTTTCCTCAAGTAAAATTCTCCACCAAGCTTCTTCTCCAGCAAAAACCAAGATCACAATCAAGGTGATGAAGAGCATCCCCCTTAATTGATAGGTTCAATGAATTCACTTAATGAAGTCATTAAATGTTGGGGGTATGGCATAAATAAAAAAAAGTGTTTGAAGAGATCGGGTTGTCCCCACCGATAATTCAAAAGAATTCAAAAGTTAAATAAAAATAAAGTTAATTTATTTTTATTTCCACTTTTTTTATTTTCCCATGATGGGTAGAAAAAACTATCTTCCACCCATGACCAACTGCAGCTGAGGTAAAGGTCTCCATAAGCTACTACCAGAACTACGAGATCAACGGTGCCCTTGGATTTCAATTCCGAGAAATGGTTCAAAAGTTATAAAAACCGGCTAACACGCTTACTGAATGTACTTAAGAAACTTCAGAAAAATATTTCGGACTCTCTAGGCCTCAGAATCAAGTACCTTCAGAAACTACAGACTCAAATATTTCCATATAATTAATAAAAAGTACATAGATTTTCCAAGTCTTTACAAACACTTAAGGTTTTATCCCACTATGCGAGGAATTACAAGGACAAGAAGTAAGATGAAGAAGGTGTTATAGAAAATTGTAATGTAGAAAAAAATTAATAAATGGACAAAATTAGCTACATTAAATGAGTGAAACTCCCTTCTTTGGGTATTTTCTTCTTCTTTATAGGATCCTTCTTCCATTATTTATTATCTGATAAAATCCCTTTGAGATACTTACTTCCTAAAATTTTTAATGTTTCCTTATTCTTACGAATCTAAATCATGGAAATTGAACCATTCTACCAAAAAATCCACATTTTCCTCATATTTTTTCCAAATAGTTTTTCAATTGTGTATTATGATTCATATTATTCATTAAAATCCACATGGATACTTATTTTTTTCATGAATGCTTATATGGTGCCCTAAATCTTGGTTTGAAGTAGAGGCGAACCTTATAATCTTCCCTTGAAATAACCTTCACTCAGAATTATCAAAAAGTAATAAACCATATGGATATTGAAGGGGAACCTTATAGATTATCCTATTTAACACTATGAAGTAGGTTAATAACCTTACAAAGTAGAATGTAGGGTTCATGAGAACCCTCAAAAGTTTTCCCAACCATACACAGAAAAATAATCATGTTAGATAACCCTAAATTCATGCTTATGCATACTGCATTCATCCTTATGAAGAACTAGATAATATTTAAAGAATCATTGTATGATCCATAGAAAGGCAAAGATTTTTTTTCTATTTCTATATTTTCCCATAATCATCCTTACTAAGTGTTGAAATGATTATTACATAAATGAGAATCATCCTTAAAGAGACTAGATTCCATTTTCAATTATTTATTCCTGATACACAACTAATAAAATATACCTTTTCAATAGAAATAAAAATAATAATTAGTAGCTAGCCATTCATTTTACTTAAAAAACTAGGCAGGTCAATTAAATTCACAATTTGGCTATTTCGAACAATAGTCAAAAAATATTATGAATTCCCACCTTCATTCCAAAACTCCTTAGAACTAAATTAATTAATTAATATTATAGAACAAAATGAATATACTGTTAGTAAAATATAATTCATTTAAAATCTCTTTCAATTCCCCCACACTTATACCTTAGACTCTCAGACAAGTTAAATTCAAAAATATTACCCAAGAAAAATTCAAAGTATGACCAATGTGTGTTCCCTTTTTCAACATCATGTTTCCCAATATTATCAGGAATCCATAGCATCCTCGATTTATTTTATCTCCATCAATCTCATTCAATTCATTCCACTTTTTTCACACCCATTCTCAGTTATACTTACCTTTTTTGAATTATTTCACTCGTCACTTAAATATGAATTTAATGAAAAGTTATTCTCATCCTAATTTCATGTAACGATCACCATAGGCTGGATGAATTTCTCTATATATACCCAATGATACTAGTAATTTTAAAATCATGAGTTGTTTTCTGGTTTTTTTTGTGGATAAGGGTTGATGGGTTCTATTGTGATAAAATTTATAAAGTAGATTCTGAGGTTTTGATCTATTTTAAAGAACAAAGAATTATTTTTAGTTTCCTTCAAGAATGGAATCCTCCATCTCGTCCTCTTATATTGATCAACTCCATTATTATGAATTTTTGGAAGGGTAGTTCACAATATAAGTGTAATAGTATAAGTACAACATCAATTCTCCCTATTTCCTTTAGTGTAATTCTCTTTTTAAATATATATTTGACGTGGATAGGTTTTCATGATAAGGTAAAGAGGTACTTTCCAGAACAACTTATAGAAGTAGGTTATATAATTCCTAAAAATTCACTTTAAAGGAGTTGGTTTCCTTCAACATTTACCATTGTAAAAATTATCCTCCCCTCACCTTGTAATTTTATTGGGTATTTAACACTTAGATAACTTTACTAGTATCAATTTTTCTTCCTTATTCCGAACACAAGATGAACTAAACATGCATATATTTTACACAATTTTCATAATTTGAATATTACATCTCATAAGTAATCTCAAAATCCCAAAACTAAAAGGTTTAGTGAATTTAGAGACTAACCATATAGAAATATTATTAAACACTATTGTCTCAACATCTCTCAAAAACATATCTACAAAATACTTCCTTCTACACATAATCCTGAATATAATTCTCTTGTTAATAAGAAACACAATAGGGGGTGAGCTCAAATACTCAGTAAGAAAAAAAAATATTCAAGGTTTCATAATGATTTAGCTCATAATAATGTTAGAAAAAATAATAATGAGAGAAATATATAATTAAAAGGATCACAGAACCATAGTATTTGTCCAAAAAACATGATAAAATTACATATAACTTCACAAGAGATCAAATATATACCATGGAATAAAAGCGCAGAATCATGAGATAATAATCATAATCCATTATGAAAAACATAAGAATATAACATAAAAATTTGGCATAATCATAAAAATGGGAAAGAATAAAATTTTTAATCTAGTTAACCACAATAATATCTAATGAAAAAATTATGAACATATTTAATCACAATAATGTCCACATATCTACTTGTGAACATAGATAATCACTGTTGAGTCCACTTTGTGCATGTTTTATTTTTCTTCAATGGGTTTTAATGAATATATTGTTTTCATTAATTATTTATGCTAATATAGAAGAAATAATAATTAGAATAAAGAAGACTTTAGAAATGTGGAAGGAGAAAATCCCAAGTTTTTTCTCTATTTGTATTAAGTGAATATTGATCAGAAGACACATCTTGGAAGATTTTTTGAAGTTTATTATCATAATTTATATGACAAATTTATTGTGAAGTATATTTTCATAATCTATATGATAAAATATAGAGTTAATTCTTTAAGAGTTTGGGGGAATCATTTATTGTTAAAGTAAAAGTGTTCTAAATATTAGTGTCACATGGAGGATTAATAATGAACATATTTCTAACTCTATGATGAAGTTATTTGAGAAAGAGTCATCCCTTTATTACCATAAAATATTGAATACTTATATACCTGATAAATAATATACTAATTAAAGTATTTTGAAAAGGATCAAATAATTCATGAATTAGAGCGATGAAATGTGGAAAAATTAAAAACTACGTAAAGGTAACTTAATCTATACATAAGAGTAAATATAATATATATAAATGAAATTTATAGATATTTATTCAAAGTTGTGTAAAGGTATTTTGAATTATGTGTGAAGGTATGTTATAGAAATTTCATTGTGTATATAGGTAACCTAATTCATGTGAAAGGGTAACTGACAAATCCAGAAGCTATATAGAGGTCTTTCAAAGTACTTAACGACAATCCATTCAGCACATAAAGGTTAACTGGAAGATTAAAGTACATATACAAGGGTTACATTGGATTTATGTGGCATGTATAAGGGTACTCTTGGAACTGTATACACAAACTCCAACATCTACTTAAAAGGTAATTACACTATCTCTAAAGATAATTTGAGGCCACCTCTACCATGTAACCCTAAGGCCCTGACCTTAAACATTAAATAATCTTGATTTTTTGTCAAGAAATTAATTTATTTCAAGTTTTGGATATTTTTAGGTTTATAGTTTTAGAGAATTAGGTCACAATTCATATATAACATCACACTTTCATAAAAATTAGTTACTACTGAAATAGTATCCATTTCTTCCGTAATATAAAACTTTTAAAATAAATCATGATTTTGTTTTCAAAAAATATATTCATAACTTTCAATTTGAATTACTACTTTCACTTACCCATCCTTATGCATGTGATTTTTTTTAAAACTTGGGATGAGCACATAAATATAAGTAAGGGATTTAAAAATAAAGGGATCTATTAATTAGTAAAAACATGAAAACCTATGGACACAAATTTCCTTGAAAACATAAAATTTTACCTATAAAGGTAAATATAATTACTTTAGAAAGATAATTTATTTTAGATTTTGAAAAAAATGATTCTCATAAAAAATCATTAACAAGAATAGAAAATTCATATAGGTACCTTGGGACATCATCACATAGAACCCCTACAGAACCCTTACAAATAGAATAACCATCTGGTCGACTTCTATCTCCATAGTACCCAATGCATTGGAGTGCTATCTGGGCACCCCCACCATTTGAGAAATAATGGGATCAACCATCACTATCTAGGAACACCCATAATTTATAATATCTGAGAACCAAACATGTAATAAAACATTTCATCATTTGAAAATCTCATTTAAACTCGTATGCAACTCACTTTCAGATAATAAAATACCATTATCTTTCAAAAGCCCATTTTCAATACTAAATACACATTTCTTTTGAAAAATAATTTTTAATACCAAAATACCTAAAATATAAAGGGGGTATTTAATTAAACATTAAATATTTCAAAGGAATCCAAAAATAAAATATTGTCCATGGAGGCAAAAAAGTTATTGTCACCGTGTACATTAAGAATAGAACATTTATTTTTATTTTTTTTCAAAACTTTCTATATAAAATGTGTAAAAAGAATATTTTATGAAATTTTTTTAATGAAATTTAAAATAGACTTATAATTTTCTTTATATATAAAAAATATCATGAATATTTATATAGAGGAAAATATTTTGAAATTAATCTTAAATCATTTAAAAAGATATTTTTAAATCAAATTGTCTTATACCACTTTAAAATATTTGAATCATAAAACTCATTAAATAATAAAATTAAACAAAAAATTAGATATAATGATTATAGAGAAAATTAATGACATAAATATTCAAAGGGGTTGTTTATATACCTTATAAAGTTCGTAACATAAAGATATGTCTCAATAAAAGGATATTGAGATGAGATCCCTTACCTTGAGTCTGACCCGTCACATATGTTCTTTAACTTCATAAATAATAAAATTATGTTAATTATTTACTTTATTTAGAACCATTTTTAATTTTTTTTCCTTTTATATCTCTTAATATCATGTTATAACAATTACTTAATTATTTAAGTTCATATTGCACGTTTTTACCAAAAACGACTTTTGTATGATGTCTATAGTAAAAATTTCCATTAGTAAATATTCTCAAAAATAATATTAATGAAATAATAATAAATTTTATTCATAAATTATACTTTTAAAACCATCCATTACATATGGATATGAAAAATGAACAACGTTACAATCATGGAGACGGTAAGTCATACGTACACATAAGTAACATTTCCATTTTTCATTGATCATTATAGAAATAAGTTAAGTATTATTTTATCATTATAGAATTATAAAAATATCATTAATATAATTTCAATAATTTAAATATACATATATATATCGTCCTTGTGATGATTTGATGAAAAACAAATCACATTTCTTTCTAGAGGTGATAGTTCACATGTACGCACAAACAACGCTATCATTTTTAAGCGAATGGAAGGGTATGAAAACAAATGATATAATATATTTTAATAATGATAAATATTTAATTAATACCATATATAAACTTTAATTCCACAATTATAACCAGTCTTGAGGGATGGTGATGGAAAAAAAATTATATCGGTTAGCGAGGCGGTAGTTCGTTGTACAGACAAACGAAAATTCTTTTCCCATTTGATGGAAGTGGAGATTGATTTATGTTATTATATTAACATAATAAAATCTCATTATATTTAAGATACTATATTTATTATTTACTATTAGTTTAATAATATTTTAAGGAAGCAGAAGAAGAAGAAATATAGAAATACTTGACGAAGAACGATACATTTTATTCGGTTGATCAACTTTGATTAACATTTTTACACCTATAAGGATGGATTTTTGCATAAACTAAGGCATATATATTGTTGGTAGGTATTATAATAAGTGATTTGGGAAGACAGTTTCTTATAAAAATAGGTTTTTAAATGTGAAGAAAAGAGAGGAAGGTGTTCCCTTTTATAAGAGAAGGGAGGGGTACTCTTGGAATTCTAAAAAATATTAAACTAATATAAATTAAATTTCTATTCAAAATGGTTCTGAACATATTAATTAATAATATATGATTATTTTAAGTCGAAATATATTCATCCAATAAAAATTATATAAGTCTTGACTATTTTTTAATCCTTATCTTTTAGCTTTAACCCTTATTTAAGCTTTTTAATTCTTACCGTGATGTCATGCAATTTATACTTTGAGAGTTAATAGAATTAATATAAAATGAAAAAAGGCCAAGAAATAATTTATTGAAGAAATTTTAAGACTTATCTCAATACATTGGATGGATTTATATTTTTATGAATTTTATATCATTTAATAAAATATTATTTATTTTAAAAGATCATTAATGTTAATTTTGATACTATTCATCACTAGTATTTTTTAAAATATCATAAAACATTATATATTTTAAAAAAATCTTTTAACACATTAATAAAATGTAAAATCCATCCAAATATTTTTTAGATAACATTAATTATATAAAAGTATATTTATTTTAATATTTTTAATATCATTTATTTGATTCTTTCATTGATTAAAAAATTACAACATCATTATTATGTCACTGTTTAAGGTAATATTTTAACACTAAAAATTATAAATAAGTTACCATGATATAGATAACAATTTTATATTTCTAAATACTATTTTTAGTCTAATATATACCTTATATAATCTCATTTTGAGAATGTTTCTCTTGTTAAAAACAAAAGTTTGACAAAATAGACTTTCCTTTGAATATAATATTATAAGGGTTATATTCTCATCCAAAAGGACATAAATGGTCTCATGACCAATACTTTAATTATTAGGGAAGTAAAATACTCATATAATAAAATTATTATAAGTTTTAGGTTATTTTTATAATATTTATAATGTTATTTTTACCCTTAATTACCCGATTTACCCTTAACTATGGTAATAAAATTCAGCAGAGTTACTATTCCTATTTTGTCCAAAAATAAAATGGACATATTTAATAAATTTGTAAATTATGATTGAATATATGTTATCCATTTTTCAAAATTAAATACCTATAAATTACAAAAATTAATTAAAAATTAATCCCATTGACCGAATGAGAAAACAAGTTTTTAAAGTAAAAACCTTCAAAAGATTCAAATATTTTTACATCCAAATTCAATGTAAAATTTATTAAAGTAAAATTAATTGGATTAAATGATAAAATATTGATCTAATTATACTTTTAAAAAATTATTAAATATAATCTATCCATATAAATAAATCAAATGAAAAAACATTTTTCAATTAAAATACTTTATTTTTTCACTATTCATCAAAAAAATGAATCTTATCAGAAAAATACCAAAAATTCAACCAAAGTAAATTTTTGTACTATTATTTAAAATAATAAGTTTATTTTATCAAATATAATTTATTAAAGTTTCAAAAACTATATTTATGACAAGTGTGCCATCAAAAGGCTGTAAAACTACATTTTTAGAAAAGTACTTCTTTTATACGTAAAATTGGATTTGTTTTTATATCATGTCTATAAAATATATAAGATGGATGTTATATATAATACGGAATATATTATATATATTTCATTAATATAATAAAATAATAGTTCTTTTATTATTTATTTGTATAAACACACTTGTGCATATTTAAATAGTTTTTCAGAAAGACATTCCCTTTTATTTTAAAAAGGGTTTTTAATTTCATTTATAATTAATTGGTCACCATTGAATTAATTATATATAAATTTGTAGAAAATACTTTCATAATTCATTTTATCATGTTCATCACCCCTATTCTAATGGCTAGGTTTCAATGATAATATTTAAATAACAATATTCAATTGTTTTTTTATGCTTTATGTGGTGTATTTTGTATGCTATCGAACATAGTGTTTCATTTAAAAAAAATCACGATATTACAGTAACAATCATTTTCAAACTAAATAAGTGTAATTAATTTGTTTCTTATGTCACTAATTAATCTTCAAACTATTAATATTTATTCAATGAATTTCACTATCACTATAATTATGAAGGTATCCCCAACATCATTAAATGGATTGCACCGTGAAGGTGTAAATGAATCATTCATAAGGATTATACAAACAATAAAGGAAATATTTATTCTGTATGAAAGTGGAATATATTTTTCATATTCAAATTATTACATGGAAGCATGTACCATGGATATTCTTATGAATATGATATTTTATCCTGATGATTCCAGGTGATCAACTCTTAATGAAAACAATAATCCTGATAAGTTTATTATGATTTAGCTATTATTTTTGAAGAAATGTGAAGAGGATTTTATGGGGAGATTTTCAACATATAATCTGAATATTCTATAATCACAACACATACATGCATATGAAATTTTAAATGTATATGAATCATCTTGGATAGAAGAGGGTGAATTATAGGATTAAATAAGGAAGAAGGGTTCTTGAGATTTGTTTCATGAATGGTGAATCCATGATTATATATATTTATAGGAAACATAAATATTGTGTATTGATAAATAAAAATATTCAAATGAACACATCATTGATAGAGGAAGAATAAAGTGGATAATTTCACATTGGAAGTAGTTTTCATGGAATATTTCTATAAAGGCTCTAAGAAACTGAGAAATGCAGATCTAGATGAAGTCATTTAATTATGATATAGGTAATTTAAAATACCAAAGATCTTATTAATTAAAAATGATAGATTCATATGGTTTAATTAATGTGAATGAAGAATATACCAATAGATTTTATCAGTGTATAATAATTTTGCGCTGATAAAATGGATATTTATTATCACTTTTTTGTAAGTGATAATAAAAGTATCTTGATCTATTTAAGGAAATATAAATAGTAACAAACTAGTTGTGATATCTGAATCTTTCTGCTAAAGACACCTATTGTTGGCACTCCTCTTCATCGAATCCAAGTTCGAATTAAGGCTTAAACAATTCCAAGGCTCAAATAATAGGATTGAACAATTCTAGGGTTGAATGAATCCAAGGATTAAATGATTTCTAGGATTGGAGATATCTCTAATTTCCTTTAGATGATTCGATGATTCAATCCAAGGTATGTTATTTTCTCCTCCTTCTCACTCTTTGATTTCTTTTTTGTAGATATCTGTTATCACTTTTTTCATTATTTATTTCTATTCATTATCCATCACTAATTTCACATATATAATGAATTTATAATTGAGAGTTTCTATGATGTTTGGTTTTTTATTGACCCTTAATGGGATTTTTTACTTCCTTATAGCTTATTAATAATAACACACACCGATTTCATCCTTGTAGAGTATTAAGTTTATTTTTTTTAACATCCTTCCCTGGAAATAACACACAATATTTTTTGCTAAAATTACACCCATGTTTTTTATTTAATAAATAAAAATGGATTTCATGTAATGATTTCATGATGTTTATGTGTGGTTTGTTTTTATTTTTTCTATTTTAAAGCTTTAGTGGTATTACATCAAGATTTTTATTTTATGTTAAGTGTGCTGAATTTTATCTCTTTGTTTTCTTTCCTGATATCCTATATGAACAACCATATATATATATATATATATTTTTAAATATATATATATATATCTCTCTCTATAAATATATATGAACACATTATTTCATGTATATTTGTAAGTATGTAGTCATATGAAATATAGATAGGATTCATTCAATAAAGTTGACGATATTTTTTCTTGGTTTCAAAAATGCATTCCTAGATAGATTATTAATGTGTGTTTTTAAAATTATGACTTTGAGAAATTTTGGAACTATTTAAAATTACTTTTATTCTCAATTTGTTATTTTGAATAATATTGAGAGAAAGAATCTTTTATTTGAAAATAGTATCAAGTGTTACGGCCTTGTTGGTACTATGAAATGGTTTTTAAAAAAAGTTATCACCATATATGGAATATGTTTATATTATTTTTGATGAGGTAAGGTTTTTTTTATTTAAATATAGAGATCATATTGATGGGTGTTAGAAGGATGTTTGAATAGACAAGTTTTGGTTATACTGATTGTCGATTGATATATTTTCTGAAATGGTGACCATACCTCCCATTACTATCATAATCGGGATCGTATGAATCTTAGTGAGGGATAAGAGATAGTTAAAATGTAGTCTTGATTAGATTGCATGGTTCCCCAATTATATCAATGTCAATATGGGAGCCAAATAACGTAATATGGTTGTGGGTCACTTCTTGGTTATAAACATAGGAACTCATCATCATTCTTATAGGTCTTCCAACCCAAGTATGTCAAGAGTCTCCTCATAGGATATTTTGGAATTTCCCAAGATTACATATGTTTTATTTACTACCATTTACATGTATATTATTTTGGAATTACTCCACATTTAATATTGATAGATTCTATTGTGAATGATTTTTTATATTTTTTTATTTGTTTGAATTGATTTATTTATTTTTCTAACTAATGTTTCATTTTTTATTATATATTTTTATTCATGAGTATGGTTATAAAGAAGAATATTCACGAACCCTATAATATTTATAGAGTCTATAAGTATCTTTATTCAATAAAATATAAATTATTAGGTGAAAATAATTTTTAAGAGAAGTTATAGAGATTAATTATATTTTATATACCATTAATATTAAATGTAATAATTTCTTATCTACTTACATCACTTTTTCAAAAAAATAGAATGTAGGCTGTTAAATTATATATATATTGGAATAATTATTATAAAATATTTTTAGGTATTCATCATTTTAGGTCTACATGTATTAGTTCCACCCCTAGGAATCTCTGATTGCCATCCATTTATACGAAATATCTCTTTATTTACTAATTTTTTTATCAATACATTTTTATATCATCTAGTATATAAAATGAGAGTTTATTATTATTTTTTGTCATATTTGGTTTTCTTATTACTTGTTAAATGTCTATATCACATTTTCATTTGTTTATAGGATTTAATAAATACTTGATGAATCATTTTAATAGAGTTTGGACAACTATTATTTAGAGGATTAAAATTATTAAAAGTAAGACTTTTCCTATAAGTATAGAATTTACAGTGGCCCTAAGAATTAATATATCAGAACATGTCCCCTTCAAGAGCCCTCGAATCATGTACAAGAATGTGTATTCCCTCCTAAAATTCATATTTAATAGGCCACAAGTTTATAACTAGTTCCAATAGTTCAATTCTCACAAATGAGATGCATTACCCATTTTAGAGAACACAATGGAGTACAACTTCCATCCTTATCAGATTCATCTCTCGAATAGTTTTTATTGAAATTTGTTTCTTGAGACTCACCCCCATCTGATTTTTGTTTCTTGAACTACTATGAGCAGTATTCATCCCACTGATGACTACTTTTTAGAGTATTTCAAGCAACATAGTATCATTTCCACAAAAGATGGAGGATGAGTCTCAAACAACAAAATGAAATAATAACTATTCGGGAGATGAAGCTAATGAGGATGACAGTTGTTTATAACTTCTACCTTTTGATGAATTTAGAGGATAACAAATACCACAGTGTAGTAATTATTTCATTAAATTCAATAACCCATTTTCTTAAAAGAATACTGAAATTATTTGAAATAATAAAATGCTGGGTTTTTCTTATTAGAATTATATATAACTTTCTTCTTTGATAAAGAATATCTTATGTGTATTTATTTATTTAACAAACAAAATGAAAATTTTACGAACCTAATAAGATTGATATGAATTGAAAATATATGTATGCTAATCATTTAACAAAATAATATGAATATTTAGATAAAGAGTTCATCATGTTTTAAATAGAGCATGCATACAACCCTTCTCAGATCCCTTTTCAATGTTTATATTATTGTTATTGAAGAAAACATAGTATGTAAGAGTTGTAAGAACATTTGATTTTTCAATTAATAGATCACATCTATAAATTTTGGACTAATCACATATAAAAATTGAACGTGCACACCAATTGGGTTGATACTGTGGTTTATGGATCATTTTATATGAATACCAATGTAAATGATGATATATATTGCATGAAAGAAATAAAAATAGAAATTGAATATAACCTTTTTGATTTCCTAATTTTATTTGATAATTTATATAGATGTTATAAGTGACCATTGTATACCAGTTATACTAAATACACAACATTTTCAACTATATTGAAGTTATATAATTTGAAAGTTTTCGGCGAATGGAGTGAAACCAACTTTACAGAACTACTAAGTCTACTGAATGATATGATACTGGATAAAATGAACTACCATGTAGAACATATAACACTAAATGAATTATCTGTTCAATGGTATTGATATATAAAAAAGATACATGATTGTTTAAATGATTTTATATTGTTTCATAAGGACCGTGTATCACTCATAAAATGACCTAAATGTGGCGCAGATCGACACATGAAAAATGAATCAAGTCCTTTGTAAGTAGTTGGTATTTTCGTATCTTTATAAAATTTATAAGACTATATGAATGTTAGGAAACCATAAGAAAATTTACATGGCATGAAGATACAAGAATTAAATATGAGAGCCTATGCCATCCAACAGATTCTCCTCAGTGAAAGAAATTGATTACGAGTATCATAAATTTGGAAATGAGTCAAGAAACTTTTGTCTTTCTTTATTTAAATATATAATAAATACTTTTTGTGTATAGAGTGGAACTCACAGTACATGTCCCTTCATGTTGGTAAATTATAACTTTCCACCATGGTTATGCATGAAGCACAAATACATTATATTGTCTCTTCTTATATCTAGAAAAAAGAAACCCAGTAATGATATTGATGTCTATTTGGATCTATGAATCGAAGATCTAATATTGTTGTTGGATACATGTGTAATAGTGTATGATTATCATAGAAGTGAATAATTCACATTGAGGGCTATTTTTTTTGGGTGATAAATGAATTTCCTACTTGTGAAAATTTATTAGGATATAGAATTAAAGAAATATTGGGTTTCCCCATTTGTGGATAATTCACACACTCATTTTGGTTGAAACATTCCTCTAAGAATGTGTTTTTAGGAAATCATAAGTGTTTACCTCAACGACATAAATAAAAATATGGGATGACAAAATTTGATGGTAAAATCGAACAAGGTTAAAAATCATCTCTTTTAACGGGTGATAAACTGTTTTATTAAGTAAAATATATTGACACTATTCTTGGTAAACCATTTTTAAAAAACCTTAGGAAATATGTTTGGAACAAGAGATTAATTTTCTTTAAATTACCTTATTATAATTATTTGAATGTCATAAATTTTCTTGATGTCATGCATTTAGAAAAAAATGTATTTTTTAGTGTTATTGGAACATTATTAAATTATTATAAAAAAAATATAGAATAAAGTCTAGGCTAGACATGACTGAAATGGGGATAATAGAAGAGTTATCACTTTTTAAGGGTAAAGAGAATACTTTTCTTTCTCCATCATCTTACAATCTATCCAGATAGGGAAAATTTCAATTTTTACTTTTCATTAATACTGTAAAATTTTTAGAGGGGTATTCGTAAAATATCAATAATGTCATGTCAATGATTAATTTTGAAGTTATAGGGACTAAAATCAAATTATTGTCAGGTTTTGATGATCATTGATTTATGTTTCATTCTACCAAAAAATGTATGAAATACATTAACTAGACTCTACTTCTTTTTCAATGACATATGCAGTAATTTTATAGACCAAATGAAGTTTCCAATCGTGAATAAGGATGTTATAGTCATATTATATGAATTAGATATTTTCTTCCCACCATCATTATTTGATATAATGGTCCACCTGATGGTTCACTTGGTTATAAAAGTTCAACTATGTAGTCCTATCCATTACATATGGATGTACCACATTGAATGATATGTAAATATTTTGAAAGCGTATGTCAAGAATCATAATCATCCAGAAGGTTTTGTTATTGAATGATATATTGTTGAATAAGGTATTGAATTCTGTACTGATTGCATATCAGATGATGACATCATCGGTCTCCTAAAGTCTCATCAAATAGTATTCCTTATTGGAAAAGGTATTTATAGAAGATATGTTATTAATAATACCTTGATAGAGCAGGAGAATTCACACCTTTAAATTTTACATAATAGTGAAGATATTGATCCATATATTGAAGCCCACAAAGAAATTATTAGAGATTTGAATCCATCAGGGGATGAAGGATGGATATCAAATAAACATAATCAATAGTTTATAGGATGCTTCCAAGATCAAATTTACAAGGAGTTATCTAAAAAATTGAATTCAATTTCCAAACAAATTTGATGGCTAGCCATGAGACCGAATGCAAATTTTATATCTTACATTGGTTTTTTAATCAATGGTTATACATTCTATACAATGAACACGATGACAGTACTACAATGCAAAACAATGGTGTTATGATTATGGTAGAAGCGATGCATAAATCTGGTTCCAAGGAAAAAAATCCAATTTATAGAAATATTTAATATTTTTTCATTATCAAATAGATATACGAGTTATATTATACAACATTTTAAGTGTTTATTTTCTATTGAAAATGGATAGACAATACGAGTATAGTGAAAGTTAGTGAAATGGTATTTGTGAGGGTGAATTTTAGTGTGAAATTGGAAAATATGAGACATTTATAATTCAATCACAAGTAGTGAAAGTATTTTATGTATTAGATCCACCAAACAATAATTGGTTTATTTTCCAAATGGAGACTAAAAAAATACCGAATTAGATGAAAATTCAATCGAGGATGACCCTTTCATTGGGAGATAATAATTAGTTCATGCTGGTCCCAATATATACAATATCTTGTACATTATTAGGGACCATAAAGAGGGGACTTGGATTCTTGATAAAGGATCTAAATCCCAAAAACCTTAAAAAAAATTAGTTCAATGAGAAGGTATTTTTTTTGTTAATATACAATGTTTTTCATCATAATATTATTTGTTATCTATTAATTAACATAATATAAATTAAATGTTTGACTACTCATATAGCCAATGTAATTTTCACATGATGATGTTACCATTCCCGTTGAAGAATAGACTATAATGAAGTAAAAAATTTGGGAATATGTAAAGGAAATGTTATGATATACTTTCTCTATTTTACTGAAAAATTATATAATGAAACATTGATTTAATTATCATTATTACTTATAGAGTTAATTTATTTTATAATATTTCTTTCTATATTTCATTCCTTTCCACACCAAAACTTCTACAGAATTATTCTCCCTCAAAAACGTTTCACCCCTACAGTGTTTTCATTTATCACATTCCTTCAAGTTCCCTCCACTACCATTAAAGGAAGAGAAACAACGCTGCATCTACTCAATCATAGAGGTAATGTTGATGTTTGAAAAATAAAATTATTATCCATATAATTAATGTATTATTCCATATTTATGCTTAATTAATTTCATTTTAGTTTTACTCACATTAGAATTGTTTTCTTATACTGGAGGTTTCTTTTGTTCGAGTTGGGGTTATTTGTTCAAAGTTGCTCATGCTCATGAGAGATTAAACTTCAAGGCTACAAATGAGATAATAAAAAAAGGAAATGGGTAGAGAATATATACAACCATCATGAAAAATTAATTCATACTACATATTAAATTAAATTTTTCATTAGTTTATCTAATATTTGTAATCTAATTTCCTTATTATATTTATCTAATACTTAATTAGCTTTTTTCATAGATATTTTGTGAAGTCGTATTTTTCATCTGAATATCTAAAAAAATCTAAAAAATATATAACATGTTCCTTTTTACCAATGTTACAATTCTTTCTATTTCCTATAGTTTTCAACCTGCAAACACTTCATATTGAGTCGGTGTTCTTAGCTGAAAAACCATTTCCAGATAAGAACATCAACTCAATATGGAGTGTTGGTTGTTAGATAATTAAATACAAAACAAATCATTGAAACATTTTATTTTGGGATTATTTTGAGACTTTGGGATGTGTAGGAATTATCCACACCTCAATTCTACACACGGTGTGACAAGTATTACTCAATGTGATTTTTTTAAATTGAAATTAATTTCAGTAAAAAAGAAAACCGACATACTCAAAACTGAGAAAAAACATTATTATTATTTATACTTTAGTAAAGTGATTCATATTTACTTTTTGATTAATATGAATTAATTTCGCCTTAATCTGAAACATGATGTGCCCAATATGACTCAAAATGTCTGTTATCGGTTTAAAATTGACATTTTAGTTCAAAAAGTGTCACCTAATAAAATATAAGAAAACATGCTCATATTTTCTTGATAATTTAGGAAAATTATTCATAAGTCATTTTTTACATGTATGAGTCATTCTAACATAAAATTGACACATGATGTGGCCAATATGGCTTATGTTGGGTGTTTACACTTTACAATAACATTTTAGTAAAAAAGACAAGTGACGTACTCAAAACCAAGAAAAACACTCATATTATTTTTATAAATTAACAAAACGATAAATATTTCATTTGGGATATGTATGAATCTATCACAACTCAATCCGATGTATGATGGGACCAGTATGACTCCACGTGCATCTTTTTATTTAAAATTCACATTAATTTTAGTAAAAAAGACTATTGATGAACTCAAAATTGAGAAAACACATTAGGATTGTTTTGATACATTAGTAAAATGATCCATAAGTTATTTTTGATGTGAAATAATCATATTCACCTCAATTAAATATATTCTGTTCCTAGTATGACTCAAATTGTCCGTTATCAGTTTAAAATTGATATTTTAGTTCAAAAAGTATCACTCAATAAAAACCAAGAAAATGTTCTTATATTGTCTTGATAAGTTAGGATAATGATTTATAATTAAATTGTGACATGTTTTAATTAGTCTGACATAATATCTACACATTATGTGACCACTATGAGTCAAAGCGCATGTTTCCAGTTTAAAATGACATTTTAGTAAAAAAAAAGAAAAGTGATGTACTCAAAACCAAGAAAAGACATTTTTATTATTTTTATACTTTAGGAAAATGACCCATAAGTCATTTTAGACATTTCAGAATTATACACAGCTCAATACGATGCATATTGTGACTGGAATGATTCCGATTGTGTATTTTTATTTTAATTTGACATTAATTTTAGTAAAAAAGACAACTAACATACTCAAAAATGAGTAGATGAATTCAAATTATTTTTATACTTTAGTAAAATGATACATAAGTCATTTTTGAAATGTAGGAATCATTTTCACCTCAATATGATAAAATATGTGCCTGGAATGACTCAAAGTGTCCATTATCAGTTTAAAATTGGCATTTTTGTTCAAAACATGTTACTCACTGAAATCTAAGAAAGGAGGTTTGGATTGTCTTGATAATTTTAAAAAACAATTTTTATGTCATTTATGAAATATAGGAATTAATATCACAATAAATTGATATACAATGTGAATTCTATGAATCAAAGTGTATATCTCCAGTTAAAAACAACATTTTGGTAAAAAAGATAAATAGTGTACTCAAAACTGATCAAACACATTTATATTGTTTTTATAATTTATAAAAATTATCAATAAGTCATTTGGGATGGGTTGGAATTTTCCTCACCTCAATATGATGCATATTGTGACCGGTATGACTCCAAGTGCATCTTTTTATTTAAAATTGACAATAATTTTATTAAAAAAGGAAACTAACATACTGAAAACTAAGAAAACACATTCGTATTGTTTTAATAATTTAGGTAAATGATCTATAAGTCATTTTTGACATTTTGGAATCATCCACTCCTCAATCCAATACAATATTTTCCTAGTCTGATGCAAATTGTCCTTTATCAGTTTAAAATTAAAATTTTAGTTCCAAAAATTTCACTCATAGAAAACCAACGAAATATGCTCGGGTTGTATTAATAATATATGGAGATTATTCATAAGTAATTTTTGATATGTAGTAATCAATCACATGTCAAAATGATACATGATGTGACTGGTATGACTCAAAGTGTGTGTTTCCAGTTTATAAACACATTTTAGTAAAAAAGACAGGTGACGTACTCAAAACTGAGAAAAGGCATTAAGATTGTTTTGATACTTTAGGAAAGAAATTAATAAGTCATTTGGGAAATGTATGAATAAGACTCCCCAAAATCCAACACATGTTGTGACCGACATGACTCAAAGTGCATCTTTTTATTTAAAATTGACAATAAATCTAGTATAAAAGAAAATTGACTTAATCAAAACCAAGAAAACATATTCAGAATGTATCTATAATTTAGGAAAATGATCCATAAGTCATTTTTATGTGTTTGAATCATCCTCACATCAATATTATACATGATGTTCCCGGTTGACCCAAACTATCTCTTATCAGTTTAAAATTGATATTTTAGTTCAAAAAGTGTCACTCACTAAAAACTGAGAAAACATGGTTAGATTTTATAGATAATTTAGTACAAAAATTCATAAGTAATTTTTTATGCGTAGGAATTAGTCTCATGTAAAATTGAAATATGATGTGTCTAGTATGACTCAAAGTGTGTGTTTCTAGTTTAAAATGACACTTTAGTAAAAAACTAAAGTGACATACTCAAAATAGAGAAAATTCATTCATATAGTTTTGATGTTTTAGGAAAATAATCCATAATTAATTTGGTATGTGTAGGAATCAACCTAACCTCAATCTGATGCATGGTGTGACCAATATGACTCCAAGTTCATCTTTATAATATATACATGTCCTTTTAGTTAAAAACACACATAATATCGCCAAAACTGAGAAAATAAGCCAAGATTTTTTTCTCATCAGTCTATCTTCTACTTATTAATTAATTTACTTATCATTTTTATATTATAATTTTTTATTAAATTTTCATAGATATCATTATTAAAGATGATCAAGAAATGGAATGACATGTGAGAATCAATCACAACTCAATCTGATACACAGTGTTCCTGGTATGACTCAATCTTTAGTTTAAAATTATCACTTTCTATTAATTTATTTCTTTATATTATTACCAAAATAATTTTTTTGCTTATATAGGTGATTTATTTTACTTGAGAAGGGGTGGATTTTTCAAAAATAGCATGAGTCAAGGTCTGGATCAAACAATGAAGGAACATTAATGCTTTTGAATGTATGTAATGAGTTATACCTATGTATTTGTGTAAAAAAGTGTTTTAAATGTCTATAATATAGTGTTTTTCCTTTTATTTGTGTTGTAAATTGTATTTCATTTAAATTCTCTATTGGTACTTGATTTTTTTTTATTTTTGGTGGTGTTTCTGGTGCTGGATTGTGCTGTTACAACACCCTACAATATGCCCCTTTATCAGTGCTTTTAGAAGTGCTGATAAATATTTTCCTTTATTAGTTCTTATAAAAGTGATGATAAATAACCCATTTATCAGTTTTTTAGCATTGATAACAGCCTAGGGCTTTTAATCTTGCGCCGGTAGTCAGTGCTTATCTAGTGCTGATAAAGGCCAATTTAAGAACTGTTAAAGGACTATTTTATAGTAGTGTTTTCACTAGGAATTATAATAACAAAAAAGAGAACAATTTTTACATGTAAACTCAAAATATTGGATTATGAAACATCAATTAGTTATTACTCCAAACACTCCTCCATGAGAAAAAGTACCACAAATTGATAGGTGAACTAAAACCCTAAAATAATACATCACTAATAGACACAACATAACCCAACAAAAGACTCAGAAAACCCATGTAACAGGTGGATCACATCTCCACTGGTTACCTCTATCACTCTAGGTACCAGGAATCAAGTATACCTACCACCTACAAGTAGTCATTTCCCATTTCTTGGACCTAACAAAAGATAATCTTGAAATTTCAAAAGATAAATTTTGGGTGAGAGAAAAAATCCTAGTAGGATACCACTAAATATTTCATAAGAAATTCCATAAAAATAAACCATTTATGCTTTCAATTTAAATGAAAAAGGCATGTCAATACATTTATATATTTTTAACCAAACATGCTTTCATCCCAAAAGATTACAGACATATCAAAACATACTTAAATGAACATTTTACATAAAAACTTTATATAAAATAGTTGGCATGAATAAAAAAATTCTATAATTAAAGGCATGTATAATCAACTCAAAAAATAAAAATCACCATGCTCATAATACATGAGTTACATTAGTTTCTGGTTATAATATTATGAGATTTTAAAAATAAATACTATGTTTGATAGCGTACAAGATAAGAAACACCGAGCTTAAACAAACAGTGAATTATTATTATTTAAATGTGATATTTATAACCTAGGTGTTAAATCAGAAGGAATGAATATTATTAACCACAATATGAAATATACAATGGTCCTACTCATTTTTAATTTATTAATTAATTCTTTGTAAATAATCACTCATTTTTTAGTAGTCATTTTATTCTTACAAAATATATTTTCTTAAAAAAATGGGTTTCTTTCTTTTTATAAGTGAATATTATAATTATTTTTTGGAAATTTTGGAAAATTTATATAAAAAAAATAATTTCATTTTTTAATTTAGGATTTCATAATTACTTTAGGATGGATTGTCGAGAATTTTCTAAAAAGATTGATTTTCAATGAATAGTTAAAATTACTTATTTTTAATTGAAAATGTATTTTATTTTAAAGTATTTATATAGTAAAAATATATTTCAGATTAGTTTTAAAATTTAATATTTCTCTTTTTATTTAAAAAGATCCAATTATGGGGTTTTAAATAAATTGTATACATGAATTTAGTATAAAACAATTTATATTTATAAAGGAAATTTTTATGAAAAACTATTTTTCTTTGAATTTTTCTAGTATAATTTTCATAAAATTATGAAAATATTATGTTTTGAATTTTGAGAAACATATTTGGAATTAGTGGGTCCAAATTTAGTAAATATGTACCTTTTATTTTGGTTCAATATGAATTGTAACCATAGTAATTTTTGTTACCCTGGTAAAGGGTAAATCGAGTAATTAAAGTTACAAATAAAATGATAAGGACTATAAAATAACCATAACACTTGAATTAACTTAATTTTATGAGTCCATTTCATCCATAATAAACCAATATTTGGGTTTATGTGATTATTTGGGCATTTGGATGAGATTATGAATTTTATAATATTTTATTAATAGAAAAGTAAAAAAATGTCACACTCTTGTTTTTAATATTAATCATATTTTTAAAATGATGACAACTAAATTATATGTTTGTTTATAAATAGTCATTTTAAATCTAAAAGACTTATCTTCATCATGGTAATTTATTTTTAATTTGTATTGAAGAAATAATTACCTTAAATATTTACACAACACTGAAGCAATAATTATTCAATTAAGGGAAAATTCCAATAAATGATATTGAAATTATTAAAAGTAATATAATTTGAGATAATTAATGTGATACATGTATTTTATAGTTGATAATTACATGTTAAGGATGTATTAAAATATTTTTTTCTTCTGATTTTACTTATTATATTGATGTAATTAACATCAAAGTAATGAATAGTTATAAAAATTGACATTAATGATATATTATAATAAATAATATTTTATCAAATCTTATAAAATTCATAAAAAAAACTTATATTTGGAAAATTATTAATATATGGTTGATAATATCAAATTTTTTCTATTTATGGGTCTTTTTTCCATTTATACTGACTATATTAGCCCTCAAAGAGTAAAAATACTTGTTGTCACGGTAAGTGTAAAATGGGTTAATGAGGAGTTAAAACCAAATGATAAGTGTAAAAATGTGACCTAAATATTAACAAAAATTATTTTATGAGTTTATTTCAAACCATAATCGTCCTGTATGAAAAATAAATTAGTTTGGTGCCATTTGGAATTGAAAATTAGTTTATATTAATTTAATATTTTTGATAAATTTCAAGAGTACCCCTTGATGCCCGCCTATCGAGGGGAATCAAAAATGAAAATTTATAAAATATTTTCTAGTGAATCCCAGTGCATGACTAGGGTCATCCCACTTTAGAAGATTCATATTTTGATTGACTACATAAGCTAATTCACCTAAACTATTTCTTTTTATTGTTTTTCTTTCTTTCTTAAAAAAATTGAAATTTAGTTTTGGTTTATGAAAAACTTAAATGAAGTTTAAAAATAAAAAAAATATAAACATGAAATGAAATACATAATGAAGAAAGAAATTGTAAATTTTGGGTTTGGATTTGGGTTCCTTACACTATTCATACTGGTTGATTAAGTTTGGTATGATAATCAAATTTCAAGATATCACTCTTGAATTACTATTAGTTTATTTAGTAGTTGTGAAATATTGAATTCCAATGAAAACTCAATTCCACATCCTCTTATAATCAATGTTTATGACACGCCTCAATAGAGACTATGGAACCTTCCCAGAATCAGCTCTAACTTATCATGTTTTATCCTTTGAACGGATCAACTCCATCATGTGGAAGGGTTATGTTTAGTAGAAGGAAGGGAAATTTTTTAAACAAAAGATTAGAAATTAATTTGAGATCTGTGTCACGGTGGATAATCACCACACCCTTACAAATTTCTCTCACTCACTACAAACAAAAATGAACATTTAAAATTGAAGAATAGAATTCAGGTCACCTGATCCTACCATGGCGACAAACCTTGGGTTAGCCTCCCATTTTCGGGAGTAAGAGTTCATAATGGCGAGAATGAGGATAAGAAGAGGAATGAAATAAAATAAAAAGGTGAATAAGGGGGAGATAATAAAAAAATAAAAAAATATAAATGGGAAAGGACAATTAAAAGGAAAAAATGTAAAAATTAGAAGAATAAGAAGAATAAGAAATTGAAGAAGAAGAAGGAAGAGAAGAATATAGTGGAGCACTTAGATTAAAACAAAAAAAGTATGAGTTAATTATATTTTATAATTTAAAATAAAACTAAAACAAAATAAAAATAAACAAGAAGAAAACAAAAAATAAAAAAAATTAGCAGCCTCAATGGTGGCCTACTCCTTGGGTGTTTGACACCCCTTCCCGATGAAAATTATTTTATAGGAAAGGAATAATCATCGGTATTCTCCATCAATTTTAATATTGGTTCAAGGTTTAAAATTAGGTTATGGTTTGGTCATAGTTTTTAAAATATCCCACATAGATAATTGTGGTTTTGAAATATTTTCATGGATTGGGGGTAGCTTTGGATTCTCACTTCTAGGCTCATGCATGGTGAATGGCGGTATAGGATTAATTTGGGGAAGGGGTGAAAAAAATGATAGTAGTGGTGAAATGGCACAGCTCAACCATCCTTCATAGTGGCTGGTCGAGTCAATATCCTCAGTCCTAGATAGAATCATTATTCTTTTAACAATGCTTTATGGTGGTCTTCCATGATTGATTATGGTGGTCATGAGCATTAGTGGTTCACATCGGCCTGAGATCAAGCTTGATATGTAGCGATTATGGTGATATTGTGTGGTTGTAGATGGTGGATGGTCAAGGATAAATGCAGTGAGTAGGAGAGGATGACTGAAGCATTGCGCAGCTGGGATGAAGCATCATTTTGGATAATTTTAACTAAAACTGTAATAAGTTTTTCCCACATTAGACTGGAGACTGGGAGTAGTGATAATTTAAAATGAATTAATTATGATTCTTGACTTAGAAGCATGTACCAGGGTGGTCTTCCGAATACATATACACACCCAAAATGTGTTAAGCCCCATTTCTTGGTCTGTAGGGCCTTAGGACCAACCTTACTCCACATAGGCGCCTTCCTATGGGTCACACACTACATGGACTTACTATCCCCATGAGGATCACACCCCAAAGAGCTATGCTGGTCCCCTGGGTGGTTCCTCAGCTAGACTACCCCTTTCGGGATGGCTATTTTGTGGGATTCCGCTAGTTGATGGGCTAGATAAGCCTAGAAATTTTTTTTTGGTAAACATATGAAAAATATGAATACACTATGAAAAATTTCAAATCCCTTATTAGAATTCCAATAAAAAATTCATATATAAAATTAAAATCGAAAGATCAAGATTATTTTATTCCAATAAATCAATTTTATCTCTTGATTTTTAAATTCCCACATTTGAATAAAATAATTAATTATATATTAATTTCAATTATAAACCATTTAAAATCCTTAAAAAATGATTAAAATTTTGAATAAAAATATCAGTGTGTCAAATACCCCCACACTTAAACATTGATTTTCCACAATAAATAAATATCAAATTTGAATTCAATAGGTTACCAATTCTACCAATATTCAAATTTCAAAGTAATAATATCAAATAATTATCAATGTGAGACCAAAAATTTAAATTTTATTTAAAATATCTTTTCAATTTCTCACTTTTCAAATAAAAAATAAATCCATGTATTTTACATTCTCCCTTTTTGAAAAATGATAGGAATTCTTCTTTTATTCATTAAAGTTCCTCAATTTATTATTATTAAACATTCTAAATCCTGATTCACCCCACTTTTGAATCTTTTCTATCATCACACATTATAAAATTAAATTAGATTTATGATCATATCATGAGAATTTTCTTCTTATCCATAAGAATATGAAGGAAATTTTTTCTCCACATTTTAAAGAAAAAAGACACATAAAATCATGAGTACTTTTCAATCATGTTTCTAATGACTCTAAGGTTTAAGGTAGGTATGAATTGATGATTTAATAATTAAATATAAAATAAGGAGGATTATCTCTTAAAGTTGAAATCATGATATCTAATGTGAAAGATTAATTAAATTCTCCCCCAAAAAAGTCAAAAATTCCACCTCTCTAGCCTAAATTAGGTCATGATAAATGATGGAATAATTAATTAAATGATATTTCTTGATTTCTCTTTACTTTTACACTTTTTTTTCAAAATATTTTTTCATAATTTTTCCCTTTTTTCTTGAAATTCATGCTTAAAACATACCTTACATCCACCACCTAACCCTATATGATAAAAATCATAGGTCTGGTGATTCTGATTTCTGATTATTCCAAGTCACAACCCATTCATATTTTTTTTATTTTTTTCAAGAAGGGAAAACAATAAAAGTTCAATGAGTGAATCAATAACCTTTATCAGTACCCACATTAGCACCCCCACACTTTTTCTTTACATTGTATTCCATCCCTTTCACCATGAATTCCTCCACCACCACACTTTAACTTTTAAATATCATGCAAATACTAAGAGTATAGAGGAAGGAATAAAAATGGATTGAAACATGGAACATTCCTAATAAGTTCATTCATGGTCTCTATGGGATAAACAAGGATGGATGTATATGTTGTCTCAAGAATAATATATTTTCAAAAGACGTATCAATCATTTTAAATGTGTTTTTTCAAAGTCAGTATCTTTGATAAGTTTCAATATAAGTTCTACTAGGTGGCATTCCCCACGATCACTCAAGAAATAAACTCAAGATAAATGGGAGATATTTGGTCTAGAAATCCTCTCAAGAATGAGAATTATAACATTACAAAATCACTCATGGAATGAATAATTATAATAACTCAATTCAAATCAATATTATAAATTAAAATCATGAAAAATGATAGGGAATTTTTATTTACAAGAATCAACGAATTCCCTCAAATCACGAGTCCTCATTTTAATATCCATGATTCACATTAACAATTCAATTATCTACAATAATAATTAAATATAATTATCATTAAAATCTAAAACTTGTTATTATAGGGTTTCTAAGAAACTAATCTCTCCTATATAAGTCAAGTAAATCATAAATTCAAAGAATGGGTATGAAATTTTAGTTTGAGATCAAAACATGTTTTTATAAAAAAATGCAGGGAGTTTGAAAGACAAAAATTTAAAGTGACCTCCCTTTTCTCATGTAGATTTAGTCATCTTCCTAAACTATTTGGGGACTTCCTTGTTCCATCATGTACCTAAAAATAAAATTAATTAATCAAGAAAAGGGATTATGTAATTAAATCTCAAATATGATAGTGGGAGTGGGGATGCATTCTAAACTAGTCATAATAATGAAATTGAAATTCTAAATAGAAATTAGAAAGATAAATCTTATTATGATCATCCAAGTGGGACCTAGATCTTTTCTTCCTCCAGAATCAGAGTACCAGCTGTTATCCATAGTCAGTTGGTGGATGTAGCTTCTTATATTTGAACCAGCACATATGGCTTTTCACAACTACCATATCTTCTTTGTTGGTGAGGAATAATCCATGGATAGAGTATACCAGATCCACCCCCTTCACAATTCAGTATATTTGGTAGGTAGAGGGTATGATAAAGTATGGAACTTACGCCTTCTTCGTTTCTACTCGTGTAACCACTTATTGATTTTCTATTGATTACTCAATACAGTACAAAAAATGACCATTTCACAGTGGTTATTTTTGGATATGAAGGCAGTTTAAACCGCCACCATATTCTTCAGTAGCGGTTTCAAAAAAATACTGCTAAATTGTGTGTCATCATAAAATACATTGAGGTTACCTAGATTTAGTGGCAGTTTAATGTAAACATCATAGTGGAAACATTTAACATGGAGTTTCTTGGAAAAAAATGATTTTTTATCAGTGGTTCAAACCAACACTAAAAAATCATTTTCATGGGGAAAACTACCGTTAAAACCAAAATAACCACCACAAAATAATTAAGTATTGTGAAAAAAATTTAGCGGCAGTTTTAACCGGCACTAAATTATTTTTTGTAGCGGCAGTTTTAACTGCCAAGGATAGTAAAATACTAAAATTGTAGCAGCAGTTAAAACAGCTGCTAAATATAATACATTTATTTCGCAGCGGTTAAAACTGCCACTAAAGACATATTTACAAAAAAAAAGTCGCTGATTCTGCAGCCCCAGTACCAGTGCCCTGAAAAAAACCATTCCAATTTCACATACACATACATCCCACGTACAAAAGAATACTAGGATACCAACATTTTCATAAGAATCACATGATAGATACTTAAATAATATGTATAGTATGATCTGTGTACATAAACTTTATTATAAGTACATGAAGTGCTAGTTTTGGATACAGTGTTTTCACAATCAGGGATATTATTTGATCTCGAGCATGTTGATGTATTTGTGTATCTGTCCTAATGGAGGAATGTAATCGATAGTTGATATTTTATTGGATTGTATGTGAATTAAATAAGAATCAATTTGTAGATATATCACATAGAATTTCTAAAGACCATAGTTACCAAGAATGGATTCACGTTTAAATGTACATACTAGTGGGATGAAATTTTCATAGTGTTGATTCAGACTTCCAACATTAACCATTGACTTCCATCTAGAAGAAGAATTTTTTTTGCAATACTTTCTACATGAATCCTCTCACCAATAAAGAATACAATCATTGGGACACACGTGTATTTTTGTATAATTCAAACCAAACATATTAAAAACTTTTTTAATATCATAAAAATACTCAGGGATGTTTGCTTCTAGAAATCAATCATGTAACACTTCAAATATCATGGACATTGCCTTATTTGTAATTCCAAATAGACATTTGATATGGTAAAATTCAGTAGAAAAAAAGTTTTGAATATTTCAAACATCCACTATACATCTCTTGATTTCTATCATCAACTAAATCATGAAACGTATTTTCCTCAGTGAAGTTTTCTCTTACATTAGTCTCCACATAATCAATAGGAGGATCCACCGATATGTTACAATCTTGATTCTGTTGTCCTACAGTCTCACAAACATCACTTTTCACATTGTTATTTGTAGCACCCTCATCTGGTTGTTCTGATATGTTTTGATGTCGATGGTGGTGTCTTGTAGTGCCAAATGCATCATTTATAAGATTTTTCATTTCATTTTCCATTTTCGAAGAAGTTGGGAGCTCATTCTGTGGATTGAAATCAGTGCTTAACATTTCTGTAACATTCGATTTTCCATGCCAAATCCAACATAAATATTGACCAGGGAATTTCTTCAATATTAAATGTTAATAAACCTCATCTCTCTTCAACTATATTCTAAATTTACATTTAGGACATATAAATCTTATTCGCCCTTCAACGGATCGATTGGAAATTGAAAAATCTAAAAACTTCTCCAAAACCTTAACATACTTAGGTGTGTTCGTCAATAATGTGATCCGGCTTTTATCCCTTCATATCACAATGTGCCTACACAATATTAAAAAAAATTAAAACACATGGCAATTACTAAATAGGGAAATAGACTCATATATACTAGTTGAAAAAAATATATAAATATTTTAAATAAAGTTTTCTTATATAAATACATATGCTAAATCATGAACCCACCCACTAGAAAACCAAAACATGAAAATTAAAATGATCTATAAAAGAAGAGGAGAACAATAATCCCATCCCTATAGTTTTTTGTATGTCATGCTACACCAAAATAGATATAAAAACTGATGATTTAATAACTTTTATATCACTAAGGTAAGAGATTGATAAATCGTATAATAATTGAATAGAATTTAGGAATATGAAATAGAAATGAACTCTCACCTTAAACATGACTCACTATTTTAGAAAATACCGAGGAACCAAGATGTAGAACATATCAAGAATCATCAGGTGAAAGGATTCATGGCTAGGGTAGATGAATCCAAGTCTTACAAAAAGTGAGAGAACCTATTAAATAAACCTTTTCAATTTCCATTTAATTTTGATTCAATTATAGAAAGTGGTAGAACCTATTAAATCCACAGTATTATGGAATTCATATAAAATAATCAATCCCCAAAAAATAGACAATAGGGGTAGTATTAAATATTTTGTATATTAATATTTTTTGGCTACTTTGTATATTATTGGTGTCCTTGAATTAGTAATCAAAGTGTTGGGTATTGTATGGGGATGAGAATTTTAGAACATTTGGGGTATCATGGTGAAGTGTTATGGGTAGCAACATGTTGTGTCCCTGCATGTGATTAAATGTTTATGATATGGGGTGGATCATGGAACATCAATGGGGGTTGAAACATAATTTGGACCTCTGTCAGAAAGAAATTATAGTTGGACCTATGATTTTTCCTTTTAGTATCTAAGTAGATAGGTAAGTATATTCTAAAACTAGGAAAATTACATGTTTGGGATGACCTTCATAGATGATTCATGTAAATATTTTTTCCCATCACCATGATTAAAAAAAATTCATATATCATATCAGACATGCATCTAGAGAGACTCTCTATAAGTATTAAGAGATGTTAGAAAAATATGTGTACCAGTTATCCTAATAAATTTTTTGAAGAGAACCATTTCATTGTGTTCTTATAAAAATACCTACTAGAAAAAGATAGAAAACTTCTAGATGCCTTATAGTTAGTATTCTTGATAGGGAAATCACACATAGATTCCAAAGGGTTTATTGAAAAGATTAATCAAACTAATAACAATTTGGCACCATAGGTATTATCATAAGATGAATTCATGAGGTAATAACTTTTTATTAATCATCTTTACTAGAAAAAAAACTTGAGGAATTAAACATTTTGTTTATATATATGGATCTGAATCATTTCATTGAACAAAAAACACATGAGGTATACATTTTATGATCATATTCTATCCATTTCACTAACTATTTTCTTGATGTTTAGGGCATGGAAAGTTGTATAGTAACCTTTCATCCAAGGAAATTCAAAAAAACTAGGAATCGAGAGAACCTAACCATATCTATTATGGATTTTGAAATCATCATATATATGATAGACCCCCCGTATCAAAACTGTTACTCAAACCAACCACCATTCCAATAACAAACCCAATAGTTCCAACACTCACCACAATTATAAAAACACCATAAGTATCCTTACAACCAATATGATCAACAACCCTCTCTCTTACATAATAAAACACATGACCATTCATCCACTAGTGTAAAAAATCTGATTCATCCAAAAAAAATACATAGACGGAAGATCACAGGATTGAATTGAAATAGTTAATAAAAATGTTGAAAGAAATGACCAAAAACCCATGAAAAATTCTAACAAAAAACCATTCCAATACCCTCTGAGGTGCACTAAGGGGCAGTGATAAGCATCAAGAAGAAACACTGTTCATGAACTAAAGCGGGGAGGTGAGCTAGGGCTTCAGGGGGTCGGCAGAGATGGGTAGTGAGCTGTGCTGGGGGGGGGGGAGGCACGCTGGGGGAGCAAGGAACACTGAGGGGCGGTGAGGTGAAGAGGCGCACTAAGGGGAAGAGATCTAGAGCTTCGGGGGTCGGGGGAAGTGTCAGGACTATAAAAGAAACAGTTCATCCGATGTTTTGAATAAACCACCGCTAAATCATTTATAAAACAATTGGCTTCAGTTTTGTAAACTACCCCTAAAAGCCCACTGCAAATGTCTATTTATGTTGCAGTGATATAGGATGAATTTATTTAATATTTAAAGGAAAATGATTAGGTAATTTTAATTGGTTAAAATTTTAATATTAATTATAATTAGTAGAACCCCCCTTTTAGTTTGAGTAGCCTTTGTCTTGGTTTCCTCAGGTTCAAAAACTTGGACTTCCTCATGGGATTCCTCTAATGTATATTCATCAAAATTAGGAAGCTCCATGTGTTCCTCAGTAGGTGTAGTTTTTGTTTCTTTATTTTCCTCTAAGGAAAATAATGGATTGACCAAATCTAAAAATTCAAAAAGTTGGGAGTGATACTATATTTATAATGAATAAAATTAGAAGATATGGAGTTTGAGATAAGATCAACTCCTTGAGTTGGTTTGGATTTAATCTCCTTGTCATTGGTAAGTGCCTCTGGGAGTTTAATGGTAGAAGGTGGAGGTAGGTAGTCCGGCTCCTCCACCCTCTCTTCAAATTCCACCACATGGGTAGTGTCTTCCTCATACAATGTTGGATATATATGAAATGGTACTATCTATTCTTATTTTTAAGGCATGGGTAGATCATTTTGTACCTCATAATCATTCCAAAATTCATTCATATCTCGTTTATATCCCACACAAAGAAAAATAAGAAAGTATTCTATATTACAAATCTACTCTAGCACATCATGGTCATAATGGATTTGGTTCTTTAAGTGGTTGGGATAATGATATTCCTTGAATATGGAATTAACTTATTTTATGTAATTAATGAAATTATGGAAAACTAGTGGCACTTCCTACTTATCCACCTTAGGTTATTACTCAGGTTCTTGATGCTCCATCAATGCAAAAACATATTCAAATGAACATTCATGTTTTATCTCCAATTATTGTATGTCTTTTAAATGTTCTTGAACCTAATATTTATCATAACCACTCTCCTCTTCTTGTTTTAGTAACACTTGTGAGTACTCTAACCAATATCAAGAATATGAATTTGAATACATCATAGGAAATCTAGTAGAATAATTTTTTTATAGTTTTTTTTATTTATAAAATAATTAAAATATATCTATAATGTGGAAAAGAATAATCAAATAAAATACATATTGGATCCACAAAAATGGCACCAATCTTGATTCACACTTGTCATGGGTCTTTGAAAAAGAAAATTTATAAATTCATTCATAGTGAAGCAGAGTGGATTACCTGGGTTGTGTCACTTGAGGAGCTTCAAAATTTGTTTACTTAATCTAATTAACCTAAACTATATCTTTATTTTTATTTTTATTTATTTCTTAAAACAATAAAATTGTGTTTTAGTTTATGGAAAACTTTAATGAAGTGTAAAAATAAAATTATACTGACATGAAATGAAAGATATAATGAAGAAATAACATGGATTTTTTTGGGTTTGGATTCAGTTTCCTTACATTATCCATGTTGGTTGATTAAATTTAGTTTGATAACTCAATTGTGAAATATCACTCTTGAATTACTATTCTTTGATTTAGTAATTGTGAAATCGTGAATTCCACATAAAACTAAATTCCAAATCCTCCTATGATCAAGGTTAATGAAACACCTCAATTGAGAGTGTGGCACCTTCTAGGTCCCAACTCCATTGTATTTCATTTCATCCTTTAAATAGTTTAACCCCATTGTGTAATGATATTATGTTCAATGGAAGGAAGGGAAAAGTTAAGAAAAGTATAGAAATGGGTTCAAGATCCATGAAATGGTGGAAAATCTTCACAACCATAGACATATATTTTACTCACCACAAGCATAAAAAACATTTAATATTTAAGAATAGAATTCAGGACTCCTGATCCTCTACTGAGGCCCAGCCAAAGATCATCCTCCCATTATCTGGTGTAAGAGTTAATAATGGTGGGAATGAGAAGAATAAGAGAAAAAGAATAAATTTAAATGAGAATGAAGGGAGAGAATAAAAAGAATAAAATAAATAAATATGATAAAAGAAAATAAAAAGGGTTACAACATTAAAATTATAAGAAGAAAGAGAAGAATATGGTGGAGAACTTAGAGTAAAACAAAAATTCATGAGTTAATTATATTTAAGAATTTAAAATAAAACAAAACCAAACTAAAAATACCGAAGAAAAAAATAAAACAATGAATAATCCTCAGTGGTGGTCTCCTCCTTGGGTTTTTGACTCCCCCTCTTGATTGAAAGCCTTACTTTTATAGAAAAACATTCATCCTCAGTATTCTCCATTGATTTTAAAATTGGGTCAAGGATTGAAATAAAATTATGGTTTGAAAATATGTTTTTAAATACCCCCCATAGATAATATGGGTTTTGAAATGTTGGTGTGGACTAAGGGAAGATTAGGATTCTCATGTATAGGCTTATGCATAGTGCATGGTGACGTGAGCTTTGCATGGAATATGGGGTAGTGGTGCAACATATGATGGTAGTGGTGAAATGGCATAGATCACTTGGACTACATAATGGTTGGTTAATTTGAGATCCTTAATTTTTCATGGAATTGTTCTTATTTTAACAAGGCTTTAGGGTGGTCATATTAGGTCAACCATGGTGGTCGTGATCTTCAGTGGTGGACATCACTTTGAACATGAGCTCAAGTAGTGGTGTAAATGATTATCATGGGTGGACAAAGAAAATGGATAGTTGAGTATTAATGTGGTGAGTAGTGTATGATGGTTTTGTAATGTCTTTGAGTGGGGGTATCATGTAGATGGGATGAAGCAACTTCATTTCAATTAATTTTAATAGTACCCACAAAAGTTTTATTCCACATCAAACTAGATACTAGAAGTGGTGATCATTTAAAATGCATTCAATTTGATGCTAGGCTCATAAGTCTGCATCGGGGTGGGTTTCTAGACACACACACACAAAATATGGTCTAATCTACACTGTTTGGTTTGTTAGGGATTAGACCTAACCATACTCCCTACAGGCTCCTCCTCATAGGCCATGCATTGTACATGCTTATTGTCCCTGTGTGGATCACACCCCATCCGGCTATACTAGCCCTCCTGGTGGTTTCTCGGCCAGATGACCCATTTTGTTCTAGCTACGTGTAAGCATACCACTGGTTGATGGGTTGGATAAGCCTGTCCATACTGTTTTTGGTAAACAACTGATAAAAAGGAAGACACTTATAAAAATTTCAAATCACTTTACAAAATACCAACAAAAAATTCATATATAAAATTAAAATCCAAAATTCAACATTATTTTACTCAAAAAAATCAATTTTAATTATTTATTTTTAAATTAAAAATTTTGGATAAAACATTTAATTATATGGTTATTTCCATTAATAACCATTTTAAATACTTGAAAAAGGATTAGAAATTTGTATAAAATATCAGTGTGTCACCCCTCCCCTCTCTTATAAAAGGTCATCGCTTATTATCTTTATTTAACACTTCAAGAACAATTTTTATTGGATAATACCTACCCAATTAAATTCTTATAATACCTCCTTTCATTATACATCTCCTAGTTTTGGCATAATACCAACCCTATAGGTATTATAATGTTAATCAAATCAGGCTTTCCCTAGAAGGGGTATAATTTTAACTGCATGATTTAGTTTATTTCTTCTTTTAAATCCTTAAAATATAATTAAAACAATATTATATAATAACCAAACTATTTTACATATAATTATATTTTTATGTTAATGGAACAACCTATATTCATATCCTCTTACATCAAATGGGGAATGAAACTATCATTCATGTGTACAACAGACTATCACCTCATGAACTAATGTAATTTTCCATCACTTTATCTCATGGATGGACTATAATGATGAAATTAATATTTATATGTGATATTCATGAAATATTTATCATTTTCAAGGATAATATAACATTTACCTTCTTACCATTCCATTCATTGAAAATTTATAATGGCGTGTGTGTGTATGTGTTGACTACCACCTCAATGAAGCGATGCAATTTTTTTTTCATACTCGCATCACATGGATAATATATATAAGTATATTTAAAGAATTAATATTATATTTACTATATTATTATAATTATAGAAAGATAAAAATAATCCTTACCTTTGTTTCATAACAATCGTTTAAAAATGAAACTGTTACTAATGCGTATTTACGACGTACCATGTCTATGATTGCAACATAGTTAATTTTTCATAAACATATTTAATAATTGGATTTAAAAGTATAATTTATTTATTAATGTGATAATTATTTCATGATTATTATTCTGTAGATGATATAATAATTAACCTTTTTACCACAATCAACACACCGAATCCGTTTTGAAAGTAATAGACCAAACATCCTCAAAACACTTAACATGGATTTAATTAATTAAGTAAGTAAATATTTAATTAAAATAAATGAAATAAATTGATTAAGGATAATATATTAATCTTTGATAACTTTATTATGAAATAAAATAATTGATAATAGTTTATTATACTGGTTTTAAATGACATATATTTCATGTCTGAACTCAAGGTAAGGGATTTCATCTCAAACTTCCTCCATTGAGGAATATGTTATTATTGTGAACCTAATTTATTTTATGAGGTTTATATACTGCAATTTTTACATAATATGTCTGGAATATAATTATTTTCATGATATTCAGTGTTTTATTTGACGTTATTCTTTCATGGTCTCATGATTGAAAAGATTCCAAAGAGTAAAAATCGTTATGCTATAATCTCTATTCTTTTCAAGACTATTTATGTACAAAGTTCCTTTAGGGAAAATCATATGCCTTTGTTCTTAAAAAAATAATTTTATTCTAATTTGGTTAAAGTGTGGTTTATATGTTTAATTTTCAGTTCCCCTGTTATTTATTGAAGAAACGTCAATAAAGTTGTATGTAAGTGATATTGATCTTTTATCTTATTTTACGATCAAGAATATTTCTCTTCCATAACCATTTTTTATAATATTTTAAAAAATTTATTTTCTAAAAATAAATGATTACATAAAGTTATTTTACATTATCTTTTAAATTATTTTATTTTTTTTAAAAAATTAAATTTCTTATCATTTTCCAAATGGGTCACTTTAGACTCTGTTTTACAAAATGTTTAAATGAATGATTATTTTGAATATTTATGACATGAGGGAACTTTTACACTATCATGATGCCTAAATTTCTTGAATATTCCTTTTGATGTTTACATGGTTATTTTTAATGAAAATGGTTACTTTAATATGTGATAATTTTTCAATTTTTAAAATTAAATTTTCAAGTGAAAATGGTTATTTTCCTTAATATTGTTTTTAGAGATATTTTAACGGTATTTCCATTCATTAATCTCAACAAAACATGATGTCACTTTAACTCAACTAGGGATATGTTTAATGAAACCATCCTTTTTATTTATTTGGATGAATTATGATTATTTCAAAGAAATTTTCATGGAACTCATTTCTTTTCCATGATTTAATCAAGTTAAGAAAGTGATAATGGTTGTTTTATGAGATTTAAGATGAAATGAAAGATCTATGTAATTTATTCATGTTTTTGTTATTTTATTATATTTATATGATGTATTTAATTCCATTATATCTCATGAGTTAGTTAGATATATCTTATATGATGGGTGCGTCTGTCATGACCCGTCCTAGAGGGGCCCATGCCACAACTCCCCAAGACCGCCTCCAATAGGCCAAGGGCTGGTGACTAGCACTGAGTAGGAATATCATTAAGATGGGGGAAATTTACTTAGTTCCTACATACACACACACATATTGAAGCCCAAAAATGCTAAAATGTAAAAAACCAAGTAAAAAAATGCATGCATACCAGTAAAACCCAACCAGAGTATGATAGGAAAGTAAAGTACATTAAGGTAAACTGGTCCAGAATAAAAAACCACCAAAAAAAGCCTTTAAACAAGTTTCTAAAACTCATACACATAAAACCCTACCCGAAGGCAAGATACTAGGGCTACTGTCTAAAGTCATAGGGACGCCATGATCTATCTAATCTCCTAAGGCTCCATCAAGTCCGGGTCCGACCTGGGCTCTGTTAAAAGGTCGCCCGTCTGCAAAATAAATGACACATGTGGGAAAATCCCATAAAAGGGTGAGTATAAAAATACTCTGTAGGACATCCCAAAACTACAATGCAATACAAAAAGATAGATATACAGTCATCTCTACACAAGTATATGTCTACAGAAAATATAACAAAAAATCTATATATACTCAACCATACCACACAGTCTAGGGTAAGTCATAACTATTGCATAAAAACACTAGGGATTTAGTTTGAAGATTCCTTGAAGCACACATCCAGAAGAAAACCCTCCTATGTCTGATATCATAGATGACTTCCATCCAAGAAGTACTATTATTCAGGAACCATCATGATAGAGATACACTGAAAGATCTGAAGAGACATGATACATCAGATGAAGACCACATCCAGGGTTATATGGTGATATCAACAACTCAATCTAGATTAACCTGTCAAGTTGAATATTAATGCTCAGTGAAGTTGGTCATATCAATACCTAAGACTCTACCTAGGGAATGAACAAGGAATAGAGGATCTGTTACGAGCCTCTCAGAGGATTCCAACAACTCTATCCTAGAAATTCTACTAAAGGGATCATACTTCTCTCAGTAGGAAACGATACTGAAAAACCATTAGAGAAATGATAAAGGGAATAATCCCTAACAAAACTTGTCCAATATATGGTGGATGAGGGAATCAATTCACATATAAAAGAGAGGGTACACGGTGAGTAGTAGCCACACTCACCATACCTCTTGACCATGAGTACTACCCTTGTAAATAACCCATTTCACTATATATATATCCTAGTTAAACCCCATCGTTGATCTCACGAGGGCCCTATCATCTCAAGGGTCACAATTCTATTGACGATGCATCAAACCGACACTCTGTTTGAATGATATGGTAGTTTTAGTGAAACAATATAACAAGGTCCAACCTAACCTGCTGGCCGACCTGACCTGGTTTGGTCAACCCATCTAGACTTCGTCCTCTGGGCTTGGTCTGGCCTGACCTACCAGGCTATCTAGTGTGGCTCAACTCCCTTAGTCTAGCCCACATGCACATGGGTTGGCTCTCCTGCTACATGCGGTCCACCACGACCATGTTCCCCTTGGTCTCGTTGTGCCGCACCACATCCCATGCGGTTATCCCACCGTGTCCATTAAATCTCCACGTGCTCTGCCTACCAACAACCTCACCATAATTTCGGTTCCCCCCTATCTGTGTCCGGCTTCCTCGGTCCACACCTTCCAGCCTCGTTGGCTCCCATGTGGCCCCTGCCATGCTGCGTTCCATGTCCACCATCAGCCTAGTCTAACCCCCAGGACCCGCGCTACTGCTCTCCTGGATCGACTGAAGTTGTCGCCCTAGCCGCCGTGGTGTACCCCCGCTTGCACTATTGTGCACCACTGTCTCAGCCAAATATCACTATGCCATCTCCATCGCACCTTCATTGTGTCATGCCAAACTCAGATCTAAAAATTCAGATTGTTGCACCATGAATCGAGGGTGAAATGATCGATCATTCGCATAGGGGTTTCAAAACGTGAAGAACACATGGAGAACACAATAAATTGGGGTGGGGGAATAATTGCACAAGAATTGTCGAAGAATAGATTGTGGCCTTTGTTTGTGTCAGCCTCAATTCATCCTTGTTATAAGGGTAACAAAGTGGAATTTAATAAATCTCCTAAAAATAAACCCAAAAATTTAATACCCATCCTACAACGATCGATCCATGTGTAAATATTTTCATGGGCTAATTCACATTCATAGTGAGATATAAAGAATAGGGAAAAAATGAAGAAACAACCACCCTACCTCATTGGGTTCGAATGCCGACAGAGAACGAAGTTTCTTCGTGATCATTGGTCAGATCCTTTTATTTTGTTGTGCACATATCGTCAATCCACGATCCATTCATCTTTTTACAAGGTAAAATACTCATAACACTCCCTAGAGACTCTTTTAAATTCCTAGGGTTGGGTATCAAACCTTGGGATTTCTGCATAAGGATGATTTTAATGGAAAAAATTATCGTTACATTAACGTAAATATATTTATTAAAATATTTTTATTCCCGTTACATCCAAAAACTACTTTTCCTAGCAGAACTATGTTGGTCAATGTTAGGTCCTGCATAAGGTAAAGTTTCTGCTTTTAATACAATAGTTCCCTATGATTTCTGATCTAGAATCACATTTATATGTTATTCCACTTTTTCAGGAAAACCACTCACACGTGCTATTTAAAGTTTAATATTTTTCAAACATTTATTATGGGCACACCAGGACTCAAAAACACATGTTGTCTCAATTCCTAGTCTTGAAATAATTCCATATAATATTTAAAATAACACACGAAAATATTCAGGACATTACATTCTCCCCACCTTGGGGATTTACATCCCCGAAAATCCAAAAACAAGGCAAATAAAAAAGATGTGGGTACTACGCATTAATCTGAGCCTCCTCCTCCCATGTGATCTCATGGAGATTCCCATGCTTCCATCAAACTAGAACTAATGGAATACCCTTCCCACAAAGGATCCTATCTTTCTGATACTTGATCTCCATCGGGTACTCAGAAAAAGTTCCTCCATCCTCAATTTCTAGATCTCCCCAATCGATGACATGCAATGGGTTATGCGCGTACCTCATCAGCTATGTCATGTAGAAGACACCATGTACTTGGTGAATCTATGGGGATAGAGATAGGGGGTACACCACCTCAATAACAATACACAGTATCTGAAAAGGGCTGATGAACCTCAGAGATAACTTGTCGGACCTGCCAAATCTATACAACCCACTTCAAGGTGAGACCCAAAGGAACACATGGTATCCCTACTCGAACTCCAAGGGTTTCCATAACCTATTGGAATTTGACTTATGTTAGCTATGCATAGTATTCATATGATCCTGGATGATCTGCACCATCTCAGTAGTAGCTCACACGAAATCTAGGCCCATGAGTGCTGGATCTCCTAGGTCAGTCTAATAAAGTGGTGACCTATAGGGTCACCTGTACAGAACTTCAAATAGTTCCATACCAATGGTGGAGTGGTAGTTGTTTTTGTATGCAAACTCTACCAGTTGTAGGTGATCCTCCCAACTATGACCAATGTCCAATATGCTAACCAAAAACATTTCCTCTAGAACCTGAATAGTCCTTTCTTTCTGGCCATCCTTCGGGGGATGATATGCCATTCTCAAGCGTATTTGAGTCCCAAATGACTCCTGCAATATTTTCCACAACCAAGATGTGAAATGAGAATCATGATTAGAAAAAATTGTCAAGGGAACTCCATGCAGTCGAACTATCTCATGTGTGTAGAGGAGTCCCACGATCTCCATTGAACTATGCTCCCAGATAGGTTTGAAGGGGTTTGAGGTGGTGAGTCAGTAAACTATCAACTAGATGGAATCGCTTCCCCTATACATGCGTGGTAGACCTATCACTAAATTCATATAAAGTTCATAAAACTTACTCTCTGGAACCTCAAGGGGTTGAACTAAATCCATTGGAATCTAGTGCTTAGCCTTCACCTGATGACACATAAAGCATCAATAACTGAACTGTTCCACTGCCTTCTTCATCCCTAACAACCAAAATTTACTTTGGAGGTCCTGATACATCTTTTCCACACTAGGATATAATACCAAAAGAGATGTGTGAAACTCCATAAAAACCTCCTCTTGCAACACCACATGTATAATTTTTCATCCTCTAAAAAGAACTTTGTGTTCTATACTATTTAAATATCTATCAGGAGAATGCCCTATGGATAACTGAGTATCTAGAGTCTTGCAGTCGGAATCTCCAAGTTGTGCCTCCATAATTCACTATAAGAGTGTAGGGGTAACAACCATCTATTGGAGTTAAGCTCCCACATCTCCATCCACAAGGGATAATTGCAACGAGGACAAATGCTCTGACACCTCATCCAGAGACTGCAAAATTGATCTCTATCTAAGAGAATCTACCACCATATTCCTCTTCTTAGGAGTATAGAAAATCTAAAAGTCATAATTGTGGAGGAACTATAGCCATTACCTCTGTCTCTAGTTTAGATCTTGATGATAGAATATATACTTGAGACTCTTGTTATTATAGTAGATGATAAACCACTAACCCATAAGGCAGTTTCTCTATATCTTCAATGAAAATACTACCACTACAAGATCAAGATCGTGGGTCCATAGTTTTATCATGTGGTCTCAATTGGTGTGAACCATAGGAAATCACTTCTTGGATCTTCATCAGGAAACAACCATGTCTGTTCCTAGATGGATCATAGAAGACTATGTTCTTGAAACCCTCCTCTGGAAATATCAGGATCAAAGTGGTCATCAAACTCATCCTAAAATGATGAAAGGCCTGCTGGAACTTCTCCGTCCACACGAAAGGTTTCCCCTTTCGGGTCAATGATTTCATGGGCACTGATATCATGGATAAATCAATTATGAATCTTCGGTAATATGATTCTAACTCAAGAAATATCCGCTCCACTATCATGCTTCTAGTTGGATCCCATGATAACACTTCCTTAACCTTGGCAAGGTTTACCACTACTCCATCTACCGAGATAACATGTCCCAGAAAGTGGACCACCTGAATCTAGAACTGGGAATTTGAGAGTTTCCCATAAAGAAAGTGGTCTGGAAGTACGTCCAGAGCATCCTTAAGATTCTATCATGCTTCTTCTAGGATGCTAAGTACACAAGGATATCATTGATGAAGACTACCAAGAACCGATCTAAGTATAACTGGAAGATCCAGTTCACGAGTCCCATGAACATTGTCGGGGAATTAATCACTCCAAAGGGAATCACCAAGTACTAATAATGACTATAGTGGAATATAAAAGACCTATTTAGTGTATCCTATACCCGTACTCACAGCTGGTGATAGCCTGATCAAAGGTCAACCTTAGAGAACCATCGTACCCCACTCAATTGGTCAAAGTGGTCATCAATCCTCAACAGTGGATAATATTTCTTCATGATCACCTAGTTCAGGCACTGGTAGTCCACACACAACCTAAAACTCATGTTTTTCTTTTTGGAAGAAAACACTGGGGCCACCCAAGGTGAAACAATGGGTCTCATGAAGTGATTCCTCTACAAATCATCCAACTGGACCCTTATCTCATGAAGCTCTAGTCAATATACCGAAATACTTTTTAGGATATCAGTTCCATCCCAGGGTGTAAGTCAATATAGAATTCTATATCCCGATGGAGAGGTAATATTAGAAAATCTTTAGGGAATACGTCCTTGTACTCCACCACTATTATTGGGGACTAGACACTCATAACATCTGCTACACTGAGGGTTAGGATAGGTAAGTGATGAGTGATCAGATGCACCATGTTATCCACAAGTCAATCCGGTGATTCCTGGGTTTTTCTTTTCTCCGAAAATGGAAAACCTCATTCCAACACTATAGACACACCACACCCTTCACCTTAAATAGTCAATTTGGGCATGTAATGAAGATAACGAATCCATACCGAGTAAGAAATTATAATTCCTTAATGCTTCCACAAAGAGGTTCAGACCGAAACTCTCGCCTCCAAGGGTAAGGTCACACTATCGACATGGATGTGTGATCATCAATTCTCCTCCTGTAGGTGTCTCCAAGTGTATGTGTTGAGTCAATGGTTCTTATGAAATCTGAAGGTCTCGTACAAGATATGTGTAGAGAAAGGAATGACTAGAACCTGAGTCCATCAGTACTATAACTAATGTAAAAAAGACATAGATCATATCGTAAATCATCCCTAGACCCCTTGATTTATTAGCCTCAACTGCATGCAGTTATCTCCTCCCCTATCCTCCAGATCCCTAATCCTGGCGCGGACCACCTAGGGGTGGTTCTGGAAATAAGTCAAAACATCAACCACCTACCGCTACTCTCCCAGATCATCTAATATGTCTGAATCCTTGCAGATCTACCTTCACTTACCTATGCCTATGCCTTGGTGGTCCATCCACTCTCTCCCTATCAGCAGAATGGTGGGTTGGAAAATCTCTAGCGAGATGTCCCCCACCATCTCATGAGTTTAACCACCTCTCTCCAGGCTGACTGTTCCACCCTATAAACCCTGAACTATAGATTCTCTTCCCTAGGAACTCCTCCTAAAAAGTCTCCCATGTTTAAATACTTGATACTGACATCAGCTCCCAATTTCCAAGGTCTGTGCACCAGCCTATCCTCTACTAATGGTCACCGGTTTTCTCTGCTTAGCTAGGAAGCTCTCCACCGCCAAGGCCCACTCAATGACCCCAACATAAGTAGGAATGATTAGAGGGATAATGCTAACTTGGATATCTCTATGCAGAATTCTCTTGAATGTCCATGACCATAAGTAATAATCCAAAAACATATCCATCAAGTACCTAGAAGGGTTGGTGAACCTCAATGAATAATCAACTATTGTCATAATAACCCACTGTAGATGAAGAATCTATTATATACACCTAGCTCTCAACCTAACTGCTGAGAAATACTCTCTAAATAGGTGATAAAAATCTATCCATGAGAGTGTCACCTCGTTATGGGTATGGGTAGACAAACTCAACCATCTCCCTAATGAGCCATGTAGAAGGCTCGCCGCTAGGACCACCATTTGATTGGCTAGTGTCCTAACTAGGTGGAAAACTCAGGTCACCGCCTCAGTCTAGTCATCATTCTCTTGAGGGTCTGGCCCACCTCAAAACCTGACGGGTCTCTATCTCAGAAACTCATGAAGAGCTCATTGCTTTAACTCTTAATTTTCAAGTATTGTAGGTACCATATGCTACACTTCAGAGGGAGGTACATCTGGTGCACCACCAGGAGGTAACATCTGGGAAACTGGTCCATGTACTGAAGCCTCATCATTAAGGCATTCATCCTTGTAATCGAGTTACTAAATCCTAGCTGGTATGTTTCATAGAGGCATCCTATAATAAAACAAGCTGTACCCCATTCAATGAGTATATCTAGATAATAGACTCAATAAGTACATAGAAATCACAACCCATTCCTATATGATGCATGTACCATTGTTTTCCCTGCAACTTGTGTTATCATGTACCAAGTCAAAAAGAAGGTTATTAGAGTCATGGTGTATGGATACATTGGATACCATACCAACACTAGAGTTCCTAGCCTGAAATCCAAACTTGAATCACTTAACACTATTTCCCCAAACCAATATCAAAGACTCTCAATCCTAAGGTAGAACTGACCACCTTTGATACCACTAAATCACGACCCGTCCCAGACGGGCCTTTTCCATAACTCCCCAAGCCAACATCCTACAAGCTAGAGTCTGGTGACTAGAATTGAGTAGGAATATCATTAACATGGGAGGCATTCCCTTAGTATCTGTATGCATGACCACATCTCCAAGACCATATATTTTGAAATGTAAAAACATTAAGTAAACAATTTCATGCATACCACTAAAACAAAACTAGAGTATAATAGGAAAGTAAAGTACAGTAAGGTAAATTGGTCCAGAATATAAGCCCATAAAAAAGAAATACTGTAAAAAAGTTCATGAAACTCATCAGTAGAAAACCCTACCTCAAGGAAAGGTACTAGGGCTACTATCTAATGCCACAGGAACACCATAGTCTGTATGATCCCACAAGGCTCCATCCTATCCTAGTCCACCCTGGACTCTATCAAAAGGTCACTCCTCTTCACAATACAAGACACATGTGGGAAAATACCGTGCATGGATGAATATAACAATACTTAGTAGGAAACCCTGAAATCACAAAGAAATAAAAAAAATAGAGAAATACAGTCATCTCTACACAAGTATATGTCTACAGAACATATATCAAGAATATCCAGATATACTCAACCATACCACATAGTCTAGGGTAAGTCATACCCACTGCATACCACCACTAGGGATTCAGTTCAAAGATTCAACAAAGTACACATCCGGAAGAACACAATATTGATTATGATAGCACTAATGAAAACCTTTTGAGAAGTACTGTTTGTCAGGATCCTCCAAGAGAGAGATACACTGAATGATATGAAGAGATATAATAAATAATATGTGTATCATATCCAGTGCCATGAGATGATACCAAAAAACTCAATCTGGATTAACCTGATAAGTATAGGATTGACGCTCGGTGAATTTGGTCATGTCAATACTGAAGACTCTACCTAGGGAATGAAAAAGGAATAGAGGATCTACTCCAGGCCTCTTAGGGGATTCCAACAACTCTCTCATACAATTTTAGCTAAAGGTATCATTATCCTATGAGTAGGAAAAGATACCGACAAACCTTCAGGGAAATGATAAAGGTAATTAACTGTAATGAAACTCTTCCAAGATACAGTGGACGAGGGAATTAATTCACGTAGAAACGAGAGGGTTCACGGTGAGTAGTAATCATACCCACTGTACTGCTTGACCCTATGTACTACCTACATAAATGGACCATGTAACTAGAATTATATCCTAGTTAAAACACACCATGTGTCTCATATAGACCACGTCATCTCAAGGATTCCAAATCCACTGACGATGTAGTAAACATATCCTCCGTTTGAAAGATATGGTCATTTTAGTGAAACGGTCCAACCTAACCCACTGCCCGACCCGACCTTATCTGGCCGACCCAAACCGACTCGATCCAGCCTAGCCCAACCATATCTGCTGGGCCTACTTGGCTGCCTGGCTCAGCCCAATGGACCACTTGGCATGACCAAAATCCCTTGGTCTGATCCACATGCATGTGGGCCCACTAGCCTATTGCACCTAGTCTGTCTTGACCACATGCCCCTTGTCCCATGGCACCGCACCACATCCTACACGTTTGGGCCACTGCATTCGCATGGAACCCGACTTCTTAAGGCCTCTCTACCACCAAGACCCCCTTCTCTGTGGCCTTCTGCCATAGTCCGCAACTTCTGGCACTATCTGCTCCGACGCGGACCCTACCATACTGCATGTTGCCTCCACCATCAATTTGAACTGGCCCCTTGGACCTGCTTCATCACTCGCCTCGACTGACCAGAGCCACCACCCCAGTAACTGCGGTTTTTCATCTCTTTCAATACCGTGTGCCGCTATCCTGGCCAAATCATGCCACACCATCATCGTCGCACCTTCAATACATTGTGCTGAACTTAGATCCACAGATTCAGTTGTTTGTGCTATGAATCGTGGGGGCAATGATCAATTGTCTCCATAGGGATTTCAAAGAATTATGAACATTGGAAGAATGTAAGAAATTGGGGAGAAAATAAATGCACAATAATTAATTAAGTATGGATCTTGGTCTTTGTTCGTGTCAGCCTTGATTTTTCCATGTTAGAAGGGTAATGAAATGGAATTTAATAAATCTTCTGAAAAAATCCCACAATTTAACACCCATCCTACAACAGTTGATCCACAGATCAATCTGTTCTTGGATTGATCCACATTCTTCATGAGATATTATGAATGTGAAAAAAATGATGGAACAACCACCGTAACTCGTTGGGTTCAAACACTAACGAAGAACGAAGTTGTTCCATGATCGTTGTTGAGATCCTTTGATTTTGTCGTGTGATGATCATCGATTCATGATCTGGTCATCGTTCACTAAGGTAAAATCCTCCAATATCTCCCTAGAGACTCTCCTATGTTCCTAAGGTTGTGTAGCTAACCTTGTTATTTCTGTATAAGAATTATTTTAAATGAAAAATCATCACTATGTCAAATAAAATATTTTTATTCCCATGACATCCAAAAAGAACTTTTCACAGCCTACCTGCACTGGTCGATGTTAGGCCCCACCTGAGGTAATTTCGCTTCTCTAAACGTAATGGTGACCTAATTTTTCTGATATGAGCACCCATTTAGAAGTTATTACACTTTTTAAAGAAAACCGCTCACGCGTGATATTTAATGTTTAATATTTTTCAAACATTTATTCTGGGAACACCGGGCCCCAGAATCACACGCTATCTCAACGCCTAGTCTCAAAATAATTCCATATAATATTTAAAATATTAGATGAAAAAATCTGAGACTTTATAGTGCCCATATAGTGGCGGGTGATCTCAATATAACTTATACGATGGGTGTGCCTAGATATTTTTCCAATGCATTGGGTAGTGATTATTTTCTCTGGAGAATTATATTGGAAGTTGTTCTTATTGTTTTTACAATTATAAGAGTTATTTAAGGGTTCTATGATGATGATTTCCCAAGGTTCCAATATGTTTTCTTTATTCTTACTATGGGTTTTGAATGTTTCCTTTGATCAAGATTGACATCAAATGAATCATGATTATCGATAATCATGACTCTTTCCTTTGTTAAAGATTTATTCCATTCCACATACTTATTGATCCAAGTTTAATGGTTATGATTTATCTTATTTTATTCACTTTCAACTTGATTATTTCATCATACCCTTATGCTCATCTTATTCTCATTGATAATATTTAGTTTTTAATTCTTATGTTTACCCTTACTAGTCTTTTGAGATTACCATTCTTATCTTTAATTTCTATTAGGTTATGAAGAATGATGATAAATTTTTTGAGTCTAGAAATGTTTCATATGTGAAGAAATTTTTGGGATATGTTTAATTCTTAGTATAGAATATGTAAAGCTAGGTATATAGGGAAAAATAATCTTATGAAGTCACGAGTGATGTTTATGTAAGAGTTCTTCCTAATTATCTAAAACTCTAAACCTAAATAATCCTTTGGAATATAATTGATCAAATATTTCCATTTGACGTTTTAATATCTGGTTGGTAAAAAATGGATCACATTTATCTATATGAATGATATAAATATAATATATAAGGCGGGGTCCTTATAGTTGGTATCAGAGAAGGGTTTAGATAACTATAGAGGATAAGATGTTATTTGAGAATAAGTTAATAGTACTTTACGATCATAATGGTTAGTATGTTATGGAGAATCATAGTTATTTTAGATAAATAGAAATAATTTTAGATAACCTGAATAAATATATCTTAGTTTTCATCATCCTCATAAGATGGATTATTATGATTTTATTGATTTGCTCACACTAACCTTTTTGGTTTAGTAAATGGATGGATCTAGAAGGAACCAAAGTAAAAATAGATGTGAAGGAAAATTTGGTGGTTTTTTTGAATAAGAAACTTAATGGAATGGGATATATAGTGAGAAATATTGTGTAGTAATGATTAAAAACCAGAACTTTGGTGAGTTTCATAATGCATCAAATATAAGAGAAAATATTCTCCATAGAAGTTCAGTTGATAATGATAAAAAGGGAAAATATATTCAATGACATATGTGTCAATAATGTGGAAATAAACTCCCATGAAAATTTATTAAAATACTAAGAATATATTTTATAGATGGTAAAAGAGGTTTTAAAGCAATAATCATCCAAGAAAAAATGAAGCATTCAGTTAACTAAATGAAGGGTAAATAAATTCTTCTCAAGGTATCAATTGAACATTTTAAAATTGGGTAGAATGGTAATTATAAAAATCAATGTCCTAGGGGAAGGCTCATAAATGGGATTAGAAAGACCATACAGATATCTATTTAGCAATACAAAATGCTATTATAATTAAATATGAGGAAATTTCAAATGACATATAAACAGTATGAATTATTTCTTGTCATATTTATTGAAATTGTTGAATGTCCAAAAATTGATTCAAATTTTTGTTTATAGGAAATAATTATTAAGGAATAAGATTAAAAATCATTGTTAATGGAATATAAATAGTTTTGAATAGTTAATATTTATATATATAAGGGATTATGAAGTAAATGTAGATTTAAGGATAATTATAATTTTAAAATAATTAATAATCTTTTGATGATGAGTGTACTTTTGGATACTTTTATTGAGTTTTGATAGATGTTTGAGGTATATGTTACCCTTCAATTTATGTAACCCTTAGTTTTATTGAATTAATACTCTATTTATTGAAAAATAAAATGTATGAGATAACCTTTGTGGTTAAAATATTTATTTAATTTTGAATATGTTAAAAATATGTTTATAGATGATTATTTCATTTATGGAAATGTAATAAGGATTATATATAGTTTTAAAAAGAGGAAAAACCATAGGTCGAGTGACAACCCGTCGCATTTGATAAGGCCAAGAGGCTTGAACCCACAACTAAAGGGAAATAAAGGTGAATTGTCTATCACTAGCCTACGTGATGTCCTGGTTGGTATGAATTTTATTTATTTATTTAAATAAACATATAGATAAAATTTTAGTTCATTTTGGGATCACATGTTTTATTGTATTAATAACCATTAGATTGAAAAGGGATTTAGTGACTATGTGATTAATGTTATTTTAAAAAAAGTTCGATATTTTGGGAACCATATACGATTAAGGTAAATAGATTATTATAGGACTTTATTTAGGGGAAAAGGTTGAATTTACTTTTGGAATCATATATGATTTTGATGTGTCTTTATGGTGATTCAAGTTATTTATGGAAATAATTAGTATGTCATGGATATTATATGGTTAGGGAATATAATTTTTGAAATGAGACATTATATGTGAAAGATGTTATTTATAAATAAATATAAAATTTATCTTGGAAGACCATGTGATCAAATACTTATGATTTTTGTTTTTCAATCGCAGTCTTAAATATTTTGATTATTTTTAAGTATAGTTATTTAATGAATGTTCCAAGTTAAAATTGGGGTATTATTGTTAAATTTTTGAAATTAATGTATTTTTTCTTTGTATTAAGGTTCATTCATTTTGGGAAATTATATTATATTATACTAACCATTTTGGTTTTGGTTAATTTAAAATTAAAGCATAAATAAATTTTTATCATTTTATGGAATTATGTGAACTCTTAAAAGTTTATTTTAAAAATCACAGTTATGAAAAATTCAACTTGAATACTCATCACTTAGATCAAGTGATGTGATTTTGGTTGAAATATATCTGAGGAAGAAACTAAGATTTTCTAGAATATATATTTCTTTACTCTTTTAGTGTTGATGATAAGGGAATTACTCAGCTCTAGGAAAATGATCTTGAAATAAAAATGTTATTCGTTTACTTTTCTTATCAAGAAATCAATGGCCTTTTAACCCATCATAGATTTAAAATTTTGTGATGATTATCTTTCTCAGGACCATGTCCTCTATCACTCTATTTTATTACTTGAAGGTTAGGTTTTTCTTCCACATCCATGTTTTCACTTCCCAACAATTTTTTTCTATATGAAAATCTAATTATGTTTTTATAGATTACCTTTATACTTCCCTTTTATCTCCTTTAAAGTGGGAGTTTTAATAACCCTATTTACGATGTGGGATTTTAACAAATGTATTTTGAAAATTCGAACCCATGGATTTTTAACATGATTTCAAATTATGAGGACAAAATTTATTAAATGGGAGAGAATGTAATATTTAGATATTTAAAAATAAAACATATATTCAATAGTATACATGATAAAAAACACCGAGATTAAATGAACAAAGAAATATTATTAATTAAATGTGACCATTATAACCTAGCTGTTAAATTAGAGAGAATGGATAATATTAATAGAATTCTAAAATATATAATGTTCCTACTCATTTATAATGTATTAATTAATTATTTATAAATAATCACTCGATTTTTAGTAAAGTTATATTGTTATTCAAAAAAATGTTTTCTTTAGAAACGAGTTTTCTTTATTTTTATGAGTGAATATTATAATTAATTTTTTAAAATTTTAGTAAATTTATTTGAAAACATGATTTTCATTTTTTAATTTAACATGTCAAAATTATGTTAGGATGAATTTTTGATAATTTTTTTTTGAAAATTCTGATTTTTCAATTAATAGTGGAAATACTGATTTTTAATTGAAACCAATATTTTATTTTAAAGTATTTATATAGTAAAATTAAATTTTGAATTAATTTTAAAATTTAATTTGTTTCTTTTTATTTAAAATTTTTTAATTATGTTTTTTTAATTGAATTTTAAACAAGAATTTATTATAAAAACATTATATATTTCAAAAGAAAATTTTTATGAAAAAACATTTTTCATTGCATTTTTTGGTTTAATTTTAAATTAAATTCTCCCAGTTATATATTTGGAATTTATAAAAATATTTTATATATTTGGAATTTGTGGGTCAAATATTTTTAAATAGTTACCTTTTTTATTAATATGAATATTAACCTTAGTAATTTTTGTTACCGCGATAAAGGGTAAATCAAGTAATTAAAGTTAAAAATAAAATGATAGGGAATATAAAATGACCTTAAACATTGCTTTAATTTTATTGTATGAGTCTATTTCTTCACTAATCAACCAATATTCAGTTATAGGTCATGTTTTGGCCATTTGGATGAGATTTTGGATTTTATAATATTTTATTTATAGAAAAGTCAAAAATGTCACATTCTTGTTTTTAATAAAAATGATATTTTTAACATGGGGATAACTGGAGGATATGTTCAATTATAAATATTAATTTTAAATAAAAATTATTTAAATTTATCATTTTAATTAATATTTAATTTTTACTAAAGAAATAATTACCTGAAATATTTATATAACACTAGCACAATAATTATTCAATTGAAGGGAAAATTAAACAAATGATATTAATAATATTAAAATTAATATAATTTGAGATTATTAATTTGATACATGAATTTTATAGAATAAAATTAAATATTATGTATGTGGTATTGTTTTAAAATTTTACATATTTTCTTAATGTTATTAAAATCAAAGTAATGAGTTTTTCTAAAAATTGACATTAATGATATATTATAATAAATAATATCTTATTAAATCATATAAAATTAGTAAAAAAAACTTATATTCATAAAAATTATTATTATATGGCTGATAATGTCAACCATGGTCCATTTATGAGCCATTTTTCTTTTTATATTAACTATATTGTACCTCAAAGAGAAAAAATCCTTCTTACGATAAGTGTAAAAAGAGTTAACAAGGGGTTAAAACCAAATGATAAGGGTAAAAATGTTACCTAATATTGTTCATAAATTATTATATAATATTATATCAACTTATAATCATCTAATATATGAAATTAATCAGTTTGGAGGCATTTTGAATTGAAAATTAATTTATATTAATTTAATATTTGGAGAAATTCGAATAGTGCCCCTCCCCTCTCTTATAAAAGGGAATATTTTATTCTATTTTTTCACACATCAAGAACCATTTTTTCTATCCAATAACTACCCAATTACCTTCATATAAGTCCTTCCCTAATTTTATATATCTTGGTTTAGGCATAATATCAACCCTAGAGGGAATAAGGTGTTAATCAAAGGAGACTATCCAAGGAAGAGGAATAGTTTTAACCATTTGATTTAGTTTTATTTATTTTCCACCTCCTTAAAATATACTTAAACCATGATTATATAATAATAATAATATTTTCAATATAATTATGTGTTGTTATGTAAATTTCATAACCTATATCCATCTCTTATTCCATCAAATGGGAAATAAATCCATCATTCGTGTGTACAGTGAACTACCGCCTCTCGAACCGATGTATTTTTCCCATCACCATATATCATGGATGGATTATAATTATGTAATTTATGTTTAAATATGATATTAATGACACGTTTATCATTATGAAATTATAATATAACATTTACTTCCTTATAATTCCATTCAATGAAAAATGATAATGTCATTCATGCATATGTGTAGAATACCCTTTCCATGAAGTGATGTGATTCGTTTTTCATCACGACATCACATGGATGAATATACAAGTGAATTTAAAGAATTAATATGATATTTATGATATTATTATCATTATTTGAAGATAAAAATAATAGTTACCTTCTTTTTATTCTGATAATTGGAAAATGGAACTGTTACTCATGCACACATACAACCAACAGTCTCTATGATTATAACATAGTCCACTTTTCATAACCATATTTAATAGTTGGATTTAAAATAATAATTTATGTTTTGTGGTTATAATCATATAATTATTATTATTCTAGAGATTATCATGACCCAACCCAAGTTGTGGTTCGACCTGCAACTACCCCAAGTCTGCCTCCATAGGCCAGAGGTTAGCGAAAAGCACCGAAGGCGCAACTAAACTTGGGGAGGCCTTTGCCTGAAAACTATACACACACCCAACCCACTTATTGAAAAATTGTATAGGAAAAGTATAAAAAGATACAAAGTGATATAGAATAAAATGAACATGCATAAACCTCCAGATAGTACAAAGGTATGGTAGTGTATACTGAAAAGTAAAGGGGAAAACACATGCCCAAACCAGAAACCTATACCAACATGAAATAAACTGAAAAAGAGTAACCGCTAATAGAGACCTACTCCTGTATCCCAACTCTAACCACCGTACCCAGTCCACATAGTTTGTATCCCTAATCTCCTCTGAAATCACAATCAACCTGTCTGTCATCTGCAAAAGACTCGAAATGTGTTGGGTGAAGCCCATGTAGGGGTGAGTATATACATATCTAGTAGAACAACCCAAAAAAAGGTGAAGGGGGAGAAGTAAGAGATACACTAAAGAGAAGCAGTAGAAATAAAAAGGTACAACAAGAGTGAATGGAAATAGTAAAACTCAACTAAACAAGAGAGTGAAGGTAGACTCATCCAAACACAAGGAGATTGAAACGACGAGGGGATGAACTCCTCATCGATTCTTTGATATGTATAGTAGGAGATTAGACTCGTCCAACCAGGATAATCTAAACACAGAAAGCATGTGGAATACCCCACACGTCTTCACCTCTCCCGGAGAGTTCCCAAAACCGAAGGAGTGGGCATTATAAATAGAATATTTATATGCTCAATCAAGAATCCCAAAATAAGGAGTAAGGGGATCTCCATCTCACAGCACAACCCAAGAAAGTGAGTAGCCAATAGTTTCAAGTAAAAATCCATCTGCAAAGCCCAACACCTCATGTGTCTACCTAGAAGTTACAAGTTAAAGGGGATCAAATAACCGCACTTCGATACTATCTTATTTGGGTGGTACTAACTCACCCTCATAGTTTTAGGCTGCGTAACAAGAACACATATCAGTTGGGAAAGCACCACAATTTCTCTTGAACCCTTAGGTAGAACGAACCATGCCTCACCACTGTGTCACACAGTCAAGGGTCTTCTCTGAACCATCAGGGACTATGCTACCCGGCCCGACAGGAGAGTCAGCTCGTTATCTCCTCGGGGACTACATTCAAAGTATGTTGGGTATCTCCTCAGGGACTACTCTTTGGGTTTTCTCGGTATCTTCTCAGGGACTACTCTCTAGGTCAGCCCATCATCTCCTTGGGGACTAATCTCTAGGTCAGCCCAATATCTCCTCAGGGACTACTCTCTGGTTGAGCTCAACATCTCCTTGGGGACTATGCTACACGGCTCGACGAGTGGGAGAACCTAGAACTGCACTAGCCACCCATGTTAGATGGTACATTTATGGAAGCATTGAGAAACACTAACCACCCCTGCTGGATGGTACCTCTAAGAAAGCACACTACTACAGTCATCGGGTGCCCCCCGAATAGGCATCACACCCTAAAAATCTCACATCGTATCTCAAAAGTCACCATGGAGGGCACCATCACATTCTACATTAAAACAAAACTCCGTATAAGCTACTTATATGCCAAATTCCAAGTCCAAAAAAGGAGATATGTGTTATAGAAGATTTGTAAAGTGGTACAGGGTGTGTGAGGGGCCCACACATCATGTGGCCCTGCCTCTTCACCTGGTACTGTACCTATCCATACCCGGGTACTAAACTACAAATCAAGTACCCCTAGGAGTGCTAGTGTACCCCTAGAGTACATGAATTCTCTAGAAAAAAAGGATGAGGAGTGCACATTGATCGTTGTTAAACTGACGAGTGAAAACATACTTTTTCTAGAAGGCCTCCTAAAACAGCTCGAGATAACCAATCAAATCACACCGTTAAGATCCTTAGAAAAAAACACACAAGATCGACTATTCATTCACCTTGAACATACATCCAATGGAAAAGTCATATATAACCGTATTGCACTTGAATGACATTAGGTGGGCCCCATGAATTAGTCCTGAAACAAATTATATGGACGGTTCCATTGAGATCCTCATGAAAAGACACACGAGATGGACTATTCATTCGTTCACAACGGATACTCAGGGAAAAAATTTCATTTCATCGTAACACGTGCAAATAGGGCTTCGTGGGGCCCATACATCAATCTCGATTTTAACACCTGAAAGTGGTCTTTAAAAGTCCACCTCAATTTTAGGGTCACAACACCGCTAACTACTTTCCAATCTGATGTTGTATAGAAGAGTTACGACAGATGCAAGATTCAACAACAACAACAACAACGACAACAACAACAACAACAACAACAACAACAACAACAACAAAAACAACAACAAAAATAACAACAACAACAACAACAACAACAACAACAACAACAACAACAACAACAACAACGACAACAACAACAACCAAAACAACAACAACAACAACAACAACAACAACAACAACAATAATAATAATAATGGATGTTTCATGGATCTGAGTCACGAACCATAATTCAATATCCAACATTGATATGGAATCGACCGTCTTAAATACAGGGTCACGTTGCAACTGACAACATGCTTGTCGGGTACCGCACACAGGATTTATGGTGGATCAAATATTTAATAACATTATTAAATATAATGTTTTATGGTCATTTCGTGGGTCCTAGTTTCAGGTCAAGTAGAATCATCCGGAATGATCTTAAAAAGATCGTATCATTGACGGTGTCATGCCGCCATAGATGACATACTAATCGGGCTCCCCTAGGGGGAGTTTTTGGGTTATAAAGTTTAATAATAATAATAATATTATTATTATTTTAATAATAATATTATTAATTCCCTTTTTATATTTTTATTTTACATTTTTATTTTCCTCTAGGGTTTTCCCCGCACCCCTTGGTTTCACAGTAGCCGTGCCGCACCCTCAAAGCCGCCGCCTCTGCCACACCAACTGTGCCTTGCCGCCATTGGGCGGTCCTGCTCGCACTGCCTCTGACCGCCACACTCCCTGGTTTGTTCCACTATCGCTCGCCCCAGCCACCGTGCCACTCAGGAGCCACCTGCTCTGCTGTACCGGGCTGCCTCGTGGACTGCTGACTGCCATCGCATACTCAGCACCAGAATACCCGGCTAGTGCTGGACCACCCTTCCCACACCGGATTATCTTGCTCGTGCCGCCCTGAACTACTAGTGCCACCTCAACCATTCACCTTGGCCTTGCTAGACATCGTCGTTGCCTTCGGACATCCCGCTCGGACTGTCGCTCCTTCTGTGGGCCACCGTACCTTCAATCCAAATAAAACCTTGAAGTGATCACAGATCAGCAATACTCGGGTCACGATCTACACATAGGCAGTCTCCGCTCGCAATTTTTTCATAGTTTGTTTGATCCATCCAAATTCCAGGTGCCCGATCTATCAAAGGTCGCCCGATAATTATTAAGTTGAGATTCAAAGAGATTCCTCAGTGAAGATGCGAAGAAAAGGGGAGAAAGGCACCAAAAACCAATGTCTTGAACTGTATCGGCCAAGCGTTCTTGGACAGTGATCTAGGTTGGGGCACCAGGGTTAGAAAATAGATTAAACAATATGAACTTCAGTATTTGGGCTCATGCAATGATTGAATTCAAAGGCGCAAGTGAATGAAACTAGATTCAACATGCTCTATCTTTTAATCCAAGGTGTAAAACACTAAATATGAGTCTTAATGAGATTGTATCGCACCTTGTTGATGAAGGATGTGTTCATTGATGAAGAAGGAGGATCCACTGCACTTCGATCTGTCTAGATCCAGGGGTCCATTATTATTCGTTCTTCGTTCCTGAATGGGAAGGAGAGGTGGAGAGTTGTGGCGATCCGAGGGTTATGAGGAAACCTTGGGAAAATCTTTATAGTAGCATACTTATAGAGATTTCATTAGTTTAAAAAGGATTTAATCAATTAAATAATTAAATAAATAATTATTTAATTATTTAATCACTCGTCCATGATGGAACCTAAGTCGAACTCCCGATGCTGACAAAGGTTATACACCTCCTAGGGTAAAGCCTATGTTCTGAACTCAATAGTGGTGTCATATTTTTCATATGAGTCCCTGTTTGTGAGTTATTCATGTTTGAACTATTAAATGAATAAATTTATAATTTAATTCATCCATTTAACACACTGCTAACAAGCGAGGGGTACGAACATCCCACGCCAGCTTTTTTTATGTCGTGCTTAGGGTAAACACCACGTTTCGGACCCAACTGTGACCTTAGATTTCTGGTCCAATCAACCATTTAAGATATATCACATTTTATTTAATTAAATGTGTGTGCGTAGTATAAAATATATTATATATTTTTATATAATTAATTTTGGGCACACCGGGTCTCAGAATTGCATGTCGTCTCAACACCTTGCTCTAGAATAATATTTATAAATATTTTAATGTATTATAGGGAAAAACTAGGGTCTCTACATTATTCACTCTTTTATTCTTTTCATCCGTGAAAAAAAACTTGGGAAACAACTAGGGATACCATGCCTGCACTTAACTCTCCCACTCCTAGGGAAGCTCATGTATGTTTCTGTACTATCAAATTACATGAACCAAAGGGATGGTTCTTCCTCATAATGTTTTCTCCTAGAATAGGGTCTCATGATTCCCTCCTTCAAAATATCGATATGGTGAAAAAACTAGAGATATCTGGTCATGTAGGATTTCACAGTCGATGCATCATAACCAAGACTCTCTTATGTGATCAAGAAGCAAAGGAGTCAATATCATCGACTAAAGAAAATTTTTACCCTCATTCTCCACTTGGGTTAGCTACAGGGAAGTTAACTAATCTTAAAATTCCCAAACTAGGTAAGCTTAGGACTTCCCTTACTTCCTTATAAGGGAAACTACAACAATGTTTCCCTTTCCCAAAGCATAGACTATTTCGAAGTCTTAATCCTGCAAGAAGGTCATCTAGCATCATCGTCTCAGGTTCAAGTCACTCTGGGTGAAGATGTACCTGAGACTTTGGTGGTCGGAACAAACCACAAAGCACTCTCCCAAAATATAGAATCTCCACATTCTCAGGGTGAAGACCATCACTTTCAAAACCAATTAGTTAGTCACATCATCTTGTTCATGCGGTCTCCAACACCTCAACTTGTACTTGATAACTATAGCATCAAGACTTGACATTGAGCACACAAGGTACCAAAGAACATGCGAGGTGAGAAAACTCATCCAACTGCAATAGTCTAAACATGGAAATCACGTGGCATACCCCACGGGTATTCAACCCTCTTGGAAGGAGAGTAATCCCCAAAAAATAGACACTATACTACACAACCGTGCCCTGAGTGAACAAATTAGAGGGAATCTTCCACCACACCTCGATACTATCCTCTTTGGGTGACACTAACTCACCCTCACAGTTTTTCTCACGTAACAAAAACATGTATTGTTAGGGGAAAGACCCCTCTTCTTCACGCATTCAAAGCTATGTCAATCAGTACTGACATAGGGTCACACCAACACCCTGCAACACCCCGATATATCCTCAAGTAATGAGCAGGGAGAAAATATCATTTCACATAGTGCCAAACAAGTTCTACTACCAAAAAGTATAAAATATTCAAGGTGTACCTCTTATCATCTTATACTCTGTAGAATTGTAGACATCCAATGATTGTGGTTGTCCATTGACCTAGCTACTAGCTCTCTAAGCCTGATGTGGGAAGCCTAGTGGTGGTGGAATGACCCCATAACATCGTCCCCCACCTCTAGCTCCTCTTTCTCCTTTTCTAGCATGACCTCTTTATGGACCACCATGGTCACGACATTGTCTCTGCCATGGTGATCCACCTATTTTCTACCAGATATTCTTATCACATTTGGTTGGACAATCTCATGCCATGTGACGTCACCCGTCACAATCATGGAATCAACCCTCCTTGGATTTTCATTTCACTATGTGTTGTCTAAGCCCCATATGACTACGTGCCTGAGACTGATCATGAGAAGACCTCCTACACCGGGATCTTGTCGAATGACATCTTCAAGCTATGCCTAACATTTTAGCTTCATTGCACCCTCTACCATAACCAGTTTCATAGCGTGGAAAGAAGCTCTCTTTCACCAGAACCTGCTCTAGCACCTTAGTATAGATGGGGATGCACAAGGGTACTATGATAGCATGGATCTCCCTGTGGAGTCCCTGCTTAAACCTCCATGCTCAGAAGTAGTCATCACAAAGCATGTCCAAAGAGTAACGTGCAAGGTCTATGAACCTAGCTTCCTACTCAGTCATCATCAACCCTCCCTAATAAAATCTAAGTATTTCCATAAGTCGAATGGAGTGCAAGATTTAGGGTTAGTGCTCCACATGAAACACTTACTAGAATTTGTCCCATGAGAGTGTTGACTCATCAAGTATATGGGTAACCAATATCCACTAACACCTAGATGATCTATGGAAAAGTATGGATGCCAACTCCACCATATGATCTTTTAGTGTCTGTGTAGGCTTGAAGAGGTGGACCACCAAATCTAACCAAACCTATACTACCTCAAGGTCTCGCTCACCACAAAACCCCATCGGTCTATATTATTGGAACTCATGAAGTGCACTCAGATTGCGTGCGTCCTCAGCCTGCTCTACTGGGGCTGTCTCCTTCTCAACAGGATGGGGTGATACTAATTGCCCACTTGGAGGAAGGGGGTCGGTTGATGGATCCTGGATTGAGGCCTTATTTCTTCAAGGTTTGTCGTCAACAACTAGATCTAGTATCCTAGATGGATGTTGTCAAAGAGACATACTTAATGTTATCAAGGAGTACTATGATTAGATGAATGTATATATATATATATATATCAATAATAATGGGGAGATGACTCAAGAAGGAAAATCAACGACTCAATCCTATATGATCCATGTACCTGTCTTAGGGTGTCGAGTCGACAAGTGGGCAATCATTTTCCTGGTGAATGGATACGTCGTCCACCCATACAATCACTGGAATCTCTAGCCTGAGAGCCTCTATTGAGAAACTTAGACATTGTTTCCCTAACCAAACCAATTACTTTTTAGGAAAACTTCCTAACAACATCCTAAGGGTCAAACCACCTCTGATGGTAATTTTTCATGACATGAACTAAGCTAGGGCTCGAGCCGCAACTACCCCAAGCCCGCCTCTATAGGCCATGGGTTAGCAACAAGCACCGAAAGAATAATTAAACTAAAGGAGGAATTTTCCTAAAACCTATACACACACAGTACCAACTCAATGAAAAAGCGAAGTGGAAAAGTATAAAATGATCCAAATGGATATAAAATAAAATTAACATGCATAAACCTCTAAACAGTACAAAGGTACAGTAGTGCATACTAAAAAGTAAAGTGAAAAAACACATGCCCAAACTAGAATCCTTTCCCAACCTGAAATAAACTAAAAAGGAGTAATATCCGAGAGATCCCTGCTCCTGTATCCCAACTCTCACCACTATGCGTAGTCCACGTAGCCTGTATCCCTAATCTCTGATAAAATCATGATCAACCTAGATGTCTTCTTCAAAAGATAAAAACATGTTGGGAGATGCCCATACATGGGTGAGTATATACATACCTAGTAGAACACCCCAAAAAAAGGTGAAGGGGGAGCAACAAGAGATACACTGAAGAGAAGCAGTAGAATGAACAAGGTACAACAAGAGTGAATGGAAAGAGTACTACTCAACCCAACAAGAGAGTGAAAGTAGACTCATACGAACACAAGGAGCTCGAAATGGTAAGGATTTGAACACCTAATCGAGTCTTCGCTACCTATAGTAGGAGTGTAGACTCATCCAACCACGAGAAGCTAGACATTGAAATCACATGGTATAACCTGCGAGTCTTCGGCCCTCCTATAAAGAGGGTATCTTAAAACCCAAGGAGTGGGTACTGGAAATAGAATATTTATATGCTTAGTGAAGAAGACTAGATGAAGGAGTAAGGGGATATCCATCTCACAACTCAGCCCAAGAAAGCGAGTAGCCAACTATTGGAAGTAAAACACTGTATGGAAAGCTAAAAAAATCATGTGTCTACCCAGGAGTTTTAGGTCAAAGAGGCTCAAATCACTACACATCAATACTATCCACTTTGGGCATCACTAACTCACCTGCACAGTTTTAGGTCGCGTCACAAGAGTATGTGTCAGTGGGGAAGGAGCCCCTCTTTCTCATGAGTCCTTAGGTAAATTGAACTACGCATCACCATTATGTTGCATAGTCGAGGGTCATCTCTAAACCATCATGAACTATGCTACCCGACCTGGTGGGAGGGTCAGCCCAATATCTCCTTGGTGACCACACTATGGGTCAGCCTAGTATCTCATTGGGGACTAATCTCTGGGTAAACCTAGTATATCCTCAAGAAACACTCTCTAGGTGAGCCTGATATCTCATCGGGGACTACTCTCAGGGTCTTCCCAGTATCTCCTTGGGGACTACTCTCTAGGTCAGCCCGATATCTCCATGGGGAATACGCTACCCGGCTCGACAAGTGGGTCAGCCCCGAACTGCACTGGCCATCCCTACTGGATGGTACCTCTTAAGAAGCACTGAGGAACACTGACCATCCCTGATGGATGGAACCTCTCAGAAATCAGGATGCTGTGGTCATTATGTGTCACCCTAGATAGGCATTTCTCCCTGAACATCTCGAATCATATCTCAGAAGCCACTACGGAAGGCAACATCGCATTCAACACCAAAAAAGCTCATGATAGGCTACTCATAAGAAAAATTCCAAGTCCAAAAGAAGTAGATATGAGAGATTTAAGAGTCATAAAGTTATACATGGTGCGTGTGGGGCCCACATGTCGTGTAGACCCACCTCGTCGCCTGGACATGTACCTTTCCATAATCGGATACTAAAATGAAAATCAAGTACCCCAAGGCATGCTAGTGTACTCCCAAAGTTCATGACAATGAGCTATTTATCACCAGCACCTACTCCAACACCTCGGTATAGGAGACGATTCACAAGGGTACTATGATTGCATGTATCTCCCTATGGAGTCCCTAATCAAACCTTTTTTTCTTAGAATTAGTCGTCGTGGAGAATGTCAAAATATTAGCATGAAAGGTCTGTGAACCTAGCCACCTAATCAGTCACTATCAACCCTCCCTTATGAAACTAGAGGAGCTCCTGAAGTCAAATGGAGTGCACGTAGGAGGGGTAGTACTTCTCATGAAACATCTTCTAGAAGTCATCCCATGAGAGTGCCGACTCATAGAGTATCTGAGTAACCCAGATCCACCAACGTCTAGATGCTCCAAGGAAAATGATGGCTTCCAACACCACCATATGATCTTCCAATGTCTGTACAAGCATGAAGAGGTGGGCCACCAACTTTAACCAAATCTTTGTTTCATTAGGGTATGGCTCACCAAAAAACCCCAATGGTCTCTATCAATGGAACTCGTGAAGTGCGCTCAGCCTGAAAACGTCCTTAACCTGCTCTATTGGGGTTGTTTTCTTCTCAATGGGTGGGGGTGATACTGTCTACCCACCTAGAGGAAGAGGTCACATGATGGATCTGGAACTCAGGCCTCATTTCTCACATGGTCATCATCACAAACCAGAGCTAGTATCCTAGATGGTTGTCATCGCGAAGACATACTGAATGTTATCAAGGAGTACCACAATCAGATGAAAAGATATATATATATATATATATATATATCAATAACTATGGGGAGATAAATCAAGAAGGAAAATAGAATACCCAATCGTATATGATGAATGTACCATTTTTCTTACAACAAGTGTTATAGGGTTCCGAGTTGACAAACACGTAATATGGGTCCCTATGAATGGAAATGTCGACCGCCCGTACCACCACTAGACTCCTTGATATAAGAGACATTCTCAAGACACTTAGAAACTATTTCCCTAAACCTAAGCAATACCTTTTTAGGGAAACATCTGAACAACATCCCAAGGGTCAAACAACCTTTGATAACACTTTGTCATGACCCGATTGAAGCTAGGGATCGAGCCGCAACTACCCCATGCCCACCTCCATAGGCCAGGGGTTGGTGAAAAGTTCCAAATGTACAACTAAACATGGGGATGCCTTTTCCTAAAACCTACACACACACAACCTACTCAATGAAAAAGTGAATAGGAAAAGTATAAAAAGATCCAAACTACCATAAAATAAAATGAACATGCATAAACCTCTAGTTAATACAAAGGTACAATAGTGTATACTGAAAAGTAAAGTGGAAAAAACTCACACCCAAACCAAAAACCCATCCCACCCTAAAATAAATTGTACAAGAGTAAGAGCCGAGAGAGCCCCAATACTGTATCCCATCTCTAACCATCATATGTGGTCCATACAAATCATATCCATAAGCTCCTCTGAAATCATAATCGACCTATCCACCTTATGTAAAAGACATGAAACATGTTGGGAGTATCCCATGAAGTGGTGAGTATATACATACCCAGTCGAACAACCTGAGTAAATTTTAAGGGGGTGCAATAATAGATACACTAAAGATAATGAGTAGAAAAAAAGGTACAATAAGAGTGAACTGAAAGAGTACATCTCAAACCAATAAGAGGGTGAAAATAAACGCATCCAAACAAAAGGAGCTCAAAATGGTGAGGAGATGAACTCCTTGTCGAGTCTTCGCTACCTATAGCAGGAGAGTAGAATCGTCTATCCATGAGAAGCTAGAAACGAATAGCACATGGCATATCCCATTTTTCTTTTCATCTATTTGAAAGAGAGTATCCCAAAACCCAAGGAGTGGGCACTGGAAATAGAATATATATGCTCAGTCAAGAAGCTAGATGGAGTAAGGGGATCTCCATATCGCAACTCAACCCAAAAAAGTGAGTAGCCAATAGTTCCAAGAAAAACACCATATGAAAATCCCAACACCTTATGTGTCAGCCTAGGAGTTACATGTCAAATGGGATATAATCACCGCACTTAGATACTATCTGCTTTGGGTGGCACTGACTCACCCACATGATTTTAGGTCACATCACAAGAACACATGTCAGTGGGGAAAGTGCCCCTCTTTCTCGTGAGTCCTTAGGTAAATCGAACCATGCCTCGCCACTGTTCTGTATAGTCTAGTGTCTTTTATAAACCATCGGGGACTAGACTACCTGGACCGACAGGAGGGCCAACCTGATATATCCTCAGGGACTACACTATGGGTCCACCCAGTATCTCCTTGGGGACTACTCTCTTGGTCATCCTAGTATCTCCTTGAGGACTACTCTCTATGACAACCTGGTATATCCTCGAGGAATACTCTACGGTTCTGCCTGGTATCTCCTCAGTTACTACTCTATAGGTCAACCCAATATCTCCTAGGGGACTACACTACCCAGCCTGGTGGGTGGGTTGGCCCGGAACTGCACAGGCCATCCCTACTGGATGGTACCGCTTATGAAGCACTGGAAAACATTGGCCATCCCTATAGGATGGTACCTCTAATAAATCACGCTGCATGAGTCATCGGGTGTCGTCACAGATAGGAATCACACCTGAACATCTCATATCGTATCTCTGAGGCCACTATAGAGGGCACCATCACATTCTATATGAAAAAACACTTAGGTTAGGCTACACATGTGCCCAATTTTGAGTCCAAAAGAAGGATATATGAGAGATAGAATATTCATAAAGTTGTACACAGTGCATGTGGGTCCCACACGTCATGTGACCCTACCTCTTCACTTCTCCATGTACCTATACATACTCATGTACTAAACAACAAATCAAGTACCCCTAGGCATGTTATTGTCCTCCCATAGTACATGACATCTGTTTCTAAAAGGCTGATGAACGCACATTAATCATTGTTAAACCAAAGGGTGAAAACATAATTTTACTGGTAGGCCTCCTCAAATGACACTAGATAACCAAACAGATCACACTGTTGCAATCCTTGGAAAAAAACATGCAAGATCGAATATTTTTTATCCCTGAATATACATTTGATAGAAAATGTGTATATCTCCGCATTGCGCTTGAATAGAATCACATGGGGCCCATGCCTTGGTCCTGAACCAAATTATACAGATCATACCATTATGATCCCCACAGAAAAACACATGAAATGGACCAATCATTCGTCCAAAATGGAAAACCGAGAAAAAACTTTCATTTCACGATAACATGTGCGAACCAGGCCTCATGGGCCCCACACCCAAATCTTGATTTAAATACCTGAAATTTGTCTTGAAATGCTCACCTCAATTTGATGGTCACAAGACCCTTGAAGGCTCGCCAATCTGATGTTGTATTGAAGAGTTACGAAAGATACAAGATTCTACAATAATAATAATAATAATAATAATAATAATAATAATAATAATAATAATTATTATTATTATATTGTATGTTTCGTGGACCCGAGTGAAAAACTAGAATTCAATATCCAACATTGATATGGAATCAACCATCTTAAATACAAGGTCACGTTGTCACTGATGGAAAGATAATCAGGTGCCGCATGCATGAGTTATGACGGGTCAAAGATTTAGTAAGATTATTAAATCTAATGTTTCACATGCATTTAATGGGTCCCAGTCATAGGTCGAGGAGAATCATAGTGAATGATCTTAAAAATATTGCACCATTGATGTGTCATGATGCCATAGACAGCACATTAATCTGTCTCCCAGAGAGGGAGTTATGAGGTTATAAAGATTAATAACAACAACAACAACAATAATGATGATGATGATGATGATGATGATGATGATGATGATGATGATGATGATGATGATGATGATGATGATGATGATGATGATGATGATGATGATGATGATGATGATGATGATGATGATGATGATAATAATAATAATAATAATAATAATAATATAAATTTCCTTTTTATATTATTATTTTTAATTTTTATTTTCATCTAGGGTTTTCCCCGCACCCTCTGGTTTCGTACTGGCCACGATGCACCCTTGAAGCCGCTGCCTGGCCGCCTCCGCCATGCTGCTTGCACCCTACGATTTCTGGGATGCCCTGCTCACAGTGCCTCCGACCACCGCACACCCCAGACTACTCCGCTGTCACTCACCCCAGCTGTTGTGCCACTTAGGAGCCTCCAGATCGGCTGTACTGGGAGGCCTTGCGGACCGCAGACCACTACCGCCTACTTAGAACCAGATCACCATGCTCATGCCAAATCATCCTTCCTGTACCGGGCTGCCCTGGTCGCGCCACCCCAAACCTCCGAAGCCACCTCGCCCAGCAGCTTTGGCCGCGCCAAACGTTACTACTGCCTCTAGATAGACCGCATGGACTGCCGCTCCTTCTGTGGGCCACCACTCCGTCAATAAAACCCAAATACTAGAAGTGATCGCAAATCTGTGATACTCGGGTCACGATCTATGCATATAAATTCTTCGCTCGTGATTCCGTCAACATTTTTTCTATCCATCCTGAATTCAGGTGCCAAATTGAACATGGGTAGCCCAACAATTATCGAACAGGGATTAAAAGGGATTCCTCGGTGAAGATGTGAAGAAAAATGGTAGAAAGGCATCAAAATCAATTGTATTGAACATCTTCATGCATGAGTTCTTGGCCGGTGATCTAGGTTGGCGCACCGAGGTTAGAAAATAGATTAAACAATATGAACTTTAGAACTTGGGATCATGCAATGTTTGAATTCAAAGGCACAAGTGAATGAAACGAGATTTAACATGATAAATATTTTAATCCAAGGTGTAAAATGATAATGACGAGTCCAACCTAGATTGGATCACATGATGTTGATGAAGGATGCATTCATCGATGAATAAGGGGGATCCGCTGTGCTTTGATCCGTCTTGATCTAGGGGTTTGTTGTCGTTCGTTCTTTGTTTGTCAATGATAAGGAGAGGAGTGAATACGTTGGCGATCCCTAGGTTATGAGGAAACCTTGGGAAAATCTCCATTGTAGCATACTTATAGATATTTCATGAGTTTAAAAAGGATTTAATCAACTAAATAATTAAATAAATAATTATTTAATTATTTAATCACTCATCCATGATGGCAACTAAGTCAAACTCCTGACACCAAAAAATGTCATACCCAACCTAGGGTAAAGCCTATGTTCTGAACTCAATGGTGGTATTATATTTCTCATCCGAGTCACTGTTTGTGAGTTATTTGGGTTTTATCTATTAAATGAATAAATTAAAATTTTAATTTATCCATTTAACACACCACCAATGAGCGAGGGGTTCAAACGTTCCGTGATGATTAATTTTATGACTTACCTAGGGTAAACACTGTATTCCATACCCAACTGTGACGTCATATTTCAGATCTGATGAATATTTTAAGATATATAACATTTTTTTAATTAACTATGCATGCGTAATATAAAATATATTCAATATTTTTATACAATTAATTCCAGGAACACCAGGCCTCAAAATTTCACACCGACTCATCATCTATATCTGGAATTATATTTATAAATATTCTAAATTCTTATTGGGTAAAAATGGGGTCTCTACATTATTCCCATCCTTCAATCTATTCATCCTTGAAAAGAAAAACTAGGGAAACAACTCGGGATACCGAGCCCACACTTAGCTCTCCAATTCCTTGGGAAACTCCTGGACGTTTCTGTACTATCACAACACATGAACCAAATGGATGGTCTGTCCTCATAATGTTTTCTCCTAGAACAGGGTCTCATGATTCCATCCTTAAAAATTTCCATATGGTGAAACACGCAAATATATCTAGTCATGCATGATTTCATAGTCGATGCATCAGAACTAAGACTCTCTTACATTCTTGAAAAGTGAAGGAATCAACACCATCGATTGAAGAAAAGTTATACCCTCATACTCCACCAGGGTTAGCTATATGGAAGTGAACTGCTCTAAAACATCCCGGACTAGGTGAGCATGGAACTTCTCACACTTCCTGTTAAGGGAATCTACTACAACATTGCCATTTCCTAGAGTATAGAAAATCTTGAAGTTGTAATCCTTCACGAAGTTCATACATCGTCATTGTCTCAAGTTCAAGTCTATTTGGGTGAGCACGTACCTGACACTTTGGTGGTCTGAAAAAACCACAAGACACTCTCCCAGAAGACAGCATCACCACATTCTCTGGGTGAAGACCATCGCTGTTAGCACCAGGTAGTGAGTTGCGTCATCCTATTCATGGGGTCACCATCTCCTCAACCTGTACTTGATAACTGTATTATCAGGACTTGGTGTTGAGTATGCAAGATACCAATGAATAGGAAAGGTGAGTAAACTCATTCAAATTCAATATTCTAATAACAGAATGCATGTGGAATACCCCACATGTTTTCACCCCACTTGAAAGGAGAGTAATCTCAAAAAACAGGCACTCTGCTACACAACCGTGCCTTGAGTTCACAAGTAAGAGGGACTCTTCCACCACACCTTGATACTATCCTCTTTGGGCAGCATTTACTCAACCGAATAGTTTTTATCTCATAAAAAACACATCTTGGTGGGGGAAGGACCCCTCTTCTTTGTGCATTCAAAGCTACGTCGAACAGTACCGACATAGGGTCACACCAACGCCCCACAACACCCTGATAAAACCTCAAGTAAGGATAAGGGAGAAGAGATCAATTCAAATAGTTCATAACAAGTTGTACATAAAAATGTAAAAAATATTCAAGGCATACCTCTTATCATCTCATGCTCTACAGGAACATAGACATCCAAATCTTGCGGTTGTCAGTGGACCCAGCTACCAGCTCTCTGAGCCTCACATGGGCCACCTAGTGGTGGTTGAAGGACCCCATAACATAATCCACACCTCCATAGCCTCTTATTCCTCTACTAGAACCACCTATATACGGACCACCATGGTCATGATACTGTCTCTATAGGGGCGATCCACCTGTTTCCTATATGAGATTCTTAGCATATTTGGTTGGGAAATCTCATGCCATGTGACCTTGCCTGTCACAAGCATAACATCAACCCTCCTCGGGTTTTCTCTATGATCTGCACTGTATGGAACCTATATTACTACGTGCATAAGATCGATCATGAGAAATTATCCTACACTGAGATCTTATCAAATGATATCTAAAAGCTGTGATAGACGCCTCAGCTCCATTGTGCCCTCTACCATAACCAATTACATGACATGAAAATAAGATCTCTATCACCAGTGCCCGCTCCAGCACCATGGTATAGGTAGGGATGCACAAGGGTACTATGATGGCATGGATCTCCCCGCAGAGTCCCTACTCAATCCCCCATGCTCGGAAGTAGTTGTCATGGAGCATGTCCAAATATTAGCATGCAAGGTCTGTGAGCCTAGCTGTGTACCTAGTCACCGTCAACCCCCCTACTGAAACTAAATGATCTACTAATTTCGAATGGAGTGAAATCACAAGGGTTAGTATTGTTAAATATTTTTATAATCAAACTCCACCAGTCTCAAAATGGACATCCCAAGCTCCACCAAAGTCAAGAATGCAATCATGAAGAATTTCCTCAAGGATATGTATTGATTTCTCTATCTTTCCATCCGTTTGTGGATGATATTTCATGATTAAACATAATTAGGACCCCATTTCCTCCTATAGGCCCCTCTAAAAAATGACAAGTAAAGTAGGGATCCCTATAGGAGACTATGAAATATGGAACTCTATTTAAATAAACAATCTCTTTCATATAAATACTTCACAAATAATAAACTTTGGATGTATCCCTAATTGGTATAAAGTGATCCAATTTCGTCAGCCTATCAATCATAACCCATATCAAATTTTTCTTCTAAGGATTATGTGGACACCCAACCATGAAATCCATATAAAACTCATCCCACTTCCAAGTCATCAATTGAAGAGGTTAAAGAAAGTATGAAGGTTTTAGGGGCTTTACTTTGAACTGATGAAAAGTATGACTATGATAAAAAATTCGGTGATGTATTATCTCATACATAGCCACAAGAATCATTTCCACATATTTTATAACATCTTCATGGTACTCTAGTTCACCATCCAATGAGAATTATAGAAATACCATATGAAAACTTTTCTCACTGAAAATGTATAATGTACCGGTTCTAGAAAAATAGGATACCCTCAGAGGAGAATAACCACTAAAAAATGGTATCTTATCCATAAAGAGAGTCCCTAATGCTAAAAAATTCCCCATAAAGTTGATTCTCCTAAAGAATAATTTCAAGAAGAGAGGAGGTCAATTGAAAAATTTCCAAAGAAAATTCTGTCTCATTATCCCAGAATCCCAAATGAAACTGAGGAAAGAGATCCATCAGATTCCACTCTTCTAATGATTCATTCATAGTCTGGGTTGAAAGTTTCATGCTCAAGGAATCAATAAATACATTCCACTTTCCATGTGTGTGTGCAATGAAAAAATAAAAATAATGTAGGTATTATACCCAATGACACTACTAAGGGATTAAATCTTTTTGATAGAAGATAAAACTCAAGATTTTGTGGCCAAAAAAGATGATAAAAATTTATCCAAAAAAGAAATACTACCAAATATTCAGAGTTTGATTCCTAACTAAATGTATGATATCACATGTCATATAGTTCTTACAGTGTGGTATAATATATTTGGAATCATAGGATTCCATGTGACCACCATTCATAAGAAAAAAAATCCCAAACCTGAAACCGACGCATCAAAAAATAATACCTATCCTAGCCTGACCTTTGGAAGAGTTATCATTGGAAAATAAGGCAAAAGTAATTTCAAATCAACAAAATAAATATGACATTTTAAATCCCAAATGAAATTCTCTCTTTTCCAAGAGATAGAATTCATAGGAGACACCAATTTTGAGAATCCTTCTACAAACAGATGATAATACCACACTAATCCCAAGAAGTTATAAATCATTAAAACATTGAATGGTTTCTCTAATGTCATGAAAACTTTCACATTCTCATGTACAACCGAAATACCATGCTTTGAGATCATGTGTCCCAATAAATTTACTTCATAAATCCATAAATCAAAGTTTGATAGCTTAGAATAATGTTGGTGATTCCTTAAAATTTACATATTTACTATCAAATGATGCACATGGTCTTCCTCGGTTTTGGAGTAAACCATGATGTCATCCTAAAATAATACCACTAATGGGTTAAGGTACTCCTGGAATATCCTGTTCATAAATTCCATAAAAACTACAGGTTCATTGGTCAGACCGAAAGTCATAACAAGGTACACAAAATGGCCATACCTTCTCTTGAAGGTGGTCTTAAGGATGTCAAATTATTTAATTCTTAACTAGTGATAACCATATCAAAGATAAATATTCCAGAACCAATTTTCCCATTTCAACTGGTTAAATAGATCATCTATCCATGGTAATGAATACTTCTTCTTTTCCATAACTTGATTTAATTTCTAGTAATCAACAAATATGTGAAGTGTTCCATTAGATTTCTTTTCCAAATGTAAAGACCCTATCCAAGGTGACACACTTGATCATATAAATCCATTATCTAACAAATCATCCAAATGGATCTTTAACTCCTTCAATTCAGTTGGTGCCTAATGATAAGAGGAAATCGATACTAATTGAGTATTGGGTACTAAATAAATGTAGAACTCCACCTCTATCGTTGAAGAAAAACTAGCGAAATCAGATAGAGAAAATTTGGGAAACTAGATGAAAACTAGAAGGATATCATCTCTAAAATATTCTTGTTCCAAATAAAAATAGAACACCTATATTACCATGACCAAATCCAAAAACTATATTGCAGATTTACTTGACCTCAGGTCCCATTCTCCTTAGAAAATATGGCACACCCCATCATGAATAGTGAAGGAGACCCTATAAAGATAAGAATCAATCCATGTCTTATGAGAAATAAACCAATGCATTGCAAAAATGATGTCAAGAAAAAAGTCTAGGTAAACTCAATATTTGATAGAGATACAATTTAGCAGGGACAATAAAGACCCTGATCTATCTTCATTCTAATGGGCTTAGTAATATCCATCACATATGATAAATGATCTATAAGAATATTTATCAAGTTCACATAAAAATTCAATAAAAATGAGTGATATGCATTAATATCAAATAAATTAGTCACTAAAGATAATGCTATAGTGATGGTACCTATCACTATTTCTAGAACATCATCAGCTTCCTTTGGAGACTCTTCCTGTGTATGAAAAAGATTTATTCTGGATGCCTATGGATTAAACCCCTTAGTTCTTGAAGAATCTGATTTTACCAAAGTAATTTTTGGTACTAATGATCCCATGATACTTCACATATTAGAAAATACAGGACAAAATTTCTACCAATGACTAGAGCCTCTATTGGAACCACATATCTTGGGAACTTTTGTGAAAACCCATTTCAAATTCCCTACCTCGCCACACTAAAATCAAGTCATAAAGCCTCTTCAATGAATTTAAGTAAGACTAGAAAATGCCTAATATAACTTTCCAGAATGAGACTCTTCATGATTTCTCTTTAGTTTAAAGTTATTTATATAATTGAAAATTGGAGAAAAAGGAACTACCATCAACTATGACTTATCAGCCATGTTAAGCTTAGCCATCAATGCTCTATCTAGTACGTTCGCACAAATACTTGAGATCGAATGTTTGGTTAAAGAAAAATCTCAAATATTCAATCCTTTATTTTCTAAATAGTCACTACCTCCAAAGAAAATTGAACAAGTTCATAAAAATGGTTTTCATACTATATCATATTCCTATCATCCCACTGAAGGCTTTGGAACTCTATGGATTTTACCAATTCTATAGACTCTGGATAAAATAGATTTGTGAAAATAACTCTAAATTCTTTCCAATCCAATCCTTCATATTTCTTCATTTTCACAATAGAATATCAATATCTTCTACTAGGCCATTCCAACTTAAAGGTAGTACACCTCAACTTTATAGCTTCTAGTTTTTCATATAACTCAAAAATAAATTCAATATTTTTCAACCAATCCTCAGCCTCTTGGGGATCATTAAATTCTCAGAAAGATGGTGGATTCTAGAAAAGAAACTCTTGATCATGATTATGATATTTATCCCTTCAAGGTTCCACTATTTGATTTGAAATTGGAATAATTGTTAGTACCTATCCCATATAATGTACAGTACACACCACTATATCAAGATAGTTATGGTGTACTTTTGGATTCACTTTCTGTGGTTCACCAACATATTCCTCATGATACCAATTCAAATGTATTCTTGGAGGTATGATGCTACAAAACATCAAATGATAATACCAAAAACATTATCAAGGGTACTCATATAAAACTAGTAAAATACTATAATGAAATAAAATTATTACTCAAATATGTTTTTCCCAAACAAGCATTATCACTTAAGTCTCATTATGATGAGATCTGGCAAAGAAATCACTCGTAACTACCTTTTATGTTCTGAAAATTGTACATTTTGACCACTAGGAAAATCCAATATGTATACTGATATTAGAAAAATATACTAATTAATCCCCCTTTGATATAATTTTTTCACAAACCAGCCTAAATACCCTGGTACATTGATACCCAAGCCGATATTGACATATCTTGATGGTCATTCCCGATCGCCACAGGTTAAGGACTAGCACCAGGCATTTTAATAACAACAAAGGGAACAATTTTTCCACAAAAAATAGAAATGGTAGAAGATAAAACATCAAACAATTGGTATTCTAAACACTCCTCAAGAAGAAAAAGTACTACAAGTAAGAAAGTAAATAAAAATCCCAAAATGTCACATCACCAAAAGATAAAACACCAGAAAAATACAGACTCAAAAAACAAATGTAACAGGTTGATCACATCTCCATTGGTCACCTCCATTAATCCAAGTCCCATGAATCAAGTATACCCACCACCTCTAAGTGTAACATTCCATTTAATTTGACATAACATTAGGTAATCAAAAATCACCTAAAAGAAAATGTAGGGTGTGATAAACAAATCCCAGCAGGATACCACCAAATATTACATACTAAATTCAAAAAATAATAAACCATCCATGTTTTTTAATGATAAGTGAGGTCTTTTACAAAGGATATTCCTCTTAAAATCTATAAAAAATAATGTTACAATATTATAAATGAAGGAATTTTACATTTTTCTCTTTGAAAAATAGGCAGCAACTCATCAGGGTGGGAGTTTCAAAAGATTAAATCATCACAGTAGACCCTTTTTTTAAAGACAATTGACAAGAATAAGAGATTCATGATATGTATGTGCGGTGAAATAGTTTTTTGAGGAGATCATTTCTCATAATTTGATCCATTTAGTTGTCATATTCTAAAATAGGTGAATGTTGCCAGTTCTGATTGCTTAAATAATCATGGTAGAGTCACAGTCAATCGATAAATTATTCCAGCTCCATTGAATTTATATGTAAACTTCCTTGATCAAACCAAGAATCTCAACATCCAAAGTAGAGGAAATTCCACTGGGGGGCATAAAGTTATCCTATAAAATCACCATTATGATCTCTATAAATATCCCCAAATCCTATAGGTTCTAGATTTACTCTAAAAAGATCCATCACATTTGCATTTAATCCAACCAAAAAAAAAATGGTGAGTTCCAAATGAATTAAAATATACCTGAAGGAGGGAGGAAATTACCTGCAATGTTATGTAATTTAATAACTGAGAAGTCATGGGATTAATTTTTACAATGTCGATGCTAAAGGGAATTAGAACTTTTCATTTCTATAGTGATTTTAAAAATGGAAGATCCAGTGGTCAAAGAGGCATACCCATGAATCATCTTATTTCTACTATTCCGTATGACTTGAATGAGCTCTATAATATCTACTTTGAAGAGATTCATAAGTTACCAAAAAATTGAGAGCTTAAATCAGTCATTGTGATTGTTAATAATATAGTTAGTGTGAGGAGGGTGTATCTTAATGATGTCAAAGAATGAATTATAGAGTACTGAGTCCATGTGAATTCTTAATAAAATATGATTCATATCCTCCCCACGATGATGGAAAAATACACATCTCGAGCAATGGGATATTCCCACTGTTTGACAACTAGAATCAATAGGGATCTTTGAGAAGGATATCTTCTATAATAGAGTAAATATAGATAAAAGAATCCATTTATTGTTTAGGGACCCTATAAAACTATGAATGAACTATATCTCAATCCTATAATTCATCTTAGAGTTGAGAATTACATCCATATCTGGATCCCATATCAGTAGATCTTCCCGGTTAACAAAATCATAATTATTGATAATTGATTTGACATAATCTGCAAGGGAGTCAATAAAATTTATTTGATCTCTAATGGTTGTGTTATAATCTATCATAGGAGAATAGGAGTCAATCCTATTCAATAGTGTCACACCTATCCAATTATCAAACTAAAATCTAAGAGAAGAATATTTTTTATCCAACAAGTGGGATTTCATAGAAATTCTGTTGAATATGAATTTGAAGGCAGTATAGATGGAGGATTCAACCGAGTTAAAATTTATTGATTTAAATATTCCCTAGTATCAAGATTTTATAAATCCCAAAGAATCTTATTTTATCATTAACATTCCTATATATGAAATGGTATTGAAGGGAGTTATTTAAGAGGCAATGGTTTTAAATTCTAAGACCTCAAAGAATATCTGTCTTGCAACATTGCATATAAGGAACCATGCTAACCATTTTTTCAATAATGTTTCCACTCTAAAAAAATTTATTAATGGAGGTGTTAATGATTTTGAGTAAGGAAATAGTCTATTTTTACACCGTAAAATAATAAATTAATTTTTAATCAATGATGTAATTCACAATGAAAATTTATCCTGCCGTTGAGAGAGGCTTACATTTCCAAGAGGCCAAGAGTCTTTGAATTTGAATTGAAATATGATTAAATTAACCAGCATAGGATCTTCCAAAAAACATGGTAATTACTAAGTAGATTAAAGTAATAATCCCTTATCTGATTCCTAGTTCAATAATAATATTCAATTTTCATGAAGTAGAAATGTTTTGTCCATGGTAAATACAAATTTTATTCTGGATAATATCCAAGATTGATATTTTTCATAATGAACGAGGGCCTTTTATATTTTCTTTATTTTTATCTTATAACCTTAGTTTAAAATAATAATTTCATCAACATACAATAATTGAAATAGAGCTGATAAACCTCTGGAAGCCCTAATGGTCTTCAAATAACCCTTATCTACCATATTGAGTAGTGGCCTACTAAGATAGTATTCTGAAATAGAAATCATAATGGTAGATAGTGGTTAACCTAGCTTGACCCCTCTTGAGTAGCTAAGACATCCCTATAGAGAGCCATTAATAAGAATTTCTGTGTGGGAAGATCCAATAAGAGCTTGAATCCAATGAAAAAACCTCACTACAAATCCAAATCCAATAAAGACCTTATGAATAAAACCCCAGTCCATGGTGTCAAAATATTTTTTGACATCTATTTTTATGAAATATGACCTCCCCTAGTAGTTTTCTTGAGAAAAATAACACATATGGAGGTAGTGATGAGATAATATTGAATAGTTAAACCTTTGATTAAGAACAATTGATTTGAATAATTGACTTTTTTCCAAGAATTTGGTAATGTTATTAGCAAGAATTCTTCCCATAATTTTATGGATAATGTTAATATGAGAAACCATCCTAAAATGATTAATATCACATTCATTATCCACCTTTGGAATATGTGATATAAATTTATAATTAGCACCAGTAATGAGAGAGACACCCCTCGAAAAGTGAATAAAAAATTTATAGACATAATGGTGAATACTATCCCAGTATATTAGGAAGAGATAATTAGTAAAACCATCAGGTCTAGGAGATCTCCCAATATTTTGTACAAATACCACCTCCTTGATTTCAAAATCCCGATGGATTGAGGTGAACATAATATTATCTTTATCACTTACCAATATTGGAATGATTCCATACTTAAAATCCATGCAAGTGGGAGGGCCATTGAAAATATTCATGTAAAATTACATAATATGGTTGGAAAGGACTTTCCTATCCATCCAAAAGTTGATCACCATCCTTGAGAAGGGAAAGGGTCCTATTCACCATTTTATCTCTCTAAATAGAATTGAAAAATTTATTTTTTCTATCACCATCATCGAGAAATATAGTTTTGAAATAATAATATTGAATATTAGATTTGATCATAAGAATATAATTAAGCTTGGAAGACATCTCATATTCATGTTTATTTCCTCCAGATATGTCATTCATAATGACATACTATTGAAAGAGATGAAGAGAGTTTTCTAGAGATTCAATCTCCCTATCTAAAGAGTTGAAATATTTTTTTCTTCCAAGTTTAATCATTATCTTAAGAAATTTCAGCATGAGGATACATGATATAGAATTATATTTATAATATACTGAGGTCCAAATTCCATGGATAAGCTTACCACATTCAGTATGAAGAACTCACGTGTTATTAAACCTGAAGAGAAGTGGTAAATTAATTTATTTAGAAAGAAAAATCAAGAGGATTGGGTGATGATGAGAGTTGGATATTTCCAAAGAAACACACGAGTTAAAGTTCCATGTGTTAAAAGACGACTCATTAGAAAAATATCTATCAATTCCATTGGATTTCATTAAATTTTAATACCTTTTTGTTCAAAGTGAATTTAACTCCCACCAAATTTATATTAAATATTGTATTCTCTTCAATGAAATATCTGAAGATCCTAATTGAAGTGGAGTGGGATATAGGGTTGATCTTTTCATCAGATTAAATAATAGAGTTAAAGTATCATCTAATGAACTAAGGGTCATAAATGAAACTTGAAAGGGAACTAATTTCTAGCCAAAGATCTCTTCTATCCTGGTAGTTGTTTAAAGGATAAAAAACTGAGCAGAAGTATTGTATACATGCTCTTATTAAACTACATGGAATAATATTCTCACTAGAAATGGTAATGTATAGACATTCAATATTAGAATAAACTAGGAGCTAGAGCATGTTGATTCCAGATAGAGGTTGGTTCATTCCAAGTAGGTGCTATCCCTTGTTTTGAAAAGAAGTAATTTTAGTAGAGAAACTTATTTTGGTTTAGATATTACAATGAATTATGGTTTATGACATTGAATGTGGAGCCAAAGTGGAATTATAGTATCAAGTTTTGCTAAATCCTAATAGTTCCTTAATAGTATATTCTTTTAAATTTGGGCATGGGGGTGAAATCCCCCTTCTCTTATACACCTTGTTTATTAGTTTATTTTTGATTTTGTAATTGGTAAAACTCTTTTAGTATCAGATATCAAATTTAACTCAATGATTTAATCAGAAGAAAGGTTATTTCATTGAATTACTGTAGCTATATTACCCCATAAAGGGGTTGCATGGGGATCCCCTGTTGATGTGAAAGAGGGACCTTAGAGTCCAAGTATTTTGATGGTTTCCCCATAACTGCAATACACTATTTCAGAGTGTCCTTGTTTGTATACAATGTCATGTTATCATCTTAGATAGCAGCATCAATGCCATCTTGGATCATATTAAGTAAAATCTCTTCAGATTGAAGGGAGGAAACTATGTTTGTGATCTCATTTGTAATTTTTAGATGAGTTTCAAGTCCATCCTTCATAGAGTAGTATTCATTTCCAGTTATAGTGTGGGTACCATTATAATCATATCTTTCTATAGGGAGGGGGTATTTTTATCTTTATCTTTTTTACTTAACAAGAACAACCCATGAGGTTCCAATTTTATTTTTAGGCTTAACCCATTTCACATCATAAAATTTATTTGATGAATCACCCTTTTACATCCCCATGGTATTATTTTTTCTACTTTTGGAAACCTCCTTCCATGATATGGCATCATGGATTGGCTTAACCTGTTTGTGAATCACACAAAAATTGGTGATATAATGACCCACCATCTTTCACACTTCACAATATGGTGGTATATGTTTATATTAAACCTTAATGTCTAATTTATGATCATTATATTTAAGAATAATTATTTTTGAAGGCCTTGTATCCAATTTGATATTAATGAGGCCTTTTTCATAAATTCCCACATCACAATTTAGTGTGCATTGGTAAATGTTAAGGGAATACCAATACATGATGCCATATAATTGAGTATTTTAGGATCCCAGAATACTTAAGGAAGGTTGTTCATCCTAACCTATATTTTATCATTTGTGTGTGGTTTATTGAAGAGGTTGAAATTAATATCCCATTATGAGATTCATAGAACTATATGTCTCAAATTAAAATTACTAATCTTCTATAGAGAGTTAAACTACTCTTGTAACTCTATAATAATGTGAAAGTACCCTTTTGAAATCAAAATCAATGACCAGTTTGTAATGATCCAAGAATGAGAGACTTTGGATTTGAGATATAAATTGGACCTGAGTTTATCACATTTCCAGTAAATGATATGGATGATGAGCGAATACTTATATAAGTAAAGTAATTCTTGGAGGAATAAATATAAGAAACAATATAAAGTGCACCATCATCTGATCCTTTGATTATCAGTGTATTGATAGGGTTATCCCTAATGAATTATAACCCAAAAATAGCTTCCACAAAGGATATACTTTTTCAGTTTAGAAGGGGATTATCTATCACAACTTCATTTCCTTGTATGTTTATTAGAGATGAAATTTGGCTTATATATGAGTCCCTTACCACATATTTGAATGTAATTTCCCATTAAGGGTTAAATGAGACCATAGATTAATTAAAAATCTAGAGTATTGAAGAATCACCATCACCATTTGAAAAAAAATCTGTTCCCATCTATTTTAATCCTCCACCATAAACCATTTATTATTTTAATTTAAATATAAAAATCCATCAAAAGGAATTTATATATTTTCCACAAAACATTATTTTAACCCAAAAGATGTCTAATATATAAAAAACAGTCTTAAATGAATTTTTTTTATAAAATATTTATATAAAATAGTTGGAATGAATAAAAAAGTTCTATAATAAATAACATTTATAATCAAGTAAAACAAAACAAAGCACCACACTCATAAGACCTTAGTTATATTAGTTTCTGGTAATAGGATCCTCACAGTTTTCAATCATCATCACAACTCAAGATAGGCGTGCACACTCAAATCAACACCACTATAGGGGACCCATTACATGAAATCAATCGACACCCCATTTGGGGACCACTCATGGGAAATCATGCTGAACATGGTTTAGTTAGTGTTTTCATCATCAATCCACTTATAGGGAGTAAGATTCCTAGAATGATGGTACTAATTAACCAATAACTACCCAGGTTCACATGTTCTTCAAACAATTAATCAATTAATCATGGTAAAATTAATCATTTCAAATCATTTTATCATTCAAAATTTAATTCCCCAATTTCGCTTTGAACACACATCTTCATTTGGAAACCAAATCATAGGTTTTCATTAAATTCATTACTTTTCAAATAAACTTTCATTTTAATATTATTTTCTCAATAATAAATATCCAATCATTTCATCTAATCCACTTTCAATTAAAACTATCATTTTTCTTAAAATCCAACCAATAATTTCATTCCATTAAAATTGGGGTTTTTTCAAAATTCCATGAAATTATTAAATCAAACATCAAATCATATGAAATCGATGTTTTTAAATCATTTTAAAACTTATTTCAAATAAATAACAAAACAAAAGTTTTTAATTGTATGGAAAATTCTTATATAATTGCCTACCTTTAATCACATGATCAAATAACATAACACCCACAATGGGATCTTCCATTAAAGAATGAAGGTGGAGGAGATCAAGAAATAAAACCTAAAATCAAGATCCATCAAATCCTATATCTAATCCATTGACAATGTGAGGATTCAGCACACTCAAAATGGAGATAAATATAAGAGATATAAAACCCAAATCAAGTGAGTTATCACATAACATAGTGGGAAAATATATTAAATTAGAACATTGATTCATAAGAGAATAGGTTTATAGATCCAATGAATCCTATAGAGATCCTCTAAAATAAAATGAAACTAAGTAAGGTCGAATGGATCATGATATGAATCTTAAATGGGTTCATAATATTTTTAAATAAATTTTGAGGGGTCAAAAAACAATGAACATGTTTTTATGGGTAGGGTATAATTTTTAGTAGTAACTATGTGACCTAACCATACACTCATATTGGAATTTAGGATGGGGTTCACGAATTGGTTTCATAGTTAAATTAACCATGCACTAACCATGTAAACCCCTACTATCCAAGGGTGTACGGTTTGGAGGGGTGGACACATGATTTAGACAAACCATTCACCCCTTCCAATTTCTCAACATAGGTCACATAGTTTTTTTGGACAAACAACACAATTTACACTAACCTTATTCCAACCATGAATAACTATATGGGAATCCAATTTTTTTCAAACTTCACCAAAAATCATCCATGACCCCTATCAAGGTATAATCAAAACAAGGGTCAATAAATACATGAAATAAAGCTACATGATATTATATTCACTGGTTTTGAATGTGAGAAATAATGTATAATGGGGTGATATAAGGTTGATAAATCCTCCACCACCCATTTTCCCTCATGTTTTAAACATGTTTCAAACTTTTTTCAATTTTTTTGTTTTTCCTTTTTTTCCTTAGTAACTAGTTTTTATCCTAATAGTTTATATTTTATTATAAATATAAGGTAAACCCCATTTCAAAATTTGGGTGTGATGAAACTAAATTTAATACCTATATAATATAATTTAGTTTATAATTAAGAGAATATTTAATTTTAAATTAAAACATATAATTTGTAGAATAACTATTTTGTAGAAAAAATGTTATTTTCAGCATTAAGTGTTCTTAATATTATTTAGTGTTGATTAAAAATTGAATAAGTGATAATATATTTATATATAGGTTTAAAAAATATATTAAATTATTTTTTTAATATATTAATTTATTTTATTTGATAAAAACTACATAATATTAATAAAAACAATTCTTTGAAATCAATGGTTTTACCATTATCATGGTCCTTAAATTTAATCTTAGTAATCATAATTTCATTCCCAAAAATGATATTGACCTTATTAAATAATATGGAAATATTGATCTAAAACATGAAATTAATTTTTCTATATTTAGTTTCTATAAGTTATGAAATCTTTTTTTAATATATTCAAATAAAAACAAATTTTAGAGTAAAATTTTACTTAACTTTCTAAAATGCTAAACATGGATTTTATAAATTCTACATATTGTTTTAAAATTATTTATTTTAATTTATAAATATATATTTTTGTAAAAAAAAGGTTTCAATGGAATTTTGGTCATTCTTTTATTATGATAATGTTACAAAACTGACATAATTAGCAAAACCAATATTTTTTACTATTCACCTAAAAATCACTTATTCTAGATTAAACTCAAAAAATTATCCTAAGATTATATTTAAATTATTAATATAAAATTAATTTAATTTTTAAAAATTAACATTCTAAAATTTATAAATTTATGATTTAAATAAAAATAAAAAATGTAAAGGAAAGCTTCTTTTATTAGAAAAATGATCTTTTTAAAATTAAAGTGTCTTTAATTTTATTTTATATAAAATTATAAATAACTGAATACTAAAATTTTAGTTAATAAATATATATATTACCTATTATAATAAATATTTAACAATGATCAATTGAATTTATCTATGTAAATATAATACCCTTTTCTAAAAAGTTATTCAAAAGGTATCCTTTTAAAAATATTAGTCAAACCAAAAAAATAATATGTATATTTTTAATATATTATTATCTTTTTAGATACTAATTATTATATTCTTCATGTAATTTAAATATTTCATGGTTTTTTTAGATGGGTGATTTTTTAGTTTAGTGTTGTGTGTGTTAAAAGATATTGAAGATAATATTAATTTAAAGGCTCTAAAATCTTAATTTGTTACAAGGATTTACTAGAAAAGGATTTGTCTTGTATAAAAATATAAAAAAGGATTGAATCCAAAAAATTAGTGAATATAAAACTTTAATCTATGTGATCTAAATTTAAATATGTGTGTCTTAATACAATATGGAAAAAATATGAGACCAGTAAAGAATTTGAGAAGAATTTCCATGGATCTGAAGCCCATCATAAAGATAAATTAATGTAAATAATTTTCAACTGGAGGTCAAATCCACGATGATTAACGAACTGAAAAATTATCACAAAATAATTCTATAATTAAAAAAGATTATTTTATAATATAATTAAATACTATGAAGATAGAATGAATTTCATTCAATATTAGAATAATTCCCTCAATATGAAGTTTCTAGAATTTTAAGTAAAACTAGAAATCCTTGAAATGGAAAATTTAAAGTACTCATTAATGAATTATAATTAAACTAATACCATAAATTATTCTAATAGAGATCTTGATGTTAACAGATCTCTTTTATTTGGTTAAAATATCCCAAATTCAGTTGATGTTCTAACTCAACCAGCATATGAAGAACGGTATAACATATATGTATTTTAAATTATTTTCCAAAATTTGTTTTCATGGATAGTACTTATTTAAAAGAAAAATATATACAAGTATAGAAGAATGAAAATGGATATTATCCTACCATTTTATTATTAGTATATGGAAAAATAAGTATTAGTCCATGTTCACCAAGAAGAGCCTAATCAGTGATGAAAAAAGGATAAAAATAGTTTTCTTTAAAATTTAAAATTTCATACCATCAAGAAGTTTTAATGAGAATATTAATGGTTTTGGAGAATTTTTAGAGAATAAAATAGATTTGGGTATTATTAATTTTATTTTTGGTATAATCCACTCATTTTTAGAGAATTAAGGAATCCTATTTCATGGGGGAGAAATAATACAAAGAAGAAGTATCCACAAATTAATCAGATTTTTTTACCTAAAATAGATTTGAAAAACATGAATATATCTATGATTTTTGTAATTATTTTTGTTAAAAAATGGTTCATTTTTATCTTAACATCTATATAAATAAAATGGGAAAAGAAGAGCCCAAATGTTTTTTTATAAATAAGAAGCATCCTTGGGGAATAATCTTAAGAAATATAAAAACTAGAATTCTCTGAAGAAGATATCAAAATAGATAGATGAGAGATCCCTGTACACAAAAAATTTGGGAAATCATATTCAAATAAATTCCTATAAGTTATTGAATAATTCTTTAACTAAGATGACTAAAGTATAGAAAATCACTTTCAATGTTATTTGTGGAGACTTCAAGAAGACCACCCATGAACCAAAATATTATTTGGAAATTATATTGTATATTTAGATAAAGAAAATAACATGGAATAATAATCAAAATAAAAAGTTTGTGCTAAATAGGAGAGTGATATTCCATATAATTAAGATCTATGTGAGAGATATAAAGTGTATTTACATAATTCTTAAGATTGTTTAACAATATTTTTTTGTGTAAGAAGAATCCATAAAAATAATAAAGACTATATTAGGTGATGAGTTTGATCTTATGGATAAAATAAAGAGGAGAATCATAAAAAAATAAATAGAATTTGTGAAGACTAACATGATTTATAAATAAAAACCACATCTAAAAAATATATGTGTTATGATGAAGAGTAAATCAAATTAGTTAAGAAAATCATGTCATCCATTTCTATTAACATTGAGAATAAATAAGATCTACATTATTCAAAACTATATGAGTGGTATTTTTTACTTATAATACATTGAATTGATGATACTGAATTGGCTTAGTGAAGAACCTGAGGGGGAGTGTTGGATGTTAGGGGATGAAAAAAATGAATAATAAAAAAACATGGATTGATTTCTCAAATAACATTATGAATAAAATATAATTATGAGAAAATCCATGTTGTAGATGTGTAACTTTTTTAGAGCTGGACAACCACATGAAAATATCCATTTTGGTATATTCTTAACTTGTAGAATCATGTAATTTATCCCTTAAAGAGGCATTCCATTATGAAGACTAAATGAAGTGTCTTCTTGATGGGGATAAAAGTGAATAAGAATTAAGAATAATATACTAGAATTATTATTTCATGGAAATTAGAATATTTTGGAATGTTCTTGAAGTTGTATCATTGAAAAAGAAAATATTACTTAATCTATTATCTTTAGTAACTATAATAAGATTCTAAAATTAAGTAGGGAAAATTTATTCCAATTAATTACACTAAAAAGGAAGTTCAAGTAAGTTACAATTCTGTTATATATCATACTGTATATGATTTTTTTATTTGTTTATTCAGGTGAGTATATGTAATTAATGTTATAATTAAATTATAATTTTTATCTCAAATTTTATCTATCACTTGTCGCAACCTTATATAGTTTGATCATCCCTTGAATATTGTTTGTGATTAGGTTTCTTTTAGTTTGTATTATATTCTATTGATAATAGAAATATTTTATCTAAAACTTACTCTATTGTTTTCTACATTGATCATGGATAACATAGACTTATAGTGGAATGGTTTATGAAAAATTTCTTATATGTGAAATGATACCATCATCTCTTTTCAATTTTTTTTATTTCTGGTTAATAAGGTGGAGATAAATGAAAAATTAAAGGTTGATCAGAAAAGTAGAGAGAAATGAATGAGGGAGAGAAATGAGGATGATTAATAGAATGGAGTACACATATTGACATATAATTTTATGTGGGTATTTAAAACATATAAAAATGGGGAGATTTATGAGACCTATTTGTGTGTGTTGTATTTTTTGTCAATAGTTGTCAATGAATATACTTTTTTCATTGATGGTTGATGTTAATATGGGAAAAAGAAGAAATGGTGTAAAGAATACCTCAGAAGTGTGGAATAATAATATCCCATGTCACACCCCACTTTTTTATCTTTTATTTTATTTATTATTTTTTTGGGATTTTTGTTCAAGTTTTGAGAGTTTCAAGTTGAAATTTTGAGTTTTGGGAAGTTTTCTTTTAATAGAATGGGTGGTGCACATGATTTGGGAAAAACCATGTAGCTACCTAATACAAGTAACTTTTTTCAATTTATTTTATTCTTATACAGTTTAGTCTAGATGGTTAGTTTTATAGTTGATTTTAAACTATGTTGATCCTAAGGTAAACCATACAGATTATTTTGTTGTCAATGGTGAGGGAACATAGCTTGTGCATGGTTAGAAAAAAGCATGCAAAAATCATGAAAAATGGTCCTATAATTTAACAGAACCATTCCACATGGATTGAATATAGTTTTCAAAACCATGTAGCAAAACCTTGAATGGATCCCAGGTGATTATAGTAGTGGGTTCGTGGTTGGTTCATTGTTTACAAAACCATGTGACTTATCTAGATTTTAAGTACCATGGAATTACCTTTACGCCCCTACTCTATTTCCCCCCAAAATTTTCCCCTCCTCTCGTTCAATTTGAAAGTAACTTTTTTCTTATTCCTATTCATTTTTACTATATCCCTTGGTGATTTGGTGGGATTTCATCATCTTTTGATTCAATTATTAAAGTTCAAGATCCTCCTACTTTCTCTTATTTCTCTTATCTTCCTTCTTGTTTTCTCTCCTTCAATCATGTTTTGTTTCTTAAGAAAAACCATAGGTGAAATGTTAGTGTCTCTAATCCTTAGTTTTTTCTATCTAGATCTTGTTAGGTTCATCTTAAGGCCCATTATTGTAGTTTTTATCTAAGGAGACTAGTTTCCATTTGTTTTAGGTAGGTCTCCATATGTATTGGCCTTTAAATTTAAGAACAATTGATTTCTAGATATTTTATAGCCCAATTTGATATAAATTCAAAGTGTTAATTATTTTAAAGTATTAATTGGAATTTTTATTCAATTGAAAACAATTTTACCTTCAAAAAGGACTTTTATAAACTTGTTTTATTAAACTTTTAGACCACTTATTGCATTAAATTCCCAAATAAACTTTGTAAATGATTTTTGAGGTTTTAAAGAGTGTTTTGGTTATAAATGGTTTAAAAATGACCCTTAATATGTTTTTAGTGTGCTTGGTTCAATTTAAATATATTTTTGGCCTATTTTAAAAAGAATGTTTATAATTCCTGATTGGTAATTTTTGACATGGTTTTATCTTGATGAAAATACTTGGAATTTGACCCTTTATGTGCCGATGTTTATTGTAATAGGAGTGTTCTTGGTATGATACATTCCTTGTTCTTTGAAATACTTGATGGATAAGTGGATATTCCTTATAGGGGGTTTTGGGGTGGTTTTTGTTTGTACAACACTTACTCATTTGATGGCCTGTGCTTATTTTTTTATTTATTATTTAATATTTATTGGTTCCTCCCTAGTTAACATATATCAGGGGAACCTAGTATAGCTAGTGGATCTTCTAAGAATAGTTGATACACTCACTTAGGATTATGATATTTCTAGTGGCCTTTATTAAAGATGATGCTCTGATTTGTGAGTATGCTCCTCGATTAGTCCAGACAGGGTATGATCGAGTATTATGGATGACTGATTGAATCAAGCATGCCTATATAACAGATCGTGGATAGTATGTTCTATATTTTCCCCTCAACTCCTAAGTGATCCAATGATTTTTTGAACTTCCTTATCTATGATGGAAACTTTATCTTACCACTATCATAGTAGATTTATAGTTATTTTTCTATAACCCTCATTTTTTTATTATGATCATATTTTCTTAGTATCATGAATTCCACATGTAATCTATGTGATAACTTTGTTTAAGATAAGGTTATGATTTAAATGTTTCGTGATATTTTTTATAAATATTTTAATGACTTTTTACTTCTATAAACATGTTTTGACAAGAAGGATTCCAGTGACACTCGTTTTACATTTTTTAGGTTTAAAAAACACTCATTCTAAAATAACCAAACTGAATGATTTAGGTAAGGCCTCTTTTAATGAAAAGATGGTAAGAAACTCTGATTAAAAAAAATAATGTAAAAGAGAACACTATGTTTATAAAATATATTTCAAACTAGAAAGAAATGGATAATTCTATTATAGTTAATACATGGGGTGTGGTTTTATTTATAGTTCCCAATGAGTCTTGTAATTACACCAATCTTATCATTTTAGATTTAGGATTAGGTTTCTGGATTGGTCTCGATATCCTTGGAGTGATGTTGGGTTTTTGGATCAGAGGGTGACCCGTAGGGTAACTAGGAGACATGGTTGGTTGTTTAGTATTATAATTGGTTTATGTATAGTTGTATCAATATCATCCATCTCATATTTTCTTTTATTTTTATTTGAAATATTTTTTGGACATTTTATTTATGTTGGGTTGTCTTTTTTTCCTCTACTTGATTATTTATGTTTTATTGGGTGAAATTGTTCCCACTAGCTCTCTTATAATTCCCTTTTTGTTCTTGTCCCCACCCTAGGGTAATTAGGAACATGCCTTAGTGATGTTAAAGGCTGGCTCAAGAGTCCAATTTATGGGCAGTTAGAGTTGGTTTGTGACAAAATGGTACCATATAATTATGTTCTCAACAGGGAATAGGTTATAAAAGTCACTTTTTATTTGTGATATAATGGTTAAATAAAGATAGGAATTTTAGGAATTGGGTTTTAGGTGTGAACATGTGTTTTCAAATACTTTTAGTGTCAAATCTTGAGTTACCATGGAAAGTTGGGTTTTGAGTTTTATCTTTTGAGTTTTTCATAGTCTTATAGTGTTTATTAGTTTTGGATGATGATACTTGGTTATATTGATGTTTGTGGGGTTTTTATTGTTGTTTAGTGTTTAGGGATGAAATGATAGTTGGATTAGTGGTCTCAAGTTAGCTTACAGGGTCTAGAAAATCATGTGGAGACTGGTTATATGATATTAAATAAATCTATATAAAAGTGTTGTGTATAGAAAATGTCCCACCAACCATTAGATAAATTCATTCATCATATCTAGTTATCTTTAAAAATATTCACTGGGTTTCTATTATTTTAAAACTATTTTAAATGTTTTTTTTTAATTTTAAAAGTTTTGTTTAAAATGGTTGCATCTTGTTTTATGAAAATATTGAATGATTTTTTTTAAATTATTTTAAAGATAAACATGGTAATTGGGTTTTAAACATAATGGATTTGATTAAATGAGTACATTTAAATACAATTTCATGAAATGTTTTTCGACTTTAAAAGCTATTGTTGTTTTTAAGAATTGTTTTAAAATAATTTTAAAATGAGGGAGTTTTTTTTTAATTTCAAAATTCAGGTTTTAGAATGTAAATTGAGGGACTATTTTAAATAATCTAAAATAACCTTAAGTATGAAATTTGAAAATGTTCTTCTAAGTGGTGGTTGATGGGTTTAATTAATGGTTTTTCGGATTTTTGGATTGGATTTCTTTTTTTGGTTGGTATTTAATGTGATAAAATTTTGATATTTTACATGGATTTGATTGAGTTTTTGTGTCCTTGTTATTTACCTTATACCCCAATAGGATTTGAATGATTTTAAAGGGGTATCTGTAGGTGAACCACAGTTAGAATAATCTTTATTTGAACAAGATAGGGTATTTATTTTAGAGTTTCAGAGGCTAAAACTGCCTCTATTTTATTGTCAAACATTTTCTCTTGATGTAGAGGAATGGTTGTGAATTATAAAAAGGATATTTTGATTCCTTGAGTTGGATAAGTCCATAAATGTTAATTTTTCTACCTTTTTTCTCATAGGGTTGAGTTGAATGTGGTGGAAGTTGGTCATTAAGACATAGACATGAGAGGACCATTATTGGGAATTTTTCAAATCTTTGATCATCTACCAATATTTATATAAGCCCATGAAGGTAAAAAAAGAGATGTATTTGAATTAACTCTAATAGGTTTGTCAATCGGTACTAAATTTTATCAATCATTCTTTCAATCTAGCCTCCTATATTCCACAATTGTCCATGTAAGATTCCTTGAAGGCCTCGTAATTTGAGAAATGACTTCATCCTGATATTCATTAAAAGGTTGTAAAATGTTGTTTAGCATATTATTTTGTCATGGTTAGGAATTTGTTTTGGGTTGAGGCTGTGTTAGTAGGAGTGATTAAGGCAGTAGATCCTGCCTCAATTCAGAAATGAAGTGAAGTAGATTCCAGTAAAGGTATTGGGAAGTGTCTTAAAGTTAAAAAAGTAGATTTTAGAATTAATAATCATTATAATATCTCACGATATTCATATAGTAATAGGAACCCGATGTTTTATAAATTTGGAAATAAAGGTCACAAGAATTGTTCATATTAAAGTACTCTGAAGACCAATCATACTTGTGGCTATTTTGGTCATCTTCAAAGGTTCTACAAGGGTGTTTCTGAGAAAATGAGTGGAGAGAGATATAAATCTTTAGGGATTATCCTGTTAATCTTATAGAACATATTTATGATTTAGCCACCATTTAGGTTATTTATTTCCTCTATTTTATTATTTTATCATTTGGTTTACCTAGTTCCTTCTTTAAAAAATATTTGAATCTTATGGTGAAGAGATTTATTATCTAAATTCTTAATTCAGTGAGGGTACCTCAGTAGAATCCTAAAAAGGTTTTTAGGCTATCATTGTACCCTATATATATTTAGTGTAATTTGTTTCTTTATCTAGTTTCTGTATCTATTTTTATCCTCCAAGAAGTGTATTAGATTTCCAGACTTTAATCTTCTAAGTAATGAAATTTAGAGTCTTCCTTTGTTCACATTGGCATCTTAGAGTATTCCAAATGGTTTTTATGTTAAAAAGGTTCTTCTCTTATGGTATTTTTCATTTTTTATTTTTATGAAATGTTTTTATTTTATTCATGGATTCTAGATCGCTTCGAGTTAGGTCTAAAATCATTGAATAAGTGATGGTTTTAGGGTTCTTCAGATTTAATAATTGACTTGAGTGAAATGGGAGAACCTTTTCCTTTATCTCGATCAACTAGGATAATTACGGATTTTTGGGTGTATAAGGAATCACACCCAAATTTTTATTCTTCTCATTTATTTTATTTATTACTTGTTTTCTATTTCATTTTAGTTTTGAGAGTTTTGGGTCAAAATTTTCAGTTTTGGTTAGTTTTCATTATGTATCTTGGTCGGTGTGCTCAGTTTGGGGAATACTATAGAGATAATAGGCATAAAAACTTATTTTTAGTTTATTTTATCCTTACACAATTTAGTCTGCATGATAAGTTCATGATTGAGTTTAAGCTACGCAGATCCTATAATAAACCATACAGAGTACTTTATATTTAATGGTGAGGTCTCATGGCTTGCACACTGTTAGAATTAACCATGTGACATGTGTGCCAAATGGGTATTTAATTGTTTAGATCCATTCTTCATAGTTATCACATGATTTTCTGAATCATGTGACCAAACCGTGCATGGTACTATGTGAGTCTAGTAGAGGGTGTATAGTTTGTGGACGGTTTACCAAACCATATGACCAAACCATGAAACCTATCTAGATTTTATAATCCTTGGAATTACCTTTCTACAATTTCTTGTTTTTTACCTCAAACAACCCTTTTATAATATTATTTTATGCACACATCCATTAGGGCTCCATCCACTTTATATTTTCTCCCTTTCTTAGTGATTTGGTGGGATTTCTTTAGGGTTTTGGTCCATTTTTTAATGTTTAGGATCCTCCTAATTCTTTCTCTCATATTTAGTCTTGTTTTTTTCTTCATCCATCATGGTGTTCTCATTTGAAAAAACCATAGGTGCAAAAGTGGTGCCTCTAATCCTTGGGTTTTTTTATCTAGGGAACACGGGGTTCATTTTGAGTCCCTTTCTTGCAGTTTTTGTTAACAAAGACTAGTTTCCATCAGTTAAAGGTAGGTTTCCCTGTTTATTGACTTTTTAAATTAAAGAATCTTTTAGTATAAGATTTTTTATAACCCTATTTTTTATAAATTCATAGTTTTAAGTATTTTTAATATTAATTGTAATGTTCACTCAAAATTCAAAGAATATTCCCTTGAAGAAGGTGTTTTATAAACACGTTTTTAACCTTTCACCCCACTTGTTTGATTAAATGATTGAATGTATTTTTTAAATGATTTTTTTGGTTTGAAAGATTGTTTTATTAATTAATGGTTTGAAAATTATACATGATACTTTTCAGGTGTTCTTAGTCCACTTTAAAAAAATTTATCACCTTTTTCGAAAGAAAATTTTCAAGGTTCGGTTTGAATTTTTGTAGGTTTTTTTAAAAAAAACCTTAGAATGTGTCCCTCATCATTTTTATGACTATTGGAATTGGTTTTTCCTTGGTATGGGAATTACCTTATGCATTGATAGTCTTGAATGTAAGGGGGGCTATTCTTTGGTGGGTTGTTCGAGGGTGGTGATTGTTCATGTGACACTTACTCATGTGATGGAGTGTACTTATTTTTATTTCATTGTTTATTTATTATTACATAGATCACCTCTAATTAACATATATCATGGAAACCTAATATAGAAATAAGGTCTTATGAGAATACTTTCTTCACTATCTTAGCATTATGCCCTGGCAAGTGTCCCTTAGTATATAAAATTCACTTGTTTGGGAGTATTCCTCTTAATTAGGCTAGATTGGGTATGAGTAAGCATTAAGATTAATTGATTACATAAAGTGCATTGGCATGATGCATCATGGATAATATGTTTATATATCTCCCCCCTTAGATATTGGGTGATCCCATGTCTATTGGTACATACTTATATATGATAGATACTTTATCTTATAATTGTTATTGTGGATTGAAAGCAATTTGAAAATTTACCTAATTTTTCTATAATGATCATATCGATTTTAGTATTATGACTGCCTCATGTCCTCTATGTGTTGTTTCTATTTAAGATAAGTTTTTTATTTAAATGTTTTATGATAAATGTATTATAACATTTTTACCTTTTTTTTACTTCTATAAACATCATTTGAAAAGAAGTATGTCAAATACAGTCATTTTACGTTTTTTCAAGTCTAAAAAACAATATTTCTAAAATTCCAAAACCATATGTTTTAGATAAGGTGTTTTTTTAAGAAAAGTGTTCAACCGACTGTGATTTGTTTCAGAAACTAGTGTAAAGTTAAAACCTATGTTTATAAACAATATTTAAAACTAGAAAGAAAAAGATCATTCTTTAAAAGGTAATACCTGGGGTGTGGTTTCATTTGAAATACCTATTGATTCTTGTACTGATTCCCAACTTATCATTTCCATTTTTGGTTTAGGTTTTTTTCTTGGCCTCAATCACCATGGAGTGATGTTAGTTTTTTTATCAAAGAGTGGCTTGTGGCATCACTAGAAGATCTAGTTGGTTGTTCAGTCATAGCCTTTGTTTATGTATAGTTATATCGATATAAAAAATATGATCTTTTCATTTATTTATATTTGATATATTTTTTTGATATTTTATTTATATTGGGTTGTATATTTATTTATGTATCATTTTTATTTATGTTTTATTAGGAGAAATATTTCCCACTAGATCCTAATTCCCTTTAGGTTCTTATCACCACCCAAGGGTGATCAAGTATGTGCATTGGGGATGTCATGGGCCACATCAAGTGCTCATTTTAGGTGTTACTAGAGCTATCTTGGGACATTCCAATTATTATGTTACTTTGTATTAAGACAATAGATATTGGAAGACACACTATGGAAGTTTTTTTCTAGGTTTATATAATAATTTATATAAAAAAAGTTATTTTGATGTTTCATGTAATAATTTATATAAAAAAAGAAGGATTTATTACCTTGGGAGTATTGGGATCATCCTTTATTATTGAAGGAATAAGTGTTTTAAAGATTAGAGCTATATAGAGTATTAATAACAAGAAACTTTCCATCTCTATGATGAAGTTGTTTTTATAATTTTCATCGCTGGATTATCCAGGAATTTTTAATACTAATATACATGATGAATATTCCATAGGTTAAGGTATTAAAAATGATCAAATAATTATATAATTAGATAGATTAAATTTAAAAAAATTATAGACTATGTAAAGGTTACTTAATATACTCATAAGAGTAAATATAATCTGAATAATGGCATGTTTTGGATATTTCTACACTACTCCATAAAGGTATTTGAATTTTTCATCATGGTAAGTTCTAGAAATTGAACTATTCATAGAGGAAAGCTTATTCATGTGTATATGTAACTAATAAATCCTGGATCTATGCAAAGTTATTCCAAAATAAGTAAAACTAATTCATTTAGTATGTAAAGGTAATCTGTAAGATTAAATTACCTAGGTTAATGTAACACTTAAGTTTAGTGAACTACATAAGGGTTCACTTGGCACTGTGTAAAGGTTTTATAACATATGAGTAAAGGTGATAATATTCTATACAAAGGTAATTTTAGGCCACCTATATTATGTAAGGGTTATTTTCATGATATATAACGGTAATAACTTATTTTTGTAAGTTGTGAATAAATTTCACACTATGAATATTGATTAAATGAATTTTAGTGTCACTGGAATTATGAAGGTCTCCACACTAATGGGAAATGGATTATGTTATAAAGGTGGAAATGAATATTTCATAAGGATTATTTGTGGCATAATGAAAATATTTGTTTTAAAAGAAATAGAACTATATTGTTCATATTATAATGCTTTCATGGAAGCATGTTTCATAAAGATTCTTATAAAGTTTATATTTTATCCAGATGATTCTAGGTGAATAGTTCTTAATGGAAAAATATTAATGATATATTTATCATGTTTAGGTCTGATTTTTTAAGAAATTTGTAGAGTATTATGTGGGGATATTTATGACACATATTATGAAGAGGCAGTAATCACAACACAAGCATGAATATGTTATTTTAAAAGTATGAAAACATTTTGGAGAGAAGTGTAATAATTACAAGATTAAAAAAGGAAGAAGGGTTCTTGAGGTTTTTACTATGATTGATGAATCCATGATAGTATATATTTATAGGTAACTATAAATATCATGCATTCATGAATGTGAATATTTAAATTAATTCATTATAGATAGAGGAAGAATAAATTGAAGGATTTAAAGAAAGAAGTGGTTTTCATGGATTTTTTTTGTTGAGGATTAATGTAATAGAGAAATTTGGATCTATTTATAGTTATTGGATAATGATATAGGGAGTTTGAGTTACCAATAATATTATTTATTTAAAATGAGGTATTAAAATGGTTTAGTGAATTCTAATGAAAAGTTACTTAAATTATGACATTTTTAGAAAAATATATTTTGTAGGTTTTTGAAAAACAAATATATAGAGAATACTTGATAGTGTTTTATCTTGAAATACATATTTGAGTATCAAAGTCATAATACCCAACCTAGTTTCTATCCTGGAGAACCACTTTTATATCAAAGAAAAAAAGAAGTGGGTGATCTAGGTTTATTTATGTTGCACTAATGAATAAAAAGAAGAATAGGAATAAGAAGAATGTAGAAGTTAAAAAAGAGGAAATAGAGTCAGACATGAAGTTCATGGAAGAAGGAAACACTTTATATTATGAGAAGAACAATTTCATAGAAAGTAGAGGAAATAAGAAGTACATGTATTGTGAATATTATGAGAAGAACAATTTTTTAATATGTATAGGAATGGAAACACTTTATATTGTTACTACGAAGAATAAGAAGCTGTTTTATGTGGTGTTATGCAAATAAAATGAAGAAGTGACTTGCTGATATGTATGGTAAGAATAAGAAAAAATAGATAGTAAACTATCATCTTGTATATATATAAATTGGTTATGGAATCTATTATTGTTATACCTATATTATTGTAAAGGTATAGGATGTACCTGAGTGTGGTATTCACTAAACAAGTGTGTGGGATGTGCACTCTGCACTATCAAGAGACTATACTGGAACACATACAAGGATTTACCAGTGGGTTATGTGATCCTAGGTTTTTTTTAATTCAAACCAACGATTAACCTTTATTTAAGTTAAACATTGTAAACCATTTTTCTCTTTATGTGTTCTTTTCTGGGTGTGTTTCATGTGAAGAAGAATGAAATAATAGATAACTAGAGATCCATCCTCCATAATCAGTGTAAAGGTAAAGAGAAAAAGGATAAAAAGTAAAAAAATGATTAAAATTTATAAATAAAAATTCACCCATAATTAGTGTGGTGTTTATCCCAAACCAGTCCCCTTAACCACGATCATATCTATGCATTACCTTATGAACATATCTAATGACAATCACTTCCTTGCGTTATCTTGAAAACATAACTATATATAATCATGTAAACACATTATCTCATGAGATATAAACCATTATCCAATGAATTATTGGGATATATATATGTCTCTACCCTTCAAGTAATGATACGAAACCCCTATATGCCACATGAAATATTTAATACATATCATCATGAAAACTCATGAACTGAAAATGGGTTACATAACATTTTAAAATTGAATTACATAAGATGATGTAAAAAAGTAAATCTTATAAAATAATTATATTATAAGATAAAAAATATAATTATTATGAACATTATCGATAAGAGATATAACATTTTGTGATATAGAGGAAATTGGATGTGAAATCATAAAAATATATTTAATAAATCATTTATAATTCCATTATAAAATGATTAAGTTACAAGTAACTTTAAAAAATCATTTTTGAGAATGTGATAATAATAATTAAAAAAAATTATTTTAAAAAATTTCACAAACATGGTAACTTAAAAATAAATAATTTTCATGTATAGAAATTTGAATTTTAAGATAAAAAATTAATCAAAGTGAATTAAAATTCATTTTAACACTTTTTAGGATTTTTAAAGAAAAACCTAAATCAATACAAACATTATTGAACATCCTTTTGAAAAATGATAATGATAAGTAAAAAACTAATATGAGATGTTACACCCTTATATTTAAAAATAAATTAGGAAAACATTTTTAGAAATATATAATATAGACATAGAGGAAAAGATCAATTTGGAAGGATATGAATTATTCTTAACAATTTCATTTTCTTATGATGAAAGAAATCCATAAAAAATAATTTCTGTTAAAATGTAAATTCACCAGAAAATAAGGATGAAATAAAATAAAAAATAAATCATAGGGTGTAGAAAACAAAACATAGAGGAATGAAGTTCAAGAATAAATATTATGACTCAAATAAATTGAGTTGAGTTAACAGAAACCATATCTTGGTTTTTATTGGGTCAGATGTGATCAAATTTATTTTATAATAATTGTAACCATATTAAACACTTATCTAAGAAACTTATTCATGTATTTTTCGTTTAATACTCTTAATTTATAATAATTTACTACACAAATATTAGTTATTTATAGTTTATTTAAATCATTAGATGTTATTAATTATTTTTATTTTATTTAATTTTTATAAAAAAATATTGGTTAATGTTTAATGATACCAAGTTCATCATTCCAATATTATTAAAGATAGTGTAATAATTTTTTAAATGATTTATATGGTCCCATTTTAACCTAATGGAAGGTGTGGCTATGGTTTGTGAAAATGGAATTCATAATGAACTTGTTTCAGGTTATTTGGTGATAACGATGAGTTACATTATATAGAACATTAATTTTTTGTCTCACCCTACTAGAATCATATTAATAACATAAATTAAAAATTAGTACAGTATAATATATTACTATTAATTTAGTTTTCATAGTAATATATGATATAAATTTATAGCATCATTCATGTAGGTGGTTAAACTGACCCGAACAAGAACATGTTGTAATCTATATGGGAGTATGACTATAAAAGATATTGTTTTATTATTATTTCATTATAATAGAAGTATAATGTTATTATATAGGTTTTATTTAGGTGAGTAATATTATTTTATGATAAGTGGATAAAAAAATATATAATAAAAGTTTAGGGAATGGATAATAATCATGTTGCAAGCTCAATTCTCCCCTTAGAGGGACTCTTGGAAATAGAGGGTTTGAGACACATTATTGTGACTAGGGGATAAAAAACATTGAATATGGATCTATGAGATAAAAAATGGATTGGTATTTAAGATTAATTAAAAGTAATAGTTTGGAATGGTTAGATGTGATCTCCTTTTATTAGTGAAAACGAGGGACATTTCGTTAGAAACTTAAGTTAGGTTAGGGGTAAAGATGAAATCACATGGGAGTTGGGTGATTTAGGTAAAGAAATTTTGTTTAGAAATGTGGGTATGAATTCTACACCAAAAAATGTCTTATACAATGTATAATTTTCAATTTTATTTAATATAATTTGATCCTTGGTAGATTACCTCCTTTTCCCTTTTTTAACTTGCTTAATTATTTTTCATGCTTATTTTAACTAAAAAAATATAATAACCCTTATCACGAAATTTTAATGAATAGAAATTTAGACTCCATTTAATCTAATTTAACTTATAAATATAAGAAAATAAACTTTTAAATTAAAACATATAATATATAGAAAAAATATTTTTTTAGACAAGTTCCTTTAAAAAATTAAGTGTTCTTAACAAAATTTCATATCTATTACAAATTAAATGAGGGTTAATATATTTTATTATTATTTATATAATAATTACAGTAGACTCACCATTTAAAATATATAAATTTAATTTATTTAAATAAAAAGTAAAAAACAATCATAAAAACAATTATTTAAAAATAACCCTTTAACATTTACCACCTCAACTAACTTTTACCCTGGTAAATTATTTTTGTGTATAAAAATAAAATTAAAATTATTACCTAATTTAAAAATTTTGATTCCAAATATTGAATATATACAATTATATTCAATTAAAAGAAGTTATAGAATTTAGTTTTAATATAATTTTTTTTTAAATTTGTTTATAGAAACATGAATTTTTAAGCATAAAAATAATTTATTATTATTCCTTAACAAGGAAAAATATTTAGATTAATTTATTTTTTATATTATAAATATATTTTTAATTAAATAAACATTTTTTTGTTTTTCAATGTATAATTTTATAAAAACACATAATGATGAAAATATATGTATATTTTATTAATAATTAAATGATTATATCATTATGACTTCTACTAAAAAACCCCTTAAAACCTCTTTATATGACCTAAGGGTAAGATAAGAAATGGTGGAAATCTTGGGTGTTGATTTATCTAGAATGGATCTTGTTGTTATTTTCATGAGTTTGAACTTCTTCTATGGATAATTTCTATCTAGTTGTACTATTTTATGTTTATCTTGGTCTTGGTTAAGGAAAAACCCTAGCAACACTACCTCTTTTCCAAGTTAAAAAAATGAGCTTCTTAAAAAAATTTCTACTACTTGATTCCACCACATCTCCTTTATACATAGATATCATAATGTGGGTACTTTATCTATACATGCCAATTCAATGTATAAGTTATAACCGTCACAATTTTAAGAATTTATCTATTTAATTATTCATATGTATAGTGATGATATGAATATATGTATATTCCCAAAAACCATATAATACCAATGGAAATATATTCACAAAGACCATCTAATCACAATAACCATATAATCCAAAAAATGATATTAAATCAACAAATAATATTATATATATATAATTTAGAAACCTATAATCCATAAAATCATAGGCGGTAGTAATATTACATTATTGGTACAAAATATAAGAGTTCTTGAGGGTTACAATAACCTATTAGTCTTGGAAGACTTGATACATACCTAGATTACATTTTAGAACATAAGATATGACATGAACACATTTTGATAACATTATTAGACCTTCTATAATATACCTTAAATTTATACATTATTTTTCTCTTGGTTTCCTGGGAAAAGGAAAAAAATAAGGGTGATCATAGATGCTCAATAAGGAGTAGGGTACAATGAAAGTTATTATAACATAATCATAGAACAAGTGATATGGTAGGAATACATAAACAACATTAATCCACAATCAACTAAAAATAGAGGGAATTCCATATCCATGATAATAAATGAAAACATGGGTAATAATAATAATTGACCTCATATCCATGGGATGCATAATACTTGACATTAAAACATGTTTTGAAGGACTTATGAAACGAAACTATAAAAATATGGGGAGATATATACACTATAAACCAATATGTTTTATCTCATGAGAATTATTGATGCATCTAGGGGATATATAATTATGGGCTCCACCCATCACCTGATTAAGTCCAATTTATCCATCATAAGATTAAATAGAACATCTCATACCATTCCCCAAGGAACTTATATCTGAATAAAAACATGCTTATCAGTATAATGAAAAATAAAGAAAAAGTTATTTCTCCATTAAATGGAATAATTTTTATGTCATTGAGAACATCCCTAAATCAAATTAGATATTGTGGGGTATCCTCAAAGTGTTGTAAAATACTCTTATCAATGAAATATAGTGGTGAGATAACTTTGAATGTACTGGGTTATCCATAGAAGATAGTAATTGGGTTTAATATCTTTAATGGGTAGGATAAAAAGGAAATGGTAGGAAAAAAATCCTTCATCATGGTTCACAAAGAGCATGTGAATATTTTCATGTTTATCCCATGGGAGTGTCTCTCCCATTATGTAGTCATTATCCCACTCATCATATGTCAGAGTGATGATTTATTCAATGCATAACCAACCCTTTTTGGGTTTATTAATCCTAGGTGAATCTATGAGAAAAATTCATCCACATTATAGTATTCACCTAGGGATGTATTTTCTAGGAAATTATAGACACTTTTACTTTACTAAAAAATATGATGTTTTTTCCGCTATATAAAAGATTGTGTTTTACAACAGTTTTGGTAACTCTTGATTCAAAATAATATGAGGAAGGGATAACAATATAAACTTTTAAATCCATTTAAATTCACGAGGAATATGTTAAAAAGTCATCTATGGTAATTAATTCACCATTCAAAAGGAAATAGGTGGTGAATATAGTATGAGTCCCAAATAATTAAAATTGAGATGAAAATCCCACTTATATATTGGCTAATAATTCAATAAAAAACTCTTTCAAGAGAGGGATTAAAATTGATATTAAAATAACATTAATAAAAGGAATTTAAGGATATGAAATATTAAATAGGTAGAATATACACCACATAATGGAAATTACATTCATAATACAAAACATATCTCAAAGAGAGGAATTTAAGGTAGAAAACCCATGCCTCTTTTCCTAAACTCTCCAAACATATTTTTAAATAGTATATCAAAAACAAATCTGTGCTAATAATTTAATTAATAACCTTAATCATATCCATTTTAAATTATTCTCTTTATAAGTATTCATTCTCTATATTAATTTTATTTAGTTTCTACATTAGGTGTTCATAGTTTGGATAGTTTATAATAGTTTCAGAATAGGGGTGACATTATCCATTCTTCTTAAAAATTTCATCATTAACAATTCATTAAATTTATTATTAGTGATGATTTATAAAATTTTATTATTTCCCAAATTCATTTCATTAGTTCTTTTTTCTTTATCCTTGAACATGAAATCTATAACAAACATGTTATAGTTATTCATTATGATCAAAGGGTGTTTTATTACTTAATGTATTAAATATTAATATAATCTATCCAAAAAAATAAAAAATTATTTATAAATTTATATTATATTATACTATCAATTATGTTCCCATATTAATCCATGAGATAAATTCATAGTATTGTTCATGTAGGGAATTAAACCAACCCAAACATGAACATACCTTGATTTAATAAACTATTATGAGGTGGTTTTGTTTTGATATCATTATACTAGAAGAATAATGATGATATTTAGTGTTTATTTAGTGCGTGATATCATAATTTTATGTAATTATAATAACAAATAATATATTTTAATGTATAAAATAACATGAATAAAAATATTTCCCTCTCAATATTCTTGTTTAAGGAATATAATTTTACAATGATTGTTTATTGTTTATATCATTAATATATTATTAAATTTTTATTTGAAGAAACATAATTGTTATATAAAAATAATATTTAAAATTTAAAAACATTTTTAATTACATCCATGAAATGTGTCGATATAGATAAAAAGGGAAATCAATCATTCCATGGAGGCGGTAGTCCACACATACACGTGGATGATGATTTTATTTTCTATAGAATAAGAAAAAGGGGTAATGTGGATTATTGTTTAAGAATATAATATATTTTATAAATATATTAATTATATATATATATATATACATATATATATATATATAAAATAACCTATCATGACTTGCCTTGTAATATGGTCAGGGAAAATGAAATGCGTTGTGTCATGGTGATGGTAGTCCGCACAACCCACGAATAATGATTTCATTTTTCTTAATGAAAAAGAGAAATGTGATAAATAATTGTACCATAATTAGTATAATATAAAAATATACTAATTATATCTATTTTATCATTTTAACATGTTTTAATGGATTTTTATCAATAATTAGTATACATAAATAATTGGAAATGGGAAAGGAGTGGTTAGAAATTTGTACCTCACTTCTGGGATTATCTTCTTTGTAAAGTGGGTTAAACCTTTGGGGGATGGAATTTTAATAATTTTTGAAACTATTTAAGGTGTATATGAATTTTTTGGATAGTTTTTTGTATATTTTAGATGAAATAATTCAGTTTTGGTGTAAGGCGAAGCGAGGAGAGGAGTTCCCCTTTTATAAGTGAAACAAGATGACATTTTTGTAAATACCCAAAAATTTTAAATAATGGGAATTAAATCTCAAGGAAAGTGGATAAAAAATAAGAAATAATGGATTGGGTAATATAGAATGTTGATAAACACTCTACCATTAAATTTAACACATGTTTTTAACATGTTTTTTTAACTCTTTACCACTAGATTTTCCATGTTTACTATCTACTTTTTTAATACGGTAACTAGTTTTTTACCTTAGTAACTTATCATTTATGTCTAAAAATAAAAAGGTACTTTTTATATAATTAGTAACTATTAATTCTAAATTTTAAATCCATTTATTATTTTAAATTTTAAATAATTATAAAAACAAATTTAAAAATGGTGAATGTATAATTCATTAAAACTATTTTAGAGAAAAATGTGACTTTAGATTTAAAAAATAAAATATAGGTTTATAAATTTAAAATAATATTTTAAAATCTATAAATTTTATTTTAAAAAATATATTTGTTAAATATAAGTTTTTTATGGGGTTTTTATACTTATATCCTCGCATTGTCATAAAAGTCTCGGTTTTGAACAAAAAATAGTATTTCTACTTTTCACATAAAAATAAATATTTTTAGGGAAATGCCAAAATTTCATATTAAGATAATATATTCATGATTATTTTTTAAAATTAAATTATAATATTTTGAAATTAAACTTTAAAATATACTTATGAATAATGTCACTTTAGTGTTCACATTGTGTGATAGTTTAGGATATGATGTTTACCTACTACCGTGAGGTCTCAAATATTAAATATATCTTATATTCATCACTAAAACCATTCTCAGTATTCATTTACTTATAAATCAGCATTTCTATTATTTTTATAATGCTTAGTCATCTTTTAATAGGTGTGATCGAGTTAATGATCTTCATGGAAAATCTCAAGGATAAAGATTTTATATTTATGTTTTTTTTATTTTATAACTGATTTTTTGAACTCACACATTTATTAATGATGTTTCATATTTTATTCTTATAATTTATCAATTTTTATCTTATTTTATCATATTTTTTCTCAATTAAATGTATTTTAGTTCATTTTAGTTTAGTATTATTTGTGGAACAATCTATTCAACTCAATATTTATTTAAAAGAAAAATAAATAATAAAATAACATGGTGTTAAATTCTATACCCCTTAAATTATTTTCTCCCTTGAAATTGTATTAATTATATGAGAACAAATGAGTTTAATTTTGTCTCATTACATATTCAGGTTTCCATGTAGCTTACTGAATCTTATAATTTAACCACAGAACCTTGACCTTATAGGCTGTTTTATTTGACATTAATTTATCTATCCAATCCAAGATCTGCACCAATTGTTCCTCATAAGAGGGATAATGTTAAAAAATACCATAAATTTTAGTTTATTACATGTAATGTACCCAATATTTTATTACTAAAAATAAATATATATGGAATATCATCTTCCTAATATAGGTTTGGTGGAATCACCAAGCAGTATGATAAAATCCTTATATGATAAATAATATCGAAGGGACCAATGTATCTAGGCCTTATCTTTCCCTTCATCCACAATCTAAGTAATCAATTACATGGAGATATTCAAAGGAATACCTTATCACCATATTCAAACTCTAGATCTCTTTAAGGGTTATCAACATAACAATTTTATCAAGTTTTTTTGATATATTGTTGAATAGTTTGAACTTTTTGTATCTTGTCTTAGAAAATATTGAGTCCTAGAAGCTTCCTCTACCCAAACATACCCCATTATGTAAGAGTTCTATATTTATTCTTATATAGAGCTTCTAATTGTTCCATTTGGATCCTATAGCAGAAACTATTATTATATGATAACTCAACTAGAAGAATATGTTGATCCCAACTTCCTTTTAAATCCATTGAGCATGATTAACATATCTTAGAATGTTTAAATGGGTTTCTATGATCGCCTGCCAATTGGAGGATAAAAATTCACACCAAAACTCAACTTTATATTCAATTCATGTTAAATACATATAAAGAACTAAGATTTAAACCCATATCTCGATCTAATATAATTGAGTGTGGTACTCTATAAAGCCTTACCAATTCCTTTATGTACACCTTAACAAGTTTATAAAATGATAAATACTATAAAATACAAAGGAAGTGTGATTACTTTGTAAGTTGATAAACTAAAACCCAAATAGAATGTAACAACCCGAGATTTTATGAGAATTATTCTTTTTAATTTCAGTTATGTCTTGTGTTTTAAGCTACACCAAATTTTTCTTATGCTATACGCAACACTGTATTAGCTTTTAGTATACACAACACTATTCTTGGCTTGTATTACACACAATTTGAAGTTCGTTTTGTAGAAATTATTCTACGCAACATTAAGTATAGATTTTTTTAATGTATAAATGAAATAAGTTTTAATTATTTTATACACAACAACAAATGTAGCTTTCACTACACACAACCTTGACTTGGATTGCGTTACACGCAATCACGACCTTCTTCGATAGCGTGTGTAGTACGCAATATCGGGTTTTGCTAAACAACGATATATCGTTATATTATTATTATGGACAAGCTGTTATGAATAGTATTCACTAAATTTTAAATTTTATAAAATTATTATTTATCTTACACATTTTCTAGAACATCGTATGAGAACAAAATACATTTTTCGGGTAAAATAAGTATTTAAAAAAAATGTATTTTTTCCGCCTTTTGATGGTGCATCCACTTTAAATCCAGTTTTGACATGTTTATAAGTTCAATTTGACAAAATAAAATTCTTCTTTGGAATTAGGATATAAAAATTTACTTTGGGTAAATTTTTCATATTATTCTGATAACTTTCATATTTTAATGAATAGTAAAAACACGCTATATTTTAATGAAAACCGACTTTTTTCATCGAAATAATTTATATGGTCAGATTATCTTTTTAATTGGTTTTAAAGTGTAATTATAATATATTTTTACCATTTAATCAAATTTTGGACATTAGAATTAATTTCACTTTGAATTTGGACATAAACAAGTGTCGATCTTTTGATAGTTATTGTTTTTTAAAAACATGCTATTTGTTTTGATAACGAGAATTAATTTTAATTAATGCCACTTCTATGTTTTGAATTTGAAAAAATAGACATCATTTTTGAATTCAGAATATCAAATATAGCTTAGGATGATTTTTTGGTATTTTTCTAAAAACTTCAATTTTTGATGAATAGTGAAACCACTTAGTTGTAGTTAAAAAAACTGACTCTTTCATTTAAATGAAAATTTTCCACTTATGTAAATTGAATTTCAAAAATCCTGCATCCATGGTTGTTATAAAGAAGTAAAATTTGGTTCAATAAGATGAAAATAACTTTTGGTGAATAGTAGCTTTTGACTTTTATTTACTGCGGTTAAAGGTAAATAGGGTAATTCAAGGTTAAAAGAATATTATAATAATTCAAAATTACCTTAAAACTTGTCCTAAACTTATTGGATGAGTATTATCTGACCATGCGCATCCTTGGGTCTATTTTAGGACCCCATTGAGCCACTTGGTAGTGATAATGACAATTTGGATCAATTAATTTAATGTAAAGCAAAATTGACATTAACAAAAATCTTTTAGTAATTAATTTTTATAATGGGTTATATAAATTATCATTTAGACCATAAATATTCATTTTAAAGCTAAAATTTTTTCCCACATGTTGGTGTTTTTTTAATATAATTTTTATACATAAAATAAAATAAATTATTTTTGACACAATAATGATGCTGTATTTACCTCATTAATTAATGATTTTAATAAATAAGATTATAATGTTTACAATATTATCCAAAACATGTACAATTCTGATCAGATGATTTTATTTCGACCATGAGTCATCTTATCTTAATCTTTAATGACTTTTGGACCTTTTGAAATTGAAGATAAGTTTATAATAAAATAATATTTTCACACTTTCCAAAGGCGCCCCTCTCCTCCCTTATAAAAGGGAACCTACTCCCTCTCCTCTTCACAACACTTTGAGCCTTCATGCTTGGCCAAACCCTACCCATTTCTCTTATACAGTTTAATAGAAACATTTAAGAGGTTTCAGTCTTCTCAAAAGACCAACTCTAGTCCCTTAAGAGGAAGTTTAAAGGAGGTACATTGAAGAAGCAGTAATCTACTCTACCTATTCTTTCATGTTTCTTTCTTCTTCAACTTATTCTTCTTTAGTTGTTTCATTATAAAGTAATAACATCAATATCACTAATATACTGATATGTTATTATAAATATTAAACAACCCTATTTCATCTTCTATCCGTCCTATGGAAAACGAAATCACCGCGCGTGCGTACGTACGGAATACCATCTCCACGCCGTGGTGTAATCTATTTTTCCACCACCACCTTACTTGGATGGGTATAATGGTGAAAAGAATAACTATATATAGTTATTATAACATCAGACTGATTCTGAGATATTATATCATTCACTCCAGTTCAATTCAATAATTATGGGAATGATATCATCGCTCGTGCATATGTACGGATTACCGTCTCCACGACGCGATGAGATTCATTCTCCATGTTAACCATTCAAAAATGATTATAAAGTATATATAATGAATAATAATGAAATATATAACATGATAAATCCACTAGATTTATGTATATATATATATATTTCATCAACTTACTTCCATTCAAGTCAATAAGGAAAGGAAAACAGCGTTCACGCGTACGTACGACCTACCGTCTCCATGAACGGTGTGTTTAATTTCATTTATCTATCTATTATATATATATACACTAAATATATATGGTATATAAATCATGTTTTACATTCTGGAAGTAAGTAAATCATGATATAAGTAATAATAATATCAAGAACAACAAGTCCAAACACGTACGATAAATAAAATGATTTTACACAAAATGCTACTTTAACATGGAATTTAAAAAATAACGGGTAATATAAAGTCATAAGTGAACCATATATGATATCATGACAATTAATATGATTCTCTAATAATTCAATGACATTATTTAAATCATTATACAGGAGGTTCGGATACGTATGAAGCATATCAGACCTAAGGTAAGGGATAAATTTTCCAATCTTGTTTTTATCCGAGATTGTTTATTCATAAGTATTTACTGAGGTTATATTTATCATCCATGTCCCTATTTTATAAAAATGGTTTCATGTATGTTTAAAGTACTTTTTAACCATTTTTTACTTTTACAACATGGTATGTAAGGAATCTTTCTTTTGTTTACGTTATGAGGTGATTTTTTTACTTTTCCTGCAAAAGTACAAGAAGAATGTTTTTTTAACTTATACGACATGAACGGATTTTTATGGTTTCATAAAACCTTATTTTCATGAAGCTTACTCTACAAGATTTACTGAATATTTTCAAAAAAATTATTTTCTTTTAAAATTTCATGGCATTTTGTGAAAATAAAATTATTTTGAAGAAGAAATGATATTTTCCTCAAGAATTCATTTCAAGTGATTTATCAAAACCATTTTACATATAAGATGGAATTATTTCATATGTGTGTGTTTCAAATATAATGTCTCTACGATTTAAATGGTTTCACTTTTCTTATGATGAAATAATATCCATTTTTTTATATGGATTATGTTATGATGGGATGATGTTTATGAAACCCATTTTATTCTTTGGGTTATGATGAATGATTTATGTTTATTTTGTGGCATAAGTAATAATGATTTCATTATGAGATGGGTGGGACCTATATCTACCTCCTATGAATTGGGTAAAGATTTATATCTCATGAGATAGATATGGCTAGAATGACAAGTTAATCCGGTTCAGTGATACAGGTCTGGAATGAGGAGTGAACTCAGTTCCGTAAGGGACTTTGTCCACTAAGATGGTCTTGGCAGCAATGCCTTGGCTACTATAGAAATCATATCATGTGATTAATGTTTTTCTACAATTAAATGTTTTATTCCCATTCTATTTTATCATGATTGATGTTACTTTATGATATATTCCTTGCATACTTCAAAGATTTATGTCTTTGCTCAAGATTTTGGTGTTTAGATTTTATGTTCAAGTTTTTGCATTCAAATGTTTATAGATTGTTTTATGTTCTATATGTTTACCCTTACTGAGCATTTGGGCTCACCATTTTTATGTTTTCATTTCCCCAGGATATAAAGAAAGGTTTTAGGTAAGAAAATGGGAAGATATTTATAGGAGATGTTGAAGATATTTCACCAAGATTAGAATATTATATTCCTTGTTTCCAAAAGACACTAAACCATTATGGTCATTTGGTGTCTGTTTTTATTATGTATTAATTATTCCGCAAAATTAATGTAATTTCCATGTACGTCAAGCTTTGGGTCTCTACAGTTGGTATTAGAGGAAAGGTTTAGTTAACCTTTGGAAACTAGGGTGTGAAAACTTTAGGGAAATCCCTAGAGATATTTCTAAGGTATGTCTAGGGATGTCCCTAAGGTTAATTATAAGTATAGGTTATAGTCCTACAATTACGGTAACAATCATAGAATTAATCCTAAGTACTTAGATATTGAAGGTACTCCCCTTTATGTTTTTTTGCTAGTATTATTGTTTCCTCTCACAGAATTGTTTTTGTGTTTTAGTCAATGGTGGGAACTAGAAGGAATTTGGTTAACATTGAATCCAATGGAAAAATTGGTGACTATGAGCAATAAAATTGTGTAATTCCTATAGATAATGATATTTTGATTTTTCCGAATCAGTCATCGCGATATATGATTAACAAGGTAAGAATTAGTTGTATTCCTAATTCATCAAATAAGAGGAAGATGGAATTTTATGCATGTTCGCATGGTGAGGAGCATAGAGAAAGGAAGATTGAGATTTCTAAAGAAGGGATGAAGAACCTTGATGAATACATCAAATGGAGGGGAAGATGTTATCTGTGTGGGGAAAAGGGTCATAGAGTGATAGATTGTTATGGAGTATAATTTCTTATCTATAGAGAACATGGGATTACCCAACTCAATTCCCTAACCTAAGAGGTTACTTCAAAATCGAGGAAGGACCTATTCCATGCCACTCTTTGAAGATGATGGATTGAAGGGTTTATGTATTGGAATTAATTAGTAATGTTGTTGAGGTACTTTTATGGTATATTGGAATATCTATGTATTGGTCCATTGTGTTTTTCCATAAGAATATGGTATCGGTAACCATGAAAAGTGATTGAAATATTTTTGGAAAGAAGATGATATGTTCATAATGAAGGGATAAAGAGAAAATAAAAGGAGCTCATGACTGATGTAAGGTCAAAGTTATATCATGGTTTGAGTATATAGAAATTTTGGGATTTTGGTATGTGGAAAGAGTTAAATTTTGACAGTATTCATGGTTTCACTAAGGTTTAATGGGTACTCATTTTTTCAATAGAATACATGATTAAAGTATTGAAATGTTTGGAATGTGGCCAACAAGATATATCGTATGATAAATGATGGTACTCACATGCTCGATAGATGCCATTTAAAGTAATCGTTTTCTTTATACTATGAGTTTGGAAAAAAGTATTTTGGATAAGTCTTAAGGTTGGAATGGATTAAGTTGGACATCAGATAATATTGTTTAAGGATAGAACTTTTTTTTGATTTTATTTCTGGAATGTTATAATAGTATAGTTTAAGAAAAGGGACAACCTGCAGAACGGGAAACAACCCGTCGCGTTGGATGAAGCTATGAGAATCGAACCCACAACCGAAGTGCGACATGCCATTATCACCTACCACTGGACTACAGGAAGTCCCTGGTTAGTAGAAATGAGTTTTATTTTATTATTCGCTATGATAGACGAAGTATAAGTCCATTTTAGCAACCATATACGATTAATCTCAGCATAGATGGACTTATGTATATTTAATAAATTGTGCTAAATGTTTTGCGATAGAAACAAATGGAATGAACTATCATTCTATTGCATGATCTGCTAACACTTCATGAATGACAAATTCAACTTCATTTCTTTAAGAGATGAAGTGGAAATTAATCAAGGCATGAACAAAGGTGATATTGTACCAAAATCAAGTAAGTATTTCTTTTAATTCAATTTTTTTTAACATTAGGGAAATGATCTTGAGAACTAAAAATGTTGTCCTAGTACCCTGATATCTGATGAATCAGATGGTACCTTAGATCATAAAAAATTTATGACTTTGTGATTGTTGGATTTTTCATATCCATGTCCTCTACCACTCTCCATCAGAACTTGATGATTAGATTTTTATTCCATATCCAAATTTCCACCTATGTTCTCCTATGTGGAAACCTAGTGATCTGTTAATTTGGGTAACCGTTATGTTTCATAATTCACTTTTTAAAATTAATTTTTAGTATTCCTTTTTAAGATGTGGGATTTATAAAAGAAACTTTCAATTAGTAAACCATTTATAACCCCGACGAATTTCGAGGGTGAAATTCATTTTAAGGGGGGTAGAATGTAACAACCTGAGATTTTATGAGAAATGTTCTTTTTAATTTCATTGATGTCTTGTGTTGTAAGCTACACCAAATTTAGATTATTCTATATGCAACACTATATTAGCTTGCAGTATACGCAACACTATTCTTGGCTTGTGTTACAGACAATTTCAAGTTCATTTTGTAGAAATTATTCTACGCAACATTAAGTATAGATTTTGTTTAATGAATAAATGAAATAAGTTTTAATTATGTTATAAGCAACAACAAAGGGAGTTTTCACTACATCCATCCTTGACTTGGCTTGCGTTACATGCAATCGCGACCTTCCTCGATAGCGTGGTAGAACACAATATCGGGTTTCACTAAACAACGATATATTGTTATATTGTTATTATGGACTAGCCGTTATGAATAGTATTAAATAAATTTTAAATGTTATAACATTATTATTCATCTTACACATTTTCTAGAGCATCGTATGAGAACAAAATACATTTTTCGAGTAAAATAAGTATTTCTAAAAAAATGCAGTTTTGATGCCTTTTGATGGAGAATCGACTTTAAATCTAGTTTTTACATGTTTATAAGTTAAATTTTACAAAATAAAATTCTTATTTGGAATCAGGATATAAAAATTTACATTGGATAAATTTTTCATATTATTATGATAACTTTCATATTTTAATGAATAGTAAAAACACGCTATATTTTAATTAAAAACAACTTTTTTTCATTGCAATAATTTATATGGTTATATTATCTTATTAATTGTTTTTAAAGTGTAATTAGAATATATTTTTACTATTTAATCCAATGTTGCTCATTGGAATTAATTTCACTTTGAATTTGGACATAAACAAGTGTCGATCTTTTGATAGTTATTGTTTCTTAAAAACACGCTATTTGTTTTGATAACGGGAATTAATTTTAATTAATTCCACTTATATGTTTCGAATTTTTAAAAATAGACATCATTTTTGAATTCGGAATATCAAATATAGCTTAGGATGAATTTTTGGTATTTTTCTGAAAAACTTCAATTTTTGATGAATAGTGAAACCACTTAGTGGTAGTTAAAAAAACTGACTCTTTCATTTAAATGAAATTTTACCACTTCAATGAATTTAATTTCAAAAATAAAACATACATGGTTGTTATAAAGATTTAAAATGTGGTTCAATAAGATTAAAATTATTTTTGGTGAATAGTAACTTTTGACTTTTATTTACTGCGGTTAAAGGTAAATAGGGTAATTCAGGGTTAAAAGAATATTATAATAATTCAAAATTACCTTAAAACTTGTCCTAAATTTATTGTATGAGTATTGTTCTACCATTGTCATCCTTGGGTAAATTTTGGGACCCATTTAGCCACTTGGTAGTGATAATGATAATTTGGATTAATTAATTTAATGTAAAGACAAAATTGACATTAACAAAAATATTTTAGTAATTAATTTTTATAAGGAGTTATATAAATTATCTTTTCGACCAAAAATATTCATTGGAAAGATAAAAACATTTCCTACATGGTGGTGGTTTTTTATATTATTTTTAGACATCAAATAAATTAAATTATTTATGACACAATAATGATGCAGTATTTACCTCATTAATAAATGATTTAAATAAATAAGATTATAATGATTAAAATATTATCCAAAACATGTCCAATTCTGTTTGGATGATTTTATTTCTACCATGAGTCATCTTATCTTCATCTTTGATGATTTTTTGACCGTTTGAAATCGAAGATAAGTTTATAATAAAATAATATTTTCACACTTTCCAATGGTGCCCCTCTCCTCCCTTATAAAAGGGTACCTCCTCCCCTTCCTCTTCACAACAATTTGAGCCTTAAAGATCTTCCAAACCCTTCCCATTTATCTCCTCCACTTCCCTAGAAAATTTTTGAGGTTTTTTTATTCTCAAAAGACTAACTCTAGTCCCTTAAGAAGAAGCTTAAAGGAGGTACGTCGAAGAAGGGGTAATCTCTTCTACCTATTCATTCAAGTTTATTTCTTTTTCAACTTCTTATTCTTTAGTTGTTTCATTATAATGTAATAAAATCAGTATCACTAATATACTGATATGTTATTATAAATATTAAACAACCCCATTTCATCTTCTATCCATCCTATGGAAAACAAAATCACCGCGCGTGCGTACTTACAGAATACCGTCTCCACGCCGTGGTGTAATCTTTTTTTCCACCACCACCTTACTTGGATGGGTATAATGGTGAAAAGAATAAATATATATAGTTATTATAACATCATACTGATTCTGAGATATTATATCATCCACTCCAATTCAATTCAATAATTATGGGAACGATATCATCGCTCGTGCGTACGTACGGATTACCGTCTCCACAACGCGATGAGATTCATTCTCCATGTTAACCATTCAAGAATGATTATAAAGTATATATAATGAATAATAATGAAATATATGACATGATAAAGCTACTGGATTTATGTATATATATATATATATATTTCATCTACTTACTTCCATTCAAGTCAATAAGGAAAGGAAAACAGTGTTCATGCGTACGTACGACCTACCGTCTCCATGAATGGTGTGTTTCATTTCATTTATCTATCTATTATATATATATAATGAATATATATGGTATATAAATTATGTTTTACATTCTGGAAGTAAGTAAATCATGATATAAGTAATATTAATATCAAGAACAACAAGTCCAAACACGTACGATAAATAAAATGATTTTACCCAAAACACTTCTTTAACATGGAATTTACAAAAGAACGGGTAATATAAATTCATAAGTGAACCATATATGATATCATAACAATGAATATGATTCTATAATAAGTCAATGAAATTATTTAAATCATTATACAGAAGGTTCGGATACGTACAAAGCATATCCGACCTAAGGTAAGGGAAAACTTTTCCAATCTAGTTTTTATTTGAGATTGTATATTTTGTAAGTACTTACTGGGGTTATATTTATCACCCATGTCCATATTTTATAAAAATGGTTTCATGTATGTTTAAAATCATTTTTACCCATTTTTTTACTTTTACTACATGGTATGTAAGGAATCTTTCTTTTGTTTACGTTACGAGGTTATTTTTTGACTTTTCTGGCAAAAGTAGAAGAAGAATGTTTTTTTAACTTATACGGAATGAAAGGATTATTACAGTTTCATAATGCGTTATTTTCATGAAGCTTACTCTACAAGATTTAATGACTATTTTCAAAAAAATCCTTTTATTTTAAAATTTCATGGCATTTTGTGAAGAGAAAATGATTTTGAAGAAGAAATGATATTTTCCTCAAGAATTCATTTCAAGTGATTTATCAAAACCATTTTCCATAAAAGATGGCATTATTTCATATGTGTATGTTTAAAGTATAATGTCTCTATGATTTACATGGTTTCACTTTTCTTATGATGAAATGATATCCATTTTTTTATATGGATTATGTTATGATGGGATGATGTTTATTAAACCCATTTTATTTTTTGGGTTATGATGAATGATTTATGTTTATTTTATGGTACAAGTAAGAATGATTTCATTATGAGATGGGTGTGACCTATATCTCCCTCCAATGCATTGGGTAAAGATTTATATCTCATGAGATAGACATGGCTGGAATGGAAAGTTAATCCGGTTCAGTGATACAGGACTGGAACGAGGAGTGAACTTGGTTCAATAAGGGAATTTTTCCACTAAGATGATCTTGGCAACAATACCTTGGCTACTATAGAAATCATATCATGTGCTTAATGTTTTTCTACAATTAAATGTTTTATTACCATGCTATTTTATCATGATTGATGTTCCATTATGATATATTCCTTACATACTTCCAAGATTTATGTCTTTGCTCAAGATTTTGATGTTTAGATTTTATGTTCAAGTTTTTGCATTCAAATTTTTATGGATTGTTTTATGTTCTCTATGTTTACCCTTTCCGAGCATTTGAGCTCACCCTTTTTTTGTTCTCTTTTCCCTAGGATATAAATAAAGGTTTTAAGTAAGACAATGGGAAGATCATTATGGGAGATATTGAAGATCTTTCACCAAGATTAGAAGATTATATTTCGATTTTCCAAAGACACTAAACCATTATGGTCCTTTGGTGTCTGTTTTTATTATGTATTAAGTATTCCTAAAAGGTAATGTAATTTCCATGTATGTCAAGTTTTGGGTATCTACATTGAATTATGGTATTTATAAGTCTTAGGAATATTGGTGATAAAATTCACAATAATATTCTATAATTTCCACACTTGTATTAGAAATGGTTACATAAACTACATAGACTTATGTCACTCTTCTTAACTTTATGGCATACCAAACATTGTGATACATATTCTAAAATATCCCTTTTCATGTTTTCAACCAAAAGTTTTTCTTAATATATTTATAAATCTTTGGGGTTCTATGATGGATATAAAATGATGAGATATGTGTATCATCTAACAACTCCTTCAATTATGGTTTTGAAGGGATGTATATTATTTTTCCAAATATTATAAATCCACTATTTTCAATGTTAAACTTAAAAAAATTCCTCAACTTTTTCTATACATATTAGCCACCTTTTTGGGCCACTTTTAACTTTACAAAGATGAGTTTCATAGAAATAATTTTGGATTGTTTGGATTTAATTACTTACCTTATGATTTCTATATCTATAATTTGAATAATCAGAAAGTTTGTGTCTCTTTAAATCCTTATTAAGAAACATTTACCATGGTCATTTATAATTAAAATATCAACCACATTTTTATACTTCCTTGGAAGATAGTGTGTTGGAAAATTATAGTAATTGATTAATTTTAACCATCTTTGTTGATACATGTTCAACAATTTTTATGTGAATATATTCTTTGAAGTCCTGTGATCAATATGTAAATAACAATTTTCACTATATAGATAATGACACCAAATATTTAGTTAATATATATCTGAACCCATATCTATATCATGCATCATATAACTTTTTTTATGGGTATTTAATTGAAGTGGTGCAAAGAAAATTACCTTTCCATATTGTATCGGTGCATATCCCAATCCCTTTTATTGAAGTATCATTGTATATGAAAAAAAATTCCCCAATGTAGGTTAATGTGACTATAGGTACAATGAGAAACCATTTTTTAAGATCCTTGAATATTTTTTAATAGTCTTTTATGCAAAGTAAATTCATCCACTTCCGTATTAAATTAGTTAGAGGATTTTAAAATCATGAGAATTTTCTCAAAGTGAATAAATAGTATCTAGATAAACTAAGAAAACTATAGATCTATATAACGGTGGTTGATCTAGGACATTCTTCAATCACTTATATCTTTTAAGAATCCATAGATATATCGTTTCTTAGGATTACTTTACCAAATAAGGATACTTTTTATAGACAAAATCCAAAATTTATGAACTTGGGATACAATTTGTCTTTTTGTAAGGTATTTAACACAAGCCTCAAATACATTTCATATCCCTAATTAAATGTAAAATATATGAGAATATCATTTATAAATACTTACATGGATTTTTAATGTTAATTTCTAAGGACTCTATTCATCAGATCCATGAAGGTTTCATGGGAAGTTTTTAGTTCGAAAGGTATAATTATAAATTCATAGTGTCTGTATCTCGTGTATAAATATTTCTTGGGAATATATTATTTATTTACCCATAATTGATGGAATATAGATCAAATAAGTACTTTTGAGAAGTAATAATACTCTCTAAATTTATCAAACATATTAAAAATATGGGTTAGAGGATGCTTGTTCTAGTTCATGATTTTGGTAAGTTCATGATAATCAATGAAAAGACACATTGATACATCCTTATTGATTGAATAAAAGAACTAGTGCATCCCATGGTGAATCAATTAGGCTTATAAATAACACTTCAATATTGTCATGAAGTTACTTATTAATTCTTCCAATTAAATAGTGCCATTATAAAAGGACTCTTTGATATTGGCATTGAACCCCACATTAGTTCAATTTAAAACTCAAACTCATATTATGAGGTATGAATAAGGAGTTAAGAAATAAATCAATATAATATCATATTATTTTTATGTATCTAATACTGAATCATTCATCAACCATTTGATATATTTTTCCCTTATTATTCAGTATCAAGAACCAAATTATTATACTCTCCTATAAAGGGTGTTCGTAATCATACTTGCCATGATATTTGATAATGAGAAAATTTGGGATATGAAATAAGAATTCCTTACCCCAAAAATTGACATGATATATATGTATAGAGATGAAATCCATTCTGAATATCACATCAAATACTACCAATATAATAAGAACATGATATTCACAATCATCTTCCCACAAAACATAATTGTGAAAGAGTTGTGTAACTTTGATACAACCATCACACCACCTAGTGTTTTAATCGACAATTCAATATCCAATGTTTGATGTTGTGAATCATCATTAATAGAAAACATTAATGATATGAAATAATTTAAAGGACCAAAGTAAAATAATAAATATTTCGATCAAGAGTAGAGATTAAGTGTACCATTGGACACTTAAATATTATGGTACACTTCAGTTGTATTGATCACATAAACTCTTACTTGTTCCCTTTGTTTTAGAGGGTTTTCACGCCTATTATTATTATCATTATCCCTTATATTGGAAAATTTATCTTCATAAAGTAAAAAATTCAAAAATTTAAAACATTTAATTGTTAGTGGTATCTTTGGATGTACATTACTTTATTCCATCATGCTAACTAAACTCTTTATTTTTATTTAAATTTTTTTTCCTTATCCCCTCCTTTACTATAATTAAAAAATATTATAATTTCTTTGAGACATTCCCCTATTTTCTTACTCCCACATTCTTGGAAAGAAGAAAGTTTAATATATTTTCTTCTTTGGTCTTTAACACATGAATTTCCCTGAAAATCTATTTTAATTTTATTTTGTTTGTTTGGAATTTCATTTAGGTTCAAGTTCTTAATCACAAATCGAGATAGTTGGTTAGGCATGACCACAATATTTTTCACTCCATTCGCACAATATTTGTTTACCCATTCAAAAAAACACCAAATTATCCTTTATAACCATTTTTAAAATGGTTCCCCCTATTCCTAACCATTTTCTAAAATAAAGGAAAGTTATGGATGAGAATACTTAATTAAATAAGCATATAAAAAGTAAAACTATTAAATTAGAAAGAATAACTCATCCAAAGAATATCCCCCATGAGTGTCAAACTATGTGTACAATTAATCCCATTTATTATTTACTAAGTAAAGATCGTGTTAATACCCGACCAATTTTTTTCAGGGTTATTACCCCTAGATACATATGAGCTAGACCCTCCATCTACTTGTTTGTGTCCAGAAAGGGATTCTATTTCCTGTAAACCACATTCTCTTTAATTTACTAGAATCATTGAATTTTTCCCTATATTTTTTATTATTCCAAGGGTATCTAATAATATTTTCTAGTCTTAATCCCCAAAAAATAACTAAACCTCACTCTGATACCGATTGAGACAACATGAGATTGACATTCATATATTTTAAATCATTATAATAATTTAAACATTAAATTTCCCAATAATATCACAATCCCAGAACTGGAAGGTTTAATGTCATTAAATACGTAATACATAAATATCTTATTACACATTATTACTTGAAGATCTCACACAATCATCTATACCTAATATTTCCTTTTACCCACAATACTATATAAAATTCTCTAGGAAATGAGAAAAAAAGAGGGGGGTGATCTCAAATTCTTTATAAGGGAAAACTTATCAAGTAGTCATAATGCTTTAAATCATAATCATGTGAGAAAATATAAGAGTGGTAGAAATATCTTATTAGAAGTATCATTGAACCCAAATAGTTGTATATGAATTATTATAGAAGGATATATAACCTATATAAGAGTTCAAACACATAACATTGAGTAAGAGTTCATAAATCACGATCTATCGAGCATAACATTGGAATATAACATAGAAATGTGGCATAATAATAAGAATAAGAAATCATAACATTGGGAATGTAGATAACTACAATCATGTACATGAATAATGTTGTGAAAAAAGTTAATCTCAATCATTTCCACACATCCCCTTGTGAACATAGCAAATCACAATCATTTCTAAGCATTATCTTGTGATCATAACTAATCAAAATCATGTCCATACATTATCTTATGAACATAGATATTCACAATACTATAATTTCATTACCTCATGAGTTATAAATATTTAAAAAATGAATTTATAGGATATGTAGGACCCATCATTTCATGTAATAATAATCTATACTTATATGCCACCTGAAGATAATCATACATCTCATTATGAACACCCCTGGAAAGAAAATGAGCTACATAAAATTTTCAAATGGTATCCATAAGATGATATAAAAAATTAAATCTACAAAAATAATTATATTATAAAATAATCTAACTAGTGATCATGAATATTACCCACAAGAGATATAACTTTTGGTTAGAGAGGAAAACAGAAGCATAATTATAAAAATATATTTCATAAAATATTTTCAACTCTATTATAAAAAGATTAATTTATGAGTCACTTCCAAAAAATAACTTTCTAGAAATTTAAAATAAATTTTTTAAAACAACATTTTTAAAATTTTTTAATAATGTAACATTTAAAATAAATAAATTTTATGTTAGGAAGTGTGAAGTAGAAGATAAAAAATTGATTCAAGTGAAATGAAATCTCTTTCTATGTTTTTATGTATTTTTAGAGTAAAAACCAAATCAATGAAAAAGTTATAAAAAATAACATTAAAAATATATTAATAAAAATATAAATATTCTAAAATATGATAAATTTTTATATTTCAAAATATGGGAGGAAAAAATTTATGAAAAGAAAGAATACAAACCTGAAAGAAACTAAGCCATTAGGAAGGATAAGAATTGTTTTTAATAATGTCTTATTTTGAGAAAGAAAAAAATCCATCAAATAAGAATAAGGTGATGTGAAAATTTAAATTTTCAATAAAATAAGGAGTAAATAAAATAAAAAAAAATATTCTGGAAGAAACCAACATAGAGTAATAAAGTTTAAGAATAAAAATTATGACCAAATGAAAGGGAGTTGCGTTAACAAAAACCCTTACCGTGGATTCCCGCTATGTTATATGTGCTATAAACTCTAATATAATAAATACAAACATATTAATAAATTTTTTTAGAACCTTATTCATGTATTTAACCTTTTATTTTATTCATATATGATCATTTAATACACACATATTATTTAGTTATAATTTATTTTCATCATTAGCTGGTAGTTTTTTTGTTTTTTTGTACAAGTTTTTTAATGGAGATATTAGTTATCATTTTTTGATATGATGTTAATAATAAATATATTATTCAGTATAGTTTAATAATTATTTTTAAATGATTTATTTTTCCAATTTTCACTTAATTGAAGGCATGGATATGGTTTTCAAAAATGGGATTCATGATGAACTTGTTTCATGTAATTTTGTGATAATAACTGGTTACTTTAAATAGATCAATAATTTTTTACCCTTATAAAACCATATTCATATCATAATTTATAAGAAAATATCCTACATTAATAGAAATTAATTTTTTGTAGTCATTCGTGATATAAATTGACAACCTTGTTCACGTAGGCGGTTGATCCATCCCAAATAAGAACATGTTATAATCTATGGGTGAGTATGACTATGAAAATTATTATTTTATTATAATATCATTATTTTAGAAGTATAATAATATTATTTTGGATTTATTAAGGTTATGAATAAGATTTTATGATAGTTGGATGAAAAATATAGAGAATACAAGTTTAGGGAGTAGACAATACTCACATTGAGGGCTTGATTCTTCACTTTGAGGGCCTCTTGGAAATGGAGGTCTTGGGACACCTACATATGATTGGGGACTACCAAAAATTGAATAAGTTTCTATTAAAGTAAAAATGTGATTTTATTCAAGATGAATTAAAATTAATATTTTGGTTTGGAATGGGTAGAAGTTATCTCCTTTTACAGGTGAAAACGAGGAACCTTTCCTTAGAAACTTATGTTAGGTGTGGGGTAAAGATAAATCACATAAGAGTTAGGTGAGTTAGGTAAATAAATCTTGGAGATACATGTGGATATAATTTCCACACCTAAAAATGGCATTATTTAATCTCTATGTTTCATGTTTATTTAATAAAATTCTATCTATTTTAGATTAACTCATTTTACCCATTGTTAACTTGTTTAATTATTTACCATGTTAATTATTTTTTTCAGTAAAGATATAAGACGACACTTATAACGAAATTTTAACATGATAATTCTTAATCGTAAAATAAATTTATTCTAATTCAACTATAATATATAAAAATTAAACTTTTAAGATAAAATTTATAATACATAGAAATGTTTTTTTATAAAAAAATGTATTTTTAAAAAATTAATTGTTATTAATCAAATTTTATATAAATTACTAATTATATGAGTTTTAATATATTATTTATATATAAAAATTACATTTGAGTCAAAATTTTAAATATATAAAATTAATTGATAGAAATTATACAACACTTATAAAAACAATTTTATGAAAATAATCCATTAAACTTTACTATGATAATTATCTTATACCTAGATAGATTGTTTTTCTATATAAAAAATTTAATTATTAACTATTTTGAAAATTATGATTCAAAATATGAAATTTATTTAATTATATTAAATTTATAAAAGTGCCAAAATCTTATTTTAATATATAATTTTTTTAATTTTTTTAGAAAAATGATTTTTTTAAGAATAAAATAATTCTTCTTTATTACTTTCCATGTAAAAATATTCTGATTATTATTTTTTTAAATTATTAATATATTTGTATTTATATTACCCCTTTTCATTTTTTGATGTATAATTAATGAAAAACATGTGACAATCGAAATATATGTACTATTTATTAATAATTACAAGTTTACATCATTATAACATCCACTTAAAAAACCCCTTAAGATATAAAAATATGACTTAAGGGTAAGATAAGAAATGGTGGAAATATATAATGTTGATTTAGCTAGCATGAATCTCATAGATATTTCCATGAGCTTAACCATCTCCTATATATTATTTCACTCAAGCCATATAACGATGCCCTTATCTCGACGATGATCAAAGATAAATTTATAAAACCTAAGATATATCACAATGGATAACCTCACAGTTTCTCTCAGGGAAGTAGTGTAGAATTCCCTAGTGGTATTTATAAAAATACTTTTTATGTTTTTTAGATATTTAGAAATGTAAAAATCGAAACAGTAAAAAATAGTGATGAAAATCAGAGAAGGGTAAGATGAAACAGTGATAAAGCAGAAGACCAAGAGAGGAAAAAAGATAGAGAATAAAAGTTAGTGAGAATAAGGAACTAATAAAAAAAATCTTTAACAATTCTAGAATAGTCCATTATCAGCGTGAAAAAATAAATGATAATTTGAGAACAATTAAAGGCCTAATGCTTTTATCAGTGCTAAAAAATGCTGTTAAAAGCATCCTTTAACGTCGATTTTTTAGCTTTGTTAAAGGTCTCATTTATCAGTTTTTTTAGCACTGATAAAGGCCCCCCTAATAAAGGGTATATAATTCCCCCGTCCCCACATAACCCCCTTCATTATTACTTCCCATCCCATGCCTTTATCAGGGCTTCCCCCTGCCCCTTTATTAGTGATTTAGATAATCCCGCTATACTGCATGTACCCCTACCTCTAGAGAGTTTCAAACCCTAAACCTTCATCATATACATTAAAGCGCTTTCTACTACCCCGTACTGTTTTGTTTCAAATTTTATTATATATCTATATATTTATATATATGTTTATATATATGCATATATATTAATAAATATATTTTATATTTAAATATTTTTAATTATTTATTATAAAATTAAATTTTTATATGTGAATATATAAAAAATATATAAAAAATATTTATATATTGTTGTATATTTCTTTATAAATAATAGTACATTATGAAAAATGATAAAATTTTAAAACCATAATATCAATATGATTGCAAGATCTGGAAATAAATTCAGTTCCTCTAAAAAAATTGCAAAAGACCCCCATAAATATGCCTGAAAGTGCATAAAATGTTAAAAAACTAGGGTACACTGATAAAGAAATTTTCTTTGAAGCCTTATAGGCTTTATTTGGCCTATAAAATGTATTAGTTTTTTACCTGTATTAGTAGGGGTGTAGATCCTGTTTCAGGATTCAATTTGATAGGTGGTAGATCCCGAACGGACACCTATATTAAAAGTTATGGCCATTTGAAGTTAAAGTTACATTTTAACTTATTTTAGATCATTTATTGTTTTTTTATTTTTCTATCTTCAAATTGATATTATATGACTATTAAATGGTAATAATAATTAAATTATTAATTAAAAATATTTTTTAAATATTTTATAAGTTATTTTCACTAAACATATTATATATTAACCGTAAATTCCAATTTACCTTATCTAAAACATGTTTTTTAAAAAATTGTATCTAAATCAATATAAATATATTAAAATATTAATATATTTTTTTAATGAAATTATTTTTAAAATTATAATTTTTTCTACACTTGTAATAAATCACTGATTAAGGCCCCCCTTTAACAACCTTTTTAGCACTGATAAAGGGTATCTTTAACATCATTTTTCGTTTTCACTATTAAAGCCCTTGCGCTGGATAAACCCAATTTTGTAGTAGTGAGGCTTGATATAGGTGGATCTACCCCCAAATCCCTATCATAGATCCACTGAATTATTAAATCATCAAATCTCATCCTCATTCTGTGCATATTTGATGGCTCGATGTAAACACCTATCTATCCCAGGACATTGAGCATTTATTCCTAGAGTCACTTCCAATACACAAGAACTCTGCTAAAGTGAAGAAATATCCAGATGAAATCACTCTAGCTATGAATTTATTCATGACTGAAGTGATCATAAAAGGATAAAAAATCCCACAACCTCATTTAACCACTCGATTGAGAAAGATATGTGAAGAAGTGGAAAAGCATCAAGTGGAAAAAGAGGCAAACCAATCCAGTGAAAAAATTCATTCTTGCACACCCTGATTCATCTTAATGATCTCCATAGAGTGATTAAGAGATGAAGATCTCCATGAAGTAAAAATCTCTAGGAATAATCTAGAATTAATTTCTTAATTGAGTCCTGAGAATTTATTCCCCATTTCTAGATATTTGAGATCACAACATGAAGAAAAAAAATCACAGTTCTAATTAAAAAACAAAAATTGAATTATGATATTTAAAAAACATAAAAAAAGATGAAAAAATGAAAATGTGAAGAGAAAGAAGAGAATATGTCCCTGTATCTAGGCGTTAATACAATTCCTATGTTCGGGGATGTTCGCAAAATAGAGGAGGTTGAGCTCCTCCTATTCAAAAAAAATGAGAACAAAAAATTCACTAACTAACAGGAAACAACATGATCCACGTGATGTGCCTTCATGTGCATGTCACGAGGACTTGGTGAACTCCCAATAAAAGTAGCTTTCCTTTTTCAATAACCATGATTCCCCACGACTATGGAATGCATGGTTCTGTGATCAGCACTGATGATCACCCAATCCTATCAGAAAATAGAAAAATGATTTCTAAGAAACAAAAGTAAGATTAATAATAAATTTCTATTTATTAACATATATGTATGTATGTTTGTATATATATACTACTTAATTATATGATTAAATATTTATAAACTTATTATTATTAAAATATAAAAAACATATTTGTTATAACTATTAATAATACTTACAAAACAAAAAACATATTAATATATATATACCTATAAATGTTTATTTACATATTATTAATATATAAATATGCAAATATATACATATATTATTTCTACTATTATTAATTGTTATATTAGAAACATATATTTATATTAATAATATATATGTATATTATTTATATATTATAATAAAACTATTAAATATTATATTATATATCTATTATATATATATATTAATAATTATATATAAAAAAGATAAAATGGGGTGGGGGTGAGACACTTAGGAAAGGGGAGGGGTTTCTATAGGAAAAAAGGGAAATGAGGTTCGACCTCTAATTATAAGGTGATCAGGGGCTGCAGAAGGTGGCTCAAGAGGAGTTACAACGGAGGGGGAGACACGGTAGTGTATCGATGGTATATGGTGCTCAGTATAATAAGAGATCTAGGATGTGGTAAGATCTTCTTCAACTTGGGTTCATCCAATGAATTTGTAGATCCGAGGAGATGGTGATGGTGGTCGAACCGAGGTTAGGAGGAGGTCGACTTCGAGTGGTGGTTTCTTTGGATTCAATGGTAGCGCTGCGCCTTGAGTGGATTTCATTGGTTCTCAAATTTAGTAGACGTGGCTCGATTTCATATCATAGGTTTTATTTGGGTTAAAATATGGACAATTCCCTAATATAGGGTGGGATTTAATTTTTTTACTATGATTGTTGATGGGTTGGGAATTTATGTGTTGGGGACAGTGGGAACTTTGTGTTCTTCTAGCGACTTTGGCAGCAAGAATGGGGGCAGCAGCCCGATGGTGGTTGTGCCACTGGTGGATCATGGGTGGCAATGTGTGATCCTAATGGTGGTAGTGAGGATGGAACTATTGGTGATTAGAGATGGATTCCAGGAGTTGTAGAATGTAAAGCTAGCGGTGGGTCAGGAACAATGGTGGTTGGTAAGGAGTGTGCTATTCGTGGAGGGTTTGTGGTGATGGGTGAGGGTGAGGGTGAAACATTGAGTGAGGGTGAAATGTTATGTTTGAGTGAAATGATGAGAGGATTGATTGTCGGTGTGGAAAAGGTGGTGGAGGGTGTGGAAAGGATGGAAGAGGGAGAAGTCTGGTGGTGAGTCCAATTAGCAGAAGTTTGGTTAGCAGAAGTTAATATCCTGGTGGTGGATCCTCATGGCAGTGACTCCTACTGGGGGAAACTCATATGGTGGTGGCTTGGTAGGGAGAAGAATCTAGAAAAATAAATAGAGAAGTGAATTATTTATGGGAGTAAAAAAAATAAATTAAGATAATTAATAATAAATTATTTACCCAAAAATAAATAAGTAAATCAATTCATTTATATTGACAACATTAGATGTTATTGAAAACATTAATTGAATAAAATTTGAAGCATTAAAAATTATTTCTTTAAATACAAATGAAAATAAAATTAATAAAACAAAGAATGAAATTGAAAAAATTAAGAAATTAATTTTGATAAAATTAAAATATTTTAAATTTTTTATTATAAAAAACAAATGAATTTGAATTTAGAAACACAAAAAATGACAATAAACTGTTAAATATTATTATTTTGAAAAAATATTGAAATAAACCAAATTAAAAATTAAAACAAAATAATTATTTATTTTAGAATGAAAATTATGAAGTAATTAAATTTAGTAATTAAGTGAAAATAAAAAATAACAAAATAAATTAATTACAGAAATAAAATATAAATAGTAATTACTCAACCTAAGATTTATTAAATTGAAAAATAATTACATAAATAAATAATCAAATAAAAGAATAAATGAAATAATTATTTTGAAAAACAAAAATAAAAATAAAAAATAAAATGAAATAATGAATGAATTAATGGAAATAAAAATTTACAATTAAAAAAAATTAAAGAATAAAATATGAAATTTAAAACATAATTAATTAATTAATTTTAAAATTAATGGAAATGAAAAACATAAGCAATAAAATACATAGTTTCAAAAAAGGAAACCATCTTTTTAACAATTAAATACAAAATTAAAAATAGTTGATAATTATTTAACAAAATACATTTTTAATAATAAAAATACAATAAAATAGAAATATGGATGTGGAAAAGTGTCTTAAAAAAACCACATCAAACTCCCCTAAACATAAATATTTTTTTATCCTCAAACAATTCCATGATTTTTTGTTTTTAAAAAATAAGAAAAATGATTTTTCATAGTCAGTTCAAAATGGTCATGTTTAGATTTTTAGAAATTGAGGAACAAAACCAGAGGTGGGTTAGGCTTTTAAATAGAACTATACATAGAAGGTACTTCATAAATTCAAATACACACTAGAAATCATGGGCATAGAGACTCATTCACTGTTAATGATTTCATGCCTTCTATATGAAGCCACCTACTAACCTATTTAAAATATTGTTCAAGTTTCAATTTTAAGAGTAATGATATGTTAGATATAAGTGGAATTAAAACCTTAAAAAAAAGTAACCTTCAATTTTCACGTTCTCATAGGTTCCAAAAAATCAAATTTATAATTTTTTATCACTTCATTGATACAACTAAAATGATATTCTTATAAGTCAATTGTCTTATTCTTCATTTGGGCACAAAATTCCCCATACCTTATTGAACTCATTTGTGAATATTGTGCACTTTATTGTTTTTTTTTATTTTTTTGAAGTTTCACCATCCATGTATATTGTGAAAATAACTATGAAGATGCACTTATTTGATATATAAAGAGGGTTTACACACAGAACCAATTGCTAGAGTCTTAAATGTTCACAATGAGATCCCATTTTCCTTATTTCCTCCAGTTTCAAAGGACTTCTAAGATTACCAATTGAGTTTTCCCCATAAGGTGATTAAATTTCAAGAAGTGAGTCCCCTGGTTTCTAGTTCAAATATCTTGTTTCCTAATGTCATGATCTTAATTCACCAAATATATATCCCATACCACCCTCATTCCCAGTTCCTAAATAGAGTATTCATAAAAACAATATGAAACATTGCTCAACAATCTTATATACCCAATAATTTCAGAATTTAGTTCATCCCTCAAGAACCAAAATATAATTATCCTCTAGTAATTATTTAATTTAGGTGTAGATTAAAGCCGAAGAACCCTCATTTTGTGATATAATTTGAAAAATTTTGATCATTTTTTTGACAAATAATTAAGGGGGAATTTGATGTGTCTTGAATTTAAATCACAACTTAACATATAATGACCCCTCTCCCTCACACATAAAACTCAACAATATCCCTAATATTTAATATCAACATCAGAGATAACTTAGTTCAAAACAAATAGGAAATTTATTAGTTAAAGAATTTTTAAGGGGTGATAGGAATGTTCAAAATTTTTCTTTCCCCCCAAAAAAAAAGCATACACACAATATCCCCACCAACGACCACTAAACATTAAATGAAAACAAATATTTTTTTTAATAGTTATTTTATATGAATTTTTATTATCATAAAAACTAATTTTCAATGTATTTAAAATAGTATCATGATGACCAATTTTGTACAGTAGAAGTTGAATGAAAATGAAAACAGTGGGTTCTGGAAGGTTTCACAATATAACTATTTTTTTTTCAAATCTATAGATTCTAAAAATATAATAACCAATAAGTAAAATATTCATAATTTTCACAAGAATAGGGGTTATTCTACCATACTTAATTCACAACATTAGGAACTATAAATTTAAAAATTATTTTCTTTAAAACTAAAAATAGTACTTACCTGAGTGTGAAAGCTTCTAATTTTTTTAGCTCATCCACAAGGGTCCTCCCCTTGTTTAGATTATATAATATTCTTGGATACCTAGTTCAATCCCCTATAAGTGTGATAAAATTCACATTAGACATCCATAATTGAAGCTCAAAGTTAAATGAAACTAGGTTGGAGTTTGGGAGTTTTGATATTGGAAAAATTAGTATATTGGTCCCATTGACCATAACCGACTTCCATATGAAGTTATTTCCAGATTATTGTAATACTATGAAAAACCACATAAATTAAAATAGTAGGAATTAAGAAAATAAATCATGAAATGAAATAGGATATTCTTGGGATACAAACACTAGGGTGTGCTGTTTTAACATTCCACAGCTAGAAAACCAATGAATCATCCCTAGTCTGATGGAGGATGGGGATTCATGTCTAAGAACCCCCATATGTGATTCTTTCCAGCTTTAGTGATTGGAAATTTTGGGAATACCCCTTATCCAATTTTATTCAAGTCCCTTTCATTTTTAGTCAAGTACCTATTAGGTAGTGATAGAGGGGAAAAAAATATATGGGTACTTTCCTCCTTAAACTCAAATCTTTGACTAAAAAGGATGCGATGATAGAATTATTTTATGATTTTTCCTCCTAGTTTGACTAAAAAAGGAATAATTCATTAATAACTAAAAGTGTATCATCATACTATACTAGCCCAATGCACATATTTAGTAATTCCTATTCAACAATAGCTCTCAAATTGGAAGTTTCATCTAGAAATGGGAGTTCTTGTAATTCCTCTACAAGTGTAGATTTAATTTGATCATGACACTCTAGAAAATCTTAGAAGTGAACTATATTTTCAATACCTACAATGAGAGCATTAAAATTTAAATTATATTTAATATAATAAAAGTTAAATTGAAAGATAGATTATTCCATCAAAATTTTTAATCTCTTTAACAATGTAGTTTGTTACTATTTATTGTTTAATAATGATCCTGGGAGTATGGTTGGGTATTGAGTGAGCTAGTTAACCTCCTCCAAAATCTCTTCAAAAAATAAAATCTCATTTTCAGAATATTCTAAAGAATAGGAGAGCATGACTTGTGTTAGATCCACCTGTTGAATCATTGATAAATCATTAAATAATTAAATGCAACAAAAATCATTAATATTGAAATTAGGGAAATAATAATCCTCAAATAAGTGTCTAACATCATGAATTTTTGCATGTTTCATATCCTACGTGCCCATGAAACAATCTCTAGAAGGTGACTCTATAATTTTTAGTCTTGAGTCAAGTAGAAAATGTAGATAAAAAATAGGCAGCTCTAACTTCTTCTTTATATTGTTTCTTATCCCTTTCTTTCTCAATTTCTTTCTAGAATGTGAAACTTCACTGGGTTTTTAGAGTACTGCCTTGTCTTCATGGCTATATTTCATCTTATCCATAACTTAGTGCTTCATTTGTATGATTTCATGAGCATAATTGGTTTCATTATCAGTAATATCTCAATAATGTTTTTCTTCCAACCAACATTGAAATGCATTAACAACCTCCTTTTTTTCAAATAAGATCAAATAGTTGTAGTAATTCATAATCATTAGAGTACATCATTAATGTTTTTCTTAATTTTTTTTCTTGTAATTTTGTTATTTAAAATAATATAAAAAATAGAAAAACCACTTAAGAAAATTTTTCCTACATGGAAATGGTGAAAAAATATGATGATTTTATTATCGTGAGGATAGTCAAAGATAAATTTATAAAACCTAAGATATATCATTGTGACTAACCTTAGGTTTGCTCTCAAGGAAGCATGGTCAAATACCCTTGTGGTATTTTTGAATATATTGTTTTTTCTTTTCTAAATCTTTAGAACATAGGAAACCTAAACCAGAAAAAATAATGATGAAAATCATAGAAGGGATAGATGGCACAGTGATAAAGAAAAATACCATCAAAAGAAAATAGAAATACCGAGAATAAAATCTAGTGATAATAAGGATAGTTCTAGGTGGATCTGACATCAAATACCTATCATATATCTACTAAAGAATTAAATCAAAAACTATCATACCCACTCAGTGCATGGTATATGGATTGATACAAACATCTCTCTCACCCAAAACATTGAGAATTCATCCACAACATCAATTCCAACACACGAGAACTATAAAAAAGTGAAGAAATTTCCAGATCAAATCACTCCATCCATGAATTTATTTATGACTAAGGTCATCATCAAAGTATCAGAAATCACACAACCTCTCATAACGACTCAATTGAGCATGTTATGTGAAGTTGAAGAAATAGATCAAGGGAAAAAGAGAAGAAACCTGATCTAGTGCAAGAATGCACTGTCACACACCCCAATTCATCATCATGATATCCTGAGAGTGTTGAAGAGGTGATGACTTTCATAAAGTGGGAATCTCTAAGAAGAGAAAAAATTCACTTCCTAAATATTACCCCATAAATTAGTTCTAAATTTCTAGAGATTTGTTATCATAACATTAATAGGGAACAAAAACAATATTTCTAATTACAAAATAGAAACAAAATTATGATATTTACAAAACATAAAAAAGAGAAGAAAATAGTGAAAATGAAAAGAGGAATAAGAGAAGAGATCATCATCTCCATGTTTCAAGATGGTTCCTATGTCTAGGGATGTTCGGAAAACAGAGGAGGAAAAGCACTTATTATTCTGAAAAAACAAAAATAGAAAAAAACCAAAAAATAAGCAACAAAATCATCCATTTAGCGTGCATTTATGTGCACGTCATGCGCCTTTGGAAAACTCCTAGTGAAAGTAGATGACCTCTTGTAATGAAACCACTTCCCATAGACTATGCAATGTAAGACTCCATGATCAGCACCCACAATCACCTGATCTTTCCATTAAATAGAAAAATAATAAACAAGAAACACAAGTGAGATTAAATATATATATATATATATATTAATTAATTATATGAGTAATAATTTATAAACCTATTTTTATAAAAATATTGAAATATATTTGTTATAAATACTAATAATATTTACAAACTAAAAACACATATTAATATATATAACTATATATGCTTATTTACTTACTATAAATATGTATATATATATATTATAGATATTATTATTATTTGTTACTTTATAAACATATGTTTATATTAATAATATATATGTTTACTTTTTATATATACTAATAATACTATTATTATATATTATATATATATATGTATATATTAATAATTATATATAAAAAAATAAAAAGACAAAAGGGGGAGGGATGTGCGACAATTCAGAAAAGGGGTGGGGGTTCTATAGAAAGAAAATTTGATGGGGGTTCGACCAACCATTGAAGGGCGAGTAGGGGAATCAGTCGGTGTCTTGGGAGGAGTCTTGGTGAAGGGGGAGACTTGGTATTCCAGTGAAGGTCCATGGTGCTTGGTGGAAGAGGAGATCTGTGCATCGATCAGATATTCTTCTACTTGAGTTCACCTTTTGGGCTTCTTAATCCGAGGAGGTGGTGATAGTGGTTGACCTTAGGTTAGGAGGTTTCTAGCTTCAAGAGGCGGTTACTTTGAATTCAATAGTGGCATAATTATTTTAGTGGATTCCAGTGGTTCTCAAATTCAGCAGAGGTAGCTTGATTTCATCTTGTAGGTTCGATTTGGGTTCAGATATAGAAAATTACCTGATTTGGGGTGGGTTTCTATTTTTTTCATCTAACTGTGGATGGTTTTTTCATTTCGATGGTAGAGATGGTGGGGACTTTAGGTTCTTTTGGTGACTATGCTAATGATAATGGGATTAATAGCTTGATGGTGGTTTTTCTTCAGGTGGCTTGCAGGCAGTGTTGGGTGAACCAACAATGAGGGTAGAACGGTAAGTGGTTGGCGAAGGCTGGAAATAGAGGCAGAGGGTAAAGCTAGTGGAGGGTGAGGAACATCGCAAATGGGTAATGAATGTGATTCTATTAGAGGGTGTGTGGAGGAGGGAGAGGGTGAAACTATGAGTGAGGGTGAAATGGTGTGCGGACTGATATTGGGTGTGTAAAGGCTAGTGGATGGTGAGGTTTGGTGGTGAGTCGAAGTGGAGGGAGATAGGGTAGCGATGACTCATATCTTAGGGACAAATCCTACTGGTGGTGGTCCTACGAGTAGTGACCCATTTGGTGGTGGCTTATTAGGCGCTGGCTTAGCTGGGGGAATAATTTGAAAAAATAAAAAAAAGTGAATTATTTAGAGAAGTAAAAACAAATAAATTAGGACAATTGATAATAAATTATTTAAACAATAATAAAGAGTAAATCAATTTATTTAAAACTAACAACATTAAAATTTATTAAACTAATTTATTGATTGAAATTAAAAACATTAAAAACTGTTTCTTCGAATAAAAATTAAATTAAAATAAATAAAATAATGAATGAAATTTAATATTTAAGAAAATATATCTTAACAAAATTGAAATACATAAAATTGTTAATTATGAACAACAATTGAATTTGAATTTGGAAACACAACAAAAAATGACATTCAACTATTAAATACAATTATTTTAAAAAAAAAATTGAAATAAAAAAATTAATAATTAAAACAAAAAAGCTATTTATCTAGAATGAAAAATACGAATTAATTAAATTTATGAATTAATTGAAAATAAAAAAGAAAAAATAAATAAATTACAAATATAAAAATAAAGAGATTAATTACTCAACTTAAGATTTATTAAATTGAAAAATAATTACATAAAGAATTAATAAAATAAAATAATAAATGAAATAATTATTTTGAAAAACAATTATCATAAAAAACAAAAAAATGAAATAATGAATGAATTAATGGAAATATAAAATTTTAATTTAAACAAAAAAATTTAATAAACAATAAAAGTTAAAACTGAATTAATTAATTAATTTTAAAATTAATGAAAATTATTTGAATAAACAATAAAATACATAGTTTCATAGAAAATAAGTATTTTAAAACATAAACACGAAATTAAAAATAATTGATAATTATTAAAAAAACACACTATTTTAATAATAATGAGATAATAAAATGAAAAAAACTATGTACCAAAGTTTCTTTAAAAACAACCACATAAAATTTCCCCACACTTAAATATTTATTTATCCTCAGAAAATTATATTATGTTTATTATTAAAAAAAATATTTTTCATAGTTAGTTTAAAATGAGTATGTCTATATTTTTAAAAATAGATGAACAGAGCCCGAGGTGGGTTAGGATTTTCAACTAAACTGTACACAAAAGGTCCTTCCTAAGCTCAAATACAAACTAGAAATCAGGGGCACACAGACTCATTCACTGTTAGGGATGTCTTGCCACCAATATGAAGTCACCTATTTCTCTAATTCAATTCCAGTTCATATTCCAATTCTAAGAGTAATGACAAGTTAGATATAAGTGGAATTAAAACAATAACAAAAAGAACCTTCAATTTTCACTTTCTACTAGGTTCCAAAAAATCAGAGTTCAAATTTTTAATCACTTCATTAATAGTACTCAAATGATATTCATACATATAAGTAGTTCGATTCTTCATATAGGTTCAAAATTCCCCTCACCTTAATAAAATAATTTTGACTACTAGACACTTTATTGTTTTTTTTTGAATTTTACCTTGCCTTTTATCTTTTAAAAAACAATCTATAGATTAACATATTTGATATGTACAGTGGGATTTCACAGACACCTAGTGCCTAGAGTATCATAAGTTCACCGTGAGATCCCATATTCTCATTTAACTGAATTTTAATGGACTTCTAAGATTTTCATTTTATTTTCATCCCTAAGATGATTAATTTTCAAAAATTGTGTCTCTTAGGTTCTAGTTTAAATTTTTTAGTTTTCTAAAGTCCTGATCATAATTCTATAAAAGTATATTCAATATCACTCCCTTTCTCAGTTCCTAAATAGAGTATTTATAAAAATTGCAAGAAATATCACCCAATAATAATAAATTCCCAATAATTTCAAAATTTTCTAAAACCTTAACAACTAGAATATTATTATCCTCTAGGAAGGAAATAATTTAGGTGAATATTGATTCCTAAGAACCCTCATCTTGTGATATAATTAAAAAATGTTTGACCATTTTTGACAAGAAAATCAATGGGGAATTTGGTGTTTCTAGAATTTAAAGCACACGTTTACATATAATTAAACTCTATGAGGATGTCATTAAAGATATATTTATAAAAACCATGATATAGGATACCGGATAACCTTTGAGGTTCCCTCAGGGAAGCAATATCGAAATCCCTAGTGGTATTTCCAAAAAACATTTTTTGTGTTTTTTTAAATATTTAGAATGAAGAAAACTAAAATTGTAAACAATATTGACGAAAATAAAAAAAACAAGTGATAAAATAGTGATAAATTAGAATAAAAATAGAAGAAACAAAAATATATAGAAGAAAATTCAGTGAGAATAAGGCTAGATCCAACAAGATCCACCCTCAACTCCCTATCATAGATCTACTAAAGAATTAAATTAATAACTCTCAACCTTTCTCATTGAATGGTTGATGGCTTGATTAGCTCACTAATCTCACCCAAAACATTAAGAATTCATTTGAAAAATTCCTTAAAATACATCATAACACTCCCAAATTAAAGAAATATCCAAATAAAATAACCCAAGCCATGAATTTCTCCATGATTGAAGCGATCATTAAAGGATAAAAAACCATATAACCTCACATAACCGCTCAATTATTCTTGTTAAGTGAAGAAAAGTAAAAAGATTATAGTAAAGGAGAAAAAGAACCAATCTATTGAAGGAATTATCCCTTTCTCACCTGAATTCACCTTTACAATATTCTCATTGTGATGAAGAGGTGATGATCGTTATGAAGTGAGAATCTCAAGGAAGCCTCAATATTCACTTCTTAAATCTAACCTCATGAATTAGTTACCTATTTTGGGAGATTCAATATCACAATATAAAGAATGAACCAACACCATAGTTCTAATTACAAAAACATTATGATATTTATGACCATGTTTTCAAGCACGCCAAATTAGATGTTTATTTTTATATGGAATTTCTATAGTATAGCAGCAACCCTATGTCATCTCTCGATGTAGCCTTAGATCATTAATTTAAAAATTAAGTTATTGTTATGAAAATAAAATAGGTATGGGGATTTATAAAAGTTTCAGGTTTGTTGATTTTAAAACATAATTTGAAACTATACTACTAACTGAGAGAACAAGTTGGAGAAATTGTGATCAAGCCGAGTAAGTATCCCCTGATGCTCAATCCATCCTCACTCACAAGGGAATGGGAAGGATAATTGATTAAATGATTTATAAACACTAATACAAGTGTGGTATGTGAGTTATTACTAGGTTAACAACTATTATTTTATCAACCAATGATATTGATTATCAACGACTGCCGAAAATCAACAAACATAAATCGATGTAAAAACAGAACTCAATCAAGGAATCACATCCAAAATGTGATGAGATAAGAAAATTTGTGTCAATTATGAAATATTACACAATAAAATAACTTTAATATTCATGATTTCAAGATCCTAGAATTTATCAACAAACATAATCCATTCATAAACTCATTAAAGGGAATGGGTTAGAAAAGAGGCAACCACACTTAAATCATTACAAGATCCGGGTTATGCATGAAAGCATGGAGATTATTGTTCCTTTAATTTATAATTATATAAAAACAGAATAAACACAAAATAAAAAGGTTTTAATGAATAAAAATATACAAAAAACCTATAAATTCAATTACCTTATGAATATTGCAAGCTTCGAGATCGAGATTACAATAACAGACACCCCCTAAGTTGATCACCAAGAAACTTAGAAGTGCATGATGAAGAAGGGGGAGAGAATGGATGAGGAAATATCTATAATTTAAATAAAACTTTTATTGGTCATGAAACATGATAGAATTATGTGGAGGAGTGGGTTTATGGAAAAAAACATCACACTTTCCACAAAATAAGTCAAGTGCCTAAGGGACTATGTCACTATTCATGGAAGACTTTTTTGTCATGCTTTATCAGACTAGTTTAACGAATAAAATGCTTTCAATTATCATGAAATTCGGTGGAAAGGTGTGTCTTAGAGTTATCTGTCCATGGGAGATAGAATCATCCCAATTGGATATCTAAATCCTGAGTTATGACCAAAAGATAGAAGTGTTGTCCAATCTAGCCCACCCAGAATTTCTGCACATTGTGGGCCTATTTTGGGCCTCCAAATGGATGAATTGGGATCCATGAACTTCTAGAGAATTTTAGGACATTTTTTAGTTCATAAACCCATTTACAACCCAATTGGTTGAACGTAATATCCCCAGTAAATATTAATGTCCATATTCATGCCTTGGCACTAACGCAGTTTGGCCCATTTTGCTTGAATTCCATCACGAGCTCTCTAAATCAACTCCGCCTACAATGTAAACACTAAAACCAGTAAAATTGACCTATAAAATAGTGATAAAAATTAATTCATTGAATAAAACATGAATTGATATTTATTATTATATTTGGAATAGTTATTACAAAACCATTTTAAAATAGCTGTGTAAAGGTAGAATTGAATAGTGAATCATTATACGATCACACCCCCACACCTAAACAGTTTCACTCCTAGGAAAAGTCACATATCGAAAAAAATGATGCATGTATATATTCTCAACATCATGAAGTTTTAACATTTGAGGAAATTTTAATTCATTAAAGTAATATGATCAATGAAAAACTACACCAAGTAGTTATTCCTACTGAAAATTGAAAAAGATATCTCATAAATTATATCACAATGAAATTTAATGATATTAATGATTCCAAATTGAGAATTGAATTAAAAATTAAACCATGCCACTAAATATAATTGTGTGTTTGTGAAAACTATTCCATGCTATTCTTTCCAATCTCTATCCAGTAAATATTTGTTATTTTAACATTTTCATCTTAAATGATTTTATCCACCGAACCATCCCTATATACTTTGCTATCATATTTCAAGCCCCAATCACTTAATAATTCAAAAAACTAAAACATTAAGATCCCAAACTAGATATACCCATATATTTCACATTTCATCACTCACCTCATTTATTCTTTTTGTTTTTTTGTTTTTTTATAAGTTGCATTAGGAAAAAATCTCACATTCATATCTTAACACTTATTTGATCTCCTCATGCCACTAATTATAATAGTTATAAAAATATTAATGGTTAAGGAGGATTTTTTTGACCTTCCCAAGACACAAACCAATTTTTTTTTTAAATTTTTTGAGGGCGTACAATAGTCGGATATATGGCACACACGCATAGGTCAATTCAGCATAGTAATGAAACAGATTGGATAAGGAAGGAACATATGGAAATATCATTTTAAGATGAAAAATATTAACCTAACATATATTTACCTTCTATTAAGAAATAAATATTCAAACTTTTTGGTTTGATCCAAAAATGTGTGGAGATATTATTGAAATAATTTTCCCAAAAACTACTCACACAAGGGGCATCAATCATCTCAAAGGTTTCGTCGAGATAAAACTATTTATGTCATTGACAGAAAACCAATTCACTAAAAATAACTGCCTAATGTTAGATTCATACAAATATTCATTCCATAACATAGAAAGGTTTTCATCAAATGTTAAAACAACATGGAATCCAAAATTTCAACATGAATATTCAATAAGTTCCATGATTTGGTGACAATAAGGGGGGGGGGTAGGAGTAAAAATACCATAAAGAAGGTGAAAAAGAGATGAAATAAGAAAGATGATGAAAATCTTAATGAACTTCACAAGATGGGGAAAAGATAAAATACTATAAAGAAGAAGAAAAATAAAAGAAAGATGAAAGATTATGAAAATACAAATAAACTCGACAAGACATGGAAAAGTGAAAATACCATAAAGAAGGTGGAAAAGAGAAGAAATAATGAAGATGATGAAAATCCTAAGGAACTCAACAGGATATGGAAAATTGAAAATACCATAAAAAAGGTGAGAAATAGAAGAATGAAAAAAGGCAATGGAAATCCTAATGTACTTAGGAATGTATCCACCCCTCACACCTAGAATGTTATGTGTCCTCACTGTAATAATTGAGAATGTGAGAAGGAAGGATAAAACCTATTGGTTTCATTGGAATGTTTCTTCTAGGAGGTAGATTTACTACACCAGATGTTTTGTAAAAGTTCTCATAAAAGTGTTTAAGTCACTGCCCATTGACTGTAAGACTTCGTCCACTCTGATCATGAAAAATCTATATTGCACCAAAAGGGTAAACATCAGTAACAATATAAGAACCAAGACATTGGAAATAAAGTTTACCTAGGTAGAGATTTAGCATAAAATTTTACATTTGGACCTTCTTAAAAATATAGACCTTCCTATAATGAATCATGCTATCCTGGATTTATTTTATCTTCTCTTTATTGATCCAGGAGTTCTCAAATGCATCACATTGAATTTCTTCTAACTCATGAATCTGCATCTTTTTATTCACACATGCATCTGAATGATTCATATTACATTGTTTAACACCCCAATATGCATGGTGTTCTACCTCTAATGTGTGGTGAAAAGCCTTTCCAAACACAATTTTTTATGATGTCATTATGATTGGGGTTTTAAAAGCTATATGGATGCCCAAAGTTCATCATCCAAGCACAAACTCCAATCATTCCTGTTGGGTTGTACCATTTTTTCCAAGATTCTCATAACTTACTAATTTGAGATTTCTTCTTGACCATTAGTTTGGGGATTATATGTAGTAGAGACTTTTTGATCATCCTCATACTTATAAAGAAAATTTTTCATGTTGTGATTTCAAAAATGTGAACCTTGATCACTAATGATGAATCCTGTAAAGCCAACCCTACTGAAAATGTGGGACCTTACAAAAGAAAAAAAACTCGAGAGTCATCGGTCATAATAGCCTTTTCTTCCACCCATTTAGACACATAGTATAAATCCAATAATATGTACACAAATACAAATGAATTTGGAAAAGACCCCATGAAGTCAATGCCACATGCATCAAAAATTTCACAGAATAACATGGGATGTTGGGGAATTTCATTTCTCTTGGATATAATCCCTATGAATTGAAAATCAATACATGTGTTGAAAAATATATGGGAATCCCTATAAAATTTTGGACAATAAATTCCTGATTCAAGGAACTTTATAGATTTAGGTTGAGATCCAAAGTGGCCCCCATAAGCCAAAGTGCGGAAGAAGGTCAAAATAGAGGTGAACTCATGGTCAGGGACACACCGGCGAACTACATTGGTCACCAAAAATTCTCCATAAATATGGGTCATCACAAATGTACCACCAAGAATAATGCTTAATACTCTTGGATTGTGAGGTCATGAAATTAGTGGGGACCCTAGATGTTGCTATAAAATTCACAATGTCTGCATTCTAGGGGATAAGTTCCACAATATCAGAATGATTCTCAGAAGGGAATAATTATCCAATGGGGAGGGATGAGTGAACATGGTGGTCCAATGGTGGATAAATCCTACTAATTTGGTCAGCTAAAACATTTTCCACTCCCCTCTTATCTCAAATCTCACGGTCAAACTATTGGAGGAGGAGCATCTATCAAATGAGGCAAGGCATAACTTTAGGTTTTTTTTAGGAGAAACCAAAGGACTACTTGGTCTCAAAACACAATGAATTTTGACCTAAGAAGATATGAACGAAATATTTCCAAGGAAAACACAATAGAAATGAGTTCTTTTTTAGTTGTTGTGTAGTTTTCCTAGCTAGGGTCAAGGGTACATGAGGCATACACAATGACATGAGGAGCCTTCTCAAACCTTTGATATAAAACTGCCCCAACAAAAAAGTTAGAGGCACCACACATAAGCTCTAAGGGGAGATCCCACCTTGGTGGTTGGATAATTAGAGGTGATGTGAGACTGATTTTTAGTGAATTGATTGCATCCCCCCAATTTTTATCAAACACAAACTCAGAATCTGTTTGAAATAACTAGGACAATGGAAGTGTGATCTTACTAATGTCTTTAATGAATTGGTGGTAAAAATAAGCATAAACCAAGAAATATTGCACCTCACGAACACATTTTGGATATGGATGGGATGAAATTAATTCAATTTTATATTTATAAACATTAATTCCCATATTTTAAATGACACTCAAAAGAACTATCCCCCGCTCAACCATGAAATAGAAATTCTTATAATTTAAAACAAGATATTTTTCAATGTATTAGTTGAGGACATGACCTAGGTTTTCCAATAAATCATCAAATGAAGAACCATATACAATGTAATCATCCATAAATACTTCCAAACAACTCTCAAGGTACTCTGAAAAAATACTCAACAAACATTTATGAAAAGTACTAGGAGCATTAGATAGACCAAAAGAAATTATTCTGTATGAAAATGTGCATAATGGATAGCTAAATATATTATTTTCTTGATCCTATAGACTATATGGATTTTTAAATAACCATAATAGCCATCAAGTAAATGATAATGGGACTTACCATCCAATCATTCTAACATTTGGTCAATGAAAGGTAGAGGAAATTGGTCTTTCCGTGTGGCTTGATTCAGTCAGTGGTAGTCAATACAGACTCAACAACTGTTTTTCACATGTGTTGGAACCAATTCATTCCTTTCATTTGACACAACTATTATTCCTATTTTTTAGGAAAAAATTATTTTGGACTAACCCATTTACTATCATATATAAGATAAATTATTCCCGAAATAATTAATTTACTGACTTCCAATTTTACCACTTCAAGGAGAGTGGGATTCAACTAGTGTTGAGATTGTCTTACATGATTAGGATCATCATGCAAAAGTATATGGTGCATACAAATAGATGAGATAATCTTGAGAATATCAGCCAATGTCCATCCTATCATCTTTTTACACTCTCTTAAAAGGTTGGTAGGTTTTTATTCCTACCACAGAGAGAGGTTTTTGGAAATTATGTTCAGCAATTGGTCAATACCCTCAAGATATGAATATTTTAAATTAGAAGGAAATTGTTTAAGTTCCAACACCGGTGGTTTTTGGATTGAGTGAGGGGGTTTAGGGGGAGTGAGGTCTATGAAACTATCTATATGATCATGTTTACTCTATAAGGAAATAGAATATATGGAAATGTGATTTTTAGAATCATAAACAGTCATGGGTACATAAAAATGAACACAATAATCAATTAAAGAACAAAAAATACATTTTTCAGAACCCACACAACAATTATAACATGAGTCAAAAATCAAATCATCTAATGGTGAAGAAGAGTAAAATGAGTCAGAGTTTGGATTAAGAATAGAATTGTGTGTGTGTGTGTATCATTTGATATAACTTCCATAGAATAGATAGGAAAAGTGGAGTGATCTTCAAAGGGTTGTTTCATAGCCTCAAGGATGTCAAAACTTACCTTTTCTACACCTAACTCCATGGACAAAATACCATTGTGAACGTTGATGATCTTCTTTTCTATTTTGAGGAATGTCCTCCAAACTATGAAAAGAGAATGTCCATGGGTTTAGGTATCTTCCATCTCAATAGTATTGAAATAAGCAAGGAAGATGAGATTCTTCACTCTTATAAGGACATACTCAATCACTCATATTGGATGCATCGTACTTTGGTTGGCAATTTGTACGAAAATGCCTACCGGTTGAATATATCCAACCTGTAGAGAAGTACACATGGAGTGAGGAATTACATTAATGGATGAAACTAAAACTAACATAGCATCTAAAAAGAATGTATCCCCAATGGTACAAGGTATCATAAAAGTGCATGGATCCTTGAATTTTTTTGTAATTTCTAGTTGAATCAAGGCTGATACATTCCTTCCCAGGTTGACTCTATCATTCCCCTTCAGCCTTCGTATATGGGTGCAATGCTCTTTTAGAAATTTAATATATCAAGGGTTTTGTTTAACTACATCCAATAAAGGAATGTCAACTTGAACCTTTTTAAATGTATCCATTATTTCTTTATCAATCTCATTATCAAAATTATTCTTAGATTTAGAGAGTCTTTAGGGGAAAGAAAGAGGGATGGATTGTTCATTTGAATCATCAATTATAATTTGATTACAATTTTATTTTATTTTTCTTCATTGGAATCCTTTATGGGTTGATAAAGAGTGTTTTAAAGAGGGGGACATACCTATTGGATAGAATCATTGAATGTTTAAACTTCCTTACCATTACGAAGTGTTATTTAACATATATTACCTTTGTCCTTTGGATTGGAAACCGGTTGGGAATGTAACTGTCCAAAACCTTGGGTCTTTATCTCACTGATGGTGTTCACCAATTATCCCACTTGATTTCATAGGTCTGGAATAGCCGATTTCATGGTCTGTTGGAATTGGTGGTTCTGGGTTTCCATTTTCTTCACCATTTCCTCGTGGCATGTTTCAGATTTGGATGGATAAATTTTTCGAGAAGGTAAAGGATAAAAAGGTTTCATACCATAGGCTTGTTCATAGCAATTATTCTTGGGGTATCTTGAGTTTCTTCCTTGTCGGTAATATGGTTGTTCTTGCCACCCATGGCTCAGATTTGGCATGAATTGTTCTTTCTTGAAGGGATGTTCTTGTTGTAATGGACACCTTGGGAACACATCTGCACAAGACTTAGGAAAATATTTATGTTGTGGGTACTGGTTATAAAAATGAGTATTGTCAGAAAAATACCACAATGTAATTGAATTGAAGAATAGTGTGAGTAACCTTATGCTTGAGATAATTGACTTATAAGGGTTTGATTATCATCAGATTTATTATCTATATTTTGTTCTAGGGATGAATGAATTTCCACATAAACTCCTCAAGTTGGTGCAGTAGCTCGTGTACCAAATTTTTGTGCATTTTGAGACATATTGGCTTTTAAGTCATGAGTGGTGGAAGGAGTTTTATCAACTAGGGAACCACCAATGGTATCATCAACCATTCCATGATCCATGGGTATAATTACCTCATAGAAGTATTGGATGAACAATTGTTTACAAATTTGGTGGTGGGGGTAGCTTGAACAAAGTCTTTTGAATCTCTCCCAGTATTCTTGAAGGGTCTTACCTTGTGATTGCCTAATGCCACATATTTCATTCCTAATTGATGAAGTTCTAGAGGTAGGGAATAAATTCTCTTAAAATTGTGTTTTTAAGTTATTAAAGTCACCAATTTTTGTATGTAAATAGTATATTCAATCTTTTAATACACCATCAAGGTAGAAAGGGAAGACCCAAAACATAATTAAGTCCTCCAAAACATTTTTGTGATTTATGGTGGAGAACACTATGTGAAACTCCTTAAGTTGTTTAAGAGTTTCCTCACTGGGAAGACCATGGAAATTAAGAATAAGGTGGATGAGGACTGATATTAGCTCAAATTTGGATGCTTCCTCAGCGTATTGGATATACGCATGTTGGTACTCCACATCAGGGGTGGTCAGTTATTTTAAAGTTCGATTATTTATAGCCATGATTTCTAGGGTTTGATTTGGTTCAATTTTTGATTGGTTTAAGACCACTTTATGTTAAAAAATGGTTTCCTCTATGATAATTGATTTTCTTACTTTGGATGTCCTAAGTTTTGAGTGATGTGTATTTTCAATTTTATGATATATTTCAAATAGTTTTTCTTTTCTTGATCAGGTCGTTCAAATAAGTTGTGAATTTTGTTTGTTTTTTATGTTTTTTTCTTCTTATGATTAGAGATGGATAAAAAAAGAACTTAATAAGGGTGAAATAATAATATAATGTTATAATATAGAATTACAGATAGAGATATAGAGAATAAGAAGAAGAAGATAATAAGAGAGGAAGAAATCAAAAAAATCAAAAATAAAAATAAAAAATAAAATAAATTAAAAAATAAACATAAATAATAAAAGGGGAAGGGGGGAATATTTAAATATGTAAGAAATAAAAAAAATAAAAGATTAAAATGAAAAAATATGATCTTGAATCTATAGAAATGTTGCAAAAAAAAATTGATCATGTTGTTGAGCGTGTCAAATTAAATGTTTATTTTTAACAAGAATTTCTGCAGTATAGCAGCAACCCTAAGTCATCTCTTAACAGAGCCTTAGATCATTAATTTAAAAAGATAGTTCAGATTATGAAAATAAAATATGAATGGGGATTTATAAAACTAGTGGTTTTTTAATTTTAAAAAAATTGAAACTATACTAAAAATTGAGAGAATATGTTGTAGAAATCGGGATCAACCCGGGCAAGTGTCCCTAGATGCTAAATTTGTCCTCGCTCTCAATGCAATGGGAAAGATAATTGATTCCTTGATTTATAAACACTTACACTAGTGTGGTTTGTGAGTTCATACATGATTACCACATATTATTTCATCGACCAATGATATTGATTATCAACGACCTCCCAAAATCAACAAACTTGAATCGATGTAAAAACGAAACTCAATCAAGGCATCACATCAACAACGTGATGAGATAACCAGATTGGTGTTAATGATGAAATACACCAAAAGACAAGAGAATGTATATTCATGAGTTCAAGATCCTCTAATTTATTAACCAACATAATCCATTCACAATCTCATGAAAGGGAAGGGGTGAGAAAAGAGGCAACTGTACCGCACTCAAATCATCACAAGATCCAGGTTAGGCATGAATGCATGATGATTCTTGTTCCTTTGATTTGTATTATATTAAAACATAATAAAAAAATGAAAAAAATAAATGAATAACAATATACAACAAACCTAGAAATTCAATTACCTTATGAATACTGCAAGCATTGAGCTAGAGATTACAACAACAGACACCCCCAAGTTGATCAATAAGAATCATAGAAGTACATGATGAAGATGAGGAAAATAATGGATTAAGAAAGATATATAATTCAACTCACACTTAAACATGGTCTTGAAACATGAGATAATGAGGGGGAGGAGTGATTTTGTCTATAAAATCATCATACCTTCCACAAAAAAGTCAAGTGCCTAAGGGACTAGGTAACTATTCATGGAACACTTTTTAATTATTCTTTATCTGGATGGTTGACTGAATTAAACATGTTTAATTGTCAAGAAATTCGGTGGAGAGGTACACCTTTGCGTTATCTATCAAAGGGAGGTAGAATCATCCCAATTGGATCTTCGAGGCCTGAGTTATGACAAAAATAAATAAGGGTGGTCCAATCTAGCCCGCCTAGAATGTTGTCACATTATTGGCCTATTTTGAGCCTCCAAATGGAAGAATTTGGATCCAAGATGTTTTAGAGAAATTTATCCCGCATTTTTTTTTCATTTATAAAAAAAATTTAATCCTAATTTTATGCATGTAATATCCACAATACAAATTAATTTCCACATGCATGCTTGGGCTCCCACGCAGTTTGGCCTATTTTGCTTGAATTATAGCACAAGTTCTCCAAATCACCTCCTTCTACAATGTATACACTAGAAAAAAGTAAAATTGACCTATTAAATAGTAACAAAAATTAATTCATTGAATCAAACACAAAATGAAATTTATTTTTATATTTGGAATATTAATTACAAAACTAGTTTATAACAGTGGTGTACGGGTGGTATTGAATAGTGAATCGCTATGCGATCAATTTATAAAACATAAACAAAGATGAAAATAGTGAAAATGTGAAGAGGAAAAATAGAAGAGATCCCTGTCTCTAGGTGTCGAGTCAATTCCAATTCTAGGGATGTTTTGAAAATAGAGGAGGATGAGAAAATATTATTCTGAAAAAAATAAAAATAGAAAAACACTAACTAATAGGAAATATCGTTGTCCACATGGCATAACTTGATGTGCGCACCACAAGCCTTTGGGGAAATCCTAATGAAAGTAGTCATCCTCTTAAACCGACCATGCTTCCACTAAATTATGTAATGCAAGGATTCTCCATCAACAACCATGATCACTCGATCGTTTCAGAAAACAGAAAAATGATCCGCATGAAACATAAATGAGAATATATATATATATATAATTTAATTATATAAGTAAATATTTATACAATTATTATTACTCAAATATAGAAAATATATTATTTACAGTTATTAATAATATTTATTAAGCGAAAAACTTAACTAAATATAAATATATATACACCAATATATATTTGTTTAATTATTATTAATATGTAAATAAATAAGTATGTATATTTTATAGCTGTTATTATTATATACTATTTAAAAAACATACGGTAATTTTAATAATATTTTTTATATTATTTATATATTCTAATATTATTATTATATGTTATAATATATATATATATATATATTATATTAATAATTATATTAAAAAAATAAAAAATAAAAAGGGGTTGTGGGTGAGACACTTTAGAAGGGGGATTATACAGTAAGAAAAGGGGAAGAGTGTGTGTGTGTGTGTGTGGGGGGGGGGGGGGGTTGGACTCCCATAGTGGAGAAAGAGGGGATATGTTCAGTGGCTCGGGAGGAGTCAGATGGAGGGGGAGAATTGGGAGTGCAACGATGGTCCGTGGTGCTCAGTGGAAGAGGAGATCTGTATAGTGATCAAATCTTCTTCAAAATGGGTTCTGCCAATGCATTTACATATCTGAGGAGGTGGAGATGGTGGTTGTCCCAATGTTAGGAGGTTACCGACATCATGCAGTGGATTATTTGGATTAAGCGGTGATGTATTGCATTGAGTAGCATCTGATGGTTCTCAGATTCACCAGAGGTGGATCAATTTCATATCACATGTTCTATTTAGGTTCAGATCTAGAAAATTACCCAATTTGGGGTGGGTTTCTATTTTTCCCATGTAGTGGATGGTTTGTGAATTTCCATGGAGAAAGTGGTGAGGACTTTAGGTTCTTATGGAAACTATGGTAGTAAGAATGGGAGCAATGATCTGATGGTGGTTGTGCCACCAATGGCTCGTGGGTGGTTGTGGGTGATCCTGATAGTGGAAGTGAAGGTAGAATGATGGGTGATTGGTGATGTCTGAAAGTAGTGGTAGTGATTGAATTTAAATATGGGTAAGGAACAATAGTAGTGGGTATGAAGTTTGCTGCTGGAAAAGGGTGTGTGGCGATGGGTGAGAGTGCATTAGTGAGTAAGGGTGTGATAATGAGTGAGGGTGCAACAATGAGAGGATTGGAAGTTGGTGTGGAAAGACTGGAGGAGGGTGAAGCCTAGCGGTTATTCGATGTGGTGAAAGTTAGGGTTGTTGCATCTCTTATCCTAGTGGTGGCTCATTCTAGAAGTGACTCTTACTAGAGATAAATCCCGCCGATAGAAACTCATTTAGCGATAGCTCAAAACTGGGTAGAATGTGGACAAATAAACAGAGAAGTGAATTATTTATATAAGTAAGAACAAATAAATTAAGAAAATTAATAATAAATTATTTATATAAAAATAAAGGAGTAAATTAATTTATTTAAATTAACAACAGTAGACGTTGTTAAAAAAATCAATTGATGAAAATAAAAAAACAAAAAATTATTTCTTGAAATAGAAATGAAAATAAAATAACTAAAATAAACAATGTAATTTAATAATAAGAAAAAGTTATTTTGACAAAAGTAAATTACTTAAAATTGTTAATTATGAAAAATAATTGAATTTGAATTAAAAAACACAACAAGAAAAAGACATTCAACTATTAAATATTATTATTTTGAAAAAAAATTAAATATAAAAAAATAAAAATCATTATTTTATAATGAAAATTGTAAATTAATTATATTTATGAATTAATTGAAAATAAAAAGAAGAAAATAAATAAATTATAAAAAAAGAAATTAATTACTCAACTTAATATTTTTTGAATCAAAAAATTATAACATAAAGAATTAATAAAAAAAAAAAGAATAAATAAAACATTTATTTTGAAAAATAAAGAACATAAAAAAATAAAAATTAAATAATTAATGAATTAATGGAATTCAAAAATTAAAGTAAAAAAACAAAATAATGAAAAATGAAAGTTAAAATATAATTAATTAATTAATTAAAAAATTATTTAAAAGGGATAAAATAAGAAACAAAATACACATTTTCTAAAAAAATCATTGTTTGGGCAATTAAATACAATAACAGTAAATAATTATTAAACAGAATATACTATTTTCATAATATAAATACAATAAAATAAAAAAATGGATGTGGAGAAGTGTCTTAAAAAAACCACATCACCATACATATTTAATTTCAACCTAGGTTTTGTCTAGGGAAAACCATAGTGGAACTCCATATTTTCTTTTCTTAGAAAAATAAACTGCATAAGGAAGACTTCTAATATTTGATCCCATTAATTATATATTATACATAGAATTTATAATATGGTTACTTGTATTTATACACACTAATTCAATGAAAAAGTTATACCAATCACATTTTAATAATTTATCTCTCAAAATATTCATATATCTAGTGATGATATCACTATCTATATATTCCAAATGACCAGATATTCCCACCATCATTATATGCCCAAAAACCATACATTCCAAATGGTGTTATAAGCCCAATGAAAATATATATTCTTATATATAACCTAAAATTAATTACTAAATCCATTCATTTTATTAATTTACATATCTCTCAACATGTCTATTATATTTATAATGCATTAAATTCTTTCAATAATTATGATCATAATTGACGATCTTATTGAAAAATCTTATGGATAAAGATTATATGTTTGTGGTATTTTTATTTTTTTACATATTTATTCCACTTGTACTTTTATGAATGATTATTAGTATAATATTCTCATAATGTATTAATATTTGTCATATTTTAAAATATTTTATCTTAATAAAATGTTTTATGGTTAATTATTGTTTAGTATCATGTCTAAAATAAGAAATTTAACTTAGTATTTATTTAATGGTAAAATAAATTGAAAAATCACTGGGGTCTTATAAATATTTCATTTTCAACTATGATAGTTTCAAAATTTCAAGTATTTAATTATCACAAAGAATTCAGTTTTAAGAGGATAAAGAGGAATATTTTTGTATTCAAATAGTGGCATGACTTCTAAACATATTATAATGATACATTGACCATCCTCCCACCATTCCATCGTGATTTTACTGCCAAATCAACAACAAATATGATTTAACACATCTTCAATTAAACCAAGTAAGATTATTAAAAAACATTGAATCATCTCACCTTCTCCCCCATACAGTTGAATTAAACCAAGATCATATATTAAATTATAAAGAATGATTGATAGGGTTTTTTTTCTTATAATGTAGTTTTCTATTAAGGTTATTCATTCCTACAAAGATCTATATGGGTTAAATTTCAAGGTAGACTAGAAATATAATTTTATTGAAAAGGGTGGGGGGGTTATATTCAAAATAATTCCTCAACAACTTATAGAAAAAGGCCATAAATACTCCAAGTATTTGAATATATTACTCTGTAAATTATGGGTTTACAAGAATATATTAGTTCTCTCAAAAAATTAGGTCATTGTAAGAGGATGTTAAATTCAGTTTAGAAGCCTCTATGGTATGTGATTTAAATATAGGACAATATATAATGGCATAATATTTAAAAACAACATTATTTTCAGTAATTTAACTCACAATGAATTTGAAAAAAAATTTCATTTCAATATTATTTTAAGGTGATTTCATGAACCAAATCAGTATCAAAATAATATCATGGGTTAAAATGTTTCATGGGTATTCAAATTGAGCTCAGCAGGGTTCAAAAAATAATAAAACAAAATTAAACGCACCTATCTTTTTGTAAAAACAAAAAAAAATGAAAAAGAATAATTAAATTTCGAAAATTTTAAACTACAAAAGTCCCCATCACTCTGTAATGATTTAGTGTACTGAATGAAATATAATAGATTCGATGATTAAAATATATTTGACATAAATCAAAACAATCAGTTATGCGTTATAAAAAGGAATAACATAATGGGTTGTTAATGGTATACAGTTTAAAGGAGTGTGAACTCCTCCAATGGTTCTTAGGTAATATTATATAGTATTTCTTCATCATGTTTCAATTAATAGTAAATATATTCATGTATATTTATTTAATTATCTATAAAACACCAAAAGGTTAAACATTAGTGACTGTAAAAGGTTGTTCCCATAAGGAAAGAATTTTACTTAGCATTAATATGATTTTAGAATATTAATGTAATACCTAGTACCATGGATGAAAGTTTCTTTACCAAATTAACATGTTAAAAATAACTCTAGTTATTTATATATAATTTTTTTTGTTTTCAAAATATTATCTCCTAATTTATTCATTCTATGATAACATCATTTTTATTTCTTTCCCAACCATGTCCATATTTAGATTTCTCCCCCCATCTTACAAACAAGCATTATGCTCTACATATTTAGTTAAGTGGACACACTTTCCATAAATTAACTTATATGGGATCATTTCAATTTGGTAATTTTAAGATATCCTATAATCCAATAATGTTTCTTTATTTCATTAGCTTTAATATTTCCCATTTTTATTGATGGGTTTTTTTATGATTCTATTAATTTATCTGTTTGAAACTTTAGCTTGACCATTAGATTATGGATGGTAGGGTGTAGACATATTATGGTTATCTCCATAATTTTTCATCAAATATTCGATATACCTATTGTCAAAATGGATTCCTTGATCACTACTGATCTCCATTGGAACTCTAAAACTTTAAAAAAATATTATCCTCGACCAAAGAGAAAACAACATTAGCATCATTAGTTCAGGTAGCTTTATAATCCACCCACTTTGAAAAATTATCCACTTATAATATTATATAAGTTCCAAAAATAAATTGGAAAATTTCCCCTAAATTTTATTCCATAAAGATTAAATATTTCAAAAAATATTTTGGGGGTTTGAGTAATATTCTATATATTGGTGATTTTTAAGTAAACTAACACTTCACACATATTTTTAAAAAAATTATTGGAATATTTAAACAAATTATTCCAGTAAATGAATCATTATAAGAATTTATTTAAATTATTTTTTGGTCTAAAAATATTTATACAAGATACAGTATGGAAAAATTGAAAGGAAAATTGTATCTCACATTCCGGTAAGTATATTCTTATAATTTGGACATTACAAATTTCTTATAGGTATGAATCTTTCCAAATATTAAATTTTTATTTAGTTGTGATCCTAATTGTTTTGGGGTGCTTAAATTAGATGGGACATGAGAAGTTACGATAATGTTACCATATTGGCATACCAAGATGCCTCCACTTCCACCAAATATAGTTTTCATCATGAAATTAAGTCAACTAATGGATCTTGGTTAGGAATTACCACTTCAATTGAATTGGGAAGTAAGTTTAGGTGATATGTTACTTTGTTCTATTTTATTTTATTGTCCTTGATCTCTAAATAAAACTCTTGAGGTATCAATATCCATTTAACAAGCTTAATATTTTCGTTTTTCCTTCTTCATAAAGTATTTAAGAGTTTCATTACTAGAAAAAATAGTGAATTTAGTTCCAAGAAAACATGATATGAATTTATCCAAAGAAAAAAAAAATTGATTTATCTTTCAATGGTTATGTAGTGGGTTTCAATAGTATCAAATTTCCTAAAAACAAATGTAATGACTTGAGGGTGTACTCAGAGAAATCCAGTATGACAGAGGTTTGAAAAAGGTAGCATTGGGTCTCTGAATGTGGAAGAACATAGTGCAAATGAAAATATATGTAGAATGGGGGATGAACAACCATGTTGCAAATGAGGAGTATATGGACTAGCAGTTGATATCAATGGTGTAGGATATTGTTTTGTAGCTTGAAATTTTTCTGGTTCAAGCACTACATGGATGTACTGTTGATTTCTATGGTGTAGAGTTCTCCCTATAGCTCTTTGGGAAAATTGGAACCACCCTATACATAAAATGGATGAGGGATATTAGGAATTTGGAGTGTTTAATACCATGTGATGACCTTTTTTTATCTTCAAAAAACACCCTATAAAATTCATAAATGGGTTCCATGAATTAAATATCCAAATAAGCTATTTAAGCTTTTAACTCATAAAGATTAGCTGCGGGACCAACATTTTATAACTAATGAAAAAATAGATCTATGGTGTTATAGTGAAACCTCTAACAATCTAAACCTCTAAAGAGAAGTCCATCAGACAACATCCATTAATATATGTACTATGACACAACCCTTTCTTCAGTGGAATAAACCTATCTCAAAGGTAGTACTATAGTTTAACCATATAGGCCACAATTTATTTCCTCTATTTTTATAAAAAATATTGCTAAATTTTTTTAAGACTCCTTAAACATCAAAAAACCCTCAGGCCTTAACCCAAACATGTCCAAACCTATGTACAAGTAGAAAAAAGGGTTTTTATAAAGGAAATAAATCTTAGGGATTTATAATTAACCCCCTTTAAAGACTTATCATCCTCAAGAATCGTCTATAGGGGTATTTTTCGAACAAGTCATAACAAAAATATTGAACATGAACCTCTCACTCCTAAGTCCCTTTTTGGATCCGCCCATGCTACCAATGAATTCAGACAAGTGGTGATACCTTCAATCAAAATATTTTATCACTCAATTCTATAATCCACAGTAGAAACTCCTCATATGTTACATCATGATATCAATGTACGTCCTCATAATTGATAACATTCATGGAATTATGCATGTATCTGTGAATACGTGACACATAAAACATGTTGTGAATGCCTCAATAATGAGAAGGAATATATAGAAATTATACCATAGACCATATCCACTCTTTAAAAACATAGGGTTTTAAAAAAATTGGTTCTATATTTCCCTACATCCTTAGATATCTATTCCCTTACCAAGGAGTCACTCTCAATAATGTCTAATTGCCCACAATGTACTCCAGAGGCATCCTTATACGGTCTACATAAGATCTTTATCTTCTTTGTGTAGTGACACGCCTCTTATAAATTATTTGAACTCTATCAAAGTTCTCCTAAACCATACTGGGTCTAATTACAACCACCTCATCTACCTCATTCCAATAGATTGATGAACGACATGGAATCCTAAAGAGATCCTCGTATGGTTCCATCAGAATAAAATCCTCAAAACAGTTGTTGTATAAAAACTCAACCAAGTCTAAGTGATCATAAGAAGCCCAAAAAAATCATAGGATGATAGATCAATGAATATCCTCTAGTATTCATATCATCCTCTCAGAATGTATGTCTATTTGAGGATGGTACATGGTGCTCAATATCAATAGATCTCTGATATATTTCTTCAAGACCATCAAAAATAAATATGCGAAATGTGAATCTCCATATGAAATAATTCCCATTGGGAATCCATGCAAGAATATAATAGCATGGACATAGATATTTCCAAAATTATCTACTGAGTGAGTCACTTGAATCAATAGAAATTGTGAAATTTTCTTGAATCGATTGAAAATCACCTAGATAATGTAATGACTCCTCAAAGTCCTGGGTAAACCCATGAAAAATTCCATAAAAAATTCTTACCACTTATACATGAGTATGGGAAGTGGATCAAGAAACCCACCAGGTCACTTATGCTTTACCTTTAGACAATAACAGGTAAGGCATTAGGAGATGAACCCAAAAATATATCTCTTCATACCTGACCACTATAATTGATGTTTGAAGTCATGATACATCTTCATTAATCCATGATATTCTACCCATCTATATGTATGGTAATATATCATCGTCTTCTCTCTGATAGAAGGATGTACTACTAATCTCCCATGTACTATGATCACATCCTCATCACTCAAAGATCACCCTAGTATCAGATCACCTTTAGCTAGCCATTCCCTCATCAAAACACACTCTAAGTATAAATTTTATCGAATCTTCACCTAGTCCATAAGAGAATATATGAATACCATGGTAGAAAAAGTCATATAACCATGGTCCTCTAATGAATCCATACTCCAATCAACCAACAAGATCATCAAGTATCACTGCTCGTCAGATGGCCTCCTGCTAAGATCTTTCTCTGCCTGCATCTTATGGATTAGAGAATCTAAAACTAAATTACCATTCCATGGTGTATAATACATCTCAAATTAAAATTTATAAAGATACTAAACCTATCCCATATACCTCAGATTCAATTCCCTCATTGTGAAGATATAGAAAAGGCTCTTATGGCTCATGTAGACAACATATATCTCACTAATGAGATAGTGTTTCTAGAACATTATAGGATAAACCACAACTAGCAACTGCAAGTCATGTATAGTGTAGTTCTATTCATGAGATTTTAGATTATGATATCCATAGGCTACTACCTTCTCTCCATATACTAGTACTACTTATAGAACAATGATCAATTCATCATAGTATACTGCATAACCAATCCCAGGAATATGGAGTTTTAGTATTGGATTTTCCATTAATCTTCTCTTTAGATCAAGAAATGAATATTTAAACTGGTCCAACTAGTTAAACTTCACTCCTTTCTTTTTTTAACTCTCATGGGTGCCGATAATCAAGAGAAGTATGGGATAAACAACTAATAATATCCTTCTAGGCTCAGAAATCTCTGGATCTCAAACACATTATGTGCACGTGTCCAATACATAACTAATTAAACTTTCTCTAGGTCCAAATATATACCCATCTCAGACACCACATTCCCAAATAATCTCACATACCTTATCTAAAAGCCACACTTTGATATATTGGTGTTATATGATTTGATCGAAGGGTACTCTAGACTATATCAAGGTGTCTCACATGCTACTCTGGGGTAAGTGAGTAGATGAAAATTTCATAAAAAACACTATAAAAATGGGTCAATATGTGGTTGAAAGATCTAGTTCATGAGGGAAATGAACACAAATAACATTTTTGATATCCTTAATGACAACAATAAGTTATCATATAACCCATAATAAATCTGAAACACCATCTTTGGAATTTATTCCCCCCTAACTCACATATAATGAAATCCCTATTAAAGATATATTTTTGGAAAACCACCCATATCCCCATAAATGATTGAAAATGTTTTCGATCCTAGCCAATGGATATTAGTTCTTCAGTGTCACCTCATTCAAATTTTTGTTATCAATATAGATTCGAAGACTACCATATGAATTCTTGGAGAACAACATAGGTTCACCCCATGGCGAAGTACTCACCTCGATAAATCCCTTACACTCTAAGTCTTCAAGTTTCACATTGATATACATTATCTCGATTGGCCCCATATGATATAGGGTTTTTGAAATGGGTTGCACACTCTGTATGAGGTCTATATCAAAGTCAAATCCTCTACTAGGAGGGAGTCTTGGGAAGTAATCTTGGAAGATGTCCTGATAGAGATCCATCAATGGTAGGAGAAATGAGGGGGATATCATTGATCCTTCCAAAATAGATATGTCTTCCATCCATACTATGATCATCCCAAGATGAATCAAGTCTGGTCCAATATGACTCCTCCCAATTAACACTCTTCAATCATTAATAAATTCTCTCCTTCTGGCGAAGTGAGAAAAAAAATTCTGCTATATTATTTAATGTGAGATCATAGGATAGTCATCCAATACATGATAAGAATCACATATAATTCCATCATGTCCAAAATCATGTAGTACCAAATATATCTATATATAGTGAAAAACATATGATACTCTAGCCATCACTAGAGATGGTCCACTTTCATTCACAATGGTGTATCAAGGGAGACTATGTCGAAGGATAAATTGACCGACAGGTGGAGCCCAGAAACTAGTTGGGAAGATATAATAGAATGTGAAGAACCAATATCGGGAAAAGAAGTAGATAGAGTGGATATGATCTAGAATATACGTCAAATTGTCGATGTCCCATCTTGACAATATGTTGGAGTTTTATCCACAACATACACACAACTTACCTCAGCCCCTCTTCCTTATCCTTGAGGTGCATGACTAGTCCATGTCTATTGCTAATAACCCTAAAAATATCTACGGTTCCCTATCGATGATTATATACACCTCATAGTCTAATATCCAATGAAAATCTATTAGAATTTTCTTGTCTTTCCACACTACTACCACTAGAGCTGGGAACTTGAGCATGCCTGACTGTAGTGTCCATACATAACATAGTTAAAGAACAATGGTTCACCTCTAAAAGGAACTATAGAGATTGAGGTCTATTTCCATTTTATGCCACTACTATGTTGTGTGTCTTTTTTCCTTCCTCTTTAGTCCATTGGAATAAGTACTTATGGTAGAATTAAGAGGTTCATATGTTTGAGTAGTGGAAGATAGAAAAAGACTAGCTATTCATATATCCTCCATAAGCCTCTCAATCATCAGGGCCTTTCCTAGAAACTCTATGTATGATTATAGATCAATGCTTTGGATCTTCTATCTATGGTTGGGTTGATGTTTTATTTTTAACTTCCTAGACTTCTGGCCCTCATTACCATCTAGAAACGGTGAAAAAAAAATGAGCCCAGTAAAACATGTAGAGCGTGATAATATATCCATGGAGTCTTGTTGTAGTTCCATGAAAACCTGTTCTTGTTCATGATTTAGTATGCTTGGAAAGAAATATTGGAAAAATAATTCCTTTAAATCCTTCCAGGTGAGACCCTCACATCATCTAGACTAACCAAAAAGTTTCCCCCAACACCCAGTGGGTCCCTGAAGCATGAACACTGCTAGCTTTATCTTCTAATCCATTAGAATATTGATGAGGCCAACGATCCTTTAAATGATTCCAACCCATTCCTTGACATCCTATGGTCCACTAGTGACATGAATGATTAGAGGATAATTGAGATGAAAATCCCTGGCATAGTCAACCATGGACTTGAGTAGTATATAGTATAGAACAACTACCTGCACCACTGGGAAGGTGAGGGAATATTCTCTAGAGTATCTTGCTTAGGTGGTGGTCTAACCAAACAACCATGATGTAGATTATTCTACAATAGAAGGAAAAATAGGAATATATAAATTGGCAACTAGTCTATGGGATCAAACATGGTTCTCCTAGGAGACTACCCATAACCCAAGATATACTCCTCTAAAAACTGACCTTGGTCTCCACCCATGCATGTTAGTCATAGTCATCATATATGAACTAAAACAAAAACATACTTAGTTTAAGTAATTAATAAAAATAATGATATATCACAACAATATTGGAATAATGACATATCACAACAAGAGACACTATTCTAAAAAAATTGCACAAATCATTTAAGTTAATTAAATAACTACTATGCAACACAAAAATAAGTTTATATATGGAATTAAAACCTATGTGCCTAGTCATTATGGATGAACACACCTAAAATTTCCAAAATCACATATAACTATCTTGTGAATCACACAAGGTGAATTTAATTAATGAAAAAAACAAAATGTAATTCCAATAACTTTATGGAAACATAGTGGTCTAATATACAGTGTTGGACAAGCAGTATCATAGTTCCCCTACCTTAGTCCCAACAGTTCAATATACTATCTAACATATCTCAAACAGAGACAAGGGAAATACCAGTTAGTGAATCTTGATATTTGATACCATTTTCTAACATCCCAACCCAAACCACCAGGACCTTGACAGACTGCCACATGACCTCATATTCACATCTCCATATGAAAGAGGCCACTAACTAGAAGAGAGGGTATGAGTTCATTAGTAGGGAGATTATACCCTTTATATCGTGTCATAGAATTGATAATGAGTAATAAGAAATATAATAAATAATAATAATTAGAGTAATCATGTGGAAACTAAAGTATGGTATAAATTTCAAAAAGTAAAAGTATATCCAAAAGTGCCAAGACTATCTAATGTAATTAGAAGCCAAAAAATAAATTGATAAATAAAGGGTCCTCTAGAGTCCATCCCAATTCACCACCTACTCTGCACTCCTCTACTCATCTATCAACCATAGGGATCTTTCTTTCTTCGAATCCCTCATGAAATCTACAGACATACTGAAATTCCTATATAGTATGTGTGTACAAGAATTATGAGGACACAAATAATTCATCCTTAACATTGTGTGATCATGTATAATAAGTATATAACATAGTAATAAAATATTCATAACAAGTATAACACTATACAATACAACATTGAGTGGTCATTCACTAACCAAGCTCTTATAAACCCCTGATTGTACCTACTTAGACACTATGCTGGAATGCTAATAGATGATGTTGGTAGTACTGAAACTAGTCATAGTAAAAAACAATAAGAAGTTGTGTGAATATACTTCCTAACTTCCTCTATCCATAAAGTAGGTCATGTTACCTAGCATCCTCTAGTTTTGAACTAGGCTACCTTGAGGGCATGATACTCAGAAAATGCAAGGATACATGAGGTGAATCGTCAACATTGTCTCTCTGGAAACCTCATACCCCACCCTGGACTCATGTTCCTCATCATCTTCATCATAAATCAAGATAACTACCCTTAAAAGGGATATACATGACATGATAGTCCACCTATATCAAGTACCAATAACAACCACCAAGGCATGGTAACACACATTCACGGTGAAGAATACAAGGTGATAATAACATGTCATCATGAGTTTAAATAAACACACATAAAAACATGTGATAAAAATAAAGCATGGTATCAAATGCTTGAACTCGTAAATTATAATATGGAAACCTGTGTAAATGAGATCCCAAGTGGTATGTAACTTCTTACCAAAGGATTCACTTTCAACATTAAGGTATGTCAAAGATTTCATCACTCAAACCATGCCCTCACACCAACTAGTATAAGATCTCTTGAAAAGATATTCTAAAATATGTTCTAATCATACATGTTATGGGTTTTAGAGAAATTTTAGGACCTACATTTCCAAGGGATATAGATATACTTACCTGAATTTGATAGTCGAGATAAAACATGAAGTTCTAGAAATTTGGGAGGCTCCATAGAGAAAGCAAAGTGATGTGATGTTGAGGTGTATTGGAAACAACCACAATGAATCAAGGTGGTACAACATGGAATAAAGTGTACATGGAGAAGGCCACCATGCTGTAGGTATGACAACTACTATATGGGATCTCTGATAGCAGAACAACATGGTTTAAAGGAAAATAACTATGACATAGGTTACAGACCGCCATGGTTAAAAGGAGGAGTCTGTAACCTGGGGATTGAACTCCACTATAGTGACCTCATTTTAATATTATAATACTTTGATATATATTAAGGAATATTTTTTGAGCCAGGAGCTAATACATTGCAAGATTATAAGGCCCAGTAAGTCCAAAATTAATATTATAAAAATATTATATATAATAATATCACACATGCATATTTTTTTTATAAATAATGTTATATATCATGAATGGATCCTCAGATCAAAAATATGATACCACTGTTGATTTTGGAATGTGAGGTTTACCCTAGGAATGATTTAATGTTGGTTGGCACCAGATGTTCTGATGAGGCATCCATTGGCATGTATGTTTAGTGGATTAATGAATTAGTTTATTTAAATAATTAATTTAATACAGAAAACATAATTTCCTATTTAATTATCCTATTATTGAAATTATATAGGGTTATCCACATAACCCTAGGATATTGGAGAGTATCCTCTATCATTATTCATTGGCGAGTCATGATCAGGTTATGATGGTTGGTCGAATCAATTTGGATCTTGTGGAAGAAAATAAAATGGTAATTCTCTTTCCTAGGTTAATTTTTTCTTCACCCATGATCAATCTCAAATCAAGGTAAGACTTATCAATTTTGGATTTTACCATTTCCATTAAAACATTCAGCATGTATTATCTATCTTCTTTTGATTTTGTGATCACATGTTCTTCGCATGAGTCCATTTAATTTGTTTATAATATTTATTCATAAATTTATATGCTATTCAATCTGGTTTCCCATGATTTATGATTTTCGGTCAATAACACTTTTCCAATTAAAATTTCACATTTTTTTGTGCCTTTCCCCCATTCATTATTTATGTTCTTCACTGATGGACCATGATGTTGCAGTTCGACATTGTCAAGGTGGGTTCATGCATGATTGAACCCCCAATATTCGTGGTGGTTTGGTTAATGATCAATCGATTAGTGTTTTGTAGATATATCAGGATGGATTTCATCTAATTCTATATGGATCTAGGATCTATAGTGGAAATTGATTATGATATGTGTTTGGAACGAATGACAGATCTTCATACGGTTATCCAACTTTCAAATTTTGTCCACTAAATGGTCAGAATCAATTGCAGAAGGTGATTCCCATCGGTTCTAGGTGGTCGATCGATGGGGAAAATTATAGTATCCAGATCTAGAGACATGAATAAATATTTTTTAGTTTCTCATTGTACACACTATATAATTTTGAATAACCAATATCATGTACCTTCATTTCTTTAGAAGCTAGAGTTTTAAGATTAGTTAAGGATCAGCAACCATGTGGCCTACCCCAGATGTCGTGTGACCCTCCTTGGGTGGAAAACCTATGTTCCAACTCACACTTGTCTTGGAACCCATGTGGGAGGACACATAGTGTGTTCTAGGAGTAGATGAGCATGAGCCGATACTTAGGAAGACCAGGTAAATGACCATAGGCCAACATACATGAGCATGATTGGGCGACCCAACCCGAGTGGCTTAGACATGACTTGTGTGATCCATACACATACTGTATAATGAAATGTCTTCCAAGACATGTCCATAGGATAACACAACTAGGTGATTATTTGAGGTCACATGTCGTTTGGACCCCCATAAACTCTTTTTACTCCCTCCATTGACTTTTTCCTCCTGTATCTCCTTTTTTGGACTCATATTTTGGTTTAAGAGTTGCATATCCAATGAAGTTTTCCTTGTATAATGCGGTGGTGTATTTTTTATGTCATGTGAGATACAATGTTGTATGTTCTGAGTGTGATTCCTCTTTAAAAAATGCTCAATGATGGCAGTGATTAGGGTAGGATAATCGAAGTGATGTTGGGGTTAGTATACCACTATCACACAAGGGTGAAGGTTACCCATACTATTAGAGTTATTCTAGTGTTATTACACCCCTATCAAATCAGGGAATACATTTACCATACTATTTATAGTGATAGAGATGGTACTCTCCTACACCGGTGCAGGTCCTCTCTCTATGGTGTGGTACTCCCCAGTCTTCAAGCTTCATCAGGGTGCAGGTCCTCTATGAGAGTTGTGGCTCCCTCGACTATAGAGCGTAGTTGTGAGGAGTTTTATCCTCCACATAGATAATGGTGAGGTTATAAGGGACACATTCTTTTGATTGTGGATTCCTTAGATTTGGAGCACATCAGTATGGTAATGGATCCTCCACATAGATTATTATGTGGTTATTCATGATGCAGGGCATCAGAGATGAACTATTAGAGATGTAGGATGAATCATTGTTCTTAAATGGATTATAGAGGGGGATATACCATTTCTATCTCATTTGGGATTCTTATTGAACATATCTAGATGTTTATGGTTGTTTTTTAGTTTCTAATTGAGATTCCTCCATTTGGATTAACGGACTATTATTGTATCTTTCAATATATTCCTTTCATTTTTTGGGGTGTCTTACTAGGTATGTATATACTCACCCCTATATGGGATTTTCCTACACATATCATGCTTTTTGAATATTATGGATTGATCAGTGGTGGTTATAGTAGAGTATAGTGATAACTTGGTGTGTTTACTATATATAGTGGTCAGGCTTAGAGATCAAGAGTCGATCTCTCTTAGATATATTTATTTCAAGTTATTGTTAGGTTGGGACTTCATTTCTGGATGAGCATATATTTTCCCATTTACATTTCAGTTTTATATTATTTTACTTTGATGTATTCCCTATAGGTTATTGAATGCATGGTTTTACCTAGATGTCATTATTTTCTATTATTCATATGAATTGAGGCATATAGATGTAGGGGTTCATGAATATTGGTGAATTCAGAAAAGGTATCCCATTTTATATTATTCCTTTTCAATGTTTGTCACTATGCCTGATCCAATAGAAGGTGGGGTTGGGGTTGTATAAGCTCTTCCTTCCTCTAGCTAGGCAGGCCCTGGTGGTTTGGATGGTGATAGAGTGGTATCAGAGTAGTTCATTCCTTAGGATGATGTTCATAGTATTCCCCTTATAAGGATTGGTTGGGACTTAGGGAAAATGTGTCAAAGTGTATCAAATGTAGATTTCATGCTTGGTAACCAAGTGGTGGTGGATTTGATGATATATCTATACACCAAGACTCTAGATAACTACTTATCAAATCAAAATACTAAGACATTGGCTGTAGGGAACAACAGTACATGCATAATATAGGATTAAGTCATTTGATTGTATTTATTAAGTCAACTCCACATATAGATATTCTCTTTGACCTTGGTATTTCTTGATAAATTTCACGGTGACATCATGATGAAACCTATCTAGTATTTTGATATAGTGTCATTAAGATGACCGGTTGAGCAATAAGGCATCAGTTCCGAGACCCATTCATGGGGTGTTTTCTCTAGTTGGGAACAAAGCAGTGCTACCACCTGCTGATAAGTGCATATGCCTGCCTTTAGTGGTCCTTGTTGGTGAACATTTTCATGTTGTGAAGAGGATGGATCCTATGAGAAATGAAAATTTATACATGGTTTTAGATTGTTTCATGATTTCTAGAAATAAAGAATGTTGAGGTTTTTTTCATTGGAGGTATTGAAATATTTCACATAAGGGTTAGGTAAACACCATGTGCCTCATATATAGAGATCTCCTAGGCTTCTTGGTGAGATAAATTCACCTTCATAAGTTGTATAGGAATGAAATCACCCTATGGTTTAAGATTAATGCCTAGATATGACCACTCTTGATGGTGGTTCCGGAAACAAGACATCTCTGGGGTGATATGTGGTGTCGGTAGGGCCCTATGTTGGTGATGTTTGAAACTAATTCAGGAATTATAGGAAGAGGGGAACTAACTCCACTAAGACACATACTTGTGACATGATTGAAACCATGTGTGTGGGTCACTACCACCCAAAGTGGATAATGTTTAGGTGTGACGGATAAATTCCTTGGGATTGTATTCCAGAGTTTTTCATGATGTGATAAGATGTCAAAGTGATCCCCAGTTAAAGAGGATAGGTGGGAAAGGGGAATGATGGATTCAAATAGTAGATCCTTGAGACCTTAAGTCTCTGAGTGTGATCATGGTAAGACTGATGTATTCACTTCCCCAATTTCAATTTCGGTACATAGTCATAACACAATTTTCATGGATGTAGCACTTGGTCGAGGAATAGTAATACTAGTGGATAATTTTAAATCAACCCATATTTTTGGAGTTTCCAATAGAGAGTATTAGAGTTCATGAACTTCTATCATAAGTGTGACTTGACTCTAGGAGAAAGAGAGAGAGAGACTTGCATGGAATATTTCCATAGCTAGTGGTGAGGACATACAATGGTTTCCTTAGTATGTACTAGTTTACTTGGGTCCATTCCTATATGATTATCACTAGTGAGTGTTACTGACTACCTATAAGGTGAGATATGGAATTTTTTATAGAAATTTTCTAGGGATGAATCTATATCTGCAATGTCATATCAAATGACACCATTTATCTTTGGGAGGTGATGGTAAAATTAGAGGGACTTTGAGAGAAGGGATTTAGAAAACATAGTGTGTCCCCCTAAGGAGCTTTATTTTTTTTTGTGAAATTGAAGATTAGAGATTGAGGTTTTATATTTATTATCATATTCTGAACCAGGTAATGATAAAAAAGTACCCCTTCCTAATGATTGATTACCTCTTCGATCAGTTGTGAGGCATGAGTTGGTTCTGGAAGATTGATCTTAGGTTTGGAAACCACCAGTTGAGGGATTGTGAGGATGATATTACAAAGATGAAATTATGTGGTCACTACAAACATTATTATTTCCCAGTGATTCCTTTTAGTGTGATAGATTCCCCTACTTCGTTTATAGATTTGATAAAAATATATATTCCATCCATACATGGACCATTTTGTTGTTTTCCTCATTGACGACATACTCATTTTCTCTGTGTTAGAGTATGAGTATGAAAAGAACTTGAGAATGGTCCTAGAATTTCATAGATAGCACCATATTTAGGATAAGCTCTAAAAGTGTTAGTTTTGGATCACTGAGGTTCATTTTTTTTGGAATGACATATCTGGGCATGGATTAGCTATAGAACCAGTGATGATTGATGCAATGATTATTTATGAGCCACCTAAGAGATTGATAGAGGTAAAAATCCATCTTGGATTGGTGGGGGTATTATAAGAGGTTCACGCCTGATGTTTCCAGAGTATAATCCCCATTGACCACCTTAACATTGATATGGTATTCATTTATCTAGATCGAGCGGTGTTGGGGAGCCTTTGAGTTTTTGAGGCTGGGGTTGAATAGTGCTCCTCTGTTGAGAATACCGAAGGAGGATGTGGAGTATGTAGTGTTTTGTGAAACCTATGGAGTTGGTCTTGGTTGTGTGTGGATGAAGAGACCAGTAGTGATCATATATGGGTTGAGGAATTTGGTACAGATCAATCATAACTACAAGAATCACAATCTAGAGTCGTCATTAGTAGTCTTCACTCTAATGATTTGGATGAACTATATTATATGAGAGCACATTATTATTTAATTATACCACTAGATTCATATGTATATATTCAATAAGAGAGATGTTAATTTGATACAGAGGCATTGGTTGGAGCTCTTGATGGACTATGACTTCGAGATAGTCTTTAATATGGGAAAGGGAAATGTGGTAGTAGATTACCTTAGAAGGAAGTGCCATTCATGATTGGGGGAGGAGGTGTCTGAGCAGCTGGATTCTTTGAAATTAACAATTTTGGAGGAGAGGGGCATGACTTTTCTTCAGTTGATGGGGTTCACTCCTCCAATCCTCCATTATGTTATGGAAGACCAGTTGGGAGACATTTATTGTGAGTTAATTCATGAAAAAATATACTTAGGGAATTCACTAGATGGATTCATTGAAGGAGGTATGAACGTAATTTTTTTCTAGGGATTGATGGTGGTAATGGTCCTGATACGAGAGGAGGTGATGTGTATGTTTCAAACTTCTCCCTTGAATGTACATCCCAATGTGGGAAAGATGTAAATGGACCTTAAAATACTATTTTGGTGGGATTTAATGAGGAAGATAATAACTGAGTTTGTTTCTTAGTGTCACACTTGTCATAAGGTAGAAGATGAGCACCAAGTTTCCATAGGTTTGATTTAGCCTTTTGAGATCCCAGAGTGTAAATGTGATGAAATATCCATATACTTTGGGATAGGGTTTCTATGGAAATCATGAGGCCCTGATTTTATCTGGGTGATAGTTGAATGACTAACAAAGTCAGTGTACTTCCATTCTATTATGGATTAGAGTTCGGTGGAGAGTTTTTGGCAGTTTTACATGTGGTAGATCAACAAAATCCATTGGGTACCCTAAAAAATTATCTCTAAACATGATTCATGGTCTACATCACATTTATGGATAGGACTATAAGAGGTATTCATGACACAGTTGAGGGTGATTACAATGTTTCATCCCTAGATGCTTGGGAAGATTGAGTAGTCTATCTAGGTATTAGATGATATGCGTATGGATTGTGAGTTAGAAATTAAAAAGAGATAAGAGGATCAATTTCCATTAGTAAATTTTTATTATAATAACGAACATCACTCTATGACGGGCATGAAACCTTTTGAGGTCCCATATGGGACACCCTGTAGGTCACCATTATACTAGACTGAGATTGGTGAGGTATCACTTATTAGGTAAAATATAGTACAACCAATCATGGGGAAGGATTATTTGATACATTAGTGTATGAGGAAATCCTAGGGAGACAAAAAGCATACACAAATAGGCATAGTGGGCCCTTGGATTTTAAGTAGGGAGACCATTTCTTCCTAATAGTCCCTATAATGAGGATTATAGATTATTGGCCAGGGAGGAAAACTATTCTTATGGTTCATCTGGCTATTTGATATCCTGAGGAGTGTTTTGATGTAACTTATAGCTTAGCCATGCCAACTCAATTGGAATGGGTGCATGATGTCTTCCTTGAGTTACAGTTGTGAAGATACATGGATGATCCTATACACATTATTGATTGGGGAGAGAAATATATAGAGAATAGAGACACATTTTTAGAGTAACCAGTGTTGATCAACTATCGATAGGAGATGATCATGTTAGGGTAGTCCATTCACTTGGTTTGTGTGTTGTGGTATAATTTGAGAATTATGAGAGCTCCTTAGAGTGAGAGGGTCATGTTTTCACTCAAAATCTCCTTATTTTTTTGTTTATATTAAGATTTTCAGTAAAAATATCTTTGATGGAGGGGAGAATATAATGACCCTATTTATCCCATATAAGGATTTTAAATATATTAGGGAATATTTTGGGAACCAGGCACTAAGAAGGTGTGAGATTTTGAGGCCCAATAAGTTCATAATTGATATTATAAAAACATTAAATATATTAATATCACGCACATGAAATTTTAAAAAAATAAGGGAATATTTTCTGAATAGATCCTTATATTAAAAATCTATGACCACAATTGATTTCAGAACATTTGTTTTATCCTAATAACTACCTAAAGTTGGTCAATGCCAAATGTTTGTATGAGGCAGTTGTTGGAGTTTATGATAAGTTGATTAATTAATTAATTTAATATAAAAAAACCAAATGTATAATTTAAGTAGCCTATTATAAAAATCCTCCATGTTTAGCCACATAACCATGTGATATTAGGGAGAATCCAATGACATTATTAATTTATGAATCAAGAGCAGAGGATGATGGTTGATGAGATCAAGGTGGATCGATAGGCAAAAAAAAAACAATACTTCTCCTTTGTTGGAGAATGTGTAATTAACCAATGATTGATCCCAAATAGAGGTTGGACTCATCGGTTGTGGATTTTAACCTTTTGATTAAAATATTGACCATGGATTATCTTTCTTCATTTGATTATTTGATCTCATGTTCTTCAAATGAGCTGGTTTAATTTTTTAATCATAGATATTATCGATTTTCCATGTTATTCAACCTTATTTTACCTTATTTATGATCATTGGTCAATAAATATTGGATAAAAATGATTACACATTTTTTACTTATGCCTTTCTTGTACCCATTCTTTGCGTTCTTCGATGTTGGACCATAGGGTGATGGTTCAACATTGCTAGGGAGAATTCAAGCGTGATTGAATCCATGGATTTATGGTGATTTGGAGAATAATTAATGGATTAGTGTTCTGTGGATGGATCAAGATGGATCATGGGACATAATCCATGGATTTTGGATCTAGAGTGGTGATGGGGGACAAGAGGCATGGAGAATATGTGACCGATCAGCACGTGGTAAGACGATTTTTGATTTTAAGCCACCGTAGGGATGTAATTGATAGTACGAGGTAATTCCCACAAGTTCTAAGTTGTTTATTGGTGATGAAAGTGGAATATATGATGTATCTTGAGACCAACATGGAGATTATGGAGTTTCTCATAGTACACTATGTAGCGACTCAAGATTTGGCCCTGTTAGACTTTGGAATATTTCTATGAATAATTCCAGAGCTAGGCGTGAAGACGGCATGTGATTCTGAGGCCCGGTGTGCCCGGAATTAATTTTATAAAAATATTAAGTATTTTTATACTATGCACATGGTAGGGTTGTGATATCTCTTAAACGGTAGCTCAGAATGGGAATATGAGGCCACATTTGCATCTGGAATGTACCATTTACCCTAGACGAGGTGTAAACTTTGCGAGCACAGGCCTACTGTGGAAAACGCCACTAGGGGCATTTTTTTAAATAAATGGAAAAGTTTAATAACGAGCGTCATCTCGAATAACTTTTTAAAGGAGTATCGTATTAAAAATCCGAGTCTACTGTTGCATTCAGAATGACGCGTTTACCCTAGGGGTGACCTAATTTCCTCCGCCCCAGGAGGACTGGTCGAGGGTGTTAATTTAAATGAAGTGATTTAAATTAAAAAAAGAAAATAAAACCAATCTATTCTCTCCCTCCCCAAAACTATTGTACGCACGGTGCACCCCTCCCCTTCCCTCCTCCATTTATTCACCGGATCATGCTGAAATCATCCGTTTTCAGTGCCGATCGTCAGCGGATCGAGCTCCAGCGCGCCGCAGACGTCGTTATGCACCCGAAGCTTTGGTGGACCGCCAATAGGTAGGCGGTTTGAGTTTTAATTCCCTGAAATAGTTTTTTCTTTGAATTTCATTGTTTTGATATCGTAGCAGAAAATATTGGGTCTCGAGGGTCGCACAAGCGGTTGTGGATTGCAAAACGGACCGCTGGGGTGCCCCTGACGGTCTGCAGAAGTTCCGCCAGCACAGCACCTGCGCAGTGGCGCATGTGGACCCGCGGCGGACCGCGGCGGCCGGCCGCCTGGGGCGGCGGTGAGCTGGCTCTGCTGGCAGATCATGCCAGCATTAGGCGCTGCGCGGCGGAGGGCCGCTCCCTAGGGTGGGCCAGCGGCGGCGGTGGCCGGGCGGCCGGCGCGGGCCGGCCCAGGCCGATTCAGGTCAGTCCAGCCCTCTTTTAATACACGGGGTTTTTAAACCCCCGTATCTTGCTCCCTGGAAGTCTGTTTTGCATTAAGTCTAAGGAAAAACGACCTTGGTGATGAGGCGAACCCTTCGGTGTGGGTTCGATAGTTTTATGTTTTGGGATCGTGGCCCAGGAGCTAGAAACGTAGAATAAAATAATAATATTTTTATTATTAATCGACTTTGGGCTGTTGTATCTTCTACCCGGAGCATCCGATTGACGTTCCGTCAGTGGCGTTGAGACCCTGATGATATGGAAAAATTTTCTAGATGGTTTCTGGGTGCTAGGGCCGAGTTTGGGGTATGAGTCCAATGTGTCTGGGTTTTGGCATTTTCGGAGAAACGCAACATTCTCACCCAGAGTCTGATTTTGGTAGATGAATAGTCGATCCTGTGTGTTTTTTTAGAGGATCACAATGTTTTGATCGATTCGATGAGTTTCGGGATCGAGGCATGGGCCTCACCCGAGTTGGCTTCGGTGAAGAGTGTCTTTTTTACCAGGTGTCTGTTTCTGATGAACGACTAGTGGAACCCATTTGTTTTTCCAAGGGGATCGCAGTGGTATGATCTGCTTGATGAGTTTAGAGATCATAGTGTGGGCCGTACACAGGGTAGCTGTGATGAACAATTCCTTTTTCACTGGTATTCCATTTTGGGAGAGTAAACAGCCTCTCCTGCATGTTTTTCCCTGTGGATCGCGATGGTGGCATCAATATCTGCATTGGAGGTTCGTGCTGTGGCGTTGTGGGAGGTCATTCGGGTTAGCGACATTTGGACCAGTAGTGGTTGAGGGTACTCCCTTGGTTCCTTCCTACGAGGGTTCGCACGACATGAATTTTTTTTAAATGTTTATGATCCTCTCGATGGGATGTTTAATCTTTTAGAATTGTGGCATCCCTCTGGTGGGCCCAGAGCGTGATCCTCTAGCATCGTTTCCCTAGATCAGGTTCTTGGTATCACTGTGACTGCTTATCCACGAGCGGTGTTCCCCTATCTAGCTGGTTAACCCCATAGGATTTGTGGCATCATCGATATTATGATCCCCTACATAGTTGGCCATGCTCAGTAGGGTTGTGGCATCGTCGGGTATACGATCGCCTACTCAGCACGAAGATTATAGTAGGGTTGCGGTATCATTGGTTATATGATCACCTACTCTGCGTGTGGTTTTGGTAGGGTTGGTGGATCGTCGGTTTGATCCCCTACATCACGAGTTATACCAAATAGGGTTCTAGTATAGTTGTGAACACCTTTACGCGGGCGACGATCCCCTATCTGCGTGACATGTTTCTATCGAGCACCTGATTGGGTTGTGGTATCCCCTAGTGGATCCTGGGAGTTATGCCCTATCTATGAGATCTATGAATGCCAGATTAGGTTGTGGTATCCCCCAGCAGACCCTGGGAGTGATCCCCTATATATGAGATCTTCGTATACCGGTGTGGGTTCTAGTATCCCCTATCCGACCCTAGAAGTGATCCCCTATCTGAGGAGTTTGGTGTTTATGTTGTTTCATCAAGGCTTCCTTAGTGACAGTATCCAATGAGCGTGATATATTAGGTGAGCATCTGAGATGTTTGTGTGAGACCTGTTGGAGTGTATCTCTTGGAAGGGTGTCATCTGGGATGACAGTGATCCTGGTGTGTGTTCTCCTTATTGTGGACAATTACTGGTGATGAGGTTGGCACCTCAAGTGGCTTGGTGCATGATCTGAGTATATCTGGATGTTCAAGGTGCATGTATGGGCATACACCTGGATTAGCTAACTAGTTTTGTTTTTCCGTTGACAGTCACGAGATGGAGTTTCTCTCTCGACTGGGTTCCCTCTGGCTGGAATGAGTGGACTGTTTCCTTTTAGTTGCTCTCTTTTGTTTTGGGTTTTGGGGGTGCCTACTGAGTATTGTTATACTCATGACTAAATGGGATTTTCCCGCACGTGTTTGTGTCTTGTACAGATCACAGGCCTTTCGACGGAGTCCTAGGAGGACCCGGAGTATGCAGAGCTTAGTGAGTGGGTTGACCGGGGTGTTTACCAGAGCTATGTTGAGGAGCTTACCGGCAGGTGTTTTGGCAGTGTTTTCCCTCCTTCTGAGCAGGTTGGAAACTTTTGTAGGTTTCCTTTGGTGGGCCCTATTTTTCCCTTTTTTGTACTTTTGCTGTTGCACTCTGGTTTCAGATAGATGTATGCATGCATTTTCTTTTTAGTTTTTTTATATCTCTGCACTGTTGTATGGACGTGTATGTGGGTGCGTGTATACAGGTACCTTAGGTTAATGCCTCCATTGTGTGTGATAGCCTACTCGGCGCTAGACGCCAGTCCCTGGCCTATTGTAGGAGGGCTTGGGGAGTCATGGATTGAGTCCCGTTGGGTCAGGTCGTGATAGAGTGGTATCAGAGGAGGTTCCACCTTTGGGATCTCAGAGTGTAGCTGGTCTAGATGTGAGTTTGGTTTGGGTTTCATAGCGGCTGTGTTAGGATGTTTCAAGTTCGGATTTCAGGCCAGGGAATCCAGTGCTGGTGTGGCGGCCGACGTATCCATACACCAGGACTCTAATAACATTATTTTTGACTTAGGAAATTCATACACTGGTCAAAGAGGAAAAATGGTACATGCATCATATAGGACTGGGTTTTTGGGTTTCCCTTGTTCTTCTTGAGTTTGCTCTCCAGATATATTCTTTGACCATGGAGCGTCTTGATTGAATTTTAGGACGCCCCCACAAGGACAACCAACAAGGGTTCCACAGTGGGATTATGGTGAAGATCCAACCCGTCTAGAGGCTGTGGACCAGGGTGCAGGTTCTGAGGCTGGACCTCTAGGTGGTCTGCTAGTTGAGCCACCACCTGTCAAGCAGCTGGTTGTGCTGCGAGTGCAGGATAAGGCTGCACGCAGGCTGAGTGCGCAGTACGATTTCCAAAGGCAGCAACCTCAGAGGTTTCAGGGTGATCCAGACCCTCAGGTAGCTGATGAGTGGCTCGAAGTAGTCACCTAAGTTTTCCACCCAGTGAGGAGACCTTCAGATCAAATGGTGGTCCTAGTGTAGATCCTTCTGCATGGTTCGATTGGGGAGATTTTTTGAGTTTGGTGACGCAGTCCTATGATGAGGAGACGCTCACATGGGCATATTTTGAGAGACTCTTCAGGGAAGAGTTCTATCCAGTGACACTGAGGTCAGTGCAGATTCAGGAGCTTCTGCAGCTTCAGCAGGAGGGAATAACTGTGTTCGGAGTACTCAGTGAGGTTTACCGATCTGTCACACTACTCCCTTGATATGGTTCGAGACCCGTTCTTTAGGGCTCAGACCTTCGAGAAGGGCCTACGTAGAGACATCCGGGTAGGTGTCGTTTCCTTGTGTCTGCCCACCTATGCTGGAGTGCTGGAGCGAGCCTTAGTGGTAGAGAGCTTTTTGGATGAGAAGATCCCACCTGTTTGTATTGGGCACGTGAGAGCTAAGACTTCGTCAGTCAGACTAACATCTGGTAGCCGATGACAGACTCCGGGGCTCGGATGTGGGCGACGTTTCAGGAGGTGACCCTAGGATGGAGGATCTGAGGCTCAGGGCTCATAGGGCTCGTAGGCCAGTTTTGGTCAGCTGCAGGAGAGGCGATGTTATGATTGCGACGGTCGGGGAAATATTGCTAGAGATTATCCAACTCGTCGTGCTATTGATTGGGAGAAAGTCGATAGTCTTACTTGGTAGAGGCAATGTCTCAAGCAAGGAGTTTAGTAGGGCGGCAGGCGTGGAGACGGAGCTGGTGCCGTAGCAGGAGGTGGTAGGCAGAATCAGTTGCCACCACCCCCACCCCTAGGTGGTCCACGCCAAGCTCAGGGAGCTGGTGGCCAAGGGTGAGGGCAACTGCATGCCCTAGAGTCTGTTGACCCAGAGGCTCCGTGGATGGATCGAGGTATGTCTTGTGTCCTTTATACTTTCTAAAGTATTTTGATAGACACTGTTTAGCGGTACTCTTTCCTTTTTGTTGCATGCTCAAGTTTTGATTAGGGCATTGGTAAGATCCTGTGTGGGTTTTGTTCAGCATGCTTCGAATGCATGTGGAAGAGGGATCCTTCCACAAACCGAGACACATTTTTGTGGCGCGATTAAAACCGTGTGGGCGAGTCAGTGCCGCCCAAAGCTGATAGTGTTGAGGTGTGGTGGATGCGGACCTCTAACATATGTGTTCAAGTAGGGGTGTTTGTTTGTGAACTCCTTGGCATGGGAGACCAAGTTGAGAGTCCAGTCGCTTTCCTTGTGCCTATGGATTTTTGGGGACAAAACGTTCTAAGTGGGGAGGTTTTAGCAACTCAAGTTTTGGCCCTCTCAGACTTTGGAATGTTTCTATGAATAATTCTAGAGCTAGGCGCGAAGACGACATGTGATTCCGAGGCCTGGTGTGACCAAAATTAATTTTATAAAAATATTAATTATTTTTATACTATGCACATGGCGGCGGTGTGATATCTCCTAAATGGTATCACATAATGGGAATCTGAGGCCCCAGTTGAATCTGAAATGTGCCGGTTTCCCTAGGCGAGGTGTAAATGTTGTGGACATTGGCCTGCTATGGAAAACGCCACCATGGGTGTTTTCGTAAATAAATAGAAAAGGTTAATTATGAGCGTTGTCTTGAATAACTTCTGAATAGAGTCTCGGATCGAAAATAAGAGTCCGTCGTTGCATTCAGAATGGCACGTTTACCCTAGGTACGACCTAATCTCCTCCTCACCGGGAGGACTAGTCGGGGCCATCAATTTAAATGGAATGATTTAAATTTTAAAAAATAAAACCAATATATTCTCACCCTCCCCCAACCTCTTATACGCACGGAGCACCCCTCCCCTTCCCTCCTCCATTTCTTCACCGGATCAAGCTGAAATCATCCGTTTTTAGCGCCGATCATCAGCGAATCGAGCTCCAGCATGTCGCAGGCATTGTTCTTCACCCGATGCTTCGGCGAACTGCCAATAGTTAGGCGGTTTGAGTTTTAATTCCACAAACTCATTTTTTTCTTCGAATTTATTTGTTTTGATGTTGTAGCCGGGAAGATTGGTTCCCGAGGGTCGCACAGGAGGTTGGGGATCGCAAAACGGACCACTGGCAGACCCACGTCGGTCCGCGGCAGTCCGTGGTGGAGTGCGGCGGCCGAGCGCCAGGGGAGGCGGCGTGGGGTGCCACACGGCCGGGTCGGCCGGCGCGGGCAGCCCAGCCCAACTGGACCGGCTGGTTCAGGTCGGTCTGGCCCACTTTTAATACACAGGAGTTTTAAACCCCCGTATCTTGCTCCTTGGAATTCCATTTCACATATTGTCTACGGCGACACGACCCTAGATATGAGGATAAATCTTTGGTGTGGGTTTGAGAGTTTTAAGTTTCGGGATCGTGGCCCGAGAGCTTGAAACCTTGAAAAAAATAATAACATTTTTTTATTATTGGACTTCGGGCCATTGTATCTTCTACCTGGAGCGTCCGATTGACGTGCTGTCAGTGGCGTTGAGACCTTGATGATACGGTGGAATTTTCGTGATGGTTTCTAGGTGTTGGGAACAAGTTTGGGGTGCAGGCCCCATGAGGCCAGGTTTAGGCGTTTTCGGAGAAATACAACTTTCTCACTCGGAGTCTGATTTTGGTGGATGAATAGTCTATCCTGTGTGTTTCTACGAGAGGATCGCAATGTTGCAATCCTTTTAACAAGTTTCGGTATCGAGGCATGGGCCCCACCAGATATGGCTTTAGTGAATAGTGCCTTTTTCCCCGGGTGTTTGTTTCGGACAAACGAGTAGTCGATCCAGTGTGTTTTTTCGAAGGGATCGCAGTGGTATGATCTACTTGACGAGTTTCAGGATCTTAGTATGGGCCCCACACAAGCTAGATACAGTGAATAGTGCCTTTTTAACCGGTTGTCCATTTTGGGTGAGTAAATAGCCAATCCTGCGCGTTTTCTACGTGGATCACGATGGTGGCATCAATATTGGCCTTGGAGGTGTGTAGTGTGGTTTTGTGGTGGGTTGCTCGGGTTAGCAATGTTGGACTAGAAGTGGTTGAGGGTACTCACTTGGTTTATTCCTACGAGGGTTTGTGTAACATCACAACCATCGTATAGGTTTGTGATCCTCTCGATAGAAGTTTCTATCTGTTAGAGTAGTGGCATCCCTCCGGTGGGCTCGGAGCGGGATCCTCTAGCATCGTTTCAATAGATCAGGTTCTTGGTATCTCTATGACCGCTTATCCATGGGAGGCGATCCCCTATCTACCTGGTTAACCCCATACGATTTGTGGCATCATCGGGATTATGATCCCCTATGTAGTGGGCCATACTTAGTAGGGTTGTGGCATTGTTAGTTATACGATCCCCTACCCAGCATGAAGTTTATATTAGCATTGCGGTATCTTTGGTTATACAATCCCCTACTCAGCGTGTGGTTTCGGGGGGGGGGGGGGGGGGGTTGTTGCATCATCGGTTCGATCCCCTACATTTCGAGTTATACCAGATAAGGTTCTGGTATCATCATGACCACCTTTACATGGGCAATGATCCCCTATATGAGTGACGTGTATTATCGAGTGACAGATCGGGTCATGGTATCCCCCAACAGATCCTGGGAGTCATCCCCTATCTGTGAGATCTACGAATGCCATATCGGGTTATGGTATACCCCAGTGGACACTAGAAGTGATCCCCTATCTGTGAGATATTTATATACTAGTGTGGGTTCTGGTATCCCCTAGCGGACCCTAAGAGAGATCCCCTATCCGAGGAGTTTGGTGTTTATGTTGTTTCAGCGAGGTTTCCTTAGTGACAGTATCAGATGAGCGTGATCTCTCGGGAGAGCACCTGAGATGTTTGTGTGGGACCTGATGGATTGTATCTCTCAGATGGGTGTCATCTGGGATGATAGTAATCATGGGGTGTGTTCTCCTGGTTGTGGACAGTTTCTAGTCATGAGGTCGATACCTTATGTGGCTTGGTGTATGAGTTGAGTATATCTGGATTTTCAAGGTGCATGTATGGGAATACACCTGGATTGAGCTGACTAGTTGTGTTTTGCTGAGGATGTTCATGAGATGGAGTTTCTCTCTCGTCTCAGTCCACTATGGATGGGATGTGCAGACTATTACCTTTCAGTTTCTCTCTTTTGTTTTGAGGTTTTGGGGTGCCTACTGATTATTGTTATACTCAACCCTACACGAGCTTTTACCGCACATGTTTGTGTCTTGTGCAGACAACAAGCCTTTCGATGGAGTCCCAGGAGGACCCGGATCAGGTAGATCTCATTGAGCAGGTTGACCGGGGTGTTTACCGGAGCTGTGACGAGGAGCTTACCGGTAGGTGTTTTGGCAGTGTTTTCCCTCCTTCTAATCAGGTTGGAAAATTTTGTAGGTCTCCTTTCATTGGCCCTGTTTTTCCCATTTTTTACTTTTACTGTTGCATTCTGGTTTGGGATAGATGTACGCATGCATTTTATTTTCAGTTTTTTTATATCTCCGCACTGTTGCATGGAGGTGTATGTGGGTGCGTGTGTACAGGTACCTTAGGCTAATGCCTCCATTGTGTGTGATAGCCTACTCGGTGCTAGATTCCATCCCCTGGACTATTAGAGGCGAGCTTGGGGAGTCGCGGCTTGAGCCCCGTTGGGTCAGGTCATGACACACTCCATGTAGTTCAGAAGAACACATGCCGTAAACCTCCTTTTCCAAGGTGGCTATGATTTTCAGGTGAGTTAAGCATCACACACCATGTTGCCTGAATTATATATCATGTGACCCTCCTTGGGCATCCAATCCATGTTTTAATGGTACTAGTCACAAAGAAGAAGTCCCAAAAATGGGTTTTTCAAAATTTTCCACTAACGATTGACATGAGCTCATTATCGTCGAAGAAACACTGTCTTACACCACTTAAGGATCTCTTGTGAGGAACATTAATCACAAAAATAATAAACCAAAATATCTGGTTAGATCCAAATTCATTCTTGACATCTTATCATCACCAGTGATCAATTATCAAATTATTCAAAATCAAATTCCTCTAGATCATCCACACACACTTCCAAAATCTTCGGGAGCACCGATCGTCAAACTATAGGTGCTATAGTAGAGATCTAGTAATGCCTTAGATGTTTCAACGATATTTGAATCACTATCCTTATTATTATTGATGGAGGGCTCAATCTGAATCCCCTAGATCAAGAGAACCTCTCTCTAGAATGTGGGAGAGAGAAGAAGAGATAGAAGCTCTCACTTTGGAGTAGTGAATAGTAATTGGTGATAATCTCTCCTCCACTATATGTAGTGTGTTAATAATTTAGTCAGAAATGGAACCCCTACCCCTGAATAATTTTAGACACTATAAAAAATATTATGTATACTATAATATGCCATAAACTCCATTTATATTATTATTAATTTCTTATGTTATAATAAATATATATTACATGATAATACCAGAGCCATAAACTTGACTCATCATTCCCAAAAATATTAAATTAACATGGAATATTGTAAACTAATATTCATTCAAATAATATTCCCATGTATTTACTTTAAAACTTGGAAATAAATTCTATAAATAAATTCAATACCAATTATTCTTAACCTGAAAAATATGAATTTATTTATTACTTTGTGATCATATATCTTTGGAAAAAACCTAGACCCCTGTGGTGGGGCACACCATGTCTAATATACCTATTCAATTGAATAGGGAATATTTTTGAATATGCTATTATGTGTGACCCCTTAAACCTTATATTGATAACCGTGAATAATATTCATAGACTAAGAGCAGATTCTAGTAACCCATAAAGTCCCCTAAAGAGATAAGGATAGTCAAGGAAACAAAAACCAACTTAAGAACACACACCGTGTAATATAATCTTGTTGTCTATGAATATATCTTAAATAGGGGCACAAAACCATTCCATATTCCTTTTGTTGATTTATTTTTTGATGATATAACTAGATGGATTTACCATTAACTACCATGGCCATGGATTTTTGAAGGCACTACCATCTGGATCAATGAGGCTCAAAATATATTACTTCCTTAACTTGGAAGAAAAATAATCCTTTCTTGACCACTCAACCAATGTCATACAACCAATGATGCATACAACACAAGATACCTCACCAAAATTTCATTATCATCATTTATACCTTTCATCAAAGTGCATGATCAAATGGAACACATTGACAAAAATATTAAGTTAGGAGACCATTACATGTGTATATAGATAAGAATATCCAATAACACCCAAAACATGTGGTGTTCCCATTAGCAGGTCTATCTTCACAATCTCACTACTAGAGATCACTGTGTATGAACTTCATGAGAAGAAGTCTCAATGATTATGAGCCCTCAACACCTGATAGTCAAATATCTATTATTTATAATTAGTATGATGTATCTAGAACAAAGGATATATATTTAATACTAATGTCATATTATCTCAAGGTTATCAATAAACCATGGGATCTACTCTAACCTTTTGATATGATAATTAATCCATGGAAACTACCATTTCAATAATGGATGCATAAAAGTCCACACTATAATGGTAAGAATATGTCATGTATATATAACTGTATACATGATATGATAATCAAATGTACTGTTCCAGTTGGGTCTAGGGAACCCAATATTACAACATGTTTTTGATAGAGAACATCCAGGAACCCATGAGGGAGAACACATAATTTACTATGGGAGTATATGTGAATGGGCCGATACCTATGCATGGCCAAGTACATAGCCAGATACATGAGCATGGGCAGATGTACACAGGCACGACCGAGAGGACATAGGTAGGACCCAAGTAGAAGAGACATTCTAGGTGTGATCCGTACATTACTTGTATAATGAAATGGATTCCATTATATGTATAGAGGAGAACATGGCTAGGTGAGGAGGTGGGGTCACATGCAGTGTGGACCCCCATACATTCCATGTATTCCCTCATTTGACTTTTAACTGTCGCATATCTCTTTTGTTTGGAATCAGATTTTTGCCCATGATTATCCTATCATAAGTAAGTTTCTATGTAGAATGTGGTAGAGGACTTCGTTATAGTGTAAGAGATATGATGCAAGATGTTTCTAGTGTCATGCCTCTTTAGGTGACACTTGAAAATGATAGTGATTTGGGAAGGATCATCAGAGAGATGCCAGGATAAGTATGCCTTCATCACACCAGGGTGTAGCTTCCCCATAATATCAAAGAGATACCAGGGTAAATACTCCCTTGTCACACTAGGGAATGAGTTCCCCATACTCTTTATATAGATAGATATGATACTACCCTACATGGGTTGGAGTCTTCTATCTATTGGGTAGTACTCCCCCGTCTTAGAACTTCAGTGGGGTGCAGGTCCTCCATGAGAGTTATTTGTCCCACAACTGTAGAGATTATTAGCAAGGAATAGTATCGTCCATACATATTTTGGTGAGATTAAGTGGGATGCATGGTTCAGAGTTATGGATCCCTCAGTTGTGGAGTGTAGTGGTGAGGTTCGGGACCCACCACATGGATAATTAAGATGTTGTGCTTGATATTTGGAATCATATATGGACTCTTAGAGAAATAGGAATAATCATTGTTCTTATTTGTGATGTGAAGATATATTTCCCCTTTCTCTCTCATTTGGGATTCTTGTTGGTAAAATCTAGATATTTATGGTTTTCTTAGTTTCTAGTTGACATGCCTTTGTTGGGTTGAGCTAACTATTATTGTATCTCCCCATCATCCCCTTTCGGTTTTTGGGGTGTCCTGCTAGGTATGTATATACTCACCCCTGTGTCATCTTTTCTTACACATGTTATATCTTATGATGAAGATAAAAAGATCAATGATGGTTATGTTAGAACATAGTTATACATGGGTTCACTGACTGTGTATGGTGGTTGGTCTTGGAGATAATGGGTTAGGCTCTCTCAAAATTTTTTATTTCAGATTTTTGTCTGCTTGGGACTTCATTTCCAGTTGGCTGAGTTTTCTTACCCATTATAATCAGTTTTATACTATCATACTGTAATGTATTCTAAGAGGTTATTTCATGAACAATTTAATCAATATCTTATTGTCTTTTTATTATTCCTTTTCACCTTTTCATGAATACATATGAGTGCATGAGTACAGGTACATTACGAAAAAGAATCCTATTTTATACTATGTATTCTCAGTGCATGTCTCCAGCCCCTAGCCTATTAGAGGCAAGCTTAGGGTTGTAGCGGCATAGACCTATGCTAACCAAATGGGCCTCGATGGGCTAGTTCATTACATACAAATTGTAGGATAGAGTGATGTATCATGGAACCACATTAGTTCAAACACCAGTACGACATTGAGTCGAGTTTTGGGACATGGAGTTGTCTCTCTATCCCTTCAGGAGAACTAGAATCAAGATGAATATTGAAAGGAGGAGGAAGATCATGAATTTGGAGGGATTCATAAAACATGGATACCTTCATGTAATACTTATAAAACATTGTCTTTAATTGTAAAGTGGGTTACCCACATTCTAGATCATAATAACCTATTTAACACCATAACTATAAAAGACCAACTGCTTTTCCAACCATCCATAATGAACATGGAAATATATTTATGGTGTGGTCTATGGCATTACAGTTTTTCCTCCAATGAACCAACCCTCTATGATGATGTCCATGACATTGAATCTTTTAAAAACTATACTATGGTGAAACCCCTTTTACTGAAGCATAGCCCGATCCGAATATAAGCGTTGTGGAACCCCCATATAGGCCATGCTACAGTACCCCCGTTTTTAGTAGCAAGCTTTCCAAAAACACATTTAAAGCCTCTTTAAGCTTCCTAAAACCCTCAGGACTTGACCCAATCATGGAAAAACTTAAGAACAAGGGAAAATATGTTTTTTATTAAGGAAATAAATTTTAGGGCATTACACTGCCCATGGATAATTTACTAAATGGATAATCCAATTAATAACAACTCAAAAATCTAACATGTATTAACTATATTCAAAAAAATAAATTAAAGCTTGTTGCAAATGGAAATCACTAACATTTTTTATAAAATTTGAATATTGTTTTAATTAATTAGTCTAATAATTTTTAGTGTTTTTAGATTATTTTAATAATTTAATTATATTTTAGTTTTTTTATATTACTATATTATACCCCCAATAAACTCCATATTATCATATCATCTTACAAATAATTAAAATTTTAAAATTTAATTAATTATTTTTATCTTTTTATAGTTTCCTACTTTACTTAATTATATGTATATATTTTTTATCATCTAATTATTATTATTATTATTATTTAACAATAGATATATATATATATATATATATATATAATTTTTTAATTTTAAACATGATTTTTGTATTCATGTTGGATCCCTACACTGCTTCCTGATCTCCACTCCTCCTGCTTCACTGAGATCCCCAAGGGAACCCCCTCCATCTTTTCTAGCCATATCCAATGTCTCACACAAGGAAATTATCCTCCCTCACCACCACATTACTCAATGACATGCTACCTTAGCCTATAGAAAACTAGAAAAGCCATCAACTATCCCCTAATATCTGCATCTCAGAGCACTACAATATCCAAAACGCAACCCCCAGTTGGGAACCATCCCATGAAGAACTAGATCTCAATGGGTTATACCCCTCTGTTGAAACAATAAAGTAAAGTATCCATCCTTGTATACAAAAATCATCCCAATCCCTAATTCATATGGAGTGAGACCAGACTACAACAACCAACTGACCTACCTCCCTATTGAAACTAACTCCCACATAATCCTACGTAGTTCATGTTTGGATCATAGTCAGTAGAGACTCAACCGTGTGGCCCTTATAAGAAGTAAACATGCATGGTCTTCCATTCATATTTGGATGTGGTTCGTTCATGTTGGCAGAGTGTATGGTGATTCTCCTTGGTGATACGGTGATAAATGACAGTAAATTTATCATCCAACAAAATTTATCATCAGATTTCAGTTATTATTACATCAACATGAATGTAAATATTTATTTATAATTTTTGGTTCCATGTTTTCATGATGGATAGATTATTTCATTATTTAAGAGTTGTGATAAACGTGACAGTAATTGGATACCTTCATTAAATTTCTATATTTGACTTCTAGTTGTTCATGTTAATTGAATTTTTAATTATTAAATTATATCAGTGTCTGATTCAATTCATATGATATTTTCATACATTATTTGGTTTTCATTTAGGTGATACTTGATAAGTATTCACACATGGAAGAACATAATAGAATATATTTATTTTTAATTTAATCACGTGTGTGAGGGAATTGTAAGCTGCACATGAGAAAATTCAAAGTAAATAAATATATTATTTTAAAAACTAATATTTTTTATTCTCTACACAATTTTATAGGTGATACCTAATACGTAATCCCTTGTGATTGAACCCATCATATGTAGATACATAAAAGTTGTGAGAAAATAGATTTTATATTTTACCATGTGATCTAACAATGAATATTTTACTAAATATTCATAACATCAGAGAATGAGAAATTGAATAATTAGTGTGAAGAATTAAATTATTTTATAATATTAGAGAGTGTGACTTAATAATATTTTAATTGGATTTGTAATTAGTGATAATTAGAAGAATAACTCTTCATATGTGAGAATAAAATAATTATAATTATTTGAACTTGAACTATAGTCAGATATTCTATCTCTACGGTCATCCCTTTTGTTAGTTTTAGTTCATTTATTTTTTTACTTAGATTCTAGAAATTTCTTTTGAATCACATAAACAATTTATCTGAAAAAATATTCTTTAAAGAAGATATTACCTATGTTTACTCACATTATCACTATAGGATTGGCCACAATATCAGTACACCTGAAAGAGAGTCACAAATATGACACTAACACTAAAATTTTCAGTGGTTCATGCACATTAGCATATTGTGTGGTGATTCTCCTTGGTGTTACAATGATCAACAACTTGAAACTTCTGAACCAAAAAAATTATCATCATATTTTAGTGAATATTACATCAATATGAACATGGTGATATTTATTTATAATTTTAGGTTCCATGTTTTCATGATGAATGGATGATTTCATTATGTTATAGTGGAGTTAAAAATAAGATTAATTGGACACCTTTATTTAACTTATATATTTTACTTCTAGTTTCTCATGATAAATGAAATTTTATTTATTAAATTATATCATTTCTTGATTCAATTAAAAGGATATTTTCTTACATGTGTTGGTTATCATTTAGGTGATACTTGATAGGTAATAAAATGTGAAAAAACATAAAAGAATTTATTTATTCAGAATCCAATCACGTGGGTGGGGGAATTATAAGTTGTACGTAAGAAAATTCAAAGTAAATAAATATATTAATTGAAACATTTATATATTTGTTTGTTTTCAAAAAACTTTTATAGGGGTATCTTAATAATTAAACCCATGTTATTGAACCCATCATTGGTAGACACTTCAACTCTCTCAGAAACTGGATGTTATATTTCACCATGTGATCTAAAAATGAATATTTCAATAAATATTTATAACATCAAATAATGGGACATTGAATAATTGGTGTAAATAATTATATCATTTTATAATACCGGATAATGTGACATGATAGTATTTTAATTGGACTTAGAATCACTGATAATTATAAAAATAACTATTTAGATGTGATTATAAAATAATTATCATTGCATGGACTTAAATGAGATTCAAAACATTGAAAATTATATCTCCCCTATCATCCATTATGTTAATTTTAGTTCATTTAAATTGTTATTTGGATTCTAGAATTTTAATTTTAATTATGTAAAAGATTTATCTACCTAGACATTATTTGAATAATATATTACTAGTGTTTACATACACTCTTCCTATATGATCAACCCCACTACCAATACACATGAAAGCGAGTCACAACTACGACACTTACACCCCCACTTACTTATCTCTATTTGAATAAAATTGTTTATTTAAATAGTTATTTAATTTTTTTAAATTTTAATTTTTGAATCACATTAAAAAATAATTAAATTTATCATTATTTAATAAGGATTGTATTAGTATATAGACCAATTATCATGGCGGGATCAAACTCTATAATACTACTACAGTAGTTGAGGGCTTATAAATTTCTAAAATTTTAATGTCATGAAAATACATAAAAAATATATAGTTTCATTTCTTCGGATACCGGTAGCATTATGAGATCCTCCAAAAAAGTGATTTAATTTAAAAAAAAACAAATCTAGAATACAACCCTGTATGATTTATCATTCTAGGAAACATCCATCCACATAAGAGTTGAAAATGGAATGGTCCAAACTTTACAATTACAATCAACACCCACCATATCCTCTCATAATTCATTGTAAGAGTTTTAATTTTACACCACACATGATTTCTTTAAGTAATTTCATTTATTAAAATGATTTTTATTCAAGTCAATGTGATGATCAGGGAATATATTCTTCAATATTTTTTTGATATTAGTTCATATCCATATTCATATCATTATCAATGTCATGGTATCTATAAATATTATTAACTATGAAATTGATGTAGTCTATATACATTGAATGAAATTTTAGAAAAATTTAAAAACTCAACATTACAAGAACAAAAATTTATAGACCCTTAATCATCTTACACACTAGTGGAATACATGAAATTTGATTAATCACTGTGTTGGCCAAATAGTTCAACGTTAGATCAAAAAATATTTATTGTGATGATTAAAGATATAATGGTTTGAAATTTAAGATGAAAATAATGAAAATTTGGTTTGCATAAGAGAAAATTAGGAAAATAAATCAAATAAGATAGTCTTATTAGTGTCTGAAAAAAATTAATGTTCTAACTTAACACTATTATCACAATGAATGTGTAGTAGAGGTTTCATATGAACAATATTCATTTCCTAATTCTAATTAGGATACTATTTTTATTGATCCATCTTCTAATCACACAAATTATGAACTCTCTCAATTAAAATTAATTTCTTCTATTCTAACAATGTTTCAATAACATGATATCCTAGTCTCTATATGATATAATATTTCTTCAAACTCTAGGATTACATGCCTCTCTCTTATGAGTTCACAACTCTTTCTCCATAATGTGATAATTGATGCCTTTACCATCTATCAACTTCCTAATTTTGAGAATGAAAATAAATTTTTAGATGAAAATGACATTGAATTGGGACCATTATTTACTGAAATATAGTCATAATTGACCCACGTTCATACAGATTAACAAAAGTCCGAGGAAATTACATCAAATGACATTGAAAAACCTATTGGTATATATAATTGTGAGTTATAATTATTATCCAAAATGGAAACATTTAAAACAACTAAATATTCATAAAACAATTCAGTGATGGTGATAAGGGTTACTCACACATTTCATGAAATAGTGGAAGAATGGAATTTATTATAGGATCCTATGCTCTTGATCACACGTGAAACTTCAGTGAAACCTAGTGAGGGAAATTGAATTGAAAATTTGGAATAAAATATCATTCTTGAGAAATTATAGTAACATACTCTACATGACATTTCCTCGCTACTTTGTACATTGAGGTTAATTCCACTTTATTATAAATTCCTATTAATTATAAAAAAACACTTGACCAAAGAGTGATTAATGAAATTATGAAGTTTTAATTGAGTTTAAAACCTATTTATTTACTCTCTTTTTTGGTCAGTGATGAAAAATGAAAAACTTTCATTATTTAATTGGGAAGTGAATTCAAGGGTTTGATAGATACAAACTGATCACTAAGGGAATCTAGTAAGGACATTTTTTCTCTTATACACATTCAAAGAGGTGAATTTCTTTATCTTAATATTGATTTAATTTACCCAAATTTCCATTATACAGTGTTTCTTCTTTCATAAGAGGTTTATTCACATACTTTTACATATGTCCATTATTCTTTCATTTCAAACATCCATTTTACTAAAGGGTTTCTACTGAGGTATTTTGATTCCTATAAAATAAAATATTCTCAATGAGAGCATGAAATAATACTACTGATAAATATGTAGATTAATTCTATACATTTCTATATTATCTCAATGAGTTTCATCAATGCCTATCTTTTAATTAAGTAAACTTAATACTCAATTATAGGTGACCCGCCATTAGATATTTTTTCTTTCACTATATATGATTTCATTTCATCTAGTTTTAATATCATAAAATGGAATTCATTTACCTAAAATATGTTTTTATCCTATAACTACAGTCGATTTGAATTCATTGTTCATATTTTTTAATTCATTTATTAATTTAATTATTTCATTATTTCTTTGGTATGATGCAGGTATGTGTTATTTTTGTGTAGATTTTAGAAGTATTTTATTTTTATAGCTTCATTTGATACGTGTATGCTCTCCAAGTATATTAAAAATTAATTAGGAAAGTGTTGAATTTCTAATATATTTTATTCAACTTTAAAAAAACACCATGGAAAATAACTAACTAGAAAAATACATTAAATAACTAACATTCCTATCATTGTTAAATCCACATGAAAACTTTTTTATTTCTATAGTAACATAATATGGGAAAAACCAATTTTTTCCATGGTCAGTTTTATCACATGATTCATCATCAAAATTATTTGATTCTCTTTTCCATGATTTATATAATTATTGATATGATTCTATACAATAATTTTTTCTAAAATTAATTTATTTTTGAGTCACTTATTTTCACTCATGCTCATATGTGCTGTTGATCATTGTAGCTCTATACCTATGTGGAATATTAACTGATTTTTACATCATTTCAAACTTATATTATTATTGAGGTAATCTTGGCCATGTTCTTCCTTTTAGAACTGTTTTTGTATGTCCATGAAAATGATAAATATTTTTAATATTACACTAAAATGGATGATATATTCATTTGTTTTATTTATCCCTTTACCGCACTGAGCCACCCTTTAATTTTCTTGATTCTGTATCCATTAAAAATCACAAGGAATAATTTTTATATGATCCTAGAATAGATAATATTTCCCACCCATCTCTTGAATATTTTCAAGATTATTTTCAATATTTTTATAGGGTGGAGACTTATTATTGAAAGGGACAATGAGTTATTTGATTCCCAAGGATATCCATTTTTTATCATGTAATATGTATTACTTTTCATAGTATCTCTATTCATTACAAGTACATTTTGTTTTGTGGATATATATGATTTTTTTTCCAACAATGATTACATTTGTAGTTAATAAAATGTATCCAACTCATTAGATATACCTATAATAGTGATAAACCTCTACTTTAGGTACTATAAAGTTTTTATACAACCTACTTCCATTAGAATTTATACTATATGAGCTACTTATGTACTTTTAATTAATATTTTGTATTATATCTATTTTCTGTGTTTTGGTTATGATACTCACATATTTTTATTCTCATTATCTATGACCGAGTTATATCCCCTTATACATATATTTTAACATTTGTATTGATATTTATCATATAGTAAACATCCTTGTATATAGAAAATCATCTGAAGACCTAATCCATTGTGAGCTAGATCAGAATCCAATAACCAGTTGACCTACCACCTTATTGAAAATAACTCCCACATAACCCTACATAGTTCATGTTAGGATCATAGTCAATAAAAAATCCATTCTATGACCCCTCTAGTAATTTTAATGGTGTTATATTTGCATTTGGAAGAGGTTTACGCACATTGGTAGTGTGTGGTGATTCTCCTTTGTGTTACAATTATTAACAAATAGAATTTCTCTTCTAGAAAAAGTTATCATCATATTTCAGTGATTATTGCATCTACATTAACATGGTGATATCTATTTATAATTTTATGTTCCATGTTTTCATGATGGATGGATGATTTAATTATATAAGATTTTTGATAAACATGACAGTAATTTGACACCTTCATTAAATTTATATAATTAATTTCTAGTTTTTCATGTTAATTGAATTTTAATTTATTAAATTATATTACTATTTGATTAAATTCATATGATATTTTCATTCATGAATTGTTTATCATTCTAGTGATTGTTGATAAGTATTCTCAAATGGGAGAATGTAAATAAATTTATTTATTTAGAATCCAATCTTGTGTGTGATGAAATTGTAAGTCGCACATGAGAAAATTCAAATTGAATAAATATATTAGGTAAAAAATTAAATTATTTGTTCTCTACACACTTTTATAGGTGATACCTAATAAGTAATATCATGTGATCAAACCCATCCTAGGTAGATAATTCAAATTTTTGAGAAAATGGAAGTTAAATTTCACCATTTGATATTACACTATATATTTCAATAAATATTCATAACATAGGAGAATGAGACCTTGAATAAATAATTTGACGAAATAGATCATTTTTTAAAATAAGAGAATGTGAATTTATTTTATTTTAATTGGATTTTTAATTAATGATAATTAAATGAATAACTATTCATATGTGAGAATAAAATAATTGGCATTGCATGAACTTGAATGAGAGTCACAACTTCTATCTCCACTATCACCCCTTTTGTTTTTTTTATTTCATTTAAATTTTTATTGGGATTATAGAAATTTATTTTGAATCACATAAAAAATTTATATACAAAAATATTCTATAAAGAAGATATTTCAAGTGTTTATACTCATTATCCCTATATGATTGACATAAATACAACTGAATTTGAAAGAGAGTCACAAATCTAACACTTCCATCCCCAATTACATCTCTCCATTAGATAATTTTTTTTATATAATTTTTTAATTTGTTTATTTTTTTTAGTTTTAGTCACATTATAAATTCATCTACCTGGTCATTATTTAATGTGGATTGTACTATTATATACCCACATTATCTTGGTAGGATAAACCTCACTACAACTAATACAATATTTATTGGATTATAAATTTCTAAATTTGGAATGTCATGACAACGCATAAAAAATTTATAGTGTTGTTTCTTGAGAGAATTGAAACATTAGGATATCCTCAAAAAAAGTGATTTAATATTAAAAGACCAAAAATAAAAACAAAACAAGATTACTTCCTTAGATTTTTTTAACCTTCCAGGAAACTTCCATCTTCCTAGGAGTTCAAAATGGAATGGTTGGCACCATAAAATTTAAATCAATACCCACCACATATACTCATAATTCATGGTATGAGTTGCTATTTTACACCACACATGAGTTCTATAGTTAATTTATTTTATTCAAATTATTGTTATTCAAGTTAATGTGATGATACATGAAACAATATTTCATTATTTTTGATATTAGTTCATATCCATATTCTGATCATTCTCAATGTCAAGGTACCACTAAATATTATAAACCTATTAATTTATGTAGTCTATCTTGGTTGCAAGAAATTTTAGAAAAAATTCAAAACTCAACTGTAAAAGCATAAAAATTTATAGACCATTAATCATTTTATATACTAGAGTAATATATTTAATTTTACTAATCACAATGTGATCCAAATGGTTTAACATTATATAAAAAATAGTTATTATGATGATTAAGAAAAATAAAATGTTTCCAATTTAATAATAACACAACAAAAATTTCTTTTACATAATGAAAAATCAAGAAAGGGATAATGAGTTACTTGAGTCACTTATTTTTACTCATGATCATCTATGATATCCAACATTGTAGTTCTATTCCTATGTGAAATATTAAAGGATCTTAACATAATTTAATAATTATCTTTTTATTGAGATAATATTGGACATCTTATTCCTTCTAAAACTATTTTTGTATGCCCATAAAAATGATAAATATTTTGAATGTTACAATGAAATGAATAAGGTATTCATTTGTTTTATTTACGACTTACCTCACCAAGACACCCTTTTATTTGCTCTATTGTACAACCCTTAAAATCCATAAGGAATAGTTTTTATATGATCTTATAGATGATACTATTTATCACCCATTTCTTGAGTATTTTCATGATGATTTTCAATATTCTTGTGGGGGAGAGAGTTATTCATAAAATGGATAGTGAGTTATTTGATTCAAATGGATAGACATTTTCTCATCATGTTATATGTGTTCCTATTCATAGCATCTCTATTCAATGCATATAAATTTTTATGGGGATATAGACCCTCTTTGGTTCTAACAACACTTACATGTGTGGTTATTAAAAGCTAACCCTATCCGTAGAGATACCCATAAATGTGATAACCCTTTACTCTTGGAACTATATAGTTTTTATAAGACTTAATTCCATGAGAATTTATAATGTATGAGCTACTTGTGTACTTTTAATTGATATTTTTTCTGATATCTATTTCATGGGATTTGGTTCTGATACTCAAATGTTTTTCTTCTCATTAACTCTAAGAAAGTTATACCCCCTTATACATATATTTTAACATTTGGATTCATATTTATCATAAAGTATCCATCCTTGTATACATAAAATCATCCCAATACCTAATCTTTAGGGAGCCATATCAGACTGAAAAAACCAACTTACCTGCCTCTCTATTAAAATTAATTCCCACATAACCTGAAGTAGTTTATGTTAGGATTGTAGCCATTAGAGACTTATTTGTGTGACCCCTATAGGAAGTAAACTTGAATGGTGTTATATTCACATTTGGTAGTGGTTCACGCATGTTGGTAGAGTGTGTGGTGATTCTCCTTGGTGTTACTGTGATCAATGACATTACATTTCTCATCGAATTAAAGTTATCATCATATTTTAGTGATTATTGCTTCAATATGAACATGGTGATCTCTATTTATAATTTTAGGTGCCATGTTTTCATGATGTCTAGCTGACTTCATTATGTTATATTGTTGATATAAATAATAGTAATAGGACATATTCATTTAATTTCTATATTTTATTTATAGTTGTTCATGTTAATTGAATTTTAATTTATCAAATTATATTAGTGTTTGATTCAATTAATATGATATTTTCATACATGATTTGTTTATCATTCATGTATTTCTTGATAAGTCATCTCATATCGGAGAACATCAAAGAATTTATTTATTTAGAATACAATCATGTGTGTGAGGTAATTGTAAGTTCCACCTGAGAAATTAAAAGTGAATAAATATATTAATTAAAAAAAATACTTACGCCTAGCCGAACAACCATGCGAAGGCGGAGAGCTGATTTCACGATGAATATGCTGGGGAGGAGTAGTTCCAAGTAGTTAGTCTGGGTTGTATGTAATTTATAAATCCTACATGAAATTATTTCTTCTAAGGCCTATGGGTGATATAATACTTACACATACGGGCCTTGTAAGGGTTCCACCTCACCCCTTGAAAAGTGGATTATCAAAATCAATAAAAAAACGAAGGCCTTAGGGCCATTGGATGGAATAAATATATTAATTTAAAAAATAATTTTATTGTTCTCTACACAATTTTTTTGGTGATACCTAATATGTAATCCCATTTGATTGAACCCATCATAGGTAGATACTTTAACTCTATAAGAAACTAGATGTTATATTTCAGCATGTGATCAAAAACTAAATATTTTTACAAAATATTCACAACATATGAGAATGATAAATTATATAATTTTTGTAAAGAATTAGAGAATTTTATAACACTATAGAATTTGACTTTATAGTTTTTTAATAATATTTTTTATTATTGATAATTAGATAAATAACTAATCAGATGTGGGAATAAAATAATTGACATTATGTGAACTTGAATGAGATTTAAAACTTCTATCTCCACTACATCCCTTATACTAGTTCCATTTCATTTAAATTTTTATTTAGATTCTATAAATTTAGTTTGAATCACATAAAAAATTTATCTACCAAAATATTTTTTGAAGAAGATATTATTGGTGTTAACGATCATTCTCCCTATAAGATCGAACCAACTACCACTGAACTTGAAATTGAGTCCCAACTCCAGAACTTCCATCCAAACTTATTTCCCTAAATTATATTGAAATTTATTATTTAAATAAATTAATAACTATTTTAATTTTTTCAGATTTTAGTCACATTAAAAATTCATTAACCTGATCATTCTTTAAAGAGGAGTATACTAGTATATACACACATTGTCATTGTGGGATCAAACTCTCTAAAAATAATACAACAATAAAAAATTTATATATTTCTAAATTTGTATAGGCATGAAAACACATACCAAATTTATATAATTTCTTCAAGGGAGAACTGTATTATTAGATGATCCTCTAAAAAAGTGATTTGGTTTTAAAAAAAATAACAAAAAAACCAGATTACTTCTATAGGAGATTTATCCTTCTAGGAAAATTACAGTTTTCTAGAAGTTAAAAATGGAAAGGTCAACACCATATAATTACATTCAACACCCACTATATTTTCTCATAATTAATTATATGAGTTATAATTTTACATCACACATGAGTTCTATGGGTAAATTCTTTTATTAAAATGATTTTTATTCTAGAAAATGTGTTGATCATTGAAAGAAATACATCGATATTATTTGATATTAGTTCATATGTATATTATAATCATTCTAAAAGGGAAAGGCATCACTAAAATGAAAGAAACTAGTAATTGATGTAGTCTTTCTTTGTTGCATGAAATTTTAGAAAAATTTCACAACTCAAATCTACAAGTACAAAACTTTGTAGAACATTAATAATATTGAACACTTGAGGAATACAAATTTTTTTACTAATAACCATTTGATCCAAACCGTTCAAAATTATATCACAAAATAGTTATTTTAATGATTAAGGAAAATAAAATGTTTTAAATTTAAGAATAACACAATGAAAATTTGGATTATAAAATGAAAAATGAAGAAAATAAATTGAGGAAGATAGTCCAATTAGTCTCCTAACAAACTCTTTATTTTTTTAACTCAAAACTATTATCACAATGAAAGTGTAGTAGATGTATCATATGAAAAACATTAATTTCCTAATTATAATGATGAGACAATTTTTTTGATCAATATTATTATAAAAAAATAAATGAACCCTCTCTATAAAAATTTGTTTCTTTTGTTACAAGAATGTTTTAAGAACATGAGATCCCATTATTATACTCTATTATCTATAATGGTCTTTAAAACTCTATGATTTCATGTCCCTATCCTATAAGTTCACTAATATTTCTCCCTAATGTGATAATTACTTCCTTTTATGTCCATAAACTTATACCTTTTGAAGAAGAAAAATTATTTGAAGATGAAAATGACATTGAACTGGGACCATTCTTTTCTAAAATATAGTCATAATTGACCCAAGATCACATATATTACAATAATAATTAGGAAATCACATCAAATTAAATTTACCCCTCTTTATATAAATAATTGTGATTATGAATCGTTGTCCAAGATGGAAACACTTAAAACATTCCAATAGTCAGAAAACCAGTCAGTAATGGTGATGACAGACACTCAAACATTTCAAGAAACATTAGAAGAATATAATTTCCTAGAGGATCCCAAGATCATGATCACACATGTGCCTTTGGTGAAACATAATGTGAGAAATTGAAAAAAAATGTTTGGATAAAATATAATTTATGAACAATTAGAGTCACAAACTCTACTTGATATTTCCTCGACTAATTTTTCTTTGAGGATAATCCCACTTCACTAGAAATGCTAATTGATGTTAGAAATAATATTGACCAAGGAGTGATTATTGAAATTGTGAAGTATGAACTGAGTTTAAAACCAATGTACTTCCCAATTGTTTGGTTAATGATGGAAAAAGACAAAATGTCATTATTTTACCAGGAAGTGAATTCAAGGGTGTGATAGATACAAACCGATCACTAAGGGATTCTAGATAAGAAAATTTATTCTCCTATACAATTTAAAATATGTAAATTTCTTGATATTAATGATGATTTACATTACCCACATTTCCACTATATAGTGTTTCTTATTTCATATGAGGTTTATTCACATACTTTTATGTAGGGTAATTCTTCTTGCATTCCGACCATCCATTCTACCAAAAATTTTCTATTGAGATATTTTGATTTCTGTAAAATAAAACATTCTTAATGGATGCATGAAAAAATATTAATAATAAAGCAATAAGTAAATTTTATACATTTCCATTTTATCTGGATGAGTTTCATCAATGATTATCTCTTGATGAAGTAAACATAGTTCTCAATGGGAGGTGACCCACCATTAATTAGTTTTTCTTTCAATACATCTAGTTTTATTTCATCTAGTTTTAATATCATAAAATATCATGAATTTACCTAAAATATTTTCTTCTACTACAAATATAGTGGATTTTAATTCATTGTGATTATTTTTTTCATCCACATGTTAATTTAAGTTCATTGTAATTTCTTTGGTTTAATGAAATTATGTGTTGTTTATGCATAGATTTAACAATTATTTAATTTTTAGAGCTTCATTTGATACAAACATCCACTCTAAGTATATCAGAAATTACATAGGGAAGTGTCAAATTTCTATTATATTTTTCTACTTTTCTAAAAACACTATAAAAAACTTACTAGAAAAACAAGAATTAAACTAATATTCTTATCATTGTAAAACCCACATGAAAAATAATGTTTTTTCGATATTAATATACTATGGAACAAACCAATTTTTTTCCATGGTTAGTATGATCACATGATTCATTATCAAAGTGATTTGGTAATTTATTCCATGATTTATATGATTACAGATATGATTATGTGCATTGATTTTCTTTCTAAAAGTTATTTATTTTTGAGTCACTTATTTTCACTCATTCTTATCTATGATGTACAAAATTGTAGTTCCATAAAAATTTTAATAATTTTGAATGTTAAACTAATATTACTGAGGAATTAATTTGTTTTATTTATCACCTTAACTCATTCGTCCACCCTTTCATTTTCTTTATTATGTATACCTTAAAAAACATTAGGAATCCTTTTTATATTATCTCATAACTTATAATATTTCCCACTGATATCTTAAATATTTGAAGAATGATTTTCAATATTTGTGTGAGGGAGAGAGTTATTCATGAATGGGATATTCAGTTATTTAATTCATGTGGATATCCAATTTCTCATCATGTTATATGCGTTCATTTTCATAGTATCTATATTCATTTCTTGTAAATTTTTTATGGGAATTTAGATTATTTTTGGTCCCAAAAAAGATTACATTTATGGTTTTTAAAGGGTAAACCTCTCCTTATAAATACCTATAAAAGTGACAACACTTTACATTAGGGAAAAGATAGTTTTTATATGACATAATTCCATTATAATTTATAGTGTATGAGTTACTTGGTTACTTTTCCTTTAGATTTTTTCTTACATCTATTTCATGTGGTTTAGTTTTTGATACTCACATGTTTGTCTTCCCATTATCTCTAAGTAAGTTATATCCCCTTATATATCTTGTGCATTGTGAAATTATCATTTTGTTGTGGAATGTTTTTTGAAGTATTGGGTAGTGATATTTTTAGAGAGACATTTGGATTGATATTTATCATACATATATTATAAGATTTATCCCTAATTTTTTGAAACAAATATCAATTTTTTAGGAAGTACCATCCCAAAAACTTAGAGAAAATTTGAACCAGATGTGAAGTCCTCAATATTACTGAATTATTTTTATTTCCATTAGTGGAGGTGTGAAATTCATGCGAGACATATTATAACTATTCATGAGTATTAGAACTTAGCATAGTAATGATTATAATTTTTTTCTGAGAAATGGGAGTAAGGATGAGTTTGATCACAAGATGTATGATTACAAATGACAATATTATAAAGAGTGAGAGTGGAATGTTTTTTTTGAAAATTAAGATTAAGAAAATATTTTATTTTTTGTGTAAAAGGATTTCATTTTTAATTTTTTTTGACTCTGACGATTTGATTTGAAAATTAATGCATTTGTGTGTTGTTTTCTAATTTTTTTTATTGTATTGATAATGTTTAAGTGTGGGGGATTTGATGCACATAGAAATCACTAACATTTTAATAAATGTTTAACTTATTTTCTAATTAATTATTATAATCATTTTTAATTTTTTTTATTTCTATATTTTCACAATATTTTAGTTTTTTTATTACATTTAGTTATTTATATATTAATATTAATTATTGATATTAATTTTTAGCATGTATTGATTATATATATATTATCATTTACTAATTAACATTATATATTATTGTTAATATTAGTATTATTATTACAATTACTGTATTCATAATACTTATTAATTATTATTATTAATTCAAATTTTAATTTATTAGTTAATTATTATTTGTTTTATTATAATATTTTCTATGTAATTATATTTGTATAATTCACTTAATTATATTTTTTAATTTACATTTTTTAAATTTATTTTCATATGCATGTAGGGTCCCCACACTAATTTCCTCTTTCCATCTCCTCCTGCTTCAAAAATTTATTTGGGAGTACCTCGTCTATATTCATGAGTCTCATCTAATGTTCCACACCAGGCTATCATCTTTTCTTACCATAACTGATGTACTGCATTCTTCAAGACATGCTCCCTTAGCCTATAGTAGACCAGGTTAAACCCATCCAACATCCTTATCTATCTCCATGAAAGCAATATTGAATCCAAAACCAAACCCCTCCTACACACCATCCTTCGATAAACCAGATCACAACATCTTACACACATCTGTTGGAGCACCCAAGCATGGAATCCATCCCTTACATGTGATGAAAGTTGAAATAATTTCACAACATTATTAAACACTGATCATTTCACTAAATATTTATAACACTAGAGATTAGGAATTGAATAATGCATGAGAGAAATTAGAGTTTTGTATAACATTAGGGAATGCGACTTTATAATATTTTAATCGAACTGGTAATCAGTGATAATTAGATGAATAACTCTCCATATGTGGGAATAAAAAAAAATACATTGCATGTGCATAAACTAGAGTCACAACTTAGACACTTTAATCCAAAATATATTCAATTAGGTAGGTCTTAGTACAATTATATTATAGTTTAGTTTATAGTATTTTAGTTTTAATGACATTTAAATTTTATCTCCTGATTTTTTTTGATGAAGATATTACCGGTGTCTACACACATTCTCCCATTGGGATCGATGATACTACCACTACTACAATAGGAAGTAGGTTTTATAAATTTCTACATTTGGTGTGCCACGAAAGCTGGTACCAATGGTTAAGGTAGATAAAAAATAAATCTTATGTTATAATAATAATAATTTAAGTCCTGACTAGATAATTTTATAATATGTAAGTTTTTACATAATCAAGTATACAAATTATATATATTTCATAAATATTTTAAGAAAATGAACATGATAAAGGAATACATAAGTAATTAAAAACTTTATTTATTTTCCAAAACATGAGACAAAAATATTAACATCATATATTTAATTTAATCATGAAAACTATCATTTTATAAATACTAACACTTATAATTTATAAACATTTTATAAATTATAAGTAATTCTGGAATAATATAAATTTTTTCATATTTTTGAATATATCATAATTTATGGATAATAGGGGAATTATTAGTCATAAGTTATTATTGATGTGTAACAGTAGAGGTGCATGAATCTTACATATCAAAACATATCTTCTGATATAAATAACTATAACCTGTAGTGGATGTTATAGCTTATGATTGGTGGTAATGAAAATCTCCAATCACATTTGATGACATATCCTATATCTTCAATATAACTTGATTCCCTTTTTATTTTTGAAATATAATTTTTATCATAGTTTGTGATATCACATATCATAACATATGGAATAAAATAAAAAATAGTATTTTGATACATTATACCCTATGATATATAGATGTTGTACACTATGATTAATGAAAATTAAAGAATTCATTTATATTTTGTGTTACAATGTGAACCAAAAAAGCATATAATAAGCAAGTTATTCAAAAAATACAATGAAAAACCTATTGATCCCACTGGACTTGGTTGACCTGAGCACCATGAGAGAAAGGGGTGGGGGTGAATTAGGGTGTGCAGCTAATTAAAAAAATTTACTCTTCTATTTTTTCCTCTAGGTTTTTCAGATCATGTTCCCACATTAGTAGGAATATGTTCAATATATTTAATTAACTCACATCAATCACATAATATAAAAATGAATTCATAAAATAAATGATTCTTAAGACATAAATATTTTACTTATAGTTCCATAATGGGATAATCTAAGGATCATAAACCTATGGTGTGTCAATGTACTAGATGATAACTCTATGCAATTTTGTGTTAAAATTATTTTGGAAAGATGGAATATTGATCCACGGGGAACTCCCTATTCTTTTCTTATTACGTATTTCTTAAATACAAGGCTTGGATAGTTTATAGACTATTAGGTCTTCATCAATAGTTTAAGGAATTGACAGTCTATCTCTAACCCATGTGAGCCTCCACTTGCATCATATATCCTAATTTCATGTTCATTTGAACACCGCTTTAAATATATCTCCTTATTATATGTCAGATGAGATTAAATCCTAGATATGTGGGTTGAATTTACTTCTTCTACAAAAAGTTCAATTTTAGTAAATCTTTTTTCCGGATGAGTGTAACTCCAAACTGGGATTATCCCATTGGATTCCTTACCTACTAACCAAATATTGACCTTCTTCTATATTAAATATCGAAATATTCTCAGGAGAGATCTTATCCTTCTTTTAAATCAGATATTTAATTGTCAATCCTTCATCTTCTCATAAAAATAGATTTTTAATTTTCCTTATGATTATTTATAAAAGATGATACATAAGAATGTCTAATTTATATGAATTACCATCAACGATGTGGATCACACATTGTTCCTCTATGCTCCATGAAAACATTAAGTGTCCCATATTATTTTAGTGTGAAAAAACATACCTATTTAATGTGAATAAATTCTCTTAATATCACGTCATGATATTCACATTTAAATTAAAAAGGTTTATTTTTATTTTCTCTAGGGTCCATTCCACTACTATATATTTTCATTTGAAATTCCCATTTACATCTCTAATACAATAATTTATCTCCAAACTCCATGATATAATATTCTCAAATTTTGAGTTGTATAGTTATTTTAAATAATGAACTTGACTAAACCTAGACTAAACATGACATGATTCAATGATAACTGTGATATAATACTATTACATGTGAAACAACCTTCAAAATAGATGGCTTAATGTCTACATTCAAATTTTATCTTCAACCCCAAAAACCTAACACTCGACTTGTCCAACTCTATGATGCAGTGCTTACCTATGTTCCCGATTCATGTACTTCCTCCGCAGTAACAAAAGAACCCATGTTACGGTTCCCCATTTTATAAATGCAATTCATAATCAAAAAAAATTTCACCTCAATGGTGTGTTCCTCATCATTTCTCTATTTAAAAACCATCATGACTCCTACTATAGTGTGACCATCTTCATCTTCTTGTTTTGGAATCTCCAAGTATTCAACTAATTTATACCCTTATTATTTTCGAATTGATAGATACTTTTACATGTTTCAACCACCTGAAAAATATTATGCATCATCCATAATCTGTCAAAAATCTTTCATATATTAGGTGATTCTTTACTTTTTTTGAATTCCTGATCCATATAAATATATTATGAAAATTCACATGAGCCTCAACCCGGTTGGTGAAGACTTGGTAGGTGCATCGAAGAGACCTGAGATCAAATCTGGGAGGAGGCATATTTCTGGTACTGTAGCATTATTGTAGCAGGTACTGTTTAGTACTATAGAAGCCAGAACTATTCATCCATTTCGGCCTTTGGGCCACCATTTTGGCCCTTGGGTCCTACAAGGCTTTCGAGCCACCCAACGCCTTCATGCCAGTTGATTCTCAAGGCCTTCGGGCCACCTTAAGGCCTTAGGGCCACCCAAGGCCTTCAGGTCAGATGAATTCAGATATACCAGTTTGACTACAAGGAACAAGGATTCAGATGAGGATATAGGGTAGGTGAATTCACTTGAGTAGAGCAAACCCAATTTAGAATAATGATAGGGTATTGCATTGCCATCATTACCAGGCCTCTGTAGGTTTGCAAAGGACAGCTACCCGACCAGCCCTGCGAAGTTGGAGTGCTGATATCATGACATATGCAGGGGAGGAGTAGTTCCAAGTCATCTTGTCTGGGTGATTCCCTCTAATACCTACAGGTCATGTAAGTTTCTCTAGGCCCTCTAGACTTATAAGGGTTCCACCTCACCCCTTGAAAGGTGGATTATCAAAAATATATAAAAAAATGAAAGGCCGCCGGGCCATTAAAACCATATTATATTACATATCTTGTTAATGATTCTGGACTTTGTCATTAAAAATATATTGACCATGGAGACGAAAACTTTGACCATTTCATATACATTTATCACCATTTATCACATGCAATATTCTAAATTGAAACACCATTTACCATGGCATAGATGACATGATTTTTTCAACCTAAAATGCTTCTAGTTTGAAATTTCCTTTGTAACACACATATATTAAACAATATAACCATTTCATAACCCACTATGTATTAACAAAACTCACTATGATGTAGTGAATGGTGTGGTACTCACAAACATACAACTTATTCTAGTATCATCACTCATTCTTTAAAACTTCATCAACTACATCTTATAAAAATACAATGACACACAAAATGATAAAATAAGAATCGTACTCCTCATTAAAATAACCATGTTCAATATATTTATATAAATATCAATATTTATTCCTCTACATTCTTGACTACTATGATACATTAATAAATGTAACATGATCTTCCTCAAACTCCACTACCATGATTGTCGACATCCAACTATTATTGTTAACAAATCCAATATTCAACATTATTGTTACAATATTCTAACCCCTGGATTTTTTACAACACTACAATAAATCTCCTAAATCAATCAATAAATTAGAACTCTAAATTCATCCAATAAATTTTATATATATTATGGAACATTAACATTACCCCCATTGGAAATTAAATTCAAAGGGTCTTCTTATCAAGATTTTACTTTTAAATTCTATCCCAATTTTTCATAGAATCATATAGGGGATACCTTCATAGTTATAATAAAAATTCATCTATATAAGTCATGACCTAAAAAGGTTTTATTGGAGAAGCATAATCCATGATATTTGAAATTTGAATTGAAGATATTTTTATCCCCCTTTTCCATGAAATTCTTCTTATCCCATTTGATATTATTAGTTTACATCCAAAAATCTCTTGTCTCTATCAACTATTTGAAATTTAACATTGAAGTTTTATATTTATTTCCAAAAAATTCCAAATTTGATTTAGCTACAGATATTTTTTCTATATTCATCACCATCAAATATTTTAACTTAGAATTCATCAATTAATCCATTGGTTATTTCTCTACCAGTTGGTATCACTTGTTGGAAAGAAACTCCAGATTTGTGATTAAAAATTGGTTTCAATTTATGACACCACTCTTTTGATGAACACAATTTTATATTTTTAATTCCTCATTTTACATACATTTTATTCCAAACTTATATGGACAATATACAATGATTTAAGTGAGTAAATTCACAACTTGAATTTTGATTCATTAACATATCTTCTGATACTACTGAGTAGGAACTCAATGTTGTAAAAAATATTCCAAGTTAAAAATATCAAAGTTTTCCATATCACTCTATTAGGATCACATTGTGTTATACTCACCCTGAGTGATAGTGGGGGTGGGTGAATCTGTATGGAGTGATTTTTAATTCAATTTCTCTTTTATCCCTTGATTACCTCTTCCCTTATTCAAGGATGTGATCTCTCTCTCTCTCTCTATACATATATATATATATCTATTGGTTGGTATGTAGATGTAAAATATGAAAAAATAATAGAGAAAACCAGAATTTATTAATTTTTTTCCTCTTTATGGAAAACTTCTCCCTTGGTGACACATAGTTATTATCCTACTCACACTAATTTCTTATTATTTTCAAGAAAAGACCAGACAAGAGTAAGATCTTAAACCTATTATCCTAACACCAAATAGAAATGACGAATGTGAGTTATTGATATCTATTTTCATAACATAATGGGATTTTACTGTTAGAGTAGGTATCCTGAGAACCAACTATTTATAATTTGGTTACATGAATGTACACATATTATATATTGTTCATTGTTCTACATGAGTATAATATAATAATGTCCTGGAATATTTTTTGCATTAATATGGTCATGGAAGATCCCCGATATGATGAGAAACTTGAAATGATATAACAATATTTTTAAATAATGTTCTACGGTTGGATGACATACTATGATAGGACACATTGAATATATACCGTCATGTGTGAGTACTCATAAGAAAACGAGACTCTCTGTCATGGAGTTCGCACTTGGTAATCTCCAAAATGGGAGATTATGAGAACAGACCCACCAGTAGTAATTTTGTATGTATTGGTGTCATTGTACATTTCTATCTATGAGCATGTGTAATGGTCCTTAGACTGGAATATTATCATTAACTCATGTCACGACTCGCACAGTTAGATTTGCTGATGAAAACGTCACGAAGACAGTTGATGGGAAGTAGGGTATGTTGGGTGTGTCACGAATGACATGTTGTTAATGGATAAGTCAGGGAATGATTTGTACCTTCCCTATTTATGGAAGTAGATAAATCTGACGCGTTGATTTAAATAGAACTGTCACCCAAATTCCATGGCCATGGTGTCACGACGAGTTTATTTCTAGAAGTCAAAGAATGACGGATCAAGAATACAGGTTTATGAAACTACCATGAAACCTACTTGATGAGATATTGAGACAAATGGATTAAATTACATGGTAAGCATTCGAATGAGGTGACACATCAATGTGGCATCAACTTCTTTCTCTTGGGTTACTTGGACCATTGTTAGACAATAATCTTAGACTTTAGGAAAGACCGTCTAATGCCAACGAGAAAGAGGCCTAGTGGGTTACACACTAAGTGTATCTAAGTATCTCAATTATAATAAATATTATTCATGTGTGTGGTTTATTAATTATTCAAGGAAGCCTAAATCATGTTAATGTTGTAGGAAGAATAAAAAAACAAGATATACACGCCAGGTATATTGAATGTACATGTCATGTAGTTTTCATTTTGTTAAGGAAATGAAAAACGAGTACATGCCGTGTATTAATGATTACATGCCATATAGTTTTTCCAGTTGGTATTTTGAGGAAATAATATCATTTTATTAAATGATATTTATTATAATCAGTGTGGCTTCATGTCTAGAAATTAATGATTCAACATGGGTGGTTTCAATAAGAGTTAATGAAAAAAATAAATGGCGTAACACATTTATTTATTGTCATAACTATATAACCTCAAACCCGATTATAAATATCCTCACAATGCCAACACTTTTCCCTAATTGTTGTACAAAAAAATTCTGGAGAATTATATCAAGGAAGAAAGAAATCCTTCCTCCAAGAACGCTCTCAAGACCAAGAGAGAGCCTTCTCCATCTGATCAAGGTGATATAAGGTGGACCACCCAAGCAAAGGATTATACAATTTACCAACCATAGATTCCTTTGGCGATGTCCAGAGATACATGGTGCATGTGTGGATCACCACTATAGGAAGTCTATACTTGGATTCTACAATGAAACGATGAATAACATCAGAACGTGATCAGAAATATCAATGAAGAAAGAATGCCAAAAAAGATACTTGTTGTCAATTAAATAAATTAATTATATTAAAACTGTGATGATCCTCCTTTGTGGTTCTAGGAATATTATTCATCTTTGTCTATTTTTGTGATTCGATCCATGGAGTCTAGCGTTTATCATCATATTGATCTCGGATTGATCGTTGCTAATGACAGAAATTCAAGTGGGAACATCCACCCACGAGCTTTCGCTATGCCCAGGACCTTCAAGTGGTATCAGAGCAGTCACAACGTTGATTATAGTTATTTAATTTTCATTGATAATTTATGCATTTATATTTGATTTAATTCAAGAAAAATCATTCTATAAAACTGAATTAATGAGATTTGTTCTTCCTACTTTGTTTCTCGATTCAATTCACAGAAATAACCTTTTAATTTTAATTTTGATTAAAATAAAAACAAGGAACTTATTCGAAGGAGCCGCTCATTCTGTTTGTACAACACAGGAATACACTACATATAGTGAAATCTATATGCCATGTACGTAGGTTCAACGAACCAGTATTGGTCCACCATACCACGCCGTGTGAATTGAGCATACATATGTTTTTTAATACACTATATTGACAAGAAATGAACTGCGTATAGAAACCGGAATACATAGAGTATATGATGAATCAACATGCCGTGTAGTCCGATCTGGCCCAGGGGAAACCGTGTACAAGGAGAAGCCTTGTAATAGCGTACATGGGATTTCTAGACCGATAACCATGTAACAAGGAAGTACATTCCGTGTTAGATTAATATACCCACTATGTACTCCAAAATTTCCAAAGTACAAAAAACACACCAAAGCCCTTGGTGTGTAATTTGGATAAAGGGTGAAAAAATACACACCATGTAATATAGCCTACACGCCGTGTACTTTCTGGAAATGGAATCTCAACAGGTTTCCTCCAAAGTACAACGACCCATACAAGGAATATGGATGAGAATAATCTCATGGAAATTCATAAAGGAATTTAAGATAAATAATTGATTAATTATAAGATCATAATTAATTGAATTCAAGTGTGAATTATCTTGAGTAAAAGAACAATTAAAAGAATTTGAATACTAAATATGCATAAATTTCATTGTATGCTATGGATGATCATGAGCTAGAACAAATAACCTTTGTGTGTGTATGGTTTAATTTAAATTTATTTCATTTAATTTCGACGGCCTGCAAGCCTTCTTTCAATAAAATTTAGTGCAAGTGTTCCTATGGTTTCTTTAATGTAAACCCCTTGTAATAGAGGATCTTCTAAGCTAGAGGATATGGTTCTAAATATGAAGCTGAGGTGAAACCAACCCAAGAAGATACAATGGTGGGTATGTGGGAGCTACAAAACACAAACCATCAAGTTCAAGGTGTTTTTTCCTAGGTCAGGGTTAACTTATCAAAATCACTAGATAATCTAACAAATTGAAGCTCATGATCATGACATCTTATTTAATTTCTGTCTGATTGTATGGTTTATTTATTATGTATATTTTGTCGTGATCACATAGTTAATTAAATAAAAAAGCATGCAAGGATGGAATAAAATAAAAATCAGACTATGCATAAACATTATCAAAACATGGTTAATCACTGAAGAAAGCATCACTTAATAGTAACAAGAATGTGATAATAGGAAACTACACATAAAGTATTGAAATCCCTCAAATACCATATTAATTCAGACCAATCCTTTTTTTACTTGATTAAGGGAAAGACTCAATAAATCTATGTGTATGGCCAACCCTTGTTGGGATACTTACTTTTATAAAGGAAGCTCTTATAAAAGTTTTGGGTTGAATTAAAAATTTTAAATTAAGAGGAGTAGACCTTGCAAGACTTGTAGTAAAATGGAGGCAAGGGTTGAGGAAATCCAAGTCAGGATTTCAGGATTGGGGAGTCCACTCAATAGATCAAGAAACTATAATCTCACATTTGGAAAAGACCAGCCTACCAAAATATCTTTAAATAGCTTGACCATCCCTTGTTGGGGTTATGCAAAGGGGAATATGGATCTTTTCCACTAGAATGTCATAGAAACTAGGAATTCCAAGTTCAATGGTGGGGACCATTGGGATATGATAAAATAGTGGAAGAATTAATAAATTCATTCATTATTTTTCATTAAATGCCATCAAAAGGCACTGACAAATCTCCTATTTTAATTTGGTGAATCAATATGAAAAACCCATCAACCAAATTTTCTCTGCGATCAATTATGGATAAAGAAAATATACTCATTGGAAGTATCTTTCAAGAATGGTTTTGGTGCCTTCTGGTTATCATATGCCATGAAAAAACGTTTTACATACTGGAGTCCTCACTTCCTCATTCACCTGCCCAAGGGGCGAGTGATGAAGATTTACTGATCTATGATCAGTATTTGAATGATGCACTCGACATTCAATGTTTGATGTTGTCATCAATGTCTAGTGATCTCATGAAGTCTTACAAAGACTAGGATTCCTGTTGCATGATCAAGCACCTCCATGGTCTATACCTGGAGAGAGAAAGACATGAAAGGTTTGAGATCTCCAAGACTCTATTTCAGAGAAATCTTGGAGAGGGTGACCCAGATGGGCCTCATGTTGTCAAGATCATTGGTTACATTGAGTGCTTAGAGGTTCTAGGTTTTAAACTCCCCAAAGAACTGGTTACGAATTTCATTCTTGCATCACCCCCAGATCTTCTCTAAATTTGTTGTAAATTTCAACATGAACAACATTGAGAAGTCTCTATCTAATCTTCTTATCCTCATTCACCTAGTAAAAAATGATATGAAGAGTGAAAATCCTTCTGTAATTATAGTGAATAAAAGGAAAGGTATAGAGAACAGATTTAAGCCCAAATCTTCTTCAAGGCCTTCCATGAAAAGGAAGATAAAAGGGGAGGCAAGAGAAAAAAAGGCTATTTGTTTCGTAGTGGAAAGAAGGGCCGCTGGGAGAAAAACTGCACCCAGCTAAGGAAGCAAGGGGATGCTTCAAGTGCATTTGTTATTGAATGAAATCTATCTATTTCTACCAATTAGGTATTAGATACTTCTTATGGTGCTGACATATGTATCCAAATATAAGAACCAAGTAGATTCAGAAAGATTGACTGAGGTGAGGTGGATCTGCGTGCAGCCAACAGAGCCAGACTCGCTACTGTAGCGGTCAGAGACAACCACCTCACATTGCCTACTGGGATGGTCTTGGTATTAAAAGGATGTTATTATGTACCCTCTGTATCCAAAAAGATTATTTCAGTATCCATATTAGATATTGATGGATTCATCTTCATGTTTGGAAATGAATGTTGCTACTTTTATAAAGATAGCATTTGTTTTGGTAGGGCACATTTTTATAATGGCCTTTATGTGTTAGAATACACAAACCAAGTAATGGAAATCAATGAAAAATTTAATTCACATGACTCATACCACACCCAAAATTGGAAAAAATTACCTCAAGATTGGTATCTAGATTCTTTCGAACAAAAACCACTTGGTGTATCTCATGCGTGTATATAAGAAAAAATGACCAAATCCCCATTTAGTGGGAAAGGTGAAAGGACTAAATAGATTCTAGAATTAGTTCACACAGATGTGTGTGGACCATTTCCATTTGAAGCAAGGGGTGGGTTCTTGTACTTCATAACTTTTACTAAGGATTTTAGTAGATATGGAAATATTTACTTAAGGAGGTTTAAGTAAGATTATTTTGACCAGTTAAAAGATTACAAGAATAAAGTTGAGAACGAGAATGGTAAGAAGATTAAGAAACTCTGCTTAGACAGAGGAGGAGAATATCTTAATCCGGGCTTCATAGATTTCTTATGGGAGTTTTGAATTATATCTCAACTCACTCCTCCTTACACGCCTCATTGGAATGGTGTAAGTGAAAGGAGGAACCACACCCTATTGGACATGGTGAGATCAATGACGAGTCATGAGAGTCTTCCATTATCCTTTTGGGGATTTACATTAGAAACAACAATACACATACTAAACCAGGTACCATCTAAATCAATAAATGGTATTCCATACAAGTTATGGAGTGGACGTAAAGCCATGTTATCTAATTTAAATGTGTGGGGTAGTGAAGCATTTGTTAAGGCCTCTTCAAGTAACAAACTTACACCCTGAGGCACAAAGCGTACCTTTATAGGATATCCCAAGTAAATAAGGGGATATTACCTATACAACTCCTCAGATAAAAAGGTTACAGTGGAAAGACACGCTATATTCCTTAAGAGGGAGAACATCTCCAAAAGAGATAGTGAGAGTGAAATAGACTTTGATTAAGTCGAGGCTCAAGATACACAAGAGTCGGTACAAGAATAGATTCCCCCAAACCCCATGGAAGAAAAATCTGTTACCGAGACAGAAGAACTGCGTAGGAGCATGAGAGAGGTGAGAGAACTATAACGATAAGGTTTTCTTGTCACTAAGGATGGTGAATCATTATTGGTTGTCAATGATGATCCTATCACCTATAGGAAGTAGTTGCAGGAACAGACGTTGCCAAGTGGCAAGAATCCATGAATTGTGAAATGGATTCCATGTATGAAATCCAAGTATGGATTTTGTTAGATCCTCCAGTTGATGAAAATCCTGTTGGTAATAAATGGGTATTCAAGAAGAAACTGGACATGGAGGGACATGTCAGCACCTATAAGGCATGACTGGTTTCAAAAGGTTTTAGAGAGCATCAAGGAATTGACTATAATGAAACTTTTTCACCGGTTGCGATGCTGAAACTGAATTTGTTGAAGATGTAACGAAATTTGTCTTTGTTAAGAACGAATGTGAGCCTTGAGTCTACAAAAGGTTTAGAGGAAGTACAGTCTTTTTCTAAATAGTAAATGTTGATGAAATTTTACTAATTGTAAATGATGTACCTGTCTTACAGTCAGTTAAGGCATGGTTGGTTAAATGATTCTCTATGAAAGACTTGGGTGAGGTAGCATATATTATTGGGATCAAGATCCATAATGATAGATACAAGATAATGTTGGGCCTGAGTTAAATTACATACATTGACAAGATACTGTAGAGATTCAATATGGAATAGTCCAGGAGGGGATTGATTATAGTGTCATATGGCATTCATCATTCTAAGAAAATTTATCCTCAGACACATGAGGAAAGAAAGAAAATGGCAAGGATCCCTTACCAATCGACGATTGGGTCAGTCATGTATTCTATTCTATGTACAAGGATAGATGTTTTTTATGCATTATGTGTGGTAGGCAGATATCAAGATGATCCAGGAGACCACCATTGGGTGTCAGTCCAGACTATCTTTATGTATCTGAGGCATACTAAGGATATGTTCCAAGTTTTTGGAGCAGATGAGGAAATAGTTGTCAAAGGACATGTGGATGCTGGTTTCCAGAATGATCAAGATGACATGAAGTCATAGATTGGATACATCTTTAGTTTGAATAGAGTTGCATTGAGCTGGAAGAGCTCAAATAAAGCTGTGGTCGCAGATTCTATAGTAGAGTCTGAGTATATCGCAGATTGCTAGGCAGCTAAAGAAGTAGAATGGATGGTTGTTTCGTCTAAGATATGGATGTAGTAACTAGCAGTAAAGATCCTATCACAATCTATTATGATAATAATAAAGAAGTGGAACTTGCAAAAGAGCCAAGGTCACATCAGCGGACAAAGAACATACTTCAGAAGTATCATCTTATGAGGGATTTTTCTCAAAGAGGTGAAGTAACAGTGAGCAATATTTCCATGGAAGACAACATGGAGGACCCAGAGACTAAAGCTTTGACTCAACGGAAACATGATCATCATGTGAGTTCTAGCGAACTAAAAGTCATAGACAGTTGGCTCTAGTCCAAGCGGGAGTTTGTTTGAGTTGGTTCATGAGAACCAACTATTTATACTTTGATTACATTAATGTACACAAATTATATATTGTTTATTGTTCTGTATGGCTATAATATAATAATGACCTGGAATATTTTTTGCATTAATAATTTCATGGAAGATCCCCGCTATGATGAGAACCTTGAAATGCAATAACAATATTCCTAAATAAAGTTCTACGGTTGGATGAAATACTATGATAGGACACATATTATACAGACCGTCATGTGTGAGTACTCGTAAGAATATGAGACTCTCCCTCATGGATTTCGCACTTGGTAATCTCAAAAATGGGAGATTATGAGAACAAAACAACCAGTAGTAATTCTGTATGTCTTGGTGTCCTAGGACATTGCTATCTATGAGCATGCGTAATGGTCTTTAGACTAGAAGATTATCATTAACTCATGTCAGGAATTGCACACTTAGATTTTCTGATGAAAACCTTCAGGAAGATAGTGGGCGGGAAGTAATGTACATTGGTTGTGTCACGAATGACATGTTGTTAACGGATATGTTGAGTAAGGATTTTGAACTTACATATTTAGGGAATTAGATATCTTAGGAATTTTAATTGAAATAGAACTGTCACCCACATTCCATGGACATGGTGTCACGATGAGGTTATTTCTGGAAGTCAAAGAATGACAGATCAAGAATATAGGTTTATGAAACTCCCATGAAACCTGCTTGATGAGATATTGAGACAAAGGGATTAAATTACATGGTAAGAGTTCGTATGAGGTGACATGTCAATGCGGCGTCAACTTCTTTCTCTTGGGTGCCTTGACCCAATGCTCGATAGTAATCTCGGACTTTAGGTAATCCCGCTTGATTCCAATGAGAAAGAGGCCTAGAGGGTCACACACTATGCGTATCCAAGTATCACAAGTATAATAAAGATTATTCTCGTATGCAGTTTAATAATTATTAAAGGAATCCTAAATCATTTTAATGTTGGAGGAAGAATAAAATGAAAAACAAGATATACACGCCATGTACATTGAATGTACATGCCATGTAGTTTTCATTTTAGAAAGGAAATGAAAGATGAGTATATGTCGTGTATTAATGATTACACACCATGTAGTTTTTCTAGTTAGGATTTTGAGGAAATAACATTGTTTTGTTAAATGATATTTTTTATAATTAGTGTGGGAACATGTCATGGAATTAATGATTCTACAAGGGGATTTTCATTAAGAGTTAATGAAATAAATAAAACGAGTAACACATTTATTTATTGTCATAACTCTATAACCTCAAACCCGATTATAAATATTCTCAAAACCCCAACAATTTTCCCTAATCAATTTACACAACAATTATGGAGAATTATTTCAAGGAAGAGAGAACTATTTATTCCAAGAACGCTCTCAAGACTGAGAGAGATCCTCCTCCATCGGTTTAAGGTGATCTAAGGTGGACAATTCAAGAAAAGGCTTATCCATGCTAGCACCCTGAGGTTCTTTTGGTGACATCTAGAGATACGTAGTGCATGTGTGGACCACAACTAGAGAAAGTATACACTTGGCTTCTGCGACGCAATGGATAATCACATTGGAACGTGATCAGAAATATCAACGAAGAAAGAATGCCATATAAGGTACTTCTTTTCAATTAATTAAATTAATTATAATCAACCTGTGATGATCCTCGTTTGTGGTTCTGGGACTATTCTTTTTCTTTGTCTATTTCTGTAATTCAATTCGTGGAGTTTGGAGTTTATCATTGTATTGATCCCAGATGGATCATTTATAATGAACAAATGTGAAGTGGGAACATCCACCCACGAGCTTCCGCTGCACCCGAGACCTTCATTTACTTACTCGAAGTAATATCTATAGTGATAGCTTGATTCCCTCTTAGAATATATGAATGATATTCTTCCCTCACTAATATTTTTCATATGGTTACCTCAGTTCTCCTCAAACATCTATAGTAGGATGTTGTAGGATTTCTTACTCAGAACAATAAATTTGAATATAGTCAGATGCAACACATCCAAAAAGCTCCTTCATAATTCTACAATATTTTTTTGTCTTTAATATTGATATATCCTCCTTTATTTAGTGTGTGTGGACTAAAAGTGGGACACCTTATTTTTATCTAATATACACTAGATCTATAATAGGTTATTATATCAGTTCTTCTCTTTATTTAATTCATTTGACTTATAGAATGTGTGATAGTTATCATATAAAACTTAACAGAACACATAATTTTTATAACAAACATATATATTTATATATATAAAGAATAGTCACAACATTATCAAATCTTACTCACATTACAACTCCCCAAAATCATAGATCCATTTATTCTTTTATTTCCTAAATATTAAACGTTCTGTTTCAATAATTATTATTATTTAAACCACATGATTTATTTAGCCTTTAAGATCACAAATATTTAATTTTAGACAATGATGTAGACTAAAAATATTTTCATGTTTTTCTTCCACACAATACAATTATTTCTAAAATATTTAAATATTAAACATTTGGTCTTCTTTTAATTAATAATATCCCATTAAATTGGACTATAGATCAAATTTAAAACCCTATAGTGGTATGGAAGTATCACATTCTTCCTCTTTTACCACATCCATTAAATTCTATCATTCAATAATCAAAATGTGCTTGTATTTTATGAAATATGGGTATAGAAACTAGTTTCATATATATTCCCTAATATTTAGTAGAAAGAATAAACACAAACCTCATGTTATTTTTAATCTTGAATATGAAAAATTAACATTTATAGATTTATACTCAAACTATATTCTAAATAAACTCAACTCACTGAATCTACATGCATGTAGATTCTGTACACATGTACATCTTCATCAATGAATTTTTTTATCATAAAAACTCTATTAATGAGCTCTGTGACCTTTATATGGAACTATATCCCCCATATTAACCTCACGATGGATATGGTATCATGAAAGTTTTCATCAGATATGCATTCATGATCACATCTAAATACCTAGAGAATGAGTTTTAGAAGTGAAAATAATGAAGTTCACATTCGATCTCTCTTCACAAGTTTGATCAAATAACCATGGATGTTATCATTGACACTCACCATATGTATAATAAATGGATCATCCATATAAGTCATGAGGTTGATGGATTAACCATGTGTCATGCGATCAATGGATTGAGCCTTTAGTAACTGGATGAATCATGTCTCTTCCTACCTTCACAAAACCATAATTTTCACCCTTCTATAACTAATGTATGTCACATGTTACCTTTTAGTATGTAGTATATTTTGAAGGTTATCTTTATGTAGACTAGTTGGTAAATTTCTAGAGCATCTGAATCCTTGATTTACCTCTACGTAGACCTGGACTTACCTTTATATAGGCTTTGAAACTCCTTGATTTCCCTGACACAAATGAATACATTGAGGGAAATACCTTTACGTGAACAATATAATTCCTTGTTTTACATTATGAAAAATTAAAATCTCAAACTAACTTGACATAGGTATTAATATACCTTTACAAAACTAGTATAATACTCTGATGACCTATACATAACTCCCAATATTCAATGTTATATTTATATAAAAATTATATTACCTTTACATAGATAGTGAAACTCCTAGAGTACCTTTACATATCCTTTCCATTTCCCAACCAATTTTTACACAGATGATTTCTTCCAAGAATTACCTTTACAAAAGTCACTATATTTATAAATTACCTTTAAGAAGATGGAGATAAACCTAATGTAGATAGATGTTAGTTTACCATTATGAAGGATTATGGATTTCATCCTTACACTTTCATAACAAGTGGAAATCTATATTTACCTTTAAATAAGTGATAATTTTTGCATATAATTTCTATATTGCTTATAAAAACAAAATAAAAACATGTTTAACTCAACTAAAGACTTCCTTAATCACTTCAGTAAATTATCCAAGTGATATTTTATTTAATTTATTTTCTTCTATGATTAATCACACAAGGATAGAACTCTTTTTCCATATTTTCTAATAATTTAATGATTATTTAATATACCAATGGCTGAAACTTGAACAATCAAATATAAAATTTACATTTTTTAATGGGGACATTGAAATATTTAGTGGGAGTACATATATTTTCATATAAATATGATAGTGACACATAATTCCTCCAAGATATGATTCTTCAATCCATATCCATTTATCACATTTCAACTCATAGAAGTATATAAATTAGTAACTTCATAGACATTGTCAACATTATTGGAAAATTTGAACGAGCTTCCAAGCTATTTCCCTTCAACACATATTGATATCATGAAATCTACTTATTCCTTGACACACAATGATAATATATATAACAACATCACAAAGTGGGTTCTATAATCCCCCCACTTTGAATTTGTTGTCAACACCACTTGTTAAAAATGGTATTTTAATATGTGGTTTTATTCTCTTCTCTCACATGAGGTTTTCTCTTATCATTCATTTCTCATTAATCATTATATTTTCTTATCTCCTCTTTGTTGATAAAAAATAAAAATCACATAGATAGGATGGCATAAATTCACTCTTATACAATGATCCATTAATCATCCCACTATAAGTCGACATTATCCATGATCAATTTTTAAAACAAGTGGTCCTTTTTTATACATCAATGTTTTCTATTGACCCACATAATATAATACCATATCATTCCATTTTAAAATTCTCTTCCTCAAGAGATATTCAAATACATATAAGATTATACTAATTTTTTATATCAATTCTTTTAAAGATTTTATAACATTTTTCCTACCTATATTTCCTAAACTTATTAAAGACACAAATTAAAAAAATTTAAGTATAACCAAGGGTTTTTTTATTTCAAATACCCCTAAAATTTTATCAAATTATTTATCTTTTATTTTCATTGATTAAAATAATTTATCCCCTTTAATGTTAGGATAAGTTAATTAAATATACTAATGCAAGGGTGATCATTAATACATTTTCAATTAAAAAATATTAAACACCATATAGAAATTTTGGATTTTTATTAAATGAATGATCCTAGTTACTTTTCAAACAAAACCCCCTCAAGGGATGTACTCTACCTTCACATCTTGATGAGTGATCACATAATCAGCTAATATTTTTTAATCTTGTTATTTATATAACACTAAAAGTAATAATTAACTATTTATTCATGAAGGAAGATTTAATTGTTCATCATCTATTCAAAATATCAAAAACTTCATTCCCATAATTATATGTACTTTTAGTATCTAGCTATTTAGTCTTGATAGCATGTTCACCTTCATCATGGTTGATATTTTCTACAAATGTTCTTTATAATACCATTAAATATAGCATACCATTATGAAAAATTATTTAGAACTATAATAGTTATTCTACCTTACTATATTTTATTCATTTTCTATTTTAGAAACAACATCACCTTAAATTACCCACATGGTTAGAACATAAATATAACACATTTTATTTAGGTAATTTTGTGGAACTTATTATTTATCAATGTGAGTAGTTGGATTGAGAATTTTTCTCAACCAATTTTCACTTTTAAATTATTCTCCAGGTTTGGGTGAACTTTTATGCTCATATAATCATTTTTAAAATATAATCTTAGTTTTTGTAGAATGGAATATTTTCTTTTTTTGTTGTGTGGGATATTATTTTTAATATGAATCATCTAGGAATATACATCACCAGTTTATTAATCATATATTTCAATATTTCATATTATGATATAATAATTGTTTCACAATTATTCTATTTGTATACTACTTCATTGATCCTCCCAAAAGTCTCCTCATGATATCACATGTTATCCCCTTTTTATAACCACTTTGGAAATTTTATTTATTCTTCATGTGAAATTTTATCTTTTCCTTTGGATTGTGACTTTTCTTCAGCTTCTAATTCTCTTTCTTTCCCCAAATCAACAATCTAAATTATTGAAATAATTTAAGAATATGATCAAACATTTTAGTTTTTCCACATAAATTTCCAAATGTTTTCTTCACAAACTTAGTCCATGAATTTATTAATTGAACAATTATATTATTCCGTTCTAGGTAGTTCATTTCTAGTATCACATTCTTGGATTTTTGAAGGTTCCCATGCCATGTAAATTTTTTAAACATAATAAATAAATTATACTAGTTGGTGTGACACACTTTCTAATATTCTTGGATGTGCTTGAATTTTTTGTTTTTATTATACACACCACCCAAGGATAACTCATCATCCTTCATTATAAACTAATTAATAATATTTTTTTCAAAATTTTTCTCTTGATCCATTACCAAGGTAGGCTTATCAATATTATTCTCTTTCTATGTAATTTTATTTATATTTTTAGCTACATGATTGAAGGGTTTCTACCCAAGTGTATTTTTTTGTGACCAATTCCATTTAAAACTCCATTGATATTTTCAGGTACTTAAAATCATTTCATTATATACAGATTATTTATAAGGACCCCATCCCTTTTCAACCTATCCCTACATGATTTATTATAAGGGTTACACCTGTATTATATTTTTAGGATCTTTTTGGTATATAGTTTTATATAATTGAGAAAAAAAATTATATATAAAACCCTTATAATAAATAGTGTACAATTCCACACAACATCAATTTTTTTTTCCAAAAAATGGATATGTAAATTTAAACTCTAGTTTTGTTAAAACACATTAAATTGTTTAATATTTAATCTGTATAGTATATTGTTAGACCATATTATAGTTTCCACTCATCATTATCCCCTATGAAAAACATTTAAAAAATAGGATGAGCACAAAAAATTCATTAGGGGCCCTATAAAAAGGGAAAAATAAAATAGATAGTAAATTTGGAAACCACGAGGTAATAAAAGAGAGTTACCCTTTAACATAATAATCATTGAGATATGGTAATAATTTACTTACATATGAAATAAAATTTATGACAAAAAGTTTTTAATAAAACAATTTATAAGAAAAAATATTGGAAAAATGATAAAAATGAGGGTTTTATTAGATCACTTAAGAACCCATGAATATTTTTCCATGAAAACATACCTTTAAACTCTAAAAGAACATAATTAATACTTTTAAACAAAATATCATTATCATACTTTTTAAAATTAAATTATTTCTATTAAAACTCATTAGAATTCATAGAGAAGTCATGAAGATACCTTGTAACATCATCTTCATATCACTCTTATAATCACTCTTAAAAGTGGAATAAGAAATATGGCAAACTTTCTATATAAGTATTTAAAGAACATAACAATTACCAAATTGATTAAATATTTATACAAAGATTATCTAATAATGAACAATTTATAAGGACTATAATATGAATATAAAACATAAAATATTTCATTTCCACCATCAAAACAAAAAATATTCTTTTAACCCATTTGTAAACCATTTTCAGATATTAATATATCCATTTCCTTCAAACCAATTTTTCTAAGCTAATATTACATAAACAATGGGAAGATTGTTTTTATTTAATTAAAACATTGAATCTTATAAATATAACAAAAAAAAAATTAATGGATGCAATTTTGGAGATCTCTACTGTCATTGTATATATTGAAATAGAATTTTCCTTTTTCCATTTTGTAAATAAAGTCAAAATTTTCCATAAAAAATGGAATAAATTCATTTTATTTTTTTTAGAAGTTAAGAAAAAAAATATCTTTCAAAATTAATTTATATTCATATAATACATTTAAAAATATTTTTTATGAATTTTTATAGGGAATAAAATTATTTATAAAATAAATCTTAAAATATTTAAAATGTCGGTTTAAGGTAATAGGTCCCTTATAACATAATAACTTTTAAACTAATGAAACATTAAAGGAATGAACATGAATGATTTTTTAAACACATAATTTTTTTATAATTAAATGAAAAAATAAATCCATAATTTAGGTTGTAAAAAATAAAAAATAAAACATGTGTTGAAAATTGTTTATGTCGGAAGAAAGGGAATTGAGATTATAAATCCCTCACCTCAAGTCCAACTAATCATGTATGTTATTTATCTTCATAAATAATAAAATTATGTTAATTATTTACTAGATTAATAATATTTTTTATTGTTTTTTATTCCTTTATATTATTTATTTTCATGTTATATTTAATTACCTAATAAATGAAGTTGAAATTGGAATTTTTGATGATATTCTTCTAATATATCCAAAATGACTCTCACAGGATGAATATAGTCAAAGAAGTCACTATTATATAATATCCAAAAATAATAATCAAGAAATAAATATCATTTTTATACATTAATTACACTCTTAAAACAAACCATGAATAATGGTTAGGAAAAATGAATTATATTAAAATCATGGATACGGTAGGTCGTACATACTCAAGACTAATGTTTTTATTTGTGAAACAGAATAATGGAAATAAGGTAAGTATAATTTCATATTTATATAATTATTGTTATATCATAAATATCATATTATATCTTTTAGATTCACTTATATATACCATCCATGTGATACAATGATGAAAAATGACTCATATATCATTATAGAGGTCGCAATCAATACGTATGCACGAACGACGTTATCATTTTTCAATGGATAGAAAATTAAGCAAATATATGATATATTTAAATGAACCAATCTTTCATTAAAGAAAATTACTCTTAATCAATTAAAATGTCTTGTTATATAAAATTGTTATATAAAATATGCACTTATTTGGTTTTATGTTTTTGGATTTTAAAATACCATTACAAATTGTGATCATTGCTAATATAGACATTGAACAACGATCAAATGATTAGTCTAAATATAAGGCTTTAAAAATCCAATTTACTCTAACAAAGGAAGAGATGACCTCATACAATATAGTTTCTCTATACGATGCCCATTTTTCAGAGCTCGGAAAGGAGGTGGCATCATTGGGCTTTACTCTTGACCATGCCCGAGATGAGCTTCAACACATTAAGCTCAAATAGAACTGCCTACAAGAGAAGTGGAAGTTGATAGAGATTACCAATCGAGCAATGTTATCTGAGTCACCCCAAGGGGCTATCACCATCGCACACCTTACCCTTCAGTCGCATTTGAGTGTTAAAAGGGGTTCTATGTGACTATAGTACTATGATTATTTATATTATTTTCTTATAGGGAATATACATTCATTTTATTATTGTTACATTGTAAATAGTTTTTAAAGAAAAAATTGAATTTTTATTTAATTAAGAAATATATTTTGATGAATTAAAGGATTTTTTGAATTGTATAACTTTTTTTAAATATTATCACTAAATTAATTTTTATTGAATATAAATGAACATAAAATTATTATGAATACAAGTTCTATTTTTAATAATGTTTGAAATATATTTTTTTTCAAAACCGATGTATTTTTTATAAATGTAGATTTATTTTAAAAGTAAAAATTCATATATTTATAAAATTATTTAGATAAAATGAATATTATTTTTGGAATTAGGATGTCGAAATTATCCAACACTGAATTTTTCATAATTTTCTAGGAAAAAATTAAATAACCTTTAAATGTATAATGTGTTTTAAGACATCATAATGACCCAATAGTGATGTAATAAAACAATATGAACATTATTTTCGACCAATATTTGTTTTAACATTAATATAATGTGATTTTGGGTTTGTTTTATTTTTTTTATAAATCTTTAGTGGACCCTTCAAGACTTATAAATAATTTTAACTTTTTAAATTGATTTCATTGAGTGTGCGACTCACCTCCACATAAGAAAACCTATTATTTTAAGACTTTAGGCCATTTTTCTTACAAAATAATGTTTCCCACTACCCTTTGGAAAAATCCATTGTAAAAAAACATGGGTTGGTTTGTGGTTTATTAGTTTAATATGTGGTTTCCAAAACCTAAATAATAAATAATTCCCTATCATTTTCTATATAGACACACCCAATATCCCACTTCCTCCTCACTAAAAGACTTTTCAGTTTTTCCATCCTCTTCCATAATCTCTCTAGAATCCTCCCAAGGCATCCCAAGCTCCCAATAATTCTCTCTCAAGCCTCTCCCAAGCCTTTGGGATCACACTTCCAAGTAATGGATTCCTTCATTTTTCATTTTATCCAATCATCTTAATATTTTTATGGACGTTTATTTTCAATTATAAAGGTTGGGGGATGATTTATCACCTCCCCCATACTGCCCTCATTATCTTTGAATGATGAGATACCCCTTTCTCTCTCATTAATTCCCCCCAAGTACACCCATTACCTTGGCGAAATTCAATAAGGGATTTCTCTCTCCTAATTTACATTAAAACAATTCTTTTGTTTTATGAATATAAATTCGATTACATTTGTTGGGACATGTATATATATGAACCCCTTACTTTAAAGTTACTGTTAATATGACGAGACACCCCATTCTCACTCATCAACCATTTTTATGAATTCTTATGTCACGACGTTATGCTGCCGAAATTACACCGTGATTTCCCAGCCAAAGTCATTGTGTAGTGAATACCATGCCCATTTCTCTATCAAGGGTATTCACATTTATGCATATTTACTTATTGATTATTGAGTTTCATGTATGAATTAAACATTCATTTATCATGGAATAAATGTTGATGTTTAATGAATCTATGATAAATGGTCAATGTGGCACACTTGTGCATGAAATGAAATGATCAAGAAGGGTGGTCCCTGATAGTGCTCTGATGCATTGGGTAAAAATTTGTATTATGATATGTCATGTGAAATGAGTTCTTACTCATGGAAATTCAAGTGTAATAAGGGTTTACTCATGATCCATGGGCAATGAGCCTTGATTAATTCTAATCCATTATTAAGTGTTGTTGCGACATTTCCATGTTATGATAATCATGTTATATCATTCCTTTATATTCATGTTTATATTATGCTCTATTGATATTTCTATTGCCTAAAATGTACTATATTATTCATTTTATGCCTCATTTACTCCCTTACTAGGCATTATATCTCACCCTTTTTCTTATGAATGTCCTTAGGTTACCACATTCAATGCTAAGTACGAGGGAATGTAGTGGTCATGTATAGGATGTTTTCAATAAAGATGTCATGTTTCTTGTTTTAAGTCATTATGTAATGTTCCTAATCCCCAAAGACACTAGACATCTCTATCTTATATGTTGTATCAAGTGAATATTTTATGTAATAAATCACGTCTATGTGTGTAATAAAGAGTAGGGTTGTTATAGTTGGTATCATAGGATAGGTTTAGTTATTTTTGGGATTAGGATTAGAAAGCCACAGTGAAATCCTCAGGGATAAGAACAAGTATAATAAAAACAACCCTAAATTTTTGTGAGTATTGAGTAAGTGTTTTATCAAGAAAATATATCCCTGTCTAGATACGAGAAAGTAGAGGTGGATCTGGCACAGATGTACCTAGGAGTGAAAACTCCGACAAGGAGTTTCGGGCATGACCTAGTGTATTTTGGTACATGAAAATGGTCCTTGAAGCACTCTTGGTTTCGAAAATCCGAAGGGATATTATTTGGTAAATTTATAATCTTATTATGAACCATTGTTAAAGGAATAAAAAAATTCCCCTAAGAATATATGTTGGGAATTATAGCATGGATAACATAGATTGAATTATATATATTTATAATTTAAGGAAATTAAAGTTATTTATAAGTCTTCTAATTTTTCCTTGGATTACCCCTTATGTGTTACCCATAACATTCCTTTTATTCCCTCCAATGACAAGTAATAGGAGGAATCGAGCTTACAAGTGACATGAAGATCAATGTGATAACTGTTCTAATGAGATACCCAATCCGATGGGAGCATGAATCCTAAAAATTGTCTTGATACTATAGAATTTAACTCAAGATTTGAATAAAAACTTGGGTCAAGACTAACATTCAACCCCCCTAAGAAAGAAAAAGTCACAATCGAGAGCTTCATGAGACAAAGGCCTCCTAATTTTAATGTATTATATGTTAACTCAATTTTCGAACAATGGATGAACCCCATAGAAAAGATATTCTCTATCCTTTAATGTTCTGAACAATAATGCTTATCGTATGGAGGGTGAAGCCGATTAATGGTGGAAATTGACCCAAAATACAAATATTGAGGAGGAGATCAAGGTGATGGAATGGAAGGATTTTCGTAAAATATTTTTTGACAAATATTTTCCTTGCACCCTCCGACCTAAGATGGAATGGGACTTCCTTGTACTTAGGGAAAAAAGAAGACAAATCCCTCAGATCATATGAGGAAAAATTCACAATGCTCTCCGGACATTCCTCAGGAATTGTCGTTACCCCCAAATGTAAGGTTGAACGTTTCTTTGGTGGGCTGAAACCTAGCCAACGAAAAGCCCTGGTGATATGGGACATCAATATCTATGAGGAAATTGTCCAATGTGTCCTAAAGGTCTAAATGGAGATCAGTGAATCTCAAGGGTATCATGGGGATACGATGCGTAAGGTGGAATTCAATTTTGGCAGTCATATGGATAAATCCAATAGTGCTACGAAGATCCAGAACCCCTTTTTCCAATGGTGCAGAAAGAAGCACCCCATAAATTTCTTGAAGGGGATGAGGAAATGATTTAGGTGTGGAAGAGAAGGGAACATTGCTGTTAACTGCCAACAAGAAAAACCCACTACTATGATAGAGTAGTGGAACACTCCATTAAACCCTCAACATGTTGTTCATTTCTTAAATTAAAAATAACCAGGGAACCTTAAAAATCAGTGCCCTAAGCCAAGGGTTTTTGGTGGAAACCCAAAACCTCCAAGGCAACAAGGGAAAGCTTTTCACATCACTACCACCAAAGTGAACACTGAAAATGAAGTGGTTACTGTCACACTAGTTATTAATTCAAGAATAGTGAACATGCTTTTTGATTATGGTTCCACATACACTTTTATATCCTAAAAGTTTAGTATAACAATCTCAACACCACCAAAAATCATGTATGTAAAGATGTTTGTGAGTACAAAAAATGGGGAAATCATTTAATCCCATTAATATAACTCCTCCCTTGTTATAATTTGTGTATTGAACTTCCCAGAGAGCCCCAAAATACTCCCTATTTTGGAATTTGATGCAATTCTCAACATGGATTGGCTTTCCTTATATAGATCCAACATAAATTTCTGTGAGAGGGAAATCACTCCCCATATGGAGAATTGACCCCCCCAATTGTATAAAAGTGAAAGGAGGAAGATGAATATTTATTAGCACCATCATCTCAAGCATATATATTAATTCCCTTTGATAATGTGTATCTGGTTAGATAATTGAGTCCAAGGAAGAAACCATCCTTGAAAAATTGCCTATTGTGAGGGAATTTGCTGAAGTGTTTCCCAAGGAATTGCCTGATATTCCTCCAAGAAGATATGTTGAGTTATAAATTGACCTTATACCTGGGGCATAACCAATATCGAAGAATCCATATAGAATAGCTGTTGTGGAGCTTGAGGATATGAAGAAACAACTACCAGAGAATCTAGATAAAGGGTTTATACACGCAAGTTCTTCACCGTGGGGTACTCGAGTCCCCTTCTTCAAGAAGAAGGATGGGTCAATGTGCCTTTTCATTGATTATCTTGAGCTCAAAAAAATCATGATAAATAACAAGTATCCTCTTCCCCGAATTGATGACTTGTTAAATCAGCTACATGGAGCAAAATAATTCTCCAAGGTGGATATGCGGTTGGAATATTACCAAGTAATGGTGAAGAAGGAAGATATCCCCAAGAATTCTTTTTGTACAAGGTACGGGAACTATGAATTCATAGTAATGACTTTCAAACTAAATAATTCTCTAGAAATATTTATGGACTTGATGAATATAGTCTTTATAGATTACGTTGACAAATTTGTAGTAGTCTTTATAGATGATATTCTAATATGCTCCAAAACTAAGGAGGACCACGAGGAGGATCAATGAAATGTACTGGAGACTTTGCAAAAGGAGAAACTCTATTAAAATTTTTGAAAGTGTGAGTTCTGGTTGAACGAGGCATCGTTCTTGGTTAATATCATGACAAGAAATGGGATATCTATAGATCCCTCCAAGACAGCTATAATTGAGGGATGGTCGAGGCCAACATCGGTAACAGATATCCATAGCTTCCTGGGGTTATCTTTTTATTATCATTGATTTGTGAGAAATTTCTCATTATTGTATAACCCTATTACCAAGCTAACTCGAAAGGGAGTAAAGTTTTCTTGGAGTGATGAATGTGAAGATAGCTTGAAGGAGTTTAAAATGACGATTCTCACTGCACCCGTTCCCAAACTACCCACAAGTGGAGAAATTTTTGGGGTATTCAGTGATGCTTCGAAGAAGGGCCCGAGCTGTGTGTCGATTCAAAATGGAAAACTCATTAACAATGCTTTAAGTTAATTGATTGTTCAAGAGAAAAACTATCCAACACATGATCTGGAGTTGGATATAGTAATCTTTGATTTAAAAATTTGGTAGCATTTCCTCTTTTGGGAGAAGTGTGAAATATATATAGACCACAAAATCCTCAAGTATATATCACATAGAAAGATTTGAACATGCTCCAATGAAAATTGTTAGAGCTGATCAAATACTATGACTTTTCAATCCATTACCACCCTGGGAAAGCGAACAAGGTGGCAGATGCTCTAGGTAGAATGGACCCAAAAATTCTATCATTTATGAGCATTGAAAAGGATCCAATATTCATAGATTAGAAGAAGATAGAGATGGGAATTATAAGGACGGAAACATCGTCAATCCTTTTACAAATGATTACTCAACTGTCTCTTTTGGATGAGTTAAAGGATGCTCAAAAGGATGATGTGGGAATATAGAAGAAAGTGGAAACTATTGGAAAAGTAAAATTATCAAAGTTAAATGTTAATGAAGAAGGAATTGTGAGATTTGGGAAAAGAATATGCATTCCATCAAGTCGAGATCTAAATAAGGAACTCTTGGATGATGCACATAGTTCAAATTTATCTATTTACTCAGGAAACACAAAGATGTATCGAGATATCTGAGATCATTATTGGTGGGAAAAATTGAAGAAGGAGATCACTGAGTATACATCAAAGTCTCTAGTGTGTCAGCAATTGAAGAATAAGAGGCATACATCTAAGGAGATGTTTCAACCTTCACCCATACTAGCATGGAAATGGGAGAATATCACCATGGAAATTGTCACCAGACTTCCGAAGAACATCCAAATGAAACAATGCTATCTGGGTTGTAGTGGATGATCTTAAAAAGAATGAACACTTTATTGCAATTCAGTAGGATTTCTCTCTGGATATATTAGCACAGATATACACTATTGATGTGGTAAGGCTTCATAGAGTACCACTATCTATTGTATCCAATTGAGGTCCAAGATTCACCTCTAATATTTGGAAGACTCTTCAACATGCATTGGATACTGAGTTGAACTTCAGTACGACTTATCACCATCAAAATGATGGCCAATCTGAATGGACTATCCAAACACTTGAGGAAATTTTGAGAGCATTCTCAATGGACTTCAATGGAGGATGGGATCAACACCTTCCTCTATTTGAGTTCTCTCACAACAACATTTTCCAATCAAGAATCCAAATGGATCCTTATGAAGCCGTTTAGGGGAATAGGTGAAGAACAATGTTATGTTGGGATGATGTTGGGGTGAAAAAACTCCTAGGTTCGGAAATGGTTGAATAATTGGTGGAGAAGGATAAGACCATCCAACATCACATTAAAGCTGATCAGAGTTGACAAGAGATATACGATGATAATCATCGATGGGACCAAGATTTTTATATCGGAGACATGGTATTCTTCCTCATATCACCATGGAAGAGAGTTATGAGATTTGGGAAGAAGGGAATGCTTATTCCAAGGTACATTGTCTCTTTTGAGATCCTTTCATGCATTGGAGTAGTGAACTATCAACTAGCACTCCCACTGAACTTATCTCAATTACATGATGTATTCGGTGTATCACTCTTGAAGAAGTATATACCTGACCCATCGCACATACTCAATATTGAGGTAGTACTGTTAGAGAATGAACTCTCTCATAAATATATGTCGGTGAAGATCTTAGATCATAGAGAAAATGTTCTACCAAATAAAAAAAATGCCTCTCGTCAAGGTGTTGTGGTGAAAGCACAAGTTTGAAGAGGTAATGTGGGAATCAAAGGAAGTGATGAAGCAGAGTTTCTTACATCTATTTTATTGTTGGAAAAGGAAATATCACTACTGGAAAATTGGTCTATACCCATGGTTTTCCAAAACCGTGGGTATAGGGATAGTATGGGAACCTATACCCACAGTTCTGGAAAACCGTGGGTATAGGCCACTTATACCCACGGTTGTGCCAAAAACCAAGGGTATAGATTTCTTTTAAGACCTATACCAACGGTTTTAGAGAAAACTGTGGGTATAGGGTATTTTCCAAAGACCTATACCGACAGTTCATCAAAACCGTGGGTATTGGACTTTTTTTTGAAGACCTATACCCACGGTTCTCCAGAACCGTGGGTATAGCTTTCCCACGTTAAGAAGGGAAAATAAAATTAGGCGGAACACGAAAACAATTAGGTGGGAAGGCATTTAATCACAGTTTATATTAATATATTTATGTAAATGTAATTACATAATATCAAAAAATCAGTAGCTTAGTTGGTAAACCATTCTCCGTGTCTACTGTAGGTCACTGGTTCAAATCCCTCTAGATGATTTTTTTAAATTTAAATACCCATGTGGATTATATTTATATATATATGCAGATATATGTATATATAACAGATATCAATCACAGCTCGATTGGTTGGTTGTTGGTGTGCGACCACGAGACTTTGTGTGACGTACGGGTTCGAAACACGCCAGACATTTTTTTGGAATTTTAATACCGCATATTGATATATATGAGCAGATACAAGAATATATAATAGATTAAAGTCGTATCTTGGGTGGTCTGTTGGTTGGGCGCATTCTCCAGGCGCAGCGGGAGGCCGGGGTTTGAAACCCCATGTGTGTATTTTTTGAATATTAAATCCCCACGGTTTGAGAACCATGGGGTAACCACTATGCCAGTGTGGCCACACACTTTCCATGATGTGGAAATCCTATACCCATGGTTTCTCCAAACCGTGGGTATTGCCCGAACCCCCTATCCCGATGCCGTTCCAGCCCACGGTTCCCAAAACTGTGGGTATAGCCTATACTCATGGTTTTGGGGGCTATACCCACGGTTTTGAACTGTGGGTATAGGGAAGTTTTCTAGTAGTGTTTCAAGGGCGATATTTCTTTATGGGGAAGATTGTAATGACCCCGACATTCATTAATGAAAACTTCTATTGATCTAATTAAATGTCTAATTATGTAAAATTGTTATATAAAATATGTACTCATTCGGTTTTATGTTTTTTGATTTTAAAATACCATTAATAATTGTTACCATTTCTAATATAGCCACTGAAAAGTGATCACACGATTATTATAAATATAGGGCTTTAACAAATCCAATTTACTCAGACAAAGGAAGCAATAGTCACAACTTGTAGAATTGGTCCATACGAAGCACATTTCCTTGAGAGTGAGAATCACCTCCACAAAATAAAACATAATATTTTAAGAAGGTAGGACATTTGCCTTATAAAATAATGATTTCCACTACCCTTTTTCAAAAACCATGGGCACAAACCGTGGTCTGGTTTGTGGTTTTGATTAGTTTAATGTGTGGTTCCCAACACATAAAAAATAAATAATTACCTCTCATTTCCTATATAAACCCACCCAAGATCCCACTTCCTCTACACTCAAAGCATTTGGAGTTATCTCAACCTATACCCTACTCTATCTATAATCCCCCCAAGGCTCCCCAAGCTCCCAATAAGCATCTCTCAAGACTCTCCCAAGCCTTTGGGATCACACTTCCAAGTAAGGGATTCCTTCCATTATAATTTTATCCATGCTTCTTAATATTGTTATGTACTTTTATTTTCAATTATAAATATTGTGGTATAATTTATAACTTCTCCTATACTTAACTCCTGATTTTTGAATGATGAGAGACCCCTTTATATCTCATTAATACCTCCCAAGTACACTCATTACCATGCCAAAATTTTATAAGGGATTTCTCTCTCTTCATTTACATTCAAGAAATTATTTTGTTTTATGAATCTGAATTCCATTACATGTGTTGAGAAATGTATCTATATCACCCCTTACTTTATAATTCATGTAAATATTATGAGACACCCATTTCTCACTCATCCACAATTTTTATGAATTCTTATGTCACTCTTTTATGTTTCCGAAATTGCACCTCAATTTTCCAAGGCAAAGTTATTATGTAGTGAATTCCATGCTTATTTTTCTATCAGGGGTATTCACTTTTATAAACATTTACATATGGATTATTTACTCTCATGTATGAATTCCACATTCCTTTATCGTGGAATAAATGATGATGTTTAATGAATCCATGTTATTTGATCTATGTGGCACACTTATGAATGAAATGAAATGATTAGAAGGGTGTGCCCTGATAGTGATCCAATGAGTTGGGTAATGATTATTATCATGATACGTCAAGTGAAATGAGTGTTTACTAATTCTAATTCATGTGCAATGAGGGTTACTCATGCTACATGTGAAATGAGCCTTGGGTCTTGATAATACCATGTTATGTGTTGTAGCCACATTTCCATGTTATGATAATCATGTTATATGATGCATTTATGTTCATGTTTCTCTTATGCTCCATTAATATTCCTATTTCCTAACATGTACTGTATTATTCATTTTATGCTGTGTTTACTCTATTATGTGGCTTTATAGCTCACCTTTTTTCATATGTATTTCCTCAGGTTACCCCATGAAATGCTAAGTACGAGGGAATGTAGTGGTCATGTAAAGTATGTTTTCAATAAATATGCCATGTTTCATGTTTTAAGTCATTATGTAATGTTCCTAATCCCCAAAGACACTACACCTCACAATCTTCTATTTTTTATCAAGTGAGGATTTTATGTAATAAATCATGTCTAAGTGTGTAATAAAGAATTGTGTAGTTATATATATTATAGCTTAATAATGAAAATTATGTCATGAATATAACATTTATAGATTAAATCAATCATTATATCCATATGTGAGAGGAAGTGATTAAAAAAAATTACATCAGTTCGTGATGAGGTAGTCTCTATAGACTCTAATGTTGGTTTCATTTCCCATTTGATGAAATAGGAGATTGATATAGGCTATTAAATTAACATAATAACATATCAGTATAGGTAAGATATTTATGTCATTATTTTAACATAGTTGAATATTATTTTATGATGGAATAAGACTAAATAATATAAAAATTCTTGATTAATAACTATACCTATTCTTCAAACAACCTCTCTATATTTATAAATAAATCCTTCTTAGGTTAGTTTTATGATCAAACTAGAGCCCCTAATACATGGGTAGAGATGTTATAAAGTGATTTATTTTTGTATTTTCTGAAATAGAGTGTTGAAAATGAGTGAGGAACAATGGATAAGAGGTTCCCTTTTACATTTGAGGGGAAGGAAATGCTTGGAAATACATAAAAGGTCAAATAAAATATTTATCTTAAACATGTCAGGTGGCACCAAAGAACCCTACATTTAAGATATTACATTACAGGGTAAAAATAAACTCTACAATTATATTTATACATGTATTTGATACATTAAAATATTTATCTCTTAGTTAAATCATTTTAAACTCATTTTAACCTTAAACGTGATAACTTTGATTTTTACCATGATAACTTGACTATATAAAAAAAATAAATGGGTCCTCAATTTTCTTTTGAAAATTTTGACTCAAAACCTATAGTAAATTTTATCAGTTTCAAATTCTAAATGCATTATAAATTACATTTAATATAATATCATAAAATGAATGATATGTTTTTTAGGAAAAAACCTGATTTATGAGTAAAAATCATTTTACAATAAAAAAATAATAAATTGGTTTCAAAAAATATTTTTAGGATAAATAATAAAACATCTGAGTTTTTATAATTTAATATCCTGAAAAAACCTAATGTAATATTCTTCCAACAATTACATTAAATGAAAATAACCAAAAAATTATTTTTAATTTGAATAAAACAAAATTTATCTTCTTAAAATCCGAGTTGGGGTTCCCGAATTCAAAATACTATTTTTAAATAAATTATTTAATACCATAAATTGATATTTGATAAAAACACACATAAAATACGATAAATTTACGTTTTTAGGTAATTATAACCCTGATCACTTTATTTTAACCCTAAGTAAACTAGTTTCAACCTTAGTTTGGTAACATATTTTTGTTATTTTTACAATTCATTATGTAAACTAATAATATTGAACAAATTAAATGATATTAATTATGTTGATTAAATATTTTGAATCGTTTTTATCAAAATTTAATTCATATAATTGTAAAAATTTATTAAAAATTAAACCTCTAAAGTGTGATAAAAATTAGATTTTTTCAAAAATATTTTTTTTGTGTAAAAATGTTTTTATACAGAATTCAAGTATAAATATGATTCCAATGAAATTTATTGAATTTTGTTTAATTATAAGTAACTGATTAATTTTTTTTAAAAATAAAATAAAATAATTTTATTTTGTAAATACTTGAAAATAAATTGTTGTTCTCCATAGAAATCAATATTTTTCTCTTTTCATTAAAAAAATAAAAACATTCAGAAAAATAAAAAATTTTAACCCTTGGATATTTTTGATTTAATGATTTTATAAGTGCTTTAATTTTTATAAAATAAAATTTCCAAAATTGGCGGACTATAATTATAACATATAGTCTCGAAAAATAAAAGAAATAATTTTTGATGAAAATATATTTTTGAAACTTAAAATGACTTTACTAAAAACTGAATTCTTATTTATTAACAATTTATCTATACATTTTTATTGAGTAGGAATTTTGTATATATTTCATAATATGGTTATCACTATTAATACCCTCCAATTAAATTTCTTTGTTATAAAGATCATATTTAAATAATAATATTTAATTGTTTGTTTAAACTCAGTGTTTCATCTCTTTTATGATATCGAACATAGTTCTCATGTTTTAAAATCACAAGGTTTTAAATTATCCATTTTTTAAAAATTTTCTCACATAAAATTATATTTTCACCTTGGTAATCAAGGGATTACCATAATGAAATAACTTTGTTAAAAACCCACATCATAAAAATAGTTAATAAAACTTCCTTATGAAAAATGGAAAAGGAAATATGAAGTATATCTATAATAACAAATAATTATATTTAAAAATTGTTTAACATTAGTGGAATGTGAAAATAAGGACTTCGAGGAAAAATTAATTTCCAAATAATGATAGAGAGTGAAAAAGTACATTGATCACAAGAAACTGAATGACCATGATAAAGTTAATGAAAAAAAAACCATAAACCAAAGAGATGTCGAAAATTCCATAAATTCATCATAAAATAATGTATATTGATATAATTTTTTATTTCAAAATCCATTTCTATGATTTTAGGAATTTCTTTATGATCTAGATTATGAATATAAGTAAATATACTAACTTGAAAAGTATAATTTCATACTTTAATTAATTCCCACTGTAATCTCATAATTTTTTCTAAATAACGGGTATTCAAGATTATTTTTTCAAAGATAAGCACTGGAATCCTATTTTAATATTTTAAAATTTTCCAAAATATTACATGTTATTCCTCATATATTTAGACATTAACCAAAACCAAAATGGTTACCATAACAAAATATAATATTCAATATTAATAAATTTAACATCAATATCTAAATCCTCAATAATTAACACCCATATTCTATCATAAATCATTCCATAAGAACTAACCCTAGAAATATTAAAAATATTCCAGAAAAAAATCAAAACACAATGAATAGAATGATTTTATAAAATGTTTTCAAATATAAATGTAACATTCATAACCAAATAACATCAATTGGTCCTAAATTTAGATTCCAAAAATGTTTATTCCCTAATAATATAATATAAAAAAAATGCTAATATTTTTCATAAATATCATGAATCACCATAAATTCAAAATAAAATCATATATAATTCCAAAAGTAAAATTATTAGAACAAAGGGAAAGTGGGGGTTTCTTTGAAGAAAACATAGAAGTTTATAAATGAATCCACACATCATATAATTATTATGTAGTGGTGAAATATATCAATTATGTATATGTTAAATAATTTACAAGGACTATAAAATGTATAAAACTCATAAAATATTTCATTTTCATCATTAAACTCATAAAAATTTACCTTTTACCCTTAACAAAAACATTTTTGAATATTGATATATCTGATTCCTTTAAAACACAATTTTCAAAACTAAAATTCATAGAACAATAGAAATTTTGGTTTTTATTTGAAGAAAACGTGGAATCATTTAAATGGAGTTTTCTATTAAATAATGGTTATGATAACAAGAAAATATATTGACTTTGTATATGTTAAAATAGAGAATTCCCTTTTTTCCTTTGGTAAAGAAAGCCTAAACATTCCGTATAAAATATATAAAAATATTCATCTTTTAAGACATTGAAAGGTAGTTGAAATAGTATAAAAATTTCCTTTATAATTAATTTATGTTTATATAAATATATATAAAAAGTATTTTCTATGAATATGGAAAAGGAAGAAAATATTTTTAAAATAAATCATTAAAATATTAAAAATGATGTTTTAAGGTAATGAGACCCTTATAAATTGATAACCTTTGAACCAAATATAAATTAAAGGAATGAAATTAAATGAATTTATATTGACATAAATTTTAATAAAATAATGATAAAATACATATATAAGGAATTTTATACATAACAGAAAATAAAACATGTGGTGTGAATAACATAAGTATCAAAGAAAGTGAATTGCTAAAAGAAATCCCTTACCTCATGTCCAACTCAACACATACATTCATTATCTTCGTAAATAATAAAATTATGTTAATTAATTACTTGATTAATAAAAATATTCATGCTTATTATTCCTTTTAGTTTATTTATTACTAAATTTTATTCAATTACTTAATCAATTAAGCTCACATTATAGATTTTGATTATATTTGACTGATATGTCTGAAATGGAGTTGGTAGGTTGACTATCGAAAAAATAGTCATTATTAAATAATCTCTAGAATAATAATACTGAAATAATTATTTTTTATATATTAATTATATGTTTAAATACAACCATAATTTTTTTATGAATAATGAATTACCATACTATTATGGAGATTGTAGGCTGTACGTACGTATAAATAACATTTTCATTTTTTCAAAGAGAATGAGAGAAATAATTTAATTATAATTTTATATTTAAATAATAATTATCATATCATAAATATCAATTTATATTATTTAAATCCACTTACATTTACCATCAATGTGATGAATTAATGAAAAAGGAATCAAATCATTTCATGGAGGTGGTAATCCACTCATACACATGAACAACGTTATCATTTTTCAATGTTTGGATTGTTAATAAAATAGATAATATATTATCTTTCCATACATATAATTATTTCATAAATATAATATTTATATATCAAATCCATCCTTATATCCATCCATCAGAGGTGGTTATGGAAAACAAATTACATCAGTTCGTGAGGTGGTAGTCCTCCATACACAAGAATAATGGATTCATTTCCTATTTGATGGATGGGGAGATGGATTTAGGTTATAAAATTAACCAAATAAAATCACAGTGTATTTTAGATAATGATATTATTATTTTTCATGGATGAATAATATTTTATGGAGGTAGAATAAGCAATAAAATAAAAGTTCTCAGTAAGGAACTATACCTCTTCTTCGGACAACCTCTTTAGATTTATACCTAAAGCATTCCTAGGTTGGTTTTTTTGATCCAACCTAGGGATATAGAAAATGGGGATAGATTTTAGTAAGTGATTTGGGTATATATTTTCAAAACTATATTTCTCAAAAGGTGTGAAAAATAGAGGAGATGAGTTTCCAATTTATAACTAAGGGGAATGACACAATTGGAATTACCTAAATGATTAAATAATATATATATTATAATCATTTCATGTGGCCCAAAGGCAGATAATATTTTATTATAAGATGTTAAATAGTCTAGATAAACTTATTCAATCATAATTATACATATATTGGATACATTTTAAGCCTTATCTCATAGTAAAACCACATGAAACTCATTTTAACCTTAACTGTGATAACTTAACGTTTTACCACGGTAACTCAATTAGATGAAAATAAAAATAAAAATGAAATTCTATTTTTTTTGGAAATAATGATTAAAAAATTTTAATCCATTTTATCAGGTATAATTTCTAATATAAAAAGAAATCACTTTTAATAAAATAATACAGAACACTTGAAACATTGTTTTTATCAATATACCCTATTTAAGAGTATATACAATATTACCTTGAAATCCAAAAAATAATTGGTTTAAAAGATATTATTGGGTTAAATAACAAGAAATTAAGTTTTTAAAACTTATTGAGAAATGAAAAATTAAATTTCATATTCCAAACATTCCATTAAATTTAATAACCCAAAACTAGTTTTTAATTTGAATAAAATATATCTTATCTTCTCAAAAGGCAATCTTGGGATCCCAAATTTAAAAAAATAATAGAAAATACACTATTTGAAACCATAAATAGATATTTTGGTATAAAAAACACACAAAATAGGATAAATTTAAGTGTTTAGGTAATTCTAAACCTTATCTCTTGATTTAACCCCCTTCGTAAATGTGTTTTAACGTTAACAACGATAACATGTTTTTTCTATTTTTATTATTTATTATGACTAAAAATTAAATTAACCCTATTAAATTATATTAATTATTAATATTATAAATATTTAATATGTTTTATCAAATTAAATTCATATAAGTGGTATAATTTAATTCAAAATTAAACCTGAAAAACATGACAAACAATGGGGTTTCAATAAAAAATATTATTTATTTGTGTAAAGAAAAATTTATACCAAATTCATGTATAATTTTGATTAGAATAAAATTTATTAGATTATTTTTAATAAAAAATCCAATTAATGTTTTAAAATAATCCAAAGAAGAATTTTATTTTGTAAATACTTGAAAAGAAAATAATGTTTTCAATAAAAATAATTTTTTTCACTATTTATTTAAAAATAAACTTTTTAGAGGAAACGAACAATTTAACCCTATTGTTATATTTATGTTATAATTTAAAAAATTACTACCTTTTTATAAAATAAAATTTATAAAAGTGTTAGAAAATAATTATATTATTCTATTTCAGAAAGGAATGAAATTCCTTTTTGATGAAAACAAATTTTTGAAGCGTAAAATGACTTTAATATAAATTGAATACCTTTTCCAAATCATTTATCAAAAAAATTACATTGATTAGGTCCTTTATATATATATATCATAATATCTTTATTCCTACTCATACCCACCCATTCAATGGGTTAGTTATAATGGTCATTGTTAGATAATAATATTTTATTGTTCCTTTAAATTCAGTGTTTCTTGTCTTCTATGCCATGGAACATAGTGATCATCTTATAAAATATTGGGGTGTTACATTGTTCATTATGGTATGTGGATGTTGAAGCTTCTCAGGTTTTCTACATTTATATAGGATCTCCTTTTATTCTATTGATAAATATATTATACCAATAATCCATAGCCATATTCTTGAATTTATTAATACAACAACAATAACAAAAAAAACATGGTTTATTTCATTGAAATTTATACTATCTTGATTTTACATAATTAAATCATTACATTTTTTAGTATTTACATGAAATATTTTGGCTTTATTTGGGGAATAAATCCTCATATAAACTCTTTTATCCATCCTTGACATTATGGTATAATTATCATCACTTTTCTTCATCCATATTCTTATAGATTTAAGATTAAAACCAATATTTCATATAAAAATATATTTAGAACACATAATATTTTCAAAGGATGATAGTACTTTACATTTTTGAAAACATTATATAGATCATAATATAATCTCAAAATACTTCTTCTGCAATCAAGAGATTATCAGCAAAATATTCCCCCTTTGTAGTTTTCATGGTTACAAAATTCTTTTTAAATTACTGTTAAGTGAATTGTTTTATTTATTTCATATTTATTAAGTTAATAGAAAACTATAAGAATTTAATATCAAGAATGATTTTATCATCCTCCCCTATTATCAGTTTTCCTTCAAAATCCTTTATTATCTCTTCAATTTCATCATAATTAATTTTCCAATTTTCTTTTAGTAGATGGTGATGATATTGAATCATATTGGATTTAATCTAAATTTGAGAGTATTTTATAAAAATTACTTATTTTTATTGTTGGGTATTCTTCTTATTCCATTTTTCATCATTTTTCCTTTCTTAAATTATATAGATCCACTCAATTTGAGATCTAGTGCATCTCTATTAGAGATATAAATTCATTACACCCATGACTCCTAATTGTTTAGAGATATTAACACATGTTTGTACCCTTTATTTCAAATCATTTTCTATCCCTTAATGCTCATCCTCATGGTGGGAGATTTATTCCCACATACTCAAAAAATATTCCACAAATATATGATAAAACTTCTTTCAGGTAGTTATATAAGATATCTTTTGTAGCATCAATTGATTATTCTTATGAATGATTAGAACTGTGATCTTCTCCACTGATACATAGTTTTTCATCTTCCATGGATAATTTTCCATAATCATAATTTCCTCATAGGGAAACAAATATATTTTCCACATTAGAATATATAGTTATCTTGTATCACCACAATCATTATGGGATAAATTATTATCAATTTTCACAAAAATACTCTCACGTTTACTATCTTTAAATAGTGGAGAGTCTTCTTTCATTGATGGGGTTTTCTTAGCTTTATTTCACCCCTTCTCATACTATTATTCATTTACTCAGAAGATATTTCTTTTAGAAATTAATTTTTAGGGATATAACAATATTCTTCTAATTTATATTTCATATAGCCATTGTAGATAAATATTCTTTTTTTAAAAGAGAATAAAAGAGAGGTGTGATCTATTTAGATACCAATTGTTTTCATCACATTGTGATATTCCCACACTGGGTGTGTTTGTGGGTGTGGGGGGGGGGGGGGGTGGTTGGACTATTATGGATTTAATTTCAATAAAATTTCAATTTTCTCACTTAATTACCACTATTTCCTATTCAATTATTCAGTGATCTGATCTCTCTCAATTTATCTCTCTATTGGTCAGTATGGAGATATATAAAATGAATGTAACACTAGAGAACACAAGGATTTTCTGATGAGGTTTTCCTTCTTAAGAATAACTATATACCTTATGAAACATAGTCATTATCAAACATATATAACACCCTTATTATTTTAAAATGAAGATCGTTTAGGATTTTGATCATTAAATTTTTACCCTATAATTGACCAGGTAAAATGAAATTGGGGGATTTTTATCCCTTAAAATAAGATAATGGGCTGTAACTTCCTTGAAATAAGATGTACAATACTAGATTATTACCTCATGTACTATATTAATGATCTTGTTTCCTCACTCATAGTAGTTAGATAGATAAATAAATGATCTTTATAATTATAATATAAGATTTTTGGGACAAAATTCCACACAACTTTGGATTTGAATATAATTAGTAGTAACACATCAAAACCCTTATTTCTTTAGAAATTTATAGTATTTGATGAATGTAAAAGGGCTCTCATTCTTCTTATTTCTTTAGTGAGGGATGAATATCACTATACACGTTCTTTTTTCTCCTTGATAAATAATATTTTCAGTAGGTTATTGTATTAGTTATTCTTTTATCTCTTTCTTTCGTTCAACTTACTTAATATACAATAGTTACCATCAAGAACTATAAACACCCAAAAATAATTCTATGACCTTAATATATATATATAATAGTCATAATAAAATTGAATCTTACTCATATTAAAACTCTTAAAAATCATGAATATGTTTCTTCTTTTCATTCCTGAAGACTCAGAACTCATTTTCAATCATTCTCATTATTTAAACTACTTGAGATATTCAGCCACTGAAATAAATAATCTTTTATTTTAAATTGAACTATAGAATCATAATATTTAATTATTTTTCTTCCATATAATACAATTATTTCATGCATCTCAAAATATTCAATCATTTAATTTCTTTGAATTTAAACTCTCTTATTAAATTGGTGAGAGGCTCGTATTAAAAAACCGAGTCTAATATTGAAATATAACACTCTTACTCTTTTTATACTTATATAAAATTCATTATTTTTAATAATACATGTGAGTATATTATTTTTAAAATGATTTTTTTTCTCCTCATTTCATGGATATTCTCTTTTTCTTCACTAGAATGAATCATAGAACACACCCCTCATGATATTTTGAATCTTGATTATAACGACCCAAAATTTTATCAATGGAATTATATCCATTCTTATAAATATATTATATGTTTTAAAACACACACATATGTATATTTAGATCCCAATGAAAACATCATTCCAATAAAATAAGAATGAAATAACTTATATTTAAATAAATTAAGGAACCTATTCTGAAGGAATTGTAACATGACCATTAAGAATATTAAATCAGCCTATGAAATAGTAACATCACCTATTATTATCTAAATAAAATTTAGGGATCTTATAAATGAATATATGATATAAATATTTCATAGAATAAGTCAATAAATATTTCAAAAATGATAAATTAATTGTTGGTATTTTTGTAAAACATGAAGGTATATTTATAATTTTTTAATTAATTTAATTAATTAAAATAAATTTTATTTTCAAATATTGGATTCATAAATTAATATTTTGTTTTTTATGATTATAATATAATTTTACTAGACCTTAATTAATTTTCCACAGTGTCGTAAAATCAGTTATAATTTTAAAATTTGTATTTTTTAAATAAATTGTGATTTTAATTAAAAATTATATTTATAATATTTATAAAATTATTTTTAAAAAATGGAGTTCATTTATTAATTATACACATAAAAATATTTATAGTGAAATTTTTGGTTTAAAAAAAATACATGAATTTTTAGTGAATAGTAAAATATGATAATTTACGATAAAATATAAATACATGAATTAATGAGTCATAGATTATGTATGGAAGATATAGGACCAAAATATCAAACTCTCCTTCATTATTTTAATATATTTAGTGATTTGTATCAAAATATTCATAGTCTTCTGCCAAAATAATGAACTAATGATTTAAATAATGATAAAAATCCCTCTCCTCCCCTATAAATACCACCCTCAACACCTCTTCTCCTCGCACCTCAAAATCCTTTAATCTTGCCAAAATTATTCCCAATACACTTCTATAGAATATTATACACATCTAAGTGGTTTTTTTCTCAATAAAATACCAAACAAAGGTTCCTTAAAGAGGTGATCAAAAAGGATAATTCAAGAAGTAAAATCAACTTTCTTTTCCTTGTAATTTATTTTTAATTTCATTTATTTTCTTCTCTTACCCTTAACTTATCTTATCCAAGTGGCATGATAAATCCAGTGTGCTTGATATAATGTAATTTTATCAAGTAAATGGGATATCTATTGCCAAATTAATCCCACTCTATCTTTTATTCTAAAAATTAAATCATCAATTGTGATGTGTCAATTTACCAACATCGTAGACGATGAATTTTTATTTTCCTTGAAAAAATTCAAGGTTGGTCATAAAGAAATTTAATGGTTGATAATTATTTTAAATTTTATTTAATAACCTTTTTTATTTTTAGTAAATAACTTATATATACAATAATAAATATTAAAACAAAACTAGTTTGTGATGATCAAAAAATGCCAAGAATAATTCAAACGATTACCATTAACAGTTCATCTAATAAATCATAATCATAACATATTAATTTTATTATATATGACCATTTAATAATATGAAATTTTATTAACAACATATAATTATAATTCAAGATAATTATTCTCATTTTACGTGAACTTCCATACTCATATTCAAGTGAACCGATCATGAAAACCAAGAAAATGAAAACTCCCAAATGATGGAATTGTATTCTATAACTCATATAAAAGGCTATAAATGAACTTAATAAACATATAGAAAATAAAATACATATATAATAGGTTCTTGATATTGTAATTAATTAATGTAATGTTATTATACAAGATATTAACGTTAATAAAGCATCCAGACACATGGTAAGGGGAATTATTGAACCATACTCTCTTCCTTTGGGTTTTCTGTCTTTCACTCCATTTTTAGTATGGATGTTCCATTAATATTCCTTAAATATCATTTATTTATACTTCCCTTTTATTTTATGAATATAAATTTTTATAATTTGATTTTATAAAAAATGAAAAGATTTTTCCACAAGAAATATTCTTTCTAAAAACACATCTTTTAATTCTTATGATATTGTTTCTTCCTCACTCAAGATTGATGATTCTTATACCAAGTTTGTTATTCCATATTTCTATTGGGAAACCAAAAGTTTATTCATGAATTTATTATTTATGAAATGAAACCCATTATATGCCATTGTTTATTTTATGTCCAATATTGATATACATTCTATGTGGAATGCATGATAATATAATTACTTTGATGTGATGGGTGCACCTAAAATAATATCGCGTATGTATATGTTATAATGTGATGGGTGCTTCTAGAATTATGTATTTCTCCAATGCACTAGGTAATGTGATATATCTCATGATATAAAGTGAAATATGCATGGTATTTGACCACTAAGGCATGATGTTTCATTTTTATACACTTCCACATTCCATGGGTTTTTATAATGCTTCCACTCTTGATTATAATGACGATGTTATGATGATGATTATTATCACCCCATTTTATATTGATCAATGTTCTTATCTATCATATTACTTGGATTTTAGCTCACCCCTTTCTTTGATGTATATCATCCGGTAATTACTTGTACTAAGGAGAACATGAGGGCCACCAAGAAGCTTGAGAATAAGGAATTAAATTAATGTTTATGATTTATTATGTAAAGCTTATGTAGGGTCCTAATTTTCCCAAGACACTAAACCTATGTATTCTAGTTTTGTAGTTCTGTTATGTTTTTATCTTTAAAATTAAGTAATAGTTATTTATGAAAATTAGGGTTTCTATAGTTGTTATTAGAGATAGGTTTAGTAACATTGGGAATTTTTATTAGAGAACCTTAGTGAAAACCCTTTGTATGAGTCTAAGAATAAGTAAACACCCAAGAAGATTTGTTTTAGTAAAATCATAAACATTGGGATCTGACAAGATAGGTATTTAGTTTTAATTTTAAAAAGTAATAAATTATTTATTCATGAATTTTTTACTTATGTTTTTTTAAACCTTTTCTATTTAAGAAAATGGTGGTAACCCAGATAAACTATTCTAACTACCAATGTGAGGGAAAATGAAAAAATTTCCTGAATGACATCACCAATAGCATGGGAGGTGGAGTTAAATATTTTATGGAAATTATTATCCATATATCTCAGGCTATAAATAGTAACTTTAATAATGTTGAACATTTTCCTTAACCTAACAGGGGAAAACTGGATCTCAAGTCTTTTAGAAGGAAACTAGCACCAAACATTAATGGATCTTTTGATACACTCATTTCTGAATAGTGGGAAATCTCAATGGAGAATATTTTTTTTGTGCTATGTAGTTCTCAGAAGGAGAAGGTGACATGACCATTTATCATCATATGGGGAGGCTGATCAATGGTGGGCATTGATTAAGAACACCATGTTGAATGATGAAATTGAATAGCTAAAGTGGAAAGAATTTAGAACAATGTTTCTTAATAAGTATTTCCCTCAAAATATTTGAATAAATATGGATAGAGATTTCATTGAGTTGAAGAAAAGGGATGGTGAATTTATCTTGACTTACAAAGAAACCATCACAAGGCTTGTAGAGTGTGCTTGAGGTTTCATTATCAACAATGATATTAAAATAGATATATTTTTTAGTGGTTTACAACCACACCTTCTAAAGGCTCTATAAATTCAAGACATTGGGAGTTATAAAGAAGTTGTTCGATGTGATATCAAAGTGTATATGGATTTTGGAGAATGGTCCCATGAATATGGTGATAAGAAATAAAATATGGAGTTTCAAGCAAAGGGATCTAATGAAAAAGGTGGAAATAAATCTCAACCACTAACATGTAAAACATGTAGTAAGACGCATCATGAGAACTACATCAAAGGGATGGTAAAATTATATATGTGTGGGATTGATGGGAACCAAGATCAAGAATTTCATAGAAACATAATGAAGTCAACTGATACAATGGAGTTAAGGAAAGAACCACCTATGGTTCAATACTCTAATTGTTGGGAGCAAGGTAAATATGCAAGTTAGTGAACTCAACCTCGATTCCTCAGTGGTAATCAGCATCAACAACCCACAAAGGAAAAAAGATAAAGGGAGGTACTAGGCCGTCACAACCGTTGAGGTGAATTAAGAAAGTTAATTCATACAAGGTGTACATCATATTCACTCAAGAATGAAAAAATTCTTATTTGATTATGGTCTTACTCATTCCTTTATATCATTTATTTTTTCAATAACTACTGAATTGAATCCCCAAAAACCATGAATAAGAGGTATCCATAAAAATACATAGTGGTGAAATAATTGAAACCCAAGTGATGTAATCATCTCCTATTGGTGTATGTGGGATGATTCTTCCAGAAAAACTGATGATACTTCTCTCGATGGAATTTGATGCTATACTGGGGACAGATTCGATCTCATTATTTAGAGCACACATAATCACTTGGAAAAAGGAAATATCTTTTCATATTTTGAAACATACCATGCTCCTTTACAAATGAAAGGAAGACCATTATTATCCTTTGTAAGATATCTCAATAGTGTGGGTATTGATTCCCTATAAAGAATCATTCCTTGTTCAAATGGTAGAGTCAAATGAAGGTATCAACCTATGGGAAATTCTTATTCTAGGGGAATACAATAATGTATTTCCAAAATAGTTACTCCAACTTATCCAAGATCATGAGGTATATTACTCACTGGAAATTATACCTAACACTACTCCTTTCCCAAAATGTCCTTACAAGATTTCCCTGATCAAATTACAGTAGTTAGAGAAGTAGCTGCAAGAAAATTTTGACAAAGGGTTCCTCCACCCTAGTTCATGGCCTTGGGGTGCTATAGTTCTCTTTTTTAAGAAATAGGATTGATCAAGGAGACTATGTATCGACTACCAGGAGCATAATAAGATCACTGTAATGAACATGTATTCTCATATAATTATTAATGACTTATTTGATCAACTACGAGAAGATCAATACTTCTCAAAGGTAGATCTTCGATTTGGATATCACCAACTGAAGGTGAAGAAGGAATATATTCATCAGTCTACTTTTTTTAGATGGTATTTTCATTATGAGTTTCAAGCGATTCCCTTTAGACTTATTAAATCATAATAGATTTGATGAATAGAGTCTTTAGAAGTTACCTTGACAAATTAGTGGTCGTTTTTTTCAATGATATTCTCATATAATACAAGAGAAAAAAGGAACATGAAAAAAATCTAAGAATTATGTTAGATGAATTAAAGAGAAATTGTATGCCAAGTTCAGAAAGTGTGACTTTTGGATGCAACAAGTCACATTATTGGGACACATGATCACATGTGGGGGAATTTCTATATTCCCTTGATAGAACAAGGGGATTAAGGAATGGTGAATTCCCTGTACTATCATAGATATCCATAGTTTTATTTGTTTATTAGGGTACTACTGATATTTTTTGAAACATTTCTCATTATTTCCCATCCTGTTAACTAAGTTAACAAGAAAGGGGGTAAAGTATGTTTGGATAGAGGAATGTGAGGAAAAATTCCAGAATCTAAAGAAGAGCCTAATCATTGAACCTATAATCACATTAACTACAAGTGGAGAATGTTTTGTGATATACAATAATGCTTCAATGAAAGTATTGGGTTGTGTATTCATACAAAATGATAAAGTGATAGCCCATTCCTCATGGAAGCTGATGATCCATGTGAAGAACAACCTAATGCATGATCTAGAGTGAGAAGACATGATATTTTCCTTGAAAATCGGATAGCACTACCTCTATGTTGAGAAGTGTGACATATATATCGATCACAATAGGATAATGTATATATTCACACAGAAGTACCTCAATATGTATCATAGTAGATGGTTAGAGCTGATAAAGGACTATGATTTCTCTAATCACTGTTATATTGGGAAGGAAAAAGAGGTAGATAATGATCTTAGATGAAAATAACTAGCTACTCTATCCATGATGTGTACTGGGAAAGAACCTATCTTCATGGATACGTAATCAATCTATTTAAAAATCATAATTTTAGGGAATACAACCTACCTTGCCCAAATTATTTCTCATCCATCAATCCAAGATAAGATTAATAAGGCATAAATGGATGATCCAATGTTTCAAAATATGGTGAATTTAGTAAATTAAGGTAAGATACAATATTTCCATTCAATGATGATGGTGTGATTCAGTTTGGAACAATATTTGTGTTCCTTAATCACCTAAGATAAATAAAAAGCTATTGGATAATGCGCATAGCTTAACTTTCTCTATCCATCCTGTATATACCAACAGGTACCATGATCTTCAAGAAAAATTCTGGTGGGACAACATGAAGAAGGGGATTGCAGAGTATATATCAAGGTTCTTGATACGAAAAAAGTAAAAGTAGAGTTAAAGAAGTACAAAAGGATGATTAAACCATTACCTATACGTACTATGATTTTGAACATTATTTTGGTATAGAGAATAAACATTCATTTTATTATTTTTAATTTGTAAATATTTTTTAAAACAACAATATACTTTTTAGTTAATTAAGAAATATATTTGGAAGAATTAATGGATTTTTTGAATAAAAAAAATATTTTAATTGAATATTATTGCTAAATTATTATTATTTAAATATAAATGACCATATAATTATTATGATTACAATTGTGATTTTTATTAAGGTTTGAAAGCTATTTTTGTCAGAACCCAAGAATTTTGGATAAATGTCAGTTTTTATTTTAAAAGTTAAAATTCACATATTTATAAAATTATTTATATAAAATTAATTTTATTTTAGGAATTAGGATGTCTAAATTTTTAAATTGTGAATTTTTTATAATTTTCTCAGACACTGAAATTTTTCGGTAAAAAATTAAATACTGTTTAAATATATATTGTGTTTTATGACATCATAATGAACCAATAGTGATGTAATAAAATACTATAAACATTATGTTCTGCCCATATATGTTTTATTATTTAAAAAATGTAATTTTAGGTTTGTTTGATTTATTTTTAAAAGCTTTAGTGGACCCTTCAATACTTATAAAACATTTTAACTTTTTTAAACTGATTTTCTTGAGAGTGCGACTCACCTCCACATAATAAAATCTAATATATTAAGATGTTGGCCTTTAGACTTATAAAATAATTGTTTCCACTACCATTTGGATAAAATCATGGGAATAAACCATGGGCTGGTTTGTGGTTTTGATTAGTTTAATGTGTGGTGCCCAAAAACCTAAATAAAAAGAATTACCTCTCCTTTCCAATATAAACCCACCAAGCTCCCACTTACTCTTAACTCAAAACCTTAGGAGTTCATCAAACTTCTGACATACTCTCTCTAGAATCCTCCCAAGGTGCCCCATACTCCCAAGATTCTTCTCTCAAGCCTCTCCCAAGCCTTTGGAACCAGACTTCCATGAAAGGGATTCCTTCCTTTATCATTTTATCCAAGTTTCTTAATATAGTTATGTCCTTTTATTTTAAATTATAAATTTTGGGGTATGATTTTTCACCTACCCTATACTTCACTATTTATGTTTGAAATATGATATACCCCTTTTTCTCTCATTAATGCCTCCCATGTACACCCTTTACCATAACAAAATTCTGTAAATAATTTCTTTGTCCTCCATTAAATTCAAGGAAATATATTGTATTATGAATCTAAATTCCATTACATTTTTTGGGAAATTTATCTATATGACCCCCTTTCTGTCCACTTCATGCACATATGATGACAACCCCATTTTCTCTCATCAACCATTTTTATGAATTTTTATGTCACGCTGTTATTCTGCCGAAATTACATTGTGATTTTCCAAGCCAAAGTCATTGTTTTGTGAATACCATACCCACTTCACTATCAAGGTTATTCACCTTTATGAAAATTTACTTATTGTTTATAGAGTTTAATGTATGTATTAAAAATTACATTATCGTGGAATAAATGATGATGTAGAATGAAACCGTGTTGTATGATCCATATGGAACACTTATGAATGAAATGAAATGTTTAATAATGGTGCACCCAGATAAGATCCAATGCATCGGGTAATATTAGTATCATGAGACATCAATTGTAATGCTGGTTTACTCATGCTAATTTTTGTGAAATGAGGGTTTACTCATGCTAACTCAAGTTCAATGAGGGTTTTCTCATGCCCCATGTGAAATGAGCCTTGGCTCAAGCTAATACCATGTCAAGTGTCAACACCACATTTCCATGTTACAAAAACTACAAAATAAGGCTATAGCCACAGTTTGGAACCATGGCTATAGGCCCAAAAAACGTGGCAAGTATTGGCGTGGATATATGGCAAAACTTATAACCACGGTTTGAAACTGGGGCTATAAACCTATTGCAATGGTTCAAACCGTGGCTATATCCCAATAGCCACAGTTTGAACCATGGAAACACCCTATAACCATGGTTTTCAAACTGTGGAAGAATCCAAAGTCAAGAAATACATATAGCCAAAGTTTAAAACTGTGGCTATAGGCCTTTTCCCAAGGCTTTAAAGATTGGATATATCTCTATAGCCACAAATTAAAACCGTGGCTATATGTCCCCCCATTCCATACAAAAACAGCCCCCAACCCCTTTCCACAGCACACTCCCCCTACACACTACCCACCCCCCAGCACACCCACCTCCCCCCTTCCCTAGCACACCACCCCTGCCCCCTTCCCTAGTACACCCCTGCCCACTACACTTCCCTCCATCCCACTACACACCCCCAACCCACTGCACACCCCCTATCCCCTTCCCCTGCCCCCTACACACACCCCCTTCCTACTGCACTTCCCCCCAGCCCACTGCACCCCCCAGTAAACCCTCATGCCCCCTTCCCCAGAACACCCCTACCCCCTACACTTCCCCCCAGCCCACTGCACCCCCAGCCCACTGCACACCCCTACCCCTTGCCCCAAGTAAACCACCCATGCCCCCTCACTCTGTCCCCTGCACACCCCCCAACCCCCTACACACACCCCCTTCCCACTGCACTCCCCCCCAGCCCAACGCACACCCCCATCACAAAACCCCTTCCCACAACACTTCCCCCCAGCCCACTACATTCCCCCTTAATACAAACCCATAAACCCCCCTTCCCCACCTCACCCCAACCCACTGCACTTCCCCCCCAAACCACTGCAACCCCTTACCCCTTTCCCCCTACACCCCCTACCCCCCAGCAAACCAACCCATCCCCCTCACCCTGTCCCCCGCAAACCCCCTTCCCCCTTCCCCTACACACACCCCTGCCCACTGCACATCCCCCCCAGCCCACTACACACCCCCTGCCCCTTGTTGCACTGCACCCTCCCCCTTTCCCCCTTACACTGCTCCCCCTTCCCCCAGTAAACCACCCCTTCCCCCTCACCATGTCCCCTGCACACCCATACCGCTTCCCCCCCCCAGCACACACACCCTTCCCACTGCACTTCCCCATTGCCCAGTGCACTTCCCCCTGCCCTCGCACCCTACCCCCTACACACACCCACTGCTCCCCCATCCCACTACACATCCACCCCAGCCCCCTACCCCCTGTACACACCCACTACACCCCCCAACCTACCCCCCAACACCCCAGAACACCCCCTACACCGTACCCATGCCCCTTGAAAAAGAACCCAGCATTCCCCTGGCCCTTGCACCCTCCCCCTTGGAAGTTGGTTAAAAGTCTTTTGAAGAACAATAACACATTATGATCATGTATGCAAATTGGAGGATGGATGATTCTAATGACCAGAAATAAATTGAATTTTCCCCGATAGTTACCATATAATCTCATATAGGCATGGTGAAGGTTAGTATATAATTTAAACCTGTGTTTAATGTCATGCGGGAACAACTAGAAAGTGGTAAACTGAAACTTGAGTGTTCACTGTTTGATGATGATGTGTTACAAATTTATAAGAGTTATAGTCCTTGAATCATTTTGTGAATAGTTGATGAGAGAATGTGATACGTCTGTGGTTTCTGAATCCTAGAGAGACAAATATGGGTGATGAATTTGGGTGCCTATTTTAGTGTCCATCGATGGATGCGAAAATACTCATTCTGTTTCTAGATTCGTTTCCTATCAGATGATAAAGGCTATACACCAGAATTATCATTCTATACTATAGGCATTTCAGGTTTCTATGTGGAAGAGGGAGTACATTATGATGGACTTTATAATAGGGTTATTAAGGACCCCAAGGAGTCGTTAAACTATATAGGTGATTTTTTATTAGATAAACAATTATTCTCATATCATAGCTATCAATGATACTCACCTAGTAGAAAATATAGGAATGTTTTATATATGTGAATACTAATACTATCATGGAGTTCCCTTAAGAATTATATTAGAGAGAGATGCACACATTATGCCAAGATTTTTGGAAAGGGTTCATTATGACCATAGGGAATCATTTAATATTAAGAGAAACGTACCATCAATATATAGATAGACACTATGAGTAGATGATACATATATTGGAGGATATGATTCAAGATTGAGTTTAATACATCGATGGATATTGGATTTTATATAACCATTGGGAATCATCTAATATTGGTTGAGAGATGAGATAACACACCAGCAGGTGAAACCAAAAAATTTCAGGAAAATTCATCCAGAGGAGAATAGACTCGTGTTTTTCATGGGGTTGGATGTAGTGAGATGAAAACCGCATTTAGATCATTTCTCAAAATCCAGTTACTAGGTCGATAGATCGTGGGAAGATAATTCTCAGTTGAAAATTCATATGGTTAGAAGAACCATTTTGTTTAGTTGAGGGGTGAACCCCCTATCTTGAACATTTTAGGTTTTCAAACCTCAGTTCAATCCATGATATTCCCTAGGGTAGGGGTTCATGGTGTGAAACCCTGGTCACACCATGAATCATGCCTTGGTGGATTTATCTTAATATGTTAAATTTTGTCTATTTCAGGGTCAAGTGTTTCAAAATGATGTTACTGAAGAAAGTATCAAGTTTTCAAAGCCAGTTGTTTGTGTTTGATGAAATGAAAACAAAGATTTTATTTTTGTTTTGGATTTTTATGAGAATGCTCGATTGATGTTTTCTCTAAATGAGGACACTTTCATCTCTAAAGTGAAGGAAATTTCATTTTATACTATTGAGTTGGCTGAAACTTTCTACTAGTCCACATTGAAGGATTAGGGAAATCATGTAAAACACGTGAAAATGTCATTATAAAAATCCACAACCAATTTGAATATCATATACACATTATATAATAATGAAACAAAGTTTTTAAAATACTCGAGAAATTATAGAATTCAAATTAAAGGGTGAGGCAGAGGATACTTACCACAACCTCAAGGCACTTCTTTTGACGACAAATCGAATCTTAATTTTTTTTCCTCTTGCACGCATATGAAACTTCACATATATATAAGGAATCCTAGCCCCTATGTACATATTTTCAAGGAAAAATATGCACAAGGGGGTCCTTAGATATATTTTTATACTTGCATATACCCCTTTACACTTACACATGTATGCACTTTTCATATCTATATATAAGCACACCGAGACCCAATATATATATTCATATTTCCATGAGTGAATATATATAAAGGGGGGAATATATATATTTATATGCCTACCTATGAATAAACATATAAGCCTTCATCAACGGCAACTCAAATCCCCATCAACGGGATTTAGGAAGCACTAAAAAATTTTAAAGAACCCAAAAATTACAAAATCCCTAATTAAAATTTGGCTAAAGAATAAAAAAGAAATAAATCGTACCAAATATGATGTTGAAGTAACTTTCATTGATGGTATTGGATAGAACCGGACTCATCATAAGAAACCACCTATAAGGAAATAGTGGGAAAATAAATGAGATATAACAACTTCTTATATATATGTGATCATTGATGATAAATGATACATGAATCCATTACAATTATTGATTCTATAATTCATTTATATTATTAACACAATATCATTATTTAGTCACTCTCATTGGACTGATAATTTATAGTGGTAATTTCATCACAAAACAGTTACAAACACACACATTGTTCGTCATAATATCAATAATCATTATATCAGTACATGCATAAATAATAGAAATAACACAGCCATGAAGCATACCCCACCCCCACTACCCCCATCCAGCACCAGCACCACTACACTAGCCCCTTGCACCACTCCCCTAGCCCCAGTACCCCCATCCTGCACCAGCCCCTAGAACACCAACCCCCCCACTTCGCCCTACACTACCCCCCTGCACCTGTCCCCCCCACCTGCACCCCAACTCCCCCCACTGCACCTACACACCCCCACCCCACCAATCCCCCCAAAAACACCCCACTCTACTTCACCACTCCCCCAACCCCTCCCCATCCCTCACCCCCACCAACCTGCACCCCCACTACCTACAACACCAGCCCCTCCAGCACCACTCCCCCAGCCCCCATCACCCCCCACCAACACCCCCAACCCTCCCCCACAGCACAGCCCCCTGCACCACTCCCCCAGTACCCAGCACCCCCCAGCACCCCCCAGCACCCCCACTTCCCCCAAAACCCCCTGCTCCACTCCCCCCATCCCCCAACACCCCCTTATACACTAGTATTACTCTTCTTCTTCTAATATATCTATGGTATTATTTAGAATTCCATTATTTAGAAGTCAGTATTACTCTTATTCTTCTTGGATGTCTTTAATTAAATGAATTCTACGATTCCTTTCTTGAACTGATTCAATTTGTTACTTTACCACACTTCCATCGATCATGATGTTAATGACCAATTTTCAATGGTCCATGATCAAGACTATTCTTCCATAGTGTAGGCAGTTCATCTCTATTTCAACATCCCCTTCTACTTCATCAGTCATGACGTTATTATGCCAACATTCACTATACTTCTGTCCAAATGTCTAGTATCACTATTTTTGACAAATAAATCACCTTCTATTTCTATTGTATGTTTTATTTCTAGTATTTATTTCTTTCTATTTTTGGAAAAAAACAATATGATCTTGAGATTTATTTAGAGATACAAGTATTTTATTCATGCTTATAGCCAAATTGGATGATATGGATGGATTTTCATTATTTAATCACACTAATATTTGTACATAATTTGTTTCTAAACCACTTCTAATAGACAAATATGCATGAGTAACAACAGATTTATCATAATAGTCTATCACATTCCTCCATGAGCTTACAGTGATAAAATTAGTGGATCAATTAAAGTTATTTTGATGCAATTAGGAGCCTTTTTGTTAGTAATATTACCATCGTTAGTTTGTGTGATAGATACTCTTATTTTCTTAAAAACATGTAATGATTCAACTTGGGTGACTTCTTTATTTATTAATTTCACCTCTTACTCCTGTAATTATAGATTTATATAATACCTATCATATTCAAGAGATTTTAACATTTCTTCATATCCCTTTTGTAACATCAGAATAAAATCTCTATACACTTTATTATCCTTTATAAGATAACTTATGGGGACTAGTCCCATTATGATCATCACATAAGTGGACTAATCCTCTTATACTCTTTCACATAAGACAAGTAATGATTTAATGAATAGTGGAGACTACTATGAGGTTTATAGTACTCTTTGAATATGGTTAGGAATCAAATATATTTCCTCAAAAGTGGTTGATGTGATGGTGATGATATTGGGATGTTGTGAATACCCTGCAAGGGTCAGGGGTGGTTGCGGTCTTCCGAGCAGGTTGAGTGTGTAATGACTACCAGGGATAGTTAGGGGAATACTGTTTAGAGTAGTTCAGTTGGGGTTGGTTGGGGTATTTAATAGAGAAAGGCTATAGGGAAAGAAGATTTTAGATGTTTTGAAGCTGTATCTATTGTGTAGATTAGAGGCTATGACCTAAGGATCCTGTTGAAATGTCTTCTGGAGATTATTCTTATTCCCATTTCTTCTTCATTTTTTTCCACCATTTTATACTAAAATTTCAGTTTTTTTCTATTAATATCATAAGAATTACTATTTTTTCTCTCAAACCTATCATAAAGACATATGATCAAGAAAAAATTGATGAGCACTTCACAATACCTAATGAAATTGTCAAAAATATTTGAGGGTATGGAGAAAAGTTCTATGATTCAAAAATTGTAAAAAATCTAATGATAAAATTTATAGATAAGTTTGATCCTAAGATTTAATCTTTAGAATACAAGAATGGTCTTAACCTTGATGAATTACATAATATTCTTATTGTTTATGAAATAGAAAAATTATAACTTTTTAAAAGAGTATCAAATATTAAAATGGATTTGGGGATATTTGAAAATCCAATTTTAGAGAAGCTAAATATATAGTCAAGTGAATTTGATGATGAGGAAGAAGATGAATCAGTTGAAAAGATCACTAATTTTATGGGTAATGTTATAAGTGGTGTTGAATCCTCAAGCAACGAGGAAGATGAAAGTGAACCAAATAATATAGAACAAATGCTGATGTCTGAATTGGAAGCATGTATTGAGAAGAACACAAAACTCATGAAGGAGAAGTGGCTACAAATTAAATTGTTTGAAAAGATAATCAAAGGAAATGAGTATATCAAGTGGGAATCTACTTACATTATTGAAATAAAAAAATTCAAATTGAACGTGGTTGATGAGGATAAGATGGTGAGTAACCATGAGGAGAATCTTTCTTTGAGAGAATAAGTACTAAATAAGGAATAATCAAAGTATCTTGAAGTTTATAATGATTTGAAGAAGATAAGAGAAATAAGGTAGTTGAGGTTTCTGGTGAAAAGAAGTGTCCAAAAAGGCAAGTTAATTCAACTCATAATAAATCTCAAAATAAAAATGTTGCCTCTAATAATGCAGGTACTAAAACCAAATCTGGACCATTTTGGACTAGAAAGACTAATGGGAAACCCTTTTTGCATCAAAAGAAGAGAAGCATATCTCGACAAGATCACTTCTGTATAAGTGAAGACAAACATGGTTTTTGGCATGAAATATACAACAATATTCCAGAAAAAAATATTAACATTATGGAAGATTAAAGTTTAGATACTATTGCTGGAACTGTGGAGATTTTGGACAGAAAGCCAACTCATGCTAGTTCAATTTGTTACTCCTAGAGAGGAGGTGTGAATCAAGGGGGATTTATTCAGAGAAAATAGATAGATACTCTCAAAGGAAGAAAACTATGACCATGAAATTATATCTTCTTTAAACACATAACCAATTTTATTTCTTAGAACAATTCTGTGGAAGATGTGATCAATAGGGTCATTTTGTTGAGAAGTACATGACAAGCCTACCTGGACATATTTCATATGGTGAGAAAGGAAAGATAATTCAAAATGACAAGGAGGAGAAGTCTTTCTTTACTAAGGTTTTGATTAAAGGCCTACAAGAGAACAAAGTCATGGATTCATGACATTTGTTGTTCCCACGTGACCGGTGACACCAGAATTTCAACGAAAATTGAAAATAAAGGAGCATAAACATTTTTCAATGACTTTTCTCTAAAAATAGGGGGATTTGGCTCTCCATGAACTGCTCTTCATCAGAAAAGAGGGAAACCCACTGTAGGGATATAAAAAGGGTCAAGTATGATGTGTGCTTTATGACTAACAACAACATTAAGTATAAGAAAAACATCGATACAATAATGTCAAACAAGGTATATCACTATTAGTTTTTGCAGGCATTGCACCTCCGTTGGAGGGGTTTTATTACAACACCAAGACTTGTTTATCAAAAAACAATTATCTTAACTAACACTTATTCAGAAATTTAAATTTAATATAAGAAAAATTAAGAAGGAAACTAAATGAAATTTAAAACATTCTTGAATTAAAGAGGCTAAGAGAGGAACCATACCTCAAAGGATCCAAGTCACACTCGGTGCTTGAAACTTTTATCAACGACAACTCTAAGCTGCTTCATCCATCCTCCATACATATGCACCTTTGAATATACATAAGGACACCCTAACCCCTATGTATGTGTACACATGGCCTTGAAAAATCACAAGAGGATCCTTATATATATTCTCACATGCATAAGCCCGTTATCTCCCACACACGTATGCATTTTCCAAATATATACATAAGCACACCTATCCCCTTATATGTAATCATGCAACCATGGGAAGATATACATATAACAGGAGAACATATTTTATATATGCTTACATATGCATACGCGGTGAGTCGCCATTGACTCTGGTTTCCGCAACACACACGAACGGGTCTTGGGAGAATTCAAAAAAATGTCAGTGATATGATGAATCATTATTTTTTGAACCTAAAAATTGAAGTGGTAGGAACATGATTAGTGGGAAAGGCAATAATAGAATAGGTGATGATGATAACAACATCAACATGAAACATCATCAACAAGATTAAGACATCAAGAGTACAATATCTTGTTGACGTCAACACAATGTCACACGAATGAATGGGAGAAATGAGAGAGTAACATAAAATAATTCAACCAAGAAAAAAAGTAATAAATCAAGTTCATATAGCTCGTGCTGATAAAGGTTGTGAAACCATGGCTATAACACCCTGGATAGCCCCCCACATCTGCACCCCCACTCAACCCCCTCCACCCTTTTCCCCAACTCATTAGAACCCCAACTTCCCCCCAAATGCACCCAAACTACCCTCCCCCACCACCTACACCCCCACCCCCACCCCAAATTCACCCCCCACACCCCCTCCACCCTTCAACCCAACTCATTTTGACCCCCACTCCCCCCCAAATGCACCCCAACTGCCCCCCCCCCCACCGCCTGCACCCCCCATCACCCCCACTACACTATTCCCCCCAGCCCCCCTTATAGTTTTGGGAATAGATCATTATATTATTGGTATAATCTATCAATTCCTGAAAATTTGAAATTTCCCAAGTCAATGGTGATAAAATCAAGATCATTTCAAGAATTTATAAAGTAAACTGAAAGTATTTATCTACCTATAACATATTTAAACATCTTTAAGCACACTGTTTTATTTTAATTGAGTGTAGTCACTAGAATGGAGGATGTTCAACTAAGAATGTGTTAAAAAAATGGATAATGAAGACCACTGATGATGAAAAATTGAAGAAAACTTCCTTAGGAAATTTTTTTAAAAATGAAGATGGAAACTCCATTCCCAAGAAGTTTTTATATAAAGTGATCATACATACTTGGGTAATAAACCTAAGAATTCTAAGCCAAGTGCTAGATATAAAAGGATCTGTTCTTATATCATGGAAGAAGGAGAAAAACTTAGATTCATGCAAACACGCCTTTCTTGTGTGTGAAAATAGAGGTAAGAAAGAATATAATGGAAGATTTGTCCAAGGAGAATACAAATGAACTGGTTTGGTGAAAATAAATCATAAGAAGCCATGTGGAAATTCCAATGTGTACCTAAAGAGTTCATGGTAGTATGTCCCATCTATTTGGAAAAAATGAAATACTTATAAAGTAAGCACTTATAAAATATGATTCCAAAGGAAATGATGAAATTCATTGTGAATAAGTCAAATCTCTTGAGATGTGTTCTATAAATAAAAATCCCAAAGGTTGTCTAAAACATTGTGGAATAAGTAATATGGATGGATATAGTACTAGAAATTTCATAATCAAGTTACTGGTATTAGAAAAATCCTTAAAGAAGATAAATATTACATTATGTGACGCATGTGGCTTGATTGTTTATGAAAAGAAGAACATATCACATAAATAAGTTGAAAATGAAGAACTCCATGCGCCAAAAAGAAAAAAAACAAATCTCTAATAAAAATGTGCAAGCATTAATAAAGGGGAAACTTGGTGGAGAAAACATTCTCAACCTTTTTGTTTGCACTAAGGAACAAATAGTAACACCTTATTCTATTTAATATTGTATTTATGTGATAACCATGAATGGAATTTAAGGTGAAGCTAGATCTTAAAAAGAACTCAAGAAATTGTACAGGCTATAAAATCTTGAATGTTACTTCATGTAATCCATTTTGGTGTATTCTCAATATGGTATATCCTAAAATATATCTATATAAGAGATCCACTGTAATTCCCCAACCCCAGTTACCCAGAGTCGGTGCATTATTACCTAACATTGGAATGATCAGAAAAAAGATCATGTATCAAAAGACTGATTAGTTTAGTAGCCTTGGAAACACTAGATATATTCATAAGTCTTTCATTACATCATAAGGTAAAAAAAACTACAACAACATCTTGTATTCATATCCCCTCATACTATCCCTACAGTTCATTCATAAATTACTTCTTCACATCCTGGGAAAAATAAAACATTGAAAGGGGTGATCTCAGATGCTCAGTAAGGATAAAAATATAGTAGAAGCTTTCATAGATAAGCATAAACACTTAAGTTAATGTATGACTAAAACAAAAGACTTTTAAACATGTTCTTCATAATAATATGGCAATGATAAAATAAAATAATTCCATTTACTTACTCACATGGATATTCTACTAGTCGAATAATCCCATGCAATATCAATAACCCCTTTCATAAAGATGGAATGCATAATTCCAGACTATCATAACCATGTAGCCAAGGCCTCATGCCAAGACTACAATTAAGATTTTGTCAAGGCCTTGTGCCAAGACTCTAGTTTGTCTCATGAGACCTACCGATGCATCGAGGAGCTACAGCGGGCTCCACCCATCACTTACTAAGTCCAATGCATCCTCATATGAAAAGTTTGAAACATAACTTAAACATTCGTATTAAAACTAGCATACAAAATGTCAATACTTATCCACAAACAATGAATGGTATAAAAATAGCACATCCACAGTCAAACATAACTCATTTGATACAATATAAGAGATTGTATTGTATCATATTAACCTCAATCGAGAATAATGAAGGATATTGACATAGATGAAAATAATCATCAAAACTATTTGAGAGAAATATCCCCCTTTTTCTTGAAATAATTTAAAAGTCACACAATTTTTCAAGAAGCCATTTAAAAATTGATTTTTGATTCAAAGTGTCCCATACCACATTGAAACTTTTAAAAGTAATTTTGATTTGAAAACTTTAATGCCCATATAAATAAATCCTTAAAACCATTTTAAGACATGGATATTAATGAGAAAGATTTAGAATAATCAATCTTTAAAACATTTTAAAATGTCATTTTAGTTAGAGTTCCTAACCAAAAAAGAGACACTTGAATAAAAATAATTGACAAAATAAAAACTTTGTAATATCATGAGAATAATGGGATTAATGATATATTATGTTAAATTACATTATATACACCATATAAAAGTGATTTCGTGTATAACAATAAAGGAGTCTCAATGGAATGTAAATTGAGATGAAATCTGTGATAACGGCTATATCATTAGGTTAAGGATAAATCAACGACATAATTATGAGTGAAAAATATAAATACACTCGATATTATTGGATATTCACTGTAAAACAATCAAAGGACATTCACAGATATTCTTGTAAAAACAACACCAATGAAATGGATGTTTAACTCGAAAAATCGAGATTGAGTAAAAATTACTCTTATCAAGTTCATACCGATGACCTGATAATTTATCAATGGAGTGATTATGTGTATCAATAGTATATCCACAGAAATGGGAGTGGAAAGTATGACATAATCAAATGAATAGTGATTCCACACATAATCTTGGAGTAAAATAATCAATGAAGTATGCGTAAAGCCGAATGAGTGGAAATTGAAATTTCAAATTCCCTTATCGATTTGGTAACTTATGAAACATGCACCCATGAAAGAATGATAATACAATGATGATGTAAATATCCATAAATTAAATTATATTACACAATGAATGAAATCATGGGCAGTACAAACACCACATGCAATAAATAAGTGGTGAACAATGGAAATATCACAGAATTAAAAGTGAGATAAGAAACCCCTTACATTGTAATTTTTCCTTGGATGATGGTAGGTTAACCTCCTGTATAATGGTGAAATAACTGTTATTTAATTATAAAAGAATCATTTACATTAATATGATATCATATATGATCTTTTAATATTGATTTGTTGATAATATCTTAGTATTATCGTCATTTCTGGTGTTAAGTTACTCGTTTTCCTTTATATTCTTTGTTACGTAAGCTGTGTTTGTTATGGATAGGTTTTATCTTATTCATATACAAAATTATATCAAGTACTTAAAAATTATTTTTAATCATCAAACGAGAATTATAATTGAATGGATATGATGGAGAATGAATCTCATCGCGTTCATGGATACGATAGTCCGTACGTACACACGAGCGACAATATCATTCTTTTGATGTTAAAATAATATATAATTGGATGGTATATCATATAGACAGAATAATTATCATGTTATATTTATTATTTACATTAATTACACATCATTATTATACCCATCCAAATAATAATTTATTGAATGACAATTACACCATGACGTGGAGACGGTAAGCCGTACGTACGCATGTATGCTGACATGCCATTCAAAGGATGGATAGAATACTGAATATGGTTATACCATATTTATAATAACATGACAGTATATAGAAGATACTAGAGTTATTATTTTAGAATATAAATAACAAAGAAAGAAGAAGTTGAAGAAGAAAGGAACTTGAAAGAGGGTGGTGAAAACATTACCTCTTCTTCGGGTTCTTCCTTTTGATTTGATCAAAAGGGCTCCTTAGGATGGCTTTATAATCAAACTAAGGACTCTCAATTGTAGTGAGGGATGTTGAGAGAGTATTTGGGCAGGCTTTGGCCGAGACAAAAGGCTTTGAATGAGTGAATTAGTGATAAGGGGTATTTCCCTTTTATAAGAGGGGTGAGGGGCACCTTTGGAAAAGCTAAATATATTATTTTATAATAAAATCATATTCGGTTTCTAATGGATCCAAAGTATATTATTTAAAGGATAAGATAGGGATGGGTCGAAAACCACTCAACCCATACAATTTAGATAGGTTTGGGTCATTATATTAACCTTATCTTTAAGTATTAAGTCTTAGTTAATTAGTTTCATTTTCACAATGTCTCTTTGTATTTTTATATTATATGGTTAATAAACTTACTATATACAAAAAAGAGACCCCCAAGTGGTCCATTAATGATACACCTATCATGATATAAGTCTCTTGGATGAAAGGTAGATTTTTTAGGAATTTAATATCAATTAATAATATAATATTTTTTTTAAAAACTCTTTTATGTCAATTTTGACACTATTGGGTATTTTGTTTTTGATAAATTAATACCAACATTATTACTTCGAAAAAAATTTATATAATAAATAATAATATGTCATATTGACCTATAAAATTATCTTAATTCATAAAAAGTCTCAAATTACGTTTATTTTGATATTTATAATATCAATTATTTTAATATTTCATTAATTAGGTAATTACTGCATCACCATTGTGTCATAAATATATTAAATTATTTAATGTCTAAAAATTAAAAATAAAATACCATTATGTAGGAAATAATTTTATCTTTCTAATTAATATTTACAATAGAATTTATCTTATGTATAACCCTATATTAAAAATGTTTTAGTAAATAAACTTTGATTTAACTCTTTTAACTCTTCTTTTAATTAAATAATAATAAATGTCCTAATCTAATCCAAGTGGACCTAAATGATATTATTTTATTCCTAAGGTTGTTTTTGGTCGAATCAAGCTTATCCAATAGAATTATGACATGTGTCAGGGTAATATTAATATCATTTTTACCCTTAATTATCCTATTTACTTTTAACCGTGGTAAATAAAAGTAAAAAAGTTACTATTCACAAAAAATTATTTTCATCTCATTGAACCAAATTTTACTGCTTTATATTAACCGTGTCTCTCGGAGTTTCAAAACTCCACTCACAGAAGCGGTAAAATTAAGTTCTATGAAAAATTCAGTTTTTTTAACTACCACTTAGTGGTTTTACTATTCATCAAAAAATGAGAGTTCCCAGAAAAATACCAAAAATTAGGCATAAGCTATATTTGATATTATGAATTCATTAATGATATCTATTTTACCAAATTCAAAACATATCAGTTGCATTAATTAATTTAAAAATTAATTCCCGTCGTTAAAACAAAGAGAGTGTTTTTAAGAGATAATAACTACAAAAAGATTGACACTTGTTTATGTCTAGTTTAAATGAAAAATTACATCCAATGAACAAAATTGTATTAAATAGAAAAAATATATTCTAAATATACTTTAAAACCACTCAAATTAATAATTTATCACTATTAATTATTTTGATTAAAAAAGTTGATTTTAATTCAAATTTAGTAATTTTCACTATTTATCAAAATATGAAAGTTATCTGAAAAGTATCAAAATTTCACCCTAAGATAATTTCGATATTAAGAATCCAAAAATGATGTCCATTTCGAAGGATAAAATTTATAAAATTTCAAAAAGTAGGTATTACTATTCATAACGGCTAGTTTGATTGGTTGTGGTGTGTTAGAATCTCAAAGTTGCATACAATGCACGCCATTGCATTATTCAAAGGGAAACGTACCGTGGAAGCTTGGGGTGTTACATCCACATTGATAAAGATAATTTACAGTTTATGCTTATGGGGGAGAAATGTGTAGAAAACCTTGATAAGCTACCATAACCTATTAAAATCATGTAAATCAGAATCCTAGCGGCGCTCTTAAAAGATTCATTGAAATGGGATGGATTCATATTCACTCATTATTGACTGAGAAAATAAAATCCTAACATTAAGTGGGATATATTGATTTTAATCATTGACACGAATGAGGTTAAAGAATCCTTGAGACTGAGTTTACCTAACTTGGGGCTCTTTGTCTTGAGAATCCATGAGCATTGAGGGAATGAACCCCTCATTCACATAATGAGTTGCTACAATAACAACGTTGTAACTCTTTCAAAGATCCAAAATTCCTAAAAGCTGCAAATGATCAACCAGATGATAAAAATAATAAAAAAGGATTTTTCATACCTAAAAAAACCAAATATGTTTCATAACACAAGTGAACAAACCATTATACTACATCCAACATTCTTCAAACTAGCATCACACTAGATCATCATCTCAGATTCCATCCATCATTGGAGTAGATCAAAAATACTATCACCACCAAAAATACGATTTTTTATTAATCCCAAGCGACCCCATACATAACACCAAAAACATCAAAACAAACAAAAGCATAACCAAACGCGGACCCCCCTACGGAGGGAGAAAATAATGTAGTCCTAGTGCATCTCCCTTAATCAGATTGACCCCCTCAGGTCTAATTGGCAAGGTGTTATCCACCCAAACTGAAATATCCCCCGGGGCTGCAATAGAGGCAAAGTAGTCTGGAACCTTGTTCCCTTCCCGCCAGGTATGAGTAAACCTTATGTCGTTCCCCATAATCGCCCTGCACTGTCTGATAGTATAAGAAATCCTCCACGGCATCGTACCCTGTCCATGTAACGCATCATGTATAATCTTCGAGTCAGTCTCTATTTGATCCACCATCAGGCCTTTGTCCAGACACACAGATATCCCTGAAAGGACCGCTAGGGCCTCTGCCTGCACCGAGCTCCCCCTCCCGTAGTGCACAGCGAAAGCCAGCAACACACTACCACTGCCGTCTCGAAGCACCCCACCACCACACATATTCCCTCCCGCGCATGCCCCATCGACATTCAGCTTCAGACCGCCCACCGGAGGAAACCATCGAACCCACGACCCCCGCCTCCTGGAAGTCTCCTCCCCACCTCCCATCCCCTGGGATACCAATCCCCGTAACGATGGAACGCTCTCCCCAAAACTCTCCGTTTTCACAAAATCAATCAGCAAACACCTTACCCTTGCCACCACCGCCCTCCCAGTGGATGCGCACCCCTCATACCTGGCTCGGTTCCGCGCATCCCACAGAACCCAGCACCCAGCATTATAAAACACTGATCGAACCTCTTTATCCTCCACGTTGCCGCCACCCCCCTGCACCCACAAGCTCGAGAACTGCTCCCATGTCTCAACATGTCCAGAGTACCCTATGAGGTTTCCCAAAAAATTCCAGGCCACTCTGTTTTTTTATTCTCACTTACCAATTCTTCAAAACTTATTCACTGTATTCTCAAACTCAAAGGATATAATCCTCTTATCTTTCTTCTTCTCATTATATTATACATGAAAACTAGTTAGGTTGTAACTCATCATCACTTTCTCAACACACTCTTCTTATTAATTTATATAGTTTGTAGTGGATCATGATTCTTATTATTCAAAATCTTCAATTCACTCAACCAACTCTTCTACAACACTATTGGATCCTCTCACTGCTCACTTGGCACACCCAACACATAAAACATTTGTTTTGTTTATTAGTTTTTTATACTATCAATATCTTTGTTACCTTTAGTAGAAAAATATAATTTTAAATCCATTCCCACTATACTATAATCCGAAACAAATCGGGTATGACATGGCACACTTACTATATCTTCTTATGAAACTATTTTAACCCATTTGATTTGTTGTTTGATTTATTTAATGGTTATATCTACTTGGTTACCACATAATCCCTTTTATTTTTATTTTTATTCTCTTCTTGGCCAATTATATCTCCCAGTGAAATCAATTATTTCATTTTCTCAAAATACTCTATATACAACTACTTCGTATTAATCTAATTTTCTGTTTTAAAACAAAGTATCAGTAATTAGAGAGGATCTCCTCATTTTGGCTATGATGCAATTGTAATTTCAAATCAATAATTCTTTTTAGCATAGCCTGCATCACTGCCAAATCAACTCATCATCCTTCTTCGCAATAATGAATCACTAGGTCTTTTGTGATATAGTGATCATTTGAGATTAGAATATGCATCCTATGAATTATTCACTTCCATATTTAAGATACTTATAATATCTCTCATTTCTGGATCGAGTTAATTCATTGCCTTCCATCACATGTTCTATTTGTCTCAGTCATTAAGATCTACGACTCACAAAAACTACTCCAATCTCAATAATTTAGTCTTAATAACTCAATCATCGACCCAAATTATTCTACATTATTTTGGGGAAAATCATTAGGTTCTTTCATTTATCAAGAAGTTCATCCTCGTGATCTTCTCATCCCCTTTCATTTTATTTTACTCAAAAAAGATTGGACCAAGGATTAAATAAGCATTACGATGTTTCGAACATGATAGATAAAATCAAGAATCATCATGATGAGGATATGAAACTCTTGATAATATTTAGAAAACCATGGACATATGTAATTTAGGATTTAACCCATTATATATGGAAGAAATAAAAATATAAATTTAGAGTATTTCCTTACCTTAAGATCATGAATTAAAACCACATCCTTCCATTCAGTGTAAGAACGATGAAAGAAAAACCAGAATTCAAAACCTTGAAGATTGATGAATTTAGGGACTGACTCTCAGTTCATATAAAGATTAGTAAAATAAAGAAAACAATGGATTCCAAACTTTAGATCTATTATTTTATGGGATTTTTAGAAACTCAATGATAAATTTAGAAAATAATAAATGGTAGGTTCAATGGGATATGGAGAGTGATGAAGGATAGCCTCTCAAGGGTGTTAGAAAATGAGAATCACAATGAAATCCCAATAAAGGGTGTTTAGGGGTTAATTATCTACTGTAAAATTACTATTTTAACCCATATTTATAAAACACATCTGTGTCTTACTAGGTCCCTAGTCTAAAGCACTAGGTATATTGTGGTTACACTAGTAGTTACCAATGATTATACCTGACACCGCTAAATACTTGGTACCAGACAACTAGATATTTATGTCTAGACCTACACCACACACCTTAGCTTTTTAACACCAAATTCCTTTTACCCTTCTTAGATCATTCTTAAACCCCCAAAACATCCATTTTTATCCATTTTAATAATATCAAACTTCAAATTAATAGAATCAATAACTCATAATGATGAGATTCCTTATAAATTTCTCATCCCTAGGCTTCCCCTCACTAATAATCATTAATGAGATTCCTGAGAGAAAAACTCTGTACCTTGAGAAAGAAATAAAAATACATGTTTATAAGTTTCATTATGAAGCTATACAAACAATAAATATTGTTTAATTTTCAATATAATAATCCCTTATAAAACCTTCTCAGATTAGTTAATGATACAAACTGATCATTCCATATAGGAACCAATATCTTCCAACTCAAAATTTTCAAAATGAATAACATGAGTAGGATCAAGTACATATCTCCTAAGTTTTAAAATACAAAACACATTCATCATAGCATTTAATTGAGGAGAAAAATCCAATATTTAATTTTCTTATAAAATATGATCTAAGATCTTGAAGGGTTTAAAGAACCTATTAGTTGACATACTTTATTTCCAGTCCATCGATATCCCAATCAAGGGGATATCTATAGAAACACCTCATGATGCAGATGCTGCTATGCGTGAGGATAGGTTGACGGGATAGAATAAAAACCTGTGATGAACAGAAGTTGGTCGAAATTGTGTTAGGGTTTCACGAGGTTGGATTTGTTGACACGCTGAAGGAGGAGGTGGGGATGCCACCTAGGAGCATCGTCGGTGAAGAGGTGGAGTGGCCGTGTTGGATGGAAGCATCAGGGGAGGGTCGTGGATAAGAGAGCTTGCATAGGGGGTAGCCGCATTGGGAGGCAGCGTCGAGGGAGGATGGACACCGAGAGGAGAGCTCATGAGGGTGGAGGATGGCCGACGAGATGATAGATCACGAGGGTAATGGGAGGAGTGTCGAGAGAGGAGAGGTAGCGGGGTTGGAGGATGGTCGCAGAGAGGAGAGGCCGTGAGGGTAATGGGGAGGGGGTCGGGGAGAAGAGGAGAATCCCGCTACATAATGAAGTTGGTTCCATAAAACCGTGGCTTCAAATAACCATATAGCCATGATTTAATTGATGTGTGGCTATAAATTAAGATATAACCACGATATTATAAAACTGTGGCTATAGATTCGTGGCTATAGATCATTTTTATAGTATTGATAATTATGTTATATCATGAATTTATGTTCATGATTATCATATGCTCTATTGATATTCATATTGCCTATCATGTTCTGTATTCTTCACGTTATGCCTTGTTTACTCCCGTACTAGGTTCCATAGATCACCCTTTTTCTCATTCATGTACTCAGGTTACCCCATGCAGTTTAAAGTATGAGGGAATGTAGTGGTCATGTAAAGGAATATTTCATTAAAGATGTCATGTTTCATGTTTTATTTCATTATGTAATGTTCCTAATCCCCAAATACACTAGACCTCTCAATATTCTATGCTGTATCGGGTGAATATTTTATGTAATAAATCATGTTTAAGTTTTTAATAAAGAGTAGGGTTGTTATAATATAATCCAAACACTTAATCCCTTGAGGAAAGGGAAATATCTAAAATTTCACTTGCTGATATACTAAGAAACCTAGTAGATTATCAAATGATAGTCAAACCATAAGACACAAAAACATGATTAAGCATGGAAATGGAATTCCAAGCCATAAAACAACTAGAGTTTTCCAAATATAATGTTGACAAAGATAATTAAGAAGAAGAAATTATTTCTCCTTTTTACAAGGAATTCAATAGAGGAAGAGGGATATTTGAAGGATAACTTCCTGTGGCCTATTTTTGAAGTGGTCGAGTTGGGAACATTATCTCTAAGTTCTCAAGGAAGTTCTATGATAAAGAAAGTGATGTTGGAAACATGTAGAAACCTCAAAAAAGGTTTCCCCAAAAGGGATACATCAAATCAAAAATTAAATTAAAGAGAAAGAGCTTCATCCGTAAAGATAAACAAGATGATAGTGATTTTTTTTAGGATGGAGAACTAGATTTTAAATATAAAACCAGATAAAACATAATGACTATAGTTGAAAATTCATAACCATAAAAAGATAAATATAAAGACATTTAGTTGATTGGTGTTGTTGATCTCAATTTGGAACTTAAGGATGTGCTTGAAATTCTGGAAAATAAAACAACGAAATAGATATTTAAGAGATGTTCTGGATGATTCATTAGAGTATGTTTAACATCTTGAAGATGAAATTGATTGACTGGAATAAAGAGAAAAGAACATTAAAAAATTCTTGAAATCTCAATAGTTGTTGTGGAATTTAATCTCAGGATTGAAAACATGGAAAAAATAATCAATGAAAATACATTCATAATTGAGGATAAAGATAATATAGTTAAGGGGATTAAATAATAAGTTTTTAATCTAAGGAGTAAACTAGAATCAAAATTAAATTCAAGGGAAACAAATTAGAAATTATATTTTGGAGGATTCTTAGATGCATAGCTATAATAAAGAGATAGGTGTGGTTTTTAAGGAGTATAGAAGTATTTGAATGATCAAAGATCTAAATATATGGTAATAAGCGTAATTGGAAGTGATACTGATACATCAAAGACAAGAAACAAAATGAGCCAAAATAAAGGGAAATCTAAAGGTGGACATATCAAAAAGGCACCTGAAGGCCTAATAAATAAATCATCAAATGAAATAGAAAATAGAGCTAAAAATTATGCTCAAGAATCCAATGATAATAACTAGAAATATAATCTTAAAAAATAAGGGTACATGAGGAGAAATAGAACTGAGAAGACATTTACTCTTATGAAATTTCCAGTATGTTGATTTTTTCTCCACACCACATCGTATTGTGAAGAGGCAAGAATCTATTTTAATAGGGGATGATCTTGGACTTAAAAAATGGAAATGAAACAATATACGTAGTATTATTGAATAAATAGTTTTTATGGATTGTAATTTTACTATTTTAACTATGTTTATAAATCTATTCATTTTAGGTAGAATAAAGGTTGGAATATTACCCATAGAACTCATAGAAATGTCAATACCCACCAACCAGGTGGAGTTTCTCTTGAAAATAGGTATTCTCCTATAGAAGAACAATATGATAATGATGAAACCATACATACGTAAAATATATTACAAAGGATATATTTTCCTCCACTTAGTCAAATATCTCCTGGAAGGAAAAGAAAAAAATCACGAAATCCACCATTGCATAAATAGATCTCAAATCTACAAAGAACACCAATACCTTGATTCTTGATTGTGGATGATCATCCCATAAGATAGAAAATTAATAATTATTGAATAATGTTATGGAAAGTGTTTATGGAATAGTGATTGTTAAGAACTATATTTCTTTAAATATCAAAGGAAGTGGAATTACAAAATATGAAAATAATGGGGTTGTGAAAAATGAAGTTCTCAATGTGGATGGTTTACATTACAATCCATAGAGTGTGAGTAAAATCTATGAAATAGGACTAATAACTACATTCTATTAAAGGGAAGAATTATCCAAGAAAATATCAGTAATTATCTCATGAAAGGATGCATAATATATGGAAACCTATACCAGGTTTATAGTAAAGAATACATTTGTTAATTAAATGTTGAAGAAGAAAACAAATTATGATATTAGAGGTTGGGTAACACTAATCAACAGAGAATGTAAATGATATGTAATCTGAATATAGTTTTTATTATTACCAATATTAAGTGTAATATAGAAAAGACTTGTAATCATTGCATTCATGGAAAGATGGTCATGAGTTTATATTATCTGAAGAACAAAAGGACATAAAATCTTCTAGATCTTATCCACACATATGTTTGTGGTCCAATAAATGTGGATAGAAAATATGTATGAAGACACTTTATTATTATTTTTGCATTAATATAGTATAATGTCCAATGTAATGATTTTGCATCAGATAGAAAAAGTGTCTGATTGCATGAATAGTTGTCAGTGTATAATAGAGAATGATACTGGCTGTAAAATCAAGGTGGTAAGATCTATCAAGGGAAGACAATACAAATCCATTGATTTCAAAAATTTCTTAAAAAACACGGAATAAATTATGAGGCGGATATAGTGAGAACCCCATAGAAAATGGAGTTTTTGAAGGTATTAATTGAAATGTGAACAATATGGCTTGAACTAAGCTGATTGAGAGTCATATTTCTCATCATTATTGGAAAGAATGTTTTCATGAAGTGGTGTACACTGAAAATCAAACATGGATTTTTATGGGATATACCAAGGCACCATATGAGTTATGGTATGAAAAAAATCCCTCTATAATGTTTTTTTTGTGTTTTTAGAAGTAAATGTTTCATCCAAAACAAAGAAGGAAATCATGGAATGTATGACGATTCTACAGATGAAGGAATAATTCTAGGATATTCCATGAAAAGTAAATCCAATAAATGTTACAATAATTATATTTTACAAATTGTGGAAATAAGTGATGTCATGATCATTGAATATAAAACCCTAAATACTTCAATGAACACATATGCTGATATTATGGAAGATGAAGAAGAAAGTGGGCAAGGGAAAAATTCAAATTCATAAATAATTGACGGATTCAAAATCATACAGGGCTCATGAAACAATGAAAATTCAGAAGAAGTATGAGAAGAGGAAACCATGGAAAAAGAAACATCATAAAAAACTCACAGAAGAAATTGAAGCTAATAAATTGGTCAATACAACATCATTAGGGATTAGTCAGCACAAACCCAGACAATGATACTAAGGAATGAAGTAAATTTTGTCTTCTTATCACTTGTGGAACTAACCATGTTTAAAGATGCAATGAATGATGAATCCTAGGCTAAAACCATGATTTAGAAATTGGATCATACTCACAAGAACCAGAGATGGGATCTTATTAAGAGACTTGAAAATCATAATGTGATAGAAAAAAAGTGGATTATTAAAAATAAATTCAAAAATAATGGAAATTTAATCATAAATAAAGCACTCCTGGTGTGTAAATTCTATGAACAGATTGAACGTATTGATGTGGACGAAAAATTACCTCCAATGGATGGACTAGATTTGATTAGTCTATTTCTTGCGATAGCGATTCAAAGTGTGTACAAAGTCTATAAGATGGATTTCAAAACAACATTCTTTAATAGAGTTATTAAATAAGTAGTCTACATTGAATAACCAGTGATTTTTTGGTTGGTAATGATGAAATGAAGGTTTTTAGATTGAATGAGTCACTCTATGGTATGAAGTAGGCACAACGAGTGTGGTATTATTGATTGAATTCTTATCTTAAGAAGCTATAATTTAAAATAGTAGGTGTTTACCATAGTCTCTATGTGAAGAATACTTACAGAGATCAATTTATAGAGATTGTTAATGTGGATGATATTATATTTAGCGGAAGAATTCACATATCATTGGAAGGATTTTCTAATTACATGAAATCCGAATGTGAAATATCTATGAATGGTGAACTCACACAATTTATTGGACTATAGTTGATTCAAAAAAAGGATTATAGATCCATTTCTCATAAAAAATATTCAAGAGAGCTTCTGATGAAATTTAACATGCATTATGGAAATCCAGTGTCAAATATGATTACGGTTGGGAAAAAACATGGAAAACAAGAGGATTAATCTTATTTGGATCCTATCATATGGAGGATAATCATTAAAAGTTTATTATACTTAACTAAAAAGTGACCAGATATCATATTTTAAATATTCTTAGTTTCCCTCTTTCAAAGTAATAAAATGGAATAGCATTTGGAAATAGTTAAAAGAATCACGAGATATATTCAAGGTACTCTCAATTTTGCACTATGCATTGCTGAACGAAGAGATAATGATTTATTAGCAATTTATGATGCTAAATGGGATGGATATGTGGTGGATAGAAAGTCCACAAGGGGTGGATAATTATTTATGGGATATAAATGTGTGTTATAGTTGAGAAAGGAATAAGAAATCACTTCTCTTAGTAAGAATTAAGAAGAGTATATCTCCACTATAAAGGATTTCACCCATCTTTTACGGATGATAAATCAACTAAAAAATACTAGATATGAGGTGAAATAACCAATGGTGATTCAATGTGATAACTAGAGTTTAGTTGATCTTATGATTAATGTGATTCAATAGTCTTATAAAAAATATATTGATGTAAGGAATAAATTCATTATGGAAAATGTTGAACCATGATTGATTAAAATGAAGAATATTGGAAATGAGGAACAAATGGCTAACATTCTGAATAATACATTGGTAGAACAAGTGTTTTTGAAACATAGATTTAAACTCGGTGTTTAGCTAACTCTCATTGCATGAGGTGGTTATAGATGTTCATTTTTCCCCAATTGTGTAAACTATTTTAATCTGTTTTTGGAAGTGATGAATGTTTGTGGGGGAGAAACGACCCAGGGGGAGTGTGTTTTTAACTCAACCAATAAAAATAAAAGTTATTTGGGTTTATTGAAAAATGTGGAGAAAAGAGAAATAAAATTTTATAAAGGGTTTCTAGCATCATGTTTTAGACAAACCATGCAATGCTTCTTTGAGACGATGAAAAATAGGTGTTGTGAGGAAAAATGTAACTCTTTTGTGACACAACGAGATCAAAGCATATCTTGGACATATTTACACATTCCAAAACATGAGAATCCAATTCACACTTCCCCAATTATTTTCTACACTGATATTTTCTCACATAAACATAGATTTTTGGATGAGTTGTATCTCACTGTTCAGGTTTTGGTTCAAGGATGGTGCTTTATTGAATTTATCTAGTACATTTCCAGCAAACCCAAAGGGAGAGATTGTTGGAACCATGTTTTATTATAGATATAATCTATAAAATGATCCTCATTTGTGTTTTTTGTCAATATACACTGGGTTGAAAAATGAATTTGCAAGATAAGTGTTTTTTATTTTTCATACAGTTTCATTTATGAAGGAGGCATTTCTTCCTAGCATTTTCAAAAATTTTGGGTTTAAAATTTGGAGAATGGAGAAATATATTTTCAGAAAATGGACTTTTTTACTTGTTTTATGGTGAATCAAAATTATGTACATAAGTTAGGTTTTGGGGTGTTCTAATGAAAATATGGTAAAGGAAACAATCATTTGCAAGATTTGTTTTTGAAAGAAATGAAAAATTCTCCGATAGAGGATGATTTTGGCACACCTATGAAATAAAGTTGAAGTGGGAAACATGAAAAATATATTCACGCCAAATATGATGTCAAAATTTTGAATTATAAACATAGGGGAATGTTACAAAAAATGTGGTATGTGGCTAATTAACTTTTACACAGGGTTGAAAACATCTATAAATAAGTGGCTACACCCAGTCTATAAGAAGAACTTTTTTCCAATGAAAATTTAGTATCTCTTCTATACTAGAGAGTTGTGTGTAGACAAGTTACACACAATACATCTTGTGTGAAAAATTTACTTTGTGTATATCATGACCAAGTGAAAATAATTATTACCTTGTGTGAATGATAATGGTTGAATGAAAGATATATTAAATGAAAATTCTTGAAGTTGTGTACAAGTACAGGTGTTGCACACAAGTTCTTTATGGTGCTACAAACAGGTTTTGAAATTTTTTTTGTCCAACTTTTTAAAGTGAATCAATTAAGGACTACGTTACATGTAGAGGCACATATAAGTTAGGGAAAAATACATAAATTCCAATCTGTTGAAGAAACCCTAATGTCATTAAAAATGATTATGACTTCACCTAAAGCAGTGAGTTTGGGGGAGTCGAGAGAAGTGTTTTGAGAAAGGTAGTGTGATATTCCTAAAATACTGGAAATGAAATGTTCTTGGGAAATAGTGATAGTGTCTAAACATATTTATTCTACAACTTGTGAATATTAGTGTATTTTTGTATGTACGACACTTTACTAGCATATATTCCATAGACTATCCCTTATTGTTGAAAAAAATGAAAATTTTTATGCTATCTCTTTTCATATGATTGTATTATTTCAGCACATTTTCTTCATCCTGGTTTAAAAATTACCTACAAATGTGGCAATAAGATCTATCTCCTTAAAATAAAATGTTTACACCCTGATTCACCCTTCCCCTATCAGGGTGTCTCAGGGTCGTATAAATAGAATTTAGGGTGTTCATTTAATGAACATGTTAATGGAAGAAACCCATAAAATTACTATTATTTCTTAAATAATATCAAAATGTATAATACAAGTAACATAAGCATAATCATACCGTAGAAACACCAATATAATTATTTTACTCTCTGATAGTGTATTATTGATGGGGATCATCAGAGAAACAACTAAATGACTTCTAATTATAATGATCACACCACCCTTTAGATCCTCATTCACTATGTGAGGCTCTAAAACAAAGAAAAGGGTGTTAAAAACTTATTCTAAATATTGATGGTGATTTAGTGGAATGTAAGGATCAAGGAACACCAATGAGAGGGATCATATCCCTTTGGTAAACTCTATTCCTTTAATGAAGAGTGTCAAATCATTAGAGTGTTGAATGTAATGTCATGGTTGTTGTCACACATTACTTCCCATTGGTGTATATTAATATTTGAACATTTCCCAAATAATCTCATTGAATGAATGAATCATTATTATTAATTTACAGTTGATGAAACCATATAAGAATAAATGGTGGTGATCATTCACTCTCATTTGATTAATCCCATATAGTATTACCTATCGAATACTGTGATACATGCAGATTACATAATTCCAGGCCTCTTTATGATACGAACAAATCAAAACATATGATATTCAATGCATGAATACCATAGGTTATGACTCAAAGGAAATCCTGATCTATGATATCACCTGTTTTAGTTTATATAAGATAGGATCTATGTTCCACTGAGAAAATGATTAGTATGTTGATCATAAGAGACATGAGTTCAAGGAAATTATTTCTATATTATTCAAAATATAACCATAATCTGTTGGTGGGATTCCAAATGAGTGAATTGAGGATTTTGAGAACCCCCCTGGTTGGAAATTTGAAACATTAAATGTAAATTAATCCTAAAATGAACAATATATCTAATTATATAGTGAATATTTTCTTACATCAGTAGTGGAAAGTTTTATGTGTTAAGTAAAATTAATTTTATTCATTTTTGTTTTTAAAATCACAATACATGTTATCTTTAATTTTAACAGACTTGTAATATTTTGTTAATGTTTTATTAATATATTTTGTAACTTTTTATTATATATGTTACAACAAAATGAAGTGATCTATAAACTTTTAGAAACATTGAGAATCTATGATGAATGGAATTAATTGGAAGATAAAGATACTTTCCATATTGTTATATCTAAACCATAAGATCATGAAAATTTATTTACACTGATGCCTATAAAATAGTTCAAGGAATTTTAGGAATGAAATGAAACATAAAAACATTAAATAATTGAATCATGAATTAGATCATCCTCTCACTATATTGAGTTCTTGTAATTTTATTTTATTTTCAATGTTTTTATTAGAGGTTTTATTATGAGGAAAGTAATTATAAAATATCTATGTTTTTTCTTTGTAATTTTTATTTTAATCCCATGTGATGAAATAGTTTCTTGGGTGAGGAAAATATAGCTTTTGAAATGGTGTGTTTGATGAATTTTAATACTATAATTTTTTCTAATTATGTAGATTGAATAGGATCTTGGGGATATAACTACCTACTATCAATGTTCTATTAAATAAATTCTTATTGTCGAACCTGTAACTTTAAATGGTTTTAGTAGAATAATCACCTAATGAAATGTTTTTATACATTGGTTTTTGTTATCAAACTTCCTGGTGCTTTGGAAAAAATGTGAAGAGTTCCCTTAATAAGAATTATTTTTTAATAAATGTCCTTTATATGAGTATTGGGATTTTTATCAAAAAATCCATGTTTTTTTCGATATTGAATTGTTTTGGTTTTTAACTAAATAGTTTGTTTTACATCGAAAACGTTTCTTACATTATATATTTTTATTTTTTATATTATTTTTACTTAGATTCACTCTATTTTTTTATTACACAAATCATATAAATGATTGAATTTTTTGGTGTTTGGAAAATGAGATGTCAATTTTATGAATTTATTTTAACCCCTATTCTGATTATCACATAAGTTCCTTATCTAGGAAAATAACTGGTATCAAAGATTATATCTTTACTTGGATTGATCCTTTCACATTGGAATAGATCTTATCTCTTTACACATCAAAAAATGCTCTTTATTTTGGTGTTTGAGTTATTTTTTGTTTCCTCAAAACATCTATTTAGATGAGTAAAGATTTTAATGTGTTTCTAGAGGGATAAAAATCATAAATATTTATAATTTGAACCAAATATGAACAAATATTTTTTATGGAGTTGACTATGATCACTGATATTATTGGGTGAATATTATTGTCACAAATACTGGTGTGTATCATTATAAAATGATGATCATAAATTACATAATTTTAGAGAAAGAAATTTATTTTTTTTATAGAGAATAAATTTTTTAATATTATGTAAATTACAAGGTTTGTAACAACCTATGTTTCTCTATAAAAACAATATATACAGACCGATTTCTTCATGTGAAATGAAAATGGTATTCGATGGAAATCAAAAATCACATATTACAAAACATTAAATATCATGGAGACTAGTAGAGTGATTCTTATAGATTTATATAAATAATTTTAAAATATACTAAGTTAATTAGTGGTATAGATGAATTATAGATTTATAATGACACTTAATGTATTAAAATTTTTAGGTGAGAAGTGAATCACTGAGTAAAATTCAGATAAATGTGTATCGAAATTGTTTTAAAATAATGGTAAACTAAATAAAAAATTATTGATGCTACAAAAAATTAGGAATATTATTTTGGATGATCTTATTAAAACATTCATGCAACATGATAAAAAAAATCAAGAGTAAAAGTGAGAAAACAAATAAAAAAATAGAGTTTCAATTTCATCAATATCCAGTCATTTAACTTTTAGATTCAATTATTCAATGATTAATAATACCATGTATATGAAATCAAAAAGTCATTTTGATAATATATGTTCAAAATTTAGTGAAGGAGAACATACTCAACATGAAAGGTGTATAAATAAGATTTATGAAAATAAGTACAAACCTAATGACAATTATAAGGAAAAATATTAAAAGAGTTAATGAAAATAGAATATAACTAATTTCATTTCTTATGAGTGAAAGAAACTCAAACACATCTGAACATCTTGACATTAAAAAAAATGAAGGATGTATAATCCGTAAATTGTTTTAATATAAAAGGAAGAAAACAATTTTAGATACTATATACACATTAAGTTCTAATGAATATTTATCTTTTGATGAAACTTGTGGTTTAGATAGTGATGATAGTTGAAAAATGACCGAATCTATGCTAAAGTACCTATAAATGAAATGTGTTATCATGGAAGGGAAACAACTGAATCCCATACTTATTTAATTTTTTATATCCACTTTTATTGGATGATGAATTTGATTATACCTCACTAAAACAAATGGAAAGATATGTGACATTCCTAGAGAATAAATTTAGAAATTTAATGATGGGATATAATCAGAGTGGTTCAAATATACCTAAATCCATTGATAGAATTTTAAACTTTTTCCATGTAATATAATACATATGTATCTATTTTATCCAATGATGATCAAAGATGAGTTATGAAATTTATGACCAATGTTAATAATCTTAAAACATTCTTATTAATTTTACTTATAGTATATATAAATTTGATATTCTCTAAAGATGGCTAAAACCAAATATAATATCTTTTGAAATTGGCTTTACTTATGAATAATGAAATTTCCATTATATCAGTTTCATTCCTATAAGTGAACATTTCCAAGAAAATTTTTCAATAGGAGGTTATTGGTGAAAACATTATTCCTTGAATAATTTTAAATCCCTTGAAACTCATAAGGGTAATATTTATAGATAACTAGTTCTTGCACAACATTATAGGGTTGGATAGATATGGGTTACTTAAGTTTAATTTGATAACATTATCAAAACCAGTAAAATTGGGTACAAAACTTTTATCCTTATTATTTCTAAGAAGAAAGGCTGTGTTCTATATTTTGGAATACTTGGTACATGGATATTGGTTCATCTTAAGTAATGAAAAGAAACCTGATAAAAATTTTATAATTATAAAATGTGAAAGGTATACATTTGGAAATTTTTGGCAATGTGAAAGGAAAAATTATATGCATTGGGTTAGTATCATTTCTTGGAAAGACATTAAATTTTAATGTACCTTATGTTTTAGGACATTATAATAAAATTATCATCATTATAAAATTATGTGATAAGGGTTACTCTATGAATTATTTTAATAAAAAATATTCAATCACATGTTTGAAAAGAGTTCACATGTTATCTATTGATATGAATGATAGTTTTGACACTATAAAACTATATTAAATTTAATTCAATAGCATATAATTTCTCAATGTTGTCAAGGATAAGTCTTGGATTCTGAATATGAGTTCAAGAAACTAAAATTTGTTTAACATAGATAAACTTTCAGGGAGTGTACTAGTGAAGGAACCATTGGAACTTATGGTTTATTCTCATAGAGTTTGTAACTATTAATTATATACTAATTAGTATAATTCAAGATTTAAATCTACTTGATAAATATCCACTTTTTAACCTTTATAGTTATTTCACATGGATATTTTTGGTCCTAAACAAACTAGATGCTTCGAAATAAAACAGAATGTTTATTTCATTATAGAGGATTACACCATGATTACATGGGTTTATTTTCTTTTACTTAAGTTTTAATCCCTCTAATTTTGAAAAAGGTTTTATGCAATTTTTTAAAATGAAAAAGCATACCTCTAGTATCCATTCAGAGTGAACATGATATAGAATTTGTAAATTATACTTCTGAAACTTTTTACTATAAATAAGGAATTAATTATAATTTTCTATCCCAAAGAACCCCACATCAAATTATTGTGGTCTAAAATAGGAATATAACACTTCAATAAATTTTGTGGATGATTTGTGTAAATAATTTTTTATTAAATATTTTTCTAACGAATCAATTAGTATTATGTATTATACTATAAATTGATTATTTTACTTCATACAATTTTAAATAATATTACTTATTAATTGTGGAAGTAATGAAATCCAAAAATTGGATTATTTAGAGTTTTCAAATGTAAAGTGTTCATCTTGATCAAAAATTATAATTTATATAAATTGGATCTATAGTTCGATAAAGTAAATTTTATTGGTCTCTCAACCACTAGTAAGATGTATCATGTTTTCAAAATATAGACACATTTTTTTGAAGAAAAATATCATATAATTTTTGAAGAGGATGATTCATTGGTGAAGTTAAAATTTTTGGATTATAAAAGCCATAATAATTGTGTGTCTAATACCATATTGTACTTTTTAAGCTTAATCAAATCCATCAGAATCTATCTTATCAGAAGCTAGAATAACCAAAGTTAATTTATTAGTATAAGGAGAATAAAATACCTTTCTTACTTAGAATCAATATGACCCATTAAAATAATCCCACTAATAAGACAAATGGTCATGTAGAAAAACAATTTATAAATTTATGTTCCTTATAGAATGAATATTATAATTTTCCATTATTATATCCGTTTTATCTTAAATAGTTTGATGAATATTTGGGTTATGATAATTGGATAATTACTATATAAGAAGAGTTTAAACCATTATAATAAAAAAAGTTTTGGATATTGGTTGAATGCCCAATGGATCTTCTAATTATAAGAGTTATATGGGTCTTATAAAATAATTTTGATTATAATGATTTTTTTTCAGAATAAACTATGACTAATTACTTGGGGTTATAATTATAAAGAGTGAATAAATTTTTTAGAAAATTTTAAATTGGTATCTAGATTCATATCCATATGTATTTTATTATCCTATAATTCTCAAAAGACTTTAATTTATTTCAAAAGGATTTAATGATTTTATTTTTTTAATGGTTATGCTCAGGAGGATGTTTATGTTTAATAACTGTCTATTTTTGATGATATTAATTTTTGAAAATATTCAGGTAAACCTACCAAAGACCCCTTATGGACATACAAAATAACCAAGATCTTAATGTTATAGTTTTTTTTTAATTTTAACATCAAAATGGATTTTTAAAGGAATAACATGCCGAAATAAATTTTTTAGGAGAGTTTTTAATGAAATATTAATTATAAAAATCCATTTCAATGATTATATTTATTTCTGAACCTAAAAAAACATGAAAATAGTTTTTCAAAAGTATAAAAAGTGATTTTAAGATGAGTATGACTGGTGATCTTAATTACATTACTCGAATCCAAATTACATAGAAACTAGAAGAACTTTGTTAACTCAATATAGGAATATTAGTGATTTACATAAATGTTTTGATTTTGAAAATTACTATAGTATTAGTATACCAATTGGTAATACATATAGACTTTATCATGAAGGATCCATGAAACTAGTTGATTAAAAAAAATTATTGGTTTGATCAAAAGATTATTTTACTTAATGGATTATTCGATAAATATTCTGTAATATTTTTCCTTTTGTTTGAGGATCCATGATAATCTAAGGGAATCCCATATTAAGTTAGTTGGAAGAAATTTTTTATTTTGACAGAACATTAGAACTAAGAATATTTTATTATTTTAAATTAAATTTTAATTTGAATAGTCTTGTTAGGTAGATTCCAAATTTTTTAAAATGTATCATAAGATTACTACTATATTTTTTCAATTTATTGGTGAGTATTTAGTCTTTTAGTCCAGGATGAAGGAACATTAAAAATAAATTTCTATTATTAAAGATGAATATGTGGTTACTGGATGTTGTTGTGATCAATAGTTGTTGATATAAAATAAAATCCTTAATTTCAGGTAATTTTTTTACCAATATTTGATTCATTGGGATAGAAAAAGTTATATTTCATTATATAATAACCCAAAACACCATTCAATTTAAAAACACATAGACACAAAACACCAATTCCTTCTTAACCACAAATAAAAATGGGATATCATTCTCATTTTTATTATAACTAAAGAATTGATTGTTGATATTTTCACGAATAATTTAAATTATAATAGATTTAAATCTATTTAAAAAATATGTTTATGATTCATGTAATGTTATAATATTTTATTCTACTTATTTCACTATCTATTTTTATTGAAAAACCTCTTGGGAAATTGGTTGAGAATTCTCTGTTCATAACATTGCTAATGTTTTTTATAGCTACATTATATTTTCCGAAATAGGTTTTTGAATGTAAATTATAAATTGTTCTGTGAAAAACCCATAGAACTAAACCATACATTTTTTATCTTCTAGGAAGGTATTAATAGTAATTATTTTTTAGAACACATGTTTTACATAATGTGATTTATCTTATGAAAAGAGACCATCATTGTTTTTTTGATTTCCTTTGAACTTTTTTCATTAATTTTTCTTATAATCACCTTTTATTGAATTTAATTTTTTTTATCTTTTTGTTTAATTTATATTCATTATGTTTGCTCTTACAATTGAATATTTATATCAGACTATATTAAATTTATGTAATATTTCTTAATCTATGAGAATTTATTCCTTATTTTTTTAACCCATTAAGACTGGGAGAGTTATTATATTTATCCCCATATATAAAAATATAATTTTTCTAATTGAATGTTTTTTTATTACTTTCTAGGGGAAGAAAATGGAAGTTAAGGGGAGAATATTTTACTAAATAGAAATTTGAGAGAAGAAATATTAGGAGGGAGAATTTTTGTCTAACTCATTCATTATATATAAAAAAGGGTATAATATTTTAGAAATTACGATAATTTTTTCTATTATTTGTTTTTAATTTTAATGTATTATTATTTCTTAACTTTATATGACTCTAATTTATTCTATTCATTTTGAAAATCATAATACATGTGAACTTTGAGAGGAGTATGATATATTTTGGTTTCATTAGTTTTTTATTTTCATTTTTGTTGAAGGAGGAGTGTTTATTTTATGGGGGATATTTTTTAAAACTAACTCTCTTTGTTTCTTAATGGTGATACTTTAGTTTTTTTGATGTTATATCTTGGGGTATATTTATGAAAAATTATATGAATATTTTATTTTTTTAATTTCAGTAAACCAACCTTTCTTACCCATTTGTTAACAACAAAAAATAGAAATTTTTGACATAAATAACTATTCTATATACTTTTTTGAAAATAACAATATATTTTTCATTTAATTTGATATGACCTGATAATTTTATTTATGTTTTTTTTAAATTTTATAAATGTTGAGTATCTAATATTAGATGAATTTATTTTATCTATCTAATTTTAAAAACATTGAGAATATCCACTGAATTATATTAATTGAAAGATAAAGGTTCTTACAATGATATAATAATTAAACTCAAATATATTGAATGAGTAATTTACACAGATTCCTATAAATCAGAAAGAATAATTTGACGAATTTAAGGACCTATAGAATCTAGAAATCATGAAATTCTGAAGCAGTACATTATCTCAGTAACTTGAGAGTTTATGATTGTATTTTAATTTAAATGTTTTTCTTAGATATTTCATTGTGAAGAACTACATTGAAAAATATCTATGTTTTTACCTTGTAAATTTAATTTCCAATCAGGTGTGATTTAATATTTTATGGGGTTAAGAAACTATTAATTCTGAAATATTGTGTTGGATGAAGTCCTATCAGATAATTTATGTTGATCTTCCTAATATAATCAGACATCTGAGATAGAGGTTCCTCCTATCGATATACTATTGAAGATGTTCCTTTTGTGTACATTATAACTTCCAATGGGTTTACTTGAATATGATCCTAGTGTGGAGTTTTTATGCCTTAGTTCTGGTTACCAAACATCCCACCACTTTGAGATAAATATGAAGAGTTCTCTCAAAAGGAGTTATTTGGTAATAAATATCCTTTATAATAGTTTTTTTATTTTTAATAAATATATTATTTTATATTTCCATCTTTAATTATTCTATATTATAATTGGATTGGTTGTTTTACATCAGTTATGTTTCTCACTTCTGATAACTGAATTTTATACTATATTTATTCTTTAATTTACTTTGTTTGTTTTGAAATGATATATTTTTAATGTTTGAATTTTTGAGTGGGATGAAAACTGTAAGTTAGTTTTATGAATTAAATTCACCCCTTATTGAAGCCATCATACATTCATTTTCTATGGAAACAATATGTATGTAAAGGATTGTATAATACTAGATATAACTCAAGTGGAAGGTGTGGTTATGAGATTAAAGAAACTCTATAATAGGCACAATGAAATTCTATTTTATTGATCTTCCTATATCTTAATGTCATGGTGGATCTTGAATTATACTTCAAAATAGTAGATCATTTATATAGATTTATTAATGTTGATTTTGGTGTAGATACAAACTCATAAAATATTAATACTATACTTGTGTTTACTTTGAAAGGAACTTCCAAATTTTATATGTCCTGGTTATAACCAATAGATGCCATATAAACCATTGATGTTGAGTACATTTCAATTACAAAAGTAGGGAAGGAGTTGGTGTGGATAATATATCTTGTAGAAGTGACATAAATAAGGAATGGAATTAGAATTTCATACCATGTTATAAAATGTGAAATTAACTTCGCCAAAAACAAAATATTTCTCTTCTGGATAAATCACATTCAACATAAGCACAAAATCATCTAGAAGATCATGTTTGATAGTGTTTTGGAACTGTGTGTTGTTTAAGGGAATCATAATATAGATGATATATTAATGAAATTTATATCATTGAAATGAATAACTTTTTTTTCAATTTAATAGGGCTTTGATAACTTAAATTTTTTAAGATATTAGAAGATATAACAAAATAATAGAGTGGAATTAAGAAAGAATGTTTCAATAAAAAGGTTCTTATGAAATAGTGGGTTTGGTGAAAAATCATAGAAAATTATTATTAAGTAGAATATTTTTAGGATTTTCTTTTTGGGAATCTATTTTTCAGTTACACCATTTATCTTCCCCAAAGGATAAACTTCTAAAACTATATATAGTACCAGATGTAGGATAATTAGAAAGAACCTAAATTCTAAAACCGACAAAAAAGGTAAATTATAGGTAATGAGACGTGTTAATGTGATGGGTATGTCTAGACACTAGCATGAGTTTGAAAGATGAAGAAACTTTTTTTATAATATTTCACTAATGTGGTAAATGTGGGTGGAATGTTTTTAGTGGATCACTATTCAAATGATGAATCTGTTAAAGTGGTGGTGCTCAAGAGGTAACCTTAATCAAGTGGATGGAAATTTATAAATATTTTATAGTTGTAAAACAGGTTTGATTAGGAAATAGCTATGGATTCTATTAATAAATAGTTTGAGTATGGCCATTTTCACTGTACTTGTATAGGATGCACTTAAGATTATGTGATCATGTTCTTTGGAGTGTTTTATTTTAATATTTTATCTCTTATTCTATTGAATTTTTTTTGTCTCGTAGAAAAGGATTATGTTTTTAAAAACAAAAAATACATTTTTCCTTTATTATGTGATTTAATTCTATTTATTTTTTGTTACAATTTTGTAGTGTGCTATGAGTGTCGAAATGTTTATAAATTGTATGACTACGGTTCTTAGGATCCAAAATTATGGATACACCTATTCATAGAATAAAAAATTTTGAACATCGAGTGTCTTTGTTTCTTGTTTAAGGACTGGAAAAAACTGCATAGTTTTCGAATGATGGGATTTTGAATTAATTCTTATGGTGTAACAATTTCCACATTTAGGTCTCACCTCAATAGTGACAGACCTGATAGTATGGCCTTATGAAAAAGGCACTAATAGAAAATATTCACCTCATTTGGATTGATAATATTCCACATATTCTTCCAATAGGAAATAATTTAGTCTCTATAAAATAGGAAATGTAATGTCCTGAACCTGGATGCCACTGAATGGCGCCCAAAGCCCTGTTGGCCACATGGTATCCAGTGTGCCTCTCGGTATACCAGAGGTTTCTGACTAATAGAAAGGGTCTATAAAGGTGATAGTGGGGAGAATATACCCCCATGATCAGAGTAGCATTTTGTTATATCAGATAATAAATAACAAACAATAGAATAATAAATAATAAATTAAAGAAATAGAAGAAAAAGAATAATATAAACTAAAAACAAAAGATGGCCAATGAGAAATAATAAAAACACACGAATTTCTAGATAATGATACTAAATTCTATACATAAAAAATATAGTATTATAAAATGTAGTACATGAATAAAGAAAAGGATAAAATCCCCTAATACTTTCTCCATGATCATCCTGATCTCTAACATAGTACTATGCTTCTAACTCCCAAGTACAATCAAATAATCCATGGTCCTGTAAATGTAAGATCTACTTAGGTACCCTAGTGCAAGGGTGGACCAATCTTGGTGTGAGATAAAAATAACAATAGTTTACCACCCATGGTTTCTAACAATAAATACATTATGTGAATATAAATTAATGAAACATAAAGTAAATATGAATAAATAAATAAAACTTCATAAATTAATACCATCCTACTTAGGTTCTTGAAGTACACATGGTAGCTTTACCTGCTTTAGTTCATGGATGGAATAAGGTGTCTTATTAGTAATTATATATATATATATATATATATATTAATAAACATATATGTAGTATATTTATATATATTTCATTAACATATATGGTCTAAGTACATGCAGGCATAAGTGGCCGTATATCTGAAATACTATGCTTTGACTAAACAGGGGAATAATATAATTATCCTCAACTAGTATAAACAATCCTATAAGTTCAAGACAAAGGGTAAATGCCCTAAATGTCATAATTTGTGGTATATTTTTTTCACATCACTTTAGATGATGAGTGTTCCATCATTTTAACACTCGAAGTCGTATGTGTGACGTCATGCCAACACTTTACAATGTATGTGGCACATCATGCCCATAATCTATATTGTATCAAAAGAGAAATACATCATGCCCAACATGTGATGTAAGGGAGTGTGATTCTTTCATGCTTGACAGAACCCTTACAATATTCCCACTACCTGTATATAGGGTGTAATAATAAAAAAATAATAATTAAATCCATGGGGAATTACCTATCATTATATATATTTATTAGGCCCAACTAACATTAACAGAAGTAAATTTTAATTATACCATGTACTATGAATGAAATGATAAATGCATCCTTTCCACAATCTAAAATTCATTTTATTTAAAACAATCAATGCATCCATGGAACTAAATACATGATGAACATTCCATTCAATTTAACACATGTCATTTAATTTATTAAGATCACGAAGAACCAATTACATGTGTCAAAGAGGCACTTTGAAGGTACCATGGTATAATGGTCAATTACCTATTTTAGTAATCCCATTTCTAAAGTATGTTAAGCAATTAGAGGGTTCTTGGTTCATTATCCATTTAGCTATGAGTGGTCTAATCCATGCACTTAGGAGGTGTAATGGTTAAATGAACATTTATATAGAAAGTGGTCCTCTCCATTTAAAAACTTCATTTGAGGTCATGCACAAAACATGCCATATATATGTAACAATAACAAGAAGATAATATATAATTACCAATTATATATGAAAAACAAAGAATAAAAACAAAAATATGGACTTTTTAATTTATAGGACAACAAACCTCATCTAAGAGGTTTTATTATTAAAACAAGAAATTATTTATCAAACAGTTGTTTTAACATAATTAAGCTACACATTCAATAATATAAACTTAATTCCCCAAAATGATAATTTTAAAATAAAAATCAAAAAATTTAAAAACAAATAAAAGTTTCAACATGGCACATAGAGGGTTCCATTACCATCTGGAAAGTCCCAACAAGAGGAAATCTGCATTTTTAATCCAAGTCAAACACTTTGAAGGCATTAAATGTTCATAATAATTTATTTATAAAGGTGAAATTCAATCCATAAAACCTAAGGGGTGTCTGTGTTTGAGTTTTACATCCTCAATTTAGTAATCAATTCTCAACAGGAGTAATTCAAGGTGCGTATACCAATTTAAAATGAAGAACAAAATTTTATGCAACACTTAGTAAAGGCTGGTATGTGACACACTAAATATATTTATAATTGAACTAAAACTTAGGGAAATTACATATAATACCAATCCTATAATTATAATGCCCTAATTATCCAATACTAGAATTTGATTTGGTCTGGTTTGGAGGAAATTAATTAAAAATACATTTTCATTGTAAATAGAGAACATGAGCTCGCACCACTATAAATTAGTCAAGATGAGATTAAATGAAGAATGATTCAAAAGTAATTGAGAGATTATTGATACCGATCCACAAAGACTCATGGCATTCGATTTAGAGTTAAAACACTGAAGATCTACAAAAGCATCAAATAAGCTTCGGAGAGAAACCCATGAGAGAGGGAGCTACACACATAGGAGAAGAATGATGAAAGAAAATAAAAGAAATTAAAAGTTTAATTAAGGTAAAAAGAGTTTCTTCACCCTCAATGAAAGGTCAATATTTTGGAACAACGGTTTGAAAAACTATGTACTAAATGTGTGGCTCCCATTACTTTGAACCCAAACCTTGCATTATTGTATCACATAGTTTTCCCCAACCCTCTGCTAACCATTTGATGAATAGTGCATTACTATTACCTATTTGGAACTGAATGTGTGAGCTAGAAATATAGTTTGGGTAAACCAAGTGCACGTTGTGTGACACCTGCTACACCAGTAGTTTAATCCATATTATTTACTATTAGGGCCACATGGTTTTAAAAAAACCATGTGCCCCTACAAGCACCTCCCAAATTTGGTATTTAAAATATCAATACTCTAGGAACTAGACAGATCACCTGAGGAACCTCTTTGGTCATTACTCAAGTTAAAAAAACATATTTAGCTTTCCAAACTAATGAAATTATGTTCTAAATATCGGTTTAAAGAATGCACCATCCACTAAACACTAAACCTAAAATTTTCTTGGAATTATACCTGTGGCTCAAAACATAGGTCGTTACAACCTCCCTACATTAGAAATTATTTTCCCCAAGAATTCTGAGGAAAAAAAATCACCCAACCTATTATGGTCATGAATTCTCATTCAAATGGCCACATTACATTTCCAAACACCCAACACACCTCCTGGAATTACTTAATCAAATGACACATAAGTGGAAAAATCTGATCCAATTAAAATTTTACAATAGAAACACAGAATAATTGCTTATACTATCCTATTTATATTGATACATGATCACATCTTCATTTATTTTACAATCTATCAGATGGTTCTCCGCACCATAGGTCTTAGTGTTTATTGGCCAATTCCAAACCATGGTACCTATAGCATTGGAATTTCCTAGAAATAATTTTTATAATGTTCCTAACATGATTTTGAATAGTCAACAAACTACTACACTCATCTCCACCAAAAGGTGTTCTAAAAATAGTTATTCAGTAACCACATTAGTGGACATGAATGATAAGATGTCGAGCCACCCTAAATAACTATTCTTGGAAATACTCGGCTTAGATAGTTGAAGTAACAATGCCTTCCTCCAAGGCATATCACATTTACCAAAAAAACATCCAAATACGTCCATACCCAACTCCTAAGGATGTTCCTTGATCAAACAATCATATGAACATATAATATTTTTATGCCTCAGCCTAAACAAGGTTGTAATTTAGATCCATTCCCTAGAATCGTTACCATTTAAACATTACCTATGATACTGACAATAAGTCTTAGAGAACCTCAGACTTATTAAACTGGGGTATAATGAACTCATACAAGGTAGTACATACTCCATTTGTACAAGTGAGACATTATAAAAAACATCCACAACATCCACATCAGATCATGGACTGAGCCCATAGTGGCATCAGTCTGGTAGTCAAGTAATAGAAAACGACTAGTTTCTAAGAGTCAGTCCAAGCAATTCCTACAAGGTAACCCAAGTATCTCTCAGGACTGACCATACCTCAATAAAAACAACACATCTACTTTACATCTATGATAAATCTTATTTATTAAAACAAAAGGGCATTTGAAACATTTATCTCGGTGTGTAACTGACTGTCTCTTAGTACATGAAGCACGACGTCAAGATATGAGTCACACTCATCTATAATGAAATAGTAAACTAAGAAGATATAAGGAGTTAACAAGAGGATTCAAGACACTTCCATCACATACAAGATGGCATGCTCAGTATGGTTTTTAATATAAGATATGCAACTACTAGAAATAAGAGTAGCCAAACCACCATTGGTCATCTTCTTGGAAGAAACTCGACTTCACCCACCGATGGGTCATCATTAACTAATCATAATGCCTCTAAAACCTGAATCATGTCATGATTTCTAAATATTAACTAACAAAGTCCACCCATGACCAATGGTGTTTTTCAAGGGCTGCATACATAGCCAACCACATCAACTTCATGATGCTGAGGAAGTAGTGACCTGATTCCAAACATGAAATCCTCAGGAAAATTCAAGAAATCTTAACCATTTCCAATGGTCCAATTTGGTTGTGTTCCATCATCCTAGAAGTATATCTATTCACATAATATGATTAAATACTCCCCACCATAGGAGTGTCCATGTTTTCCATAGGAGAGATAGACCAGCCACTCCTAAGTGGGATAGATCATATTTACCTTAAAAGTATGTGTAAAACATATCCATTCCATGCTCACATACTTCATAGAATATGGCCTGAAATAAAAAAAACCTTACTGGTGTGTCAAAATTCCCAATAATCGTATAACATTATCTCGAGCAATGTGATGAATTTGATTCCTTTAGCGCCCATGTCACTTTACTCCAAAGATGTCACAGGACTATACTCAACAGCTCAAAGATTAGTTATTTGATAGAACTCCCCCATCTTGTTATATCATTTAACAACCCAGTAGGTACCATGTATATGAAAAAACACTACACTTAGGTTTCTAAATCAAGGATACACACCCTCAATAATATCCATAGGCTATCCTCCATTTGCATCCTACAATCAAGTCATTCGTATAATAGAATTATCCAAAAGTCATATTGACCCATAAGACCACTGAACTTGATGAAGACATACCAATTAATCCATCACAAAGTAAATAGAGAGGTTGAAAATACCTAAAAAGAGGCCGAGAATTCCCTAGGAATGTCAAACCTTTAGAAACTGATCATTTCATAGTGTTCACACCTATTAAAAAATTTCAAGGATACCTTGACCACCCATATAAACCAGGGTGTAATCAGATTATAAGAGTCCTACCAGGGATGATGACACCTGAACTTCAAAAATATCACAACATTTGGAAAGGAATTTAATCTATAAGGGTGATACCTACCTCATGATATCACCATAAAATATCTTAAGCATCCCCGCTATCACTGGGTCACACCAAATAGATTACAGCAGGACATATGCCTATCATTTAAGCCTCTTCTAAAAAGGATAAATGGCTACAAAAAATTCTCACATTTCCATTCCAAGTAATATAAAAGGGATTTTTAAACTTCCCTTATATAAGGGTGTAAATTAATGACCCCACCCAAGGTTCTATTATACCTCTTTAAATTGATTTCCATTCAATCTTTAAATATTTAAAATATTTAAAATAGAACATAAATTACCAATTATAACAGAAAAACACATGGTAATAGATAAGGCGGCCAATGAGGGTCATTTTAAGATATCCTGGTTTCATCGAGATGAAATCCAATAGTAGTTTCTTAATTTATAAAGTTTCATAACACCCGTAGAAACTTATCTTAGAAAAAACATGCCCCAACTATCCTACTTGGGTTAAGTTGTTATTTTTTTAATTTAATCATATGAATCATCATTCCTAGGTGATAGAGTCACAAGACATTATAGAGGAAACCATTAATACTTTAGATTTTAAAATTACCCTTAATGGGTTTCATCTGATAAGATTAAATACCCTAACTGACCAACTTGGTCTGATTCACGTAAGAGATCCATAATAAAATAATTCAGATCAAATTAACATTAAAAAGATTTCAAATTTATTAAAATTTCACGGTTTATCATTATCTTAAATAATAGTTCATTTATATGGTTTTCTATCTCAAATTTATAAATCACCCATACACTTTATAGACCATAGAGTAGATCCCTTCTAATAAAAAAAATTCACATTAAAATATGAATTTTAGCTGATTTTACATTTTAACAATAGTATTTAGAAATATTTAAAAATCTCAAAATATGTTTTGAGTATATGAGTAACCGCTTTCCAATTATAAGGTTCCTATACACCATGCAACTGAAAACTGCTTCCCGTTTAATCGCAACCCAGGTGTTTATCCCATGAAACTAGTTATATATATCAAAATTAGAAACTATCTTGTTATTAGATGCCGTAAACATGGATGAAAATTCTAATAAGTAAAAAATTATGATACATTGAAAGGAAATGGTAAATAAATCATGCAATAATGTTATAAAAACATGCATGTAACAGAAAGAAATCATTACATAACTATCAAGGCACACAATCCAAATTTATAGGTAGCCTACAAATAAAACTAAATGGAATTGAAGATGAATGACATGTGAATATCTATGTCAATATAATAATGAATTTAATGTTACTTCCCTTCTATATCAATCAAAGGGAAAAATACTATATAAAACATAAATCAATAAGTAGTGGAATGTGAACCAATCACTCATGGTGAAATCATAATCAATTATAACAACAAATAGAATAAACAATAATTCCATACCTAACCAATTGGACTTTTCCGCAAGGGTTGGGTGATCACCCCCACAAATGACTGTTTACTAATAAATGACACATTACTAGTATCATGTATACTAAAAAAAAATAGTAATATAATGGAAAAAAGTCTCCAATACAATTATATAACATCCCAAACCCAAATTCCCATAAATGGTGCCCTAAGAATAGTTGGTCACATTGCCTCAAGCATGCCTCCCCATATGCCAGAGGCTTCTGACTAGTAGTGAGAGACTATAGTGGTGATTGTGGGGAGACTATACCTACATGATCAGAGTAGCACATCAGTGTATCAGAAAATAAATAACATACAATAATAGAATATGTAATAAATAAAAGACAAAATAGCAAAAGAATAATATAAACTAAAAAAATATGGAAAACACCAAAGCATAATAATGAATTCATTTCTATATGATTAAATTAAATAGTATAACTACATCAGTAGTAGTATAAAATACAATACATGACTAAAGAGAAAGAAAAAATCCCCTAAGGTGATCTCCATGAGCATTCTGAGCTCCAGCTCAGTTCTGTGCCCCTAACTCCCAGGTATAAATAAATAATCCATGTTATTTTGAACATTATATCTACATGGGTACCTCAATGCAATGGAATACCTACTAGGATGTGAGATAAAAACCCCGGTAGGTAACCACCCATAGTGTCTACAACTGAATCCGTTCCATGAATATAAAGTATATAAGTGTACAATAAATATGAATAAATAAATAAAACTGTGGAAATAAATACTGGCCTGGTCAGGTTTCCGAAGGACACCTGGTGGCTCTACATTATTTGGATAATGGAAAAAATAATGTTTTTAAAAACTAACTACTTATATAATAAAAAATATATAATATACTTATATATATATATATATTTCATCAACTTATATGGTCCAAGTATGTTCTGACATAAGTGTCCATATACATAGAATACTAGGCTCTGACTAGACTGGGGTGTAACTAAGTCATCCATATCTCATTTGAACGAGCCTATAAGCTCATGTGAAAGGGTACATACCCCCCATATCATAATGACTGGGAGAATTCAAGCTCGTCACATGAGATTGTGAGTGTGCCGTCATGTCAACAATATAATTCATGAGTGTTCCATTATAACAACACTCAATAAGGGATGTAGAAATCATACCCACCATCCACATAGTATCAATATTGGGTGATGTCATGATCAACACCATATGAAATGGAGTATGATATCACCATGAACAATAAAACCCCAACCATTGTCCCATATCCTATGTATAAGGAATAATCATATAATAATACTAATTAAATCAACAAGGCATTACTCTCATGATTTCCATTTAATAAGAATAATTAACATTAAGGTATCAAATTTTAATTATTACATTTAATAAGAATGAAAATATCATTTTCCCTTTCCACCATTTAAAATTAATTTAATTTAAAACATTCAATCCATCCATGGATGGAAAACCATAATGAACATGCCATTGCATTTAACATAAATCATTTAATATATTAAAATCATAGAAAATAAATTACAAGACTCAAAGAGGAACTTAGAAAGTACAATAATTAATACAAAAGAAACATATAAAGACTATTTTTTTGGGTTTGGAGACCTTTTAAAATACCTCCACATAGTTCAGTGATGGGTTCCAAAAACCATTGTAAAATTTGGAATTAGCTGTCAACTCAAATCAGTTCAATCTATTTAGTAGTGGTTTCTTGGAACCATCACAAAACATTTGTTTAGCGTCGATTTCACTTTAGAAAAAATTACTAAAGGATAAAGGAAATTTGAACCACTCTAATACTTTAGGCAATTTTTGGGAAGAAAAGTCTCCTCTAAAAACCACGAAAATGACCACTAAAAAAATTGTCCTGAAATAGTGGTGGTTTACACCACCTATGGGTATCTGTTTTAAAAAAATACATATACAGTTTCTCCATCCCCAAAACATCAAAACAAAAACAAATATCTAACTATAACACATCATGATATCCAACTATAACACATCATTGAGTTTCTAGTGTACCTGTTTATTAAAATTAAGTATCTATATTATTTCAGGAAATCTAGAGGAAAATGACCTTAGAAATCAGCTCCACAATTGAAAATGAAATTGAAATAGTCCGAAGTCACATTGATTGGTGTTCCACATTCAATACTCCATGTACCATCCCAATGAACAATGTTTGACACCCTCTCTATATTCATCTCCAATTCTTGCAACCAACATGTGAATGAAAATTATGATGAAATTTAAACAATGTTATTTATTTAAATTTAAACATAAAACTAATACAAGTTTTCATACTAAATGATTTTGAACTTGTGTAATTTATCTTCTCACTACCAACCATTGATGAAATATCACTAGGGATTCATCCAATTGTATTCTGATATAATTCAAAAATCACTTTCTATAGAGCTACAACCTTTACATCATGCATATTTATATGATACCACTATTACTAAATTTTTATTTTCATGATAACAATATCCATTAGTTAAATAATCATGCGATATCATCTTTTGAGACCCATAACCATCAAATGGGAAAAAAAACTTTAGTATGTTTAGATTCTATACAAATGAATTGTTTATATTTCTCTATGTAGTAGCATTGTTTCCATCTTTCTGGAAAAATAGTTAATTGTATAATAAAAGTAAAATTAAATTATTCATATTAACAATTTTACCTATAACTATCACCCTGAAATATCCCTAGTAAGAGACAGTAGTGACGACCTGCTCCTTCGCTACTGAACCTGCTGAATGGGGAGGCATTGTCTCAGCTATTGACTTGATGCTAATGAAGGGTGTGCCAAAATCTGGTGTAATGTAGGATGTGAGGGACAATATAGGTGGAATATAGAGGGTGTCTTAGATGCTGTAGGGAGGGAGAACAATGGATCATAATATATCTATGTGTTTTAGGAAATTTCGACTAATAGTGGACTAGGATGAGTAAAAACTTCTTCCTAGGAATTCCTATCATTTCATTAAAAAAATAACTTCAAAATACATATTTCAAAATATTCATGTGGAAAAAATTGAAATTATAACAGATGCACAATATTGAAAAAAATATAAATAGCTATGATAATGAATGACTTCACATATAACACAAGTGGATGATAAATGAATTGATTAGTACACATACAATCATTTTTGCCTTGAATCATGTATTTTTCCTTCTCCATGATTAATTCATATACTTTATCCACCCTTGCAAGACTAATATTTACAATATCATGATAGAAAAATATGATCTATTCTTACTTTTGATAAGATTCAATTTTAGATGTTAAATATTCAACTTCATCACCTATATCATACAAGTCTTTGTTTTATGTGAAAAACAACAATCCACCCTTTATCCACAACAAAGTACACATAATTTAACTTTTTTTTCTTGCGATGATAACATATAAGGATCATGTAATTCATGGTCACCATTGTAAATCAAGCGAGAGAATTTCACATAAGTAAAGTTCATGGAATATCTTTTAACACCCCTTATAATATAGTCCCAATTGAATTTTAATAAAACAAGTGAAAAATTCCCATGGTAGTTTAATTCAATAATATCAGTCAACTTTTTATAGTATCCAACTTCATAAAACATAAATATACAACTATTATATGTTTTCAAACCCACCTGTTGATCCACTGTATGAAATTTACGTCCATTCAAATTATATGAATTAAGAATTCTTGCCTTTTTTACAGGACCGTGAGCCAAAAACATCAAATCTTCTGAAAAATTAGCTCGAGTATCAATATTCATGATCTACAAAAAGTAATATATTTTATTATATTTACAAAATATTTGTGTCAACCTATTTTATATATTTATTGGAATATTTATTAACTTACACTTCATGTAAACCATTCTATAAACTCTTTACTAATATATTTTTTTCCATATTTCTCATTTCATGTTCTACTTCTCATCAATATATTTGATTATATCTTGAGATCTTAAATAAATGAATATTAAATTTCAATATTTAGAAGAACATTTCAATGTGCATGTAATAATTCATTTTCTATTAGCGTATCATTTGAGCTCCTACCAATTGATCAGCTAATTACTGGAAAGATTTTTGATTTCTCGTGTAGTTGAGATCAATTCAATGTATAATTAACATGAAAAAATTGATCAAACATTGTATTAGTATCTTCCATGTATCTAGAAAAAAGTGAAATACACTGCTCTACCAAACACCCATCAGAAATATAGCTTTCAGGTTGAGATTTATTTTTAATGTATGGTTTCAAATGCCCAAGATATTTGTGAAATAAAATAAAAAAACATAATTTTTATTTTGTGGAGTGCCAAAAATTTCATACATAAGAATAAAAACATATAAATAAACTACCTCTCAATTGGATACACCCATCAATAATGTACATGTCATTCAAATTTAAATTCCTTGACTAAATTCATAGTTAAATGCATTAGGACAACAAAAAATGATGGAGTAATGATCATCAGCATTGAAAAAATTATTAATGCAATACTATATCAATGGTTTTCAAGCTCAAATGGTTGTATTGTTTTTTCAGATATTTGTTTATATAATGTGAAAAATGTGAGTAAAATAGTAGTAACATTTCTAGGTAATAATGTAAGTAATTCCAGTAGTAGTAACTACTATTACAAAATATGTGAATCATGAATTTTCTATCTATGTAACGTATAATGTTTTAAGTAAAAAAACCTTGAGATGTTACTTGAATATCAATAAAATAACTTCACAAGTTTAGAAATTTTAATGAATGTTTATTTATCATATTTTTCATTACAATAATTTATGGATCATACCTTCCTTTACCATCTTATTTCACTTGATAAAGATCTTCTAAATCATTTACCACCATTCGAATTATGAAACTTCACAAATTCTATTTCAATATTTCAATGTTTCTCTAATATTTTAGAACCTTTCAAAAAATTTGGAGGTGGTCTATGATCAATAAAACCATTGAATTTTTATTAATTTCACCAGAATCAATTAAGTTTATTGATAAATATTCAATTACATGAGGGGAATTTATTTAAATATGAGGTAGTTTTTTGGGATCAAAATAAAATATATCAACTAGAAAATAAAAACTCGAGTATATATTAAAACAAGATAAATTACAAAGCCCTAGGATGTAACTAATGGTCCAAAATAGAGAAGCTTGAATTTTGAAAATTTTTCTAGATGATGAATCATATGTCTCAAACCCATTTCCTATAACTCCTTTAAATTTTCAATTAGAGGCTTTAAGTATTCAAAAATATCATTTCTATTCATTTTTTCAAGGAATAATCATTGAAATGATAAAAAGAGATTTGTTTCTTTCCCATCTATGATGGAATATTCTAAGGGTTCAAAACAACTGGCCAAATGCTATAACTGTAGCTTAATGTTCGATATGGGTTGAATCCATTAGTAGCTAATCCCTATCACACATTCCTCAGATCATATGAGAAATTTGGATGTAATTTATCAAATGTATTCCATTATTATAAATCTATAGGATTCCATATTAACCAATCTATATTATTATTTATAGAATTCCACTTCATGTGCTCAGCAGTTTTCAATGTCATGGATAATCTTTGTAATCAAGTATTTAAAGGAATATAATTAAAAACCCTTTTAAGTGTGTTCCTTTTATTCTTATTCACAGTATTATGTTGATTCATACTTCCAACATCACTAATTGATAACCATATAGAAGAATAACATTTTTTTCAATCATGTTTCCTTGAATCCTCTCCCTAATAAAGAATATTATAATTTGAACAAGCATGTTTTATTTATATTTCATAAAAATATTGTTAATATATTTTTTCATATCATAAAAAGAACTAGGGATCTTATATTTTTGAAATAAACCATTCAATAATTCCCTTATCATGGATATCTTATTATTTGTAATTCCACAATGTCATTTTATAGGGTAATACTATAGTGGAAAAGAATGTTTTTTATATTTCAAACATCCACCATACAGATCTTGATTTGAATCATCCACTAAACCATGGGATGATTTTTTCTACGCAATGAAATCCTCTATTATATTATTCCTTAACCAATCAAGAGGATGAAGAAATGATATGTTACATTTTTGATTTTGTTGTCCAATAGTCAAAAAAAATCACTCGTCAAGTTTCAATTTGTAGCACCCCCAACTTGTTGTTATGATATGTTTTGATGTTGATGTTGTTGTATTGAAACACAAAATGCATCATTTATAATGGGTTTCATTTCATTTTCCATTTTTGATGAAATTGAGAGATCATTCTATGAATTGACATCAGTTCTCAAACTTTTTGTAATGCTTGATTCCCCTTTCCAAATGTAACACAAATATTGAGCAGGGAATTACTTCAATATAAAATTTTCATAAGATTCATTTATCTTCAATTTTATTCTAAATTTATATTTAGGTGATGAAAATCATATTCTCCCATAAATGAATCAATTGGAAATATAAAAATCTAAAAATATATTCAGCCCCTTATCATACTATGGTGTTTTCCTTGGTAATGTGATTCGACTTTAATCCATATATATCACAATGTGACCACAATTTGTTAACAAAAATTAAAACACATTAGTATTATTAATAAAAGAGATAAATTGAGGGTAAAAAAACACATCCTAGGTAGTTATCAGAAGATTTATATATGTACTAAAAAGTCAAAGTAAAAAATGAAATCAATTAGAGAAAATATAATTCTTTTTCATAAAGTGTCAATCTAGCTTTCATAAAGATATTTAGAAGCCAATCTATTTTCACACCATTTAAAAACTATATTTCAACTATTGTTTGAAAATTATTTATGAAACTACACATTGAAAACCAATTTATAATCTATATTTTTTCATAAAATCAATTTTGAATGAAATAGACCTCTTTTAAGAGGAATTCAAATAATGTTGAACCTTCAGATAGATAAGATATATATACATGGGCCATCAATTCACATTGATTCCTAAAAAACTATCATATATTTATTATAGGCTCAGGTTCAAGGATGAGGCTCATGTTGATTTTTCCATGATCGAGCATGATAGATCATACGGTGTCATGAGATTAGATGAGGTTTGAATTTGAGATGTAATATATCCATTTATCATGGGTTTTTTATTTTCTATGTTTGGGTAAATAACATATTTCATGGTAATGTTTATTGACTAATGGTTGTAAGTACCATTAAAAAATTTCATTTTATATTATATCATGATATATTGATATGAGTAATCCTTCTGAATCATAGGACTACTACTCTATAATGCCTTATAAATTTGGTCTAAATCCATCTGGAACCTAGACCCCCATTTGGGGGGATATTCTTACCTAAAACCCCAGTGATCCCACCTTAAAGGTCACAATAAGAGATATTATTTTCTCTTTATTTTTACAGGCCCTCTGACACTTGGCCCATATTTATTTAGTGGATCAGTCTCATAGATTGAAATTACAATTAACAAATAAAGGGATAAAAAAGTAAAGATATTTTTATTAACAATATTTAGATACTAAAATATTTAAATGATCTTAGTGATATAATATTTGGTATTATAATAGTGTAATTTATTGAAAATACAAAGGAGGAGATTGAGGATCCCTTAACATATAAGGACATTGATGTTACCTTGCGTTTCTTGTTTCCATTACCATTATTGTAAATAGAATTGGTTTTAAATAAATGATTTTTATTTTATATGTAATGATAGGAATATGAAAATACTGGAAAAAATATTATTAATGGATGGAGGAAGAATATAAATGATGAGGATAGTGGATATTTCTTCTAAAAACATCTTAATTTAATTTCAATGAAAACTAATACACAATCTTGAGAAAATTACATGGCAATTTTTGTGATGTACATTTCTTCATGAAGACCCATAAAAAGAAAATCACCTTATAATACTTTCTCAAAATTTAGTTTGGATACCATAGACACCCATTAAAAGTAATAAAAAATGTAAAATACCTATCTAGGAATTTATATTACCACTTGGGGTGGATAGATATTTAAAAAAACCATTACTTTGAAGAAAACATAATCCTTCCACATTTAATAAAATTAAAAATATAACACACATCCTTTCAAAATTGTTTTTTACTTGTTGAAATTTATTTGATGCACAAAACAAGCTTGAAAACCTATTAAAATATCATGGTTTTAAATTTAAAGAGTTATGAAACATACCACAGACCACAAAGCCTCTATCTTTTATAAACTTTCGTGTTACTCCACCAAAACCAATGATAGAGAACCCTAAAAATCACGAGGAAACAAAAATATAAGAATTATGAAATAAAAAATTATGTTATAATTAATATTTAGGTCACCAAGACCACATTGAGATAAAAAAGTATTTAAAAAGAGAGAATAATGACTGTGGAAGTGGTTAGAAGAAATTTATTATTAAGAATAAAATCAGAAACCAAAATAACCCACTTGAAATCACTGAGGGGGAAATGAGAGAAAAAGGGTGAGGATATACTGGGTTTTGTGACCACAATGCTGATGAGGGTTCAGGGGCTCAGGAGATACCCGAGTGCGAGAGAGGGGGAAAGCACAATGGTTCTAGGGATCATGAGATACCTGAGTGCCAACAATGGTTATAGGGATCAGGTTTTTTTGGGGGGGGGTATCTTTTTTTAAATAAAAACGTTATATATATCTTTAGTTTTAAAAAAAACAATATGGAATCATTTAAATTTTTTAGCATTGGTTTACTAAAGTATTGTTAAAAATACACCACTAAATAATGATTTGGTTTTAGTGCATGGCCTAACAGGAAATTGCATACATGAAAAATAAAAATTTTAATGTATTACAAGAACTTATAAGGTTCTTCCTTCATTATCAATTTATTTAGTATGGGTCCAAGTCATACACTTGGGAGGCTTAATGGTTAAATAAACATTTATATATAAAGGGGGCCACTCCATTTAAAAATTTCATTTGAGTCCATCCACAAAACATGCGATATATCTAAAAATTACAAAAAGAGAATATGTAATAAAAAATTCTATAAGTACAATCAATATTTAATACACAAATGGCCACTTCATAGTTTAGATGAAAATGCACCTCATCTGAGGGGTTTTGTTACAAAAACATGAAATTGTTTAACAAAAAATAAATTTACCATAATTAATAATCACATTCAAGAGTATAAATATAATTCACAAAATATAATTTTAAAATAAACAACCTTACATGGAAAAATAAATACATAGTTCAACATGGATACTTATAGGGCTTCATTATTAATTGGGCTAGTCCCTATATAAGGAAATTTCCATTATTAATCAAAGATGAACCCTTTGAAATAATTCTAGGAATATAATTAATTAATTATAATGTAATAATTCATGAAAAGATACCCAAGTGGTGTTTTTTTCGTGTTTTACATCCCCAATTTACTAGTCAATGGTCTACATGAGTAATACAAGGTGCATATACCAATTTAAAATGAATAATTTTTTTAAGGCTACACACTCCAAAGGTTGATGTGATACAAAATGAAAATATTTATAAATCAATGTAAAATTGGGAAAAATGATTGGGCCACCTAAATTGTACATAGGATTCTATAATCATCCAAAACCAAGCTTTGATTTGGTCCATTTTGTAATAAATTTATTAAACAAACATTTTCCCTAAAAGTAGTGAATATGATCTTGAACTACTATAATTTTTCTAAGAGGATATTAAATAATGAAATATTCAATATTTATCTATAGATTATAGATACTAATCCATAGAGACTGGTATCTTTTGATTCAGACTTCAGACAGAGGAGATATATCAAATCCAAGGATAGGCCAGGGAGGAGAAACACATTGAAGATGGATATGTGCATGTAGGAGGAGAAGAAAGAAGAAAGAAAATAAAAGAGTTCAGAAGATTCATTAAGGGAAAATAGGATTGTAACCCTTAAAATTGGGTGGCATGGTTTGGTTGTATGGTTTAAAAAAACCAGGCATCAACAATGTAGATCCCATTTATTGGAACCCAAAACTCTCACAGTTGTGTCACACAGTTTTTTCTAACAGTGCACCAACCATGAGATGAATAGTGAATAGGTAATTATTATTTAGATATAAATTTGGTGGATATTTTTAAGGCTTGGGTAAACTATGTGCAGCCAATGTGATACTTGTTGCACCACTGGTTCAGGCTTCATAGTTTACTGTTGGGGCCACACAGTTTCAGAAAGAATGTGCGCCCCTATCATATCCTCCCAACATTGTGGTTTTGGAGATCGACTATACTGAAACTCAATGGGTAATACAAGGAACTTATTGGGCCTTTACCCAAGTCTAAAAAACTCATTAATGTGTTACAACTCATATAATTGTGTTCTAAAGATCAGTTTAAATAATAGATCATCCACCAAATGCCATAATTAAAAATCACTTGGAATTATACATTAGCTCAAAACATGGGACATTATAGGAAAACCCTATAGTTAGATCATTAACCAAGAAAATTTGGGGAATATGGGTATGAAAACCCCATTTAAAAACAAACATTAGTCTGAATAATGTAGAACAAAATTTCAACAGAATTAAAAAATTAGTAATGGTATTACTATAAATAAATCTACCTAAAATGGGATAAAAAGACTTAAAAATGGACAAATACCACTATTACCCTTCCAGATAGAGAATATTAGAAACTATCAACTACATATTATCCTCCTTCATAGAAGACACAAAAAATAATCTAGTTGGTGTATGAAACCAACTATCATTCTAAACATGAATATTTTTCACATTTTATACCTTTCTCTTTAATATTTTCTCTAAATATTACTTAGCTTCCATTATACCACACCATATATAGGAAACGATTTCCCCAATTTGAGCCAAAACAAAATCACCTTGATAAAAATATTTAATATTCAAATATATAAACCATAATGATGGTAGGTCAAGTGAAATCCATTGACCCTACCAAGTCAATGAATCTAATTTTAAGGAATTAAGACACCTTAAGCAATTACCCACCACTCCATTTATGGGAAAATAATATCGCACTTAACCTAATGAAAAGTTATGTTACTTAAATCTCCAAAACTCTTGTAATTTGTGATTAATTAGTTCATATAATACTTGAAAAGGAATTGAATACACATGAATCTCATATTAAAGATATGAAGAGACAAATAACAGGATTTATCAAAATCCTCTTACAGGATTTAAAAAAAACCCTTTTATATCCTTGTAGTTTCCCAATAACCCTATCTTTATAACATATGAAATTTTCAATATATGTCCTATACATAAAATAATAAGGACCTAAATATGAATCATGAGGTCTAATTTTCTGAACCCTAACCAGTAGTTTGAACTATTTTCTAACTAACTATATTGTGCTAGGAATACAAAAATCCCAACTTTTCAAAATCCACTTTCTTTATTGAAAAAATTAAATATAACGTTAAAAACATAAAAATAGTAAAATATTCTCATACAATATCACAAATAATAATTATTTTTTCTTCTAAAACAAAGTTGAAATACCATATGTCAAATCATACTAATACAACCACACTGTTAAAACCATCATGACCATAGATTCATATAAGATAATGTTAATTTTTATAGAGAAAATTGGAAATAAATATGGGGGAAGGAGGTCCCCATAAATTATAACACTAAATGAAATAACTCATACTTTAACTTCCCCATTAAAAATAAATAATTAAAAAATTTATCAAAATAAAATGAAGGATAAGCTCCAAAAATTAAAATGACACCCCATTTTCCTCAAAATCATCATCAAAAAAATCCCACTTAACCTGATCATAAGTCTTAGATAATTATAACTTATAATTAATATTCCCATTAACTATCCGTTTAATATATACAAAATGGTGAAAAACCCCTAATTAAATTATAATATTTTCTATGATCAATATACCAAATAATAAATCCCACCGCCTTTACCAAATATTTTTATAGATTATCAAATAAATATAGGTAGTAATAATTTTAATAAAAATATTACAAAAAAATATTACAAAAAAATGTCCAAATATATTTTATGAAATTAATATCATATCCCCAAGTTTGTACACTTGAACAATTCCTGATCGGGTGACACTGTGTGACCACAGTTGCACATCCCCATTCTCCGAAGGATGCCAACTTTCAGTGAGAGTTTATTGGTTATGTGAGGATATATACCCTATGAATTAGATGACTAAAAATAAAAAAACGTTATTGTAACACCCCAAGCTTCTACGGTACGCTTCTCTTTGAATAATGTGATAGCGTGTGTTGTACGCAACACCGAGTTCTAACAACCAATCAAACTAGCCGTTATGAATTGTAATACCTAATTTTTAAATTATATATATTTTATATTTCAAAATGGACTTCATTTTTGGATTCGGAATATTGAATTTAGCCTAAGAAGAAATTTTGGTACTTTTCGGATAACTTTAATATTTTGATGAATAGTGAAAATTACTAAATTTTAATTAAAAACAACTTTTTTAATCAAAATAATTAATAGTGATATATTATGAATTTGAGTGGTTTTAAAGTATATTTAGAATATATTTTTACCATTCAATATAATGTTGGTCATTGGACATAATTTTACAATTAATCCGAACATAAACAAGTGTCAATCTTTTGATAGTTATTATCTCTTAAAAACACGCTTTTTGTTTTGACAGTGGGAATTAATTTTAAATTAATTTCTGACACTTCTGTGTTTTGAATTTAGAAAAATGGATTCAATATTTGGAATCAGGATGTCAAAATTGTGTAAATAGGTAACTTTTATTTTTAGACATTTTGAATAATTACTGCGGTAAATATTTTATTTACTATGGTTAAGGGTAAATCCGGTAAATAAGGGTTAAACAATAATATTATAATAATAATAAATCACCCTAAAACGTGCACTAGCCTTATTGGATGATACAGGTTCGACCTTAGGCATCTTTAGGTCGATTTTGGGACCCCATGGTGCCACTTTTAGGTGACAGGGACATTTTATTTTAATTAAGTTAAAATGAATACAAAAATGACACAAGCATATATCTTTTAGAAAAACAATTTTTACATAGGGTTATATATGTTGGATTTTAGATTATAAATATTAATTAGAAATATAAAATGCTTTACTACATAATTATATTTTATTTATAATTTTTAGACATTAAATAATTTTATTTATTTATGACACAATGATGATGTAGTAATTACTATAATAGTGAAACATTAAAATAATTGATATTATAAATACCCAAATAAATATAATATGAAACTTTTAATGAATTACACTAATTTTCTAAGGTAATATGATATATTAGGAATGATTTAATTGACTTTTTTCGAAGTAATCAATCTGTTATGAGTTTCATAAAAATCAACTATTGAATAGTGTCAAAATTGACATAAAACAGTTCTTAAAACACATATTATATTATTAATTGATATTAAATTCCTAAAAATCTAAGGTTCATCCAAGAGACTTATATCAGTATAGGTTCATCATTAATGGACCACTTGGGGGTCACTTGGATGTATATAGTAAGTTTATTAACCATATAATATAAAAATACAAAGAGACATTTTAAAAGTGAAACTAATTAACTAAGAGTTAATACTTAAAGATAAGGTTAATATAATGACCCAAACCTGTATAAACTCTATTGGTTGAGTTTTTTTCTACCCATCCCCACCTTAACATTTAAATAATAAACTTTGGAGCCATTATAAACCGAATATGAATTTATTATAAATTAATATTTCTAGCTTTTCCAAAGGTGCCCCTCACCCCTCTTATAAAAGGGAACTCCTCCTTCTCATTTATTCACACCTTAAAAGCCTTTTGGTTCGGCCAAAATCTGCCAAAATACTCTCCCAACTTCCCTAAATACAACCTAGAGGCCTTAGTTGGATCAGAAATCCAACCTAAGGAGCCCTATTGATCAAATCAAAAGGAAGAAACCGAAGAAGAGGTAATGATTTCACCACCCTTTTCCAAGTTCATTTCTTCTTCCACTTCTTCTTCCTTTGTTGTTACCATTCTAAAATAATAACTCCAGTATCATATATATACTGTGATGTTATTATAAATATGGTACAACCATATTCAGTATTCTATCCACCCTTTGAATAACATGTCACCATACGTGCGTACGTACGGCTTACCGTCTCCACGTCGTGGTGTAATTGTTTTTCAATATAATATTATTTGGATGGGTATAATAATGATGTGTAACTCATGTAAATAATAAATATAACATGTTAATGATTCTGTATATATGATATACCATCCATTTATATATTATTTTAATATCAAAAGAATGATATTGTCGCTCGTGCATACGTACGGACTACCGTCTCCACGAATGCGATGAGATTCATTCTCCATCGTATCCATTCAAGTATAATTATCATTTGATGATTTAAAAATGATGTTTAAGGACTTGATATCATTCTGGATATGAATAATATACAACCTATCCATTATAAACATGTCTTACGTAACAAATCATATAAAAGAAAACAAGTAAGTTAACACCTGAAACAACGATAATACTAAGATATTATTATCAAATCAATATTAAAAGATCATATATGATATCATATTAATGTATATGATTCTTGTATAATTTAACAACACTTATTTCACCATTATACAGGAGGTTAACCTACCCCAACCAGGGAAAAGTACAAGGTAAGGGTTATTTCACAATCTCTTCATTATCCGAGGTTTTTTATATGTAATAATCTACTGGGATCTCTTTATCATCCACATCCATGTTTTCTTAAAAATGTATTCCAAAACATTTTTATTATTTACAAGAATATGGGTTAAAGTCATTTATACCCTTGTTTGACTTTTTATAAGAGGAATTTTTCCGTTGTTTTCAAAACAAGGTCCTTTTTAACCTTTTCGACAGAATTAAGGTAAGAATGTTTTTTTTAACTTATACGGAGGGTGTGGTTATTTTCTGCCATTATAAAATCATCAAAGCTTTCCATAGAAGCTTATAAGAATATTTTCAAAGAAAATGTTTTATTTTATATGGCTCTTAAATGATTTCAAAAATAGAAAGAGATATTTCTCTAAAAAGTTTTTTGATTTCATCTATGTCAACATCCTTTGATGGATTTTACACTTATTTGAAGATGATTTATTATGATACAAAACTTCTATAATTTATTGAAGGTTTTGTGATATGTTTGACTGTGGATGTGCTATTTTTATACCATTCATAGTTTATGGTGAAATTATTGACATTTTGTATGCTAGTTTTAATACGAATGTTAATGTTATGATTAAACCTTTTCATATGGGAATGCATTGGACTTAATATGTGACGGGTGGAGCCCGCTATAGCTCCTCGATGCATCGGTAGGTCTCATGAGACAAACTAGTGTCTTGGCACAAGGCCTTGACAAAATCTTATTTGTAGTCTTGGCACGAGGCCTTGGCTATGTGGTTATGATAGTCTGGCATTATGCATTCCAACATTATGAAAGTGGTTATTGATATTGCATGTGATTATTCGATTAGTAGAATATCCATGTGAACAAGTAAATCGAATTATTTCATTTTACTTTTTCCATACTATGTTGAAGTTCAAGTTTAAAAGTATTTTGTTTTAGTAATACATTGCCTTAAATGTTTATGCTTATTTTGAATGTTCCGCTATATTGTTATCTTTACTGGGCATTTGAGCTCACCCTTTTTGTATGTTTTATTTTTCCCAGGAAGTGAAGAAGTAAATTATGAATGACCTGCAGGGATATTATGTGGGGATATGAGTGTGGATTATGGAGACAATATGTTTTTGTAGTAGTTTTTCATTTTATGATGTAATGTAAGACTTATGAATATATCTAGTGTTTCCAAGGCTACTAAACCAATCGGTCTTTCGAGATTTGATCTTTCTTGTGATCATGCCAATGTTATGTAATAATGCACCGACTCTGGGTAACTAGGGTCAGGGCGTTACAGTTGGTATCAGAGGAAGTTTAGTACAAACGTTGGAAGCTAGATTTAGATAAACTCTGATTAGAGCACATAGACCTAAGATGAACTTTGAAGATTAGTATAGAAGAAATTACTAGAATTTTGGTATTGTAAAGATTTAGTGAGTTTTCCGAGAAATACATCCCTGTCTGGATACGAGCAGGTAGAGGCGGCTCTGGCACAGATGTACCTAGGGGTAAAACCCAAAAACACCGCTTTGAGCTAGGCTCGAACGGGAACTGGTGCACGACAACGGGCCTTGCTGCACTCTTGGTTACGACACTCCGAGGGGATATGCTTAGGATAACTCTCATTTTCTTTACAAATCATTATGAAGGGTTTATGAGTATATACTTCCTCAAAGAAAACATTTTTATGATTATGGATTATATCCATAAATAGTTCAATTTATGTTAAGTGTTTTATAAGTATGAGATTATGTATTTTGATTCATAAACTGATCTAGTTTATGCCATTATTTAGAAATGGAGCCTAGTGGAAGAAATGGAAACCGTATCAATGCACGCACTCCATGTAGGGATTGCCCTCCTGCTCAAGATAATTATAGTGGGGCTGGTGATGCAACTGGTGCCGATCAGCTAATCACCAAACTGGGACAACTTACTCAGGTTATGAATAATAACCTTACCCGTATGGAACACCCTGATCCACAGCGTGGAGGATCAATGATAGATCGATTCATGAGGCAACAACAACCAACTTTCAATGGGAGTACAAATCCCTTAGTAGCTGAGCAATGGATAAATTCCCTAGAGAAAATATTTCAGGCTTTGGGGAGCAGTGAAAGGAAAAAAGTTATCATAGCAGTTTACCGCCTCACTGGAGATGCTGATCAATGGTGTTCATTGATTCAAAATATGAAGGAAGATGATGAAGTATCAAATATGGAATGGAGGGAGGTCAAAGATCTGTTTTTAGAAAAATAATATCCTCGCGACCATCGAGCAGATATGGAAAGGCAATTTCTGAGTCTAAGACAAAAGGAGGATGAGAATGTCACAAAGTATGAGGCTAACTTTACAGGTTAGCAAGGTATTCTGGAGATTATATACGTAACCAAAGAAGTAAGATTGATCGTTTCTTTGATGGGTTAAAACCATTTCTTCGTCGAGCAGTAGTCTCACAATCCTTTTCTTCGTACGAAGACATTGTCTCATGTGCTATCAAGACCGAAAAGGAATTCTCTAAGTCTTATGAATTTAAAGCAAAGCAAGAGAAGAAGAGACCTGCTGATCAATCTAGGAATGGAAATAAGGGGAAGAAGGGAAAGGTTGAATATCCATCCTGTGGTAAATGCGGGAAGAAACACCCTGGTACTTGTTTGAAGGGAATGTGAGTCTGTTACTAGTGTGGTGAAAAGGCCACCAAGCTCGTGATTGCAAGGGGAAGAATGAAGCTACCAACGTTCAGTGCTACAATTGCTGGGAGATGGGGCATTATGCAAATGAATGTCCTAAGCGTCAGGAGAACTTACCTCAGAAAAGGCCAAGGGATCAAGGCCAAGCTTATGCTATCATTACTACTGAGGTAGAAGATCCGAAAGACGTGGTGGCAGGTAATTTAATGGTTTCCTCAAGTTTAGAAAATGCATTATTTGATTCTGGATCATCGCATTGTTTCATATCTTACCAGTTTTCTAAGAAAATTAGATATTTCCAATTTGATTTAATAAGGGAGTTGTCAGTTGAAACTCCTAAGGGAAGTATCATTGCAACAAATTTTTGTGAATCAGTCCCCATTAGAGCACATAAATGTTCTTTATCTACTGATCTCATCGTCATACCTATGATTGAGTTTGATATAATCCTCGGTATGGACTGGATTTCGGACTATGATGTGAAGATTTATTGTAAGAAGAAAGATGTTACGATTCTTGATGATAATGATAAGGAACACCTTATCTTTAGAGCAGAATCGTCACCACCTAATTCTTATTTAGATCCACCCCCAATAGCTCAACTTAATTCAATTATTGGGGAGGAAGAGAATGAAATAACTGTCGGTGAGGAAAGGAATGTTCAAATAGAGGATGTACCTGTTGTGAAAGAATTTGTAGATGTAATTCCGGAAGATTTACCTGGACATCCTCCAGAACGAGAAGTTGAGTTTTCCATTGATTTGATTCCTGGATCAATGCCTATATCGAAGACCCCTTATAGAATGGACACTGTAGAATTAGTTGAACTAAAGAAACAACTAGAGGAATTGAGTAATAAGGGATTTATTCGCCCTAGTGTTTCTACATGGGGAGCCCCTGTTCTTTTTGTTAAAAAGAAATATGGATCTATGAGGTTATGTATCGACTACAGCGAGATCAATGCTATAACAATAAAGAACAAGTATCCCCTACCACACATTGATGATTTATTTTACCAACTGCATGGAGCTCAATACTTTTCAAAGATTGACCTTCGATCTGGATACCATCAGTTGTGTGTGATGAAGGAAGACATTCCGAAGACAGTATTTCGAACTAGGTAAGGGCATTACGAGTTTACTGTAATGCCATTTGGATTGACTAATGAACCCTCTGTATTCATGGATTTGATGAATAGAGTTTTCAAGGAGTATCTCGATGAATTTGTGGTGGTATTTATTGATGATATCTTGGTATAATCCAAAACCTATGAAGATCATGAAAATCACTTGCGCATTATCTTGAAGACTCTGAGGAGGCATGAATTATATGGGAAGTTTAGCAAGTGTGAATTCTGGCTTCAAGAGATTTCTTTTCTTGGCCATATTTTCTCTAAAGATGGAATCTCTGTTGATCCTTCTAAGACCAAGGCAATCCAATAATGGAAAGCACCTACGAGTATAACTGAGGTACGTAGTTTTATTGGTTTGGCAGGTTATTATCGACGTTTCGTCCAGAATTTTGCCCGATTGGCTAACCCATTAACGAAGCACACACGTAAAGGGGTTAAATTTGTTTGGACAAAAGAGTGTGAAGAATGTTTCGAAGAACTGAAGAGAAGATTAGTCAATGCTTCTATATTGACTCTACCATCGGGGAATGATGGGTTCGTTATTTATAGTGATGCATCAAAGAAAGGACTTGGTTGTGTCCTTATGCAGAATGATAGAGTTATTGCTTATGCATCACGATAGTTGAAAATTCATGAACAAAACTATCCTACTCATGATCTTGAGTTAGCATCTATGATCTTTGCTTTGAAGATATGGAGGCACTACCTCTATGGTGAAAAATGTGAGATTTATATTAATCACAAGAGTTTGAAGTATATTTTCTCACAAAAAGAACTCAACATGAGGCAAAGGAGATGGCTTGAATTACTCAAGGATTATGATTGCACGATACACTACCACTCGGGGAAAGCAAAAAAGGTGGCAGATGATTTGAGTAGAAAAGACCATGGAGTTTTGCATAATATGAGAATTGAAAGGGATCCAATTTTCATGGATCTAGTGAAGATGCACATGGGAATAACCAGGGAAGGTGAAACACCAATGCTTTTTCAAATGGTTGCCAAACCATCTTTACTAGAAAGGATTAAGAGTTCTCAGACCGATTATGAATAATTTCAAAAGAAGATTAAAGCTATGAATGATGGGAGATTGAGAGACTTTGTGTATGAAGATGGAATTTTGAAATTCGGGAAGAGGCTTTGTGTTCCCGATATACCTGATCTAAAAAGGGAATTGTTGGATGATGATCATAGTTCCAATTTCTCTATACACCCTAGGAGCACCAAAATGTATAGATATTTGAAGGAACATTTTTTGTGGGACGACATGAAGAGGGAGATTGCTGATTTTGTGTCAAGATGTATGGTTTGTAAACAATTGAAAGTTGGAAGGAAACAGCCTGGAGGAGTCATGCAACCTCTTCCCATACCAGAGTGGAAATGGGACAATATTACGATGGACTTTGTTATGGGGCTACCAAAGACTCCTAGAAGGAAAGATGCAATATGGGTTATTGTTGATCGTCTTACCAAGTCAGCACATTTTCTTACTATAAGAGAAGATCTACCCCTGGAACGTCTAGCAAGACTATATATTAATGAAGTTTTGAGACTTCATGGAGTACCCCTTTCGATTGTTTCTGATCGTGATCCCCGTTTTACTTCAAGATTTTGGAAAAGTCTTTAGAAATCCCTGGATACTGAACTTCATTTGAGCACAGCTTACCACCCTCAAACAGACGGACAATCAGAACGGACTATTCAGACCTTAGAAGATATGTTGAGATCTTGCTCACTGGACTTTCAGGGTATGTGGGATCAATATTTACCACTGGTAGAATTTTCCTATAACAATAGCTTCCATTAGAGTATTCAGATGGCATCATATGAAGCGTTATACGGAAAGAGATGTCGTACACCAACCTGTTGGGATGACGTTGGTGAAAGAAAACTTGTAGGCCCATAACTAGTGGAGGAAACGGTGGAAAAGGTGAAGGTAATCCAAAATCACATCAAAGCAGCTCAAAGTAGGCAGAAGAGCTATGCCGATAATCGAAGGAAGGATTTGGAATTTCAAGTCAGTGATCATGTTTTCCTGAAGGTATCACCATGTAAGGGAGTCATACGTTTTGGTAAGAAAGGTAAATTGAGTCCCAGGTACATCAGAACTTTTGAAATTCTAGAACGAATCGGGGCTGTAGCTTACCGATTGGAAATGCCGCCAAGTCTCTCCAAAGTTCACGATGTGCTCCACGTATCTCTGTTGAGGAAATACATGCCTGACCCAACACATGTACTCACCTATGAGGAATTAGAATTGGAACCCGATCTTTCCTATTGTGAAGATCCCGTCAGGATTCTTGATACGAGAGAACAAGTACTGAGAAACCGGACGACGCGTCTGGTAAACGTTTTGTGGAGAAACCATATGATGGAAGAGGCAACGTGGGAACCCGAGGAACTTATGATAAAGAACCACCCGAGTCTTTTCATGCGGTAGTATTCTAGAAATTTCTAGGATGAAATTATTTGAAGGAGGGGAGAATGTAACACCCCAAGCTTCTACGGTACACTTCTCTTTGAATAATGTGATAGCGTGTGTTGTACGCAACACCGAGTTCTAACAACCAATCAAACTAGCCGTTATGAATAGTAATACCTACTTTTTGAAATTATATATATTTTATATTTCAAAATGGACTTCATTTTTGGATTCTGAATATCGAATTTAGCCTAAGATGAAATTTTGGTACTTTTCGGATAACTTTAATATTTTGATGAATAGTGAAAATTACTAAATTTTAATTAAAAACAACTTTTTTAATCAAAATAATTAATAGTGATATATTATGAATTTGAGTGTTTTTAAAGTATATTTATAATATATTTTTACCATTTAATATAATGTTGTTCATTGGACATAATTTTACAATTAAACTGAACATAAACAAGTGTCAATCTTTTGATAGTTATTATCTCTTAAAAACACGCTTTTTGTTTTCACAGCGGGAATTAATTTTAAATTAATTTCTGCCACTTCTGTGTTTTGAGTTTAGAAAAATGGATTCCATATTTGGAATCAGGATGTCCAAATTGTGTAAATAGGTAACTTTTATTTTTAGACATTTTGAATAATTATTGCGGTAAATATTTTATTTACTATGGTTAATGGTAAATCCGGTAAATAAGGGTTAGAAAATAATATTATAATAATACTAAATCACCCTAAAACGTGTCCTAGCCTTATTGGTTGATACAGGTTCGACCATATCCATCTTTGGGTCGATTTTGGGACCCCACGGTGCCACTTGTAGGTGATAGGGACATTTTATTTTAATTAAGTTAAAATGAATACAAAAATGACATCAGCATATATCTTTTAGCAAACAAATTTTTACATAGGGTTATATATTTTGGATTTTAGATTATAAATATTAATTAGAAAGATGAAAATATTTCCCACATAATGATATTTTATTTATAATTTTTAGACATTAAATAATTTAATTTATTTATGACACAATGATGATGTAGTAATTACTATAATAGTGAAAAATTAAAATAATTGATATTATAAATAGCCAAATAAATATAATATGAAACTTTTAATGAATTAAACTAATTTTCTAGGATAATATGATATATTTGGATTCATTTAATTTACTTTTTTAGAATTAATCAATCTGTTATGAGTTTCATAAAAATCAACTATTGAATAGTGTCAAAATTGACATAAAAGAGTTCTTAAAACAAATATTATATTATTAATTGATATTAAATTCATAAAAATCTAAGGTTTGGAAAAGAGACTTATATCATGATAGTTTCATCATTAATGGACCTCTTGGGGGTCTCTTGGATGTATATAGTAAGTTTATTAACCATATAATATAAAAATACAAAGAGACATTGTAAAAGTGAAACTAATTAAATAAAAGTTAATACTTAAAGATAAGGTTAATATAATGACCCAAACCAGTCTAAATTATATTGGTTGAGTTGTTTTAGACCCATAACCACATTAAAATTTAAATAATAAACTTTGGATCCATTATAAACCGAATATGAATTTATTATAAATTAATATTTCTAGATTTTCCAAAGGTGCCCCTCACCCCTCTTATAAAAGGGCACTCCTCCTTCTCATTTCTTCACACCTTCAAAGCCTTTTGGTTCGGCCAAAATCTAGCCAAATACTCTCCCAACGTCCCTCACTACAACCTAGAGGCCTTAGTTTGATCATGAAGCCAACCTAAGGAGCCCTTTTGATCAAATCAAAAGGAAGAAACCGAAGAAGAGGTAATGATTTCACCACCCTTTTCCAAGTTCATTTCTTCTTCCACTTCTTCTTCCTTTGTTGTTACCATTCTAAAATAATAACTCCAGTATCATATATATACTGTGATGTTATTATAAATATGGTACAACCATATTCAGTATTCTATCCACCCTTTGAATAACATGTCACCATACATGCGTACGTACGGCTTACCGTCTCCACGTCGTGGTGTAATTGTTATTCAATATAATATTTTTTGGATGGGTATAATAATGATGTTTAACTCATGTAAATAATAAATACAACATGTTAATGATTCTTTATATATGATATACCATCCATTTATATATTATTTTAATATCAAAAGAATGATATTGTCGCTCGTGCGTACGTACGGACTACCGTCTCCACGAACGCGATGAGATTAATTCTCCATCGTATCCATTCAAGTATAATTATCATTTTATGATTTAAAAATGATGTTTAAGGACTTGATATCATTATGGATATGAATAATATACAACCTATCCATTATAAACATGTCTTACGTAACAAAACATATAAAAGAAAACAAGTAAGTTAACACCCGAAACAACGATAATACTAAGATATTATTATCAAATCAAAATTAAAAGATCATATATGATATCATATTAATGTATATGATTCTTGTATAATTTAATAACAATTATTTCTCCATTATACATGAGGTTAACCTACCCCAACCAAGGAAAAGTACAAGGTAAGGGTTATTTCACAATCTCTTCATTATCTGAGGTTGTTTATATGTAATTATCTACTGGGATCTCTTTATCATCCACATCCATGTTTTCTTAAAAATGTATTCCAAAATATTTTTATTATTTACAAGAATATGGGTTAAAGTCATTTATACCCTTGGTTGAATTTTTATAATAGGACTCTTTCCGTCGTTTTCAAAACAAGGTCCTTTTTAACCTTTTCGACAGAATTAAGGTAAGAATGTTTTTTTAACTTATACGGCGGGTGCGGTTATTTTCCGCCGTTATAAAATCTTCAAAGCTTTCCTTACAATCTTATAAGAATATTTTCAAAGAAAATGTTTTATTTTATATGGCTCTTAAATTATTTCAAAAATAGAAAGAGATATTTCTCTAAAAAGTGTTTTGATTTCATCTATATCAACATCCTTTGATGGATTTTACGCTTATTTGAAGTTGATTTATTATGATACAAAACTTCTATAATTTATTGAAGGTTTTGTGATATTTTTGACAATGGATGTGATATTTTTATACCATTCATAGTTTATGGTGAAATTATTGACATTTCGTATGCTAGTTTTAATACGAATGTTAATGTTATGATTAAACCTTTTCATATGGGAATGCATTAGAATTAATATGTGATGGGTGGAGCCCGCTATAGCTCCTCGATGCATCGTTAGGTCTCATGAGACAAACTAGTGTCTTGGCACAAGGCCTTGACAAAATCTTATTTGTAGTCTTGGCACGAGGCCTTGGCTATGTGGTTATGATAGTCTGGCATTATACATTCCAACATTATGAAAGTGGTTATTGATATTGCATGTGATTATTCGATTAGTAGAATATCCATGTGAACAAGTAAATGGCATTATTTCATTTTACTTTTGCCATACTATGTTGAAGTTCAAGTGTAAAAGACTTTTGTTTTAGTAATGCATTGCCTTAAATGTTTATGCTTATTTTGAATGTTCCACTATATTGTTATCCTTACTGGGAATTTGAGCTCACCACTTTTCTATGTTTTATTTTTCCCAGGAAGTGAAGAAGTAAATTATGAATGACCTGCAGGGATATTATGTGGGGATATGAGTGTGGATTATGGAGACAATATGTTGTTGTAGTAGTTTTTCATTTTATGATGTAATGTAAGACTTATGAATATATCTAGTGTTTCCAAGGATACTAAACCAATCGGTCTTTCGAGATTTGATCTTTCTTGTGATCATGCCAATGTTATGTATTAATGCACCGACTCTGGGTAACTAGGGTCGGGGCGTTACAGTTGGTATCATAGGAAGTTTAGTACAAACCTTGGAAGCTAGATTTAGATAAACTCTGATTAGAGAACGTAGAACTAATATGAACTTTGAGGATTAGTATAGAAGAACTTCCTAGAATTTTGGTATTGTAAAGATTTTGTGAGTTTTCCGAGCAATACATCCCTGTCTGGATACGAGAAGGTAGAGGCGGCTCTGGCACAAATGTACCTAGGGGTAAAACCCGAAAACACCGCTTTGAGCTAGACTCGAACGGGAACTGGTGCACGACAACGGGCCTTGATGCACTCTTGGTTACGACACTCCCGGGGGATATGCTTAGGATAACTCTCATTTTCTTTACAAATCATTATGAAGGGTTTATGAGTATATACTTCCTCAAATAAAACATTTTTATGATTATGGATTATATCCATAAATAGTTCAATTTATGTTAAGTGTTTTATAAGTATGGGATTATGTATTTTGATTCATAAACTGATCTAGTTTATGCCATTGTTTAGAAATGACGCCTAGTGGAAGAAATGGAAACCGTATCAATGCACACACTCCATGTAGAGATTTCCCTCCTGCTCAAGATAATTATAGTGGGGCTGATGATGCAACTGGTGCCGATCAACTAATCACCATACTGGGACAACTTACTCAGGTTATGAATAATAACCTTACCCGTATGGAACACCCAGATACACAGCATGGAGGATCAATGTTAGATCGATTCATGAGGAAACAACCACCAACGTTCAATGGGAGTACAAATCCCTTAGTAGCTGAGCAATGGATAAATTCCCTAGAGAAAATATTTCAGGCTTTGGGGAGCAGTGAAAGGGAAAAAGTTATCATGGCAGTTTACCGTCTCACTGGAGATGCTGATCAATGGTGGTCATTGATTCAAAATACGAAGGAAGATGATGAAGTATCAAATATGGAATGGAGGGATTTCAAAGATCTGTTTTTAGAAAAATACTTTCCTCGCAACCATCGAGTAGATATGGAAAGGCAATTTCTGAGTCTGAGACAAAAGGAGGATGCGAATGTCACAAAGTATGAGCCTAACTTTACAAGGTTAGAAAGGCATGCTAAAGATTATATACATAACCCAAGAAGTAAGATTGATCGTTTCTTTTATGGTTTAAAACCATTTCTTCGTCGAGCATTAGTCTCACAATCCTTTTCGTCGTACGAAGACATTGTCTCAAGTGCTATCAAGACCGAAAAGGAATTCTCTAAGTCTTATGACTTTAAAGAAAAGCAAGAGAAGAAGAGACCTGCTGATCAATCTGGGAATGGAAATAAGGGGAAGAAGGGAAAGGTTGAATATCCATCCAGTGGTAAATGCGGGAAGAAACACCCTGGTACTTGTTTCAAGGGTATGGGAGTCTATTACAAGTGTGGTGAAAAAGGCCACCAAGCTCGTGATTGCAAGGGGAAGAAGGAAGCTACCAACGTTCAGTGCTATAATTGCAGGGAGATGGGGAATTATGCAAATGAATTTCCTAAGCGTCAGGAGAACATACCTCAGAAAAGGCCAAGGGATCAAGGCCAGGCTTATGCTATCACTACTGCTGAGGTAGAAGCTCCAAAAGACGTGGTGGAAGGTAATTTAATGGTTTCCTCAAGTTTAGCAAATGCATTATTTGATTCTGGATCATCGCATTGTTTCATATCTTCCTAGTTTTCTAAGAAAATTAGATATTTCCAATTTGATTTAATAAGGGAGTTGTCAGTTAAAACTCCTAAGGGAAGTATCATTGCAACAAAGTTTTGTGAATCAGTCCCCATTAGAGCACATAAATGTTATTTATCTGCTGATCTCATCGTCATACCTATGATTGAGTTTGATATAATCCTCGGTATGGACTGGCTTTCGGACTATGATGTGAAGATTTATTGTAAGAAGAAAGAGGTTACGATTCTTGGAGATAATGATAAGGAACACCTTATCTTTAGAGCAGAATCGTCACCACCTAATTCTTATTTAGATCCACCCCCAGTAGCTCAACTTAATTCAATTTTTGGGGAGGAAGAGAATGAAATAACTGTCGGTGAGGAAAGGAATGTTCAAATAGAGGATGTACCTGTTGTGAAAGAATTTGTAGATGTATTTCCGGAAGATTTACCTGGACATCCTCCAAAATGAGAAGTTGAGTTTTCCATTGATTTGATTCCTGGATCAAGGCCTATATCGAAGACCCCTTATAGAATGGCCACTGTAGAATTAGTTGAACTAAAGAAACAACTAGAGGAATTGAGTAATAAGGGATTTATTCTCCCTAGTGTTTCTCCATGGGGAGCCCCTATTCTTTTTGTTAAAAAGAAAGATGGATCTATGAGGTTATGTATTGACTACAGGGAGATCAATTCTATAAAAATAAAGAACAAGTATCCCCTACCACGCATTGATGATTTATTTGATCAACTGCATGGAGCTCAATACTTTTCAAAGATTGACCTTCGATCTGGATACCGTCAGTTGTGTGTGAAGAAGGAAGACATTATGAAGACAGCATTTCGAACCAGGTACGGGCATTACGAGTTTACTGTAATGCCGTTTGGATTGACTAATGCACCCTCTGTATTCATGGATCTGATGAATAGAGTTTTCAAGGAGTATCTCGATGAATTTGTGGTGGTATTTATTGATGATATCTTGGTATACTCCAAAACCTATGAAGATCATGAAAATCACTTGCGCATTATCTTGAAGACTCTGAGGAGGCATGAATTATATGGGAAGTTTAGCAAGTGTGAATTCTGGATTCAGGAGATTTGTTTTCTTGGCCATATTGTCTCTAAAGATGGAATCTCTGTTGATCCTTCTAAGACCAAGGCAATCCAAGAATGGCCAGCACCTACGAGTATAACTGAGGAACGTAGTTTTATTGCTTTGGCAGGTTATTATCGACGTTTCGTCCAGAATTTTGCCCGATTGGCTAACCCATTAACGAAGCTCACACGTAAAGGGGTTAAATTTGTATGGACAAAAGAGTGTGAAGAATGTTTCGAAGAACTGAAGAGAAGATTAGTCAATGCTCCTATATTGACTCTACCATCGGGGAATGATGGGTTCGTTATTTATAGTGATGCATCAAAGAAAGGACTTGGTTGTGTCCTTATGCAGAATGATAGATTTATTGCCTATGCATCACGACAGTTGAAAATTCATGAACAAAACTATCCTACTCATGATCTCGAGTTAGCAGCTATGATCTTTGCTTTAAAGATATGGAGGCACTACCTCTATGGTGAAAAATGTGAGATTTATACTGATCACAACAGTTTGAAGTATATTTTCTCAAAAAAAGAACTCAACATGAGGCAAAGGAGATGGCTTGAATTACTCAAGGATTATGATTGCACGATACACTACCACCCGGGGAAAGCAAAAAAGGTGGCAGATGCTTTGAGTAGAAAAGACCATGGAGTTTTGAATAATATGAGAATTGAAAGGGATCCAATTTTCATGGATCTAGTGAAGATGGACATGGGAATAAACAGGGAAGGTGAAACACCAATTCTTTTTCAAATGGTTTCCAAAACATCTTTACTAGAAAGGATTAAGAGTTCTCAGACCGATGATGAAGAATTTCAAAAGAAGATTAAAGTTTTGAATGATGGGAGATTGAGAGACTTTGTGTATGAAGATGGAATATTGAAATTCGGGAAGAGACTTTGTGTTCCCGATATACCTGATCTAAAAAGGGAATTGTTGGATGATGCTCATAGTTCCAATTTCTCTATACACCCTGGGAGCACCAAAATGTATAGAGATTTGAAGGAACATTTTTGGTGGGACATCATGAAGAGGGAGATTTCTGATTTTGTGTCAAGATGTATGGTTTTTCAACAAGTGAAAGATGGAAGGCAACAGCCTGGAGGAGTCATGCAACCTCTTCCCATACCAGAGTGGAAATGGGACAATATTACGATGGACTTTTTCATGGGGATACCAAAGACTCCTAGAAGGAACGATGAAATATGGGTTATTGTTGATCGTCTTACCAAGTCAGCACATTTTCTTGCTATAAGAGAAGATCTAACCCTGGAACGTCTAGCAAGACTATATATTAATGAAGTTGTGAGACTTCATGGAGTACCCCTATCGATTGTTTCTGATTGTGATCCCCGTTTTACTTCAAGATTTTGGAAAAGTCTTCAGAAATCCCTGGATACTGAACTTCATTTGAGCACTGCTTACCACCCACAGACAGACGGACAATCAGAACGGACTGTTCAGACCTTAGAAGACATGTTGAGATCTTGCTCACTTGACTTTCAGGGTATGTGGGATCAATATTTACCAATGGTAGAATTTTCCTATAACAATAGCTTCCATTAGAGTATTCAGATGGCACCATATGAAGAGTTATATGGAAAGAGATGTCGTACACCAACCTGTTGGGATAACGTTGGTGAAAGAAAACTTGTAGGCCCTGAACTGGTGGAGGAAATGGTGGGAAAGGTGAAGGTAATCCAAAATCACATTAAAGCAGCTCAAAGTAGGCAGAAGAGCTATACCGATAATCGAAGGAAGGATTTGGAATTTCAAGTCGGTGATCATGTTTTCCTGAAGGTATCACCATGGAAGGGAGTCATACGTTTTGGTAAGAAAGGTAAATTGAGTCCCAGGTACATCGGACCTCTCGAAATTCTAGAACGAATTGGGGCTGTAGCTTACCGATTGGCAATGCCGCCAAGTCTCTCCAAAGTTCACGATGTGTTCCACGTATCTCTGTTGAGGAAATACATGCTTGACCCAACGCATTTACTCACCTATGAGGAATTAGAACTGGAACCCGATCTTTCCTATTGTGAAGAGCCCGTCAGGATTCTTGATATGAGAGAACAAGTACTGAGAAACCGGACGACACATCTGGTAAAGGTTTTGTGGAGAAACCATAAGATGGAAGAGGCAACGTGGGAACCCGAGGAACTTATGATGAAGAACCACCCGAGTCTTTTCATGCGGTAGTATTCTAGATATTTCGAGGATGAAATTATTTGAAGGAGGGGAGAATGTAACACCCCAAGCTTCTACGGTACGCTTCTCTTTGAATAATGTGATAGCGTGTGTTGTACGCAACACCGAGTTCTAACAACCAATCAAACTAGCCGTTATGAATAGTAATACCTACTTTTAGAAATTATATATATTTTATATTTCAAAATGGACTTCATTTTTGGATTCGGAATATCGAATTTATCCTAAGATGAAATTTTGGTACTTTTCGGATAACTTTAATATTTTGATGAATAGTGAAAATTACTAAATTTTAATTAAAAACAACTTTTTTAATCAAAATAATTAATAGTGACATATTATAAATTTGAGTGGTTTTAAAGTATATTTAGAATATATTTTTACCATTTAATATAATGTTGGTCATTGGACATAATTTTACAATTAAACCGAACATAAACAAGTGTCAATCTTTTGATAGTTATTATCTCTTAAAAACACACTTTTTGTTTTAACAACGAGAATTAATTTTAAATTAATTTCTGCCACTTATGTGTTTTGAATTTAGAAAAATGGATTCCATATTTGGAATCAGGATGTCCAAATTGTGTAAATAGGTAACTTTTATTTTTAGACATTTTGAATAATTACTGCGGTAAATATTTTATTTACCATGGTTAAGGGTAAATTCGGTAAATAAGGGTTAAAAAATAATATAATAATAATACTAAATCACCCTAAAACGTCTCCTAGACTTATTGGTTGATACAGGTTCGACCATATCCATCTTTGGGTCGATTTTGGGACCCCATGGTGCCACTTGTAGGTGATAGGGACATTTTATTTTAATTAAGTTAAAATGAATACAAAAATGACACAAGAATATATCTTTTAGAAAAACAATTTTTACATAGGGTTATATATGTTGGATTTTAAATTATAAATATTAATTAGAAATATAAAACGATTTCCTACATAATGATATTTTATTTATAATTTTTAGACATTAAATAATTTAATTTATTTATGACACAATGATGATGTAGTAATTAATATAATAGTGAAACATTAAAATAATTGATATTATAAATACCCAAATAAATATAATATGAAACTTTTAATGAATGAAACTAATTTTCTAGGATAATATGATATATTAGGATTGTTTTAATTGACTTTTTTCGAAGTAATCAATCTGTTATGAGTTTCATAAAAATCAAGTATTGAATAGTGTCAAAATTGACATAAAAGAGTTCTTAAAACAAATATTATATTATTAATTGATATTAAATTCCTAAAAATCTACGGTTCGTCCAAGAGACTTATATCATGATAGGTTCATCATTAATGGACCACTTGGGGGTCGCTTGGATGTATATAGAGAGTTTATTAACCATATAATATAAAAATACAAAGAGACATTGTAAAAGTGAAACTAATTAACTAAGAGTTAATACTTAAAGATAAGGTTAATATAATGACCCAAACCTATCTAAATTCTATTGGTTGAGTTGTTTTAGACCCATCCCCACCTTAACATTTAAATAATAAACTTTGGAGCCATTATAAACCGAATATTAATTTATTATAAATTAATATTTCTAGCTTTTCCAAAGGTTCCCCTCTCCCCTCTTATAAAAGGGCACTCCTCCTTCTCATTTCTTCACACCTTCAAAGCCTTTTGGTTCAGCCAAAATATTCCCAACTACTCTCCCAACGTCCCTCAATACAACCTAGAGGCCTTAGTTTGGTCAGAAAGCCAACCTAAGGAGCCCTTTTGATCAAATCAAAAGGAAGAAACCGAAGAAGAGGTAATGATTTCACCACCCTTTTCCAAGTTCATTTCTTCTTCCACTTCTTCTTCCTTTGTTGTTACCATTCTGAAATAATAACTCTAGTATCATATATATACTGTGATGTTATTATAAATATGCTACAACCATATTCAGTATTCTGTCCACCCTTTGAATAACATGTCACCATACGTGCGTACGTACGGCTTACCGTCTCCACGTCGTGGTGTAATTGTTATTCGATATAATATTATTTGGATGGGTATAATAATGATGTGTAACTCATGTAAATAATAAATATAACATGTTAATTATTCTGTATATACGATATACCATCCACTTATATATTATTTTAATATCAGAAGAATGATATTGTCGCTCGTGCGTACGTACGGACTACCGTCTCCACGAACACGATGAGATTCATTCTCCATCGTATCCATTCAAGTATAATTATCATTTGATGATTTAAAAATGATGTTTAAAGACTTGATATCATTCTGGATATGAATAATATACAACATATCCATTATAAACATTTCTTTCGTAATAAAACATATAAAAGAAAACAAGTAAGTTAACACCTGAAACAACGATAATACTAAGATATTATTATCAAATCAATATTAAAAGATCATATATGAGATCATATTAATGTATATGATTCTTGTATAATTTAATAACAATTATTTCACCATTATACAGGAGGTTAACCTACCCCAACCAAGGAAAAGTACAAGGTAAGGGTTATTTCACAATCTCTTCATTATCCGAGGTTGTTTATATGTAATATTCTACTGGGATCTCTTTATCATCCACATCCATGTTTTCTTAAAAATGTATTCCAAAATGTTTTTTATTATTTACAGGAATATGGGTTAAAGTCATTTATACCCTTTTTTGACTTTTTATAAGAGTAATCTTTCCGTCGTTTTCAAAACAAGGTCCTTTTTAACCTTTTCGACAGAATTAAGGTAAGAATGTTTTTTTAACTTATACGGCGGGTGTGGTTATTTTCTGCCGTTATAAAATCTTCAACGCTTTATTTACAAGATTATAAGAATATTTTCAAAGAAAATGTTTTATTTTATATGGCTCTTAAATGATTTCAAAAATAGAAAGAGATATTTCTCGAAAAAGTGTTTTGATTTCATCTATGTCAACATCCTTTAATGTATTTTACGCTTATTTGAAGTTGATTTATTATGATACAAAACTTCTATAATGTATTGAAGGTTTTGTGATATGTTTGACTGTGGATGTGCTATTTTTATACCATTCATAGTTTATGGTGAAATTATTGACATTTCGTATGCTAGTTTTAATACGAATGTTAATGTTATGATTAAACCTTTTCATATGGGAATGCATTGTACTTAATATGTGACGGGTGGAGCCCGCTATAGCTCCTCAATGCATCGGTAGGTCTCATGAGACAAACTAGTGTCTTGGCACAAGGCCTTGACAAAATCTTATTTGTAGTCTTGGCACGAGGCCTTGGCTATGTGGTTATGATAGTCTGACATTATGCATTCCAACATTATAAAAGTGGTTATTGATATTGCATGTGATTATTCGATTAGTAGAATATACATGTGAACAAGTAAATGGCATTATTTCATTTTACTTTTGCCATACTATGTTGAAGTTCAAGTTTAAAAGGATTTTGTTTTAGTAATGCATTGCCTTAAATGTTTATGATTTTTTTGAATGTTTCGCTATATTGTTATCCTTACTGGGCATTTGAGCTCACCCATTGTCTATGTTTTATTTTTCCCAGGAAGTGAAGAAGTAAATTATGAATGACCTGCAGGGATATTATGTGGGGATATGAGTGTGGATTATGGAGACAATATGTTGTTGTAGTAGTTTTTCATTTTATGATGTTATGTAAGACTTATGAATATATCTAGTGTTTCCAAGGCTACTAAACCAATCGGTCTTTCAAGATTTGATCTTTCTTGTGATCATGCCAATGTTATGCAATAATGCACCGACTCTGGGTAACTAGGGTCAGGGCGTTACAATTATAATAATAAACTATCATTTTAATAGAAAATGCTAATATATATAATATAATTATAATCCAACCATATTGAAACATATAACATGCTATAACAGAATGAAAATAAATTATAATGTCACACAAACATATAAAAATAGAAATATTATCTTCAGATATGATCATATACTAATATCTCAAAAATTAGAAAAAAAATAACACTAAAAACTATGTTTGATTCTTTTCTTAATCCTATCTCCCACTACAACCATATATCAACCACATACTTCAACCATAAGGCCCTTTACCATAACTAATCCATTATAATAATTTTTTTACATCCATGGAGATGTTTGTGAAGGTTATGAATAAAAATATTCAAGCCAACAACAAAGGTATATTGAGTTAAATGAATTTTATGTATCCTTATTTTTAAAATTACTGTAAAATTTACACAGATTTTGATAATATTTAAATATTTTGTTTATGTTTTATTTTTTATATTTTATATCATCTGATTCTATGTTAAAATGGTTTTAGTGATCTATATAATTTTTAGAGAATTGTGAAGTAATGAAAAAATTATTCATTAAATTATATATATATACATTCATCAGTATATGGATTATTGATTTGAGTATAGTTGCAACTGAACCAAAAGAACATGCATGGTTACTAATAATGGTTGTTATAACAATGCCTATAAATTGGATCATTCACTTTAAGCAATGGAAGGTTCACATAGAATAATAATCATGTGGTAAGGCTCTTTTGAATAAACTCAATGCACTTGAGAACATCAATTTTATAATTTTTATGTGTTTTTAGAACTTCCGATCATGTTAGGTTCCTAAAAAACATCTAATAATTCCATTTTATAATTGTTTCTTATGAGCATTGAAATTAGTGAGATTCTGAATGGGGAATTTTTTTTATTTCCCAATAACTACAATTTAATAGATTATAGGTGTAGAATTTATATAATTTAAATATCTTGTTTGATGGGGTACCAGGAACTTGGAATTAATTTTGATAAATCTTGATTGAAGAGGAGGTCAGTGATAGAGATACCTACTACTAATGGTACAATTAAGGATTCTTGGTGTTCATATACTATAACTAAAAATGATTTGTGTCAAAGAATTTATAGGATATTTAATCTCCTATTTATTTAGGGTAAAAGTGATGATTTACTTAGATAGTAACTATTTTTAAATAAATAACCTTTATAGGAGTATTTGGATTGTTATCCTATAATCCATGTCTTATTTCTCATTTAATTTTTTAATTTATGAATATTTTAATTTATTTCTTTATTTATGTAACTATTAATTAATTATTTTCTATTTTGTAAGTCACTTTTCTAAATTCTAGAATCTAATTAATAAAAATTTACATCTTTTGATCCTTTAACTCTTTATGTGGGAAAAATTATGAGTTTTTTTCTTCTTTAATTCAATCCCTCTATTAATGTATTTATTCATATATGTAACACACACCATTCAGTATCAGATTAGGCTTCATTAATTTATATCTTAGCCCTCACTTTTTCTATTAAAACTTACTTATTATTGTTTTAGATTTATTTTTTATTTCTTAACACTAATATTTAGAAGAGGAAAGATATATTTATTTTATTTTGGTAGGAATACTATTCAAAACTATTGTAAATTTGAATAAAATATAATCAACAAATTATAATGGATATAGCTTTTAATAATAGTGTGAATTAATAAAGATCTATATGATAAACATGAATGTGGATAATTATTTTAAAAAGATTTGAAATTAAGAAATTATAGGGAATGAAATTACCTAATTTTTATCTAGAAGGAAAGATGGATTATCTACGGAAATACAATTTTAGGAACACCATACTATGATCAATTATCAAGACCATATATAATAAAATATCGTTATATGAAATAACTAACTAAATTTAGAGAAATTTTGTGATAACAAACTTTAGAATATCTAAATAATTGATGATAAGAAGTGAGATGTTAAGAGATTATTATAAAGAGTTTGTTTTTTACCTTGTGAATTAGTTCTACATATGCACTGATACATTATGATGTAGTAAATGGTTTATAATACTTATGAATATCCTAGTGAGTTAAATGTATACAATAAGAGGGGGTGAATTAGTGTAGCTTTGTTCTGAAAAATTTCATCCTTTTGAAATAAACCTCTATGTTTTGTTAAGAAATGATCCTCTCAAGTAGAAAACAAAATCACAACAGATTGAAATTTATAATAATGAAAATAGAGAATATAAATTTTTTTAAAGTATTAGACTCAACGTAGGAGGAAAATCATTGTTATAGTAGGTTATTATCTCTTTCTATAGATTATACATTAATATCATTTTTATCAATACAAGTGGTGGGGTATATTATTTATTAAGCTCCTAATTAGTGTCACAAACAATTCCTCTCATAGGTTATGTTGTCTCCCAGTCGATGAAACAAATTATAATACAACCCTATGAGATAAATATTATTTTAAGTGTAGGTTTCTTCAATAATAGATGTGATATGCTATCCTTCAAGATAATAAGATAATATCCCAGAAGTATAACTAACATTATTTTAGATCACACACTATATAATTTACCAGGTGAATAAACATTTATGTTCAAGATCTTCTCAACTCATAGCATGTTGTACTGTTTTTAGATATGTTTCTTCTTTTTCACTTAGAGTCAACAATGTAGTATCAAGAAAAAACAAATATTTAAATCTCTATATACACTTTGCTAAAAACTAAATATATTCTCTTATAAACTATTAAATATTTAGTATACATATTTTCATAGTTTACTCTACCTCAAAATCAATCAATTTTTCATCATCGACTTCCCTCTTGCACTCAGTTTCAAACAAACTATGGTGCACAATAAAAAGTTAAAATTTTATTTTTTTACCTCTTTCTAATTTTCATCCGCCTCGATACTTCCAAGTAGTAAAATTATCCCTCCATGATAAAGAATTATTCCTATATTGGAGGCCCATTGACTTATCATCTAATTATAAAATACCCATATTGGTGTTTAATGTATGTCTCAGAACTGGTCCTAAAGATAATAATTATCAACTACCCATTTTCATCACTAATAAACTTTCATCAATTTTCCATAAATTTATTCACAAGGGTTAGTATCACATAATTGTAATTCGAATAGAATTTAAACAAATTACCTCTTAATCATATTCCTCTAATAATTACTTAAATATCATTAAATCATATATTATCTCAAGGGAGAATAATATTAACACAATACTATAATATAATGTAGTATGTTTGAGAGAATAAATTCCTTTAAAGAAAAAAAACCTCTATCCAAGTGATTAAAATTATTGTCCACTATGATTTCCATTAACTCATCATATAAAATCTGTATTTTTTAAAAACCGTATAAATGAAATATCAATATGTAAGAACTGTTTTTTTTAAATATTATGACCCTTTTAAAATAAAAAGTAAATTGTAATTCTACATTTCTCCCCATATAACAATAAAATACAAATACTTTTGGGGATAAAATTCCACATATTTTTAAGTGAGAGGGGAAGGATGAAAATGATATTACTTACACAATTTATAGAATCTATCCTTTGTAAATGAATTTGTGATAATATTCCCAACATATTACTTTTTCAAAAAAAAATCATGTTTCAGATCACCTTACAACATCTTCTATTTGATGAAATGATATATAAGGACAATGTGATTTTAATAAGGAGTGTTGATATAGAGTATTATAAGGATTTATATCATATTGACTGTAATAGGAAATTCAATGTGATTTCTCAAACTCAACTTCCAATTCATCTACCAAACTTGAATCCATATCATCTGAGTATATTCATGTATGACTGAAATTTACTAATCTTTAACGGTGATCAATTCCACTATACTTTTCTTCTTACCATTATATGAGAGAAAACATTCACTAATGAAGAATTTTCCTCCTAAAGTGGACTTTTTTTAACACATTCCTTTTCCTAGTTAGTATTTTTATATCCCTACAACATTAAATCATAACTATATTTATACTAGGAAAAATACCTCTATAATTTCAATATATCTACAAATCCTATGGTATAACAACATTTAATATTACTTAGGACCACTTTGAAATTAGTGAAAATATTTCACAATAATGAAATATCGGGTTAGAAAGGTGTCAGTTTAAGAAATAATCCAATCAGTTTTTTGTAATCTTTTAGACTAAAACAATTTCTTGAATCACCATTGATTAACATAGTTTTAATAACTATGAGAATAGAATGTCCCTTCCACTCATCTATTCCAATCCCCTTAAAAAACACTCAAGAGTGTTTTTCTTTCGATATAAAAATATTTTCAATGACATGAATGATTTATAATATAAGAAATCATAAAATATCACCCAACGTTAATATCAGAATTTTTTTTTCATATATTCAACAGATTTCTCACAAATATTCTCATTATCACTTGAAAAAAGTTAGTCATCTATATATAATATGTAAATGAGAGTATCTATGGAAAGATCCTTCAATAGATATTATTATCAATGTTTCATTTTAAAATGTTTATTCTTCTCAAGAAACCATTAACCTTAGTATTTGAGGAACTGTGAGCTTGTTTTATTCTACATAATTCTTTCTATATCCTGCATACCATTATCCCATAATTATCAATAAGAAAAACCTTAGGATTTCATTGATAACATCTTCTCCAAGATTACCATTTTGGAAGGAAAATTTCACTTTTATTTGATAAATCTAGTAATGTTTATAAGAAGTAACTTCCAATAAAATACCAATTATATTAAGTTTTTTCATAAGTGAAAATGTTTCTTCAATGTTAACTCCTTATATTTGAGAATATAAATTTAAAACTAAAATTTATTTATTCCTTTTAATATGATTTTTCTCATTTTTTTATTTATAAAAACCTACTTAGTGACAATGATATTTTTTTCCATAGGACTCACTATTATCTCCTAAGTAGATTTATTTTATTTTTGATCATGTTCCTCATTCATAGCAGTAATCTATTCTTCATGTTTATGTTTCTATGAAACTGTTTCTGGATAAAATTGAAAGATAAGAATAATTTGGTACTAAAGTCTTATACTAATTCTTGTTTGTACGTTTTTATGTTATTAGCCAATAATAAACTTAGGATCAACATGTTTCTTTATACATTAGTTTCTCTTACCCTGATACTCAATTGTTTGTTCATCACTAGTCAAATTTGAGATAGTATCAATACTTAATTTTTAATTTCCATCTTGTTATAAAGGAAGTTTTTCATGAATCTTCATGTTTCAATATCTAACAATATCAACTACAGCCACAATTAATACATCTGTTTTTAAATGACTTTCCATAATTTTGTAATCTAAACACTCTACTATTTTGGGTTGATTTTTTCTAGTTTTTTTACCAGCTACCATTGGAATAATAACATAAAATGTTCCTTTTTCTCATCTTTTATCAAACTATCCTAGATATTTTTTTCATTATATTCAAGTAATAAGGGATTAAAAATACCTTGTTGTATTTGACTATTGGATTTTTCTAATACCTTATATAGAGTATTTTGTCTCTAGGGCCTAAATAAACTTCTTTTCTAAATGCACACATTAGTGTACATAACTTATCATTAAAATAAATATGAATTCTTGTTTACAACAAACATAGTTCTTAACATTCCGACAATGATATTTTTTTCATCATAGCAACACTATTCTATTATGGAGTGTATGGTGTTCTATATTGATGATTTATTCAATGATTTACTACATAACTCTCAAAATAATTGGATGCGTAATCCTTTCCATTATCATACCTCAACTTCTTAACATAAACACAAAGATATTTTTCTATATATATTATAAAAATATTAAACATATAAAGACCAATTGATTAGTTCTTTATAAAGATAAAATTTATAATCCCGGGGTAGTAATCAATGAATGCATTGAAATATAGACAACCCATTGTTGAATTGTTCCGCATAGGACTATACACAAATGAATATATGATTTCCAATTCTCTAGTGGACTGAATATCCATTTTATTGTGTCTCTCTTGAACCCATATTACATTATATGAATGTATTACAAATTGATTATATATCCTTTTTTATCTTGGGGATGTCTCTCACCAACTCCTATTTGGAAATCTTGCCCATGTTTTTGTAACCATTATTACCAAGTCCTCTTTACCCTAAGTCGTTCTCATCCTTCGAACCCTGTTAACAAGAATTGGATGGGTTAGTCATTTGAAAAAGTTCCCACTTTTTATTTTACATTTGATAATAGATTTTTTATATATTTAATTTCTGATGAAGCATGATTTATTTAAAAAAAATTCATTTCCTACTTTACACAGTCGGATATCACTGAGTAAAATATGTTTCAACTATTAAACAAATAAAATATCTCTAAAATTCACACCGTTATATTCAATTTTATTAGTTCCATCACTTTTATTCCTCAATTAACCCTCATTTCTAAATGAAATTTATCCTCTTTCTCATTTTTAAATTCCTTAAAAAATTTTGGTGTCCCCAATCTTGTTGGAATTTTTTTAAAGGATCAATGACATTCATATTTAACATTCTGTCATTGATACACCCACATTGAATTTTATTTTTATAGTAACCAAATCTAAAAGTATCTTATATTTCACATTATATCCATAATTTAGACATTAAAACTTACATAAAAATATCATAATCCCAAGAATGAATTATTTAGTGCCTTTGAGGAATAGGTATATAGGAAACCCATTCCATAATTCTTTTGAAACATTATCTATAACCAGACTCTTTTATACACCCTTATAGAATTCTCATACATTATAAATATCTTTAGAACCTTTTAAATGGATTCATAAGAAAGGGGTGAGATAAAACAATCAATAAGGTTAAGAATAAATGATAATAATAAAAGAATAAAATTCAGTATTAGATAAGATTTTGGGTATGATAATGAAAAAAATGAACATGAATATAATATATAGAATTTATATACAATAAAAAATTGGATAATAATAATAATGGAAATATTGAATAAGGAAATGAAAGAATAATATCATGGAATCATGGGATATGTTGAAATGAAATATGACATGACAACATAAAAATAATTCAAGGGTTACTCATAATACAATAAGCATAAAGTGGAAGAAGTCCTATGGTGGATTGAGCTTACTCTCAATTTCAATAAAAATTATGGATATATTCCTATGGTGGATTGGATCTACTCCCAAATCCCATACACAATATCTCATGAGATATAAATCTTAACCCACTATATTGGAGCTATATATAATTCTAAGCCCTTACATTGCGTAAATGAAAATCATAAATATGTGTTCAATAAGGATAAAATAATCCATACATACATTATTATAATGATAAAACCTATGATAAATAATTGGGTTTAATAATTCATATTTACAACATAATCAAGGCTAAATATTCACCGGTGTAGGCCATTTGGATTTGGATTCTTGAGAGGGTATGGATCTACATCGGTAGCTTACCCGTACACTTCTTCATGGGACTGATTTCTGAAGGGTCCTTTGTTGGCGAAGTCTCACTACTGGAAAATGTACCTATCCCCACGGTTTTCACCAAAACCGTGGGGATAGACCCCCCCTATACCCACGGTTTTGGAAAACCGTGGGTATAGGTGAATTTTGATGACCTATACCCACGGTTTGCCAAAACCGTGGGTATAGGGGGCTCTATCCCCACGGTTTTGGTAAACCGTGGGTATAGGTCATCAAAATTCACCTATACCCACGGTTTTCCAAAACCGTGGGTATAGGGGGGGTCTATCCCCACGGTTTTGGTGAAAACCGTGGGGATAGGTCTGGGATAAAATACCTATACCCACGGTTTTGAAAAACCGTGGGTATAGGTCATTTCTGTGTCCGCGGGAATTTTTTTTTTCCGCGGGAAGGAATTTTTTTTGGCGGGAACCCTATACCCACGGTTCTTCCCTCTATACCCACGGTTTTTATAACTATATTTAACTAAATAGATATATATATACATATATGTGAAGTTAGGGTAGTGGTTAGACGCGATGTTTGCAGCGAAGAGGTTGCGGGATCGAAACTCGGCGCCTGCATTATTTTAGGACCTATACCCACGGTTTTGAAACCGTGGGTAAAAGCCATTGAAACCGTGGAAATTATCTATGTTTCGGTGACACGGTGGCAGGACACCTATACCCACGGTTTTCCAAAACCGTGGGTATAGGCTGGGGACCTATACCGACGGCGTTCCAGCCCGCGGTTCCCAAAACCGTGGGTATAGGCTATACCCACGGTTTTGGAGGCTATACCCACGGTTTTGAACCGTGGGTATAGGCCGTTTTTCCAGTAGTGTCTTGTTTTTATGGAAAAATTGCTGGGGTAGAGTAGGTTCAATAGTTTTTTATGGTTTTTCTTTATCTTTTTGTGTTGTTATGCATTTGTTCAGACTGATTTTTTGGTTTCTCACTTTTTTCTCAAAAGTGTTTAGATAATAAAAAAGTAATTTTCAATCTGAATTAAAACATTTTGAACTTTCATAAATAAAATATGGACATAGTTTTTGAACATGGAGTTCTAATTTAGATAATTTAGGGGAATAACATGGAGAATAAATAATAAAAATGAACCACTTGGGTGGAGTTTTAAGAAATAGATAACCAATATTTTTAAAAAGGTAAGATAATAATTTTACATAAAATAAGAATTGAATCAAGAGGGTTATTTATAAAATAGGGAGAGTTTTTGGAATCTATTTAAGGTTTAAATTTATTTTATGATGGTGATTTTTAATGTGAGAAAATAAATAGGAAATTTCCCTCAAATAAGTTTACTTAAATGTTAGATTTTCAAATGAAAGTAAAAACATGTACAACCCTAAAAATAAAAATGGTTTATAAATAGGTATATATTTAATGGAAATATATAAAAAAATATAAGAACATTATTAGAATAATATTTTATGAAAATAAATTATATGAAATAGAACATGTAATGAAAAGGTAATGTGGGTGGTATAAAAGATAATTTTTATGTTTTAGTACTTATTTGTTGAAATATCACATCATTAAATAAGATAATAAAAATTCATTTTTAAAATAGGGTAAGGTAAATTTTACCTTAGTATGAGATAACACTTATTGATGTTTCCAATTAAAAGGATAACATTGGAGGGAATGGAAATTATAGACAAGTATGAGAAATCATCATTTAATTGGTTGTGAATTATTCATATTGTAGTTAAAATATCAAAAATGATTTAAGGTCACTAGTAAGTAATATTAGAATAAAATTTTAATAAGTTAAACAAATCCCATTTTAAGGAACCAAATTGAGTGTTGAAAGGAAAAATATACAGAGAAACATTATAACTCCAGAAATCAGATTATGTTATGAATGACCCGTATATTTTAAGGAAGACTTCAATAATATACCAAATTTAGAAAAATAATGAATGGTAGTGAATTTTCCAAGTTAAATAATAATTTATGATAATATATTGCACGGGGGGAGTATTTACACCATACAAATGATGTTTGATGTATGATATTAGTGAATGCCTCGATGAAGGGTGATTGAGACTAAAACCCTTACCTTTAGTCTGAAATCACTCTTCACTTGAACTTAAATTCAATAATAATGAAATTAATTTCATTATATATATTAAAAATAACCTTATTAATACATATGTAGTCTCATATGGTACTCCCATTATCTATTTATTTTTAATTTTAATATGTTTTATTATTACGTTAGTTAGTTGGAGTTGTTCGGTTAAGTTTTCATTAGAATTATTTTGACCATTGTCAATGTTGTTTCAAAATAATATGATTATCTTATTTAATATTATGTCATTAATTATTAATTTATTATTATAATTATTATTTTTTAAAGGTTATTCCATAATAGATCCAAATTAAAAAACATGCCATAATAAGTGCATTTAAGGGAATTAAAGTTTCAATAGGTATCTATTATTTTTATTACTTAAAAATTGTCATATATTATTATTAAAAATATTAATAGCGTCAAAAATAAAATTTATATATACTAACTTATTTTTTAAAGTAATTAATATTTTGTGGTCATGAAAAAACACGTCGATCATAGTGGAGGCATTCCGCACATATGCATAAAGACAGTTTTGTTTTTCCCATTGATTTTGGAGGAAAGTATAAAAAGGATATTTCATTAGTATAATAACACTTAATAATAGTAAAAATTATATCGTTATCATACCTTCATTTATAGAAGGGAATTTGGGGGGGTATAAAAGATGAAAAGAACCAGATAAGTTGTGTTGAGAATATTACCTCTCACTTGTACATTCACCCATGGGTAACTCCGTTAGCATCATTCTATTGGTCTTATGTTGAGAAAAATAATTAAGTATAATGATAGGGTGTTGATGATAGATTAAAGAAGAGTTATAGTTGAGCTTAATCTTCATAATGGTTGGATAAATGGGGAGGAGGAGGTCACTTTTTATAAGTGAATAAAAAGGAACTTTTGTAAAAACACATTATTTTTCAATAATATAACTCCATTATTCATAGAAAAAGGATTAAAAATAGATAATAATGATATTTGTAGAGATATAATATTTATCTTCCATCCACAATCAGACATCACATATGGTTTCCACACTTTTCAAACATTTACACTGTTAAAAAATGTTTACCTTAATTTACCCTTATTAGAGTAACTCAATTTTCACTCTTGGTAACTAATATTAATGGAAAAATTAAAATTATTCAATATTTTGAAATAATTATGTAAAATATTTAAATAAAATTATGAAATAATATATCCATTATTTATAGAAATTAATTATTGAATTAGCACATATAACATCTAAAAACCGTTTCTTAGAAAACATTTCATTTTAAGCAGAAAACATAACTATGGGATATTAATATCATTTTTTTTATTTTAAAAAAATAAATTGGTATATTATTAATTGAAAATTTTTTACGTGCAATTGAAATCTATCCAAAATCTAATTTTCCTAGATTAATGGTTAATTAAATGAAAAGACCAAAACATTTTTTTTATTAGAATACAACATTAATTTTATTTTTTACGGATAAACATAGGATATATAAATTTAAAAAAAAATAATTAACATGATTTTTTTCTTTAAATGAATGTTTTTTAAGTTATATGTTTTTATAAAATTCTATGCCTCACTTATATACTCATCAAATAATAAAATTCACCATTTTGGAAAAAATTATATTTTTTCACTATTCATATAAAAATCAATTATTTTATAATTTAACATTATGAATCAAAATATAGAAATACTTTTATTACATTGAACTTATCTAATTGATAAAAATTAATTTTAAAATTTAAAATAGATAATTTACTAAAAACATTCTTCTTTGAAAAATATAACTTAAGTTTTCAAATGTCAAATATGGGTTTGTAAATGAAAACCCACATTTTTTAATACATAAAGTAACTTAAAAAAAATAAATAAATGGTATTAAGAAAAGGTTTAATGAAATTAAAATACATACTTATATACTAATAATGTCATAAATTTCATGTTATTTATAAATTTTTTTTCATTATTCACTTTAAAATATATGTTTTTTTAGAAAAAACCAATAATTCATCTTAAATAAATGTTGGAATTATAAATCCAAAAACATAATTTTTTTATACAAATTTAATTTCTATACTATTAAATTTTAACTTTTTTATTAAAATATTAAAATATAAAGAGAAACTATATTTTTAGGAAAATAATTTTTTAAAGTACGTACTATTATTATAATTAATTTATGTAAAACAATTATAAATAGAAAATTAATAATTCAATATTATAATTTCTTTAAATAAAAATTTTATAATATTATCATTAGTTTTATTTAAAAGAAATTTAACATATACAAATATAGATTCTTAAACACAATAACGAAATAAGTAAATAATTATAAAATAAACATTTTATATAAATGTATGAATATTAATATATTTTTCAGTTTGGTTACTTATATTAATTCATAATAATTCAATGGTTATATTTTAATAGTCTAAACATATCATATTTATGTGACGATTTAGTATTACATGTGGAGAAAGCTATGAAACATATTTTCTTCAATTAAGAGAAAGCATATATTATAGTAATGGGTTTTTAAAATTTTCTTCTTCATTATTCTTCAAAAATATTCCCTTGTATTTATTGATCTATCTATATAGTTTGTTCATAAAATTATATAGAAAATTTCCTAGTCTCTAATATCTATAACAGTCTTCTTTTATTATTTGGAACCTATTTTATATAGGTAGACCTGTGGAACTTTTATTCACAACCACTTTATTTAGAGAGCCTTTCTTTTTCAGTTATAAGATACTCCCTTGATTCAAACCTTATTTTAGATAAGTAAATGATGTATAAGTATCTATAAGATTTATCGTCAAAGCTACCACAACACCAACAGTAACCATTGAATCTAAATATTTTGTAAATAATGAGAATTTATTCTAGAAAAAATTATTCTGGATTCATTCCTTTAGAATCTAGATCAACTCTAGTTTTCATTTTCTTCTGAGAGTTTTATTTTTATTTCATTGTACATACTTCATTAGGTATAGATGAAATTTATCATCAAATTTTATACCCATAATTTTATATATTTTTAATCAAGACATACATTGTTATAGAAAAATATTTATTTCATTAATGAGTTTAATGTACTAGTTTAACCTAAATTAATTTTCTAGAGATTTTCAAATAATATAGATGATTGATCATTGAGTTAAGTATATTTTATAAAGTTTTATTCCACTATTTTTAAATTTTTTACAATTTTAAGTTGTTTTGATATGATATTTATTATTCCTTAATTTTTTAATATGTATTTTATTCAATATTTAATAGTTCTTTTTATACTCAATATGATTTATCATGAATCTATTAATCTTTTTAATTATTTCAATATCACTTTTAATATAGTCTAAATTTTCTATAACTCTATTACCATTAACATTATCCAATGATTTGACTTCCTTCTTCCCCTAGGTAATTTTCTTATGAAAAGATTCAAACTCTTATATAAGAATGTGTGCTATATATATTTCTTCTCCACCTTTATCTTTAGTAGTAGAGGATGTTTCTTGAATTTTCACATCTTCCCTAAAATTTATTATTTTCTCAAGGATTTCACCCTAAGATTATCTACTAGAGGAAGTGTATTGTTGTACCTATTTAGACAAAAAATTTCTCAATTTTATTATTTGGAATTTCTTCTTAATATCACTAGACTTATACATTACTCAATATGTTTTTACCCAATTCGTAATTTTTGGTTTTCTATCTCGATCGATATAATTAGACTCCATGTTTTTTGTTTTTGGAATATTTACTTCAAAGTGTCGAATGAATCCATATTTTAATATTTTTAAGGGAAGTATACCCTTGTACAAATAATCACATTTTATATATTTTTTTAGATATGATACATGATTATATTATTATTATTATCTTTTTCATCATCATTATCATCATCTTCGTTAGATTTACCAAAAATGTTTGGTTCTTATTATTTTATATTTCTCTTCTTCATAGATGAAAACCTGTTTTATCTTTTAATTTTTTCTTAAAATCAAGTGCCTTTATCATCTCATAGATAATGAGTATATTTTTTAACTCATGTATATATAGATCATTCATATAACGATGTTTTGAAATATATTGAAAAAATAGGTCAATGAAATTTCTTATGAGTTTCTCCACAATAATAGAGTAATTATATTATTCACCAAATCGTTTGATTCTACTCACCATATTATTCACTTTAGTCATGTATTCATCAATGGACTCCTCATTAGCTACCTTTATAACTTCAAATCTACTTGTAACACATTGAGGTTCTAGAATATATTTCTATTTACTTAATATTATATGTTTGATATCTTGTGATTCATGCAACATCAAACTTAACTAAATAATTTCTTATTAACTTATTAAATGAATGAAAATATTTGATAGTTAAATGAAATCGATAAAATAAATTAATCTATAAAAAGTGTCAAATTCAGTTAATAAAATACAATTGATTCAAAAGAGATTATTCTGAATAATTTTGATGAATTATTAATTTTTATTAAATTTAATAATTTTTAAGAAGGTTTTAAATAAAATTTATTGATAAAATTGATATAGGAAATAATAAAATCACTTAATGAAATATATAAATTTTTAGGTTATGAAAATAAATCTATGTCTCATAATTATTGTTTGAACATAAATTTCTTCTTTCAAAAAGTTTATTTATATTTTATATTATAAATGTTTTATTTGAAAGATAAATTTCACAATTTTTGTTTAGTATAATTAGATTTATTTATTATTTATTAATAAAAATAATGTTATTGTAAATTTTTGAGATATTTCTAGGGAATAGTTAAAAAATAAAATTTATACAGTTACTATAATGTTTTGGAAATCATTATGATATTATAATGACTTAAAAAATGTATTAAAACTTTTTTTAGCAAAATAGGTGTTTAAGGATTCAAATAAATTATTTAAAGTTATTATGTTGAATTTGGAATCCCATGCTTGACTTCTTGGAACTTTAGTTATATTTTATTCTAATAAAACATATATTTTCCCTTTCATTAAATTAACTATACACAATGTTACTTCTAGTTTTTGATTTAATTTAATGTCATTAAAATATTATTCATTTATTTATAATATAATAAATTTCCTAGAGATCAGTTTTGTATATAATTTTGGTGAAAATTTATTTTTAAACATAAAAAGGCATTTTTCTAAAAATAGTTTTTCATTGAATTTTTTATTCATATAAAAACAATAATTTCTGACACCATTTAAATGTGATTTTAGATAAAGGATTCAATATTTATAATATACATGTCTAATTGTTTTTTATTTTTTCAATTACATTTTGTTTTATAAAAATCATTTACCCCTGTAAAATTTATTTTATCTCTATAAAGTATAGAAAATGTTAAACTATGGGATATAGCTCCCAATTTAACTAAAAACATCGTTCACTTAATTTATTTAGTTCATTACAAACTCCCCTCATCTTATATTATTAATTCATCTTATTGGGATCTACTTTATTTTGAAATTAATTTATTTTATTTTAATATTAAGGGTATTTTTAATGGTTCTACTCACCATAGTTATAAAGTCCACCTCATATTTTAACTTATACACACAATTGGATAACATTTTTTGACTAATATCTAAAAAAATGGATTCATGAATCTCTTACTCACATCATAGAGGTTTTGGTCCCACCAAAATACCAACCAAATAAGGATTATGGCATAAGTAAAAGGAGGATACTTGACTGAAAATTAAATTTTTGTTGAAAAATGGACAAGGAAAACAAGACTGAATGGGAAGAGGAAAACAAAAAAATAGACATTCATGGTGGAATGAAATAATAATGTCCGATTGTATCTCCCTAGATAGTGTGTTTTCAGTTATTTAGAAAGGACCTTTTTTCTAAATGAGAAGGACCTCATCCGTCCTACCTTCTTGTGTAATCACATCTGCCAAAAAGTTCCCTTCTCTGCAAACATTCCAAATAGAAATTATATGGTTAATTTTAAGTATTCAGTTATAATAAATTAAAACAAATTCCATGTTGGGTCCACTTTCCCTTAGATAATATGAACCAACAGCTCTAATTCGAATTAAATCTCATCAATGGAAATATGGATCATCTCACACAATGAAATGCTTGAATGCATGGACTTGATCATAACACCAATAGTGATACTTGAACCATAGAAAGCATTAAAGAAAAACACAACCTAACCTCAAATATCTCTCACCATCCCTCTACCCCAGATCTCTCGGGCCAAATAAGATACATACAATTTTATCTTTAGGCCCCAACATGGAGGAGTCCATCAAATCTATCTTCTCTGATTAATGTGGGACAAACCCATCACACAGGTTCTTGATAAAAATTTTCACAGCATATAAGAATTCCACTCTCCTCTTATGATCGACCCTAGTTTATAATCAAGAATATTCATCTACACTTGGATATAAATAGAGGATATTTTTACAACCTCTCGATCTAGGTTCATTACTTCTCATAAATTCCAATAGATCACAATGAAGATTATCCCCTGTATCATTCTTTCTGTCCATTGGTTACCCATTCCGAGGAACCAGTTAGTGAGGAGATCAGTAAGGAGTCCCCACACTTTATATATTTATACATTTCACCATTAATTCCAATATCCCTATTATCTATTCACCTTGAACAAATATGTGAATGAAGATTTTGAGTGAGAGATATGATATCAATAACACTGAGAGGTAATATTCACTCCTTTACATTTCACATTCTCATCCGTCGAGATCACCTGGTTATTGATCCTCCAGATAAAGAAATCCATATTAATAGGAATATGTTTCCACCATAGCTTCACTTCCCACTCATCCATATCTCTATAATCATGGAAAATATTCTTATAGTCCAAGTTATTGAATTAACCAAACTGATGCTCTTGAATTGCACCCTTTGTTTATCATTAAGAATGGACTTAATCAATGACAAATATTTTATCTCATATTTTATGGGAATATTAAGTGTTGGAAAACACTAGGGAAAACAGGTTCCCCCCTCTAAATTATCCTTCCAAAGATTAATTTCACCTTTTCCCACCACCCATAGAGAATAACCATGCATGTCTTCTATATGATTTAACATTCACTTAGAGGGGTCAAACAGCATCTTGTTCCTGCATGTCCAGCACTATCATATTTCTCCATTTATGTCCCATATGAATCTCACCATAAAGAGTTTCCATTAACAACATCCCAGGAATTCCATGACCGCATGGAGTTCATGAACTTAGTAACACTATGAATACCCATTCCACCCTCCTCCATCACCTTGGATATGTGTTTCTATGAGGGGTAGTGACATCATCCCACCTATTTGACATTACATAGGAAATAAATAATTATATTAACCATATTTTTTATAGTTCATTTCTGAAGGATGATAAGGGATAAAACATAAATTTTAATTGATATTATCATACAGTTGATCTGAGTTACCCTCCCTCCAAATGATAATAATTAGTTCTTCTAGTTTCCAATTTTTCTAGTGATCCTGTCGGTGAGATAATCAGATAGCGGCTTTTTGATTTGATCGTATGAGATGGGGGTTTCAAGATATTTTTTATAAATCTCATAATTTTGATAAACAAAGTCTATTGAATTGAAACATTGCATCTTCCATTACATGTGTTGGAAATTAATACCTTTGTCTTCCTCATATTTTTTTTGTCGTTCACTTTTCCACACACATACATGATTTTATAGAATCATTGTTTTGGTCAATGCCTTCCGTTGATAAAAAATAAAACATAATTAGAAAACATTAGGTGAGAAATAATATTTCTCATATATCTGTTGATAAAAGGAAACATCCACCCTTCTTTTTTGCTTTTCTGATTGTTCCTTTTAAGTGACTCCTATGCCAAGATGAAAAAGTATGGAGACACTGTATCCCCCTGCATAATGCCACAAAAATTATTGAAGAATAAAAATAACTATCCCACAAGTGAAAACAACAATGTAATGATATTTATTAATATAAGTATGAATACAAATATGGTATGAATTTATAATATATCTATTTTTCATACCGGAGTTTACAGTGCATACTAAGCAAGTCAAGTCTTGAGTTAAGAGTTTATTTTACAATCTCAATTTTTATCTAGATTGTCAATTTGTGAATTTACATTATATGAAATTTTATGTTATTTATATCCTAAAACCCATAAATGTTGTTATATATATTTTTAATTATGGTGTTTTCAACAACTCCTTCCATATTTCCCATCATTACAACTAAAAAAGGCTTAAAACACATTTTTATGAAAATCCAACCATATTTCTATTTTTAGTTAAGAATCATTCTATTTCATACCTTTGATGTTAAAAACTATTTTATATAATTGATTATATACTTTTACAAGATTTATAAACTTAATTTTATATATATTGTAAATTATTTACAAATTTTTTAATGGAATCATCTTGTTATTTATTGAATGGGTAATTTTCAACTTTATTTAAAAAAAGGAGAAATTAATGTTGCATTATCAAATATGGTGTGAACATATTTTCCCACCATAATGTAATTTTTTCATAATAAAGTAGAGAATAAAATATTTCATGGGTTTGCAAAGAAAATAAAATTCCTTTTCTTGGGAATTTTTTGTTTTTAAATGTTTTAAAAAGAAGAGGAATTTTTTTATTATTTTTCAAAAAGAAACAGATTTTTCAATAATCATACCATCGAATTTAATTCTCTGGATGACCTATGATGATGAATTTCCAAGGATGTTTAATGAAAATTGTTTCTTTTCTAGGGGTAAATGAATCTATGATGAAATGATGAATGCTGTTGTAATCTTATAGAGCACATATATATGGTTTTGATTTTGTGATAGGTGAGACCTAAATTATATATCCTTCTAATGGATCGGTTTAGGCTTGATATTTCATGGTATAATTTGAAATATATTGGCCTGTGAATGCAATACACTATGGGTCTCTGTCAACTAAATTTATATTAATGAGGTGGGAACTTAATCATCTATTCAACTCTATCCACTGTGATAATATTAGAAGTGATACATCTATAAGAACATTTTTTTATGATTATGCCTATGGAAAAAACTGATTTATTTTGATAATGATATACTCTAATGGATCATGATTGATTATTGATGATTCCACATTCTTATGACTCATGTCTTTTGTTATGAGAAATATTTATTCCATGAATCATGATTGATGATATATGACTTGTTGGGTATGTTTTTGAAGTTATGACCATGTTCTCATACTATTATTCTTACTTATTCTCAATTATGATCATTATTTGATATCTCTCATTTCTAAAGTTACTAATAATATGGGCTTACCTTTTCTTATGTTTTCATTTCTCTAGGTAATGAAGAAAGGTTTTATGTAGGACATGTCCATGAAAGATTACATGTAAGAAGAACGTAGTGATATATATTGAATACATTTCTGGAAATAGCTTAATAATATATCTATTCTTCAAATACACTAAAATTTTACTACTCATGGGAACATATTTTTATGATATGTAAGGAATATTCATTGAAAATGATGTAGTGTTTGTGTATGGGATTCTTGGGTCACCTAATAAATTGTGAAATTATAGTTTAGTTATTTTTGGTGATTAGGATTAGAATATTTCAGTGAAAACACAGGGATAAGGATAAATATATTAAATATATTAATATTTTTAAAGACTATGGAGTTTTTAGATTCATATAAATTAATCCCAATCTCAATAAAAACAAGTCTACGTATAGTTTTAAAAGGATACATATAGGGTTAATTACCTTGAAAATGATGATTAGGTGTTATATTAATCATCATCTGGTGCATAAATAGGAGGCCTAATAGTACACTTAGTTTGATACCCTCAAGGAATATTACTTGGTTGAATCAATTCCTCTTTATGAACCATTGTGAATGATTTTGATTATATTTAGGTTATAGAGAAAAAGATCCATTGAAAACATAGTTTTATGTTTGGATTTTCATGGGATGACAATAAAGTATCATATTTTCTGTCATCATAGGAATGATTTTCATTATCATATGATTTCTCACTCTGATTATTGTTAGTTGATACTCACATCAACTTTTTAGGGTTATAAAATAAATACAAAATGAATCAAATATAGAATGTTATGACTGTTATACCTTCAAAATATTTAAATTTCTTATACATGGTTCTACACACACTTTTATATTATAATATTTTTTATGAATGTTAGATCTCCACTTAAATTCATATATACTGATTCACTGAAAAATACTAAATTTTTCGTGATTACATAACAATTATATATTTTTCTATAGTAGAAATTTGATGGATTCTTCTTTTTCAAAATGTTTTTATTCTTTCTATAGTAAAATTTGATTCGATTGTAGACATGGATTGACTCTATCTCTATAGATGTCCCATATTAGGTTCCAAGAAATGGAAGTCACATTTGATATTACAAATCAACCTGTGATCGTTTATCAATGTGAGAATGAAAATAAACTTATATTGGAAATTAGTTTTATTATATGGATCTTAATACATATTCATTTGGGGGTATTTATCTCAAATGATCGGGAAGAAACGTAGAATTTTGTATATTTCGATTATTTAGGAATACGTAAATTTATTTTCTAATGGGTTTCCTGGTACTCCCTAAAATTGTGAAGTTGATTATTCAATTGAGATCATATATAGAGCTACACCTATTTCAAATAATTATTACAGAATTTACCCAACTGAGTTTTAGGAAATGAAAATGCTACACTATAAGGAATATATAAAAGGAACTAATATTCCCTAGTATAACACCATGGGGTGTTCCAATTTTTTTCTTAAAATGAAGATGGTTAGATATTTCATTTTATTGATTATTGAGAAGATAACAACATCAAAATAATGAAAAAGTATCCTCTACACTATATTTATTAATTATTTGATCAACTGTGTAGTGATATATAAAATTAACCTTCAATTTGGATACCACTAGTTAAGGGTTAAAATATAAGATATACCAAATACAAGCTTTAATATGAAGTATAGAAATTTTGAAATTATAGTGATTCCATTCAAACATAGTAATGCACCAACTATCTCTATGGATCTAATTAATAGTGTCATTAGAGATTACATTTGTTAGTTTATTGAAATATTTATAGATGATATTATTATATATTCCTAGGTCAAGGAAGAACATGAAGATCATTTGATGATTTCATTGAAGGCCCTGAAGAAAGATAATTCATATGAAAAAAAATTTATATATGAATTCTGGTTATAGAAATTATAATTCTTGCATCATGTAAGAAATATCAATGGTATATTGGTGGATCCTTGAATGATAGAAATTATTGAACAATGGACCATACCAACCATAATGACTATCATACATAGTTTTCCATGATCAGATTGATAATTACAATTGTTTTTGAAATATTTCTCATGTATACAAAATTTCAAAACCATGTTTACTTGGAAGAGATCCATTTTTCTTTGGATAGATGAATGAGAAGAAATTGAAAGGAGCTATAGAGATGGTTGGTCATTTCACTTATCCGCACACTATCCTAAACTAGATAAGGGTTTGTGATATACAACGATGCATGAATGAAAGTATTTGGATGTGTTATCATGTATAATGATACGTTATTGGAATATGAATCATTATAATTTAATAATAATGATTAAAATCAACTCACTCATGATTTGGATCTTATGGTAGTAATTTTTTATTCTAAAATATAGAATTATAATAAATATAGAGAAAGGTGTGATATACATACTAATAAAAAAAATCTTTATGTATATATTCATATTGAAAGAATTGAATATGAGTCAAAGGATATTGTTGGTGTTGATTAATTATTATGAATACTTAATAAATTTCAACTATGGGAAGGCGAACTAGGTGGTTGATGTGCTAAGTCAAAGACATATGCTAGATTATCCACAAAGAGGATTGAAAAATATCTTATAATTATGGATTTGTAGAGGAGGGAACTTGAAATAAAAAGGGACTGGTGAAATCCTATCTTAATTTAATGAATGTTTGACTATCCATCCTTGTTAACTTTAAAGAGGCTTATAAGGAGGATTTACAAATTAAGAAGAAGGTAATGAATATTTTGTAGTTATGCCCTAAACATGATAGAATGATATTATTATGGGACCAGATATGAGTCCCTTTAATACTATAATTGAATAAGGAACCATTGGATGAATAACAAAGATCATCATTCTCTATCCATCCTAGAATTAAAACGATTTATAGAGATGTGAAAGTGTATTTATGGTGGGACAATATGAAAAGCGACTTTGTAGATTATGCATATTGATTCTTGGTACACTAGTAAGTTAATCTTTAATATTATAAATCTTATAGGATTATATAACCACTCCCTGTACCTATATGTAAATGGGGAAACATAACCATATATTTCATCATAAGACTACCCAAGTAAAATGTTAAAATTTCTTTTGGATTGTAGTCAATAGTTTATTGAATTTATCACATTTAATTACAATTAGATAATATTTATTTCATAAAAAAATGTCATGGTATACATTAAGCAGGTGGTTTGGGTGCATAGAGAGCCACTCTCAATTTTATATAATCAAAAATCGAGATTTATTTTAATGTTCTGAAAAATTATTCAATAGGTAATGAATACAATGCAGATCTTTAGTAATGAAAATAATCCTAAAATTGATGTTCATTTTGAGAGAACATTTCAAACCCCATAACATATACTAATAACATTATTTTTGGATTTTATAGGTGGTTGTTATCAATATCAACCTTTGGTAAAACAATTTTTCAATAATAAATTTCACTCAAGAATTTTGATGGCTCGTTATGAATCCCTCAATAGAAATAAGTTTAGAAATGAAACAAGATAGGACAAAGTTAGAGAACAAAATGTATTGGGAATTGAACTAGATGAGGAAATAGAAGAGAAATATAGATCTATCCAACAACACATCAGATCATATTTTAATTAATATAAAATTTATACAAATAGTTTAGGAAGATATTTAGAGTTCAAAATTGGTGAAAAGTTATTGCAATGAATATATTCATGGAATAATGTAAAAACAAGACATTTTATGATAAGTATTATTTTTAATTTATTTGATGTCATGTGTTTTATGCTACAACAAGATTTTCTTGTGCTTTACACAACACCGTATTAGCGTGCAGTATACACAACACTATTCTTAGATTGTGTTACACACAATTTCAAGTTCCTTTGATAATTGTCATTCTACGCAACATTGAATATATATATATATATATATATATATATTCAATGTATAAATGAAAAATGGTTGGATTTTGTTTTAACAAAACAATAAAGGAGTCTTGCACAACACACAACCCTGACTTGTCTTTCATTACACGCAATCACGACCTTCCTCGATAGCTTGTGTTGTACGCAATACCGGGTTTTACTAAACAACGATATATTATTAAAATATTATTAGAACTAGCCATTATGAATATTAATACCCACTTTTTGAAATGTTATAAATTTTATCTTTCAAAATGGACTTCATTTTTGGATTCGGAAAATCGAAATTAGCCTAGGGTGAAATTTTGGTATTTTTCTGAAAACCTTCAATTTTGGATGAATAGTGAAAACACTGGGTTACTATTTAAAAACCGACTTTTTTTTTAAATAATTATTTATTTTATTTAAATTTATTTTAGGTCAACATTGATAAATAATACCTATATAAGTTCAATGTAATTCATTGTAGTCATTTTATAACAATTTTAGATATATAAAAATTTTATTGAACTTTTGACCGTCTTTTACCCACCTCCTAGGAGAATTTGCAAATTTACATAAAACTTAATTTTACCGCTTTTGTGAATGGAATTTCAAAATTCCGAGAGACACTGTTGATTTCAGTAAGTAAAATGTGGTTCAATGAGATTAAAATAATTTTTTGTGAATAGTAACTTTTTACTTTTTTTACCACGGTTAAAAGTAAATAGGGTAATTAAGGGTAAAATTGATATTATTATTACCCTAACACATGTTCTAATTCTAATGGATAAGTTTAATTCGACCAAAAACAACATTAGGAATAAAATAGGACTATTTAGGCCCACTTGGATTAGATTAGGACATTTAATATTAATTTATTTAAAGAAGGGTTAAAATAGGTAAAATCAAATTTAAATAAGTAAATCATTTTTAATATAGGGTTATACATAAGATAAATTCAACTATAAATATTCATTAGAAAAATAAAAGTATTTCCTACATAATGGTATTTTATTTATAATTTTTAAACATTAAATAATTTAATTAATTGATGACACAATGATGATGCATTAATTATCTTATTAATGAAATATTGACACAATTAATGTTATAAATACCCAAATAAATGTAATTTGAGACTTTTAATTAATTAAAAAATTTTTCTAGTTTAATATGACATGTTATTATTGATTTAAGTAACTTTTTGCGAACTAATATTTCCGTTATGATTTTCAGAAAAATCAATTACCAAATAGTGTCAAAATTGACATAAAATAGTTTTCAAAACAAACATTATATTATTAATTGTTATTTTATTCCTAAAAATATAAGGTTCGGACACATGACTTATATAAGGTTAGATAGACTAATAATAAACAACTTGGGGTTATTTTGTCTTGTTATAGTATGTTTATTAACCTTATAGTGTAAGAACACAAAAAGACACGGTAAAAGTAAAATTATCTAACTTAAAGTTAAATCTAAATGATAAGGTTGAAATAGTAACCTAAACTTGTCCAAATTATACTGGATGAGAGGATTTCGAACCATCCCCACCTTGGCTTTGAAATAAATCAATTTGGAGCTATTTAAAACTGAATATGACTTTATAATTAAATAATATTTTTTGTTTTTCCAAAGGTACCCCTCTCATCCCTTATAAAAGGGCACCTCCTCCCTCTCTTCCTCACACCACTTTGAGCCTTCATGCTCGGTCAACCCCTGCCAAATTATCTTCTAAACTTCCCTAGAAACATCCTAGAGGTCCTTTTTATCTTCAAAGACCAATTTAGTGCCCTAAGAGGAGGTCTCAAAGAGGCGCTTTAAAGAAGAGTTAATGTCCGTTACCGATTATTTCATCTTTATTTCTTCTTCCACTTCTTCTTATTTAGTTGTTTCATTATGAAGTTATAACATCAGTATCACTCATATAATTATATTTTATTATAATTATGAAACAACCCCATTTCACCTTCTATCCATCCTACGGAAAATGAAATCACCGCGCGTGCGTACAAACGGAATACCGTCTCCACGCCGTGGTGTAATCTGTTTTTCCAATACCACCTTACTTGGATGGGTATAATGGTGTAAAGAATAACTATACATATTTATTATAACAGCATAATGATTCTGATATATGGTATCATACACTATAATTCAATTCAATAATTATGGAAATGATATCATCGCTCGTGCGTACGTATGGACTACCGTCTCCACGACACGATGAGATTCATTATCCATGTCAACCATTAAAGAATGATTATAAAGTATATATAAGAAATAATAATGAAATATATGAAATTATAAATCCACTGGATTTATTTATATATATATGTACGTCATCTACTTAAATCCATTATACTCAATAAGGAAACGAAAACAGCGTTCATGCGTACGTATGACCTACCATCTCCATGAACGGTGTATTTCTTTCCATTTATTGATCTATTTTATATATGTATATTCTGAATATATATTATATATAAATCATGGTTTATATTCTGGAATTAATTAATCATTATCTAAGTAATCATATGAATAATTACAAGTCAAATCATGGACCATAAATGAATCGATTTTTCCCAAAACGTTACATTAACATGAATTTAGAAAAGAACGGGTAATATAATGTCATAAATGAACCATATATGATATAATAACAATGAATATGATTATTTAATAAGTCAATGACATTATTTAAATCATTATACAGGAGGTTCGGATACATACGAAGCATATCAGACATAAGGTAAGGGATAATTTTGCAAATCTCATTTTTATCTAAGATTGCTTATTTGTAAGTATTTAATGGGGTTATTTTTATCATCCATGTCTATGTTTCCTAAAAATGTATTCATGTATGTTTAATTTCCTTTTAACCCATTTTTGACTTTTACTACATAGTATGTATGGAATCTTTCTTTTACGAAGGATCTTTTTGACTTTTTCGGCAAAAGTACAAGAAGAATGTTTTTTTTAAACTGATATGACATGAGAGGATTTTTATAGTTTTATAAAGCCTTATTTTCATGAAGATTTCTCCAAAATATTTCATGAATATTTTCAAAAAAATCTTTTTCTTTTAAAATTTCATGACTTTTTGTGAAAAGAAATTGATTTTGAAGAAGAAAGGATATTTTCCTCAAGAATTCATTTCAAGTGTTTTATCAAAACCATTTTCCATCTAAAATGAAATTATTTCATATGTGTATGTTTCAAGTATAAAGTCTCTATTATTTACATGGTTTAACTTTTCTTATGATGAAATGATATCCATTTGTTTTATATGGATTATGTAATGATGGGATGATGGTTATGAAACCCATTTTTATTCTTTGGGTTATGATGAATGATTTATGTTTATGTTGTGGCACAAGTAAGAATGATTTCATAGTGAGATGGGTGGGACCTATATCTCCCTCCAATTCATTGGGTAAGGATTTATATCTCATGATATAGACATGGATGGAATGGTAAGTTAATTCGGTTCAGTGTTACAGGACTGAAACGAGAGTGAACTCGATTCAGAAAGGGACTTTTTCCACTAAGATGGTCTTGGCAGCAATTCCTTGGCTACTATGGAAATCATAACAAGTGTTGAATGATTTCCACAATTACATGTTTTATTCCCATGTTATTTTATCATGATTGATGTTCCCTTATGATATATGCCTTACGTACTTCCAAGATTCATGTCTTTTCTAAAGATTTTGTTGTTTAGATTTTATGTTCATGTTTTTTTATTCAAATGTTTATGGATTGTTTTATGTTCTCTATGTTTACCCTTACTGGGCATTTGAGCTCACCGCTTTTATGTTTTCGTTTCCCCAGGATATAAATAGAAGTTGTAGGTAAGAAAAAAAAGGGGAAGATCTTTATGGCGGATGTTAAAGATCTTTCACCACGACTAAAAGATTATATTCCGAGATTCCAAAGACACTAAACTATTACGGTCCTTGTGTGTGTGTTTTTTTTATGTACTAAGTATTCCACAAAAGTAATGTAATGTCCATGTACGTCAAGCTTAGGGTATCTACAGTTGGTATCAGAGGAAAGGTTTAGTCAACCTTTGGAAACTAGGATGCGAAAACGTTAGTGAGATCCCTAGAGATATTTCTAAGGTATGTCTAGGGATGTCCCTAAGGATAAGTATACCTATAGGATATAGTCCTAGAACTATGGTAATGAATTTAGAATTTAACCTAAGATGTTATATATTGAGGGCACTCCCCCTTTACTATGTTGTTTTTCCCTAGCATGATTTTTGCCTCTCACACTATTCTTTTTGGGTTTTAGAAAATGGCTGGAAACTAGAAGATTCACGATAACGGAGGATATGACGGAAAATGGAATGATATTCCTCATAAGCAACCAAATGAAACGAGATCTGGAAGTACAAACATCGTTATTATGCCTAATTATCAATCTCATAATATGATCAATAATCTCAACTTTGGTATGTTTCCCGACTCAGATAATAAGAGAAATATGGAGTTTCATGATGATCATAGAGGAAAGAAAGTTAAATTTCCCTCATGTAAATCATATAGGAAGAGGCATCGGGGTGATTGTTTCAAAGGATCTGGAAGATGATTTGGGTGTGGAAAAGAAGGACACAAAGCCAATAAGTGCAAAAGAAAAGGTTCAGTTAACACCATGGAAAAGGATAATGGTATTGCTACGACATCAACAATGATTAGATGTTTTAATTGTGGAATGTATGGGCATTATACAAACCAATTCCCTAAGGGAAAATCTCATGAAGAGAATCAGCATGGTCATATGAGTAGTATTTATGTGGATGATGATGAAGAGACTACAAATGAAATATGAGAAGAAAGATATGATGAAGCTCATTCAGTGGTTTAAGAAGTTAGTGGAATGATTGTATGTTTATAATGAATAATGTATGGTACTATGGAATAAAAAATCATCTAAATATTGTTACACTATTTTTTTTTCCTAAATTATTTGAAAGTATATGTTGAATGGTACTAGTAACCATGAAAAGTGATTCAAATATTTTAGAAAGGAGATGATATGCGCATAATTAAGGGATAAGAAGATAATAAGATGTTTTATTGTATTCATGAGCTCATGATTGATATAAGGACTAAGTGATATCATGGTTTGAGTATATAGAATTTTGAGGATTTTGGTATGTGGAAAGTGTTAACTTTTAACTGCATTCATGTTTTCACTAAGTTTCAATGGGTATTCATTCTTCAAGAGAATACATGATTAAGGTATTCACATGTTTTTAATTTGACCCACAAGATATATCTTATGATATATGGGGGATAAATGATGGAATTCACGTGATTGTTATGTGAAATTTCAAGTAATCATTTTCTTTATTCTATGAGCTTGGACCAGAGTATTTTAGATTAGCATAAATATTGGAATGGATTATGCTAGACATAAGTTAGTGTTGTTTAAGGATAGAAATTTTTTTGATATTATTGATGGGATGTTATAGTAATATAGTTTTAGAAAAAGGACAACCTGCAGGACGGGCGACATCCTATCACGTCGGACAAGGATGTGGGAATCGAACCCACAACCGAAGTGCGACTGGCCTTTATTGCCTACCAATGGCCTACAAGAAGTCCCTGGTTAGTAGAAACAAGTTTTATTTTATTATGCGGTATGATATATGAAGTATAATTTCATTTTTGGAATCATATACGATTAACCTCACCATAGATGGACTTATGTATATTTGATAACTTTTGCTGACCTTTTGTTTGAAAAAGATGGAATGACCCATCATTCTATCACGTGATCTGTTAACACTTCACAAATAACAAATTCAACTTCATTTCTTTAAGAGATGAAGTGGAAATTGTTCAAAGCATGAACAACAGTGAGATTGTACCAAAATAAAGTAAGTATTTATTCTAATTCAAATTCTTCAACTTTAGGGAAATGATCTTGAAAACCAAAAATGTTGTCCTAGTGCCCTTATATCCGATGAATCAGATGGTACCCTAGATCATCACAAATTTATGGATTTGTGATTGTTGGATTTTTTATAGCCATGTTCTCTACCACTCTCCATCAGAACATGACAGTTAGATTTCTCTTCCATATCCATATTTTCACCTATGTTCTCCTATGTGGAAACCCATTGATTAGTTAATTTGGGTAATCGTTATGTTTCATACTTTAGTTTTTAAATCCATGTTTTGGTATTTCATTTTACGATGTGGGTTTCAATTAAAGAAACTTTCAAGTAGAAAACCATGTATAACCCCGATGAATTTCGAGGGAAAAATTCTTTTTAAGGGGGGTAGAATGTAACAACCCGATATTTTATGACAAGTATTCTATTTAATTTATTTTATGTCGTGTGTATTATGCTACAACAAGATTTTCTTGTGCTTTACGCAACACTGTATTAGCGTGAAGTATACGCAACACTATTCTTAGATTGTGTTACACACAATTTCAAATTCGTTTGACAATAGTCATTCTACACAAAATTGAGTATATATATATATATATTCAATGTATAAATGAAAAATGGTTGGATTATATTATAACGAAACAACAAAGAAGTCCTTCACAACACACAACCCTGACTTGGATTGCATTACACACAATCACGACCTTCCTTGATAGCGTGTGTTGTACGCAATACCGGGTTTTACTAAACAACGATATATTATTAAAATATTATTAGAACTAGCTATTATGAATAGTAATACCCAATTATTGAAATTTTATAAATTTTATCTTTCAAAATGGACTTCATTTTTGGATTCGGAAAATTGAAGTTAGCCTAAGGTGAAATTTTGGTATTTTTCTGAAAACTTTGAATTTTTGATCAATAGTGAAAACACTTGTTTACTATTTAAAAACCGACTTTTTATTTAAATAATTATTTATTTTATTTAAATTTATTTTAGGTCAACATTGATACATAATACCTATATAAGTTCAATGTAATTAATTGGAGTCATTTTATAATAATTTTAGATATATAGAAATTTTATTGAACTTTTGACCGTCTTTTACCCACCTCCTAGAAGAATTTGCAAATTTACGTAAAACATAATTTTACCGCTTTTGTGAATGGAATTTCAAATATCCGAGAGACATGGTTGATGTCAGTAAGTAAAATGTGGTTCAATGAGATGAAAATAATTTTTGGTGAATAGTAACTTTTTACTTTTTTTTACCACGGTTAAAAGTAAATAGGGTAATTAAGGGTAAAAATGATATCAGTATTACCCTAACACTTGTCCTAACTCTATTGGATAAGTTTAATTCGACCAAAAACAACCTTAGGAATAAAATATGACCATTTAGGACCACTTGGATTAGATTAGGACATTTAATATTAATTTATATAAAAAAGGGTTAAAATAGGTAAAATCAAAGTTTAATAAGTAAACAATTTTTAATATCGGGTTATACATACGATAAGTTCGACTATAAATATTCATTAGAAAGATAAAAAGATTTCCTACATAATGGTATTTTATTTATAATTTTTAGACATTAAATAATTTAATTTATTGATGACACAATGATAATGAAATAATTATCTTATTAATGAAATATTGACATAATTGATGTTATAAATACCAAAATAAATGAAATTTGAGACTTTTTATGAATTAAAAAAATTTTATAGTTTCATATGACATGTTATTATTTATTTAAGTAACTGTTTTCGAACTAATATTTCTGTTATTATTTTCAAAAAAATAAATTAACAAATAGTGTCAAAATTGACATAAAATAGTTTTTAAAACAGATATTATATTATTAATTGTTATTTTATTCTTAAAAATAAAATTTTTGGAAAAATGACTTAGATAAGGTTATATAGATTAATAATAAACAACTTGGGGTTCTTTTGTATTATTATAGTAAGTTTATTAACCTTATATTGTAAGAACACAAAAAGACACGATAAAAGTAAAATTATCTAACTTAAAGTTAAATCTATATGATAAGGTTAAAATATTAATCTAACTTGTAAAAATTCTATTGGATGAGAGGATTTAGACCCATACCCACCTTACCTTTGAAATAAATCAATTTGGAGCTATTTAAAACTCAATATGACTTTATAATTAAATAATATTTTTTGTTTTTCCAAAGGTGCCCCTCTCCTCCCTTATAAAAGGGCAGCTCCTCCCTCTCTTACTCACACCACTTTGAGCCTTCATGCTTGGAAAAACCCTTCAAAATTCTCTTCTAAACATCCCTAGAAACATCCTAGAGGTCCTGGTTTTCTTAAATTACCAATTTTAGTGCCCTAAGAGGAGGTCTCAAAGAGGCGTTTCAAAGAAGAGGTAAAGTCCGTTACTGATTCTTTCAACTTTATTTCTTCTTCCACTTCTCCATCTTCAGTTGTTTCATTATGAAGTAATAAAATCAGTATCAATAATATAATGATATGTTATTATATGTATTAAACAACCCCATTTAACCTTCTATACATCTTACGGAAAACGAAATCACCGTGCGTGCGTACGTAGGGAATATCATCTCCACACCGTGGTGTAATATGTTTTTCCAATACCACCTTACTTGGATGGGTATAATGGTGTAAAGAATATCTATACATATTTATTATAACATCATACTGATTCTGATATATTGTATAATCCACTCCAATTCAATTCAATAATTATGGAAACGATATCATCGCTCGTGCGTACGTACGGACTACCGTCTCCACGACGCGATGAGATTCATTCTCCATGTTAACCATTAAAGAATGATTATAAAGTATATATAAGAAATAATAATTAAATATATGAAATTATAAATCTATTGGATTTATGTATATATATATGTATGTCATCTACTTAATTCCATTATACTCAATAAGGAAACAAAAATAGCGTTCATGCGTACGTACGACCTACCGTCTCCATGAACGGTGTATTTCTTTCCATTTATTGATCTATTATATATATGTATATTCTGAATATATATTATATATAAATCATTTTTTATATTCTGGAATTAATTAATCATGATCTAAGTGATCATATGAATAATTACAAGTCAAATAACAGACCATAAATGAATCGTTTTTTTACCAAAACGCAACATTAACACGAATTTACAAAAGAACGGGTAATATAAAGTCATAAATTAACCATATATGATATCATAACAATGAAGATGATTATTTAATAAGTAGATGACATTATTTAAATCATTATATAGGAGGTTTAGATACATACGAAGCATATCAGACATAAGGTAAGGGATAATTTTTCGAATATCATTTTTATCCGAGATTGCTTATTCGTAAGTATTTACTGGGGTTCTTGTTCTCATCCATGTCCATGTTTCCTAAAAATGGATTAATGTATGTTTAATATCCTTTTAAACCATTTTTTACTTTTAATACATGGTATGTATGGAATATTTCTTTTACGAGTTACTTTTTGACTTTTTCCGACAAAAGTACGAGAAGAATGTTTTTTTAACTAATACGGCACGAACAGATTTTTATGGCTTTATAAAGCCTTATTTTCATGAAGCTTACTCCAAAAGCTTTCATGACTATTTTCAAAAAAAATCTATTTATTTTAAAATTTCATGACGTTTTGTGAAAAGAAATTGATTTTCAAGAAGAAAAGATATTTTCCTCAAGAATTCATTTTAAGTGTTTTATCAAAACCATTTTCCATCTAAAATGAAATTTTTTCATATGTGTATGTTTAAAGTATAAAGTATCTATGATTTACATGGTTTAACTTTTCTTATGATGAAATTATATCCATTTGTTTTATATAGATTATGTTATGATGGGATGATGTTTATGAAACCCATTTTTATTCTTTAGGTTATGATGAATGATTTATGTTTATGTTGTGGCATAAGTAAGAATGATTTCATTATGAGATGGGTGGGACCTATATCTCCCTCCAATTCATTGGGTAATTATTTATATCTCATGAGATAGACATGGCTGGAATGGTAAGTTAATCCGGTTCAGTGTTACAGGACTGAAATGAGAGTGAACTCGATTCAGAAAGGGACTTTGTCTACTAAGATGGTCTTGGCAGGAATGCCTTGGCTATTATGGAAATCATAAAAACTGTTGAATGCTTTCCACAATTACATGTTTAATCCCAAGCTATTTTGTCATGATTGATGGTCCCTTACGATATATGCCTTACGTACTTCCAAGATTCATGTCTTTGCTAAAGATTTTGATGTTTAGATTTTATGTTCAAGTTTTTGCATTCAAATGTTTATGGATTGTTTTATGTTCTATATGTTTACCCTTACTGGGCATTTGAGCTCACCCCTTTTATGTTTTTGTTTCCACAGAATATAATGAAAGGTTTTAGGTAAGAAAAAAAATGGGAAGATCTTTATGGGAGATGTTGAAGATCTTTCACCACGATTAGAAGATTATATTCCGAGTTTCCAAAGACACTAAACTATTACGGTACTTGTGTGTGTGTTTTTGTTATGTACTAAGTATTCCTAAAAATTAATGTAATGTCCATGTACATCAAGCTTAGGGTCTCTACAAATAAAGTTATAATATTTGGAAATAAGGATAAGATGGGATCCAGATATATCACCCCTATGGTATTCTTGATCATATTAGGAATGTAGGCTATCACTTTCTTCTATGCTGAACCTCTCATAAGTACAAGATTTTTTTCATGTGTCACTTTGGAGGAAGTATGTACATGATCTTTTACATGTATTAAACTCCAAGTTTATACATTTAAAGTAGGATATTTTATATGAAGAACAAATTTTAGAGTATTTTTATAGAATATATAAAGTTATATAGAACAGGACCACTCACTTGTTCAATGTTTTTTGGTGAAACCATAAATCTAAAGAACCTACATGGAACCCCATAGATTTAGTGAGGTATAAGCAACCTCATCTATTTCCATTTGAATAATGGATTTTTTTGGTGAAATTCATATTAGTGGGGTAGAATGTTACACATAAAAAATTTATAATATATTTCTCTTTAATAAATTTTATTTTTTTGATATCCTATTATTAACAAAAAACCATAAGTGAATAATTATACATAAAAATATAAAATGAAAAATATTAATAATTAATTAGATAAAAAATAAATAAATTTGTGGCACCCAAATATTTTATAAATAAGTTTAATATTGAATGCATGAAACAATGAGTCTCTAAAAACACAAAAATTTTATAACCTATCCAATTAATATATTTTTATCACTACCAAGATTTGAATTTCGAAAATCTGACATACACAGTTACGATCAGTAAGTTATTTAGAGTCTAATATGACCAAATTAATTTTTGGGGAATAGTAACATACCTTTATGAATAGTGATGTTACCCTTATGAATAGTGACATAACCTTATGAATAGTAACTTCAATTATGATAGTATATATATATAGTATTTAATTGAATGTATGATGTACTTATGTTTTGGAATAAGTAAATTATTTTTTTAAAAAAATGTATTTTTCAAGTAAATTATCATTCAAAGAAAATTAATCATATTTAGTTAATTTTTTTTTGAAAAATTAAATTCATTTTTGGATTATACACTATGAGTAATGGTTAGGGTTAATGTTTGATATTTTTATGAAATACTAGATTATTTGGTGAATAGTAAAATAAAATAATTTGCAATAAATGTTAAATGATTGATTTATTGAGTCATTGATGATGTTATGCTAATGTAAGAACCAATGGTTGGAATTTAAATGGAAATATTACTATTTTTGGTCATGGAATCATCACTATTTCTCGTCTTATGAAAAAATAAAAAATTAATGATTAAAATATTAAGAAAACCCTCATCGCCAGTGTAAATACCACCTCTTCCACCATATTCTCTTCAATCCTGTCGAGCATTTTTACTTCTCCAAATTATACGCAAATATCCTCCTGTGATCTTCCCCAATACTATTATCCTTTGGTCTCATCAAAACACCAAATCCTCTTCCCTTAAGAGGCTCTCAAGGAAGGTTAATTTATGAGGTAAAACTCATTTTTTATTTCCTTTCATTTTTATGTTCCTTTGTTCTATTTTCCTTCCTAACCACTCCTCATAAAAATGGTATGAAAACTCCAGTACCATAAATTTACTATAATTTTGTTATTCTAATGGAATAATTCATATTCATCTCTCCTTTCCCCCTTATTTATGATAAAAATTATATATCGTCTGAGATTTGTTGATTTATCACATTCAAGGAAGATGATGCTTTTAATTTGATTTACCTTCTTCAAATATAGTCATGAAACCATTTTTATGGTTGAAAAAAACTATAATATAGGTATTATAAATTAGTTATGGTTCTAGAATGATTTTTTATATATGATATAAATTTATAATTCAAAATGGGTCCATTGTGATAAAAAAACTGCCAATTAAACGAAACAATTATCATTAAAGATTTATATAATGATTCATATTCACACCCGATAACCATTTTTTTTATAACAATGTAATATTATCATAGTTCAATAATAAAATACAACTTATATTCTGGAAAAACATTCTCATTATACATGTTTATCCATACATGAATATAAGTAAACCAGTCTTCGAAACCATGGAAGAAAATGATCCCCAACAATGGAATTGAATCTCTTAACCATAAAAATGGCATGAATGAAACTAAAAAGTATATAATAAATCTATTAAATGTATGAGAGGTTATGGAATAATTAATTTATGAATGTAAATTTAATTATTTAGGTTTTTAAGATCAAGATAGAAACAGCTTCAAACTTAATGTAATGATTTTCCACCCGAACCTCCATTTTAATATGTGTTAATTTTATTATCTACATACCTCAATTAAATTATTATCTATTTATATATTCTCCTTATAGATATTGTGAGAATTATATATATATGTGTTCCAAACAGAATCATACCTTCATTTATGGAGATTTATATGTTTTAAAAGGATCGTTAAAAAATCCTTCATGATAAACAAGCATGTTTCAATGGAAATTGACAAATTATTTCCTATTTACAAGGGAACTATATAATATTTTTAGAAACCATTATCTTTATAAAATCAGTTATTTTTTTATTAAAATACCATATTACTTCACTTTTGGTTTTATAGAATGTGTTTTCCAAAACAACTCTTCTTTTAAAGGTAGAAAATTTTATCTCAACAATTACTTGACGATTTCATAATCGTATATTAATATATTTAAACAATCTTATTGATTATTATGTATTATTGGGACAAATATTTATGATAGAATCAACCATATTTTGTTGAATTATTTATTATTAGTTTGACTGTAGATGTTCTATCTTAAAAATAATCACCATTTTACTCCCAATGGTTAGTGGTTATGCTTAATGTTCTGGGAAAATTTATTTACATTTCATGTGCTAGTTAGAATATAAATCTATATATTGTTCATGTTTATACCAATTCCTATGAGGAATTCAATGGGATTATTATATAAAAGGTGGGTCCTACTATAGCCACTCGATGCATCAGTAGGTATCATGAGGGAAAAAGATATAGGCTTGGTAGAGGCGTTGCCCATTTTTAGATATGGTTTTGGCCAAGGGCTTAATCATTTTTAGATGTCTTGGACGAGGCCTTGGTAGTATGTTTTTGAATATGTATAACATTAATTTCACTCATTATAAAGCTATAAATTCATATACGACATGGTTATTCGACTAGTAGAATAACCATGGTTAGGTTCTTTTATGTCAATATTTACTCTTGTCATATTCCTTCCATAATGTGTTCATGATTATTATTTTTAAAATCATATGTATTAAATTATTCACCTTTCCTAATGTTTGTGTTTATTATATATTCTTATATATTGTTTACCCTTACTAATCATTTTATCTCACCCCATTATTAGGTTTCATTTTATTAGGGCCTGAATAATTTTTTTATGAATGGCCTGTAGGGATAAAATTATATTTGTGGATGTTCCCAATAAAACTTATATGTTGTGTTTCATTTGAAGTTGTAATATTGAGATATTGTGGGTACCTTTTTTTGAAATATACTAAAATAATTCTTCCTTTAGGATGCATATTCCTTGTTTATATGCCAATTTAATGTAATAAGGAAACGGCTCCGGGAAACTGGGGTTTGGCCCTTATTGTTTCTAGTAGAGGATGTTTATTAGAAAACATGGAAACTAGATATATAAAAAGTATATTAGTGAAAAACCCCTAAGATAATCTTTAGGGATAACAATACATAGAAATAATATAATTTTGGTAAGGAATAAATTATGTGGTTTATTTAGAAAATAAATCACTGGTTGGATATGAAAAATTAGAGGTGGCTATGGCATAAATGTATCTAGGGGTAAAACCAAAAAACACCACTTTGAGCTAGAATCGAATGGGAACTGGTGCACAAAAATGTGCCTTACTGTAGTCTTGGTTCGAAATTCCTGGGGGATATGATTTGGTAAATTAATAATCTTATTAAAAACCATTATGGATGATTTATGCCCCCAAAGTTACCAATGTATTTGGTTCTGGGATTTACAATGAATAAATTTATGTTATGTGTTGTACGGTGTTTTTATATATAGAGAGTTCCTACTTTTATGATCCAATATATTATATATAATTGATTAGTAATGGTTTTGGATAAGGCATTGACATATAAAAATGGTAAACTATGTTTCATAATGTGATTTTGTTAGATTTAATTTTTAGATAATGTTTTGGCCAAGGCCTTGATAGTGAATGAGAGTTTGTTTTATGTGTAGAGAAAAAGGACACCAAGTTCATGATTTAATGAGTAAGAAAGAGGATTCCAATGTACAATTCTACAACTTTAAGGAGATGGGACACTATGTGAATCAATGTCCCAAGATTCAAGGGAATGATTCTAAAGTATTGGATCTTTATATTTTGGAACGTTAAACCATTTATGAACTTGTTTAAATTGGTAATTTTTTTATGTTTCAGAGGATAATGACATCACATGAGGAAACTTGTGCTAAGAGATTATATATAGGTAGTTCAAGAAATAATCAAAGGATAATATCATGTTTATGAAATATAAAAGTATATTCATACACTTATAGTGTGGAATAATCCCTCAACTCTATGAAAAGAGTCATAAATGTTGTTCTGTTATCATATTCTTTGATAATGTTAATGAAAATTTTCATAACTATAGTTTCTGGTTTTGTGTTAATCTACTTTTATCTAAACCTATTTTCTATCAATATTGTTTCATTGTTTGGTTTTTCTTATATTCCCATGATTTTAATTCCAATCAATTCCACTCCATTTGAAAGGATAATTTATTTATTTATTTATTATTATTATTTTTTCCAACTATTTTCCCTTAACATTTTTAAGGAGGGTATTATATTAACACAATTTATTATATGGGTTTTTTGACAAGTAAATTTTCAATTAACAACAAATATCAATCAATGTGAAATATCAAATTTTGAGGATGAAATTTTTGTAAGGAGGTGATAATGTAACACCCTAATATTTTGTAAATAAATTTAATATTGGATGCATCAATAATTAGGTCTCTAAAAAACACAACCTTGTTATAAACTAATTAAAACATAATGTTTTACCACCCCTATGATTTGAATTTTGAAATTCTAACATACACAGTTGCGATAAGTATGTTATTTAGAGTCTAATATTACAAACTTATTTTTTAGTGAATAGTAAAATACCCTTATGAATAGTAATGTTTTCCTTATGAATTGGTACAAACCATTATGAATAGTAACCTCACCTATGATAATATATATATATTATTTAAGTTAATGTATGATGTACCTATGTTTTATAATATGTAAATAAATGTTTTAAAACCGTATTTTTCATGAAAATTTTGATTTTCATTAAAAATTAAATTAATCATATATAAAAAATTATTTTTGAAAAATGGAATTCATTTTTTCATTCTACATGATGAATAATTTTTAGGGTGAATTTTTTGTATGTTTCTGTAATACTTGATTTTTTTGTGAATCGTAAAATACGATAATTTATGAGAAATGATAAATGAATGATTTATTGAGTCATTGAATATTTTCTGCGGATGTAAGAACCAATGGTTCTAATTTAAATTCATATATTACTATTTTTGGTCATATAATTATCAATATTTCTTGTCTTATGTAAAAATAATAAACTAATGTTTAAAATATTAAAAAATCCCTCCTCCCCTCCATTATAAATATCAAATATTCCACCATCGTCTCTTCACTCCTCTCAATCCTTGTGACCTCTAAAAATTCCACCCAAATCTTCTCCCAATATCCTCCACCATGACTAGAATCCCTTGTTTTCATAATAAGACCAAATCCCATTCCCTTATGAGGATCTCAACGAAGGTTAATTCAATAGGTAAAATTATTCTTTTGTTTTGTTTGATTTTCATGTTCCATTGTTCTCATTTCTTTACTAACGTATACTCATCCAAATGGAATGAAAACTCCAATACCATACATGTAATAGAGTTTTTTTATTCTAAAGGAATAATTAATCTTCATCTCTCCTTTCCCCCCATTTATTCTAAAAATGAAACATCGACTGAGATGTGTTGATTTATCACATTCAAGGAATGTGATGCTTTCAATTTGATTTACCTTCATCAACTCTAGTAATGAAACCATTTTGATGGTTGAAATAGACTATAATATATGTATTATAAATTATTTATGGTTCTGCATTTATTTTGTACATATTATATAAATTTATAAAATAGAATGAGTTTATTGTGATAAAAAAATCCAATTAACACAACCAATTGTCATTAAAGTTTTATATAATGATTCATATTCACTCCCAATAACCAAAAAAATTTTATAACCACTTAATCTTATGGTTTTTCACTAATAACATTAAAATTATATTATGGAAAACAACTATCATTATATAGGTTTATCCATTCATGAATATAAGTAAACCGGTCATCAAACCCATGGAAGAAAACGCCTTAAAACAATGGAATTAAATCTCCTAACTCATAAAAAGGCCATCAATGAACCTAAAAAGGTTATAATAAATGAATTAAATGTATAGGATTTTCTGTAATAATTAATTTATGAACCTAAATTTTATTATTCAGGTTGTTAAGATCAAGAGAGGAACACCATCTGACTTAAGGTAGGGGATTTCCACTCAAACATCCATTTTCATTAGAGTTAATTTTATGATATACTTACCTCAATTAAATTCTTATTCCTTCATATGTACTCCTAATAATATCGGTTTTAAGTCTCTATATATGTGTTCAAACTAGATTCATACCTTCATTTATGGTGTGTTATATGGTTTAAAAGGATATTTCAAAAATCCTTCCAGATAAACACGCCCGTTTCTAGGGAAAATTTCAAATTATTTCCTATTTTAACGGAACTATATAATCTATTTTTTGAAAATTCTCTCTTTAAAAAATAAATTACTTTATTATGAAAATACCATCACACTTCAGTTGTGTTTTTATAAAAATATTTTTCCAAAATAACCCTTCTTTTTCAATGTAATGATTTTTTATCTCAAGGATTACTCGATGATTTCATAAGAGTATCTTTAACTATTTCAACACTCCTCTTGATTATTATGTATTATTGTGATTAATATTTATGATATAGTATTTTATATTTGATTGAATTGTTTATGATTGATTTTATTTTTGATGTGTTATCATAAAACTCTTCACCATTTTACTTTGAATGGTCAGTGTTTAAGATTATTGTTCGGGAAAGTTATTTATATCTCATGTGTAAGTACAAATAAGAAACTATATATTTTTTATGTTTACCCCCATTCATATGAGGAATTCATTAAACTTATTATGTGATGGGTGGCACCCTATATATCCCCTAGATTCTTCGGTAGGTTTAATATGACAAATAAATATAGACTTGGCCTAGGCCATGTACTTTTTTAGATATGGGTTTGGCTGAGGCCTTAATCATTTTTAGATGTCTTGGCCGTGGCCTTGGCGGTATGTTTCAAAATGCACAACATTTTCATTTCCATCCTTATGAAGCCAAAAATTTAATGTTCATGTGGTTATTTGACTAGTACAATACTCGTGATTATGTTTTATTATGTCAATATTTACTCTGCTCATATTCCTACCATAATGTACTGATCTTTACTATTTTTAAATGCACATGTTTTCAATTATTCACCATACCTAATGTTTGTTTTTATGATATCATCCACAATATTGTTTACCCTTACTTAAAATTTGAGCTCACCCCATTTCTACGTTACATTTATCTCAGGACATGAAGAAGTTTATTATGAATGACCTACAGGGAAAAACTTATAGTTGTGGATGTTCCCAATAAATCTTATATATTGCATTTCATTTCAATTTATAATATTGAAATTATGTGTTTATCTTGTTTCCAAATCTACTAAACTACTCAGTTTTTAGGATGCATATTCCATGTTTATATGCCAATGTGATGTAATACGCCACTAGATACGGGAAACTAGGGTAGGTTCCTTATGAAATTATGTTGTGTAAATGTAAAAATTCACTTAAAGAAATAAAATTGATTCTAAAGAGACTATTTTGGATTTATTTGTTTGATTATTAATTTCCATTAAATTTAATAATAATTAGGAATAATATAAATAAAATTAATTTATAAAATTGATCTTATAAATAATTACATAACAGAATTATATCTATGTAATGGCCATGTTATTATAAGGAATATCAATCTAAGAATTCATGGTTAAACAAAAATGTTTTGTTTAAAAACATTGGTTTTATTATATATTATATATGTTATATTTTTTAAAATGAATTTATAAATTTATAAATTTTATTTTAGTAAAAATAAATTCTTTTTTTGGATTTATAATGAACAAATTATCTTAGGGTGATTGTTTTTTGATTTTTCAAAAATGATTGATTTTTTGAAGAATTGTGAAAATACCAATTTTAAATACCACTAATTTTGTGACATAATTATTATATAAAAATGAGTGAAAAATAAATTAAACCTTTTTTTCAATGAGAAATGAATTTATGGATTGAAATAGATCATTTTGAACTATTACGTTGATTTTGGAAACCCATGCATTAATTTTTTGTAACATAAATGATATTTTATTTTAATAAAAAACTATTTCACTATTTTATGTTAATTAAGTATTAAAAATAACCATTCAGTTTTGGATTTATTTTAATTTAATAAAATTATATATTTATCTTTAATACAATAGTTTTTGGGGGATAAATTCTATATATATTTTGGTGTAAATTCCATTTTACACTAAGAAAATGCATTTTTCAAAAAACTATTTTTCATTGTATTTTGTGTACTTATGTTAAAATTAATTTCTTGACATTTTATTAAATGAATATGATAAATGGATTATATATTTTGAATCATCATATACATTTTTTATAATATAAATGGTTTTTTTTATAAAAACATGTTCTCATCATCCAAAGATAAGCTATTATGATAAAAGTAATAATGGGTTAAAAGTGGATAAACTTGGGGATATTGCTTCTAGTGTAAAAAAACTAATTTTTATTCAATATTTTGAGTTCTTTTAGACCTTCCATAACCTTATATAATTCATTTTTATTATTTTATCAACTTTCCCATTAAAATTTATTTATATTATTGTAATGTCGTTGGTATTTATAGGAGTTCCACACCCTCACTTATAAAATAGAACTACATATCCTCACTTCTCCATAAAAAATTAACATCATAGCTCAATAAATAATTGATCAATTCAATTTTTAACCCTGAACAATGTAATAGAGGTTTTTTTTTCTCACCAAAACGCCAACATAGAAAGTCTTAAGGTGTAAGCCAAAGGATGATACTTATAGAAGGGCAAATTGTCTTAAATTCGTAGTTTATTTATTCTTTCACCATCTCTAAATATATTATATCTATCCAATAATGGTTAAATATATATAATCAATATACTAAAACATTTATATTTATATGGAGTAACCATTATATACTTCTAATCAATCTAATGAAAAATTAAATATTTAGTCATGCGTACGTGTGGACCACCACCACTATGAAGCGATGATTTTAATTTTTCATCACCACCTATCATGGATGGATATATATATGAATTTAATATAAATATATTATATTTATAACATATTAATTATTTTTGAAGGATAAATTATATTTTTCTTCCTTTATTTTCATCTATTTAAAAATGAAAACATTATCCATGCGTACTTGAAAACTATCACATCCATGAAGTAATGTAATTAATTTTTCATAATTGTCTTACATGGATGGTTTAAAAAGTGTATTTATTTAATAAATAAGATATTTAAAAAGTTATTAATATTTTGGAGATTTTTAAACAATGTATGTTATGAAATTATCATATTTTTTAAATTTAATCATGCAATAAAAATGAAAGATTTAACACTTAAATATTTATTTCAATAATGAATTATTAACAAAAATAAAATTTAAAACTATAAATGAATCATTCATATTTGGAAAATTATGAATATTTCATTGGTAGCAACTTATAAAAAATATATAATTATTATATAAGATTTTATAGTGTGTATGAATAAATTTGGGACTTAAGGTAAGAGTTTATGTTACAATCTCCCTTTTATTCGGAATGATTATGTTTGAATATCCCTTTTATGAAATTGAATGTTATTTATGATATAAAATCCCTATATTTTCTTATAATCTGGTTATTTATGGGGTGTTCAAGTATTATTTACATATTTTACCAATTTAATACTTAAACATTAAAAAAATATATTTTTAATAAAAATAGACCTTATTTCTCCTTATTTGTTATGAATTTTTATCTATTATATAATTGTTTTTAAAAATTATTTTCTGGAAGTTATTATATAATTTTAGATGATTCAAATAGTCATTTTACAACTAAATTTTAAATAATTTAACAAGCATTTTATTTTAATATATTTTTTCATTTTTTAATTGGAAATTTGTTTTTATTTTATTTACAAAGGTGAGAAAAGAATGTTTTTTAACACCTATGGTGTGAACCAATTATACCAATATCATCTTGTATCATATTAATAAATCTAATTTTAAAAATTTCAATGGTTTTAAAAATAATATCATGTTTTCATTTCTAAAATTTTTAGTTTTCAAAAGAAACCAAAATAAAAGGAAATTTTCACATATTTTTCAAGGAATACTCCTAGTGGTTCTATAAAATTAATTTTCATCTTTTTTAACATCATTTAAGGATTTTTATGATTCATTATAAATATAATATGGTTAAACCATACAATTTATTTCTTTTTATGACCTATACTGATGATGGTCTAAGAATTGTTTTATGAAACCAACATATTTTTTATATGTTAATGACGATACAATAAAATTATTAATGTTTTTGAAATCTTATCACACACATTTGTATGGTTTTAATTTGGTGATATGTGGGACTATAATTATATACCACTCTAATTAATTCTATAAATAAGGATATCTCTGGTGAAAATATGAAAGATAACAGAGAGTAAACCTAATCCACATTGGGACTCTATTCAAAATAGTTATTAGAATATGATGTAAACCAAATCCACTATTGGAATCTTTGTTCGATGAAAATATATGTAGTGGTCATTGAATAATGAAATTATTCTCTTTGATTATGTTTATACCTTATAAATATTTCTAATTATTGTGATATAATATCATGGATAATTATTTATTATTGATGATTTTGTGCTCTTTTGACACATGTCCTTTTATATAACAAATAATTATTACACGACTCATGATTTATAGTCTATGAATTTCTGTGTGTTTTTTCATAAGCTGTGATCATTTTATCATAACCTTATGCCTATCTTATTATCAGTTGTGATCATCAATTGATATATATAAAGTCTACCCTTATTGAGCAATTTATACCACACTTTATTATATTTATAATTCTCTAGGTTTGGGATAAACATTCTAAGTAGGATATGTCTAAGAAGGGTACCAGGTGAGAATACGTTTGTGGGAGATATTGAATATCTTTCGTGGAATAATTTTATTATGTATATGGTATCCAAATTCACTGAATAATTATAGTTCATAAGTGGGTATTATAATGATATGTATTGGATATTCATATCAAATGCTGTGATATTTATATAAGTGATTTTCAGTTTACCTCACATGGTATCAAAATATGATTAGTTATTTTTGGGTATTATAATTAAAAACCATTAGTGAGAACCCTAAGGATATTAAAAAATATATGAAATATCCTAAATTTTATTTAATGTATATAGTGTGTGGATTAATAGAAATGAAATTACCATGTATACTGAAAAAGGGGATATATTCTCTAGAAAAGATTCCCCTATGTGTAATAAACTTGAAATTGATAGATGTGTATTAACTCATTCTTCACCTGGTGTATGATAAAGAGGCCGAAATACACATTTTTTTTCACACTCTTAGGGGATATTCATTAGTTAGTCTATATTTTCTTTATTAACCAATATGAGGTATTAGAATATATTTATGTTAGAATGAATAATATTAAATGACCATTGAAAACATATGTTTAAATAAATATTTTCATGGTTAATATGAATGTTTGATTATTTAGCACATATTTGGAATTATTTTTATTATCATATTATTGATCACTCCAATTATGTCTTCTTGATACTAATCCTAATCAATTTGGTGTAACAAAATGATAAGAACATAAATCAAAAGTATAAATGTATTCTAATTATAACATAATTAACATAAATTTTTTTATATATGGTTCTACCCAATCTTCTATATTTGAAGAATTTTCATAGAATATCACATCACCACTTTAGAAATTATATATCAATTTATATGTGAAAGATCATAATTGCACAATTATTTCATCTTATTTATAAAGATATAATCTCATAATAAGTTTATAGGAACATTATTCTTTAAATTCTTATTATTATACATATAATAAAATATTATGTGATTTTTTTATGAATTAACTATCTCTATACAGAGCTAATGTCAATTATTGAGGAAGAAATTTCATATTTGATATTCCAAATTATTAAATAATAATTTATAAGTTCAAGGATGAAGAATAAATTATAATAGAAATTACATCCATTTTATGGGGCTTACCACTTATTAATGAGGCGTATTTATCTCAAATGGTTGGGGAGAAACTCAAATTTGAGGATATAGTTATTTTTTGGGAATATGATGATGTATTTCATAATGATTTTTATTAGTGTTACCCCAGATAATGTAGCTGAGTTATCAATTGAAATAATGCATTGTTCTACACCTATTTCAAAGGAACATTATAGAACGGAACCTATTGAGTTTTAGAAATTAAATAAGAAGCTCCAAGATAATCTAAAAAAGGGATTTGTATAAACTAGTGTATCACTATGGGGTGTGGTTGTTATTTTTTAAAAAATAAATATTTTTCAATGCATATTTAGTATGATTATTTAGAACATAAAAAGATCCTGATCATGAACAAGTATCCTCTTACACATATTAATGGATTTGTTAATCAACTACATAGAGCCAAATTCTTCTCAAATACTTCCCTTTGATCTGGATATCACCAGTTAAATGTCAAAAGGTTGGATATATTGAATAAAATATTCCATATGAGGTATATAAGAAATGAATTTATAGTGATTCCATTTTTCCTTACCAATTATCTCTCTATATTAATGGATTTAATCAATATTTTCTTTAGATATTTCTATAATCACATTATGTTAGTCATTATATATGATATTCTCATATATTCTAAGAAGAAATAAGATGTTGAAGATTATTTGAGGATTTTTTAAGAAATTGATGACGGATAAGCTATATTCAAAACTTATCAAGTGATAACTCTAGCTAAATAAAGTATCATTAATGGATAATGTAATTACAAACAATGGTATATCAGTATATACTTCAAGGAAATATGTGGTTAAACAATTGCCTTGGCTCTCTATAGTGATTGTGATCCATTTTATTTTTATATTGGATGGATATTAACATATTTTTTGATAAATTTATAAAAAATATGAAATCTAATAACCATTTTGATATGTAATGAGGTCAAGTTACTTGGGAAAACGAATGTGAATAAAATTTCAAGGAGTTGATGAGAAGGTTGTTTAGTGCACCTGTTCTCACACTATATTTCAATGGAGGTGGTTTTGTGATATACAGTTATGCCTAATATAAGGCAATAGAATGTTTTATCATGTAGAATGAAAATTTTGTAACATATCCCTCATGTCTATTGAAGATTCAAGTTCAAAATTACCTGACTTGGGATTTGTTTCTAGAATAAGTAATTTATTATTTGAAAATATGGATCTATTTTCATTATGGTGAAAGGTGATATATATATACTGATAATAAATGATTGAAATATATATTCACATAGAAAGAGTTTATTATGAACTAATGGTGATGGTTGGATATGATAATATTTTATTAATACTCAATAAATTAACACCCTAGGAAGATGAATGATCTAGGTGATGATCTAAGTTGGAAGGATCATTCCAGCCTGTCAATGATGAGGATTAAAAAAGAACCAATATTAATGGATTTTCATATAATGGATCTTGAAACCAATAGTTAAGGGAAGAGATAGTATCTTTATAAAATTAATTTACAGATATCCCTCAATGTAATGATTATGGTTTTTAGATTGAGTATGCAAAACTGTAAAAGAACAAAAGCAATGTTGTGGAGTTTAACATTCACTATAATGGAGTTATAAGGTTAATGTGTCAGATATATGTCCCTTCGAAATCAAAATTTAAAAATTATTGGATGAAGTATATAGATCATTAGTATCTATCCATCACATAAGTATAAATAAATATAAATATCACAAAGTGGTTTTCTGGTGTGACAACATGGAAAATGATATTTTATATTATTCATCTTGATGCATTGTGTATCATGAGGTTAATGCTAGTTGTCAAATGTCTATGGGGATGATCCATTATTACCAATACCAGTATAGAAATGGGAAGACATTACCATGGATTTATTCATCAGAATCAATAGGAAATCTAATGTAAAGACTCGTAAAATTCAAGGGAAATTCTTTCTTAATTTTCTTTGAGATTTTACAAGAACGCAGTTTCTGATGGCACCTGGTTCTGAGGCTTCGGTACGTTCAGTGAACGAACGAGCAGAGTTTCCTATATTTTGAACCGGTGCTCAGAATCAAATTCCGAGGGCACCGATGGAACCGCAGCGCCGATATTTTCTTATGAATGCCTATTCCGGAGTTGCGTTTACTCGAGAGAAGTTGATAAAAATTGTGGAAGTTAAAAATAAAAATTTAACAACAATTTTTATTTTACTATGAGTGTTTAATCCTTTGGAAGGAAGTTGGGTAACTACCCAACCTCCCTTGGGAGGTTATGAGGCTGGTGGGGCCCACACGAACCCCACCCCTTCATATCCTATAACCCCCTCAACTCACCATTAATATTGTTAACTTAAGTTAATAACTTATGAAATTAATGTAGTGAGTTTAATGTGAGTTTTTGAAATTCAAAAACTTGAATTTAAAAAGCCATGTTGAGTTAATAAATTAAGTGTGGCTTAATTTATTTTGGGTTAGTTCCTTTGTTGCTTGAGAGGACTTGGGGGAAAAAGAAGGCAAGGAGCTTAGAGATCATCTTCTTCATCTTCCACGAAGAACGCGAAGAACGAACGATTCCCAACGAAGAACGCTGAGCCCTCAGAGACCATTTATTGCGATGCCATACCCGCGAAGTGCCACCCTTCGTTCTTCTCCCCACGTCAATGGAAGGGAGACGACGTTCCATCTCGGACAATCTCCGTCAACGTCTTCGAATCCTATTTCCGCGACGTCTCTTCCCGCGACGGTTTCTCTGCGACAAATTTCTCCGCGACGAAAGCCTCGTTCAAGCCACGCTCGAGGTAGGGTGTTGGCATGTTTTCTATACGTTATTCTCTTCCATCTTTTATCCGCGTCTATTTGGACCACATGATATCAGTTAACGAGAGGAGGCCGGACCACACAAACACGGTCGTCCCCCTCCCTTATTATTTTTCTTGTTGTTGTGGATCGAGCGGAAAGGATGCTCGAAATCGTCACACCGCGCGGGATCGAGCGGCAAGCATGTGCGACATCGTCACGCTGCGTGGGATCGAGCGGCAAGAATGCGCGACGTCGTCACGTCGTGCAATAAAATTTTTTCTAAACTCTCATGCGTGGGTATTTGATTGCAAGGTGTTCGTACAATTTATTTTGGATAAATTATACCCTTGTCACGATTAAAACCATGTGTTTATTATTTTCCAATTGATAACACCTAACGCAGAGGATGCGGGCCAAACAAACACGGCCCGACAACCCTCCGCAGCTTGTTTACCGATGTGCGGATCAACAGAGGACGACGAAGCAGGCCGCTATGGCGTTTGAATCCCTTCGCAGTGAAGGTCGGGTCCCGGGAGGACCGTTGGAGAAGACAACAGGAGAAATGGACCACTGGAGCGCGTCCGGTGGTCCACGGAAGGCGGTGGCGGCGCACCACACCGGCGTGACGGCGCCGGCGACCGACGGCGGCGGTTCGCCGCCGACTTCAATTATCGGCGAGGGGGGCGGAGCCGAGCACCCCGCTCCGCGACTTCCGCCCGGCCGTGCTGGCCGAGCCGTGGCTGGCCGGTCGGGGCCGGACCGAGCCGGCTGGGTGGGGCCTCACCGGCCGGGCCGGGCCGGGCCCGGGTCAGGTCGACCCAGTTCGGGCTAACCCAGGGGGGGTCGGTCCAGGCCCAGACCCCCCGTTTTCGGACCCTCTTTGGTCTTTTGCCCATATCTGGAGCTGTAGACCTACGATCGACACACCGTCAGTGGTGATGCGATCCTTGGATCGAGACGGTCATTTCAGTATATCGAACTCAAAGTTTCGGAACACTTTGGGTTCGGCTGGGTTGGTTCGGATACGAAACCAAACGGGCCCTCAGAGGGGAAACGCTTTTATTTTGAGCTCCGGACGTCCGATTGATGTGCCGTCGACTTTGATGGATTCCTATAAGTGAGACGGATATTTTGGCTTACTCCGCTCGAGGTTTGGATGCCGTTGGAGTGTGGTCGGGTTGGTTCACTCACGAAACCAACCGGGCCCCTAGAACGAAAAAGCCAATAACTCACAGACCGGGTGTCCGATTGACGCGTCGCCTGTCTCGTTGAATTCCTCTTGATGAGACAGAACTTTTGGAAAACTTCGCCTGAGTTTTGGTTGTTGTTGGATAGTGGCCAGGTTGGATTATACCTGAAATCCAACTGGGCCCTTAAAACGGAAAAGCTGATATCTTTCAGACCGGACGTCCGTTTGACGAGCCGCCAGCAGCGTTGGTGATCAAGTTGAGAAACGGTCCCTATGAGTATACCATATGAGAGTTCGGGGTACAGTTGAGATATAGTCGGGTTGGTTTGATCACGAAACCAACCGGGCCCCTGCGACGAAAAGGCTAATAACACACAGACCGGGCATCCGATTGACGCGTCGTCTGTTGCGTTGAGACCCCTATGACGAGGTGGTACTTTGTGATAAATCTCTATGGGACTTTGTGATACTGGGAGTATCTACCTGTAGCTCGTGGAGCGGACCCTCCCGGAGATGAGCATATGGAGTACGGAGTCCGTGTAACCGGCTGAGACCTGACGACTGCTTGACCGACTCGACTTGGAGTGAGTCGACTAGCCCAATGGACGGAGCGCCCAATATTTGGAAACAGACCCACGGTGGATGGAGCGCCCGGTAGTTGGCAGCAGACCCGCGGTACTCGATAGGAGGAGTACCTCTGTAGGCTATTAGGGAGAGCGCCTGATATTTGGCGACAGACCCACAATGGACGTAGCGCCCGGTATTTGGCCGAAGACCCGCGATACTCGACAGGAGAAGTACCTCAGCAGTCTTAGGTTAGTGAGCAGTACCTCGGAGTCAAGACAGGACCACTGTACACTCCAGAGACAGAGCTCTTCAGTAGTTACAGTTTCGATAATGAAAATCCTGGTTTGAGATGAGTCAATGACCTTTGTGTTTCCTCATGATTGAGATGGGTTACTTGATAACTTAGGTATATGTATGGGCATATACCTGGGTAGTGGTTATCTGTTGATTTCATAATCCTTGTGTTTCCTCATGATTGAGATGGGTTACTTGATTACTTGGGTATATGTATGGGAATATACCTATGTAGAGGTTATCTGTTGAGATCATTTTTGTGGTTATCCTTGTTGGATTTAGTGAGACCTTGAGGGTATCAGGGTCCCTACTGAGTATCGATATACTCACCCCTGCACGGTCTATGCCCGAACCTCATTGTGTTGGTTGCAGATGACGGGCAGTGCTGACGGAGGCTGAGTGTTCGAGGACTGGACGGTACCCGGAGGTGGACTACACGACAAGTCAGTATCCGGAGGAGGACTTCACGGCGAGACGACACTCGGAGGAGGTTGACGGGCGAGTGTGTTGTGGAGGCTATCTGTACCTACCCTTCAGGTAGGATCCTTGATGGATGATCCAGGAGCTTCACCATCTATACCTACCCTTCAGGTAGGATCCTAGGAGGACGGCCCAAGAGCCGCTTCCGTTCTTCTAGATGTTGCCGTTTTCTGTTGTACTTTGTTCAGTTGTAGTTGTACTTTCATTTGGGTTTGTATTCTGGCCCATTTACCTGTCAGCACTTCTTTTTGTACTCAGTGTTTTACTTCCGCTTGTACTCTGTGGTGTTTGTTTACTTTTATTAAGGAAATTCCTTCTCAGTTATCGGGATTTTCACTTTCCAGTTATCAAGATTTACGCCTTTGGTGCTAGTCACCAGCCCCTGGCCTATGGAAGGCGGGTTTGGGGTAGTCAAGGAACATGCCCCAAGGACGGGTCGTGACAAATTGGTATCAGAGGAGTTCAGTTCTACCGCAGAACTTGGGACTCTGATCTTTTCCTATGTGAAGTAATAGTGTTTAGAGTATTGGGTGTGGATATCAGTCCAGGGAGTCCAGCATCGGTGCGGCGGCCGATGTATCCGTACACCAGGACCCTGACTTCTGATTTCCAACTTTGTGAACAAAAACACTGATTGCGTGTGTTTCCAGAAGTTTTTAAATATTAGCTCAAACCAGGTCATCTCACCAAGTATAAATCTTTTGACCATGTCATGTTTGTTTCTTTCAGGATGCCTCCTCGCGGACGACCAGCTAGAGCCCCGAGAGTTGTTCGTACTGACAGCCCGCCGAGCGACATGGACTCAATACAAGGCCCTATCCCAGTTGAGGCACCAGCAGGCGCACCAGCGGTACTACTACCCGTTGGGCCACCGATGCCACCATCCCCAGCAGCAAAGGGTGCACGTCGCTTGAGCGCAATTCACGGGTTCCAGCGCCAGAGGCCACCCAGGTTCTAGGGAGAGACGGAACCGCAGGCGGCTGAGGATTGGCTGGAGGCTGTGGTGAGAGTCTTCAGGCTAGTGGGGATGCCAACAGACTTCATGGTGATCCTTACTGCCAGCCTTCTTCAGGCAGCAGCATGCAGATGGTGGAGCCTGATGCTCCAGATGCATGACGAGGAGACACTTCTTTGGGCAGACTTCTAGAGCCCGTTCCAAGCAGATTTTGTACCAGCCACCCCTCGAGCAGTGTGTATACAGGTACTACTTCAATTGCGGCAGGGCAGCATGATAGTGGCACAATATTAAGCGAGGTTCACAGACCTCTTGCGCTACTCCATAGATATTTTATGAGACCCATTCTTCAGGGTCCGAACCTTCGAGAAGGGGATGAGGCGGGGGATTAGAGATTCTGTTGTTTCTCAAAGCATTCCGACCCAGACAGGGGTGTTGGAGAGAGCCCTCCTAGTGGAGAGTTTCCTTACTGAGCAGTCTCCAACAGCACGACCCACCACTAGCCGGCTTGCGGTAGAGTCTTCTACAACAGACAGTAGACAGATGACGTAGAGGTCCAAGAGGACCAGACCTACCGGTGGCTGACTGCACGACTCAAGTTCAGTTGTGTCGGGGAACCGAGGTGGAGTCAGAGCCAGTCGTGCCGAGAGTGGACATTGTTACTCCTATGGCGGGATTGGTCACATGGCACGTGACTGTCCGACCCACCATGCAGATGACCAAAAGTTAAATGAAGAAACTCCCAGGCAGAGGTAGAGGTTCGATCAGGGAAGACCGCAAGGAGCAGGCGGCCATGGAAGAGGAGTTGGCAGTGCAGCTAGAGTTGGACGACGCTTCGGGGTATTTCCACCACCACCACCAGGAGTCCCACCCCGACCGCAGGGGACAAGAGGAAATGGGAGAGCTCAACTTCAGGCAGCTGAGGCCTATGGTCATTGAGCTCTGGAAGCAGATGAACAAGAGCAGGACTAGCTTCAGACCTGGAGGCTATTGATCATGTTTCTTCTAGTTTTTTTGTTGTTACATTTGTGTCTTTGTACTATGAGCTGCAATAATGAAAATACACTTATATTTGTGATGTTTTCTTTCCTGTCCTTTTGTTTGGTTGATACTGAGAGGACCCGGTTAAAACTATTGACTTGACCATCACTTTTGAGATTTCTACTGGAGGAGACCTAGTGACCTCACAATGATGCCGACAGTGTGACTCGACCCTTGGAGGTGATAGTGATAGTTGGATCTCTTGGTAGTTACGTCAAGGCCTTAAGACGTCATCCATGGCATGAATGCATCATTCATGTCAGGATTGACTGTATTAGGCAATGAATGTGGTTCATCCAGGGGATGAGACCAGATTTCTCTTATCGGGAAAGAAGAAATCATAGCAGCTCTTGTGAGACTAGAGAACGTCCGGGTCATCCAAGAGCAGATGAGGACAACACAGGGCCAACGGAAGCCTTATGCTGACAGGAATTGGAGGCCTCTAGAGTTTGAGGATGATGATCACGTCCTTATATGGGTTTCACCTCGATGAGGTTTACGAAGATGTGGCCAAGGCGGAAAGTTATCCCGGAGGTTCAGTGGACCATTTATAGGTCCTCAGCTGGGTAGTTGATGTGGTTTACCGCTAGACGCATCCACCTCAGTTGCACCAGGTGGATGACGACTTCCGCGTATCATAACTGAGGAGATACGTGCATGATCCTTCACACATCATCGACCATGGGAAACTAGACGATGGTGGTGGGGTGTCTTTCACGGAGGTTCCAGTGGGAATCGAGGATCGATAGGAGCGGATCCTATGAGGATGGACAATTCCTCGGGTGCGCTTTCACTGGCAGTATGGGAACCTCCAGGTGAGCACATGAGAGCAGGAGGCTCAGATGCGTGCCCAGTACCGTTTTTGTATCCCTGGTTTGTGTTGTAGCTTTACGGGGATGTAAATCCCTGAGGTGGGAGTAATTTAAAGACCCGTAAAATTCAAGGGAAATTTTTTCTTAATTTTCTTTGAGATTTTACAAGAAAGCAGTTTCTGACGGCACCTGATTCCGAGGCCCAGTGTGCCCGAAATCAATTTCTGAAGTTTATCTCGGGTATGTTCAGTGAACGAATGTGCAAAATTTCCTATCTTTTTAACCGGTGCTCAGAATCAAATTCCGAGGGCACCGATGGAACCACAACATCGGTATTTTCTTATGAGCGCCTATTCCGGAGTTGCGTTTACTCGAGAGAAGTTGATAAAAATTGTGGAAGTTAAAAATAAAAATTTAACCACACTTTTTATTTTACTCTAAGTGTTTAATCCTTTGGAAGGAAGTTGGGTAACTACCCAACCTCCCTTGGGAGGTTATGATGGTGGTGGGGCCTACACGAACCCCACCCCTTCATATCCTCTATCCTCCTCAACTCACCATTAATATTGTTAACTTATTTTAATAACTTATGACAATAATTTAGTGAGTTTAATGTGAGTTTTTGAAATTCAAACACTTGAATTTCAAAAGCCATGTTGATTTAATAAATTAAGTGTGGCTTAGTTTATTTTGGGTTAGTTCCTTTGTTGCTTGAGAGGACTTGGGGGAAAAAGAAGGCATGGAGCTTAGAGATCATCTTCTTCATCTTCGACAAAGAACGCGAAGAACGAACGATTCCCAACGAAGAACGCTGAGCCCTCGGAGACTGTTTACCATGACTCCATACCCGCGACGCGCCACCCTTCGTTCTTCTTCCCACGTCAAAGGAAGGGAGACGATATTCCATCTTGGAAAATCTCAGTCAACGTCTTCGAATCCTCTTTCCGCGACATCTCTTCCCGCGACGGTTTCTCTGCGACGAATTTCTCCACGACGAAAACCTCATTCAAGCCTCACTCGAGGTAGGGGGTTGACATGTTTTCTCTATGTGATTCTCTTCCGTCTTTTATCCGCGTCTATTTGGACCGCATGATATCAGTTAACGGGAGGAGGTCGAACAACACAAACACGGCTGTCCCCCTCCCTTATTATTTTTCTTGTTGTTGCGGATCGAGCGGCAAGGATGCGCAACATCGTCACACCGCGCGGGATCTAGTGGAAAGCATGAGCGACATCGTCACATCACGCGGGATCGAGCGGCAAGAATGCGCGACGTCATCACGTCGCGCAATCAATTTTTTTTTAAACTCTCGTGCGTGGGTATTTGATTGTAAGGTGTTCGTATAATTTATTTTGGATAAATTATACCCTCTTCATGATTAAAACCATGTTTTTATTATTTTCCAATTGATAACACCTAATGCGGAGGATGCGGGCCGAACAAACACGGCCCGACAACCCTCCGCAGCTTGTTTACCGATGTGCGGATCAACGGAGGACAACGAAGCAGGCCTCTATGGCGTTTGAATCCCTTCGCAGTGAAGTTCGGGTCCTGGGAGGACCGTTGGCAAAGACGGCAGGAGAAACGGATCATCGGAACGCGTCTGGTGGTCCGCGGAAGGCGGTGGCGGTGCGCCGCCAGAAGGCCGGCGGCGGCGGTTCGCCGCCGACTTCAGTTAGCTGTGAGGGGGGCGGAGCCGCGCACCCCACTCCGTGGCTTCCGCCCGGCCGCGCTGGCCGAGCCGCAGCGGGCCGGCCGCACTGGGCCGCACTGGCCGGGCCGGGCTGGGCCCAGCTGGGTCGGGCCTGGGTCGGGTCGACCCGGTTCGGGCCGACCCAGGGGGGGTCGGGCCGGGCCCAGACCCCCCCGTTTTCGGACCCTATTTGGTATTTTTCCCATATCTTGAGTTGTAGACCTCCGATCGACACACCGTTAGCGGCGATGCGATCCTTGGATCGAGACGGTCGTTTCGGTATATCGGACTCAAAGTTTTGGAACACATTGGGTTCGGCCGGGTTGGTTTGGATACGAAACTAACTGGGCCCTCGGAGCGGAAACGCTTATATCTTGACCTCCGGACGTCCAATTGAAGTGCCGTCGACTTTGATGGATTCCTATAAGTGAGACGGATCTTTGGACTTACTCCGCAGGAGGTTTGGATGCCGTCGGAGTGTGGTCGGGTTGGTTCGCTCACGAAACCAACCGGGCCCCTGGAACGAAAAAGCCAATAACTCACAAACCGGGCGTCTGATTGATGTGCCGTCTAGCTCGTTGAATTCCTCTTGATGAGACAGAACTTTTGGCATACTTCGCCCGAGTTTTGGTTGGTGTTGGATAGTGGCCGGGTTGGATTGTACCTGAAATCCAACTAGGCCCTTTGAATAGAAAAGCTGATATCTTTCAGACCGGACGTCCGTTTGACGAACCGTCAGCGGCGTTGGTGATCACGTTGAGAAACGGTCCCTATGAGTATAACGTATGAGAGTTCGGGGTAAAGTTGAGATATGGCCGGGTTGGTTCGCTCACGAAACCAACCAGTCCCCTGGGACGAAAAGACTAATAACTCACAGACCAGGCGTCTAATTGACGCGCCGTCTGTTGCGTTAAGACCCATATGACGAGGTGTTCATTTGTGATACATCTCTGTGGGGCTTTTTGATACTTGGAGTATCGACCTATAGCTCGTGGAGCGGACCCTCCCGGAGATGAGCGTACGGAGTACGGAGACCGTGTAACCGGCTGACACCTAAGGACTGCTTGACCGACTCGACTTGGAGTGAGTCGACTAGCCTAGTGGATGGAGCGCCCGGTATTTGGCGACAGACCCATGGTGGACGGAGCGCCCAGTAGTTGGCCGCAGACCCACGGTACTCGATAGGAGGAGTACCTCTGTAGGCTATTAGGGAGAGTGTCCGGTATTTCGCGACAGACCCACAACGGACGTAGCACCCGGTAGTTGGATGCAGACCCACGGTACTCGATAGGAGGAGTACCTCAGTAGTCGTAGGTTAGTGAGCAGTACCTCGGAGACATGACAGGACCACTGTACACTCCAGAGATGGAGCTCTTCAGCAGTTACAGTTTCGATAATGAAAATCCTGGTTTGAGCTGAGTCAATGACCTTTGTGTTTCCTCATGATTGAGATGGGTTACTTGATAACTTAGGTATATGTATGGGCATATACCTGGGTAGTTGTTATCCGTTGATTTCATAATCCTTGTGTTTCCTCATGATTGAGATGGGTTACTTGATAAATTAGGTATATGTATGGGCATATACCTAAGTAGAGGTTATATGTTGATATCTTCTTTGTGGTTATCCTTTTTAGTTTTAGTGAGAACTTGAGGGTCTCGGGGTCCCTACTGAGTATCGATATACTCACCCCTACACGGGCTATGCCCGCACCTTGTTGTGTTGGTTGCAGACGACGGGCAGTGCTGACGGAGGCCGAGTGTTCGAGGACTGGACGGTACCCGGAGGTGGACTACATGATGAGTCAGTATCCGGAGGAGGACTTCACGGTGAGACGACACTCGGAGGAGGTTGATGGGTGAGAGCTTTGTAGAGGCTATCTGTACCTACCCTTAAGGTAGGATCCGTGGTGGACGATCCAGGAGCTGCGCCATCTGTACCTACCCTTCAGGTAGGATCTGAGAAGGACGACCCAGGATCCGCTTCCGTTCTTCCAGCTGTTGTCTTTTTCTTTTGTACTTTGTTCAGTTGTAGTTGTACTTTCATTTGGGTTTTTATTCTGGACCATTTACCTGTCAGCACTTCTCTTTGTACTTAGTGTTTTACTTCCGCTTGTACTCTGTGTTGTTTATTTACTTTTATAAAGGCAATGCCTTCACAGTTATTGGGATTTGCACTTCCTAGTTATCGGAATTTACACCTTTGGTGCTAGTCGCCAGCCCCTGGCCTATGGAAGGCGGGCTTGGGGTAGTCACGGCATGGGCCCTGAGGACGGGTCGTGACAAATTGGTATCATAGGAGTTCGGTTATACAGCAGAACTTGGGACTCTGATTTTTTTTCTATGTGAAGCAATAGTGTTTAGCGTATTGGGTGTGGATATCAGTCCAGGGAGTCCAGCGTTGGTGCGGCGGCCGAAGTATCCGTACACCAGGACCCTGACTTCTGATTTCTGACTTTGTGCACAAAAACACTGATTACGTGTGTTTCCAGAAGTTTTTAAATATCAGCTCAAACCAGGTTAGCTCACCAGGTATAAATCTTTTGACCGTGTCATGTTTTTTTTTCTATCAGGATGCCTCCTCGCGGATGACCGGCTAGATCCACGAGAGTTGTTCGTACTGACAGCCCACCGAGCAACGTGGCCTCAGTATAGGGCCCTATCCCAGTTGAGGCACCAGTAGGTGCACTAGCGGTACTACTACCCATTGGGCCACCGATGCCACCAGCCCCAACAGTAGAGGGTGGACGTCGCTTAAGTGCACTACATGAGTTACATCGCCAGAGGCTACCCGGGTTCCGGGGAGAGACGGACCCGCAGGCGGCTGAGGATTGGATGGAGGCTATTGTGAGAGTATTTAGAATAGTGGGGACGCCAGCATACTTCATGGTGATCCTTGTTGCCAGTCTTATTCAGACAGCAACAGGAAGATGGTGGATCCTGATGCTCCAGATGCATGACGAGGCAACACTTCTTTGGGCAGACTTCGAGAGCCTATTTCGGGCAGAGTTTGTACCAGCCACCCTTCGAGCAATGCATATACAGGAGCTACTTCAGCTACGGCAGGGCAGTATGACAGTGGCATAATATTCACCGAGGTTCACAGACCTCTTGCGCTACTCCACAGATATGGTACGGGACCCGTTCTTCAGGGCCCGAACCTTTGAACAGGGGCTCAGGCGGGGGATTAGAGCTTCTGTTGTTTCTCACAGCATTCCGACCCAGACAGGGGTGTTAGAGAGAGACCTCATAGTAGAGAGTTTCCTTGCTGAGCAGTCTCCAGAAGCATGAACCACCACTAGCCGGCTTGCGGCAGATTCTTCTGCAGTAGACAGTAGACAGATGATGCAGAGGTCCAAGAGGACCAGACCTACCGGTGGCCGACTGCACGACACAGGTTCAGTTGTGTGGGGGAACCGGGGTGGAGTCAGAGCCAGTCGTGCCGAGAGTGGACAGTGTTACTCCTGTGGTGGGATTGGTCACATGGCACGTGACTGTCTGACCCGCCATGCAGATGACCAACAGTTAAATGAAGAACCTCCCAGGCAGAGGTAGAGGTTCGATCAGGGCAGACCGCAAGGAGCAGGTGGCCATGGAAGAGGAGCTGGCCGTGCAGCTGGAGGTGGACGACGCTTCGGGGTATTTCCACCACAACCACCAGTAGTCCCACCCTGACTTCAGGGGACAGGAGGACATGGGAGAGCTCAGCTTCAGGCAGCTAAGGCCTATGGTCATGGAGCTCCGGAAGAAGATGAACAGGAGGGGGACTAGCTCCAGACCTGGAGGCTATTGATCATGTTGCTTCTAGTTTTGTTGTTGTTACATTTGTGTCTTCGTACTATGAGCTTCAATAATGAAAAGACACTTATCCTTGTGATTTTTTCTTTCCTGTTCTTTTGTTTGGATGACACTGAGAGGACCCGGTTAAAACTGTTGACTTGACACTCACTTTCAAGATTTCTACTGGAGGAGACCTAGTGACCTCATATTGATGCCGACAGTGTGACTCAACCCTTGGAGGTGAGAGTGATAGTTGGATCTCTTGGTAGTTACGTCGAGGCCTTACAATGTCATCCATGGCATGAATGCATCATTCATGTCAGGATTGACTGTATTAGGCAATGAATGTGGTTCATCCAGGGGATGAGATCAGATTTCTCTTATCAGCAAAGAAGAAATAATAGCATCTCTTGTGAGACTAGAGAAGGTCCGAGTCATCCAAGAGCGGATGAGGACAACACAGGGCTGACATAAGCCTTATGCTGACAGGAATTGGAGGCCTCTAGAGTTCGAGGATGACGATCACGTCCTTATACGAGTTTCACCTCGACGAGTTTTACGGAGATGTGTCCAAGGAGGAAAGTTATCCCAGAGGTTTAGTGGACCATTTATAGGTCCTCAGCTGGGTAGGCGAGGTGGTTTACCGCTGGACCCATCCACCTCAGTTGCACCAGGTGCATGAAGACTTCCACGTATCATAACTGAGGAGATACTTGCGTGATCCTTCAAACATCATCGACCATGGGAAACTGGACGATGGTGGTGGGGTGTCTTTCACAGAGGTTCCAGTGGGAATCGAGGATCGATAGGAGCAGATCCTATGAGGATGGACGATTACTTGGGTGCGCTTTCACTAGCAGTATGTGAACCTCCAAGTGGGCACATGAGAGCAGGATGCTCAGATGCGTGCTTAGTACCGTTTTTGTATCCCCGGTTTGTGTTTTAGCTTTATGGGGACGTAAATCCCTGAGGTGGGAGTAATGTAAAGACCCTTAAAATTCAAGGGAAATATTTTCTTAATTTTCTTTCAGATTTTACAAGAAATCAGTTTCTGACGGCACCTGATTCTGAGGCCCGGTGTGCCCGGAATCAATTTTTGAAGTTTAGCTCGGGTACGTTTAGTGAACGAATGAGCAGAATTTCCTATCTTTTGAACCGGTGCTCGGAATCAAATTCCAAGGGCACCGATGGAACAGAAGCGCCGGTATTTGCTTATGAACGCCTATTCCGGAGTTGCGTTTACTCAAGAGAAGTTGATAAAAATTGTGGAAGTTAAAAATAAAAATTTAACAACATTTTTTATTTTACTCTAAGTGTTTAATCCTTTGGAAGGAAGTTGGGTAACTACCGAACCTCCCTTGGGAGGTTATGAGGGTGGTGGGGCCCACACGAAACCCACCCCTTCATATCCTCTAACCCCCTCAACTCACCATTAATATTTTTAACTTAAGTTAATAACTTATGACATTAATGTAGTGAGTTTAATGTGAGTTTTTGAAATTCAAACACTTGAATTTCAAAAGCCATGTTGAGTTAATAAATTAAGTGTGGCTTAATTTATTTTCGGTTAGTTCCTTTGTTGCTTGAGAGGACTTGGGGGAAAAAGAAGGCGAGGAGCTTAGAGATCATCTTCTTCATCTTTGACGAAGAACGCGAAGAACGAACGATTCCCAACAAAAAACGCTGAGCCCTTGGAGACCATTTACCGCGACGCCATACCCGCGACGCGCCACCCTTCGTTCTTCTTCCCATGTCAAAGGAAGGGAAACAACGTTCCATCTCGGACAATCTCCGTCAACGTCTTCAAACCCTCTTTCCGCGACGTCTCTTCCCGTGAAGGTTTCTCTGCGACGAATTTCTCCGCGACGAAAACCTCATTCAAGCCGCGCTCGAGGTAGGGGGTTTACATGTTTTCTATACGTGATTCTCTTCCATCTTTTATCCACGTCTATTTGGACCGCATGATATCAGGTAATGGGAGGAGGCCGGACCGCAAAAACACGGCCGTTCCCCTCCCTTATTATTTTTCTTGTTGTTGCGGATCGAGCGGCAAGGATGCTCAACATCGTCACACCGCACAGGATCGAGCAACAAGCATGCGCGACATCGTCACACCGCGCGGGATCGAGCGGCAAGAATGCGCGACGTCGTCACGTCGCGCAATCAATTTTTTTTTAAAATCTTGTGCGTGGGTATTTGATTGAAAGGTGTTCATATAATTTATTTTTGGATAAATTATACCCTCGTCATGATTAAAACCACGTGTTTATTATTTGCCAATTGATAACACCTAACACGGAGGACGTGGGATGAACAAACACGGCCCGATAACCCTCCGCAGCTTGTTTACCGATGTGCGGATCAACGAAGGACGACGAAGCAGGCCTCTATGGTGTTTGAATCCCTTCGCAGTGAAGGTAGGGTCCCGGGAGGACCGTTGGAGAAGACGGCAGGAGAAACGGACCACCGGAGCGCGTCCGGTGGTCCGCGGAAGGCGGTGGTGACGCCGGAAGGCTGGCGGCGGCGGTTCGCCCCCTGCTTCAATTAGCGGTGAGGGGGGCGGAGCCGCGGACCCCACTCCGTGTCTTCCGCTCGGGCGCGCTGGCCGAGCCGCACCGGCCGGGCCGGGCCGGGGTGAGCCGGGTTGGGTCGGCCCAGTTCGGGTCGACCCGGTTCGAGCCGACCCAGGGGGGTCGGTCCGGGCCCAGACCCCCCCGTTTTCGGACCCTCTTTGGTCGTTTTCCCATATCTTGAGCTGTAGTCCTCCGATCGAAGCACCGTCAGCGGCGATGCGATCCTTGGATCGAGACGGTCGTTTCGGTATATTGCACGCAATGTTTTGTAACACTTTGAGTTTGGCCGAGTTGGTTCGGATACGAAACCAACCGGGCCCTCGGAGTAAAAACAATTTTATCTTGAGCTCTGGACGTCTGATTGATGTGCCTTCGACTTTGATGGATTCCTCTAAGTGAGACGGATCTTTTGGATTACTCCGCTCGAGGGTTGGATGCCATCGGAGTGTGGTTGGGTTGGTTCGCTCACGAAACCAACCGGGCCCCTGGAACGAAAAAGCCAATAACTCACTGACCGGGCGTCTGATTGACGCGATGTCAGTCTCGTTGAATTCCTCTGGATGAGACAGAACTTTTGGCATACTTCGCCCGAGTTTTGGTTGCTATTGGATAGTAGCCGGGTTGGATTGTACCCGAAATCCAACTGGGCCCTTGGAACGGAAAAGCTGATATCTTTCAGACTGGACGCCCGTTTGACGAACCGTCAGCGGCGTTGGTGCTCACGTTGATAAAAGGTCCCTATGAGTATACCCTATGAGAGTTCGGGGTACAGTTGTGATAAGGCTGGGTTGGTTCGCTCACGAAACCGACCGAGCCCCTGGGACGAAAAGGCTAATAACTCACAGACCGGGCATTCGATTGATGCGCTGTCTATTGCGTTGAGACCCCTATGACGATGTGGTCCTTTGTGATACATCTCCATGGGACTTCGTGATACTTGGAGTATCGACCTGTAGCTCGTGGAGCGGACCCTCCTGGAGACGAACGTACGGAGTACGGAGACCGTGTATCTGGCTGAGACCTGACGACTTCTTGACCGACTCGACTTGGAGTGAGTCGACTAGCCCAGTGGACGGAGCGCCCAGTATTTGGAGACAGAACCACAGCGGACAGAGCTCCTGGTAGTTGGCCGCAGACCCGCGGTACTCGATAGGAGGAGTACCCCTGCAGGCTATTAGGGAGAGCGCCCGATATTTGGCGACAGACCCACAGTGGACAGAGTGCCCGGTAGTTGGCCGCAGACTCGTGGTACTCGATAGGAGGAGTACCTCAGCAGTCTTAGGTTAGTGAGTAGTTCCTCAGAGTCGTGACAGGACCACTGTACACTCCAGAGATGGAGCTCTTAAGCAGTTATGGTTTTGATAATGAAAATCTTGGTTTGAGCTGAGTCAATGACCTTTGTGTTTCCTCATGATTGAGATGGGTTACTTGATAACTTAGGTATATGTATGGGCATATACCTGGGTAGTGGTTATCCGTTGATTTCATAATCCTTGTGTTTCCTCATGATTGAGATGGGTTACTTGATAACTTAGGTATATGTATGGGCTTATACCTAAGTATAGGTTATCTGTTGAGATCTTATTTGTGGTTATACTTGTTGGTTTTAGTGAGACCTTGAGGGTCTCGAGGTCCCTACTGAGTATCGATATACTCACCCCTACACGGGATATTCCCACACCTCGTTGTGTTGGTTGCAGACGACGGGAAATGCTGACGGAGGTCGAGTGTTCGAGGACTGGACGGTACCCGGATGTGGAATACACAACGAGTCAGTATCCGGAGGATGACTTCACAGCGAGACGACACTCAGAGGAGGTTAACGGGCGAGAGCGTTGTGGGGGCTATCTTTACCTACCCTTCAGGTAGGATCCGTGGTGGACGATCCAGGAGCTGCGCCATCTGTACCTACCCTTCAGGTAGGATCTGAGGAGGACAACCCAGGAGCCGCTTCCATTATTCCAGCTGTCATCTTTTTCTGTTGTACTTTGTTCAGTTGTAGTTTTACTTTCATTTGGGTTTGTATTCTGGCCCATTTACCTATCAACACTTCTCTTTGTACTTAGTGTTTTACTTCTGCTTGTACTCTGTGGTGTTTGTTTACTTTTATAAAGGCAATGCCTTCCCAGTTATCGGGATTTTCACTTCTCAGTTATCAGGATTTACGCCTTTGGTGCTAGTCACCAGCCCCTGGCCTATGGAAGGCGGGCTTGGGGTAGTCACGACACGGGCCCTGAGGACGGGTCGTGACATCTAATGTTTATAATGATCAAGGGGTTATAGTCTATCACATTATAAATTCAACACATTTAATTTCTATCAGAGAACATTTATCAGTTGACCAACATTCCAATGTCTAAACTAATGAGGTTTTAAGGTTGCATGGATTAACACTCTTAATTGTATATGATCAAGATCCAATGATTGCCTCAATGTTCTAGATAAATAATCAGTAACCATTGAATACATAGTAGATATTTACTATTGCGTATCATTATTAGATACATGGTCATAAATATAGGACCATTAAATCTATATGTGATATTATATGTTCATTATCTATTGATTTAAAAGATTTTTAGGACCAAAAACCCCATATATTGGAATCTTCTAATAGAAAAATATTTCACACTAGTATTAAGATGAATCCTTTATAAGAACTATATTGAAATAAGTATGGGATTATAACATACCATGATGAAGTTGGAGAATAAAATCTATTGGGACTTGATGTTGTTACGCAATGGAAGGGAATGTTATATCAATTATACTGCACATTAGAGCACCATTGAGTCCCAAAAAAAATTTACAATGAAAATAAAAATGTATATCTATAATTAAAAGCTATTGAAAAAAATTCTAATGAATAATTATTTAGAATAATGTTATTAGATTTGAAACAAAATAGATGTTGAGACCATGATATATTAGTCTCTATGAAATTTGTTATCATCTAAGGATGATATTATTTAATTGGTTCTCTAATAAACCTATATAAAGTTCATGATGGGTTCAATATATCAATTTTTAGGAAGTGAATACCCAACAATTCACTTTTATTGATCTCATAGGATATATATTTGGAGAAGGATATTTCATAAGTGGAATAAACAATAGAGATTCTAAATCAAAGAGATAATGTGCTGCAGAACAAGGCCACTCACCTTGTCAAAATATTTTGGAGAAAACATAATTTTAAAGAATAAACATGGGAACTTTATGAATTAGGTATATATAAAATACCTAATCATTTAACATTATAGTTACATAATTTTGTGGGAAAATTTTTTATCAGGGGGAACAATGTAACAACATAAGATTTCAGAATATATTTCTATTTTAAATTATTATGTGTTCAATAAAATTTGATACACAAAATACAAAACATAAGTGAATATTGATTTATTAAAATATAAAATGAAATAAATTATTAGATCATTTTTTTTAAATTGATAAAAAAATAATTTGTAAAAGGATTAAATTCACTCAAGGAAATATTATTGATTCTATAGAAAATATTATGCAGTGTTTTTTAATTATTAATTATCAGAAAATTTAATAATTTTTGGGACTAATATCAATAATAATTATTGATAAAATATATTTAATAAGTTATAAAATTACTTATTATATCCATTAAATAGTTAAGTAATTACAAGAAATATGAGTCTAATAATTTTTGGTTAAAGGAAAAATATATTATTAGGAATAAATTATTTTACTTCATATAAAAAATGTTTTATTTGAAATATAAATATATAATTTTTTTAATTTTAATTTGATAAAATTAACATTGTTTTTGGATTCTTCATAAAAAAATTTCTTAGGATTAATTTTATTGATATTTTTGAAATGGATGATTTTTATATGAATAGTGAATTATATTAATTTTTAAAATATATGATACCTTTCATGAAGTTATTATGATATAGGAATGAATTAAAAATATATGAAACCAATTACTAGAACACATATCTATTTATGGATAAATATATTGCATTTAAAACATTTATGTTGAATTTGGAAGCTCATTCTTATTTTTTGAATCCTATGTTATATTTTATTCTAATATTTATTTAATTTTTAATATAATTAAATATTCACAATGATACATTCAATTTTTGGATTGTTTTGTTATTAAAAAAATATTAATTTCATATCAATAACCCAATAATTATCATGCACATCAATTCAATACATGCTTTTACAGTAAATTAATTTTAAACATACAAAACAATTTTCAAAAAACATTTTTGTCGGATTTTGCATACTTATATTAAAATAAATTCTACCATATTTTTAAATTTAATTATTTAAAATGGATTCAATTTTGGGAATCATAATTTATGGATTTAATTATATGTTTAATTTCAATGTTGGTCATACTAATAATTTACCATGGTAAAATGTTAAGCAATCATAGTAATATTCAAAATGGGTTAAAAGAGGTTAAACTAAGAGATAAGGCTTATAATATAATGAAAAAAAACATATTTATTTTATTTTTTGTTATTATTTAAACCTCCAATTACCTTAAATTATAATTTATTTTCATTCTATTTTTCCATGAAAATGAATTTATTTTCTTTTAATGTAAAGAGTATTTAGAGGGGTGTCACTCCCCTTAGTAATAAAATGGAAAAAATTATTCTCACTTAATTACATTGAGTCCCTTTTTATTAAAAATAGATAAACCAAAATAAATTCTCAACTCTCATACCCAGGTCTTCATGGTTCCTATATCATAAAAAAGAAACACTTAGAAGGCTTAAGGTGCAAGACAAAAGAGGATACACAAAGAAGTGGTAATTATCCTAACCAAGATCTTTCAAGTATATTTATTCATTAATATCCTATGAATCTATTATAACCTTTATAAAATTATGAAATAAATATTATAAATATACTTATATTTAATTATGTTGATGTAATATCCATTTTCTACTTCTCATCTATGTAATGGAAAATGAAAGTTCCACTCATGTGTATGTCCAGACTGCCGTTTCCATAATGTGATGTATTTCATTTTTCATCACCACCTCCCATTTATAAAGATGGATTTAATGAATATAAATTCTTTATGAAAAATAATTATGGTGATTTAATGATACATTATTGTATATTTTTCTTCATTTCAGTCCATTAATGAATTAAAACATCACCTGTGAGTATGTTTACACTACCACCTCCATGAATTAATGTAATTAATTTTTCATCACCAAATTACATGGATGATTAAAAAAATTATATTTAATAAATAAATATTATATTTATAAAATTATTAAGATCAAGAATATTTTTAAACCGCAACCATGGTACAAAGAGTGAAATATCAATACCAAAATATGTATGAAAAATGAAATAGTTAACACCTCAATGTTGATTTTAATAAATAATTGATAATAAATTGCAAATCAAAAATAATAAGGGTATCATATATAATAATATATGTTTCAATATGGTTTTTTAATATATAAATAATAAATATAAATTTATTATACCAGATTTTAGAGTTCATATAATGTAAGTTGAAACATGAGGTATGAGATTTAGTTATTATATCACTTTTTATCGGTATTATTAATCATTCAATTATGTTTTTTATATTATAAAACCCATGTATTTTCTTATTCAATGGTTATTTTTGTGGTTTTTATTTAATTCTTCCATATTTTTCCTCATTGGTAATCAATATTTTTGAAATAATGTTCCTAATAAAATCCAATCAAATTTCTATTTTTTTGGTTTAGAATCATTATATTTCATATCCATATTCTTAAAAAAATTATGGGAGATATTATCAACATTTAAATAATTGATATAGGTATTATTATACAATATTTGACTTTAGTTACAAGCATTTAAAAAATATTCATATCAATTTGTGAACAAATAATTTTTTAAATTTCTTTTAAAAATATAAAAAATAATTCTTTTTTAACATATTCGGTGTGAATGGATTTTCACACAAACTTTTACTTTATTAATTATGACGATTCCTATAAATGTTTCAAGCTTTAAGAAAGAAAATTAAACTCCTATTTTTGTAGGGTTTTTTATTTTTTATAATTTTCCCAAATAAAATGATGTTTTCTCTTTTATTTCATATCATATTTATATTACTTTTATAAAATTATTTTTCATCTATGTCAACATCTTTTATGAATGGGTATGATTCAATATGGATATTATAGAATGATACTATCTAATTTATTTTTTTAAATACCCTATTATGATTATGTTCTACAGATTTATTTTCCAAATTATCTTTTTTCCATGGGTTAATGATGGTATGATGAAATGATGAATGTTTTTGTGTTCTTCTAGAAAACATATATATGGTTTTTTAATGACCAAATATTAAAATTGTAGCACCCTGAAATTTTAAAATATGAATGTCATATTCGATAACATGTATAACACACAATAATAATAGTAAAATGGAATATATCATCCTAAGATTTTATAATATATTTACTATTCTAAATTTATGATATATCTTGCAATACATGAAACACTGAGTTATCATGTTTTACATGAAATAATGACTTTCTTTGATGGAATGAGTTAAATGCAAGAATATATTTTACCAAATATTATTAATATTATTATTTAATATGATTATTATCTCATAGGTATTAAATTGGTGGTTATGAATCATATTAACTAAATTAAGAAAATATATTTTTGAATAAATTGGTTAAAAATTAATTGTAAATCAATATAAAAATAAATGTAATATAAAGTAATTTTTTTAAAAAAACTCTTATTATGCACCAATGGTGGTTTAACATAAAAAATTAAATTAATTTCCCGCACCTATGATTATATTTTTTGGTATTTTTCTATTTATTTTCAGTGTATTTTTTCCCTTGGATTTCTTTTAGTCTTTGGAAGAAAATGAGAAATTTTAGATAACCAGCAAGGTGCGCACAGTTGGCGCATGGTTTGAAAAAATGTAGAGGCTTACCCATGTAACTGTGCACCATATTGGTGTTTTTGGACAAAGGTTTATCAAATGGTTTTTAAACCATGTGGGATAACCATGAAGAATGTCATGATTAGAAAATATGGTGAGAACAGTTGCCACATAGTTTGGCAAACCATGGTGTAAAACTGTGCGGCCTAATAAGGTCATTAAAAATTATATTTTTCTTTTTTCCCTCAACTTATTTAATCCATAACCTAAAATTTTTCTCCCCCTTCGAGATTCTTCACACTCGGAATGCCTCCCCTTCATTTCCTCCATCTTGGGATCCATTTTGGTGGCAATCTTAGTGTAGTTTCTACATGAATATTCAAAAGAGTTACTTCTTCTCTTGATTTCCCCTATTTTCTAGGGTTTTTGTCCTCTTTCTTTGGGGTTTAATTTTCCCAGAGGAAAGGGTTATATTTTTAATGTTAGATCTAAATTTATTTTGGTTTTAATCATATTATTTAGGTTTTGATATTACCCCTAAAGGGTGCGATTGAGGTGCATTTAAAGTTTTTTTTATCATTTTATAGAAGTTTCTTCCCTCGTGGTAGTTGGTTCCACATTTAAAAATTGTTTAAAGAATTTTATATTATTTATTGAGTGTTTAAATCTTTTATATGATTTATGTGTGTGGTGTGAAATGTGTTTTTTGTGCAATTTGATATGCATATGGCATGAAAATACGTTTTCTAAAAGAAATTGGAAGTATATAAATTGTCAACCCTTGTTGTTCCCATTGAATGTGTTTTATAAATTATGAATGATGATTAAAAAATTATGCAATAGATTATAAACATGTTTTCAAAAGTATTTGGTGTGCGTTTGGATTTTAAAGTGGGGTTGGTTCTGAAAAATTTGACTTACCATGTGTGTTATACATATTTTGAATTGGTGTATATGAATGTTGTGATCCTTATGACATGTGGAATGAAAATTGAGAACTAAGGGAAACATGGATATCTAGGTGGGTGGACTTGAACTAGTATGCTAGATGTTGCATAACTAGTTCATACCAAATTAATCATTCATGATTGATGATTTCAATACTTACTAAATAATGATGTTTAGAGACTACAAGGCCCATGGGGCATCCCCTCTTAGTGGCTTGTGCACTAGAACGTTGTTGGTTATGGTTACTAGAACACTTTTAACCAATATATGATGTACCTAGTGTCCCATGATGCTAGTAACAAGAGGGGTTTTACCAAGACTTAGTGATATTTTTTGATATTTTACTCACTTTTGGCACATGTTATGCTTGGTAGGTTATTTCCAAAATTAAGCATGTTTTCCCCAAAAATGTTTTCTGTTAAAATGTTTCAGGATTTCCTTTTTATAAAACATAAATGTGAATTGTGTTAAAATGTTTATAAAAGGGAATCTCTTTATTTCATGGAATACTATTATGATTTGTATCACACCCTACTTACACCATTTGGAGTAAGTAGACTTAGTTATGTTTGAAGTAGGTAAGGGAATGTGGTTGGAGAGGGTGGTTCAAGTTTATAGTAGCTTATTCTTATAACTATTGTGGTGGAAGCTTGAGGATTATGATCCTCTTGTAACATGGTAGTTTTTTGGGATATTTTCTTGTTTTTTTAGAATGTTTGGGTTTTTTTTATGTAATAAAACATTGAATCTGAAAAATTTTATAGTCCATGTTTGGTTATGTTTTTCCAACCTTGTGATGATTATTATTGTATTTTGTTTATGATTATAAAAATTGAGTGACATCATTCCCATGTTGTATTTTTTATTCCCAGACACTTGTTTCAACCCCATGGGGATCAATAATTCCCTTCAGACCATGCCATGGGGTGGGATAGGTGTCAGCTGAATGAAACACTAACATAGTCCAAAAAATAGTATCAAAGTAGGTAATGATCTATTTGGGTCTTGTTATTTTGGGATGAGATTTGATAGACTAGATCTAGGATTTTCGGGGCTTGAAGTTCTGGTTGTGAGTAGTGTACCTAGCTAGCACACCTCATGATGGATCTCGAGTCACCATGGGATCTTGGGATTTTAGTTTGACTTCTTCTCTAGGATAGATGTATAGGTAGTAGAATATATTTAGACATGGGATGGTGGTGGAGTAGTTTGTATGGCATGTTAATTTGTAGAGTTTTATTATCATGGAGTAATGGGATATTGGTATTTTTTTATTGCTGATTTTATTCCCAAAATTATTGTTTTGATAGTTTTCTTATGATTATCATTTTCTGTATCAAAATGCCATGTTGACGATTTCCTTTAACATCACTGGAAGATGATGGAGATATTTCTAAGACACCAATTAATTATAAATTAGTAGATGATATGGTTTTGGATTTTCATCCTTTGAAATTGGTAGATGGTTTAGTCCTGTTCTAGTTAGAGAGGCTGAACCTAGTCATAGGAAGGAAATAGCTTATTAGTTCCTCAAGAAAAATAATCCCTTCTTATGAAGAAATGATTAACCTTAAGAAGAAGAAGATTTTATTGAGAATATATAGTATACTATTGATTTCCAAGACACTCATGAGTTAGTCAGGGTGAAATGGGCTTCATTCTTGCTAGAAGGTCACAATCAGAGGTGGTGGGACTTAGTGGTTAAAACTGGGGAAACTAAGTAGATGAGACGGAAATACATCAAGGTCATTTTGAAAGATCAGTATTGAACTGGGATCTTGGAATATAATAGAAATCGGGATTTTACTGATCATATTCAGGTGAACCACTAAGTGATGGAGTACACTAACTACTTTTCTAAGGTAGATTGGTACGTACCCGAATTCTTTTCCAATGAACAGATGAAGGATCAAAGTTTTGAAAGGGGTTGTATCCAGATATTTATTCTCATGTATTTTTGTTTAAGAGGAATTTTTTTGACAAAGTGGTTGAATTTCCTTGTATTGAAGACACTATCCTCAAGGGAATGTTTATTTCCATTGGGGCTATTTCAGCAATGGGCAATGGCAGTTCATCTGAGAAAAATATGAAGTAGGATGATCATTGAAAAAATGGAGATATTAGTTCCAACCATCATTCACGGATTTCTTCATCTATGTATTCTAATACTGGGTTGGTTATGTTCCATTAGTGTAGGAAGAGAAGAAACATATGATGTACATACACATCTCCTCCCAAACCATACCATCGATGTGGAGTTTTGGGACACCGACAACGTTTTTGGAATGTAACATACCCTTTTATAGATCAGTGTAGGATCACTAGATTCTTAGGGGATACCAACCCAATCGGAACCATCTAGATTAGTGGGTTCTCATTTGGGTAGTCATGTTGGTAGGGCTAGATCATATACTGTTCAGAGTCAATTTAGGGAAAATCGTCAAGATAGTTGTCAGTATCAAGGTTAGGGTGAGATGAAGCATCTCAAGGCTATTAACAATGCACCTGTGGAACCTGCTGTAGGGCCTTAGATTGTTCGAGGCACCATTTTGATTGCATCATTTGTAGTTACTATTTTGTTTGACACCAGTGATTCTGTCTTGTTTATCTCTTCTTGTCTTGTGAAATTGCTGAATTTTTCAACAAAGCTAATGTAATATGAAAAAGAGTTTGTAACAATACTTCACAAGAAGAAAGAGCAGGGTCTCAGTTGTTTATCATGTTCACTAACCAAGTCAGGGGTCGAGCTAGAATGAGATTTCCAATTCTTCTACATGAACCTATTTGATGTAATCCTTGGTATGGATTTAATGGTGCTCTTTAATGCCACTATATGAATAGGGCCAATACATGGTAGTTTAAACCACTGCAACATAGTTCTGTGATGGTTTTAAAAAACTACAGTTAAATCGAGTGTCGACATAAAATACAAGATAGTTTCTTCCATTTAGATGTGGTTTTTTTGTAAGCATCGTAGAATTTGTATTTAGTTGTGGTTATTTTCATTATTATGGAGGTTTTCTAGGAGGTTAAAAAACGAGGATTTAGCAGCTGTTAAAAATGTCACTAAATCAAAAAATTTACCACCCAAAAAGTTGCCACTACACTAATTACAACCACTAATAAATAATAGTGTATCATATTTAGCAGCGGTATTAACCACCACAAAAAAATACATCTTATAGTAGTGATTTTAACCCCCGCAAATAAAAATATTCCATATATAGTAGAGGTTTAAACCGCTTATAAGTGTTGATTAACAAAAAATTCCAATTGCGGATTATACAGCCCCAGAACAAACCTGAAATGAAAACAAATGAATACTATGTGTCTCACCTATCAATAACACACAAAATTCCTATTAGAATCATTCGAAATCACACATAAATAAGAAATACTTCCTAAAAACAATTATATTAGTTCACATCCAACCATAAATGTTTTTAGGTATCTATCAAAAATATTACATCAACAAACCCTCTCATTCCATAATAGTCCGATACATATAAAATACCACTAATCACTACATGTTGAACTCTGTTTATATCCTTCTCCATCTCCATATTCATCTCGATCTCTAATTCCTGCTACTGGAAAGTATACGACAATTATATTGAAAATTAAATATTTTTTTACATATATTTAAACATAAAACTAATAAATGTTTTTGTGTTAAATGGAATTGAATTTGTGTGATTTACCTGCTCACCACCAGAAACCGATAAAATATCATCTCGGATAGATCCAGTCATCTTATGAAATAAATCAACCAACACTTTCAATGTAAAATTTCATGGTATAACATCAAGAAATGTGGAATGGAAAAAACATCAGTGCAATGAAATTAATTTGTAAAATATTAGAATTTAATAACATAATGAAATTAAATTACATTATAATGTATTAATATTACCTTTATCTGGGAATCAAAAACAACATTTCTCCAAGATGAAGGAATATGTATCCAATCATCTTAGGTAATTGGAAGGGTAACCGATCCACCCCTATAGGCCAAGAATCTGGTGAAATAATCTTACATCATCATTGGTAAGGACCCTATAGCAGTCAAATGGGACTACTATTTTTAGTCCATTCAGATTCCAGACATGTTAACTTTTCATATTTTTCTACTTAGTAGAATTTTTACCATATATTATGAAAAATATATTGTTTTATAAAAAATATAAGTACATTTATACATATTAAAATTTGAACCTATAACAGTCACCCTCCAACATCCTCATGAAAAACTAGGAGTGGCCTACTACTTCGCTACTGAGGGTTGATTGGTATTAATACAATACTTACCCATTTTCATCCCTATCATTTAATTAAATAAAAGTTACATTATAACATATATTTTAAAAAACTCATGTTAAAAAATAGAAATGATAACTGATGCGCAGTACTAATAAAAAGATATACATAACTATGATAATGAATGACTACAAAAATGACATAAGTGGTTGACAAATGAATGGATGACTACACATACAATCATTTTCTCCTTCAATCATGTCATTTTACCACTCTATCATTACTTCATCAAATTCATCCACCCATCCCAGACAATTATTTTCAATAATCTTATAGAAATATAAGTTCTCTTCTAACTGTTGATGAGATTTAATGTCAGTGGTCAAATATTCCACTTCATCACCCATATCATACAAGTATATTTGTTTTACTTGAGAAACTACACTCCACCCTTCATATTCAACATATTAAACATAATATTCCATTTTTTATTGTGATGATAAGATAGAGATCATGTAATTCGTGGTCACCAACATCCATCATGTGAGAGTAGTTCACAGAAGTAAATTAAAAGGAATCTCTTTTAACACCCCTAATAAAATTGACCAAATTTCAATTAAATAAAACAACTAAAAAATTCCTATTGTATTATAACTATTTAATATCAGTCAACATTATATATAATCCCACTTCATCAAATGTAAATATACCACTATTCAATGTTTTCAAACCCTCTTGTCGATCAACTGTATGAAATTTAATGTAATTCACATTGTATGTGTTGAGCTTTCATTCCTATTTTAGAGGACCTCATGTAAGAAGCATCAAATATTCTGACAAATCATCTCAATTATCAATAATCACGATCTAAAAAAAATAATATACATTATTATATTTACAAAATATATGTGTCAACCTAATATCTATTTTGATTTCAATATTTATGAACATACATATCATGCTAACCATTCTACAAGATCTTTATGAATATATTTTGATATATATTTCTCATTTTGTGTTTGGAATCTCACTCTTCTCATTGTTTGTATCCTAAATATTCAATAAATGGATCCGAAATTTCACTATTTAGTAGCAAATATCTATCTTCATGTGATAATTCCATTTCTATTAATGTAATAGTTGAGCTCCTCCCAACTGATCGACCAATACCAGGAAACATTTTTGATTTCTCTTGTAGATGAGATTGAGTCAACGTTTCATCAGTACATCCAACTCAATTGAATACTTCCTCAATATCATTAAATTATCTAGAACAAAAGGCATGACATTCCTTTTCAAAATAGCCTTCGGAAATTGAACCTTCAAGTTGAGCTTTATTTTTCACATATGATTTCAAATGCCTATGATATCTATGAAATAAAAGAAAGAAACATAATTATGTATTTAATGAAGTTACAAGAATTGTTTACTTAAATGAAAAACATATAAATAAATTACCTCTCAATTTGATACATCCATCGATAATGTATATGGCCTCCTAAATTTTCTTCCTCAACCAAATGCATAGTTAAATGCATTATGATAGAAAAAAATGAAGGGGGACTGATCATATCAATTTCCTATAGTATTAATACAAATATATCCTGAAGGATTTCAAGATCAAATAGTTTTAGAATATTATCACATAGTTGTCTAAATAATGTGAAAATTGTTGTACAAAAGTGGTAACCATTTGTGGTAATATTGCACACATTTCCTATGGTAGAAAATGTTGTAACAAAATATGTAAATCATAAATTTTCAATCCATATAACTTATGATGATTTAAGTCAATAAACTTATAGAACAAACTTGAATACCCTTAAAATACCTTGATATGTTTCAAAATTCGAAGGAATGTATCTTTATGATTATTTTTCATTGCCAAAATTACTGGAGCATACTTTCCATTATTATATGGAAAGAGATCATGCTTTATGTTCATTGCTTATATGTATTTCTGGGCATTGAGATAATCCATCTATTTTTACTGATCATTTAAAAATATGAAGAACAAATTATCCCATGGATTTTTCTCAATATGGATCACATCAAGATTATGAAGCAAAAAATTAAATTCCCAATATTAAATTTTGAAGAATATAATTTTTTTCATCCATTGATTCATTCTAATTTCACTTGATAATGCACATCAAACTCATTTCCCAATATCATCCAAATTATACACCTTCCCAAATTCTGTTTCAACATCTCCAAGTTGTTTCAATATTTCAGAACCCATCGAATACTTTGGAGGCGGTTTATGATCAATAGAACCATTGAATTTTGACTTATTCAACCAAAATCTATGTGATGCATCATGAAATATTCAACGACACAAGAAGCATAATTTTCTACTATAAGTTTTTCATTCAGGATCAAAATCAATGTGACAAATAGGATAAGACAAACCTATGTATGTGTTCGGACTAGCTAAATTCCCATGTCCAGGGAAGTCACTAATGGTTCACATTAGAGTAGCATTCATTTTGAATGTTGTTTTTGACGATTCATCATATATCTCAACACTATTTCTCCATAACTCATGTAATTATTCAATTAAAGGGTGAAAGAATACATCAATATCATTTCTAGGATTTTTTTATAGTAACAATCATTAAAATGATAAAATACTTATGTTGCATACACATCCATGGTGGAAGATTATAAGGGATAACAAAACTAGACAAATGCTATAACTGGTGGTTAAAGTCCCAAATGGGTTGAATCTATCTACATTGATTGCTAATTAAACATTACTAGGATAAGATGATAATTATGGATGTAATGATTCAAATTTTTCCACAATTAGGAATCTTTTGGATGTCTCATTAACCCATCACTGTTATTATCTATAGAATTCCACTTCATGTGTTCAGTAATTTTTGATGACCTGACTAATCTTTTCAATCAAATATTTAAAGGAAAGTAACAAAAACCTTAATATGTGTGTTCCATTGCTTCTTATTCATACTAGAATATTGATTCATACTTACAACATCACTCATTTACTTCCATCTATGAGAAGTAATTTTTTTCTATCCTTTATGCTTGAATCCTATCCCCAATAAAGAATACAATCGTTAAGACATGCATGTATTTTTGTGTAATTCTGACCAATATTGTTAGTGAATTTTTTCATATGATTAAAAAAATCAAATGTTTTTTCTTTTGAAAATGCATCTCACAAAAATTATAATATTACGTACATTGTTATATTTGTAATTCACACATATGAATTTGATATGGTACAACATTAGTAAAAAAACAATGTTTTTAACATTTCATACATCCATTATACCACTCTAGATTTTTGTCATCAATGAAACCATGAATTGAATATGTCTTATCAGTGGCCTTTTCTTTTACATTAGTCTCCCCAGAATCAAGAGAAGGACCTTATGATATGATACAATCATGATCTATTTGTCCTATAGTCTCGAAAACATCAGCCATCACGTTTCTATTTGTATCACCCTCAACAAGTTGGTGTGATATGTTTTGATGTTAATGTTGTTGTATTGAAAGGATCAATGCATCATTAATAAGGCTTTTCATTTCATTTTCCCTTGTCAATGAAGTTGGGAGACCATTCTGTTGATTGATTTCAGTGCTCAAATATTCGGTAACGTTCGATTCTCATGCCAAATCAAACATAAATATTGAGTAGGGAATTGCTTCCATTTCATGTTTTTATAAACATCATCTCTCTTTAACCATAGTCAAAATTTACATTGAGTACATTGGAATATTATTCTCTAATAAACATATCGACTGGAAATTAAAAATATTAAAAACTCCTCCAATCCCTTAACATACTGAGGTGTGTTCCTCATTATTGAGATCCAAATTTTATCCATTTATATCATAATGTTCCTACACATTATTAATAAAATTATAACACATAAATTTTACTAAATAGTATAATAGATAATTGTAAAATCTGGTAATGTGGTAAATGATAATGAAGTGAATTAATATCCAAGTTTGAGAATAGAGGAAACCTGGTATAAATTTAGTTTCCACTCTAAGATGGACTTAGTAGTTCAATCCTCCAACACAACACAGGGAATACCTAACCTGAGTTAGTTTATATCTCACCTCTTAGTAGAGGTATAACATACTGATATATTATAAATATTTTGATTATTGGTGATATATTGAAATCAAAATGAATCCAATTATTATGGGAATCAATACAGACATTGTTCCTCATATAGCATCCCCTATACAGATTTGATTTATATAGAGTTGGGAAATAGAGAATTTTATGGATGCTATGGCAAGAGATATGAATGAAACCATTAGGTAATTAGAAAATTTTTCAATGATATAGTTTAAGGTATGGATATGGAAGTATTGTTTCATTTATGACTTGATGAATTTGAATATATCAATGAGAAATGTGACTCATGTTGAATGAGCTTGAAATTAATTATAATAGAGTACAATTAGAATTTTACAAGAAGGATATACTATACTCATTTATTCAGTGGGTACTAGTATGGTAATTGATAACTCCAATGACACCTTTGTAGAGACCTATGATGATAGTGAAAAAAAATTAAGACACTAGTATATACATACGGTCTAAAAAAATGAATCATGTTCCTTAACTATAATTCTTAGAGATCATGTCTTTCTTATCACCAAGGCATGGTTTCATATAAAATTAATATCCTAACAATCATCATCCAAAGTTTAACATTAGCTTCCATAGAAAACAATGACGTACCTATATAAATAAAGATTATGACTTCCATTTTTAATTATTGATTAAACTATTTGTAAATCTACACCAATTGGGAGGTTATGACTACTGCACATAGTAGTGAAGGAAAGGGATTATGAGGCTCAATATCTGAGGGCTCAATAATGGGCTCAGTCAGAGAGGGCTCAACAGGTGATGGATTGAAGGGCTCTAACTTGGGTGAAGTCGATGAAAGCTTTGAGGGATTAGGATAAGAGGGCTCAGACTCGGCCGATGAGGGATTAAAGGGATTGGGATTGGGAGATTCCAACAAGGTCTTGGAGTGCTCATGATCATGAGTCATTGTTTACGGCTTGGATAGAATGGGCTTTAGTGATGTTGGAGGACGACAGGGTGAGATAGGGTTTGGGTTCAGGGGAGTCATGCGAGGAGGGGTGGAGGGTCTGGAAAAAATGTGTTTTCTTACTAAAAACTAAATATTTTGCTGAAGTTTTTAAAAAATCATTGGGAAATATATGAATTTTTTAGCAGTTGTTTAGTGAAACACCACTAAAAACTGCTATTAAATAAAAATTTTGTTATTCTGGCTGCATATTGATTGCTATAGGAGGTGAGTGAACTTTACGACACCTGATGGTAATACCTTGGTTTTTCATAGAGAATGGGATCTGTGGTCGGGTAATGCGGGAACTCCACTACCATAATTGTATAATCTTGTTATTCCATTATAGTCAATCACACTGGATGATGATGGTGTTTCACATGAGGGAAGATTACCTACCATGGTAGATGCTTTTTCAGAGGTTTTCCAAAATGTTTTTTATGCTTGCCTCCAATGCAGGATTTGGATTTCTTAGTTGATTTTTCAACTAGGACACAACTGATATCTCTTCAATCATATAATATAGACCCCACCGTGTTGAGGGAATTAATGGTGTAGCTGTTTCATTTTGAATCCAAAGTATTCATTCAACTGGGAATCTCTCTTTGGTCCGCCCTAGTGTTATTTGTGATGAATGATGATGAATATATCTATTTGTGTATTGATTAATAGAAGTTGAACAGGGTAACCTTCAAGAACAAGTATCCTTTGCCCTAAATTGATGACTTTTTTGACTAGTTAAAGGGGTAAGATGTCTTCCTAGATTAGATTGCATTATGGTTATCCCCAAGTCAATGTGAGAGAGGAATACATCATGAAAACTACATTCCAAATTAGGTACTATAATTTTTAGTATTTTTTTATGCGTTTCAGATTGAAAAATGCTGTATTAGTATTTATGGAGCTTATGAATAGGGTATTCCACCGGTATATTGATTATTTTTTCTTGGTATTTTTGAATGATATCTTGGTTTATTCAAAATCTATATGGGAGCATGATAAACATTCACAGATCATGTTGGGGACTCTTTATGGCCATTTTCATTAAGACAAGTTATCAAAATTTTCCTTCTGGATTAAAGAGGAAAAGTTCATGGGTCATATTATCTTAGATCAAGGTCTTTTATTAGACCCTGATAAGATCAGTTCAATTATTTGAGGGTAGAAACCAAAAAATGTTATTGATATTAGGAGATCTTTAGGCTTGGTAGGTTATTGAATGTAGTTTTTTAGGAACACTCTTGATTTATTCTCCCATGATGGAATCACCTAGAAAGGATTATGTTTTAATTAATACTAGTGTGTCAGACCTCCTTCTAGGATCCAATGTAGTGGTTTACTACTAATCTTGTGTTGATCCTTTCATAATTTGGAAAGGGCTATGTGGTTTACTATAATTCCTCAGGTATAGGTCTTCAGTGTGTATTAATATAGAATGACCGTGTAGTGGCATATGGATCTTTTCAACTCCAACCACATGGGAAAACCACATGAACCACGATCTGGAGTTAGAAGCGGTGATATATTCAATAAAGACAAGGAATCATTGTCATTTTGGGGAGAACATTATAGTCTATTTGGAATATCAGATCTTGGAAAAACTTTTCTCCTTGAAAGATCTAAATATAAGGAATCATTATTGGGTTGAGTTCTTATATGGGTTTGAATCTTATATATTCTACACCCCAGGAAAGGATAATGTTGTTTTTAATGATTTGAGTAGAAAATATCCATTTTAGGATTTTTGGTAGTCTACTAATGAGTGGAATTTGATGGGGATCTTCGGTAAGATGCCGTTGTAGACCAATGAACACAGAAGAGGTGTTTTCTTGTTCTATATATAGTATAATATTTATCTTATGAAGTAGATTCAGTGGCAGAAGCTTTGTGATGATTTGTTCCAGTGTTCTATGCATTATCATAGGGGGGATATGCCTTGTTGTTGGTTTTTGTCTCTTGTTGGAGTTTTATGTTTTAAATGTCTATTTTTGGTTCCTTTAACTCTGAGGAAGGTGGTGGTGTAGGATATGCTCCAATTTCAAAAGGATTTTCATTCTGGAAAAACCAACATGTATTATGTTTTGCATCAGTAGTTTTGGTGTCCAGGAATGAATTAGGATATAGACGACTTCATATCGAGGTTCTATACATGTCAACAATTAAAAGAATAACATCGAAGGACCTCTATTTTTCATCAAACTCTACACATTCATATATGGATATGGGATGATATTTCAATGGACTTCATTATCGACATTATTCATACACCCTGTGGAAAGAATTCTATTTATGTGGTGATTGACCATTTGACAATGTCTTCCCATTTTATTTTAATCAATGAATAAACAATAGTGCATGAGTTGGGAAAGATATTTGTTCAGGAGGTAGTGATTATTCTTGGTGTTACTTCTGAAATTGTTTCTGATAGGGACCCCCATTTCACCACTCAGTTTTGGGAAGGTCATAAAAAGGTGATGGGGTGGAAGATCAAAATGAGAACGACATACCATCCTCAATTGGATGGTCACGCAGAATAGGAGAATCTAATTTTTGAAGTCATGCTCTGAGAATGTATCCTGGCTTTTTGAGGCTCTTGGGATATCCATTTTTGGTTTATTGAGTTTGTATATAATAACAGTTAATATCTCTCAATCCATGTGGCTCTCTTTGAGGTGCTCTATGGCCAGACATATCAGTCTCCTTTGTGTTGTGTTGACATAGGTGGGACTTCATTGTTGGGGTTGAGTTTAGAGAAAGAGACATCTAATAAGTTCAAGTTGATTAGGTAGAGATTTTTTACAGATCATAGTCTATGATCAATTTATACTAATTAGAGGCATATGGATCTTATGTTTATTAGGTGACTAGGTGTTCCTGAAAGTGGAACATTACTTGGGTCACGATCATTTGGGAATGTAAGGAAAACTAATGCTGAGGTATGTCATACCTTTCAAAATCACCAAGAGGGTTGGAAAGGCTACATATATGTTTCATTTACTCTCTTAGTTGATGTTCATTATTCACTCATTTCATATCTCCCAATTGGAGAATTACAACCATGATCCATCTCACATGGTAATTTGGGATGAGTTGGATATAGAGCCTGTTTTATCAATGTTTGAGTGGGAAATGAAAATAGTGGATTCCCATGATAAAGTGATTCATGGGAATTCAATTTCAATGGTTTGGGTCATCTGGAAACATGGTAAAATGTTCATGAGACTTGGGACCCTATGTCATGGGTTGAGAAAAAGTATCCACTTCTCGTCTCTTATCAAGAATCAAGTTGATGCTTTGGGGGTATAATTTTTTCACGTCGGGGATTATAATCACACTTGTGATTTTATATTGAGGTTTGTTTCTATTTATATTTGGTATACATTTTTACCCTTGAGTTTCCTTTGAGTTTTGGAAGAAAATATGGAATTTTGGGTAAACAGTCAATTGGGTATAGTTTGACAAACCACGCACCCTTGCCCAGGTAACGATGCAGCCTAGTGGTGTTTTTGGATAGATTCTTATAACATAGTTTGTAAACTGTGTGACCTAACCATGCAGTACGTTTGTTATAGACAGTAAGGGGATCATAGTTTCCACATGGTTTGGAAAACTATACTGGTAAACCATATAGCCTATCCATGTCATTAAAAATTGGATTTTCCCTTCTCTATCTCCCAAATTTGAAACTATAAACAACCATTTTAACCCCCCTTTTGAATTCATCACACTAGGTGCACCTCCTCCTTCCTCTCCTCCCTCTTAGGCTCTATTTTGGTGGAAATCATAGGGTGGTTTCTCCATGAATATAAAATTTAGTATCTTCTTCTCTTGATTTCCCCTCCTTTCCTGGGTTTTCTTCTTCTTTATTTAGGGTTTCATTTCCACAGCCGGTAGGGTAACGTTTTTAGGGTTAGATATAATTTTTTTTGGGGTGTATTCATGTTTTTAGGGTTTCATAATTCCCATAAAGGGTGAAATTTATGTTTGGTTGATGTTTTGGACAGTTTTCTATAAGCTTCCTCAGTCATGGTAGGTGGTTCTGTGCTTAATCATTATTCGATGATTTTGATATGCTTTCTTTAGTGTTTAAATATGTTCTCCGAATTATGTGTGTGGTGAAAAAGGTGTTTTGAAGCGATATGATTTGAATATGGATTGGAAATAATTTTTCTATAATAAATTGGATGTATTTCATTTGTAAACCCATATTTTTTCCGTCTAATGTGTTTTATTTATTATGAATGATTTTAAATAAATTATACAAGAGATTAGAAGCATGTTTTGAAAATCATTTGGTTTGAATTTGGGTTTGAAAGTGATTTCGGTTGTGAAAATGGTGATTTACCATGTGTTTTATACTTATTTGGCATGGGAGTATATGAATGTTGTGATCCTTGTGACATGTGGACTGAAAATTGAGAATGAAGGGAAACCTGGGTATATTAGAGACCAATAGGACCATGGGGAACCCCATCCTAGTAGCTTGTTCTTAAGAAAGTTGTTGGTCATTGTTTATATTCCAATTTTCACCAAGATGCTCATTACCTAGTGTCTTATTGTGCTAGTTACTAGAGGGTTTTCCAATGACATAGTTCATTTTTGTGATATTGTTCACACCATTGGCATGTGGTATACTTGGTTAGTTGTTTCAAAAGAAAATAATGTTTTAACCTAAATTTTTTTTTATTTAAAAAATTCAAGATTTCATTTTTATAAAACATTCATGTGAATTTTCCTATAATGTTTATAGCGTGGATTCTCTTTTTTTGGTGGCATCCTATTGGGATTTGGATCACACCATACTTACACCTTTAGGTTTAAGTAGAGTTGTTTAGTTTTGCCACAGGTAAGGGAAAGATGTTTAGATATTGTGGTTTGGGTTGTTAGTGTATTTTATTTTTAGGTGTTGTGGTGTTTTATTGAGGATGATGCTACTCTATTAATATGATGGGTTTGGGTATAGTGGATTCTTCCATTGTTGTTATAGCAACTAGGTGTTTTTTTAGTTGTAAAACACTGAATCTGAAAAAAGTTTATTCCCTGTTTGGGTATATTTTTTAAGACATATGATGTTTATTATAGTGGGTTGTTTATGATTAAAAAAAATGGGTGAAATGTTTCCCATTTATTATTTTTGATACCCAAGAACTTGTAGCTAGCAAGTGGGGATTGAGAACACCCTTCAGACCATGCCACAAGCCCGATCGAGTGTTGGGTTGAATGACACTCTGGTTTGGTTCGTGACATAATTAATATTAGTGAATGATATTAATGAAGTTTTTATTCAATATTTTGATTTTTTTTAAATTCATATAATATATTTTATAGATATAAGATATGAAAAAAATCCAATTTTAAAAATAAAAACTTATATTTTTGATAAGTGATTTTGTCGCATTTTTATAGAACGTTTATTTTAAAACTATATTTCGACACTTTTATAAAATTTAATAGAAAAAATTAACATCATTTTTTAAATATTTATGTCAAAATTATATTATTAATAATTTTTTTATTTTTTATGAGAAGTTTCAATTTTTAATGAATAGTGAAAAATACTGAATTGTAATTGAAAACTTCTTTTTCAACTTAATAATTTATAATTTTAAATTATATTTTTAATTACTATTAAAGTAAAAAAAGTTCAATTATACATATATTGACACTATTGATGCAATTTGAATAATTGTTATAATAAATTTAGACGTAAAAACGTAGTAAGATTTTGATCATTTTCACATTAAGAAACCCACTTTCTTATTCTGTCTACGAGATCAATTTTTAATTAATTTATACCACTAATGTGATTTAAATTTTGAATAATGGATTATAAATTTAGAATTATAGGAATTTATAATTTATAATAAGTTCAACTTAATTTTTGACAAAAATTATTAGTGAAAACTATTAAAACTAATTATAGTGATAAAATTAAAAATGAGTTTATCAAGGGACTAAAAGTTAAAATTAATGGATAAAATTACCTAGAAACATTTAAAACACACATTTACTAGAAATATTTTGACCATATCCCTTCTTATATCAAGAAAGGGAGCATTATTTGAGGGGCATGAGTTAAGGGAGACCTAGCAATAGTGTTTACCTTTAGGTATTTATAAGAATGTCATTCGTCCTCCACTATAAGAAGGCACTCAATCCCCTCACTTATTCACAACTCCAAATAAGTTTGTATCATCTAAAAACTTCAAAAATAACCACCCTAAATACCAATAATCATTATATGACACTTATTTTGTTCAAAAATAAAACCTTTAAAAGATGTAGTGCAAACCTAAGGAGGATACTCGAAGAAGAGGTAAGGTTCTTCTAAAATTATTTTAATTTTATTTCCCTCTCCACATCCTAAAATTATTTTTGTATAATTATGATATAATAAACTCATTATATTATATATAATAAGATTTTTTAGGGTATTACCAAAAACCCCACACACTTCCATCTAATGGGATACACAATCATCATTCGTGTGTACGTCAGACTACCTTCTCATGAACCAATTCCATCCGTTCATAAATTAAAAGATTAAATGCAGGTAATAATGATGGATTTAAAATTTATATATGAAATATATGATATTTATAATTTATTTATCCATATTTAATTATTATATAATACATAACTTCATGATTTCCATTTTTTTAATATGATAATGTTGTTTGTGTGTACGGTGGACAACTACCTCAAGAAGCAATGCGATTCATTATCACTTTATAAATAATTTATTACGGATGGGGATAACATAAATATGTGATATATATGACATTAATATGATACTATAATTTAAATATATACATAATTTTATTTTCTTTATTTTATTAAGACATGAAAATGGAAGCATCATTCTTCTGTATGTATGGCATACCGTCTCCATTAATGGTCTATTTCATTTCCCATAACTAAATTCTATGAAATAATAAAATTATATATAATGAATATATACGATATTTACTTCATGTTTTACATTTTGGAGATAATTTTATCATTATCTAAGTAATAGGAATGAAAAATAACTAGTCAAAACCTACCCAAAAAACAAGGCACTTAACACCTGAAATAGTGAAAATAATTAAATATTATGAATGAATGGTAGATAAGATGTTATAAAAGGATCATATATAATATTATATATATTAATATAGTTTTGGTATAAGTTAATAATTTTTTTAAACCATTATATAAGATGTTAATGTGAGTTCAACTAGAAGGAAGCGTAAGGTAAGGGATTTCACCTCAATTTACATTACATTGAGACATTTTAATTATTATGAACCAATTAAAATTTAAAATGTGTATATAGTTCCCCTTTGACAAGATAAATCATGAATAAGTAATTATTCATGGTATTTTATGTTTCAATTTTAATTATTTCATCCATTGAGATTTTATTTTAAAATTATCAAGTGATAAAAGTTATTGTGAAATATTTTGTGATTGTTAACTTTATCTTGAAAAAAGTATGTTTATTGTAATCAATTTTAATTGTTTATTAAATTTATATTAAATTTTCATTTAATTTTTTGATAGATATGATTATTTTCTAAACCTTATACAATTTTTTCATACAATTTTTACTTTGAATGTTATTTGATTAACTGGGGAAAGGTTGATAATTATGTACCCTTTACTCAATATGGATATTTGATAAGGCATATTGTCCATGAATTTAAATCTATTATTTGATATACGAGGAATAATTTGGAAATTAAATACACAGGTTGGGGATCAGTTAATGCAATCCTATGGATTCATTGGTAGTCTCATGTGACAAATCTATTGGCCAAATCAGTTAGATTTTACTGAATATGATTTAAACTGCCCTAGGGATATTTCTTGACAATAAAGGTATCATATTCCTAGGAAACATGATGTATGATAATTAAGAGTTTTATTCATTCATTATTTTATTATTATTTTAAATGATATTTTTAGTATGGAAAAAAATTTATGGATGTATTTCATTATCAGTTTATTGATAAAATGACATGGTTTTCAGTCATTTACCTTTCCATATTGATTATGCATTATATAATTACTATAATGATGAGGGAAGATCCCTATTTATTAAAATTAAAAAAAGTAAAGGATTCCGTTTTGAACTGGGCTATGGGAGACCCATTACATGCATGATGGCAAGAGGGATACAACCATAAATTGAGTGGCAAGAGCCTAGTAAAAACGTATCGAAAATGAGAATGACAGGAAAAAAACAAATCAGAAATTAGTAAAAACCCTAGACATAGCCACAATGTCATCCCCACCATCGCTGGTATAGTAGAAAAATATCCCACACTACACTACCAGAATCAAACCACGAACATGACCTCCAGATATCCACTCCACCATCGTGCCACTCTCCACCTCGATGCTAAAACAGAGCACATAAACATCACCATGACAGAGACTGATGCATGTCGTCATCATCGTCCATGCCCTCCGCACCCTGCCATGTATTTTCGGCACCATCACCCCAAAAGATCCAAAATGATTACTGAATAAAACCAGATATATTCTCAAGAGAATATCTGAAATATATAAGACACTTTGAAGGACAATCCCCACTTCTTGAGACACCATCGTGGCCAAAGGCTCCCGTTGTGCTGCTTCCCAAGCACACATATCCCCATACCCATCTACAACCTTGAAGGGTCATATATGAATAATAATCAGCCAAATCTCCATTGTGGCCTCATCCACTCATCATGATCCATCTGATGCAGACGACTATCCCATTCCATTCTCCACGACACCATAAACAAAAGCCACAACCACTGGGGATCCCATACATTGAAGACCAAACATCGAAGAAGACAGGGAAAAACACTAGAGAAGTTGGGAAGTGTTGGAAAAATCCAAGAACCTCCATCCCATGAATTATCTAGTCATTTAAATAGCATGTGTGTTTAGTTATTTACCTCACCCTATTGATTATTCTCATTGGTTCATTATTTCTTCTCCTATATTTTACCCATATTGGGCATTTGAGCTCAGCCTTATTTTGTTTCATTTTTTAAGATATGAAGATGGATTATTTGAACGAGTTTCATGCATAATAATATTAAAAATATGTTATTATTTATTTTATTTTCAAAAATTAACTTGGGTTCCATGTATATAATCTTTTTTTCCAAAATGGCGAGGTCTCTTGTTTTTTTGGATGGGAATTTTTAGCAGAAATATGAATGTTTTTATTCTGATGATTATAAGGTTTAAAATGGTCTTTTAAACTTAAATTATGATATAAGATAATTTTTATGACCACTACATTGGTCCTAGAGTAGTTTTTGAACATAAGGAAATATGTTTGGTATGTTTGAGAGATGTTTGAATATTGGCAGAATAATTAATATTTAATGATTAATTAAATCAATATTAATTTATTCATGCTGGTTTTTTGGCCATCTCTTTTAAATGAAGCATCATATTGAGATTCTTTCACTAATTTAGAGTATATAATAGGATTTTTTGACAAGGAATGGCATAAACATAGGTTGGGAAAGGAGGTATGACCATCCCTTTTCCTCCATTTTCTTTTTAGTTTTTTTTCCTTTCTTTTAATTTCTTATTTTATTTTTATCCTTATCCTATGGATTTTGGAACATGAACCCTATGGATACCCCTTCATATGGAAAAGAGAGAATGTGGGAGAGGGAGAAAGTTAAGGAATAGGGGAGTAATAATTATAGCATTGTGGAGCTTATGACTCGCTAGATCGTTGGGTGGTAGCTGTGGAGTATAGAAACATACAAAGATTTAGTGAATTCCACCCAAAGGTAGGTCATTTTTCAATTTTTTCATAAATTCACATATATTATTTGTCTTAAATTTAAATTCCCTATTATGCTTTCTCAGAACCCCTAAAGGGTTAATATGTAGCTATTGGGAATAAAAAAAATGGTTTCATAGATATTTGGAGGTTTTCTATTCGAGAAGCACCATCTACATTGTGCGTGGTTTAGGAACACATGTTGTGTTTTCTTCTTGTTTGGGGAAGATGATATTTTGGAAGTACATTCCATATATGTGATATAGGCATTGTGTTCTGGGACTCAACCATATAGCTGATTACCTAAATAGATTGTCCCCGTTGGGGAACATGACCATGTAGATTACACGACTAGGCCATGTGTGGTTAAAAATCCATGTATAAGTACACGACCAAGTAATTTAGATGGATATTCCATGTGAGGTACATTTGAAGGCACATAGTGTAGGGTACACTCCATGTACATGTTGGATACACCATGTAAATTGGCATTTATTTGCCATGTTTGAATGAATTACATGCCCTAGTGGGGAGTTGAGGGTACACACTATGTACTAGGGTACACTTTCCATATACTACTCAATTACTACCATTTTGAGGGGGTTTTCCTCTTTTATTCCAGGGAGTTCTAATTTAATGTAAGGGGAGTCCATTAGGAGTACTATTCTATATATATTACAATGGTGAAACCTATCGGGTGATTTGAGATCCCTAAATGAGCATTTTATTGATTTTTACAAAACTAATAGATTTTTTCTCTGATAATTGAATTAATTTGTATTTTAAGTGTGAAACCTTGATCTAATATGGGTCATGCAACATCTTCTGTGACTAATTCATTTGTATTTTTCCACTCGAGGAGGTACCCCTTATGAGAAGTTCCCTTCTCGACTAGGAGTTCGGAAGTTTAGTTATTTTTCAAGGATCCCAAGTAGGATATTTATATACATGTTTACACCTAGAGGATTCAAAGAGGGATGCCTCTAACTTATTTTTGTTACCAAGGATCCCTCTTGGGATACCATTACATAAATATTTACCCTGGTAAGCCCTTATTTGATCCCTTAATTTTATACCATTCTAATGATCCCATGTAGTATTCATCAACATTTTACATTGCTTTTGAGGGTCCCATATAGGACTCCCCATACTATGTACTATTCTAGGGATATATAGTTGGATGCCTATGTTTACATACCATATAGATCCAATGTAGGATTCCTCATTTTTCCTTCTCATCCGGGGTTCTCGATTAGGATACCATTACTTATATGTAGACCCAGAAGATCCCTAGAAGGATGCCTCTCAATGTGTGATTTGAGGGACACAACGGGTGACCTGTTGTTTGACATGACCCATTCTAGTACGTAGGGTTTGGGTAGATATGTCAGCGAACCATACCAAACATGTAAGCCCCTAGGGATGTGGTATTAGTGGTGGATTTAATAAGTTTATCACCCTCACTATTTTTTATACATTCACTCATTTATTTCTGATGTAGCGATGATTATAATAGGTTCTTCCTAGTTGGTGGATATTGAGCGTGACATGATAAGTACTTATTTTTATTTGGGATACCCAATGATTTTTTATATGATCCATATTATTTTTGGGGATTCCTAGAAATTCATTATTGGGATCTTGCTTCTAATCCATGTATCTTATTATATTTACTGGCATACACAGAAGAGATATAATCACCCTTATATATATCACACATTTAAAAATAATTTATTACATAAAATTAAAGTTAATAAAACATAAAATATTCAAGGGTATAGTGTCTTGGGTAATTAAGAACATTAAAGAATATGGTAAAACATGAAATATAATATCTTTATTTACAGATTATTTTATATAACCACAACATTCTATCATACGTAACATTGAATGGGATAACCTGAGGACATACATAAGAAAAGGGTGACCTATAAAGCATAGTAAGTGAATAATCATGACATAGCATGAGGAAGAAAATACATGTTAACAAACAGGATTATCAGTGGAGCATTAAAGGATCATGAACCTAAAGGGATGGTAAGAAAGATAATCATTACATTGAAATGTGGAAAAATTATACAACATGATATTAACATGAGTCAAGGCTCATTATACATGGGTTTCATGAGTGAACTATAATTTCACATGAATTAGAATGAATAAATACTATTTCCACTTGAATTAACACGAGTAAAACCTCATTACACATGACCTAAATGATATTAAACATTAACAAATGCATTGAAGTGCTTTTAGGGGGCACCCTTCATAAAAATTTCATTTCATGCATATGTGTACCACATAGATCACATAAAATGGAATCATTTAGCATCGTAAGTTATTAAATGACAAAGTAATGTGGATTACATATATTAAATTCCCCAAAAAATAATTATATGGGAGGAAATGTGAATACCCTTGGTAGAGAGACGTGTTTGGTATTCATTACACGATGAAACATTGGAGTATGATTTCAATAGCAAAACAATGTCAAATAGAAATCCATAAAATAGAATAATGAGATAGAAAATGGAATCTCATCATTTATACATGATATGGACAATAATAGTATCATGTAACATTATACCCCAAAAAATGAAATGGAATTTATTATGTATAATATAAAATAAGTTCTTTAATGGGAATGAGGAGAGTGAAATCCCTTATGGAATTTAGGCATGATAACATGTGTATATAATGGATCCTGAATGTATTAATGAGATTTTAAAGAATTTATCATTATTTATAAACAAAATGGAATATAAGGGGAGTATTTATGACCATATACCAATTTATTTAAATTGATATTAAAAGGAATATCCCAGAAGTAGTGTCTGATAAAAGAGGAGAGTGGAAGGTCCCTTAGTTGGATGTGTGACCCCAAAGGCATGGAAGAGGATTTTTATGAGCTTTAAGGTTCCTTGAGAGGACTTTCTGGAGCATGGTACCAGGGTTGGAAAAACTTAAAAGAGTTTAGCTGAGGTGAGATTGGAGCTTGTATGGGTTTATATAAGAATGGAGGGAGATTTCTTTATTATTTTGGTTTTAGACACTACGTAATAAATTATTCAAAACCAAAAAACATCCCATGGGGTTTTCCCAAAGGTTTCTGGAAAAGGGTAGTGGTATACATTATTTTATAAGGCTATGGTACACAAATATTTAAATATTTCTATTTCTTATGTGGAGGTGAGTCATACTTTCAAGAAAATGATTTTAAAATCTTAAAATATATTATATATTTTAGTAGATTCACTAAGGATTTATAAAATAAATCAAATAAACATAAAATTTCATTATTTTAAACTAAAAAAATATATTTATCTCATGAATCATTTTATGTTATTTATTACATAATTATTGGGCCATTATGTTGTCATAAAAAACATTGTATATTTATACGATATTTAATTTCTACCTAAAAATTAGATTGTCTCATAAAATTATGAAAAATTCACCATTAAATAATTACAAAATCCTAAATACAAATGTAATATTAATTTTATCATAATAATTTTCTAGATACGTTAATTTTTACTTTTAAAATATAATCCATCTTTTATTGAAAATTGATTGGTTTTGAAAAAAACGTTTTAAACCGTAATAAAAATTACTTTTTAATTCATAAAAATTATATGATGATTTATATTTAATAAAATTAATATAATAATTATATTTTATTATAATATTATATATTTAAAAAATACATTAACTAATTATGAATATATTTATTTATTGGGTAAGAATATTAACAAAAAATTCTATTTATTCTTTAAGAATCATTTACAAGGTAATAATAATAGAATGAAAGTATATTCCTTATTCTATACAAAAAATAACATACATTATAATAAATCTAGGGCCCTATTACATATCCCTTTTTACCCAAACATAATCTCTAGTAGTAAAGAGTCTGATGGTGGGACATTCATGGGGTAGTTCGATAAACATGTTTTGGGTTGTCATCTAGATGAGATTGAACTCCTCCCATAAACGGTTTCTCTCATGCTTTAGTTGTTGGATCTCGGCATGGAATTTGTCTAGGGAAAATCCTAGACATGCTATCTCCCTTATAATCACTAATAAATGGTCTTCATATGGAATGATCCTACTAGTTGAGGCCATCACATCCTTTTTTCGTGTTGAAAAGATTTATTAAAACCCTAAATTTATACTTGTCATGTAATTAATTTTAAGTAGAAATATAATCAAAGGTAATGATTCTTAATAGTAATTTAAATCCAATTTGATATAATAAAATAATTTCACATGTCTTCTATAACTATAATACATTTAATTAAATGAAATGTTGTTTTATATATAAAATTTTGCGTCGTTACAACCTTCCCCCCTTACGAAATTTCTCCCTCAAAATTTCCTCTTCCCACACTAATACGGATGTGGGTAACTCTATGTCATCACCACTTATGGATCCCACATTTATTCTTCAAACTTGTGGGTTCTCTACAACACCATAATAAGGGGCATTATCTTATTCTATATAACATTTTCATTATGATCTAAGATCTTCACCGTCTACTCCTCATAAGAAAGCTCACTCTCCAACAGTACCACAAATGAATTTAGTACATGTGATGGGTCTGGGATATACTTCCTTAAGAGGGATACATAGAATACATCAAGAAATTGAGATAGTTTTGGTTGGAGTTCTAATTGATAGGCCACTTCATTTATGGGATCAAGGTTCTCAAAACGGCCAATGTACCATAGACTAACAGAACTGGAAAATTCACCTATGACCATGGTTTAATACCATGGTCATTGGTAAAAAAACCATGGAAATAACCTATGTTCATTATTTTCCAAAAACATGGCTACTACCACCATGAAAATAGGTCTTACCTATTTCCAATGTTTTAACCCTTGCAATAGGATCCCTAAAGCCACGGTTCTAACCATGGTCGTAGGCCCCATATAGACATAGTTAAATTTTTAGGATCAAAATAATGATGTAGATGCTCAATATACAAGATGGGTGGGTGAATTGTAGACCTTAAAAATTCCTTTGGAACCTTTAAAGTTAGTTACGGATAACTATGTTTTCCATATACAAGGAAAAATCTATGTTTAACAAAGTTAAACTAAGAAAATTCACAACACCTCTAATCACCAACTGGAGAATTAGAACCAAGGTTTACAATATAAGATTATACCTTAAAGCATATAGAATCTAAACTAATAAGAGTACAAGTGTAAGGAAATATAGTAAGATTATATTTTTCATACAATACAAAAAATTCAGTGGAAAAACAAATAGTAAAACTAAAAGTAACAGGATATAACACTTTTAACTTAAAGAGAAGGGTATCCAACAACCTTGGATAAAGGTCCCTTGATTTATACTTTCAAGCAAGTCTGTCTTACCCACACCAGGGTAAGCCCTCGATAAAAAGATCAGAATCTCTTTCTTGTTATCCCCGTAAGCCCTCAACTTCAAGGTAGTTGGAACCTCTGTCTTCCATAGCAAGGAAGCCCCTGAACATAAAGGTAGTCAGCACCTTTGTCTTCTTATCCCCGGAAGTCCTCGAATGTAATCACCAACATTCAGAGTCGCACGAAGAAATCTGAACGAGCAGTTCAGTACGCACAAGGCATGAAAAGCTTCTCTCTCTAGAAATCACTTCAACATTGTGTGGTCTCTAGAACGATCAACTTGTTCACTTCATTCATCATCATATCGAGCTCTTTCAAATGAGCTCCTATTTATAGGCAAATTTCCAACGGTAGGATCCCTCTTCCAAAGGTCATATTTTCCATGAAATTCAGAGGGACCTGTACACATGTAACTCAACCAACGGTTAATTTGAAACAGAATGGACAACATCATTTTTTAACAGACCATGTATAACTGAATTCATGTCATCATTTTGAAATAGAGAAAATGTAGTAAAATCCATACAAAAATTTCGGAGTGTAAGAAAATTAAAAGTTCGGAGTCTAACCAAAATGAAATTCAGAGTCTATGTTAAGAAATGTTCAGATTCTATTTTATAGGAACTCAGAAGCTGAAATCTGGAGAAGTCCGGAGTCTGAATTTCTAAGGAAATTCGGAGTCTAGTTTCACCAGGGTTTAGAATCTAAACTTGCATAGTGCAAAGTCGAACTAGTAAAAGTTCGGAGTTGAACTACTTAAGAGTTTGGAGTCGAACTACTTAAGAGTTAGGAGTCGAACTCATGAAAGTTCGGAGTCGAAATTCATAAGAGTTCTGAGTCGAACTACTTAAGAGTTCGGAGTCGAACTACTTAAGAGTTCAGAGTCCAACTCATGAAAGTTCGGAGTCAAACATCATAAGAGTTTGGAGTCGAACTACTTAAGGGTTCAGAGTCGAACTTCTTAAGAGTTCGGAGTCGAACTACATAAGCGTTCGGAGTCGACCTTCATAAGAGTTCAGAGTCGAACTACTTAAGAGTTCGGAGTCGAACTAATTAAGAGTTCGGAGTCGAACTACATAAGAGTTTGGAGTCGAACTACTTAAGAGTTCGGAGTCAAACTACATAAGATTTTGGAGTTGAAATACTTAAGGGTTTGGAGTCAAACTTCTTAAGAGTTTGGATTCGAACTACATAAGAGTTTGGAGTGGAACTACTTAAGAGTTCGGATTCGAACTACATAAGAGTTCGCATCCAGAATTCAGATCCTAGAAACAGAATACTCCAATAATTTTCATTATATGATTATGAGATTTTGGTTAAGAATCTGGGTTTTGAACTTAAGAAAAATATTGCTATATATAAGAAATACTAGGTTAGGGTAAATTTCCTTATGGAAGAAAATTTTCCTTATAGAGGTAAAATTTATATTTCCTTATCTATAAGGTGTTTGTGATTTTCAAAACAAGAAGGAATGGAAAAGTCATAAGGAGAACCTTACTTACTCAACAATCTTCCCCTATTTGGAAAGCACAAACATCCTTACGAAAAAGAATATAAGGACTTTGAAAAAATTTCATTAGACTTTGAAACTAAGACTTATCTCTCTTTGTTCATGGATGAAAGTGAATACAACTAACTCCCCCTTAGGCATTGAAACACTAAGGATTGTATTCTGAATTTCTAGAGTGGAGTTCTCATTATTATGGGAATGAAAAAACTCTAAGTGAGAAAATCCCCCTTAATTTAAGAATATTTCACATCGAAATTTTTCTTTCTCCTCCATAGGAGTAGTTCTTTTTCCTTCCCCCCCATTGTGATTTTAAAAAATAAATGAAGGGAATGGAAAATAAAATATGGTACCTAAAACATTAGTATATAACAAGATACATACACTCAAATAACATTTCATTAGAGTTAGAAAATTTTACAAAGAAAGAAAATTACAACAAAAGATCTGAGTGGGTTCATTTGTCTTCATTTTCCTTTGGGATTAGCTTCTTTAACAAGGTTTTGAGCTTCTTTATGTCTCTTTAGTCTTCCTCGACTTGCCTCTCCAAGGCTTCTGTCTTTTCTTCTTGGACTTTTAAAGATTTTGCCTGAGCCTCCATAGCTTCTTTCTACATCTTTAACAATACATCTTGCTGGACGACTCTTTTCTCAAGCTCAATCCATAGATTTCTATCATTTATAAGATTTTGAGCCAGATAATTTGCCTTGTCTTTTAGTTCCTTAACTTGTTGACTATGGGAACTCTGCTCAATAATCAGCTCATCTTAAAGATTCTTAATCTTTTTATCTACTGTGTCAAATGTATTTTGAACTTTATCCTGAATACTTTCAAACTGAACTAAATCTTCATCAACTCTCTTAGACCACTTTTTCACCTTACTGTAGGAATTTCTATGCACATCATAATCGATAAAGAAACTTTTTTGTTCAGATTAGATCTTCAAACATTTTTCCATTATCATGGATAGTGTCTCTGATTTTTGATTTTGTCTTAGCTGAAGCATTTGACATCTAGTGTCAATGGTGGGACAGATTGGAATGATGTCCACCAACTTTTTCAAAGACTCAACAAAAAAATCATGACTTTGAGATGATGATTCCAAATCAAAAACATTGCTTGGAGACTGATCTTCTTCACCTTGCATAAACTTTCTTCTAGAGGTACCACCAACCTCTTTCTTCCTGATGACATCTTTTATAGGAGTATCCATGAGAACTTGCTTCCCATTATCAGATTTCGAAATGGGTTCCTCATTAGGAGATACTTCCTCGGATTCAGAAACTTGAATAATCAGGTCTTTATCTAGTTTCTATTTTTCTTGTCCTTCCTCTAGAAAATTCCTCTCGTAGGATTCTTCCTCATCATACAAGACATTTTCTTCTTCTTCTTCATGATGTTGCTTACTAGCTTACTCATCTCCCTTTCCTGGAGTTACTAACTTTGTGGATTAAACCTTATCTTTATATTCCTGTACTTGCTTGATCAGGGTACCCAAATCATCACTTCTCTCCTCTTATTATTATTATTATTCTTCTTCTACCTCTTCAGAAACTTCTTTTTCAGCTTCTTCAACTACTTCTCTACCCTTGGCCTTTTCTGGAGTGATATAGTTCTTGGATAGAGTTTTTGGCAAAGAATGCTCTGTAAGGAAATATTTTTGAATCGGAATCATCTCAGAAGCTAACTCTGTAGCTCTCTGCAAAGATTATACCACTTCATCTTCAGACACATCATTTTTCATTTTCTTCTTCTTCACCTATTTCTCTAGCTCTTCCACAGCTTTTTCTTTTAAGGCCTTAGCCTCTGTAGGGTCCAATCTGAATTGTGGATCCCCTTCCTTCCTCTTCTCTTTATCTTCCCTCCACTTGTCTATCACATCATATGTATATTTTTTCTGCTTCTTCAGCTTGGGGGGAGCAGACTGAGTTTCCTTAGCCTTAGGATTTTCTTCATCATCAACCACTTCATTAACCTTTCTCGTGTTCCTTTTCGTTTTGGATGGTTCCAGAGTGTGTGTTTCTTTCGGAGCTGCTTCAAACTCTTCCACATATAGAGGGTAAAATTCTCCTGATTCACTGGAAAAACCCATCTTCATCCTCTTCAAGGTATCATCACTAACCAGCATAAGCTTGCAATTCCGAACTTTTTATTTTCATGCAACCTTGAAGGATTCTAAGCACCGAACTGTCAGCTTAGATAGTAAGGAAGGAAAAATGATTATCTGAGATCTCAAATTTCCTTCTTTGATGTTCTTTATCGTAATGAAGACATGCCTCATCAAATTTATCTTTCTTAGATTCACCAAGAAATCTAAAACATAGATATCACTTATCTCCAAATTGTCTTTATCACCTCTTCTTAGAACCAGAAATCCTTTCACCCAAAGCTGAAGGATTATATTGTTCAGAGTGAGACAAGCAATCTTAATGGTTGAATAATCCTTAAGTCCAAGACACTTCAGTTCCTTCTCCTTGTTGAAACATCCTTGCACATCGGGAAGTTTGTGTGAGCAGAATTCAGTTTCTCTATCATAGGATAAACCAACCAAGCTTGCAGCCTTGGTGTAAGATATATTATAAGTCTTCCCATAAGACTTGAAAGAAAACCATTCTATGTCATCTTCCATATAGAAGGAAACATACTTGTAAAACTCGATCAGCAAATCAGTATAAACTAGATCCTATTTATCTGACATTGCTATGCAGACATCTTCCCATCCATCCAGTCTAATATTATTTGAAATAAGGGAATCAATCTTATAGAAATCTGGATGAACTAACCTTTCCCTGATGACTAACCACTTAGAGATCGGTTTCACCATTGATATATCTTTAGAAGTAGCTTCTACATACATTCAGAGTGAATAAATCTGAAAGATTCGGAACGGCTTTGCAATGTTCGGAACCGGTCTTAAGAAGAGCAGCAGGGCTTCGATATGCGAAATCTTGAAAACCCAATGTGGGACGAGTATTGGGGTCCCCTTTATATATCTGATGGATGTGACCTTTGGTCTTCCAAAATCCATCTAACGGTTGAAAACCTTTTGGATATGATATGACAGTTGAGACCAATCCCGCAAGAAAAAACTTGACTCTGATCTTTTGAGGTTTTAAGGAAAACATCCGGATTTGAGGAAAACTAGAATCCGAATTTTTAAGAAATAAGGAAAATACCAGAAATCAAAATATGATTTCGAAACTATAAGTAAGGAAATCATAACTTTAGTATTGGCTAGAATGACTGTTCATAATTGTTAATATTCTTCTTGAATAAATTAAATTAAAAAAAAACAAACTCATTACGAAAGTTCCAGTACGAAAATCTCCATTCCGGAAGTTCTAGAATGAAAAACCTCCATTTCGGATGTTCTCATTCCGAGAATTTCAATCTTGAAAATTTCAATTCCAGAAATTCCCATTCCAGAAATTTTTGTTTCAGAAATTTCCATTCAGGAAACTTCAGTTCCCAAAGTTTTTAAAAACTAACTACGAAAAAGATTAGTTACACTATGTTTGAAAAACTGATTCCGAAAATTTTAGTTACACTAAGTTTCAAAAAAATATTCTGAAAATTTTAGTAACACTAACATTCAAATGTACTCCCCCTATGAAAAGGTGTTTATTACTATTAGGAGAATTGTTCAACAAGAATTTAATGAAGAATGATTACCTTACGGTTATCATTCCTAACTTTTGTTTAATGTATTCAAATCTATCGGATGGTAATGATTTTGTGAAAATATCAGCAAGTTGATCTTACTTTCCAATAAACTGAAGAATGATATCTCCTTTAGTTTTGATAATCTTTTCAAAATTGATTTTGTTACCAGTCATGTGCTGGGAACATCCACTATCCATGTACCACATATTATTGTTGGTACTTCCTCTATATTCCTGAAAACAGGTAAATAATTATACTTTTAAAATCCAAACTTGTTTGGACCCGAGATTTCCAGATAACAAAATTTTAGGAACCCACACTTTCTTATAAAAATAGGCTTTATGTAAACCTAAAGATTGGGATTTATTTAAAGAACAATTCTTTGCCCAGTGACCACCACATTGACACTTGGTACAAAATGGGGCACTTCGTGGAACAAAGTAGTTGTTACTAAAAGTTGGTTTAGCATGGGTATAACCAAATCCAGATTTGTTTCTTAAAGGTCATATTTGAGAATACATTTTATCAAAATTTCCTTTACCATGGGTAAAGTTCGATAAACACTTCTTTAAGGAAAAAAAATTCGAACATGAGTTTAATAACCAAGTTTTTATCTTCAAAATCATTTGATTTAGAACTAGAGCTTGGATCAAAAACACTTTTCTTAGAAATTACTTGTTCTAACTCTTTAGAAAGTTTGTGCCTCTCAGAACTTATTTCCTCAAGATTTTTTGAAATACTTATAAAATCAGCATTTTTCCTATCAAGATATTTAGAAAGATCTGATATTTATTTTGTAAGAATAGAATTCCTAGAGTTTTCCTTATCAAGTTTCTTATTGAGTTTAGAATTCTCAATCTCAAGAAGTTCAGCAAACCTAGAAACTTCTTCATAGGAAGGTGATGTATCTTCTTCATCAGAAAAGGATGATTCATCTGAAGAGTTATAATACTTACTATCATTAGAATTTAAAGATACATTGGTCAATGATTCAGGATTTCGTACCTCATCCATAATGAAATGATTTTTAATGGGTAATCTGGCTATAAGTCCAAGATTCTTCTGTCCTGAAGATTCATAATCAGAAGAATCATCTAAAGAATCACCACTACTAGAACTCTAGGTGTCATTTTCTTTCAGAACATTCTTAGCTTTTTTTTTGTAATACTTCTTCCTATTTCTTTCATAATGCCTTTCTTTCCTTTCTTTTTTTTTGAGTAGAGGGAAATCTGGTCTAATATGTCTAGCTCTCTTGCATTCATAACAAGTAACTTCTCCATCTTTCTGGTCTTTCCTTTCCTTTTTCTTATACTTGGATTGGAAATTTCTCTGTCCAGCTATCTTGTTCATCCTTCGAGCAAGATTTTCTATCTCATTTTCTAACATTTCACTCTCACTATATTCAAATTGGATAATAAATTTCTTAGACTTGGATCTGGTTACTCTCTCAGGAGTCTTAGCTTTCATATGATTTGATGTTATTGTAAAATCAACAGTACCATTCCCTTTCTTCTTCTTGACGTTTTAATCATCTCTTTTCATTCTTGTTTCATGTTAAAGAAGAGTTCCAAATAGTTCATCTAGAGAAATTTGAGTGACCTTCCTGTTTTCATCAATAGCTGTTCTTTTTTATTCCCACTCATTGGGCATAATATCAATTATCATATCCACAAGGACTTCATCATCCAACCCTTTCTCTCCCATAGAATGTAAGCTATTGACTATAGTCATAAACCTCTGTTTAACCTTACATATTGGTTCTCCATACGAAAAATTGAATCCATGGTATTCATCTCTAATCATAGCCCTCCTAGTTTCATTCACTTTAGAAGTTCCAAAGTGTGTAACTTCTAATTTCTTCCAGATATAATTAGATGCTTCACAAGAATAAATTTGGCTATATATATTTCTAGTCATTGAACATAGTAAAGCATTGTGTACCTTATAATTGAGTGGATACTATTGATTTTCCTGGTTAGAGAAAGTTCTAACTTCCTTATCAGGAATTTTATAATCACTAGTAAGCATAATGAAATTATCCACTCCAGTATTGATAACAAAAGAATTCATTCGATCTCTCCAGTACTCATAGTCATTACCATTAATTATTGGTGGTCTTGTAGGGTTTATATTTTCAATAGAACCAACATTCACTCCTGCCATTCTAAAAACAACTTTTGAAGCCAAACTAGTTAGTTGAAAACATTCCTAACCACAAAGTTTGGAATGACAATTTAGAATGATAATTCGGAATGACAAAGTTCAGAATGACAAAGTTCGGAATGACAAAGATCGAAATGAATAAAAAACATTCTAAGGATGAAGAACAAAGAAAAAGTGAGAAAGAAAAACTTATATGTGAGTATAAGTATTTCTGAGACCTCCTCTGATACCAATTGTAGGATCAAAATAATGATGTAGATGCTCAATATACAAGAGGGGGGTTGAATTTTACACTTTAAAAATTCCTTTGGAACCTTTAAAGTTGGTTACGGATAACTATGTTTTCCTTAGACGAGGAAAAATCTAAGTTTAACAAAGTTAAACTAAGAAAATTCACAACACCTCTAATCACCAACTGGAGAATTAGAACCAAGGTTTACAATTTAAGATTCTACCTTAATGCGTATAGAATCTAAACTAATCAGAGTAAAAGTCTAAGGAAATATAAGAATATTATAATTTCCTTACAATACAAAAAATGCAGCGGAAAAACAAGTAGTAAAACTACAAGTAACCATATATAAGTCTTTTAACCCAAAGAGAAGGGTATCCAACAACCTTGGATAAAGTTCCCTTGATTTATATATTCAAGAAAGTTTGCCTTACCCACACCAGGGTAATCCCTCGATACGAAGATCAGAATCTCTGTCTTGCTATCCCCACAAGCCCTCAACTTCATTGTTGTTGGAGCCTCTGTCTTCCTCAGTAAGGAATCCCTCGAACTTCAAGGTAGTCAGCACCTCTGTATTCCTATCCCTGGAAGTCGTCCAATTTAATCACCAACATTCGGAGTCGCACTAAGAAGTCTGAACGAGTAGTTCAGTACGCAAAAGGCATGAAAAGATTATCTCTCTAGAAATCACCTTAATAGTGTGTGGTCTCTAGATCGATCAACTTGTTCACTTCATTCATCATCATATTGATCTCTTTCAAATGAGATCCTATTTCTAGGCAAATTTTCAACGGTCGGCTCCCTCCTACAAAGGTCATATTTTCCATGAAATTCGGAGGGAACTGTACACGTGTAAATCAACCAATGGTTAATTTGAAACAGAATGTATGACATAGTTTTATAACAAACCATGTATAAATGAATGCACGAAATAATTTTGAAATGGATAAAATGTAGTAAAATCCATACAAAAATTTCAGAGTGTATGAAAATTAAAAGTTCTGAGTCTAACCAAAATGAAATTCGGAGTCTATGTTAATAAATTTTCAGATTCTGTTTTATTGGAATTCGAAACCTAAAATCTGTAGAAGTCCAGAGTCTGAATTTCTAAGCAAATTCAGAGTCTGGTTTCACCAGGGTTTGGAATCTAAAATTTCAGAGTTCAAAGTCGAACTAGTAAAAGTTCGATGTTGAACTACTTAAGAGTTCAGAGTCTAACTACATAAGAGTTCAGATTCAAACTCATGAAAGTTCGGAGTCTAACTTCATAAGAGTTCGGAGTCGAACTACTTAAGAGTTCGGAGTCCAACTACTTAAGAGATCGGAGTCGAACTACTTAAGAGTTCAGAGTTGAACCCATGAAAGTTTGGAGTCGAACTTCATAATAGTTCGGAGTCGAACTACTTGAGGGTTCGGTGTCAAACTTCTTAAGAGTTTAGAGTTGAACTACTTAAGAGTTCAGAGTCGAACTACTTAAGAGTTCTGGGTCGAACTACATAAGAGTTCGGAGTTGAACTACTTAAGAGTTCGGAGTCGAACTACATAAGAGTTCAGAGTCTAACTACTTAAGGGTTCAGAGTCGAACTTCATTAGAGTTTGGAGTCAAACTACATAAGAGTTCGCATCCAGAATTCGGATCCTAGAAACAGAATACTCCAATTCTTGTCATTATATGATTTCGGGATTTTGGTTAAGAATCCGGTTATTGAACTTAAGAAAAATATTTCTATGCATAAGAAATAATAGGTTAGGGTAAATTTACTTATGGAAGAAAATTTTCCTTATGGAGGTAAAATTTATATTTCCTTAAGTATAAGGTGTTATTTATTTTCAAAATAATAAGGAATGGAAAATTCATAAGGAGAACCTTATTAACTCAACAAAATTGTAGCGGTAGGTACCGTAATGCCACAATTATAACCCTGTAAATAAGAAACCTATTTCAATAGTCTTACCCATGGCTATAGGTTACTTACCCCCTTGGTTTGACCATATAAACAGGGTTCATACCACCATAGTTAGATCCGTGGCTATAAGGTACCTATTACCATGGTTAAAACCATGGATATATCCTTTTAGGGTATAAAAAATATACTTTTTTACCAAAAAATGAATAAATCCCCAAAATTGATTCAGTTCAGATAAAATATATAAAAATATATCTTAAGATATAAATAATGATGATACAACTCATTATCAACAAAAATCCAGTACAACAGACAGATGCATCCCCAATATGCATCACCAATAATGACCAGCCTTCCCAAAACGATGCCTTCTACCCTAGAAACCATTGAGGTGGTTATGATGTATTATTCATCCTCTAAAAGCAACACTCCATCTTTTTTTCTAGATAAATATGCTCAGGACATGAATTCTTTAATGTCGTGTTACTTCTAAGTGACCAGGTTCCCTTCCAGCCAAGAAACCATTGAAATATAGAATCTGTTAGAATATTGTGTTCCCCCATTCATGGGGTAAAAAATGATAATAAAAAATGAAAACAATATATAAATAGTCAATGTTTTAAAAGAATATTAGATCTATAATATTTTATATGATATTACTAAATTATAAATGGTAGGGATGAAGATCAAGGAAGAATATTCCACCTTCAACCATATTAATCCTTGTGAAAGATCTTCAGGAACATAGAATTAAGAGTTTTTATCGTACAAAAGTTTGAACACAGAAGAACTGTAATATTTAGCGTTTATGATCTATTTACAAAGAAACCCAGAAGTGGAAATTAACATTGTGGGACGATGGACGAGAATTGAAAAAAAAATAGTTATGGAATATATAAACACAACCTAAAATTTAAAGGATCTTTGTCATCTTCATAAACTCACTAACAACCCTTTGGTAGCAGTCATCTCTTGAAACATGTGGAACATACACATGGAGTTGGTTATGTGAATATAAAATATTCGAAAAAAAAATTAAAATGTTTATACAACTGTTAAATGGACGTGTATGTTTATAATTAATGGAAAACAGAGAAATTCCATTTTTGGTCATTTCCAAACATCCCCCCCATATACATGACTTCATGAACTTTTAAAGTGAAAAAGATGTTTTGAATGTCATGTCATCTTGGATCATCTCAGATCATTTAGTCTTGAATCAACAATACACAAATACGATAATTCAAAAATAAGTAAAATCAGATCTGATTTCATGAATTTTATGACTTTGAGTACCATGTAAATAATGGGAAACACAGTCTTGTAGTGTCTTCCAACAATTTACACAATATGTTCATTGTTTCTAGGTCACAGTGCTCCTAATTGAATGAATGAGGATGATAAAATTTCCAACCCTGAATGAATACCAAAATAAATAAATCATTGAAAAACAAAATAAATAAATCACTCCCTTATTTTATCTGCATCAAAAAATTTTATGAAAGCAATAAAATATTGGTCTTTATACTTATCATATAACTTATCTCTATATAGTTTTTGTTAGTCCATCCAATGCAGAGGGAAAAGTAATGAAACAAATTAAGATACAACCAAAAAAAATCAAACCACACTTATAGGGATGATGAGAATGAAAAGATTATAAATTATTTGATAGGTAATATGAAACACAATCAAAGTAGTATGTAAGAATATGAAACAGATGATTATAGTTTTAAATATGTTAGATGGATTAATAATCTCATGTGGTACAACATATCATGTTTTCTATCTGTATACTCATAGTGTGCATAAAGAATGAAGAGGTAATAAAATTTTGTATATTTAACTATCCCAACCATATGTATGACTGTAGGCATTATAAGATGTTGATATTTTTAATACTAAATAAAATAAGAACACCATTTTCAAACTGAAATTAACAAACATTCAATCATTATAGATGCACTAAACTATAAAAATTGTTAAATAAGTATAGGTTTTTTGGAATTTTACAAATATATATGTAAAAAATTATTAACAAAAAGTGTAAAAAATATATGGATATTTATATTTTTAAACATATACAGTTGAAAATTTTATGAAAATGTACATAAAATCAATTCAAATTAAAAGTCTAGAACAAAATTTGAAAATGGAATGCAGAAACATTCTCTATCATTAATGTTTTATTAATCTACGAATTTTTTTAAATATTTCCAGGATTTTATGAACTATACTAATCTATTCCAACTATGTGATGACTGGTTAATGTAAATATATTGAACTAGTAATCCTCTCAATAACAAAATTCAACGACTTATAAATGATTATGAAATTACAATGTATTATCATATTATATGGTACAAGAAAATGAACATGGTAATATTTCTCACATGTTTAGTAAAAGAAACTCCATAAATTTACAGAAAAAGATTGTATAATAATTAAATGAAAATTCATGTGTATTGAATATAATAATCACATTCAGTACATGAAACCAATATTATATCCATCAAAAAATATCATAATAACAGATGAACGTACAGATCAAATAATCTCATCATGCATTATCAATTTATAGGGAAAGAAGAGACATGCATAAAAGTAAATGGGGTAAAATACCCCCATAGTGATAGTTTCAAAGCCATGATTCTTTTACCTTTATATTTGTTAAAAAAATATGGTTTAAAAATTAAACCACTTATAAACAAAGAAATAACATCCTATTAGACTCTTATTTTTGTATAAACAACACTTTAAACCACAAAAAAAACTCAAGATTTAGAAATCAAAATACATCATAATAGTGCACATGAATATAACTAAAAACAATTAAAACCAAATTACAATAAAAAAAACATGTAATGTGTCTGTAACAACTTGAAAATGAACTCAACACTCAAAATTTCTTAAAAAAACCAGTAGATTATCAATTTTCTAGGATGTTAAAAATAAATTCAGTGAGAATGCATATGATTTCAGTGTTTAAGCACAAAAATCAATAACCAAAGCTCTATAAAATGAAATATGATCTCAATAAGTAAATAGGTATAAATCATCTTATAACCTTTTCATTGCACCCCCAAATATAGTTTCAACCATGACCTCATGTATAAAAATATTACTTTTTTTTAAAGAAACATTCAACAGTTTTAAGAGTTATAAAATTAAAAAAAACAAGAGAAAAATGACAGAGAAACTCCCCTAATGTTAGAGCTAAGGCCCTTGAGACCGTGCATGAAATGTTTGATGAATCATTGAATAATTCTCAATAGGATATAACATTAAGATCTTGTATGGTATGGAAAGAAAGATGGATTTGTTTTAGGAGCACTAGGGAGGCTGAAGATAGTAGAATCTATACTTATTCTCTTCTAGGGAAAGGAAAGAAAGCTAGATTATTTTTAGAATCTACAGATAGTAGTGCCCAAAAGAAACCATAAGATGGGTATATCAATTAGGATTTATGTTTTCAACGATATCTAAAATTTACTAAAAAATATAGGGAACCCAAAAATCATAAATTACCTGATTAAAATTGGGCCAAAGAATAAAAACAGAAGAAACCAAACTTGAATCCATGGTTGAACTCACTACATTCGACAGTGGTGGATATATCTGACCTCATAATAAGAAACCAACAGTAAGTAAATAATGTTAAACATGATATTTAACAACTTATTAGATATATATATATATATATATATATGATAAAAGGTGGATAATGAAAAGGAATGTGTACTGTCAAACTCAAGGACAATCCAATACAATCTTAAAGACTAGTTAAAGAAAATGAGGAATCACCTACACCTTCCAAAATAAAAATGTATTCGAAAAATAATTAATTCTATATTACTAAATGAGTTAATACTGTTATTGAATAAATGATTAATACACATTAAAGGCTTAATATAATTTCCATTAATGTTATAAAATCCTAGTTGGATGTGAAACACAACAATGTGAATGAGATGGAAAGTTCTTTAGTAAAAGAATGAAACATGAGAGAAGAAATATTTTATATGATAAATATACTAGGTAAAAAATTATGAGCTTATTTATAATTGATAAGAAGACTACTGGTAGAATATTTTGAGATTTGAAAGTAAAAAATGAGGAATATTAAAATGATACTACATGAAACTTCATGAGATGATAAAAGAATGTGTTTTCCACTAAAATTTCAAAGAGTTTCCATAAAAATAAACTCAAATTTGTTGAAAATATTGTATGATAACATGTGAATTATCCTCCACTTATTAACCATGTTTGAGGGTATCCCATTGTATTGAAATTTTTTTTGGTGATAAATCATTTTTCTCTATAGGTGATGGAAAGAGTTTAAAAATTATCTAAATGTTAGTAACTATGAATGATGAGAAACCCACTTCATCATTAAGTTTGGGGGTAATCGTGTGTTTAAAAATATGTTACCAAAATGTAGTGAATTAGAGTTGTAAGACAACACAATTATAGCATAAAATATAATCATGAAATACTAATCAAACAATTAAAATAAGATGATTTTTGGGTCAATATTGATGTAGTTAGAGGTTCAAGAATATGGACAGAGGATGTTGGTACAACATGTCAGCATATTCAAGACATATATGTAAAAAATAGGGGAACAAAGATAATGTAAGATAAAACCATGATGTTCAAAATCATTATGTAAATAAAATAATGATTGTATCTTTTAAAAACAGATATGAGTTTTTGTATAATGTTTTTGAATATTGAAATATATTTTTAAACACATATAATGAAAAATATTATATTCTATGTAGGTAAAACTATTATAATGAAATAAATATGAGGCCACTCTAGTTGAAGAAACCAATAGATAAATATATGTCTTCCTTGAGGGGTGAGAAAGTATTGAAAGATGAAATAACCACTCTCAAGAAGTCATTGTAGAAATATGATGGAAGAGGTTCCACCCTAGATAGTTGAGGTTGTGTATGGAAGGTGTAATAATGAGAAAAACATTCACATAAATTCATTTCTACTTTATTTGGATATAGGGAGATAAAAAAGAGAAAGTGGGAAACACCATTAACTCATAATGTAAAAATTGATAGAGAATATATTTTGAATGAATAAGAAATGAAAATTAATGTTCAAGATTAAGAACATATCATTGTTTTATGAAGGGATATTAATGATTAAAAGACCCTTGAAAATGTGATTAATTAATTTGATAAAGCTATCGATATAAGGGATGAAAAATTCTAAATTTCTTAGTAGTGTTGCAAATATACAGAGGTATAATCAATATCATCTATTCAAAAATGTGAAATGTAGTTTTGATGATAGTTCTGGTCCTAAGAGTAAATATAGATGAACTTGGGTTGATAAAATAATGAATATAATAATTCAAAATTAAAGGGATACATGAAAAATTAGAAGTATCTAGTATCATTAAGAATAAATATAAATAAGATTACTACTACATGAAGATAAAAAAAGTTATTCTAGTGACTGACATAATAGTTTCATATAAGAACCATATTGAATGGCTATTTTTAGTTTTATAGAATAAAAAAATTAATATATATTATTGTATGATATATAACTACCTTGATTCCAATGGATTCTTTACCTTGGGGGATCTATAAAAAAACATAAGTAATAAGGCTGTAAGGAAAGATAATTTGAATGGAATACCACCCATGGTACCTTTCCAAAACAATTTTATTGGGATCTGTGGAATATTTGACCAGAATTTTCATCATGAAAAATTATTTATAACCACAATTATAGGTTAAAAAAATTTCTAAAGTAAATAAGACTCAAAAGATAATTAATGTTAGAAAATATATTAGTTTTGATGTTTCACTCAACACCAATAAGAATAAAAAGATACAGATATATGATAGTGAATTCTAATCAGACAATAAATGCAATGAAAATAGCATTAAAAATATTGCAGAAAATAAATGTATTAATGTGACATTTGGTAATGTGATCTTTTTTTTATTAATATAATTTAATCTATTGAAATTGAGTCATGGAGGTTGAAGTCTTATGAGTTTTTATTTTTTAATTAACTCAAGCATAATTTTTGCTGTGAGAGTCTACTATTTGATAATGGAAATGAAGTTATTTAAAAAAATAGGTTCATAATTAATAATGTTTAAATTGGAAAATATGTCATAATTGTTAACAGATACATTGGAGATTTATTTCATATTAGAGATCGTATAAATTTCATCCATCTATGTACCAAAGAAGTGCATAATCTTGTGCATTGACGTCTAGGATGTCTTAGACAAAAGGAATTGACAAATTTTTTAAATGAAAATATTATGATAGGTGTACCCTAGTTGAGAACATATGGAGGTTTTATTTTTATAGACATTAAGAGGAGGAATATGGTCCTCTAAAACTATAAATGAGTGATGATATAATAAACTAGGCCATTAAAGTTTATTTACTTAGATATTTGTGGATGAATGAGACACTAGTCCACCTTTGTTGACCTATGTTTCATCACATTCATAAGTGACTTCACTAAAATGAAAAGAGTGTTGTTTAGGAAGAAAGGTCAAAAGTTATTTAAATGTATAATTTTTATAGAAAATTAATTGAATGGGAACTAGGTATTCACATTATGAAATTTATTATAGATAATAAGAATGATTTTAAGGGGAATGTTTTATATTCATATCTTGAACAATATTAAATAATTAATAAATATAAAACCCCTAAACACTATTATAATGGAGTTTCTGATAGGTTGAATAGATTATATATTGTAATAGGATGACCAATGATAATTGAGTATGAAAGAACAAATTTTTTCTAGATAGATATTCTATGAAGAAATGTGTATCTTCATAACTATGCATATAAAGACCCAATTTAAATATTGGAATAAAATACTTCATAATTTAAAATACTTCATAATTTAACAGAATCTTATGATGTTTAAATAATTAAAAATAAAAATAAGAATTGTTTTCTAGATGTATCAAACCTTATAATTGTTTTATACAAAATGAGTATATTTCAAGGAAAGAAATTTCTATACATCATAAAATTGAATTATATAAAGGGAAAGAAGGAGAGGGTGAATTTGGAGAACATCAATTTGGTAGAAGATTCTCATAGTTTTTTATTAAACTAAATGAAAACTGATCAACACTTATCAATTTTTACAAATACATCTATACTGGTTTCTAGATTTTTATTGAATAAATTATTTTTCAACTTAGTTAAGTATTTTTATTCAATAATGTTAGTTTTTTCCTTATAATTAAAACTAGAACAACTTTTTTAGCATGTGCAATACAAGTGATATCTTCTATAAGTAGAAAATGTGATTAAGCATGTGAACAATTATGTGAAACATAATCATCGGTAATAGTAAAATTTGATATATATATATATATATAATTATGATTAAATTAAATGGAATATTTTTATATAAATAATCTATAAGCCCAATATTACAACAAAAGGTTTTACACAAACCAACATCTATTCAAGAGAGAAATTCATACCCCTGCACAACATTTCTTCTTGAGTGCTATGTAGCAGGTTCACATATATTTATCTATTTAGGCATATGAGGAATTGATAAATGAATATAATAACATGTAGATATTATATTCAAGAAATAATCTTATTAATCACTAATACAAACCCACTCAAATTGAAAAATTTATTTGGAATAATAATCATGCGTTTATGTATACATATTGAAATCAATGTGGTATTCAAATTTTTCAGAATTGAATTTTTTCCATCAGTGGTATTTTTAAACTAGGAATCCACAATATCATCTCCCCTCATATAAATATATTTCAATATATGGAAAAATATCAACAAATTTCATTATATGTTTCAATTTTTAATTTATGATCTCATTGTGATATGTAATTAAATTCACAAAAGTAAAAATATAAAACTATAATGAAAATATATCAAGGAATTTAAACAATAATAAATAAATTCAATTATAAATACACAACTTATTTTTTGTTCCCTATTCTCTTAAAAACCTTATACATGTGATAAATTAATATATCTTACAATACTTATCCATCTATAAAGAGCATAAAAATGGTAAAAATTAAATACATGTCAATGAGATGTTCTCTTTTAGAATGAATGTTGGAGAAGCATCCTTATGTTATTCAACTATTTTTACTATTAATAAATTCTTATAATTCTCCTTTTGGATAGATGAAAGGATCCATTTAAAATCAAGAGCTTCTAAACCATTCAAGGAACATGGTCTATCTACCATTATATAGTGATGATTAATTATTAGGGTTATATAGATATTTAATAAGTGATCATTCAAAATTATTAAGACAAAATTATATTTATTAATATGATACTTTCATGAAAAATAAATGTATACATTTTAAAAATGATTTATAAATTTGGGATTTACTATGAAACTGTTTTCTCTAACCATTGATATAGAATTCACAATGAAACAAGATCCTCCAAATATATTTAATTCCACTATATACATTAAAAATCATGAAAATAATAAGGTCTAGGAGTATAATGGGAAAATAAATACAATCTTTTAATGTAATAAATTTAAATTCATGCACTTTTTAGTTTGGTCACATATTTCTCTTTAAAATGACCTTTTGGGTTGTAGAAACAAAAAGTGTGTGAACTAAAAATTATTACATAAAACCATATTAATACCCAAAAAACTCCAAGTACCAATATTTATCCATTAAAATGGTAATATATAGTATAAAATAAACTAAAAAAATACCTTTAAATGGTGCTTCCCAATAAATGGTTATAGTTTTCCAGAATTTGTGAAAACAATACTCTCTATGGATAAAACATCATAAGCTTAACTAAATCCACTATGTGAAACTCTGTTAATCATAATTTTTTATGCTACAGATGCATGACATTGAATGACCAATATATATTGTGGATATAGAGCTAGTAAGAAAAAGGGTTTAATAATGTATAATAATATTACATCTATCAAACTATCGATCCATGTAGTTATGCTTCTAGATTTTATTTGGACAATATAAATGAACTAGGTCCTCAAAGATAAAATAAAGAGAAATAATTATTGATTTAAAATTATGAAAATAATAAAAATAATAATTGAAAATGAATAAAATAACATTTATGACTTATTAATCCATGAAAAACTTCTATTAATATAAAACAACAACTAAATAAAGACAGTTGGTTTTAGAATGGTGGATGGATGTATTAGCCTAGATATCATCTAATGTGGTGAATGAAGGGGGTATTTTTACTAGGATACTAGACAGGGATCCTAGTTAGGATGACATACAATTTCTCAGTCCTTTGAGGGATTCCTTATAGAATACTAAAATTCTGTTGAATAGTGTATTGAGATTGACTTGAACACTGCACGAAAATTTAAATGGGAAAATGTGGTTATTTTAAGTAACTAAAAATAAATTGTACATAAACTAATTAACTTATTGAGTATATACTAGGAAAAAAAAATCTTAGTGGAATTAAAAATAAATAGTTACTATTTATATATCTTGGAAGAAAAAAAATGTCCACTTAAACTAGTTATTCTACAACAATGATGACATGAAACCATAAACATGATTATTGAATAATGTTCATTGAAGTATCTAAAAAATCATTAATGTATGGATATCGTACAATGATAATATTATAAGCTTATAAGGTATGTTTGATCATAGTATTCATTAAGTAGTTATCAAAAAAATGTCTGTAAATTAGTCTACAAAATCACGAATGAAATCAAATTAGAATAGGACATATATTAAAAAAATTCAATAAAAAATATAAAACACTCTACAAATATTTTAATATAAAAATAATTAGAATAAAAAATTTCCTTATAATCAAATTGACTAAGCCTAAAAAAAGTATTAGAACAACTCTTCATGAGTATTAGTAACATCACAAAATTTTGGAAATAAGAATATATAAAAAAATATAAAATAAAAATATGGAGTCCATCAACTATTGATAATCCACACATAAAGAATTACGATTAAGAATACTATAGAAAAAATACCTAGTTTTAGTACCATGTTCATGAATCATCAATGACAGTAAATATCCTAATCAATGAGTTTTATTATTACACATGATATTAATTTTGATTTTCTAGTAGTGTAATATGTAAGATAATGAGATGATACATGTTTAATAAATGGAGATTACACTGCATTAGGAGTGAAGTAAAAGGGGACTACAATATAGTTTTTTCTATGTGATGATTTTGGGATATTTTCTATTCAAAATAGTGAGGCTTATGCTCTAGGACATAACATGATTTTTTTTGATGTGAAAACAGATTTTAAAAGTTCACCTAGACTAGATTCAGTGAGAATGAAATTTGAAATGTGTAGTTCGATAAAAATATGAGAATGATATGAGGGGTACCTGATATTTCTATAGGACTCTAGAATATCTATTGTTGGTTGAGATAAATGATAAATAAAGAGATGCAGAGGTTCATGGAATCTAAACTTGCTTTTGATGGTGCTCACCGCCTCCAAAACCCTAGTTGAATGGGGAGATCCAATTCATGATTGAGGAGAGATGTTGGTTAGGGGGAGGTAGGGGTATCCATATCGAAGCCTCATCAGAACCACATCAGAGGAAGTGGATCATGGGGAGGTCACTTCAGAGCTACCTGTGCTTGGAGGTGGGGAGACCGCATTAGATCCGCACCGGTGGGGAGTTGGCCTCCTTGTGTTGGAGGAGGAGGATCATTGGGTGCACATTAGTGGCTGGGAAGTGCTCGCGGGGAGCATCTGCGGAAGCGGTGGGGTCGACTATGAAGTGATAAGGGAGGTCTATATTAGGAAATGGATAGGTTGGGAGGAACTCAATAGGGAGGGTGTGAGCTTCCGTGGGTTTAAAATATAATGTGGGAGTAGAGAACCTATGGCCACAATTTTATTAAAATATGGAAATAAGTATGTGCAATATAGTATTTTTCATGTAGTGTAACCTTTCACTTATTCTCAAATAACATTACTCTCTTACAAAGAGATATGCAAAGGAATATCATGTCTCATACATCAGACTCTAGGCCACATAGACAACTTTCAAGACTACTATTTTTTCAGCTCTGAGAATCATTGATGTGCTTCTGGATGGTATTAATCTTCTCCACCATTTATTCAACCATTTATAGACCTAGATGTTTTTTTCCACAACTACATCCCAACATGCTAGCGTTCTTCACCTATTTCTATAAAGGGATTCATATGGAGCCAGTTGGACAATCGGATCGAAACTATTGTTGAATGAGAACTCCACTAAAAGAATATGTTGGTTCCATTTGCCTTTGAAATTTATTGAAAAATCTCTCAGCATGTCCTCAAGTGATTGGATAGTATTATCAGATTGGCCATCTGTTTAAGGGTGATAAGGCGTATTGAAGTTAGGATTAGTGTTTAGAGCAGTCTATAAATATTTTCAAAACATAGAGATAAATCTTGGACCCTGACCAGACACAATTGATAGTGGTATTCCATACATTCTTACCACTTATCTGATGTATATCCATGCGAATTAATACAGTGAGAAATCATCTCAAATTACAATGAAGTGTGCAGTCTTTGTATGAAGACCCACAAAAACCCAGAAAGAAATTTTTCTTTTGGATGGCTTTAGATGTCCGGGGATAAAGTCCATAGGGATGTATTCCCATGTCTATGTTGGTATGGGTAATGGCTACATCATCCCCTTAGATTTCTTCCTCTCAACCTTTACTTTATGAAATACTAGAAACATTGATGTACATTCAGAAATATCCATCTGAATGTTATCCCATTAATAGTGATCTCTGATGTCCCGATACATATTTTTCTTTCAAGGGTGAATGGAAAAATTTGAACTTTGGGAATCATCCAAAAGTTCTTTATTTAGCACAGGATTTGTGGAACACGTAGTCTAAAACCAAATCATAAATATCCTTCAACATTAACACTAAACTTTGAGGATTTACCTTTTTTGATAGTATACACTTTCGTAAGACTTCCCTCATAATATTTTTAAAAATATTTTATCCATTCTAAAAGAGAGTGATGCATAATAATTTGTGAAAGGATTAATGATTTTTCTATATTTTGTATTCCTAGTTCTATCTTCATCAAATATAAGAATATTGTATCATTTTCAATTCTCATCAAGGATAGAGTGTATGGGTCCTTTATAAATAGAGAATCATTCACTATATTTTCCATTCGAAGATGGTAGTGGGTTGATAAGTTGTTATCCTTGATGAGATCTAACCATATTCATTGGCATATATTCATATTTTTCTGTGTGAATATATATTTTAGAATTTTTTTATCCATATAAATTTCACACTTTTACCCAACGAGAAAATTCCACCAGATTTTCAATGCAAAGATCGTAACTGCCAACTCCAGATCATGCATGAGATAGTTTTTCTCAGGAATTTTAAACCTCCTTGATGAATAGAAAATGAAATTTTCATTTTGTATCAACAAAAATCTCTATACCATATTTGAATCATCACTGATGATTACGAAAATCTCACCACTTGTGGTTATTTTGAGAATAGGGGAACTGATAGGACTTTTTTGAAATCTAGGAACCATTCTTCATATTCATCATTCTAATAAAACTTTCCACCCTTCCATGTAAGCTTGGTTAGAGGGTCTGAAAATGATGAGAAATTTCTTAAAAATAGGTGATAATATCTAACTAACCCTAGGAAGCTCTCAATATCCATCATATATGTTGGCGTCATCCATCCCTCTATTTATTTTGTCTGGGATGGATCCAAAGATATCCCATTTCTTCTGATGATGTCCATTAAGAATGAGAATTTCTTCAACTAAAACTCACACTTGATGTACTTTTCATAGAGCTTCTTCTTTCAAAAGGCCTATAACACACTTCACAGATTCTACTCATGCCTCTCCTTGGTTTTGGAGTACATTAAAATAACATCTCTAATGAATACCAAAGTATACTCTATTCAATAGTTATGTGAATATTGTGGGAGCATTAGTGATTATGAATGGAATTACTATTAAATCATAATGCTCGTACCTTGTATGAAAAGTAGCCTTGTAGACATCCTCTTTCTTCACCCTTACATGGTAATATCCCAACCATAGATTCCACTTAAAGAAGTATTTTACTCAAACATAGATGATTCAACGAGTCATAAATTCATGGAAAATGTTACTTTTTATTTATCGTGATTTTGTTGAGTTCACAATAATCAAAGAAAAGGTGGATTGACCTATCCTTCTTCTTGATGAAGAAGATGAGTTCAACCCATGGTGAATCACAATGGCATATGACCCCTTTATCCATATTCCCTTATAGTTGTTTTTTAGTTCCTATTGTCTAACAACAAACATTCTATATGGATTCTTGGATATTAGAAACACCCTAGGTATAATATCAATCAAGAATTCAACATCTCTTCTTAGTGGAAGACCATAAAATTACTTAAGAAACAAATTAGGGAATTCCCTCATGGCAGACATGTATTTGATGATGGTTACATTCCTAGACTCAATCATTTGGGTGAGATACACGTTCTCATGGAGTAGTAATATCCATTATTTGGATGATGGTGCTTAGGAAGATTCATCCTCCTCCTTGTATTGGTATAGAATCAGGGGTCGATTCACCATATGGTGAGTGATTCCCATATCAGGGAAATTTATTTTGGATCTATATAGGGAAATCCAATCCATGAAGAAAATTACATCAAATTCCACCACGAGAGGTATGAAAAGGTTCTCCGAGAAATTAAATCCAAAAATTGAGACTGGAGAGGAGTTATATTCATGGGATAAAATAAGGTCCCCATTTTATGTTTCACTGAAATATCTACTTCAGTTATTTTTTGTTGTGTTTGTATTGTTATAATAAACTTTTCAGATAAAAAAGAATGCATATAACTAGAATTAAAAATTACATTCAGTATACTTAAATGAATAACTTGAGTACCTAAAAAAACTTCATTACCAGGATTCAATTCAACAATAGTGACAGAAAAATATCTCCCTTGTACCACTTAGGTTGTTGGTTGTGTCCAAAAACCCTAGGATTAGGGCACTGGATCAAAATGTTCCTTGATTCCTTGTAGTTGAAGCGATGAACAATGAATTGAGGGTATACTAGTGTGTTCTTTTTTCCTTTGTCAGGTTGATGGGTTTTTCCTATAGGAAACTATTGGAAAGGTTCCCTTCTCTTACACACCTAAAGCATTTCCTTGACATCTTTAGGAAATTTATGGGGTACTTATTTCCCCACTTTTGACAATAAGTGTGTTATAATTTCTTAGCACCATTATATTTATACATAAGAATGTGAAAATTAAAGTCCACTATCCAATTTTTATCCCTATTATACCTTTGATATTTATAGATTTCCATCCTGAATATGATGGAAAATGAGATAATTTACACTTAGATTTTATAGTCAGGGATTTGTAGGGCTTTTAATAGGCTAGGATTTATACCATCAAATAAGTGTTCAATAGTGAATTTCAGGCTAAGAAAAAAACCGGAGGCATATCATGTATATATGGTGACGTTTTCCATATACGCCCCAAAATATTCAACATCCATTTTATTGTGTGTAAGGAAATATCATTCCATATTAATATAGAGGGTGTGGGGAACTTATTTATTGATTAATTTTATGGAATTACTTCCACTATATTGCTTCGATCTCCTCATCAGACTTCGTATTACTGATAATTATACTCCATTGATCAAATTCATCCTCCATATTATAAACATCCTTATGAAACTTATCTTATATTTAACATTGAAGGATAGCAAAGATTTTTTCTATGGAATTGATCCATTTATCTATGATTAAGTTATCAGATGATCCAATTAATGTAGGAGGACTTTTTCGCATGAAGCTCTCAACTATGGGTTTCTCTCTTTTAGGGGGGGGGTCGGGTGATTCTCCTGATCTAGGTGGAGATTCATAACTTGAGTTAACTAAGAGAGTATCATAAATGTGATTTTGATTCGTTCTCCCATTGGGTTGGGCATATCATTGGGGAAATACTCACACTTCCCTTCGCATCAGTTGTTTACACGATTCCTCATATTACTGGCCATTGTCTAGAATAAAAGGAATATTAGGGATGAATATCATAAAATTTTAAAAACAGAAAGGGAATCCATTGAAATTAACGAGATAACCTATAAATTACATTTGTCTTCTTATATTTTCAGTTTGGAGGATTCGGTCTTAGTTATCCATGATCTACTTCCTAACATTTACTTTTATTGGCATATTTTTGTGTTCCCATAATAATGGTTTGGAATGGGCTGATGAATTTTCCAAATATTATCCACTGGGATTGTCAAAATAGAAGTGCATCATGTCCCATTTTCATGAAAGGGTTCCCATTCGAGTCTAACTCAAAGCGTGTTTTTAGGATTTACCCATAGATATATCCATGATAGTGCCACATCCACCTTTTCTTATACAGAAAAGGATTTATTTTCATGATAAACCACTTAATATATACTACCCAAAATATAGGGATATTTTTCTAATACTTAGTATTATATGTAAGGGTTTTCACTATAGTTTTCTAATCCTAATACATAAAATAAGTAAACCTCCCTATGATACCAACTATAACAACCCTGGTATTTATTACACATTTAAACAAAATATATTACATAAAATTGCACTTAATACAACTCAAAGTTTCAAGAGGTGTAGTGAATTGGTAATTTAGGAACATAACATAATAAGTTAAAACATGAAATACAAAATCTTTGATGAAAACGTCTTTTACATGACCACAACATTTCTTTGTACTTAACACTACATGGGATAACCTAAGGACATTCATTAGAAAAGGGTGAGCAATAATTCTTCATAAGGAAATAAACATGAATAAAATGATGAAGACAATACATGTTAAAAAATAGGAATATCAAGGGATCATAAAAGGAACGTGAACATAAAGGAATGATAATCAAAATAATCATGACATGGAAATGTGGCGGCAACATACAATAAGATATTAACTTGACTCAAGGATCATTACACGAGGATGACCATGATTAAACCCTCATTTCACAATGAATAATTAGGATTAAATACTCATTTCACCTGAATTATCCTGCATAAACCCCCATTTCACATGATGTATCATGATACTAAACATTACCAAATTCATTGGAGTGCTATCAGGGTACACCTTTTAGAAACATTTCATTTCATGCATCAGTGTGCCATAGAGATCATATAACATGGAATCATTCAAAATCATAAGTTATTACATGATCGAGGATTGTATAATACATAAATTTGAGTCCCCAATAAAGAAGTGTTGGTGCATAAAGGTGGACACCCTTATTATAGAAACGAGTTTAGTATTCACTACATGATGGAAACTCAAAGTGAAATTTCAGCTTCATAACGATGTCAAATAGAAATTAATAAAATAGGATGATGAGAGTGGAAGGGGTATATTAGAATTTATAAATAAAATGGAATGTATGAGTATCATGGAACATTATACCCCAAAAAATGTAATGGAATTTAATATGCAATGTATAAAAGAAGTTATTGAAGGGGAATGAGGAGAGAGAAATACCATACAGAATTTTGGTATTGTAACAGGTGCATATAAAGGATCTTTGATGAATTAATGAGAGTGGAAGAAATATATATTTATTTATAAATCAAATGGATAGTAAGGGGAGTATGTATTAACATATCCCATCATATGAAAATTCAAATTAATTGGTGTATCAGAAAATTAGTGCTTGATAAAAGAGGAGAGTGGAAGATCTCTTATATAGATGTGTGATTCCTAAGGCTTAGAAGAGGTTTCATAAGAGATTTGGGATGCCTTAAGAGGACTCTAGGGAGAAGGGGGTAGAGGCTGGTCAGGATTAAATGAGTTTCAATGAGGATAAATGAGATCTTGTGTGTATTTATATAAGAAAGGATGGGGATTTCTTTATTATTTTGGGTTTGGACACTACATAATAAAATTTTCAAAACTACAAACCATCCCATGGTATTTTCCCAGTGTTTATATCCAAGGGGAAATCTATGTATTATTTTATAATGGTAATAGAAGATGATATTAAAAATTATTCCATTTCTTATGTGGAGGTGAGTGATACTTTCAAGGAAATGATTCTAAAATATTAAAATATATTATATATTTTGGTGGATTCACTAAGGCTTTATAAAATAAATGAAATAAACATAAAATTAAATTTTTTGAAAGAAAAAATCATATATATTTTTAGGAATACACCTTTTATAATATTTATTACATCATTATTGGGCCATTATGATGTCATAAAACTGATTGTATTTTTATATGATATTAAAATTTTTCCCGAAAATTCGACTCTCTGAGAAAATTCTGAAAAATTCAGCTTTTGATAATTCAGAATCCTTGATTACAAAAATAATAATAATATTATCTACATAATTTTTTAAATATTTTCATTTTCACTTTTAAAATAAAAACCAAAATTTATTTAAAATTTATGGGTTTTGACAAAAAATAGTTTTTAAAATATAATAAAAAAACATTTGACTTTATAAAAATTATATTATCATTTATATTTAATAAAATTATTTTAAAAATAATATTTTAATATAATATGATTTATTTCAAAAATCCATTAATTCATAAAAAAATATATTTCCTAATTGAATTTCTATATTAACCAAATATAATATTTGTTCTTCAAAAATCATTTAGAACGTAACAATAATTGAATGAAAGTATATTCATTATTCTATAAAAAATAATGTGCATAATAATAATGATATTGCCTTATTTCATATCCCTTTATTATATAAGAATACTCCATATGAGTAAGGTGTGTGATGGGGGGTCTTTCATTGGGGTGTTCGGTGAACATGGTTTGGGTCGTGATCTTGATGAGCTTGATCTTATCCCACAAACAATTTCTCTCATTCTTATGTCGTTGGATCTAGACTTGGGATTGGTCTAGAGAAAATCAAAAAAATTATCTATCCATTAGAAGCTCTAATAAATGTGCATCATAGGGAATGATCCTAATAGCTAAGGCCATCACTACCTTTTTCTATGTCAAAATAATTTCATAAAACCTTATATTTATACTAGACAAGTGATCACAATTCACCGACTATATTATCAACAATAATGATACCTAATAGAAATTTAAATAAAACTGGATATAATAAAAGAATCTCACATGTCTTCTAGAACCATAGTACATTTTATTGAAAGAAATGAAGTATTATTCATAAAGGTTCGTGTCATTACAGGTACTACATAGGATTTGGATGTTGAGCCTCTATATTTGTTTATAAATTTTTTAAGATTTCCATAGGTGATTGTGTGGATATAGCTATTGAGACAATGATTATGATATAAAGGCCTGACATATCTAGTTATAAAACTCATGGATTATTATGCTCTCTTGAGAGATGAGGATGATTTTTCCCTAATCTGATTGACATGTGATGTGGATGATTATTTTCTCCCTAATATGTCACCTGAATATAGCATTGGATTTGGAATTTCACATCATTGGATAATCATGAATGATTACACTATCCTGAGTTATATGAGTGATTATTCTATACTTAACCAGTTACCTCCCCATGGTGTTGGACATGGCATTTTATCTCATTGGATAATGATGGATGATTATGATCTCTTGAGTGATAGAGATGATTACACACTCATTTATTGAGGCCTCTAATGGTGGACATAGAGTCTCACTATTGATCTCTCCATAAAATTTTCTAATGGGTCAAACCCTTAGGGTTCAACCAACTCCCAAATGTCCTGAATTCCTACAAACCAAGAACTAGGGATTATACATCCAATTGGATTCCATGGAATGAGTAGCATGGATTATAAATAAGTTACGGTTTAAAGGACGTATAAATGTACTTCCCTAGAATGTTTCTTTATAGTGGTTTATTTTTTGTATAGATGGACCCAGGTTAAGGATTAGGGTCCCCCTGTGGCAATGTAGCCTGATTAGAGAAATTTCTAGCACTAAATGAAATAGAAAAATCAATTGGGATTATGAACCAAGAGATCAAGTTAACGATGCAATACTTGAGAGGTATAATATCAAGATCAATTACCTTGCAGGGGATACCCAGTCGATCAGGATTATACTCCCCTAGATCAATTATATATGGTTTTTATGTAATTTCATTCACCTTATTCATGTATATTGATATATATACATATATGTATGATAATAAAAATATATACATATATAAATATAAAGATGTGTGATAGAACATCCCCAGTTGACAGAGATTATAGACCCAGGGTTCGACTATGATTCACATGAAATTATTTGACTTCATTATCTTATCACTTGTGTCCCATCATGGTTGAGGAAATTTCATGAGCATTTAATTATGGATGAATTTTATAAGTTCATTTGTGGGGTGGCCCAGTGAGATTATTTCTCACCAATACATGTGCTCCTCAGTAGAAATGCATAAATTATGTCTACATTTCAGGTTCAACATAGTTTCATGGTTGACATGTATTATTCCTATAGTTTCATAACCGAGAAGAGACGTCCATCTAGCTTCTTGGGATTGAACTAGTTTATTTAGTTATTTTCTGGAGACTGGGTATGTGGTATGGATCAGAGTACGTAGTATATCCCTATAATTGAACTTGATTTATTTTCTACTCCTATATCAGTATTGTCGTCCCAATGGGTGACAAGTGGTGTATGTACGAAATGGTGGTTGGGATTTTATAGAATATAATTTATTATTAAATTATTTTATATTTTAGCTTATTTATTGCTTCAACCTCTATTTTTTTACTTCTGTGTATGATACTTAACTATTTATACTATTTTATTATTATGATACAAGGTCATATTCTCCCCACTATCACACCCTAGTCCCTCAATACTATTTGGTTTCCCCTAGAGAATGTGTAACACCCCATGATTTTATACTGTGATTTATTTTTAATTAATTTCAATAACTTACGTTGAACGTACCACTGAGCTTAAAAAACCATGATATATTAGTAATATAATTGTTTAAAATTACCTCATGGCCATTTGATTTGTGGTTATGAATATGAATAAATGTTGGTAAAAAATCCCTGAAGGTAACATTGCAGTATTTTTGGGTTGATTGTGTTTGTTGACAAAGTAGGTTTCCATGGAGAATTGTCGAGTTCCCTAGATTTTTTTGACAATCCATGTTGACAATGAACGATGAAAAAGGAAAGGACGATCTGAAGGGGGTACAAAAGAGCAGTACAAGGTGACGCCGTTTCCCAGTGTTTGCCAAATTTTTGGGGTCCAAAATTTGGAATTTGGTGAGCATCGCAAAAAGTGGATTTCCATGAAGATCATATTTTTATATGGCAAAGGCATGCGTTTTGTGAAGATAGGATGCATGGATTGGATTTCGCGAAGGCCAGAAAAAATGGAGGCGGTGATGCTTCACGATTACGTCAAAGCTTCACGATTACGATGAGCTCCGTGAATGGAAAATTGCCGTGGTGCTTTGCAATTTGGACAGAATTCCGGCGGAAACTTCGGAGCTTCGCGATTTGAGATGACGTGGAGGTGACTTCGTGCAGAAAGTTCGAGGGTCAGTGGAATCGCCTATAAATAGAGGCCGACCCCATCGAGATAAGAAGATTGAATTTTCAGAGAAAATCCATTGCTCTCAGTTCATAGTGGTAGTTCGCGAAGGCAGTGTGCTTCGCGAAAGTGGAGCTTCGCGGAGGATATTGTAGCTCCGCAAAGTTGTGTGCTCCATGTTGGCTCAGTGAGATTCATGAGGGAAGTTTCTCAGCAACGGCTTGAGATTCACGGGAGTGCTTCACGGGAGTGCTTCGCGAGAGAGCTTCGCGAAAAGGCAGGAGCTTCGTGAAGGCTTGTTTGAGGTTCACGAAATTGGGAGCCTCGCGAAGTAGGGTGCTTTGCGAAGGTGTTTCCAAAGTGAATTGCCCAGTGGTTAAGAGGAAAAGTGGTATTCATCAGTGGATGAAAGTTGGACTATAATAGAGCATCTATCAATAGTTGAGGATGCATTTATTCATGCAAGTGAAGAGACCTACAGGTCTATAAACTGTGAGTGGATTTCCTTCCAGAGCAGTGAGCTTAGAAAGAGAAAGAAGGTGATCCTCTCCACCGACAGTGAGGCATAGAGAGAGAAATAGGGGGTGACCCTTGGGAAAGTAGTGAGCTGACCCTAAACATTGTAAAGGCAGTGAGCCTAGGCATAGAAGTGATCTAGCCTGAACTTTGTATCCACATCTATTGAAGATTAGTGGAATTTGGTACGACCGAAAACCTGTCGACGTATGCTCCTTGGACGTAGACCAGTGAGGGTGAACCAAGTAAAAATATCTTCATCTGTCTGCTAGTTTTCCATCATTGCATTTAAAGCATCATTATCAGATAAAGAAGAAAGTGATCATAACATACACACAAGTGCAAACAAAGTGACCCTTTTAACAAAGAGGTCAAGATCCAGTGGGACAGGAATAACTTTGAAAAAGAATATCCATACCCTGATTCACCCCCCTCTCAGGGTATATAGGCCCCTATTGGTCCTAATAATTGGTATCAGAGGGATAGGTTTCTTTTATCAGATTTTTTTTCTTCGACTTGGTGTAGTCGATCTGTGTGGTTGAAGATACAGTTTTCTCTTATAAAAATCTACCATGGGAAAAGGAAAAGCATCAAAGAAGAATCAGAAGTCTGGTAATTTCCCTTAGTGTGTAAGTGTTTTTGGAAAAAGTTTGATTCATCTAAAAGAATCAAACAGATTACTGAAGGAAGGTCTTGATTAATCTGATAGGGAAAAGATTGATTCACTCAATCATGATGTTGGAATGAGTGAAGTACATGATCATTAGAGTGATACTGAAACAGAAGAAGAAATTGAAGGAACAATAGATATGCGAGCTGAGTTAGAGGCTATTCTTGAGGAGATAGATTCTTGGAGAGATAAAACAAAGAAATCTAACAAATTTTTTCATGATGCCAAACTCTATATGTAACAGCAGGAAGAAGAGAAGTCTGAGTTTATGGATGAAATTGAGAAACTCAAGTTATCGACACGAGATACCTCAGAATCAGTTAGTGAGTATAAGCTTAAGATTGAAGAACAGAAAAGGGAGATCGATGGCTTGAATAGAAAAGTGAAAGATCAAGTCAAGTGTATCGAAGAACCTGATATTTCATGTGACGTTAGAAACATTGATGAAGTTAAATTTAAAGATATTTGGATCCAAGCACTGGAAACTGAGATCAACAAGATAAGAAGTTTGAATCAAAGGCTTATTGACGTAACTACTAATCTGAGGGAGAAAAATGATTCTCAAGATGAAGAACTGCGAAAGAGATCGGCAAAGGTTGAAAAATAAAAAGCTGATGTCAAGGGAAAGAATCTGAACATAGATGAAATTCATAATGTCAAAGCCAGAAATTATGATCTATCTACAGAGTTTTCTGAACAAGTTCAAATGAATGAAAGGCTCCAACAAGAGAATGAATCTATCTCTGAATCTATTTCTCAAGAAAAATTGGAAATAAAGGAGGAAAGTGGTATGGTAGAAAAGATCACACAAGAATTGGCAGATGAGATGAGTCGTGGAAGGAATCTCAGAAGGGAATTCAATGCCCAACTTAAATCAAGTGATATGAAGATTCAGAAGTTGGACGAAGAGCTAGAATCAGTAAAGAAGGAAGTGGAGAAATCCAACGCCAAAGGAATGCCAAAAATGAAGGATGTCGTACACTTGCTATTTGATCATCCTTCGACAAGTGATGATAAAATGAAGAACAAATATGCTATTTCTGAAGATAAACAAGAGAATATTTTCTCAGCTCAAAGACCAGAAAGTTTTGGAAAAGCTGGTATTGGATTTGATGAATCACCTCCCATGTCTGATAAGAAGAGATCTGTGAATAGTTCTATGAGTGGAGAAAACACTGTAGGTGCTGGAGATAGGCCAAAGAGGTCAGTTACAAAAAGAAGTGACGACATGTGCTATTTTTACGGGATTCATGGTCACACATCAAGCATCTATTTAGAGGCTTTGGAATACATTTCAGGCTGTGAAAACAGAAACCTTACTAAATTTGAGAATAAGAAGAAGCATAATGAGAAATCAGAGAGAAGAGTTTCTCAGAGGAAAGCATCTGTTAGATGTTATTACTGTGGAAGAACGGGACACACCCTGAGTATGTGTCAGGAAGCTCAAGAGCCCTGTGTCAGAAGAAAAACTCAAGGTGTATCAAAATCACGACATAGAAATAATGAAACGAGGTATGCCTTTGATGTAGAATGTTTTATATGTTCATATTGTGGGCATTTGGCAAGAAATTGCAGTAAGAAGAACACAAGGAAGGAAAAGGAACTCGAAAAGAGATTCTTGACTCCAGTGATGCATAATGAGAAATTCTACACTAGGAGACAACATGGTAAGGCAAAGAATAGGCTTAGAGCCTCAGGGGAGTCACATGGGGATGAAAGAAAGGTGTATCATTCACCTCCTCTGTCATACTCACAACAGCTCTCAAGAAGAGAATGTGAATAAACATGGAAGATTAAGGGGAGATCTACTCCAGTTGTGATAAAATATAATAAACATTTAATGGAGGACTCACCACCAGTGAAAAAGAGTGTGGTGACTCAGAAATCTGATAAAAGAAAGATGAACAAAGAATGTAATGAAAAATTCACATGTCATGTTCCACAGCGAAAAAAAAGAGGAAGGTTCAAGATCCCTGCAATGGTGGATGAAGCAAGGGAATATGAAAACCAAGGAGATTCCTACTTAGAGGAATAATCTAGGAAAATGGAATTTTGGAAGAACCTCAAAGATGGAAATGTGTACTAGTGGGTCTATACCACAAGTGATGAGAAAGTTCGGGCCTACAGAATCTACATATCAGAAAATGGCTCAACATGTGGGTAATGAATGCTTAGTCATATGGCCAGAGCAGTTGAAGTTGTCCAGGCAGCTGGAAGAAGAAAGAAAGGAGTGTGATTCACTCCAAGAAAGAATCAAAGGGTTGACCCATCCGGATCAACCAATACCCTCATCTTGAGGATTTGAGAAATACCCCTCTCCATATGAATATAAATGCAATTAACTGATGATTCATTTGTTTCAGGTTTTAGGGAGATACAATCCAAGGGGAAGTGGAATCTAAAGATGAAAAGTGGAAGGGTGATATGATTTAGAGTTTAAATTAACTCAAATCAGGTTCCAAAGTCGAAGAAGAAAGGGAGAAACAGAGCACAATAAGAAATTATTGTGTTATTAACATTATCTCTTGTTTCCTACACCGAGTTCCAACTCAATAGGATTAGAGATTTTGTTAATGGATTAATTCCAAGTGCCAGACTGGTATAAATGATGCAGGTGGAAAATGAGAATAGATGGTTCAAGGGAAGAAGAATATTTATGGGCCTAACCCCAGGAAATGTTGCATAACATAGGGGGAGCATTTAATAACAAAATCAGATGCAAGATCCAGGAAATCAATAATTGTATGACTCAGCTCAGGTGTTTCCTATTGAGGGAAGAATGAAACACAGGGAGAAGAATCAATAATCATGCATCTCATTCTTATCATTTTTTGATCTAACAATGTGGTATCAGCTGACTGCTTTCAGGATACCAAGAAGCTGTGAGGGAAAATCAAAGGTGTGTCAACAAAAATCTGAGAGAAGAAGTTCAAAGAAATGACATTAGTGAACAGTGACACAGAGAAAAGTAGCTGAAAGAAATGAAGCCACTGAAAAATGAGTTAGTAAAAAACTTCTTGATGAAAGTGTTGAGGAAGAAAGCAACAAAGAGAGAGCAGAAGTGGCTGATACTAATTCAGAAGAAGACACTGATGATGAAAAATAAAGTGTCAAGTTTGTGTCTACAAGTAATCCAAAGAGTTGAGCTGAAATTGATAGACAGAATATCATTAGTTGAGCTGAAATGCTTTGTTGATGTAGCTAGAGATGAAAACTGCGTTCAGGCCATGAATGAAGATCTATATAAGAATTTAGAAGAATAAGACATGGGAGATTGTTTTGAGGCGAGAAGATAAAAACGTCATCATGACTAAATTGGTCTATTAAGACAAGATGAATGAATATGGAACAGTGATTCAGAACAAAGCACGACTGATGTTCAAAGGAGTCTCCCAGATAGAGGGAATAGATGGTGATGAAACATTTTCACCGATTGCAAGGCAGGAGACAATCATATTATTCCTATCCATTGCAGTGCAAATAAAGTTCAAAGAGTTCTAGATTGATGTAAAGACTGCATTTCTAAATGGGTTTCTGGAAGAAGAGGTGTACATTGAGCAACCGGATGGTTTTCTCCCTCATGAGGATGAGAACAACTTTTGAATGCTGAATAAGGCGTTATATGGGCTGAAACAAGCACCAAGAGCATGGTACTGAAGGCTATATCAGTATTTGAAGAATCTTGGTTTTCAGCGTTACATAAGGTAGGAATGACACATTCATTTCTCAATCCAAATATGCCAAGGTTGTTTTGAAATTATTTGGAATGGAAAATTCCAAGGAGATGAAGACTCCGATTTCTACTCGGATAAAATTATCAAATGATGATAATGGAAAGGCATTTAATATCACCGAATAAAAGCAGATTATTGGGAGTATACTGTACCTGACAGCGATGAGACCTGATATCATTTTTTCCACCTTCCAAGCAGCGAGATATCAAAGAAATCCCAAAGAAAGCCACATGCTTGCAGTGAAAAGAATAATTTTGTATATCAAAGGCACTGTGGTTTTCGTTCTGATGTATAATGAAAAATCTCAATTAGTGTTATTGGGTTACATAGATGCAGATTGGGATGGACCAGTAGATGACAGAAAATCAATATCAGGAGGTGCATTCTATCTTGGTGAATTGTGTATTTCTTTTCTAAGAAAGAAGAAAGATTGAATTTCAATGAGCACCATATAATCTATGTATATTGTGGCCACTCAAGCGTGCACATAGTTATTATGGATGAAGCAGCAGCTTGACGATATGGGAGTTGAAGTGAAGTCTCCGATCGGAATCCAGTGCGATAACTCAAGTGCTATAAATCTCAGAAAAAATCCCATCCATCACTCAAGGACAAATCACATTGAGATAAAGTATCATTTTATCAAGGAGATGGTTGAGTAGGGAATCGTGAAGTTGGATTATGTGCCTATAGAGCTACAGGTTGCAGACATTCTGACAAAGACCTTACCCAAGGAATCATTTGAAAGGCATCGACAGGCTCTGGGAGTTTAGTCAATTCCCCGCACTTGAAATAGTGTGGATGTGGGAACCCCCTCCTCTCCCCGAGGTATGACATGTTTTTCCCTAATGTGCTGATATGTGTTATCTACTATGTTTCGTTGACAAAGGGGGAGAAAATAGTGATTGTTCAAGGGGGAGACAATGTGGCTATTTGAGAAATCATGATAGATACGGGGAGAAGCTGACTAGTGGAGCAGCCAGATAGGGGGAGAAGTGAGAAAGGGGGAGATTTTTTGAATCTGACGATGCTAGAAGTGATTGATCAAAGCATATATATCACGATAGCTGAGGATCCTGATAACAGGAGAAGAGTGATGTTGGAATGGTGTGAAAAGGTGTCCAGCTATCACCAATTGGGATCAGTGTGGTTCAACAATTGGTATCAATTTAATAATTGGTATCAGGTTGGAATCGACAATTGGTTTTTGACATGAAGTGATTCATTGATAAACTTTTCATACTACTCTTGTTTCTCACGCCGAGCATTGCTCATGTGGGCTTATAGTACGTGTTAAGTGAATCCTTGAACGCTATCAGAATCACAAGAGGCAAATGGTGGTAGCAGCTAGAAGAAGACTTAGTGAGGTATCAACATGCAGAAATTCATTCTGAGAAGAGTTATGAAGAATTGTCAACAAACCCAAAGGGGGAGATTGTTGGAAAAAAATACCTCAAGTTAACATTGCGGTATTTTTGGGTTGATTGTGTTTGTTGACAAAGCAGGTTTCCATGGAGAATTGTCGAGTTCCCGAGAATTTGTTGACAATACATGTTGACAAAGAATGATGACAAAGGGGGAGATTGTTGGAAAAAAATACCTCAAGATGGGATGCATGGATTGGATTTCGAAAAGGCCAGAAAAATGGAGGTGTTGATGCTTCACGATTACTTCAATTCTTTGCGACTACAACGAGCTCCGCGAACGGAAATTTAGGTGGTGCTTCGCGATTTGGACAAAATTCTGGCAGAAACTACAGAGCTTCGCGATTTGAGATGACGTGGAGTTGACTTCGCGTGGAAAGTTCAAGGGTTAGTGGAATCACCTATAAATAGAGGCCGATCCCCTCGAGAGAAGAAGAGAGAATTTTTAGAGAAAATCCATTGCTCTCGGTTCGCAGTGGTGGTTCGCGAAGGCAGTGTGCTTCGCGAAAGAGGAGCTTCGCGGCGACTATTGTAGCTCCGCGAAAGTTGTGAGCTCCGCATTGGATCAGTGAGCTTCATGAAGGAAGTTTCTCTGCAATGGCTTGAGCTTCGCGAGAGAGTTTCACGAAAAGGCAGGAGCTTCGCAAAGGCTTGTTTGAGCTTCGCGAAATTGGGAGCCTCGAAAAGTAGGGTGATTTGCGAAGGTGTTTCCAAAGTGAATTGCCCAGTGGTTAAGAGGCAAAGTGGTATTCATCAGTGGATGAAAGTTAGACTATAACATAGAATCTATCAACATTTGAGGATGCATTTATTCATGCAAGTGAAGAGACCTACAGGTCTATAAACTGTGATTGGATTTCCTTCCAGTGCAGTGAGCTTAGGAAGAGAAATAAGGTGATCTTCTCCACCAGCAGTGAGCCATAGAGAGAGAAATAGGGAGTGACCCTTGGGAAAGCAGTGAGCTGACCCTAAAAATTTTAAAGGCAGCGATCCTGGGCATAGAAGTGATCTTACCCGAACATTGTATCCACATCTAGTGAAGATTAGTGAAATTTGGTACGACCGGCAACCTATCGGCGTATGCTCCTTGGACGTAGCCCAGTGAGGGTGAACCAAGTAAAAATCTCGGCGTCTGCCTGCTAATTTGACTGCATTTCATTTAAATCATCATCATTAGATAAAGAAGAATGTAAGTGATCATAACATACACACAAGTGCAAACAAAGTGACCCTTGTAACAAAGAGGTCAAGATCCAGTGGGGCTGGAAGAACTTTGAAAAAGAATATCCATACACTAATTCACCCCCCCTATCAGGGTATATAGGCCCCTATTGGTCCTAACAATAAATAACTTATAAAAATATATTATTGAGTTCATAGGTACCCAATTAAATTGAAATAAATATAAAAAAATTAATATAAAGAAAATGTTTTTCTGAAAATTATTTAAATTTGCACAAGTGTGTTTTATACTAATAAAATAAAAAAAGAACACTTTTAGGATTATATTATTGAAATATAAATATAATATATTCAATATAATGTTTAATATTCATTCTATTTGACTTTTATACAATAGAACAAATCATATTTTATTCATAAAAGAAGTATATTTATAAAAAGTTAGTTTTATAGCCTTTTAATTATGAAATTTTTTAAACCTAGTTTTGGAACATTTATAAATTACATTTGAAAAAATAAACATATTCATTGAAATAGTAGTATGAAAATTAAATTTGACTGATTTTTTGGTATTTTTCTAATATGATACATTTTGTGGTGAATAGTGAAAAAAATTGTCTTTTAATTGAAAAATTATTTCTCATCTGGTTTATTTGTATTTTTAGATTATATTTTAGACAGGTTTTAAAGTATAATTTGATAAATATTTTATTATTTAATCTAATGATGTTGATTTTATTAAATTTCACATTTAGTTTGGATATAAAAACACCTTAATCTTTTTTCATTTTTTACTTTAAAAACACGTTTTCCCATTCCATCAATGGGATTAATTTTAAATTAATAACTCCAAGCTATGTGTATAAAATTTTCAAAAATGGATTCCATTTTTGTAATAAGTGGGTCCAAATTATTTAAATTGGATTCTTTTATTTTTTTTAATTTTGAATAGAAAATTTAGTAATTTTTATTTACATTGTTAAAGGTAAATTGAGTAATTAAGGGTAAAAATAATATTATAAATATTAGGAAATAAAACATAAAAATTTACAAATTTAATTGAATTATTGGGTTTTGAAAAAAGTAATCCTTTTTCCAAGATTATAATATTTTAATTTCACTTTGACGAGAGTATTAAATTTATTATATTTTATTTAAAGAAAAGTTAATGTTATCATACTAATATATACATTAAAAATTTCAATATTAATATAGGGTTATATAAAAGATAAATTTGGCTATATATATTAATTTTAAATATAAAACAATTATCTTCGTTATGATAATTTATTTTCAATTTTTAATAAATAACTAATTACTTTAAGTAATTATACAATGATGATGCAATAATTTTTTAATTAATAGGAATATCAAATAAATTATTAAAAAATACTAAAATTAATATAATTTGACATAACTAATATCATAAATGAATTTTATATATCAATTTTACATGTTACTCATATATTAGAAGTTTTTTTTGAAGATATACTTTTTATTGATTTTTTTAAAATTCAATGTAATGATTAGTATCAACATTGTCATTAATGATATATTAAAATAAATAATATTTGATTAAATGATATAAAATTAATAAAAGCCTAAAATTATTCAAACTGATTTTGGTAAGTTTAAATATTTCATCAATGATCTATTTAGGGTTTTTTGGGGTTTTTAAAGTAATTATATTAACCTTTAAGTCAATAAAACACATATTTCCATGATACGAGTTAAAGGGATTAATTAAGGGTTAAATCCAAAGGATAAGGGTACGAATGAGACCTAAAACTTGAATAATAATTATTGTTTGATTATATTTAGACCCATACTCATATTATATTATAAATAAATCATGTTTGATCTATTTGGAAATTAAAATTAATTCAATATTTTGAGAGATTCCTAATGTGACCCTCACATCAATTTTAAAAGAGATCCTCCTACCTAACTTCATAACACCAAATTGATCCCTATATATATTAAAAAACTACTAATGTATCCAAACAAAATCTTTATACAAGTTATGGGGGTACTTATTTTTCAAAAATATGATCTACAGATCCCCTGAGAAGATATCTAAAGGATGTCCATCGAAATATAGGTAATTTATTTACTAACTCATTCAAGATCATTTCTTATTATACTTAATATTCATGTGATTTTTCCATAATAAATTAATAGTATCCCTATAATATATTTTTTAATATGTCATTATGATTATGGGATAACCATATTCCATGTTTTATCCGTCCTATGAAAAAACGAAAGCACTGTGCGAGCAAACATACAACTTACTGTCTCCACACCATGGTGTGATATGTTTTTCATCACAAAATTATTTTGATGGGTATAATTATAGTTATAATATAAATAAATAATAAACATTATTTGATATTTATTCCTTATAATTAATATACCATCCAAATTCATACTCATTTATCATTAAAGGAATGATTTTCATGCATGTGCGTACGCATAACCTACCATCTCCATGACACGATATAGTTCATTTTACATGTTAACCATTAAATTATGGTTATAAAAATGTATATAATAAGTACATATAATATATATTAACTTAATAAAATTGTAAATATGAATAAAATATATCATATCCCTAATAAATTGGTCTTCTATGACAAAACATTTATAGGAAAATGAAGCTGTTTACACCCGAAATAAGGGTAATAGTGAAATATTATTAAAAAATTAAATATGATAGTCATATATGATATAATAAATATGGATATGGTTCTATTATAAATTAATTTCATTTTTAAAACCAATATACCAGTGGTCTAAACATGTTCTACTAAAGGAAAGTACAAGGTATAATATTTTTGTCTCACTTTTATTTCTGTGGGATGCTTGCCTAATTCACAATTTTTTTTGTGTTATTTATATACTTCAAATGAATGTATTTTATGAGTATTATTATGAATATTATGGTATATTTATATCCATATCATTTTCTTTATTTCATGTTTCAAACCATTTTACTGATTAAAAAGTGGTAAGGATTAAGTTCACAATCTCATTATTATTCAAGATTGTTTATATGCAAGTATCTACAGGGGATTATTTATCATCCATGCTCATGTTCCTTAATTTTTTTTCTAATAAATTTTTACAAATATTCTAAAATTTTATAAAGGATTTTTACCCTTGATATAATTTTTATAAAATGTATTTAAAATAATCATTTTTTCAATTTCCAAATGAAGTACATTATAAAATTTTTAACAAAAATACAAAAGGAATATTATTATAACTTATACATAATAAGAGTATTTTCCACATTATTATATTTAATATTCCTTTACAACATTAAAAAATTATTTTCAAGGAAATTTTTTTCATTTATAAATGAATATATTTTAATTAAATTATTTCAAAGTAAAGTTGAAATTTTTCTCAAGAAATTTTTAATGATTTTATTAGAGTATTTTCATATATATCAACATAGTTTGTTGAATTTTATGCTTCATTGAAGTTGATATGTTATTATTTCATCTAACATATTTTACTAAATGTTTTATGATCAGTTTGACTGTGTATGTTTTATTTTTATGCAATTAATTGTTTATGCATAAGGTATTTACATTTCACATGCTAGTTTTTCAATATAAAAGTTTGTGTTGTTTGTGTTTCGGGATTTTCATAGGAGGAATGAATTATACATAGTAATTAATGGGTGGGAAAATCTATAAACCCTCAAATTATCTGTAGTCTAATGCGGAAAACTAGTTTGGGTATTGGTTGAGGCCTTACCCATTTATATATGGAGTCTTGGATAAATCCTCGATGGTTTTTTTATCATGTCTGACATTATGAATTCCATCATTTTGTGATCAGGTATTGATATTATGTGATTATTCGATTAGTAGAATAAAAATGTTATTATTTGTATTGAAATATTTTATTTTCATTTATTATTTCCATATAATACTCAATATTATGTTTCAATGGAACATGTTCTAAGTTATCTACCTTGCTTTATTATTAATTTTTATTTATGATTTCTTTAGTTGTATTCATACCCTTACTGACTTTTGAGCTCACCCATTTCTTATGTTTTATTTTTTCCAAGATGATAATATGTATATTATGATATATAATCAAGCTTAATCTAGGATAATCATGGAGTTCTAAAAGGATTATATATGTTTTTAATTATAATGTAATGTTTATGTATGTAATCTGGTTTCGAAAAATTCTAAACATATTGGTACTTTGGGATTGAAATCATGTATCTATGACAATATAATAATGTGAGGTCCAAGTTCTAGGGTCCTGGGTATAGGGTCTGTATAGTTGGTATTAAGGAATGTTTATTGGAAACCTTTGAAATGAAATTTATAAGAGTATAGATTAGGGAAACATAACTATATGACCAACATTGAGGATAATTATAAGTATGAGATATTATACCATAGATTTGGTAATACTATAGATAACCAAGGTTAAACCTAAGGATTCATATATTGATAATGTGTCATGATTTAGGCATATTATAAATGATTCTTTATTACTGTGTCACTAAGATCAGTGTTTCTCAAATTTTGCTTTGGGGTTTGGGCAATGGTTAGAGTCATCAATGTTATAATAGTAATGGTTATACAACTAATGATGATGAAACTGAAAAAGAAAAATTAAAGGTAGAAGGTATTAAGGAATAATATTATTAAGAAAATTTAATGTTTTATGAATGGTTTATAATGATTAATGTTCTTTTGAATGTGGAATTATTCCATCAATGGTGAAATGGTAATAAGAATCAAGAGATATATAAGGATTGTGCTAAAATAGTTCTTCTATAATAATTTGGTTGGATTAATGTCTTCATTAAGGTTTTAAAGGTGAAAAAATATTTGGTATGTGACCATACGAGATACATTTTTTTGGGGAATCTAATGTAATATTAATTTTAAAAATTTATTAATATTATTTCTAATGCTTTGGATCTTGATCCATTGTAAGGGTTATAAGGGAAACTATTTATGAACTTGTTTAAGTTGAACTTTAGAGGTTGTTTAAATGTTAATATTTTTATGTATATTTTATAACCTGTGAAAAAATATATTGGAAAAAATTTGAGACATAAATAATGTCTCAATGATCTTAGGATTAATAAAAGTACTTTATGCATGAATGATTGATTTTGAACATTCATTTCTAGGTGTAAGGGATGGAGTGAGAATAGATTGAGCCTCAACAAAGGATGAAATTATGATTATAGAATTGAAATAAATAAATAAAGTCATTATATTTATATTAAATAACACCACAAACCTAGGAAAATTATTTTGGAACAAAAAAATTATCCGTTTATATTTCTCTCTAATAAAAAATAGTATTTTAACCGATCAAAAATTTATGGCATTATTTTGGTTAACATTCTAATGAATATGTTTTCTATCAATATCTATATGAAAATGATTGTTATAATACTATTCCATTTAATTATTTTCACCGTATTATAATGTTCTCCTATCTGATATCCTAATTTAACGGTGATCTTCTCATTTCCCTTTCAATCTTATTAATAAATTGTTTTATTAACCCTATTTCTAATGTGGGTTTCCCAAAAATGAACTTTCAATTATGAAAATTTTATTTTTGAAGTTCTATTTCAAACTGCGAGGACAAAATTTATTGAAGGAGGGAACAATATTACACCCTAGTTTTTAGGGTATGTTTTTGAAGTAAATTTAATAGAGTATGTTGCGTGTAAGACTGTGCTTAAATAAACTATGACATATTATTAATATTAATATTTTAAATTATAACCTAGAAATTAAATTTTTGTAATGAATAAGTATAAATTAATTATGAAAATATATTATTTATCTATTGTGTCACAAAATAAATAGAAATAAATATAAAAACCAATTTAATATACAGAAAATGTTATTATAAAAACTATTTAAATGCTCCCAAGTGTGTTTTATACCATTGAAATGAAAAATAACACTTTTTTGATTATTGTAATGGAATATAAATATAATTTATATAATATAGTATTTAACATTCATACTTTGTTTTTTATAGTGATGATATAAGAACAAATCCAGTTGTATGCAGAACAGAATAAGTTTTCTAAAAAGGTAGTTTTACCGCCTTTTGAGGACACACTTGTTTTAAACATAGTTTTGACAATTTTTTAAATTATATTTGAAAAAAATAATCTTCTAATATAAAAGTGGAGTATAAAATTTCTAATTTTTTTGATTTTTTTTTATTTTTTAGATAAGAATCATTTTCTGATAAATAGTGAAAAAATACTGTATTTTAATTTGAGTTTTTTTTCTAATTTATATATTTGGTTAGATTAAATTTTAGAGTATTTTTAAAGTATAAATAGACCAATTTTATTATCTTTAAATACTATTAATTTTGTTGGATTTAATTTCAAATTGAATTTGGTTATAAAACTATTTCAATATTTTGGATGTTTTTTACTTTTAAACCTAGTTTTCCCATTCCATCAATAAGACTAATATTAAATTAATTTATGCAACATCCATGTTTTGAATTTTGAAAAATGGATTTTATATTTAGAATAATTGGGTCTAAATTATCTACCAAAATAATAATTGGGATGAGATTATACTCTTTGGAAGCCACTTGGATGAGAGTATGAAATTTAATATATTTTATTTAAAGAAAAGTTAAAGATGTCATACTCATATATTTAATAATAATATCATTTTTAAAATATCATTATACCAAAGACAAATTAGACAATAAAAAGTAATTTAAAATATTAAATATTAATTTTCATAATGATTATTTTTTTGATAAATAAAGAATTACATGAAAGGATTATAAAAGGATGATACAATAATTGTTTAATTAATTTTAATATCAAATAAATTATTATAAATATATTAAAATAAATATAATTTTACATAATTAATTTCATATAATTATTTTATAGATAAATTTTACATGATAGTGATATATTAGAAGTTTTGGTTCAATGATACCTTCTTGTATTGATTTTTTTGTAAAAGTCATGGTAATTAGTAGTATAAAAAATATCATTAATATTATATTAAAATATATATTATATAATTAAATGATATAAAATTTATACAAATATAAGATTCATCCAAATTATTGGTATAAGTTTAAATATATCATTAATTTTCCATTTAGGTTACTTTTTTAGTTTTAGAGTAACTATATTAACCCTTAAGGAATAAAAACACATGTTTCCTTGGTAAGAGTTAAAGGAATTAATTAAGTGTCAAATCCAAAAGTTAAGGTAAATAATGAGACATAAAACTTGTCTAAAAATTATTTTTTTTAGATTATTTCTATACATAATCATATTATATTATAAATAACTCATTTTGATCTATTTTTAATTTAAAATTTACTTATATTAATTAATTTTTTTGAGTGTTTCCAAAAGTGACCCTCAACTCAATTACTAAATGGAACCTCCTCCATCACTTAATAAAACCTCATAGAAACTTCTATCCCAGAAAAAACCTACCAGTTTTTCCTCACAGAATCCTTATCTATGTTATGGAGGTCCTTTAATTCTAGAAATACCATCTCTAGATACCTTTAAAAGAGACCTAACAGAAGACCACCAAGGTAGAGGTAATTGTTTTACAAACTCATTAAAGTTCATTTATTATTCTAATTCATCTTCATGGGTAATTTCCACAATAGTGTAATAAATATAGTATCATATATATGATAAGATGTTATTATTATAACAGGATAAATATATTTCACCTTTTAACCATCCTACGAAAAATGAAAGCACTACGCATGCGTACAAACAACTTATCGTCTCCATGTCACTGTGTAATTGTTTTTCATCATTACTTTATTTAGATGGGTATAATGATATATATAATGGACATAAATAATAAATATGAAATGATATTAATTATTTATAATTATCATACCTAAAAATTTATTACCCTTTCACCATTGAAGGAATGATACCATTGTTTGTGCGTACGTATGACCTACCGTATCCATAACCTATTATAATACATTTTTCATGTTAAACATTCATGAATGATTATATAAGTTTTTATAATCATTAAATATAATATATATGAACTTAATATCATTATATATATAAATTAAATTTATCATATTCCTAATAATCATTCCTTAATCGACAAAACATGCATTGGAAAATGATGTAGTTTTCAACCGAAACTTGGATAATAACAAAATATTATTCACAAAATGGTATAATAGGATCACATATGATATCATAAATATGATTATTGTTCTATTATAAATTAATAACATAATTTAATCTATTATATAATTATTTAAATCGCATTTTACTAAATAAATATAAAAGGTAAGGTATTTATGTCCCAGGTTTATTTCTATAGGACACATGCCTAATACACTAATTATTTCTTCTATGCGGTTTATATAATACCCATGAATGTATTTTATGAGTATTATACTGAATATTAAGGTATATTAATATCCATATAATTTTCTTTCTTTCATGGGGAATATGATTCTATATATTATAATGTTTTAACGGTTAATCTCATAATCTCATTATTGTTTGGGATTATTTATATGTATTTTTCTTAATAAGGTTTTCCAAACTATTTTACTATTATAATAAAAAATTTAAATTATTTTCACCCATGTTATAATTTTTATAAAATGGGTTGAGAGGAAACTTTTTTTCATTTTCAAGATGAGGTTCTTTATGATTTTTTGACAAAAATATAGAATGAATATATTTATTACTTTAATGGCATGAGTGGATATTCCACCTTATTTTCATGAAGAATAATTTCAATGTTCATAGGATTATTTTAAATGATTTTTTTTCTTTTATAAATGAGTGGAAATTAAATAAATTATTTCAATGTAAAGAGGGTATTTCTCTCAAGAAATGTTTAATGATTTTATTTGAGAATTTAAATCTTTTTCAAGACCCTTTGTTTAATTTTGTGATTTATTAATGTTGATATATTATGATATCATCTAAAATATATTATTAAGTTTATTATGATTATTTTGGTTGTGGATGTTCTATTTTTAAACCATTAATGCTTTATGGATAATGTATTCACATTTCGTATGCTAGTTTTCAATTAGAATGTTTATGTTGTTTGTGTATAACTATTTTTATATGATGAATTAATTGGACTTAGTATGTGGTGGAAGGTTCCAACTATATCCCCTTGATGAATCATTTGTTTTAATAAGAAAAAATATTTAGGGTATTGGCCGAGGCCTTACCCATTTACATAGGGTGTCTTGGGAAAATACTTGGAATAATATTTATGATTTACAACATTATGAATTCACTTATTGTGAGATTATTTGTTGATATTCAGTGTTATCATTCAATTAGTAGAATATCCATGTGTTTATTTATATGGAATTATTTTATTTTCATTTATTTTTTCCATAATATTCTCTACAAGATGTTTTAATGGCATGTGTTGTTTGTTATTCACCTTGAATTATTGATCATATTTATTTATGAGACCACCCATTTATTATATGTTATTTTCCATAGTATGAGAAGATTTATACCCTGACTGATTTGTAGTTTTAATCTAGGAGAATAATGGTTTTCTAAAAAGATTCTCTATTTTTTTATTTTATCATTTAAATTTTAATGTAAAGTTCAAGTTTGTAATCTGGTTTCCAAAAATTGTTAAACTGACCGGTACATTGGGATTTGATTCATGAATATATTACAATATAATAAAGTGAGACATCAACTATTGGATACTAGGGAGATGGTATTTACATTAAAAGAGGCTCACTTGAGGCTCCTGGTGAACCGTCTCGGTGAACCAAATTAGTGGTATCTAAGTCGGGATGTTATAAAGTGTTATCAATGGTATTCCTTAGGGTGGATATAATATTTGGTACATGGTAGAAAGGAGTATTAAGAATGGTTCCAAACCAATAATGGATCTTAAACTTGTGCATTGAGACCACTTATTCTACTAAGAATTCATATTTTCAAGGTGTTTGGGATTGCTATTTTGAACTTTGAGGTCATAGTTGTATATGATTTTTTCTTTGAGTGACACACATGTTTTGTGGATGTTATGATTTCTTATAAATTTACAGATCTTGGTATATTGGAAAGATACTAGGTATTATTTTTCAATGTGGGTTGAAGGTGTCTCATGAATAATATTTAACATGTAGGTTTCACATTATATATGTCTTCTAGTGTGTGGGATTTTTTAACGATAGAGGAAAATTGTTTAAAGTGTCAAAAAAACCCAAATGGTGTTTTACCATATATGTTTTTGACAGCATTATACTCAATTAAAATGACTTGCATATATATTTCCTTATGATAGAAGGCTATGTGGATCTATGTTGAGGTGTTTTGTGGTGAGAATTATGTCTTAGTTCTTATGCATGTGAGGTGAAGTAATCATAGTTTTTCAATATGGAACATGATTCCATCATTTTATACATCTTTTATGGTGTTTTTTATTAGGTCTGGTTATTTAATGTGTTAGTAACAATCTATACAGTGTTTTCCTGTATTGATTGGAATGAAATTCTACTTAATTGACCTTGTTTGTTTTTATCTAGTCGTATCTCTGAGAATAATACATATAAGTACCTCTTCATTTATTAGGAGCTAGAACAATATGGAATATTACTATATATGGATGCTCAATGAGTGTCTGTTAAGTATCTCTTCTGTGTTGGTATCATGAACTCTAGGGAGCTGTTCCTTATAAGGATGCTCATATAGGATTAGACCATTATAGGGAGAGTTTATAGTTTTGAACTATATAAGTCGTTGTGATATTTACATTCCTAAGAGAGGTTTTTTGTTAGGTAGTTAGATGTTGTAACGTAGTTGTGATACATTATTAGTAGGTCTTGGTGGGATACCTAGAGGCCTTTATTTGTAACTTGGACCCAATTTGGTCAATGATTCATTTTGATCAAGGGAAACTTGTGTAAGAGGTTATCCCAAGTTTTTGGATTCCATTTTAGGTAGTGACATTGGCTTTACACTTGTTTAAGAAAAATTCACATTTGGTTCTCTATTTTTTTATTATAGGAATGTTAAATCCTTAATATTTAGATAAAGAACCTATTATGATCTGGTATATAGACTGGGTTCAACATCTGTTCATGGAACAAATTGTGGAATAGGTGAAGTGTCTGATTTGGAGGAGGTTTTTGAAGGGATCATCTGCTTTGATTAGGCTAGTGTTCTAAACAACACAGTTAGATTAGAATTGTGTTGGATGACTCACTAGAGTACAAGTCAAGTGTCCGAGGTATGTGTCGGTTGTGTGTAGTGATGTTAAATTATAAAATAACGAGTTCCCAGGTGAGAACTAAGGACCGATGGGTTTTAAAACATTATATGGGAATGGTTTACCAGGAGTTGTGGTTAAACGAATAATATAACTTCATGTCATAAGTGACACCTAGAATTAATTGGGTTACTTGTTATAGTTGACCCATGGATGGACCTGGACACACAATTTTGGGAGACATTTTGTCAAGAGTTAGTTAAAGGTAGGTGTATCCTATTTGGTGTAATCAAGGATCAAGAGATCTATACACTCCTTTAGATGAAATCATACAATACTAATTATTAGAGATGATTCTAATCTATCTTGGCATAATCCTGATTATTCTAAGAGTGTGTTTTCTCGGGGATAATCATATTTTATTTTAAATGTTCTTCTTGTCATGATGATGAAATCCTATTGAGGTTGTGCTCAAGGAGTGGTATAAGGTGAGCCATATGATTGGGACAGAATTGTTGTTAATTTGAGGTTGGTAACCCTCATTTACAATTGAAATTTAGTGGTTTCCATGGGATTTTAATCTCAGAGTTTGTCTCTGAGATGATGATAAGGGTATTCCTATAAGGTAGAGTACTAGTCCCATGGTAGTTATGAATATCCCATGTAGGATACAATTGTTAATGCTATGAGACTAGTCATAGGAAGATCCAAATATCTTGTGTTTCATATGCTTGGGATGGGGGGAGGGTTTCTATTTTTTCCACCATGTATTCTCGTGGATGATAAGTTTTACGTTGGGGGAGTTGTAAGGTCCCGTGTTTTTTCGCATATGACTTTTGAGAAAAAGTATTATTTTTTTATTCTGGAATCTTTTATGGCGTAAAATAATATTTTTACACAAAAATATATTCGTGGAATATTTTTATGACCACTCTGTTGGTACCAAAATAGGGGTTTTTACTCCAAGACTCAAGATTGGTAGATTTCCATGTTGATTGAATTTTGGTGGAATAATTAATATTTAGTATTTAATAAATTAATTATGAATTCATTCACGTAGGTTCTTTGGGTCATATATTTTTAATGCAACATTAGATTGATATTATGTATCTTCCATTGGATTGATATTTTGTCTCCTCCATTGAATTTTTAACAAAGAGTTTTTTTAGGTGGGGCATAAACTTAGGTCGGGAATTGGGGCCAGCTGGGCCCCCTTTTATTATTTTTTCTTTTATTTTTTATTTTTTTATTGCTTCTTTTCATTTATTCCTTCTCCTATATCTTATCACACAAAATCCATGTGTCTCTAACATCTTTTGAATGATGGACGTGATGGGATATGGAGATAGATATGGAGAGGTATATTACTAATGGTACCACTACGGAGCTTGGGACCTAAAAGATTGTCATGCGGTAGATGTGATGTGTGGAAACTAGCAAAGAATCAGAGGATTCTCCCAAAAAGTAGGATGTTTTTTATGTTTCATTGTAAATCCCAATATAATTTTTATTTCCATGTTTAAATTACCTATTATTCTTGCTTAGGTACCCAAGAGAGTCTATATATTTCTATTGGGAAGAAAACATGGGTTTCAATGTGATTTTTTGATTTTCTGTTTAGGAAAACTTATCTACAGAGCTAGTGGCTCAGGAACACATGTCACGTGTCTTCTTATTCTGGGAAGATGATATTTTATAAGAAAATTCTATGTATGGGGTATACATACCATGTATTGGGACATGATTGTGTATACGTGTACCCTACCAAACATCCCATGTAATAGTACACAACTGTGTAGATTACATAACCAAAACTCTTGTGGGTGGCAGACCATTTATATGTACCATAATAGGAAATATAAATGGCCATTACAGGGGAGGTAAATGGTTAGGTACATAATGTTGGTTACATTCCATGTTTGTCTTGAATACGTTGTATATATGGGATTTTACATTCCTTGCCTCGCTAGAGTACATGCCAAGGTGGGGACATGTGGGTACACACCGTCTACTTGGGTACAAACATAGTGTGCTCCTACTTTTCCACCCATTTGATGTGTTTTCATATTTTATAGCTCAATGATTTAATTGGAATTAATAAGAGTCCATTCGTAGTATTTTTTTACATAGATAGAAATGTTGAAAACCATGGGGTGATTTGAGATCCTCGAAACGGTGTTTTTTGGATTTTTTAAATGGAGACATTCTTCCTATAGTAATAAAATTTTGTAGTTTACATAGAGTGATACCTTGATATAAAATTGGATATGAGTCATCTATTATGACCAATTATTTTTTACATATCCTCTTGAATATGTCTCCCTTATAAGATGTACCATTTTAGTCTAAGAGGCTGCGAGTTTATTTATTTTCCAAGGATCAGAAGTAGGACATCTGAATTTACATTTTTACATAGATGATCCAAGGTATGATGCCTCTATATTCTTCCCCTTACCATGTATTCTCTATTGGATTCCTTTTCTTATATGTTGACCTTTGAAATCCCCTGTAGGATCTCTTTCTTGTTTACCATTCTTAGGATACCAATTTGGATTCCGTGGAATCTTATGTTTCTTTTGAGGGTCCCATGTAGGAAGCCTCATCCAAAGTACTATTTGGGGGACCCCAAGTAGGATTCATTTGATAACTTGCCATCAATTATCCAATGTAATATTCCACCATTTTACTTCTTAGTTATCAATCATGTGTATTATGACTTCACTTATGTGTAGAAATTGAGGATCCCTGGTATGATGCATCCCAATATTTGACTTGAGGTACCCAATGGGTGCCCTAATGATTGAAAGAACCTAAGATTGAATGTTGATTTTGGGTAGAGATGACAACATGTGTCACCTTAGAATAAATTTAACACTTTTAATCCAATGGTTATGTGGATGTAGTTGTGGGTTTAAGCATTCTACCACCCTCACTCTCTTATTTATTCATTAACATATTTATTTCTGATGCAACAATGATTACCAGAGGTACTTCTTTGTTACTGCCTATTGATCCCAATACATCGCATTCTTCTTTCCTTTCGGGGTTCCTTTAAATTATTCCTCTTATCCTCCCAATTCATTGGGATTCTGAAATATTATATCCCTAGATCCGGATTTTGAGCCATAATATTTCTTATATTTACTTGCATACTAAGAGGAAAAACCTTGGATCTGGCTGTTGAGCCTGCATATTTGATTATTATATTATTTTTATTTCCAAAGGTACTTCCATGGATCTACCTATTGATCCTATGTTTATGATATACATGAATGGATCCCTAGTAATAAAACTCATGGATGATTGTAGTGACACATCAATTCATGAAGGTATGAATCATTCTTTTTTCAATTTTATTCCATTTTTTAATCATGGAAAACTTGTATTATGGCCTAATGAAGATACCAGGAGCATCTAGGGATCATTTGAAGCCCAGATTTCTAGAAAAATAAGAAAAGACTTGGCTACACGGTTTGGAGAAACCATGTTGCCCAGCCCACATGGTTTGTCTGAATGTGTGTGGTTGCAGACAGTGGATAACTGTAGGACACATGGTTTCTCTAATATAATGTGAACTGAGAAGAATGACCACAGGGGATGATGAAATTTTGGTAAGACACCTTTTTATAATTTGTGCACATTTATAAAAATTTCATGCTTAACCGTGTGGGGTTCCCCTTATAGTAGTGATCTGCACGAGGTTTGTGAATGGTCTATAAATCAGGCCCCTAAATTGTATACACCCCTTTTTGCTGAAAAGTCCATTTTACCATCACTAAACTTATAAATATTTCTATTTTCTCCTTCCATCCTCCAATGGTTGTTTTTTATTTTCTTAACCCACAATATTCAAATCTCCTCTAATTTAGGCATCCAAGTATCTCGCACACCCAGACTCAGATTCACAATCCGTCAAAGGCATTATATTCATTAAGGCCAGATATCAAATAATATACATTCCTACTAAAATTTATTTTGTTATCCATAACTATATTTAGGCGCTATATCATTTTCCATATTTTTAAGTTGTTGTATAGTTTCTCAAATCTCTTCCAACATGCTTCAAACATGAGGCTGATATCGAGTGAACTGTCATCTTCAGCCTTAAGGTAGGTGTTCATGTCATTTTCCATTTTATTATTAATTATTAGAAGCTAAGAAATTGTTTCACACACCGAAAATTGTTGAGAGTCACTTTTATATTGAGTTCTTCATACCAATTTGATCCTCACACTTCGATATATTCCATTTGATCCTTGTTTAGCAAGATAGTGGTTGTTGATCTCATTTATAGACACACCATGGGTGTTCCAAGTTGATTTCCCCCATAATAGTCAAATTATTAATTTCATGGAATACCTAATTATTTCCAGATTATATTTTAAATGAATTATCCCTTGATACATTTGTATTAAATGGAACCCAAGTACCTATTGGGTGTTTTTACCATAGATAGTCAGAATTTCCCATTTAGGAAATTGCTTTGTTTGACTGTGGATCATTTAAATACCTAATGATCTTAATGAAATGGATTACCTTGTAATTATTTAATTAAATGGTATGTTACTATTAATTTACTTATTCATGATGGTTTCCCTCCATTAAATTAATTGTATTAATTAAATGAGATGGTTTATGGAGTGTGTTAAGGCTATGAATAATATTTCATTCCTTATTGAATTATTAATTCAAATATTATGCATAATTTCTATATTTTATCCCACTAAATTAAATGCATGGGAGGTAATTCCTCATTCCTGTATCAAAAGAGTGATTATCCCTTATTATAAATGAGATGTGATTTTGAGATACATGAGAGTATGTTCTTCATGTATTCTATTAGAATTACGAATATGCCTATATAAATGATGTCGTATGATGGTAAGGTATATTTTGAGAATGAAAGAATCAAGGAATTTTACATCAAGTGTTGAGTATGAGATCTTGCAACATTTACGCTATTAGTATGTTGGGATTAACAAGCCACATTTTTTTATTCGAGTGATGACATGACGACTTACTCACCATCCTGAGTGTCCTGCATGACGTTTAAGAATATTGTTAGATGTAGGGAATGTACCCAATTTATTGATCTTATAATATTTTTATGATAGTAATGGATTCCTATGTTACACATTGATCTGACTAGAACTAGTATTAAAGGTATATTTCCACTTACATCTGCATGTACATGGTTCATAATGGCAGGAGAAATATACATATAATTATAATATATGTATATATACTATCACTATATATATATCTAAGATATGTGATCAGACTCTATTTCAGCTATGACCCAATGTAGGTAGAGCCATCAGGCATCCTCTATGAACCTGAATGGCCTAGTTATTTCTTTATTTGGTAATTATTTATTATACTGTTATACCCTTACACTATTTAGTTATGTGCACTACTTAAATTACACATAAACACTAATTTTTGTGGCCTACATAGGTTTATATTTCACACATTACTCAGGCTGGCCTTAGCAGCCAAGAAGACTATCTTCCTGTAGGCATGGATAAGGGAAATCAACCTTATATATTTTGTTGATATGCTTACTTATAGTTTAATATTAGGAGCATAGGACTAAAAATTAGCTTGACATGCTTGTGGGGCATTCATTTAACCCTTTTTTCTTTATGTACTTTTTATAGGATTTCTATATATTCCAATCCCCTTTTCACATTTTTTATATCTTAATTCCATAAATCCATTTATTTTGAAAATAACGAGTGGGTTTTGGTTATTATTTAGATGTTAAGTATTTTATACTTATTCTACTTATATATTCGATCTATTGATTTATGATTTTATAGTTTGTTGATTATGTATGTTTATATTATGAATCAACTACTCTCTATTTTATATTTTAATGTATCTACTATGAAAATCTAATATGAGAATATAGTCTCCCCATTTTACTCTCTTTATATCGTCACTCCTAGTTGGAAGCCTCTAGAATATGCGGAGGGGCACTTGAGGCCATGTGACGCAACCGATCGGGGAACAGGTTAAGTGGATCCCAATTTCGGACATAAAAAAGTGGTATCAGAGCATTTTTTACTCTATCTTATTGTTTGGGTACTATATAGGAGACTTGGAGTTAATGAGGTTTGGTATTGACCCAGTTCCTAGACATAACTAACCCATGTATATGGGAAACCCAAATTTCTGTGGTTGGTTAATTGATATAGTTGATTATTCAATTTATAGTTGATACCACCATTGGGTGAAAAACATGTCTTATGATGTTATTAGTATGGGTATTATTGGAATTATGATTTATTTTCTATGGACCAATGAAATGAGGGATTTTCATTAGGTTATGCACTATATTAGGCACACTAGGACTAATATGACATGCATTTGTCCATGTCATGTCTACATTAAACATGAATTTTACTATTTCATTTTTAAAGATCCCTAAATATGTTTTAGATTGAATTGAAATTTTTTAAAAGTTAATGGAAAACATAATTGATACATAATGTGCATGCCTTGACATAATAGTGTTTTCCAGAATAGGTTAATGGATACTTCATTGTCAGTTAATTATGGAACATTGAGACATGGACTATTGGTCACAAGGGATGGAACGTGTTATGGTGTTGGCTAAGTGGAAGTCATATTTTGGTTCATAATGAGTATGGGACCTTATTGAATGGAAATGGTAGTTCTCTAAATTGAACAATTTGTTGTTATTTAATTATTAGAACAAATACAAATTTAAATTGTTTATGACTATTAAAGTGAATTTAATTAACCTATACCTTTTAAGTAGAGACTTTGACCTAATCTTGAACATAGTATTATGTAGTGGGGTATCTCATACTTTCTTTTGGCATGTTGTGGTCTCTTTCAATCATCTACACCTAACATTTAGAGTACAAATAAAGGCACGATCATTTCTACAGGAAGTCTTTATACCTGTTCTAGTTTTCTAGATACAATATTATTGGTTGTTAAATATATTTTAATATTTGAATATAGATTCTAGAATCATTACATAGTGAATTCCTACCATCTTACACCCTGAAGGTTGGGATGACCACACTCCTGAGGTGGCGGGCCCTAAGCCGCTAATGATTACTCCTATTGTGCCACCAATGGAACCTCTTATTTTCCCTTATATGGGAACTGACACCTATATCCAAGTGGGATTATTATGTATGTTATAGGCTATAAAATAAGTAGTTAGACCTTACTTGGGTACGATAGAGTTGACTCATGAATTCCAGCATGAGTATCCTCCCACATTTTTAGGGGATGGCAGACCACATGCTATTGAGTCTTCATTCGAATTAATAAATTCTCTATTTGACCACTTTTATAGAGTTATGATGTTATAAACCCCATTACGTATCTGTTCAGAGGTACTTATCCATCATATAGATAATCCCCTTGAAATATGTAGTCACCTTTTTGTTAGGAATATTTGTATACTGAACATGATGGAATTTGATGTAATCATTGGGATAGTCTAGTTAGTCCCCTACCAGTTCCATATTGAATTCTATCATCGGGGGTGGGATGTTTACATTAGAAGAGGGAGTTAGTAATGTGAATATGGTATAATGAGATGTTAGTGTGAAAGAATAAGGACCCGAGCAGGAGAGGCTGGGTTATGTGATAGCTCAGATCACCAGTGTTTACCTAGATGACAAGGGGTTATAACCAATTGTTGTTCTTACTGTAGAAGATAATTTCAGGGACATATTTCATGAAGAATTCTATGGTCTACCTCTAGTGTGATAGGTATATTTTACTATTGATATTGTACCTAGAGATGCGCCCATGACCATCCCTCATTATTGGATGGAACCTAAGGATCTTATAAAACTTAAGAAGCAATTTGATGATCTGAAGGCTAATGGATTCATAATCCCTATCACTTATCAGTGGGATTCAATGGTCCTTTTCACCAAGAAGGAGGATGGTACCCTCAGGATCTTCATGTTTTACAAAAATTTGAGTATGATTATGATAATGAATCAATATCTAATGACTAGAATTGATGAACTTTTGGATTATCTTCAGTGAGAGAAGGTGTTGTCAAAGATATATTTTAGGCCAGACTATCATCAGGTGCATTTGAGATCCTTGTACATACCTCACACAACACTCAGTAGTAGGTATGGTATATACAAGTTCCATGTTATTCTATTCGCAATCATGAAAACACCTGTAGTCTTTATGAATATTATGAATTGAGTTTTCCACCCATATCTGGATTTATTTGTGGTAGTTTATATTGATGATATCTTTGTGTATTCATGATCCAGACAACACCTTGAAACCCATCACTATATCATGCTGAATACAATGAGAGTGAACCAACACTATTTTAAGATTAGTAAATGCAACTTTTTGATATATAATGTCCACTTTCTGTGTCACATAATCTCAGAGTCATGAGTTTCTATAGACCCTATGAATGATAGAGATGTAGTTTCAAGGGAGTATCCCAATAACCACTTTGACATTCATAGTTTCTTCAAGAATTTCATATAATAAAGATGACTCATACATTATTTCTCATGCCTTTCAGTTCTATATATGGTCTTGAAAAATAAAGTGGTCAAATTATTATGCTCAGAAGAAAGTGAACATCCTTTTAGGACCTGAAGGGAAGATTGAATTTAGTGCCTATACTGATTCTTATAGATCTATGAAGGAGCTATACTATTAATTATGACTCATTGGGTAACAGTATTGGAGTAGTTATGATACATGACATTCAAGTTGTTGCGTGTGGGTCTCATCAGTTGAGGCATCATGAGAATAATTACCCAAAACACGACCTCAAGCTCCCAGATTTTGTACATGCCTTATGCTTTTGGAGAAACTATCTTCTTGGGGAGAATTTTTTGGTATACACTTATCACAATATCCTAATTTACATATTCACAAAGTGAAATCTTAATATTAGGAAGTGTAGGTGGGTGTAGTTCCTACAATCATTTGATTTTGTGCTTTCTTACATGAATTTGAAGGTGAATTCAGAAGATAATGCTCTGAGATGAAATACTTAAACATATGTGGTTTAGGAATCTAGAGGATAATGGAAGCTTATGGATTTATTCTCATAGATTCTTGTTTAGGTTTGGGAGGACCTTGGTAAGACTACAATCATTGCCTTAGTGGTGACTTCTAATCTTTTATAACAGGTATAAATGAGACAAATATATAATCCTAAAGGATGTTTCCTCAGGGAACGTGTCTTAGATGATGATAAATATTCAGGTTGGAAAATGGAAGAGGATGATACTATATAGTTACATGTTTGTGTAAGGATCCTAGTTGATATCATATAGGAGTTTATATTGTAATTCCATGCTTCATCATAAGATGTTCACCTCAATGTCACAAAAATGTATTAGGATCTGAAACGCCAGTATTGGTTTCCTAGTATGAAATATGAGATTTCTAGTTTCATAACAAGGTGTGCCACCTATCAATAGGTGATGGTTGGACATCAGTGACCAAGATTTATTTTTTATCCATTTTCTATTCCAGAGAGGAAATGGATGATGTATTTATTGATTTCATGACTGGTTTACCCATATCATCTCGTGACAATGATACCATGTGGGATTTGGTTGACCATTTAATGAAGGTCACACACTTATGTCCTATGAGGAGGACCATTATGTTAAATGATATAGGAAGGTTGTATGTTTGAGAGAATTTGTGTCTTTATGAAGCTCCAAATTCCAACTTTCCTGTTAGAGACACTTGACTCGTGTCACTATTCTGGAAGGGGGTGTAGAAGGTCTTGGGTACTCAGGTGATTCTGAGAATGACCTATCACCCAGAGACCCTTATATAGATGGATCATACAATTCATGTTCTAGAGGACATGATATATGCATGAGTCCTTAACTTTGGGGTTTTTTGGGAGAAACACATTCCCCTCGTTGATTTTACATATAGTAAAATATTTTAGGATAAAATTGACATGGATCCGTATGAATAATTTTATGGTAGGAAATCCCCCACCTATTTTTTGGATAGAGGTAGGGGAGGAAGCTATTCCTGGATGATGTATTATGAATGAGACTATAGAGTAGGTCCAGTTTACATGGAAGTCCATGTTTACAGTTTAGTCAATATAATTGTTTTAATACAGTAGGCATTGTATAACTCGTGAGTTTGAGGAAGAAGATTGGAGTTTCTTACGAGTCTCACCAAGACCATGCCATATAAATATTTAGAGTTAGGGTAAAATCTCTTAAATGTTTGTGGGACCCTTTTAGGCTGTGTAAAAGATTAGTCTAGTGGCTTACCAGTATGTTATTTCTCAGAAATAACGGTCAAGGTATGATGGCTTTCATGTATATCTGATTTTTCGATATTATCCAGGCTCGTAACATTTCTTCCAAACTAAGAAGATTGAGCTAGATGGAGGTTTTTTAATTTGAGGAGTATCCTATTCATATTTTTGATCAGAGGGTGAATACACTCTGTGGTTGGTTAGTTCCCTTGGTATTAGTGGTATGGAAGAACTATTGTGTACATGATGGGAATAGGGTGAAGGAAGCTAATATTTTAGCATATAGGCCATAACACTTGGCTGAGGAAACCTCTTTACCCACAGAAGTGAAAATCGGGGATGAGTTTCATTAAGTAGGACATGTTTTAATGACCCATATTTTGACAAAGGTAATAATAATTCATTTTTAAATTTGAAATATTTGTTTAATCCTGGTAAATGTATACTATGGTATAAAGACTGTCCTATGAGAATCAGGGATTTTTCAGAGCACAGAGTTTTTGAAAAATAGTTAAAGACTGGTCCAAACAGGTTAGAGAAACCATGCCACCAAGCCCCCATGGTTTTTCTTAAATTGTGCAGTTACAGAGAGTAGAGATGTGTATGATGTGTAGTTTCTCTAAAACAATGATGCCTGAGGTTCATGGCCATGTGGTGCTACATGATTTTGGGATAGAGCCCTTTTTCATGGTTTTCACATGATTAGACAAACCATGCACATAACCACATAGGGTACCCCTTTATAGTAGTAACCTTTACATGGATTGCACAAAGATTTCAGACTATGCCCCCCATTATTTTTGTTATAAAAGACTATTTACCCCACATGTAAACTTTTAACCTTTTCTCTATTCTCATTCCTTCATCAATCAGTTATTGTTTATTTTCTTCTCCCATGAGCTTCAAATCTACTCTGATCTAGGAATCTAAGTATCTCGGAAGTCTGGAATATGATTCATGATCCATCAAAGGAACTGTATTACTTAAGGTGATCTCTTGAATCCTCTACCTCACTATTTACATTTGTCTTTATATCAATTAACCTATTTAGGTGATATCACACTTACCCTATTATTCGGGTGTTGGACCATTTCTCAGATTTCATCCATTATACTTCAAATCTGAGGCCAATATCATGTGAGGTGTCATCTATAACCTTGAGGTTGGTGTTCACATAATTTTCTCTATTATTTTTTATGCTTTGTAGCTATGCCATTGTTTTTCACCGCATCATTTTCCGAGAATCCCATTTATATCAAGTTATTCATATCAATTTTATCCTCACACCAGTATATACTCATGCTGATCCTTTTTTAGTGGGTTAGAGGATTCTGATCTCATTTATAGACACCCATTGGTTGTGAAAGGTTGAGATTCCCCATAATAGTTAAATTCATAATTTCTCGGAAAAACTAATTATCACATTAGTTAGGTATTAAATTAATTACCACATGACACATGAGTGTTAAATTGAACCTAAGGAAACTCTTAGGTGTTTGGATCACTCATAGTTTCAATTTACTAGGTAGGTAATTTCCATGTTTGACTATGACACCTTTAAATTCCTAATAAGGATAATGAAATGGATTACCTTGGTAATAGTGAATTAAATGGAATTTGTATATGAATGGACTTATTCAGGATGGTTATCTTCCTTCAAGTGAATTTGATTAATTAAATGAAATGGTTTATGGAGTGTGGTAATCCCAAAAAAACTATTGAATTCCTTAGTAAATTCTTAATTCCACTCTTTTGAGTGATTTATATATTTTATACCAATGAATTAAATACTGGAGAGGTAATTCCTCATGTCTACATTAAAATTGTGATTATGCCTTGTTATAAATGGGATGTGATTTTGGATTACATAAGAGGATTTCCATAATTTTATCTATTATAATTATGAACATGCCTGTATAAATGATGTGGCATGATTGTAAGGGATATGTTGAGAAATAATAAATCACTCTCCCTTACATCATGAGTTTAATATGACATATCACACCATTGAAACTATTAGGATGTTTGGATTGATGTACCACATTCGTTTTTTCTAATGATATCATGATGGATCACTGATGATCTTGAGTGTCTTACATTACATCTCACACTATATTTGGATATAGGGAATATACCAAATTTCTTAAGCTTATAGGATCATTAAACTGGTTATGGATACATGAGTTATTACCTAATTAAGGAAGCACTAATATTCCTTGTATATGGCTAATTACTATTTCACATACTTGGTTCATATAGGTGGATGAAATATATATATATAATTATAATATATATATATATACAATTACTATATATATATATTATATATGATAAGAATCCATTCCATGTTTGAGCCGAAGAAGGTTGAGCCATCCGGTGTTCTTTAGGATCCAGAATAACCTAGATATTTATTTATTCAATATTGATTTCTTATTTTGTTGTACCTGAAAACTATTTAGATACAATCACTAGTTGGATTACTCATAGACACTTTTGGTGGTGTCCTACTAAAATTTATATCTCACACCCAACTTGACATGCCTTTGGAATTTGGAAAGACTATCTACTCACAGATATGGATAAGGGAAATCAACCTTCTACAATATATTGATATGCATACTTATAGTTAGTGCTTATGATAAGAGGTCCAATATTTAGCTTTAGATTCTTGTGAAGCACATTTTCAGCCTTTTTGACTTTTTGTACTTTTTGTACAAAATGATTATATATTTTTATCCTCTATTCCTTGTTTTTATATCCACATTCCTTGAATCCATTTATTTTGACAACTCTTAGTGGCATTTGGTTATTATTCAACTGATTTGTTATTTATTCTTCCTTGGATTATATATTATTTCTATTGATTTACGAATTAATTGTTTATTGATTATGTATATTTACATTATTATTGTTCTATTTTATATTATTTGTTTATTTTTATCTGCTGTTCCAGTATGATATGAGGTTATAGTCTCACTATTATACTACCTTTACACTGCCATTGTTATTTACCAGCCTCTGGGTATAGGGAGGCACACATGAGGCTATTTGACACACCATCTTGAGGTATGATTTAAGTGGATATCAGGTGGAGATGTTACAATGATTATACTCTCCCAAGTGATGAGTATGATGCCACTCTATTTTCATTGACATGTGATGGTGACAATTATACTCTTACTCATTGTTTACATGATTGCATTGTTGGACATGGAATTTCACACCATTGGATACTCATGGGTGATTACACTCTCTTAATTTATAGGGACCGTTATTCTCTCCTAGATTGGTTTCCTAAACATGATGTTTGAGACAATGTTTTACATATTTGGATACTTGTGGATGATTACTCTCTCTCAAGTGAGAAGTATGATTATTCACTACCTGATTAGAGGCATACAGGGGTGGTCATGATATCTCATCGGTGAGCTCTCCTAACAGGTCACCTAAGTGTAATACCCAGAGGTTTTAGCCGAGTTTCAAATGTCAAAAGAACTTATAGATAGATACCCATGGCTATGACATTTTATTGGATTTACATGGAATGATCAACATTGAATCCATCTTGGTGACCATTCATAGGATGTCTAGATGTACATCCCAATAATCCTTCTTTATAGGGATTATGGGAATGTTCAGGTGAAACCATGGTTAAGATGAGTGTCCCCTTTTTGAGATGTAGCTTGCCCAAATACATTTCCAATGTTGGCTGAAGTAGGTACATATAATTATGATTTCAGACCAAGATATCAATTCAACGATAGACAATTTGAGTGGTAAGACACCTAGCTCAATTTCCTTGAATTAGATGTCCATGTAGTCAGGATTATGAACCCTTGGATTAATCGATAATGGTTTTTATGTTATTTAATTCACCTTACTCATATATATTCATATTTATGTATATATATTTATGTTGGAATATAAAAATATATGCATATAACTATAAATATACCAAGTTGACCAGGATTAAGAATGCAATGTTTGACTGTCGTTCACTTGATGTTATTCAACCTCCTTATCTTATAAGTTTTGTCTTATCTAGGCTGATCATATTGCATGAGCATGCACTTATGAAATAATTTTATAGGTTCATAATTTGGGTGGCCTACTGATATTATTTATAACCCCTAAATGTGAACCATGGTGGATGTCGATACCTTACTTTTGCCTTTTAGTTTGAACATAGTTCCTGGGGGATAGGGATGAGGCCTAGAGTTGAATGATTAATTGGATCCACTCTTGTGGGGCCTTCTAATTAGGCTGATGCATTTTGATAGTTCATAGAGACTGGGTATATATTATGGCTTAGTGTTAGTATTATAGACCTATACATTAATTTAAGTGTGTTTCTATACTCATGTATCGGTATGGTTGGCCTAGTTAGTGTCTGATGTTTCATACATGACATGTCTCTTTGGGATTTTATATAATTTCATTTCTTAATACGGTAAGATCTATTTTAACTTATTTATTGCTTCCATAATGTGTTTATTTTCTTAATGTGTACGAAACATAGATATTGCCACTATTTTCTTACTCTTATATGAGGTTTTAGTCTCCCCACTGTCACCAAGAAGTTCCTCACTACTGTTTGGCATCCTCTGACGTATGGTGAGGTGCACATCAAGTATCATGGTGAACCGACTCAGATCACTTGATTATTGGAATCCAGGATGGGATGTTACATAAACTGCTTAACTATTCAGTCCTTTGGGATTTGAATCTTATATCTATTTTAATATAATAATGTAAGGAACCATCTCTAGGCTACTAGGGTTGGGGTCATTGCATCAATTAATATTTTACTTAATTAAATTTTGTGTTTTATATCTTACTTTTTATGAATCACTAAACAATATTGAAACAATGATATGTTTTGTTATAAATATTAAATATTAAAATTAAAACTAGTTGATGAATTTGTGAGTATGAATTGGAATAACCAGATTATGAAATATAGAAATAGAAATTCTTAATTTATTCTAGTGTTTAAGAATTTATCTTTTAATAAACAGTATATTTTATTAAAAAAACAATGTTCATTATGTATAAATTATGATTTATTAATTCCAGTTTTATTAGTGTTTTGAAAAAATTATTAATAATAATAGATAGTATTCCTATAAAAAAATTTCATTATATTTTATGATTTTATTTAATATTTAATTTTCTAAATTTTACTACATTAATTTTAAAAAATGGACATCCATTTATAATTCATCATTAAAATATATTCCTAAGATATATATTTTTTATTTTTATTGAAGTATTTGTATTTAATTTAATAGTAAGAAACACCATATTATTAATAAAACATATTTTGTGAATGTTTCAAAATATAAATGAATATTAACTATTTATAAAACATATTAAATTTCCAATGATGTATTAAATATATAAAATTATAAATATTAAAATACTAATATGAATCTATAAAACCTACGTTTATCATTTTGAAACATAATTAATACTTTATTCTAATAAAATTTTGATCTTTTCATATAATTAAATAGTTACAAGGTATTATTTGAATTTATATACCATTTAATGTCATATAAATAATATTTCATACAATAATAATCAATTTAATGATGTTTAAATTAATCACGTTGATAATTACATCATAAACATTACTTTTATGGTTAAAAATAGAATTTCTCCAAAAAGTGGTTTTTATGCATCTGGGTACAAATTTTATAATTAAATTTCATAACACTTAAAATTTTTATTTAATAAAATTATATTATTTTTTAAATTAATAAGTTTCAAAGTATCTGTTATGTACAACAAAAGTTTTCTTCATCAGAATTAGTTTATGAGGCAAAAAAGATGTTTCTCTAGTAAGGGTAAATTAGTGTTAAAAGGGATTAACCTAGTGAAAAAGTATATTTTTTTAAAAACATGTGTTATAATGGATGTTTGAGGATATATTGACCTTATTAAATTCCCCAATCCATTATTTATAATTTTTGAGCCCCTATCTTTGGATTATTTACATAAATTATTGTGAAGTAATGTGTACTTAGAAAAATGTAATTCCCACCACTTATAGAAGGGGACTTACACCACCCCTTTATGGAACTCTAAAAATTGGATTTCAACTTGAAACCCTAACTTTTCAAATTATTCAATAATACTTATTCAATTTTATAAGCTTCTATTTATATGGAATTTTACTAATACCACAATTTCCCTGGAATCATCCAAGGAGAACTCAATGTTCTCAACCAGAGTACTCCTTGTTCCTAATGTTTATTTATTTTATCTTATGTTTTAAATTATAATTTTCACCTTAATATATAATAAAATAATTATTTGATTTATGATTAATTTTTTCTCTATGTTAATGTTCATTAACCACCATTCTCCTATACCCATGAAGAAAACTGAAAACTTCAATCGTGCTTATGTGCAAACTATCACCTCCACAAAGTAACATGGTTTGTTTTCATTAACACATTTCAGGGATCGTGATAATAAAGAAATTAATGAATAAAGAAATTTTTTATCAAATTATTGTGGTTCTAATAATTCAAATTTGACATTTTATAAATAATTTGGGATGTAAACAACTATTGTAAATCCAATCATCTAAAATGAGCATTCTAAGGGAAAAAAATTTATTCATAATATATAAAGGTCAAATATCTAAAAAGATTTATTTTATTTATTTGTAATTATAATATACACCTCTAATAAAATATATTAATTATCATTATGCTCATATTATAGTTATATTGAAACTGATCTACTTTATAAACATCCATAATATATTTTCATGTTTTTTTTGGTTCGGTATGACCACCCCCTTAAAAAATAATATAAATTAAATTATTAGATGACTGTGAGAAAATTAAGAGTGAAAATATATAAATTAAATAATTAAATAATTAATTTATTTTTTGTTTTGAATAATATTATTGATATTAAACTCATTAATTAGGATACCACCATTCGTTTGTTAAAAATCATCAAAACGTGATAGTCACTAATTTTTCCATTAATGATCATAATTTAAACTCAAATAGAATGAAATTATAAATTTATATATAATTTTAATGAATAAATTAAATTTACAATAATTGTATAATAATAATTATATTTTGTATAATAAAAAAATGACACATCTACTATGAAACTATTTCAAAACTATCAAGATTACTCAAACTAGATACTGAATAATTTTAAAAACAAACTAATATAAATTGAAGAGAATAAATATAAATTAAGATTATAAATGATTATAGTAATGAATATGTTTTTTAAATAAGTAATTAATATAGATAATTTTTTATATAATAATTTAGGAAATGTATTATTATGCAGGAATACAGGGTATGTGTTTTTGGATGTCAATTTTCATTTATTGAGAAATGAATCATGTTAACCACTAGTTCCTATTTATAAGGTGTTATAATTTGATATAATGTTATTTTTTCATCATAAATTTCACCAAATAAACAGTATTTACCAATGTATATCATGTTCTACCTTTCATGTGTTTTTAATTCTAAAAACAAATTTGTTGTAATGGTTTTTGTAAAATCATACTACGTTTTTTGGATTTTACAATATCATGTTGAACATTTTACATAATTTATTGGTTTCTTCAACCCATTTTTTTAAATTTACCCATCTACCCATATTTATTTTAATATTAATTTTTAACACAAATATATGAACATCATGAATTTACATATCAAAAATTGAATCATTCTTGAGAATAATTCTCATCTTCTTTAACACCGATTCCCCCTATTTGTACATAATTTATCTACCCAACAATGTTATCCTTTTTTAATTTTATTAAAAATTATGTGTTATCTATTTTGATATTAATATTCCAATTATTTTATTTTTAATATAATGTATTAATATTTTTTATTATGTATAATTTCTTTAATTTTGGTATAAAAAAAATGGATCATCCGAAACCACCCTCATTAAATTTATATCACACATTATCTTTCTTGTTATCTTTTATTTTTCACTATATTTTTCACTTGAATATTTTACATAAGATTTGTATATATTCCACACATATATAACTCATTTAATATATATTTTTTTGATTAGATTAATACATGTTTTTTGTTCCCTTTGAAATTACCCCTTATTTGTAAACCTGAATAAAGTGATCTTTTTGATTTCATATTCCATGAAATGTGTCACACCTATAAAAAAATTTTCATCATGAATATATGTTAAAAATACCAAATTAATTTATAAAAAAATTCATTGATCAATTATTTTATAATGTTAATTAATACCTCATTTCATTTCTTAAAATATCCTTTGTTAATTTTGAATAACATCATTTATACTCTTTATTTTTTATTCATAATTCGGGGTCATTATCATGAGTTTTCCAAAAATAATACTAAATATTCATGTATTATGTTTATTTATTAAAATATGATATTTTAAAATTACATACTTCTTTATTCCATTAGTAATCCTTAAAATATATCCTATAGTTACACTCTGATACAATATTATGAAACTAACTTATTTGTCATGGGTTTTATAACCTTTATACATTATGTGTGGGTTATTTTTCTTATATAGAACATGAATAAATGTAAATATTATTTTACTTATCTAATGGGAGGGTCAATAATTATATATCCATTCAATGAATTTTTTAATTTTTTCATATCATGAGATACCATGTACAGTGTATGGGCGGTTAACCTAAGAACACTATGTAATGTGATGGGTGGGCCTAGAATTATATATCCCTCCAATGCATTGTGTAGTGCTCTATATCATATGAGATACTATTAATGGGATTAGGGAGTGAACTTAATCCACTATGAGATTTTTTAAAATATTTTTATGGTAAATGGAGAGTAAATCCAATCCACTATAGGGCGTTGTCCAATATATTAATGAGAATTGAGAGTAAACCCAATCATCTATGAGAATTATTCCACTAAGTGATAATAATATTTGGATTTATCCTTGTTATATTATTATGGTTTGATAATTTTTGTTATAGTTATAAATTTTTATTTAATCATCTTATTTACTTATGCCATGTTTCCATTCTTATCTAACAATATAATGTCATGGTACATGTTTTTTCATTTTAGATTACAAGTCCTTACTTAATGATTTATAGATAAATAATATTCATCATTTTGATTTTTAATAATAAATTTCTCCCTTATCTTGTTTTCCCTTATTCTTATGATCTATCCTTGGTAATATTTCTATTATTTATTCCCTTATTGAGTGTTTAATCTCACCCATTTCTTATTTTTTCATTTCCCTATGTGAAAAAGAAAAGTAGTATGTGTTATATGTATACATGATTATCATGAGTAAAAATGTGTTGTAGGTAATTAAGATATAATATGTTCTAACCATTAATTATTAGAGTTAGAAAATATTCATTGGCTGAGAATGAAATGGGGTTCTTATAGTTAAAGTTTCCGATTTTTCCCAATTCTTCTAAAGTCACTAGATCTCTTGATCATCGGTATATATTCACCAATGAATTTTTTGTTTAAAATATTATAAAATTTTTCAATTATGTATTGGGTTTACATAGTTTTTTTATAACATGGATTATTTAATTTTTTATATTAATATGATATAAAATTAGAAAAAACCAATGGAATATGTTTATGTATAGGATAACATCATGATATTTTGGTAAAGTAGAGAATATGTTGTTCTCTTAATAATAAAATCCATCTTTGTATACTATAATTTTATGTAGTCTCTCATATAGATGTACCCATGGGTAATAATCCTAAAAAGGTCATGTTGTGTATTGAAATAACCATTAACTATTGTACGAAAAATATTTCTATATGCACATCTAGTTTGAAAGTCCTATGGGAATTCATTGTTTAATCGTATGATCTTTTGATACACAAATGAAAGTCTAATATCAAGGTTATTTTATTGGATTAAATTAATAAGTATGAGAAAAATAATCTTAATGTAACCTAGGTTGATCTTATAATAATTTAGGATCAATAAAGAGTGATTCATGTTGAAAACAAATAATGATAGATTAAAGAGATAATATCTTAATGTTAGAAATATTGTGGTTAATTTTTTTGTGAAACCATTTATGATTATAATCTTATAATGTTAATTATTCAAAACTAATGTTAACCCCCTTTGGTTTAAGTAATTATTTTTACAAGAATGAATCATGAGTGTGATGGATGATTTGATGGTTACATTAATGAACAACCCATCAGAGTGAGAGTTGGAGTGTGAAAAAATTATGATTATTCCAAACCATGTATCCAAAAATATGATTAACTATTTTGTCATAGTAAATGTTTCAAAAACACAAATTATGAGAATACTAGAGTCTCATGGATGTTTACGAGACAAGGATAATTAAGGTAAGAATACTCAATTTGTTGTATGTTATAAATGTGGAAAGAAGCATTCGGGAATTAACTTAAACGGATAGGTGAACGCTATAATTATGCAGATGAGGGAATTCAAATTAAAAATTGTTATGGAAAGAGAAAAGATAAAAAAAATCATTTATTTATTATCATGGAAGTTGGAAATTATGAAAATGAATTCCCCAACATAATATCTAATGAAGAAAATTGGCACCAATAACCACTTAGAATCGGGAACAAGGAAAAGCCTACAAAACGACATATATTGATGTAAAAAATTGATTTTCACTATAGATTACTTTATCTATTATATCATGTATGTTTTATAATTTTATATATTTAATTATAAATAAAATCATTTGGTTATATAAATATTATATCCCTAGTACATGGAACTTATTCATGGTTTATAGAAATTAGTTTTAATGGCGTTATCTCTTATACATATGTTATGATTGTATTAAGAATGGATTATCTCTTTTAAAAAGGGGTCATATAAAATCTTTTATAGGGAAATTTCACTTCATATCTAAAATAAACCCATAATCAATTACCTGAGTATAGGTAATTAGGACATCCTTATAGAAATTACCCCCATCGTATGAGTTTTAAAATTATGAGGTAGTAATTTATTTAATGCGGAAGAATGTGACACCCTAGGATTTCAAAATATATTTTTCTTAATTAAATATTGTGTTTGATATATTCTTCAACATTATAAACCATACTAAAATTAATCCATGGAATATATATATTAAATATGACAGTTAAAACTACCTATGAAATTAATGAGTATGAATAGGAGTAACTGAATTATAATATATATATCTATATATATAAATTATATTTTTTATGTTAAATCATTTATCTTTTTATGAACTATAAAATTTATTAAAAAACCAATTATACAATTTTTAAATATTGATAGATTAATGTTAGTTTTATTAGTGTTTTATAGAAATTATGAATATGAACAACTAATATTTCTATAAGAACAATGTTTCATTATATTTTTGGATTTTATTTAAAGATTACATTTATAAATTTTTTAAAAAAAATTTATAAAAATGGAAATCATTTTTAGATTCATCATACAAAAATATTATCTTATTATCATTTTCTAATAATTTTCTAAAAAATATAGATTTTTTGGTGAATAGTATAAAACACCATTTTATGAATTCCACATATATTAAGAAATTTTAAAAACATAATTGTATTGAAAATGTTTAATTTTATTTATGACAAATGATGTATAAATATTTAAAATTATAAATTTCTAAAATATAATTTTGATTATATAAATCCCATGTTTAACCTTTTTTCCTTAATTAATGCTCTATTAAAATAAAAAATAGTATTAATATTTCGTTATAATTAATTTATAACAAGGTATAATTCAATTTTAAACTAGAATAAATTTATATGTCTGTTATTTTATTTAATAATAACTAATTTAATTTCATTTAAATCCAAAACAACAATAATTTGATCATAAACATGATTTTTCTGCTTATTAATTCACATTCTCTAAAAATGCCTTTTTTAGATTGTGTGCTAATATTAAAATAAAATTTACTAAATATTAAAATTTCCTTATAATAGAATTGTATTTTGTTTTTGAAATAATAACTTTCAATGTATATGTCGAGGGAAATTTAATTTTTTTTATTAAAATTAGTTTCGAAGTGTAAAAATAGGGTTACCACAGTAATGATATATATGGGTCAAAAGGATTTAACTAAGTGTAAAAGGATAAAACTTGTTAAGAAATGTGTAATAATGGGTTTTTGAGGGCGATTAGACCTTATACTCCAAAAATCCACTATTTCTCATTTTTGGAGTATTTATCCTTAAATGATGTATTGTCATTATTTTAAGGATGAGGTACTTAGAAAAATTTCTTTCTCACAAATTATATCATGATAATTCCACTGAACCTTCATGGAAATCCAAAATTTATGTTTACTCTATAAAAATTTATCTTTTTTACTTTTCCTTCAATCCTTATTTTCTAAAATAATATTTACTTCACATGGAATTATCCAAATTCCTCTATTTATGTGGAATCTTATGGTGAAAACACTATGTTCTCAACATGAGTACACGTTTTTTCTAAATTTTATTAATTTATTTCTTACATTTTAAATTATAAATTTATTAATTCAAATATAATGAAATATTTTTTTACACTGATTGTTATTAATCTATATTAATTGTTATTAACCACCTTTTTCCTTTTCTGTTAATGAAAAATTAAAATGGAAATCATGCATATGCATGAAGTACTTCCTCCACAAAGAAAAATGTTTTATTTCCATTAATTAAATTAATTTATGGTTATAAAAAATATTTTTTCTGAATAAATATAATATTTATGAAATTATTATGGTCATGAAAATATAAATTAGACAACCTATTAACAATTTTAACAATAAACCACTGTTAAAAATCAATCCATCTAAAATGAGTGTTCTAAGTGAACAAGAATTTATTCATAATATGTAATGGTTTCATATCCAACATTAAAGATTATATTTATTTAAAATATTTATATATAACACAATGTAAGATAATAATGGTTCTTTTATAGTGATTTTAAATCTTAACCATATCATAACATTCCATTAAATTATTGTATGTTTTGGTTTGGGTAGGTTTGACCACCCACTTAATTAAACTATAAAACAATATCACATGTGAATTTGAAGGCACGAACTTTGATACTATATGGTAAAAATAATTAAATATTTACTTGGTTTTATTTATCTAATTTTTATATTTATATTAAACTCATTAATTATGATACCACTATTTGTTTGTTAAAAATCATTGAAACATTCTAGTCATCGATTTCAACTTCAATGATCATAATAAAAAATCCCATAGAGTAAAATAATGAACATATAAATAGTTATAATGAATCAATTATATTACATTTAATTTTATACTAGTGATGAACTTTGACCAAATAACAATTATTGACACTATTATTAAAAAACTTGTTCAAACCGATCAAGATTACTCCCACCCTAAATTGAAAAAAGGTAAAAACTAAATAATATAAATGTATGATAATAGATAAAAATTAATATCATTGATTATTATAATTAGGAATAATGTTTTTAAATTATTGGTTAGTATAACTAGGTTTTTTATATTGGATATTAGGGTGCGTTATACTATGGGGAAAGCACGGTAAGGGTTTTTCGATATCATTTTTTTATTAATATATGAATCATATTCACCATTAGTTATGTTTTTAGTGTATGAATTTGATATAGATTTATTTTTTTCATACATTTCATGATAAAATATGGATTTTCTAGACAATTTCATGTTTTACAGTAAATTAATTTTAAATTTGAAAAATGTGATTCCAAAAGTAATTTTGTTAACTCAAACACTCTTTTCTATGGATTATAAGGTTTCATATTTAACATATTAGTGATATTATTGGTTTATTATAAAATAATATTTTATATTCAAAATTATATATCTATTTATAGGAAAATTAATTTTTAACTAAAAATCTTATCATTATGAAATTACTTATCCAAATATATAAAATCATTGAAGATAATTCTTGTACTATTTGAAAATGGTCTCCCCTAATTGTGTATAGTTTTCCTTAATACAAATATATTACTATTTTAATTGGGAAACAATTATCTGTTATCTCATATTACCATCATATTTTCCATATGAAATTTTGATAATAAATTTTAACTTTTTATGATGTTAGACGTCAACAATTTCATTTTAAAACAAAAAAAAATTGATCTTCTAAAACCACATTCATTACTTTTGGGTCACAAATTATTTTTATTTTTCACCTTTTTAAACTATATCATTATCATAGATCCATTCCATATCACGTATATATACACTCCTTAAATATACCCATATTTTTCTATATCCTTAATTTTTTTGGTTCATACATATTTTATTTTCCACAAAAAATTAAAACTTATATATACACCCAACTTATGGGAACTTTCTTATTTATTATGTCAAGACAAGTGTCACTTATATGAAATGTTTTTCAATATGAATATGTTTTAAAAAACCTCATTGTGTTTTAATTAATACTTTGGAACTCAATTTCAAATTCATATGTTTCTTTATTAAAATAAAAACATCTAAAATGATTTAATTTATTCTTATCTTGGGAATCCATATGATATAGACTTTAATTATTCTTTGAGATAATAATATGAAACCCACTTTATTCTAATGGGTTTTATCTTGATTATGCTTTTTGTATGGTTTATCATTCTTATTTTTCAAAAGCATGTATGTAAATATTATTATTTTCATTGTGCGATTATTGGGAATGGAATTATATTGATATCCAATGCATTGAGTAATGTTTTAATCTATTGAGATACCATGTATAGTTCATGCAAGGTTAACATAACCACAGAATGATATGTGACAAGTATGAAAAAAATTATATTAGAGTAAAATTACATGGGTAAATTATTATATCTCCCAAGGTGTTATGTTTGATATTTTGGAGAGAACATAATCCACCATGGTACCTTATCCACTATGTTTATAGAAATGGGGAGTGCTCCCAATATAATATGGGACTTTGTCTGTTTTTTTGGAAATTAGTAGCGAACTTAATCCACTTTGATAATTTGTATACTATGTTATTATAGTGTTGGGTGTGAAACATTATATATGGATATAATTTCATGATTTATGTTAATACCACATATTTTTGATCCCATGATATTATTTCTTTATTCAAAATTTCATTCTTATCTCACATTATTATTTCATTCTACCTAATTTTAATTTTTATATGACATATTTGTCCTTTATTATTTATGGATAAGTCCATATTCTTGATCTTTCATAATCATAATTTTCTCCCTATTCCTGTTTACTCATATTATATTGATATAACGCTTTATAAAATTTTGATAAGATATTCCCTTACTAAGAATTTGATCTCAACCATTTATTATGTTACCATTACCCCATGTAATGAAGGAAAGTAATATGTATGGTATGTCAAGAATGTTATATTATGTAACAATTTGTGGGAGACATTGAAGGCATATTATAGTTTTAAATTATATTAATATAGTTAGAAAATTTAAATTGTTTGATAAAGACATGGTTTTTACCTGTTAAATGTTATTTTTTTCTTATTTAATCCAAAGTCACAAGAACTCTTGATTATTAGTTTATATTTATTAAGGAATATTTATGTGTGAAATAATTTAAAAATATATGATTTAGTATTTCTTAAATATCATTTTATTATGTGATAGGTGGGTCATGAATTATATATAATTTAAATACATTTCATAATGATTGATATCTATTGATATAATATAAAAATTAATGGGGAGTGAACCCAATCCAATATGGGATTATATCTATAATGATTGTTTTTGAAATGATCATTAAATATGTTAATGATATTCTATTATTATTTTTACACCATAAAATGTTTTCTTTTTCTTATTATAATCTCTCATGGACTACGATTAATTATCTATGATTCCACACTCTTATGACTCATGAACATTGCTGTCAAATAGTTTTATACTATGAATCATGATTCAGGTTCTATGTATAATTTGGTATGTTTTCATAATTTATGATCATGTTATCATACCATTTTTCTTATATTATTCCCACATAATATCGTTGATTTATATCTACCATTTATATCCTTATCAATAATCTATGCTCACCCTTTCTTATATTACATTTTCCCTAGTTTATGAATAATGGTTTTATGTAGTACATGTCTAAGAAGGGTACCAAATATAGAGAACTTTTTGGGAGATGTTGAACATATTTCAAGAAATAATATGATTAAGTATCTTGTCTCTAAATACACAACAAATTTATGATTCTAAGGCATGTATTATTATGATATGTATTGAATATTTTAAAAAATTATAAACTATTTATATAATTGATTCTTATGCTACCTCACTACTTCTTCAAATCCATATACTGGATTCTTTTTTTATATTCCCTTTATAACTACATTGATTTTTACCCCATATTTATTTATCATCTTGAAGCTCAATCAAATTAACAAACACTTTATGATATAGATGAATAAAAATGGAATTATTAGATTTTATATCATCCTCAATATTTATTTTATCCAAAAATTTCATTTAGTCACCCATTTGAATGGGGGAAATCAAACTGTTTCTACCGCACAAACATCAAGACTGAATGAAAAGAAAATGGATGTATTCAATTATTCCATCCATGAAAATTATTTCTATTAATTGTAGTGAAACATATACTATTAAAAGAGTTTATGTTGTCAAAAATTCACATGGAGATTGTTTGAAAAAGGAAAATTTAAGGTATGATTACAAATGAAATTCCCAATGAGCTGAAGGGATATACTGAGATGGGTGTCAATCAGTGTAGTCTTTTACACCCTGACCCAATTGATCTATTTTTTGAAGGTGGTTCACATGAAGTCGTGTATTCCTCATCAAAATGCAAGATGATAATGACTAGAAATGAGGGCCTAATAAGCATAATGTAGAGACTAAAACCTATATAATAGATAAAAGATAAAAAAATAAAATATAGGAAACAATAATTTTAAAAAGAAGGAAACAATATATGAATGGAATAAAAATAATAACCTCCAACCATGATATAACAATATGTAATACAATAACCAGTAAGACTAGTATCATAGATATACCTATATGAAATATATACATTTATAATAAAATTGGAATAATAAATAACATGAATCACTATAATGGAACCTAGAGTTAATCATAACATAGAGTTTTCCAACCTAATATTATTGTACAACTTCCCTATGTATGGAAACTACCCTAACGAGAAATCCATTTTAAGGGATCCTGTATGTTCATCGATATTCCCATTTATTGTTTGAGTATAAAAGATAGTAAGACACCACCAATAAGTCCTTAAAATTCATGTAGTAATTATATATATGTTTATGTTATGGTATTAAAGTAAATATATAAGTAAAAATTACATTATAGGGTAATATTTACAAATTAGTCTACTACAAAAATTGACCCGGCATGCTTTGGATTTATCCTGGAAGTGAAATTCTGTCTAGTTTCCATGAATCTAAAAATAAGATATAAGAATAATTTAAGTCTTAGTAATGGTTATAAAAACATCAATCCTAGATTTAGGTCAAAAGGCCTTTATAACCCAACAAATCTCTCAAATCCAGCTACATTGTTGTCATTGCCCACTGTTAGTCTCTGGTGAGGACTCAAGGACATCATTCCAATTAGAACAAGCCATAAGGACAATGTAATTTTGAGAACAGTTTACACGTCTATCTCAACTCAGGTATTGCCAGAAAACATTATACCCAACCAACATGTTTAGGTATGGTTTTAAAGCCTTTAAGGGACACTTCCAAAACTTGTTCTGACCATAAGCATTTTATACCCATCCATATGTCATCTAAGACCCCACTATAATTAGAATACTCATTAACATGCATAATTTTATATTTTTTATACTTATTTCTTTATGGATATAAATTAATATTGAAATATAATAGATTATTTAATTAAAATGTGGGAAATTGATGTGGAGAATTTAAAATGAGTTAAAATGTGGATTATAATGAGTTATTTTAATTATGAATATTTTGTGAGATTGTTAATAACTTTTCTTATCATTTTTAGGTAAATATTATGAATAGACTTGGGAAGCCATCAACCAATGGCCTACCAGCCACATAGCTACACCATAAGGGTCTGAATGGTCTATCTATTAATTTGGAGAGCCCACTTGAAGCTATAAGGGCATTTGCGATAGTGAGAGGATCCCGCATGAATTGGTGGTCCTAATCCCAAATAGGCTCCACTGTGTGGCATGACCCATTTTATATATTTTTAGTGTATTGGGATCCCATCCCTAAATTAGTATTTTGTGCTGGAGATGGCACATGACTAAATATAACAAATAATATTCTCTGTTTTCTATTTGGATATGTGTTGAAAATTTGGGTTAATATTTATCCACATACTAATATGTCTTCATTCAGCATCAGCTCATCATTCACACCCTTGAAAATTTCCTCTAACACCTCAACTCATACTTATATCCTCAAAACCATCACCCATTGACTAAAACCAATGGAAAATTACATTTTAACCACTAGGAAGCTCATTTTCAAGAACATGTTCACCACCAACAAGGCCTGAACGACAACCAATCATCTTTTATACTATATAAGATCCCAGTAAACTCATTTTAGAAAGATGAAAACACCTTTCAGGCCATGTGATCTCTCTTTAGAATCTGTCTAAGTAGTAGGGGTTGGTGAATAGTTAATTTAACGCAAACACATCTTCTGTGACAGTCAAAACCACCATGGAGGAAATAACACATAGTTATATACACATTAAAAGTTTAGAGGAGTCCATAATGAAGACTATTATCCATGAATTGTTTTTTAAACACTTGATCTCATCATTGTTTTCAAAATTTTCACCACGTTCCATGAGGGAGATGATTTTTTTTAAATAATTCAATCACCTTGAGATATGGGAGGTGAATGATGATGCTTCATCCTATAAAAAGTGGATTTCCTCAACACTATTAAGGGATTTCACACGAAAGGTGGGAGGCCAGATGAATGGATAGGACGAATCTGCAACTATTTTTTAGTTTCTTTTATTCTTATGCTTCTATAATATATTATTTATTTTATAAGTACAAATCAAGAATTTTATTCAAATAGTTACACTAAATTTACTTTCAGTCGTATTCTTCTTATTTCATCATCATCTTATTTCTATTTTCATTATTTTGTTTATTTCACCGTCATTGTATTTTTATTATTATATTTCGTGTGTTCTAATTTTATTTATTTTTTTTTATTTTTCTTTCTCTCATTCATTTTTTCATTTTATTATCTTCATTATCATCTTCTATTAGGAACTTTAATACTTATGATGATGAGAAAATTACCTATGGAATATCTCCAGAGATTAATCTAGTGCTTGAACCAAAGGATACTTTTAACATCATATTTGGGTTATTATAAGGATGATTTATAGTGGGTTTAATCCTCATTGTTGTTATATAAGGTTTGGATTCTTATTTTACAACCACTATACCTCAATTGAGGAGTCAGACATTGATTGTGCTTGGTAGTTGTTAGGTGCACTTTTCTTTCAAAAATGGGGTATATCTTGGTGTGAACCCATAAAAAGGAGCTTGAAAACTACATAGATTTGAAATTGGTAAATTATGGTGCTCTCTGAAAAAACTATCTTAGAAGAAATTTCTTTCTTTAGGAATCTCACTCTACTTGCATTTCATGGGAATTTAGAATTGTGTGTCTTTTAATTATTTTAGAAAAATAAAGAAAATGAAAAAATACCATTATTTTAATAAAATAATAAAGGATATAAAAGAAATTTATTTTTATGTTTATTCTAATTTGTATGTATAAAACTGTGAAGCTCCTCAATTGAGATGACCCTATCTAACAACTTTTATACACTAGGAATAATTTTAAATTTTTAGTTTCCACACCCCACATGATTTTTTCTATTAAAAATGGAACCTTTTTTGGGGAGATAAGAAATTATTTCATTCATTTTTTTTATTTCCACATTTTTTCATGAAATTATATTCTTCTAAAAAAATCCATAAAAATTTATTCCTTCATATTTCCAAACTATATTTTTCTTCATGAAAGTACATAAGGAATTATTTTTTTTTATTAATTTTTGATAATCCCCATTTTAAGTTTTGAAGTGAAACCCTTACACTGACCACATGATTAGTGACACATTGCATTACCCGAAGTCCTAAGATGAACTTTTCCAAAATAGAAAATAAATAACATCCCCAACCCAGCATATATCTTGATGTTAAATCTCCACCTTCATAAGGATGGTCGGTTAGTTGTCCTGTACAGATATGAACATGCCCAGTATCAATGGAAACTCCATACACTCTCATTCTTCTAATCCTGGTTTGCTCTACTCCGGTTAATGCACCTATTCTGAAGCCTCATCTACATCCTTGTTCATTTAAAATCTGTCTGGTTTCATCTGAACCCAAGAATATGATGAAATTAATTCAATAATACCATGAAGATCTAGTGAGTGAAGATGAAGACTTCTATAGATAGAAATATGGAGAAATATTTGGATGGATTTTGGAGTGAACTAGTAAATTATGCAATGAACCGAGATCTCCCCATCAACAAGAAACATGAATCCACACCTTACTACCAATTATTTTCAATATAATATGAATAAGACACCCATTCAAATAAAAAATGTAGGATCTTGACTACCTTAATTTGTATAGTGAAAATCAACTTCAAGATTCACTTCCACTAAATAATAGTTTTATGTTGAACCAACTGAGGTAGATTAACATTAATTGAACTCAATTTCATTTAATCTCATTGAAAATAAATTGATTATAACCCCTATTATGTTGATTTTTTATAATCAGATGACACTTACTAAATCCTATAGAATGATGGGGAAAAATAAGATTCACCTATTGAGTAACTCAAGGAACTCCATAATTTTATTGATCATGAATTGGACAAGGAATGTAAAGAAATATTCATAGATGATAATGATAAAATTGAGATATAGGATTATAAAAATTAAAATGATAATTTCTATATTGACTATACATGTTTAAAAATGTAGTCAAATTTAACAAAAATTCTAAACTCCATTTTAACATTTAATTTATGCAGCCAACATTAAACTAGTCCTAGAAAATAAAGAGGAGGTTTCATAGGTAGCAGTTAAGAATGAGGATGATCCATACTTTATCCTACCCTTTCCCTGAAATCTACACAAAATTGGTAAAGGGGTAGATTTGGTGTAATATATCCATGGATTATTACTCCTAAATGAAGAAGAAGAATTCCAATCTAGGAAAATGCACATGTGGTGGTTTAAACCCAATAAAATCCACCCATTATAATACTATGTATAATAACTATTACTCCCCTTTATGGAGTTAAATAAAAATCCATGGATCACTTTGGGGATTAAACCAAGCCTTATCTTTCTATTTTATTTCAAAGAATTTAGATTTAAATTTCATTCATAGGAATTAGATTCAGCACATTCTCTCTATCCTTTTGATCCATAATGAATTTTCCTTGAATATTAATGTATTGTTATCATTTTTATGTCCATGATTGAACAAGGAATACTCCAAAAAATGGAATAAGAAGACTAATTATTCATGAGATAAATGAGTTCACTTTAAATTTTTTTCTTTTATACTTTTTATATTTTGTTAGAAAACCTATTTGTTGTCTAAAAATTTAAAATTGTATGGCCATACATGAATCATTACCTTACTTCAATTATCTATGAGACATGATTTTATATGGAACCTTATGATTAATTGTTTTATGTTTCAATGATAATAATATTCACTGAGTAAAATCGATAATTGATTTATTTTAGTTGAGAGTGGATATTGAATTGAGTAGTCATGATTTTATGGATTTGGATGATTCATGTAATATAAATTTCTCAACCCATTGTTTTCACAGTTTGAATTTTTAATGTTAATTTGAATTTATTTTTTTATTATTATATCCATGAGTTATTTCCCCAAATCATTTGTTCAATTCCTAAGAGTATTTCTATACAAAAGTATTTCCTATTTTATCATGAGCATATTTTCTATGTGATCTAAATTTGTGCCACCCAAAAAAACTTTTGTAGGATTTTTTTAATATATGAAAATTTTAAAAAACATTTATAATGACTAAAGCAGTTTTATTGATAGTAAATTATCATTGAGACCACCCTTTACATCAGTTATTGTTTAAACCCTAGATACAACAATTTAACAATTTTATAAATGATCAACACTTCAATCCATTTTTATCCATTTGTACTGTCCTCTTAGTATTTAGCATGGTATTTTTATGTTTAAGTGTGTGGGTGAGGGAATTCATGATAATAGGGGTGAACTACATTGTATGGAAAAGTTATGGGGGTGATAATTTTGGTGTTCGGAAAGGATTATGATCCCATCATTGAACTTTAATTATTTTCCCATCATGAAAAAAGGAAAAAATATTGGAATGAGTTGTGACTTGGAAGAATAAAAAATCCTTATTACTAGACTGATGATTGTTCAAATATGTGGTTTAGTGGGTAATATGAGATTCATTTGAAAGCATATATTTCTAAAAGGTTTAAAAAATTAATGTTTTTCTTAAAAAAAATTAATTAAAAAATTAGATAAAATTCAGGTTGGATAAAAATATATTCAATATGATTTTATTGATAATATGCTTTACTCTGAGCTTATTAAGTGGGAGTTTTCATTTTGAGGGGGAGAATTACATTTAAATTGTACTTTGGATTCCATGATCATTTATTTAAGAGAAAACCACCAATTCTGAGCCTTAATTTGGAACATCAATTCCTACTAACCATAATCCTCAGAGTAATTTGAACCTTTATTGAAAAGACATCATAATGTTATGGGACTTTTGTCTTTAGAATTCATAGAAAGCATGTCTTTTATGGATTGTGGAAAAGAATCTTGTTTTCATGATATGAGGACAACTATAATAGAATTCATATTATATGTTATGAGAGATAAATTTTAAGAGAGGTAAATCATGGCATAGATTTTTTTAATAACAATAAATTAAGGATCTTGAATTAATGAAAGGATATGTTCCACTATTTTAAATAGGGAGAAAATAATGCTTGGTAAGACTGATCTTTTGAAAAAGGAGAATTTAAATTGATAATTTTTGTGGAATTTGGAATTTTTGTTTATCATTGACGAATGATTTATTTCATCAATTTGAAATATGAATATTTGTACAATTTGTTTCCTCTTGAATTCAATATTGATAGTTTATGACTATGGAAAATCATATTTTAGGTGTTGGGGTATTTGACACACTCATTTTTCATACATAATTTCATTTCTTTTCTAATTATTTTTATGGATTTTAATTTTTATTCCCTTGAAACATATTATTTATTACAAATTTTGTAAAGTTAAGTTGAGAAATTAAATTAAGAATATTTTGAAATAATTTTATTAAATTATTTAAACATATTTTTAGTTAATAATTATGGCTAGACGTGGAAATACCTAAATTAGTGGCCATACAATGACTTAGTTTTCCTACTAGGGGCTGACTTACCTAGCTAGAAATAGGGAGAGGCTGATTGATGCTAGAACGGTGAGTGAGACAAAAGAAAAGGACAAAATTAAAAGTTGGGCCTAATCTCACATAGGCTACATGGTGTGGCATGGATCATTTCATTTGTTTATATTTGACCAAGATCCCATCCCCATAGTAGGCTTAAAAGCTAGGGATGGAGTACAATTCATTATAAAAAATCATGGATTGCCTTTTTTATGCTGATCTAGAATGCTCACATGGGGTACTTTTCACCCCATATAGAAATTCTAACATTCTACCTTGGATCAAAATGCCCGACCCTTAGAAATATCTTCCTCTACCGTGAAACTACTTTCCATCCTAAGAACCACATGACACCACTTGAAACCATAGGAAAATCGCATGGAAACTATTGGGAAGCTTGGGTTGGATCCAAATTTCACCCCTTACATGTCCTAAACCACCAATATTCATCTTATCTTTCCGAGAAGATCACTATGAACAACATATTCATTGAAAATGACACCCTAAATTTCACATGAGTTCCCAACAATAACTGTCAAGGACAAATTAGTTGATGAAGACACACTTCACTGTTAATTCACCTTCTGTGAGGCTCATAACCACCAGGGAGGTGCTTCTATATGGCCATGCAGACCATTCACGTGTAAAAGAGGCCACACCGATATAACGACCTGAATTCGGATCCACTCAACTAGTGCCCCGTACCCAGTTCGCCACATGACCTCAAGTACATTTCCCCAAATACCAGAGGCTAACAACTAATAGCGAGGGCCTTGGTGAGTCCATGGGGAAACTATGCCCTCATTTGGTATGGTATACCATAGAAGGATAAACATAAACAATAGCAGAAGCAGTAAACAATATACACCAACTAAAACTAAACAGTGTAAACAATGTATAATATAATAATGATGACTATGGTGCTGTAGGTACAAGTATATAAGGAAACTAGAAAACACAACAACATGCTGAAATACAAATGAGAACAAAGTACTAAAAGTAAATAGCAACTACAGCAACATCGCAAGCCTAGGCTCGGTCCTATGCTCTCTAGCTCCAACTAGAAATCATGTACCTGAAGTAGAAGTGCCACAATCCCTATCCACACATGCATCCATATAACCTGTTTGAGCTGAAAAGCAGGACCCAAACTGGGTGTGAGACTAATCCCAGTAGGCAACTACCACGAGATTGTTTCCCTACTGTTAGTGAGAAATATAGCAAAAGTAAATGAAATTAATGCAGCATAGAAACATGAGTACACTAAGTAAACGATCCTACAAATCTCCCTTAAAATTTATTTAGTAATTTAATTATTTCATTTAATTATCACCCAAGGAATCTAGCAACATCTGTATATTCCCAAAGCATAGCAAGTAACATAATAAGTATCTTAGCAGACTACATAAACTACAAGCAGTACAAAACACAAGCTTGTTCTTTGGCTTGGTGGACTCATCACAATAAACAGAAAAATATTCACATTGACTCTTTGGGTGGATCATATAGGCAGAACCCTATATTCAAGTAATCATACAAAGTCACAAACACTCTGGAAAGTAGTCACCGTCAATTCCCCTATGGTCTTGCAATGATAGGTATAGAATCTCTGAGGAATCACTTACGTATAATTTCTCCTACAGTGTCGATACGTAACTAAGGACACTCTAAAGAAGCACAAAGTCCAATTCCTAACCTCAAGCATACATTAAATCTAAGGAAGGTAATAAAACAGGTTCAAAACCCTAACCTGAGATACCCGATACATGGGAATCTGGTACTTTTTTAACAAAAACTCAGACATTCAACGTAGGGAAACAAACCACCTACCTCGATCCTAGGAGATCGATATACATGAACCTAGGTATGTGAATCATCCTAGAATGGAGAAGATATACAAAAAAGTCTAAAATGTTCAACCTTAGATGTCTCTCATAAGAGAAAGAATCAGGAAACGTGGCCAAGGATGAACCAAGAACTAACTGCTGTGATTCTATTGCAACTGAAGACGTTTGATTCAAATAATTGGTGATGGATTAGTGGCTCAGAGAAGAATTGTCCTCATATAATTCTCTGGACATAATTTGGAGAAGAATAAGAAGGAAAAATGGATTAGACACGACCCCGGTCCGTTTAATGAAATAAAAAGAAAAGTACACCACGTGTACTTCTTGAGTACATGGATTGTACTCACCTTTTCTGTACACTGCATTAAGCGGCCTCCACATCACCCCTACACACCGTGTGTGTGGCCTGGACATGGCCAGCACATGACCTCATGTGGGATCAAAGTACACGGCGTGTACTTAGAAAATTTCTCGATTTTCCTCTTTTCCTCAAAAACTACTAGAAAAGGAAAAACATACCTGAAACGAAGATTCGGGCTCAGAAAAACTTCCCAGCTTAATGAAATTCATCCCTGAATTTCCTTGACAAGGTGGCGAAGAAGAAACCTCGAACAACTCTAGCCATTGTGATAGCATATCAGACTCCCTCTCCCAAGTCTCATCCTACACCCGGCCGTGCTGCCATAACACCCATACCAGAGGGACAGATCGACCATGGAGTACCTTTGCACTATGATCAACAATACTGATAGGATGCTCCTTGAATGGTGAATCCTACTATAGATCAACCTCATCGAGTTGAATGACATGAGAAGGGTCTAAGAAATAGCGTCGAAGCTAAGAAACATGGAAGACGTCGCGCATATCTAGGTACCTCTAAGGTAACTGAAACCTATAACTAACCATCCCGAATCTCTCGAGAACCTCAAACAGCATAACGTATCTCGGTGAATGATTACCATGTCTCCTAATCCTCTTGTGTCCCAAACTCAGGGTAACACTTAGGAAAACCTGATCTCCGACCTTGAACTCCCAAGGTCATCTCCGCAGATCAACATAAGACTTCTACTAAGACTGTGTAGTAGACATCCTTTTCCGAATCAACTCCACCTATTTTGTGGTCTCCTGAACAAGATGAGGTCCCAACATAGCTGCCTCTCCTGCCTCCAGCTAAAACAAGGGTGATTAGCATGGCCTACCGTATAAAGCCTCGTAAGGTGCCATATGAATAGTTGGACGAAAGCTATTATTTTTGGAAAACTCCACCAGAGGTATATGTTTCTCCCAAGAACCTCCAAAATCAAAGACACATGTTCATATCATGTCCTCTAGCACCTGTATCATGCGCTCTGACTGGCCATCCATCTGAGGATGGTAATTTATACTCAGAAGTACCTATGTACCCAATGCCCTCTGTAGACCTTACCAGAAATGCGACGTAAAGCGGGCGTCCCTATCTATAATGATAGTACTTAGAACCCCATGCAAGCGTACAATATCATGGATGTACAGCCGTCCATTCTCATCGACATTGAAGGTCTCCTTAATCGACAAGAACTAAGCAACCTTCGTGAGCCTGTCAAAGACAACCCATACCCTTTCATTCCCTCGAGGTGATCTTGGTAACCCTGTCATGAAGTCCATCACGACATCATTCCACTTCCACATGGGAATCGATAGCTGCTGTAAAAGACCTACTGGTCACTGATGCTCTGCCTTCACCTATGGACTGATGGAACATCTAATGACAAAACCAGCAACAACTCTCATCATACCTGGCCACCGATACCGGTGGTGTAGATCACGATACATCTTGGTGACGTGAGGATGAACTTCCCAAACTGATGAATGGAAATCTCAGATCAGCTGTTCATGTATATCTTCTGGCACCCATATGCATCCCTAGAAATGCAAGATCTCATCCTTGCCTATGGTCTATCTGGGAAGAGGGCCCTCTCCTAACATGACTTCCCGTAGGACCAGGCATTCAGTGTCTGATAGCTGCCTCATTCGAACCCGGTCAAGAAGGGTAGAGGTAACAGCTACAAAAGAATAAAAAGTCTGATTCTGTGTGTTGTGCATCTCTAGATGCATTTCAGATAACAGAGCCATAAGCTACCACTCGTTGCTGGCCTCCTCAACTGACTGCATTTATGTCCTCCTGCTCAGCGCATCTGCCATAGCATTGCCTTTCCCAGTGGTATAAGTATGTCCTAAATCGAAAGATTGTAGGTACTCATCCCACCTCACCTATCTCAGATTCAAGTCATGCGGCATGAAGATATAATTGAGGCTCTTGTGGTCAGTATATACCACAAAATGTTCTCCCAGAATATAATTTCTCCAACAACAGAAAGCATGGACAACTTTAGCCAACTCCAGGTCTTGCGTAGGATAGTTCCTCACATGTGGCCCCAACTGTCGAGATCCATATGCAACAACATGATCTTCCAGTATAAGCACTACTCCAAGCCCGATTCCAGATGCATCACAAAAAACTCTATAACTCTTTCCCGACTCTGGAAAAACATGAATCGGTGCTGAAGTCAATCTCCTCTTAAACTCTTGAAAGACTGAATCGCAGGCTTCTGACCAAACATACTTCACCCCCTTCTTAGTCAAGCTCCTCAGTGGCACTGCTATGCCTGAGAAGTCTTTTATAAACCACATGTAGTAACCAGCCATCTCTATAAAACTTCGTACCTCGAAGACATTCTTTGGCTACTCCCATGTAACTAATGCTCTCACCTTCTCTGGGTCTACTGATACTCTTGTCTCTGGGATGACATGACCCAGAAATTGAATCTCATCCATCCAAATGTGGTAATTGGAGAGTATAGCATATAAATGATGCTCCCTCAGTGTACTGAGAATGATCTCAAGATGGGTAGCATGGTCGTGTCGAGTGTGAGAGTACACCAAGATGTAATCCACAAAAACCACCACAAAAGAATCACAATAAGGATGAAAAACTCTATTAATCAGCGCCATGAAAACTGGTGGCACATTCATGGGACTGAACAATATAACCAAATACTAAAACAGACCATACCTATTCCAGAAGGCTGTAATAGGGATATCAGATGGGATAAAACGCAACTGATGATATTTGGATCTCAATTCGATCTTTTAGAATACTCTGGATCCTCGAAGATGATCAATGATATCATCTATCCATTGCAATGGATATCAGTTCTTAACCGTCAACTGGTTCAGCTTCCGATAATCCACATAAAGCCTAAGTGTCCCGTCTTCATTTTTCACAAATAGGACAGGAGAACCCCAAGGAGAAGTACTGGGTCGGATGAAACCCCTTGCATGAAACTTCTCCAACTGCTTATTGAACTCCTGAAACTCAAGTGTAGCCATCATATAAGGAGGAATGGACACCAGTGCCGCTCCTTACACAAGAACGATAGAAAAGTCTACCTCTCGCTCCGGAGGAAAACCTGAAAAGTCTTCTTGAAAGACATCTGGAAATGATTAACCACTAGAGGAAAATATATCAGAGAAGTCCCATGGTTATCCAGATAAAAGATAGAAATATGGGCCATAACACCACCTAACCCATGATTCTCTAGTCCAACTCTTCTCACCTGGACATCCCATTCGGCCTTGTGGAGAAAATATCCCCCCTCCGGTGACGTAAAACTCACCCGACGATGATAGAAATCGAAAAAAGCCTAGAAGGGAACTAACCACTCCATCCCTAGAATGACTTCATAGCCTATCATTTCCAAAACATAGAGACTCCATGAAAAAAGGCACCCGCCAACCTCAAGGGGGCAGTCTTAGCACGAATGCACGCTAGCAGTTCTAATTCCCAAGGGAGTGTCTAGCGTCATCATATCCTCAGAAGTATAAACAGTAAGTCTAAGGCTTTCCACAGTATGCACAGAAATAATGCTATGAGAAGCTCCTGTATAGAAAAGTGCAGAGGAAAAAACTGAGGCTAATAAAATCGTACATCGAACTGTGGAAGGTCCAGGATCCTAATCCTGATAAATCTGCTCTACTGCAAAAGTCTGGCCTGCACTGTGACCCTGTGTAGCAGCCTGAGATCCTTGAGTTGAACCTCCCTAAGCCGGAAAATTGTGTCCCCGACCTCTACCCTAGCCTAAATTACCTGAAGAATTCCAGCCCCCAATCTTATGTGGAACGTGCAATCCTGTTCCTATATGCATAGTTTAAACTGATCCTCCTTAACTATCCGCTAGAAGAAGAACCTTGCAGAAACGCTGAAGATGACCCTTATTACCACATGATCGGCACTCCACTAGGTTTCTTGGGCACTGACGCTTCTTATTCCCATTTTTCCCACACTGATAGCACACCACTTGATTTCCAGAAGGATGATATTGTGTACCAGAAGGAATGCCTCGCTTCCTTGAGTCACCTCGTGTAGACTCTTGGTGGCACTTCTTACCATCTATCTAAAATGATTTAGCCCTGGAAACTGAACCTTTGTGGTCCACAGATCTACTATCCCTTGGGTTTCTCTCCATGATAAGCACTTGGTTTAGTATCAGAGTAATAGAAGTCAACTGGAAGTCATTCACCTGTGATCTGATGTCCAGTCTGAGGCCTTCCTCAAACATCCTCGCTAAAAGTAGCTCATCATTCCCCAAAACGGGTATGAAACGCCGTAACTCTATGAAGAGAGAGGAATACTCCATAACTATGAGGGTACCCTACTGCAGGTTCATGAACTCTTTGGCTCTATTAGACCTTAGTGTCGCCAGGTAGAAGTAGTCATAAAACATACACTAGAACTTTTCCCAATCCATAGTTTGTTGGAGCCCTGCCTGCGAAACCACATCCCACCATCTCTTGAAGGAATCTCACAACATATAAGTTGCGAGATTTACTATCCTATCTGGAGGCGTCTCTAGGTGATCAAAGATGGATTTCATGTCTTCTAGACATGACTCTACACCTGTGGTCCTCCCTCCCCTAGGAATGTGGGGGGATGTTGTTGCTGAAAAACCTGTGTTAGCTCTGCCATAGATGGGGCATGATGCTGTGCTCCTTAGAAGGTATGAAAGAATCTCATGAAACCCTCTATAAAACGAGCATCGGCACCAGTGTATGGAATCACTACAGGTGCCATGTCCCGAATGATTGGTGGAACTACTAGTAGTCCCTGGTCTGCCGTATTAGGCGTATAGTCACTGCCTGGTTCCTGACGTGCAACAAGAGGACATCTTGGTTCCATAGATCTGAAAAGTCAAAAGCATACATTCTTTAACGATGAACACATTTTCAAAATAAGAGAGTAAAATGGAACAGGATGGAAATACATTAAAATTCTGGAAAAACATGACTTACACGGCGTGTTAGTAACACTAAAAGCCATGTTTTCTGGAAAAGTTTCTGAGGACATGTACCTTGCCCATACATGGCTGTGTAAACAACCAGGCTACACAGAGTGTTCTCAAACTACATAGCGTGTACTGACCATTTTTATCCCTTCCCGATCACTCCTACACGGCTAGTAACATGGTCTATCCGAGCAGGAATCTACACAGCGTGTTTGTCAACTACATGGTGTGTCCATAAGATTTTTCCCCATGTCCGCGTCGTTTGTCACATGGACTGGTACACGGACCACTACTACATGGCCTGTAAGCATGGTACACGAAACGTTTCCCTGTGGCTTTCCCAACCCATGTATTCAGCTACACGTCTAGGCCAACAGCTTCTCTAAGACAAAACTAAACAACGTGTACTAGACATGCCTTAACTGGCCCGTGTTTCAAGCGACACAGCCTGACACATGGCCGACCCTACACGGCCGACCCTACACGACGTGTTCCAGATGGACACGACGTGTACTTGAAGGAAACCCACAACCCTTGTTGTTCATGACACGGCCGGATACCCATGTCATACTACACATTGTGTAAACTAGTACACGACGTGTTCCTACAAGAACTTTCACAACCCCGTGTCCTTCTCCACATAGTTAGTGACACGGCTAAAAACAACACGGCATGTATTCATGATGTACATGCCTTGTATTCTGGGTTTTTGCTAGTAGTGGCCTTAGAACTACACCGGAGCCTAGAAAACACAGAAAACAAGTGTTTAGGTGCCAAATTACGATCTGTGGGGGCCCATACTCACTACGAATCAAAGCATGACATCATAACAATGCATATAACAAGTAAACAATATAACAAACTCACGACCCACCAAATTATGATCCTCGATGGCCCATAACACCTCTAAGACCAAAGTTTGGCGTCCCCGATAAAGAATCTCTAAACAAATGATATCATATCAACATAGCATTTATTCTATCACAGTAGCTATAACAACATCATGCATTGACTATCAAAAATTCTATCACAACAACATGAAATTTATAATGCAATCTAGATGGCATGGAAAAATGCATGACATGTGATTTCCTAACAAGTGCCTATATGATTCATGAGATAATATACCCTCATATCATTGGGTTTCAACAAAATAGAACGACAATCATATAAACAGTAACAACACAAAACAAGTGCACCACCCAATGGTGAAATCAATTAAACTGTAACATTTCGAAAAGATGAAAATTGCAAAATTCAAGGTAATCTGGCTTTTTCCCTTTACATGGGTTCTTGAACTCCCAAGCACAAATATTTACCATTTACCTATTCTGTCCTATCCCTTTATAATTTCACTAAACAATAAGTCAATAGAAAAAGAAAAAAACCCATCTAATACTAATCTTTAATGACCCAAATCCGGAGCCACTCAACTGATGCCCCATACCTAGTTCGCCACATGAACTCAAGTGCATTAACCCTAATGCCAGAGGCTGCCGACTAGCATCGAGGGCCTTGGTGAGTCCGTGGGGAAACTATGCCCTCATTTGGTAAGGTATACAATAGAAGGATAAACATAAACAATTGCGGAAGCAGTAAACATCATACAAAAACTGAAACTAAACAGTGGAAACAATGTATAATATAATAATGATGATAATGATGCAGTAGGTACAAGTATCTAAGGAAAGCAGAAAACACAAAAATGTTATGAAATACAACTGAGAACAATGTTCTAAAAGTAAACAACAACTGTAGTAGCATCGCAATCCTAGGCTCGATCCTATTCTATCCAGATCCAACCAGAAATCATGTACCTGAAGTAGAAGGGACACAATATCTACCCACACCTTCAACCATATAACCAGTTTGGGACAAAAAGTAGGACCCAAATAGGGTGTGAGAATAATCTCAATAGGTAACCACCACAAGATCTTTTCCCTACTTTCAGTGAGCAATATAAAAAAATTAAAAGAAATAAATACAGCAGAGAAACAGGAGTACACTAAGTAAACGATCCAACAAATATCCATTCACATTTATTTAGAAATTTACTTCATTCATTTAATTATAACCCAAGGAATCTTGCAACAACTCTATATTCCCAAAGCATAGCAAGTAACACAACAGGTATCTCAGCAGACTGCCTAAACTACAAGCAGTACAAAACAGAAGCTTGTTCTTTGTCTTGGTGGACTCTTCACAACCAACCAAACAATATTCACACTGACTCTCTGGATGGCTGATACTGGCATACCCATATATTCAAGTAATCATATAAAGTCACATACACTATGGGAAGCACTCACTATCAATTCCCATGTGGTCTTACAACGATAGGTATAGAATCTCTGAGGAAGCACTTATGTCTAATTCCCCCTATAGTCTCGATACATAACTAAGTACACTCTGGGGAAGCACAAAGTCCAATTCGTATAGGTCCAAAGAATGATACTAATTTATAACAGACTCTATAGGGAAGCCCTTAATCATCAATTCCCTCTTTAGTCTACCGCACCAGGTTGACAGAACTCTAAGTAGTCTAGTCGTGTGTAATCGACTGTGAGAAGCCCTAAGTAAGTTCAACAACTACTTGGATAATAGAAACAATGCATAAAAAGTTGATAAATAGCAGGAAATACATGTAATCAATTATCTCAAGGTAGGCAATCAATTCAACAAGCTATGCCTCACAGGAAACCTAATCCAAATGGCGATAAACAACCAAAACAAGGGAACACCCATGGGGTGATCCTCAAACATGATAACAAGATAACAATAATCATATAATAAAGTCAATCATACAATAAATCTAAGGAAGGTAATAAAACAGGTTCAAAACCCTAACCCAAGATACCCGATACATGGGAATCCGACACTTTTTTCACAAAATCTCAAAGAAATTCAACGTAGGGCAACAGACCACCTACCTTGATCCTAGGAGATCAATATACATGAACCTCATCCTGTGAATCTGCCTAGAATGGAGAATATCTGTAAAAACTTCCAAAATATTCAACCATAGATAACTATCATAAGAGAAATAATCATGAAACATGGCCAAGGAAGAACCAAGAACTCACTGCTGCGATTCTATTGCAACTGACGACGTTCGATTTCGATAACTCGTGACAGATCAGTGGCTCAGAGAAGATTCAGACTTCTCAGATGTTTTGGACATAATTAGGTGAATAATAATAAGTAAAAAAGGATTAGATGCAACCCCGGTCTGTTTAATGAAATAAATAGAAATGTACACGGCGTGTTCTTCTTGAGTACATGGCGTTTACTCCCATTTTCCGTACACCACATTAATTGGCCTCCACATCACCCCTACGCAACATGTGTGTGGCCCGGTCATGACTAGCACACGACCTCATACGAGATCAAAGTACACGGCGTGTAATTATAAAGTACACGATGTGTACTAAGAAAATATCCAGATTTTCCTCTATTCATAAAAAACGACTAGAAAAGGAAAAACATAATTGAAATAAAGATCCGGGTTCTTACAACCAAAGCTCAATATCCACAGTTGGATTTTTAAACACTAAATATCTTCAGTTTTTTATATTTTCACCCCATTTATTGAGGTTGATGACTCATTTGGTTTTTAAAATAATTAAAGAACCTTAATAGATGGTATGTTGAGGATGATCATTTTACCTATAAATATAGGAGGCCACCACCATAGTTAAGGGAGTTTTCCCTGAGGTAGGAGAGGCTATGTTACTGGATAGGCTGAAGCTGCAACCTCTATTTTTTTAGTTTCTATTCCATTCTTATTCTTTTTTCTCATTCTTCAAATTATTATTCTTTTATATTTCTTTCATTATATTTCTTTCACCCTACAACGTATTTATAGGACATTTCATGAGTTGTTATTTTATTTTATTTTTATTATTCATCTTATCTCTCTCTCTCTCTCTCTATAATTCTTCATTTTATTTTATTATCTTAATTTTATTCTTCCAAAATGAACTATTATAATCATGTTTATGAGTTACTGACCTATGGAAAATCTCTGGTGATTAATCGGGAGCTTGAACCCGAGGCTATTTTTATGTTCTGTTTTGGGCTTATCTAAGGATAATTTACAATATGTGTAAACCTCATTGTGGTTATCTAAGGTTTAAAATATTATTCAAGAACTATTATAACTCTATTTATGATGTGGTTATGGTGTTTCTTTAGATTTTGTTTTTTGCACATTACATACACAATTTGGGTAGATTAAGGAGTGCACACATATAGTGGAGTGTGTTTTCCATGTTGATTTGAAAGAGGATAATGAAGTTTCTCACTAGAAAATATCTCACAAGAACATCCTTTATTCTCAAATATCATTCTATTTACCTTTCACAGTATTTTATAATTTCATTAATTTTCATTATTTTAGAAAATAATTAAATCCCAAAAAATAATATTTTTTATGAAAAAAAGAAAAGTAGTTCTTAGGTGAATTTGAACTAGTAGGTGGAAAATTATGAATCCCCATAAGAGAGATGACCCTAGTCATATATTTAGTTGCACTAGAAAATATTAGAAATTTTCATTTTCCACACCCCATGATAGGTGGTCTTTCAATAATCATCACAGGTCATATCTCACATACTCTTTCTCTAAGGGACTAACAAATCCATGAAGGGTCCACCCATCACTTTGATCCCAGATATTAAAATTCTATGATCCAAACAAATATATACATACATAATAAATATTATGGAAAATATTTATCTATATATAGACACAATCATGTAATATCAAGAGAGGTATCATTGGACACTCACATAGACACACACATGAATATCTACCAAAAGAGGTGTCACATTAAATACACACATACACACAAACATGTTATACCAACAGAGGTATTAATGTCCATACATATATGAAAAATAATTTCATACCAATATAGGTATCACTGTCTACACACACACACAAGCATGTCATATGAAGATAGGTATCACATGACACATCACATGAACGAGCATGTCATAACATGAGAGTTTTTATTGTCCATAAACACACATAAAAGAATGTCCTATAAAGATAGTTATCATAGTCCACACAGAAACACACAAGAATATCATATCAAGATGAGTATCATGGTCTACACTCACAAACAAAATCTTTTTATTTCATAAATTTTATATATAAAGGATATTAAATGGAAAGGACATCCTACCTCAAGCCTATTGAAGACCTTTGTTAAGGATTTCTTCCAAAATCAACATCATAAACAAACAATCCAAAAAATAATCCACTAATGACCACATGAGGATTCAAGAGAAAAGATCCAGAAATATGAACATGTCAAGGGATTGGATTGTTTTATATATAACCAATGAGATCAAACCATTTGAATGAATCTAGATGAATATGAGAATGATCAAGACAGAACTATAATTCCACCTACCTTTTCCTTGAAAATATAAAAAGCATCACATTAATTCATATCAAAATTTCTTGACCAGTATATGATTTTTTAGATCTAGGATCTTCTACAAAGATAAAAGAAAAGGTATAATAAGAATAATAAGAACGTAGGATAAATAATAGTATTCCTTAAAATATCTAGTGGAAAGGTCTTTAGGTCTAACAAAATTTGTATCAATAGGGAATGAATATACAGGGAATAACCATTGGAGACCATATGTTTGGGATACATAGGTATTGAATGTATAATATGAGTTTTTAGATATGTTTTATTTTAAAAAAATAATTTTTGGATTAAATAATTCATTATTCTCTCTTTGGCCAAATAAGTCTCCAAATCATGTTCCGAATATGAGGTAACCACTATTCAAACCCAGGTAAAGTTGTGTGGTTGGATAAAACATGAACCATCTAATCAAAGAAAAATTTATATATGGTATTATAAAATAGTTTTTTATATTTAAAATATGAATTATTTATTCTAAGTGTATGATAACTATTCACCCTCTAAATTTATTCCACATATCCCCAAAATAATTAACAAATTACCCAAGTCTAACCCAAAACTAAAAAATGATGAAAACATAGAAAGATAAGTTGGATAATTAAAAAAAACATAATCCAACTTAGAACCATAGTGGGTATTTAAAAATTCATATATAAGTGATTATAATCATTGATAAGTTTCTCTAGGATGTGATATAACTCCTAATATAAGGGATTATCATCATCTAGAAGTATTTGTTACAGTGTCTTCTAAAAAAACCTGATCTCTCAATGAAAACATCCAATTGTCATTTTAGAGATCCTTTTTAATGGAATCTATGCAAACAAAATACAGATTACCTGGTGATGTTTTATCTTCTATCAATTTTTTTTATTTTGATAAAAGGCATGCTAGATGCTTTATAGAATAAAAAACTACATATAACACAGATTTACTACTAATGATCCATACACTGGGTCTCAGTAATAACCACATGCCACAATATCATCTTTTAGTACTTTAGAGAGTTTCAATGACCCAATTGAAAACTAATTATGATCTTTCACAAGATCATTACTAAGATTAAAGATATAACATATACTAGCTCCCATTATCTAGCATGATTATTGACCCAAGCCTCCCTCTACAAGTAATATACAATCAGTTTTGAGGTAGAAAATTCATTCCATTAACTTTATGTTGATAATTATAAAATATTTTTTTCAATTTATTTAGTGGGTAATAAGTCATAAAAGATAGTCATTAAACAAAAAAACTTTATTATATCATAGTGAATCATTTTTACAAAATCACTAGAAACTAAGTATTAAAAATCATGGACGATCACATCCATTAAAACTATAAAAAATTTCAAGGGACAATAAACTGGAAAGAATAATATCCATAGAACTAAAAAATCAATTGGACCACTATAGATTTTATGAATCACCAGTAAACAAGCCTAAAATTAGAAAGAATATCATGAATCTAGAAAGTAGACAGTGAGATTTAGAATCAAAAATACAAAAATCGGAAGAGTAAATGAAATAATCTAAGGTTATATGCATATATAAATAATATGGTAATTGTAAATATGATGATTCTACATATGTTCATTTTAGATATGGTAATTTTTCATATATCCAATAGTTATACCAGATTCATGTATTTTGAATTTGTAAATTTAAGATAATGTAACCCACAATGAAAAAAAGTATGATATTAAATGAATATAATTATATATTTATTTTGGTTACGTATAAATAATAGTAAAAATATTATTAAAATACAATTAGATGTATATATAAAATTCCAAAAATTTTTATAATATCATTGGATTTGAAAAAATGAAAGTAATAATAAAATAAGTATTTTTTTTGTTTTCATTACATCTTTTTTTAGTATAAAAGTAATATTCTTTTTTATGTAAATGAACCATTTTTATGTATTTTATATTTTATCCTAATTGATTAAAATTAATAAGTTTAGAGTATTATTTTATATGATCTACTATATTAACATCTATGTAATTACAAAATGATATGAAATAATATTAAGAACACTTAATTTTTTAAAATTTCATTTTTTCAATAAAAATTGTTTTTATTTATATTTTTTATTTTTATTTAAAAAATAAAATTTAAAAATTTAAAATCTAAATTAGATAAAATGAGATAATTTTTGGAATTTTAATTTCAAAACTATGTAGTTTGATATTTTAAAAAAATAAATGATTTTTAGGTGAATAGTGAAATTAAATGAAACTGCGACTTTTATGAAATTATTAGTATATAAGTATGATATTGAAATATATGAAAAAATTTTATACTGGAAAACGTATTTTATAGATGAAATTAGTTTTATTATATTTAATAAATAAATATTTGATATTATATAACACATGTAATATTTTTCTCCAAAACTATTTTAATACATTATACATTTATTATATTGAATTTTTTAATGATTTTAAAAAGTGGATAAGATGAAACAGATTTCAAATTTATTATCATTGGATCCAAATTTTCGATAAAATAACTCTTTATTTTTAGGCATAATGAATATGTTATGTTAGGTAATGACTAGTTATTACAGTAAATTTTTAAATGGAAAAAGTAATAATTCCAGGGATAAAGTACTTGAAACATGATAAAAACATGTTTATAATTGTTTTTTTGATAGTTTATAGACCATATCACACCAAATAAACAATTATTTTCTATTTTTAGTTCCACTTTTAATTTTTAATATGTGATACCTTTATATAAAGTTTAATGTTTTAAAAAAATGTCATTGTTAGCACTTATCAAAGGGGATTTTCACCACAAATTCAATACCACTATAAAAATATAAATTTTTTTATTCCCATGTCATCCTATATAACTCCCATAAGCTTTTGTTAATAATAGATTACCACAATCCTTTCATTTCTACGGAACCCTTTAAGAGAAAACCAAAGTTCCCAACATAAGATCAATATTTTTTCCAAAATATTTTCCTATTGTTTCCCTCCATTTAAAATTTATTTTTACTAATAATACATAATGAGTTAATTATTTATATTATAATTAATTATTTTTTATTTTCGTAATAAACATTAACTATCCCAAAGTCAAGAGAAGAAAAAACGTTAATCATGCGTATGTGCGGACTACTGCCTGCATGATATAACATGTTATTCCCTTCACTGCCATAAAATGATGGACCTAATAAAGAATTTAATATATAATTATTATATTTATACCATTTTTTACATATTTAAAACAATATACCGTATTATTCCTTTCTCTTGTTTTAGAGGAAGTGAAATCACCATCCATGCGTACGAGTGGTCTACCATCTCCATGGAATGGTATATTATATTTTTAATTACGACCATCATGGTTAGATATATTTTATAATTTATTATTATATATGATATATAGGATTAATAAATATCATTATTATGGTTATTTATGGATAACGTAAAAAATAATTATCATTATTAGGTAATTCATCAATATCGATAAATAAAGAAAAAGTAATCATCACCGATTTAATATTCAATAAACATGAAAAAACTATAATATATAGATATTATAACAATATAAACTATTAAAAATAATATATTATATTATATTATATTATTTAGGAATGATAAAATTTTCATCAAAGTATGGGTGTTGAAATCGACATCATAATGTTTGTATGAACTACTAAAGTTACAAACAACTGAATCTAAAAATTATCATTAACTAAATAATATATTAATAGTAAATTATTATAAATGAATTAAAAAAAAGGTACTGAATTTTAATAATTTAATTAAGTATATTAATAATATAGTTATGTTTTTTATAGGATATATCACATTAGACTAATCAGGAAAAATGGTAAGAGGTTCTTTGTCTCAAATTTAATTTATTGAGACATATTTAATTTTGTGAAGCATGATATAGTTGATATGGAGTGTTTACAAAAAAATGATGTTATTTTACCATATTCACGTAAGTCATGGGGTTTCAGATCCATATCATTTTACTTACTTCAATGTATTTTTATTTGAATAACATAAATGCTTTATGTGGAACTCATGACTGAAATATTTTTTTGAGTCATAATCACTGCACTTAGATTATAATATTTCATGAATAATAATCCTAGATTATGAATTTTTTATATTGTATATAATGTTTTTCTTGAAAATCATGATTCAAACTAAAGTTTTCTTCTTTGATAAATCAATTTCTTCATAAAAAATTTATTTTTATAAAGAATAATTCCCATCTTTTTAATGGATATTTTCTCCATAACCATATTTTTACTCACCACCAATGTTCTCATTTAACTAATGGATACAAAAATTGTTTTTATGTATAATTATCCTCATGTTACACAATATTATTTTAAAAAAAATTGGTTTTTAACCTTTCAATGATTTGGGTTTTCAATAATGTCACTTCATAATATTAAAATGGGTTTCCATCCATTAAAAATCAAATGTTGTATCTTTCACTCCATAATTGCTTTTGATAACCTTTATGTGAATTAAAATATATATTATTGAAGTTTAATTTTTTTTATATTAAAAATTTCCAAAGTTTTCATATAAACGTTTACATACAATTATATCTTTTTCATTGATCCTTTTTTATGATTGTTTTGTTTTAAAAAAGTAAATGTTTTAATAATGTTTTCACATCACCATTTTAAAATCTCAATGTAATTTTAAAGGATCAATTTTTTAATATTACTTTTATAAGTAAATGTTTTTTACAATTTTATTCCTTAACTTTTTAAAAATTAATTTTGAATTTGATAAGAAACTATATCTATTATGATAATGGAAAAAAATTCCTTTTAAAACTCTTTAAAGTTTCACTTCCATTTTACACATTATCATTTAATGTATTCTTTTACATGAAAATAATTTTCTTGAACCAACCAATATAAGAATTTATTAAATATTCTTGTTGGTGATTTAATTGTGGGTATATTTCAATTACATTATTGACATAAAATATAGTGGTACCATATGAAAATGTTATGGAACCCATTTTTCTTTCGATGGGTTTCTTATGATGTTTTTAATATCTTTTTTAAGTGAAAATCATATATGTGGAGGAAGATGGGTGGGGTCCTATATCACCCTACAATGAATTTTTTATATATCTTATAAGATAATTATGTTTTGTGTTGGTATAAATTATTTTTGGGTATGCTCACAAGTTTGTGCATGTGTACATTTACGATTTATCCATGCTCAAAAGGTTGTATGCGGGTATAATTTTTTTTAACTATTCTACACAAGTTTTAGTGTTGGTATAAATGATGTTAATATTTTCTCACTAGGTTTTGTGAGGGTATAATTATAGTTTATCTATGATCAGAAGGTTTTAAAGGGTTTAATTGTGGCTTGGATATACTTACGAGGTTAACCATGGGTATAATTTCTACTAAAATATGCTCATAAGGTTGTGTGAGGGTATAATTGTGGTTAATATATATCGACAAGTCTATTCATGGACCTAATTGTTGTCACACTATCTTCAAAATGATGTATTTTATTATGTGTATGTTAATTCCACAATCTTATGCATATTATGTTTCCTATGTTATGCTCTTAGAGAATATGTTTATTAACTAAAGTTTTCATACTCTTTGAAATCAAATGTTATATTATAGGAAGAATAATTACTTAAGTCACAAATTTTGATCTATTATTTGTTGGTTATTATTTTATTTTATATATTGATTATACCCATATTCTCATATTATGTTTTCTTATAATCTTTGGTAGTTATCGCTTATATTTTCCCTTACAAATTTTCAAATCTCACCAATTTTTTATGGTTCAATCTTCCAATTTATGATTAAGAGTGTAACTTATGTGATGTATATAATGGATATAGTGTGGCTTGATTTTGGAGAAATAATCACATGTTTTGTAAAATATTTTCCCATTTAATTATTCCTCAAAGAAACTAAACAATACATTATTAGGATTGGTTGATTATTTTATTTAATCTATGTTTATATTATGGAAATGAAATGAAATAAATATTTATTCATGTTAATTTTATATAATTTTTTAGTGTCAATGGTTTATCATTGATCACCTTGGATTTATATCCTCAAATAGATATCTTCCATCTTATGTGAACACATAATCCAACTAACTCTACCCCGGGTTCATCTTCTCTTACTTGATTATCCCTACATGAACTATACATTCCCATTTTTATTGGTATAAAAAAATAAATATATCCCATAGTCTGCTGAATAATGATAGTCACAAAATTCCCCAACAAATATTTTATGGGATTACATAATAGAACCCAACCAAACAAATAAAGGAATCCAACCAATCACCTAAACATGACTCTTTCATTTTGGATTGGAACAACCTCCCATGATTCCATTAGGAACCAACAAAATTGTCGGCTTTTTGAACACCTAAATAAAGGATTAATTAAATTTCTAAACCTTCATGTTGAGCTCACAAACAAAATTTTATTCTTGAACTAATATTTCACCACTACAGTGCACATCCCTTGACTGATAAAATATCACTTCTCAGATGAATTGATCATACCTCACACCTCATAGAACCCTTACTTCATGCATTGGTCATACCTTAATGTATGATATTATCAATTAAGCCTCACTAACATAATCTTGGATGTCATTTTATATATGTTAACTCCAAGTTCATATATTTCTTCCATGACCATAGCTAAACTAGAAACTATCATATTTCTCTAGAACTAAAAACCGACCCTTTAATTTTTAAACAACATTAAACACTAAAATCCTATTTAACCTAGGCATGAACCACATCGATTTTAAACTCCAACCATTTTAAAAATAAGGTCACCATAATTAAATACACCTTCTAATTTGTAATCTACACCACCACTTTTCAATAACTCTTCGACTCCGGTTTATCATTTCATAGGGTTCACCGCAAAAAATATTCATCTAAGGACCTTGTATCCATAACCCAAGGAACTGAATTATGAGTCCCATGACACGAAAAACTAATGAACCCTTATATAGGTCATGATGAACTCAACCAAATAAGGAATCACAAATTGAACAACAGTCGCAAACTACTATCCCATAAATCTCTAGAATTCACAGGGCTAAACCATGGTTCACTAATAGAGGACCCAATAAGATTTATTATTATCCAAGACAACATCCAATAATACCTTGTTCTTTACCCACCATTAACCATAGAAAAGTTTCCACACAAATACTATATTTTACAATTCTTATGACCCATAACAACTTCTTCCCATTTACCAAGAAAAAAATCTTGAGCATAGATTTATAAAAAAACATCATGATCCTCCAACAGTTTTTTAAAACTAATAAAATTTCATTAGAAACTAGATGATATTATTTTAAGTTTTTCTACACAAACACCCGAATAAGAGCTCTTGAGACTCTTGAATTTTTTTTCCTAAGGTCAGTTTGTGAATTCACTACCCAATAGAGACACTCCAAACCACACATAATTATCCATAGTAAACAACCCTCCATCAATTCACACCAACATCTACCAGATTACCCAATAGATATTATCGAAACAACCTTATGAAAATATTATATAAATAAAAAATTATAACCGATATTCCTATAGGTATATATATATTTTATTGTAGTACAAAACCTACTATTATTCCCTTAAAATACTATATCTCACACAATTTCTACCACTCCATGAAAAATACAATGCTTACATTTTACTACATGTCCCAGATTTGGTTTCTATTACTAGAACAAAAACTAAAACATCAACCTCACCTTGTTTTAACATTCTTAAGAATATTTCGAGTATCTCCTTTATGGTATCAACACATCGTTCATGTTGTGAAACACTATTGGCAGGAACACTATAATAATTATCCACTATAATTATTTCCAAACTCATCTTTGAACTTCTTCCATGACCCATGTCTATCACGAGAGTCACAATCCATAACTATCAAACTAACTCGAAATCTAGATACTCAATACAATACCAATAAATAATGAACACTTAATGTAACTATTAACTAGGACAGAAACCACTACATACCTATACTCAGAACATCCCACTCACTTACCCCACATGTAAAGGATAATAACCCACTCACAATACCCACATGGCCTTTGAATCCATATCTCAACACTAACTGGTATAGAACCAATGGATGTTGGGAAAAGTCAATATCCTTAGGCTTCTACTAGTTTGATTCTCAAACACACACACACAAACAGATATATATATATATATATATATCAATGTTATAGGGTGAAATTACACATCTACCCATCTAATTCCCAAGTCTCTAAAAAAACCCAATAGATCAACAACTGAAGGGATTCACAACTCACCGAATATTAAACAATCCACATATATCTTATAACCCCAATTTACTCTCTTAATAAAAAGGCACAAAACCATCACATGAAAACATCACATTCCAACCTTCCCCTTTATAGGGATTAATACTATCAAAATCTCCCATAGAACCAGCCATGAACTACTAATCCCATCACATAAGGGAGGATCAAACCATACTGATAGAAAATCACAACTCAAACAATGATCAAAGAAAAAAATATTCTGTTTTAAAAAATCACATCAAGAACAATAAACAATAGGAACTCAATATGGTATCACATTGTCATCATAAAAATGTAGTCTAAAAGGGATAAAGATGGCTATGTACATCTCATCTCATTGAGCCAAATAAATTAGTCCCATTAAAAATTCCATTTCATAACCATTATTCAACAAAAAAATTTCAAAAACCACATTCTAACAATTTTATACCACTAAAATACTGATATACTTTTATTCCATTAAATTTAAAAAAAAAATATTTTTTTTCATTTTTATGTCATTTCATAAAAAAAACATCACCCATTTCACAGCCTAAACAGGGCCAAATTCCTTTTAAAATCCAAAAATCTATATTAGACAAGAAATTGAAAAATTAACACAACGAATAGCATTAATAAATACATTTTGAAACAAAATTATTTCAACAATTACTTAAAAAACAAAAATAACTTAGATAACCATTTAGAATAATTCATACCAAGAAAAGTTTCTTTTTCAAAACACTTTAAAATATGGTGAAAAAAATGATTTACCATAGAAGGTAGAAATAAATAATACATACCTGCCAACATAAGGTTAAATTACATTGCTTCAATACCTTTACATTTTTCTTGATCTTGAAAAAAAATATTTAAGATAATATAACTATATTAATTCAATGACATGAAAAGTGAATTTTAAAAAATATGAAACTATTTAAACTGGGAAAATTGGTACATCACATTTGTATAAATGTACCTACCCATGATGCATGAAAATACCCACACTTTCCAATAAGTTAATAGAAAATCACATAAATAAAAACATAAAAATCATATGCTTCACTCAAGGTGAAATAGATCAACAATAAGTGAATAAAAAAAATAGAAATCGCACCCTTGGGAATGTCATCTTCCCTCATACACGTGTTATCTACTCTCATGCACAAGTTCTATACCAATACCAAACAACCACATATATCATGTCTACATTTCCTATATAGTTAGAAAAAAATAAAAATTAACACTTTTAATACCACTTTGTAACACCCTAAGCCGAATCACCTAGTCTAGGCTGGACAATCACATGAACTCTTTCCTGCCTCCTCATAAGTAAGAGGCTATATACTACTAGTGGGGGGTATATGCTATAACACCCCAATAATTTAATATAATAATACCTTAAAATAAATCTATGAGTTCAAAATATTTCTCCACATTCAACACTTTACTTAAACGAAACGTGATATATTTAGATAAATTATAAATACTTATGTATGACTATTAGGGATGGAGGGGTCAACACATATCGAATTAAGAAACCTGGATCTTAGTGTGGGAAACCCTACTATATGTTTGAGATCCTTCACGGACGTGGTCACCAAAAGATCGAATGATAACACTAGACCTTGATCAAATAATGTTGTGACTCCTGGTATTTTCATTAAACGTAGGCATTTTTATCGCTGTGGATAACCGATGATTTTATTCTCATCAAATGAGGTAAACCTTGTTTTAAAGGATATATGTTTTATTCTTGTTAGGATGTTTTTTAATCATATACTTTCATTTAAATTAGTAAGAACCTCTCTTGAAGCCATCTGCTTTTTGGGTGATCATATTGGCCTACTAAACTCTAAAAATGTTGTTGTTTTCCTTTCTTATGATGATTAATATTATCATCTATGGGTTAACTGATCATGGTTATTTAGGGGTTATTCAATGAATTTACTCAAATGGTCCTCCAATTTCAGTACCTCTTCTGAATCTCAAATTGTTCTTATTTGGATATGCTTTGTTGGGTTTCCGCTACAATTATTTAAACATACAGCTCTATTTATGATCTCCATTCCCATTGGTAATCCATTGAACCTAGATTCTGTGATGAAAAACCTCTCAAGTCCATCTGTTTCGGTAATTTTCATTTAAATTTTGGTTTCTTAGGATCTCCCCTCTCAAATCTAGATTCATATAGGGGATTGTGGATTCATTTAGGAGGTTTTTTATGAAAGGATTCCAGATTATTGTTCTTATTACCACAGTCAAGGACATGATTCACAAGAATGTTTCTATAATTCTACACATCATTAGAATAAAAACCACTTGGGTTGAAAAAAATAATAGACTATATGGTACTAATTTTAGTCACATGGTTATTGTTTCCCCATAGTATATCTAATGAAGGTCAGAAGGATGATATGAACAAGGTGATTTGGTTCAATAATAAATAGTTGTCTAAAAATATAGGAATGTCTGCCCTGTTGATTCCAAGCCTGCTACCACATGTACCAGCATGCCCCCTCCCAATATTGTATATGAATAGGATAAAAATATTGAATCAAACGAGGAAAATGATAAGGATAAAGGTAACCTTTCTTATTCGAATTATTTCCCACAGGATGATGGTGATCAACCTAATCAAATTAAGGAAACTAATTCCAAATCGCGTGCTAGGAAGGGGAAAATATGACGGTGGATGCCAGTGGACACATTACTACAAATCTCAAAAAAATCATGAAGCATAGGGACTATTCCACTCATAAATGAACAATAGTTACAAGATTACTGGATTCCTCTAGGAAGGAAACTGTAAGCTTTCAAGAAAAATGATAGTTGTTGAAGTTGTTGCAAAACCTTAATTAGATGAGGAGGAGTATAATGAAAATAATGACTCTATGTATAGTGATTCCTTTAATATTGTGTATATGGATGATGTGAGTGAAGTAATTAGTGTCTAGGTGGATGAAAAATATGGAATTAAATTCTATAAATACAATAATGGGGACATTTTAGAAGAGATGTACCTTAAAATCAGGAAACATATGTTCATCAGGATGGTTGATGAATATAAGAATAATACTAATTTCAAATTTAGAGAAAAAATATTGTAGAGATCTATACCATTTAAACTCTTTGCTTTCTGGTTATTTTTATGTCATATTCTCTTGCTCATTGTTGTTTTACTTCTAGAACCTTTGGAATCGATCTATTTCTGGTTGGGGTATCATTTACTAGCATATTTATTTAAAAGGGCTAGAGTCTGTGTTTGAGATTATATCTGTTTAATGAGTGGATATTTTTCCACTACATTGGATTCCTTGGATTTGAATTGACGTTAGAGGTTGACCACTATTTAAAGCTGCTAAAATTTAGTAGTTTAATTATGATTCTCTTGGGGAGTTCAATATTATGAGATCATTTATAGTTGTTCTTGGACCAAGGATTTGAAATATATGGATGGAGATATTCCACTTATTAATCTAAAGCTAAATTCATGTTCTTTACAGGCCTTGTTTTATATCAAAATGAAATACGAATGTTTGGTGGATACCTACTAGATTCTTCATTGAGGACTTCCTAGAAACTTTTTATGGGGATCATGAAAGGGATGGTGACATGTCATTTTGATCAATTTTCCAACATATCTATTACTTGAATTTCTATCTTGGTAATATCTAATCTTATCCCTCTAAATCCCTAATGGGGTAATCTCTTTACCCCTTGTGCTTGTACAAACACTTGTACTTTTAATAAATTTATTTTGGGCCTAAATTTTGTGACCAATTCATGTCACGATGTTTATAAAAAAATATGACTATTAAAACCAATCTGTATAATTAACTGTTTTTAATTGAAGTAATCATTTTATCATTTATTATCTAATATAAATGATAATAAATTACTTTAACTAATATGACTAATAGAATCATTTATTATTTAGAAATTTATTTTTATAAAAAATTATGTTTTATATATTTTTTATTTTTATGAAAAATATCATTAATGATAATACATTATGTTTGATTTTAAGAATTTAACAAAAAAAATAGTTGAAATGTGATGTTAAATAAGAATAATAATAGTTAATGTTTGAAAATTTAATTTCCTAAAAAAACGTTTTTCATTTATTTTAGGATTTTACTAAAAAATTGAATGCATAAATATTATAATTTAAATTTGAGATTATGAAAATCAATTTTTAAATTGAAAATAAACAATTTCTAAGATGATTTTTTTTGATTTTTCACAAAATGATTGATTTTAGTCAAAAAATATTATTTTTGTGAAAATTATAATTTTTATGATATTACCATTATGTAAGAGAATACTAGAATATTAAGACAATTGTCCAATACAATTATGAATTTGAATATTTTCTTTGAGCTTAAAAATCTTATGTCCAATCTTTTTGGTACTAAATTATAATGCTTGTTTAACAAAAACATTTGCCAATTATTGTTGAATCAAGTGGTTTGAAAGTGATATTTTGTTTTTAATTATAATGAAATTATCATAACATTTAATTTATATAATTAAAAAATTTATATCATTTTAATTAATAATTTTAATATTGATAGCTCACACTTAAATTTTAGTGTTAAAAACATTTTTTCTCAAAAAACTGTTTTTTACATGTTTTGTGTGCTACTATTAACATTAAAATTTGAAACCCTTAGAAATTTTATTTAATAAAAATGATTTCATAATTTTATATCGTAATATTCGAATTTGGTTAAAGGTTTAATATAAATTTTTTTTCATAAAAAAAATTAAAATGGTTAAAAATTTAGTTACAAGGTAAAATTAAACTTTTGTGAAATTTTAAAATTAAAAATAAGAGCCCTGGAAAATGAAAATAGTTTCCCAAAATACGTGGATGAGATTATTTTTGAACCACAATTACTTTTAACTCCATATTTTTTCTAGATTGGATCCATTACCATTTACATAGTAACATCACATTTTTTATCATGTTGAGGGTACTACCAAAAGTGTTCATATCCTCATTTATAAAAATTTAAAACACAATCTAATTAATGACACAAATATTCATAGAATTTATTATTGAAACTATATCAATTTTCTCCTCCAAGAACATGCTCTCACTTCCTTAAGATTCATTTTACCTTTTTTTTCTTATGGCCTTCAATTGCAAGTATTTTTTCAAGAGAAAAACCATGCTTCAAATTTGAGTATTACATTCAATTACTAATTTATTTTTATAAAATATTTTCTAAATAATAAATAATTTTTTTAATAGAATGAAATCCATAAAATTAATATTCTTTATTTTCATTTTATAAATTAAATAAATTTCATTTCTTTCCATCCACTAAGAAAAACCAACACACTGATCATGCATATGTGAAGACTACCACCCTCATGATGTGATGTGGATAATTTTTCATCACTACCTATACAGTTATTTAATAATTATTTTTCATATACAATCAGTATTTCCATTCATTTTAAAGTGGGATTTTAAATCATGTGTACATGTAGGCTACTACCTCTACAAATGATGAATTTTATTTTTCAGGAAAACCTATAATTTATGGTTTCTCTAAGGATTTAATGAGGATATATTGTGTTTATAACTTGTTCAATTTTATAAATATTGCACATTATTAAAAACTAGAAACATTACCAAACTAATTAAATCAACATAACACATTTTCATTTTGGCAGAATTAACCACCTAGGTAAATGATTTTATAAAAATTTAGACATAAATGGTTATGGGATATATGGTAATTGAAATTTAATTTATTTATGACATAATTAATTATTTTAATAATTATATAATGGGTAATTAATATTGAAAATATTTATTAATATATCGTCATTTTGATCGTCAAATTTGTCAAAAACTAGTTCATCACCATTTCCATTTTTAAGATCCATATTCATATATTTAACCAAATTAAAATGATATTTAAGTAATAATTTTATACTAATAATTATTATTTCTTGAATGATCTACAAATTATTATGGATTTTATAAAAAACAAGAAAACAAAATTTCTAACACCCAAAAATGAAAATATATTATAACCGGTCAATATATTGGTAATATAAGGTTATGAAAGAATTATAAAATTGGTATATATATATATATTATGTTTATGGAATAAATTATTAAGATTGCTATGTTCATTATATAGGAGGTTAGAGCATGCCTGATAAATCAGGAATGCAATTTGAGGGGTTTCCTCTCAAATTTAACTCTTTGAGAAATGTTTTGTATTAAGCATCAAATTTAATTTATACAGTTTATTACTTAGTATTTAAAAAATTATATCATGAACTATATTTTAATCATGTATTTTCATATTCAGTTACACGACCAATCTTATAAGGGGTTTTGATGATAATGATAATCGAGCCATAATGGTTATTTGTCTCCAATATTAAATCTATGAGACATGTTTATTTTTTTCACCACGTAATACTTTGAATTGTGTAATAACTACCAATATATATTTTTATTCATTGAAATAATAATGAAAAGTATTTCATTTTTATCCAATGGATTTTGATATAGTTGTCACCCTAATTGAGAGGCATTTATGAACATAATTTTCATTCAATGAGTTATAATTAATCTTTGTGAATTTAATTCATATAAGTTATGTAAATTATACAAATTTATATTTTATAAGGTATTGTATATTTTTATTTATGATATACATTCCTACCCCATAAAACTTATGAAAACAATTTCTCACATGTTGGGATATATTGTCTATAGGGGTTACTGGTAACTCAAATATCATTCATGGAGTTATATAGTTTTATCTTGTAGTTTTTTATTTCTTTATTGGGTTATTAAATCATTATATTTTATTATATGGAATTTTTTAATTTTCATTAAAAAATTTATTTTAAAAAAATATGGTTTTAATATAATTTTTATTTCAAGGGTTTTAATCTGAGGTATATTGAGATGTTTTAGAAGGTTTTCTATTTCAAAACTAGGTGTTCTGTCATCCAATGTAAATTTATTATGGGAAACTATTATTTCAATTTCAAGGAAATATTATTAGGTATTATTTTTAAAATTAAAAATTTTCAAATTATTTATCTTCTATAATTTTTTAATTTCTTTCTAATTTAACCCCTATATTAGTCTCTTCTGTCAATGTCGATTTTTTTTTCTTCTGAAAACTCTTTTATATTTTTAATTACCTTTTTGTATCATATTTAAAATGATTTAACCTCATAGGGTTCATGTTTTATGATTTATTATCTAATATATATTTATTTTTGAGGGATTTTACTCATGATATTAAAAAATTTGATTCTCGAGCCTTTCTTATGGGAGACCATTAAATGCTTCCTTTTCATGGATGTTTTTAATCAATGTAAACATCTTTTATGTTTAATTTTTTAAAATGGGGTTATGCACTTTTGAAACTATTCACCTTATTTTTATGGATTTTTTATGATCATATTATCCCTTTTACTAACATGGGTAAAATTATTGGTGTTCTGTTGGTTGTTATTCGGATATAGATAAATATTGACTTTTTGAATATTTATTTTTTGACCATCAACCCACTTTCTCAGTTTTGATTATAATCATGTCATACCTTATATTAACAAGGGGAAAGTTCTGGGTTTTTTGTATAAAATTTTTACAATACAAGTGATTATTATTACATGTCATTATTTATTATTTAATCATTATATCATATGACGAATTCATTAAAAATATAAAATTGACAAGTTGTCCCTATCATTATATAACATCTTGATGAATTTGTAAGTCTTATGAGAAAAACATGTTCAGGTATTTTTGGTCCAACCTTTCTCTGAACAAGATATTTTCACAAGGATAAGATCATGAGGTTTAGGATCATGATTTCATAGATTATGGTATCTAATTAATTGTATAAAATTTCTTATTTAATTACAAATTAACAAGGTATTATTATCCAAGTTATCAATTTGTATTCAATTATATCTATGAATATATTATTCTTTAAATTTTCATTCATTATGAAATTATGATGATTTTTCATTAATACCATAACATATATTCCATGTATAATCCATTATTTAATTTTTGTACATTTCCCATTACAGTGAATTTGATCTCATCCATTAGTATATTCTTATTTTCCCAGTTTATTATGAAAAGTTGTACACATGATTGTTTAGAAGTATTAGATGTGTAGAAGAATTTGGTAGAAATGTTGAATAAATGTTATGGATTTATTAGTTTCTCAAAGATTGAAAAGATATGAATTAGTTGAGACAAACCTAGTTCTTAGTAGTGTTAGGTTGACTTAAATAACTAAATCTGTAAAATAGAATGGTTTTCTGAAAATATATAATGTATTATTTTATATAAGTCTTTTAATTTTGGGATAATTATTTATGATAATTTTAAATTGTTATCAATTCTGGTATATAAATAATTTTATTATTACAATCTGTTTGGGATTTCATGTTATGGGTGTCACAGTTGGTATTAGTGAAGAGTTTCAATAACATTGATGATTAGAATGTTTATCAAAGATAATTTAAGTGTTCATATGTTATGGATGATCATAATATCAAAGATATAGATAACAATTTGGGATAACCATTAGATAAAATATCAAGGTAATAATTCACATTTTATTTGGGTATTAGGGTTATAAAACCCTTGTTAAAATGCTATAAATTATAATATGTAAATGATAATATCCTAACATGTTGAAAAAGTCTTGATTTGGTGTCTCACATTCAATAAATCCCTATCTAGAAAGTCAAAAGTGGATCCAGTGCCAGAATATATGAACCTATGCATAATCACCCAAAATATGGTTGGTTGAGCACTGACTAAATCATCAATATGATACATGATGAGTGAGACTAAGATTGAACACCTAGGTAGATGCTCATAGGAAATGTGCTTTATTTGATCATAGGAAATTTAAAAACCATTACAATGGATATATTTATTAACTACTTAAATGGATTATGATAATAATTATTAAATAATGCAACATAAAGAAATATAGATTGAACATAAAGTATGAAAGGATGAAATTAAGGTTTAATTACTGATCAAATCATATAATTGAGTATTTCTATTCACATGATATTTTATTATGTTTTTATAGCTAACAATTTAGGGGTTTTTATTTTTTTGAAACATGATCATGAAAATGATGTTGATAAATGTATGTATCTATAAACCACTATATCTTTTAATATGATAATATATCATAATTAATGATATAGAATATTATTATATAACTTTTCTGATAGAAAAGGCGAGTTTATTATTCAAACCTAAGGTCATGAGGATGATATATGAATTGAAACTAAATATAAAAACTCCTATATATTTTCATTACTCAGTCATATTTATTGATGACATTCTATATTTTTTTAACGTTATGAGGATTATGGGAAACATATAAATAATTTTCTTCAGTAGTGTTGTATTAATGTTTTAGAAATATATATTAAAAGGAATAAATATCATTGAAACTTGATTTTATGACATAAATATGTATTTATTGATAAATAGTTTACAACACATGATTGAGGTGTCGATAACACTTGGGTTTAATATATTATTAATGTTGTGATAATAATTAGTTGATTTTTCTTGAGAAAATTATGTTAGATAATGTTAAAACCATTGAATAAATTATATTTTTACGAAAAAATTAATCTAATATACTTTTAGAGATTTTTATTATGTTTTTTGGGATTATGATATACTTATGGACTGATGTGTGACTTTATAAACTATTGGTTTAAGATAAGAGCTTATATTTAAAGAAATGTATGATCTAATTATGATTTAATGTTTTAAATAGACAAATGCTTTTGGAAACAAAGTGTTAATTATAATATATGATTAAGGTATACACATTCATGGGTATCTAATATTTTTTTTATTATTTTTTTTAAAAATAATTAACTTAATATTACCTAAGTGAGTAAGGTATTTCTCATATTAAAGGATGTATCCCGAATGTAGAGTATGTTAAGAATACCATGAAATAATTTCAACAATAGGTAATAAATAAAATTTAATATATGTAATTTTTTTAATGGGGGAAAATAGAACACCTCAATATTTTAACATATAATTACCTTTAAACAAGACGATTTATTTTATTCCTTGTTCTTCACAAAAGACCATACATAAACAAAACCATGATATATTTCGATGAAATATAAATATTTAATTATGATAATTAAATCCTAACCATTGAATTATAGATAAATAATAGGAGTAAATTATTTATGAAAAGAAAATAAATAAATTGTTTAATATGAATAAAATTAAATTAGTTTACCTAAAATGACTAATACAGTCATTTATTGTTTAAAAAAGTAATTTTTTTAAAGATATCATTTTTAAGTAATATGAACTTTTAAGAAACATATGATAAATTTTGAAAATTTTTGTTTGATATAAAAAATTGGTTAACATCATTATACTTGGTAAAATATATAAAATAAGAATAATAATAATTAATATTTTATAATGCCATAATCTCATAAAAAAGGTTTTATTATATTTTTTTTTTCAGAAATTGAATTTATAAATTTTTTAATTTTACTTTTAAAACATGAAATAATTTTTTTATATTAAAAATATTATCTTAAGATAAAACTATAGGGGTTTTCAACAAATATTTATTTTTAGTTTAAAAATTTGGTACTTGTTAAAATATTAATTTCTATGAAATTATCATTATGTAAGAATATGTTAGATTTTTAAAGAACCTTTTAACTAATAAAATTTGTATTTAATGAATAAAATTATGAATTTTAATATACTCTAGGAGCTTATAAATCCTATGTCCATCATTTACAGAATGAAATTGAAATGAAAGTTTAATAATGTTTTTTGGTATTTTCTTTGAATAAATTATTTTCAATTTGAGATTTAGTTTTTCATTGAAATTATGGCCCTATACCCTTCAGTTTGTTTCATAATAATAAAAATTATATACTTTAAATAGATAATATTAATAACTATAAATTGCACATAATGTTTAATCTTCAAAACAAAATTTTCTAAATTTTTTTATGAGTTATGTTTGCTAATACAAAAAATAACTTCTCAATACCATATATTTTTTATTGGATAAAATTATTTCCAAATATAAAAAATAAATTTCAAATTTGTTAAAATGGTAATTATTTATTGTTTTCATTAAAATTTAAAACTATGTTTGCAAATTAATTACCAATTTAATAATAAATTTGGTTAAATGTATAAAAGTAAGAATAAAAGAACAAAAAAATATTATTATATCCCAAATGAGTGGTTGAGGATAGTTTTGAATCAAAACATATTTCAGTTCCTCTTTCTTACATTTTGGAGTTATTCAAATTTTAATTGTAACATCAAATTATTGTTAATGTTATGTCTGCTACCATAAGTGCTGTTATCCTCACTTATAAAAAGATAAAAATTATGGCACATGAAGACTCAACTATCCTTGAAGTTTCATATTTACAATTTTTTTATATAGAACTTCTATACCACATTCCCATTTATGTAAGATTATTTTCACCTTTTTTTCTTTGAAGGCCTTCCTTTTAAATGAGTTTTCGAATATAAAAATCAAGCTTCTCACATGAGTATTACTTTCACATAGTATTTTATTTTACAGAAATACTTCCGAAATAATGTGTTAAAATATTAATATAATTATATAATTAACATTATTATACTAAAATTTTATTTTATGAATTTATTAACAAATATTTAACTTATTTCCATCTGCTAATAGAATCCAAAACATTGATTGTGCTTACGTGCAGACTACAGCCTCCACGATGCAATGTGATTTGTCTTTTTTTACTAACTCTAAAGGATGGTATGAAGGAGGTATTTTTTAATAAATGTTTTTAGTATGTGAAAAATAATTTTCTTAAATAAACCATTTATATAATATCATTTCATTTATTCATTGATAAGTGGGATTACTAATCATACGTACATGTAGACTAGAAAGTCTATGAATAAAAAATTTAATTTTATCTCCACTAAACACAATTGATGGGTAATATAATAGTTTTAATGATAATGTATGATGTTTATTAATTATTTAATATTTTTTATATGTAACATTATCATTATATATATAAATCATCTTACTCAATAAATCATTATAACATATTGGCATTTGGGTCGATTTAACATCTTATATAAATAATGTTAACAAAATAATTTCACAAATGATTATGATATGTAATATAATGTTAATATAATGTAACAAATATATAATTAATATTTTTTAAATATTATTTAAATGTGTTTGAAATATTTTAAAATATTATTAATATATCACCTTTTGATTGATAAACTTGTCTAAAACTAGCTCATCATGATATCGATATTCAAAATTCATGTAAATGTATTTCAATTAATTAACATGGGACATAACTAATAATTAAAATTTTGGGATTATTCTATATTAAATGATATGTGAATGATGAAAATTTTGTTACTTAGTGAGAATAAACTCACTCTTCATGATGTTTGTACAAAACAATCAACATATTTTTTAAACACACAATAATGGGAATAAGCTATAATCGGTTAATATATTTGAAATATATGGTTATAAAGAGAAAATAAAAGGGAATTATTTTTATATTAAGTTTATTATATATCTTTTGAAGATAGTTATTTTTATTATATTTGAGGTTAGAGCATGACTGAGCAAGTGAGAATACATGGTAAAATTTATCACCTCAAATTTCACTGAATGAGTCATTTTTGGTATTATGCACCCAATTTACACTATAGGGTGTATATAATACATATTTGAGATATAATATCGTGAATAATATTTTAATTTTTTTATTACAATTAATATACCTCACTTTTAAGGGTTTTTGATTAAATAAGGTCCCATCGATTGGGATAAACAAGGGTTTTTAACATTTATGTTTTACATAATTATCTAAATATTTAAATCTAAAAGGTCTTGGGAATGTATGTAATGAAATATTTTGTTTATTCAATTTAATTATGATACTTTTATGTCTAGGAACCTATATTTGGTTTCAAATATTATATATATTGTATTTATTTAATGAACCAAATGAAGGAGTTCTGGTCAATGTTATAATGAACCAAAGTTTAATAAATAGTAGTTACCTTCTTATAATAATGTCACATAATCACCTAAAATCATAACACAATTAACTATTAGCTTCTATGCATCATTCATACATAATAATGTCTCCTCTGTGATATGAATTGCGAAAGCTGACATACATGGTGACGATCAGTAGGATGTATAGAGTCTATTAATACAAACATAATTTTTGAAGAATAGTAACTAACCCTTATAAATAGTAAGTTTACCCTTATTAATAGCAATATGAACGTTATAAATATTAAATTTTCCAATTAAATAGTAACCTTACAAATGAAAGTATAAATAAAATGTATACATCTTATAAGTGACCATATATAGGGACCTAGCCTTAAACATTACATAATCATGAGTTAATTCAACAATTCACATTGATGATATTTTAAGGTTTATATTTTTAGATAATTAGGCCATATATATTATAAAATAACTCAAAAATATCAATGTAGTCACTCCTAATAACTATCAAATTGTTTTACAAAATGAAACTATTTAAAATAAAAATTTCTTTATTTGGATGATAAAAATTTATATAAATTTCAAATTGATTTCTTCCTTCCTCTTACACATCCTTATACCATATGGAATATATTTCAATAACTTGGGATGTTTACAAAAATCTCAGTAATTGATATAAAATAAGCAAATAGAACATTATCTGATGAATATTTTAAACGTTTTGAAATTTTTTTCAGAAATTCATACTTTTAACCATTAAAACATAAAGTCTTAAGAATACCTCATTAAATTATAAGATTCCTAAAATAATTCTTAGTAATAATAAATCATATAACATAAATCATAATGGTAACTTTTGGAATTCCTATCATACTTACATTGTAGCTTTCACAACCACATAGGGAATAAACTTCGTTGTAATGTTAGGAATACCCATCACAACATATTCCCAAAACCACATCAGAGAAAACATAACATTTAAATATATCATGTAACCCAAGGAATTTGAGAGCTATAATGGGCTCACCTGCCCTCGGTTTATATAAGAATGAAAAATATACAAAATAAATTTAAATGAACCATAACATAATAGTAACTCATGAACAGAAAAAATGAAATTAACATTTCCACATTGCAATAATAAGATATCATTTCAAGATATTGATTTGATAAATCCATTATCAAAACCATTTTCAATAATATAATACCTAAAAAATGAATCTATTATTTATCTTTCTTATTAAAAACATTATGGATTGTTGAGGAATCCATATATCAAATAATGTGCTTGGCGGCGGAAAGGCCGTTGTCACCTCATACGTTAAAAAAAAGAATTACTTTGGTCATTGTGTAAAACATTTTGTAAAAAATATATTCCTTTTGAATAAATTATAATGATATTAAAAATCAATAATGTATTATTATACACCGTATAAAATAAGGTTGTATATAAATCAAAATATGCCTCAATGAAAGGAGATTGAGACGAATTCCCTTACAAAGATCGTATCCTTAGATTAAGGATAAATCAATGGAAAAAAATTTCATGAAAAATATAAATACAAAAAATATAAGTGGATATTTTTTGTTAAAAAATAATAGTAAATTCACACATATTCTTAGGAAAGCAAAACGAATGACATGCATATTTAACTCAATTAAAGGATATTGAGTTAAGATTTCTCTTAACTCAAGTCCGACTTTCCATGTTCATTATTTATATTAGGAAAAATAAACTAAATTTAATTTATAATTTATTCATAACCTTTTAATGTTTATTATTTTCATTATATTACTTAATAAAATGTTATACAAATTACATAACTATTAACGTTCATATCCGATGTTTTGTCGATATTGGGTATTTCGGTCAAAAATGAACTTGTTTTTATGTAAATTGTCCATGTGGTCAAAATTCCATCATAAAAACAATATTATTTGTGATTCAAATATAATATATATCCTTTATATATGTATTGATATTAGTCTCTAACATTTTGAGATAATAAATGAAATGTACAATTAATAGAGATGGTAGGTCGTACGTACACATGAATGTTACTTTAATTTCTTTTTCATATTAATGAAATGAAAAATAAATAATACACAGGTATATTATAATTCAAGTATAATATATATGTTATATATGGTAAATATGTAATTAGATATATCCTCTATATGTTACATGTACAGAATGAACGTGTCATATTACTTTGAAGGGTAGGTAGTCCTCACTTCCTCAAATGAAATTATCGTATATACACATTATGGAAAGAATAAAGGTATGTTTTAAATAAAAATTATAGAAGAATAAAGACAATATAAATAAAATATATATAATATATAAATTATGTTCCATCATAATGGAAATGATGAGAGGTGGTAGGAGAAAATTGAACAATCATCATTTCGTGAGGCAGTAGTTCATCATTCACAGAAACATTATGTTTGTATCCATTAGATAGAGGTGTGTGCAAGTTTAGTTTGAATCCTTTTTGTAAAATCATCATAGTATATTGTGAATATTGGAGTTTCTTTTTTTCATATAAGAATAAGAGAATAGGAAGTGGAGATGGAAAATAAAATGAAGATCTTGAGTGAATATGTAACCTCTAAATTGGGTATCTCCTTTTGATTTGTTCCAAAAGGATTTGTTGAATTGTTTTCTATCCATTATAATGATTCTAGGAGGAAGGGATGGAAGTTGAGAGATTAATTTAGAAGAATTTGGAAGATAATATTGGCTTGAAATGTGTGAGTAAGTGGTAATAGGTTGGGTCCTTTTATAAGAGGAAGGTAGGGTACTTTAATGACGTATTGAAATATTATTTTATTAAAAATTAATTTTTGTTAAATTCATAAAAACATTATTCATTCAGAAAAAATATTAAATAAAAAATAACATGTCATAATAATCCATAAAATTCGTGTATTGCATCAAAATATTCAAATTACATTTATTTTAATATTTATAACATCATTTATTTGAATATTTCATTAATAAGGTAATTACCCCATCATCATTTTGTCATAAATAAATTTATATAATTAATATCTAAAATTTATTAATAAAATACCAGGATTTAGAAAATATATTTTTCTTTATAATGACTATTTATATTCTTATAGTTCATTTATATGACCCTATATTATAATTGTTTTAATAAAAAGATACATGTTTATCATAAATTTCTCTTTACTTTATGTTAATTATTACAAATGTCATTATCACACCCAAGTGGCTCCATGGGGTCATACAATAGACCCAAGGATACAAAAGGTCATACATATCTCATAGAATAGGATTTATACACATGTTAGTTTAGTTTTATATTATTATAAAATAATGTTTTACCCTTATTTACCTGATTTACCCTTTGACCATGGTAAATAAACATAATTACTAAAGAAACTGTTCATAAATTTAAAAACATTAAGGTTCCTTGTTAAATAATTTTGAAATTATAATTAAAAATATGGAATCCATTTTTCTAAATTAAATACACATAAGTTTCATTAATTAATTTAAAATCATTTCCTATTTTCAAAACCAAAAAATGAGTTTTTAATAAGAAAAAATTATTAAAAGACTAACACGTGTTTATGTCCAATTTAAATGTGAAATTAATTCCAATGAAAAATGTAGGATTAAATGGTAAAATATTAACCCAATTACACTTTAAAACCCATTATAAGGAAAATCTATCTATATAAATAAGTTATATGAAAATGCAGTTTTCAATTAAAATGCAGTAATTTTCACTATTCACTAAAATGTGAATTTCGAGAGAAAAATTCTAAAATTTCTACCAAAGATAATTATTATGTTCCAATTACAATATAGAAGTTTATTATTTCAATTATACTCTATAAAATTGTTAAAAACTAGATTTAAAATGGGTTCTCCATCAAAAGGTGGTAAAACTGTATTTTTAAAAAAATACTTTTTTATTAGATGAATTGAATTTGTTCTTATATCATATCAAGAAAACATATAAGATTAATTTAAAACAATAAACTGAATATATAACACATATGTTTCGTTAAATAAAAAACCATATTGTGTGATATGATTTTATAAACCCAATTATTCCCTTTTAAATAGGTTTTTATAAAAACACATCATTTATATTCAATTGGATTTTATTTCCATTTCAAAAAAATTTGGTAACAAATGAATCATTAGGTAAACTAGTATATTTTTTTCATAATTTATAGGATACTATACACTAACTCCACTCCAATGGCTAGGTTATAATGGTAACATTAAAAATAATATTATTTAGTTTTTCATTTATGCTTGATGTAGGGTAGCATGTATGCAATTGAACATTGTTTTTCATTCTTAAATCTAGGGATGTTAAATCCTCCCACTTTAATAAATTTCATCAATGAAATTTGAATTTTGTGTCGATAACTAAGGTATGTATTTTCAAAATACCTTTACTACAAACTGACATTCGAAAAAGTGTTAATAAAACACCCACTTTAAAATATAGAAAGTGAAGTTCAAAGGTAACTTAAGGTAGCACATACTATGGTTCCATATAAGAAACCATAGATATAGAGGAAAAAATAACTATCTTTTTATGATGGAGAGTGATAGAAAACATGATCCAGTGAAATTTAATAATCTAAAAACCATAAACTTCTGATGTGTTAAATGGTCTTTGATTTCCCAATAGTAAAAGTAAACAATTTTTTTTTGTTTTAAGGAGCTTCTCATAATGTTGAGGAATTATTTTATTACAATAAATAATAACGTAAGGAAATATACTTATTTTAAAGGTAAAATATAATCCTTTAATAAATTTCAATGATGAACTCATATTTTTTTCCAAAAGATGAGTATTCAGGTTGAATCAACTTATAAATCTATAAAAGATTTACTATCAATTTCCCATATGTTGAAAAATTAACCAAAACTCAAATTGTTAGTACTGGATCAGATCATCCCCAAATAGAATAGTCCTTTATAATGAGAATGTATATTTTTAATATCAAAATTCAACAGAAATAAAGAACAATAGATATAGACAATTTTTTATACAAATTTCCTTAAAATTCCTCAAAATTATCCAACTAATATTGAAACACAAAACTCCGAAACATTTGATCACATAGTCATCCACGATAAATCAAAACATTTATCTCTAAATAACATTGACTAATCTTAAAGTATCATGATGAAATGAAATTAACCTAATCACATATTCTTCATGATAGGTTATTCATTTCTATAAAAAAACCCAAATATCTATATGTCTATATTAAACACATATATTTAAAAAAAATCAACCATTAATCATAAAATGAAATCCCATATTATGCTATTTTCCTTAGGTATATAGTGTTCTCAAAAGAGAGAGCATCTTCCAAAATAACTTTTATCACATAATTACCATATTATTTTCCTATACTAAGGATATCCATTTTATAAAACAAATGTTCCCAAAATAAACTTACTCTTAATCCATAAAATCATTTAACTAAAAAGAATAATTCATACTAACTAGTGACATCACATATGCCAATGGTAGGGGATGCGCCATTGTCTCCCTTCAGTTATGGGTTCGACTTCCATTGCCTAACCTGACATGATGGGTTGTCACCCATCTTATGGGTTATCCTTTTTCTAAAACAATATAATTCTTATAACATTTCTAACATGAAATTAAATCATCAAAATAACAATAACGTATTTTAATTTCAAGTTTATCTCATGCCTTTAATTTTGAATTCCAAAATGTTATAACCCACAATTTCTTTAAATTCATGGATCGTATAAACCCTAAAGTTTATTTATAAGTATATCTATAAAATAATAGATAATTCTTCCTCAATTAACTTTTTTACATAAAGACATAAGGGTTACACATACTACAAGACTTATAAAGTAAAACCATCATTAATACATTTAAAAATATCATCATACATAGATCCAACATAACTCTTAAATTCATAAAATATTGAAATATTTATCCACAAACATTTTTCATGACCATTTATCCCTGTATTACATATTATTATATAATAATTAATTCCTACCAACAAAATCATGCATAAATTATTAATACTAAATAATGTCAAAAAATGAGCTAAGAAATAATCTATACCTTTCAAAGGTTATTTTTACTATCCAAATCATTAATTGGAATGGAAATGTACTAGTAAACATATATTTGTTCAGTCCTCATGATCTCATTCTCAAAACCTATTTTTAGGAAATCTATTATCGTAATGAACATGCACACCACATTTACAACATTTGTTTGCTCCCTCAAAAAGAAGATCATTCCATTTCATAGAGTCAACTGAACACTTCCTTTTTCTATTGCAGGTAATTTCTTTATGACCTTCATTAAAACATCTTTAACATCTTCTCGTCCCTTTTAAATATTGTTCTATGTTCTTATTTTCACATTCCTGAAAAAAAGGTTGCTGAATATACTTACATTTATGATTATTACATGAAAACCCATACGGATTAGTTTCTTGTATATATGATGCCTTAGAAAAATTACCAAGGATCATGTTGTCAATCATGACTCCAGATAGTTAGCTAAGAATAACTGCAAAATTTCTCATTACAAATCCAATTTCATTTGGTTGATTATTCAGAAAATCACCACAGATTCGTTATATTCTATTATTACATTTGTTTTTGATATATCCAGCCATTTACAAAAACCAAAATGGCCAGTGTTAGTATATTAAGAAAATAATAATATACTATATTATGAGGTTCGTAAAAACTAAGATACCCTTATTCATGTTATCTTAAAATCATTAAATTTATCTAAAATAACTATAAATCTTTCTAATATTCTAATCATTTTGGTTATCTAAAACATGTCACTATAGATTAAATAACACCCTAACCTAAAAAGTTATCTAAAATGTCATCTGATACCAACTGTAAGGCCCCATCCATTAACAATACATAATTATGAGTTAAGCCAATAATTCACATTCAGTATTTTTTGGTTTAGAGTTTTAGAGAATTGGGACATATCAATTACATAATAACTCAAAAATTACCAGGTACTCACTTATACTCACAATATGTTTTTTAAATGAAACTATTTAAAATAAAACATGATTTATTTTCTGGATAAAAATAATCATAACAGTCATCTTGATTTCAACCTTCATCTTAACCATTATTAAAACCTATGAAAAACATTTCATAAAACATATAATGAGGACAAAAAGCTCAGGAAGGGATATAAAATAAAGAAAGAAAACATTATCCCTTGAATAATTTAATCTTATTGATTTTTTTTTTCAGGAAATCATACTTTTCACCCTTACAACATAAAATATTAAATATACGTCATTAAATAATATAATTCATTAAAAAAATCTTCAAATCATAAATCATAAGACATAAATAATAGTGGTAACATGTTTCATTCATATTAGACATACATTGTAGCTTTCAAAGCCGCATAGGGTGTATCCTTCATGGTTATGTTTGGAATACCCAACACAGTATATTGCCTAAATCAATTAAGAGATACATTAATGTTACCACTTCCATGTAACCCAATGAATTTTAGGGATATCACGAGCTCACCCTCCATTAGTTTATCCAGAAACCACCTATATACATAATTAATTCCCAAGAACTATAAAAGAATCATAACACATAAACACACATAAAGGAAAAATATCATTTCCACATTGTAATCACAAGACATGATCTCAAGATATTTATTTAATCAATCCATTATCAAAACCATTTTAAATAAAAAATACCTAAAAAATAAATATGGTATTTAATTTTTCTTTTAAAAATATTATTTCTTGTAGATGAAGCCAGATATCAAATAATTCCTGTAGTGACAGAAATGTCATTATCACCATGTATGTTAAAAAGAAACATTCCTTTTGTAATTTATTAAAAAATTTTGTAAAAAAATTATTCCTTTTGAAAAATGTTTATTAAAATTAAAAGTTATATGGGATTGATTATACAAAGTATAAAATAAGGTAATATATGAATCAAAATATGCCTCAATGAAAAAATAATGAGACGGAGCCCCTTACAAAGATCATATATGTCGATTAAGGATATATAAACCACATAAATATGTGTGAAAAATATAGATACACACAATATAAGTGTATACTTAGTGTAATGAAATAAGTGTTAATTCTCATATATTCTTGAAAAAAACCAATAACATGGATATTTTACTTAATGATATGAGATTGAGTTATGATTTCCCTTACCCCAAGTCTGAATTGTCGTAGTCATGAATTATATTCTTGAATAATAAAATTTAGTCAATTTAAAATTTCATTAGAACCTTTTTCATGTTTATTATTTCATATATATCACTTATTACCATGTTATAAAAAATATATAACTATTTATGTATATATCAGACGATTTGTCAATATTGGGTACATGAGTTAAAAATGAACTTGTTTTGATATACATTTTCCATGTGGTAAAAATTAAAACATGTATTGAATATTATTAATGATTAAAATATCATATATATCCCATAAATATATATTTAAAATATTCCATAACATTTGGAGATAATAAATGTAATGCACCATTCATGGAAATGGTAGGCTATAAGTACGCATGAACGATACTTTAATTTCTTTTTCATATAGAAAGAATGAAAAATCAATGATACATAGGCATATTATAATTATAGTATAATATATATGTTATATATGTTACATAGTTTCATTAAATCTATCATTTATATGTTTCATGTATTGAATGAACGAGTTATGTCACTTTGAGTGGGCGGTAATCCACACTTCCTCAAACGAAATTATCATATTTAAACATTGTAAAAAACAGAAAGGTATGATTTAAATTAAAAATATAGATGCATAGAGAAAATATAAATATAATATCTATCATATATAAATATAGTTCCATCTGAATGGACACCATGATAGGTGTTAGGAGTAAATTTAATAATCATCATTTCATGAGGTAGTTGTTCGCCTTAAAAAGATACAATATGTTTGTATCCATTAAATGGAGGTGTGTGTAATTGTAGTTATAATCCATATCATAAAAACACAATAGTATATTGAGGATAAAATTTTTTATTTAATAATATAATATGTAGAGCATAGGTATTTGAGAAGGAAAATAATGTAAACAAGCTTGAGAGATGACGTTACCTCTAATTCGGGTAACTCCTTTTGATTTCAGAAAAAAAAGACTTTCTTGAATTGCCTTATTTCCAAGGTAAAGATTCTAGGAAGAAGGGTGGGTTGTGGGGAGATTATTTTAGTATAATTTGTTTTTTAATATAAGGTTTAGAGGAGTGAGTAACTGGGTATAGTTGGTGGGCTGTTATAAGAGGAAGTAAGGGAGCTTTTGGAAAGTATTGAAATATAAATTTATTATAAATTATTTTTTGTTAATTTCAAAACAACTTTATTCATTAAAAACCCTATATTAAATCTAACATAAAATTTCATAATCATCTATAAAATTCGTGCATGGAATCAAAATGTTTTGTTACATTTTCTTTAATACTTATAATAACATTTATTTGAATATTTGATTAATAAGGTAATCACTATATCATCTTTTTTTTCATAAATATTAATATTTATTTAATGTATACAAATTATAAATAAAATTAAATGATTGAGGAATCTTTTTATATTTATAATTACTATTTATAGTCATAGATATCAGTTATATAACACTATATTATTATTTTTATTAAAAAGATACATATTGATGTTATATTTTTATTAACATTAAATCAATTATTATAACATGTTATCGTCACACCCAAGTGGATCCAGGGGGTCCTAAAACCAACCCAAGGATCCCCATGGTCAGAAATATCTCATAAAATAGGATGATATCATGTGTTTGAAATTTTTTATATTATTATAATATTATTTTTTAACCTTATTTACATGATTTACACTTTAACGATGGTAAATAAAAATAATTAAGAAAGTTAGTATTCATAATGTCCCAAAATAAAAGGTTCATATTTAAATAATTTGTAAGTTATGATTCAAAATATGGAATCCATTTTTCTAAATTTAAAACATTGATGTTTCATTCATTAATTTAATATTAATTGTTGTTGTCAAAACCATAAAGTGAGGTTTTTAAAAGTAAGGACTATCAAAAGATTGATATGTGTTTATGCCTAATTTAAAAGTTAAATTACATCAAATGAAAAAAATTGGACTGAATTATAAAAATATAATCCAACTAAATGTTAATATAAATTAAAAGGACCATTTAACAATATAAATAAATTATTTGAAAAGACAATTTTGAATTAAAATGCAGTATTTTCACAATTCAATAAAATATGAAATTCATCATAAAAATAAAAAAATGTCCACCAATGTTAAATTTTATGTCCCTATTCCAATGGATATGTTTATCATGTCTAATATAACATTTAAAATTGAGAAAAAATATATTTAAAAAGGGTTCCCATACATGGTAGTAAAACAATATTTTTTTTGAAAATTACTTCATTTATCAGAAATATTGAATTTGTTCTTATATCATATCTAAAAAACATATATGATTTATTTGAAACATTAAATTGAATATATAATATATATTTTTCATTGAATGAAAATCCATAAAGAGTGATATGATTTTATAATAATAATGATTCTCTTTTAAATAGGTTTTTATAAAAACACATTCTTTATATTCAATTGGATTTTATTTCCATTTCTAATAATTTTTGTATCCAATGAATCATTATCTAAAATTTATAAACCATATTTTCATTTCCATATTGATACTATTAACTCACACCATTTCAATTTATATGTTACAATGAATACATTTAAATAATAACTTTTAGTTTTTTGTTAATCATGATCTAGTGTATCTTTTACACTATTTAACAAAGTGTTTCTTTCTTAAAACTCAGGATGTTATACAATATGATAGTGTAGGTATTTTTATAATTCGTAAATATTTAATTAAAAAATTTATGAATAATATAATAATTAAATAAGAAAATATAACTTCATAAAATTTATTTATAAATTTTTATTTGATGTCTTAAAATTATAGGACTATTTTATGAGACCTTAGTTAGTTTTTCAATGTATTATAAAATCAGTTATAATTTTAAAATAATTATTTATCGAGTAAATGAATATTTTAGTAATTAATTACATTTCCCATGTTTAGAAATTTTATTCAAAAAATGGAGTTCATTTTTGGATTCTAGACATCTAAAAATGGTTAGGGTGTTTTTTTTCGGATTTTTTTAAATTACATAAAATTTTGATGAATAGTAAAATATGATAATTTACAATAAGTGCTAAAATAAGAATTTATGCATCATTCATGAGTCATTTATAATGTAAAAGAACACTAGTTTAAACTCAAATGAACTTATTAAAATCATTGGTCACAAGAATAAAAACTATTCAATGTCTTTAGAAAACAATTGTACTAAATATAAAAATAATGGGAAACCCCTTACCTCCTCCACTATAAATACCACCCCACCATACCTCTTCTCTTGAATCATCTTTTGATTTCTATTATTTTCTTTCTTGTTCCTTTATTTTATTCATTCCTCTCTTTATTTCATCAAAATGTTATGATAACTCCTACACCATACACGCACTGGGATTTTGTTATGATGATGTAATAATTCATCATCATATCTCCTTTCCTAAAAATTTATACTAGAAATGAAAACTCCATCCACGATGTGTTAAATTATCACATTCATGGACTACATGCTTTAAATTTCTATTTCCATCTTCAGTGCTGGTCATGGAACCATTTTGATGGTAGAAAAAACATATAACATGTGTATTATTTATCATTAAATGTTCTAGAATATTTTGTACACATTATATTAATTTATAAAGAAAAATGTATTCAATGTGATCAAAAACCGACATTTAACCAAATGGGTTTTCATTAATGTTTAATATAATGATTAATTTCACTCCAAACAACCAAAATAATTTTATGACCATGTAATCTTCTGGATGTTCAATAATAACATATAAATTCAATTTTTCACAACCATTATAATCTTAAATGGATATACAAACATGTATATAAATAAACCAATCATGAAAACCAAGGAAACAACGACTACAAAAATATGACATTAAACTCCCTAACCCATAAAAAAATTCCATGAATGAAATTAATAAGGATATAAACAATTAAATTCATGAAGAATAGGTTCTATAAATATTAATTAATGAATATAATTTGGTTATCCATGACATTAAGATCAATTGAATAACTCCATCAGACTTAAGGTACAAGACTCTACCAGAACCTTGATTATTCATTCAGGCTGTTCTATCTTTCTTTTTACCAAAATGATGTTATCTATTATTTTTAAGCACATATTCAAGATTTTGATCATATTTTCCAAACTCATGTATCATGATCCATTAATTATTCTATTTTAGTTATATATAGGTTTTTAATTGGTTCCCTCCTCAATACTTCCTGATAAGCAAACCCCTTTTATGGGAACTTCCTAAATAATTTCCCAATTTTATGTGTACTTATAATCTATTTTAAGACACCAATGTTTATATAAAATCATTATTTTTATTATGAACACCATCTTGGTTAACTGCTGGTTTATATAAAATATTATTCCCTTTTCTATTTTAAATTCACATTATTATTTTCCTTAAAGTTGAACACAAAATGTTTAATGCCAAAATTTATAAAATACTCTTGTTAATTTTTTTCAATTCTATTTGACATCACTTATCATGATATATCCATATTCTACCTTATAAATGACCATGCATGATCAAATTTCTTTCCTTCTTGGAAACTTTTATGATATGCCCATTTTTTTGATGTATGACAAGAATATGATACCCAATTAATTCCAAGGGAAACTATTATGTTTATGTGTGATTGATTATGTATGATTATTTATGTGGAAAACATATTCATGAACATTTTAAGACCAGTGCACCTAGATAGTGCTCAAATTCATTAGGAATAGTCGAGTCTCATGGGATGTTATGTGAAATGGTCTTGGTCGTTATCCTTGACTCGTGCTACCATGTGGAATGGTCAGGGAGGTTAACCTTGAATCATGCTCCTCTATGTGAAATGACTGTTGAATCATTCTATTGTATTTTTTAAGTTACTGCCACATTATTATGACTCAATTTTTATATTATCCCATGTTTATATGTTATGATTTCACATGTACCATGCCTTTTTATATCATTATGCTTATTCCCCTAATGGGATTTTAGTTCATCCCTTTGTTTATGTAATCCATATGTTATACAATGAATATGTACGAGAATAATAGAAGTTAGGATCACTTTATGAAGATTAAAAAAATGAAATGTTTATATTGTACCATGTTTTCAATTTTATGTACCTAGTCTCCCAAGACACTAAGCTTCACGATCCTTGGCTTGTAATATGATGATTTATTATGCAAAAAATCATGTAATGATATGTGAAAAAGTATAGGGTTACTATAGTTGGTATCAGATAAAGGTCTAATTATTTTTGGAGATTAGGAATAGTGAACATTAGTATGAACCTTAAGGACGAGACTAAGTGTAAGAAAATATCCCTATATTTTGGTAAGTATAAAGTAAGTGGTTTATCAAGAAAATACATCTTTGTCGTGATATGAACGTGTGGATGTGGCTCTGATATAGATGTATCTTGGGGTAAAACCCAAAAACAAAACTTTGAGCAAGACATGAATGAGAACTAGTGCATGAAAACAAGACTTGTTACACTCCAAGTTTGAATCATTCAGGGAATATGTTTCAGTAAATTCATTATCTCATTATGAACCATTATTATGGGACTAAAAAAATATCCCATAAGAGTATATGTTAAGAAAAAAATCGAGGATAACCTAGATTTTAACCTAGGGAATCATAATTTAGGATATAATTTTACATTAATAGTTTAGCCTATTTCATAAGAAGTTTCCATTTTAATCTTATTAGCTATGTATTAAATCCCCCTAATTGTACAATATTTTAGTTAATATAATGAAATAGAAGAACACATTCCCACATTCAATGTGATAGGTAATGTGAATATTTATTTAATGATATGACAAATATGATGTCCATGAGTGCTCAAAACTTCATTAAAGTGCTTACTTGGCTTGCTCAAGTTATGAAAAATAACTTGAATCATGTAGAATATCTCATATTCTATAGAAAGAGATAGTTTATCTTGATTCTTTCATGAGAGAAAGGCATCCAATGTTTAGTTTATCTTTCGAACACCTCCTCATAGAACAATGGATTACCTCCATTGAAAATATATTCTCTACCCCCGTTGTGCTCAAAATAAGAGAAAGCCGTACTTGCAATCTATTATTTTGAGGGGGAAGTAGATAATTTTTTGAAACTGATCAAGAATACAAAGTACCAAGAGGAAATATATTCCATGTATTCCGAATAAGTAAATAAAATGTTTTTCAACAAATATTTTCCCCAAACCCTATACATCAAGATTGAAAGAGATTTCATTAGACACAAGAAAAATGGTGATGAGTCTATCTGGGTGCGTGAAGAAAACATCACAAGGATTTCAAGATATGCCTTCAGATTTTTTATAAACATTTAAATCAAGGTGGATCACTTATTTATGATACTAAATCCGAGTCTATGAAAACCATTGGAGATTCAAGACTATTAATATTATGAGGAGATTGTCCATTGTACACTCATGGTTGAAATGGAGATCGGAGAATCGCATTTGTTTCATGGGCCGAGTAAAAAACATTAAATGGAGTCTAATATGAGTGTTTTGATGAATAAATCTAATGATAAAATGATGTTATAACATCCAACATGTTAAAATTGAGAGAAGAAGAATATTTTGAAATTTCTATAGGAAACCAGGAATTTCTTCAAATGTGGAATGACGGGACATCTAAAAAAGTATTTACAAAGGGATATGAAGAATTAAACTAATGTGGAAGAAGAAGGGAAGGGCTAGATCAATGATCTTCCTGTAGTTCAGTGTTACAACTACAAGGCACATGGGAATTTTGTGAAAAAATTCCTTAAGAAAAGGGTTTTCAAAGTAAATCAATAACCACTTCCAAGTCAACAAGGAAGGTCTTATGCTATCAATACTACTAAAGAGGATCAAGATAATAGTGTAGTGATAGGTAGACTAGTTATTAATTCAAGAATAGTGAACGTAATATTTGATTCTAGTTCTAAACATTTTTTCATATCATGAAAGTTCAGTAGGACTCTTCAAATCCCCCCTCATAATTTGGAGGTTAAGTTATTTGTGAGAATAAAAAATGGGGAAATTATTGTATCCAAGGTTTATAACACCTCCCTAGTAAATGTGTGTAGACTAAACCTCTCATAAAATCTTTTCATAGTTCTTTAAGTAGTGTTCGATGTTATCTTGGTTAGGGAATGAATATCTTTGTACATATCCCACATCAACGGTTGGGAAAGAGAGATCACTCTTTTCATCCCAAAGCATCCAAAATTTCATTACAAGTGTAAGGAGGTAGATGAATCTTCTTTAGAATCATTGTATCATATGTGGATATTAATTCTTTATGGTAAATAATGTCTATTTAAAATGATTTTGTAAATGGAGATGATACTTCTCAAGGATATGCCCATCGTGGGAGATTACAATGTTGTAAAACCTAATGAATTGCCCGACCTTCCTCCTGGTCGAGAGGTTGAGTCCCCCGTTGGACTTATTCCTGGATCTGAAACTATATCAAATAGACCTTATAAAATGACGATCATAGAGATGGAAGAGATAAATAAGATGTTATAGGTGAATTTGGAGAAGGCTTTTATAAGTCCAAGTGCATCACCATGGGGTGAACTAGTCTTTTTCGTCTCGAAGAAAGATGGTTCAATGTACCTTTTAATTTATTATCATGATCTCAATAAAATCATGATAAAGAAAAAGTATCCCCTACCTTGGATAGATTAATTGTTCGATCAACTTCATGGGGCCAACTATTTCTTCAAGGTGGACTTTTTGTCAGGATATCACCAATTAAAGGTGAAGAAGAATGATATTACCAAGACTGTCTTTCGAATGAGGTATGGACACTATGAGTGCATTGTGAAAACCTTCAGACACACTAATTATCCAAATAACTTCAAGCATATAATGAATAAAATCTATAGATATTACATTAATAAATATTTAGTAGTCTTTATCAATGATATTATGATATACTCCAAGAGAAAGGAGGAACATGGGAAGAAACTGAATACTATGATGATGACTTTAAGAATATAGAATCTATCACCAAAGTATAGTAAATGAGAGTTATGGATGGAGGAAATATCCTTCTTAGGGAATATAATCACCAGAAAAGGGATATCGGTAAACCATTCCAAGACAAATTCAATTGAAGAATGACCCTGGATAACATCTGTAATGATGATCCACAACCTTTTGGGTGTAGCTGAGTATTATAGATGACTTGTTAAGAACCTATCAGATTTTTCAAAAAAAATTAACAAGATAAAATGGAAGGGTTTAATGTGATTCAAGACTCAATAATGTGTGGAAAGTATTAAGGATCTCAAAAAAAGGATTATCACTATGCCAGTACACACACTGCCAATGAGTGGATAAATCTTTGTGGGGTACAATGATGCTTCAAAAAAGGGATTAGGCTGTGTTCCTATGCAAAATGATAATGTGATGGACTATTCCTCATGGTAGTTGAATGTAAATTAACAAAACTATCCCACACTTGATTTAGAGGTGGTAGGTGTGATATTTTCCTTGTAAATTTAGTAGCATTATCTCTATGGGTGGAAGTGTGAGATATATATTGATCACAAGATCATTAAATATATATTCATATAGAAAGTGATTAATATTCAAAAATGAGGATGGTTAAATCTCATCAAGTATTATGACTGATCAATCCACTACCATCCCAGTAAGGAAGATAAGGTGGAGGTTGCTCTATGTAGAAAGGATACCAAATATTTATCAATGATGAGAATTGAATAGGATCCAATCATCATAGATTTTCAGAGGATGGACCTTTTAATCATTAAGGGAGGTACATCATAAATCCTTTATTATGTGATTTATCAACCATGGCTCACGGAGAAAATAAAGGTTTCTCATAGAAAATATGTGGAAATACAAAAAGTGATAGAAGATATCAGAAATGGGAAATTATCTGTGTTAAATATTGACAAGGAAGGAGTTGTAAGATTTTTTTAGGAATATGTATAATATCTGATCTAGATATAAAGAAGGATATTTTTAATGACGCACATAGAAAAAAATTATATATACACCAAGTGAGGGAAAAGATGCTTCGAGATCTCCAAGAGAACATTTTTTTGTATAATATGAAGAAGAAGATTTCTGAATATACATTAAATTTATGGGTATGTCAAAAAGTGAAGGCTAAAAGAAAGAAGTATAAGAAGATTATGAAACCAATACCCATTCTGATATGGAAGTGGGATAACATCACAATGGACTTTGTCCCTTAACTTCTAAGGAAATTTATGGAAAAATGCTATATGGGTAATTGTGGATCATCTTACAAAGATAGCTCACTTTATTTCAATTAAATATAACTAATCATTGGATGAATTGGAACATATAAATATATATATATATATATATATATATCAAAGAGGTGGTAAGGCTACAAGGGTAACCACTATCTTTTGCATCATATAGTGATATGAGATTCACCATCATGTTCTAGGAATGTCTCCAAAAATATCCAAGAAAAGATCTAAAATTAAGTACAACCTATCATACTCAAACTGATGGCCAATCCAAGATTACTATTTAGAAACTAGAAGATATGTTGACATTATGTTTAATGGGATTCAATGGTGGGTGGTACCAACATCCTATGCTGGTTGAATTCTCATTAAACAACAATTTCTACTCATGCCTTTGAATGAAACCATATGAGGTCTTTTACGAGAAAAGGTGTTGAACACCAATATGTTGGGATGAAGTCGATGATCATAAGTTGATAAGACATACAATGGTTGAAGAAATGGTGGAAAAGGTGAAATCCATTAAACAACACATTTGGGATGACCAAATTCAACAGAAGTATTATGAAGAAAATCATTGATGGGACCTTGATTTAAAAGATAGAGACATGCCATTCCTACATATATCTCCACAGAAGGTCATTATGTTTAAGAAGAATGGTAAGAAATATCTTAGGTTCATCATCTCCTTCGAGATTACTGAACGTGATTGAGTTGTGGGCTACCAAAAATCACTTCCACCTACAATGTCTAAAGTACATGATTTTTTCTATGTATCACTCTTATGAAAATATATACCAGATCCTTTACATGTACTTTATTCTGAGGTGGTATAGTTATAGTGGGATATTTCCTATGAGGTGGATCCAATGGAGATATTGGATCATAGTGATAATGTTCTAAATAAAAATATTACCCACCTGGTCAATGTACTATAGTGGAACCATAAGTACAAAAATGACACATGGGAACTGGAGGAGGAATCGAAGGAAAATTACCAACACCAGTTTATGTCTTAGAATGTAATAAGAAATTTCGAGGGACAAATTTCTTGGGGGGGGGGGGTAAGAATGTAATGTCCAAAAGATTAATCAAAATAATTTCCTTCTTATTATTATCTCATATATTGACATGAAATCACAACCTAATAAACTACTATGTTCTATGTGACCTTAAAATATAATATTGTCACATCTGTGATTTGAATTTCAAAAAACAGAAAAACATGGTTGTGATCACTAGGACATTTTTAGTCCTCCAAGACAAACTTAATTTTTGGGGAATAGTAACTGAACCTTATGAATAGTAATATTACCATTATGAATAGTATTATGACCCTTATGAATTGTAAATCATCCAATTAAATCGTAACATAACCAATAAAAGTATAAATAAAATTTATCCATCATATAAGTGACAATATGATAATTTTGGTATTTTTATAATTCATAAATATATAATTAAAAATATATGAATAATTTTATAATTAACAAAGAAATTTCATTTTTATAACATGTATTCATAAATTATTGTTTTTATATCATACTATTATAAGATAATTTTATGATACCGCAGTTAATTTTTCAATGTATTATAAAATCAGTTGTAATTTTAAAAAATGTATTTTTCATGTAAATGATGATTTTATTTAAAAAATAAATTTACCATATTAAGAATTTTTTTCATAAAATGTAGTTCATTTTTTTTATTATACATATCGAAATATGGATTGGTAGAATTTTTCATATTTTTTTGAAACACTGGAATTTTTTATGAAAAGTAAAATATGATAAATTTTGATGTGCTAAACCCTAAATTTATGTATCATGGTTGAGTCATGGATGCTATAAATGACCTTTGTTTTTCTAAATCACATACACTTATTACTATTATTTCACAATAATATAGATTATTCATATTATTGAGAAAAATTATTAAGCTAATGATTAAAATAATGGGAAACCCCTCCTCTCCTCCATTATATATACCACCCATCTTAACCTCTTCTCTTCACTACTCTCAAGCATTGTGCCTTGTCAAAATTCTGATAAAATCTAACCATAAGCCCCTAAAACACATCTAGAATCCCATTTTCACTTCAAAATAAAAAATCCTCTCCCATAAAGAGGCTATGTAGGAAGTTATATTCAAGAGGTAAAATCCTTTTTTCATTTCTCTTATTTTCATTATAGTTCCTTTATTTCTTTTTATTTCCTCACATCCTTTCATACAAATATTATGATTACTCTAGTACTGTACATATACTGGAATTTTATTATGATAATGCAATAATTCATCATCCTCTATCCTTTAAAAGATTTTTATACCCGATATGAAAACACAATATGAGATGTGTTAAATTATCACATTCAAGGATGAGAGGTTTTCGATTTATTTGACCATTTTCAATTCCCATTAGGAAACCATTATGATGATAGAACTTGAATATAATATTTTTATTGTTTCTAATTTATGGTTTTGTAATATTTTTTACACATGATATAAATTTATAAAGAAAAATGTGTTGATGTGATCAAAAACCTCCATTTAGCCAAAAGGGATATCATTAATGTGTTATATAATGATTCATCTTAAATCGAAAAAATTGAATTTTATGACAATGTAATATTTTTCATATTCACTTATAACATACATATTCAATTCTAGACAACCATTATCATCTTAAATGTTTATTCTTACATGCATATAAGTAAAACAATCTTGAAAAGCAAGGAATCAAATGCATCCAAACAATGAAATTTCTCCTCTTGACCCATCAAAAAAGGCCACGAATGAATATAATAAGGATATAATAAATCATTTTCACAATGAAGAGGTTCTGGAAATATTAATTAATGAATTTAATTTGGTTATCCATGACAATAAGATCAAGTGAAGGACACCATCAAACATGAGGTATGTGACCCTACCCAAACCTTCATTATTACTTCGGGTTATTCTATCTTTATTTTTACCCAATTGAAGTTATCTATTTTTATGAAAAAATTATGAAATCTATTAATATTTTACAAACTACAGTAACAAGATCAATTCATTATTCTCTTTCTGAGATATACTTATTTTTATGTGGTTCCCTCTTCAATACTTCCCAATAAGCACTACGGGAAAAATGGGTATTTGCGACGGGTTATTTGCGACAGGGATAAATCTCGTCGCAAATAGTCCCGTTAGAAACTTATTTGCGACGGGGGAATTTGCCCGTCGCAAATACGTAGTTATCTGCAACGGGTTAGCTTTCCCCGTCGCAAAAAGACTGGCGCGTTTTGCACGCCAAATCGCGGGAATGTTAGTTGCGACGGGTGGTTACCGCCCGTCGCAAATAACCGGTGGCGGTAAAAGCTATTTGCGACGGGAATATAACCCCATCGGAAAAGGAAATCGTGGGAAAGTTAGTTGCGACGGGCGGTTACCGCCCGTCGCAAATAACCGGCGGCAGTAAAAGTTATTTGCGACGGGAATATACCCCCGTCGCAAATAGTATGTCGGCAGATCATTATTTGCGACGGGTCCCATCGCAAATAACTATTTAACCGTTGACCGTAATAAATGAGGGCTAAGGTATTTGCGACAGGTACCGTCACAAATAGACCCGTCGCAAATGATCTAACCTATAAATACCCCCCCATACGTTTTTTTTTCATTCATTCTCAAACTCGATCTTCTCCTTCTCTCAAAACTCTATTTTTAGAGTTCAGCGTTTCTTAAGTTTAATTTTTTTTTCTGGAGTTGATATTGAAGTTTTCAACAACGATCAGAGATCAATCTCAGATCAATTTTAAAGGTATTTATGTTCATTTTTATTTAATATTTATTTTAAATTTTTTATTAGTTTCAATTATTGTTAATTAGTTGTAATTTAATTATGTTTACATTGTTTTGTTACTTAATAAATTTAAATTATTAGAATTCATTGTTCATAGTTAATGGTACTAAGGAATAATTAGTAATAATTTCCAATAATTAAGAATAAATGCTAATAATTAGTAATAAATACCAATAATTAGGAATAATTAGTAATAATTACCAATAATTGTCAATAATTACTAATAATTACTAATAAATCGTAATAATTACCAATAATTAGTAATAATTTCCAATAATTAGTAATAATTTCCAATAATTACCAATAATTAGTAATAATTAGTAATAATTACTAATAATTAACAATAATTAGTAATAATTACTAATAATTAGCAATAATTAGTAATAATTACCAATAATTAGTAATAATTACCAATAATTACCAATACTTAGTACTAAATAGTAATAATTAGTAATAATTACCAATAATTAGGAATAATTAGTAATAATTACCAATAATTACCAATATTTAGTAATAATTAATAATAATTACCAATAATTAGAAATAATTAGTAATAATTACCAATAATTAGTAATAATTACAAATAATTATCTCTAATTAGTAATAATTACCAATAATTATCCATAATTAGTAATAATTACCAATAATTACCAAGAATTACCAATAATTAGTAATAATTTACTAATTACCAATAATTATCCATAATTAGTAATAATTACCGATAATTACGAATAATTAGTCATAATTAGTAATAATTACCAATAATTAGTAATAATTAGAAATAATTACCAATAATTACCATTAGTTAGAAATAGTTACCAATAATTATCCATAATTAGTAATAATTACCGATAATTATCCATAATTAGTAATAATTACCAATAATTACCAATAATTACCAATAATTAGTAATAATTGGTAATAATTAGTAATAATTACTAATAATTACAAATAATTACCACTAATTAGTAATAATTAATAATAATTACCAATAATTAGTAATAATTAATAATAATTACCAATAATTAGTAATAATTAGTAATAATTACCAATAATTAGTAATAATTAGTAATAATTAGTAATAATTTCCAATAATTAGTAATAATTACCAATAATTAGTAATAATTACCAATAATTAGTAATAATTATCAATAATTAATAATAATTACCAATAATTACCAATAATTACCAATAATTACCATTAGTTAGAAATAATTACCAATAATTATCCATAACTAGTAATAATTACCGATAATTATCCATAATTAGTAATAATTAATAATAATTACCGATAATTACCAATAATTAGTAACAATTGGTAATAATTAGTAATAATTACCAATAATTACCACTAATTAGTAATAATTAATAATAATTACCAATAATTAGTAATAATTAATAATAATTACCAATAATTAGTAATAATTAGTAATAATTACCAATAATTAGTAATAATTAGTAATAATTAGTAATAATTACAAATAATTAGTAATAATTACCAATAATTAGTAATAATTACCAATAATTAGATATAATTACCAATAATTAATAATAATTACCAATAATTACCAATAATTACCAATACTTACAAATAATTACAAATAATTACCAATAATTGCCAATAATTACCAATAATTAGGAATAATTACCAATAATTAGGAATAATTACCAATAATTAGGAATAATTACCAATAACTAGTAATGATTCATAATGATTACCAATAATTAGTAATAATTATCAATAATTCGTAAGAATTACCAATAATTAGTAATAATTTCCAATAATTAGGAATAATAACATTATTAAATTATTATTATATTTTATTATTAATATTAAAATAATATAATTTTTTATATTATATACAATTCTCCTTTCATCTGTGTGTTTTTTGTCTCCACATGTAATATTTGTATGTGGAGACAGAAAACACAAAGATGAAAGGAGAATTGTATATAATATAGAAAATTATATTATTTTAATATTAATAATAAAATATACTAATAATGTTATTATTCCTAATTATTGGTAATTATTCCTAATTATTGGTAAATTTATGAATAATTACCAATAATTAGTAATAATTAAAAATAATTACCAATAATTAGGAATAATTACCATTAATTACAAATAATTACCATTAGTTAGAAATACTTATCAATAATTAGGAATAATCACCAATAATTAGGAATAATTACCAATAATTAGGAATAATTACCAATAATTAGGAATAATTACCAATAATTATTAATAATAACATTATTACATTATTAGTAAATTTTATTATTAATATTAAAATAATATAATTTTCTATATTATATAAAATTCCCCTTTCATCTGTGTGTTTTCTGTCTCCACATATAATATTTTCATTCTTATTCAAAATTATCAACCTACTCACTAATGGAGAGGTGAAAGTGAATGCAAATATTACATGTGGAGACAGAATGTTAAACACACAGATGAAAGGAGAATTGTATATAATATAGAAAATTATATTATTTTAATATTAATAATAAAATATACTAATAATGTAATAATTTTATTATTATATAATTAATATTTATGAAAAAATAATATTAGTACTATGAAAATAATAAAAAATTTATATAATATTAAAATTATCAATATTTGTAACAGGTTTTGATTTATTCTCAACATGTTCAATTCTTAAAGGGTCAATTTTTAGGTCTATCTCAATAAAAAGTTTGTGCCAGTCATGTATGATGTAAACTCTATAATTATCCTTACTTGAGTGTTTTTTCTAACAAATTATTCAAAACTAGTAATTCTTTTATATTTTGTAGAAAAATATGGAAGAACGAGGTCGTCAACACTCATTATTAGGTGACCGCATATGGATAAATCAACATAGAAAGCCAAATGGTTCTGGTTTAAATCCAGTATATGTAGAGGGTGTGGAGACTTTTTTTTTATCATTTGTGGCATCAAATCTAGAATTTGTTTCAGAAGGAAAAATAAAATTCCCTTGTAGAAAATGTGCATTGAGAACGTTTGACATGTTTGACTAAGTGGGGGGAAATCTCTTGCGTTTTGGTTTTCAACCAGATTATGTTTTTTGGTATCAACACGGTGAACGCAGTTCCTGAGCAGGTAATACCAACTTGATTCCAGATCCATCTCGGTTTCAAGATTTAGTACATGATGTTGCAGGTTCATCTGTTCAACATACAGAAACTCCGGCTGATATAGCTTCAAATACTGAGTTGGCACCATCTGAATTTTATGAGTTGTTGAGGTTTGCTGAGGATGCATTATATCCTGGATGCAAGATGAGAAAATTAGAAGCATTTCCAAAATTTATGGCTATCAAATCAGATAACGGAATGTCAAACACTTGTTTTGACCAGATATTTTCTTTGCTCAATACACTGTTACCCGAAGGAAATGTTTTTCCTGCAAATTACTATGAGAGTAGGAGGATGGTTCGAAATTTGGGACTTACTTGTCAGAAGATTCATGCATGTTCAAATGACTGCATTTTATATTCTGGGGAAAATGAGTCGTTGGATAGTTGTCCCACATGTGGGCAACTAATATATAAAGAAGGACAACATGGGAAGTCTGGTTTGATTCCTGTAAAACAGTTGAGATATTTTCTGCTTACATCCAGACTTCAGTGTTTATTCATGTCTAAGAATACAACAACAATGATGTAATGGCATAAAGAGAATATTTCAGCCGATAAAATATTGAATCATATAGCTGATGGTGATTCATGGAAACATTTTGATAGAGTGCATCCATTCTTTTCTTTATAAGCTAGAAATGTTCGAGTGGGCCTTTCCACTGATGGTTTCTGTCTGTTTGGATCTTATGGTAGTCAATATTCATGTTGGCCTATTTTTTTAACTCCATACAATTTACCTCCATGGATGTTGATGGAGGAGCCATATATCTTTTGGCTTTACTAATTCCAGGACATCCGAAGAAAAATATTGATATTTATTTGAAACCATTTATTGATGAATTAAGTTTATTGTGGAGTACTGGTGTCAGTACATATGATGTTTCAACGAAACAGAATTTCATACTGAGAGCAGCATTGATGTGGACAATTAGTGACTTCGCGGCTTATGGGATGTTATCTGGCTAGAGTACACATGGTTAGAAATCATGCCCTTACTGTATGGGAGAGAACAAAGCATTTATGCTCATTCATGGAAAGAAAACTTTTTATTTTGACTGTCATCGCAGATTTCTTCCAGCTGATCATCTTTTTCGCAGAAACAGATCTCATTTCAGAAAAGGAACAGTTGAAAGGGATGGACCTCCAAAAATTCGATCAGGTTCGGAGTTAAAATCAGTTGTATTTTCATTACCTCCCATCACTTTTCTTCCCACAATAAACCAACAGAAAATTTCTAGTTTTGGGAAAGAACACAATTGGATTAAATGTAGCATATTTTGTGATTTTCCATATTGGTCTGTTTTGTTGGTCCGACACATGTTAGATGTCATGCATATTGAGAAGAACAGTTTTGATAATTTGTTTCATATAGTTTTGGATACACCAGGAAAGAGCAAAGAAAATGTAAATGCACGTTTAGATCTTGCCCAAATTTGCAGGTGTCCAGAACTAGAACTGTTTGAGAATGTCAGAACAGAAAGGCTACTAAAACCATAAGAAGCTTATACACTGTCTAAAGAAAACCGTTTATTATTTTGTTAGTGGATTGCAGATTTGAGACTTCCAGATGGTTGTGCTTCAATTTGGGTAGATATGTAAAAAATGGCCATATTACTGGATTAAAAAGTCATGATTGTCATGTTATAATGGAAATAATTCTACCCATTGGACTAAGAGGTCTGTTGAATTCTGTGATTTTGGATTCCATAACAGACATGTCTCATATGTTTCGGGAAATTTGTGCGGCTACAGTAGATTATGATGCTCTATGCAAAATTGAATGAGATGTTGTTGTAATTATATATAAACTGGAAAAAATATTTCCGCCGTCTTTCTTCGACTCAATGGATCATTTGAAGTTAAATTTTCCATATGAAGCCAAATGTGGAGGTCCATTACAGTTTCAATGGATGTACCCATTTGAAAGATGCATGAAAAAATTGAAAAGAAAAGTACGTAACAAAGCATCTGTTGAAGGATCTATTGCAGAAGCTTATTTGCAAGTGGAAATATCTTTTTTCTGCTCCCATTATTTTGAATCTGAGTATTATTCAAAACACAACCGAATGGGACGGAACGAGAGGAATATTGATGAAATCAACAATCAATTATCTATTTTCAACCAGCCAGAGATTGGTTTTGGTGGAGTTTATGAACACTGGATTTCAGATGATGAACATCATAGAGCTCATACGTATGTTCTGCTCAACTATGAAGAGATGACATCAGTTGTACTGTAAGTGTTTATATCACTTATTCTATCATTTATGTTACAGTAAATAACATTGGTTTTTATAGGTTGTATGATAATCATATCAAGAAACAAATTCCACAAATTACAGCAGCTGCTCTCGAAGAACGCCGACTGCAAAATTTCTCTCAGTGGTTTCAAAAACTGGTAACATAAATTCTTTATCTTTTACCAACTCATTCAATGTATAGTTTACTATATTGATAATTATTTCACAAATTTTCAGGTGTCTCGACATGCTGATAAAATTGACAAATGGCTGTGTATATTGAGTAACCCACCTTCCAAACTTGTTAAAACTTATAATGCATATGTGGTTAATGGATTTCGATTTCACACACATGCATATGGGGAATCGAAAAAAACAATGAACAGTGGAGTTATCTTGAGAGGATCTCATCATCGAGAAAATGAAGTTGACTTTTATGGCATACTTGATGAAATCATTGAACTCTGTTATCTTGGACAACATTACATAACCATGTTCAAATGTCGGTGGTTGGATACAGAGAGAGGCGTGTCTGTTATCCGACTCATGGAATCATTGATATTAAATGTAAAACTGTTCTCGTAGTAAATGAACCATTATTATTGGCTCAACAGGCACATCATGTTTATTACGCAAAGTACTGTGCTACATCAAGAGACATGACTGATTGGTGGAGTGTAATAAAAATCAAAATTCAAGACAATCAGTTTAGTCAAAGTGAATGTGCTTTCACTGATGTGCAAAGAATTGAATTTTTTCAATAGAGTCATCAAAATCAATCTTTTTACAAAGAGACATGAGTATCGATGATGACACCCCACATTTAAGAGTCGGTGATGATGATGATGTTAATGATGTCACATATGAAATTGAAATGGTAAGAGATGAAGCAACTGGAACTCGAATGGATATTGATGATGTTGAGGAGGAATATGAAGATGACATTGACATATATAAAGATGATGATGAAGATAGAACTGAAAGAATTCCATGGTAGTTATATACAATAATAATATATATATATATATATATATATATGTATATATAATAGTAATTATCAATTATTTTCTAACAACGTTAACATTTTCTATTTCAGATGGACGCCGACACATTTCGTGAGTTGGCGGATGTTGACCTGCCTTTCGATGCGGATGAGTTGCTGGCAGATGACCCTCAGCCTGCAGACACTCCAGGGAGTACACGGAGGGGGCGCGGTCTTGCCCGATTGATGATTCCTGACCCCGTCCCCGAGCGACGTCCACATCTTGGGTTTGATCCACGCACACGGAGGTGTGATAACCTGTGTGATAATCTGTGAATTTGACTAAGATTTCATTAATCTATTCACATAATAAATGTTTATTATTTTTACAGTTTTCCGCATATAGCAGTCGGACAGGGTAGTGCTATTTTGCGCAACTATTTCTCTCAGCTGTGGACCACATGGGAGCAGATTCCCATTGATGTGCAGCAGCCCATGTTCAGCCACTCGTTGGTAAGTATGTAAATAAATAATTTTTATTTTGAAAATTATTTCATTTTTTACATGATATTTTGATTTATTTGTAGGGTTTATGGTATCCGATCGAGGATACCATGCATGACGCCATCCACAAGGCATGGGAGGTGGCCATGCATGATCGCTTTCATCGGGTTTTGCACAATTTAAGAGAAGCTGTCACGAAGAAAGCCGAAGTGTCAGATTTTGACGAGCCATGTAGAGCACACCGACCAGAGTACATTTCATCCCATGTATGGGATGGATTATGTGCGCACTGGTTGAGTGGTGCCTTTCAGAGGAGATCATCGGTGGGGAGGCTGAATCGGGGGAGACAGGAGGTGACTCATAGAGCTGGGAGTTGTTCTTTCAGTACTCATAGACAGCATCTGGTACGTACATTATTTATAAATATTTTATATAACTATAAATATTAACAGTTTATTTTTTATTCTTATAGGCTGTCGAGCACCCCGATATTATAGAGTACAACGTATATCAGAGGATGTATAGTGATCCTGCTACTGAGGAGCTCAGAGATGATCATCGACATCACATCGTGGTCAGTATTATTTTTTTTCAAGTTTAAAAATTAACTGCATATAATATATTCACAATTTTAATTTTAAATTGCAACTACAGGAGTCATATGAGGCCGTAGCATCACAGACCCGGCCTGAGAGTCAGACCGAGTCATAAGCTCAGACCACTGGCCATCAGTTTGATGAGGCTGCATGGATGGAGGCCACCCAGTATGCCTTCGAGAAGGGCCGGGTAATTGGTATTAGCTCTCGACTGACTCCCGGAGATTATTATGGCAGTGTTGCGATGTCGGCGTCCAGCTCGAGTGGAGCTTGTGCATCTTCTTCCACTACACAGTATGAGGATCAGTTGCGATCTCAGACTGCACTGATAGAGAGTCTCCGATAGGAGCAGGAGACGATGCGTCAGCAGCAGCAGCAGCATGAGGAGGAGTGTCGACGCCAGCAGCAGCTGTACGAGGAGCAGATGAGTCGGTGGCAGCAGCAGCACCAGGAGCAGATGGAGTACATGCACCGACTCACTCATTCTTTAGGGATGTAGTTTCCTCCACCAGCATCTACAGATCCCCCCTCCCCCCTCCTTCAGATTAGAGTTTGTTTTTATGTTATAAAGTCTGTTAAATCAAAATATGATTTTTTTTCTATTCGTAGTTTCTGTCTCATTATAAAATATTAATAATATTATATTTTGAAATAACAATATTAATATGAATAATAATATTATTTATATTTTATAATATTAAATTATATATATATATATTAAAATTTTATAATATTATAATTTAATTATATTTTTTTGTAATATTTGAATTATTTTAATATTTGAATGTAAAATAATTCTATTATTTTTATATTAATTAAAATAACTTATTAATATATTTTTTTATGAATTATAATTCTAATATTATTATATTAATTAAATCATTTATTAATATTCTATTATTTTTTATTTTTGAATTATAATTCTATTATTATTATATTAATTAAAATAATTTATTATTTTTATTTGTGAATTATAATTCTATTATTATATTAATTAAAATCATTTATTAATATTTTATTATTTTTTATTTTTGAATTATAATTGGATTATTAATATATTAATTAAAATAATTTATTAAATTTTTTTTTTATTTTTTTATAGTATTTGCGACGAGATACTATGCCCGTCGCAAATCGTATTATTATTATATTCATTAAAATAATTTAATAATAGTTTTAATTTTTTTTAAATAGTAATTGCGACGGGGCCCGTCACAAATACCTGTTCCGACAGACCTAGTCATAATTACTATTTTAAAAGTTTTTACAAATATACAGAGTAATATTTGAGACGAGAAGGATCCCCATCGCAAATAATATCTTTAGCGACGGGCCCGTCGCAAATAATTGTTGTTGCGACGGTGTTTTCCACAACGGGCGATTTGCGACGGGATTCCATCGCAAATGGCCTGTCGCAAATACCTGTTTTTCTAGTAGTGAAGTAAACCCTTTTTAATGGAACATCCTGAATTTTTACCCAATTTCAAGCACACATTATAATATCTTTTAAGACACCATTGTTTTTATAAAATAAGTATTTTTGTTAGGAAAAGATTCTTGGTTCACTTATGGTTTTATATAAATAATTGTCCCCTTTCCCATTTTAAATCCCCTTTTGTATTATCCTTAAAACAAAACTATAATGTTTTAATGCTAATTTTTTTTAAATAATCCTCTTACAAATTGTCACTTATGTTTGAAAGTAGTTATAAAGATTTATTCTTGTTGTACCCTATTAATTTCCATGAATGATCTAATTCATTTCCTTCATGGACACTTTTCCAATACACTCATTTGTTATGCTTTATGAAATGAATATGATACCCAATTCTTTACATGGGTTACACTTATGATTATGTATGTTTGATTATGTTTGTTTATTTATAAGGAAAGAATATTCATGAACATGTTATGGTTGGTGCATAAAAATAGATATCCAATGCATTGGGAAATTTTGAGTCTCATTATACATTATGTGAAACAATATTAGTGGTCATCCTTGACTCATGATACCATGTGAAAGAATCTTGGTAGTTAACCTTGACTTGTAGACCTCTATGTGAAATGAGACTTGATTCATTATAAAGTCATGTTTTATGTTTCTTCCACATTATTATGGCTCCATGATTATTTTATCCCTTGTTTATATGTTATGATTTCACCAGTTCCATGCCTTTTTGTATCATTATACTTATTCCCTAACTAGGATTTTATCTAATCCCATTTTTTATGTTGTCCCTAGTTTATCCTATGTAGATGTATGATAACACTAAAAGCTAGGATATTTTTATTATAATTAAATAATTAAATGTTTTACTTTTCCCATGTTTTCAGTTTTATGTACCTAGTCTTCAAAGACACTAGAATTCACGACAATTGGCATGTAATATGATGTTTTATTAGGCATAAAATCTTGTAATGATATGTGTAAAGGGATAGGGAATCTAGAAAAGTCTTCAAATAAGTAGACGAGTAGGGATAATATACCCTTAGTAAATGAAGAAAATAGAGTATATAATTGCCTAAGAAGTAGTCGGAGTAATAAAACAACAAAATGTGGTAATAATGATAACAATTACATGAGTCCATGCAATGAAAAATGGATTAAAATAACTAGTAAAATTACTAATTGATAAAAACATAAATGTGATATATGAAAAAACAATAACAGGGTGAAAATATATTTGATGCACCTACACAAAATATCCCATATTATATCTTGGTATTTTGTCAACTAACCTACTCCTCCAGTACAACTTCCCTAATATGGTCCACTACCCTCATTTAAAGTCCCAATTAGAGGATCCTTCACATGAATCGAGATTATTGTGTAGTATATTAGTATAAAAACTATTGGGATATAACAAATGCATCCTTACATAAGTGAAAATGTTGTATATAAATTTTTTTAATGATTGGAAAGTTAATATACAAGAGATAATAACATTATGAATCATTTTGTGATAACTAGGAAGAAATTGACCCCATCCCTTCTTGTATTGTCTCTATGATAATGGATAAATTATACTAGGTTTTCATGAATGTATGAAGAATATACAAAGATGACATAATTCTTAGAATAAACCACAATAGAATCATTACCTGGGTTAGGCCACAAGGCCATCATAAACCATAAATTCTCTCAGGTCAGTCCAAAAGGACGTTGTGCCCCACAGTCAGTCTTAGGTCAATCCTCAAGGCCTTAATCCCCCTAGGAATAATTCAAAAGGCAGATATAAGTCTCAGAATTGGAAATAATGCTAGTAAGACCTAGGTCAGGCTATATGTACATCACATGAACCAGGTATCTTAGTCTAGGCCACAAGGCTATTGTGACCCACTACAAGTCTCATGTTAGGCCTCAAGGTCATCATGCCTTAATATATTATTTTCAAGACCCTACTATAATAATCATCTATCAAATATCATATGATCCACCTCTGTGGGATTAACTACTACATGAAGGGTCCACCTGCCACTTTGAAACTAGATAACATATTTCTATAGGCTATATCCATCTACACATATAGAAGCTATATGTACTAATGTTCTGAGCTACACACACACACACATGCAAATAAGGATATTATAGTAGGATATGTATCATATAAAGCACACACACACAAACACAATATTTTCTTACACCAATATAATTCATGATCCACACACACACAAACAAACACATATGTCATACAAAGAGGGTGCTCATAGGCCACACACACTCACACAAAAAAGAATTTCTTATCAAGGGATTTTTCATGGTTAATAAAGAATCGAACAATCATTCCATATAAAGAGTTGTTTCATGGGCCAAACACAAAATCACCAGTATTCCTTACCACGAGGGGTACCATGGTCCACACAAACATGCACAATAATTTCACCCCAAGTATGATATCATGACACACACACACATGAACCTATATGTCACATCAAGAGAGGAATCCTGAGAAACACACACAAAAAACAAGAATCATGTTTTTGAATAAAATTATAATATAATGTCTATCAAATGGTATGTACATAATTTCTAAATTACATCAGGGGAAACATCATGTTTCTTCACCCAAATCTAGACCACATGATAAAAATCACTAAATCTAGTCCCAAATAATCAAATGAGGATTCATATTTTAATATATAAGAATAATAACATGTCAAGGGATACGATCATTTTAGACTCTCCCAACTAGTTCCAACATAACAAATAGTTTTAGAAAAATCTGATAATGATCAAGAAAAAAAGAAATTTCCCCCATATTTTTCCTAAAAAATTATAAATAATCACATTAGATCATGTGAAAATTGATAGACATGTACATGAAAGTATTGATATTATGTCTTGACCTTTGAAAATAGACAACACATATCAAGAAGAATATAATTATAGGAATATTGATAGCATTCCTTTAATTCCATAGATTCAACATCTCTAAATCAAAAAAAGTGCTCCTTAGTGGAAAGAATTCACTAAAAACCACCACTAGAGACCCTAGATCCAGGAGTGCTAGTTTTATGATGAATAATGAGAGTTTCTGGGGATGTTTCAGGTTAAAATAATTTGTTTTTGGTTTAATAAATCATGAAAGAATAGTTTGGATGTAGTTTAACCAAATCATGTGAAAAAAATATGAGAGCCACTATCAACACCCTAGTCATGTTGAATAGTTGGGCCACAAATTTTGGTAAACCATGTGAGAACCATGTGAACAACACTTAATCCTAGGTCTTCTACCACATGATTATCTTGGAAAATAATCATAGATTCTCCTAGACATGATCTAATCATGTTACCAAAAAATCATCAAAAAACCCAAAATACCCTAAAACTCCATAAATCAAAACCCCAACAATCCCAAGATCAAAACTCATAAAATCTATTTTAAAAATAGATAAAAAATTCCACGAACCTTATAAACCAAATGGGAATTACATATAATTATTTTTATGACTTAATTATTTTGAAATTAACCAATACATTATGTGATGAGATAACCCTCTCAAGTGAAAATCATATCCTCAACCAATTTCCATGTTTCATAAAGAAGAATAGAGAACATACAAATTTTTAAAGGGTTGGAATTAATATAAGAGCACATTCCTCGTTATAGAATGTTATTATCCCTTGATAACAATTTTAAAATAATATATTTCAATCAATACATGTTTGTGGGTTAGTTATTATGTAAATTCTTTTCTAACCCTAATACACACTACCTATCAGAGTTTCATTTTTTTCATGATAATCATTAAATAAAAACAACACAGGATGTGTGGTATCTTATTTTTAAGTGCCTGTTATTTCAGAATATATATTTTTTTATCACATTAATACCATGTTTAATACCTTGTTTTAAAAGAAACACTAAAATAAAATGAATCCATGGTATATTGAAATAAATTATTAAATTTTACCATTATAATATACCCTTTTAATTAGTGGGTATAATAGGATGTAACAATATAATGAAATTGGTGATCACAAAAAATGACATCATGTTGAAAAAGTATCTCATATGAAGTTCATTGTTTCAAGAATATATTGGTGGTAGACTCCCAAGGGTATTTTTTATAAAAATCCCATGTTGGAATCTTACAATTATGGTTTGAGTTAAAGAATATATGAGAGAAATTCTAGCTCGTGGAAATTGCAATGTGATGCATACATTTGGAATCATTACCCGCGACCGACACCAATGATTATGTTATGAATAGATATTACCATAAGATAACGAGGAGATATTTAACTAGAAATTATTATGATATAATTTTTTAACTATAAATTTAATAATCTATTTTTCACACATGTTTTAAAAAATTTTCATTTTTTTCTTTTTAAGAAAAGATTGATTATTTTTTGATGAAAATACTTTTTCTAAATGAATCATATTTTAAAGATTTATTTCTAAATTTTAGACTTTTAATTTTTTAAAATCAACTTTAGATTAAAATTATTAATGTCAATATTATATTTCAGTTAATATTTCTGATTTATCTAAAATAATTGATTTTACTTGAATAATTAGAAAATAATTATTTTCTTAATACAATATCTTTTATGAAAATATCATATTACAATAATGACATTAATTTTTTGAATATTTTATTATATATATATATATTAATAATTTAAAAAAAATAATTTGAAGATTCTATGTAGAATTTTTAAAACCCATATTAAATTTTTTTAAAACATAAGAAACTTTTTACTCAAAAAATGTTTTTATTTACTTATACTAAAAATTTGATTTCATAAATTATAGAAATTAAATATAATAACTTGAATTTCATATAGTATATCAACATTTTCATATTATGTAACATTTTCAATTTCATTTTTTCATGTAATTATGATTACTATAATTAGAGTTAATAACCATGATCTTGGTGAAGATGTTATTTTCAATGAATAGTTTTATAAATGTTTAGTCAATTTTTTTCTAATAAAATTAATTTTTCTATTTAATATATAAGAATTGAAATATTTTTTGAACATATATAAAAATATATTAACTCATTTAATTGGTAATAAATGTCATATTACATTAAGAACACTTAATGTTTAAGACAATCTTTTTTCTACAAAATAGTTTTCTTTATACTAAATGTAATAATTTAAAATTTAGTTTTAGATATTTTGAAATTTTAATTATAGTATATAGGGATAAAATTTAATTTTATAATAAAAATATTTTTAATGATCGGTTAGATTGATTTTAATTAAATCATTAATAATTACATAAAAACTAGTAATCACTATCATTACCAATATGGTAAAGTGTAAAAATATAATGGTAAATATCTCAAAATATGTTTGAAAATTTATTAAAATTATTATTTGGGGATTTATCTACCCTATGTGTCACGTAAATCTATTATTTAAAATATTTGGAGTCTTTTACCCTTGAATAATGACACGTCATTATTGAAATATAATGCGTCCATCCTAAATTACCATTATCTACACTCATAAAAAAGTATCAGTTACACCACTTTATGATACAAAAATTCCAACAAATTTTAAACACCAAATATTTTATTTTCTTCTCTTATAATCCAATATTAGGTTATTAAGTCTTTTTATGAATTATTTAACCTATTACTTTTATTTCTAAGAGAATTTTCTAAAGGGACCTCACATTATCAGTGTGGGTATTTCTTAATGTTCAGTCGTTCTTCTTAATATCCCACTTTGAAATTTTTTATACCAACACTAATATAATGAAATAATTTTTATAAATATACAATAATATTCTTATATTAGTAGATAAAAATCTATAAATCATATTCCACATACTAATAAAAATAAATAAAACAACGATCATGTGCACGTGCATACTACCACCTTCGAGAAGAGATATGTTTATTTTTTCATCACCAAAAATCATAGAAAGAGACAAGGATGGATTTGAAAAATTAATATATTTTATACATAACAATTATGATCCCTAAATGATTATTTATCATAAAAAATAATTAAATTTATTTTAGAAATAGAAATGTTAATTGTGAGTACGTGCAGATGACCACCTCAATGAACGGTGAATTTAATTTTTTATAACCACTCATCATGTATTGTTCCATGAATTAATTTCTTATATATATATATATATATTATATTATTTTTTTAATTTTATTTAAAAAAATTATTTTCATTTACTTAAAATAAATTGCTACTCATTATGAGAAGACTATTTTATAAAATAAATAAATATATCATTATTTTAGATGAATATTATATATATTTTTTATAATAATACACACATGAATAACTTAAATGTTTATAATATTTGGATATTAAATTCTCAATCAAAATATTTATTAAATTATCTTCAACTTATACCACAATTTTATTGTATCATTGTACCCTTATAAAATATTTCTTACAAGAAACCTTTCATCATGATTGGTGGGAAATTGAAACATAATATAGGGTGAGCTCAAATGCTCAAAAAGGGCAAGATAATAGATGAAAATTGATAATAATATGAAATAATAAGATATATATAATGTCAATTGATCATGTTATAACCTAAAAATTTAAAACAGAATATGTCATTGAATTTAAATCAAGCATTATGAAATAAATATTTTTTATTTCAAAATTCACGAGTATGAAGAGTTAAGTATCATCATTAATTAGTCACGATCCATGAAAAAATATGAAAATCATAAAAACAATAAATTGTAATTTTAGAACCATAATAATCATTGTAAATAATTTTATTAGTCAAGTTTCACTACCAAGACTATCATAGTGGACAAATTCCCATAGTGGATTGGGTTCATTCCTCATTCCATCAATTCCTTAGAAATTGTTCACTCCCAAGACTATCATAGTGGGAAAAGTCCCATACTGATCAAAGTAAACTTCCCATACCAATCCATATAATCTAATGAGATACAAATAATTACCCAATTTTGTTTTGGGATTTAATATACCCCAATCACATAATGTAAACTATAAATCTATGAGCCACAGGATTATAAATAAATTCAATAATTTGTCATACTAAAACCCAACGAGTTTCATAAAAATTTAGTCATCACATAATAATAATATATATAGAGAAAAACATATATGGTATAATTAGATCATATGTCGAGTGAATTTCATCATAAAACAAATAAATTTTAAATAGATGAAGAATAAATTTAAAATATAATTGGATCATTTCATTGAAAATAGTGGAAAATATCAGTTTTTTTAGTATATTTTTAATTGAAAACTTATTTAATATTTAAAAATTATTATATTTAAAATAATATTCCCTTAAATCAAATTACATTCATGATGTTAAAAAAATATGTTCATGCTGTAAATGTTAAAACAAATATTCTTTTCACACTTTTGGTAAAAATTACAAAAGTAAAATCATCGTTAAATGATAAGAGTTATATTTTTTAAAAATTTAAATCATAGACAAAAATTGTTTTAAATTAATTTAAATAATCATTTTATTACAGAACAAAATGGCCTTGAATTTTCTTAATGAACATGAATATGGAATAAAATGTTTTTGATGAAAGAGGAAATTGGTTTAGTTTTTCTTATAAGAAATTTCCCGAACATATTAAGTACTAAAGAGAGGAAAATGGTAATAATACTTTAAAATTATAGGAATATATAGACTAGAAGAAAATAACAGGTGTTATGAAGGATAATAAATATATAATTTCTATAAACTAAAATTTTTCATAGATAACCCTAAAAAGAAACGAAATTTTTATCTAAATCCTTAACTCAAGTACTGTTATGATTTTTTTGTTATCAACCCTACCCTACAGTAGGTATACTCATTTAAAAATAACCTTAATAATTCTTGGAATGGTATTTTTGGAGGAAAATAACATCTGGTTTTTGGATAATGATATTATTAGCATATTTGTGTAGATTTTTGTCAATCTAAATGGATAAAGTAGTTTGGAGTAAAGAGGAGAGTAGTTTTTCATTTTTAAGTCATGTATGTCACACAATTTTAAAAACATTAATATATAATAATGCTATATTTAAGAACAATTGGAACCATATTTGTGAAGCCTCAACCCTACACATTTAGATTCCGAAGATAAAAATGTTATGTATGTGTATTTTTCAAAAAACTTTAAGGCAAGTGAAAAATTCACAGAGAATTTACATCCTAAGGCCATTTCTAGACATAGTTTTGGATAAATATATACATAAAAACATTATATAAATTTTAAAAAAAATATTATAAACAAAATGTGATCATGTGACCTGTCTCCTAAAATAAATACACATCAAAAAGAAATTGTACTAAACCCATGAAAAATAAATTTTAAATATATGATAAGAATTTAATTTTCTTAGTAGAGGGTTTTAAAATAATTTTTATGTAATTATAGAATATTTATTTTGAATAAATAAATACATAGAAATATGTTTTCAAAACATTGAAATATAATAGGTTCATATAATTTTGAAAAAAATTAATTTTCAATGTAATAATATTTTCAAACGATTCTTTGGATTTATCCATTTGAAAATAATAATTTTTTATGGATTAATAATAATACCCAGAAATCCATAAATAATCTATATTTATAATTAATTAGGCTTATCATACAAGGATATTGCATCATTTTAGATGAATACTCAGTACATATAAAAAATACAAGGCTAAGGACCGTAATAGTTTAGTTTCATTGGAAACATGGAAAAAAATCATTTATCTTGGTGAAAGATCATTAACATCTCCCATAAATATCTCTATATTTAGTAATTCTCCCTAAAACAACAATTCATAACTTGGATAAAGGAAGCATAAGAAAGGGGTGAGATTAGATTCCTAGTAGGGTAAATAAATTAAATGTGTTAGAAAAACATGAACAAAATGATATAGAACATGATCATAACATTTTAAGATCATACCCTACATATTATAGATCAAAAAAAAGATTGATACTTCATAAGAAATTAATCATAATGAAATAATGAACACAAGAATTTAATGAATAATGCATGAATAAAATTTTAAATTGTGAAAAACCATAATCATATAATATGATTTACATAGTATCCAAGCCACCACAGCCAAAAGAATTTTAGTAGTATATGATTACACCCCATACCATCTTGGTAGTCATGGTTCACTCCCATTGTCATCATAGTAGAATTAGTTCACTCTTTATTTAATTTTTAGTCATGGTTCACTCCCACAAACATCTTAGTCAGCTGTGTTCCCTCCACACACCATCTTGGTAGTTCTGGTTCACTCCCATGTCCATCTTATTAGTCTAGGATCATTCCCAAGACCATATTCATCTATCTCATGATATATAAATCATTACCCAATGAATTAAAGTGAGATATAGGTCCCAAACATCACAGAATGAAATTATACATACGTGTACCAAAAAATTAGGAACAATCATATCATAAACCATGTAATAAAGTGGGTATTATAAACCATTAATAATATCACAACCTGTGAAAAAAGATACTGGTTTATTAATAATTTCCTCCAAATCATAACCCTAGAATGAGAAATTTATGTCATAAAAAGATAACCCATGAAATGGAAATGGGTTTTATAAAGACCATGACATTATGGGTAACCCATTTATAGAAATAATGTGAATTAAAACATTAGATCATTTCCTATATGAGAAAGAGTAACATAATTAGATGTCATATTTGATGGAAAATAATTTTGAAATATCAATCCAAAACATTCCTTGAGGAAAATATACATTCTTCTTTGAAAAAAATTTAATACATAAAATCATTTTGAAACTATTTACTTATAAAAGTCCATGAAAAAGAATAATGAATACATGAAATCAATTTGATAACAATTTTCCTTGAAAACATAAAACGTAATCTTCAAAACATTTGAAGAAACCTTTTCTTTGAAAACACACTGAAAAATTCAAAATATAGCTTGAAAATGTTTTGAAATATTTTTTTACATGAAAACATACTAAATAACATTAAATCTTTTTTTGACAACCATTTATTTAAAAATAATTTAAAAACCCATAAATATTTCTTGGAATTATTTTGAATAAAATATTCCCTTGAAAACATATAATATAAGATAAAAAACATTATGAAATCAACTTTACTTGATGACACATAAAATATTTTTGAAATATTTTTTTTAAAAATCCATTAAATTTAATTTTAAGAAAAAATTGTTAAAAATTTTCTATTTAAAAATGGCATGGATATTTCAATGAACATACAATTGTAAAATATTTACAGGATTTAAAAGTAAAAAGAACATTCCCTTTTTTCATAGTAAAAAGGATAAAATAATTATTTTTCCAAAAGAAACAACAAACTTCATTTTATAACATTTGAAAAATAAAAAAAATTGGAAAAATATTATTTCAATTATTATGAGAGAATATTATAATACTCATGAAAACACTATTTCGAAATCATTAATTTGATGAAACATTGAATTCCGATGGATGATATGGTAAAGTAGGGATTTATTAAAAACAATTTAAGAATTATGTTATGTAGAAAAGATTATAAAAACTGTATTAAGGAAATAATATATCCAAAATAACCATAGGTCAATAAAATTATTGATTTTTGTTGGATATGTGTTAAACTTTTTCATCAAATGTATCATAAACACAAAAAATCTTGAAATGGAATGAGATTGTTTCTATAAAGTCTTATCACTGGGTAACTTGGGATAATGATCTAAATCTATGAAAAATATATTACATAAAGCTTTTAATATCTTACAATACATACATTCATGATATATCGTTTAAAATTGATGTATATACACTAAAAACCAAATTTGGGCATATAACAAAACTGGAGTCACAAAGAAGGCAATTTGAGGCAAAACTATTTTACCATTTTTGTATCTTTTGAAATGTAAAACCCATGAAATAAAGTAGATATAATTGATATTTTAATTCCCATAAATTTAATTTTAAAATCATATAATACATCCATAGGTAGTATACACACCACTCAAAATGAACGTGTGGTGAATAAAGCATGTACCTCACAAAAAGAAAAAGTGAGATAAAATCCCCTTACCTCATATCATGACTCTCATCATACTCATTAAAAACACCTATATAATAATTTTAAAATTTAATATACATCATTAACATAACCATATTATTATATCTAAAACCATATATGGTTTTATTATGACCTTATATTGTGCACTTGTTAACAATCTTATATTAAGGTTTCACTTCATGTAAAATTCACTTTGTTCATTATGCGTTTCTTAATTTGTTATATATATTAACATTAAAGTTAGATAATATTTTTCTGAATGTAAATACTGATATAAATATCATTTATATTCATTATATTCATGTTATATTAATCTATATAATATAAAATTATGAAATTAAGTACACCGTTCATAGATATGGTAAACCGTACATGCAAATTAATATTGTTTCCATTTTAATGTCATATTGAGAAAAGTACATGATATATATATATATATATATATATATATATAAATTTTAAAGTATCATTATTATATAAAAAATATCATATAATTTCACTTAACCTATCCTTAATACATTCTAAGTAGTGTGTGAATGAATCACATCGCTTTGATGGGGCGGTATATCACACTTCATCAAACGAACTTATCATATTAACAACAGATGAAAAGTAAAAATGATATGTGTTGTAAAAGTAATTAATAAGATTAAAGACATATTAAATATAATATATTAAATTTATAAATAGAGTATCAATTATTATGTCCACAATGATAGATGGTAAGTAAATATTAACAGTCATCCTCTAGTGAGGTGGTAATTTTCTATACACGTAAACAATATGTTAGTTAATCATTAGATAGAGGTGTGTGTAAGTGTAGGTGGAAAATATAACATAAAAATACTATTATATTTAATATAATTTTTTATACAATCCTAGAAAAAATAAATTGTATGGGTGGATAAATAAAATAAAATAATGTATCTTAATAGAAGATGTTACATATTAATCGGGTAACTCCATTTGGTTTGAACCAAAGGGATTCCCTGGATGTCTTCCTAAAAAATAGAGTATTAAAGGAGTAAAGGGGTATTCTAAGAAGTATATTTGGAACAGATTTTCTGATGTTAATTGGTTTGAGTGGTGGGAGAATGTGGGATATTTTGGGGCCTTTTTTTTGGAAGGAAAATCACTCACTTGGAATTTTGGAAAAAAAGTTAGGTGTACAGATGTTATTTCGTAAAAATGTCTTTAAACCATCATAAATAAATAATGGAAGGTTTATGGGAAAATTATGTCCATAAAAGGTTTTTTCGAATATTTGATAGGTCATTTGGGTCCCTATGATTACTGTTCAATATCTAATTAAACATAATTTGATCATAATATTTCTGATTAATTATAATCAATTATACGAATATTTTTGGTCAAAATAAAGTTGATCAGATTAGAATATAAATATTATACTGGTTATAATAGTTTTTTTAGGTTTTTTAAAATAAATTAATAGAATTAGAAAAATATAGCATTAATTTTAATCCTGCAGACAGGAGAAAATTATAGTTTTTTAAGTCAAATGAATTTCAAGAGTTTATTATGTTTTGATATTCAATTTCAAAGTGAAATTAACTATAATTAAAAAAATTATTTTTTATTTATATGATTTTACAATAAAAAAAATTTAAAATATAATTTAAGATTAATTAGTATTTAAATAAAAGTTAGTTTTTAACTAAAATGCCATATTTTTTTAATATTCATCATAAAATGATGTTTCTCATAAAAATGAAAAAAATTCACCCTATGTTAACTATTGAATTATAAATTAAGAAACTGAATTTTTTTATTAAATAAAATTTCTATATGTGTATCAAATGAATTTTATTGTTTTCCATATAAGAACAAAATGTGTAGTTTATAGTATTTTTAAAAATATTAGGACATTACAAAACATTATATCTTTCATTATAAATATGTTTTTTATATAAACCCACTATAAATTTTTTTTTAAATTACTTTATAATATTCATATCACTTCTTTATGCTTATTTATAATTATATAATCAAAAAATTCAATGAAATTATGGTTAACCGAAACTGGGTGTTGTGTGTAATGTACTCCTAGTCGGTGTTGCGGGTTGCCCAATGCAAGTATGTATTGAGTGTAGCATAAGCTAATTTAGTTCCATGTTAAAGGAATGTTTCAATTAGTGTTTTAATATATATATATATATATAGTTAACTATTTCTATTGTCACATGAAATGTAAAATATCAAAAAGATAAATTAATTCAAAAACCAAATCACAAAAACATGGGGTATTTAAAAAAGGCCACTTTGTTATATCACATATTGTAAAATTTAATCATAAGGTCATGGGTTCACTCCCCATACTAGAAACTATCATTTGATACTCCAGTTACATCTTTAAGAAAAAAATAATGGTCTTTCATTTCTCAATCATAACCTAAAAACCAATAAAAAGTCATTGATAATTTTTTTTAAAGAAATTAATCCCACCATATTATTATAATATTTAAATTTTAGTTTTAAAAAAACCCATAGCTTAATAGATCACTTTAACTTTAGAAGCGAAAAAACACAATTCCAAAGAAATTTAAATCAATTACACTCACTATATGAATAAAATGTTGTTGTTGTATTTACATATTGGCCATATCTAAATTATGACTGACATGTATGGATGTGTTGGGGAACTTTTTCACCTGAAATGATATATTTTATTTATAAATATCACGTAAAATGAAAACTTTTATAATTTTTAAATAAATTACTTTCTTAAATTGATAATCATTAAATGACATTTCTCTTAGGGAGATTTTACTTATAAAAAAATTATAATTGAAAAAAACAAAACAAAAATGTTTTGATATTGTTCAAAATAGCTTTAGAAATATTTCTTTAACACATTGATTAATTTTATGAACAAAAAATAACCATATAATGGTTTAAATGAATGTTTTTAAACAAAATATTAATTTTTATTCTAAAATAGACTGGATACTATTATTAATATTTTACATGATTTTATGTAATTTTATTGTAAGAACACTCTTAAACATATAAATTCATATATAAATTAATAAAATAGAAATAACTATAAAAAATCGGTAAAATAATACATTTATATGAAATCCACTGAAAAAAAATTAAAAACTAAATTGATAGGTTTAAAAATAAATTTAAACCAATAACATACATTATAAATTTTGAATAAAAATAAAGATATATATATATATATATTTAATTCAAACATAAACTAATAAGTTAAAAATGAATTCAATACTTTACTTAAAAATAATATTATTTTTTACTTTCTATTGTACACAAAGAAAGAAAGAACAAGGGTAGAACTTGGATAAATAATTTAGGTGTTCATGGTTGTGAAAAAATGATGTTTAAAAAAATGAATGGTTTCAAACAATATTAATGAATCAAAAATTAAAAAAATGGAAGATACTCTACATTTTAAAAAATAGGCATAAAGGATTAATTTAATCAGCCTAGTGTTTAATCACATTCTAAAGATGATATAATATATATAAATCGTCATTCTTATAATATGATTCTCCAGAAAAAATGAAATTTCAGAAATGAATATTTAAAAGGGGGGATCTATTCAGTATTATAAATTTTGATATGTGATATATATTTTATTGTATAGGGATTCCTTAGGATGTTGAGGATAGAGTGTAATTGTTCAAGGAATCAATTTAATTTAATGCACCATTCATGTAGTTTTTGAGGGATATTGGATCTGATCTGGGACATGAGTTGAGGGAGACAGCGGCGATGGAGGGGATTTGGATGGCTTGACCTTCTAGGTTGAGGTCACAAGGAGATAAAAAAAGAAGAAGATGAAAATTGGAGGAGAAGGATATTGAGATATGGATTGAATGAATCAGATGGGGCCAATGATATTAGATGGCTATGAGATTATCCATTCGAAAAATTCCATCCCTTATCGAAAAAATAGGAAAACAAGTGTGTCTATATAATTTGGGATGAAACCACTACCTCATGATGACCCAAACACACACTACACTACGAATCTTATATATTGTCTCTATCATGGGTTTCATAGGACACTAGACAAACTACAAAGGTCCCTACATAGGTCTGGGCTACCAGTTGGTTGAACATGGATTGCACATGAGTACCTATATACTCGCCACAGGGTTGGCCTTTGTAACAACTTATGTAGTGGTGCACAGGATACCCGTGGTGTTGTTGGGTACATACTAAATTTTTTAATAAATTTTTTCTTTGAATGGTATAATATTAAATGAATATAAAATTTATATATACATATATGTATATATGTATATATATTATTAGTTCCAATACATTACTTTCACCTTTTTAAAAGACAATTTATTGTTATTTGAAACCACTTTCATAGAACCCTATTTTATAAAATAAAATTTATATTATAATTTTAAATTTTTTACTTATTAAATAATTTTCATTAACAGTTATCATATTTATTAATTTTATTTATTATTTTAATTCATTTATTAAATTTTTTAAACATGCAATGACTAATAAAAAACCCAACAGTTATATTTTTGTAACAATCACAATTTTTTTTACAAATACCCATTTTATAATGGTATTTGATAAAAAAACATCCCAACATTCACTTATTTCATCTACGAATGGTGTTCTATATCCGTTTGGTTCTTAGTGTATCTTTTATTCTGCTGGTTACAACTTTTTTAATTATGAATAATTCAGAAGAATTGGGTTACACCTTTAGTGTTGTTGTGTTAGTCAGTGGTGTTACTGTTATATTCCTAGGAATTGTAATTAGATTTTTGGATTTATTATGGTCATTAGATTAATAATTATGCAACACAATTAGTGTTTTAATAATAAAAATATTCATTTTTATATTTCTTAATTTTTTTGAATTCTTTATTTGACAATAATTATTAAAAATAATATTAATTATTATAACACAAGTAAATCATGGATTTGGGATGTTAAAAAATAAACTAAAATTTAAATAAAATAGAAATTAGAGTCTAAATAAATTATAAAATAATATTTAGACAAATTTTATGGTTATTTTATCAGTTATATGTTTAGTTTAATCCTTTATTATCCCCTTTAACCTTTATAAAATTACTCATTTTTTCCTTGGATAGTTTTCATACTAAAAAATATTAAAAAATAAATCATTAAAATATTTGGAATTTCTAATTACAAAATGGAAACAATGTTATAAAATTCAAATTTGATAAGAGGATGAAATTCATTTTAAAATAAGCACACAAAACATAATGATAATTTTTTAAGAAAAAATGTAGTTGGATGCATAAAAATGATTTTCGTCTTATTCCTTTACATGTATAAAAATAGTGAAATGATAATATTTTATTAATATATATTTTTTAAATTTAAATAAAATCATTAATTAACAGTAATTATTCTATTTTATTATTAAAAAACACATTATGCACTAAATATGTATTTTTTGGAAACACATATTCTTTTTTTCAAATTAATTTTTTTAACCGACTTATAACCAAGGAATTAAATTTATGAATGTGTAAAAAATAAATATTCATAATTTATATGCTCATACTGATACCTTCCCATCATATAACCAGGAGATAATTGTCACATATAATATCAAGGTTTCAATAGTGTGTCACAATTCATTTAAACATTGTGTTTTGTGTAAAACAATCCATAAAATACATCAAAATTATTTAAAGAGAAATATATTATTAAATATTTTAGTGTTAAATTTGACACCCTAGTTTAAATGTTTCCCCTAAAATTATATCACTCTCACATAAATAGCATATGATACTTTTTCCTTATCACATCCTCATTTTCCCACATATTTTACTGAAATTTATTATTTTTGTAGAAATGGTTGACCATTTGGGTTGTCTTATTATAGATTAATTTCTCTCTTTGATCATTAATTTCGACATATTTTTTTTCATATAATATGGATCAAACACTCTTGGTATGTCATCTGAGTTAACTACACGTGAAAGATTTAGTTCTTACTTCCTCAGGAGAGATACACAAAACATATCATGCACTCCAGAGAGATTTCGTAGAAGAATACAATTATATGAAACTATATTGATATGAAAAATAATTTACAATGGGATGATATATCTGTAGATTCTGAAAAACGCATAAGTTCCAGAGAAATATCTGTAACGAAAAAGTGATGTCATATTCGGACTCGGAGGCCCGGTCCGGAGGTCCTGGAGTGGTTGTGCACAAAAAAGGAGAAGCGTGTGAAAAAATTATGTCCCACGCGGAAGGCCTCGGGATTCACGAAAGGTGCAGATGCCGGTGCAAAATTATTTCACATCCGGGCCCCACATAGTTGATATACTGCACCACCGCAATGGTCGCACAATTATTTCATGCAAGCCTTGAATTCCATGCCGCCAGAGGTTTATAAGTAGAAGGATACCCTATCCATTTCGGTGTTGCAGAATTCTAACTGGCTCTCGTGCGTGAAATCAGACTTCCACACGTGGAAGACGTCCTTCAGCTACTGACCCTTTTCATGCCACCTCACCCCGAGATCTGCCTTTTCACACAATCCCTCTGGCTTATAAATAATTTCAAACGCTTTAGGGTTCCTCTCTTGCGCTTAATTCCTTCCGTTGCACGCAAAACGGTCTAATTGTGCACAATCCCTCTCGCTGGGTGCGGCCTTTCCTTTGGGTGCGACCTTTTCTACTCGCGTGCAATTCATATCCCTTGTGGGAGATCCTCCGAGCCACGCGTAATCCCTCTGAACCGATTATGCGCCATGCTGGTGTTCTTCACGCAGACAATTTCTTTGTGCACAAACCCCGGGACTCCTCACCATGATGCTCCCCAGGTGCCTCCCTACGTAGGCGCCTGATTTCCTCCTTTAGGATGCCCCGGGCACACATATCGGGCATACAAACCACACACTATATTCCCATGTGACCTTCCAGGCTCGTATGAAGTAACCTCAAGGTCCCTTGGGAGGTTTTTCCCATTGCATTGCTTTCCCTCATGCTTCTTCGCATAGGCACGCTAACGGCTATTTCTTCTTCACATATCCACACTAATGTGGACCCCTCGATGGATCACTCTACGACCCCCCTTCACTACAACCTTGTCGATGCCTTCCCTCCCACAAGGGGTAGAGGGTACGGGTTTTGTATGTCCTAGGGGTGTGGAGCGATCCCACCTCATCCGAGCTGCAGGACGTTAAACTCATGAGTACCCTGTCCTCAACACATGACATTAAACTATGATTTGGCCCCATGCCTCGCACACAGGGTCCGCCAGCTCAGGTATTCTTTACACCCACTAGTGTAATTCCCCAACCCCTGTTACCCAGAGTCGGTGCATTATTACAAAACATTGGCATGATAACAAGAAAGATCAAATCTCAAAAGAATGATTAGTTTAGTAGCCTTGGAAACACTAGATATATTCATAATGTTTTACATTACATCATAAAATGAAAACTACAACAATATAGTCTCCATAGTCCACACTCTTATCCCCTCATACTATCACTAAAAGTCATTCATAAATTACTTCTTCACATCCTGGAAAAAATAAAACATAGAAAATGGGTTAGCTCAAATGCCCAATAAGGATAACAATATAGAAGAAACTTTCATAAATAAGAATAAACATTTAAGGCAATGTATAACTAAAACAAAAGCCTTTTAAACATGAACTTCAACATAGTATGAAAAAATAAAATGAAATAATTCCATTTACTTATTCAAATGGATATTATACTAATAAAATAATCACATGCAATATCAATAACAACTTTCATAATGATGGAATGCATAACTCCAGACTATCATAACCACATAACCAAGGCCTCGTGCCAAGACTACAAATTAGATTTTTCCAAGGCCTTGTGCCAAGACACTAGTTTGTCTCATGAGACCTACCGATGCATCGAGGAGCTATAGTGGGCTCCACCCATCACTCACTATGTCCAATGCATTCCTCATATGAAAAGTTTGAAATATGACATAAATATTCGTATTAAACTAGCATACGAAATTTCAATACTTAATCGACAAACCATGAATGGTATAAAAATAGCACATCCACAGTCAAACATAACTCACTTGATAAAATATGGAATATTGTATTGTATCAGATTAATTTCAATTATGAATAATGAAGGATATTGACATAGATGAAAATAATCGTCCAAACTATTAGAGAGAAATATCCCCCTTTTTCTTGAAATAATTTAAAAGTCACACTATTTGTTAAGAAGCCATTTAAAATAGATTTCTGAATCAAAGTGTCCCATACCACTTTGAGACTTTTAAAAATAGTTTTAATTTTAAAACATTAATGTCCATATAAATAAATCCTTAAAACCATTTTTAAAACATGGACATTAATGAGCAAGATTTAGAAGAGTAAGCCTTTAAAATATTTAAAAATGGTATTTTAGTTAAAGTTTCTAACCAAAATAGAGACAATTGAATTAAAATAATTTAGGTAATCAAAATTTTTTAATATCATGAGAATAAAGGGCTTCATGATATACTATGTCAAAGTACATTATATACACCACATAAAAGTGATTTTGTGTATAACAACAAAGAAGTCTCAATGGAATGTAAATTGAGATGAAATCTCTCACAAAGGTTGTATCCTTAGGTTAAGGATAAATCAAGGAAATAATTATGTGTGTAAAATATAAATACACTAAATATGATTGGATATTCAGTGTAAAACAATAAAAGGACATTCACACAGATTCTTGTAAAAACAACACCAATGAATTGGATGTTTATCTCAACAAATATTGATTGAATAAAAATTACTCTTATCAAGTTCATACTGATGACTTGAGAATTTATCAATGGAGTGATTATGTGTATAAAAAATATATCCACAGAATGGTGAGTGTAAATTATGACATAATCAAATGGATAGTGATTCCACACATAATCTTGGAGTAAAATAATCAATGAAGTCTGCGTAAAGCCGAATGAGTAGAAATTGAAATACCAAATTCCCTTATTGATTTGGTAACATAAAAAACATACATCCATGAAAGAAGGATCATAAAATGATGATGTAAATATACACTAATTAATGTATATTAAACAATGAATACAAACATGGGCAGTGCACACACCACATGTAATAAATTAGTGGTGAACAATGGAATTATCACGGAAATAAAAGTAAGATAATAAACCCCTTACATTGTACTTTTTCCTTGGTAAACTATAGGTTAACCTCATGTATAATGGTGAAATAATTGTTATTTAATTACACAAGAATAATTTACATTAATATCATATCATATATGATCTTTTAACATTGATTTTTTAATAATATCTTAGTATTATCATTGTTTTGGGTGTTAACTTACTCATTTTCTTTTATATGTTTTGTTACATAAGCCATGTTTGTCATGGATAGGATGTATATTATTCATATCCATAATTATATAAAGTCCTTAAACATTATTTTTAAATAGTAAAATGATAATTATACTTGAATGGATACGATGGAGAATGAATCTTATCGTGTTTGTGGAGACGGTAGTCCGTACGTACGCACGAGCGACAACATCATTATTTTGATGTTAAAATAATATATAATTGGATGGTATACCATATATACAGAATAAGAATAATGTTATATTTATTATTTACATGAATTACACATCATTATTATTCCCATAAAAATAATAATTTATTGAGTGACAATTACACCACGACGTGGAGACGGTAAGCCGTACATACGCACGTATGGTGACATGTTATTCAGAGGATGGATAGAATACTGAATATGGTTGTACCATATTTATAATAACATCACATTATATATAAGATACTGGAATTATTATTTTATAATTTTAATAACAAAGAAGGAAGAAGTGGAAGAAGAAAGGATCTTGAAAAAGGGTGGTGAAAACATTACCTATTCTTCGGGTTCTTCCTTTTGATTTGATCAAAAGGGATCCTTAGGATGGATTTATGACTAAAGTAAGGCCACTAGGATGAAGTGAGGGAATTTTAGAGAGTATTTGGGCAGGGGTTGGCCGAACCAAAAGGCTTTGAAGGTGTGAATTAATGAGAAGGGTGATTTCCCTTTTACAAGAGGGGTGAGGGGCACCTTTGGAAAAGCTAGAAATATTATTTTATAATAAATTCATATTCGGTTTCTAATGGCTTAAAAGGGTATCATTTAAAGTTTAAGGTGGGGAGGTGTCGAAAACCACTCAACAAATATAATTTAGACAGGTTTTAGTTACTATATTAACCTTATCTTTAAGTATTAACCCATACTTAATTAGTTTCACTTTTAGAATGTCTCTTTGTATTTTTATATTATATGGTTAATAAACTTACTATATACATCAAAGAGACCCCCAAGTGGTCATTTAATGATACAACTATCATGATATTAGTCTCTTGTCTGAACCATAGATTTTTAGGAATTTAATATCAATTAATAATATAATATTTGTTTTAAAAACTATTTTATGTCAATTTTGAGACTATTCAATAATTGATTTTTTTTTAAAATCATAACATAATTATTACTTCTAAAAAAGTTATTTAAATCATTACTAACATGTCATATTAACCAGGAAAATTAGTTTCATTCATTAAAAGGCTCAAATTATATTTATTTGGGTATCTACAATATCAATCATTTTAATTTTTCACAATTATGGAAATTACTGCATTACCATTGTGTCATAAATAAATTACATTATTTAATGTCTAAAAATTATAAATAAAAGACCATTATTTAGGAAATCGTTTTATCTTTATAATTAATATTTATATTAGAAAATCAAACATATATAACCCTATGTAAAAATTGTTTGTCTACAAGAAATATGCTTGTGTCATTTTTGTATTCATTTTAACTTAATTTAAATAAAGTGTTCCCATCACTTACAAGTGGCACCATGGGGTCCCCAAATCGACCCAAAGATGCCCATGGTCGGCAATATATCAAACAATAAGGTTAGGACATGTTTTAGGGTAATGTTTTAATATTATAATATTATTTTTTAACCCTTCTTTACCGGATTAACCCTTTAACCATGGTAAATAAAATATTTACCGAAGTAATTATTCAAAATGTCTAAAAATAAAAGTTACGTATTTACACAATTTGAAAATCCTAATTCCAAATATGGGATCCATTTTTCCAAATTCCAAACACAGAAGTGGTAGAAATTAATTTAAAAATAATTCCCGCTGTCAAAACAAAAAGCGTGTTTTTAAGAGATAATAACTATCAAAAGATTGACACTTGTTTATGTCTGGTTTAATTGTGAAATTATGTCCAATGAAAAAAATTGAATTAAATGGTAAAAATATATTCTAAATATACTTTAAAACAACTAAAATTCATAATTTATCAATATTAATTATTTCGATTAAAAAAGTTGTTTTTAATTAAAATTTAGTAATTTTCACTATTTATCAAAATATGAAAGTTATCCGAAAAGTACCAAAATGTCAGCCTAGGCTGATTTTGATATTCCGAATCCAAAAATGAAGTCCATTTTGAGATATATAATTTATAAAATTTCAAAAATTACTTATTACTATTCATAACAGCTATTTTGATTAGTTGTGGTGTGTTAGAATCTCAAAGTTGCATACAATGCATGCCATTACATTATTCAAAGGGAAACGTACCGTGGAATCATGGGGTGTTACATTATACCCTCCTTCAATGAATTACGTCCTCACAATTTTTTAAAATTGGGCTTGATAATATAATGGAAAGTCCCACATTGGAAAAAGAGTTAATAAAACTATCACTTTAAAAGAAAGGAAGAGAGGTATAAAGGTCACCCAAGATAACCCATACTAGGATTCCATGTAAGAAAACATAGATATGGATGATAAAATAAGTGTTCAGTTCTGATGGAGAAGGATAGAAAACATTATTAGGATAATGTTAACAATAAGAAAAATCAGAAACTTGAGTTGGGACAAACGGTCCTTAGTCTCCCAGAAGGAAAAGTAAACAGACATCATTTTTTTGTTTTAAGTTACATTACATAAGGATAAGGAATTAATTTATAATATTGACTAAGACCATAAAGAGATATACTTACTTTTTAAGTATAGTTTCATTCTTTAATAACTTTTTACCACTAATTCAATGTTTTTTGAAAAATGAGTATTCAAGAAGACTTGGCCACAATGGAAGAGCTAGAATAAACATCTATAGAAATACATGATCCACGTAGGATAAACTATATATTTACCTTGTCTTTAGAGATTAGTCAAAACCAAAATGGTTAGTATAATATATGATGATCCCCCAAATGGATATTCCATTGGAGAAAAAAACACTAATCTTAATTTCTAAAATTAAACCATCAATACCCCAAGGTTAAATAAATACCATTAAATAATCAATTGTCCTTAAAATCCTTCAATATAATCCAAACTAATATTGAAACCCAAAACATATAATAATGTAGTCTTCCATGTTAAATTGTATCTCTAAATGACATTGATTAATCTTAAAGTAACATACTTAAAAGTAATTAACCTAATCATTTCCATAAATAACCCAAATCCCTATAAATCCACAATAAAAACATAGATAAAAATACACCATTACTCCTCAAATGAAATCCCATAATATTCTATTTTACTTGGGCATATAGTGTTCACATCAAAGTGAACAACTTCCAAAATAACATTTATCACTTAATCACCAAATCATTTTCCTATACTAAGGGTATTCATTTGATAAGACACAAGATCCCAAATCAAATTATTATTGATCAATGAAATCATTTAACTAAAAATAATAGTCACACTAACCAGGGACTTCATGTAGTCCAGTGGTAGGTGATAAATCCTAATCTCACTTTGGTTGTGGGTTCGATTTCCACATCTTTGTTTGACGCGACGGGTTGTCACACGGTCTGCGTGTTGTCCTTTTTCAAAAACTATATTTTGTAACATTACCAAAATGAGATAAATTCCTCAAAATAACCATAACATAATTTAACCAAAAATCTTATCTCATACCTTGAAATTTCATCCCAAATTATAATAACTTATAATTTCCTCAAACCCAACAATCATATAAAACCAAATAGTTATTTATAACTATATCCACAAGAGAAAAGAAAATTCTTCCTCAAATATCATTCTCACATGGAAAACTATAGGGTTATAAATATAAGGGAAAATTATTCCAAAGTAAACCCATCCACAAGGGGCTCTAATACATTCTATACATTTCTCCAACCATTTATTTCCACACAGCTTCTTCTTTGACCATGAAAATATCCTATAGAATCAAGCATTCACTCGGGTAATGGCCAGGTCGCCTAAATTTATGGAAAATGGCTGTAAATGGATTCTTGGGACCATTTTTATCTTCTTCCATAATACTTTACATTTTTCTTCGGCAATTCTTCACTTTATGTCCTTCCTTCCCACACGTAAAGTATTTCTTTGTCCCATTGAGACACTTTCCTGGGTGTCTCCTTCCACATTTCCTGCATGATGGAAATTGTGGATTTCTTTCTCCATGGTCTCCACTACTGGAGCTCTTATCATTCATCACCTTTCTCATCTTTGTTGAGTCCGGTAATTGGTTAATATATATATTGTTGATCATATTTTTGGAAAATTGATTTGGCATAAAGACGATATCTTTTACACTTATCAAAATTCCATTTTGTTGCTCATTTCCACCACCGTTCCCTCCTTGTACATCATTCTCAAAGTCACTATGACTTCCTTGGAATCCATCCATTGACTAAAACTAGAAAGCATTGTGTGAGTAACAGTAGTCATAAAATCCTTTAGAGATTAACATGTCACCATATTCTCAATTTTAAACACATTAGGATTAACCAAGGTCATTTAATCTCATCTTATATATAATACTTCAAATCGGTTTGTAAAGAAAATGTAAATTATCATAAGCATATCCCCCGAGAGGGTTGTAACCATGAGTGAAACAAGGCCTGTTGTCATGCACCAGTTCCCGTTCGAGTCCAGCTCAAAGCGCTGTTTTCAGGTTTTACCCCTAGGTACATCTGTGCCAGAGCCGCCTCTACCTGCTCGTATCCAGACAAGGATGTATTGCCCAGAAAACTCAAAAAATCTCTACAATACTAAAATTTTAGGAAGTTCTTCTATACTAATCATCAATGTTCATCTTAGGTCTACATGCTCTAATTTGAGTTTATCTGAATCTAGCTTCCAAGGTTTTTACTAAACTTACTCTGAAACCAACTGGAACACCCGACCCCAGTTACCCAGAGTCGGTGCATTATTACATAACATTGGCATGATCACAAGAAAGATCATATCTCGAAAGACCGATTAGTTTAGTAGCCTTGAAAACATTAGATATATTCATAAAGTTTTACATTATATCATAAAATGAAAACTACAACAATATAGTCTCCATAGTCCACACTCTTATCCACTTATATTATCCCTACAGGTCATTCATAAATTACTTCTTCACATCCTGTGAAAAATAAAACATAGAAAAGGGCTGAGCTCAAATGCCCAGTAAGGATAACAATATATTAGAAACTTTAATAAATAAGAATAAACATTCAAGGCAATGTATAACTAAAACAAAATCCTTTTAAACTTGAACTTCAACATAGTATGGAAAAAATAAAATGAAATAATGCTATTTACTTATTCACATGGATATTATACTAATATAATAATCACATGCAATATCAATAACCACTTTAATAATGATGGAATGCATAATGCCAGACTATCATAACCACATAGCCAAGGCCTCATTCCAAGACTACAAATAAGATTTTTCCAAGGCCTTATGCTAAGACACTAGTTTATCTCATGAGACCTACCAATGCATCGAGGAGCTATAGCGGGCTCTACCCATCACTTACTAAGTCCAATGAATTCCTCATATAAAAAGTTTGAAATATGACATAAACATTCATATTAAACTAGCATACGAAATATCAATACTTAATCGGCAAACCATGAATGGTATAAAAATAGCACATCCACAGTCAAACATAACTCATTCGATACAATATGGAAGCTTATATTGTATCAGATTAATTTCAATTAATAATAATGAAGGATATTGACATAGATGAAAATAATTTTCAAAACTATTAGAGAGAAATATCCCCCTTTTTCTTGAAATCCTTTTAAAAGTCACACTATTTGTCAAGAAGCCATTTAAAATAGATTTTTAAATCAAATTTTCCCATACCACTTTGAAAATTTTAAAAATATTTTTAATTTAAAAACTCTAATTTATATATAAATAAATCCTTAAAACCATTTTTAAGACATGGACATTAATGAGCAAGATTTAGAAGAGTATGTCTTTAAAACATTTAAAAATGGTATTTTAGTTAGAGTTTCTAACCAAAAGAGAGACATATGAATTCAAATAATTGATGTAATAAAAACATTGTAATATCATGAGAATAAAGGGCTTCATGATATACTATGTCAAATTACATTATATACACCACATAAAAGTGATTTGGTGTATAACAACAAAGAAGTCCCAATGGAATGTAAATTAAGATGAAATCTCTCACAAAGGTTGTATCCGTAGGTTAAGGATAAATCAATGACATAATTATGTGGGTAAAATATAAATACACTAAATATGATTGGATATTCAGTGTAAAACAATCAAAGGAAATTCACACATATTCTTGTAAAAACAACACCAATGAATTAGATGTTTATCTCAAAAAATATAGATTGAGTAAACATTACTCTTATCAAGTTCATACCAATGACTTGAGAATTTATCAATGGAGTGATTATGTGTATAAAAAATATATCCACAGAAAGGGGAGTGGAAATTATGACATAATCAAATGAATAGTGATTCCACACATAATCTTGGAGTAAAATAATCAATGAAGTATGCGTAAAGCCGAATGAGTGGAAATTGAAATTCCAAATTACCTTGTTTATTTGGTAACATACAAAACATACAACCATGAAAGAAGGATCATACAATGATGATGTAAATATACACGAATTAATTTATATTACACAATTAATACAAACATGGGCAGTACACACACCACATGTAATAAATTAGTGGTGAATAATGGAATTATCACAGAATTAAAAGTGAGATAAGAAACCCCTTAGTTGGTAGTTTTTCCTTGTTCGACGGTAGGTTAAACTCCTGTATAATGGTGAAATAATTGTTATTGAATTATAAAATAATCATTTACATTAATATGATATAATATATGATCTTTTAACATTGATTGGTTAATAATATCTTAGTATTATTGTTGTTTCTGGTGTTAACTTACTTGTTTTCTTTTATATGTTTTGTTATGTAAGCCATGTTTGTCATGGATATGTTGTATATTATTAGTATCCATAATTATATCAAGTCCTTAAACATTATTTTTAAATAATCAAATGATAATTATACTTTAATAGATATGATGGAGAATGAATCTCTTCGCGTTCGTGGAGACGGTAGTCCGTACGTACACACGAGCGACAATATCGTTCTTTTTATGTTAGAATAATATATAATTTAATGGTGTACCATATAGAAATAATACTTATCATGTTATATTTTTTATTTAAATGAATTACACATCATTATTATACCCATGCAAATAATAATTTATTGAATAACAATTACACCACAACGTGGAGACGGTAAGCCTTACGTACGCACATATGGTGACATGTTATTCAAAGGATGGATAGAATACTGAATATGGTTGTACCATATTTATAATAACATGAAAATATATATAAGATACTGGAATTATTATTTTATAATGGTAATAACAAAGAAGGAAGAAGGGTAAGAAGAAAGGAACATGAAAAAAGGTGGTGAAAACATTACCTCTTCTTCAGGTTCTTCCTTTTGATTTGATCAAAAGAGATCCATAGGATGGCTTTCTGACTAAAGGAAGGCCTCTAGGATGAATTAATGGAAGTTTAGAGAGTATATGGGTAGGTTTTTTCCGAACCAAAAGGATTTTAATGTGTGAATTAATGAGAAGGGGGAGTTCCCTTTTATAAGAGGGGTGAGGGGCACCTTTGGAAAAGCTAGAAATATTATTTTATAATAAATTTATATTCGGTCTATAATGGTTACAAAGTGGATTCTTTAAAGTTTAAAGTGGGGATGGGTCTAAAACCACTCAACCAATAGAATTTAGACAGGTCTGAGTTACTATAGTAACCTTATCATTAAGTATTAACTCTTAGTTAATTAGTTTCACTTTTACAATGTAACTTTGTATTTTTATATTATATGGTTAATAAACTTACTATATACATCCAAGAGACCCCCAAGTGGTCCATAAATGATACAACTATCATGATATAAGTCTCTTGGACGATCCCTAGATTTTTATGAATTTAATATCAATTAATAATATAATATTTGTTTTAAGAACTCTTTTATGTCAATTTTGACACTATTGAATAATTGATTTTTGTAAAAATCACAAAAGAATTATTAATTCGAACAAAGTTATTTAAATCATTACTAACATGTAATATTAACCTATAAAATTATTGTAATTCATCAAAAGTCTCAAATTATATTTATTTGGGTATCTACAATATCAATCATTTTAATGTTTCACTATTATGGTAATTACTGCATCACCATTGTGTCATACATAAATTAAATTATTTAATGTCTAAAATTATAAATAAAATACCATTATGTAGGAAATAATTTTATATTTCTAATGAATATTTATAGTCGAAATGAACAGAGATATAAACCTATGTAATAATTTTTTGTCTAAAAGATATATGCTTGTGTCATTTTTGTAATCATTTTAACTTAATTAAAATAAAGTGTCACTATCATTACAAGTGGCACCATGGGGTCCCAAAATCGACCCAAAGATGACCATGGTCGGACATGTATCAAACAATAAGGTTAGGACTCGTTTTAGGTTAATGTTTTATTATTATAATATTATTTTTTGACCCTTATTTACCGGATTTACCCTTTAACCATGGTAAATAAAATATTTACCGAAGTAATTATTCAAAATGTCTAAAAATAAAAGTAACCTATTTACAAAATTTGAATATACTGATTCCAAATATGGAATCCATTTTTCCAAATTCCAAACATAGAAGTGGAAGAAATTAATTTAAAATTAATTCCCGCTGTCAAAACAAAAAGCGTGTTTTTATGGGATAATAACTATCAAAAGATTTTCACTTGTTTATGTCTGGTTTAATTGTAAAATTTTGTCCAATGAAAAAAATTAAATTAAATGGTAAAAATATATTCTAAATATACTTGAAAACCACTCAAATTCATAATTTATCAATATTAATTATTTCGATTAAAAAAATTGTTTTAATTAAAATTTAGCAATTTTCACTATTCATCAAAATATGAATGTTTTCCGAAGAGTACCAAAATTTCACCCTAGGATAATTTCGAAATTCCGAATCCAGAAATGAAGTCCATTTTGAGATATAGAATTTATGAAATTTCAAAAATTAGGTATTACTATTCATAATGGCTAGTTTGATTGGTTGTGGTGTGTTAGAATCTCAAAGTTGCGTACAATGCATGCCATTGCATTAATCAAAGGGAAACGTACCATGGAATCTTGGGGTGTTACAACTAGTCTCCACAAAGATGGGATCACCCATCACAGGGGATTATATCCTCCTTGTTGGAGTGGTGTTTGTCCACGGGGGAAGTGCAACCACCTTGGTGTAAGCCCCTAGTCCTTCTTGCAGAAGGTAGCACCCATGCACCTCCGTACTTCCCAACTGCCAAGGCCAGCAGAGGGAACGATAGGGAACAAGGCACTTGCTTTGTTCGGTCTCAAATCCCTCTCCCTCTACACTTTTTCACCCTCGGGCCTCCATCCGGGAGAAAGTCCTGACACCCTGGGCCGCTCAACGCGTAAGCCCCTCGTCACTTCTCACGGACACACCCTTTGTGACATGATTGTTAGGTCCCTGCAACCTCTTGTTTCTCACAACGAGAACTACTCACATGAGCATAGAGTAAGCACCGACTCTAGCCCCCACTTATAGTGAACGATGGGGACTTTGATCCATGCTATGGTATGGTATGTAGGAAGCCTCCACGCGGTTCAAGCCCACCACCCGGTCGTTCCGACCTCTTCATATTAGTTCACCAACCAACATGGGCCGCATCAGAGCATATACCCCAAATGCCCCCATCTCGCATGACGTTAATCTTTCCACTCGAACTACATGGAATTTCATTCCCTGCCACGGGGATACGTAGGAAGCCTCCACGAGGTTCAAGCCCACCACTTGGTCATTCCGACAACTTCACGTCGGTCCGCCAACCACTATGGGCGGCCTTAGAGAGTAAGCCCCAACCATCCGCCATTTTGGGCCGCCTCATAGCATATGCCCCATCCATCCATCACTGTGGGCCTCCTCAGAGTGTAATCCCCATCCATCCACCATCATGGGCTGCCTCAGAGCATAAGCCCCATCCATCAGCCATTGTGGGCCACCATTGAGCATAAGCCCCATCCATCCATCATTGTGGGCCGCCTCCGAGCGTAAGCCCCATCCATCCACCATCGTGGGCCACCTTAGAGAGTAAGCCCCATCTATACACCATTGTGGGCCGTCGTAGAGCATAAGCCTCATCCATCCATAATTGTGGGCCGCCATAGAGCGTAAACCCCATCCATCCGCCATTGTGGGCCGCCTTGGATCATAAGCACCATAAATCCATAATTGGGGGCAGCCTCAGAGCATAAGCCCCATCTATCCACCATCGTGGGCCACCTCAGAGCTTAATCCCCATCCATCCGCCATTGTGGACCACCTCAGAGCAGAAGTCCCATCCTTCCACCATTGTGGGATGCCTTAGAGCATAAGCCCCATCCATCCATCATTGTGGGCCACCTCAGAGCGTATTCCCCACCCATCCATCATTATGGGCCACCTTAGAGCGTAAGCCCCATCCATCCATCATTGTGGGCTGCCTCAGAGCATAAGCCCCATTCCATCCTGAACTACGTGGACTTTGATTCCCTCCAGGGGTTCTATTATCCGATCCACTCTCAGTGTTCCGATCAGTCCGATTCGTCTCCGATGGAAGCTAAACTCGTGACATACCGTGTTTTAAACAAGGGAAGATGAGGAAAAACTCAGATACATGCCTATTGAATACAATTCCCTTCATTCTATGTGGGATGCCTTGGGCTTCCGCGCCATTGAGAAGCCCTATAATAAGGGATAAAAGACATACATGCCAATCCCCCAGCATCATGACATTCCAACGATTCCTTAGCAAGACCACCCCCCTAACCGAAGGTTGCTGCCCCCACAAGACCCCTTGGAGCATCTCGATAGAAGAAACGTAATTAACTGGTGTCCATGAAGATATGGAACTAGGACGAGATTCACAAATACGTCTTAAATCTATTACGGAGACCTCCAGTAGGTGACAAGCTATGAGGAGGAATCCACGGAAGGAAGAACCGACATACCATTATCCCAATTTCAATCAAGGAGAAGAAGTCCCTGAATAAGGAACAGATGCAACCCGCCTTTGGAAAGCTGGAATGCGGGGCTATAAGCTGCACATTATCTGCGTGACAGATGCACGCGTCCTGGCAGAAAGCATTGGAAAACAAAAATGGTGAACTCGACGTGAATCTCATCTCCTCAATATGGAGACTGGTAGTGTTTGGGGCTTTGGAAGATTAGCATGTCACCAGTTCCGTTCACCCAACACTAGAATGTGAAAACCACCAGTGGTTGGGGAATTTGGGACATTGAGCACTCCATTCTGTGACGTTGTCAGCGTGGATCCCTCTTACCGACCATGGAAGAAGGAATGGTGCTGGGCTACTGGTTGTCGATTTCTTTTCCAATCAGTGTTAATGGGTTCATCTCCCTGCTTTCAGGAATCAGATTGCTGTATCAGGAGCTCAGTTTTCACCTGCCCACAAGTACAGGGGAATGGGAAATACAGACACGACTACCCCTCTTCCACAGCTGCTCCGACAGCCATGACTGTTGGGTGCTCACGCCCCATCTCCCCATTAGATATTATCCAACGAAGTGTGATCAACGACCTTGTGCATAGGTATGAGGAGGAGGGGGTAATCCCCTACAGGGACGTGGCCCATTTGGACCTTGAGGAAACTACGCCTCACCGCCAACGCCGCCCCTGAGGGCCACTCAGGGGGCCGCTGCTCCGCACCCCGACATTTAACCGTTTTGGTAGCATATCCATGTAACGCATTGGCACCTCCCTCCCCTACGTAGATGAGGTAGGGGATGCCTGGGTTGGCCCAATCAGAGACCCACTTCAAGGGTTCACGGCAAGGGCCCCCACCAGGCCGCGTCGGCGCTGCCGCTCAACTCCCCGAACCAAGGAGCAAGCAATCCATGTGCCTGCACCACGGGCTCCAACCAATCTTACCCAATGCCAGCGTCGAGCACGAGTGGAAGAGGATGCCCGCCTCGAGGCATCAATGTCATCAACCACTATGGCCCGAGCCACTGTTGACTCTTGTCATCAAACCCCGACACACATTGAGTAGGGGATGTTATATACCGAATCCAGATCGAGGCCCCGACCACCCCACAGGCAGGTTTGGTTGACTCTCCCAGTCGCTGGCATAGGCAATGGCCACTGCAGACCAATTCGTGGTAGTGCCATCCAGTGTGAAGGCCTACTCTGTGCCACTGTTCTGGAAGGTATGTGCCTTCCCTGCTTCCGACCATGGCCTGGAGGCTTGCCTGTCGACACTCTCACAGCAGGTAAGGGGCTTCCACGCGACAATAACCCTCCGGGTGGGGCTCTCTCTAGCAGTCACTATAATGGCTACAGATTCACATTCCCTACCGTGGACCTCAAGTTTGGATCTATCTTTTATCCAGTCACTCACCCACATTGAGGTCCTCCTCGTGTCCTTTTCGACATTTTCCCCAGTGCTCCCTACACCCCGGACTTCAATCCTATTTTCCCCAGTACTAGTGCGGCCAGAGGACTCTGTGACAGAAATCAGCCTTGCCCCGAGGAGCCACCCAGGGGCCGGAAGGAGGGATGTTGTCACTGTAAGAGAAATTCCAGGGAAGGCCAGATGAAAATCAGACCAGTCCATTTCTCAGACTCCGAGGCAGAGTACGAATCGACGATGGAGCCCTCTCCTCAGTCATCTGAGTCAAGGGCTAGGACAAGGACGCAGTGTGTCAGCCTCGTACTCCCCAAATGTGAGACCCACATGACCCTACCTCCCTTTTATGGTATATCCAAGAGAGAGAGGACTTGGTGTACCCCCATGGATCGAACATGCAGTCACCATCGGCCTCTCTGGAAGTACCTTCCACCACGACCAGAGATGAAGAATACCTTTTTTGGGGGTTGATGGAGGAAGAGCCGCGACATAGCACACCACTGGCAAGCACCGACACTATGACAGGAGGCCCATTCACTGTTCCATACTATTGTGACGTGGCAGCCAGGACACTACAACCCTTAGATGATGACCCAGGATTCGGAGGCTAATCGGCATGCTCGCTGTATTCTCCGCCGGCCAGCCCACCAGCCCAGCGACCTACTTGGCACCACTGCCAGTTCCCTAGCCACTCCTAGCTGATGTGAGGGGACATCAAGGGACAGATCCTGAACCTGAGTCATGGAGCTTCTGGACCATCCTCACAGCGAGCCACTTCCCCGAGAAGTTTTGGCCGGTCTCAGGGTCGGATTTTTATACACTAGAATCGCTCACCCCTGGAGAGTTTGAATATTTCAGCCAGACCGTCTGGCAGACTCACTCAAGTCTTCTCCATCAGCAAGTGCCTTATCCTGGGAGCCAAGCACACCTCGAGTATATCGGTGAATAATGTTGTCGGGTCGACCAGGCCACACGCCCCGCGGTCCGGCACCCCGAATCACTTTGCCACCACAGATCCCTTCAACAACAATGCGTTCAGAGTTTTCAAGTACTCTGCTAAGTTATCGAGGAGTCAAACCCCCACGCGCACGTCTGTGGATGGGGGCAGTGCGCTGCCCTTCTCTTATGTGTGATTTGTCGGCAGCCCGACTCACTGGGAGGCTCTAAGGACATGCCCCTGAGGGCAGTGATGGTCAACAAGGCCGTTATGTCAGGAGAGGGGAACGATTTGTAACTTCTTGTTGGGGACTTACCCCGTGAGGAAATTCCGCCACTGGACCTATCAGGGAGTATTAGTCATCAGTAGTGGAGCCTCCTAGGTCTACCTGCACCCACTGAGGCATTAATACTAAGCCGGAATTTTGGTAAGGGTAAAGAGCCCGTTGAGGCTATCAAGATCTCAGACCTGTCTGCCTCAGCGTAGAAGGTTGAGGAAGATCCTGAGAAGTCCACGCTGCACCAACAGCTTCCTGAATAGAAGAGGTTGGTCGATGAGCTTCTGGCTGGACACATTGTAGAGCGGCGATCCGACTACGGAGATCCTAGGCCCGGGCAGCAGGGGCAGGAACAACTACCCCTTGGTGAGATTATCCCAGGAAACCTCTATCATGCCGTGTTCACTGATAGAGGAGAGGCCAGAGATCATGTAAAGAGGGAACGATATGTTTTGTCAACCCCCCCCCCTGAGCGGTGTGATCACCCAAGAGACCCCACTTAGGTTCTTCCCGCTGCCCCAAGGGTCGCTCCACCAGCTGCTCAACGAGCTATCGAGCTTTCCAACCAAAGTGTAGAGCCCAAAAATGAGCTTGTGGTTAGGTATCCCAGTCAGGACAGGAACCCACATCTAGATGATCCAATGGAACACTCATCTCCCGCTTAGAGGCCTTGGAAACTCGGTAGGTGGCGATCCCACCAGATGGCATGTCGTACCCAGCATGGGTGGATGATATGCCAGCACCTCCGGGATTTGGGAACCCCACGTTCACCCCCATTAATGGTACAGAAGACCCTCTACTGCACCTATCCCACTTCAACACATTGTGTGGGCCTATTTTAAGGACTCCAGCGTAGAAGGAGGCTGCCATGCTCCGTTTCGTTGTTCAGACTCTAGAGGGGATGACATTTTCTGGTGCAGCAAACTCCCTGTCGAATCCATGACTAGATGGAAGGTCCTTCATAGGAAATTCCTCTACCATTTCAGTTCCACAACCTAGATGATGAACATCACAGACCTCTTCAGGTGCAAGAAAAGGCCCGATGAGCGGGTCGCAGACATCATCACACGGTGGAAGTGGCTCACATACTCCCTTGACATGCCACTAACTCAAGAGAAATTACTGACAATGTGTGTAGGGAACATCAAGGTAGATCTGGTTACTTCTCTGATCACTCAGAATTACCCCGTAGTGTTCCAGGACATCATAGAAAAGTCTCATCCCCTCGAAGAAGCCCTAGAACATGCCAGTCAGGCATGACCGCTACCTCCTGTAATTCCAGCAATGAGAGATGCCAGAGCTGAGCCCGCTGCTGTGGCCCAGATAGAGGCCCCTCGACAGCAAGATTTGTTACTAGTGAGGCCATCTCAGCAGACCCATAGGGGTCTGGCCCCACATGCAGAACTTCCAGTCCAACAGCGACTGCCTCAAAATTAGCATGCGCCTCCGCGTAACGTGCCACCATCACCTTGGCATGATAATCTGGTTCTGCCTCCTCGACATTTTCCTCTGTCCCCCATCAGGGTCAGCCTCCTAGAGTCCCCTTCCAAACAGAAGGAATCAGACCTATTCATTTGATGAGGCTCAGGTCCCCGGTTTCTTCCACATTTCCTTGGAGTAAATAATCGTGTTTCTTCCCGAGTACCGGAAGCCAGAAGAGGCGCATCTCACTGATCATCCTGACTACTGCGCTTACCACTGGATCCTGGGGCACACCATCAAGTGATGCTATGTGTTCATATACTGGCTCCAATACCATATTGACAACAATATATACTGGTTGGGCCCAGCCCTGGCTTAAGTGGCATGTGTATTTTTGAGATCATATGGTAGTAGCGTCGACGGAGGTGAATGGAAGTAGGTTTCTAACCATGGATCCCAAAATTAATACGACTGGATGGGCTGCAAGATGGTCACCTGTGCCCATGGAATCATCTTTGCATGCCTAAATCATCCAGATCCCTCAATATCTATGGTTACTACTTCAACATCGTCGTGTCAGCTAACCTATTCCCAGAAGTGCAAGCAACGACGGCGCAAGAAGAAGCAAAATGTTCCACCACTGCCATCTTCGTCCCGCACTCTCGACAACTTCATGCCCTAAGAGATGGGAATCCTTCCTAGAATCTGCCCAGTGGTGGATGATTTGTCAAGTGACAGTCCGTGGTACACTTCGGTTAACACTGTAGAGTTGGTAAATCCCTTTTTGACTCACGATGATGGGGAAAGCCAGGTGGACCATCCTAATGTCCCCAGCCATCGCCAAAGTCATCAGAGACGTGGTTACATGAATCACCGGGTCACAATAGTTGTAACCTCCAGCCAGGCCGTGCATGCCACTGAGACCAAACAGTAGGCCCAGTGTAGAGCTCATCACATGCGGCCCCTTCATCCGGTGTCGACAGGTCCGCCTCCACATTCATTTGTGTTGCTGGATCAGGCGGACCCACATCGGCCATGCCGCAACCAGCTTCATCCTGCCACCAGCCAACCCCAGCCTTCCTGTCCTCATCCGGAAGATACTCTCTGGGCTTCAACTAGTGAATAGAGAGATATGCCTAGTACCAGTCAGCCGCTAGTCCTGCCAGCAGGGCCCGCTGTGCCTCTAATTGCAGAGCGGCCTCCCATAAGCATAGGCTCACGTTTGGCACAAAAGTGTGATTTTTTGAAGCACCTTGCCGACATTCCAGCGAGGCTCTCTATCCTTGAGGCTCTTCACCTGTCGTCTGAAATGCGTGAGGAACTTGCCGAGCCCTAAGGAGCCCCTTCCAGTTCGAGATGGAGGTAGCATCTGTAGAACCCTTCCACGCTGAGGAAATTGAGAACGCCAAATGCCAGAATGTTATCTCCTTCTCTAGTAAAGATGAAGACCCTCCCATATAGGGGCACATTCGTCCACAGTACATCAGTGACCATTTCAATGGCATGGAAGTCCAACGCTATCTTTTTTACATGGGTTCTGGGATTAACCTAATATTGACTCAGACACTGCGTAATCTGGGTTTGTTTGAGGATTAATTAACTCCATCCGAACTCAGAATCCAGGGACACGACAGGACCTAGAAAACCCCGGTCGACAAGATCTATTTGAAGACCCTGTTCGGTGGCCTAATTTCTAGAACCAAATTCATGGTTGTCACCCAGGACACTGCGTACAACGAATTGATGGGAAGGCCATGGCTCCACCTTCACGCGGTGGTCCCCTAATCATATCACCAATGCCTCAAATACCCCCTTAATGGTTGAGTGGTCATTCTCCAAGGGTATGCGTCTCATAATGCCTCTTTTGAATCTCGTAATCTGGATGCTGACTATTACAAGAGGAAGGATATACAAGTATAGGCATGTGATGTTGAGCCTGTCGCCGCTATAACGGATCCTTGGGCAGGTTTGAATGACACTTACGTCTTCCCAATCCATCGTTTGGAGGCCAAGTCCCCCAACATGGGGCAATGATTTGTCATTTAGGGTACAAGAAGAAGGCATATTCCCTGGTCCAAGCGATGGCAGAAAATCACCTCATACTGTAACATCCTAGGTAAATGAAGATTAAGATATTTTCATATTTATTAATATTTGTGAATTAAATATTAATTTTATCTTAAAGGGGTTTTTATGTTCGATAGCATACTCGATATGCAACAACGAGTTTCATTGGAATCTTATGTTGCACACTAATAATATAATATAATTATTTTAAATGGTATTTAAATCATAGTTGTTGTATTGGCAGGAATGAAAAAAATAACTATAATATGATTATACATGTATTTTTATTTATCCAATAAAATTTAAATGCTTAATATAAGAATTAATCTAATTTTAAGCCTAATTTACATTAAAAGGCCGATTTACCACCTTGTAATAGAGAACCCTTTTTAAATCTAGTTTTGGTCATTTTAATACATTATATATGACCAAATAAAATACTTCTATATAATGAGGATATCAGAATTTACTTTGGATAATTTTTTGGTATTTTTGTTCGATAAAGTTCATTTTTTAAGAATAGTGAAAATATTGTATTTTAATTCAAAATTATGTTTTAATAAAATTTATTTAAAATGTTATATTACCTTTTTAATTGGTTTTAAAGTTTAATTGAAATATATTTTTACCATTTAATACAATTTTGGTCATTGGAATTAATTTCACCTTGAAATTGGACATAAATAAGTATCAATCTTTTAATAGTTTTTAATTCTTAAAAACACGCTCTTTGTTTTGACAGCGGGAATTAATTTTAAATTAATTTCTGTCACATTTGTGTTTTGATTTTGGAAAATTGGATTCCATATTTGGAGTTAGGTGGCCCAAATTGATTAAATATCTATCTTTTATTTTTATACATTTTAAATATTTACTTCAGTAAAGATTTTATTTACCGTGGTGAAAGGGTAAATCAGGTAAATAAGGGTAAAAAATAACATTATAATAATATAAAATTACCCTTAAATGTGTTCTAATCATTTTGGATGAGTCATTTCCGACCATGGGCATCTTTGGGCCGATTTTAGGAACCCATTGAGCCACTTGGGAGTGATAATGACAATTTAGATTAATTAATTTAATGTGAAGACAAAAGTGACATTAACAAATATCATTTAGTAATTAATATTTATATGGTGTTATATAAGTCCTATTTTTGTCTATAAATATTCACTGGAAATATAAAACGATTTCCTACATCATGGTAGTTTTTTTATAATTTTTAAACATCAAATAAATTAAATTATGTATGAAACAATAATGATGCAGTTTTTACCTCATTAATAAATGATTTAAATAAATAAGATTATAATGATTAAAATATTACCCAAAACATGTCCAATTCTGATTGGATGATTTTATTTCTAATATGTGTCACCTTATTTTTGATCTAATTGATTTTTTGACCATTATTAACCGAATATATGTTTATAATAAAATAATATTTTCAAACATTCCTAAAGAGACCCTCCTCTCCCTTATAAAAAGAGACCACTTATAACAAATTCCTCACACCTCTCAAGCCATTTGGCTCATCCAAACTCTGCCCAATTAAGATCCATTCATCCCTCTACTCCTCCTAGATGCCTTAACTTAGGCAGAAGGCACTTAAAAAGTACTTTGGTTCAAACCAAAGTTAGTTACCCAAATTAAAGGTAATGATTTCTCTTAAATTGTTTTCTTTTATTTTGCTTCTCCAACCACTAAAATCTTTTTATTTCCTTTATTTTATAATATAAAAAGTATCCTCAATATACTAGTATGTTTTTATGATAAGGATTCTAACTACACTTACACACACCTCCATCTAATGGATGATGAACATAATGTTTCTGTGGATGGAAAACTAACGCCTCACGAAACGATGATTGTTCAATTACATCTTACCACCTCTCATGGTAGAAATTATGATGGCACTGTATTTATATATGATATATATTATTTTTATGATTTCTTTATGCTTCTATACTTACCATTTATATCAAGCCTTTATGGATTCCATAGTGGGTAAATACGATAATATCATTTGAGGAAGTGTGGACTACCGCCCCCTAAAAGTGATGTGACTCGTTAATGCCCTATGTGGGATGTATAAAGTATAGAGTTAATGATATTATATTTGATATTATACTGGAATTATAATATAACTATGTATCATTATGTTTTAATTCCATTAAAATAAGAAATATAAATGAAAATAATGTTCATGCGTATGTACGACTTACCGTCTCCATGAACGGTGCATTTCATTTCTTACATCCAAATGTTATGTACTATTATAAATACATGTATATACTTGATATATATGATATATATGATATCTAAAATCATGAATACCATTATGGATATAATGTACTATTGACCACATGGACAACTTGTAAATATAAGGTGATCATTTTTGACCCAAGTTCCAAATATCTACAAAATTTTCATTATTAACTAAAATTATTACGTAATGTTTATAACATGGTAATAAGTGATATGAAAGGAATAATAAACTGAAAAAGGTTCTTAATCAAGTAGAAATTAGCTTTACTATATTATTCAAGAGATTGAAGAATGAACGGGTCAAGTCGGACACGAGGTAAGGGACTTCATCTCAATCTTCTTTCATTGAGGCATTTTTAGTTTTACACATAACTTTATTTTATACGTTTTATAAAACCCTTTGACTTTTAATTTTATTCAAATGGAATATTTTTATATGAAGAATTTTACTAAATGACATGAAGGAATGTTTTTTAACATAAGCGGTGACAATGACCTTTCCGCCGCCGCGAGTATTATTTGATCTTTGGCTTCCTTAACAAGCCAGACTATTTTTAAAAGGAAAAATAAATACCATATACTTTTTTTATGTATTTTGTTATAGAAAATGATTATGAAAATGGATTTATTATTTCAATATCTTTAAATGATATTTTATTATTTCAATGTGGAAATTATATCTTTCCTTTATGCATTTGTTATATGTTATGATCATGGTATGGTTTTTGGGAATTATTTACGTATATGGGTGGTTTCGTGATAAACTTAGGGTGGGTGAGCCTAAGATATCTCTCCAATGCATTGGGAAACGTGAAGGAGGTAAACGTGAATGTTTCTCCTAAGCGATTTAAGGAATATATTGTGATGGGTATTACATTGTAACTTCCTATGTAGCTATGATAACTACAATGTAAGTATGATATGGATGTCACAAGTTACCTGTATGATTTGTGATTTCTATGTTTCTTTCATAAATCTTATTATTTCATGTGGTAAGTAAAAGATTTCATGTTTTGAATGCATTTATGAACAAATTTTTTCATTATTTGATTTATAACCCTTACTGAGCTGTTTATGCTCATCCCATGTTTGAAATGTTTTCATAGGACTTAAGATGAATAGGGTCAAGGATGGGATCATGGAAAAGTCATGTTGTCTAAAACATGGATCTAGACATGACTCTTTTTTTAAGAGTTCATGTTTTAAAAAAAAGGAAACTGTGTCGAAATTTCTACTTTGAAATTTTTGAGATGTAATGTAATTGTTTTGCCTAATTCTCTAAAACTTTACACCAGAAAAGATACTCAATGTGAATTATCCATTTAATTCAATATTATGTAATGTTAATGGCCGGTTCTTTATAGCTGGTATCAGAGGTCTATTTAGATAACTTTCGGAGTTAGGATATTGTTAAATTAACATCCATAAAGTAATTTATGTTAATATTGATATCACATAGCATTTAGAGATTACCATGTTTCTTCCCCTAAGATATTTCATTTTTTAGAATGGTTTTCCACAGAGGAATCATGGCAACTATGTTGGGACGACATTAGGAGGAAGACAACCTTCCAAATCAGCAACCTGAGATGGTCGGAATCAGAACTGAACAGTTTGTTGTAGTGATGGCATAGTTGAATCAGACAATAAATGGTGGTGGTATCCATGTAAGAGATCAGTCATATCAACCACAGAGGAACATGTCAGTAGTGGATCATTTCATGAGGCAACATCCCCCATCATTCAGAGGATCATCTGATCCGGTGCTAGATGAAGGGTGGATTAAAGCACTGGAAAATATTTTTGATGTCATGGGTTGTTCAGAACACCAAAAGGTTAGTCTCGCTGTTTACCGTTTTGTTGGAGAAGCTGATCATTGGTGGTCGATGGTCAAAAATATAAGGGATAGCGAGGAGATTGATTCTCTATATTGGGATGAATTCAAAGGTATGTTTCTGGAGAAATATTTTCCTAAGTTGGTTCATCTTAGGATGGAAAATGAATTTCTGGAATTAAGGCAGGAGGATGACTCAGAGGATGCTTATTATGAAAAATTCACTCGAATTTCAAGGTATCCTTAAAATTTCATACAATATATTGATAGTAAAATCAACCATTTATACTTATGATTAAAGCCAAAGTATCGAAGGGATTTAGCTTCTCGTGACTTCAAAAGTTATGAAAATCTTGTTCGTTGTGTAGAGAAGGTGGAAATGGAGTTTTCCGATGATCAGGTATTCTTTGACAAACTACAAAATAAGAGGTTGAGGTGGCAGGAGAAAGGGAAGAACTCTTTAAAAAAGTATGATGGTAGGAAACATAAGTTTACAGTTTGTGAACATTGTGGTAAAAAGCATGATGGGGAATGTCTTTTGATTTCTGGTAAGTGCTATCGATGTGGTAAAATGGGACATAAGGCTCGTAATTGCACTGAAAACGATCAGGGTAATGGTAAGACAAAATCATATTTACAATCAGTAAAATGTTTTAAGTATAATGAAATGGGTCATTATGAAAATGAGTGTCCGAAAAAGAGCTCGAGTGATGGGAAGTAGTCAGACTACAAGCAGAAAGGGGTGGAGAAATACTTTGCAACTACTTCAGAAGTTGCTGGGCCATCAAACGAAGTAGTATCAGGTACATTGTTTGTTTGTTTAGATTATTCCAATGTGTTGTTTGATTCAGGGTCTATAGATTCATTCATTTCTGAAATGTTTTCTAGTAAATTGGGAATTCCATCTCAGGATATGAATACGGAACTTACGGTAAAAAAACATGGAGGAAATGTTGATACAAAAAGAAAACATGAGAACATTCATGTCCTTATGTGCAGAAATAATCTACCTGAAAACCTTATTGTCTTACCTCTAGTAGAGTTTGATGTCATATTGGGCATGGATTGGATTTTTGTTTATCATGATAATATTGAATGCAGAGCTAAAGAGGTTTCTTTTCAGAATGATTTTCAGTTTTTGTACAAGAATGAACCCTTGATTTTGATAAAATATCAGGAAGTCGAAAAACTGGTAAAAGATGGAAATGAATGTTACCTTGCACATATTATTAAAAACAAAGGAACTGTTGAAATTAATGACTTTCCAGTGGTAAATGAGTACCTTGATGTTTTTTCTAATGAGTTTCCTGGTATTATACCTGATCAGGAAGTTGAATTTATTGTTGACTTAGTTACTGATGCTAAACCAATTTAAAAACCCCCTTATCAAATGGCTCAAATTTAACTTTTAGAGTTAAAGAAGAAATTGAAGGAGTTATTAGATAAAGGTTTCATTCTTCCTAGCACATCACCATGGGGTTCTCCTATCTTGTTTGTTAAAAATAAAGATGGTTCAATGAGACTTTTCATTGATTATAGAGCATCGAATAACATCACTATTACGAATAAGTATCGTTTGACTCATATCAAATATTTGTTTGATCAGCCCCAGGGAGCTAAGTATTTTTTGAAGATTGACATGATATCGGGGTACCATAAGTTGAAAGTAAAGGAAGAAGATGTTCTGAAGACCGCGTTTCGTACTAGATATGGCCATTATGAATTTGTAGTTATGCCTTTTGGGTTAACCAATGTACCTGCTATATTCATGGATCTTATGAATAGAATTTTCTGGGAGTTCTTTGATACGTTTATGGTTGTGTTCATTGATGATATTTTAGTTTATTCAAAAAGTAAAGAGGATGATGAAATTTATTTAAGGGTTGTCTTGAAAACCTTAAAAGAAAAGAAATATTTTGGGAAATTCAGTAAGTGTGAGTTTTGGTTATAACAAATTTCTTTCCTTGGTCACATTATTTCAAAAAATGGCATAACTGTTGATCCTGAAAAAACAAAAGTTGTTGAAGAATGGCCAAGACCCACAAATATAATCGAGATCCGTGATTTTATTGGTTTGGCAGGTTATTACCGGAGGTTTTCTGAAAATTTTGCACGGTTATCTAGTTTAATGACTAAGTTAACTCGAAAATATGTTAAGTTCATCTGGACAAAAGAATGTGAGGATTGTTTTCAAGAATTGAAAAGAATATTGGTGAATGCTCCAGTTTTGGCACTGCCTTCCAGAAATGGTGAGTTTTTTATCTACAGTGATGCTTCGTTGAAAGGACTGAGTTGCGTCCTAATGCAAAATGATCAGGTAATTTCTTATGCTTCACATCAGTTGAAACCACATGAGTTGAATTACACTACACATGATTTGGAAATAGCTGATGTTGTTTTTGCTTTAAAAATTTGGAGGCATCATTTGTATGGAGTGAAGTGTGAAATATATACTGATCACAAAAGTTTAAAGTATATATTCACTTAGAAAGAATTGAACATGAGACAGAGGAGATGGATATAATTAATTAAGGATTATAATTACATGATCTATTACCATCCGATAAAATAAAATAAAGTGGTCGATGCTTTGATTCGGAAAAGTAATGTCTCATTAGTAATGCTACGTTTGGAACAAGATCCTTTGGTTTTTGATTTGATGAAATTTGGCATAGAAGTTGTTGTTATAGGAAATTTTTCTATTTTTATTCAGTTGTCAGTGAGATCATCTCTATCAGGCAGAATAAAGAAAGCGCAGAAGGAAGACAATGAGTTGCAGAAAAAGGTAGAGTTGGTTCAGAAGGGTATGTTGCCTAAATTTAACATTGACAATGACTGTGTTTTGAGGTTTAGAAAGAGATTATGTGTGACTTGTGATTCACAGTTGAAGAATGAGTTGTTATGTGAAGCTCATAGTTCTCCATTTTCATTTCATCCTAGTAGTACTAAGATGTATAGTGATCTTCGGGAGTATTACTGGTGGGATGGAATGAAAAGAGATATTGCTGATTTTACATTGAAGTGTTTGACTTGTCAGTAGGTTAAATTAGAGCTAAAGTTACCGAAAGTAATGCTTCAGCCTCTATCGGTGCCAGAGTGGAAATGGAAAAATATATCCATGGACTTTTTTGTGGGATTACCCAAGACATCTCGAGATAATAATGCAATATGGGTTATAGTTGACCGATTGACTAAATATGCTCATTTCCATCCTATTAGAGATACTTTTTCTCTAGATCAACAAGCTCGGTTTTATGTTTAAGAGATAGTCAGGTTGAATGGAGTTCCCCTCTCCATTGTATCTGATCGTGATCCCAGGTTCACTTATAATATTTGGAAAGGCCTTTAGAATATATTGGGTACTGAATTAAATTTTAGTACTACTTGTCATCCCCAATCAGATGGGCAGTCAGAACAAACAATTCAGACCTTGGAGGATATGTTACATTCTTGCTCGATGGACTACAAGGGATGTTGGGACCAGCATCTTTCTTTGGTTGAATTTTCTTATAATAACAGTTTTCATTCCAGTATACAGATGGCACCATTTGAGGAATTGTATGGAAAGCGTTGTCGAACTCCAGCTTTTTGGGATGAATTAGGTGAAAGAAAGCTGATGGGACTAGAATTGGTAGAAGAGATGGAAAATAAAGTTTAGTTTATTCCGAAGCACATGAGAACAGCTCAGAGCAGACGGAAGAGTTATGCGGATAATTAGAGGAAGGATCTCTCTTTTGATTAAGGTGATCATGTCTTTCTCAAAGTTTCTCCTTGGAAAAGTGTGATGCATTTTGGTAAAAAGGGAAAGTTGAGTCCAAGGTTCATTGGACCTTATGAAATTCTAGACAAAGTTGGATCAGTTGCATACAGAGTAGCTTTACCTCCAAGTTTATCTCAGGTACACAATGTTTTTCATGTTTCGATATTGAGATAGTATATTCCAGATCCCTCTCATGTTTTGAGCACAGAGGTAGTTCAATTGGAAGAGAATCTCTCTTTTGAAGAACAAGCAGTCTAGATTCCTGACCATAGAGAGCAAGTGTTGTGGAAGAAGGTAATTCACTAGGTAAAGGTTTTTTGGAAAAACCATGTGGTTGAAGAGGCAACATGGGAATCTGAAAATGCTATGAGGGACAAACACCCCCACTTATTTTGATAAGTGGATAAAAATTGGGAGGACGCAATTTCTAAAAGGGGATAAGGATGTAACATACCAGTTAAATGAAGAATAATATATTTTCATATTTATTAATATTTTTTAATTAAATATTAATTTTAGCTTAAAGGGGTTTCTATATTCGATAACATACCCGATACGCAACAACGAGTTTCTTTGGAATCTTACGTTGCACACTAATAATATAATATTATTATTTTAAATGGTAGTTAACTCCTAGCCATTGTATTGGATAAAATGAAAAAAACTAACTATAACATGATTATACATGTATTTATATTTATCCATTAAAAGTTAAAGGCTTAATATATGAATGAATCAAATTTTAAGCATAATTTACATTAAAAGGCCGATTTACAACCTTTTAATGGCGAACCCTTTTTAAATATAGTTTTGGTCAATTTAATACATTATATATGAACAAATAAAATCCTTCTTTAGAATGAGGACATCATAATTTACTTTGGTTAATTTTTTCGTATTTTTCTGATAAAGTTCATTATTTAAGGAATAGTTAAAATATTGTATTTTAATTCAAAACTATGTTTTAATCTACTTTTTTTATATGGTTATATTATCTTTTTAATTGGTTTTAAAGTAAAATTGAAAAATATTTTTACCATTTAATCCAATTTTGGTCATTTTAATTAATTTAACTTTGAAATTGGACATAAATAAGTATCAATCTTTTGATAGTTTTTAATTCTTAAAAACACGCTCTTTGTTTTGACAACGCGAATTAATTTTAAATTAATTTCTTCCTCTTCTGTGTTTTGATTTTGGAAAAATGGATTCCATATTTGGAATGAGGAGTCCCAAATTGTGTAAATAGGTAACTTTTATTTTTAGACATTTTAAATATTTACTTCAGTAAATATTTTATTTACCGTGGTTAAATGGTAAATCAGGTAAATAAGGGTAACAAAATATTATTATAATAATATAAAATTACCCTTAAACGTGTCCTAATATTATTGGATGAGTAATATCCGACCATGGGCATCTTTGGGTAGATTTGGAGACCCCATTGAGCCACATGGGAGTGATAATGACAATTTAGATTAATTAATTTAATGTGAAGACAAAAGTGACATCAACAACAATTGTTTAGTAATTAATTTTTATATGGAGACTATAAAAATTCATTGGAAATCTAAAAATATTATATACATCATGGTATTTTTTTTATAATTTTTAGACATCAAATAAATTAAATTATTTATGACACAATAATGATGCAGTTTTTACCTCATTAATAAATGATTTAAATAAAAAAGATTATAATGAATAAAATATTTTCCAAAACATATCCAATTATGATTGTATGATTTTATTTTGAATATGAGTCATCTTATATTTGACCTAAATGATTTTTGGACAATTATAAATGGAATATAAGTTTATAATAAAATAATATTTTCAATCTTTCCTAAAGAGCCCCTCCTCTCCCTTATAAAAAGAGACCACTTCTAACCAATTTCTCACAACTCTCAAGCCATTTGGCTCTTCCAGCCTCTACCCAATTAAGCTCCCTACATCCCTATCCTCCTCCTAGAAGCCTTACCTTAGGAAGAAGTAACATAATAAGTCCTTGGTTCAACCCAATGTGAGTTACCCAAATTAAAGGTAACCATTTCTCTTAAATTGTTTTCTTTTATTTTGCTTCTCCAACCCCTTAAATATTTTTATTTCCTTTCTGTTGTAACAACAACAGTATCCCCAATATACTAGGATGTTTTTATAATAAGGATTCTAACTAAACTTACACATACATCCATCTAATGGATGAAGAACATAATGTTTCTGTGGATGGAAAACTAACGCCTCACGAAATGATGATTGTTCAATTACATCTTACCGCCTCTCATGGTGGCCATTATGATGGCACTATATTTATATATGATATATGTTATGTTTATGATTTCCTTATGCTTCTGTAATTACAATTTTTATCAATCCATTATGGTTTCCATAGTGGGTAAATACGATAATCTCATTTGAGGAAGTGTAGACTACCGCCCCCTCAAAGTGATGTGAATCGTTAATGCCCTATGTGGTATGTATAAAGGATAGATTTAATGATGATATATATTATATTATACTATAAGTATAATATAACTATGTATCATTATGTTTTAATTCCATTAAAATAATAAATAGAAATGAAAGTAGTGTTCATGCGTGCGTACGACTTACCATATCCATGAACAGTGCATTTCATTTCTTACCTCCAAATGTTATGTACTATTATAAATACATGTATATACTGGATATATATGATATATATGATATCTAAAATCATTAATACCATTCTGGATATAATGTACTATTGACCACATTGACAACTTGTAAATATAAGGTGTTCATTTTTGACCCAAGTGCCAAATATCGATAAAATGACCATTATTAACTAAAATGATTACATAATGTTTATAAGTTGGTAATAATAGATATGAATGGAATAATAAACTTGAAAAAGGTTCTTAATCAAGTATAAATTAACTTTAATTTATTATTCAGGAGATTAAAGAAAGAACGGGTCAAGTAGGACACGAGGTAAGGGACTTTGTCTCAATCTTCATTCATTGAGGCATTTTTTGTTTTATACATGACTTTATTTTATACGGTGTATAAACCCCTTTGAATTTTCATTTTATTCAAAGGGAATCTTTTTATATGTAGCGTTTTACGAAATAACAAGAAGGAATTTTTTTTAACGTAAGCGGTGACAATGACCTTTCCACCGCCATGAGTATTATTTGATCTTTGGATTCCTTAACAAGCCGGAATGTTTTTAAAAGGAAAAATAAATACCATATACTATTTTTATGTATTTCGTTATTGAAAAGGATTTTGAAAAAGGATTTTTTAATTCAATATCTTGAAATGGTATTTTATTATTGCAATGTGGAAATTTTATATTTCCTTTATGCTTATGTTATATGTTATGATCATGTTATGGTTTTTGGGCATTATTTACGTATACGGCTGGTTTCGTGATAAACCTATGGCGGGTGAGCCCGAGATATCTCTCCAATGCATTGGGTAATGTGATAGAGGTAAATGTGAATGTTTCTCCTAATAGATTTTGGTAATATACGGTGATGGGTATTCCAATGTAACCCCCTATGTAGCTGTGATAGCTACAATGTAAGTATGATATGAATGCCAGAAGTTACCTTTATGATTTTTGATTTCTATGTTTCTTTCATAAATATTATGATTTCACATGGTAAGTAAAGGATTTCATGATTTGAATGCATTTATGAAAAAATGTTTTCATTCTTTGATTTATAACCCTTACTGAGCTTTTTATGCTCATCCCATGTTTGAAATGTTTTCACAGGACTTAAAGATGAATAGGGTGAAGGATGGGATCAAGGGAAAGTCATGCTGTCTAAAACATGGATCTAGACATTACTCTTTTTTTAAGAGGTCATGTTTTGTAAAAAAAATGGAAACTGTGTAGAAATTTCTACATTGAAATTTTTGAGATGTAATGTAATTGTTATGCCTAATTATCCAGAACTCGAAACCAAAAAAGATCCTCAATGAGAATTATCCATTTAATTCAATATTATGTAATGTTTAAGGATGGGTCTTTATACATACTCCTACACCAACCTGGCTTGGGTGATCCCAGAACCTTCTACCCCTGTACGGTATCGGGATGTCCGGCTCATTGCAACGACGATACATCATACATGTCTCTTCCGCCAGTCTGGAATCAACCGGATCATGCCAATGTGCCACTACTACTTTGATGTTATCAAGAACGACCATATAGGCCGAAGACCAGATGGGATTAGATCGACTTCCTTCATAGCTACGGTCTTAGGGGAGTATGAATCTCCTAATGTGATGGCCACTGCCACTCAAGCCAGCACCAAACTCCCATCAGAGTCTGGTGGCTCGGATGCAACTCCCCCCGTAAAAGATCCATCCACGAGTGGAGAAGGGGATCTAGAGGATGCTCCACCCGCCTCTGAGGTAGGCATCTCCACGAAGGTCGATGAGTTGGTACAGGTGAGCCTCGGTAGAGAGGCGGACCCAAGACCCACGTTGGTCAGTGCCGCCATGCCCCTTGAGGAGTAGCATAGGTATGTGTAATTCCTAAAATATCCTCGTGATGTATTCATTTTGAGTTATGACGAGATGATAGGACTAGATACTCAAGTAGCCATCCACCACATTTGTCTCCCGGAAAACTGTCGCGGGTTCGAGAAGCCTCCCAAAAAGATTCACCCTTCTCACGGTTCCATGGTATCGGCTGATGTTGACAAGCTTATCAAAGCCAAATTCATAAAGGAAGTCCAGTACCCCAAGTGGCTAGCCAACATTGTGCTAGTCTGGAAGAAGAACGGACAAATCAGAGTCTGTATCGACTTCCGAGATCTCAATCACCAGTGTCTGAAGGATGGTTTTCCCCTTCCAGTGACAGATTTGTTGATTTATTCAATGGCTGGTTTTCAAGCCCACTCATTCATGGATGGGTATTCAGGGTACAAACAGATCCGGATTTCCCCGGAGGATGAAAAATCCATAGCTTTCAGGGCACCCCAAGGTACTTTTTGTTATCAGTTTATTCCCTTAGGCCTGATGAATGTGAGTGCCACCTATCAGTGAGCCATGCATCACATATTCAAGCCGATTTTGGGAAAATTCGTGGAATTCTACATGGATGATCTGGAGGTCAAATCTCTCCAGCACCAGGACCATTTCAATGACCTTGAGAAAGTGTTCGGCTTCCTCCGTTCCCGCCACGTGAAGATGACCCGATGAAGTGCGTTTTCATGGTCACCTCCGGCAAGTTCCTTGGCTTTGTTGTCAGGCACCGAGGAATTGAGATAGACCTGGAAAAGATCAATTCCATTAGTCAGATCCCTCCTCGAGCAACATTCAGGAGCTCCGAGGATTCCAAGGCCACTTAGCCTACATACGCCGATTCATTGCGAATCTGGCTAGCAAGTGCAAACCCTTTTCCCGACTTATAAAGAAAGACGTCACCTATGAATGGGATGAAGAGTGTCAGAAAGCCTTCAAGTAAATCAATTAGTATCTGTTACAACCTCTGGTCTTGATGCCGACCATCTCCGGGAAGCCGATGGTCCTTTACGTGACTGCCTTGGAATGGTCCCTCGGTGCACTTCTCTCCCAGAAGAACAACAAGGGAACAAAGAACAACCTCTACTACCTCAGCTTCATACTTCTTGATATGGAAATCAGATATTCTCCCATCTAGGAGAGTTTCCTTGCACTTTTTTTTCGATACAAAAGTTGCAGCACTACTTGCAGCACCACGAGGTACAGTTGGTCTCTCAGGTAGACCCACTGAAGTACATCCTAAACCGACCTATATTGACTGGCCGACTAGCATGGTGGGTGGTGATACTCCAGCAGTTTGACATCAGGTTTCTTCCTTAGAAGGCTATCAATGTATAGGCTTTGGAAGACATTCTAGCTGCCCACCCAACCTTTGTGGATTAGGCGCTGGACCTAGGTTTTCCTGATGTGGAAATCCTCTCAGTCGATCATGCCATCCCATGTTGGCAGATGCACTTCGACGGTGCCTCCCAGATCCCCACCGATAGGAGACTCAATGATCCTAGGATCAACGGAGTGGACTTGGGTATCCTCTTCATCACCCTGGAGCTAGTTGTTCTTCTATAATCATTCCTATTGTTAGAGGGATGCACCAACAACAAGGCAGAGTATCATTCCCTAATTTATGGTCTCGAGCTTTCCCTTGAGATCGACGTGCCCCATCTGCATGTGAAAGTAGATTTTGAGCTGGTCATCAAGCAGGTCAATGGTGACTATGTTGTTAGAAATCCAGAACCCATGAAATTGTTCGAGTGCACCCTCCATCTAATAGACCAATCCCCTTCTCATCCAGAGGTTATTCACATCCCTCAGTCACAGAATGGTTGAGCATATGCTTTGACCAGCTTGTCCGCGTCACTTGTGGAGCCCAAACAGGACGACCTGATTATCCATGTGGTGCATTGGAGTTTCATGGCTCCCATTACCCTGGAAGATGATCGCGGCCCGTGGGTAAACCATCTTACCGCTGGTGCCGCTATGTCAGGATCCCCAGGTACTTCAGATGCGGTGATCGAAATAGTTCCTGATTGGAGGACACCCTTGGTTGAATACCTCCAATATTGAAATCTACCATCATACCGGGCTGAGTATAAGTGAATCCAATGTTGTGCGCTACAGTTTACCCTTCAGACCGGTCCCAACCTTGAGATGATCCTTTTTAAGCGCATATTTAATGGTGTTCTCCTCCGTTGCCTTCAAGGAGTCGAGATTCCACAGGTCCTGCAAGAGGTTCATGGTGGTTCATGTGGCGCCGATTAGAATGGGTCAATGTTGTCTCACCAGATACAGAGACTGGGATACTCTTGGACCTCCATGATTCATGACTGCATTGAGTTCGCCAAGAGGTTCCATGCATGCAAAGTTCATTCTATCTTTGTGCATCGACCACCAGAGCCTCTCCACACTACCATGTATTCTTGGCCCTTTGCAGTCTGGGGGTTGGATGTCATAGGACCTTACCCAACGACAACAGCTAGCCAATGCCTTTTCTTTCTGACCGCTACGGATTTCTTTTCCAAGTGCGCGGAGGTAATTCTACTCAAGGAAGTCAAAGCCCATTGTATCACTGACTTTGTGGGCTCCAATATCATCTACAGATTTGGAATACCTCACACTATCCTCACTGATAACAATGCCAACTTCTGAGCAGCCAAGCTGATGAAATTGTATTTCAAGTACAACATTCGCTCAAACGATACCTCCCACTATCATGCGCAAGAAAATGGGCAGATCGAGGCATTTAAGAAAACCCTCTCAAACATTCTGCAAAAGATGGTTTTTCAAAACAAGAAGAGTTTGCTGGATAAGCTCCCCAATTTCCTCTGGGCTTATCAGACGATGACTCATAATTCCACCCAGGTGACCCAGTATTCCCCAGTGTATGGAACTGAGGCCATCCTGCCCATCGAGATTCAGTTTCCATCATTGCGCACAGTGGTCTATGACCAATAAGTGCCAGATAAGGTTGTCAGAATCCATCTAGCTGAATTGGAAGCACTGGATGAGAATAGGCATCATGCATTGCACAACCTGGAAAGGCATCAGAACAAGATGGCTCAAGCCTTCAACAAGAAGGTTCACCTCCACTCTTTCCTTCATGGTGATTTGGTCTTGGTCCTTAGAGCGCCAATGATCCCCGACAAGAAATCACCCAAGATGGATCCCATATAGGCAGGACCTTTCATTATTCATAAAGTGTACCCCATTGGAGAATACTACCTGGTGACCATGGATAGTGAGTGTATAAATCCTCCCACCAATTCTAAGTTCCTCAAGAAATAATTCGCTTGAGCCCCACGGTCCTGCATGACCTTAAACTATAGGGTCTTGCATGACCATAAACTATACAGTTGTGCATGACCTTAAACTGTATGGTCCTGCATGACCTTAAATTGTACGGTCCTGCAAGACCATAAACTGTACGGTCCTGCATGACCATAAACTATACGGTTCTGCACGACCTTAAACTGTACGGTCCTGCATGACCTTAAACATTACGGTACTCCATGACCTTAAACTGTACGGTCCTGCATGGACTTAAACTGTACGGTCATGCATGACATTAAACTGTACGGTCCTGCATGACCTTAAACAGTACGGTCCTGCATGACCTTAAACTATACGGTCCTGCATTACCTTAAACTGTATGGTCCTGCATGACCTTAAACTGTACGGTCATGCATTACCTTAAACTATACGGTCCTGCATTACCTTAAACTATATGGTCCTACAAGACCATAAACTGTATGGTCCCACACGAACATAAACAGTATGGTCTGGAACAACCTTAAATCGTATAATCCTGCATGACCCTAAACTGCCTCCGGTCCCGCATGACCTTAAACTGTGTGTTCGTCCCGCATGACGTTAAACTACAAGCTGGTCTGACCTTCCTGACTGAGGCCCAGCCTTAGACCCCATGGCCTTTCCGTGCACTAGCCCAAGTTCTTACCCAGAGAGTACGGTGTGGTGAGGGGTTGTGTCCTCATTCATGCCAGGTTAGTCAGCACACTGTATACCGCCCTTATTTGAGGTGTCCCCCTCCTCTCCCCATCCCCACTAGAAGATGTTTAACTCTAATTCGGTCAGGCCTCCCTTACCATGTCCCAGCCTCGGGCCCATAGCCCGGGCTCTTTCCTATGGGATCATATGGTGTGGTGTGGGGTTATGTCCTCATTTACGTTGGGTTATTCGTAGTGCCATACACATTCCCGTATGCAATTCCTTCCATTGGCCTACATGAATTTAAACTCTTATCCTAGAACTACATATGTCTTGATTCCCGTCTTTATGGGATACGTAGGACCGCATGAAAATCTAGGTTTTAGGTCCATCCCCATCTCTTAAGAGATCCCACGATCTCCTGGTCACCTCGGCCTCTTGGTCTGTCCCTATCCACGAGGGGGATATATAGGTGTGGTACAGGGTTTGGTGCCATTCCCCCTTCTCCTGGGAATCTTCCATCTTTTGGCCGCTCTCAAATTGAGCCCCTCGACCCATTTTAGTGGTCCGCTAATGTGTTAAGAGTACTCTGGTCTAGGAACTAGAGTGTCAGATTCAACTGAGGCAAGTTCTTTCCACTTTTCAAGCTTTGTGCTCCCCTTCATTTGGGTCCCCATTATCTTTCATGCATGGAGGTACCCCCAAGAACAGCCTGGATACAACGCCTATGGGCTCTCCTACCGTTATGGGACAACACCCCCGAGGGTTTCAGATAGCAAATTGATACAAATCCCACGTTGCGAACATGGTCAGTGGTCGATGGTCATTTGTTTGTCCCCATTCCAGGCTAACCCGATGGGATTCTTTGTTGTGAACATGGTCAGCTGTAATCCTCCATCATCAAGAAGATTCCTTAAGCCCTGAAAGTTTTTTTCATGATTCACATTATGTTCCACCCCATCATGTCAAGGATGAATCTCAACACTCTTTGCACTGAACCTTAGTGCACTTCTACATGTCAGGCAGACAAAGCTGCGTTACGGCGTCTCTCAGGGATCCCGCGATCTGAGCGCTAAGATTATAGGCTTGGGTATTCTCTAAGGACCAAGCACAACTTGATCCCCATCCCCACGGGAAATGAGGGATCGCCCATACAATGCCTTTCAGGCCTATATCAGCTGGAGGCTAGTGTCTCCTGCCACTTGATCTTTAAACCCTTACCAGCCCCCTGGCCCGCGGCTCCTCTCCCGGAATCGCGCGCAGGGATGGCATGGGATTATGTCCTCATCCGCATCGGGTATGCTTTATCACATCATGTGCATTCCCCTGGGTCTAAGCCATAAGACCTTAAACTGTGGTAGTTGTTCCTACCACATGACCATAAACTGTGATTATATTGTCTTGACCACATTACGAAAAATGGAACTGCATTGTGATGACCTATCTATAGAGGGAATCACATTGGGTATTAGTCATTTACCATAAGATTTGTCAACGCCCATATACGACTTGACTATTGTGGAGATACCAGGAATGTATAACCTAGCAATGTCGCTCTACAAAATAAAAACCTTTCACCTTCAAGGACAAAAAAGATACATCAAATAGAGCTTCTTTTGGCGTGAGGGATAGACTCGGACACCCATTTAATCCTTGGCACAGGTACCTTCCTGTGCCGTGCCACCCTCCATAGCTACTTGAGGCTTGATTCTCATCCTTATGAGATACGTAGGAACACCCGAGCTCTTCCCCACGGGCCCAGCCTAACTTTCGTGTTCAGTCCCTTGACCGAAACACTTTTCCAAGGAATACATAGTAAGAAGGGCCTCGTCCACATTCACGCCGGGTTTCGTAATAACCTTAACATGTGTCTTTATCCCTCATTACCAATCCTTGGTCTGAGTTATAAGACCTTAAACTAATACTATTTCTATAACTATGTGTGTCTTGATTCCAATTCGTATGGGGTACGTAAGAACGCCCAGACATTTCGTCTTGGGTCCAGCCCCAGGGATTACCAAATCCCGTCCCTCCTCACTGTCGGACCCTTGGACTAACTTCTCGGGGAGTTGTTATACTACAGCATTAGCCCTGAATAAGTTCAGGATGCCCCGTAGTGATGTTGGGAAGTGACAGTTCTCTCATCAGAGAGGTCATAGCCATGCTCCCCGCAGTCTGGAACCCCGAATCACTTGGCCACTATAGGACCCTCCAACAACAATGCGTTCAGAGTTTTCAAGTACTACGAAAAGTTATCGAGGAGGCCATCCCCCATGCACACATCCGTGGATGGGGGCAGTACACTGCCCTTCACATCAGTGTGATTCTCTGGCCGCTTGACTCACTGGGTGGCTCTAAGGACATGCCCCCGAGGGAAATGGTGGTCAATATGGGTGATATTTTGGTAGGGGGGAATGATTTGGAACTTCTAGATGGGGACTTACCCCTTGATGACAAGCCGCCACTTGAACCATTAGAGAGGATTAGTCATCAGTAGAGGAACCTCCTAGGTCTCCCCGCTCCCACTAAGGCCATAATACTGAGCCGGAATATCGACAATGGTAAAGAGCACGTTGGAGCTGTCATGATCTCCAACCCATTTACCTCATTGTAGAAGGATGAGGAAGATCCCAATAAGGCCACGCTGTGCTAACAGATTGCTAAGAAAAAGAGGTTGGTCTATGAGCTTTTGGCTGAACTCATTGCAGAGTGGCGACCTGACAATGGTGATCCTATGCCAGGGCAGCAGTGGCGGGAAAAACTACCCCTCGACGAGATTCTATCAGGCAACCTCAATAATGACATGTTCACTGAAAGAGGATAGGATAGAGCTCATGGCAAGAGGGCATGATATGTTTCGCCACCCCCCCCTGAGTGGTGTGATCACCCAAGAGACCCCGCTCGGTTTCTCCTCGCCGCCCTAAGGGTCGCTCCACCAGCTGCTCCATGAGCTGATGAGCTTGTCTACCAAATTAAAGAGTCTGACAATGCGCTTGTGGTTCAGGATCATAGTAAGGAAAAGAACCTGCATCCTGAAAATCCGATGGCAGCACTCATCGCCCGCTTAGAGGACTTGGAAACTTGGTAGGTGGCGATCACACCAGACGGCATGTTGTACCCAGCATGGGTGGATGATATGCCAACACCTCCAAGATTTGGAAACCCCACTTTCACCCCCATTAACGGGACATGAGACCCAACCCAGCACCTGGCCCACTTAAACTCAAGGTGTGGGCCTATGTTAGGGACTCCAGCGCAGCAGGAGGCCACCAAGCTCCGTTGCTTTGTTCAGACGCTGGAGGGGCCGACATTCGTCTTGTGCAGCCAACTCCCGGCCGGATCCATGACTAGCTGGGGGGACGTTAGCAGGAAATTCCATTACTAGTTCAGTTCCACAACCCGGAATACGAACATCGGAAACCTCTTCAGGTGAAAGCAAATGCCCGATGAGCGAGTTGTGGACATCATCGCCCGATGGAAGGGGCTCACATACTCCCATGACAAGCCACTAACTCTGGAGAAATTACTGATAATGTGCGTAGGGAACATCAAGGTAGAGATGGTTCCTTCTCTGATCATTCTAAATTACCCCAGAGGGTTCCGGGACATTCAGACAAGGCTCAACACCTCCAAGAAGCCCTGAAACAGGCCTGTCAGGCACGCCTGCTGCCTCCGGTAATCCCAGCATGGAGAGATGCCTGAGCTGAGCTTGCTGTTGTGGACCAGATAGAGGCCCCCATGTAGCTAGAGTTGATACCAGTGACGCCAGCTCCGCATCCCCATAGGGGTCCGCCCCCACAGGCGTAGCATCCATCCCAGTAGCGACTGCCTCAAAATCGGCATGCGCCAAGCGTAACGCGCCGCCATCGCCTTGGAGAGATAATCTGGTTATGCCTCCTCGGCATGCTCCTCTGGCCCCCCGTCAGGGTCAGCCTCCTATATCCCCCCTTATGGACATAAGGAATCAGACCTACTCATTTGACGAGGCTTAGGTCCCCGATTACTTCCATAGTGCATTGGAGCAAAGTATCGTGCGGTTGCCCAAGTACTGGAAGCCATAAAAGGCGCATATCACCGATCACCCCAACTACTGTGTTTATCATCGGATCCTGGGGCACACCATCAAGCGATGCTAGATGTTCAAGGAATGGATCCAATACCAGATTGAGAACAATATAGTCATGTTGGGCCCAACCCTGGCACAAGTGGCAGGTGTCTTTGTGAGATCAGATGGTAGTAGCAGTGACGAAGGTGAATGATAGCAGGTTTCCGACCATGGGTCCCAGAATCATAATGACTAGATGGCCCGAAAGACGGTCACCTGTGCCCATGGCATCATCCGTGCATGCCTGAATCATCTAGATCCCTCAAGAGCTACGGTTACTACTTCGGCATCGTCGTCTCAGCCAACCACTTCCTAGAAGGGCAAGTAGTGACGACGCCAGAAGAAGCAACATGCTCCACCACTATCATCATCGTCCCACACTCATGGTGACTTCATGCCCCCGGAGATAGGAATCCCTCCCAGAATCCGCCCTGTGGTGTATTATTTGTCGATTGATAGTCCGGGGTACGCTTTTGTTAACACCGTTGAGCTGGTAAATCCCTTTTTGACTTTCGACGATGGGGGAAGCAAGGTAGACCTTCCTAATGTCTGCAGCCACTGCCAACGTCATCAGATCCGTGGTTACATGAATCGCTGGGGCACGACAGTTGGCGCCTCCAGCTAGGCCGTGTACACCGCTAAGACCAGACAGTAGGCCTAGTGTAGATCTCATCACATGCGGCCCCATCATCCGGTGTCACCATTTAACACCCCGAGATTTTTTGAAAAATATTCTTTTTAATTTCATTGATGTCTTGTGTTGTACTCTACACCAAAAGGATTTTTCACTACATGCATCCCTATCCTGGCTTTCATTACACACAATCAAGACCTTCTTCGATAGTGTGTGAAGTACACAATACTGAGTTTAACTAAATGAGATATTATTATAATATTACTATGAACTATCCATTATGAATAGTAATACCAACTTTTTGAAATTTTTGAAATTTTATTTTTTAAAATGGACTTCATTTTTGGATTCATAATATCGAAATTATCCTAGGGTGAACATTTGGGGTTTTTCTGAAAACTTTCAATTTTTGATGACTAGTGAAAACACTGGGTTACTATTTAAAAAACTGACTTTTTATTTATATAATTATTTATTTTATTTAAATTGTTTTTTGGTCAAAATTGATAAATAATACCTATTTATGTTCAATGCAATTCATTGGAGTTATTTTATAATAATTTTAGATATATAAAAATTTTATTGAACTTTTCACCGTCTTTTACCCACCTCCTAGGAGAATTTGCAAATTTATATAAAACTTAATTTTACCACTTCTGTGAGTGGAATTTCAAAAATCCGAGAGACACAGTTAATATCAAGGACTAAAATGTGGTTCAATGAGATGAAAATAATTTTTGGTGAATAGTAGCTGTTTACTTTTTTTACCATGGTTAAAAGTAAATAGGGTAATGAAGGGTATAAATGGTATTATTATTACCTAAAACATGTCCTAATTCTATTGGATAAGTGTAATTCGACCAAAAACAACCTTAGGAATAAAATATGACCATTTAGGACCACTTGGATTAGATTAGAACATTTATTATTAAATTATTTAAAGATTGGTTAAAATAGTTAAAAAGAATGTTTAATAAGTAATCATTTTTAATATAGGGTTATACATAAGATAAATTCGACTATAAATACTCATTAGAAAGATAAAAATATTTCCTAAATAATGTTAGTTTATTTGTACTTTTTAGAATTTAAAAAATTGAATTTATTTATGACACAATGATGATGCATTAATTATATTATTAATGAAATATTGACATAATTGATTTTATAAATACCCAAATACATGTAGTTTGAGACTTTTTATGAATTCCACTAATTTTCTAGGTGAATATGAAATGTTAGTATTGATTTAGTTTAAGTTTTTCAAACTAATCATTTTGTTATGATTTTCAAAAAAATCAATTACCAAATAGTGTCACAATTGACATAAAATAGTTTTTAAAACAAATATTATATTATTAATTGTTATTTTATTCCTAAAAATCTATGGTTCGGCCAAATGACTTAGATAAGGTTATATATATTAATAATAAAAAACTTCGGTATTTTTTGGCTTGTTATAGTATGTTTATTAACCTTATAGTGTAAGAAAACAAGAAGACACGATAAAAGAAAAATTATTTACCATAAAGTTAAATCTAAATGATAAGGTTAAAATAGAAACCTAAACTTGTCTAAATTCTATAGGATGAGAGGATTTCGACCCATCCCCACATTAGCTTCTAAATAACTCAATTTGGAGCTATTAAAAACAGAATATGACTTTATAAGAAAATAATATTTTTAGTTTTTCCAATGGTGCCCCTCTTCTCCCTTATAAATGGGAACCTCCTCCCTCTCTTCCTCACACCACTTTGAGCCTTCAACCTCGGCCAAACCCTACCAATTTCTCTTCTCCACATCCCTAGAAACATCCTAGGGGTTCTGGTCTTCTTCAAAGACCAATATTAGTGCCCTTAGATAATGTTTCAAAAATGCGTGTTGAAAGAATAGGAGGTTCGGAAACGTACGAATCATATCAGACCTAAGGTAAGGGAGAATTATTCCAATATCATTCTTATCCGAGATTTTTTATTCGTAAGTATTTACTAGGGTAATATTTATCATCCATGTTCAAGTTTTATAAAAATGTTTTCATGTATGATTAAAGTACTTTTTGCTTATTTTTAACTTTTACTACATGGTATGTAAAGAATCTTTTTTTTATTACCATATGAGGTACCTTTTGTATTTTCCAACAAAAGTATGAGAAGAATGTTATTTTTAACTTATATGGCATGAACAGATTTTTACGGATTCATAACGCCTCATTTTAATGAAGCTTACTCTATAAGATTTTATTACAATTTTCAACAAAATACTTTTATTTTAAAAGTGCATGGCATTTTGTGAAAAGAAAATGATTTTGAAGAAGAAAGGATATTTTACTTAGGAATTCATTTCAAATGTTTTATCAAAACCATTTTCCATCTAAGATGACATTATTTCATATGTGTATGTTTCAAGTTTAATGTCTCTATGATTTACATGGTTTCACTTTTCTTATGATGAAATGTCCATTTGTTTTATATAGATTATGAGATGATGGGATGATGTTTATGAATCCCATTTTATTCTTTGGGTTATGATGAATCTTTTAAGTTTATTTTGTGGAAAAAGTAATAATGATTTAATTATGAGATGGGCTGGACCTATATCTCCCTCTAATTCATTTGGTAAAGATTTATATCTCATGAAATAGACATGGCTGGAACGGTAAGTTAATCTGGTTCAGTGTTACATGACTAAAACGAGGAGTGAACTCGATTCAGAAATGGACTTTGTCCACTAAGATGGTCTTGGCAACAATTCCATGGATACTATGGAAATCAAAACATGTGCTTAATAGTTTCCACAATTACATGTTTTATTCCCATGCTATTTTATCATGATTGATTTTCCCTTATGATATATGCCTTACGTACTTCCATGATTCATGTCTTTGCTCATGATTTTGATGTTTAGATTTTATGTTCAAGTTTTTGCATTCAAATGTTTATGGATTGTTTTATGTTCTCTATGTTTACCTTTACTAGGAATTTGAGCTCACCCCTTTTATGTTTTCTTTTCCCTAGGATATAAAGAAAGGTTTTAGGTAAGAAAAAATGGGGAAGATCTTTATGGGAGATGTTGAATATCTTTCACCACGATTAGAAGATTATATTCTGAGTTTCCAAAGACACTAAACTATTATGGTCCTTGTGTGTCTATTTTTGTTATGTACTAAGTATTCCTCAAAAGTAATGTAATGTCAATGTACGTCAAGCTTTGGGTATCTGCAGATGGTATCAGAGGAATGGTTTAGTTAACCTTTAGAAACTAGGATGCGAAAAAATTAGTGAGATCCCTAGAGATATTTATAAGGTATGTCTAGGGATGTCCCTAAGGATAAGTATACGTATAGGTTATAGTCCTATAACAAAGGTAACGATCTTAGAATTTAACCTAAGATGTTAGATATTGACGGTACTCCCCCTTTATTATGTTGTTTTCACTAGCATGATTTTTTCCTCTCACACTATTATATTTGGGTTTTAGACGATGGCTGGAACCTGAAGGAACCATTTTGATCAATGTAATGGAAAATGCAATGACTTTCCTCCTGAACAATCCAATGTTATTGGAGATGGAGTTCAAAACCTGGTTTCTATACTTACACAAGCTATGAATCATTCTGGACTACCAAATGAGCAGAGAAGGGAACAATATTCTATTGAGTCCTTCATGAGGAAACTTCCACCTTCTTTCAGTGGGACTTCTGACCCACTTGTTGCTGAACAATGGATCAGTACCACTAAAAAGATATTTTCAGTTCTTCAATGTTCTGAACATGGTAAAGTCATATTAGCAGTATATCGTTTTGAAGGTGAAGCTGATCAATGGTGGAATCTTATCAAGAATACGAGGCCAAGAGATGAAATTGAGTCCATGGAATGGGATGAGTTCAGGAAAAATATTTTTCAATAAGTACTTCCCTCATATTTTTCAAACAGAGACGGAGAAGGTGTTTCTTGAACTAAAGCAAAAGGATTATGAATCTATTGGTATGTATGAAGCGAATTTTACAAGGATTGCAATGTATGCATCTGGCTTTATCATCCAACCTGAAAGTAAAGTTGATCGATTCTTCAGTGGCTTAAAACCAAATCATCTAAGGGAATTAGCTATAAGAGACATCAGTAGCTATGAATAAATTGTGCGTTGTTCTATCAAGGTAGAAATGGAAGTTGGTGTTACATATCCATCTCATGGTTTTGACAAGAAACGAAAGATGGAGTTCAAGGAGAAATCCAAGAATAATGGTGAAAAGAAGATGAATGTTTCCTTATGGTCAAATTATGGAAAGAGGAATGGTGGATATTGTATTAAAGGGAATAAAAAATGTTTTATGTGTGTAAAATAAGGCCATCAAGTAGCTGAGTGTTGAAGTAATGGAAAAAGGGTTTCTAATGATGTGAATAAAGAAAAGACTGCAGAGAACGCACCACCAACACTTCAATGTTTCAACTGTAATGAAATGGGGAATTATTCTAATCAATGACCTAATCCATGGGTTAATGATGCTCGACATGAGAAACCACTTAAGGAAAAGGACAAAGGGAAGTCACATGCGATCACTATTGGCGATGTTGAATATGACAACTCTGTGGTGGAATGATTAAGTGTTTATGTAATGGGATTCAAAAATAATGTTGTATATAGTATCATGGAATATTGTAATATTTATGTATTGGTCTATTGTGGTTTTCTATAATTTTATAGTACCGGTAACCATGGAAAGTGATTGAGATATTTTTGGAAAGAAGATGATATGCACATAATGAAGGGATAATGAGAAAATGAAATGTTTGACAGTATTCATGAGCTCATGACTGATATAAGGAAATAGTTATATCATGGTTTGAGTATATAGAATTTTGGGGTTTTGGTATGTGGAAAGATTTAACTTTTGACAGAACTCATGTTTTCACTAAGATTCAATGGGTATTCATTTTTCAAGAGAATACATGATTAAGGCCTTCGAATGTTTGGAATGTGACCAACAAGACATATCTTATGATATATGGGGATCAACGATGGTAATAACATTATTGTTTTATGAAATATATGGTAATTGATTTCACTATCATATGAGAATGGACTGAAATATTATGGATAAGCCTAATGATTAGAATGGATTATGTTGGACATAAGTTAGTATTGTATTTTTAGGAAAAAAAGGACAACATGCAGAACGAGCGACATCCCGTCATGTCGGACAAGGATGTGGGAATCGAACCCACAACCAAAGTGCGACATGACTTTATTTCCTACCACTGGCCTACAGGAAGTCCCTGGTTAGTAGAAACTAGTTTTATGTTATTATACAGGATGATAGATGAAGTATAATTCCATTTTGGAACCATATATGATTAATCCCACCATAGATGGAATTATGTATATAACTATTGCTAACTTATGTTTGAGACAGATGGAATGACCTATCATTCAATCACATGACCTGCTAAAACTTCGCAAAAGACAAATTCAACTTCATTTTTTAAAGAGATGAAGTGGAAATTTTTCAAGGCACGAACAACTGTGAGATTATACCAAAATAAAGTAAGTATTTATTGTAATTCAAATTCTTCAACTTTAGGGAAATGATCTTGAAAACCAAAAATGTTGTCCTAGTGCCCTTATATCCGATGAATCAGATGGTACCCTAGATCATCACAAATATATGGCTTTGTGATTGTTGAGTTTTTCATAGCCATGTTCTCTACCACTCTCCATCAGAACATGACAGTTAGATTTCTCTTCCATATCGATATTTTCAGCTATGTTCTCCTATGTGGAAACGTAGTGATTAGTTAATTTGCGCAACCGTTATGTTTCATACTTTAGTTTTTCAAGCCATGTTTTGGTATTCCTTTTTATGATGTGGGTTTCTATTAAGGAAACTTTCTAGTTGTAAACCATTTATAACCCCGACGAATTTTGAGGGAGAAATTCATTTTAAGGGGGGTAGAATGTAACACCCTGAGATGTTATGAAAAATAGTATTTTTAATTTCATTGATGTCTTGTGTTGTACGCTACAACAAAAGAAGTTTTCACTACACGCATCCCTGAATTGTCTTACATTACACGCAATCAAGACCTTCTTCAATAGCGTGTGTAGTACGCAATACCGAGTTTCACTAAATGAGATATTATTATAATATTACTATGAACTAGCCGTTATGAATAGTAATACCAACTTTTTGAAATTTTGTAAATTTTAATTTTCAAAATGGACTTCATTTTTGGATTCGGAATATTGAAATTATCCTAGGGTGAAATTTTGGTATTTTTATGAAAACTTTCAATTTTTGATGAATAGTGAAAACACTGGGTTACTATTTAAAAACCGACTTCCTATATAAATAATTATTTATTTTATTTAAAATTATTTTAGGTGAAAATTGATACATAATACCTATTTAAGTTCAATTCAATTCATTGGAGTCATTTTATAATAATTTTAGATATATATAAATTTGATTGAACTTTTCACCGTCTTTTACCCACCTCCTTGGAGAATTTGAAAATTTATATAAAACATAATTTTACCACTTCTGTGAGTGGAATTTCAAAAATCCAAGAGACACGGTTAATATCAAGGACTAAAATGTGGTTCAATGAGTTGAAAATATTTTTTGGTGAATAGTAACTGTTTACTTTTTTTTACCACGGTTAAAAGTAAATAGGGTAATTAAGGGTAAAAATGATATTATTATTACCCTACCACAGGTTCTAATTCTATTAGATAAGTGTAATTCTACCAAAAACAACCTTAGGAATAGAATATGACAATTTAGGCCCACTTTGATTAGATTAGGACATTTATTATTAACTTATTTAAAGAAGGGTTAAAATAGTTAAAATCAATGTTTAAAAAGTAAAACATTTTTAATATGGGGTTATAAATGAGAACAATTCGACTATAAATACTCATTAGAAAGATAAAAATATTTCCAAAATAATTTAATTTAATTTTTAATTTTTATACTTTATATAATTCAATTTATTTATGACACAATGATGATGCAGTAATTATATTATTAATGAAATATTGACATAATTGATGTATAAATACCCAAATAAATGTAATTTGAGACTTTTTATGAATTGGACTAATTTTATAGGTTAATATGACATGTTATTATTGATTTAGTTAACTTTTTTCGAACTAATAATTCGGTTATGATTTTCCAAAAAATCAATTAACAATTAGTGTCAAAATTGACATAAAATAGTTGTTAAAACAAATATTATATTATTAATTGTTATTTTCTTCCTAAAAATCTATGGTTCGGCCAAATGACTTAGATAAAGTTATATATATTAATAATAAACAACTTGGGGTTTGTTTGGCTTTTTATAGTAATATTATTAACCTTATTGTGTAAGAAAACAAGAAGACACGGTAAAAGAAAAATTATTTAACTTAAAGTTAAATCTAAATGATAAGGTTAAAATAGAAACCTAACTTGTCTAAATTATATTGGATGAAAGGATTTCGACCCATCCCCACCTTAGTTTCTAAATAACTCAATTTGGAGCTATTAAAAACTGAATATGACTTTATAATAAAATAATATTTTTAGTTATTCCAAAGGTGCCCCTCTTCTCCCTTATAAAAGGGCACCTCCTCCCTCTCTTCCTCACACCACTTTGAGCCTTCATGCTCGGAAAACCCCACCAATTTCTCTTCTCCACTTCCCTAGAAACATCCTAGAGGCTCTGGTCTTCTTCAAAGACCAATCTCAGTGCCCTAAGAGGAGGTTCTAAAAGGGAGTGTCGAAAGAAGAGGAGTTTCAGAAACATACGAAGCATATCAGACCTACGGTAAGGGATAATTATTCCAATATAATTCTTATTCGAGATTGTTTATTAGTATGTATTTACTGGGTTAATATTTATCATCCATGTCCAATTTTTATAAAAATGTTTTCATGTATGTTTAAATTCCTTTGTCCCATTTTTTTCTTTTACTACATGGTATATATGGAATCTTTTTTTATTAACATACGAGGAACCTTTTTTCTTTTCAAACAAAAGTACGAGAAGAATGTTATTTTTAACTTATATGGCATGAATGGATTTTTACAGTTTCATAACTCCTAATTTTCATGAATCTTACTCTACATGATTTTATGAAAATTTTCAACAAAATACTTTTATTTTAAAAGTGCATGGCATTTTGTGAAAAGAAAATGATTTTGAAGAAGAAAGGATATTTTCCTCAGGAATTCATTTCAAATGTTTTATCAAAACCATTTTCCATCTAAGATGACATTATTTAATAAGTGTATGTTTCAAGTTTAATTTCTCTATAATTTACATGGTTTCACTTTTATTATGATGAAATGTCCATTTGTTTTATACGGATTATGAGATGATGGGATGATGTTTATGAAACCCATTTATTCTTTGGGTTATGATGAATGTTTTAGGTTTATTTTGTGGAAAAAGTATGAATGATTTCATTATGAGATGGTTGGGACCTATATCTCCCTCCAATACATTGGGCAAAGATTTATATCTAATGAGATAGACATGGCTGGAATGGTAAGGTACTCCGGTTCAGTGTTACAGGACTGAAATGAGGAGTGAACTTGATTCAGAAAGGGACTTTGTCCACTAAGATGGTCTTGGAAGCAATTCCTTGGCTACTATGGAAATCATAACATGTGATTAATGGTTTCCACAATTACATATTTTATTCCCCTGATATTTTATTAGGATTGATGTTCCCTTATGATATATGCCTTACGTACTTCCAAGATTCATGTCTTTGCTTATGATTTTGATGTTTAAATTTTATGTTCAAGTTTTTGCATTCAAATGTTTATGGATTGTTTTATGTTCTCTATGTTTACCCTTAATGGGAATTTGAGCTCACACCTTTTATGTTTTCTATTCCCCAAGATATAAAGAAAGGTTTTAGGTAAGAAAAAAAGGGGAAGATCTTTATGGGAGATGTTGATGATCTTTCACCACGATTAGAAGATTATATTCTGAGTTTCCAAAGACACTAAAATATTACGATCCTTGTGTGTATATTTTTGTTATGTACTAAGTATTCTGCAAAAGTAATTTAATGTCTATGTACGTCAAGCTTTGGGTCTCTACACGCCAAGTCCGCCTCCACCACCGTTTTTGTTACTGGATCAGGTGAAACCACATCAGCCTTGCCGCGACCAGCTTCACACTGCCACCAGCCAACCCCAGCCTTCCGGTCCTCATATGACATCCACTTTCCGGGATTTGTCTAGTGAACATCGAGATATGCCTGGTACTAGTCAACAGCCGGTCCTGACGGCAGGGCCCACCATGCCTCCAATAGCAAAGTGGCCTCCCATAAGAAGAGGCTCGCGTTTGGCGCAAAAGTATGATGATCTGAAGCACCTTGCCCACATTCCAGCGAGGGTCTCTATCATTGAGGCTCTTCGCCTGTCATCTAAAATGCTTGAAGCGCTTTCTGAGGCCCTAAGTAGCCCCCTCTAGTTTGAGATGGAGGTAGCAGCTGCAGAAGCCTTCCACACTGAGGCAATTGAGAACGCTGAATGCCAGACAGTTATCTCATTTTCTGGTAAAGACGAAGACCCTCCCATATAGGTGCACATTCGTCCACTATTCATCAATTTCCATTTCAATGGCGTGGAAGTCCGACACTATCATGTTGACACAGGTTCAGGGATTAACCTAATCCCGATTCGAACACTACGAAAGCTGGGTTTGTCTGAGGATGACTTAACCCCCTCCGACTCCAGAATCTATGGATACGATAAGACCGAGTAAACCCAGGTCGACCAGATCTATTTGAAGACCCAGTTCGGTGGCCTAATTACAAGAACAAAATTCATGGTTGTCTCCCAAGACACCGCATACAACGCAGTGATGGGCAGGTCCTGGCTCCACCTTCACGTGGCGGTCCCCTCATCGTATCACCAATGCATAAAATAATCCCTTAATGGTCGAGTGGGCGTGATCCAATTGTATGCGTCTCCTTTTTCCTCTTGTGAAGCCCATTATCTGGATGCTGACTATTACAATAGCAAGGATAGACATATCCAGACAAGTGAAGTTTATCCCATCGCTGCTAAAACCGAACCTTGGGCAGGTTTGAATGACACTTACATCTTACCAATCCATCAGTTGGAGGCCAATACCCCTGACATGGGGTAGTGATTTTTGGTTTTGGGTATAATAGTAAGGCATATTCCCAGGACCAAGTGACGTTGGAAAATCACCTCTTACTCCTACACCAACTTGGATCAGGTGATCCCGGAACCTTCTACCCCTGTACGGTATCAGGATGTCAGGCTCATGGCAATGACGGTACATCATACATGTCTCTTTCTCCAGGCTAGAATCAACCAGCTCAGGACGACACACCACTACCTCTTTGATGTTATCAAGAGAGGCCCCATGGGCCGAAGACCAGATGGGATTGGATCGACTTCATTCATCGCTATGGTCTTAGGGGTTCATGAATTTCCTGATGTGATGACCTCTGCTACTCAAGCTGGCACCAACCTCCCATCAGAGTCTGGTGGCTTGGAAGAAACCCCCCCCCCCACAAAAGATCCCTCCATGAGTGGATAAGGGGATCTAGAGGATTCTCCCCCGCCTCTGAGGTAGGAATCTCCACCACGGTCGACGAGTTGGTACAGGTGAACCTCAGTATTGAGGCGGACCTGAGACCCACGTTGGTCAGTTCCACCATGCCCCCTTAGGAGCACCAGAAGTATGTGTAATTCCTCAAATAGCACCGTGATGTGTTCTCTTTGAGTTACGACGAGATCCAGTATTAGATCCTCAGGTAGCCATCCACCGCATTGGTCTCTAGGAAAACTGTCGTGGGTTCAAACAGCCTCCCAGAAAGATTCACCCTTCTCACGGTGCCATGGTAGAGGCTGAAGTTGAAAATCTTATCAAAGCCATCTTCATCAAGGAAGTCTAGTACCCCAGGTGGCTAGACAACATTGTGTGAGTCAGGAAGAAGAACAGACAAATCAAAGTCTGTATCGACTTCTGTGATCTCAATCACCACTGTACAAAGGATGATTTTCCCCTTCCAGTGACAGAGATGTTGATTTATTCGATGACCATTTTTCAAGACCTCTCCTTCATGGATGGGTATTTTGGGTATAACCAGATCAGGATGGCCCCTGAGGATGAAGAATCTATAGCATTCAGGCCACCCCAAGGTACTTTCTGTTATCATGTTATGCCCTTCACCTGAATAATGCGGGTGCCACCTATCAGCATTCCATGCATCACATATTCAAGACAATTCTAAGAACATTGGTGGAATTCTACCTGGATGATCTGGTGGTCAAATCTCTCCAGTGCTAGGATCATCTCAAGGACCTTGAGAAAGTGTTTGGCTTCCTCCGTTCCTGCCACCTGAAGATAATCCCTTTGATGTGTGCTTTCGGGGTCACCTATGGCAAGTTCGGTGGCTTTGTTTTCAGGCACTGAGGCATTGAGATAGACCTGGAAAAGATCAAGGCCATGAGCCAGATGCATCCCTCAAGAAATATTCTGGAGCTCTGAGGTTTCCAAGTCCACTTAGCCTATATACGACGATTCATTGCGAATCTGGCTGGAAAGTGTAAGTCCTTTCCCCAACTCATGAAGAAATGCATCACTTATGAATGGGATGAAGAGTTTCAGACAACCTTCAAGGAAATCATGCAGTATCTGCTCCAACCTCCGGTCCTGATACCACCCGTCTCCGAGAAGCCACTGGCCCTTTATGTGACCGCCCTGGAATGGTCCCTCAGCGCACTTCTCACCCAGAAGAACAATGAGGGAACAGAGAACAACCTCTACTATCTCAGCTGCATGTTTCTCGATACGGGAATTAGATATTATCCCATCGAGAAGAGCTGCCTTGCGCTTGTGTTTTCCGTATGAAAATTGCAGCACTACTTTCAGCACCATGAGGTACAGTTGGTCTCTCGGGTAGACCAACTGAAGTACATCCTGAACCGACCTACGTAGACATGCCAACTAGCACGGTGGGTAGTGATCCTCCAGCAATTCGACATCAGTTTTGTGCCTCAGAAGGATATCAAAGGACAGACATGGGAAGACATTCTAGCTGCCCACCCAACCTCCGCGGATCAGCCGCTTGACCAAGGTTTTCTTGATTAGGCAATCCTCTCAGTCGATCATGCCATCCCATGTTGGCAGACACACTTCGAAGGTTCCTCTCAGAGACGCAACGGTATAAGACCCATTGATCTTAGCATCAACAGAGTGGGCTTGGGTATCGTCTTCATCACCCAGTCCCCTTCTCAGCCAGAGGTCATTCACATCCCTCAGTTGTAGAACGGTCGAGAAGAATCTTTGGTCATCCTGGTCGCGTCGCTTGTGGAGCCTGAATAGGATGACCTGATTATCCATGTGGCACACTGGAGAGTCATTGCTCAAATTATCCCGACGGATGATTGTGGCCCGCGGGTAAACCATCTTACCACTGGTGCCCCTACGTCAGGAGCCCCGGGTACTTCAGATGTGGTGATCAAAATAGTTCCTGATTGGAGGACACCCTTGGTTGAATACCTCTAATACTGCAATCTCCCATCAGACCGGGCCGAGATCAAGTGAATCTGACACTGTGCACTATAGTTTACCCTTTAGAGTGGTCCCAACCTTGAGAAGATCCGTTATAAATGAGGATTTTATGGTGTTCTCCTCCATTGCCTTCAAGGAGTCGAGATTCCACCTGTCATTCAAGAGGTTCATGCTGGTTCCTGTGGAACCCATCAGTCCAGGTCAAAGTTGTCTCACTAGATACGGAGACTGGGATACTTCTCGCCCTCCATGATCCATGACTGCAACGAGTTCTCCAATAGGTGCCATGTGTTCCATGTTCATAATAACTTTTTGCATGGGCACTGGAGCCTCTCCACACTACCATGTATTCTTGGTCGTTTTCAGTCTTGGGGTTGGATGGCGCAGGACCTTACCCACCGGTAACGACTCCCCAATGCCTGTTCATTATGACCTCTATGGATTTCTTTTCTATGTGGGTGGAGGTAATTCTGCTCAAGGAAGTCAAAGCCCGTTGTATCGCCAACTTCGTGGGTTCTAATATCATCTATCGATTTGGAGTACCTCATGCTATCCTCACCAATAACGACACCAACTTCAAAGCAGCAGAGCTGAAGAAATTGTACGCCAAGAACATCATTCTCTCCAACTATACCACCCACTATCATGTGCAAGAAAATGGACAGATCAAAGAATTTAACATAACCCTCTATAACATTCTGAAAAATATGGTTGGTCAAAACAAGAAGAGTTGGAGAAATAATCTCCCCAACGCCCTCTGGGCTTATCGGACGACGACTCGGAATTCCACCCAGGTGACCCCATATTCCCTGGTGTATGGAACTGAGGCCATTCTTCCCATTGAGATTCATTTTACCACATTGCGCACAGCGGTCTATGTCCAGAAAGCTCTGGATAAGGTTGCCGAAATCCATCTAGTTGAATTAGAAGTGCTGGATGAGAATAGGCTTCGTGCTTTTCACAACCTAGAAAGGAATCATAGACGGATGGATCGAGCCTTAAACAAGAAGGTTCGCCTCCACTCTTTCCTGAAAGGTGATTTGGTCTTGGCCCTTAGGGCGCGAATGATCCCAGGCAGGAAACCACCAAGGTTGGAGCCCAAATGGGAAGGACCTTTCATTGTTCATAAGGTGTACCCCAATCGAGCGTACTACCTAGTGACTATGGATGGTGAGTGTATAACTACTCCCACCAATGGCAAGTTCTTCAAGAAATACATCACTTGAACCCAATGGTCCAGCATGACCTTAAACTATATGGTATGGAATGACTATAAACTATACGGTCCTGCATGACCTTAAACTGTACGGTCCTGAATGACCTTAAACTGTACGGTCCTGCCTGACCATAAACTGTATGGTCTTGCATGACCTTAAACTATACGGTCCTGCATGACCTTAAACTGTACGGTCCTTCATGACCTTAAACTCTACGGTCCTGCATGACCTTAAACTGTACGTTCCTGCATGAACTTAAACTGTAGGGTCCTGCATGACCTTAAACTGTACGGTCCTGTAGGACCACAAACTGTACGGTCCTGCATGACCTTAAACTTTACGGTCCTGCATTACCTTAAACTGTACGGTCCGATGGGACCCTAAACTATATGGTCTTGCATGAACATAAATTGTATGGTCCTGCACGACCTTAAACTGTATGGTCCTACACGACCTTAAACCGTATGGTCCCACATGACCCTAGACTGCCTCTGGTCCCGCATGACCTTAAACAGCATGTTCGTCCCACATGAAGTTAAACTGTAAGCTGGTCCGACCTTCCTGACCAAGGCCTAGCCATAGGCCCTATGTCCTTTCCGGGCCCTAGCCCAAGTTCTTACCTGGAGAGTACAGTGTGGTGAGGGGTTATGTCCTCATTCAGGTTGGGTTAGTCACCACACCGTATACCGACCTTATTTGAGGTGTCCTCCTCCTCTATCCATCCCCACTGCAAGATGTTAAATAGTATGCCGGTCAGGCCTCCCTGACCGAGGCCCAACCTCGGGCCCCCGGTTTGGGCTCGTTCATGTGGGATTGTATGGTGTGGTGTGGGGTTATTTCCTCATTTATGTTGGGTTACTCACCGTGACATATAAATTCCCGGATGCAATGACTTTCATTGTCCTAAATGGCTTTAAACTATTCTTCTAGAACTACGTATGGCTTGATTCCTGTCTTTATGGGATATGTAGGACCACCTGAACACCTAGGTTTTTGGTCCATCCCTGTCTCTTAAGAGATCCCACAATCTCTCGGTCACCTCGGCCTCTTGGCCTGTCCCTCTCCAACAGGGGGATATATAGGTGTGGTACAGGGTTTTTGGCGCCATGCCCCCTTCTCCTGGGAATCCACCATCTTTTTTCCTCTCTCAAATTGAGCCCCTAGACCCATTTTAGCGGTCTGCTAATGTGTTCAGAGTACTCTAGTCTAGGAAAAAGAGTATCAGATTCAACTGAGGCAAGTTTCTTCCACTTTTCAAGATTTGTACTCCACTTCAATCGGGTCCCCATTATCATTCACACACAAAGGGAACCCATGAATGACCTGGATAAAACACCTAAGGTATCTCCTACCATTATTGGCCAAAGACCCTAAGGGGTTCAGACAGAAAATTGATACAAATTCCACCTTGTAAACATGGTCAGTAGTCGATGCTCATTTGTTTGTCCCCATTCCAGGGTAACACGATAGGATGCTGTGTTGCGAACATGGTCAGCAGTAATTCTCCGTCATCACGCTGATTCCTTCAAGACCTGAATGTTGGTTTCTTGATTCACATTATGTTCCACCCCATCATGTCAAGGTGGAGTCTCGGTACTCTTTGCACTGACCCTCAGTGAACATCCACATTTCAGGAAGACAAAGCTGCGTTACAGCGTCTCTCATGGCTCCCGTGATCCGAGCGCTGAGATTATAGTCTTGGGTCTTCTCTAAGGACCATGTATAGCTTGACCCTCATCCCCACGGGAAATGAGGGGTCACCCAGACATTGCGTTTCGGTCCCAGCTCAGCTAGAGGGTAGTGTCTCCTGCCCCCTGATATTTAAACCCTCGCCTGCCCCTTGGACCGAGTATCCTATCCCAGAATCGCACGTGGTGATGGTAATGCCTTATGTATCCATCCGCATCGGGTATGCTTTATCACATCATGAACATTCCCCCGGTTCCAAGCCATATGAACTTAAACTGTACTGGTTGGTCCTACCACATGACTACAAATTGTGATGATATCGTCCTAGCCGCACGACAAAAAATGACAATGCATTGTGATGACCTCTCTGTAGAGGGCATCATGTTGGGTATTGGTCATTTACCATACAATTTTTCAACTCCCGTATATGGCTTGACTATTGTAGAGATACCATGAATTTCTACCCTAGGCTGGTCGTTCCACAAAAGAAAAACCATTCACCTTTAAGGAAAAACAAGATACATCAAATACCGCTTCTTTTCGTGCGATGGCTATACCAGCACGCCTCTTCCATCCTTTGAAAAAGTAACTTCTAGTGTCATTCCACCCTCCAGAGCTACGTGCAGCATGATTCTCATCCTTATGAGATACATAGGAATGCCCGAGCACTTCCCCATGGGCCCAGCCTAACATTCGTTTTTGGTCCTTTGAACGAAACACTTTTCCAAGGAACACATGGTAAGAAGGACCTCATCCTCATTCTCATCGGGTTTCTTAATCACCTTAACATATGTCTCCCGCCCTCCTTAACAATCCTTGGTATGAGTTCTAACACCATAAACTAAGACTCTTTCTAGAACTATGTGTGGCTTGATTCCCATTCTTATGGGGTACGTAGGAACGCACAAACATTTAGTCTTAGGTCCTGCTCCAGGGTTTACCAAATCCCGTCCCTCCTCATTATTGGCCCCTTGGCCTGACATCTTGGGCAGTTGTGTAACTATAGCATTAGCCCGGAATAAGTTCGGGGTGCCCCTTAGTGATGTTGGGAAGTGACAGTTCCCTCACCAGAGAGGTCCTATCTTAAAGTACGGATGATCTGTGATCAGATTAATACGTCTGCCTAATATGCCTCCACCACTGTGGCGTAATTTTGGGAGTGTTGAATTCCATGCGAACAAACCACCACTTCACTTTACATTCTTTGTGTGACCACTTATTTAGATATTCATCCTCTTTAACATTTGATGGGACCCCCTAACATTATGGATGCTCTACCTATGGTCTTCCAGCTATCCTGGGCCAATGTTCCGGAATACTGGTCATGTTTGGAGGGACCCCCAAACAGTATGGATGCTTGACCTATGGTCCACCTACTATCCTGGGCCAATGTTTCGGAAGACTGATCGTCGATGTTTGAGTTAGGACCCGTGTTATGAACATGGTCTGTAGTCAGCCCTCATTTTTTTGTCCCTATTTCAGGCTAATGTGATACGGATTCTACATTTCCACCATAGTTAATAGATGTCCACCATCATCACGCCCATCCCACAATGATTTCGAATTTTGGGTAACTTGAATCACCTTTTTCATCTCCCTATGTTCGGACTGATTCCAACGCCCCTGGCATTTCCTTGTTCGTGCTCTAGAGCACATTGAGAAGAAAATACATCAATCGGTCTGAGGTCCCCTTCCTTTGGATGGCCCCCCATATTCTCCTTGGAAATCCATGTTCGAATCTCGAATGCCTGAAGCTTGGTTAGCGCTCCCACGATCAAACAAATTAATAGTGAGAGCCTCCTTTGTTTCTCACTGCCTTCGTGAGCTTAGGGATGAATTGCTATTTATTTTGGAATTATGGTTGAGAATGTTAAACCAGAGGGACAAGTATGATTAAGTAAAGGGGCAAGTAAATAGGCTTGTCTATACATGCAGTTCATGGAGACAACAGAAAGAAGAAGAGCGGGACAAGAATAGGGTTTTTTTCCAAAACAGAGCCCCTAGGGGTCAGATTCTTGGATGGATCTCCCCAATACCGCGCCACTCGAGATTTTTTGCATGCCAGCAGCCCATTGGTCCCGCATTTCAGCTTTTCCCTCAGAATTTGATCGTTGCGACCCCTCGCCGATCCAATTCTGAGGGGGGCATTTTTAGACACCGAAAAATGCGTAAGTGCCAGAGAAAGTTCCATAATGAAAAAGCAAAGTCATATTCGGACCCGGAGGCCCGGTCCGGAGGTCCCGGAGTGGTTGTGCACAAAAAACAAGAAGCGCGCAAAAAAATTATGTCCCGCACAGAAGGCCCCAGGATCTGTGAAAAAATTATGTTCCGCGCCTCTGCATCGGTTGCGCAATTATTTAGCGCAATCCTTGCATTCTGTGCTGCTGGAGGCCTATAAATAGAAAGATACCCCTTCCATTTAGGGGATGCGGAATTCAAACTAGATCTCGTGCATGAAATCGGACATCCGAACATGCAAGATGGCCTTCATGTACTGACCGTTTTCATGCCACCTCGCCCTGGGATCCGCCATTGCGTGCAATCCCTTTGGTTTAGACAGAATTTCAAAAACTTCTGGGTTCATCTCTTGCACACAATTTCTTCCGTTGCACACAAAACGGTTCAATTGCATGAAATCTCTGTAGTTGGGTGTGGCCTTGCCTTTGGGTGCTCCATTTTCCACTCGTGTGCAATTCATATCCCTTGTGAACGATCCTCTTAGCCGTGCGCAATCCCTCTTCCATGATTACGCACCATCCGGTGTTTTGCGTGCAAACCATTTCTTTGCGCGAAAACCTCGGGACCCCTCACCTTGATGCTCCCCGGCTGCCTCCCTATGTAGGCGCCCGATGTCCTCCTCTTGCATGCCCCGACCACACATAATGGGAATACACGCCATGCGTTATTTTCCCGTGCGACCTTCCAGGATCATACGAAGTAACATCAAGGTCCCTTGGGAGGTTTTTCCCGTTGTGTTGCTTTTCCTCATGCTTCTTCGCATAGGCATGCTAACAGCTATTGCTTCTTCGCATAGCCACGCTAATGTGGACCCCTCGATGGTTCGCTCTGTGACCCCCTTCACTACGGCCTTGTCGATGCCTTCCCTCCAACAAGGGGTAGAGGGTAAGGGTTATGTATGTCCTAGGGGTGTTGAGCGAGACCACCTAGTCCGACCTATATGACACTAAACTGCCGAGCACCCCGTATTCAACACATGTCGTTAAACTATGATTCGTCCCCGTGCCTCGCACGCAGGGTCCCCCTAGCTTGGGCATTCTTTATGCCCACTGGTATCCATGGAGATGGGATCAACCCTCATAGGGGATGATTTCCACCTTGTTGGGGTGGCGTTTGTCCACAGGGGAAGGGAAGCTGGCTTGGTGTAAGCCCCTAGTCCTTATTGCGGAAGGTAGCACCCATGCACCTCTGCACTTCCACACCGCCAAGGCCAGCGGAGGGTGCGATAGGGAACAAGGAGATTCCTTTGTTCTGTCCCAAATACCTCTACCTCTGCGCTTTTTCACCCTCGGGCCTCCATCCTGAAGTAAGTCCCGACACCCAAGGCCGCTCAACGCGTAAGCCCCTCTTCGCTTGTCACGGAAACACCCTTTGCAACGTGATCGTCAGGTCCCTACAACCTCTTGTTTCTCACACTGAGCATGACTCACGTGAGCTTAGAGTCAGCACCAACCCTGACCCCCATCTATAGAGAACTACGAGGACTTTGATCTGTACTATGACATGGTACTTATGAAGCCTCCATGAGGGTCAAGCCCCCCACCCGATCGTTCTGACCTCTTCATGTCGGTTCACCAACCACCATGGGCTGCCTCAGAGCGTAAGCCCTGAATTCCCCAGTCCCGCATAACCTTAAACTGACCACCCAAACTATGTGGAATTTGATTCCCTACCACTGGGATACATAAGAATCCTCCACGAGGTTCATGCCCACCACCCGGTCATTCTGACCTCTTCACGTCAGTTCACCAACCACTGTGGGCCACCTCAGAGCGCATACCCCATCCATCCGCCATTATGGGCCGACTCAGAGCGTAAGCCCAATCCATCCATCATTGTGGGCCTCCTTAGAGAGTAAGCCCCATCCATCCACCATCGTGGGCCACCTCAGAGCGTAATCCCCATCCATCCGTCATTGAGGGACGCCTTAGAGAATAATCCACATCCATACTTCATTGTGGGATGCCTCAGAGCGTAAGCCCCATCCATTCACCATCACAGGCCACCTCAGAGCGTAAGCCCCATCCATTCGCCTTTGTGGGCCGCCTCAGAGTGTAAACCCCATCCATCCATCATTGTTGGCCACCTCAGAGCATAAGCCCCATCCATCCGCCATTGTGGGCCCCTTCCGAGTGTAAGCCCTATCCATACAGCATTGCGGGCCGCCTCAGAGCGTAAGCCTCATCCATCCAGCATTGTGGGCCGCCTCAGAGCGTATGCCCCATCCATATTCCATGGTGGGCCACCATAGAGCCTAAGCCCCATCCATGAACCATCATGGGCTGCCTCAAAGCGTAAGCCCCATCCATCCACCATCGTGGGCCTCCTTAGAGCGTAATCCCCATCCATCCATCGTTGTGGGCCGCCATAGAGGGTAAGCCCCATCCATCCATCATTGTGGGCCGCCTTAGAGCGTAAGCCCCATCCATCCACCATCGGGGGCCGCCTCAGAGCATAAGCCACATCCATCCGCCATTATGGGCCGCCTCATAGAGTAAGCCCCATCCACCGCCATTGTGGGCCTCCTCAGAGCGTAATCCCCATCCATCCATCATCATGGGCCGCCTCAGAGCGTAAGCCCCATCCATCCACCATCGAGGTCCACCTTAGAGTGTAAGCCCCATACATATGCCATTGTGGGCCACCTCAGAGCGTAAGCCCCATCCATCTGCCATTGTGGGCTGCCTCAGAGCATAAGCCCAGAATGCCCCCATCCCGCATGACATTAAACTATCCACCCGAACTACGTGGACATTGATTCCCTGCCACTATGATACGTTGGAAGCCTCAATGTGGTTCAAGTCCACCACCCGGTTGTTCCGACCTCTTTACGTCGGTTCGCCAACCACTGTGGGCCGCCTCAGAGCGTAATCCCCATCCCTTCGCCATTATGGGATGCCTCCGACCGTAAGCCCCATCCATCCATCATTGTGGGCCTCCTAATAGCATAAGCACCATCCGTCCACCATCGTGGACCACCTCAGAGTGTAAGCCCCATTCATCCGCCATTGTGGGCCAAATCAGAGCGTAACCCCATCCATCCTTCATTGTGTGATGCCTCAGAGCATAAGCCCCATCCATCCACCATCGTAGGCCACCTCAGAGCGTAAGTCCCATCCATTCTCCATTGTGGGCTGCCTCAGAGCGTAATCCCCATCCTTCCATCATTGTGGGCCGCCTCAGAGCGTAAGCCCCATCAATCCGGAATTGTGGGCCACCTTAGAGCGTATGACCCATCTATCCAGCATTGTGGGCCGCCTCAGAGCATAAGCCCCATCCAAGTACCATCATGGGCCGCCTCAGAGCATAAGCCCCATCCATCTGCCATTGTGGGCCCCCTCAGAGCGTAAGCCCCATCCATCCACCATCGTGGGCCCCCTCATTGGGTAAGTCCCATCTATCCACCATCGTGGGCCCCCTCAGAGCGCAAGCCCCATCCATCATCGTGGGCCGCCTTAGAGCGTAATCCCCATCCATCCATCATCATGGGATGCCTTACAGCGTAAGCCCCATCCATCCACAATCCGGGGCCACCTCAGAGCATAAGCACCATCCATCCGCCATTGTTGGCTACCTTATAGAGTAAACCCCATCTATCCGCCATTGTGGGCCGCCTCAGTGCGTAAGCCCCATCCATCCAGCATTGTGGGCCACCTCAGAGCGTAAGCCCCGTCCATCCACCATCGTGGGCCATCTCAGAGCATAAGCCCCATCCATCCACCATTGTGGGCTGCCTCATAGCATAAGCCCATCCATCCGCCATTATGGGCCACCTAAGAGTGTAAGACCCACCCATCCTTCATCGTGGGCCGCCTTAGAGCGTAATCCCCATCCATCCACCATCGTGGGCCGCCACAGAGTGTAAGCCGCATCCATCTGCCATTATGGGCCACCTCAAAGCGTAAGCCATTTCCACCCACCATCGTGGGCCACCTTAGAGCGTAAGCCCCATCCACCCATCATTGTGGGCCACCTCAGAGCATAATCCCCATCCATCCATCATCGTGGGCTGCCTAAGACTGTAAGCTCCACCCATCCACCATCATGGGCTGCCTCAGAGGCTAAGCCACATCCATCCGCCATTGTGGGCTACCTCAGAGAGTAAGCCCCATCCATCCACCATTGTCGGCCGCCTGAGAGCATAAGCCCCATCCATCCAGTATCGTGGGACGCCGTAGAGATTAAGCCCCATCCATCCACCATCATGGGCCGCCTCAGAGCATAAGCTCTATCCATCCTCCATCGTGGGCCGCCTTAGAGTGTAATCCCCATCCACCCCCCATTGTGGGCTGCCTCAGAGCGTAAGCCCAATCCATCCATCATTGTGGGATGCCTCACAGCTTAAGACCCATCCATTAATCATTGTGGGCTGCCTCATAGCGTAATCTCCATCCATCCATCATTGCGGGCCGCCTCAGAGCGTATGCCCCATTCCATCCCGAACTACGTGGACTTTGATTCACTACCACGTGGATACGTAGGAAGCCTCAAAGAGGTTCAAGATGCTTTACTTCATCACCCATCCTGATTATTACCCAGGACACCACATCCCGGTGGGATTTTTCCACCTCATTCTACTCCAAAGAATTCCGGAAGCCACCCATGTGCCGACCCCAATATAAACATCCCCTCCTGAGGGGTTCTCTTATCTGATCCATGCTCAGTGTTACGATCAGTATGATCCGTCTCTGCTGGACGTTAAACTCGCGGGATACCCCGCGTTAAACATGGGAAGGTGAGGAAAACATCAGATACATTCCTATTGTATACAATTCCCTGCATTCGATGTGGGATTCCTTGGGCTTCCGCGCCCTCAAGAATCCCTATAATAAAGAACATAAGACAGATATGCCAATCCCTGAGCATCAAGACACGCCAACGATGCCTCAGCGTGACCACTCCCTTAACTAAAGGTTACTGCCCCATCCAAACCCCTTGGAGCGTCTCGAAGGATGTATCATAACTAACTAGTGTCCATGAAGATATGACACCGAGACGAGATTCACAAATACATCTTAAATATATGAGGTAGACCCAGACTAGGTGACAAGCTCCGAGGAGGAATCCACGGAAGGAAGAAAAGAAATCCTGTCATCCCAGTTTCGATCAAGGAGCAGACGTCCCTAAAGAAGGAACGGATGTCGCCCACCTTTGGAATGTGGGAATGCGGGGTAACAAGTCGCACCTCCTCTACATGATGGACGCACATGCCCTGACGGAAAGTGTCGGAAACAATATCTAAGGATCAAATTATACTAATTTCCAAATAACATTAAATTTTCCAATGATGTATTCATATGTATACATTTTTACTAACTCAAATTCTAGATCATGCTTATTATTTTTAGAAAAAACCCTTCGGTATTTTTTAGGAAGAAGTTGTGTTTTGGTTTTATTTTTTCCCAGTAGATAAGATATGATGAAATTTTAGAAGAAGTATACATTTGGTTTATAGACACACCAGATCATCCAAAACAAGAAGATTCATTGGAAATAGAGGAATATATTCAAAAGTAAAGGGAATCATGATTCTGGATTCAAATATTTGGACATAGAATAAGATCACACACTTGTTTCGGTCAAATAAAATATTCTAATGCTTTTTAGATCATTCAATGTTTCATAACCCATGAAAAAGTATAAAATTAGAAGAACTTAAAATACATGTAATATTTGTTAGAGAGAGTAGAATACATAGACAAAATTTTCTGGTGGTAGTTTGTTAATTTAAGAATAATTGGATTGAGAAATTCATTGAATATTGGGAGTTTGAGATTTATGAATTAAAGGGTTTTAAAAAAGTTATGATTTACCAATTAATTAGATTGTTCGATTCATCATAAAAATTGATTAATCAGATCAATTAATAGTGGTAGATAGTCTAAATGTAAGAAACCAACACCACTCCATCAGAAATTGTATGCCATCGATCCATCTGATGGGATTATGACACTGATCTATTTTACAAATTATTTTTATCATTAAGGAATTAAATGAAGAGTTCTATTAGAGGAAGACAAGATTAATTAAATTATTTGGACTGATGATGGAAATGAGATCCTGAGATTGATTCATCGGATTATGAAATAACACCTATCCAATAACAAAGTTGATAATACAAATTCATTTTACTGAAGAAAAGATATAACGAGATTTCACCATTGTAATTTATGTCATTTGATAAGTCAATGATAATTTATAAATAGTAATATCATAATTAATACATGATTTAAAATGTGATAGGTGTTGAGTTGTAAGTTAATGATGTTTAAAGAAGTGGAAAAAATTTAATCATTATTTTTTAATTAACTCGTAACATCCGGGAAAGAAATCAATTTATTGTTTTTAATTTTTAGGTCAAAAAGAGAAAAGTAATGATTGATTATGATTCAATTAGGTTAATATAAATTGATGTAGAGTCTAAATTTGTGAAGTTATGATCAATCAGAAATGTTTTTGAGGATTTAAATCAGGAAAATGTTTTATAATAATGTCCATTAGACTGAAGTTGATGATGAAAGAAAAATTGGAGTCACCAATAAAGAATGATCCAGCTCAAATGATCTAACATAATAATTGTTTGTAAATTCAAAGATGTTTGATTTTTTGAGATGATTGAAGAATATTTTAGAAGCTCCCAGAAGTGCTGTGAAGAGTTTAGGTTGTCAAAGATGAAGATCAAATGAAAATGAAATTCAGGTTTTTTTGGATGTTGAGGGAGAAATATGAATAATTGTTTTCCCACCATTTATATTTTGAGAAGACTATAAATGGAGATCACAGTACATTCATACATAGAAAAATTAAATGTGTGCTGAAATGTGATGCTCTGAATCTTTTGTGTGAGATATTGAAATCACAACCAAAAGTATGGTTTAGGTTGAAGTGGAGTTCCGTTAGAGCGACTCAATCAGAGTGATTCCACTGGTGAAGGATCTATTAGTGTGAGGTCTATCAGTTGGAGGCCCATATTTTGAAGATGTTATTATTTTACAATTTATTTTATACTTAGTTGATGTAGGAAGACTAGATGTAGAATAAAACAGATAAAATTTAGACTATGTTCAATCAGACAAACATCTTCTAAGTACATTTTCCAGTTAATTTTTTAGGAAATATTAATATTGATCATATTCTGATTTGTGGATGATTTGGAGGATGTTTCATGATCAACAATTTCTTTAGATAAATTTTGGAATTTATTTAATGGACATCTAACAATTGTTTCATGATAATCTCAATAAAATAAAACACCGCTGGGTGAAATATATCTTATTTTAACAGCATGTTAATTGATAAACATTTGTGAAATTCCACCCTTATACCAAACAAGATAATATTTGGGAATAATTAATCATTTTCATCAATAACCTCTACTATATAATATTCATGATGAATAGATACTAAATTTATCAGTTTGAGAAACTCACATTATAGATATCCCTTTAAAATACACTTCTTCTTCCTTACTCAAACTCAACACTATAATCTTGTGAATAAGAATATCTTCAAAACACTATTGGAACATTTCTATAACTTTCGTATTTTTTCTTCTCAACATTAAAATATTGGGTAAATATATTCTCACAGTTTACTCTATATTGTCTTCAATAACTAATTTTTTTTATTGTCTGTTGTTATAAATCTCAAACCCACAACAATATTGAATAACCAACTAATTTTAAATATTCTAAATATTTTTAATTATACTTCTACTTGATACTTAAAATAAAATGTTTCCTCTCTATTTAATAAATAAATTTTTATGTACTTTTAACACCACAATATTTTAGAAAATATATATTTTTATTACAATATTTTTTTAAAACATACACTGAAATAAAATGAAACCATGTTTCCTTAAAATTAAATTATAAAACTTTTCAATTTTAATATAGCCTTTTAATTAGTGTGTTTAAAATTAAGTAATCATATAATGAAATTGATGTAAAAAAAATAAATGAATTGGCATCATGTAGAAGAACTATCTCATAAAAAGTTCATTATTTCATGAATATAATGGTTTTACACACCCTATAGAATTTTGTAGAACAATCCTTTGCTGGAATCTAATAATTATGGCATTAGTGAAATAATATGTTAGAGAAATTCAAAATCCAGGAAATTTAAATGGGATCTATATGTGCGGAATCATTACCAGCGACTTCCACAAATAATTATGTTATGAATACATATTACAATTATATCTTGATGGGATATGTAACCAGAAATTATGATAATATTTTTTTTTTAACAATAAATATAATAAGTTATTTTTCACATGTATTTTTCAGATTTTTCATTTTTTACTTTTAATGAAAAAGAATGTTTATTTATTGAGAAAAATAGTTTTTCTATATATTTCATTTTTTTTGATATATTTATAAATTTTTGAATTTTATTTGGTTGAAATTAACTTCTATTTAAAATTATGAATGTAAATAATATAATTGGGTGAATTTATGTGGGTTTTATAAAATAATTGATTTAAGGGAATAATAAGAAAATAATTATTTTACTAATGCAGTAAATTTTAGGACAATATAATATTATAGGAATGGAATAAATGTTTTTTAAGAATTTTTATGTATTCTAATAAATATATATTTATAATTTAAAATAAATAATTTGACGATACAATGTATAATTTATAAAATAAATATTTAACTTCTTTGAAACATAAGTAATATTTTAATCTGAAAAATATTATTATTTACTTATATTAAAAATTAACTTTCATAAATTAAAGAAATTAAATAAAAAAATATGGATTTCATATATAAGATCAACATGTTCATATTATTTAACAAGTTAAATTTCATTATTATCCATAGAATTATGATTAATAAGATTAATGTTAACGACCATGATCTTCGTGAATATGGTATTTTCGATGAATTATTTTATCAAAGTTGTATAATTTTATTTTCAAATAAATTTAATGTATATATTTAATATAATTAAATTGATATATTTTTTGGATAATATATAAAAATATATTAACTTGTTTTATTATTGATCAATGTTATATAAGACTAGGAACAATTAATATTGAAAATAATGTTTTTTCTACAGAATAGTTTTTATTTATACTAAATGTAATAACATATATTTTAGTTATTTATTATTTAGAAATTGAATTTTAGTAAATGGTGATAAAATTTAGGTTCATAATATCCAATTTTGATAATATTGTGTATCTTAGTTTTTTTGTAAAACAAAATTTTATTAGTTAAAAACTAGTAACCACACTCAAAACTAAAATGGAAAATTGTAAATATATAATAGAAAACGAATCCAAAGATGCTTCAAAATGTATTAAAATTAGTATTTGTGGATTTAACTACCAAATATCACACATAAATCCAATATTTAAAACATTTTGAACCTTATATCCCGGATTAATGACACATCAATATTGAAATATAATGAGTATATCCAAAATAACTGTTCTCTACACACACAAAAATACCTTACACCACATTATAATACACCATTACTTTCTTGTTTTAAACACAATATATTTTATTTTCTTCCCTTAGAATAAATTATAAGGTCATTAAGTCTTTAATTATCAATTATTTTTCCTATTACTTCCCTTTTCCAGGTTATTTCCATAAGGAATCTCATGTTCTCATTGTGGGTATTTTTTAACCTCTAGCATTTTCTTCTTAATCTACCTCTAACAATTTTTTCATATCAACACTAATAAAATGATATAATTATTATAAATATACCATACTATTATTATATTAATTGAAAACCCATTATTAAGTCCTTTTCATACACTAATAAAAATAAAGAAACACTGATTGTGCACACGTGAATAATGCCACCTTCAATAGGATACATGTTTCATTTTTCATCACCATAAATAATATATAGAAAAAGGATGGATTTGATGAATTAATATATTTTATGTGTAACAATTTTTATCCTTAAATTATAATTTATGATATAACTTCATTAAATTCCATTCTGTGAGAAATTTAAATGTAAATCATGGGAACATACAGACTACCACCTTCATGAAAGTTGAATTTAATTTTTCATCACCACTCTTAATGTATTATTATATGAATTCATTTCTTATATAAATATAAATATAAATATAAATATGTATTATATTTATGATTATTTTTAATTTTATCTAAAATTTATATTTTCTTTTTTTAATAATAATTCCTTACTCATTAATAGAATACTAGTTCATAAATTAAATAAACATTTCATTATATATATAAATATTATATATATATTTTGAATTAATACACACATGAGGACATTAATGGTTCATAATATTTCAATTTCAGATACTTAATAAAAATATTTAATAAAATATATTCAACATATACCCAAATTTAATTCTATAATATTACCCATCTTAGACAATTATTACTTGAAACCATTCTTCATCACTTGGGGAAAATTGAAACATAAGAAAGGGTGAGCTCAGATGATAAAAAACTGTAAACATGGGAGATATAAATTAATGATAATAAAAGATAATATGACATAAATAATTTTAATTTATCATGTAATAACCTACAAATTTCAAACCCAATCAGTTAATGAACATAAATCAAGAATCATGACCGAAATATTTTTCATTTCCAAATACATGAGTTTGATGATTCAAGAATACTCATTAATTTATCATGATATTTGAGAGAATATCATAAGTATAAAAACATGAAATAAGAATTTTATAATAATAATATGCATTTTAAATAATTTCATTAGTTAAGGTTCACTTCCAAGTCTATTATAGTGGACGAAGTCCCAATGTGGGTTGGGTTTATTCCCTATAAAATCAATTCCTTAGACTTGGATAACTTTCAAGACTATCATTGTGGGAAAAGTCCCATACTATACATGGAAATATCCCCATTTCAATACATATAATCTAATTAGATATCGATCATTACCCAATTCATTCTTGAAATTTAATAGAACCCTATCACAAAATGAAAAATATAAGTATGTGAGAATCATGGTCATAATGAAATTGATTAATTCATTATAGTATATCCCAATGAGTTTCATAAAAATTTATTCCTCACCTAATCCTAATTTATCTTGAGAAAAACATATATGGTATAATGAGATCATATATGGAGTGAAGTACATTATATAACAAATTAATTTGATATAGAAAGAGAATACCTTTAAAATATATTTGGAATATTTCATTAAAAATTGGGGGAAATTTCATTCTCATTTAGTATATTTAAAATTGAGAATTTTTAAAATATTTTTTCTTGAAAATAATATTTGAAATATTTAAATAAATCCAAAAATCAAATAATATTCATGATTATAAGAGAATATATTCGTATGTTAAATTCTAAGAAATTATTCCTTTTATGAATATAGTAAAAGTAGAAAAAGTAAAATCTTCATAGAATGATCATAATGTTATTTCTAAAACATTTAAGTCATAGTAAGACATGGTTTTAAATGAATTTAAATAATTATTCGATCACAGAAAAAAAACACCCAAATTTTTTTTAATGAACATAAACATGGAAGAAAATATTTTCTCTAGGAATAGGAAACTGGGTTAGACTTGCTTAAAATAAATTTCAAAAACTTATTAAGTGCCAAAGGGAGGAAAATAGTACTAATACATTAATATTCTTGTAATATCTGGAGGAGAATGAAATAAATGTTGTTATAAAGGGTAATAACAATATAATTTACATCAAATTAATTTTTTTAAGATAACCTTGAAAAGAAACGAAATTGTAATGTAAATCCTTACCTCATGTACTATTGTGTTTCTTTTGTTATAAAAAATACCCTAATTTTTGTATCCTTATTTAGAAATCAGCTTAATGTTTATTTGATGGTTATTTTTGGAATACCATCACATCTAGTCTATGGATAATTATATTATTAGCATACATGGGAAGAGCTAGATCAAGCTAATTAGCTTAAGTGGGGTAGAGTAGAGAGGAGAGTAGGTTATCTTTTATAAGTGAAGGAAGTGACACATTTATAAAAACATTAAAATATAATAATGTTATATTTTGGTTTAAGATGTAATATAGCTGTGAATCCCTGAACCCACACTTTCAGATTCAAAAGATAAAAATGTTATGTATATAAATTTTTAATTATATAAAAGGAAAAAGAAAAATACACATAGAATTCACATTGTAGGATCTTTTTTGTTATTAGTATTAGTGGATTAAGTACATATATTAAAAACTTATAGAATATGTAAAAAATAAAATACCATAAACATAAATTCATCATGTGAGCTTCCTCCTCAAACAAATACAGATAAGAAATAAGTTATACTAGACCTATAAAAAATAACTTTCAAACATATGATGAGAATTTAATTTTTCCAATAACGTATTTTAAAATCTTTGTAATGTAATTTTAAAATACTTATTTTCAATATATAAATATATATAAATAGGTTTTAAAATCATTTAAATATAAAAGGTTCATATAATTTTGAGAAAAACATTAATTTCCAGTGTAATAATATTTTGAAATAATGTTTAGTTTTATCCCTTTTAAAATTATTATTTTTTATGGATTAATAAAAATACTCTTAGTTAAATAAATGATCCATAAGTATAATTATACATGATTAAAATAAATGGATATTACATCATTTTATATGAATAATATATACATTTTAAAAATACCAACCCGAGGACTGTAGTAGTTTAGTGTCTTTGGAAACAGGGAAACAAAATCTTCTATCCTCTTGAAATATTGTCAATATATCCCATTAATATCTCCAACATTAGTAATTGTACCTAAAACATATATTCATGACCTAGTTAAATGAAACATAGAAGTAAGTGAGCTCAAATTCATAGTAAGTTATATAAATGATATGTGTAAGTATAACATGAACAAAAACGTATGGAACAGGATCATAACATTTGAAGATCATACCCTACATATTGTTGATCATAAAAGAGATTAGCAGTTTAGAATACATTAATGATAAGTAAATAATTAACATAATATGTGAAAGAATAACATAAGAATAAAATATGGAATTGTGAAAACTAATAATCATAAAATTTTATATCTATAGTAACCAAGGCATCACTTATAAGACCATATTACTAGAATGGGTTCACTACCCATACCATCTTTCTAGTCATGGTTCACTCCCAGGGTAATATAAGTAGCATTAGTTCACTCCTCGTACCATCTTTGTAGTCATCGTTCACTCCCATGAGCATCTTAGTAGCATGAGTTCACTCCACGTACCATCTAGGCAGTTATGGTTCACTTCCAGGGCTATATTATTAGTCAACATTCATTCCCAAGACTATATTATTCTATCTCACGAGATATAAATTACTACCCAAGGCATTGGAAAGAGATATAGGTCCCTAATATCTCATAATAAAATAATACATACATGAGAAAAAAATCATAAGTAATAATATCATAACCAATAAAATGAAAAGGGTAACAGAAACATGTAATAATATCATAACCCATAGAAAAAGATATAGGTTTAATAATTATTTCATGAAAATCATAACCCATGAAAGAGAAATGGATTTCATAAATATATAACCTGTGAAATAGGAATATGTTTCATAAAGACCATGACATTAAGAATAACCCATTCATGAAAATAATAAGAATGAAACATTTTGAGAATTTCCATGAAGGGAATGAGTAACTTCAATAGATGTCATCTTATATGGAATTTTTTTTGAAATATCATTCAACAACATTTCATGATGAAAATATCAATTCTTCTTTGAAAAATTATTTTTAATACATAAAAACATATTAAAAACATTTTTTATAAAATACTTCGAAACTTTATAAAGAATACATGAAATAATTTTGAAAACCATTTACCCTTAAAATTTATAAATTAATATTCAAAACATTTGAAAACCCTTTTTAATTGAAAACACTTTGGAAACATCTAAATAAGGAGTGAAAAGGTTTTGTAATTTTTTTACTTGAAAACATATGAAATAATATTAAAAATGTTTTGATAACCATTTCATTGAAAATAATTTAAAATCTTATAAAATAGTATTGGGAAGATTTTTTTTATAAAATTATCCCTTGAAAACAAAATAATAAAGATAAAAATCATTATTAAAACAATTTTACATGATAAAATTTAAATGATTCATGAAAAAAGTTTGAAAAATAATTTTAATGAAAATACATTTTGAATAATAATTCTTAAAAGTTATCCATATAAAAATGAACATAATTCTTAAAATAAATTACAGTTTGTAAATCTGTAAATGCCGAATGTGGTAAAAAGAACATTCCTTTTACATGGTAAAAAGTTAAGAAAATTTATTTTTCTGAAGGTGAAATTAAAATTCTTTGAAAAAAATTGGTAAAAGGAGAAAAAGGGAATACTTTTACTTTAATGAATATATTATAATAGTAAAATATTATTGGAAACCATTTTTATAAATAATGGATTTGATTGAATGTAGATTTCTGATAGAATATAGGGTAAAGTGGGGCTTTTTTAAAAACAATTTCTTAACTATCTTACATAAAAAAGATTCTAAAAATGGTACCAAGACATTAATATTTACTAAATAGCCATAGGATAAGATAATAAAATAAATTTCCTGATATATGGGTTAAAATATTTCATCAAAATAATCATAAACAAAAAAAAATGGAATTGAATAAGTTTATTACAATAATGTATTATTAGTTGGTAACTTGGGGAATTGATCTCCTTTTAAGAAAAAGAAATTTCCAGAAGCTTATAATATCTTTTAAATATCCATATTCATGATATATCTTGTAAAATTAATTTATATACACCCAAAACCTAATTTACGTAAATAACAAAACATGAGTCTCAAAGATGGAAAATTGAAACAAAAATATTTTACCATTTTTTGTAACTTTTCAAACAAAAAACCCTTAAAATAAAGTGTATATAATATATATTTAAATGACCATAAATTCAATTACTAAATTAATATAATACATCCATGGGAAGTATAAATACCACTAAAAAGGAATGGATGGTGAATAAAGCATGCACCTCATGAAAATAAAAAGTTAGATGAATTCCCCTTACCTTATGTCTTGAATCTCATCATAATCATTAAAGACACTTGTATAATAATTAGAAAATTTATTATACATAATTTAAATAACCATATTCATTTATATAATACATTATATATATTAATTTTTACTTTATATTACAAACATTTTTACAATCATTAGTTAAGGATTCAGTTTGGACAATATTCGCTTTGTTCTTCTTTTGTGTCTTAATTTGGTATATATTGTGTCCTTGTAATTATATAAATATTTATAGAATTTACATGATGATATAAATATAATTTATATTAATTATATTTTTATTATAATAATATATATAATATATTTGTATCAAATTATGTACACCGTTCAAGGAGATGATAAGCCGTACATACACATGAGTTTTGTTTTCGTTTTTATTTTCATATTGAAAAAATAATGTTAATGAAATATATGTATAGAAATATATAATTATTAAATAAGAATTATTATACCATAAATATAATATAATTTCAATAAATCCATCCTTAATACATTCTGTGTAGTGTGTGAATGAATCACATCGCATTGAGGGTGCGGTAGTCCACACTTCCTCAAACGAAATTGTCGAATTAATAATAGATGAAATGTTAAGAAGATATGTGTTGTAAAATAAATTAAAAAGATTAAAGAAATAATAAATATAATATATTACATTTATAAATATCATTTCCATCATAGTTACCACCATGATATATGGTAACGAAAAATGAACAATCATCATATTGTGATGCTGTAGATTGTCAAACACATATACAATATGTTCATAAACCATTAGATAGAGGTGTGTGTAAGTGTAGGATAAAGAATTATCACAATAAATAATATTATATTTAATATAAATAATTTTTATTCAATGAAGTTAAAAATAATGTGGATTGGTGGAGAAAGTGAATAAATAAAGTAGCCTGATAGAAGACATTACCTCTTAATCGAGTAACTCTATTTGGAGGGCACTGAAGGGCTTCGTTGAAAGGATTTATACAAAAAGAGTGTTTTAAGGTTGGAAAGAAGGGATTATAATAAGTTTATTTGGAATATATTTTCTGAACATAATAGTTTTGAGATGTGTGAGGATGTGGGAGATGTGGTTTCCTTTTATAGGGAAGGAACACGACTCACTTGGATATTTTTAAAACAAGTTAGGGTTACACATGTTATTATCTAATAAATGTCATTAAAACCCATATAGAAATAATAATGGAAGTTTTATGTCCAAATTATAGACATGAAGTGTGTTTTGGACATGTTAATATGTCATTTAGTCCCATTTGATTAATGTTGAATATCCGATTATCTTAATTTGACCTTAATCTTCCAGATTAATATTAATCACTTTTACTAATATTTTTGGGAGAAAATAAAAAAGATCATATTAGAATATAAATATTATAATTGTTAATTTATATTTTTTTAAATTAAATTAATATAAGTGAAAAAAATTAGAATAATGTTAATCCTAGAGTAGAGTCAAAATTACAGTTTTTTATTGCCAAAAGTAGATCAAAAGTTTATTTATATTTTATATTAAATTTAAAACTGAAATTAATTACAATTACCAAAATTGAATTTTTAATTTATATAATTTTACCCTAAAACATATTTAAATAGAATTTTACTTTATTAATTATTTAAACTCAATGTCTGGTTTTATCAAAAAGTAATATTTTCAATATTCATCAAAAAATGATGTTTCTCAGAAAGATATAAATTACTCAACCTTGGTAAATTTTTGAAATCTATATTAAAAAATTATTTTCATTTTTTAAAATTAATTTTCTTTATATGTACAAAATTATTTTATTAGATTTAATATAATAACAAGAAATGTAGTTCATAGTATTTTTAAATATAGAAAGTCATTAAAAAAATTATATATTTCAATATCAATATAATTTAATTCTATAAAACTATTATAAAGAAAAAATAGTAGTTTTTAATATTCATATAAAATATTTTAATCTTGGTTATAATTATATAATTAAAAAAATTATAATCAAATGATGTTTTGTAGAAACTGGATGTTTCATGTAATGTACGCCAAGTCAATGTTGCGAGTAGTGCAAGCCATGTTAGTATTTTGTATAGTGTAAGCCAAGTTGGTACCACGATAAAAGAAATTTTGACTTCGTGTTTATATATATATATATAAATCTTTCCAGTTTCATGATAAATATAATATATCAAAAAGATAAATTAATTCAAAAATAATAATTCATAAAATCTTGTGGTATTACAAAAAGGCCACCTAGCCATATCGCATATGGAAATATGTCACCGTAAGGTCATGGGTTCAATCCACATACCATATCAATTCATTTGATACTCTATTAACAACTTTATGAAAATAAATAAGGGTCCTTCCATCAAAACACATAACATAAAAACCATTAAAAACTCATTCATAATTTATTTTTTTGAATAAAATAATTACACCATATTATAAGAATTTTATGAAAAAGTGTTCTTGAAACCTATACCTTCATAGGTCAATTTAATTTTAAAATGGAAGTAACAAAATTCAACAAAAATTTAAAACAATTACACTCAGTACATGCATAAAATTTCATTGTTGTATTTATATGATGTCCATGTATAAATTAGGACCAATGTGCATGGATGTGATATAAAACATTTTCACATGAATTGATAATTTTTTTTAAAAATATCAAATAAAATTATAAACATTATCATTTTTAAATAAATTTCCCACATAAAATGATAATCATAAAATGAAACCTCCCATGGATATTTTACTTATAAAAAAATTAAAATTAAAAAAACAAAAAAAATGTTTTTTTTATTATTTAAAATTTCTTTGTATAATTTATTTGACAAAATGATCCATTCTATGAACGTAAATTTAACTTATAATGGTTAAAAAAATGTTTTGAAACAAAATAGAAATTTTTTTATTCTAAAACATTCTTGATACTACTATGAAATTTTTACATGATTTTATATAATTTGGTTATATGGATACATGTAAACACATATACACATATATAAATTTGTAAAATAGAAATAACCCTGATAAATTCAATATATTGAATGATTTATAATAAATCCCTTAAAAAAATAATTAAAACATAGAATGATAGGTTCAAAAACACATTTAAACGAATCACTTACATTATAAAATTTGAAAACATATATATATATATATATATATATATATATACGTGTATGTTTTTAAATCAAACATAAATTGATAGATAAAAAATAACGTCATCCCCTTAGCTGAATATAATCAGATGTTTACTAGCTGTTGGACACAAAGAAAGAATTAATGAGGGTACAACTAGAAGAAATAGTTCAGTATTTTCAGGCTATGATAAAATTATTGTTTATTTAATGTAAGAATCCTAATAACATTAATCATTCATGATTTTGTTTTTAAAAAAAATGGAAGATACTATCAATTTTTCCAAATAGATATAAAGGTTTAATTTAATCTTCCTAGTGTATGAAAATTTTTAAAAGATTATATATTATATGTAAATCGTCATTATTTTATGTTGATTCACTTGAAAAAGTAAAATTTTGGAAAAGAATATTGAAAAGTTGCGATCTATTTGGTCCTATAAATTTTGATATGCAAAATATATTTCCATATATAAGATTCCTTAGGATGTGTAGGATAAAGGGTAATTAATAATGGGATCAGTTTAATTTAATGGAATAATCATGTAGTTTTGAGAGAAATAAGATCCAAACTGGGCCATGAGTTGAGGGAGAATTTAATGTTGGTGGCTATTTAGATGACATGAAATATTAGGTTGAGGTCTGGAGGAGAGAAGTAATGAAGAAGATGAATAGTGGAGGAGGAGGTGATTACGATATGGATTGAATGACTCAAATGTCCCAAATTTGATTATATGACTGTGATATTATCCCATAGAAAAAGGTTTCCCCACATAGAAACATGGGGAAAATAGTGCACCCATATTAGTTGGGATATAACTCTTACCGCAAGATGACCAAAACCAACAATACACTAGGAGCCTTTTACACCAGCTGCAACTCGGGCTTCTGAACACACTATATGCACTAATCAGGTCCCATCACGACTCTAGCCTCTCAGTTCATCGATATGGGATTGGACATGAGTTCCTCTATACACTCCAAGGGATTGACCATACTACCCACCTATGTAGTGGTGCATAGGATACCCTTGGTGTTGTTGGGTACTTAGTAATTTTTTTGAAAATTTTTTCTAATAAAAGTAGAATATTTATTGAATATCAATGTAATAGACACACACAGACACATAGATATATATATATATATTACCATTTCTAATAAAATATATACACCTATATGAAAATCAGTTATTGTTATTTCAAACCACTTTTATATCTTTTAAAAACTCAAAGTTATATTAGAATTTTAATATTTTTCATTCTTAAAAAAATTTAATTATTTGTTATCATATTTATTATTATCAATTATTATTTTAAATCCGTTTTTAAAATTTTTAAACGTGTAATGAATCATAAAAAACCCAACAATAATTGTTTTTCGAACAGTCACCAACTGATTTAAAAATCCCCATTTCTTAAGGGTATTTGAAAAAACATCAACATTACCTTCTTTTATATTAAAATGGTAGTCTAAATCCCTTGGGTCATTATTATTTTATATATTCTACTTGATAAAACGTTTTTAATTATAAAAATTCAAAGGAAGTGGGTTACACCTTTAATGTTCTTGTGTTACTCGGTGGTGTTCCCGTTATTTTTCTAGGAAATGTAATGAGTTTTTTTGGAATAACTGTGGTCTTTAGTATAATAATTATGTAATGTAATTAGTCTTTTAATAATTAATATAACAATTTTTTCATTTATTAATTGTTCTGAATCCTGAATTTTACAATATTTACGAATTATTATTATTATTATTATAACACAAGTACATTATTAATTCGGGATGTCAAAAAAGAAACCAAAATTGAAAAAAATATAATGACGATTCTAAATAAATTATAAAATAACATTTAGAAAATTTTGAGGTTATTTTAGCATTTATATGTTCAGTTTAATCCCCCATTATCCCTTTTAACCTTTACCATTTTAATTAATTTTTCCTCGGTTACTTTTCATTTGAAAATATATTAAAAAATAAATCATTAAAACATTACGAAATTCAGATTATAAATATGGAAACAGTTTTATAAAATTAAAATTTTATAAGCGGAAAGAATTCTTTCTAAAATAAGAACAGAAAGTTTAATGATAATTGTATTTAGAAAAAATAGATTTAAGCTAAAAATTTAATTTATTCATATTCCATTACGCGTTAAAAAAATTAGATAAATTATAATATTTTTTTAAAAATATTGTATAAAAATTTCATTAAAATCATTAATTTATAGTGATTATTTGAATTTATTATACAAATACACCTTATATTCATAAAAATTGTTTATTTGGAAAACAAATATCATGTTTTCTTTAAGATACATTAATTTTATTTTTTAACTGACTTATAACAACTAAATTAATTTTATAAATATGTAAAAAATAATTTTTCAGATATCAGATGGCCTAATTGATACCTTCCCACCCTTTTAGTATGAGATACTTTTCAATTTTAATAATAATGTTTTAATAGATTATCACTGTTCGTTTAAACATATTGTTTTGTGTAAAACATTAATCAAATACATCAAAATTATTTAATGGGAAATATATCATTAAACATTTTTGTGATACATTCTATCCCATTATATAAATTTGCTCGCAAAAATTCTATCACTATCATATAAATAGGTTGGGGTACTTTCTTATCACATCCTCAAGTTCCTATATAGTTTCCTCAAATTTATTGTTTTTATAGAAAAGGTTGACCAGTTGAGTGGTCTTATTATACAATAATTTCTCTATATGACCATAAATGTCCACTTGTTGATTCATATAATAGGTATCATACTCTAGGGGTATTAAATCCGAGTTAAGTATATATGAATGATCTAATGTGTACTTCTAGAGGAGTGATACAGAAAATATATAATATATTTGAGAGAGAGTCATTAGAATCATACTATTACAGTAAAATATATTGATATGAAAACAACTTTCTAAGGGAATGATATATCTGGGGTTCAAATTGTTATTCATTCCAAATATCATTACAATTTTCCAGGGATATATTCATATGAAAACCTCTTCGCTAACTAAAATTTTTAGATATTTCCTATTATTTTTTGCAAAAATCATTCTGTCTTTTTGTTTGTCCCAATTTGTTTATTGGTTTTAATTGTTTACAATAGATAAAATATTTTTAACGTTAAGAAGAAGTGGATATCCGGTTTCTGGACACACCATGTCCACCTAAACATGACGATTCATTGCAAATATAGGAACATATTAAAAATAATGGGAAATAAGATTTTGGACATAGATATATGAACATGGAAGAATATCAGACATTGGTTTCATTCAAAGAAAATATTATAATGATTTGTGTATTATTCAATGATTCATAAATCACCAAGAAGTCACAAATTAGAAATAACTGATAATACAAGATGAATTGTGTGGAAGAGAAGAGAATAAAAAACTGATGTCTTCTAGTCATAGTTTATTAGTGTAAGGATCGCTGGATAGAGATATTTCTTGAAGAATCAGAGTTTGATATTTATGAAGTTATAGTTTTTGAAAAATTACTGATTGACCATTCTATTAGAAGGTATTATTCATCACATTAACTGATTAATTAGATCAATTATTATTAATAGAGAGTCCAAATGTAAGAAATAGACCCCCTCAATTAGACATGTCATGCCATCGATCCATATGAGGGGATACTGAAAGTGATCTATTTTACAAATTATTGGTATCATTAAAGAAATATGTGAAGAGTTCTATCAGAGGAATACTAGAGTAGTTAGGTTGTTGGGGCTAATTAATCAAATGAGATCTGGATGTTGATCCATCATGTAAGGAACTGGTACCGATAGAACAATATATTTGATGTCCCCAATTCATTTTACTGAAGAAAAGTCATAGTGGGAGTTAGACATTATAATCTAATTCATTTGTGTATACAAATAAAATTAATAAAGAGTGCTATAATAACGAATACGTTACATGAAATGTTAGAATCATTGAGTTGTAAGGGAATGATGTTTAAGGATGTTGCAACAATTTAGTCAACATTTTTCAATTCACTCAAAATGTCAGAGTAAGAAGTCATTTGATTATTTTTAATTTTCAGTGGATAAAGTAAAAAGTGACGATTGATTATGTTTCAATTAGGAAAAGAGAAAATGATAAAGTGGTCGAAGTGGATATTTTCTGATCAATTAGAGAAGATTTTTTTATGAATCCCATTGATCTCATGTTTTATAAAAAATTCTATTGGAAATAAACTGAGTCTGAAAGATAAATTGGTGTCACCTAGAAAAAGAAATATCAGACTCAAATCATCAAAGATATTTTTTTTGTAATTTGAAAGAAGTCTAAATTTTTGTGAAGATTCAAGAATATTTTCGAAGATCCCAAAAATTCTGAGAATAGCTAAAGTTGTCAAAGACGAATCTCTAATGAAAATAATATTCAGGGGTTTTTGGAAGTTGAGTGAGATGGATGAATAATATTTCCAAAATTTTATGTTGAAGGATGCCTATAAATAGAAGTAATAGTACATTTATACATTGAATATTTTCATGTGTGTAGAAATATGAAGCTATGATGCTTTTGTGATAGATATTAAGATCACAACCAAATGGTTAAATAAGGTTGATGAAGGGTTCCATTAGAAAGACTCAATCATAATGAGGCTATTGGAGCGAGATCCATCAGAGTGAGGTCTATCAGATTTTTTCCCATTAGATGAATAAATTATTATTTTCCAATTGAGTTTATACTCAGTTGATGTAGGAAGACCAGAATTAGAATCTAATGTAAGAAAACAAAAAAAAATTCAATCATATAGACTTCATCTAGGTATGTTTGTCAAATATTGTTTTTCAAATAATAAGATTGAGTATATTTAGATTTCATGCCGATATTGAAGCATTTTCATGATGAAAAAGTTTTTAAGGGAATTTTTTATATTTTTTGAGGGAAATTTTTCAATTGTGTCATGATAGTCACAATGAAATTATAAACTACAAAATGAAAGATATATTATTTTATGTGCCAATTAATTTTTAAACATATTGGAAATAACACCCATCTACCCAAAAAGATAATATTGGTGATTCATTTCTCATTTTCATCATAAACATCTACTCAATAATATAATTGATTAATAAACAATAAATATCTGAGTTAGATCTACTCACAATATAGATGTCCCCTAAAAAATATACTTCTTCTCCCATACTCAAACTAAAGACTATAATCTTATGAAGAAGTAGATGTTGAACACACTATATGATCTTTTCTATAACCTTTGTATTTATTCTTCTCAACATTGGAATATTTGGTATACATATTCTCATTGTTTACTCTATGTTGGATTCAATCACTTCTTCTTTTTATTATCTACTATTCTAAATCTCAATTACACAACACTACTCAAATTCAAAATAATTTTTATTATTCAATCCATTTTAAATTTTAATTATCCCTAATACTTCTAATAAATTTTTACTCTCTATTCAATAAATCATATTTCCTATAGTTTTAACACCACAATATTTTAGAATATATATTTTTTCATTACATTAATTCTATATTTGATAGATTGTTTTAAAATAATCACTAAACTAAAATGGAACAATGGTATTTTGAAATTAAATTATCAAATTTGACTATTATAATATAGCCTTTTAATTATTGTGTATAAAAGGATGGAACTATATAAAGAAATCGATGAAAAATGAATAAAATGAATTCATGTAGCAAATGTATCTCATATTAATTTCATTTATTCAATATTATAATGGTGGTAGACTCCCTAGGGTATTTTTAGAACAATTCTAAGATGGAATATATCAATTATGGTATGTGTGAAATTATATGTGAGAGAAATTCAAGATTGTGGAAATTGTAATGGGGTATTACGTGGGGAATCATTACCCACAATTGTGACCAATGATTATGTTATGCACAGATATTAAAATAATATCGTGAGAGGATATGTAACTAAAAATTATGATGATATAAGTTTGTAACTATCTTTGTAATAATTTATTATTCACATGTATTAAAAAGATTTTTAATTTTTTAATTTTAATGAAATAGAATGTATATTTTTCGGTGAAAATAGTATTTATATATATTTTATTTTTTAAAGATATGTTCATAAATTTTATAAATTTAATTTTCTAAAATGAACTTCAATTTTAAATTATTATTTCTAATAATATATTTGGGTGAATGTTTGTGATTTTTTAAAAATAATTGATTTTATGTTAATAGTATGAAAATAACTATTTTCCTCATACAATCACATTAATGAAAATATAATATTACATAATGATGTAAATGTTTTTGAGTAATGTTTAAATATTATAATTAATATATATTTATAATTTAAAATATATCATTTGTAGATATTATGTCGAATTAATAAATCCCAATTTTAACGTTTTGGAAACATAAGTAATATTTTGCACATAAAATGTTTTTTACATATATTAAAATTACTTTTTATAACGAATATAAATTAAATATTATAATATGTATTTATTAAATTATGTTAATAAGTTCATATTATGTAACAAGTTCAATTTCATTTTTGTCCATATAATTATGATTACAATGATTAAAAGTAAATAATCATGATCTTGGTGATCACGTTATTTTCAAAGAATTGTTTTATTAATGTTGTGACACATATTTTATAATAAATTAAATTAATCTATTTATTATAATAAAATTTATATTTATTACACATATATAAATATTTTTTAAATCATTATTTCTTGATCAGTGTTATATAAGATTAAGAACAATTAATTTTGAACCAATATTTTTTCTACAAAATATTTTTTATTTATACTAAATGTAATAATTTAAAATTAATTTTTTGCATATTTAAATATTTAGTTATAATATATGGGTATAAAATTTACATTCATAGTAACCAAATTTGTTAATATTTGTTATCTTGGATTTTTAGAAACACATAAAGTAGTTAGTTAAAAACTAGTAACCACAATCAAATCCAAAATGGTAAAGAGTAAGAACATAATGCCAAATGATTCCATAGATATATGAAAATTTATTAAAATTTCCAATGGGGGATTTATCTACCCAATGCCAAAGATAAATTCATTATTTTAAACTTTTGGATCCATTTACCCTTGATTAGCGATACATTAGTGTTGAAATATAAAGAGTACATCGAAAATTCCCGTTCTCTACCCTCATAAAAAATATCAATTACACCACTTTATGATTCCCCAATACCTTCGAATTTAAAACACCCAATATTCGATTATATTCTCTTAGAATCCAATATTAATTTATTAATCCGTTTAATATCAATTACTTATGCTATGAATTCTATTTACTAGGATATTTCTGAGAGAAATCTCAAGTTCTTAGTGTGGGTATTTCTTATCATTTAGAAATTTCTTCTTAATCACCCTCTTACAAAATTTTCATATTAACAATAACAAAATGAAATAATTACTATATACACACTATAATATTATTATTAAAATGGATAAACTATTATTAATTCCTTTCCATACATTAATAAAAATAAAAAAACACTCACCATGCGCACATGCATACTACTAAATTCAAGAAGATATATTTTTCATTTTTCATCAATATAAATCATAAATAGAAACAAGGATGTATTTCAAGAATTAATAAATTTTATTTGTAACAATTAAGATAATTAAATAATAATTTATTATATAATATTATTAAATAACTTTTTTTGAGAAATGGAAATGTTAATCGTGCGAACACGGAGAGTACCACCTCCATGAAGGATGAATTTAATTTTTTATCACCACACTTAATGTATTATTCTGTGAATGAATTTCTTGTATATATATTATATTAATGAATTTCTTAATTTTATATAAAATTTATATTTTATTTTCCTAAAAATAATTCCATACTCATTACAAAAAGGCTAATTCGTAATATTAAAAAATATTTGATTATTTTAGTTGAATATTATATATATATATATCATAATAATAAACACATAAGGACCTTAATGGTTTAGAATATTTGGATATTATATAATTAATAAACATATATAATAAAATATCTTCAACATATCCCACAATTTTATTCCATCATACTACCCTTTATATACATTTATTACCAGAAAACATTTTTTATGACTGAGGGGAAAATGAAACATAAGAAATGGTGAGCTCAGATACTCAGAAGGGGTAAACATGGGAGATATAAATTGACAATAATATTTAATAATAAGATATAAATAATAATATTTGATCATCTTATAACCATCAAATTTCAAACCCAATCGACCATATAATAGAATTCAAGAATTCTGAAAGAAATATTTTTTTTTCAAAAGGAAAGATTCTAAAGAGTCAGAAATCATCACTAATTAGTCGTGATCCATGAAAGAATATAATAGATATAAAAACATGAAATATAAATTATAGAACAATAATATGCATTAGAAATAGTTTCATTAGACATGGTTCACTTTTGAAAATATCATAGGTGAAAATTCCAAGAGTGGATTGGGTCATTCTCCATTCTATCAATTCCATAGACACATATCACTCGCAAGACTATCTTAGTTGGAAAAGTTCTATTTTGAACAATGTAAAGTAACCATTCCAATAAATATTATCTAAATAGATATTGATCATTACCAAATTAATTTTTGGGATTTAATTGACCCCCATCACATAATTAAAGCTATAAATATGCGAGCCACATGATCATAAAGAAATTCATTAATTCATTATAGTATAACCTAATGAGTTCCAATAAAATTAATCATCACCTAATAATAATCTATTCAGAGAAAAAAAATGATAGTATACGTAGATCATATATCCAGTGAAGTACATTATACATAAAATAAAGTTGAAATAGATAATTAATACCAGGAATAATTATTTGGATCATTTCATTAAAAATTGAGGAAAATATCATTTTCATTTAAAATAATTAAATATGAAAATTTATATACTATTAATTTTTTTTTAAAATATCCCTTGGAACATTTAATGTAATCCTTAAATCAAATTAAATTCATGATGTTAGGAAAATACATTCTTGTGGAAAATATTATAACAATGATTCTTTTAACACTTTTGGTAAAATGTCGAAAATTAAAATAGTTACGGAATGATAAGAATGTTATTTTTAAAAATTTTAAATCATATGAAAAAATTGTTTTCAATGAATTTAAATAATAATTTATTAATATAAGAAAACCCTCATGAATATTTTTAATGAACTTGAACATGGAAGAAAATATTTTATGATGAAAGTGGAATTTTGGTATGTTTTTCTTAAAAGATATTTCATGAACTTATTATGTACCAATGGGAGGAAAATGATACTAATACATTAAATTTCTAGGAATATATAGAGGAGATAAAAATAAATGTTGTTATAATGTATAATAACTATATAATTTCAATCAACTAAAATGATTCATAGAAAACCCTAAAAAAAGAAAAATTGTATTGTAATCCCTTAACTCAATTACTGTTGTGCTTTTTTTGTTCTCAACCCTCCACTACATTGGGTGTACTTATTTAATAATAACCTTAATTTTTCTTGGATGGGTATTTTGGGAATTCCATCACATCCAGATTATGGATAATGATATTATTATCACATTTGGGTAGATCTTGGTCAAGCTAAATGGCTTAAATGAGGTGTAGTAATGAGGAGAGGTGGTTCTATTTTACAATTTAAGGATGTGACATATTTATAAAAAAAATAAAATAAAATAAAGATAAATTTATTTTCAAGTGGAACCATAGATATGATGTCTCGAACCTACACTATTAGATTCATAAGATTAAAATATTATGTATATACATTTTTCCTAAAATAAAAGGATAAATAAAAATACAAATAGAATTCACATCCTATGACCTTTTATGGTATGGAGTTTGGATAAATGGATACATAAAATACAACTTAGAAGAAAATTTATAAAATTAAATACCATAAAAAACATTCATCATGTGATCTCCCACCTCAAATAAATACATATCAGAAACAAATTCTACATATCACAAGAAAAATAAATTTTAAACATATGATGAGAATTTAATTTTCATTGTAAGGGATTATAAATAAATTTGAATTCAATTTTAAAATATTTATTTTGAATATCTAAATAATTACAATTTGGTTTTCAAATCATTAAAATATCACAAGTTTATATAATTGTTAGAATAACATTTATTTACAATTAAATAAAATTTTTAAATGAATCTTTGGATTTATCGATTTGAAAATAATAAATTTTTATGTATTAATAATAATACTCATAATGGAATAAATTATCCATAATTAAAATGAACTAGTCTTAACAGACTTGGATATTTCTTCATTTTAGATGAATACATTGTACATTACAAAAATACATTCTAATGACTATTATTGTTTTGTGTCATTGGAAAAATGGAAACAAAATATTCTATCATGGTGAAAGATCTTCAACAACTCCCTTAAAGATATCTGCATTTATCACCTCTACCTAAAAGGAAAGAATATGAATGTAACCTTTAGATCATTTCCTAGAAGGGCATGAGTAACATAAATTGATGTAATCTTAGTTGGAAAATGATTTTCGAATGACATTACAAAACATTCATTGAGAAAATTATCCCTTCTTCATTGAAAAGAGTTTTTTTCACCCAAAACCATTTAAAAATAATTTCCTTATAAAATATCATAAACAATAATATAGAAGACTCAAATTAATTTTGAAAACCTTTTTCTATAAAAAATATAAAGTAATCTTCCAAAAAAATTAAAAAACTTTTTCTCTAAAAACACATTGAAAACTTATAATGAATGCTTAAAAATATTTTTAAATCCTTTTGAAAACATATGAATGAATATTCCCAATTTTTTTAGAACCATTTCATTAAAAATAACTAAAAAACATATAAATAATGTTATAAATGATTTTAAATAAATTTATTCCTTCAAAACATATAAAATAAGATAAAATACATTATAAAAATAATATTACTTGACAATATATAAAATATTCTTAAAATCAGTTTGAAAAAAAATCATTTATTTTTTTTAAAATATTTCTTCTTTAAAAATTATCCATTTAAAAATGAAAATGATGCTTCGATGAAATTATAGTAGGTAAATCTGTAATTCTACATGAGGTAAAAAGAACATTCCTTTTGTGTGGTAAATTTTTTTGAAAATTTATTTTTCTGAAAGTAATAAGAAAATTAATTTGAAAATAGTGGTAAAAGGAAAAAAATAGATAAATTGTATTTTAATTGTTATAGGAAAATAATATAATATTATTGGAAATGATTTTTAGAATACATGAATTGGATAGAATCTAGATTTATGACCAAATATAGGGAAAATTTGGCCTTTATTAAAAACAATTTCTTAACTATTATATGTAAAAAAGATTATAAAAATGGAACCAAGAAATGTATATTTCCTAAATTACCAAAAGATAATATATGTCTTTAATTTTCTATATATATGGGATAAAATATTTTATCAATATAATAATCAACAGAAAAAAATAATGAAATAAAATGAGGCTATTTCAATAATGTCAAGTCACATGGTTACATGGGATAATGAAATATATTTAGGAAAAATAAATTACATGAAGCATATAATATTTTTTATTGATGTATATTCATGATATATCATGTAAATTGAATTTTTTTTGACCTCAAACTGAATTTAGGAACACAATAAAACTTGAGTCTCAATGAACCAAATTAAGATAAAACTGTTTTACTGATTTGGTATCTTTTGGAAAATAAAACCCACGAAATAAAAGTGATATAAAGGTTATGTAAATACCAACTTGGTAGTCATGGTTTACTCCCACAGCCATCTTAGTAGTATGATTTCACTCAACATACCAACTTGGTAGTCATGGTTAACTCCCATGGCAATGTTATTAGTCAAGATTTATTCCCAATACCATATTAGTTTATATAATGAGATATAAATCCTTATGCAATGTAATGGGGGGAGATATAGGTATAACCATATCATTGTGAAATAATACATACATGTGCCAAAAAATTATAGACAATCATATCATAACCCATGAAATGAAATGGGAATCATTAACATATAAGTATATCACAACCTATGAAAAAACATAGCGGTTCAATAATCACTTCAGAAAAATCATAACCCATGAAAGAGAAATATATTTCATAAATATATATCTCGTGAAAGTGAAATGGGTTTAAAAAATACCACAACATTAAGCAAAACACTTTCCTAGAAAGAATATGAATATAACATTTAGTTCATTCCCTAGAAGGGCATGAGTAACATAAATAGATGTCATCTTAGATGGAAAATGATTTTCAAATGACATTAAAAAACATTCATTGAGGAAATTATCCTTTATTCTTTGAAAAACGTTTTTTTGAACACAAAACCATTTAAAAATAATTTCCTTATTAAATATCATAAACAATAATATAGATGACTCAAAATAATTTTGAAGACCTTTTTCTATAAAAAAATATAAAGTAATCTTCCAAAAAATTTAAAAAACTTTTTCTTTGAAAACAGATTGAAAACTTATAAATAATGTTTAAAAATATTTTTAAATCCTTTTGAAAACATATGAATGAATATTGCCAATTTTTTGAGAACCATTTCATTGAAAATAAATAAAAAACATAAAAATAATGTTATAAATGATTTTGAATAAATTTCATCCTTCAAAACATATAAAATAAGATAAAATAAATTATAAAAAAATATTACATGATGATATATGAAAGATTCATAATATCAATTTGAAAAAAAAATAATTGATTTTTTTTTAAAATATTTCTTATTTAAAAATTATCCATTTAAAAATGAAAAGGATTATTTGATGAAATTATAGTAGGTAAATCTGTAATTCCATATGAGGTAAAAAGAACATTCCTTTTGCATTGTAAAAATTTTGGAAAGTTTATTTTTCTGAAAGTAATAAGAAAAATAATTTGAAAATAGTGGTAAAAGGCAAAAAATAGAAATATTGTATTTTAATTGTTATAGGATAATAATATAATATTCGGGGAATCCATTTTTAGAATACATTAATTTGATAGAATGTATATTTATGAACAAATATAGGGTAAATTTGGCCTTTATTAAAAACATTTTCTTAACTATTTTATGTAAAAATGATTATAAAAATGGTACCAAGAAATGAATATATCCTAAATTACCAGAAGATAATATATGTCTTTAATTTTCTATATATATGGGATAAAATATTTTATCAATATAACAATCAACATAAAAAAATAATGAAATAAAATGAGGTTGTTTCAATAAAGTCAAGCCACCTGGTTACATGGGATAATGAAATATATTTAGGAAAAATAAATTAAATGAAGCTTATAATATCTTTTAATGATGTATATTCATGATATATCATGTAAATTTAATTTTGGATGACCTCAAACTGAATTTAGGAACACAATAAAACTTGAGTCTCAACGAACCAAATTAAGATAAAACGGTTTTACTGATTTGGTAAATTTTGGAATATAAAACCCATGAAATAAAAGTTATATAAAGTTATCTAAATACCAATAAATATAATTATAAAAATCAATGGATACTATATGAACAATATAAAAACAATGAGTTTTGAATAATGTATGTACTTCAAAAAAGTGAGATGAAATTCCCTTTACATTAAGTATTGTCTGTCATCATACTCATTAAAACCACTTGTATAATAATTTGAAAATTTATAATACAACAATTTAAGAACCATATTCTTATATATAATACCATATATGGTTTGATTTGGAACTTATACTTTTCACTTTTTAATAATCTTAAGTCAAGGTTTCACTTTGGGTAAAATTCTCTTTGTTCTTCATGTGTGTCTAAATATGTTATATCTTTTATCTTTATAATAATTTAATAATTTCATGAATGTAAATAATTATATAAATATGATTTTCATTCATTTATGTGTATTAAAATAATCTATATAATATAGATGAATGAAATGGAGTACACCATTCAGGGAGATGGTAAGCCATACAAACACATGAACACTATTTCTGTATTTATGGTTGTATTGAGAAATAAATTACAAGACATATATTTATATATATTATTATTATTTAAGTATAATTATTAAATAATAAATATCATGTAAATTCATGAAACCCATAATTAAAACATTCCATGTAGTGTGTGAACTAATCACATCGCTTTGAGGAGGCGGTAGTCCACATTTCCTGAAAACAATAATCATATTAAAACGAGACAAATAATAAAAATGATATGTGTTGTAAAATTAATTAAAATGATTAAATACATAATAAATATAATATATTAAATTTATATATATTTTTTCCATCATAATTTACACCATGATAGGAGTTAATGGAAAATTAACAATCATTGTCTAGTGAGGCTGTAGTTTTCAAAATATGTAAGCAATTTGTTCGTTAACCATTAAATAGAGGTTGGTGTATGTGTAGGTTAAAAAAATATCATAAAATATCCTATTATATTTAAGATAATGTCTTTTTATACATTCATGGAAAAAATATATTGGATGGGGAAAGAATGAAAATAAAATAATTTATCTTGATAAAAGATGTTACCTCTAAATCGGGTAACTACATTTGTTTTGCACCAAAGGGATTACTTGAAATATTTTTTAGAAATGGGAGAATTAAATGAGGAAACATGGATTATGGGAAATTTATTTGGAAGATATTTTCTAATGTTAATAGTATTGAGAGGTGTGAGGATGTGGGACATGGGTTGTCCTTTTACAAGGAAAGAAAAATGACTCACTTTCAATTTTAGAAAACTAGTTATGTGTAAACATTTTATTACATAATAAATGTAATAAAAAATATCATAATTAAATAATATATGTTTTATGGATAATTATGACCAGAAATTGTGTTTTGGATAAGTGTATAGGTCATTTGGGATCCTACGATTAATGTTTAATCTCAAATTAATCTTAATTTGACTTTAAGTTTTTAGATTAATTTTAATCAATTTTAGTAATATTTTTTTAAAAAAATAATGTTGATATTAATAACATCTAAATATTGTACTTATTATAATAGTTTATTTTTTTAAATTCAATTAATATAAGTATAAAAAATAAGATTAATGCTAATCTCGTAGATGGGATGAAATTACAGTTTTTTAATGTCGAAAGAATTTCAAATTTTTATTAATATTTTATTTCAATTTAAAATTAAACATAATTATAAATACATAAATTTTATTTATAATTTGTATAATTTTAGCTTAATTAAAATTTAATATATAATTTAACATTAATAATTATTTAAATGAAAATCATTTTTTAACTAAATTGTAGTTTTTTTCACAATTCATAAAAAATGATGTTTCTTTGAAAAATACCAAAAATTAACCCTATGTTAATTTTGGAATTATTAATATATTTTTTTTTAATTAAAATTTTATATACGTATAAAATTAAATTTCATGTTTTTTATATGAGAAGAAGAATTTTAGTTCATAGTATTAGAAAAAAATAATATCTTTCATTAAAATTATGTTTTATTTCTATAAAACTGTTATAAAAATTATTTCTAACTTGGTTATTAAAATTAATACTGCTTCATTAAATCTTAGTTATAATTATATCATTAAAAATTATGATCAAATAATGCTTCATAGAAACTATGGGCTATGTGTAACGTACCCCAATTCAGGGTTGCAGGTAGCACAAGCCACGTCAGTATTGCATGTAACATAAGCCAAGTCAGTGCGAGGTTAATATAATTTTTCAATTATGGTTTTAATGTATATATATATAAAGAACTATTTCCAGTGCCACATCAAATATAAATATCAAAATGATAAATGATTTAAAAATAAATATTCACCAAATCAAGTGGTATTACAATAAGTCCACACAGCCATATCACATATGGTAACTTTGCACTTTAATGTCATGGGGTATCTCCCTATACCATAAAATATCATTTGATACCCTAGTACCGTCATTAAGAAAAAAATAACAGCCCTTCATTTCACACTCATAACGTAAAAACCATTAAAAAATCATTCATAAATTATTATTTTTGATGAAAATAATAAAACCATATTATAATAATTTTCATTAAACATTTTTTAAAAACCCATACCATCATAGATAAAATTAATTCTAAAATAGAATAGACACAATTCCATAAAAAATTAAAACAAATACACTCACTAAAAGTATAAAATGTCATTATTGTAATTATATGATATCCTTATCTATATTATAAATGATATGCGTTCATGTGTTGGGAAATTATTTCACATGATATGATAAATTTTATTTATAAATATCATCTAAAATTATAACCTTTATAATTTTTAAATAAATTACACACATAAAATGATAATAATAAAATGAAATCATCTCTAAGGAATATTTTATTATAAAAAAATTAAAATTAAAAAATAAGAAATAAATGATTTATATTATTTAAAAATAGGTTTTTAAATATTTATTTGACACATTTATTGTTTATATGAATGTCAGTTTACCTTATAATAGTTTTAATGATTTTTTTGAAACAAAGTAAAAAAACATTCTTCAAAAATTGTCCCGATAATATTATAGAATTCTAAGAGGGTTTTATATAATTTTATTATAAGAATACACATAAGAATATATATACATATAAGAACTTTTAAAATATAAATAACCCTTAAATAATATATAAATTGATAGATTTATAAGAAATACTTAAAAAATTTAAAACATAAATTGATAGGGTTCAAAATAAAGTCAAACAAATCAGATACATTAAATTTTTTGAAAACAAATAAAGATAAATATATATAAATATATTTTTAAATCAAACATAGATTGTTAAATTAAAAATAAATTCAATCCCTTATTTGAAATTAATCATAGGTTTACTGGATATTAGACACAAAGCATGAAAGAAGGAGGGTATAACGTAGATAATAGTTTAAGTGTTTCAAGTTGTGAAAAAGGAGTGTTTAAATAATTTAAGGTTCCAAATAAAGATAATCATTCACTAATTTTAAAAATATAATGGAATTTGATTTCAGTTTTTAAAATTAGACATAATGGTTTAATTTAAATAGTCTAGTGTTCACTCAGTTTCAAAATATGATATAATATACACAAATATTCAGTCTTGGAAGTTGATTCACCTAAAAAATAAATTTTTTGTAAAGAATATTGAAAAGTGGTGATCTATTGAGTAATATATTTTTTTATATGAAATATATATATTAATTTTTAAGGGTTCCTTAGGATGTGGAATATATATGATAAATAGTCAAGGGATAATTATAATTTAATTCACAATTCATGTAGATTTGAGAGAAATTAGATATGAGCTAGCCTATGAGTTGAGGGATACAACAATGATGGAGGGGATTTGGACAACTTGACCTACTGGGTTGAGGTCACGAGGAGGGAAATAAATGAAGAAGATAAAAAATGGATTAAGAGGTGACCGGGATATGGATTGAATGACTCAGATGTTCCTAATTTAATCAATCTAATGTGATCTTATCTCAATGAAAAATATCACCAAAATTGAAACAAGGGAAAAACCAGGGCGCCTATATAATTTGGGATGCAACTGCTACCTCATGATGACCCAAAAACACACTACAATAGGATCTATATATAGAATCTCCGACTCGGGATTCAAAGCACACTATACACACTACTTTGGACCCAACACATGTAAGGCTTACCAGTTACTCAATCTGGTATTAGACATGAGTTCCTATATACTTGCCTAGGGCTTGGCCTTTATAACAACCTAAGGAGTCTCTCACAGGATACCCTTGGTGTTGTTGGGTACATAATAAATTTATTAGTAAATGTTTTCTAGGAAATGAATAATATTTAATGAATATCCAAGTAACATATATTTACATATGTCTATATATATATATCACTTACACTACATTACATAAACCTATTTAAAATTCAATTTATTGTTATTCAAACCACTTTTATGGAACCATAATTTAAAAACTAAAATATATATTATAGTTTTAAATATTTTTCTTCATACAACATTTTAATTAAATGTTATCATATTTATTATTTTCAATTATTATTTCAAATCCATTTTTAAATTTTCAAAACATGCAATGACTAATAAAAAAACCAATAAATATATTTTTCCCATAATCTACAAAAGTTTTATAAGTTCCCATTTCTTATGTTTATTTGAAAAAAACATCTCTACAATCACTTATTTCATATAATAATGGTTGTGTACAACATTTTTTTTTCTCAGTGTTTTTTCTATTCTACATCATACGTATTTTATAATTATAACTAATTTAGAGGATCTGGGTTACAACTTCAGCATTCTTGTGTTACTCAGTGGATTTCTCGTTATTTTTCTAGGACTTGTAATGATCATAGTAGATAAACTGTTGTTTTTAATTTAATAATTATGTAATGTAATAAGTGTTTTACCTATACAAATATTTAATTTTTTATTTCATAATTTTATTGAATTATGTATTTGAAAATATATATTGAAAATAAAAATTATAATTATATGAAAAGTACATTATGGATTTCAAATGTCACAAAAGAAACCAAAATTCAAATAAAATATAAGGTGGAGTCTAAATAAATTTGAAAATATAATTTTGTCAATTTTTAGGTGATTTTAACATCTATGTGTTTTTTTAATCACTTGTTATCCCTTTTAACCAATATCATATTAGTAAATTTTTCCTCAGTTACATTCCATAATGATAAATACAAAAAAATGAATCATTATTTTTTTTCAAAATGATGATTAAATATGGGGAACAATTTTATAAAATTAAAATATTATAATGTGAAGAAATTAATATTAAAATAAGTAGTAAAAAAATAAAAATAATTGTTTATAGAAAAATAAAATTTTTAGAAAAAACATTATTTAGTATTATTCATTGATGTGTAAAAAAATTAGAAACAAAATTATATTTGATTTAATATATTATATAAAAATATCATTAAAATCATTCATTCATAGTGATTAATATAATTTATTATAAAAAAACACATTATACACATAAAAATTGTTTTTTTGATAAAACATATCATATTTTCTTTCTAATAAATAAATTTTCATTTTTATTTAACTTATATCCAATGAAATAATTTTATAAATGTGTAGACAGTATTTGTTTGTAATTTATTTGGCATTATTAATTCCTTTACATCCAATAATTAGGAGATAATTGTCACATTTAATGATAACATTTCAATGGCATATCATAGTTTTTTTAAAGAAAGTGTTAGGTTTAAAAAAATCAGTAAAAAAATAATTTTTTAAATAGAAACATATTATTAAATATTGGTGTGTTAAATTCTATCACCATGTATAAATTTTTTCTCATAATATTATTTCACTCTCTCACAAATAGCTTAGGATACTTCTTCCTTAACACACCCCCTAGTTCCTACATAGTTATCTCAAATTTATTTTTTTTAGAAAATGTTGACCACCTAGGTGGTCTTATTATATAATAATTTCTCTCTTTTATCGTGAATATCCAAAAGTTATTTCATATAATAGGGATCATACTATAGTGTTATGACATAGGAGGTAAGTACATGTGAATGATCTATTGTGTACATCTTTAGAAGAGATACACAAAATATATCATGTACTCGAGAGAGATTCATTGTAAGTATACATTTATAGGAAGAAATATTGATGCCCAAATTGAATTATAAGGGAATGATATATCAAGGGAATAACTTTTCATTCCTCTAAAATATAATTTCATTTTTTGTATGGATATATTTATAAGAATACTTTTGAATCACTCAAAATTCTAGATCATGCCTATTATTTTCACCAAAACCCTTTTTTCTTTTTGTTATATCGATGTTGTGTTTTCGTATTATTTGTGTCCTATAGAAAAAATATGTTTAATGTTGGGAATATTTTGAGATTTTGTTTCTGGACACACCATATCTGCCTCAATAGTAAAATACACAGGGTATAGAGGATTGTATTAAAAACTATATGGAAACACAATTATGGATGCAGATCTATAGACATATAATAGGATAATACACTGGTTTTGGTCAAATAAGATATTCTAAGTCATTGTGGATCATTGAAAGTTTCATAAATCTTGAAGAAGTCACAAATTAGAAAGTACTCACAATACAAGTAAGAGTTTTTTTAAGAGAGGAGAATATAAAGCATGAGTTTTACAGTCATAGTTTATTAATGTAAGAATCCCTAGGTACCGGACTTTCATGAAGGCTGGGTGTTTGATATTTATGATGTTAGTGGTTTTGAAAATATGTTGATTAATAATTCCATTATAAGGACCCATTCATCATATAAATCGATTAATCAGGTCAATTATTAGTTTTTTAATGTCTTAAAGAATAATTCAACACCTCTCCATCAAACATGGTATTCCATTAATCAATCTAAAGAGATTCTGAAACTTATCTATTTTAGAAATTATTGGTATTATTAAGGAACTAGATGAAGAGTTCTATCATAGGAATACTAGAGTAGTTAAGATGTTGGGATCGACGAATCAAATGAGATCCTAATATAGATCAGCCAGATTAGGAACTGGTACCAATCCAATAATAGAGTTGATGACACCAATTCTTTTTACTAAAGAAGTGAAAGAAGGGGATTTTTCCATTGTAATTGAAATCATTAGATTAGTAGAAGAAAATTTATAAAGATTTATATCATAATAAATAAATGATTTAAAATGTGAGAGGTGTTGAGTTGTAAGTAAATTATGTTTAATGAAGTTGCAACAAATTTTTAAATATTTTTCAATTGACTCAGAACATCATAAAATGAAATAATTTTATTTTTTGATTTCCTAGTAGATAAATAAAAAAGTTATGGTTGAGTGTGTTTCAATTCGGTTAATAGAAAATGATGTAGTGTCTAAAGGGGTGATATTTTGATCAATATGAATAGTTTTTTAGGACTTTCATCATGCAAATTGTTTTATCATAATGTCTATTAGATTGAAGCTGAGGCTGAAAGAAAAACTGGTGTCAGCAATAAAATAAAGATCAATCTCAAATGATCAAATGGAATAATTGTTTGTAAATTCAAAGAATCAGGATTTTTTGAGAGGTTTCATGAATATTTGAGAATCCCCTAGAATTTCTAAGAATATTTGAAGTAGTCAAATATTAAGAACAATTGAAAATGAAATTTAGGGGTTTATGATAGTTGAGTGGGAAGGATGAAGAATTTTTTCCCACCTTTATTATTCTAGGATGCCTATAAATAGATACAATTGTACATTCAAAAATTGATACATTTCACAATACTATAAATGGACAATTTACCAACTGAATTTTTCCAATATTTTTCATAAACCATTGGAATAGGAGTCCTTACCCAACGGTTTCACTAAACCATTTGAATAGAAATTTTTAGATTATTTTTACCCAAAAATTATATCAAATAGTTTGTATATATAAATTTTAGAAGAATTTTTCTAAACGGTTTGATAAAACCATTGGGATATGTTAGTTTTAGGAAGGCTATCCCAATGGTTTTTTGAAACTGTTCATAAAGCTTATCTTTCCCAATGGTTTTAAAAATTTGTTGCGAATGATTTCCACAAAATTTCCAATAGACCCAATCCCACATCTGCACGATTGTAGGCCTAAAGCCAAGACCTAATATCCCTTTTTCTTAGAAAATTATTCCACCAGATTCATCTTTAATAAGAAAATTATGTATTAATTCACTTCAAATCTGTATAATGTACCTTAGGATTAATGTTTGGAATTTTTTTTGTTTTTTTATGGATTTGTCCTAAACCCAAGGCCTTTTCTATTTTCTATAACCAATAACTGCAATTTGATTTGTTTTCTATTTTTATTTTACATTTCAATTGGCATGATTGTGTTAATCATCTTTATTTGTTGTGGGGGGTGCAGGTGGTGGGGTTCAGTGGGTGGGGGGAGGGGGTGTGCAGGTGGTGGTGTTCAGGTGGGGGTGTTCAGGAGGGGGGATGTGTAGGTGGGGGTGTGTAGTGGGGGGGGGGGGAGTCTGTTGATCTTGAGGTGGTGGGGGGGGGGCTGCGCAAGAGGGGGTGGGGTGGGGGGGGGGTTACAAGTGGGTGGGGTGGAAGGGAGTGTGCAGGTTGGGGGTGTGGGTTGGGAAAGTGGGAGTTAATTGGGGGGTGAGGTGGGTGGGGGGGTGTATGAGATAAAAAAATCTACCTTGAGCGTATCCACAATATGGACGCATTGGTTACTTTTAACTCAACGTAGTTCTTAGGTACATCATCACCATTGACACAAATCAAGAAAACTTCCCCTTTAAGGTATGAACATGTCACAATGATCCTCCTAAATAATGTACCACTAACAAGCTCCAAATCAAGGTTAAATACATATAGGGTGAAACATACTACTAGTGAAAACATGTTATCATCAATATATAGCATCACACATAACATTATTTTACCCAAACCAACATGGAAATTATTTAAACAAGTATTAATTAGGATATAAATTATAATAATTTGTATCATGGAATACACACATATCGACATGTGATCATAATCAAGAACAATATGAAATTAAATAACATATAAATCATATTATGAAAACATTTTTAAATGATATCCCAATAGAAAATAAACACTATACCCAAATATGATGAAATTAATTTTGTGGTCCCTTTAGGGTACCAGTAACTGAACAACATTATCACACGAGCCTAAATTTTTTCTCCCATGTGGATATCATTGAGCTAGTCTAATAGAAAATCTCTTGTGTTCAAGATTATGGCAAGGAGGAATCCAATCCAAGTTATCACACATCAAATAAACAATGTCAATCATCAATAATGGTGGTTAACAAGGCTCTTCAAATTTTTGGAGATAAAAGAGAATATGGAAATTTAGTGGTCTCTAAGAAAAAGGGATGTAGCTTTTTCATGGAGGTTTTAATGGAAATAATCTACAAAATATAGGATAAACAGGCCAGTGTAGCATAGTGTTAGAGAAATTGTAAAATGGTGCATGACCTACAACTATGGCATGGAACCACTATCCAGGGAACCACCATGTGGTAATGAAGGGGAAAATGGTGTAGTGACTATCTTCACCTCAACAAAATATTATATAGAGGATTTTTTTTCAACATGATGATATTTATTATGTCCTTTACCACTCTATAATATCATAGTGTAATGGTTACATTATTGAATAATCATGGAAACACCAAATATATAATCTTTGAAAAAACCCATTGATAAATTGTCTTTAATTCCACTATGTAATTCCAAAAACTAAGGACCCTATTCAACTATTTAATTGAGAATATATTAAAATTATTCATTTTAATATGGATATATAATTTTATATTATATAACTTTACATGTGTCGTTATGGAATGACCCAATCAACCATGTCAAAAACACAGTTCAGACACCCCTCTATGTGCAATGAAGCAATATATACCCCCCAGGGTTGATACAACTATGATTTAGCACATCTTTCATCTTCATGGACTTATCTCTTTAAAATCACTCAGATGAAACCATATTAACAATAATAAATATTTTCATTCTATGATTTTCTTGTTTGACTTTTGAATGAAACCACCCGAAAGTATCAAGGAATCCATACAACTTCATATAGGAACACCCCCTTAATCATCATGCCATGATATTGAAAATCCTTACAAACTCATTACCATACATCATATCATTCTTAATAACTACCTATTGATATTCATTAACATGTATTCCATACTATATAATCCAAGGCCCCTACATTATCCTAATTTGATACTTGATACCATCTTGTTATCAAGTCACCAATCCTACCAAATTGGATTTTCACTAAAAAAATATTACTGTAATTCATAACACCCATCATTTGTTTTTAATAACATGAATGAAAGCCCAATTAAATATCATGGCACTCAGTCACACCCCTGTGGATAGCCACCCACCCCCATGGACAACCTGAACACCCCATGGACCCCCACCCCCAGACACCCACATCCCACCAGACACCCCTGACCCACTGGATAACCCCAATCCCCATGGACAACCCCCACCCAATGGACCCCCACCCACATGGACAACCCCACCCCCTGGACACCCCCGACCCCCTGGACAGCCTGCCCACCCCATGGACACCACGACCCCCCCTGGAAAGACCTTCCACCCCTGTAGATAGCTCGCCCACCCCTTGAACACCCCTCCTCCTGTGGACAGCCCCCACCCCTGTAGACAGCTCGACCACCCCCTTGTCACCCCTACCCCACGTGGACATTCCACCCACCCCCCTTGGACACCCTACCCCCTTGGAAATCTCCACTACACCTATGAATAGCCCTCCCACTCCCTGGACACCCCGTACCCACTGGATAACCCCACCCACCTGCCTGGACACACCCTACCCCTTGGACAGCAGCACCCACCCCCTGGACAACCCCTCCACCCCTGTGGACAACCCCCCCGGACAACCCCCACCCCCATGATTATAGGGATTCTAAAAACTCGATGATCCCATTAATCATAAATACCCACTTCGTTGCCTCCTGATATACTTCACCAGAGATAAAAAATAGGGTATTATATTTTAGAAACTCCCATGCATAATAAATGATCCTAGAAGAACATGTCTATAAGACTTCTACATGAGTTAGAGTAGAGACCAAGACAAGGAAGACAATAACTGGATCACAAGAATGACTAAATGAGATATCCCATTTAAGGAACCATTTCAATAACCATATTGTATTTTTTTCCCAAAATAAAAATGTAATCCATTTCCTAATAACCAAATCCCCCTTCCTACTATACACTCCAAAAGCCATCATTTTTTCCTAAATAAACACATTCTATTGAAATAAAAATCCTTCCAAAACCATTTTAAAAATACCAATGATATTATAATCCATGAAATTAATTCCATTAAAACCATTAAATCCCCCACCCCCTGGACACCACCCTAATCCCTGGAAAACACCCCACCCACCCTGGACACCCCCATGGACAAACCCCCCCCCACCACTGAACACACCCAACCCCCTGGATGGCCCCCACCTCTCCTAGACACCACCTAACCACCAAGACACCTCCACCCTTGGACACCCCCACCCCCATGGAAAACCATGCCCACCCCCAGGACACCACCCCACCCCCATGGATAGCCCCCACCCCTGGACCGCCCCACCCCCATGGAAATCCCTCAAAGCCCTAGACACCACCGTCCCCCGAGACACCACCCCACCCCCTGGACACCCCCATGGATATCCCCCCACCCTAAATATCCCCCACCCCCTAGACACCCCCACCCACACAGAATGCCACCACCACCACCTAAACACCACCCACCCCTGTTGGACAGCCCCCAAACCCACTCGACATCCCCACACCATGTACACCACCCTACCCCCTGGACACCCCCACCCCATAGAAAGCCCCCAACCCCCCAGACACCATCCCATCCCCCTATACACCACCCCACCCCCCGGGACACCCCAATGGACATCCCCCCACCACCTTGGAGAGACCCCATCTCCCTAGACACCCCCATCCCCTGAGACACCACCACGCCCTGGACACCCACTACCCCCCTTGGACAGCCACACCAAACCCCTAAAAAGATCCCCTACCACCATAATTTTGAATTGAATTCTTTATGTATTTAATTAACTTATGAATTATGTGTTAATGGTGTATGGTTATACTTTTTTCTTCTGTATACTTGTTTTACATGTATAATTATTGTAATTACCATATGAATTATGTGTAAATTATATATGTGTATAGTGGGTAATTAAATACAAACTTGGAGTTATTTAGAATTCTGTATGAATTATGTGTTGTATGAATTCTGTCTGAATTCATATAGAATTATGTATGTATTATGTAGGTATAATTTTATTTGTGTATTGTGTTACTTGTTGTTTGAATATGTATTATGAAGGAATTATTTTTTGTATGAATTTTCCATGCCTGCTTGTGGAATTGCTGTAGCTACACAGGGGGAGGCCAGCAAGCCGACTTGCTGCTGCATGTACAAAAGGGTTTGCAAACGATTTATAACCGTTGGCATATGTGTAAAACCAGAACTTGTACCATATATTTTATGTAAACCATTGGTATAACTATATTCCAAATATTTGTAAATTGTTGGTATAATTATATTCCAACAGGTTTTAAACCATTTTCAAAAATAATTTTACTTGATATTTACCAATAGTTTGTGAAAAACCATTAGTTAATGTCTATACCAACAGTTTTTTAATCTATTGTTATAGATATAATTCTTTTTATTACCCAGGGCTTAAAATTGATGGAAAACACTAATACCAATAGTTTATTTAAATAATTGTTACATACAAAATTTTTCAGACATATACCAATGGTTCTCATAGAACTGTTGGGATATGTCTATCCCTATGGCTTAAGACCCAAAAGTTTGGAAAACCGTTGGTATAGTTTATACCAATGTTTTTAATCCATTGGTAAAATAAATTTCTATTAGTGTCATGTGGGTAGAGTAATGAAGCTATATCAATTTTGTGACAGATTTTGAGAGCACAACCAAAATTCTATTTGAGGTTGAAGTGGAGTTCCATTAGAACTACTCAATCAGAATGAGTCTATTGGATCAAGAACTGTTGGAGTGTGGTTTATCAGATAGAGGCCCACAAAATTAATAAATTATGATTATATAATTGAATTTATACTCAGTTTATGTAGGAATAATAGAAGTAGAATCAAATGGAAGAAAACTAGACTAATTTTATTTAGAATGAGTCATTGTATGTATGTTTTATGGATAAATGTTATTGAAATATTATGATTGAGCACATATAGATTTGTTGATGATCTAAATGAAGAATCCATATCAACATGTTTTTAAGATAATTGTTGATTTTATTTAAGGGATATCTATCGTTTGTTTCATGATAGTCACAATGAAATAAAACACCACATGATGAAGGATATCTTATTTTAAGTACATGTTAATTCATAAACTTATGTGAAACACCTCCCTTTGACCCAACTTGATAATATTTGGAAATAAATTTAAATTTTCATCAAGAACCTCTACTCCATAATATACATGATGAATAAATACTAAATTTCTTTATTTGATTAACTCATAGTATAAATATCACTAAGAAAAAAAATTTCTTCTTCCTTACTCAAACATAACTCTATAAGCTTGTGAAGTAGAATATCTTCAAAACTCTATAGGTAAATTTCAATAACATTTGTATTTTTTTATCAAAACATTGAAGTATTGGGTACACATATTCTCATAGTGAGCCCTATGTTGGCTTAAATCACTTCTTCTTTTTATTCTCTACTGTTTGAAATCTTAAACACACACCAATACTGAACATCATACTAATTCTTATTTTTCGAATTATCTTAATTTTTAATTCTCCTTCATACTTCTAATAAAATATTTTCTCTATCTTCAATAAATCATTTTTCATATACTTTTAACACCACAATTTTTTAGAATACATATTTTTTCTTTACATTAATACAATGATTGATGTATTTTTTTAAAACAAACACTAAAATAAATTGAAACCATGGTACATTGAAATTAAATTACTAAATTTTACCATTATAAAATTTTCATTTAATTTTTTTGGAATAAAAGGAAGTAACTATGTAATGAAATTGATGAACAAAAATGAATGAAATGAGGTCACGTAGAAAAGTATCTCAAATGAAGGTCATATTTTCAAGAATATAATGTTGGTAGACTGCCTAGGGATTTTTTTAGAAAAATATCAAGATATAATATAACAATTATGGTATGAGTGAAATCATTTGTGAGACAAAATCTAGCTTGTAAAAAATAGAATGGGATCCATACGTGTGGAATTGTTACCCATGACTGCCACTGGTAATTATGTTATAGAAATATATTAAAATAGGATCTTGATGGGATATGTAACTAAAAATTATGATGATTTAATTTTGTGACTATCAATGTAATAAATTATTTTTTTCACATTCATTTTAATGATTTTTTTAATTTTTACTTTCAATGAAAATGAATGATTAATTTTCAAGGAAAATAGTTCTTCTAAATATTTCATATTTTAAAGAAATGTTTATAAATTTTAGAATTTTAATTTTTTTTTAAATTAAATTTACTTTAAAATTATGAATTTCATCATTATATTTCAGATCTTTTTTTGTTATTTTTCTAATATAATTGATTTTAAGTGAATAGTATGAAAATAAGTATTTTCATAATACAGTCACATTTATAAAAATATCATATTTCAAGAATGAGATAATAGTTTTTTAATAAATAATATATATTATGATAAATATATACTTATAATAAAAAAATTCATTTGAAGATAATATGTCAAATTTCTAAAAATACGTTTTAACATTTTTGAAAAATAAGTAATATTTTACACTGAAAAATGTTTTCATTTACTTATATTAAATGGTTTTTTTCATAAATTATAGAAATTAAATCTAAAAATAAGGATTTAATATATTACATAAACATTTTCATATTATGTAAAATGTTAAATTTCATTTTTAGCCATAGAATTATGATTTCTAAGATAAAATTATATGATTGTGATCTTGTCGAAAATATTATATTCCATGAATTGTATTATTTATGTTGTGTAACTTTTTTATAAAAAATTAAATTTATCTATTTAATATAATGAAATTGACATGTTTTTTACACATATATTAAAATATATTAACTCATTTAATTGGTAATCAGTGTTATACAAGATTCGAAAGAATTAATTATGACAACAATGTTTCTTCTAGAAAACAATTTTTCTTTTTACAAAATGTGATAATTTAACATTATATTTTTTTCATTTTACGAAATCGAATAACTGTATATGGGGATTAAATTAAAGTTCATAATACAAAAATTTGTTTGGATTGGTTATCATGAATTTTTATTAAAACATATTGTAATTACTTTAAAACTAGTCACCATAGTCAAAACTAAACTGATAAAGTGTTAAAATATAACTGTAAATGACTAAAAAGATTTATGAAAATGTATTAAAATTATTATTTTGGGATTTATCTACCCAATATCACACTTAAATCCGTTATTTAAAATTTTTGTGTCTTTTACACTTGTATAGAGACACAACATTATTGAAATATAATTAGTCCTGTCTAAATGGCCCGAAGGCCTTCATTTTTTATTGATTTTTGATAACCCCACATTCAAGAGATGAGGGGGAACCCTTACAAGGCCCATAGGAATATAGTTTACCTGGACCGTAGGCTTAGGGGATTACATGACCTGAAGGTCTTAGAGAATTCAACCCGACTATCTACATGGAACTGCCCCTCCCCAACATCTGGATCTTGATAATAACTCCCCACCTATGTATGACCGTCTGGCTAGGCTTCTCGTGAAAGCACAGGCTGGTACTGATGGCATAGCCATACCCACTCATTATGACAATCCATTTGGAACTGCTCTAGTGAGTTCACCTGCTCTGAATCCTCATCTGGGGTTGCTCCTTTTTTTTTAGTGTGTCTAGGGCCTGCATTCATGTGGCCCGAAGGCCTTGGGTGACCCGAAGGCCTTAAGGTGGACCGAAGTACTTGAGAATCAACTGGACCGAAGGACTTGGGTGGCCCAAAAGCCTTACAGGACCCGAGGACCAAACCGGTGGCTCAATGGCCTAGATGGATTAATAGTTCCAGCAGCTACAATATCGAACATTGCCTTCTACAGTATTGCTACAGTATCGCTACAATGACTCGGAAATATTCCTCCACCCGGATTCGACCTCGGGTCTCTTGGATGCACCTAACGAGTCCTCACCAACTGGTCTGAGGCTCTTGTTCTATTGAAATTAATTATTACATCCAAAATTATCGTCCTCTACATTCATAAAAAAGTGTCACTTACACCACTTTATGATACAATGATAACTTCTAATTTTAAACACAAAATAGTGGATTATCTTCTCATATAATACAATCATAGATTATTATGTGTTCAATTATCAATTATTTATCCTATAAATTCCATTTCCCTAGATATTTACAAGAGGAATCTCATGTTCTCAGTGTGGGTATTTCTTACCCTTTATCCTTTTCTTCTTAATTTTCCTCCTACAACATTTTCACATCAAAACTAATATAATTACATAAATATATTAAATATAAAATATTATTATTATATTAATTTATAAACCATTATTAGTGCCATTCCATACAGAAATAAACAAAAAAAATCTATTGTGCACACATCCATACTACCACCTTCATGAAGAGAACTGTTTCATTTTTCATCACTATAAATACTAGATAGAAAAAGGATAGATTTAATGAATTAATATATTTTATATGAAACAATTAGGATTATTAAATAAAAATTTATTATATAACGTCAATAAATCATATTATTTAAGAAATGTAAATGTTAATATAGTGTACATATAGACTACCACCTCCATGAATGATAAATTTAATTTTTTATCACCCCTATTCATGTATAGTTCTTTGTATTAATTTATTGTATATATATTATATTTATGATTTCTATTAATTTTATATAAAATTTATATTTTCATTACATAAAAATTATTCCTTACTCATCAAAAGAAGACTAATCCATAAAATAAATAAATATTTCATTATTTTTTTGAATATTATATATATTTCAGAATAATACACACATAAGGACCTTAAAGGTTTTAAATATTATTATATTCGATAATTAATCAAAATATTTAGAAAAATTTATTTTAACATATCCCACAATTTTATTCTATCATAGTACCCCTCTTAAAAATTTCATACTTGAAACCTTTCTTCGAGACTGGGAAAAAATTGAATCATAAGAAATGGTGAGCTCAGATGCTCAGAAAGGGTAAACATGGGAGATATAAATTCCTGAAAATATGAAATAATAAGATAAAAATAATTCTAATTGAACATGTGATTGACTATAAATTTCAAACCCATTTAGTTATAGAACATAAATTAATCATCGTGACATAACTATTTTTCATTTCAAAAGACATGTGTCTGAAGATTGAGGAATCACCATTAATTAGTCAAGATCCATGACAGAATATTGTAAGACCGAAAACATAAAACAAGAATTGTAGAACAATAATAATCATTAGAAATAATTTCATTAGAAAAGTTTCACTTACAATACTATCATAGTGGACAATGTCCCATAGTGGATTAGGATCATTCCCCATTCCATTAATTCCATAGACATTATTCACTACCAGGATTACCAAAGAGGTAAAATTCCCATATTCTACATGTTAAACTCCCCATTCCAATGCATATAATATAATTATATATCGATCATTGCCAAATTTATTTTTGGTATTTAATATAACTTAATCGGATAATGAAAAAAATATGTGAGACATAAGATGATAAAAAAATTCATTAACTCCTCATAGTATAACCCAATGCCTTTCATAAAACATTTATCATCACCTAATAATAATCTATCTAGATAAAACCATAAAATTTATAATTATATCATATATTGATTGAAGTAAATTATAAAACAAATAAATTTGAAATAGATGATGAATCCCTTGAAAATACATTTGGATCATTTCCGTGAAAATAGTAAAAAATATCCTTTTCATTTAGCATCTTAAAAATTCATAAATTATATAATATTTAAAAAAAACTGAAAATAATATTTAAAACATTTAATTTAATCCTTAAATCAAATTACATTCATTATTTTAGGAAAATATGTTAATGTGGTAAATATTAAAACACATATTCCTTTGATGATTTTGATAATAATTACCTTACTAAAATCTTCAGAGAATTATGGGAATGTTCTTTTAAAATATTTAAATTATTGTTAAACAAGGTTTCATATGATTTTAAATAATCATTTTATCATAGGAAAAAACAATCTTGAAAATTTTTTAATGAACAAGAACATGGAAGAAAATATTTTCTAATTAAAGAGAAAATTGGGTTAGTTTTTCTTAAAAGAAATTTCATGAACATATTAATTACCAATGTGTATAGAATTACACCAAAACATTACAATTCTATGAATATCTGGAGGAGAATAAAATAAATGATGTTATAAAGGATAGTAACTAGTTAATTTCAATAAACTGAAATGTTTCATAAATAAATCTGAAAAGAAACGAAATTATAATGTATGTACTTAACTTATGTAATGTGAAGATTTATTTGATCTCAACCCTCCACTACATTGGGAATCACCATTTAAAAATAATCTTAATGTTTCTTCGATGGTTATTTTTGGAATACCATTACATCTAATTTTTGGATAAAGATATTTTTAGCATATTTTTTTAGATCTTGGTCATGTTAAATGGCATATGTTGTGTGGAGTAGAGAAGAGAGGAAGTTCTATTTTATAAGTGAGGTATGTGACACAATTATAAAAACATTAAAATATAATAATGTTATATTAGGTTCATGTGGCACTATAGTTGTAGAGCCCTGAACCTGCAGTTTAATATTCAGAAGATAAAAATGTTTTATATATTCATTGTTTATAAAATAAAATGAGAAAAGATAAATAAACAGAGAATTAAATCCCAAGAACTTTTCTAGACTATGTTTTTGAGAATTAGATACATACATTTGAACTTAAAAATAAATTTGAAAATAAAATACCATACACAAAAAGTCTTCTCCTGAGTTGCCTCCTCAAATAAATACACATCAAAATGAAATTCTTTTAAAAATACAAAAATTAAAATTTTAACATATGATGAAAATATAATTTTCCAAGTAAGTGGTTTTAAAATAATTTTTATGTAATTTTAAAATATTTATATTGAATAAATATATACTTAGATATAGGTCTTCAAATCATTGAAATGTAATAGGTTCATATGTTTTTGAAGAAAACATTAATTTCCAATGTAATAATATTTTGAAACGATTCATTGGATTTATCCATTTAAAAATAATAATTTTAAATTGATTAATAATAATACTCATTATTCCATAAATAATCTATTTTTATAGTTACCTAGGCGTAACAAACATGGATATTGCATCATTTTACCTGAATAGTCATTATATCATAAAAATACATGCATGATGACCATAATAGTTTAATGTATTTAGAAACATGGAAACAAAATATTCTATCCCAGTGATAGAACATCAACATCTCCTACAAATATATCCACCATTAGTACTTATACCTAAAACCTATATTCATAACATGGGTAAAGGAAACATAAGAAAGGGGCGATCTCAGATTCTTAGAAGGATAAAAAAATGAAATGTGTATGTATAAAATGAACACAATGTTATTTAACGTTATAATAACATCTAAAGATCATGCCTTGCATATTATAGATCATAATAAATATTAGTAGTTCAGAATACATTAATTGTAAGAAATGAATGAACAAAAGCCTTGAAAGAATAACATAAGAATAAAATATTCAATTGTGGCCAACAAAAAATCGTATAATATGATTTCCATAGTATCCAATGAATCACTTCTAAGGAAATATTAGGTGAATTGGTTTACTCCCCATAACATCTGGGTAGTCGTGGATCACTCCCATGGCCATCTTAGTAGCATTAGTTTACTCTTCATACCATCTTTTTTTTTGTCAATTTTCACTCCCATGGACATCTTAGTAGCATGAGTTCACTCCACATACCATCTTGGTTTTCATGGTTCACACTAATGGACATCGTATTAGTCAAGTTTCATTACCAAGACCATATTAGTCATTCTCGTGAGATATAAATCATTACCCAATACATTGGAGAGAGATATTGGTCCCAACCATCTCATAATGAAATCATGCATACATGTGTAAAAAATCATAAACATTCATATCATAACACATGCATGAAATTGGAATAATAAACATATAAGCATATCATTACATGTGAAAAAATATACAAGTTCAATAAATTTTCCATCAAAAACATAACCCTTAAAAGAGAAATAATTTTCAAAAATATATAACTCGTGAAAGAGAAATGATTTTTATAATGACCATGGAATTAATCATAACACATTAATTGAAATAATATGAATGGAACCTTTAGACCATTTACTAGTTGGTAACGAGTAACATAAACAGAAGTTATCTAAGATGGAAAATAATTTTGAAATATCATTCAAAACCATTTCTTCAGGAAAATGTCCTTTCTTGTTTGATAAATTTTTGAAATACAAAAACCATTTTAAAATTATTTCTCTATAAAATACCTTGAAAATTTATAAATAGGACTCAAAATCCATTTGAAAAAAGTTTTCCTAGAAAATATAAAAAGAAATCGTATAATCATTTGAAATAACTTTTTTCATTAAAAAACTTTGAAAATGTATAATAAAGCTTGAAAATGTTTTGAAAACAATTTTACATGAGAACATATAAAATAATCTTTAAAATGTTTTGAGATTCATTTCATTGAAAATACTTTGAAATATTATAAATTAGTTTAGAAACATTTAGAATAAAATTATCCCTTGAATACATATAAAATAAGATAAAAAAATCATGAAACCAATTTTACAAGTTAAAAAAATAAATGAATCTTCAAAATTTTTGGAAACCAACTATCCTTGAAATTTTTTAAAATAAATTTTCTTAAAAATAATATATTTAATAATGAAAATTATGCCTTAATAAATTATGAGGGCTAAATATTAACAAGACGTAAGAGTTAAAAATAACATTCCTTTTGTATTGTAAAAAGGTTAGAAAAATTATTTTTCTTTAAGCGAAAATAAAAATCAACTGAAAAAATTTGTAAAAAAAGATAAAGTGGTATTATAATGATTATAGGAGAATAATATAACCTTCTTTGAAACCATTTTTAGAAAATAATTATTTAATGGAACATAGATTTCCAACCAAAGATTGGTTATTGTAGGGTTTTTTTGAATACAATTTCATAACTATCATATGTATAAAATATTATATAAAAATTATAACAAGATATTAATATATCCTAAATAGCCACATTATAATAAAATAAATGAATTTTATTGACATACGGGGTAAAATATTTCATCAAAAGAATTATAAACACAAACAATCTTGAAATGGGAAAAAGTGGTTCAATAAAGTCTTATCACTTGGTAACTTACGATAATGAACTCCATTTAAGAAAAAAGAAAAAAAAGTCTTATAATATCATTGAAATAATAATATTAATTATATATCATGTAAAAATAATGTATATACACATAAATCCAAATTTAGGCACAAAACAAAATATGAGTCTCAAAGAAGGAAAATTGGGAAAATAATATTTTACCGATTTGGTAACTTTTGAAACATAAAACCCATGTAATAAATTTGATATGATGTATATGTAAATACACTTAAATTTAAATATAAAAATAATATAATACATCAATGGTTAGTATACACACCACTATAAAGGAATTGGTGTTCAATAAAGCATGTGTGTTTTGAAAATAATAAGTGAGATGAAATCCTCTTACCTAATTTCATGACTCTCTTAATACCCATTAAAACCACCTAAATAATAATTATAAAATTCATTATAAATCATTTAATGTCCATATTATTATATATAATACCATATATGGTTTTATTATGACCTTATATTTTTTACTTTTTAATAATCTTAGGTTATGGATTCAATTTAGGTAAAATTCATTTTTTTCTTAGAGGGTTTCTTAATTTTTTATATCTTTTGACCTTATAGTTTTAATATTATTTCTATAATTTAGATAATTATATAAATAAAATTTATATTAATTATATATATACTATTATAATCTCTATAATATATATATTGGAAATGGGGTACACTGTTCATGGAGATGGTAAGCCATACATACGCATGAACGCTATTTCCATTATATTATCGTATAATAAAAATAATGTACACGGCATATATATATATAATTAAGAATGTAGAAATATTTTATCATAAATATCATATAATTTCACTAAACCCATGGTTAATACATTCCATGTAGTCTTTGAATGAATCAAATCGTTTTAAGGGGGTAGTAGTCCACACTTTCTCGAACGAAATTATCATGTTAACACCATATGGAATGTAAAATAGATATGTTTTGTAAATTTAATTAAAAAGTATAAATTAGGGAGGCAGTAGTTATCCATAAATGCAAACAGTATGATTTTTAACCATTAGATAGATGTGTGTATTAGTGTACACTGAATAATTTTCATAAAAATTCCTAGTATATTTAATATACTAGTTTTTATACAATAGTAGGAAAAATAAAGTGGATGGTTGGAGAAATAAAATAAATAAATATAGATTGATAGAAGACATTACCTCGTAATCGGTTAACTCTATTCGGTTTTCACCAAAGGGATTCCTTGGAAGGATTTATATAAAAATAAATTATACAAGGTGGAATGAAGTTATGATAATAAGTTTATTTTTTGGATAATTTATGAACTTAATATGTTTGATAGGTATGATTATGTTAGTGATTTGGTGGTATTTTATAGTAATGTAAATGGACTCACATTGATTTTTTGAATAAATTGTTTGGTATACAAATGTTATTACCTAAAAATTTTTATTAATAACCCTAAGAAATAAATAATAGAGGGCTTATGTCCAAATTATTTCCATAAAATGTGTTTTTGGAAAATGGATAGGTCATTTGGACCCATATGATTAATGATTAATCTCTAATTAATCTTAATTTGACCTTAATCAATATGATTAATTTAAATCATTTTTACTAATATTTTTTGTTAAAAATAATGTTATTATTATTATTATAAAAATATTATAATAATTATAGTAGTGTAATGTTTTCATGAAATTTAATTAACAGATGTATAAAAATAATAAATATTGATGTTGCCGGAGACAAGATGAAATTATAGTTTTTAAAGTTGAAAGATGTTCAATAGTTTATTAGGTATTATTATCCAATTTCAATGCCAAATTAATTATAATTATGTAAATTTTATTTATAATTTATCTAATTTAACCTTTAGTTAAATTTATAATATAATTTAAGAATAATAATTATTTAAATGAAAAGGAAATGTTTAACTAAAATGCAGTATTTTTCAATATTATTCAAAAAACGATGTTTCTTAAAAAATACAAAAAATTCACTGTAAGTTAAATTTAGAATTATAAATTAAAAAAATTAAATTAAATTTATAAAATGAAATTTCTATATATGTATGAAATTAATTTTACTTTTTTTTCAATAAGATCATGATGTGTAGTTCATAGTATTTTCAAAAAAATAAAAACGTTACAAAAAATTATATCTTTTATTATTAATATGTTTTATTTATATAAAAACATTATAAAAAATGTATTTTAAATTAGTTATTAATATTATTATTTCTATGTTTAATCTTGTTTATAATTATATAATTAAAAAATTATAGTCAAATAATGCATCGAAGAAACTAAGTGTTGCATATAACGTACACCAAGTCGGTGTTGCTTGTTGCACAAGCCATGTCATTATTGCATGTAGCCGAAGCCTATTCAGTTCCATTTTAAAGGAATGTTTGACATAGTGTTTTAATATATATATATATATATATACCTATATTCTGTTTCACATGAAATTTAAAATATCAAAAAGATAAACTAATTCAAAAACAAAAATCACAAAATCATGGGGTATTATAATAACGACAGATTTCCATATCACATATATTAAAATGTCACTTTAATTTCATGAGTTCACTCCCTGTATCATAATATATCATTCTATACTCTAGTTCCATATTTATTAAAAACAATAATGGTCTATCCTTTCTCACTCCCAACCGAAAAACCATTAAAAATTCATTTATAAATTATTATTGAGGAAAATAATCACACCATATTATAAGAATTTTCATAAAACATTTTGTTGAATCTTATACCATCATAGATCAATTTAATTTTAAAATTGAATAAACACAATTCAATATAAATTCAATATAATTACACTCACTATATTCCTGAAATGTCATATTATCCTAGGGATATTTTATTTATAAATAAATTAAAATAATAAAATGTTTAGTTATTGTTGAAAAAAATATTTTAAAAAATTTCATTGAAAATTTTATTCATAGTATGAAATTAAATAAAGCTTACAAAGGTTTAAATACATTTTAAATATAATATATGACATTTTTAAATAGAGTGTCCATCATAATCTTCACCATGAGAGGATTTAAAGGAAAATGAACAATCACCATCTAGTGAGGCTATAGTTCACCATCCACGTAAATAGTATGTTCGTTAACCATTAGATAGATATTTAAGTAAGTGTAGGTTTATAAAATATCATAAATAATCCCTGTATATTTTAGATACATGATTTCTTATACAATAATGGGAATGATAAAGTTGATGGGTGGAGAAATAAAATAAAATAATGTATCTTGATTGAAGACATTATCTTTTAATTAGGTAACTACATTTGGTTTCCGCCAAAGGGATTCCATTGAATGATTTATACAAAAGGGAGTATTGAAGGTGGAAATTAGGGATGATGAGAGTTTTATTTGTTATAGATTTTTTAACATAACTATTCTGATATGTGCGAGGATATGGGAGATGTGGCTGCCTTTTGTAGGGAAGGAAAATGACTCACTTCAAATTTTTGAAAACAAGTTAGGTGAACAAATGTTATTACCTAAAAATTCCATTACAACCATAATAAATAAATAATGGTTGTTTTATGGAAAAATTATTTATAGAAAATGTGTTTTGGACTAGTGGATAGGTATTTAGGTCCCATATAATTAATGTTTAATCACTTATTAAACTTAATTTGACCTTAATAATTCCAATTTATTTTAATCACTTTTACTTATATTTTTTTAAAAAAAAAATAAAGTTGATATTATTTGACGCTAAATATTATACATATTATAATAGTGTATTTAGGTTTTTCTAAATTAAGTTAATATAAGTATAAAAATTATTATTAATGATAATCCCAAAGATGGGACAAAAATATAGTTTTTAAAGTCAAAAGATGCTCAAAAGAGTATTAATTTTTTATTTTCAATTTCAATTTGATATTAATTATAATTACCTAAAATTTATTGATTATTTATCTAATTTTACTTTAAAAAATTTTAAAATATAATTTAACATTAATAATCAAATAAATGGAAATGCAGTTTTTAACCAAAATACAATATTTTTAACTATTCATATAAATTGACGTTTCTCTGAAAAATTCCAAAAATTCACCCTATGTTAATTTAGTTATTATAAATTAAAAAGAGAACTATATTTTTTTTAAAATTCAATTAGATGTTTGTATAAAATTAATATTATTTTTTTAAATCAAAACATGATGTGCAATTCATAGTATTTTTAATCATATAAGGACATTACCAATAATTATATCATTCATTATATATATGTTTTATTTTAATAAAACCATTATAAAAAATATTTTGAAAACAGTTTTTAAAATTCATATTGATATGTTTAATCATGGTTATATTTATATCATTAAAAAATTCTAATCAAATGATGCTTCATAGAAACTGGGTGTTGCATGTAACGTACCACAAGTCTGTGTTACGGGTATCGCAAGCCAAGTCAGTTTTGAGTGTAGTGTAAGCCAAGTCAGTTCCATGTTAAAGGTATGATAAAATTAATGTTTTAATATAAATAAATATATATATAGAACTATTTCTAATGTCATGTGAAATGTAAAAAATAAAAAAGATAAATAAATTCAGAAAACAAATAATCCACAAAATCATGGGGTTTAACAATAAGTCGCTTATCCATATCAAATATGGTATAATGTCACATTAAGGTTATGGTTTCACCCCCAATAAAATAAATTGTCATTAGATACTCTAGATCCAACATTAATGAAAAAAATATTTATCCTTCCCTTCTCACTCATAACATAATTACCATTATACTTTCATTCATAAATTATTTTCTTGAAGAAAATAATCACACCATATTATATGAGTTTTGAAAAAACATTTTTTTTGAAATGCATACCTACATTGATCAATACAATTTTAAAATTTAATAAACACAATTCCCTATATTTTTAAAACAATTAAACTCACTGAATGCATAAAATGTCATTATTGTATTTATATGATAGCCATATCTAAATTTTGACTGACATGGATGGATGTGTTGGGAAATTTTTCACATGTGATGATAAATTTTATTTATAAAAATATCATAAAATGTTAACCTTTATCATTTTAAAACAAATCAAACACATAAAAAGATAATATTAAAATGATATCTTCGTTAAGGGAGATTTTAAAAAAAAATTAAATTTAAGTGAAAACAAAATTTTTTATCATTATTTAAAAAAATATTTTAAAATTTTTTTATGACACATTGATTCTTTATATGTATTTCAATTAAACTTATAAGAGTTTAAAATAATTTTTTGAAACAAAATATAAAATCATTCTTCTAAAAAAGTCTGGATATTATAATGAAATTATTACATAATTTTATATAATTTGATTATAATAATCAACTCAAAAATATATATAAACATATAAATGTTTAAAATTGAAATAACCCCTAAAAATCTATAAATTGAGTGATTTATAAGAAAACCATGAAAAAAACATAATTTAAAACATAAATTGATAGATTAAATATTAAAATTAGACGAATCACATAAATTATAATTTATGAAAACACATAAAGATATATATATATATATATATTTAAATCAACGAAAAATTGTGAGTTAAAAAATAAATTCAACACCTTGCCTAAAATGAATCAGATGTTTACTTTCTACTAGACACAATCCAAGAAAAAATGAGGGTATAACTTAAAGAAATAATTTAGGTGTATTAAGGTGTGAAAAAATGATGGTTTAAATAATGTAAGGTTTCCAATAACATTAATCATTCAAGAACTTATTAAGTACTAAAGATAGGAAAATGGTACTAATAGTTTAAAATTAACCTTAATGTTTCTTGGATGGGTATTTTGGGTAGACCGTCACCTCTAGTTTGGTGATAATAAAATTATTATAATATTTGGGTATAACTTGTAAAATGAAATGGCTTGTGTGATGTGGAGTAGAAAGGTGAGGGGGTACTATTTTATATATGAGGGAAGTGACATAGTTATAAAAAAGTGAAAATATATTAAATATATATTTTTGTTCAAGTGGAACCATAACACTGAGGCCCCAAACTCACACTTTTAGATTCTGAAGATATAAATGTTATGTATATAAATTTTTCATAAAATAAAAGCAAAAAGAAAAAACATATAGAATTTACTTCCTAGGACATTTTCTGGTCTATTTTTTGGAGAATTAGATACATAAATTACAACTTAATGGAAAATTTAGAAAATAAAATACCATAAACAAAATGTCATTACCTGAGATGCCTCATTAAATAAATACACATCAGAAAGAAATTATACTAAAACTATAAAAAAAGTAATCATAAGATGAGGTTTTAATTTTCCCAGTAATGCATTTTAAAAAAATTGGTATATAATTTTAAATTATCTATTTGGAAAAAATAAATACTTAGAAATAGGATTTTAAATAATTAAAATATAATAAGTTTATATTATGTTGAAAAACCATTATTTTCGAAATTATTAATGTTTTGAAATGATTCTTTGGATTTATCCATTTGAAAATAATATTTTTTTAATTATTAATAAAAATACGCATAATGTTACTAATAATCCATAAGTATAATGATCAAGGATTAACATTCATGGATTTTTCATGATTTTATATGAATACGCTTTACATTATAAAAATACATGCTTTAGGACTATAAAAGTTTAGTGTCTTTGGAAATGTGGAATCAAAAATCTTCTATCCTGGTTAAATATCTTCAATATATCCCATAAATTTATCCACTATTAGTACTTATACCTAAAACATCTATTAGTAATATGGGTAATGAAATCATAAGAAATTGGTGAGTGCAGATTCTTAATAAAATAAACAAAATGAAATGAGTAAGCATAATATGAAAAAATGCTATGGAACTTGATCATATCATTTTATGATCATACCCTACATAGTATAGATCATAATAAAGATTAGCTGTTTAGATGACATGGATCATACAGATACAATGAACATAATCCTTGAAATATTAACATAAGAATAAAATATGGAATTTTTGAAAATAGATAATCATATAATATGGTTTACATATTATCCAAGGTATTAATTCCTAGACAATATTAGTTGTATCTATTCAATCACCATAAAATCTTGGCAATCATGGTTAACTCCCATTTCCATAAAATTAGCATTAGCTCACTCATAATACCATACGTGTAGTCAGGGGTCACTAGCATGGCCATCTTAGTAGAATTAGATCACCTCACATACCATCTTGGTGGTCCTAGTTCACTACTATGGCCATCTTATTTTTCAAGATTCATTCCCAAGTCCATATTAGTCAATATCACGAGATATATATCATTAACCAATTAATTGGAGAGAGATATATGTCCCAACCATATCATAATTAAATCATCCATACATGATCCAAAGAAAAATAAACAATCTTATCATAACCCATGTAATGAAATGGGTATCATAAACATGTAATCATATCATAAACTTTGAAAAAAGATACCGATTTAATAATTATTTCATCAAATGAATAACCCACGAAAGAGAAATTTATTTCATAAATATATAACTATTGTAAGATAAATGGGATTCATAATGACGATGAGATTTACCATAAACCATTCATATAAATAATATAAATGAAACCTTTATATATTTTCCTAAAAGGGTATGAGTAATATCAAACGTTGTCTTCATATATGGAAAATAATTTTGAAATATCATTAAAAAACATTTCCTTTTAAAAATATCATTTCATCTTTTAATTTTCGTAATACATAAAACCATTTTAAAATAATTTACTTGTAAAATGACTTGTAAAATTATAACGATGAATTGAGATCATTTTTGAAAACAATTTTCATTGAAAACTTATAATGTAATATTTAAAAAAACTTAAAAACATTTTTCATTTAAAACAATTTGATACCATCTAAACAAATCTTGAAAATGTTTTCAATAACATTATACATGAAAAAATATGAGTTAATATTGAAATTTTTTTGATATCCATTTATTTGAAAATACTTTAAAAAATTATATATAAAATATAGAAATATTTTGAATAAATATTTCCCTTGAAAACATATAAAAGAAGATAAATACCATTATGAAAACAATTTATCTTAATACAATAAAAATAAACTTTAAAAAAGTTTGAAAAAAACTTTCCTAGATTTTTTTTTTAAATTATTAAAAATTATATATTTAAAATGAAAATGTTTCTTCAAAGAATTTATGGTGGGTAAATCTGTACATGTTGTACAAGGTTGAAAAAACATTCCCTTTTAATGACAAAAATGATAGAAAATTTATTTTCATTAAAGATACAATAAAAATAATTTGAAAACATTAGTAAAATAAAAATAGTTGAAAATGTTATTTTAATGATTATTTGAGAATATTATATTTTTCATTGAAACCCTTTTTAAAAATAATGAATTTGATGGAACATAGATTTATGACTAAATATAGGGTAAAGTAGGGATTTCTTAAAATAATTTATTGACTATATTATGTAAAAAATATTATAAAAATAGTACCAAGACATGAATATATTATAAATAACTCTAGGATACGAAACTTTATGAATATTATTGAGAGATGGGTTAAAATATTTCCTGAAAATAATCATAAACACAAAAAATCATTAAATAGAATGGTACTCTTTCAATAATGTCTTATAAAATGGATATTCATGAAATAAAATGTAATATTAATTTATATACACATCAAACAGAATTTTGGCACTTAACAAAACATGAGTCTCAAAGAAGGAAAATTGAGACAAAACTATTTTACCGATTTGGTAACTTTGGAAACATAAAACCCATGAAATAATGTTGATATAATGGATATTTAAATAACCATAAATTTAATTATAAAAATAATATAATGCATACATGGTCATTATACACACCACTTAAAAGGAATGAGACTATGAATAAAACATGTACCTCTCAATAAAAGTGAGATGAGATCCTCTTACCTTATGTTCTGACTCATGTCACACTCATTGAAACCAAAAATATAATAAATAGAAAATTTATTATATATTATTTAAAGAAAAATATTCTTAAATCTAGTACCATATATGGTTTTATTATTTCCTTTTATTATTCATTTGATACCAATCATAAGTTAAGGTTTCACTTCGGGTAAGATTCGTTTTATTCTTCATGTGATTTTTAGTTTGTTAAATCTTTTATCCTGTAACTATATTATGATTTCCAGAATAAAAAAAAGATATAAATATAATTTATATTCATTATATGTGTATTGTAATAATCTATATAATATTGATGTATGAAATAGAGTTCACAGTTCATGTAGATGGTAAGCCGTAGATACGCAAGAACGATGTTTCTTATTTTATTATTATATTGAAAAAATATAGTACATGAAATATATTTATATATATATATATCATTATTAAAGTATCACGATTATATCATGAATATCATATAATTTCACTAAACCCATATTTAATACATTCCATTTAGTGTGTGAATGAATCACATCGCTTTGAGGGGGTGGTAGTACGCACTTTCTTAAACAAAATTATCGTATTTACAATAGATGGTAAGTAAACAAGATATGTGTTATTAGGGAAATTAAAACGATGAAATAAATGGTAAATAAAATATATGAAATTAATAAATAGAGTGTGTATCATAATTTCCACCATGATAGGTGGTATGGAAAAATGGACAATCCAAGACTTGTGAGGTAGTAGTTCTCCAAACACATAAACGGTATATTTTTTAACCATTAGATAGAGGTGTGTGTAAGTGTAGGTTGAAAAAATATCATAAAAAATCAGAGTATATTTAATATACTGGTTTTTATACAATAATGGATAAAATAGAGTGGATGGGTGGAGAAATAAAATAAAATAATGTAGCTTGATATAAGATGCAACCTTTTAATTGGGTAACTCTATTTGGTTTTCACCAATGTGATTATTTGTATGGAATTATACAAAATAGAGTATTCAATGTTGAAACGAGGGATTCATTGATGTGTGTATGTTAAATATTTTATGAACATAATATTTTTTAAAGGTGTGAGGATGTGGGAGAGGTGGTGGCCTTTCCCAGGGAAGAAAAATGACTCACTTGGAATTTCTAAAAGCAAGTTAGGTGAAAAATGTTATCGATTATAAATGTCATTAAAACCCGTCATATATAAATAATGTAAGTTTCATGGCTATATTATTTCTAGAAAATGTGTATTTGAAAAAGGGGATTGGTCATTTGTCCCCCTTTAATTAATATTTAATCTCTAATTAATCTTAATATTACGTTAATCATTTTGATTAATATTAATCTCTTTTACTAATATTTTTGGTAAAAAATAAATTTGATGTTATTATAATAGAAATATAATCCTGATTATAATATCATATTTTAATTTTTGGAAATTCAATAAACAAAAGTAGAAAAATTAATATTAACAATCATCTCACAGACATGAATTTATTTTTGTTTTTAAAGTCAAAAGAAGATCAAAAGTTTATTATGTTTTAATTTTCAATTTAAATGTGAAATTAATTATAATTACCTAAATTTTATTGATAATATTTCTAATTTTACAATAAAAAAATTTAAAATATAATTTAACATTTACAATTATTTATATGAAATCGTAATTTTTTACTAAAATGCAATATTTTTCACTATTCATTAAAAAAATGATGTTTCCTAGAAAATACAAAAAATTCACTGATGATAATTTTGTAATTATAAATAAAAAATTTTATTTTATTTTATAAAAATAAATTTCAATATTTCTATAAGATTAATTTTAATGTTTTCATAAAAAAACATGGAGTGTAGTTCATATTATTTTTAAACATATAAAGACTTTTCCAAAAATTATATCTTTCATTATCAATATGTATTAATTTTATAAAACCATTAAAAAAATATTAGTAAAGTAGTTATTAATATTCAAATTACTATTTTTAATATTGGTAAAAATTATTCATTAACTTTTTTATGAAATGATGATTCGTAGAAATTGGGTGTTGCGTGTGACGTACCCCATGTCGGTGTTGAGAGTAGGGAAAGCCAAGTCAGTATTGTGTGTAGCGTAATCAAAGTTGGTTCCATAGTAAAGGAATGATTGACTTGGTGTTTTAATATATATATATATATATATGTATATATATATATATAAAGAACTATTTCTAGTGTTATGGGAAATATAAATATCATAAAGATAAATAAATTCAAAAAAATCAAAAAAATCATGGGGTTTAACAGTTACTCCACATTGCCATATCAAATATGGTAAAATGTCACCTTATGGTAATTGGTTCAATCACCATACAATAAAATATCATTAGATACTCTAGTGTTATCCTTAACGGAAACAATCTTCCTTCTATTGTCACTCATAACATAAGAACCATTAAAATTTAATTCATAAATTATTTTTTTTGATGAAAATAATCACCCCATACTATAAGATTTTTTAAAACCTATTTTTTAAAAATACAATACTTCATTGATAAATAAAATTTTAAAATGGAATAAAAAAATTCCGTAGATATTTAAAACAATTAGACTCACTACAAGCATAAAATGTCATTATTGTATTTATATGATATCCATATCAAAATGTTGACTGACATGCATGCATGTGTTGGGAAATTTTGTGACATGAAATTATAACTTTTATTTTGAAATATCACATAAAATCATAACCTTTATCATTTTTAAATAAATTATACACATTAAATGATAATATAAAATGAAATCATCTCTATGGGAGAATTAATTTATAAGAAAATTAAAATTTAAAAAACAAAGAAATTTTTTATTATTGATTAAAAATATTTTTTAAAATAATTTATTAACACATTGATTATTTTTATGTATTTCAATTTACCTTATAGGGGTCTAAATTAATGTTTTGAAAAAAATATAAAATCATTCTTCTAAAACATCCTTGATATGATTATGAAATTCTTACATGATTTTAAATAATTTAATTATAATTATTCTCATTAACATATATACACATATATAAATTTTTAAAATATAAAAAACCATTACAAAATAAAAAAATAGAGATATTTTTATGAAATAACTAAAAAAACATTTAAAACATAAATTGATAGGTGTAAAAGTAAATTTAAATCAACCACTAACGTTATAAATTTTGAAAACAAATAATGATAGGTAACCGAATATATATATATATATATATATATATATATATATATTTGTAAATCAAACATAAATTTATAAATTAAAAATAATGTTAGTGCCTTATAGGAAATGAATTAAATGATTACTGGCTACTAGAAATAAAGTAAGAAAGTATAAGGGTATAACATGTAGAAATATTTCAGGTGTTTAATGGTTTGAAAAAATGAGGGATTAAATAATGTAAATTTCCCAATAATATTTGTCAATCACGAATTTAAAAAAATAATGATAGATACAGTCCATTTCGATAAATGGGCATCAATGTTTAATTTAATCATATAAGTGTTTTCTCAGTTTCAAATTATTACATAATATATATACAAATCATCATTCTAGCTTGTTTATTAACCTATTAAAATAAAATTTTGGAATAGTGGAATGAAAATTGGTGATATATTTTGTCGTATAAATTTTTGATATACAATATGGATTTCCATATATAATGAATCCTTAAAAAGTGGAGGATTGAGGGTAATTATTCAAGGTACAAGTTTAATTTAATGCACCATTCATGTAGTTTTGAGAGAAATCAGATCCAAGATAGACTATGAGTTTTGGGGAGACCAAAACGATGTTGGGGATTTGGGAGGATTGACCTACTGGGCCAAAGTCATGAGGAGGGAAACAAATGAAGAAGATGAATAGTATAGGAGGAGTCGATCAGGAAATGGATTCAATGACTTTGATGGGATTGATGCAATTAGATGGCTGTGATCTTATCCCATTGAAAAAGGCTATCCCCTAATGATACAAGGGGAAAACTAGTGTTCCTATATATGTTGGGATGAAACTACTACCTTTTGATGACCCAAACACACACTAGACATTGAGCCGTATACACCAGCTCCCACTCGGGCTTCAAATATCAATATACACACTACTCAGGGCCCTATATGGGTTTGGACTCTTTGTTTCTCGATCGAGTCATAGACATTATTACCTTTGTACTCTCTAAGGGATTGGCCTTAGTACCCACCTAAGTAGTGGTGGATATGCTACTCTTGGTGTTGTTAGGTACTTAGTTAATTTTTTAGTAAAAGTTTTCAAGGAAAAATAGAATATTTATAGAATATAAAAGTAAAATATATATATATATATGATCACTTACATTACATTACTTAATCCCATTTAAAAGTCAATTTATTATTATTTCAAACTAATTTCTTAGAACCTTCTTTTATAAAGTCACAGTTATATTATAAATTAAATTAATTTACTTCCTAAAAACATTTTTATTAAATGTTATCATATTTTATATTTTCAATTATTATTTTAAATCAATTTTAAAACATTTAAAAATGCAATGACTAATAAAAAACAAACAATATATTTTTTTCTAGCAGTCACAAAAAAGATTTATAAATACCCATTTTTATGGAAATTTGAAAAAAACATCTCAACATTTAATTATTTCATCTAAAAATGGCAGAATATATCACTTTCGTTCTAAGGTTGTTTTTTATTCTTCTTTATACAATTTTTTTTAATTATTAATAATTTATAAGTAGTGGGTTACACCTTCACATTCTTACATTACTCAGTGGTGTTCCCATTTTTTATTGGACTTGTAATGAGATTTTTGGATTAAATATGTTCTTTAGTTTAATAAGTCTATAATTTAATCAGTTGTTTTACTAATAAAAATATTCATTTGTTCATTTCTTATTTTTTTTTTTGAATTATGTATTTGACAATATTATTTTAATATAAAAACAATTTTTATAAAATAGGTACATCAAGGATTTTTAATTTCAAAAAACAATCCAAAATTCAAATGAAATATAAGGTTTCCAAGTAAACTATAAAATTATATTTAGGAAACATTTGAGTTTATTTAACTTTTATATGTTTAGTTTATCCACTTTTTATATCTTTTAACCTTTAACATAGTAATGAACTTTTCCTTCGATAAATTTCATTTTAAATATTATTTAAAAAGGAATAATTAAAAAATTTTGAAATGTTGCTTAAAAATATAGAAAAAATGTATACAATTCATTTTTTTATTGGACTAAATTCATTTTAAAATAAGCGCACAAAATGTAAATTTAATTGTTTTTAAAAAAGTGGTTTTAATACTACAACTAAATTTGTTCTTATTCCTTTATATGAAAAAATATTGGATAAATAATAATATTTTGTATAATATATTATAATAAAATTTCATTAAAATAATTCATTTATAGTGATTAATTTAATTTATTAAGAAAAAATAGATTATGTACATAAAAATCGTTTTTAAAACAAATCATGTTTTCCTTAAAATACTTTTATTTTCTATTTTATCCAACTTATAACCAATGAATTAATATTATAAATGAGTAAAAAATAATTTTTCATAATTTACGAGGTCCTATTTCTTCTTTCGCATCATATAAGTAGAAGATACTTGTCACATTAATAATAATGTTCCAATAGTGTCAGAGTTCATTAAAACATACTGGTATGTGTAAAAAATCCATAAAAGAAATCATACTAATTTAAAGAGAAATATATTATTAAATATTTGAGTGTTTCATTTTATCCCCTATATAATATTTCAACCTAAAATTATATCACTCTCATATAAATATATTGGATATATTTTACTTATCACATCCTCATGTTCCCATATAGATTCTCCAAATTTAATATTTTTTTGAAATTCATTACCATTTGAGTGGTCTTATAATAATAAAACTTATCTATTTGATCATGAATGTCCACATGTTTTTTCATATAATAGGGATCATAATCTATTGTAATGACATCTGAGTTAAGTACATATGAGGATCTAGTGTGTACTTCCTCTGGAGAGATACACAATAAATATGATGTATACGAGAGAGATTCATTAAAAGAATATTGTTAGAGGAAACTATCTTCATAATAAAAGAATTTACAAGGGAATGATATATCTAGGGATAAAATTTATTTTATTTCCAAATATCATTATATTTTTTCAAGGATATATTCAATTTAAATAATTTTTCACTTACTCAAAATTCTATATCTTGCCTATTATTTTCAGCAAAGCAGTTCTGTCTTTTTGTTAGGACCACGTTGTGTTTTGGTTTTATTTTTTTACAATAGATCAAATTTTTTTAATGTTGAGAATATGTATAGATTTGGTTTTAGAACACAAAATATCATCCTATACAGGAATATTCACTAGGCATAGAGGAACATATTCAAAAACAAATGGAAAGAAGATTATGGACATAGATTTTGGGACATAGATGAAGATCAGACATTGGTTTCAGTGAAATAAAATATTCCAATGATTTTTGGATCATTAAATGTCTCATAAATCATGAAAATTTAAATAATTAATAAGTACACATAATAAAACTAGGAGTTTGTAGAAGATAATAGAATATAAAGATGGATTTTCTGGTCATATTTTATCATTCTAAGAATCACTAGATGGGGAAATTTCATGAAGGCTGGGAGTTTGATATTTATAAAGTTAGAGGATTTAAAAAATTGATGATTGAATAATCCATCAGAATGTATGTTCTAACATATGAACTGATTAATCAAATAAATTATTAGTTTTAGGGGGTCAAAAATTATAAAACTAACACCGAACCATCAGACATGGTATGCCATTTATCCATCTGAGAGTATTCTAACACTGTTCTATTTTACAAATTATTGGTATCATTAAGGAATCAGATGAAGAGATCTATTAGAGGTAGTCCAAAGTAGTTAAATTGTTGGAACTAATAAATCAAATGAGATACATAGATTGATCCATCATATTAAAAACTAGTACCGATCCAACAATATAGATGGTGGCCCCAATTCATTTTACAAAAGAATTGGTATAGGGGGAGATCACCATTGAAATCGAAGTAATTTTATCATTCTATGAAAATTTATAAATATTTTTATAGTAATGAATTCATGATTTTAAATTTGGAATGTTTTGAGTTGTATGTGAATTAAGTTTATAGATATTTCAACAATTTAGTCAACCATTTTCAATTTACGCAGAACATCAGAGCAATAAATCACTAATTTTGTTATTTTTTAGTTAATAATGAGAAAAGATATGATTGAGTATGATTCAATTGGGTTAATAGAAAACAATGTACAATATGAATTGGTGATATTTTGATCTATTATAAAAGTTTTTTTAGGAATTTCACCGAGAAAATTTTATATAATAATGTTCATTGGACTGCAGTTAAGGGTGAAAGATAAAATGGTGTCCTCAGAAAAAGTAATATTAGACACAAATCATATAACGAAAGAATTTTTTTTATATTCAATGAAGTTTGAAATTTTTAGAAGATTCAAGAATATTTGAGGATCCCCAGAAATACTAAGAAGAGTTGATGTAGTAAAAGATGATGCTCAAATGAAAATAAAATTCTAGGATTTTTTTTGGAATTTGGGTGAGAAGGATGAATTATTTTTTCCACTCATTATATTCTAGGATTCCTATAAATAGAGAGAATAGTATATTCATAAATTAAAACTTTTAATTTGTGAAACAATATTAATCTATGATACCTTTTGACAGATATTGCGATAACAACCAAAAGACAATTTTTGGTTTATGTGAATTTCCATCAGAGTGACTCACTCAAAACGAATCCACTAGATTAAAATCCATCAATGAAAGGTCTATCAAATAGTGGCCCATTGGATGAAGAAATTATGATAGTCTAATTGAGTTTATACTCAGTTAAATTAGAAAAACTATAATTAGAATGAGTGGTTCTTTTATAAACTATATATGGGTATATATTTTATAAACTAGAGATGGTTGGGGGTTTTATAGGCCTACAATGCATAGTTCACGGTTTTATATATCATGAGATTATAATTCATTGGATTTTCCCACAAGAATCATTAACCCTATACTATTTTTAGTCCAAATATCTAATATATCAAGATGTTATACTCTCATGGATCATGTTTATTGACTAATGTTTCTACTCTATCATGATTCATGTCCTATGTTATCATAAAAAATATTCATAGAATCATAATATTTTTTATAGGATTTGTTGGTTATTTTAATATCCCAGTTTTTAATGAAATAAATATTATGTTCGATAGTTTACGTGATACACCTCATCAAATGAAAACAAATGACTAAATATTGTTATTCAATATGCTAGTTAGCATATAGCCATTATAATAGATGGAATGAATTGGATTAACTGAATCATGAAATTATGGTTTACATATGTATATATAATTAATTAATTGGTCTTCAATTAGTGAGAAATGAAAATAAAACCCCTTTTAAAACTAACAGAAATGTTTTTCAGAAAAAAATTTAAATGAAAATAACTTGGTTTATTATATAATAAAATTACTCATGTTCGATTATATTAATTATATATATATATATACCATCAATTAAAATTTTAATTTCTTCTTATATATTTTATAGACATGATATATGAACAAAATTTTATTTTACGGACATTAGATGTATTTTTATATAAAGAATGTACTTCCATATTTCGATTGAAAACTATTCTGAATCTAGTTTCTGAATGTTATATAAATTATATTTGTAAAAATCAACTTTTTATTTGATATATGTGTAACAAAATGGATTTGTTTTTTAAATTATTGGTATTTTTATGATAAATTTCATGTTTTGATTAACAGTGTAAAAATTCCACATTTTAATCGGAACCTATATTTTCCTAAAGTTTATTTATATTGTTAAATTATATAATTGAATAGTTTGAAAGTATAATTAAATAATATTATTATCAATTAACCCAATTTATGTTATTGGGATCAATTTCACATTGATATTGTATATAAAAACTTATTGTTCTTTTTCCCATTTTTATATTGACCAACTTTCTCACCACTTCTACGAGATTAATATCAAAATTAATTTATCCAATTCTATGAATAGTATTTTGAAAAATGATTATAACGGGTTGTAAAAATTATGATATTCATAGTCTAATTTGATCAAAATTATTTTTAGAGAATATGAATAGTAATAGTAGTAATTTTTTTATTAAAATGGTTAAGGTCAATCAAGTAATTAAAGGTAAAAATAATGGTATTAATATTGTAAAATTAACCTTGAAAATTTCATAATTTTATTGGATGATTTAGTTTTGACCATAATAACACTTGAGAAGATTTTATGTCTTCTTGGAGCCATATTGAGTGGTTAATGATATTTTATTATTTTATTCTAAGGAATTTTAAAGAATCCATACTCTAGTTTTTAATAAGTGTAACATTTTTTATATATTTTAATTTAAAATATTTTTCGACTATAAATATTTTTTAGAAAAATATGATTTTTATATGCATTATGATAATTTATTTAAAATTTTAGTTATAAAATAATTACCTTAAATGGCGACACAATGATAATGTATAAATTGTTTAATTAATATAAGAATAAAATAAATGATAAAAATGAAGAAGGTTACAAATAATGTAACTAATTAACATTGGTTTATTATTCATTATGATAGAGAATATAAGTGATTAATCATAGTCAAGGTAAGGTATTTCATATAATCTCCTTTCATTGAGGAATTTATGGATGCTATGGACTATAATTATTTTATATGTTATATATGAATATAATATGAAATTGAATATCAATATTTTATCTATAATAATATTATTTAATATCTTGTAAAATGTATTATATCTTGGATATTATGATTTAAATTTTCAATGTTGTACGACACACCTATAATGTTTAAATATTTAATTATCAAAAATTTTACCTCGTTCCAATATTATTTATATTATTTTACATATATATTTATATAGATTAAAAATTATTATAAGGTACCTTTTATTTACATTAATAATTTAATTCAAATGTTTTTAAAAAGGAATAATTTTACATGATTCTATATGAAGTATTTTTACAAATGTCAAAAGGAATGTTATATTCTTATTACCCACGATTACAATGAATTCCCTAACAATGTATCAATTATTTTAATATTGTATCCCTCTAAAAGATTACATTCATCCTTAAATGAATATCCATAAATAAATATTTGGCTATTTTGGTATTGAATGTTTTTCCAAGGAAAATGGAGTTTTGGTATTGTAAATGGATTCTTCAAAGAAAAAGGTATTTTTATCCAAAAGTATATTTATATGGGATTAAAAGAGTTTTACAATGAGAGTGTTTTATTAATTATATGGTAAATGTTCATTATAGGAAACTGGTGAGCCTGTTGTAGCTTAAACATGGTGTGGCCCAGATATCCCCTGGAAAGCCCATTATAGCTTAACATGGGTTGGCCTCTATAGTGCTGGGAAAGACCATTATAACATAACATGGGGGGTTAGATTTCACCGGTAAGGACTATTATATATTTACATGGGGTGGAATATATAGAGATTTGTAATTTCATAAATGATTAATTGGATGTCGTCTATATGGTTATTCTAATTGAAAGGGTTTTATGTGTATGATGTCATATGTCACCTAAATATGTTTTAATTTCATTCTATGGGTTTTAATGATTTTTTTGATAAAACTGTCTTTTTTTCTTGTTATGATTTTTTATTTCATATAATCAATGATCTTTAACAAAAAGGTAAATTTTATATGAGGTTTTATGTTTTTATTTAACTAATAGTTTCCTTTCTTTTTATAGCCCTTACTGAGTTTTAATCTACTCATACCAGGTTTTAAATGTTATTCTTAGGTCATTATATTGGTAAGAAAAAATAAGATTCCATGAGAAATGTTTTTAATATTTTTCCTGATAAGAAATCATGTTTTAATTTAAATGAGTTTCCTTTGGTCAAAAATTGGATGTTGAGTATAGGTGACCATTTGTAATATATGTGATACATTGTAAGAGTATTTACTAATTCTCTAAAAATATTAAATAAAATGATACTAGAACGTGAATTCTAGTTCAAAAACACTAGAATATGTAATGTTTTAGGATAGGAATGTAAAGTTTGTATGAAATGTTAGTTTTTCAAACATTGTATATTAGGTTGTTTTCTTAAGAGATAAGGATACTTCACAGTTTTATAATTTTATGTTTAATCATATATTTAATGTCTAAGAAACCCCTTTAGAGTCTTTGATTTATGAAATTTAATGTTAGCTAATGATATTTTTAGTGAAATTTATTTTTGAAATAAAAATGGATTATTACATTTTGGTGATGTTATAAGAATTATATAGTTTTACAAAAAATAAAACCCATAGAATGGATGACAACCAGTCGTGTCTGACAAGGATGTGGGAATTGAACCCAAAACCAATGGCCTATAATAGTGAATCACCTATAAATGGAAATATGAAGTAAAATTTTAGGATGATTTTTTATTTTTAGTTAAATTAGATGATTTAGTTAAATCCAGTAGATTTTTTGAAAATATGTTTTCTCAAATATATAACCTTGGTATTGGTAAATGATTTTGTGATTAACTGATTAATGTTTTCTTAGAAGATATTAACTATTTTTGGAACCCTATATAATCATGGTAAATATAATAACGAGTTATTTTATTTAGTAAGTAAAGGTTAAATTATATTTTGGAATAGTCTATGATGTTATTATAGGCTTATAGTTATGTAGTTTATTTATGAAAATAATAAATAGATCTTGGAGATTTTGTTATTTTTGAAATAACACTTTGGTATCAAAACAATAGAGTGAATGATTTTATTGGGATATAAATGAAATAATTTATCTTGGAAGAATATGAGATCAAATAATTAAAAAATTTGGGTTTTAGTTTTAGATTAGTTTATTTTGAGGAATGTTAGGGACATTTACCAATCAAATGGTATATGTTCAACATTGGTTATCACTCTTGAATTTTTGGGATTAAAGTCATTTTTCATCATATAAAGGTTTATTCATTTTGATGAATTATCTTATATTACTATAACCATTTTGGTTTTGGTGAATGTTTCACAATATGGATATAAATAGTTATTCTTTTTTTGGATTAGTTTCCTTCTCTAGAAGAGGAATCCAGTGCTTTGGGTGTGAAAAATTCATCTTGAATACTCATAATTTGGAGAAAAATATGAATTCAAGGTAGAAATTAGTTAAATGATGAATCTATAATTTTTAAGTTTGAATTTTTACTTTTGTTCTTATTACATTATGTAAAATAATTACTAATATTTAAGAAAACAATCATAAAATTGAAATGTTATGCGTTTACTTTTCATACAAAGAAATCAATGACCTTTTATCCCATCATAGATTTATTGTTTTGTGATTATAAAAATTTTAAGGTCCATGATTTCTATCACTCTCCATCAAAATATTTTAGTTAGTTTATTTCAACTATATCCATGGTTTCCAACATGAAACCCCCATATTTGATACCTCAGGTGACCCTCCTACATTCTTTCTTTATTTAGATGTTGATGTTTCATTTATCCTTTTTATGGTGTGGGATTTTATGAATGGTATTGTGGAAGTTAAATCCAAATATTTTGATAAAGACTTCTAATTAATATGAAAAAATTTATTAAGGTCGGGGGGGATAATGTAACAACCCCTGATTTTAGGAAAGGAATAATATGATCGATAGTGTACATGATATGCCATATCGAGGTTAAATTAACTACTAAATATTATAATTTAATATAGTAGTTATCATATAGCTATTAAAATAGTAAGATTGAATTAGATTAATATAACTATGAAAACATTGTTTACACATGTACATATAATTAATTATTGTGAGATAAATAAATTATAAATGAAAATAAATCCCTATTTAAAAAAAGTAAATGTTTTTCTAAAAAAACTATTTAAATGAAAATAATTATGTTTATAAAATAATAAAATCACTCATAGTGGATTATATTAATGAAATATATATATATAATATAAAAAATTTAATTTATAAAATTCATATTATATATTTTCTAAACATGATAAAAAATAAATACTATTTTATAGACAAAAGAAGTATTTTTATTGAAAAAACATTTTCCACATTTTTATGGGGCCCTTAATTTCATTATAATTTATGAAATTTTTATAAATATTATTTAAAATAATAGTATACATTTTTTAATGTGGGGTAAAAATATTTACCTGGTCGATTATCGTGAATTGTTTTGATAAGTTTCATATTTTTATGAATAATGAAAAAATACCACATTTTAATTGAAAACTACTTTTTATCAAATTTATTAATAGTGTTAAATTATATATTTAAATGGTTTTAATGTAAAATTAAATAATTTTTTTATCATTTAATAAAATTTATGTCATTGGAATCAATTTCAAATTGAAATTGGATAAAAAATTTATTGAACTTTTAGACATTTTTACATTAACCCGCTTTCTGGCCACGTCTGCGAGAATAGTATTAAAGAAAATTGAGATACTATTTTTAATTGAATTTTTAAAAATATATCTAAATGGTGGTAATGATTATTATATTTATATTCTAATAGGATGAACATAATTTGTGGACATTATGAATAGTAAATTTTGAAATTATTATTTTTTAATTATCACGGTAAATGGTAAATCAGGTAATTAAAGGAAAAATAATGTTATAAATATTATTAAATTACAAAAAATCTTATCTTAATTTTATTGGATGATATATTATCAACCGAAATAACAATTGGGATGGTTTTATAGCCTTTTGGAGCCACATGGATGACTTTAAGGATTTTTCTGTTTTTTATTCCAAGGAATCTTAAATATTTAATACTCATGTTTTTAACAAGTGTTACATTTTTTTCTATGTGGTTATTCATATGAATATTTATACTATAAATAGTATTTATAAAGATAAATTTTTTATATACTTCATGTTAATTTATGGAATAATTTTAGTGTTAAAATAATGTAATTAAATGGTGACCTCATTATAATGTAGTTATTATTTAATTTATAAAAGAATCAAATAAATTATATTAAAATTTTAAAATTAAATATAATTTGAGCTTATTAAAGTCTTAAATTAATTTTAAAGATTAATTAGACATTCTTTTGATGTTTTTTAATAAATTTTTTTAAATTTAATTTTTTATTATGATATTTTTAAGATGTCATGCAACAAATAGTGCCAAAATAGACATTTTTGATATTCTAAAATAAATAATAATTTATTAAATGTTTTAAAACTCATAAAAATATAAAAATCAACCAAAAAATTATATTGTATTTAATTTTAATGAATTACTATTTTTTGGTCATTTTGAATTTTATATTAATTATATAAACCCAAAAATATAAAATCCAAGATATATTGGTAAGAATAAAAATGGTTAAATTAGGGTCTAAAAAAAATATTGATAAAAAAATATTAAAAACTTATATAATTTTTATTGGATGAAGTGTATTCTACCTAGATAAATTGTATTTTCAAAATAAATCTGTTGGAAACCATTTACAATATATGACTAATTTATTTTAATTTAATAATTTAAAATTTCCAAAAGTGCCCCTCCCCTCTCCTATAAATGGGAACCCATTCATCTCATTTCAATACACTTCAATAACCACTTATGATCAGACATAATATACCCAATTAACTTTCTAACATCCCAACCATTATTACAGAAGCCTCTCTTTGGGAATAAATCCAACCAAGGAATCCCTTTTGGGTAATTAAAAAATGAGTTACCCCAATAAGAGGTAACATCCTTCCTCATGCTCATATCATTTATTTTCAATCTCCACCACCTAAATTATTATAATTAAATTCCCAATTAGTAAAACTAGTATCTTAAATTGGATGAGTATATTTTATTATTATTTTGACATTCATTTACTCACACATCCATCCAATGGCTAACGAAGAGGTTGTTTTTATTTATAGAGAACTACCACTTCATGAAATGATGTTTTTCATTTTTCCTCGACCACCTCTCATCGAAGGGAAATATGAGGGATAATATATTTTAATATGATATTTTTGATATTTTTAATTTATTTTTTCTTATTTAAATTAATATATAATCATACCATAATGATTTCCATTTTATGTAAGTATGATAATTTTGTTTGGGGAAGAGTGGACTACTGTCTTCTCAATGCAACGTTGTCCTTTCACACTATACATAGAATGTATTAAGGAAGGTTTGAACTAAAAATATGTGACATAAATAGAATTGATATGATAATAATGAAATAATTAATTCCCTCAAAATATAATATATCATATTCCTTAACACATTTTAACACATTGAAAAAGTGATAACGTCATTCATGGATGTGTGGACTACCACCTCCTTAATGAAATCAGATTACTTTTACATCACAGTAATTATATATATAGGAATATATGAATAAATAATATGATGTAAATGATATAATTATCATTATAGAAATACGAATTCTACTTACCTTCTTTCTATAATGATCATTGAAAAATTGGAACATTGCTCATGTGTATGTATGTCTTACAATCTTTACGATCATAACATTGGTGAATTTTTCATAACAATAATTCTTGATTGGTATAAAACATTAATTTATTCTTAAAAAATATTGTTATTTCATGATTTTTATTCAATATATGTTTATATAATATCCACTTTAATAATATTTTACCTGCCAATGTCATTTTGGACAAATAAATGGAATCTAGTAAAAACACCCAATATAAAATTAATTGTTAATTAGTTGTTTAAAAAATTATAATAAGTGAAATAAAAGTAATGATAAAAATTAAAAATTATCTGAATAATGTAAATAATTAACATTAGTTAAATATTTAGGAAGATAAATAACATATGTGACAAATCAGTCTCAAGGAACGGAAATCTATCTCAATCTCTTTTCATGGAGAAATTTCTTGATTATATGCACATTTATTCATTTATAATGGGTGTATATAACTAATATGACATTTAATATCCACATTTTATTTATAAACATGTTATTTAATGTTTTTTAAATTTATTATTTAATTGAGACTATGATTTAAATGTTCTATGTGATATGAGACACCTAGAATGTTTAAATATTTAATTAACAAATCTTTTCTCCATATCAATATTATTGATATTATTTTAAATATTTATTTATATAGATATAAAAGGATTATAAAGTAATTTTTTTAATTTTTTAATTTCATTAATAATTTTTCAAAAATAAATCTTTTTACATTTTTTTATATGGAATATTTTTACAAATGACAAAAAACAATGTTCAATTCAGAATTGTCACAGTGATAATGAATTTTATTCTACCATAGACATTATTTTATATTTATATTCCATTTAAAGATTCCATGTATACTAATATAAAATACAAAATGTATTTTTTTGGTTATTTATGTATTGAAAATGGTATTTTCCAAGGAAAATGTTGTTTTCGTATTGAAAATGGGTTCTTTAATGAAAATGGAATTTTTATCATAATGTTTTTTCATGTGGGATGAAAAGAGTTTTTAAAATGGTTTTATGATTAAAATGTTTTATTAATGATATGTTAGTTTAGAATTACAAAAAAGGGTGATCCTAATTCATCTTATACATGGGGTGGCCTAAATAGCACAGGGAAAGCCCATAACAGCATAACATGAGGTGACCGAGATAGCACTGGGAAATCCCATTATAACTTATCATGGGGTTGTCCTGATAACACCGGTAAAGCCCCTTATAGATTAAACTGATGTGGTCCATATAGTTCCTCATATGCCCATATTATCATAATTCGAATTTATGTATATGTTTTTTCCAATAGAAAATCTTTTGAGAGTGTTTTATGTATATGATTCTCTATGTCACCTAACTGAGTTTTAAATTAATTCTATAGTTTGTAAAGATTTTATTTGAGAAAAATTCATATTTGTTTTATTGTAATTTTTTTCCCATTTAAAAAAATAACATGAATAAAAATGTAAGCATTTTACGAGTTTTTATGTTCTTTATGAAATAAGGGTTTCAATTCATTTTATATATAATACTGATATTTTTGTTATAATACAATGTTTTTAAAACGTTTTTTATAGATGATAATATTTTTAAGGAAATGGAAGATGTCACGATGAAATTGTAGAAATTTTTTATAGAAATGAAATCATGTATTATTTTAATAGGCTTTCATTAGATTAAAAGAATGGATACTTGGTATAAGTGCCCATTTTTAATGAATGAATTACATTGTATGATTTTTTCTAAATTATCTAAAAATATAAACTAAAAATAACCTCGAATATGAATTCTAGTTCACAAAAACTAGAATACATAATGTTTATTATTGGGTCTTTATATTTATAATTCCATTATTTTATTTCCATATTCCTTGATTATAACCATATTCTCCTTTTATTATTATTATTATCTTTACTTTGTATCACTCATGTTTACCCATATTGAGTGTTAGAGCTCACCCCATTTCTAATGCTTTGATTTCTCCTAGTTATAAAGATGAAATTAATTTATAAGAAGTATATAAAGTAGTCTTGTGTCGATAAATTATTTAGAAATGATTACATGTTTTATAAAATATGTTTTTTATATAGGTGGTCCACAAAGACACTAAACCATACATTTATAATATTGTTTTTTTATTTTGGAGATGTATTTTTTTTCCTAATGTAAATGATGTAAAATAACTATTTATTTATCTAATTTCATCTAACTTATTATCAGTTCAATATTTTAGAGTAAATGTTTTTAACAATGGTTTGAGGAGTGTAGGTTTTTGGGCACCATAGTTGGTATCAGAGAAGGCATTAATTATTTTTGAGGATTAGATTAATTTTTTGGGGATTAAGATAATTTTACTTCACTGAAACCCTATAAATATGTCTAAAATTATGATAACATTCAAAAATTTAGATACATATTTGAGTATGTTTATTTCCTAGAAATTGAATCCCTATATAGATATTGGAATGTAGATGCAATAGTGGTATAGATGCACCTATATGTAATAACCCCCAAATGGTTGATTGAGTATTTTCTCAATCATAACATAGAGCATGATGAGTGGAATAAGGATAATAGATCTGGCTAAAAACTATTAAGGGATATGATTTGTCCAATTTAAATATCTTTACTATCCATCATGATAGATTTATTATGTTTAATAATTAGGATATGGAGTTTAATAGAACCCAAAATAAAGATACATAGATTAGAAGAAGAGTGATTTAGATTTAATTGAATTGTAATTTGATTTCTTAATGAGTAAACCATTTTTAGGATGATATTTTTATAAGATAATTTATATTAATTCTGTTATTATATTAATTTTTTAGCGCTTGTGATAATGCATTTTGGTTTTAGTAATGGATGAATCCCAATGTAATGTTGTTAACAATGGATTCTGTAGACAATGAAAATTTCGTGACAATGATAAACATTAATAGATAAATGTTAGATTGATAAACCATGTGTTTATTCGACAATATTAGTCATGAATTTTGTTTAGTAATGAGGAATTATTTGAGCTTCCAAACACTCCAAATAATATAATGATATAATATCAATGATTTCTTGGTGATTAAAATGATACAAGAATGAAGAATCAATTTTATTCTAGTAAACATTTCGTGGATAGAAACCATGGGTAATGATTCAATAGAACATTATGATGTTTTATATGTTTTAAAAGAGGGAATAAAAAAAGGTTTCCAAGTAAAAAATAAGAGAATATTTTACAAGACTAGGAAAATATTTTTCATTCCAAGGATCTATTATAAATTCGATGGATTAGATGTGAGGAATTTGGGATCTTTGGAAACTAGTGTACTAATATAAGAGATTAGAACATAAATTGACACTAACAAACTCTTAGAACATAGGAAAAATTAAAATCATATGAAAATAATACTATTGAAGTGGATAATAAAAATTAAATGGTTATTGGTAGAACCAATTTTCATTCTAGAGTTTTATATGTGTTTTGTTGTTTATGTTTTTCTCCAATGATTCAATATTAAATTATATAGAATACTCATGATGCTATCATCATTATATCTAGGGTTTATGAATATCCTAGAAGGTTTGTGGGATTATGATCTACACAAATTTTATTAAATATTCGTTTTTATGAATTTTTTTGGATTATGGAAATAGATTTTCTACCTTCACATAAACACTATATTGATTGCTAAAATTGTTAGATCAAATTTCAAACCAAACCATGATCATATATTAGTGAAATTATAAGAATGAGAACTCTTGGAAAACTAATTATATTATTATATTTTAACACCTAATCATGATGGATGTTTATCTCAAATTATTGGAAAAGAACCTTATATTATGATTGACCAATTTTGAAATAAAAAATTACAAGTACTAATATATTGTGATGTTTTATTCTATCATGAAATTATATATTTAGCCAATTGTTTTTATAGATATCCCTAATTATTTTTATCCGTGAGTGATAATTTAAATTATGTGGATTCCATTTATTTTTGGTAGGGAGAATGTAACACCCTTAGATTTGGGTATATAAATTTTTACCCAAATTAATATTATGTTTTATATCACATTCATACATTATATTAATTTAACAAAACTATTATAATTTAAAATAGAATTATGAAATTATACCAACAAAATATATTCATTAAATTAGTTTATATAAAACCATGTGACCATATTCATAAATTTATGAATTAAAATTAAACAAATGGAATCAGGCAGCGTAAGTCTTCCTCATGAAGCTCTTTTGGTAAATATTGAAAAATATGTAGCATGGATATAGGTTTAATTGAGAATTTATAGGTTTAAATACCATAATTATAGTATGAGTAAAACAATATATGAGTTAAATTCAAGCTGGCAGAAATTTACATATGATCCTCTCTATATGAATCACCACCCATGAATTCCCCTAGAGCTTATATTGTAATTAGTTCATATGGAGACAAATAGAGGGTATATTTAAATGAAAATTAGTATGATATAATTATGTAATGATTAATTTAATATATCATTCACCACATTTATTTTATGTATTTTTTATTTTTGAATTTAGGGAATAAGAAAGTTAAATTTTCTATATTAACTGTTTTCCAATATTTTTCATAAATAAATTTTAAATATATAAATTCTATAATTTCAATTTTAATAGATGAGATTTATTTGAAAACCAATTGTGCTAATATTATTTTTGGGTGAATATTTTCTTATTTTTCTAAAATAATTGATTTGTATGTGAATAGTAAGAAACACATTTTTTCTAATACTTTCAGTTTTATAGCATTATCATGAAACAAGAATGAATTAATATTTTTTGAAACCTTTTTATATAAAAAATATATTTGATTTTATAAATTTAAATTATGAAAATAAATAAATAATTTTAATTTATAGAACTATTAATTTTTTTGGAAACATAAGTAATATTTTACATTAAAAACTAATTTTAAATGCTTATATAAAATACTAATTTTCATAAAATATAAAAATCAAATATAAAAATCAAATATAAAAAATGGATTTTAAATTTTATAATAATATATTAACTTTATTTAATAAATTTAATTACATTTTAATGTATGATTATTAAGATTATATTAATAACCATGATGATATTGAAATGGTTAGTTTATAAGAATATTTATGTTAATGTTAGTTTTTAACAAATAAATTAAGTTGGACTATTTCATATGATTAATTTGATATTAATTTTACAAATATATGACAAAATATTATCAGTCATTTAACTTTTAATTGATGTTTTATAACATTAGGAACACTAAATGTTGACCACCACTTTTTTTTAATAAAAACAATTTATCTATATATTTTTATTTTTATTTTAGTAGATAATTTTTTATTATATGAAATAGTATTAGATTATAAGGGGATTAAAATTTAGGATCAAAATACCCAATTTTTGTAATATGGGTTATCTTAAATTTTTTTAAACAATAAATTACATAGTTAAATGATAATTACCGAGGTAAAAAACCAAAAATGGAAATATATAGAAATATAATTGAAAATAACTCTAAACATGTTTGAAGAATGAGTAAAAATTCATGTTTGGGGCCTCATTATCCTAGTAACACACCATAATTTTTTTTTTCAAACCATTGTATCCATTAAACAATGAATAGTCACATACAATTATTGAAATGTAATTTACACTTTGAAAAGTACCCTTCACTTCACATATAAAAGTTGATCACGTACTCCAATTCATAATACACCTATATCATCGAATTTTATTTTAAAAATATAGTATTATTATACTACAAAAAATAATCTTGGATATTTATCTGGCTAATATCACAATTATCTTTCCTAATGCCTTCATTTCATAGTATATTTTCAAGAGAATAATCAAGTTCTCAACAAGAGTATTTCTTACTCAGTGTTTTCTTATTCATATTCCTTCTCTAATTCTCTATATCCTCTCTAATATAATTAAAAATTATTATTATAATATTATAACATTATTATATTAATTGGTATACTACAAAAACTCGAGTTTTCATGATTAGACCCTTTGAAAATATCTATATTTTTTCTGGGTTATGCTATGGAGTTGGTACGACATTATGGGTGACAGAAAATGAGATAAATTATTTTTCAATAATATTATATGTACTGAAGAAAAAATACTTGATATCTCTTTATAAATGGATTTTACTAATGATCAGAGACTTATATGATGAAATTAGGAGAACTATTGGTTTACAAATGTGCGATTTTTCCTAGACGTAATAGTATGTTAATTCATATTAGACCTCAAGTCAATGAATTCTCTCGGGTGGATATTAAAGGAAATACATTTTACTGTAAAAATTGAAAAACATTTCGATATAAGAAAATTATCTTCCATTTATAAAATGTAATGAAAAATCCTTAGGGTTAGTTATAAAACACTATGACAATGACGAGTGAGCAGTTCTCTCATTGGAATAGTATTTGGAAGATGCAAAGAAGTTGACCAAGGATTGATGATCATATTTGGATGGTGTTCATCATTAATAATAAAGTTCATAGATCTCACTACGTATCGTTATGTGGGATAATTATTATCCAAAAATCAATACCATTTTAGGTAGGCATTTATTTTGTTATTTTTTCACGTTTATATAATCATTTTGTAATAAATTATTTTAATACAACCTAATTTTAAATATATGATTTTCAAAGCCTTTAAATATAATTTCTTTATTGAATTGTGTGTATAATAAATACAATTCTTCTTCCACTAAAAAATATTGATCAAAACTAACATGAAATACTTATTGAAATAGGTGTTTTGTTTTTTTCCCTCCATTAATTGTGGCCTCACCATGAGTAATGCTTTAGCCATAGGTATAATCAAATCATGGGGCCTGAATCATGACAAAATCAATAAAAGATTCTATAAATCATTATTGTGGGATTAGTATCAAGTATTATATCAACAAAAGTGGTTCAATATTGTTGATGGGAATATGAAGAATGAATGAAGAATGATGGTTTTTTGAGTTATGTTTTGAAAATGATGAATCTTTTTTGAAATGCAGTGATGAATTGATTTTATGACTAGGGACAACAAAAAAGAAGATTCCGACAATTAATTGATGTTAGTTAACTCGATTAAGTAATTTTTAGGAGTGATTAATGGCATAAATGGAAGAAAATAAGGATGATGGAAGATTTGGGAAATAGAATTTTCTTTACGTGAAAAACATGAGTTCATGTTGTGTGTTCCAAAATAACAAACACCATATAGTCTTATTTATATTATGTTTATAGTTTTTATCCTTGTTAAATATTACATGGGTATGTATTAGGACCATACATCATCTGAAACTACCTGTTCATACAAGAAATATAAATGGTGTATAAACCTAATACCCAGGGTGGTACCACATGCAATATGGCTCAAAGAATATACCATGTAGGTTAAACATCACATTCTAAATGGAGAAGTTAGACACATTCAAGATTTAATTTTTTATCACACCCTTTTTAAACAAAGGTGAATTCCTTTTACTTCTCTTATATGGGTTGAACACTCAAATATTATTCTTTGGGACTTGAAATTGAGCATGGGAGTAATCCATTATATGAATAATTCCATGTAAGATGTGATAATGACCTTAATTTTGACACTAGGGTTTTAATGTTAGGTTATATGAGAAAAATTATTTTTCTAGAGATAATTGGTTGACAACAGGGCTTGGAATTGTTCATCAAAGTGACATTAGGGTTGATTTTTTCATGATTGATGGGTTTCTATGACATGAGTCCCTCATTTTATATATACTGGTAGAGTCAGTACACCCCCACACCATAGAATAATGATTCCTCTATTTTTAGATTTGGTACTCCCACATCATCTAGATCTGATGGGGAGGTGTTCCTCTGTTGGAGTTTGTAAACCGTCAACTGAGGCATCCTTAAGTGAGGTGTGGTTACTCCATTACGTTTTTGTGATTCACTGTTGTAATTTCCTTATCAGAAAATATATATTTATTTTAGACATGGACATAATCATCCCTATTATATTTTTTACGATCGATATTCCCATCTCTTAAATGAGGGAGTCATAATTATTAGAATACCAATATAAGTCTTCCTTTCCCCACTGGCCTCTAATTTGAGCTGACTATCCTAATTTTTATTTCTCCCTTTATATTGTTTAGGGAATCCCATTGAGTGTGTATATAATCACCAATTCATAGGATTTTTATATAAGTTTGTTTCATAATATAGAAGATATGAAAATTGGAATATAATTTTGTGTACTTAGAGTTGGTGGGATTTAGATTTATGATGATATTATAGCCATAATTTGTTTTTTAGTTCATGATATTTTAAGAAGGGAACCCTCTTTCCTACTCAATATTTTATTGAGGTTAGGATAATTTTATATTTTTTGGACATTTACTCCCACTCATTGGTAGTAGATTTTTTTTCGCTCAACTATTTTCCAAGAGGAGGATTGACAAATTTTATTACACTCTAGTTGTTCCAACATTAATTAATATCCATTCACCATTATATATTGACTTGGGTGTGTCATAGTACTTTCGAAAAAGGTCAACCATCATATGAGATATGATTACATGGTGCTAGTAACTAGCCCATAGACATTAGGACATATAATAGGTGTAGAAAACTAAAAATGTTGTTTAAAATGACCCTATAATCAATATATTTCGTAATACACAACTATACAGTTTAAGTGAACATAGATATATTATAAAAACAATATGAATTGAATTTGACCGTTATTTAGTAGATGTTAAATTCACATGTTTTATTTTTTACAAATATATTATAAAAAATGTTTATGATGTTTTTAAATATTTCAATTGTATTAATTTTTTCAGAATTAATAATTACTTAAATTTTAGTAAATTCATGTTATTCTTGAAAAATATGTTTTAAACAAAATCGGTTTTTTCATTTAATGTGAATATATTATAATTAATTTGAACCATTTTTCTCATAAATATTTAAAATAAATGACATAGTATTTTAATTAAAATATAATATTAGGGTTAGGGTGAATTTTTTGGATTTTTCTAAAAATATTTATTTTTAATCAAATTGTAAAAAATTCCAATTTTTTGTGAAATAAGAATTTAGTTTCCTAAAATAAATTATTTAAAAAAGAAAATTATATTTCGCATTTAACTATTAAATAAACATAAAAATATTTTAATTTGATATAATCTAATTAATTATAATTATATCATAATTATACATTATTTTTTTATAAATAATTTCTTAAGTTAAAAACATTTTTCAAAAACTAATTTTGTGTGATAAATGTGTTTTTGACATAATAAATTAAATAATTACCTATTTTTAAAATATATTAATAAAATTTATATAATATATATTCTATTAAATATTGAAATTGAAATTCTTCTATTTTTACATGGAAATGGCTGAATATATATTCAACATTATTTATAAAAATATATTTTTTAAAATATATTTTCCATGCATTTTTAACACTTATTTTATAGTGGATTTATAAAATTATATAAATTGAATCATTTTAAATGGATAACATAATAATAATAACAATAATAATAATAATAATAAATATAATAGATACAACTTCAGATTTTATAATAATAAATTGTACAAATTGAAAAACGTTGTACAGTATTTTAGGTTAAAACATGTTTGTTTGTGTGTTAAACTACTATAAAAGGATAATAATTGATAGTAACCCCATATAATTAATTTTTTAAGTAATTTAGATAATAAATTATGATACCATCATATTAAATCCCATTTTCAGCCACTTTAATATGAATGATACCTTATATTGATGGAATATTTTAAGTGATTCCATGTATATCCCTCTCCCGACTTAAAAAGGGGACCATTTTCCCACTGTTATTAATAAAATTAGAGACTTTTATATCATAAAATAACTACCCAAATAATTTGTTTTTCATAGATTCCATATTCCTCTCTCAGGATGAATCATTCCAGAGGTAATTGTAATCAGTAAGAGATATCTGAAAGTAGAGGTACTAATCTAAAATGAACTCTTTCTAGTTTGTTTATTTTCTATACCCTATAAAAATATTTTATCCATAATAAGATTAATATTATGGTATAATTCATATATTTAGTTTTTATTTGGATTATTTCATAACCATTTCAACCTATTCTCAATAAATTGATAAATAAAAGCATCGCTCATGAGTATGTGGGGGTGGTATCGTCTCCACATGGGGATATGATTCGTTTTCTATATGCAAAATTCATGGTTGGTTATTATTATTTATTTAATGATTAAGTATTAAATTCATGAAAAAATTATACTTTTTTAATTATAATATGTTATCTATATTCCCACCTTCCCATATATTATAAAATGTTTACATAACATTGGCTTACATGTTGGCTACCACCTCCGTCAAGTGATGCGACTATTTGTTTTCTTTTAACATGGATGGAAGTAAAGATAGATTTAATAAATATATATTATATTTTTTATATAATAGATATCTTAATATTGTGAATTATTAATTTACTTTTTTTCAATCCATCAATAATTTGAAAACATTACTCATGTGAGCATAAAAACTATAGTGTTCATGAAGTGATGTAATTCATTTTAGTCACATATTTATATAAATAGTCAAAAAATTGTATATTATGATTAAAAATTTTACTTATGAAAAGATTAATATCCCATAAATTATAGAATCATGATCAAATTTGAAGGAACATAACTATGGATGTAAAATATACTAGAAAAACAAAACACTTGTCACACGAAAATAAGGATTTTTATAAATAATTATTACTAAATGGATGTAGTATTGTTATTAGTGGATCATATTTGATATAATAATTATAAATGGTTTTGGTATATATTTTTAATAAATATAAATTTATCATTCATGAGGTCATATCACTTATGGATGAAGTCATATATGTGGTAAGGGTTCTTCATCTCAATAATGTTTCACCAAGAAAATTTTTATATTCCACTCTTATTTATGATTATGAGGTTTTTGTAATGAATATTTAGAATTTTAAATCATGGTTCATTTTTTATTCTTGTAATTTAATGTGTTAATTAAAATTATTTCATACAATGGGTTTTGATTTGAAAGCTACTAATTTGGTATGTTTTTATATTACATTTATTTTTTTTACTAGGATTGTATATACTTAAATTTATGATGATGAAATTATTTGGTATATCTCTAAAAATAATATTACATTTCTTATACCCTATTTATTTATTAAAATTAAAAATTACTATTTAATTTTCCGCTCTTTATATATATTAATATCAGAAAGAATGTTTTTTAGGGAAACCCGACCTTGTTTCTCTATTAGGCTGGAAAAATATTTAAACTACATCCATATCATCATTAAAATAATTTTAATAATTGTCTTAATATTCTCTAATGGTAGAATAAATTCATTTTTACCCATAATTGTATATATATAATTTTTTTAAAATGATTCTTATTATCATTTTCTAAACGAGGTACTCTTCATGAAAGGTGTGAAAACATTATTTGATTTAATGTATACAAAATGTTAAATTTTAACACTATCATGAAAACTAATTTATCTTAATAATAATTTATATGATACCATGGTTATTTTAAAATAATTTTTATCTTAATATTTTTTAAACTTTTAGAATTTAAATACGTGACATACAAATGAAAACAATATTTTCATCATGGAATATTGTACTGGTATTTTTGTTATATTTTTCATCTATTATAACATAATTTTATGTTACTTTATAATTTCATAGGCAATGATCCAATGATACAATTGATACAATTTCTCTTTGTTTTTTATGATTAGGATAATGTATGGGGAAACCATAGTTGTTTTCATGATTATTTGGTATTCATATGAATTGATTATGATTATATGATGGGTGGGTATGTCATTAACTCTAATAAATTGTGTAATAATTACAATTATATGAGACCTTGGAGTATACATAGGAGGGTATCCCAACCATTATAAGTGTACATGATTGGTTATCTCATTCCCAAAGTAGGTACATGCATGGTTAGCTAAATAAAAACATGTGATGAATATATTTTTAGATATCCATAATATAATATCTGTATTTATGTGATTATAAAACACTTTATACCTCTAATTATGACATGATCATATTCTAGTGTTGTTAAAAGGCCCCAGCCTTAAAACATACTTAATCTGGAGTTAATACAAGATTACACATTGAAGATCTTTTCAGGTTTAGAGTTTTAGAGATTTAGATCATAAAACATGCATTACATTCCACATTAAAAAAAAGTGGTTACATAAAAGATATAATTCATTTTTCCCAACAATAGAAACATATTTAAAATAAAACATGGACTCTTTCTTGACACTTCCTTGACACTATCATCATATCATGTACCTTTCCCTTGACCTGTGAAAAAGCATTTCAAAAATTTGGGATGAGCATAAAAATATCAGTAAGGGATATAAAAATATGGAAAGGAAACATGAGTACATGTTTACATAAGAATAAAAGAAATCATACTTTACCCATAAAACATAATCACTTTAACATTCCTCATCAAATAATGAATAAATCATAGAAATCATAATATATAAAGTTAACTTGAGGAATTCATAACATTCTTACATAGGGAGTAACCCTCTTGGTTACGTTTGGAATACCCATCACAGTATATTCCCAAAATCTCTTTAGAAAAACCTTAAAATTTTACTCCTTTGCGTTACCCAATGCATTGGAGAGCTATATCGGGCACACCCGCCCTTAGTTTATCACATAACCACCAGTGTTCATAACATCACCCAATAACCATAACATAATCGTATCACATAAAAAATGCATAAAGGAAACATAACATTTCCACCTTTCAATCAAAATATATAAATACCACACATTGATATAATAAAAACATTATGAAAACCATTTTTCAATACCAAAATAAAATAAAAGTAAAACATGGTATTTATTTTTCATTTTAAAAAAAGTTATGTCTTGTAGAGTAAGCCGAAACTCAAATAATGGTCACGGTGGTGGAGAAGTCGTTGTCGCCACATACATATGAAAAATAAACATTCCCTTTTGTCGTTTAGTAAACACTTCGTATTAAAAATATTCTTTTTGAATAAATGTAAAATTCAAATGGGTTTATACGCCGTATAAAAGAATGTTGTGTATAAAACATAATATGCCTCAATGAAAGGAGATTGAGACGAAGTCCCATACAAAAACGGTATCCTTGGATTAAGGATAAATCAATTACATAATTATGTGTGACAAATGAATACAACAGATCCCAACATTACAATATGTAAATTAAAAGGCCCAACAAAATAAGTCTTTTAAAAAGAGGAGGGTGAAAGGTTCCCTTACCGACTTGGGTATCTTTCGAAAGATACACCCCATAAAAGAAGGAAAATACAACATTGATGTAAATACACATAAAAAATTATATTACAAAAAGAGTAGAATAATGGGCAGTACATATACCACTCAAAGGAAATGGTGGCAAATGTAGCATAAATCTCACAGGAATAAAAGTGAGATGAAAAATCCCTTATGAAAACTCGGCAGCCTAACAGCACCACTTAAATCTTCCAAAAATGGATTGACAAGATCAAATAGGTTCTCTCATAATATTAACATAAAATTTACATCAATATGAATATAAAAAAACATCCCCCAACATAAAAAAGTGGAGCTTAAAAGAAGTGTCATAAAGGAGAGTACGTAAAAGAAGGAGACAGGTTGGATCTCTTACGAAAATTCGGCAGTCTAACGGCGCCGATCAAAACTTTCAAAATGGATTGATGAGAGAAAATAAGGTCTCTCATCATATTAACATAAAAAGTACAATATGTGTAATATAAAATAACATCCCAATCATAAGAAAGATGAGCATAAAAGGAATGACATAAAAGAGTGTACTTAAAAAGAACGAGATCGGTATGATACCTTACCTCGGGTCCGACTTGACATGATCATTCTTTAAACTCCTGACTAATAAACTTGATTTAATTTCTACTTGTGTAAGAACCTTTTTAAATTTCATTATTCCTTTTATATCAATTATTACCATGTTATGAACACTATGTAATTATTTAAGTTAATAATGGTCGTTTTATCGATCATTGCTACATGAGTTAAAAATAAACTTATTATAATTACAAGTTTGTTCATCGGGAAAAATATCCACTATATCCAGAATTATATTCATTATGTAGATATCATATATTTAATATATATCCATTATATACATGAATTTATAATATTACATAACAATTAGAGTTAAGAAATGAAATGCACCGTTCATGGACACGGTAAGCTGTACATACGCATGAACGCTACTTCCATTTCTATTTCATATTTAATGGAATTAAAACATAATGATACATAATAGTATTATAATTCCAGTATGGTATCATATATAATATCATTAAATCTATCCTTTATACGTACCACATATGGTATTAATGAATCAAATCACTTTGAGGGGGCGGAAGTCCGCACTTCCTAAAATGAAGATATCGCGTTTACCCATAATGGAAACCATAATGGTATTCCATAAATGAAAAATACAGAATCTTATGTACAACATAAAAATATTAAATATCATATATAAATATATTTACATCCTAATGGCCACCTTTGAAGGTGTTAAAAGAATATTGAACAATCATCGTTTCGTGAGGCATAAATTCACCGTCCACAGAAACAGTATGTTCTTTAACCATTAGATTTATGTTTGTGTATGTTTATCTAGAATCCTTCATATAAAAAAATCCTAGTATATTTAATATTCTTGTGTTGTTACAAAAGAAATGAATAATAAGTGTTTAGGGGGTTGGAGAAGCAAAATAAAACAAACGAACATAAGTGAAGACATTACCTTAAAATCGGGCAACTCCCTTTGGTTTGAACCAACATCCTTTCTTGAAGAGCTTACTGCCTAAGGTAAGGATTCTAGGATGAGTATAGGGATGTGGAGAGAAAAAATGGTCAGAGATTTGCTGAGACAAAGTCTTGAGAGGTGTGGGTAAAGAGGTAGAGGTGGGGGCGTTTTATAAGAGGAGAGGAGGGGAACTCTTGGAAAAGTATAAAATGTTACTTTATTTTCAAATGTTTTTTGGATTTTTAAAGGTCACAAAATGATTTATTTCAAGGATAAGGTGTTAATAGTTCTATATACACCCATCCAATAGGTTTTTGACATGTCTAGGTCTTATATTTTACATTATCTTTTCATTTTATTTAAATCGTTAAATAATGAGGTAATCGCTGCATCATCAAGATGCCATAAATAATTTAATTTATTTAATGTATAAAAATGATAAAAAAAATTACTATGATGTAGAAAATATTTTTATCTTTCCATTGACTATTTATAGTAAACAATCTGAACTTTATAACCCCGTGTAAAAAATTCTCTTCGTAAAACAATACATGTTTGTGATATTTTTACTTTTACTTTAAATAAAAGACATTAATGTCATTATCTTAACCAAGTGGCTCCATGGGGTCCCAAAAATAGACCCATTGGTAGTCTTGGTCAGCCATGAATCATCCAATAGGGTTAGGACAACTATGAAGATATTTTCATTTTATTATAATATCATTTTTACCTCAAATCACACTAATTACCTTTAATCGCGATTAATACAACTTAAATGTTACTTTTCATAAAAAATTATTTTCATCCCATTGAACCAAATTTTAATTAATAATGAAAATTATTTATATTGGATTTTTGAAATTTAAATCACAGAAGTGGTAAAGTTCAATTTAAACGAAAAATCAGTTTTTGTAACTACCACTTTGTGGTTTCACTATTCATAAAAAACTAAGGGTTTTCATAAAAACCCCAAAAATTCACCCTAATCTATATTTAATATTCTGAATTCAAAAATGATGTCTATTTTACCAAATTCATATCATAGAAGTTTCATTAATTAATTTTATAATTAAATCCCGCTGTCAAATCAAATAGCGTTTTTTTAAGCAACAATATCTATCAAAAGATTGACACTCGTTTATGTCCAATCTCAAAGTGATATTAATTCAAATGACCACCATTGGATTAAATGGTAAAAATATTTTCTAATTTTACTTTAAAACCAATTAAAAATACAATCTAATCATATAAATAAATTATATTAAAAAGAGGTTTTGAATTAAAATACAACATTTGTCACTATTCATTAAAAAATGAACTTTATCAAAAAAATATCAAAAACTTACACAAAGTAAATTTTGCTGTACCGATTCTAAAGAAGAATTTTATTTTGTCAAATATAACACATAAAATTGTCAAAAATTGTATTTAAAAGAGGTTCGCCATCAAAAGGCTGTTAATCGACCTTTTAATGAATATTAGAATGTTTACGCTTAAAATTGGATTCATTCACATTTGTAATACTCTAACATTTATTGTAAAAACTAAAAATATTTGAAAAACATATATAATCATTTTTCAGTTAGTTCTGTTCATTCCCGTCATTACAACGGCTAGGTGTTAACTACCATTTAAAATAAAATTATTTTATTATTAGAGAGCAACGTAAGATTTCAAAGGAACTCGTTGTTGTGTATTAGGTAAGCCATCAAGAATAGGGTTCCCTTTGAAATTAAAATTAAAATTTTATTCACAAATAGGGATAAATATAAAAATTTCATATTCATTATTTACCTGGGGTCTTACATCCTTCCCCCCTTCCGGGAATTGCATCCTCGCAATTTTAAAATTGGACTCGGAAACCTCATTGAAAGTCCCACATCGGAACAAGAGTCGGTAAAACAATCACTTTAATAGAAAGAAATAGAAGTACAGAGGTCACCCATGTTTACCCATACTAGGATTCCATGTAGGAAAACCTGGATATGGAAGAAAAAGCAAAGTGTCATGTTCTGAGGGAGAGTGATAGAGAACATTTTTAGGAGAATGTTAACCACAAGAAAATCACAAACTTATGGTGGGTTAAACAGTATTTGATTCCCCAGTAGGAAACGTTAATAGACAAAATTTTTGTTTTAAGTTACTTTTCATTGAGGAATTTATTTTTGATCTTAAGGAATCATACTTGTCATGTTGACTTTCAACTTTTACTAGATTTCTTACCCGAACACATATTTTCTCCAAAAGATGAGTATTTAGGTAGACTTGTTCACATTAAGAGTACTATAATCAACTTCTATTGAATCACCTAATCCACAAAAGAGAACAATATATTTCCCATGTCTTTATATGTCATCCAAAACCAAACCAAAAAGTTTAGTATGAGATCAGATAATACCCAAAAAGGATATTTTTTTACAAAAAAGAAAAACTACTCCTAATCTCCAAAAATTTTCAAACAGAACCCAAAGTTCAACAAAGACCATTCAACAAACATCTATCCATAAAATTCTTCAAAGTAAACCCAACTAATATTGAAACCCAAATATTTTATGGATTTAGTCACATAGTCTTCCAAGGTACAAATTTAAAATTATCTCCAAATAACATCAGTTTCTCTAAAAGTCTCATATTGAAAAGTAATTAACCGAATCACATATCCTCCATGATAGGTTAATAATTTCCATAGATAACCCAAAATAAACATACTATTAATTCACAAAATCATCTAACTAAAAATAATAATTCATACTAACCAGGGAATTCACGTAGTCCAGTGGTAGGCGATAAATACTAGTCGCACTTTGGTTGTGGGTTTGATTCCCGTAGCTTTGTTCGACACGACGGGTTCTCACATGGTATATGTGTTGTCCTTTTAATAAAACTCAAAAAGTAACCCTAACATGTTTTAACCTCAATAGTTTCTTTATACCTCTCATTTTCATTCAAATTCATTACATTCTCAACATCTTAATTCTCTAATTCTTATTTCACCACCATAAGATAAAATAAAACAATTCCCAAAATGAATAATAGCATACCTTGATCATGGAATCCACTCAGTTTCATCGTCATCTTGTTCACGTATATAGAAGTCCCATGCATTACAACAATGATTTATAGATCCTTCAAAATCATTTGCTTCCTCCATCCAAATACACCTTGTACAACATGGGTCATATGGGTGTTCACAGAAAAACTGTTTTGGAAAATAATCATGTATGACATATAATTCCAAAACATCTGATAAAAGATGATTTCTATAAAATATTCGGACAGAATTTTAGTTGAATCTTTATATTATTGGTCCTTTTAAAATACCATAATTATGTGTTGAGATACTGTATTTTAAAAAAAATATAAATAGGTTGTGCAATAGTCTCCTTCCTCAGCACCATTTTTAAAATCATAATATGCTTCAAATTCTTGTGATAAGGTAAAATATTTAAAAATACCTTGATAATATTTACCTTTCATGAAAATATGAGAATATTGTGAAAATATTAATTTTCTAAATACAACCCATGATCCACAATGATAACGCGGTATTGTGGAGGTGTTTGATATCTCAAACAAGTGCTTGCAAGGGATTTGTATGCTAGAAAATTTTTCACAATCATCCAATCATGTCTTTTCAATAATTATTGCAAGTATGTCATCAGGAAGAGACATGAATGTCGTTTGAGATCCTCCTTCTTCCTTTCATAACTGACTTTACTTGACCTGAAAAAAAGTTATAAAACAAGGATTTAACTGAAATAATAGATATAGGGACTAACCATGAGTCTAACAAAAACTAGTAATCCCTAATGTTGTCTAAACCGACCTTTGATATCAACTATAAGGCCCCAGCCTTAAACCATACTTAATCTTGAGTTATTTAAAGATTACACATTGTGGATCTTTTCAGATTAAGGTTTTAGAGAATTAGATCACAAAACATGGATTATATTCCACATTTAAACAAAGTGGTTACATAAAAGATAGTATTCATTTTTCCCATCAACTGAAACATATTTAAAATAAAACATGGATTCTTTCTTGACACTTCCTTGACACTATCACCATATCATGTAACTTTCCCTTGAACTGTGAAAAAGCATTTCAAAAACTTGTGATGATCATAAAATGCTCAGTAAGGGATATATAAATATGGAAATGAAACATGAGTACATGTATACATAAGAATCAAAGAAATCATAATTTACCCATAAAACATAAGCACTTTAACATTCCTCATCATATCATGAATAAATCATAGAAATTATAATATATAAGGGTAACTTGAGGCATTCATAATATTTTTACGTATGGAGTAACCCTCTTGGTTACGTTTGGAATACCCATCACATTATATTCCCTAAATCTCTTCGGAGAAACCTTAACGTTTAACTCCTTCGCGTTACCCAATGCATTGGAGAGCTATATCAGGCTCACCCGCCCTTAGTTTATCACAGAACCACCCGTCTTCATAACAATGCCCAAGAACCATAACATAATCATATCACATAAAACATGCATAAAGGAAACATAACATTTCCACCTTTCAATCACAAGATAACAATACCACACATTGATATAATAAAAACATTATTAAAACCATTTTTCAATACCAAAATAAATGAAATGTAAAACATGGTATTTATTTTTCAATTTTAAAAAAAATTGTGGCTTGTAGAGGAAGCCGAAACTCAAATAATGGTCACGGCGGCGGAGAAGTCATTTTTTCCGCATACGTATGACAAAAAACATTCACTTTTTTCATTTAGTAAATGATTTGTATAAAAAATATTCTTTTTGAATATACTAAAAAGTCAAAGGGGTTTATACACCATATAAAAGAAAGTTGTGTATAAAACATTATATGCCTCAATGAAAGGAGATTGAGATGAAGTCCCTTACAAAGATGGTATCCTTGGATTAAGGATAAATCATTTACACAATTATGGGTGACAAATGAATACACCAAATATAAGTTGTTATTAAGTGTAAAACAATCAGAGGAAATTCATGGATATTCATATAATGACATATTCAATGAGTACAAGTTTATCCCAAAGAATCAAAATTGGGTTAAGAAGTTCCCTTGCAAAAATTCGACAGCCTAACGGCGTCACTTAAAAATTCATAAATCGAGTCGATGAGAGATAAAAAGGGAATCTCATCACTTGGAAATAAAATTTACATCAATAAAGATATAGAAGAACGTATCCCAAAATTACAATATTTAAATTAAAAGACCCAACAAAAGAAGTCTTTTAAAAAGAGTAGGGTGAAAGGTTCCCTTACCGACTTGGGTATCTTTCGAAGCATACAACCCATAAAAGAAGGACAATACAACATTGATTTAAATACTCATAAACGAAATTATATACAGAAACAGTAGAATAATGGGCGGTACATATACCACTCAAAGGAAATTGTGGAAAATGTAGCATAAATCTCACGGGAATAAAAGTGAGATGAAAAATCCCTTACTAAAACTCGGCAGCCCAACAACGCCACTTAAAACTTCCAAAAATGGATTGATGAGATCAAATAGGGTCTCTCATAATATTAAAATAAAATGTACATAAAGAGGAATATAAAAGAGCATCCCCCAACATAAAAAATAGGAGCTTAAAAGATGTGACATAAAGGAGAGTACTTAAAAAGAAGGAGAGAGGTTGGATCTCTTGCAAAAATTTGGTAGCCTAACAGCACTAATCAAAACTTCCAAAATGGATTGATGAGAGAAAATAGGGTCTCTAATCATATGAAAATAAAAATTAATGTAATATTAATATAAAATAACATCCCAATCATATGAAAGATGATCTTAAAAGGAATGATATAAAAGAGTGTACATAAAAAGAAATAGAGGGGTAGGATCGCTTACCTCGGGTCCGACTTGACTCGATCATTCCTTAACCTCCTAAATAATCAACTTGAGTTAATTTATACATTATTAAAAACATTTTTAGAGTTCATTAATCCTTTTATATAACTTATTACCATGTTATGAACATTATGTTATTATTTAAGTTAATAATGGTTGTTTTGTCAATCATTGCTACTTAAGTCAAAAATAAACTATTTATAATTACATGTTTGTTCATGGGGTAAAATATATATTATATCCAGAATTATATTCATTAATTATATATCATATATATCATATATATCCATTATATACATGAATTTATAATATTACATAGCATTTAGATGTATGAAATGAAATGCACTTTTAATGGAGACAGTAAGCCGTACGTACGCATGAAGGCTACTTCCATTTATATTTCATATTTAATGGAATTAAAAATATTTATACATAATAGTATTATAATTACAGTTTGGTATCATATATAATATCATTAAATATATCCATTATACATACCACATATGGTATTAATGAATCAAATCACTTTGAGGGGGCGGTAGTCCGCACTTCCTAAAATGAAGATATCGTGTTTACCCATAATGGAAACCATAAAGGAATTCCATAAATTAAAAATACAAAAGATTAAGTAAAACATAAAAATATTATATATCATATATAAATATAGTGACATCTTAATGGCCACCTTTTAAGGTGTTAAAAGAATATTGAACAATCATCGTTTCGTGAGGCAGAAATTCACCATCCACGGAAACACTATGTTCTTTAACCATTAGATGTAGGCGTGTGTATGTGTAGCTTGAATAAATATTATAACAACAACCTAGTATATTTAATATACTTTTTTTTACAAAATAAATGAATAAAAAGTGTTTAGGGGTTTGGAGAAGCAAATTAAAACAAAAGAACATAAGTGAGGACATTACCTTAAAATCGGGTAACTCCCTTTGGTTTGATCCAAAAGGGTTTCTTGAAGAGCTTCCTGCCTAAGGTAAGGATTATAGGATGAGAAGAGGGATTTTGAGAGACAAAATTATCAGATCTTGGCCGAGCCAAAGGCTTGAGAGGTGTGGGTACGAAGGTAGAGGTGGGGGCCTTTTATAAGAGGGGGGGAGGGGCACTCTTGGAAAAGTATAAAATGTTACTTTATTTTCAAATGATTTTCAGATTTTTAAAGGTCCCACATTAATGTATTTCGAGGATAAAGTGATAATATTTCTAAATCAACCCATAAAATAGGTTTTTGACATGTTTAGGTCTTATATGTTTACATTATCATTTCATTTTATTTAAATCGTTAAATAATGAGGAAATCGCCGCATCATCATGATGTCATAAATAATTTAATTTTCTTAATGTCTAAAAATTATAAAAAAAATACTATGATGTAAGAAATATTTTTATCTTTACAATGACCATTTATATTAAATAATATGACTTTTATAACCCCATGTAAAAATTGTTTTAGTAAAACAATACATGTTTGTGTCATTTTTACTTTTACTTAAAATAAAAGGCATTAATGTCATTATCTTACCCAAGTGGCTCCATGGGGTCCCAAAAATAGACCCACGGGTTGTCTGGGTCGGTCATGACTCATCCAATAGAGTTATGACATGTGTCAAGATATTTTCATTTTATTATAATATCATTTTTACCTTAAATCACACTAATTACCTTTAATAGCGAATAATAAAACTTTAAAGTAACTTTTCAACAAAAATTATTTTTAACCCATTGAACCACATTTTACATAATAATGAAAATCATTTATAGTGGATTTTTGAAATTCAAATCACAGAAGTGGTAAAGTTCCATTTAAACGAAAAATCAGTTTTTGTAACTACCACTTTGTGGTTTCACTATTCATCAAAAATTATGGTTTTTCAGAAAAATACCAAAAAATTAACCCTAAGATATATTTGATATTATGAATTCAAAAATGATGTATATTTTACCAAATTCATAACATAGAAGTTTCATTAATTAATTTTATAATTAAATCCCGCTGTCAAATCAAATAGCGTGTTTTTAAGAAACAATATCTATCAAAAGATTGATACTCGTTTATGTCCAATATCAAAGTGATATTAATTCCAATGACCACTATTGGATTAAATTGTAAAAATATATTCTAATTTCACTTTAAAATCAATTCATAATACAATCTAATCATAAAAATAAATTAGATTAAAAAGAGGTTTTGAATTAAAATACAACATTTTTCACTATTCATTAAAAAATTAACTTTATCAGAAAAATACCAAAAATTTACACAAAGTAAATTTTATGTCCTGATTCTGAATAAGAATTTTATTTTTTCAAATATAACATATAAAATTGTCAAAAAGTGGATTTAAAAGAGGTTCCCCATCAAATGGTGGTTAATCAACCTTTTAAAGAATATTAGAATGTTTACGCTTAAAATTGGATTGATTCACATTTTTAATCCTCTAACATTTATTGTAAAAAGTAAAAATATTTTAAAAATATATATAATCATTTTTAGTTAGTTCTATTCATTCCTGTCATTACAACAGTGAGATGTTAACTACCATTTAAAATAAAATTATTTTATTGTTAGAGTGCAACGTAAGATTTCAAAGGAACTTTTTGTTTCATATTGGGTAAGCCATCGAGCATAGCGTTAACTTTGAAATTAATATTAACATTTTATTCACAAATTAGGATAAATATAAAAATTTCATATTCATTATTTAGCTGGGGTGTTACAGTTATGGTATAATATCTCATGTTCTATTATTCCTTCATGATTTAGTTCATATGAACTTCCAAGATTAATTCCATGACTCAGAACTGTGATCAATGAATTAAATGGTATTTATTCTAAATTCTAATATAATTTAATCATTCAATTATACTAATTTCATTCTTAAATTTTTTTTGATTGATATTTACATTTAATAAACTTATTGAGAATTTGAATTCACTCTTTTTCTCTTTTCTTTTCCTTATGATATAAAAAAATATTCTAAACAAGACATGTCCAAGAAGTGTGTTAGTTGTACAGATGTGTGGGATGATGAAGATCTGTTATGAACAAGTTATTTGGATACAAAATTATCTAATGACACTAAACATTTATGGATTTTTGGTGGATTATACAAATATATAATAAATATTTTTATAATAATTGATAATAATTATGTATTTAATGTTTAGGTCACTTCAATTAGAATTAGATAACTGTTTAGTTATTTTTGAAAATTCGAAAATGAAATATATAGTGAGGTCCCATAAGGTTGAAAAAATTATATGAGGATGTCCTACATTATGGTAAAGTATGATGTGTGATATTCCTAAAAAACACATCTCGTTCCAGATAATAGAATGTGGACAATGTTTTGGCATATATGCACCTAGGAGTAAAAATTTTAATGGTTTGATTGGCTATTAACTCAATAATTAATAATTTTCTGGGAGTGGGGCTGATATTTCACCATTGATAGTACATACCAAATAGATATTCCTATTTTTATTTATTTTTTTCATTTTGAACCATTTTGAATGATTTAAAATTATGTCTAAGTATGATCATGGTTAATTCTATAGCGTTATTGATTAAACGAGATTTTCACAATCTAGATATCTGATATAAGATTTTACATTATTATTTGATTACACACGGTTGTTTCTCGTGATGTTAAAATCACATGATGATGTTGACATATTTCATATCCTATTAATAATTTTTCGTGAAGACAATTTTAAGGGTGAAGGTAAACTATTCTTAGGTAATAGTTCCTAGGTTATGTTTAACTAATATTTCTATTGATGAATATAAAATATTATTATAAAGATATAATAACTTGATATTATAATTTATATTGAAAAAGTATGTTCCAGTATATATTAATTTTTAATAATTCATCCAAATTGCATTTGGAAGCATACCCTATGAGTTTCTATTGACGCTAAGAAATCGTTCCTTGCGATGTTTATAGAGTCTTCCATATAATGTGCTAGAATATGTTAAGAAATATTCCTTAATAATTTCATGAAACATTATTACAAAATCAGATAATTTGGTACTATTATGCATGTTCCTAATATCATGAAGTCCGAATGGAAAGACCAATGTTTCCCAAATTATGATAATGGATCGAGATCATATGACACATAGAGTAGAACAAGATTGCGGAAATAAGATAATTAGAATATCATTATGTAGTATTAATTCCAGGGGAATGAGATAATACAAAAACCGTTTAATGTGTTACTATATGAAAAATTATATATATTTGTATTGTTTCATTTTTACACTTTCATACAATGTGATATAATTAAAAAACTTAGAAGATGTACATAGTGTGAGATGTTTGATATTTAATATTGTTTGTAAAAATAAAAAGGGAGAGAGACCAAATATCAAGACAATAGTATCATAAGAAGAATTTAATTATACAACAATTCAATGATGTTACTAGGAAAATATGTTTCATAATGTTTCCAATAATATACAAGTTATGTAATAACCTATAAAAAAATGGACGCAATAATTTCCAGATAATTATAAATAATAATAGCTATGTGTAGATAAAAATATATTTTACTTACAATCATAATGGTATAAAAAGAGATACATAATAGTAAAAAAATTCCAATAACTACATAATGGTAATCTATGTTTTACATGACCTACATGAAGGTAAAGTGGATAAATTTTTAGAGCTATTAGATAGAGGATATTTGAGTGGATCACTGTATGGATATGTTTATTAGGTTTCTATTGTTTAAATACCAGTGTTTATATAGTTAATTGAAAAAATAGATATATATTTACAATTGATATCAGTTGGGGAAATATGAAGGCTCTCATAATATATAATGATATATGAATCCTGATATGATGTTGATTTCGATCGGATGGTTAATTAATAATATTTCAATGATCAGGGAGAAGGAGTTTGAAGAAGTCATTCGTGAAATAAGTAACCAAGATTTGTTTTGAAAGTATGGATGATTGGAAAATGATCCATCATACAGAAAAACACCTCAGAGAACTATGTGATGTCATCAGCCAAATAATAGACCGAATATGAACCAAACATTGTTTTTTGTATCATTCTAATATGAAGTATTTATGCTAAGGAAAGATGAAATATATAGAGAGATAGTGTCAAATCAAATAGAAAAAATCTTATGATTTGTTGTGGTAGTACTGCTCAATGGATTCATATGAAGAGAATTGTAGAAGATCAGGATCCATATCCATTAGATGGAGATATTAAATTTCATCCTACAAAAATATAATGATATCCTAGGAAAAATATTTCCTAACAAAGTAAAATTGAATGTATGTATATTGGATAAAGGAATTACTTGAGTCCATTAGATATAGAATGGTGAAGGTGTACCATTAGATAGAGAATACTTAATTTAGGGTTAGATATTCATATGCTGTATAGAGGAGTTCTATGAAGAATTGCATAAACTATATGATATCCGTAAAATGATAATTTTATGATGATACATCAATTTATTTTATCAAAATATGATAAGGATGGTTAATGTGGTTCATAACAAAATGGTTATGTAAGTTCAAATAGGGTTTTAGTTATAAGAATTTTCATAAGACTTTATGAATATTTTAGAAGGGTTGAGAAGAATCTAGTTAGTTTTAATTGAGTGGAAAAATAATTACATGCGCCGATATTTTCTCATATGTGTGAAAACATAAAATGTTTGTGCAAGTAAAATATAATTTTATGTTAGTAGAACTATTTAGATGAGAATTTGAAGAAAAGTGATGAAAATTTTAGAGAAGTGGAAGGTTCCAACAATGATAACAATATGTTATAGAAGAGGCAACAATCCTAGGTTTTGATTGGTGCTGTAACAGAAAAAAAATTTATCAGAGGCATCAAGAAAAGGTTTTCTTGGTACAACTATAATGTATATAGTTTTATTATATAGATTTACTAGTCAAACAGTAAATGATTGTAGGATCATTGGATGGAGTAATATATAATAGAGGTTGAGGTATAAAATATTCATGGATAGAGTTCATAGGAACACTATACAGATACATAACTTATGGAAGGTGTGGCATATTAGATGGATTATTCCAAACAAAGATAAAAGGTTCACTGTAAAGATTTAGGAGAAATCATTTTTTATAGAATAACATTTAGTGAGTTTTGTAGAAACGTTAATTACCTTATTGTAGCATAGTTTCATATGTAATGTTTATAATTGATTGTATTTTGTATAATCCTTCTTATTGGGTGATATAAGTAGTCTAAAATTATTTGTCAGATTATATTTTCTAAGGATCTATTAGAAGGGATATTCAAAAGATAACTAAACTATGTGATTCAATAAAAATAGCAGTCACTAATATTTGATGAAAATTTATTATTAGAATAATCCATTGGCTGAGGAGATTCTACAGTGAAAGTTTTCTAGCTCCCACACTAAGAAAAAACAATATAAAATTACATGTCTATTTTTTTATATATATTATCATTATGAAATAAGTTTAAAACAACGAGGAAGAGTTTCTAAAAACCCATAATTATTAAATGATAACAGAGTCTTGAAAACATTAACGGTATAAGTCTTTAAAATGAATATAATCAATATGATTTGGTCACCACTGATTCACACCCCCTCTCAAGATGACAAAATGACCAAAATGAGAACAAAAAATCGGAGTTAGAGTTATGGTTTCCTCTGTTAGAATTTATATGTTTTTAATCCCAACCATGTTTAATAATTTTTTTGGAATCGTATAATTTGAGAAGTTAAAGATTGATTTTCTCCAGAAGATATGATTGTTCAGTCTAATATAAGATATTTATTTTCATATTTTGTGGTAGAAACATGGAGTTTTCTATAAAAAACATAAAAAATGTAAATAAGAACATTGATCATAAAAAAAGAATTTATGCTCTCCAAACAAATATAAATATTATTCATCACCACCATATGATATGTTATGAAGTATGAAATCCTATGAACATGGGGAAAATAATCCTTTAAATTATTATTTCTCAAGCTATGCAGAGTTTTAAATTGTCATAACTATTGAGGTTTTTTATTTTTAAATCAAAACATTTATGAAAAATCATCATATTAAAGTATATATATATATACTTTCACATATAAGTGGAAAAAAGGAAATATAAAAATTGAAATTATAACTCTTCAACATAGTGAAATCACTAAGAATGAATATCTCATAACTAAAATCTCTCACTAAACATATTGAAGTGACGAAAGAAAATATATAATGATATCAAAAAAATATAAAAAAATCTAAGGAAATTTTTTATAAATGATTTTTTTGAGGATTTAAAATTTTATGAACTAATGAAATGAATATATATGTTTGTAATTTATATTGAAGCAAATATCTCCCAATTGGATTACTAAGCTAGTATAATAGAAGGAAATAAAATATTACTTCATCAGAAGAGTAAATTTCAAGAGGAATGATTTTAGAAGTATTACTAGTGTGACACATTCACATAATCTGATATTTATAACAAAAAATAATCAACCTTCTGTGAATAAATATTATCCCTTATGGAAGAAATTTTGAAGATGAGTTTGTGTGAATAATATTTGTAAAAAATTTATCAAATAAATTCTACATGCACTAGAAGACACTCAAAAAGTACTTGTTGAGAATAATAATGATCAACTAGAGATGAAGTAATATAGTGTAAATTATCCTTCATGTCAATAAATTAGATGATTAAGGTTCATGAGGAAAATATAAACTTATATTAAGATGTATATAAAGAAAAATATATCTTGAAATCATTATAACTCTTTAAATGTAATGGTTCATTGTGTAATAAGCGAGATTAAGAATTATGGAAGCTACTCAAGTTGAATCATCATATAATACTAGAAAAAGAATATATTACAATGTTTTAAAGGAAATTATCACAATAAGAATGTTTTTACCAATGGTTGTATGAATGTAAAAATATGAAAATAATCATCATATTGTAAGAAAAGGAAAAAGGTAACCCTATATTTCTTTGAATTTTTTAGAACAAAATCCCAAAATATTAGTTCATCTGAAAATTATTGAAAAATCATAGTGAATAAATATGAGTAACCCACTTGATTGAAGAATATAATAGTTAGAGAAGAAAAATTGAAATATTTCTACCAAGAGTTGTCCCAAAGGAAATGTTAACCACTAATGACAATAAATCAAAATGAAATAAATCTACGTCTATTTTTTACTATTAGTGCTACATAAATTTCATACACATGACTATAAACTTACAAAAAATTCTAAAAAGGTATAAAAAAATAAACACAACATTCAAGGATATTAATGTGAAACTAAGAGGAAGATAAACTAAATTTACCAATCTTTCAATAAAGAATAAATATCTACTCACATCTAAAAGATTTTTATATCATTATGTTTTTGGTGAAATGTTTAATTGAAATATATATTTTCAAGAAAAGATCTCATTGGTTTCTTCCAAGAATAGCAAAGGTAATAATAATGTAAATATTAAAAAAAATATGAAATAAAATTCTTGTAAATATAGCTTTTAGTGTAGAAAAAAATAAAGAAGAATCCTACACCCAAGAATAATGTCACATAAGATGTCATACCCAAGTAAATAAGTTACATATATAGAAGAAAAGACTACTTTAGGGATATTTTTTATCATTTGAGGTATATTCATTAAAATTAATGAATATTAAGAAATAAAGTGAATCAATATATTAAAAAAATAAGAGGATTGGAATGGTGTGTGAAATCTCTGATAAATAAGTGTGTGTTCAAGTGAAGTTACCCTAGATGAGTAAGTTATATAAAGATAATAATATATATACATGATGTATATTCGATTGATTGATTCTAGAAAGTTGAATGAAAATGTTACCATGATAGTATAACTTTGTTAAATCAGAACGTAAAATATTATAAAGGAAAAAATTTTGATGCATAGAATATTTAGAATAAGAATAATGTTGAATACATTCCAATTTTTTGCCAAATTATATTGAAAAAAAGTTTTAAGATGAGGAAAACATGAAATTAAAATAAAATATTGAAAATGTATGTTTCAATTAAGATGAAGTTTAAATGACTATACGACACAATTTTGGATGAAAAAGTGATGTGACTGAATCCATTCCACCACAGAAAAAAATTGTTTCAAAAAATATGGGTGAAAGCGTAATCAAAACTGAAGATAATAAGGTTTTTGGGTTGGGATAAAATTATTAACACTATGGATTTATCTAATGATCTATAAAGTATTTCCTTTTTTCCATATTAGTTTTCTATAACATACATGAAAATGGGGATTCAAGGTGATGATGTTTAGTGGGATTCCTAAAGTAGAAAGATAAATTTGGTTTTTCTAGAATCTTTATAAGGTATTATATAATGTCATAATAAAAAAAGTTTCCATAAAATATTTTCTTAAAATATATAATAAAGAAAGTTTTTGTTATCCTAAAGGTATTTTTTTTATAATCCCATTATAATATAAAATCTATTGTTCAAATAGTTAAATGGAAAATTGTTTTGTTCATGAAAAAATATATATTGTCTAGTAAGGGTGAGAAAAACTTCACATTATTTTTCATGAATGTTTTTATGTGTTTGTAAATATGGAAATATGAAAATTAGTTGAATGAAAATTATATTAATTTTCACATAAAATTTGTTTTTGGAAATTTGGAATTACATAGTAAAACATCATGGACAACATTAATGATTGATTAAATCACACATTTAATTTATGGACAGAATAACTCATGTATACTATATGTTGGATGAATTTAATATTTTTTATTTAATAAAAGTTATTATTTTTTTAAATTAATGAGTCCATAGATTATATATGGCAGGGATAAAAAAAATATATTGAAAGTTCCTCTGTCACCCTATGATGTCCTTAAAGTGATATTCAGATACTGATCACTATGACATAGAGAACAACAGTCCCTCTATTATTGGAATTTGAAAATAAGGTTCTTTTGAATTCATTGTCAAAGAGAGGAGAAATATCTCATTGAAAATAAATAGAATCGACTACTTAAAGAAATCCAAAAGAGGATGCTGAAGATACTATTTGAGGATGATGTTGATATAGTTTATATGATTTCCATAGTTTGTAAAAAATTCAATGAGTGTGTGTATGATAAAATTTATTTTGGTAACAGTTCCTAAGGAATATTTTTTGTATATGGATACACATGGATACAAAATAATTTTATTATATTTAACATCACTATCTATGACATTTAATGTTAAAGAAGTATGTATAAGCATAAAAGAAGATAGAAGTAGTATTATAAAGGTTATTTGGAATATTTTTTGATGAGTTACTATATTAGATAAGGTATATTTCCATATAATGATTAAGTATTTTTTCATCGGAAGTGCTGAATAATGTTAATAAATATTCATTATCCATGTTTGCGAACTTTCATACAAATTTAGATGGTACAATATCATTCATCAAGTTTTTAACATCATTAATATTTTTATGATCCGAGCATAAGTCCAAAGGGAGATTTTGGTATTTAAAAATTGATGGTAAAATATATCAATCATTGAATATAGAAACTAAATAAAGATCACTAGAATAATATGATTATGAAATGATTCATCAATATAATTTCTAGTGGTTTTAGATACTGAAAAGAACATGGATGTTGTTACAATATGATTTTTTCTGTTCGTGTTGTTATGGTTTTTATGATTTTTACAATTTTAGAGAGGTCCAAAAAGGGAAGATATATATAGAGAGGGGCACATTTGAGATCAAATTGAGTTGGAAAATGTCCAAATGGAGAGAGATAGATGTTCAAAATAGTGTTATCAGATGAAAAGTCTTTCGAATGAGATGTAAAAATAGATACCTGTCAAAAAGATTTTTTGAAGATGTAAAGTATATGAAGGTTTTATTACAACCTATGAAAATATTTTATCTATGAACTATAGGATATTCTACTCAATGAATTCAACATAAAAGTAACTCATTCTCCATATTACCTATCTGAAGAAATCTATGATGTTGTGTAAAGGTAGTATCATATTCAAATAGTTATGTAAAAGTAATAAATGATTTATACAAACAATACAATGGTAAAGATGATCAATTTTCATATCTATTTCATGTATAAAATCTAATTAGATCATAATACGAGGATGTTAATGATGTTTTAGAGGTTTATGTACCATAAACTTGATTCACAAAAGATCCAACCAATGAGTATTTAATATTGACGTCAAATAGAGAAATATGAAGGATTTATATTAGTGGACATTATTAGAAGATTGAGATGAATTTTATCTCAATTATATAGACAAATAAATAAGTCCTACTAATAATTGAATAATATGTTAAATATGGTGTTCATCAAAGAATACAATAGAATGTTTTTTTTAGAGAAGAATGATCAACCCATGATATAACATACGGATGAACAACATACAGAGTAATGTGACGCCATCAGATAAATAATGCAATGAATATCAACCAGTATGAGTTTTTTGTACCAAGTCCTTTATGATGTTGTTATGATAAGTTTAAATAAATAAAATTTAGAGATGTTGATTCATTGTATTGATAAATTCTGGTGATCTAATGAGAGTTTATCAGTCAGTGGATGCATATAAGGAGAACTGTTTAGATAGAAGTATGAAGATGAACCAGATAGAAATATGAGATGTCATTAGAAAAAACTATACTGGGAACATCAATAGAAGTTTTCCTAACAAAAGGAAATAGAATATATTTCCATTGGATGAGAACAGTATTTTATTCCATCTAAATGAAAATGTTGATGGTGTTCTATAAGATAGATAAGTCCTAATAAAGGGAACATATAGAAATATACGAGTCAATGGAGTTATAAATTTTTGTTATAAACTATGTAAAGTCCCTAAGAAGGTTTTTGTTTAGATGATCCCATAATGATTCTTTATTGAGATGAGATAAATAAGTTTTAAGTTGTTCCATAACAATAAGGTTATGGATTTTAAAATAAGGTTGTATATGATGGAGTTTTCATGAAAATTCAATAATAATATAGAAGAGTTGTGAAGCATATATGAAATTTGAAAAGATTGGGAAAATTAATTTGAGTTTTAACATTTTCTCTAATGAGTGCACTATAAAAAGGGGGGATACAATATAATTATAAATAAGTAACACTATTCATATACATGAGAGAATATATGTGGAGACGATTTATGATTTGTGAGAGGTTTCAATGAATAAATAATTGTTTGAATAATAGATTTGATATCAAGGTTCTAATTAGTGTTATACTAGAAAATGTTTTTTATTAATGGAATGACTCATTGGTTTCCTAGTTGTAGGTAAAACAGATTGTGTTTTATCATTTAGATATACTCATTAGGGTAGAATAGTTTATAGGTGAACCATATGAAGGAATACCAAATGGAGTTCAAGGTGTAAATTATTGATCCATATATTTTAGAGGCACACTGGGTGGAGACATACTATGTGGAATGTGAGGAACATTTTATGGGTTATACCAACTTAATATAGAAGGTTCACCTGATGGAGATACTGGATGGAGTTAGTGGATATAAATTTTTACAAAAAAACATTCAATGGGTTGTTTAGAAAATATTATTATCTTATTGTGGATCAGTTTTTTAATAATAGTTTTTAACTACAGACATTGGATATAATCATTCCAATTAGGATATAAATAGAGTATAATAGTATAAGATTTTATAAAATATCATCCCAATTATTCGGGAGATATTTTTAGAAGACATCTAAAATATAGGATGCATTATAGAAATAACTGAATTATATTTGATGAAAATATTATTAGTAGAATAATACATGGTCCAAAAGGTGACACCATAGTAGGGATGTAGGTTTTCTCCAAAAGAAGGAACCTTGTAAAAATAACTATATATTATTTTCCTTATTTCATATACATAACCCAATTTTAAAAAAGTGAGGAAGATTTAATAAAGTTCCATACATTATAACTAATAATATAGTTTCGATCATACTAATGTAATAATGTTTTTTATTGGAATATAATTGGTAAAATTTGGTTACCACTAATTTACCCCCTCCCAATGTCACTGCACAATAAATCTGGGAATTTTAGCTCACTCTTAGATTTTTTGGTTTTAGTTGATTAATGGAACTAGGAGGAATCATGATAATTAAAAATGTAAAGGACTGTGTAAATATTTTACTCTAGAGAAAAAAAATTAAATGGGATATGTAATGTGAAATCTTGTGATTATTATTGACCAAATATCATGATATATTATTAGTAACCTATATATAAGTGAGTTTATGAATGAAAAAATGAGAAAAAAAAACTAGGTCCAGGAAATCCATAGGGTAATATGAGTTAAAATTATATACATTAATAATGTGGAAATAATCACCTGATAATATTTCTCATAGGAAAAAAAATATTTTATGTGTTGAAAATAAGGGTATAAATTATGAAATTATTATGGGAAAATAAAGAGTTTAATGGATAAAAATAAATTGTATCATAAGGTATTATTTTTAGTTCAATGTCTTATTTTTGTATAACCTGTTAATTATCTATGTCAGTTCCCTAATATATGGTCTACCTCCTAGACCAAGGAAGTTAATATTCCATGAAAATCATTCAATTGAAATAATTGACGTGTTTATGTAATTAGATTTTATAATAATGTTATAGATGTGTTTTATTATTGATTTTTTGGTTATAAAGATCATGAAACACCTAATTATTATTCTATAGTGGGTTTCCTTTATTTATATACAATAATATAATAAATGGTACTTATAATATAGAAATTTGATTCAGTAGTAAAGTGATATTTTTATAGAATGAATAATTAATATATTAAAAAGAAATAATATATTCTTTATGGGGAGATTATAATTATTAGTTTAGAAAAAGGTATGATTGATATTGATATTGTAAATTGGTAAATATAGGTGACATTGAAATTGAATATTTATTTTATGAAAATGTGATTTATTTTATCCTTTATAATGTTTTTATCATTTTTGATTTCTTGAATATTTTCTATAGTGTGTGATATTTTAAGGGAAGAGGATATAATTAATTTTTGGAATCATATTTTTTTCATCTATTATTTATGGGGATATAGGTAATAAGAATGTTTTGTATAAAATATGATCAATTTATTCACATGTTTGGTATGAAACATTATAATCTACATTATTTTTTTTTTCAGGGATTCAAGTTATGTTTATTTTCTGAAATTTGTAACCATTTCTATAAATTTATGGGCTTCAAATTTGGTCAAAAATATTTTTGGTGGAGTCTTATATAATATATTCAGGGAATGTTTTTTTGAATATTGGGTGTTATTTTTGAGGTTTTAGATATTATTTTATAATTTCATTATATGAATATTTATCAATATTTGATAACCTATGATATTAATTTTGGGATTTGTAAATATCTAGGGACAAGTGGAATGAATTTTAATTCTCATATAGATGTTATAATCAATTACATGTAAATTTTAGTTATTTAGGAACGAATAATTAATTTTTAATATTTATTTCTTTCAGTAAGAGATAAGATAGGGGAATAAATTGATTGAATAAAATTCAATGGAAGTAATTTTTATTATTAAATTCCAAGAAATTAATTATGTATATTTTTTCATGTTCTCAATACTGAATGTTAAATTATTCCTCAACTATAGTAATGTACTATTGAAGAAAATATTAATAGTTTTCATCCATTTCTAGTGATTTTATGGCATTTTATAACCCTTACTAATTTATTTATTTGTGGGAATTAACACATTCATGATCATGTTCGCAAACACTCTCTATTATATAAAGGACGATTTTTGTCCTCTAAGACTATGTTTCCACATACCAGTAATATTTTCCTTATTGGAGAACCAATATTGTGTTATATCATATAATCATTATGTTTCCCACTTCCCATTTCCAATGGAAGTTTTATTAACCCTTTTTATGATGTGGGTTTTCAATAACGTTATTTTCAAATATAAAACCACTAATTACCAATTTATAAAATGTGAGAAAAAAATAATTACTAGGAGGGGGGAGAATATAAAACCCAAAAAAATTTATTTTAAAATTATAATATTCATTATTGATTTATAAAGAAAAACCACAGTGCTGTAAGGAAGAAATGATTCACAATAAATATAATATTATTTAAATTTGAGCATTTTAGCTTAGATTTTAAATTTTAAGGTATTAATATCCATAATAAATTTATGTTTTTTAATAAATGTTATAAATAATTCCAATTTTTTGATTGATTCATAATAAATATGTAGTTAATTTTTATTAAATGCATTTTATGCTTCAAAAATACATCCTTCAAAAATGTTTTTTAACACATTTTTTTGCACAAAAATTATATTTAATTTCTAAATTTTTGGAAATTAATTTTTGAAAAATAGATTTCATTTGTAAAAATGTTAATTTCATTTTATTCTTAGGATTAATGATTGATATTTTTATAAAATATATTTTTTTATTTCAATTGTAAAAAATATTTATTTTTGTAAAACTATCATTTCCTTTCATTTAATAATGTAATTTAAATGTAAATTTTTGTTTTATATTTAATTTTATTGTAATATAAATATATTTCATTTTTAAATAATCTAATTAATTACATAGGAATCAGAATTATACATTACTTTGGTGAAAGTTATTTTTTTGGCATAAAAACACATTTTTATAAAAACTGTTTTTATGTGCACGATGTGATTTATAAGAACAAATAAAAAAATAGCAATTGATTATTTATATTAATGAAATTTATAGAATATATATTTAATTAGGTATTTTAATATTTATTATATATCTTTTTATATACAAGGAATAAAAGTAAATTCAATTTTATGGTCAAAAATGCATTTTTCAAAAAATGGTTTTGTTAGGTTTTGGGAAGTTATTTTTAGTAGTGTTTTTCACTTATAAAATTTAATAACTTAAAATGGATTCCATATTATTAATAACCATCATTTATATAATTAAATATCATCAAATTAATTTTTTATCAATAATAACAGTAATAACATAAATAACTTGTTTCAATTGTTAAGGTCAAATAAGGTTTTCTCTGGGGGGTTAAACTATCGGATATGATCCAAATTGAACATAAAATTGTGATAGTGAAATAAATAATATATTTTATCCCAAAATTATTGTATTATTTAATTATTATATTTTTTGAACGTATTTTTTAACAACCACTTAATCACAATTCTAATGAAATAATTAAGTGACAAGTTTTCTTCAAGTATATTATAATCTGAGACAGGTGATGAAAATAACTAACTATAAGACACTGGTTATGATGAATCACCATTAATTGTATAACACTACCACATATGACTCACCACCAACCATATCAAAATCTCATTGCCCATGATTCATTGTTGACAGAACACACCACCAACCCAACAAAATTGGAAAAGTACTGAAATGAATCACCACTCGGATGTGATATCGTCATAAAAGAAATTTGAAAAATTAAGATACACCACTATCCTGACCCACCATTAGAGGAGTCACCACAAGAAGGATTACTCACTGTGATCCGAGTAACCACCAATGTAGATATTTGGTTAAGTACAAAATGCCACACTGCAAACATGACATACTACTAGAACAAGACACTGCTAGAATGAGGAAATGCTAGGACAAAACACTTCCAGACTACGAATAACCATCCAGGACTCTCCATCTCTATTTAATACTTTAATTTTTTAAAATATTTCCTTATCTTCTCTATTATGAAATTTAATACTAATCATATTTGAATGATTGTCTCCAAAATTCTTGACGTAATGCATTAATGAATGTGTCATCCCCAAGTACAAGGACAAAGAATATACAGATTCTCATGTGGATACTCTTACTACTACTGATTAAATAGAAATAGAATCCCCCCATGAAATATACAAGAAAATTAAAGGATTAAGATGTGAAGAAGTATGGGAAATACACAATAAGCTATTCACATTCAATGTTGACCCTGATTGCAAGAACATACCTGCTATATCTCTCTCTACTCAACAGAGGAAGCTGAAGATCTATAAAAATCGGATACCTTCCTCCAGTCAAGAAAAGGAGTGTCCATGACACTCTCTTTTATTAATTTTTCAAGATACTAGCATGATTATCATTTTCAAAATGCTTTTAAAGAGTCACAAGATGCATTAAATAACAAACCAATCATCTCTATCCTTTTATACTTACAGATTTATTTATTATTTTTATTTTTTTTACATTATGAGAAGTGTGTGATACTCTATTTATTTTAGAACACCCTAGATCCTGCTATAATTGGAGGATACATATATATGATTAAGTATTTTTATAGCTCTATTCTAATGGAAATTGTGTAAAATGTATTGTGTGACTTGTTATCTTTTTACTCCCATGGATAACAATGGAGGAGGACCTTGGTGGTATGTATAGGTGTATACTATTGTAAAACCTGATCTATATTACTGATAAAATTGTTCAATCATATAATCCTTTTAGTATATTTGATCTCTTTTCAGAGAGTAATAATTCTGTTCTTGATATTTAACCCCATGTTTTCAAAATTTCATGGAATTTTTTATTTTTCATTATTTGGAAAACAATCTTCAAAAAATGAGTTTTTTTAATTGAAAAAAAATAATAATCTAATATTTAACCTTATTTAGTGTTTTATAATATTTTAATTAAGTATTTTTCTTAAATAATTATGTATTCTTTTATATTATTTTATCCATTACCTAATCAATATACATATAAATCTTTCAAAATATTAAAAATAATAATGATATATTGTTTTGGTAAACTAGGCCGATTTAAAATTAATTAGTGGAATATATTTTAAACCATTTTGAACAAATTGTTTTATTGGATCTTTAATTCAACCACCTCTATAGATACTCACTACGACCAAAATTTGGTATCAGAGGAATATTTTTTTTGTCATTGGATTTTTCAAGATCTTTTCAATTGTTATTTTAGTAATGATTAAATGATGTTAAATTTATATGATTTCTAAAAATGGTTATTTAAATGGATTCAATAAAAAAGGTTCTTTAACTAAGTGAAACTCCCTTTTTATAGGTTAACAACTAAGGTCAATGTGAAAATAAAATGATAATGCATCTAGAGAGTATGTTTTTTGAAATAAGGGATTCTATGGAAGATAAATATGATACAGTTACAAATTCTTAAAGTGTTTAGGATGATGCATAAAATATTTATTACTATAGTAATTTTAAATCAATGAATGAACCTTACAATGCTTTAGGATATTTAGAATTTAATAACATATCTACCCAAAAAAATGGAGATGAAATTTCGGATACATTATATATTTTACATGAGGGAATAACGATTTTTAAGGATATAAGACTTAATACGTAAAATATTATGTATGATAACATTAAGATGAAACTTGATTTAAATATTTATTAAATATAACTCATGTTCAATGATATTTTAAACATAATGAGATCACATGGGAATATTTTATCAAACAAGTATCTGATCATGTGGAAGTTAATATGTCTTCCTAAAATATATAGAGGCACATCAATCTCCATTAGAGAAACCTATGACCTTAGAATGATACATATTAAAGAGTTTACTGGTAAACTGATGATGTATGAAGAAGAGATAATGGTGAATAGGTATGATAATGAAGAGCCAAAGAGAAAATATATACCCATTAAAACTACTTAATCTATTCAAAATAAAAAGGATAATGTTCAAGATTCAAGTTCAAGTGACAGTGAGAATGCTGAATAGTGATGATGAGACGGACCATCTAGAAATATGGTTTAAGAATTTTTATTTAATGATTTTCTTTATATGGAAAAAATATTTTGGGAAATATGACACTAAAGGTAATTGGAAAAGTAATTAGAGAAAGGATGACATCACACATAAAGTTACATGATATGAATGAAAAAGGAAAGGAAATTTGAAATTAGACTATAGAAACATAAATTACATAAATAAAAATAATGATTCAGATAAATGGTACAAGAAATCCAAGACATACACATGGAGAGTTTTTTAGGAATTATCTAGTGATTTTTAATCTACTCCTGAAGAAAAATCATAAAGACCCAATATATAATTTATAGAAGAAATCACTGTTGTATCTACTGTGTCATCTGTACATATTTATGATAATTTTGAGAATGGAAAATCTAATGATGATATGACTATGGTAGAGATGTTTGAAGATAATAATTTAATGGATGATACTTTTAATGAATATAGGGATAATTAAAATATTCTAAAGAGACAACATGATTTATCTATGAACATTAAATATGATCTCTTTGATGAAAAGGAAATCAATGCTCAACTGTTGAAATATAATATTGAACCTAAAAAATTAAATGGGAAACTAATGAATGTATTGGAAATATTCATTAATTATAGGGAAACTTTTAATAATATTTTAGGAAATAATGTTTCATATACAAATGTTATAGGTAAATGTTACAAACCTAGAAAAATAATAGTGACGAAATTTACATTTTTAAAAAAGTATAAAAATGAATTATTTACTACTATGGTTTTTATAGAGTTCCTAATAATGTATTAATTTCAAACAGTCTCTAGTATTTTTATAGGTACCCTATCCAAAAATATTGGGATCATGATATATTTATTACTAACATCTCTGGACCCAAAAAGATATAGGTACAAATTTTATTAACTTTATAAATTTTATTTTGTAGTAAAACTGTTTGAAGACCTCCTATAATGGTTTTGGTACACGAAGAATGGTTGTTAAAGATGTATGATATGATATTATTCTTACTTCAATAGCCATATTCAGGTTGATGGTGGTCATGTGACCTTTAATGATTATTAAAAATGGGAGTTCATCATCCCAGGCAAAATAGGTAACAAAATTTCAGTTATGATTTATAAATCACTATTTGTTGATGGTTTAAAATATAACATTCCTAGTATTTTACATTTTTTATGATGATGGTTTTGATTGAAATTTTAAATAATAATTTATTCAATGTTTACGATTATAAAATGATTTAATATTTATAGCCTTAAGGAATGATAATGTTTATAATGATTATTTTAATTATTTAATTTCTAAAAATTCTTAATTGTTTAGTACTTTTCACAAGGAATATTGTATTTTTTATAACAGACTAGTCCATTGCAATATTCACTCACTTATGATGCTTACTAGGAAAGTACTAGTCATGGATATACCTTTTCTTTGGATTCCAAATGATAATGTCTATATACCCTATCAAAAATGGAAACAAGAAAAAGTATATTTTAAATTTAAGAATGAGTTTTGAAGTTATCAAACTCTAGAGTTGGTTCATATGGATTTATTTAGACCATCTAGAGTTTCATGTATTAATGGGAAGAACTATGTCTACGTACTAGTATATGATTCTTCATGGAATATTTGTATGATCCTTTTATCTCACAAGAGTAATTCTTGTTCTTATTTCACCAAGAATGGTAGATCATTAGAGATCCTAAGTGGATTTTGAATTAAGACATTGAGAAGAGACCATGGTCATGAGTTTGAAAATCAATATTTTTAAACATTTTTCTAACAAAATGGATACAATCATAACTTCACTTCTCTTATAATCCCATATAATAATGTGACTGTTGAAAGGGGAAACAAAACATTACAAGGTATAATATGAAAAATGTGAAATGAATATGTAATACCTATTTCTATTTGGGTAGAGGATATGAATACAGACTAATATATAATAAATAGAATTTCAAATAGACCAAAATTGTATAAGACTCATTATGAAATTTAGAATAATAGGAATTAAAAGGTGAACTACTTTATAGGTATTGGTTCTAAATTCATTGTTCTTAACAATAATGATAATCTAGAATTTTTTACACCAAAAGAGATGAAGGAATTTTCCTGAGTTAATCAGTTTCATGAAATTCCTATAGATTCATCAATAAAAAGTCTAAAATTGTGGAGGAATATATTCATTTCAAATTTTATGAAATAGATTCACATGATCCTTATAACTCCGTTGAAAATATATAGGGTTATTTTTTTCTGAACAAAAATTTAAAACCTTCTAAATTTATTCTGAAATAGTAAAAAAAAATCCAGTTCTAAATTATTTTTAGTAAATCCTAAACAAGAACTTGTTGAAAATCCTACAGTGAAAATCTGTACATTTTAACGATCTATAAAAGCTCTAAAGTACTAACCCGTTAATTTTGTTGTAGGTAACCTAGACAGAGGTACAAAAGAAGATATTTTCTTAGAACTTGTGTTGAAAATCAATAATTACTATCTCATCTAGAATATAAAAACATAAATAAATCAATTAATGATGAATTATAGTATATGGAAATGAAATAAGAACTAAATTAATTCGAAAGATACAATGTTTGGGAACTTGATGATTGATCCCAGAACACCTATAATGTAGGGACTAAATGCGTGTTTAGGAACATGTTTTATAAGTCAGGAAGAACAGTTAGAAACAAGGAATGACTTGTTTCATAATGTTATATAAAAAAAGAATGAATATACTATGGGGAAACCATTTCACCTATATCTAGACCTGAATCCATTCGAATCCTGCTTTCCTATGAAGCTCATTTAGATTTAAAAATTTATCAAATGGATGTCATGAGTGCATAATAGAATGGTTTTATAGTTTAGTAATTATTTTTAACAACCCCTAGATATAAAAATCATCATTTTAAAAATCATGTTTTCAAATTATATAAAGATTTATATAGTATAAAACATGCACCTAAATATTGTATGATAAGCTCAAAAATTTTATTATTTCAAAATTATTTTCAAAAGGGATATAAAATATGACACTTTTTATAAAACAAATTTAAAAATATGTATTTTTATTAAAAATCTATGTTTATGATATTATTTTTGGATCTTCAAGAAATTATCTTCTTATGGATTTTTCTAAAATCATGGAAAATGAATTTGGAATGAGTTTTATGGGTGAACATATGACATTATTGGATTTTAAATCATTCAGAATAAATAAGGAATTATTTTAAATCCAATTACATATTAAAAAATATATTTTAAAACGATTTTACAAGGATTTAATTAAGGATATTGATACTCTTATGAGTAAAACAAGTAAATTGGATCTTGGTGAAGCTAGGAAACTAGTGGATCGAACCAGTTACAAAGGTATTATTGGCAGTATTCTCTACTTGAATGCTATCTATCTGGATATAATGTTTTGTGTATGTATGTGTGCTTTTTTTCAGGGAAATTCAAAAGATTCACCTTGTTTGTTGTCAAAATAATTTTCAAATATCGTAAACAGACAACCAATTTAGGGTTGTTTACCCTATTTTTCAATAATCAGATACAAGAAGTTATAATGATTCTAATTTGGGTGGACGTAGGTTAGATATAAAAATAACCCATGGAACTTGTCACTTTTTGGGAAAGTGTCTAGTTTCATGATTTAGTAGGAAAAAAAATTCTATTTTGTTTTCTACGGCTCATGTTAAATACATATCTCTTGGTAATTTATAAGCAAATATTTATTTATGAAACTCACTAAACTAGACTATGGATATCTATTACCACATGTCCCCATAAATTGTTAAAACACAAGTGATATAAATATTTCTAAGAATCCACAATAAAATTCTAGTAAAATTCAAATTTATATAACACATAACTTTATGAGAGATAATTTTCAAAAGGGTGACATCAATCTTGAATTTAATGGTATAAAACATCAGTTAAATTGTATTTTTACTAAGAACATAAATTAATATATATTGAAATATAACAAAAATGAATTAATGATTATCAATTATGATTAAATTTATTTTTGGGTTGGGTGACACACCGTTGGGTGACACACCATTGTAATTGACATTACGTTGTTATTGTCTCACTATTTTGAAACATCACACCATTGGTTTGTCACACTATTGAATTTTGACCATTGAAATATTCATTTGTTCTACTATTTCCAAACTACCATATTTTTATTTATCAAGATTATTTTAATTCTATAACCTGATATGAATATTTTCTCTTCTATAGAATTTTAATTACAATTATTTTTTCAGTTTTTTATTTTTCAAGTACCTAAATAAAAAATGATCTGAAATAGTTCTGTGTCTAGTTATTACACAACTTTTTTCTCTCAACATTATATTCTCTTTTGATCCCAGTGTAACCCTTCATCTCTCACCGTTTAATCCATCATCATTTATCTTAACCTTTGACCAAGATTTCCGGACAGATCCACATTGAAAGGGAAAATCATTTATCCAATTCTTTATCTTCTAATTGATGATCAACTGAGATACAAAAGGGTGAGTTAAATGTTCCTAACGTTGTATAACCAATTAAACTAGAGCTATAAATTATATTTTTGTATCTAAAAAATAAGTTAAAGTGGAGTGGTTAGTCTCAAGTATGTCTTCGTTGATTAATGTACTCTAGAACAAACGTGTATGGATTTGTTCTCTTCAAGAAATGGACGCATCAATCCTATTTTATTTTAAATGTTTAGTGAGAATGTGGAGTTTGATTTTGAACAAAATGGTGCTGACTAGATAAGATGTTGTGTAAAAGGACACCACATGAGTTTTATTTGAGAAATGGGAGGAATTTTTTAAGGTACACTATGTTGAAATTTATGGTGATTATCAAGGAAATATACCAGAAAACAATGATTTGTTTGTTTGTGATGATGAATTAACTAAACTAGAAGGTGATTTAATATCTAGAATAACGATAGATTACGAGTTATATGGGGAACATAGTATACTATTCATAATTATACAACACATGTTATGCACCAAAAAGGTGACATTTCCACTAGAAGGTATTAGGATTTCTACATACTATATCATTTTAAAAAAGGATATAAGGTTAATTTATGCAGATAACATATGGTTGTTTGTCTTAAATAGTGATTCCCTCATAATGATCTAATTCTCCAATTGTGATAATATTCATTTTAGCCTTGTTAAAAGAAAAATGGGTTAGTTATAGATAGTGAAGAGTCTATCATAATATTCAGCGGTATTTTTATTTCTAAATTGACTTTTTCTAGAGTGGGAATTAGTTGGAACCCATAGAATAAGTAGTGGGTAGCTGATGGTGAGTAAATGAATATGGATTTAAACCCTATCAGTCATCCATCCTGGCAAATGGATCATATTATCCATCACATAGAACCTATGGAGGTTGTTGAGTATTCAAATGATGGTGAAGAATAGACTGCTACCACAAAAGAATAAGATGAGACATGACATTCTATTGTGTGGGTACTGACCCCGATATGTTTTGAAAATAACCACATATTACATACGGTAATCCTAGTCAACCTATGATACTGATTAGAATAGAAATATTTGTTGGATCTGAATCTACATATTATACACAAGAGCGGGGTGAATTGTGTCTTTTGAAATTTTTCAATAACTCTTCTCTTGAACAAGTTCTGTCCTTTATTCTTTATCAGATGTGATCGTGCAGTGGAAAAAGTAAAATTAAGAACACAAATATGTATAGTGGTTTGGGTAACAGAAATCCCCTAGCCCACTCCACGAACGCTCTACTCCATGATCTTGGTGATTTTCACTATCTGGTCCTCTTTTCCATAGACCGATTCACAACTGAATATAGGCTGTTGAAACCTTTACAATCCAAGAGAAAACAAAGAATTCTTGTTCAAACACGAACCTACACAACGTAGAATGAAGAAGCTAGTTACTCAAGAATAAAAATAATTTCAGAAATAAATTTCCCGTTAATCTTCACAATTGCAACAAAATGAAATTGATAGCAGATGGATCAAAGTCTCTAGAAATATTGATCTTCATGAAGAAGCAGTTCTGAGTTGATCCAGTTGTAATAGATATAGAGATACAGTTCCCAAACTCAGCATTAGTAGATCCATAATAGATATTCGATGTCGAATAGGTGAATCTTCTATCGAGTTCCTTCTTCTTGAACAAACAGAGCTTTTACGCTCCTGTTGAATCAGAAGATCAATCGTGAATATTTGAAATCTTTGTTTTCCACCTTTTTTAATAATAGATCGATCACATTACCCCCGTACCTGGTGTTTCAGAGAGAACATATATAATAAATCATATCTCCTACATAATTAGATCCACAAATGATGCCTTCTGATTCGCGATATTCAAAAATTTGAATTTACAGAGAAGTCGTAACATCCCTTAAGACTCTGCATAAAAACTCATTTTAATTCGATCTTAAATCCATTACTAGAAGGCTTTGAATCATTCAAAATCGTACTTTAAAAACGACTTTAAATCCGGCTTGAAATCCACCCAGAAATCAGATTACTGATCGTTGTACATAAATACCGTCTATCAAAAGTTTTGACGCTAAATTTAAGGTTGATGACGTGGCCTCCAAATGTTGGGTTAATAACATAGTCTTCAAACGTAGGGTTGAAAATATAAGTTTGAACATAAACATAAGGTTGATCATCCATAATTTTTCTTCAACATTCAAATGTACTGTAAAAGATCCATACTTTTACTTGATCCATACTTTTCCAAGAACGTATGTTTGTTCAAAAAAGTAAGGTTGATGAACCATACTTTTAAGAAACAAATGTACCACTTAAAATTTACGTACGGTTCTCCTTTCATTCTTTGGTGATAACCAAAACGTAGGGTTCCGTCCTAATGTAAGGTTCTTCTTCCATACTTTGCTGAAAACGTATGTTTTTTAACCATACTTTTCTAAGATATCAAAAAGTATACAATATTCATCCATACGCTATGTTTACCCACATAGGGTATGACTAGTGTTTCCAGAATGCGCTAAAACAGATTCCGCGCTATATTCATCGACATAAGATGTGAACAGTGATTCCAGAATGCACTAAAACAGATTCCACGCTAAGTAATAAAGTCTTGTTATTTCAACAGTAAAATAAATTAATAAACTCCTGCAAAATACTAAGTAAAATCATTAGAAAATAACTAAGGGTATTTGTGAGCATCAAAATTATCTTAAAGAGATAGAGTATTATTTTCAATAATCTTCCCCTTTATATAACATTAATAGGTATTGTTGAAAACAATACTTTGCTCAACAATATCCCCCTTTTTTATGATCACAAAACCCATAAAATAATTAAAATTATTTAAACAAAATTATCTTTTAAAATTCGTTATAAATTTATAAAAACATAACTATAAATCCAAATATCTTATTTAATTTTCTCCCTCAATAAAATGAATTCTCCCCCTAAATAAAATATCTGTTTTGTTGTTGTGTTTATCCAAATTCTCCCCCTTTTTTGATATCGAAAAGAATGAAAAATCATGTATTCTAACACTTTTAATAGTGCACAAAACTATTAGTAAATGCTATTACGAACTTAGATACTTTTCTGTACAGTTCTTCAACATCTTCTTTCCTTGAATCAGATGCACCCTGTGCTTGATTCACATTCTCAGGTTGATGCAGCAATACCAAAGGAAATGATTCAGCATCAGATTTCTCTTTTTCATTGTCCTGAGAAGGTTGGTCCAAAGATTTTTCCTTAGAGTTTTCAAACTCCTCCACAGAAAAATCCTCTTGAAGTACCTCTGTTTGAGCTTCAGAAGCATGATCATCACATTCATCTGCATCATTGTCTTCCACTGTAATTTGAAGAACAATATTTTTAGAAGTTTCCTAAGGTTTGGCCACTTCTTCACCAGGAACTACCGCCATTTCCTATTCCTGTTGAAGTGCAACTTCAACATCAGCAAGAATCTGTTCCTCATTTTCCCTTTGAGTTTCTTCTTGAGCTCCTGATTTCTCTACTAGAGTCGTTCTCTCAGTAGAATGTTCTATGGTTTTATCAGCAACAATTTATCTCACAAAATAATAAGAAAATAATGGTTCTGTTGGAGTTTCCAAAGCAGTGGAAGTGACTTCGTCATTTACATGTCTTTTTCTTCTTGATTGAAGTCCCTCCTGACTTATGTCTTCCTCAACATCTGCCACTTGAAAGTGAATCCTTGTTGCTATATTGCTGACTCTGGATTCGTCTTGTCCCTCCTTGGACTTAGAAGGTTGAGCATGAGCACTCTCTGAGTCTTCCTCAGCTTCTACTAGAAAAATCTTTCCTTCAATTGTGCTCCAGAAATATCCATCTTTCTTCAAGGTTCCAGCATTAAATGTATTACTGTGATGACAATTAAATCTTGCATCCACTAATCTCACCTTGTCTTTCTTAAACAGTATCTTAGAAATAAATCTACCAAAGGGGTAGAAATTCATCTTGGCCTCTCTTGGATAGTAGTAACTGAGATACCTTATCATGTATCTTGGAAAGTTTAACGTAATATCACATAACATAAGAAACATTATATATATATCTGGGTAAAAAATATTCTCCATTTCTGCCATCAGTGGAGCTATTCCAGTCTGAATAAATATTACCAAAATCTTCTGATCAAGCTCCAAATCCTTAACAAACATTTTCTTTATTGTATTGGTACCAAAAATAAAATACATGATATCTTCGGATTTATACACAGAATCTCCTATATTCTTCAAGTCAAAATGAAAAACTCCCTCATGAGGGCAGTTGAGAATCTAAATAATCTCTACTGAAGAGATTGAGAAATCCATGTCCTTTATTTTATCCATCATACTATCTTCGGTATCTCCCAGACTAAACTGTACAGATTTGTAGAAGTATCTAAGTTCTACATCATACAGAAATTCTGTAGTTTCACTATGGAACATCTGTTCATGATTCTGAAACGACAGCACTTGCTTCAACAGCAAATTTTTCTGAAATAACCAGTCATGATCGATTACCTTACCCTGTAATATTTTTCTTCCCTCAGTGCATTGTCTCTTGGCATTTATCAGCTCAGCCTCACTGGCTCTTTTAGTACCTACCATTTCTGCGAGAGTCTCTGATGGTTTTAAGGTTAGGGTTTCAGAAGTTCGAAGGTTAGGGTTTCAGATGAGGAATTGCGATTTTTGGATTTTGAAATGGTTTCGATAGAAGTGAAAGGGGTTAGAAGTCGAAGAGGCTCTGACAGCCTTGATTACCATGTAATCACACATCATTACATATATTTAAAAACAAAACAAATAAATTTTTCATATGACGAAAGGAAAAAAATCTTAAACAGTAATGAATTAACAAAATAAAATTTTCATAAATAAAAAAAATTATTTAAAATTAAATAAACCTACCCCCCCCCCCTTAATAAAATCAAACCTTGTACTAGGAAGTGTTTTAGTGAAAATATCTACTAATTTAATTTCAGTATTTGTAAATTCTAAAAATTTACCTTTTTTAATAACATGATCTCTTAAAAAAGTGATGACTTATATCAATGTGCTTAGTTCTAGAATGACTAATAAATTTTTTTGAAATATTAATTGCAATCGTATTATCACATAAAATAGGTGTATTATTAAAATTCAATACAATGACTATAAGAGTTTTTTTCATCAACAAAACTTGTTCACAACAACTGCCAGCAGAAACCTATTCTGCATCAGCTGTTGACAAGGCAACTGAATGTTGTCTCTTACTAGACCATGATACTAAGGACTTTCCTAAAAGTGACATGTACCTGATGTACTTTTTATATCTAATATACAACTTCCAAATTCAGCATCTGAATATGAAATCAAATTGAAATTAGAAGTTTTAGGATAAAGAAGATATTGAAAAACTCTTCCTTTTAAATATCTAAAAATTCAACAATCATCAGTTAGATGAGATTCTTTAGGATTTGATTGAAATCTAGCACAATGACATACTGAATACATTATATCTGGTCATCTAACATTAAGATATAATAGACTACCAATCACATCTCTATATAAATTGTTGTCAACTGACTTTCCAGTTTCATCGAAATCAAGTTTTATATTAGTACACATAGGAGTTGTAAATGTATTATTGTTCTCAAGTCCAAATTTCTTAAGTAAATCGGTAATGTGTTTTCTTTTATTTAAAACATTTCCAAAATATTTTTTTACATATTTAAAGACCCAAAAAGAAATTTAATTCTCCCATCATACTCATTTAAAATTATTCTTGCATTAATTTTGAAAATTCACGACAAAGATTTTTATTAGTTGATCCAATGATTACACCATCAACATAAATTTGTACCAATAAAAAATTATTTTTCACAGTTTTCTTAAAGAGTGTTGGGTCTTCCATTCCAATAGTAAAATCATTTTTCAAAAGAAAAGAACTTAATCTTTCATACTAAGCTCTAGGTTCTTGTTTAAGGCCATAAATAGCTTCAGAATGTTTAAAAACAAAATCAGGTTTTTGACTGTTTTCAAAACCAGGAGGTTGCTCAACATAAACTTCCTCCATTAAATAACCATTTAAAAAGGCAGATTTAACATCCATCTGAAATAATTTAAAATTCATATAAGATGCATAGGCTAAAATGATTCTAATGGATTCTAACCTTGCTACAGGTGAAAAATTATCATCATAATCTATTCCTTCTTCTTGATTATATCCTTTAGCTACTAATCGTTCATTATTTCTAGATATTGTGCCTTAGTCAACCTATTTATTTATAAAGACCCATTTGGTTCCTATTACAGGATAATTCATAGGTCTTTCAACTAATTCACAAACTTCATTTCATTTAAACTAGTTTAATTCATCTTGCATTGCTGTTACCCAGCTTTCATCATCTAAAGCTTCTTCTATAGTCTTGGGTTCTTGTTGAGATATGAAGGCAAAAAATTACACTAGGTTTCCTATGTTTCTTCTAGTTTGAACACCAGTTTCTAAGTCAACTATTACAGTTTCTAAAGGGTGATTCTTTATGTTTATAGACTGTTTAAGTAATATATTTAAAGGTTCTTCAGTATCATGTTCCTCTGAAATGGACTGAATTTATTTTATATCATTTTCAAAATCATTCTTTAAATTCTCAAGTCTCATGTTATCATTAGCGTCAAGTTCATCCATTTGTTCTGTCCTTTTCTCAAAAGGATCAGATTCATCAAATTTCACATGAACTGATTCTTCAACAATCCTTGACTTCTTATTATAAACTCTATAAGCTTTCTAGGTAGCAGGATATCCTAAGAAAATACCTTCATCAGATTTTGTATCAAACTTACCAAGATTATCCTTGGTGTTTAAGATATAATCCTTGCATCCAAAAACTTTAAAGTAATTTACTTTAGGTTTTCTTTTATTCCATATTTCATAGGGTGTCTTTTTCAAAATAGGTCTAATTAAAACTCTATTAATTATATAACAAGCTGTATTCACACCTTTTACCCAGAAATATATCGGTAGGCTATATTCATTTAACATAGTTCTAGCCATTTCTTGAATTGTTCTATTTCTTCTTTCTACAATCCCATATTGTTGAGGTGTTCATGGTGCAGAGAAGGTGTGTTTAACACCCATATTTGAGCAAAAGGAATTAAATTAAAGATTCTCAAATTCTCCACCATGATCACTTCTTAATGATATTATATTGATACCATCTTCATTTTGAACAGATTTGCAGAAATGTTCAAATAAAGTAAAATTTTCATTTTTAAATTTCAAAAAGAAAATCCATGTAAATCTTGAATAGTCATCAACTAAAACATATACATATAATTTACCATCTAATCTTGCTACTCTTGAGGGTCCAAACAAATCCATATGAATAATTTCTAAAGGTTTAGATGTAGCAACCTTATTAACAGATTTGAAGGATGATTTGTGTTGCTTGCCAAGTTGACATGCATCACAAAATCTGTCACTTTCAAATTTGAGACATGGTAAATCTGAAACTAAATGTTTCTTAGATAACTTATGTAAAAAATATACGTTGCAATGAAAACATCTCCTATACCAGATATAGGATTCACTTACTTTAGCAGTCAAGCAGTTTACTTGTTGTTTACACAAGGAATTTAAATCCAAATTATAGACATTTTCAGTTATTGGTGCTTTGAATTTAAACTGTTTATCTTTAGAAACAATACAGAAATTGTTAGTAAAATCAATAGTATATCCATCATCACAAAGTTGAGAGATACTTATCAGATTGTGTTTTAGTCCTTGTACATAAAGTACTTTATTGATTGAGACAATTTTTGGATCTCCAACAGTTCCAATGCCAATGATTTTTTCCCTTTGCAATGTCACCAAATGTGAAAAGTCCTCCTTCCTTTTGAGTGAGTGAAGAAAAATTCAATGACTTTCCACTCATATGTCTTGAGCAGCCACTGTCCATGTACCATATATCTTTTCTTCTCTGGTGGCCTCCTTCCTGCAAAGACAATAAAAAAAATTGCTTTGGTACCCATATTTTGTTGGGTCCCAAATTGTTAGCTAGTAATGATCTGGGTATCTAGATTTGCTCTATTCTTTTAAAATTAGCAGAATCATATAAGTATTTTGAAACATAAGCTTTCTTAATACCAAAAATTTGAGGTTGTCTTAAGAAACAGTTTTTAGCTACATGTCCCTTTACCCATCAATAATTACAATTAAGCTTTTTAGAGCTAGGAAAAAAATAATTTTTATATAGCTTTGGTTTTTCTCCTTTACTGCCAATTCCAAATCTCTCCATTTTAATGACAGTTTTCCATGAATTTCATTTAATGAATGCTCTCCTTTTGTAAAAATCAATGCAGCCTGTTGGTAAGATTCTACTTCATCCTGCAGTGTTTTTATTCTTGATTCACAATTAATATAGTTATTTTTAATCAAATTGTATTTATCAGTTAATTCTTTATGTTGTTTCAGCATTGTGTCTCTTTCATCTGAAACGGCTTTATGTATATTTTTTGGTGACTTATGTTTCTTAAATAGCGATTAATATCTTTTTTCAAGCATATTGCAGTAGGCTGCAAGTTTGTTATTTGCGTAGCTTGATTTAGAATGTGATTCAAAGGACTAATAAGAGTTTACCTCATCAGTTTCTTCCATGAAACACATGTTTTCCTTTAGAATGACTTCTTCTTTCTCTAGGCTTGATTCATAAGATCTACTAGAGTCTTTAGATACACTCCAAGTGGCTTTCATAGCCTTCTTGTCTTTCTACTCAAAGTCATTTTTTTGATGAATTTTTTCTTCTTTGCATCCTCCAATTGTGGGAAATCTGGTCTGATATGTCCCATCTTTTTTCATTCATAACATCTCACTTCCTTATTATCTCCCTTAAAGGATTTTTTGAAGCATCTTTTCTTGCTGTAGAATTTTCTAAATTTTCTGGCTAGTTGAGCCAGTTCTTCATCTGAGATGGATGAGTCAGAGCTTTCTGATTTAGCATTGACTTATTTTCTCTTCATCATTCTATTCGTTTGTAGTGATGTTAACTTCAAGGTAGTATCTTCTCTTTTGATAAGAAATTTATGTTCATTAGCTTCATCTAGAATTTACACTTCATACATCATCAGTGTACCAATCATCTCTCTCATAGTTAGATCTTTGATAGGTGTTGATTGCCTGATTGCAGTAGAAATACCATTCCATCTAGTAGGAAGTATGCTCACTACTTTTAATTCTTGATGAGCCTGCTTGATAGGTTCTCCTAGAGCAGTTATGTTATTGAAAATTTCTTTCAATATCCCATTAATTTGGGTAATGATCTCACCTTGAATCATTATGAAAGTATCAAATTTCAGTTTTGCAGTTTCATATGTCATTTCACTTACATTATTTGTTCCTTCATATGCCACAACTATTGTTTTCCACATCTCATATTTTGTTGGGCACTGAGATACTTTGTTAAATTCATCTGGTCCTAGACCGCAGATAATTTCATTCATATCCTTTGAGTTCATATCGTACTCTGCCTCTATAGCAGCACTCCATACCTCAGGATTTTAAGGAACTTCATAAGGAGTCAGAATCATTGAATAGACTCTATATCCGAGGTTTTTCAGATTTATTATCATGCGCGGTTTCAAGTAACCATAGTTGTCTCCAATAAAATATGGTGCTCTGACCATCGACATCCCTTCTCTTGTATCAGTCATGATGCTCTGATGTATAATCCTTAAATCATTCTATCATTCTAAGGCTCTATTAGAAGCTCATCCTCTGATACCAATTGTTGGATCCAAATCTACAGATTATACACAAGTGGGGGGTGAATTGTGTCTTTTGAAATTTTTCAATAACTCTTATCTTGAACGAGTGCTATTCTTTATACTTTATCAGATTTGATCATGCAGCAGAAAAAGTAAAATTAAGAACACAAAGATGTATAGTGGTTCAGAGAACAGAAATCCCCTACTCCACTCCACCAACTCTCTACTCCACGAGCTTGGTGATTTTCACTATATGGTCCTCTTTTCCACAGACCGATTCACAACTGAGTACAGGCAGCAGACACCTTTACAATCCAAAGAAAAACAAAGCCTTCTGGTTAAAACACGAACGTACACATCTTAAAACGAGAAGCTGGTTACTCAAGAAATATAATAATTTTAGAAATAAATTTCCAGTTAATCTTCACAATTGCAACAGAATGCAATTAACAGTAGATGGATCGAAGTCTCTAAAATATTGATCTTCAAGAAGAAGCAGTTCTGAGTTGATCCAGTTTTATTAGATATAGAGATACAGTTCACAACCTCAGCAGTAGTAGATCCACAGTAGATATTCGATTTCGAATAGGTGAATCTTCTATCGAGTTCTTCTTCTTGAACAAACAGAGCTTTTACGCTCCTGTTGAATCAGTAGATCAATCGTCAATAGTTGAAATCTATGTTTTCCAACTTTTTTAATAATAGATCGATCACATTACCCCCCGTACCTGGTGTTTCAGAGAGAACATATATAATAAATCATATCTCTTGCATAAATAGATCCATAAAAGTCTCCTTCTGATTCGAGATATTCAAAAATTTGAATTTACAAGTAAGTCATAACATCCCTTAAGACTCCGCATAAAAATCTCTTTTTAATTCGATCTTAAATCCATTAATAAAAGTCTTTGAATCAGACAAAGTCATACTTTAAAAATGACTTTTAATCCAGCTTAAAATCCTCCCAGAAATCAGCTTACCAATCGTTGTACATAAATACCATCTGTCAAACGTTCTGATGTCAAACGTCAGGTTGATGACGTGGCCTCCAAACGTAGGGTTAATAACATAGTCTTCAAACGTAGGGTTGACAACGTAAGGTTGAACACAAACATAAGGTTGATCATCCATACTTTTTCTTCAACACTCAAATGTACGGTAAAAGATCCATACTTTTACTTGATTGATACTTTTCCAAGAAAGTATGGTTGTTCACAAAAGTAAGGTTGATGAACCATACTTTTAAGAAACAAACGTACCGCTTAGAATTTACGTACGGTTCTCCTTCTATACTTCGCTGATAACCAAAATGTAGGGTTCCTTCCTAACGTAAGGTTCTTCTTCCATACTTTTCTGAAAACGTATGGTGGTTTAACCATACTTTTCTAGGATATCAAAAAGTATACACTATTCATCCTTATGCTATGTTTATCCACGTAGGGTATGAACAGTGATTCCAGAATGCTCTAAAACATATTTCGCGCTATATTCATCTATGTAAGATGTGAACAGTGATTCCAGAACACGCTAAAATAGATTCTGCACTAAGTAATAAATTCTCGTTATTTCAAGAGTAAAATAATGTAATAAACTCATGAAAAATAGTAAGTAAAATCATTAGAAAATAACTAAGGGTATTTGTGAGTATCAAAATTATCATAAAGAGACAGAGTATTATTTTCAATAATCTACCCCTTTAAATAACATTAATACGTATTGTTAAAACAATACTTTTCTCAACAATATTAGTGAAAAGTAATGATGAATAAATTAATGTTTCTAAAGTGAAACTTATTAAAAGAAGTTCAAAGTTATATAATGATGAAGAATAATAAGAATAATACTATGATAATAACGGTAATGTTAGTGGAAATAAAGATAATGGAAATGGTAATAATGGGGATTCTGAAGAAGAAGATGTTAATGAATTTTCCTATGATAGTTCAGTTGGCCAAATTTGAAAGGGATATGTGGAAATACTTTTGTATCCACTTGCTTCTTCTAGTGTATCTAAATATAGACCTCACATTCTAGTAGAGGTGGATGCCAATTTTAATGAAAAATGATACATCTATTTAGGGGGATCAATATCCAAGGGTTGAGTTTATTTTAGTGGATAATACTATTTCTGATTATACTAAGGACGATTAGATGTCAGTGATTACTGCTGTTGAGTATCATGTTTCTATAAAAAATAAGAAATCAAATGTTTCTAGTGAGAAAGATGACGGTGATATACATTTAATTGTTTTATCTAATTTGAATAATCCTCATTCTGAGATGAACATGAAAATTTAATCAATTTCTATTGTGTAGAAAGATAATGTTCCGATGAATAAAGAACCCTATGTTGATGAGTCTCCTGATGCTACACAGAGTGTAGATGCCCAGAATTTTGAGATCACTAATGTTGTACCTACTAATGTAAATCCAATTTTTTATAAAAACAATTGTTGATAAGATTTCATATAAATAGATCAGAATTATTTCGTAAGACTAGGGTAATTTCTTAATTGAATTTGTTATTCTACTACAAGATGGTGGACATGATATTTGTGGTGAAAGAGATCTTGATGGATCAATGGTAAATCCAATTAATGTTGCTGGTATGTTAGAAAGATTAAATTCTGTTAGAGATCCTATAACTTCAATTCCATTGTCTACTGTCCCAATTTATTTAGTTAGAGGAAGTTATATGGATTTATTTAGAGAAGAGCTGTTGTTAGCTTTTGAAAAGTTGTTGAATGATAAAGTATAACTACATACAAATTTAATTGAAAATATTTCCCGATATATATTACAATTTGGGATCCACTTTATTCAACAAAATATTATGCATCACATCCAAGAGATTGATATTTGGAATAAGAGGATAAGTAATGATATAGAATTGGTAAAATATATACTTGATGATATAAAGTCCTATTTAATAGCTTCTTTGGATGGAATCCTTAAAATAATGGAAATGTATCTTTAAATACTTATGAATCCAATTTACCTCATGTTAATACTGATATGATCATAACCATGTTTAGTGATGAAGAATCTACTGTGACCAATGGACCTTCAAGTAGTGAACCTATCATCTATTTGGATATTTTGAGGAAGTTTGAATCGAGTACTGAATGTGATCACGTGATTATAAGGAGTTATTCCAAAGATAGGAAATCCTATAGATATATAATTATCGATGACATAAAATATTATCTCTCAAGAAATAATAACAAACATTGCAAGAATTATAATTTAATGTTTTTGATAGTGAATTTAAGGATTCCACTTGATACTAAATCCTTTAAAGATAAAGGTACACTATTGATGGAGATAGTTATAGTGATGAATAAGTTTGTATAATAGAAATAATGTTTATTAAGATCCAAAGAGATAAGTGTTCTGATAATAATTTATTTACTAAACCTTATGAAACAATTTCTCCTTTCACAAGACAAAGATGTTGTGGCTATGAATGAAATTCCTCTTAAAGCCCAAGAATCTTTTATTTCAGGAGTTACCAGGGATCCAACTAAACCACTTCATACCAAATTCCAACACTTACATCATCCTCCTTCATATTCTATGATAAAACATAGGGTTAATATTCTTATAGAGCCTTGAAATACTAATGCTATAGTTTTAATCCTAAATTTTTTTAAAACTCCCTTTCCTAGAGATCCTTTAGACCATACTACACCTACTGCCTCAGATTCAGAGAATGGTGAGGAAAAAGGAAAAGATATTATGGAACCTTCTACCCAGCATTGAAAATGTTGTGGTATTTTAAATTCAATTTTACTTTTATTTATTTTATAATAACATTATAATTATAACCCTAATAGGACTAATCATTTATTTTTTAATGATTTATTCTTCTTCTCTTTGTATTTGCACACTTTTATCCATTACTTTTTTACTTTTGATAATGTTTTCAATTTTTGATAATATAAAATGGGGGAGAAAGAGAATAATATGAAATATATTTGTCATTTATTTTTTCATATTATGGTTATCTTTATTTTATAAAATTTCTTCAATTTCATTGAAACCACACTAATATATATGAACAGTATTATAATTTCTCTTTTATATCATGTTTTAATGAAAATGTTGAGGAATTTAATTGTTTACCTTTTTGGCCATGTTTTTTAATAATCAAATAGGGGTAGATTGTTGACATTATTCTTCTAATGATCACTAAATAATTCTTATAATGATATTAATAATTTTTCTGTTTTCACCAAGAATCCTATAATATGACCCACGCATTGAAAATTTATAGGTATGGGGCACTCCCAAAATGAATCACAGCTAACCATATCACATAACCAAAGATGAATAATCACCAAACATATCACCCCACCATCGTCTATGAGTCACTATTTACACAACACACTATGATCATGGATTATTGGAAAAGTACCGAAATGAATCACCCTGATTTTATCATTATATCAGAATGGAATTTTGACAAATTATGAGAAATCACCAAAATGAACTACCTTAGAGGAGTCACCGCCATAGTGATTATTCACCATTATATAAGTCATCGCTAACGTAGAAATATGGATATGTTTAAATTTTCACATCACTGTCTTAACAAATGACCCGAAAAAGACACGTTCACCCTGAGATACTGCTCGAATATGAAACTGATAGACTATGATTCACCATTCATGAATCACCATCACTATTTCTTACATTATAAATTTTAATTTATATCATAATGAAAATATTATGGAATTTAATACCAAAAATATTTTAATGAATGTCATTTTAAGGATCAAATTAATGCATTAAATAATGATTCATCCATGGGTATGAGGATCTTAATATCCAGATCCTCACGTTGACACTCATACTGCTGCTGATTTAAGAAATGCATACTCCCTCATGAAATGTAGATGAAAAAGTGTGGTGTGAGATGTGAAGTAGTAGTGGAAATAAACCACAAGTTATTCACATAAAAATATAAACCAAATTAAAAGAACTTACCTGTAACATCCTTGTTTAATCAAAAGTGGAATCCAATGATCTATACACATCTACTTCCGTCCTAAAGTCAAGAACAGAAGTTTCTATGACCCTATTTTTTTTGAAGTTTCAAGAGGCTGACTCAAGATAATTTTCCAAAATTCATTCAATGAGTCATGATATTCACTACCTAACAAACCATTAATCTCCATCCCTTTATAATTTTATATTGGCCAATTTGTTTATTTATTTTTACCTTATAAGTACTGTGTGATACTCTATTTATTTCATAATAGAATATCTATTAATATAACTACATGATACATTTATATATTCTAAACTCTTTTACCCCTTTATTCCTATAGAAACTATGTAAGAGGTTATTTGTGACCTGTTATATTCTATTCTCCCATAGATAATAGTGGAAGTGTCCTTGTCTGGTTTGGATTGTTGTATACTTTTGTAAAACCTAACACCAGTTGTGGATCAAAAAATTTATTCATATAATATATTTGGTGGGAGGTGGACACCATGTAGAGTGGAATAACTTTTAGTTTTAGGAAAAATGTTATGTATTTAAAATTTCACTTAATGTTTTATTTTGTTTTATTTTGAATATTTTTTTAAAAAATTAAAAATGATTATATACTATAAAGAAATTTAATACATTGCTATTAAAACATAATTAGGGGTTTACTATGATATTTATTAATTGAAATAACTTTCAAAAAAATTGTTAATATTCAATATTATTTTATTTGAGACCTTATCAATCTTCTAATAAATCATTTGAAATATTGAATTTTATAAAGATATGATATATGGGACTATTAGGATGAATTTAAATTAATTGGGGATATATTTTAATCCATTTTGAATATTATTTTTTAATGGGTAACCAATTCAACCCCCTCTTGAGTTACTCACTACGACCAATAATCTACACCCCATTTCACACGAGTTTTACCATATATTATGTAAATGTTTTTTGTAAATCCATGTGTGCCCCTCCCCCACCTTTAAAACGGTAACTTTTCTCCTCTATTATTCACATAAATTGTGACTTCTATATCATCCAATTTATTCTCAAAAACCATCATATATTTAATACATTTTTCCTATATCCATTTTCATTCTCTTAAGACCAATTGTTCATGTTTGAAGGTGTAATCCAAAGTGGTTCTCTTAAGGAATAGGTACAAATATTAACCGAGCTCTTTGAATATTATTTATATTTATATATCCACTAATCCTATTGTTTCCATAATATAAAGATGAATCCAATATCATAAATATATTTATATATTATAATTATGATGGAACAAGAATTTCCACATCTTCTCCATCAAAATGGAAATAAAATTATGAATTTTGCGTATGTGTGGACTACACTCTATACATAGTGATATGAATCATTTTACACCACCATATTTATTATTGGTTATCATAATCGAATTAATAACTCTATGTGATATAAATGGAATAATTATAATTTTTAAATAGTAATATCTTATCGACCTTCATACCTTCCCATCAACAATAATATAATAATGTCCTTCGTGCGTACGTGTGGACTACCACCTCCTTGATGTGATATGATTTATTTTTCATTTCCACTTTTCATGGTTGATAATAAATATATATTTAATATATATACACACAAAATTTTATGATATTAATAATATTATAATGTTTCAAAAAATTAAAATTACTATTTACCTTTCCTTCATCCCATCTATGGAAAATTGGAAGACCTCCCTCATAATTGCATACATACTAGCATCTCCATGAAGTAATGGAATTCATTTCCATCACCAAATTATTTGAAGGGTTATAAATTATAAAAAAATGGTTAAATTTTATAAATATTACTTGATTAATATTATATATATTATTTAACCACGATAAATGTGAAAGGTCCATAACTATCGATATAAATGATACATGAAAAATGCAATAATTATCACCGATATACGCATATTTTAATAATGAAATTTAAAAAATAGAAGTTGTAATATCATAAATGGATAATATAAGATATTATAATTGTTTAAATTGTTTTTTATATAAATATAATAGACCCAAATTTATAATATGTGACTTGATATTAATTACAAATTATGTCGTATATATGGGTATGGTTCATCAGTTGATTATTGTTTTTTGGGAAATATTTGATATTATGAAAAAATTTATGTTTAAATGGTATACATAAACCCCTTTAGAAATAAATATCACTGATAATTAATAATTAATAATATATAAATTTACAATTCATATTTTATCATCCAAGAGTTTTTTATTTATTTGTTATCCAGTTGGGAATAGTTTTACATTACAATCTTATTTTATAGCCAGATTGTTTATGATTGAATTATTGATGATAAAATGATATTATCTATATCTATAAAAGAAAATTGATTTTGTTTTCATATGGATATATATATAAATTATAATTTTGACTTTCCTTTTACTCTCTATATGTACTAGATGGACAAAATAACGTTTTAATAAAAAAATAAATTCATTTATCTCTTCAGCCGAGAATATTTTTTATCTAGGTCTATATTTGCATTAAAATTATTTCAAGAATAATATTACTATCAATAAATGATTTATTAATATATTTTTTACTCATGTTTTTTATTTCTATAAATTTATTTATTAGGAATCATCATGTCATTTTATGAGTGATGAACTTTTTACTAATGGTGTGAACAAAATTTTTTTTAACAAATACCAAAAGACTAAATTTCCCACCATTTTAACTACTATATCATTTGAATATTTGTTTTATGTTTACTTAATTTTTAATGAAATTGTTTCCTTAATATATTGGATATTTTTAGATTTTAAATGTTTTATTTGAAAATGTATAGTGTATTTTCCTCAATAAATATTCCAATTATAATTTAAATCAATCTTCCAACTATGATAATATAGATAGATGTTAATTGTTATTTTTTAGGGTTATGATATTATGATACCATCCAAACACTTTCCTAATATTATTCCTGATTATGATTAAGAAATATTAAGAACCCATTTTCATTTCTACAAGTTAATATATTGTGAAATGATAAATGTTTTCATGATCTTGTTACATACATATTAATATATTATGATTATGTTATAGGTAGGTTTTTTATAAACTTGTAATTCATTGGTTTATGATTAATGTTTTATAAGATAAAATAGCTCATATGTTAGGTTTTCCCAAGCCCAAAAATGGTACACAAGATGTTATCTCAATCCTAAAGTAGGTACATGAGTAATTATCCCAACATAAATTCGTGATTAATGTATTAGTGGGATGCCTTGACCTAAGATTTATATGAATATGGTTATTTAGTAATTTATGCCTCTATTTGATGACATGAACTTATGCTAATCCAATTATCTCATGGATCAATTTATTTGATTACTTTATGATTCATGTCTTATGAACCACCGTGTTTTGTTGAATTAGTCATGATTATGATCTATGAATTGATATATATGTTTTACAAACATTCATCACCTATTCTAAGACCCCTATTATCTTGTTATGCTTCAAAAAGATCAATGATTGATAACAACATTATATACCCCTAATTAGAATCTAAAATCACCCTTTTTATGATCCATTATCCCCAAGATATAAATAATGGTTTTAGTTATGGAATTATTGAGAATGGATATAATTTTGATGAAAAATGCATGATATTATGTACGTATTATATGTACATGTTGTATTATATATCCATGTTTATAAAGATTGTAAACCATTGTAGTTATGATGTGGATTATAATGATATATAATTGTTATTTATATTATAATATGTGATAATTATGTTTATAATGTTTGGGACACATCACTTGGGGTATCACTCATAGCTTACTACTAACCCACGCACGACCCTAGTGGGTTAGGTCACAACAATGTCGTATCAGAGTAGATATGTCCTATGGATAGTTCAGGGATTTATATGTTTTATGAGTATTTATTGGGATCTTAAGGAAATAATGGTAAAGTTCATTTATTTTGAATCTATAGAGAAGAAAAGTAGTTATGGTGTGGATGTTGACGTATCCATACACTAGGACCATGAGTACCTTCTTTTCAACTCAACATACTATGTCCCATGTTTTATGAAAACCAAAGGTACATTAATTATATTGGAAGGATGTTATGATTTTATTGTCTTTCATAAGAAAAATCCCATGATATGATCAAATAAAAATGGTAGTTCATATGTAGATGTATCCATGAAGACAACAAGATAGGATTCATAGATAGGTTTGTGATGATTATTAGTAAAGTGATGATGCCATAATGTAGAGACATATTCTTGAGTTTTCCCACTATGTGAGTATAGGAGAATGAATTAACTAGATTATAAGTTCATCGAACCACTTATGGTAGTTCATTAGGATGATCATATATATTTTGAGTATAAATTATCCATATCATGATAGGGTGAGGATACATATAGTCTTAACGAGTTTCATGAGTTTCAATGGTGGAAACAACTCAAGTTTCATGGAATGGTAGTCACATGGAAGAAAATTATTTCCATTAGTGGGTGGTATGAGTTTTCCATATTTTGAGAACAATAATCGATCAGATGGTTACACTTGTATCCTAATTTATTAATGATGAAGCGGTGTTATTATAGGGTCTGGTCACTTAGAACCATGATGTAGAAACTATCTCTTAGACATTCTTTCAACACTAATTTTATACTGACTATTATCCTTTGAGATTGCCCTCTTTGTGAATCCTAGATTTTCTTGAGCTATGGTTGGGTGAAATTTTAGATTCTCTGTACATTTGAAGGTTGAATAAAATCACTTGTTACTTTATATATGTGGTTTTTATAGATATATTTAGTAAATAATGTTAAATAATTTTTCCTTAGTGATATACAAGATATCATGATATAATTTGTCATTCCCACTTATTTTAGAGTGTTATTGGAGTACTGTATGAAAAATATGTTCAAATTAAAATCTTCTGTGATAGATGTAGTAAGTATCTGTTATATTTAACCAATTTATTATAAATGGAATATTACAAGCTCTATGAAAACAAATGCTGAAATTTATTCAAATCATCCACCAAAACTAATTCCTTATGATATTTATCGGTGAATGAGAAAATAATTAACATTTGGATATAAGTAAATAATTTATTTCATTGATTCATTTACTCATAATACTTATATAATGTGTTTGAAACATAAATTTTAATGTATAAAAAAATTAGGGTTTCCATGAGAAGATATTAATAGGAATGTGGGTGTTTTATGAAGTCATTTTGAACTGATAGTGGTAGTGAATACAATAATTAAGTGTTCATATGTTTTCAAAAAATAATTAGATTTCACAATGAGTTTAGTTCACCATTCATTCCATTGAAAAATGGTATTACTGAAATGATACAAATAAGATTAGTAGAGATGGGGCATAAAATGTTTATTTAACCTTGACCTTGACTCTTCTTCTTAGGGCATGAAATGAGCACATCAATTTATGTTCAAAATCTATGTTTTTATAGGCCCTGTTCTGATATGAATCCTTGTAAAATGTTCTATAATAAATATTTAAATTCTAAACACTAATGATTCTTTGGGAGTTTATACAGCATAAAGAAAAAAGGTGTAAATCAAGGAATGTTTGATAAAATAGGTGATGATTTCACCTTTCTTGACTATGTTTCAAAGGGGATATTATATATAATTTTCATAAATGAATATTGGAAGATAGTTAATAATGTTTATGAAAAATATCTTTTAAAAATTTAGATTTTGTTTTATATAACATGATAAAAATGTAGACGAATAATATGAAATATTTTTTTTAGAAACATGAAAATAATTATATAAATCTTAATGTCAAATAGATAGAATAATTAGACACACCTATTTATAGTGATAAGGATAAAGTTCACACATATTATTATAGGGAGAGAAAATATGTGGAAGTATGAATCATTATTGGTCATCAATGAAAAATGGTTTAAATAATAATAACATAAGGGCATGTTAGACATACATCATTATATTAAAAATTCGTTTAGAAATATGTTAACAATCCTTCAATGAATCATTAGTGGTTTCATGATATGAATAAATAATTGGATTAAAATAAAGAAAATGTTAGTTGTTAACTTTTACACAATGAAAATGATGAAAATGTTATTGGTAAAAAGTGAGTGTTTCAAAAAAAATTAAATGAGGATAGTGAAGTGATAAGAAAAAAATGAATGATTGGTTTGAAATGGTTACTCATAGGATAGAGAAATTGATTTTGATTTTATTTTTACTCACGTTTCATGGTTAGAAACAATCATAATATTTCTTGAAATTCCTTAAAAAATAAGGTATAAAATTATTTAGATGTATGCGATGGAAACATTTCTCAACAGAGAACGTCATGAAGAAGTTTATCTTAATTAATCATGTGGATATTTATTGAGATTGATGAATGTTATGTGGGAATGTTGAAGAAATATTTATATGGGTTAAATAAATCATTGAGATCATCATATTCCAAATTGGATAACTTTTTAAGGAGTTTGAGCTTTATGAATGGATGATTTTATTGTAATCTCTACATCAACAAAAATATGTATATTTCTCTATCAATAAATGTGATTGTTGATGATATTATCGATGTTGGGATGGATGAAATAACTTTTTAAAAATTATCAAAAGAGATACATAAGTGGTTTCAAGATATCCATTCTTTGAGAAATGAAATACTTTCTTAGCTTAAAATTATATCAATATAAGAAATAAGTTTTTCTACCTCAAGAAAAGTATGAAAATAATATTATTCAAAATATTGGAATTGAAAATATTAAATCTATTCCTTCACCAATTTTAGTGGGATCTATGTTGTGTAATGGTGTAGAATGAAAGAAAGTGGATTCTAAAGATTTTGAGAAGTTGACTAGAAGTTTGTTATATCTAACAACATCAAGACCATATTTTCTTTATACTATTATCCTATATTCATCTTTCCAAAATTCTATAGAGGAATCTAATCACTTTTATGGGGAATTTATTCTTTTATATGTATCATACACACAATAAATTTCAGAATCAAATAAGACATATCTAGAAAAATTGAATTATTTTTCTATGTGGATGTTGATTGGATTGGAAGTTTATATGATAGATGATTAAAATCTGGTTTAGTATTCGTTCAAGTGTGAAGTCATGTGAGATAGCATACTAAAAAAATAAAATTCTATAATAGTTAGTATAGATGAAGCTAAATATGATGGTACCATTGAAGCTGCAACACAACTTATATTGATGAATATTCAATTGTAAGAATTATTAGTTAAAGTGAAGTTTCATATACTATTTGGTTGTGATAATCAGAATACTATAAATCACACATGTATCATAGTATAATTTTTTCATTCAAAAAAATCCGGATATCAAATATCACTTCATCAAAGAGCATGTAGAGATGAATGAATACTAGTTGGAGTATATTCCTAAATTGACAAATTTTTTACATCATCATAAAACCATTAATTAAGACACTTTTTATTAAATGAGGTTGAACATGGGAATCCAACCTCTATCTCTCCAAGGTTTAAGTATGTGTTTTTATCCCTATCTCATATAGTCTTTTGATTGTTTTTTCAAGGGTGATAAAAATACTTTTTCAAAAATCTATCCATTGATATGTGTGAATCCTGTTATGGGAGAATGTATTTATAGGGAGTTATTTTTAAGATATGAAATTATCATGTAAATTATTGATCTATTCTAATAGATTATTACAGTACTCGTAGGGATTTTTTTGGAAATTTTTTTATAGAAACAATGAAATTATAAAGAGAATGGTTAAAATGTTGAAGTTCATGAAATGTTCTTAAGTAAATTATTATATACAAAATGGTATTTCTTTAAATTTATCTTGTTTTCTTTAATGGGTTATCAAATATAAGATTATAATTGATCAATTGTGATCAATGTCATGAGTTACAATGTTTTAGTGATTTATGAAGGTTGAGTGGAGAGAAAATCCTAGGAGGGATTGTTTGGACCAATTGTTGGATATGGTTTTTAGATACTGGAATAAGTGGGTACTCGATGTTTTGAATTTTTATCATTATAATAAACCAATTTTATTTGTATGTGTTGGTGACCATAATAATGAGTTTCTATTTTAGGGGACGATACACAAATTTCTTATGAAAGTTCTTGAATTTCAGTTTTCTATTATAAAGTTATTTTATGAACAACCTTGTCTTTTAGACTCAAATTTTTTCAACAGTGGGAAGTTATATCGTACACATAATATCTTTTTAGAAGTTTGATAGCAAATCTCATGATGTGTTTCTTTAAAAAAGTTATTGATATCATAATTTTCCAAAAACATCTTATTGAATCATTATAAAATAAAGTGGGAGAAAGGGTTTATCAGTCAGAATATTCTATTCAGATATTAATGTTTTCAAAATTTTTAAGAATTCATGATAGAAGAGTGATTTTATGTAAGAAAGGTGAAATAATAATTTCTAGTTAGATGATTTTTTCTAGATAAATATCATCAATTTAAGATGTACTAGTCATTGAAGATGATTAAAGGCTAGGAGATTGGTTTTTCTAAATTCAGAGATTTTTAAATAGTATTGATTTACTAATCAATTGGACTAGATTATCTATTAGATTAACCAATTCACATAATGGACCTTTAGTTTAATTTTTTTAGAAAATGAAGATATTTTAATTTTTGTCCACAGGAAAATGTATGACATTGATATATCAGAAGGGTTCAAACACCTATCCATTGGAGGATTTTCGGGAAGAGATTCAGAAGGTAGGTGCGAACAATGATATGACATTAAAGTTAGTTTCATTTCAGAGGATGAAAAAAGTTTTTGAGTGTGACTGAGAGGATATTTTATTGGCACTGAACCATATTTAATCCATAGTGACTGATACATTAGATAATATCAGAGAACGATCAATCTATCGAATCACAGTATTGTATTCAACTATTTTTATAGATAATTTTTGTTATTTTTTTAACAGGGCCATGACTCATAAGATAGGATTTGATAGTGATAATATTTTGAGGATGATGTTATTTTATTGTTTTTTTATAGTCTGAGGTATAGATGGAAAATATATGAATTTTTAAACATATATTGAGTTTCCATAATATTTTTCCTAGGTTCTGATGCATTTTGATGTTGGAATGATGTTTATAGAAGGTTAATTATAGTTCTTTTGGACCATCAGAATGAGATGTTTTCTATTCTTCATGTCTTCAGTTGGATATATATAATCAAAGTGTCAATGTTTCTAAAAAATAATGATTTTTGGACTAGGAAGCTGATAATACCTTTTAAAAATTGTTTTAGATGTAATACATTATTGATAATTCAAGAATATTTTAGAATAATATTGTATTTTTTAGAAACCTCAAGAAATATTCAAAAAATGAGTTCAAATGAAAATTAAATTTGGGATTCCAAACGTTTATTAAGTTGGAAAACCATTTTGGGACACTTCATTTTCTATTTCTAGTACACCTATAAACCTTGGTAAAAGTAAAATGTTCTCCAACACTATTCACAGGAGGGTGAGATTTAGACCACTTGAGTTTTTTAGATATAACTGGATGTAGAATGTTTCTAGAAATAATTTATTTACGGAATATTTTATTGATTGAAAAAGTTGTTTTCTATGTTTTTTGATTAGACCACGAAATATGAATGACCATTTTAGGAAAAGAAATAAGTGAACCATTCTAATTTATGAAAAAGAAATTATACTTGTTTCCATATTAAATAATCATACTAAATAATTAGAGTGAGTGATCAAACTACGTTTTTTATGATTCATATAGAAGTTTTTCCGACGTATTGTCATGTAAAAAGTAAAAAATTATGTTGTAATAAATTGTTAAATTTGATGTTTTTGAAGAATTATATAAACAAGTTTGGAACCAACTAGTGATAGTTTCTAAATATCATACAAAATCGTATTAACATAATTTTTTCTAGAAGAATCACATACACTATTTCATTATCATAGTTCTACATAATGTTAATGGTGTTTGAAAATGTTTTTATAAAAAAACGTTAATGTTTTTTTAAGTTCATTGTATGCTATTGGATGATTTCTATAACATAAAAGGACTAGATACTATAATTAAGTAGTGTACCCTGTAAATACTTACATTCATGTGGATGTGTTAATGTTTTTCATATAAAAGTGATATATATTTAATAAAAGGAGAAAATTATTTTAAAATAAACATTACATAAATCTGAAGTGCACTGTGTTGCATTTGTTGTCAATAAGGTATGTTGTTGATCAGAAGATGTCAAAGAATGAATGGATGTCAAGGAGAGTCAATATGTGAATGAAAAAGGCTATGATGGTGTTGGTGATGAATGGAGAATGACCAAGGTACTAAGATGCATGTCACTTAGGAGATTCACTAAGTGACATAGGATGTTGTGGTTGAAACATTCTCTATGGAAATATGACGATTGTTGAGCTGTTCTTTAAGTTTAAAGAACTTGTATCAAAATGTTACAAAGTCACAACATGATTAGAAGACCATGAATTGTAGTGACAATGCATGTGGAGTTAGAAGATAATCCATTCACATGTTCTAAGTGGATTAAGTGGTTTAATGAAATCCATGCACTAACACTTAGTTCATGTGAATCTGAAGAAGTTCCAATTTGATCTCTGATTAGATCAATGAAGTTCATTGAAAAATATGTTTGATTCAGGAGATCCGGTTGAAGAAGACTCGTCGGGAATTCCATTCCAAAGTAATGATTAAATGTTGAAGAGAATTGGAGGAATTCCTAAAAACAAGAGAAGAAATATAGAATGGGAGAAGATTAATGGAAGAGTGGCATATGGAATATTAGACTTGGTACTTTGTTTATGTACAAAGTTACTTGGTGTTTTATACTAGAAAAAAAGAGGCCACCAAGGAGGCCAGCCGAGGGTCATCACCCAAGGCTCTTCTGGGACTCAAGGTCACCACGCCCATGGGGAACCCTCAAGGCCAAGGCAGCAGCCCTGAGGCAGGGGTGCACCCGCAGGACGCAGCGTGGGTGCCAGGGGCACGCCCGGAGGAGCGCATAGCACGCCCGTGGGTGCATAGTGGGTGCCAGTGGCGCACCCGAGTGGCAGGGGTGGGCGCAAGAGCGCGCCTGCTAAGAGAACTCGGTGCGGGGCGGCACCGAGAGGGGAGAAGTGCAACTGAGCTTTGGAAGGGAGCGGATGATTGATAAACTGCGGAAAACCCGGCCTCCGATTCGATGTGGGACGCCGGATTTTTCCGCGGAGCGAATCCTGGCCGTCCGTCTCATCGCGCGCTCGATCTGGACCGCTCATCGCATCTTGCGCGAGATCTTCTGATCGCGGCCGTCCGATGTCTTTCAATCGCCCGATCCAACGGCCGGTGTGTCATCCACTACCTCGAGCTCGTCCAAGGCCTCCCCGCGTGCCTCCTTCGTACCAGGCGCCTCTCGAAGATGGAAATGGAGCCTCCGGCCACCTTCGATCGATGTAATGGCTCCATTCGGTTCATATGGCCACACTGAACAAAATCATGCAATAAAATATGCATGCACACGTTGAATGGAGAAAATTGGAGTTCGGCCGAGGAAAATGAAGTACCGAGGCCATGAGGATGATGCATTGCATGGATTACTCATGATGAAGCCATGCATACATTCAAAGACGCATGAATGTGAAGAAGGCCGAAGAAAAAGAACCCGCGTTGAAACAGAGAAGAAATCAAGATTTGAGAAAAATCTTGAAGATCCGAAATCTTCGGGAGATCAAAAAATTCCCACGCGGAAGATTTGAGACACTACCTCTGCATATATAAAGAGAGGCCAAGACCTCGGTGCTGCTTGCTGAAACTTTGCAGATCCGTGAGTGTCTTTGCCTCACGAAGAAAGGAGCCACCGCGCAAATTTCTTGCGCGGCTGTTGTCCCGAAGCCACCCGAGGCTTTGAAGGTGTTCCTTGTGTGCAACTCCTTTGCGCGACAAGAAGATGTAGGGGAAGTATTCCATGTGCGCCTACTCCTTGCGCAGCAGGAAGTACCCGGGGCAGTAGCACTTGCGCGCCCCGTGGTTGAGGTGCCTTGACCCGAGGCTTGCGCGGCCATTTGTGTCATTCACCCTGCGCGGTAAGCACTTGTGCGCCCGCGGTGTTGCACCGTGCACACCCGAGGCAGTGGCCCTTGCACCAAGACCCTACGCGGCTATTGGAGAAAAGGATTGGCCGTACCCTTGCGCGCCTCCTTTGAGCTTAAGTGGAGACGACCACCTATGGGCAGTGTGTGTGCTAAGTGCAAAGAAGGGCAGTAGGTGTTCGGGTGATGTGAATTACACACCTTGTGTGTGTGTGCTTAAGGATAATACACCCTAGCCAAGTGAGTGCACACCTACGGGTTGTGTGCAAGAAGGAGTGGAAGGCCACCACATTTGTGTGTGTACAAAACAAGAGGAAGCCCGAGGCCTTAGTGCCTTGTGTGCAAAGTGAACAAGAGGAGGCTGTAGCCCTTGTGTGTGCACACTTTGAAGAACAAACTAAAATAGAACTAAAGTGTGTGTGTGCAACAAGAAGAGGAGGAGGCCAACTCATGTGTGTGCTAAAGTGAAACAAGTGTGTGCTAAGAGACAAGGAGGCCGAAGCCTATGTTTTTGCAAAGTGGTTGTGCACACTTAGAAGAAGAGGAAGGACACTCACACAAAGTATAACACACATTTATGTGTGTAATCAAAAGGAACTAAACGTTTGAAGGAGTGAGAAGCTGTGTGCTTAAAAAGAATATACCCTTTGAGGGTTTATTTCACCAAGAAGAAATAAAGGGGAGTGCATGCCTACATGGATGCACGTGCACATGTGAATAAAGCTTAAATCAGTGGTGTGCATCTGAGTTGTCCAAGAACAGAAGTTCTTGAAGATTTGCGATGCCATTCACTTAGTGCATGAAGTTGATGTGTAGTGAGACTGAAGCCAGACTGAAGTTAAAGACATTAGCTGCCTGAGTTTTCAGTAATTGCGAAGACCCTGATCAACAGAAGTGATCAGAAGTTTTGAGCAAGACCAGCAGACCTTATCAGAGGCTGTTGAAGATTCTTGAAGAGAGAAGCCAGGTCATCCTTAGATGAAGGTGATAAAGCCTGAGCAAGACGAGAAGACCTGTTCATCACAAGTGAGCAGAGGTACAGAGCAAGGCCAGCAGTCTTTATCCCAGACTGCGGAAGATACTTGAAGAAGCTTAAAGTGAAGAAGAGCTACTCGTGTGACTCGAGGAGCCAGGAGAAGCCCCCTGTGAGACTCAGGGTGGAAGAAGTATTCAGTGGGATTCTGGAGCAGGCCAGTGGGACTCTGGTAACACTGTGGGACGCAGTATAAAGATCCTCCTGTGGGACTCAGGAGAGATACAGTGGGACTCTGTATCGACCATTGTAATACTAACTGATTATAATGGAGAAACCATGTTGGGGTGTATAACCAACATGGCAAGGACGTAGGCCTTTGGTGCCGAACCTTGTAAATCCTTGTGTCCTGTGCCTTTACATTTACTGCATCATTCGAGGAAAGGCTGAGAGATACAAGAAGAGTGTATCGAGGCCTTAACAAGCCATAGAGGTTTAATTGATTAAGAATCAATTAGTAAAAAGTTGTAAAGGATCACTAATTCAACCCCTCCCCCTCTCAGTGATTCACACTGATCTGGGCACTTCAATTGGTATCAGAGCGAAGGTTACCTCTAAAAGATCCAAGGGAGTCTTTATAAAGTGCAGATTTGAGGAAGTGAGCAAATACCCTCAATTGGAGATAACTGCCAAGACTCTGAAAAACAGAATGAAGAAACAGGCAAATAAGATGAGGAAGAAGGTTGTTGCAATCAGAGAAACTCCTTCTATGGAAAGAAATGTGAAAGTCACATCAGATGACAATTCCTTTTATCATTCTTCTGATGAATCCTGCTCTAGCTATGATGGAGATGGAAGAAACAATGATCTTCTAAATGCAATCAAATATCTTCAGAAGACAGTCCCCAAGGAAGTGGCAATGTGTATAGCTACAGGCATCCTTGATTTTCAAGAAGAAAAATTACAGCTAGAAGATGAAGCCAATTCTCTGGAAGTCCAATTGGCAAAAAGGGTTGGCATAACCCACACTCTCAGAAAGTTGATGAAGGCTAAAGATGAAACTGTTTCCCTTTGCAATGAAAGATATGAAGACACTACTGAAGAATTGCAAAGAAGCCTTTCTGAGAAAGAATTCATTATGATAATGGTCAAAGAAGTTTTCCATGCACTGGAAAAATTGCACAGAGTATCAATGAATGTCAGAGATGCTCAACTCGAAGACAAAGTCAAAATGGTGAATGAGCTTGACAATTCATTGCTAGAATTGAAGAAGGTGCATGAAGACCAGTTAGAACAGCTGAAAGAAAATTGGGAAGGAAGGCTAAGAACTGTTGAGGATGAGAAGAACTCCCTTAACATGAAACACATAGAACTAGAGGTGATATTGAAAAATCTGCAATCACCCAAAGCTGAATCCTCCCAGTCAGCTGAAAGTAGAAATGTTGCTACTCAAGTATTCTTTATGAAGGATGATTATAAAATAAAGACATCCTCTAATGAAAGGGAAACATCTTCTAAAAAGAAGGTACCATCCATACCATCTTGTACTCATGCTTCTAAAAGTGTTTCTACTAAAAGTGCAGGATGGAAGAATGAATCCAAACAAGTATGGATGAAGACAGTGAAGAAAGAATGCTCTCCTGAAACAACACAGCAAGTCAAGAAATGTACCCAACAATCAGAAGGACTGAAGAGGTCAAGATTTGTGGGTCAGTGTTGGTGTTGTAACAAGTATGGGCACTGTGCAAAGGATTGTTGGTATAATCCACTGAATGAAAAAGCACAAAGGAAGCCCATGCCAAGGGGGAGCAAGCCAGAAGAAAAGAAGCAGCATCCACAGGTCCAGAGACATCTGTTTACTGCAAATAGATTTGTATTACTTGACAACATCTGGGATGATTGCAAAAGTGGTCAAAAAGATACATGTCAATCTCCAACTATATCCAGAGCTCAAAAGAAGAAAAGATCACAGAACCTGGATCAGAAAGAATCTTTGGGAAGCAAGCAGAAGAAAGCTAAAAATGCTCCCAAGAATATTATGAAAAAGGAAGAGAAGACCTTGGAGTCTAAATCCAAGAAGGGTGATGCATCCAGAAGGACCACCAAGAAGAAATGCTTCTACTGTGGAAAGAAAGGACATATCATGAATCTTTGTAAACAAGCCATGAAATTCAATAGAGGCAGACTGGACTCAAACAGACAATCAATCCAAATGAAGCAGAAGGGATTGGTTGAAAACAAGTTTCCTAAGAAAGGTAGCTTGAAAGCATCAAAGGAACCATGTGGAATATCCAGAACTGAGGCCACACTTCCAAGTGACTTACTAGTCATATGGCCAAATCAGTTGCAACTTGCCAAAGATATGAAAAGAGATGAAGATGAATTTCTGGCAATTTCTAAGGAAAAAGGGAAGAAGAATATTTCACATGAAGATGTATTGAGATCCACACCATCACCAACATCATTGAAGATCAAATGTGCAAGTGTGAAGAATGGTGAAAATGGGACATCTTGGTTGAGAGAATCTTCTCAACCTTGTTGTTCACATTGATGAACCAAGGAGGTTCCATCTTATTCCCTAACCACTTGTATTTACATGTGCTAACATTTCAGGGAATTGAAGATGATGATCATTCTCATCTGGAGAGTGGTTTGGATAGAATGGAGAGCACCCCTTGAGGGGGAGCCAATCTGTAGAAGATGGGATTCTGAGATTTAATACCATCTTGTGAAAAGATGAAGGTATTCCAATCATACTTTCATCCCTCGTTTCTTAATTGTATTCATCCATACAATTAAGGGGGAGTATTGATTGAAGACAAATAATTGAAAGGGGGAGCTTTATCTTTTCACCTGAACATTCTAATGAGTTTGGTGAAGTATGTGCAGGATTTAGCAATTCATTGATATGTCTGAAAAATTTCAACCCCCTGAAGCATGATATCACATGTACAGTGAATTGTGGATAGCATTGAAAATCTTGGTTACATCACTCTTGTTTTCTACACCGGGTTAGCCCGCGTAGACTTAGAGTTGATCTACTAAAGGTTCCTTGCTAAAGATAACATGTGACATCATCCCTCTCTTAGTGATTTTGAAGAAAATGATTTTCTAAGGGAGGAAGAGATTTTTGAAAGAGAACCACACCACACCTTTGTATTTGGTTTCCAATAAGGGGGAGAAAAGCTAATATATTTCCCCAAAAATGTGTGGCACACATATTGACCCATTCATATGTGTTCTACTGATTGGATTGACAATATGTGCTCTAGTGGTATTGACAACAAATACAAAGGGGGAGATTGAAGTGCACTGTGTTTCATTTGTTGTCAATAAGGTATGTTGTTGATCAGAAGATGTCAAAGAATGAATGGATGTCAAGGAGAGTCAATATGTGAATGACAAAGGCTATGATGGTGTTGGTGATGAATGGAGAATGGCTATGGTACTAAGATGCATGTCACTTAGGAGATTCACTAAGTGACATAGGATGTTGTGGTTGACACATTATCTATGGAAATCTGATGATTGTTGAGATGTTCTTTAAGTTTAAAGAACTTGTATCAAAATGATACAAAGTCACAACATGATTAGAAGACCATGCATTGTAGTGAAAATGCATGAGGAGTTAGAAGATAATCCATTCACATGTTCTAAGTGGATGAAGTGGTTTAATGAAATCCATGCAATAACACTTAGTGCATGTGAATTTGAAGAAGTTCCAATTTTATCTCTGATTAGATCAATGAAGTTCATTGAAAAATATGTTTGATTCAGGAGATCCGGTTGAAGAAGACTCGTCAGGAATTCCATTCCAAAGTAATGATTAAATGTTGAAGAGAATTGGAGGAATTCTTAAAAACAAGATAAGAAATATAGAATGGGAGAAGATGAATGGAAGAGTGGCATTTGGCATATTAGACTTGGTACTTTTTTTATTTACAAAGTTACTTAGTGTTTTACACTAGCAAAAAAGAGACCACCAAGGAGGCCAGCCGAGGGTCATCACCCAAGGCTCTTGTGGGACTCAAGGTCACCACACCCATGGGGAACCCTTAAGGCCAAGGAAGCAGCCCTGAGGTAGGGGCGCACCCGCAGGACGCAGCGTGGGCGCCAGGGGCACGCCCGGAGGAGCGCATGGTGGGCGCATAGCGCGCCCGTGTGTGCATAGTGGGCGCCAGTGGCGCGCCCGAGTGGCAGGGGTGGGCGCAAGAGCGCGCCCGCTAAGAGAACTCGGTGTGGGGCGACACCGAGAGGGGAGAAGTGCAACTGAACGTTAGAAGGGAGCGGATGTTTGATAAACTGCGGAAAACCCGGCCTCCGATTTGATGTGGGACACGTGATTTTTCCACGGAGCGAATCCTGGCCGTCCGTCTCATCACGCGCTCGATCTGGACCGCTCATCACATCTTGCGCGAGATCTTCTGATCGCGGCCGTCCGATGTCTTTCAATCGCCCGATCCAACGGCCGGAGAGTCATCCACTACCTCGAGCTCGTCTGAGGCCTCCCCATGTGCCTCCTTCGAACCAGGTGCCTCCCGAAGATGGAAATGGAGCCTCTGGCCACCTCCGATCGATGTAATGGATCTATTCGGTTTGTATGGCCACACTGAACATAATCATGTAATAAAATATGCATTCACACGTTGAATGGAGAATATTGGAGTTCGGCCGAGGCAAACGAAGTACCAAGGCCATGAGTTTGATGCTTTGCATGGATTACTCATGATGAAGCCATGCATGCATTCAATGACGCATGCACGTGAAGAAGGCTGAAGAAAAAGAGCCCGCGTTGAAACAGAGAAGAAATCAAGATTTGAGAAAAATCTTAAAGATCCGAAATCTTCGGGAGATCAAAAAATTCCCACGCGGAAGATTTGAGACACCGCCTCTACCTATATAAAGAGAGGCGAGTCCTCGGTGCTGCTTGCTGAAACATTGAAGATCCGTGAGTGTCTTTGCCTCACGAAGAAGGGAGCCACCGCGAAAATTACTTGCGCGGCTATTGTCCTGAAGCCACCTGAGGCTTTGAAGGTGTTCCTTGCGTGTAACTCCTTTGCGCGACAAGAATAAGGAGGTGAAGTGTTCCCTGCGTGCCTACTCCTTGCGCGGTAGGAAGTACCTGGGGCAGTAGCACTTGTGCGCCCCGTGGTTGAGGTGCCTTGCACCCGAGGCTTGTGCGGCCGTTTGTGTCATTCACCCTGCGCGGTAAGCACTTGTGTGCCCGCAGTGTTGCACCGTGCACACCCGAGGCAGTGGCCCTTGCACCAAGACCCTACGTGGCTATTGGAAAAAAGGATTGGCCACAACCTTGCGCGCCTCCTTTGAGCTTAAGTGGAGACGACCACCTATGGACAGTGTGTGTGCTAGGTGTAAAGAAGGGCAGTAGGTGTTCGGGTGATGTGAATTACACACCTTGTGTGTGTGTGCTTAAGGATAATACACCCTAGCCAAGTGAGTGCACACCTACGGGTTGTGTGCAAGAAGGAGTGGAAGGCCACCACATTTGTGTGTGTGCAAAACAAGTGGAAGGCTGAGGCCTTAGTGCCCTGTGTGCAAAGTGAACAAGAGGAGGCCGTAGCCCTTGTGTGTGCACACTTTGAAGAAAAAACTAAAAGAGCACTAAAGTGTGTGTGTGCAACAAGAAGAGGATGAGGCCAACTCATGTGTGTGCTAATGTGAAACAAGTGTGTGCTAAGAGACAAGGAGGCCGAAGCCTAAGTTTGTGCAAAGTGGTTGTGAACACCTAGAAGAAGGGGAAGGACACTCACACAAAGTATAACACACATTTATGTGTGTAATCAAAAGGCACTAAACGTTTGAAGCAGTGAGAAGGTGTGTGCTTAAAGAGAATATACCCTTTGAGGGTTTATTTCACCAAGAAGAAAGAAAGGGGAGTGCATGCTTACATGGATGCACGTGCACACGTGAATAAAGCTTAAATCATTGGTGTGCATCTGAGTTGTCCAAGACCAGAAGTTCTTGAAGATTTGTGATGCCATGCACTCAGTGTATGAAGTTGATGTGTAGTGAGACTGATGCCAGACTGAAGTTAAAGACATCAGTTGCCTGAGTTTTCAGTAAATGAGAAGACCCTGATCAACAGAAGTGATCAGAAGTTTTGAGCAAGACCAGCAGACCTTATCAGAGGCTGTTGAAGATTCTTGAAGAGAGAAGCCAGGTCATCCTTAGAAGAAGGTGATAAAGCCCGAGCAAGACAAGAAGACTTGTTCATCACAAGTGAGCAGAGGTACAGATCAAGGCTAGAAGTCTTTATCCCAGAGTGCTGAAGATACTTGAAGAAGCTTAAAGTGAATAAGATCTACTCGTGTGACTCGAGGAGCCAGGAGAAGCCCCCTGTGAGACTCAGGGCGGAAGCAGTCTTCAGTGGGATTCTGGAGCAGGCCAGTGGGACTCTGGTAACACTGTGGGATGCAGTATAAAGATCCTCTTGTGGGACTCAGGAGAGATACAGTGGGACTCTGTATCGACCATTGTAATACTAACCTATTATAATGGAGAAACCATGTTGGGGTGTATAACCAACATGGCAAGGACGTAGGTCTTTTGTGCCGAACCTTGTAAATCCTTGTGTCCTGTGCCTTTACATTTACTGCATCATTCGAGGAAAGGCTGAGAAATACAAGAAGAGTGGATCGAGGCCTTAACAAGCCATAGAGGTTTAATTGATTAAGAATAAATTAGTAAAAAGTTTTAAAGGATCACTGATTCACCCCCTCCCCCTCTCAGTGATTCACACTGATCTGGGCACTTCAAAATCAATTAGTATCACTAATTCACCCATCCCCATATTTGTGATCACATTGATCCTAGTTGGTAATTTTCAGAACTGAAATCTTTATTGTACAATAATAAATACAATTCAAGGTTTTTATTTTTGTTGTTATTTTCCATATTTTATATCAGTTCATTTTCAGATTTGTTCTAGAAAACCGAATTAAAATTTTAGGATTCAAACCGACTAATTGTAAGGAATTCTCCTTTTTAGACAAGTGAAATTCCAAGGGAAATTGATATGTTATAATATAATGGATGTGTCATTTTTAAATATTGAAATTTTTACAATGAATACATGATTTTGATCTCGTAAATGTTTTTTTTGACTTGGGTAATGGAATGAGAGGATTTATAAGTGTATCTTTTTTGTCAAGAGTTGTGGGGCCTAAAATCAAAATACTAGGTGCTCAAAATAGGGCACATAGATTCATTGAAACCATGAAACCATAAATATAAATATATGTAGCTGTAATAAATAATAAGAAACACTACACTGATGTTGTAAATGGTTTTCCCAAGTAGTGTGCCCAAATCGTATAGGTATTTCTACATAGGGAGTACCCTCACACTATTCCTCACATGGTTGGTGCACTTTTAGGGTAACCATGCACAAACCTTGAAATGTGATATCGAAATAAATGGGCTCGGAATTATTGGCACATGGTTTGGAAAACGATGTGGCCAAACAATGCGACCCAGTTTTTTGGGTGAAATTACAAACAACCCTTTAATGAAGATTATTTCCTTTCATCCCATTCCTTTTTTCTTCCTCCACCAATGTGACCTCATCCACCATGCACCTAGGTTTCTACACCAAGAATATGCTAGGATTCAAGATATCTCTCTCTTCCTTCATCTGATTCAAGATTCCTTGGTCTTTATATATCCACATCTGTAATCTCTTGAGTCCTTTTGAATAATTCATTGTTTAATATACTCTCATCTATACTATTTTGGTGTGAACTAATATTCTATCTTTTGTAGTTGAATGTTAGTTTCTTAGATTTCATCCAAACCATATCAAATCAATCCTCAATATGGGATGGTTAGTTCATCATAAGTACAAGTATTGTGGTATAAAAATTATTCCTTAATATTTTGTCATTTTATGAATATCACCATTATGTTGTACGCTGGCCTTTTCCATGTGTTGCTTTATAATGGGTTCCTTTATTTCAACTGGAACAGTGCACCATGATACACATCCGCTGATTCAGGTTTGGTAGTTTAGGGGATTTGAACATTATATATGGAAAAACCATGGATGCAACGACTAGTTTTCCATTTTAATTAAATTTTTAAAAATCTTGTAATTTCTTCTAAGAATTCAGCTTAGAATATATATTGTTTTCCCCTCATATGTTATTTTATAAATGATAATTCCACCTTCTTAATTCCTTTTGAATCACTATTATAGGAAATTCAATATTTGGTAGTTAATTCAAAATTCTTCATCGATAAATCGAGATATGCCTTTGGATAGATGTTTAAGTATTCAAATTTTTTTTTAAAGGGATATGAAAGGATTTTATAATAAAACCTCTAGTATGAGGTGCACTATCATCAAAACCAAACAGTATTTATTAGTTTATTAATACAATTTTGGTCTAGTTTCTTTTGTTCTTCATATATGTTTTTATTTTATAGTTTGTTATATGGAATGTTGATACATGGCCCTTTGGATAGTTATAAAATGAATTCACTTCCATCTATTTAATTGTTTACCAAAGAAAAGAACCCATCCGAAGCGCTTGGCCCAACTTATAAAGGTAATTTAACATGTAGGAAATTTCACTCTTAATCATGGAACCTTTTCACTGACTCATTTAACATGTTAAAGGAATTTATAGGTTTTTTAAATATAAAATATTGAATTAATATCATGGGCACATTCATGATGGATTTCACATCCTGATTGTATTAAATGGATTCATTTAAATGAAATTTATTATGGTTTTATGACCACACCCTTGGTTATAAAGTATATAATAACAGAATATGTGTTTTTTATGTAATGAATGGAATGATATTGATGGATGCCTTATATTCATAAATTCAATGTTTATAATGGAATTTAAAGGGATGGAAATTATTTTGTATTTAATGGATGAATTATTTGAATTGTTAACCTTTATTATAATGGGTTATTTAAATTAAAATATTGAGAAGTATTTCCTCAAGAATTGTATAAATAATTTGATGATTTATTTATAGAGGCATGATAAATGTAATTAATGAGTGATATTTCTTCATAGGCGTTTACTATAAATATGATTATTCCATTACATAGGATGTGTATGATGGTAAGGGTTCTTTTAAGAATGTGGGTTTCAAACATCCTAACATCAAGTGTAAAACATGATATCTCGTACTAGTGATACTATATGGGAATGGGTATTTACACTCAACGTACCATGACTAGAGTTTTTCTATGGAGGATCACTCCCTATCCAATTTTGTTTTTCAGGATGTCTCTCACTTTATTGGTATGTAGGTCATGTAACCAATTTCATGATCATATAGGCTATTTTTGACTGGTTATGGTTTTCTGTGACACCCCCAATCTAGATAGAAACTATTATTCCATGTGAATGGAAATTAGGCATTGGTACACACATGGTTCATTTAGATAGATGAATTATATAATTAAACTATGAATACAATTGTTAATATTTATATCATTAATGGTAGTAAATATTTTTTCAGATATGAGCTGAAGAAGGTATAATAGATAGGTGTGCCTTATGAACTTGGGTTGGTTGTTGTTTATTTATATAATACTTCTTGATTAACTTTTTTCTTATACAACCTCACTACTTTAAATTATATTTCATAGGCTGGATTCATTCGTAGACACCATTTTTAGGAACCTACATAGACTATTATCTCGCACTTTGATCGAGCCCCCATTGCACTGAGGTACTCATACAAACCTTATATTTTCATGACCTGGGTAGATTGATTGAGTGGTTTAGCTAGAAAATTTGAGTTAGGAGAACACGACTGAGCTGGAGATCGGGATTCTTGTGGAGGTCACCCTTGGGGATTTCATTTATTTCATTACTTTATTCATATATTGTATTGTATCACGTTTTCTATTCTATACTTATTGTTTTTTGTTATGTATAATCCTCAAGACATTCATGAGTCAGTTATAAATTGGCTTTGTCCATGTGTTTTATTTAGTTATATTATTCTATAGTTTCACTTTGGTTCATTAATTAGTACTTATATTATTTTTTTGTTATTTATTGTATGTTGTACCACTACGATACTCTGATTGTGTGTTTATAATATATCTACTATCATATCTTTACACCATAAATGTTAGATTACAACCTCTAGTATATAGGGAAGTGCACTTGATTACATGTGAAACATAGGTCTAACTACCTTTTTAGTGGTCAATAGGGATGGGACATTACCATGTGATATTATAGGCGCTTATTTCCCCGTTTATTATATTTTTGGGATGGTAGATAGGAGATTAGGAATGTTTCAGTGCTTTCTAAATACATAGGTTTCGGACTGATCACCTCAACCTTGGGGAGTTGACTAAGTTTCTAGGGCCTGAAATTGATGTTCGTGTTATTTTCAATTTCAGTTTATAATGATTTCACTGAGAGTGATTGGTGTACATTCCACTATGTGTTGATTTTTTAAATTTATGGATTTTTGTCTTATGTGGGTATGAAAAGAATGTATCATTTCATGCTTCATTATAGGCATATATAAGTTTACATTAAATGAGTATTTCAAGTCATGTAGTTTCAACTATAGGAGTCATGCTGATCTCGATTGCATTCCGTGATTGTATGATATATCTAGTAATGACTTACATAATTTTTATTTTCTATGCTCATTTTTTTATAACATAATAATGTGATAATAAACTATTATTTTTTTAATTTTTTCATACCAAATTATATATCATGGTTGGGTGATTTATTAGCATTTTATTCATGTGCATCTAGCCTATCTTCAATATATTATCTTCCACCTGCCTATTTTTCATGTTTTACTTGTATTATGCTCTGTGCTTATTATCATCCTTCATTAGGATTATTTCATAATGAAATTCTATCATTTCTTTATAAATATCAATGGTTTCAGGGGATAAATATAATGGTTGTGATTAAACAGGACCCAGTTGTTGGTTGTAAGGTGTATGTGCGACTTATTATTTGGAAAATGTAACATGTATACCTGAAATATATTTTATCTTAATACATGGTTATAAATCATTGCTAAAGTGTCAAAGGACGCAAAATTTTAAAGGCTAAAATGAAATTAGTTTCGATTAAATTATATCTAGTCATTAGTTTATAATGTGAATGGGTGATTTATCGATTGGTGTGTTATTAAACCATGAAATCTAACATTTTAATGTGAACATGTTTAATTTTGAAATTAATATAAATTGAAACGATGTTTAATTTTAATTTTTAATTAATTAGTTTAATACAAAAATGCACAATTGGACCCAAGTAGGTCGGTTGGGGCATGTTTCATATAAGATGTCATGTTCGAGTGTTTATAACTTAAATAATTAAGCAACTACTCTTGGGTTTTGATACAGATAAACCCAGTTTGGTATAATAGGGCCCTCATTGGTTTCTCCATTCTATTATAAATTAAATTGATCTTTATTCATATATTGTATAATTATGAAAGGATGACAATAATTGTTAAATGTTTGAAATCTATGTTTTATGAGACTTATTTGTTATTCCATAGAGATTTAGATGAATAATGTACCATGTGCGTCTATTTCATAATTATTACTTGAATATGTTTTGAAATCCATTCAATGTTATGGTTTAATTGTGACTCAATTTAAAGACATAAAAATGGTACTCTAGGTGGTGTCATCTATTTAAACCCTCATTTAATTGTAGTTTATGTTTCTCAATGAGTTTCATTGTAAAAAAAGAATCAGTGTTTTTCAAACGAATTATTTTTATTTTAGCAATGGATTAAATGACAGGTTCTTGAGTTGGTGACTTGTGTTACCTATGACCTAGTGATAGGTTCAATGCTTGTTCTTTATAAGGTGTTATTCATGGGAGGTAACACCCTTAGATCTTACATTCCTTGTTAATTCCTCCACTTTCTATGATGTTTGGTGCTATTTGGGTGTTGTTTTCCCTCGTAGGACTCCTATATACGAAGTTACACTCTAGTTAATATGGTTTGTTATAGTATCATTGATCCTTTTTATGGGCGTGAGCTTTTAGGAATGATCATTTTTAGAATGTTAGACATACCTTGTTCATGTTCGTCCACTACATAGGTCTTGTTACCCTCTATATTTTTATTTGGGAGACATAGGAGGCCATCAGTTTGTTTTCCAATCATATGAGATAAAATGACATTGTGCTAGTTTTATGAATGGGAAATACAATAAATATTTGAATAATTCATTTAGCATTTAGATTATATCGAGGATGGGTTTTTTCACATGTAATTTTGTGGTAGTATGTGTTCACATGTGCAATATCTATGTAGTTGTAAAATTATATAATTAGCCTCCTATGTTTGGTAAAAATTGATATGCCTTGTGATGTTGAGTGAAATCTTGAGTTTTATCTATAGTAGTGTGACCTTGGTGTTAATGGAATCTATTTCATCCTAATCCCCAGTATGAATTTCAATAGAATCATGTGTTATTAATTGCCAGTCAGGTGTGGTTGGTTTTGGTTTAATTCCATATGTTTAGATGTGGTGATCATGACTCAAAATAGTGACAAACATACATTTTAGATAATTTTGATCTAGAACTCTATTTGTGGCTAAAATCACTATTATTATTACTTCTAGAAAACTCATTAAGGGGGGAGAATCACATCGGTTCCAGAAATTATGTGCCATTGCTTGCTCGATAGCATGATATTTATGTGGGTGGATATGTTTGAATCGTTTAATTATCCCTATTGGTATTGGAGGATATTAGTGGATAAGATTGAATGATCATTTGTTTCCTTCTATGGTGAAGGAATCATTGTTTAGTTAATGGTGGGGCATCGGTAGGTGAATCCAAGCTTCTTTCAAAGGATTTCGACCAGTAGTGGTTTGACTATTAATCTTCTTGTTTTCCTTGTATCCTCTCAGGGTACTCTTCTTAAAGTGGCGAGAATGTTCCCTTTCTTGAAATCATAGTATATGCACTAAGATAGTTTTGGTCTTATTCCACCCGAATGATTTAAAAGACATTTGGCCTTTTTGGTGGTTTTCCCAATGTTGTACATGGGGTATATAGTTTTCTTCAAGGAATGGCTTGTCCTGAGTTATACATGAGTTGCAGTGTATGAGTGACTTGGAAGGACTCTTAGACACCAGCCATTTCTGACGACTTGACCTCCCGGAGGATGCCTCTCAGGGATCAGTCAATGATCTAAAGTGAAGGACATGGATTTGTAACAACATCTAACAAATAATAATGGATTGTGGACTAACTTGAGATTTTTTCTTAGAGTCTTATTCATGGAATTATCCAAAATTTGTTGTTATGTTCGGAGGTAATGATTAAAAAGGGTAATAGTTTTAGTGGGACAGATCAAGAATACACCCTTATTCATGTTGAGGAAAGGTAGTTTAAATGGTTAGGTGATTTTTTGCTATGGAATATCATAGGAATCTGGGTATGTGCTTTAGTGAACATGTTTGTTGTAATCACAAGATGCCTTGGAAGAAGGCATTCTATGTTTTTTTGTTTTATGCCAGCAATCATAGACGAGCATTTTGAGAAAGCCCAGTCGAAGGAGGATTGACATGTTTTCCTTTCTTTAAGACATTATAGTCATTTGTAAACTATTTTAAGCAAGTGTTTGGGTTTATGCGGGTGTGGTATTAAGGTTGAAAATGTATTGTATAGAAATCATGTGTGACCTGTTTATGTTAGGTTGATAGGGATATGATCATTTATCTCAGTGAGGTCTCTTCTATGACCTTAGATGTATTCAGGTTCACCCTATTAAAGAAAACATGTCAAAAGAATTATTAGAACACATAGAACATGATTTGTAAGGCCATTATTATGGTGTGGAGTTCCATGTCTCATAATTTCAACATTGAATGTTACCACATAATGTGGGGTGTACCTTGGGCTAGATGATTAACAAGATTCTTAAATGATCATGTATTTATCCAAATGTGATTAGTTAATCCCCATTTAGTTTTTTAAATTGGAAAATGTGTGTTGGATTGGGTTTTAGTGTCATAGGCATTGTATTCATAAATGATAATTACAGGTTCGTTGGGTATTTGGAAATGAAACATGTTCTTTTAACTAAAGCTTCATAACCCCTATAGGATGTTTGATATTTTAATTTCTCTTGAAGGCTTATTGGGGAATAGAAGTTCAAATGAGGATAGGTTGTAATGACCTGTGATTTGTATCCATGTGGAATTCAAAGCGAATTTGATCTTTTAGATTTTACTAGACATGTTGTTTTTTAATACGAAGATTTAGAATGTAAATAATGGAGTTATGAAACATAATGTTTTTATTTAAAGACATTACTAAAGGCCCTAGTGGTGTTTTCAGTGTCTTATCATGATTCAATAGTGATGGTTCTTGAAATAAAAGGGATGGGTTCTCTGATTAGGGCACACAATTTGTATCAAATTATATGATCGTCAATAGAAAAATGTGTGGCTATAACAAAGGAGTAGGAAAACCTCTAGTGGGATGCGCACAATTATCTAAAACCATGTCCATTAATCACATAGATAGTGCCACATTGGAAGTTCCCTAAAAAATTCTATCACATGGTTGGAACACGATTATAATAACCTTGTAGAAAAAACCATGTGCGGTCATTTATAAAGAAATGGGTGCTTCATGGATGGCGCAGAGTTTGGCCAAACTGTGTGGCCAAACCGTGCAACCCTATTTTGGGGGAGATATTAAAAAAAACCCCACAGTGATTTTTATTTTGTTTTTTCTATTTACACTCCTATCCCCCCCCTCCTTTCATGAGATCCTCCTCTATGTTCTTTGGCTTCCCCAAAATCTAACATTACTAGGGTTCAAGATATCTCTCTCATCTTTCATTTGATATAAGATTCGTCAGTATCTATGGATATCTATCGGTAATATCTCAAGTCATTTTGAATATTTCTTTGTCTTATCTCCTCTCGGGAATGAAATTTTAGTGGGATATAATTTTCCATACTTTCAGTGTGAATCTTTGTTTCTTATATTTCTTCCAAAACATATCAAACTAGTCATTGATATTCAATGGGTAGGTTGGTTACAGAACGATATATTTGATCTATGGATTTTTCCTTAATTATTCATCATTTTATGAATAACACTATTGCGCCACATGCCGACCATTTCCTTATGTTTCTGTGTAATGCGTTACTTCATAACATAATTAATGTTAACCCATGATATACATACTTTGATTCATGTTTGGTAGTTTATGGAATGTTAAAATCATATATGGACACCCCATGGTTTTTCTGAATTTTTTTTCTTTTTAATAAATAGTTTTAAAATCATAAAATGCCTTATAAGAATTTATATTAGACTATAAATGGTTTTTCCTATAATATGTGATTCTATAAAATATAATGGAAGCTACTTAATTCCATTTAAACCTATATAAAATGAATTTTTGTATTTGGTAGTCAATGTAAAATGCTTCTTTGATAAATTGAGATATTCCTTGGTATTGATGATTAATTATGCAAAATGATTATATTGAACAATGATGAAACACATATTATAACTTATTTCATTATGTAATTCAATGTTTTGGACCCAGCATAGCTTTATTTAATGTTAATTTATCACATATGTAGGTTTTTTCTTTATTTTGATCTTAATTTCAAAAGTGTCCTAATTCTGGATTTTTAGTAGTTTTTATTTGCATTAGAATTTTAGTTATATCTTCTCCAATTTCAATCTGTATCATGTGACAAGAATCTTGTACAAACCCTTAATTTGTGGGATAAATATTTTTAGAAATTAAAAATAGTTTTATATAAAAATATAGGGCACCAAATAAATTGTTATTTGTGAAATGTTTTTCGGGACAACATGGTGGACCCCACATCATTAATGAAGCCAATACTCCTGATACATATGTAAACATTAATTGAATCCATCTATATTTGAAATCCACCCCATATAAGGGAACTCATGAAAAATATAAATGAAAAATTCAATCATTAACAATTCATTTGAATGATTCAAACATGGAGAAAATTGAAGATTCTTTTGGAGAAAAATGTGTATTCAGTAATTAAATCACAATTATATAACTATCTTCCCAAATGATCTGAAAATTTTAGTGCCAATGCAGAATTCAATTCATAACAACTCTCAAGAAGACTCTAGATGAATGTTATGGAATAAAAGGGTAGATCATCTAGAAAGCATTTGGGAAAGTAGATCTTGAAATTTGAGCAGAACAACTACATGGCGTGTAAACTGATTAGATGTCATGACTTCATAAAAAGTAGAATTGGTTATAGAATAGGTCATGATGAGAAACATAATATGAACAACAATTAAACTATGGATTTTTGGCTTAAATTATGTGACCAGAGTAAAACATTCAATGGGGAATCAATGGATTCAACATAACAGAGGAAATACAGAATATGAAGTACAAGATGTGTACCCCCTATAGATGTCATGAGACAATGACAGATGGAATTTAATTCATTGATGAAATATTTTGATGGGTTTTTCCTTTAAATTGAGGCTCTAACACCCCTTCCAAATCATTCAATGGCACTAGAACAGAGGGTGTCGTTCCGGTGTAGATCTTCTCTAGTGGAGGAGTATTCATGATGGGATCATGACATGATAGAATAAAACACCTTGGGGTGGTGGGAAACGAATAACTTAGGGAATTTCATTTTTGAGTTTGTGTTATTCTCTGTAAAATATTTTCTTTATAAAAATCACGGAACATGTTTTCATGAATGATAAAGGTTTCATTCTCTCTTGGTTTCGATTTCATCTATTTTTTCGATTGTTCATCCTATTATGATTGTAAAATATTTTTCCAATTGTTTAATATTCTTTTGGAAAGGTTTCTAAACTTATACGAACATGTTAAACTAGTTTCAATTGTTTAGTGGTCTTTTAAAAGATGGATCACATTTATATGCAAATAGACATCTATAATTGATGTCTCTTTATGGATTATAGTAAATATAGGTGTATAACATGAGGTCTTGATTTATAAATTTGATAATTCAATTTAAAATCAATTTTCATCCATGATAATTGGAACATCTAATGATCAATGATTTTCCACCATTGTATCTTTTGTTTGTTTTCTATTCAGTCCATTTTTTTCTGAATTCTATTTGCTAATGTTTTTTTCATAAATTTATGTTTTTATAGATCATTTCAAATCTCCGATGTTATATAATTATAGTTTTATATTAGTTTCTTTCATCATAGTCATAATAAAAATAAATGAGTTTATGCGGCCTCTATAAGATAAACCCTATGGTGCACCACTATTTCGCTTTCATATAAAAATAATAAATTAATTGAATAGAGGTTCATGAAAAATGACTTTATCAATTTGGTGATGTTTTCAAGGAGGCCATTTTTTACACACAATTTTTTTAAAAAAAACTAAAACAAAAAAAAGATTCATTGAATATCCTTCTTTTTTATATTGAGATGGATTATTTTAGTGATTTATCTTATTATTATACTAGTGATTATTTTGGTATAAGGGGGTAATTTTTGAAGAAAAATGGTGAAAATAACAATAGAAGAATTGAGGAGTTTCTAAATCAACTAAACATTCATTCCATATTTATTCATGAATCTAGCGTCCAATGGTCGGATCAACCATAAAAAAAATAAATTCGATCTAGTAGAGATCATGATTGTTCCACCTCAATTTGATGTTGAAGATGATAATACATGAAGATCCAATCATATCTCCATATACATTACATGAAGAGGTTCTTTAAGGAAATGTGTCAGTGATAAAAATGTTGGAGATCAATACAAATTGAAATAACATTAGTTTGGTTTTTTTGAAGACTAAAAGATAAGTGATGATAACTTATATTTCAAGAATTAATTTGAACCTCTATACCACTGTCTTTATTTGGAAGAACATAAATATTATTCCCCTACTGATATCGAGTCTCCAATAGAATTTTTTGAAGATATTTAGATTAAATGTTATTTACATGAAATGGAATATTTTCTTGTTGATTCATCATGATTTAATATTATTCAATTTAATTTTTTTTCCAAATTCTCTTAGGATGAAATATCTAATGTAGAGGATGGTATGAAGGTACTAGATGATAGAGAAGTGGTAATGCAATTAGTTGAAGTAAACAAAAATGACACATTATTTTTCCATCAACCATAATTCTAGTTGTATCACAATGCAATGAGGGAGGGGATGATATATCCCATCAATGGGTTTCTCTATTACTGATACAATCTATAGAGATCTGGAAAAAAGTCAGTCATGTGGTTTCATATAAATAATCTCCATCCACCCTCAGACTAGGGTTAAACCATTTCAACTTCCTAACAAGGGGTACTAAAAACCTAGAACCAATGTGGGGGTTCAATCCATGCCTTATCCATTTAATTTCCCATTTCTATTTCATTTTCATTATATGTCACATGTTTTCTCATTTCATTCAGGATTAATGTGGGAGAAAATAAGATCTCAACTCAAAGGTACTATTCAAAAATAAATTTAGGTTGTATCTTTTCTTCCATTAATTTTTTTAACTTATTTATAATCTATTGAGATGAAATGAAGGGTAGTGGAATTTAATTGTGGGGGGAGTTTTGACATTATTAGTTATTTATGTGTGGTTTAGTTGCGTTTTTATTTTTTTTAAGAATTTTGACAATAACTGAATATTTTGTTCATTTTTCATAGATCAATCTATTTTGGTAAAATTAATATAGTTTTGAATAAATGGATTTTAAAATATTGTTAATGTGAAAACCTTTTTCCTTTATTTGAATTTTCAATAATTTTTATGAGTTTGGATAATTTCTGATGTCCATTCCCATGAAACATCGAGTGAAAATATTTTCCCATCATGTGATGTATCTTCAACCACATCGCCATATTCTTCAAAATGACCACACTTTCATGAGGGAAACAAGGTTTTTGTGTGGAACCATAATTTTAGATTTTTCTCTTTCAATACACTAAATTTCATGGAATATTTTTTATATAATTGAGGCACTACTATTTCATTTCCCATATTTCTCTGATACCTACCATAACATATATCAATTATAATCCCTTAAATGTCATTAATTTTCTTATAGTTGTAAGCCACATTACAAGATGATATTTTCTTACATACCCATACATTTATTATTTTTCATGGATATTTCTGGTTTGTGTATGGAGGATGGGACTTTCGTGTACGTTCATTGGTCTATGTATCATTTTTGGGTGATTTGAGGTGTGTGTCAACATTTTGGTCATTTATTATTATAAATCTGGTTATGAGTAATAATTTCATTGATCATTACATGTTTCATCCATATCTCCTTCCAAAAAAAAATGAAAACATGGTGATGAGCATGAATTTCATAAATTTACATTCTTTTAGGAAACATAAACTTCTCTAAAATAAAGGTACTTGTCAAAATTAAATAATTTTTTTAATTTTCATTTCAGCCTCTATGAAAAAAATAGAAATAAAGGGAAAATAAAGCTGTGTCTTTTGGATATTTATAATAAATATATAAATAAATCTATTCCTATCAAGAGACGTATAAAAAATGGGGGGAGAACTTGGATGATATAATTATTTTAAATCATTGACTGAATCATTTACCATGTCAAAAAAGTGGGTAGGGTTTTGATTCACATGATGAATTTAATTTTAGTGAGGTACATCCTATATTTTTACATCATTATTTATGCCTTGTACTTAATAGTCAACCCATATATTTCAGGCATTAAATACTATTAATAATTTTCCCACCTACCCTAATCCATAGACTAATTTGAAGCATTAATTAATTACCTCATTATTGAATTAATTAAATTGTTTCATGTTGCAGAGAAATGAGAATTTTCACTATCCTATGGTGATAACTGGATCATCCATGTATTAACATAACCCCAAATTTAATTTCTCTTGAGAGAAGAGTGACATAAAATTCAATGAGAGGTAGGTTATGATTGAACAATGGATGTATATTCTAGGTTGAAATTTTTTAAATTTAGCGAATTAAAATGATGTGAAACTATTTTTCATAGAAGATATATGATAAAATCGAGTTTGGATAAGATGGTGGATATTATATCGTTTTTACCTATTTTGTGGATTTTGATTTGAATATATGATAATTCAATAGGAGTACAATACTGAATTGTGGGGATTGATAAAACTCATATTTTATCATATTTTATTCTACAATTCACTGTTTTTGGACCCACTGTAATGCTATTTAATGCGAATTTATCACATATTAATGTTTTCCCTTATTTTTAGCATAAATGTGAAAACTACATAATTTTGGATTTTTAGTAGTTTTTAATTACATTAGTATTATAGTTGTATCTTCTTTACTTTTAATCAAAAATAATATGATTAGTTTTCTATAAAAACCCTTGATATTTGAGAAAAATATTTGTCTATTGGATCAGATATTTCATCAAACGTCTAAGAAGACAAATAAATTGGTATTTATGGAATATTTTTCTAGAATGTGTAGTGGACCCCACATTTGTAATGGAAGAATTAATCTGGATCTAGATGTCCAAATTTATTGATTCCAAATTTATTTAAAATACAACCATATAATATAACCAAATTTCAAATGAAAATTGGCTCATTAACATTTTCATTGAATCAGTCAAACAAGGAGAAAATTTGGAAATTGTTGGATAAAAAACATGTATTTAATAATTAAATATTAAATATCGAACAGTTTTTTCAAATGATCTGAAAACATTATGTTTAATATATAATCTAATATTGAACAACAATCAAGAATATTATATAAAAATACTATCCCATTAAAGGGGATAAAATCTAGAAAACCTATAGGAAAGAAGAGCATTAAATTAGTGTTGAACGAGTACACGACGTGTAACAAGATTAGACATCATGACTTAAACTTAAAGGATAAGCACCCCCAGTACATGTCATGATGAGAAAACATGCTGTTAACTGAAACTACATGATGTGATCTGGTCTTACACAATGTGACTAGAGTCAAATAGTCAAATATCCTATGGAAGATTCAATGCGGTTGAGGAAAACTCAGATATGAATTTCACAATGTACACCACTATACACATCTTGATGATGATGATGATGAGAATTTAATGGGGTATTGCATGCTATCTATGGGATTTTCCTATAAATTGGGGCCTCAAAGACCTTCCAAATCATTCTAGGAGAGCTTAGACCCGAGGGTGTCATGTTAGTGTATATCTTCTCTAAAGGTGGAATATTCCTTTTGTGATCAGGAAATTATGATAAACAACTCCACATGGTGGTGGGAAATGAATATATAGGGAATTTTTTTTTTGATTTTTTTCAATTAGTTGGAAAATATTTTCTTTTGAAAAATCATAATTTTTTTTTCTTGAATGGAGGAGGTATGATTCTATCTTGGTTCCAATTTCTTCTATTTTGTTCTGGAATGTTTATCTTATTATGATTGTTAAATAGTTCCATGGTTGTTTAATCTTCTCTGGTCCAATTCTCCCTATTGAGCACAATATTTTCAAGTAGTTTCGATTTCATATATTTCATTGGGATACTATATCACAATTATAAGTGGATAAATACACATAATTTAGGAATCTATATGGATTCTAGTAAATATAAGAGTATTAATTGTGGTCTTGAGTTATACATTGGATAATTCAATTGAAAATAAATTGTATACAATGATAAAGATAACGTATGAAGGTCAAATAGTTTCTAGAACTACTTCTTTGGTTTGTTTTCTATTCACTCTAGTTGGATTCAGGATTCTAATCACAAACGTAGATTTTCAGCAATTTAGGTTTGTTAAATTCATTTCAAACCCCCTTATTTATATAATTTTTGTTTTATATTAGTTAGATTTATAATAGTGATAATGGAAATGTAGTGAGTGTAAGTGGCCTTTTTGAGTTTTACCCTTGGGTGTGCCATTATGGTGTATTCATAGTAAAATAAGAATTTATTTAAATAGTGGTTCATGAAAAACCCCTCTATCAAAGAACATTGTTTTGATTTTATAATAAAACCCCTTGGATGAGGTGCATTGTCTAGAGAACTAAAAAATATTGATTAGTTATTTAACACATAATTGACCTTGTTTCTTTGGTTTTTATTATATGTGTTGATATCATGGTTTGATATATGGATTGTTGAGACATGGTACTTATGAATGTTACCACATGAATTTCCTTTTTTCCATGTAATTTTTTTCCAAACCAAAGAACCCCTAAGAAGGGATTGGCCCTACTTATTTAGGTTATTTACCATATATGCATTTTCCATCTTGACAATGGAACCTTCGAAGTACCTCATTTTCTGTAATAAATTAATTTCCATATTTTTTTAATTAAATGAATTTATATTTATTTTAATGTATTTATCATGATGGATTTCCCTCATTTTTTTATTAAATGGATTCATTGAAATGGAATTTATTCGGTATAACTACCATTCCTCTGGTTATATAATAAATAATAACAACTTATGTATTGTGTATTAAATTCAAGGAATGATATTGATTGATGACATCCTTGCATAAATTGAATTTTTTATAATGAAATGTGATGTGGTTGAAAGCCACACCATTAAATTCATGCTTAATTTGAATTGTTATAAATCGAATGACCCTAATTATAATGGGATATTTAAATGAAAATAAGGGCAGTATTGCCTCATGGATAATATTAAAAATATTATGAATCCTTTATATGGTTTTGATAAATTTTAATAATTAATGTTATTTCCTCACAGATATTTAATATAAACCATATTACACATTTATAGAGGATCTATATGATGGTGTGGTTCTACTGATCATGGGGCATCACACTCCCTAAATTCATGTGTGGAAAATAATGTCTCACACAAGAGATACTTTATGGGTGTTGGTATTTATAAGCCACATACCATTATAGGAGTGTTTCTAGGGTGGCTACCTTGCCATCCCAAGTGCAGTTTCTTGGGTTATCTCACTCTATGGTGATTTCGGGAATGTACCCTTCATTTTAGATTATAGGCTCATTTCAACTAGTTATGGATGTCTAAGTTACACCCTGGTCCATCAAGTAACTAGTATTCCTTGTATATTCCTAGTAGTAATTGGAACACACTTGGTTCATATTGGGGGATGAAATATATAATAAAACTATATATATAATTATTAAAGTATATATAGTTACTAACCAAACAACTTATTCTGGTTATGAGTCAATGTTAGTATACCTATACGGTTTCATTTTAGAACCTAGATATATTGTTTTCTATTTATTTTTATATTTTTTTTTCTTTAATTCTAATAATAACACATTACATTACATTATATTTCAAAAACATAATTTAGTAGTAGACACAGTGGGAGTGAACATACTGGTATTATTATCTCACACACTACTCAGGCTACCATTGTATCAGGGTATCCATTTTGAACATATATTTATAGGACCATGGTTTATTGATTGTGCTATTTATCCAGTATATAAGAGTTTAGAGAACACAATTGAGCTGGATCATGGGATTCTTGTAGAGATCTCCCTTAGGAATTTTCAATAATTTTGTTCATTATTCATGCATTATACTATATCATGATGACTGTTTAATGATTAATGTTTCCCTTTTGTATAATCATTCATACATTCATGCATCCACTCTACATTGGCTTTGTAAATCAATTATATTCCATTATATTATTCTTCCACTACATTGTTTCTCATTTATTACCAATTCTATTGTTGTTTTTAATTTATTATCTATTGTACCAATGTGCTACTCTGATCATGTGAGTATAGTCTCTCCACTATCAACTCGTTACCCCCACGCTACAATTCAGTAACCTCCTACATATTGGGATGCGTTATTGAGTGTATGTGGCCCATCATTCTATATCCCTTATTAGTGGCCAGTCAATCATGGAAGATACACCGAAAATCCTTGATTTTCTGTGGAATAATTTTTTTATAATTATCATTTTCCCTTTATCAAAACAATATTGGATAAAATGGATATTTATATTAATTATTCAACAGTTAGGTGTTTTATTATTTTATACCCCCATTTTTCTTTCCATCATCATGTATATTCTACTTCCATGTGGTCCAACAAAATCCCATGACCCAAATAATGGAGTGATCGATAAAGTGTTATTTGATCCATTGTTTTGAGTTAAAAGTTGAGAATTGCTTTGTAAGCATGGGATTATTTTGGTTAAATAAATATTAAAAAAATTGAAGAATGATGGAATAATGAATCATGGAATAAATACTCATGATTCTTCTAAGAAATACAACAAAGGACTTATATTCCAGGGATGGATAACTTGAATTTGACTTCCAACCAAGAATTCATGTTAGTTAACATGGTTATGGATGTTTTAGGTATGATTCAGTGTGGAAACATTTAAAAAATACACAAATTAATTGTTGAGATAATTAGAAGTAAATTTTTACACATACACATTCAAATGAACATTCAATTTTGTCAATAATTAATATTTTTTTATTATGAGTTGTTTATTTCCTTTATGTACTTGATTATTCATCTTATTTATTTATTTATACATTGAATTAGTTAAAAACCTGTTTATGTTGTTGATGATCTGTTTTTAGATATCAGTGTCTTATGATTTCAGAAGATGAAGATGAAGGAGGGATATTTCAGGGGAGAGAAGATGTTTTTGAGTTCACATCATTTCAAACCTCAAATTTGTCCTGAGAAACTGCAAACATTTGTTAGTTGACTCTCTTAAGAAGAGGGAATCATGACCTTCCCTATAGGTTGAGTCCTTGATGTATTTCTCAATTTTATCAATTTTATCAATGTTTTTATCCATGATCAAGGTGAATTATGGTCTTATGTATCAAATTTTTTTTAACTCAATTCATTTTACTTCTTGTTCACAATCATTTTCCGCCTTTTGGGAACATTATTCAGATTTATTTATTTTTAGAAATAGGTTATCCACATGGATATATAATCCATTTAATCATCATTTTGTGAATCATTATTTGTTGGATTAAAAGTAGTCACTTTTTTCCATGGATTCTTAGGATTCATTCTAAGATTGTCACTACAATATGATCTCATAATTCACAAGGGATCCAATTAGTTCTTAATTTGGTATGTTCTTGATTTAGTTCTCTTCGTATAGTGATTCCACATTAGTTTCCAAAGATCAAAGAAAACTCTAATGGGGTTTCAATACTAAAATATCGTTATTAAGAGTGTGGGTGAGATACTTCCTCCCATTCCATATGTTAGTAATGAATATAAACTTTTCTATAATAGATATTTAGATACATACAAATTATTGAAAACTATTTCCTATACATATAAATTATAGTATATTCAATTTATTCATTACTTTTTTGTGTAACTACTATTTTTTATGACTTCAGGATTAGTTGATAATGTAGATATATTATTAAATTCTTTTTTTCTAGTTCAAAATGCATGATATTCATAGATTTACCATCTATTTTGAAAGGAAAAATATCATCATGTGTCTATTTTCTACATTCTCTCTAGTAGGAATATAACATTGTATAAAATTTTTATGAATCTAATAACTAATAAATCTATGAAAGGTATCCATATATGTTATCAAATAACTATAATTATATAATAAAATAATGTGAATAGCCCAAATATTTCCCTTTCTGTGCACCATAAGTTTTTGATAGACATTAGAATATAAATATATTTAAATTGAATTTTATTATGATTTTTACACCAAAAAATTATTTTTAAGAAAATTATATTTTTATAAAAAAACAATGAAATCCATTGATGCCAAATGTAAGAAATATTTAAAATGCATAGATTTGAAATGGTGAATTTCTGTTTAAGATCAATTTTAAAATGATTTTAAGAAATAAAATAAATTAACATACAAGAATTTAAATATAGGAATAAAAAACACAAAATAAATAGAGTTTAGTAGAAAAGTAAGTACAAATAATATATAATGGCATAATTCTATTAATGATATCAGAAATATATAAAGAATTAGAACATATAAAACCTCGACTAATAATATTAGATTGTTTAATATTTATCCCTTTAGTTAAATATAATCTATTAATAAAAAGTAGGAAGGAAAAAATCCCATGGATTTACCAAAAAACAAGAACCAAAATAATACCCTTGATTTTAATGGAAACTATGAACTAAGAAACTGAAATTTATCAGTGGTGAGAACCAATGGGGTAAGATAAATAAGATAGGGGATTGATTTTAAAAACTCTTCAAAAAGTGTTAATATATCACTAGTGCATTGAGAAGAATTTGAAATAAGGATAGAGAGATATAACTTTCAAGAAGAGCCTTTAAGAATTAAAATAATGGAGAATGATTCAGGATTATTAATATATAAATAATAAAAATGTAATGAAGTTGTTATATCGTAATTTTACATTGGTCAGTTGGATTATTCTTGGACATGTATTTAAAATGTTCATCATAGATTAATCAATATATTTTGCATTAATATAGTTTTAGTAGATGTTATATTATATGTTAAAAGGAAATTAAGATATTTATTTAAAGACATTGATGATTTTATGATTATCATTGAATTAATTTTTATTCATTGAAGTCATAAGAGACCAAATTAATGAATTTTTGTGCATAATCAGTTACTATATTAACTTTCCACTTTAAAATATTCATGGAATGAATTGACACGTGACAATATGAAATAATTCATTATAGAATATCAAAAATCTTCATTCATTTCTTTTCAATAGGAAACTAAAATTATCATGTGAATAAGAGTTTCATAATAATAACACTTTCATCACTTCTATGAAAACCCTCTATGATGTGGACTAAAATTCAACATGACGAGTCCTTACTTGATTATGGTTCCATGATATATTTTAGTAATTAGGATACGAAGAAATTTAAATAAGGTAAAATATAATGTTAGAAAACTATTTAAGTGATTATGATCATAAAAAAGTATTATTGGATCAATAATATCCACCTTTTTATTTACCCCAATCACTAATTTAAAATTAAGATAACATATAATGGATAAGATGGAGGTGAAGAAGAATGTATGATGAACTTATTTTTTATTGCATGATTTAAAATAACTTCTTAACAAAATAATAAATTAATAACACGGAAGGACCTTTTTAGTTTTATTATCTTCGAATCTAGGTCCCTAATACAAAAATTACAAAGTGAAAACATAGGCATACCATTTATTTATTCTCTTTGAGAACCTTCTTATATTATTACATTATTGTTCACCTCACTACATGTTGTTTCATTGGGACAAACATTAATAAGGAAGGGTGATCATAATTCCATGTAAGATATAAATTTAGGAATGAAGCATGCTTAATGATCATGGATAAACGTTAGGAACAAATGAGTGAATAATAATTATTATATGACACACATATTAATAGAGTGTATACTATAAACAATGAGATATTCATTGCCACATACAAAATTTTTAAACCAAGGTTTCATAAGATATATCACTAATGTTATTCAAGAAGGTACTAAAAACATGTAATCCCTAGAGATTAATTCTTTACCAAAGGTATTGGAGCACTATTAGGTTACACCATCATATGTATTAATTAATTGTTTCAACATTGTTCCTAGAAAATCTTTTTATTAATATCCAATGGAGAATAAAAGTGGGTTTCATATAAAATCATTGATTACATTGATTTTATATGATGTTTTCATCATTTTAGCACATTATAAGGGAATGTGGGTCTCAAAAAAGGAAATAACCCTTAAAATATGTATAATTACATATATATGAATAACATTGAATGTAAATAGATTTTGTCAATTATAATCTAAAAAGGTTGTCATGGAAAATAATAAAATTACTTTGACTGCATAATGGGTACACAAAAAAGCCTATGTGATGGGTTTAATGAGAGTGAGTGGAAGACTCCAATTGAAAGGAATTTTTTATAGTAATGGAATAATTATTAGTTTAAAATAACTAATAAAAATTTAAATTATAGTACTAAATATAAAATAATTACTTGTGAAAAATGTTTAGGAAGAGAAACTTTTATATTGGGAGAAAACTTCTAAAATCATGAGGTGTGTTGCTTGGATCTGGAGAAACATAATTGAATGTATCTAGAGATTGAAAATGATGGGAAATTAATTCCATATGTTATAAGAGTGAATGAAATGGGATTTATAGGTGGGTATTTATAGTAAATGTGGGAGGAGATTATATTAATTTCTAAATATTGGCCTTGGAAAACTAGGTTATAGAAAATGGAAAACCACTGGATTTCCCATTGATTTGGAAAATTTATTATTTCATTATGAATGTGGATTTTAAAATATTTTAAAAAACTTTTATCTCCAATATTTTTGAAAAACATTTCACATGGAAATTTGTTTATATATTAAATAATGGTTTCACTCACAAATTACCATTTTAGACAGTGTGACATCATTTGTGTGTTTAGAAATTAATATTAATATATGTAAACAAATTAAATTAATAAAAAAATTATTTTCAGTCATCAGATAACTTATATAAACTATTACATCATTATTAAATATTTACAAATTCATAAAATGATTTTAGAACACATATTTTCTTTTTCTTTTCACTAAAAAAATGTATTTTTTTTAAAATTCCCAAAAAAATCAATATAAACTAATTTCAATGTAATGATTTCAAAGATAATGTTTATTTTTTTAAAAAAAAATTTTTGAATATGAATATATAAACATTAAATAATACTTATTCATTGAAAAAAAATTATGTTTTTATGTCATATTTAACTTTATGACCATATTAAAATTATTTGGTACATTATAAAATAACATTATCATCTACATTAAAAAACAATGTTTTATAAATCTAATTAATTGAAATTATTTTTTATTAATGTTGATTAAATTTACAGTATGTTTATTTAAATAAAATATTTTCTCAAAAAATATTATTTTATTTGTATCCAAAAATATATATTTCTAACTCATAGACCCATTTATTTCATTTTGTAAATCAATATTACCACTAAAAATTTCAAATATTTATATAAATTACCCATTTTTACATTGAGAGAAATGGCTTACATGTAAGGTGTGAATTAGTGTTACATTAATGTGGCAGATCATCTAGAATTGATCGTGTGGCGATATACACTAACTCGAACATCTCTTATACTTGATTATGCTCAATCCATATTTGATAAAACTCTAAATGGCTATTATCATGGGTGAATGTAAGACTCAAAATTTTGAATAAATCTTATTTCCTAATTTTGTGTGTTATTTTATTTTTCATACTCAAAAAAACTGTTTCATTTGATAACATGAGTCTAATTAAAATGAGACTATTGAGTTTTGACTATTATATGATCGTTAGTCAGTATGGCTGTTGGAAACTGAATGTTGCGACTATTGTCTCTAAATACATGTGATCTTGGTTAATTAATATAGAAATAATATTTGATGGCCTCATTCAGTAGTCTTGGACCGATCGAAGCCAATCTAACAGAACTTGGGAAGGAGGTAGCACCGCTGGGCTTTGATTGGACCAAACCCAAGCTGAACGTCATCGTGTGAAGCAAGAATGGAATTGCCTTCGCGAGAAGTTCAAACTGATAGAAATTACTACTCGTGCGATGTTGGCCGAGCCACCCTCAAATTCTCTCACCTTATCACACCTTACACTTAGGTCCTATGCTGGGGTTATAAGGGGCTATGTAAGGAGACTATAATCCTTTGTTATAAATAATATTGAGATTTCTTCTTATGATGAAGCTTGTGAATTTTCAAATGACCAGATAAATATAGTATGCTTATTTTTGATGAATTTTAGGGAAATGAATTTTTTTAAAATGTTTATATAAACCTTAAATAATTAAAAATGTGTAATGATTTTCAAAAAATGGTCTTCTAAAATTATTTTCATAATGAAATGTAGAGTCTAATAATATCAACTTAATTTTTGATAACATGAAATTATGAATAGTGGTTTTATGATTAGGATTAGTAATGTGACCAAATGGATTGGTAATCTGATTTAAAGAAAGTATTAATATAATATAGGCACCTTGATTAAGAAATGTGATTCAATTTAATAGGTAAATAAATGTTTCAGAAATTATTAGTCAAGCATTAGTTTTTTCAGGTGAATAGTTTTTTTAATAAAAAATTAAATTAAAAATATTTAGAAAATTATTTTTATAAAATGGATTTCATTTTTGAGCTCAGAGAATCTATATTATGTTATTGTAATTTTTGGGGATTTTTCTGAAAAAATTGAATTTTCGATGAATAGTGTATTTATTTAAAAATTAATTTAAAAATATTTAAAAAATTATATTTATTAAATGGTGTTCATTTTTGAAATCATAGCATCGATATTTGGTTATGGTGAAATTTTGGGATATTTCTGAGAAAGTTGAATTTTCGATGAATAGTGAAAATATAGTTTTTAAGTTACGGGTGTTTAATGACATCATTAAATGATGTATTAAGGATGTAATAAATATGGTAGACCTATGAATATTATGATAAGGTATTAGGTGTCCCAAGTGGCCAATACCATGGGAAAGCCCATGGTTTTTGCAATACCACCAATGAGGTGTCCCTTGGCTATTAATGCCTTGTCCCCTCACTTTCCCTATAAATACCCACCCTTTCCTTCTTTTGTTTTCACTCCCAACTCTCACCCAACGAATCCATAGTCTCATTACCTCCCAAGGATTCCTCCCAAGGTTCCCCCAAGCCCTCAAGGTCCCAGCCATCATGTTTTAAGAGTTACGTTTTAAGGTAAGGTATCCTACCTCCCTCTTTCATTCCAAGTACTCTCTTTTATGTCATCTCTTTTATGTTCCATGTTTTTATGTTGGAGGATGTTCTTTTATAATAATCCTAAAGTCATTTTCATGTTAATATTTTTAGAGACCCAATATTTCTCCCATCATTTTATTTTAATAATGTTAAAGTGGCGTCGTTAGGCAGCCGAATTTTTCAGGGATTCTTTCACCCTTCTCGTTTTCAAGATCTATTTTCAGGTAAAGTATTTCAAGTTCCTTTTTAATATGTTGGGGTATTCTCTATAAATATATAATACTGATATTTTATGTTAATATTATGAGAGACCATATTTTATCTCTTCAATTCAGTATTTTTATGTTTTAAGTGGCGTTGTTAGACTGTCGAATTTTTAATGGATTCTTTCACCCTTCTCATTTTCAAGTTCTATTTTCATTTCAAGTATTTCAAGTTCCTTTTTATTATGTTGGGGTATGATATCTAAATCTATCATACAGATATTTTATTTTCATATTATGAGAGACCCTATTTGATCTCTTCAATTCAGTATATTTAAGTTTTAAGTGGTTCCGTTAGGCTACCAAATTTTTAAGGGATTCTTTCACCCTTCTTGTTTTGAAGTTCTATTTTAATGTCAAGTATTTCAAGTTACTTTTTATTATATTGTGGTATCATATCTAAATATATCATACTGATCATTTATATTAATATGATTAAAGACCCTATTTTATATCTTCAATTCAATATTTTGATGTTTTAAGTGGTGACGTTAGGATGCTGAATGTTTAAGGGATTCTTTCACCCTTCTCTTTTTCAAGATCTATTTTCATGTCAATTCTTTCATGTTCCTTTTTATTATGTTGGGGTATGATATATAAATATATAATACTGATCTTTTATGTTCATATTATTAGAGACCCCATTTTATCTCTTCAATTCAGTATTTTGAAGTTTTATGGGGCGCCGTTAGGCTGCCAAATTTTTAAGGGATTCTTCCACGCTTCTGGTTTTCAAGTTCTATTTTCATGTCAAGTATTTCAAGTTCCTTTTTTTATTTTTGGGTATGATATATAAATATATCATAATGATATTTTACGTTAATATGATGACATACCCTATTTGATCTCTTCAATTCAGAATTTTGATGTTTTAAGTGGCACCGTTAGGCTGCCAAATTTTTAATGTATTCTTTCACCCTTCTCATTTTCAAGTTCTATTTTCATGTCAAGTATTTCATGTTACTTTTTATTTTTTTGGGGTATCATATCTATATCTATCATACTGATCTATTATGTTCATATTATGAGATACCCTTTTTGATCTCTTCAATTCATTTTTTTTGTTTTAAGTGACGCCGTTAAGCTGCCGAATTTTCATAAGAGAAATCTTATTTTTGTCTTCCTTTCAATTTCCTCATTTCATATGGTATATCATCAAAATTTCATTACCATGTTCTAAAATCCTTTATATTCTATTCCCCTACTGTTTTATGTATCATTTATGAGTGGGTGACCCATGTCCCCTCTCTTTTCATAGTTTTCTAAAACCCTATATCGTAGTCGTTATGCTGTTGAATTTTCGTCTCAAAATGTCTTTCCCTTTTTCTCAAATTATTTTATTTTATTAATTTAGTACTCAATGATCTTTATTCTACAGGGGTATTCACATATATATCAAAATGTTCTATTTTAATTCTCAGATTTACATACATGATACCCACTTTCCTTTTTCTGTGGGTTTAAAGTTACATAAAGATCACGTCTTTAACGCTGTTTTTAAAATGGGATGACTATGAAAAGAAACCCATTTATTTTATTCTATATGGGTTTTTATGAAATTTTTGATGATGATATATGTTTCTCACATGATAATAAAGACAAATTTAAGGGTGTGCCCTGATAGCGCTCCAATGCATTGGGTAATGACTTAATCTCTAGAGATGAAAATTTTTAAAGACGCCTTGGTGAATAACTTTGGTAATTTTTAATGACACCTTTGGGATGGACCTTGGTGAAATGGAAATTATTTTCTATGTTAAATTTTGTAGACACATCTTTAAGTTATGAAATACATTATTTTTATTATGATATGCCTCATGATTTATTTCTCATGCCTTAAATTTGTTTTTCATGACTTTATTGATGTATCTCAAGTTCACATGTTAAACGTTTCCCTTATTTCCCTTACAAGGCCTTCTACTCAACCTTTCTTTTGATGTATGTCCCTAGGTTGTGATATGTATTAATGAACCCTGGATGGACATAAGGATAATCCTTTCATGTTTTTAAGAATAATGTTTTATGTTTTTATGTTTTGAGTTCCTGGTTTCCAAGACACTAAACCTTAAAGATCCGCGATATTGTATAATGTAATGAAAGTTTATGTGATAAAAAGGCGGGATTCTATTGTTGGTGTCAATGTATGGTTTAGTTATTTGTGGAAATTAGGATATGAATACTTTATAAATACCCCTATAGAAAAGTCTAGATATAGGAAATCTTCCTAGTATTTTGGTGAGAATTGAGTAAGTTGTTTATCAAGAAAATACATCCCTATCTTGATACAAGCATGTAGAGGTGGCTTTGGAACAGATGTACATAGGGGTAAAACCCAAAAACACAGCTTTGAGCTAGACTCAAATGGGAAATGGTACACGACAACGGGCCTTGCTAAACTTTTGGTTATGACACTCTCGGGGGATATGCTTTTGTAAATTCATAAGCTTAGTATGAACCATTATTAAAGGAACAAAGATAATATAAAAAGAAGACTCACATAAGAATATATGATCATGGATAACCTAGATTGTAACCTAGGGGATAACAAGTTAGGGTATACTTTTCTTCTACAAGTTTATCCTTCTATTCTTTAAATTTTCTTTTCATGATTATACGCTAAGTATTTAAGACCCCTAATTATACATTATTTTCTTAGTTAATGGAGGGAAATAGATAAAAATGCCCCAATAACCAATGTGATAGGAAATGTAATGATTAACCTATTAATGTGATAGAGATGATGAGAGATCAAGTTGAACATATTTTCATTATGCAAAAATAGCTATCAAAAAACAAAATTAATAATTGGTACCTAGTTGAATGCCAAAATTCATCAAGGAAGAAGAAGACAAAGTCTCAAGGATGTTCATCTGATAAAGTTGACAAGGGAATGAATACCCAATTTCCTTTGTGCAAAAAGTGTGGAAAGAGGCACCAAGGGGAATGTCACAAAGGAACTAGGAGATGTTTTAAGTGTGGGATTATTGGGAATAAAGTTGCTAATTGATTTAAAAAAAGGGATAATGTGATGAATAGAGATAAGGTTCGATCTCATGTACCATAAACTTTTTAATGTTGCAAATGTGGAGATGTTTGAAATTATCCAAAGAAATTCTCTCTTGTAAGTGATGAGAAGCATGATGAGCATTTACTATCTTCAAGGACAACAGAACAATTAAAGTCTTATGCTGAGATGGATCTTGATATGTACAGTACATGTGACTTCTTCGCAATAATTGTCTATGTCATGTTGTTTTTTAGTTCATGCCCTATGACCATATATTTAAATGTTTCTAAGAACATCGAGTCACTACCTAAGATGGTTTTATATCATTAAGGAAAACATCTATTGTTATGTACCACATGTTGATGTTGTGAAGATGTTCTTCTTAAGAAAAAGATGAATAGAGGATTAAATGATTATTATTATTTTGGAAGACGTTCACTATTTTGGGAACCCTATATGATCGAGGTAAATTGATTACTACGGTATTTTCATTGAGGAATAAAGGTTGACTTATATTTCGAAGAATGGATGAATTTAAGGTGAACTTATTGTAATATAGGTTACTTATGGAAATGATTAATGTATCTTGTGGAAAATAGGTTTAGGTTAGATACTTTTGTTATAAGATGTTATGAGTGGTTGATGTTGTTCGGAGATGAATGGTGAAGTTTATTTTGGAAGACTATGTTATCAAATCTATCTTGTATTTGGGTTCCAATATTTGTTTGTTTAATTTTGAGGAATTTTAAGGAAAGTTATTTATGGAATGGTCTATGATGAAATTTGGGTATTACTGTGGAATTTTGAAAATTTAAAAGTAGTATCCCTTCCTTTGGGGTTCTTTATTTTGGAAGAGTTGTCTTATCTTACCCTTTCTATCATTGAGATAATTTTTAATGATAGAAGAAATAGATAGTTAATATTTGGTGTATTATTTGATTCTCTAGAAGATGATTCTTGTGCTTTTGATGAGACCATGTGTTTTTTTAATTCTCATCGTTTGGATAAAATAAATGTTTTGGTAGAAACATATTAAGGGATAAAACTCTACTCGAAGGTAAATATATTTCCTTGTGTTTTTATTTTATGTAGTAAATGAATTCCTCAAAACTATGAAAAGGAACGTAAAAAAAATGTTGTCTGTTATCATTTCCTACTGGGAAATCAAATACCATTTAACCCATCATATGTTTGTGATTTTCTTGTTGTTAACTTTATCCTAATCATGTTTTATATTACTCTCCCTCAGAACGTCACCCTTTTTTTTCTCTTCCATGTCCATGTTTTCCTACATGGAAACCTAGTATGGGTTAACACGGGTGGCCATTGTACTTTCTTTTCTTTCTTTTAATGTTATAGTGTTACTGACTCTTTTTCCGATGTGGGACTTTCAATGAAATTTCCAAGCCCAATCTTAAAAAATTGCGAGGACGCAATTTCTTTAGGGGGGAAGAATGTAACGACCCACAATTTTGAATAAATCTTATTTCCTAATTTTGTGTGTTATTTTATTTTGCATACTCAACAAAACTGTTTCATTTGATAACATGAGTGTAATTAAAATGAGACTATTGATTTTTGAATTTTATATGACCGTTAGTCAGTATGACCGTGGGAAACTGAATGTTGCTACTATTGTCTCTAAATACAAGTGATATTGGTTAATTAATATAGAAAGAAGATTTGATAGCCTCATCCAGTAGTCTTGGACTGATCGAAGCCCATGTAACAGAACTTGGGAAGGAGGTAGCACCACTGGGCTTTGCTCTGGGCCAAACCCAAGAAAAACTTTATCTTGTGAAGCTAGAACGGAATCGCCTTCACGAGAAGTTCAAACTGATAAAAATTACTACTCGTGCGATGTTGGTTGAGCCGCCCTCAGATTCTCTCACCTTAGCACACCATACACTAAGGTCCTATGCTGGGGTTATAAAGGGCTATATAAGGAGACCATAATCCTTGGTTATAAATAAAATTGTGAATTCTTCTTATGATGAGGTTTGTGAATTTTCAAATGTCCAGATAAATATAGTATGCTTATTTTTGATGAATTTTAAAGAAATTATTTTTTTAAAAATGTTTATATAAACCTTAAATATTTAAAAATGAGTAATGATTTTTGAAAAATTGTCTTCTACAATTATGTTCAGTACGAAATTTAGATTCTAATAAGATCAACTTAATTTTTGATGAATATTAAATTATGAATAGTGATTTTATTATTAGGATTAGTAATGTGAACAAATGGATTAGTAATCTCATTTAAAGAAAGTATTAATATAATCTAGGAACCATGATTAAGAAACGTGATTCAATAAAATAGGTAAATAACTATTTCAGAAATTATTAGTGAAGTATTAGTTTTTTCGGGTGAATAGTGTTTTTCAATTAAAAATTAAATTAAAAATATATAGAAAATTATTTCATAAAATGGATTTCATTTTTGAACTCAGAGCATCTATATTATGTTAAGGTAATTTTTGGGGATTTTTATGAAAAAATAAATTTTTGGTGAATAGTATATTTATTTAAAAATTAAATTAAAAATATTAAGAAAATTATTTTTATAAAATAGAGCTCAATTTTGAAATCAGGTCATCGATATTTGGTTAAGGTGATATTTTGGGATTTTTCTGAGAAAGTTGAATTTTTGATGAATATTGAAAATACAGTTTTTAAGTTACGGGTGTTTAATGACATCATTAAATGATGTATTAAGTATGTAATAAGTATGGTTGAATTATGAATAGTAAGATACGTTATGAGGTGTCTCAAGTGGCCAATACCGTGGGAAAATACTGTGGGCAAGCCCATGGTTTTTCCAATACCACCAATGAAGTGTCCCTTGGCCATTAATGCCTTGTCCCCTCACTTTCCCTATAAATACCCACACTTTTCCTATATATACCCACCATTTACTCATTTATTTTCACTCCCAACTCTCCCCCAACAAATATCCAGTCTGATTACCTCCCAAGGATTCCTCCCAAGGTGCCCCCAAGCCCTCAAGGTCCCAACCATCGAGTTTTAAGAGTTACGTTTTAAGGTAAGGGATACTACCTCCCTCTTTCCTTCCAAGTACTCTCTTTTATGTCATTTCTTTTATGATAAATGTTATTATGTTGGAGGATATTATTTTATATTCATCCTACTTTCCATTTCATGTTCATATGATGAGAGACCCCCACTTTCTCTCATCATTTCATTTTAAGAATGTTAAAGTGGCGCCGTTAGGCTGCCGAATTTTTAAGGGATTATTTCACCTTTCTCATTTTCAAGATCTATTTTCTTGTCAATTCTTTCATGTTCCTTTTTATTATTTTGGGGTATGATATATAAATCTATCATACTTATATTTTATGTTCATATGATTAGAGGCCTTATTTTATCTCTTCAATTCAGTATTTTGAAGTTTTAAGTGGCGTCGTTAGGCTGCTGAATTTTTAAGGGGTTTTTTCACCTTTCTCATTTTCAAGTTCTATTTTCATGTCAAGTGTTTCAAGTTCCTTTTTATTAGGTTGTGGTATGATATATAAATCTATCATACTGGTCTTTTATGTTCATATGATGAGATACCCTATTTTATCTCTTCAATTCAGCATTTTGATGTTTTACGTGGCGTCATTAGGCTGCCGAATATTTAAGGGATTCTTCCACCCTTATCGTTTTCATGTTCTTTTTCATTTCAAGTATTTCAAGTTCCTTTTTATTATTTTGGGGTATGATATCTAAATCTATCATACTGATTTTTTATGTTAATATGATGAGAGACCCTATTTTATCACTTCAATTCAGTATTTGGATGTTTTATGTGGCGCTGTTAGGCTGCCAAATATTTAAGGGATTCTTTCACCTTTCTCGTTTTCAAGATCTATTTTCATGTCATGTCTTTATTGTTCCATTTTTTTATGTTGGGGTACGATATCTAAATTTATCATAATGATATTTTATGTTCATATTATGGGAGAACCTATATGATCTCTTCAATTCAGTATTTTGAAGTTTTATGTGGTGCCATTAGGCTGCCGAATTTTTAAGGGATTCTTTCACCCTTCTCGCTTTCAAGTTATATTTTCATGCCAAGTATTTCAAGTTCCTTTTTATTATGTTGGGGTATGATATATAAATATATAATACTGATATTTTATGTTCATATGATGAGATAACCTATTTGATCTATTAAATTCAGTATTTTGATGTTTTAAGTGGCGCCGTTAGGCTGCATAATGTTTAAGGGATTCTTTCACCCTTCACATTTTCAAGTTCTATTTTCATGTCAAGTATTTCAAGTTCCTATTTATTTTTTTGGGGTATGATCTCTATATCTATCATAATGATCTTTTATATTCATATTATGAAAGATCCTATTTGATCTCTTTGATTCATTTTTTTGAAGTTTTATGTGACACCATTAGGCTGCCGAATTTTCATAAGAGAAATCTTATTTTTTATATCTTTTAAGTACTTTTTTTCATATGGTATATCATTAAAATTTCTTTACCATGTTCTTAAATTATTTATACTATATTCCCCTACTATTTTATGTATCATTTATGAGTGGGTGACCCATGTCCCCTCTCTTTTCAATGTTTTCTGAAACCCTGTATCATAGCTGTTATGCTACAGAATATTCGTCTCAAAATGTCTTTCTCTTTTTCTCAAATTATATTATTTTATTAAGTGAATATTAAAATATAATTCTTCTATAGAGGTATTCACATATATACCAAAATGTTATATTTTAATTCGGGGATTTACATACATGATACCCTCTTTCCTTTTTCTGTGGGTTTAAAGTGACATAAAGATCACGTCTTTAAAGCTGTTTTTAAAATGTTATGACTATGAAATGAAACCCATTTCTTTTATGCTATATATGTTGTTTATGAAATATTTGATAATGATATAAGTGTATCACATGATAATAAAGATAAATTTAAGTATGCGCCCTGATAGCGCTCCAATGCATTGGGTAAAGACTTAATCTCTAGAGATGACCATTTTTAAAGACGCCTTGGTGAATTACCTTGGTAATATTTTATGACACCTTGGGGATGGACATCGGTGAAACGGAAATTATTGTCTATGTTAAATGTTGTAGCCACATCTTCAAGTTATGAAATACTTTATTTTTATTATGATATGCCTCATGATTTCTTTCTCATGCCTTAAATTACTTTTCATGACTTTGTTGACATATTTGAAGTTCACATGTTAAATGTTTCCCTTGTTTCCCTTACTAGGCCTTCTGCTCACCCTTTGTTTTGATGTATGTCCCCAGGTTGTGATATGAAGTAATGAACCTAGGATGAACATAAGGAGAATCATTTCAAGTGTTTAAGAAGAATGTTTTATGTTTTCATGTTTTTAGTTCCTAGTTTCTAAGACACTAAACCTTAAAGATCCTCGGTTGTGTATAATGTAATGAAAGTTTATGTGATAAAAAGGATGGATTATATAGTGAACCCTAGTGATGCTACCTCCTTCCCACATTATGATAAATTTTCTTCCAAAGGAATTAACCTATTGGTTGAGTCCGTTATTTCTTCCTTTTTTATCAACTAAATTAACCCTTTACATTTTAAATATTGTAATTCGAATAGTAAAATTTCTACCATTGGTCATAATGCCCCACTATCCTACTTTCTGACAATTATATTGAACATTTTTTGGGTAAATATTAGATCATAGTAATCACTTTATTTAAAGGTTTGGGTCGAAGCCTCATTTTATTATTTAATGCAAATACCTCTTTAGACTGGGTAGAGGGAGACCCATTACATAGCCCAAAGGCCCAAGACCAAGTGGCCCAAATACAAGCCTGAAAGACCATTTTTTGGCCCAAAGAGACCCTTGGTGAATAGTACTTCTATAGTACCTGCTACAGTACCATCGCCGCTACAGTTCCTGTAATAGTGCCTCCACCACTACAATGTCACCACCGCTACAGTTCTGATGCTGCTACAATACTGCTACAATGATACTATAGTACCTAGAAATTCATCCCTGCTTGGATTTGATCCTGGGTCATTTGGATGCCAAGAAGGAGCCTGAACCATTAGTTTATATGCTCGTTTTCATCATTATAGTCACTTCTCCCATCATAACATATATATAATTTACTATTATATTTTCCATACATTTATTACATTACATATAAAGGTTGTACAATCCCATTTATGAATTCCACCATATTCCTAACTTTTATAATTTTTTATAAATATAATAAAAAGTGAAATCTCCATTAGAGAATTCAATCATATATATTTTACATCAGTGTATGAATTGTTCATTTTTGTTTATCTCCCTATATTTTACACAACTATTATAGTCAATATTAAATCAAGATATGTAATGTTATTATGAAATTTCAGTTTCTGTCTCTATGTTCATAATAAAATAATTATTTTAATATAAGAGTTCTTATTAATATAATATAATTTTTTTAGGTCACTAGATTCTCCCGAATATAGAAACTTATCCCTTGAAATTTGTGTCCTACCAAATAAAATGTGTCATTTCTCTTTCATCGCTTCGTTATGCTACCATGTTTATTCTTTTAACTTGTGATTTATCTACTAGACATTCAGGGGCCATGTTATCTTATTCCTCAATACATGTTCCCTTTCACCAAGAATATTGTATTCTTCTTCTTCATATGATCTATATGGTTCCAATTGAATTCCATTTCTTATATTATATGTTTTGGTTATGACATATACATTCTTTAGATCGATACATGTATGGTTTCATGGACATAATAATGATTTGTAGGTAGTTTTATATGATAAAACAATTCTCCAACATGCTCAATAATCTCAAATGCTTTACTATACCTAGGACCCGGTTTTCCAATATTTTTGAATGTCCGGACCACTTACCATGGTGAACGTTTTTGTAATATATGATCCCTGAAATGAAACTAAAATTCCTTAATTTGTTTTTCAAAATAACTCTTTTTTCAACTCTGAGAAAGCTTTTTATATTTCTTATAACACTTATACATTCTTAATATATTTATTTTTACCATATAGACTAATCTTTTTTCTTTTTCTAGCATTATCCTAGTATGTAATATTTCTACTCCTCTTCTAATATAGTCCTTCATAAGTATCCATTTAAAAACATCTGTGAAAATAGTTTTTATAGAATAATTTAACAAGTGAATGATATTTATTTCAACTTAATTAAAGATCAATGAGATATATTGTATGAAGTAATAAAATTCATGATATGTTTTATTAGACATCCTATAATTTTAAAAATGATATAATGTTCTAATGTTTTCGTAGTTATTCAACTATTTTTAAAGGCACCTCTAAAACATATAAGTAAATATCAAATAAAAGTATGAAATAATTGAAAATGGGACCCATGAAATATCCCCACCTTAAAAATATAAATAATTTCATGAGACGTAGTGGAAAAATCATCTCACATGAATATATCATTATAATAATTTGTTAATCAATCAATTATTACCCATATAATACTATTTTACATGGATGTATTTCGAATGATAGTAACAAAATCCATAATGGTATTTCCTCATTTATATACATGTATATGTATTTTTTGTAATAGTAATTGGGGTTTTTTCTCACCCTTCACTTTAAAACCTTCAAACAATATTGTAGAATAACAAACAATCTTTATTTTCTTATTATCACACTAATAATGATCTAAAAAATATATGTTTATTTTTGTGATTTTTGTATATATTGAGATTGATAATATATGTGCTACATTCGTCAACTCATTATTTCACTATGCATATGATGGGATGTATATCCTTGTAACAAAACATATTACTACCTCATGATCTACATTAAAAATATAATTCTTTTTATATTCACATATTCTTACTTAATTTTTTTTAAATTATGATCATCTCTAGGTGATATCTTGATCACATCATGTAATGTTGGTTGTGAAATAATTTAGAATAGTATTGATGACATCCCATCCCATATTAATTCTATGTTCTTCTTCACAAATTCCTTGATCTATATATCTCCTTCATTCCAATTCATTGAATAAGATCATGGGTCTTTCTTAAGTAACACATTTATGAAATTGTTTACATTTCTGGGGTGATAATTTATAAAACAATCTTTGTCCTTATGATTTTTAAAACATGTCATTTTTATTATGTTCAGTTCGGTTTGGGTGAAAAATTACATAATAATCTATTGGTCACTGTATATATCACAATATTCCCAATAAATTTAGTACCACAATATATTTAAAGAAAATATAAATACATTAAACCCTAAATCATATATAACATATTTCGGTTCATAATCCATCAAATTTCAAGGATCATATGAAATCATTTTTTCATTTTTTTGACTAAAACTATAATTATATTCAAGGATGTATCACTATAAATGAAAAATCCTTCCCTATTAGAGGGTAATGTTAGAATAGGGGCACAAATGTACTCTAATTTTTTTATTGGAAACATTCTTCCCACACTTTTTACAAAATAAGCATAACTAGATTTCAATTAATTATTGGTAATTGAATATAAATCCATGAAGTTTTTTTTATAATAATTCAATAATACCTTACTATAACTAAGAAAATATTAATGTCTAGTTACTTTTGTAGGAAGTGACCAATCCTTTATGACCATTTTCCTTGTTGGATCCACTAGGATCCGTTCACTGGTCCTAATGCGTTCCAAGAATACGACTTGTTGGAACCAAAACTCATATTTTTTATCTAGTAAATATATTATCCTTCCTCAATGTAGTTTATATGAACCTTATATAATCCTCATACTCCTCACAACATTTGTAATATGTTACATTATTTTCCAAAAATACGACTACAAATTTATTTTGGTAATACCTAAAAAATCTATTCACCAAATCCATATATATGGAAGGATACATCATAAAGGAAACATGTGTAGAAAAACTCAAAACATCCATATATTTTAAAGAAGGAAATATTAAAAATAAGTTATTTTTAACCCTAAACTAATGATACTCTAGTCATGGGTTAATCTAGGAGAATAAATGATGCCAATGAAGTTGGTGAAACAAATAAATCCTTAGAGGAGAGTATTTTTTCTTCATCATTATCCCATTTAGTTCTATATATTATATGAATGAAAACATTTACCCATACTTCTTCCATATAATGATAATAGGTGCAACCCAAGGATAATCAATTGGTTGAATAAAAACTATCTCCAGATTTTTTTGATGTTAATTTTTATATTCTGTAACTCCATATAAACTATATTATATTGGGTGTTTAATATTGGCATGGTTAACAGTACGAGTTCAGTTGAGAACTATACCTCTTTTTCTATGGTATGTTCATGTAACTCTATAAAAAATCCATCAATGTACTCAAAAAAATTGTCACATATCATCTTTTAATACAATATGTTTATTCTTCTTATTCACCAATAATTTATATAAATAATTAAATAAGATGTGGTCAATCAAAAGACTCATGCTGTGATACTTATCCTATAAATTTTAATATGGGATATCCATATTAAACAAATGAAATATACAAAATTTTATAGTTTCTATTAGAATAATACATTGGAAACCAATCCATACCCCATATTTTGTAATATTACACCATTGGAATAACTGTTAGGTTTATAGAGATATTGTACTGACCAAAGTTAACTGGGGAATCATTAAATAACATTGATGATTAAATATTACATCTATGTGATTTAATAAATAAATAAACCCCTAGTAGTTTATTTTATAAAATGAATTTATTTGAAAAATTAAATGAAATGAAAGAGCATGTATACATATAATAAAATTTCTAGATTTGAGTGTATGCTATAGTATATACCACCACATTGTTGTGAGACTCGACTTTAGGGGTCATGATTAAAAATGTATATCCATGATCCCCTGGCCTCTTATAGGATTAATGATGATTTCCATATGTTATCTTTAAAGGTAATCATTTATTAGGGAAATGTTAATACTCCTCACACTTTAATTATCCTATTTTCACTATCTTCCTTTATCATTGACATGAAGATGTTGAATATTTACACCATCATGATAATATTGAGCTATATGGCCAATTAATTCCCACTTGTAATTATTTATAATTCATCAGGGAAAATTATAAAAATGATTCTTCCAATAATTTTTTCACAAATGGGTTTTTTCCCTTTCTATCATTTATATGCTTGAAATTATTTTATAATATCCGACCTCTTATCCTCTTAATTTCATTCAGTATTTATAACTACTATTCATCTCCAATATGCATTTCCATCTTGAGATAACATAACTCTATTTACCCATAACACGGATAGTATCATATTTCTAAATCTTTCTGTAGATGGGGCCTCATTCTTCTAAATAATAAATTGATCTTCTTATTAGTTTCAATGAGAAAGAATGTATCATAACAAAAAATCATCCTGATATTCATCTCATAATTAACCAACTATTTATTTTCCCTTTATATCAACTAATATATGTCCCTCTACATCATTGTTTGGAGGGTAAAAGGAAAATAATTTTTTAAAAAGTATTTTTTAGATAATTCTCACTCCATGGATTTATCCTCATTATTTCTTTTTTTTCTTGATAAATGTCCACCAGTAATCATCTTTTTCCTTTAATATATATCTATCCAATATAGATTTTTATTAATCAAATCCGTGGAGAATATAAAAAATATATTCTATAGTATTAATCCATTATTACAAGATTAGTGGATCAAATTCACAACTGAAAATAGGTGTTCATTGGTTTATGATGGATTAAACTGATTATTATTCCATCATTGGTGAAGTCGGTTGCTCCATATGTTTTATTTGTTAATCATATTATGAGATATAATAAATATGATTTATTATCCATAGATCCACCCATATTGGGGAGTTCATCATCAGTTTTTCCCTTAGATATGTTATTTACATGAGTCCTTCCATTTGCTACACATTTAATATGTGAAGAAAATATTATTAGAGACATTATTATTATTGTAAATATAATAATAATATGTATTAATTTTTTTAATCTAATAAATTCATAATAAAAGTATTCTAGGATGGTATACATCAATATTAAAAAATATAATTTTCTATTTATATCATTTGCAATTTTTTTTAAAAACAATTGATTATCAAAAGAATATCCCCAGAGAGTTTCAAAATAAGGGTGCCATAAATATTCTTTTTCATTCACTATTGACATTTAGGTTAATATCCAGTCAACATTTTAATGTTAATTACCACTACATGAGACTATATTGGAGCTATATCCAATTATAGAATCCAAAAAAGATAAAATTTATTGAAGACAAATCTCTTCCTACTTACAAAAATCATGGGTTGTTTTCCTATATTTAGACTTATCCATAGAGTATATAGTAAATAATTCATAGAACCATTTTTTATTAATAATTAAACAATAAATTTTATACTAACAATGAAGACACTCCATTTTGAAATCACGATTTTAACATAATTTATCAAAAACATCATTAATAAATTTGGAGAAAATCTTCAGGTTTAGAGATGTGGAAGCTTAGTATATAATACAAGAATTATATATGAAAATTATAAAAATAAAAATTATTTAATCCTCTTGAGATACCATATTAATATGTCACCTCACAAGAAGTGTTTCTCTAGGGACAAACGTTAATAGAAAAGGGTAATCATAATTCCATGTAATGTATTAAAAATGAAATAAAATATGAAAAATCGTCATGGGTTAAAAATGAAGCAATCCTGAGGGGGAGAAAATAAATATATGATACATAACATAGAAATGTGTTAACAACATTAAAATAATACATTAATAATAATATCACCAAATTTCAATACGAATGATTCATAATAAATATAAAAAATGTTATTTACTGAGGTATCACAAAAATTAAATCTATATGGATTAATACATTACATGGTGAAGTAGAGAGCTATTATGGTGAACCCTTTATATGTATTAATTCATGTGTTCCACATCAAGCATAGTAAATCATTTCATTAATAACACGTGGAGAAGAAAAATATGTTTAATATAAAATCATTGAGTACATTCATGTTTTAACACATAGAACTTCCCTCATTTTTAGCCCAAAAAAGTATACATAGGTTTAAAACTTGTTAATAAAAAATAAATGAATTATAATTTCATAAATATTAATACCCATAAATATAAATAGTATTTAGTATTAACAATATATAAAGGGAGGCAAGGAAAATTGAATAATAATTTCGACATCCTTATAGGTTTGTAAAATTGTTTATGTAATCAGTTACTAAGATTTAATGGATGTATATAATTAGAATAAGAACACTTTTACTATAATGAAATAATCCTAAGTGAGTTAGAATATAATTAATTTAAAATTATAAGACTTAATAAAAAGGATGTATTTGGATAAAAAGAAAATGAAGACCATCCATTACATTACCAGATATCTTTTTAAGCTTTAGGAGAGTTCCTTGGATCCTTAGAAACTCATTTAAATGGATTTATAGTGGGAAAAGTAATGGAAATTCATTCATAAATACTTTGGTGTGAATTAAATGGGGTGGAGAGGTGTGTATTTACAACAAATGTGGGAGGAATTTTTATTAATTTCTAAATATAAACCTTGAAAAACTAATGTGTGGTAAATGAAAAACAATTTTCTTGCCTACGTTTTTGGTTCATTGTGTTTAAAATTAAAAGGTGTTTTATGATATATATTAGTATCAGACGAAATCATCAATATTTTATATTAATTTTTTCATAAAAATAATTTTCCACAGATTTTTTTTATGAAACAATAATTTCTATTTTAGACATAGCTATGTAATTTATAAGCTTGGAAGTTCTTTTATAATTAATTATAATAAAATATATTAATTAAATAACTATATCTTGACATTTTTCTTTATTTTATATACTGATTCATGTTTATATATTTACAATGAAATAAAATATTATGAAAGGGATGAAATTACTATTATTATTCACTAAAAATAATGTATGCATGAAAATTGTCAAAAATTTATGCTATCTTAATTTTGATGTGTTGATTATAAATATAATATTTATGTGGTGAAAATTATTTTCTAAATATAATAATTTAAAAAATAAATTTTAATTCCTTATTTATTAGAAGAATCATGTTGAGGACATATTCCAAATTCTTATCCTTATAAAAATTAAATGGGACAATATAAAAATATATTTTCATTTAAATTAAAATAATAATTTTGAAGATTATTTAATTAAAATATATTTGATATAAAATATATCAATTAATCATAAAATATTATTTTATTTATAATTTTTTAAATAATAAAATAATTTTTTCTTTTATAAAAATCAATTTATCATATACATATTATAAGAATATTTGTTTTATTAAAATATTTAATAATGAAAACTTGATCACAGAGTCCACTATTTCATTTACAAAAATTAAAATTACACATTATAATAATAATGTCTACATACATAACCCCTTATTACATCAGCATACACTATAAGGGTATAGTGTGTGATGGTGGTACTTTAATGGGGTGGCTCACCTAACATTGAACTTCTAGTGATCCCCAATAATGTAAAATTCAATTAAAGTCAATTATACTTGATGATTGATTATTAATATTTTTCTTGGGATTAGTAATGGGTGAACCCCATTGAAGCTACTAACCACCAATATTTTGATAAATGAGCTCCAAAAGTATGAACATAATGAATGAGGCAATCTTTTTTCCCTTATGAACCGATTTTATTTCAACATTACCCTTTAAATATATAAATTTTAATTATCACATTATTACCAGTGGTCCTAATTCCCAAAAACCATATTGATAAACATTTATACTAACCCATGATCTTATTGACTAACATCCAGGTAATGATTATATACAAATAGAATATTTTGAATTTATACCCTATATTTAATCATTCATTATCATTCCACAATATTCATTACATTTTTTCTAAAGGTTAAACACACCATTTCATAATTGAGATCATATTCTCAACTATTCTATCACTTTTTAATATTATTATAGCATGAGTGATCTTAATTATATAATCTAATCCTATGGTTTTGACATTATTGTGTGAATTGCTATTATTTATTTAGTTCCTTTTTTGTTCCAAGCCCTTATATTCAACATTAATTAATGATATTTAATGTTCTCATGAAATTTAATAGTCATTTTATGTTCTAATAATAAATCATTCATTATGAAATAAAAATTCTTAACAATATAAAGGAATTATTGGGGACATTGCATTATAAGAATATAAAATTTAATAATAGAGCTAATGGTAAAATATTTAGAAATATTATTTTCTATGAAATATTATGTCTCTTCTTTATCAAAATACCATTCTATTCATTTTATCACAGAGAGATATTAATTTTGTTGAATCCTTCCTATTTATACATTATAATTATCTCCATCTATATATTAAAAATTCCCCCATATACATATAGATCCCCCCTTTGTGATAAGTAAAAAAAGTACAATGAGAAATTCATATATTTAAAAGAGGCAAGAAATTCATAAAATAATAAATGTGATTATAAAAACATGATTTTAAAAAATATTAACATGTTTTTTTAATAAATGATTTTAAAAATCAATCACGGTTTGAAAAGAGAGAAAAAGGAAAGATAAAATGAAAAATGAAATGAAAAAAAGTTAAATTCCTAGCACCCCAAAATAACATTAAAATGTTATAATGAAATGGAGTTTTGTGAATATATTGGATAATTGTCAATCTTGGTTGATTTATTCTAACACAATTTATCCTTTTGAATATGGGCTCTGAAAAAGTGATGCTAAATATCATTGTGTTTAGTGAATGACTACAAAAAATGATTTATATAGAATATTATGATACTAGTACTATCATTTTAATTGGAACATGAAGAAATGTGATCACAAAATCAAATATCTTTTTTTTCATTAATATAACTTTTTGTGAAAAAAACTCCATACAAAAATATATTTTAAATAAACAATAAAAAGTGAAAATCAATTTTTCTTGTTAAAAAACTAATGAGAAGATGTATATGTAAAAGAAGCTGATATTTCCAACTTGAGAATTTCTAATTTAGTTAAAATCAACTAAATTTTTATTAAAAAATTATAAATATTAAAATAGAATCCTTTAAGATGTTATAAAAACTCAATTTTATAAACCTTTAAAAATAATTTAAAATATATTATATATGATTCATTAAGATTATCTTGAAACTGAGTATAATGATATAAACTGAACCTAATTTCTAGATGTTTATTACTATTATAAAAAAGACACCCATGAATACTTTTACAAATCTTTTTGTCAACTGATTTATTTTAATTTTTCAACTTTATCAGATAATAAATACTCATTGGTTCGATAATTTCTTAAGAATAATGCATTCCATAATATTAAAAAAGGATTTTATTTTATTTTATTTTCCATATAAAAGATCAATATTCATATTGTAATATTTGAAAACAATTAATTGATTTTAACTCACCTATAAAACTCATTTCAACTTTATTCTTAATTTTTTTAAAAAAATCATTATAAATTGATTAATATATTGATCAAAAATTTACTCCATTAACATATATTTTAAATATTAAAATCTCAATTGATTTCTTCTATAAATAATTTCTAATATACTTTTAATATTTTAATAATATTTGATAAAATGAAACATTTTATACTTTTATATAAATCCAATGGTCTTATTTTAAACAATGGTAATCATTTTTAACATGAAAATGGAATTTAGAATTATTGTAATTTTAGAAAATGGTCTTTAGATAATGGTGGACCATTCAAAGTAAAATTTTATGTGTCATACATATCATTATAATGGGTGGATTGTTTTGGAATAGTTTTATTTAATATTATATGAATTCATTATTTAGTTGTTTTATTTATTTAATTGATATCTCAATAGTATTTAGTTATGTTTATGTAGTCAAGAAATATAATAACCCTGCTTTTTTTAATAATTTAACATGATTTATAACATAAACATCACATGATACAACATCTAATATCGTGAGGTCTAGTTTTTTTGGGGATTAGGATCATTACATAATAACGTAAAACATGAAATAAAACATCTTTAATGAAAACATCTTTTACATGACCACTACATTCTCTCATACTTAGCATTGCATGGGATAACCTAAGCACATGAAAAAGAAAATGGTGAGCTATAAATCCCTTTATGGGAATAAACATAGAATAAAATAAGGAATATAAAACATGTTATACAATTGTCATATTAATGGATCACAAGGGAAACAAGAACATAAAGGCTTGATAGAGTATGATAATCATAACATGGAAATGTGGAAACAACACTTAACATGGAATTTAGGATGGGCCATGTCTCATTGCACATTGATCATGAGTAAAAACTCATTACACATGAAGCATGAGTAAACTATCATTTCACTTGAATTATTATTAGTCAATACCCATTGCACATGACGTATCATGATAATATACTTTACCAACTATATTGGAGCATTATTTGGTTACACCCTTCTTAAACATTTCATTTCATGTATAAGTGTGCCACATTGATCATACTACATGGAATCAATCATCACGGTTTATTCCACGATGAAGGTATGTTGAATACATACATGATTCTTTATAATAAATAAGAAAATGTATATAAAGTTGAATACCCTTGATAAATAAATGGGAATGATATTCACTAAACAATGACATTGTCTTGGAAAATCATAGAGCAATTTCGGCAGCATAATGGGGTGAAATAAGAACTCATTAAATATGGTTTATGAGAGATAAAGGGGTGTCTAATAAAATTTTCATGAAATAGACAGTAATGGGGTCATATAGATACATTTACAATCCAACATAATGGAATGTATAGGCATAATACAAAATAATTACTTAGATGTAAAAGAGGAGAGAGAAATCCCTCACTGAATTTCGACATGGTAACATGTGTGCATGGGAGGCATTAATGAGAGATAAAGGGGTCTCCCATCATCAAATCAAAAATAGGGAAATATGTGTGTGGTGAGAAATCATACCATAACATTTGTAATTGAAAAAAGGGCGTAATACCATTAAACAAATTGAAAAAAAATAATAATGGAAGAAATACCTTACTTGGAAGTGCAGTCTCAATAGCTTGGGAGAGGGTTGAAAGAGGCATATAGGGAGATTTTGGAACATTTGGAGGATTATAGTGATAGGAGGGAAGGGTTTGGTTATACTCCAAAGGCTTTGAATAATGATTAAGTGGGAGCTTGGGTGGGTTTATATATGAAAGGAGAGAGATTGTTTTGTTATTTAGGTTTGAGACACCTCTCACCAATCAAATTAAAACAAAAACTCAGCCCATGGTTTTTGCCCATGGGTTTTGAAAAAGGGGAGCGGAAAAAAATATTTTATAAGTCCAATGGCCTAAATTGTTAAAATATATGGTTGCTTATGTGGAGGTGAATCACACTCTCAAGGAAAACAATTTAAAAACACCAAATGTTTTATAAGCCTTGAAGGGTCCACTAATGCTAGGTAAAATAAATCAAACACAACTAAAATCACATTATTTTAATGGAAAACACATATTAAACTAACATAATGTTTATAGTAATTTATTACATCACTATTGGTTCATTATGATGTCATAAAACACATTATATATTTAAATGGTATTTAATTTTTACCCAAAAATTTGACTCTCTCAGAAAATTACGAAAAATTCACCGCTGGAAATTTTCGATGTCCTGATTTCAAAAATGATATTCATTTCATGTAAATAATTTTCTAAATATGTTAATTTTTACTTGTAAATAAAAACCAACATGTATCTAATATTTCTCAGTTTTGACAAAAAATAGTTTTCAATCCTTAATAAAAATTACAATATTATTCATAAAATTATATGATCATTTATATTTAATAAAATTTAATTTAATATTAAAAATATTTTATTCAAATATTATTTAATTCCAAAATCAATTAATTCCTCAAAATAGATTTCTTAGTTTATTATTAACTAAACATACGATTTGTGCTTTAAAAACTATTTACAATGTAACAATAAAAAGAATGTATATTCTCAATACAAGAATAATGTACAAAATAATAGTTCTAGGGTCTCGTTACATAACCCATTATAACACCCTCATATGATAAAAGGGTATGGTGTGCGATGGTGAAAGAATCTTGGGGTGGTGTAGAAAAGTAGCTTAGGTGGTAATCTCTATTAACTTCAACTTCTCCTGTAGTGGTTCTGCTCAAGCTTAACATGGTCAATGTTATCTTCGTCTTGGTCAAGAGAGAATATCAATGAAGACACCTCCTTTTCAAGCTCCAAAAAATGGCCTCTGAATGGGGAAAGACTACTAGATGAGACCATCACTTCCATTGTTTGTGTAAATTTGATTTGTTAACGCCCTATATTTATACTAATCATGTGGTCATTGTTCAACAGCTATATTAGCAACAATCACAATTCATAATGGAATTTTAAATTCCACAAACATAAAACTGATGAAGTTCACATTTGATATATCCATAATAAAACATTTAATTAGATCCAGAATAATTTCAATTCATAAAATTTTAGGACGTTACAATCTCCCCCCTTAAGAAATTTCAATATTGAAATTTCCATTTCCCTCACTAAAATAGATGTGGGTTAATTATTTTCATCACTTCCTCTGATTCCCATGTTGCTTCTTCAAACATGTAGTTTTTCCACAACACCTTGACAAGAGGCATTGTCTTATTTTAATGAACATTTTCTCTAGGATCTAAGATCTTCATTGGTTTCTCCTAGAACGAAAGATCATCCTCTAGTGGTACTACCCCTGAAGAGAGTACATGTGAAGGGTCTGGTATGTACATCCTTAAGAGAGATACATGAAAGACATCATGTAATTTTTCCATGGTAGGTGGAAGTGCTAGTCGATAGGCCACAACCCCAACATGCTCAAGAATCAAAAATCGGCCGAGGTACAAAGGACTAAGATTCACTTTCCATATAATCCTCTAACTTTATTCCATGGAGATATGTGTAGAAATACCATGTCTCTATCTTTAGAATCAAGGTATCATCGACAATTATCTGCATAACTCTTCTATTGGCTCTATGATGCCTTAATATGCAGTTGAATTGTTTTCAACTTCTCCACCATTTCATTGACCATTTTAGGTACTAGCAGCATAGGCTCACCGACTTCATCCAAAAAGACCAGTGTTATGCACCTCTTCCCATAAATGGCTTCATAAGGTGCCATTCAGAAGACCATGTGGAAACTGTTATTGTTGTAGAATTCAAACAAAGGTAGATGTTGATACAAACCTACTTTAAATTCCAATGAACATGATCTTAACATGTCCTCTAGTGTCTGAATAGTTCTCTCATATTGGACATCAGTTTGAGGATGATAATTCGTACTGATGTTCAGTTCAGTATCCAGATCATGCTGAAGATTCTCCCAAAACATAGAGGTGAATCTTGGATCTCAATCAGATATCATAAATAGTGGTACTCTGTGCAACCTTACCACATCCTTGATGTATATCCATTCTAGTTGAACCAATGATAAATCCTAAAAAATATCAATGAAGTGTACATACTTATTATGACATTCCAAAACAACCCATATTGCATTGTTTCCTTTGGATGTCTCCAAAAGTCTGGTGACAAATACAATGGCGATGTTCTCCCATTTTCATTCTGGTATGGGTAATTATTGCATCATCCCTTTAGACTTCTGCCACTCTGCCTTCTCCTGGTGACACACTAAGAAAATTGATGTACACTCAGCAATATCCTTCTTCATATTATCTCACTTATAATACTCTCAGGGATCTTGATACATTTTTTTGTTTCCTAGGTTAATAGAAATATTTTAACTATATGCATCATCCAAATGTTCCTACTTCTGCTCTGGACTTGATGGAACACATGGTCTTTTACCAAATCCCAATATTCATTCTTCATTAACATTGAACTCAAAGGATTTCCAATATCTGGTAGCTTCAACTTTCTTCTAAATTCCCACATCATCCTTTTGAGAATCAGTTAATCGTTCCATAAGATATGGTTTAGAAATCATTTGATAAAATATTGATGGCGTTCCCTTATTTAGATTCCCATGTACATCTTCATTAAATCTAATAACATTGGATCCTCCTTAATTCTCATCAATGATAGAATAACTGATTTCGTTCTACCTAGATCATCCTCCACCTTGTTCTCTTTCCTAGGGTGGTAATGTATTGAGCAACCATAGTGTTTTATGTGCTCTAACCAACTTTCTTAGTGCATGTTTAACTATTTATGTGTGAATATATACTTGAGGATTTTTTGATTCGTATATATTTCACACTTCTCTCCAAAAAGATAATGAAGACAAAATTTTAAAGTGAAGATCACCGTAGCCAACTCAAAATAATTTTTTGGATAATTATTATCATGAACATTCAATTGCCTTGTATCACAGGAAATGACTTTTTCAATTTTCATCAACACGCAGCCCATACCCTTCTTCGATGGATCACCGAATACCACAAAAAGTTTTCCACTTGTGGGTAAAGTGATCACAGGGGCAGTGATGAGCCTCATTTTTTACTCCATGGAGAATTTTTACATTCATCACTCCAAGAAAACTTTACTCCCTTCTGAGTTAGCTTGGTAAGAGTCTTGAAAAATCATGAGAAATTTCTCACATATCTTAGATAATATCCAGCTAACCCCATAAATCTAAAGATAACCATTACTGATGTTGGCCTCAACTATCTTTAAATTGCATCTGTTTTGGAGGGATCCACATATATACCATTGCTTGTGATGATATGGCCCATGAATGAGACCTCCTTCAACAAGAAAACACACGTGTTGTACTTTGAATAGAGCCTTCCCTTCTTCACAGTCTCTTGTATAGTTCATAGATGCACCACATGATCCTCTTTGGTTTTGGAATATATCATAATATCATCTATAATGACTACCCAAATTTGTCAAAGTAATCCCTAAAGACTCTATTAATCAAGACCATGAACATTTATGGAGCATTAGTGGGTCCAAAAGTCATTACTCGGAATTCATTGTAACTGTATCTTTTACAAAAATCAGTCTTGGGGATATATTCATTCTTCACCATCACTTGATAAAATCCTGACTAGAAATCCAACTGGGAGAAATATTGTGCTCCATGTACCTGATCAAACAAGTAATTGATTCATGGGAGTGGGTACTTTTTTTATGATGATTTTTAAGCTCATGATAATCCATGCAATGGAACATTGACCCATCTTTCTTCTTGACACATATTACTGGTGCACCCCGTGGTGAAGCACTTGGGCGTATAAAACCTTTATCCATATATTCTTGTAGTTTTTTTCATCTCCTCAAGCTCCAAAATATCCAATCAATACGTAGTCTTTGATATTATCAACAACCTAGGTATAATATCAATTGGGAATTCAATATCACTTCTCAGAGGAAGACCCGATAATTGCTCGGGAAAAACTTCAGTGAATTTCCTCACAATAGGCATGTCTTCAAAGATGATTTCCTCATTAGAATCAATCATTTGATCTAGATACACAAGGTTATAGGGTAGTAATATCCATTCTTGAGATGATAGAGATAAAGAAGATTCATCTTCCTCCATGAACTTGTATAGAATTAGGGGTTGATTATCCACATGGAGTGTGATTTCACTCTCACGACAATTTATGTTGGATCTATATAAGTAAAGCCAATCAATGCAAGAAATTTCATCCCATTCCACCAGAGGGAGTATTTTGAGGTTCTCATGGAAATTCAATCCATATATTATGACAGTGGATGAGTTGTATTCATGGGATGCAATGATTGACCCATTTTTTGTACTCACCGATATCATTACTTCCATGATTTTTAGTGGTGCTGGGAATGTTATACTAAACATTTGGGATATAAAATAATGAGTAGAACCTGAATCCAAAATTATGTTCACTATTATTTAATGAATAACTACTGTACTGGTCACTATTTCATTTTCGGGGTTCACATCGGTAGCAGTGATGGAAAATGCTCTCCCTTGCTCCTTGGAGGTTGTTGGCTGCCTCCGAAAACACATGGCTTTGGGAAATTATTTACAAGATGAATTGGTTCATTGTATTTTTAGCAATAAACAACGTGTTGAGGATTTAATGGATCATCCCATTCCTCTATTACATACACTGGTTTTTCTTGTCTGTGGTTAACAGGTAGGTTTTATTCTCTTCCGCACCTAAAGCATTTCCTCATCCCCATTAGGCAATTAATTGGGGTGGTTCATTCCTCTCCATTGTAAAATGGGGTGCTATATCTTTATAGAACCATTAGATTTATCAATCAGACTACCAACATTGAATTCCACCTTACGCTTCTTATCCCAATGAAACCCCTTAGATTCTCTGATCACTATGTCAACCATGAGGGCACATTAGACAATTTCCTCATATATGTCAAAGTCACGGATCACAGGCTCTTTCATAGTATAGCTTTCAGCCCACCAAAGAAGTGATCAACCTTGAATTCAGGGTAAACGACAAATAAGAAGGTGTATTGTGAAAGCCTTGTGATTTTTTTCTCATACGCCCCAATAAATTCGTCGTTTTTTTCTTGAGGGAAAGAAAAACATGTTCCATCTTATTCAGGAGGGTGTGAAAGAAATATCTATAAACAATCATCTTCTAAAAACCCTACCATTCCAACACCTCGATCTCTTACTTAGGCTTTGTATTTTTGATAAATTTCCATCATTGTTCAGCTTCACCCTCCATATGATAAGTAGCCAGAAGAACCTTCTCTTGTTCAGAACATTGATGGATGGAGAGGATCATTCCAATGGAGTTGATCCATTTTTCAGGGATTGAGGGATTGTATGATCAATTAAAAGTAGGAGGCCTTTGTCTCATGATGCTCTTGACAGCGACTTGTTCTTTCTTGGGGGGGGGGGTGAACATTCCTCCTGACCCATGTTTCGGTTCAAATCATGAGATAACTAAGATAGAAGTGTGAGAAAGTTCGTGATTCCTACTCCCATTAGATTGGGCATCTCATTAGAATAATCATCACAATGATCTTCACATCAGTTGTTATCCCTGAGTCCTATTACCGGCCATTAGCTGGAATAAAAGGAAATTTAGGGGTAACACAAAAATGGTAATCCAAAGACAAAACTAATGACTTATATAAAAAATATATTTCCTTAACATATGAATCCATTAGCTTTAATATATGTTATTCATGATCTACTTTCTAATATATATTCTTAGGGGCATTTTTTAAATCCCATAATAAGGGTTTATAATAAGCTTGTAAATTTAATAAAGTATATCCCCGGGGAGTGTCGTAACCATGAGTAAAGTAAGGCCCATTTTCGTGCACCAATTCCCGTTCGAGTCTAGCTCAAATAGGTTTTTTGGGTTTTACCCAAGGATACATATGTGCCAGAGTCGCCTCTACCTGCTCGTATCAAGACAATGATGGATTTTCTTGATAATCCACTTAATCAATACTCACCAAAAAACATGAATGTTTTTACTATACTTACTCCTGTATCTATGTATTCATTAGGGTTTTCTAATCCTAATCCCAAAAAATAACTAATCCTATCCTCCGATACCAAATATGACAACCTTTCTTTATTAAAACATAAATATGATTTATTATATAAACATAACTTGATAAAACAAAGAAGATTAATAGATCTAGTGTATTTGGGGATTAGGATCATTAAATAACAAATTACAACATGAAATACAACATCTTTATTGAAAATATCCTTTACATGACCACAATATTCCCTCGTACTTATCATTGCATGGGATAACCAGAGGACATGCATAAGAAAAAGGTGAGCTATAAAGCCCAGTAAGGGAATAAACATGGAATAACATGAGTAATAAAATACATGTTATAAAATAGTCATATAAATGGATCACAAGAGAAAAATTATCATAAAGTCTTGATAAAGCATGATAATCATAACATGGAAATGGGGCAGCAACACTTAACATGGAATTTAGCATGAGCCAAGGCTCATTGCACATGGATCATGAGTAAAACCTCATTGCACATGAATCATGAGTAATCCCTTGTTGGACATGAATTAGAATGTGTCAACAACCATTTCAAATGATGTAACACGATACTATACTTTACCCAATGCATTGGAGCGCAATTAGGGCACACCCTTCTTAAACATTTCATTTCATGCATAAGTGTGCTACATGGATCATACAACATGGACTCAATCATCGTAATTTATTCCATAATAAATGGTAGTGGAACATATAAATGAATATTTATAATCAATAAGTAAATTTTTAAAATTGTGATTACCCTTGATTGAGAAATGGGCATGGTATTCACTACACGATGACATTGGATTAGAAAATCGTATTGCAATTTTGTCAGCATATCAAATTGAAATTAGAACTCCAATAAATTGATGGTGAGAGAGAAAGGAATGTCTCATCATATTTACATGAAATGGAAAATAAGGGGGTCATATAGATTAATTTCCTAACAAATTCAATGGAATTTAGATGCATAATACAAAAATAAATACATGGATGTTAAAGAGGAGAGAGAAATCCCTCACAGAATTTCTGTATGGTAACCGGTGTAATGGGGAGGCATTAATGAGAGTTAAAGGGGTGTCCCATCATCCAAACATAAATAGGGAAGTATGGGAGAGGGTCTAAATCATACCCAATCATTATTAATTTAAAAATAGGGAATAAAAACTTAAAAAAAATTGGACAAAAATGAGAAAGGATGAAATCCCTTACTTGGAAGTGCAATCCCAAAAGCATGGGAGAGGCTTGAGAGATGCTTCTTGAGATCATGGGGCACATTTTTAGGATTCTTGAGAGAGAATGGAAGGGGTTGTTTGAACTCCAAAGGTTTATAGTGAAGATAAAGTGGGAGCTTGGGTGGATTTATATTGGAAAAGAGAGGGAATTCATTATTATTTTGGTTTGGGAGACCTCACATTAAACTAATAAAAACCAAAAACTAGACCATGTGTTTTTTCCATGGTTTTTTCCAAATGGGAGTAGGAAAAAATATTTTATAAGGCCAATGTCCGATCCTCTTCAAATAATAGGGTTTCTTATGTGGAGGTGAGTCACACTCTCAAGGAAAATAATTTATAAAGACAAAATCTTTTATAAGCCTTTATGGGTCCACTAATGCTTTGTAAAATAATTCAAACCAATCTAAAATAACATTATTTTAATGTTAAAACATACAGTGGACAAAAATAATGTTTATTGTATTTTATTAAATCACTGTTAGGTCATTTTGATGTCATAAAACAAATTATATATTTAAATAGCATTAAATTTTTACCCAAAAATTTTACTATCTCAGAAAATTATGAAACATTCACCGTTGGATAATATCAACGTCCCGATTCAAAAAATAACAGTAATTTCATCTGAATAATTTTTTAATATTTTAATTTTTACTTTTAAAATAGAAACCAACATTTATCGAAAATTAATGGATTTTGACAAAAAACAGCTTTCAATCCATAAGAAAATTACAATTACATTCTTTAAATTATCTTATCATTTACATATAATAAAAAGTAATTTAATAATAATAATATTTTATTAAAATAATATTTAATTAAAAAATCCAGTAATTCATCAAAATAGTTTTCTTAGTTGAATATTAACCGAAAATATTATTTGTTCTTTAAAAACTATTTACAAATTAACAATAAAAAGAATGTATATTCTCTATAGTAGAATAATGTACATTGTTATATTGCTAGGGTCTCATTAATAACCCCTTATAACACCCACAGAAGACCAAATGGTATGGTGTGTGATGGTGACCGACTTTTGGGGTGGCTCAGATAATTCGCACGGGTGGTAATCTCTATTAATTTCTACTTCTCCCATAGTCGGTTCTCCTCAAGCTTAACATGTTCAAGCTCAGCTTGGGCTTGGTCAATAGTTAAGCCCAATGATGCCACCTCCTTTCTGAGATCCAAAAAATGTGCTTCAGATGGGGAAAGTCTACTTGACGAGTCCATTGCTTGTTTTGTCTATGTAAATTGGATTTGTTAAAACCCTAAATTTATATAAATTATGTGAACAATTTTCATGGACTATATTATCTACGGTCACAATTCGTATGGGTATTTGAAAATCCAGAAACATAAATCCAATGATGTTTACATTTTATATAATGATAGTAAGAAATTTAATTTGATAAATAGGAATTTCCATTAAAGAATCTTTGGGTCATTACAAGAAGGATTATTTTAAAAGACATTTGTCGAAATTTACCTCCATTCACATTAGTGTTATGAATATAAAATTTACAACCAAATACATTTAAAAAAAATTCGAGGATTTTATTTTCCCAAATGATGAAAGGATATTTTGACATTTAGTATAATGATAACATAATCTATGAATAAAAAATAATTATTTTATACATTAGACTAAAATTACCCATGGATATTAAAATTATTCAAGAACAGTATTGATATTTCTTGAAGAGTTTGATTATGAAATTCAACAAAACTAATTGTTGAGGTGTTCTAGGAGTAAAAATAGAATGACTATAACATTGAAATGGAAAATGTTTATCAGACTACTTTTATAAAACTATCCCCCATTATGAGTATGAATAGGAATTTTCCCCATTTACATTTTTTGACCTTCTTGATGAATATTATGAAGCCTTTACAAGTTTCATTTTTATATTCCATTAAAAAAATCCCAGGATAATCACGTAAAATTATAAACAATCCCAAATTTAAATTAATTTCATCTAATAAATTAGACCTATGTTATTCCAAAAAGCTCGAGGTGAACAACATAAAGGAAAATAGAGTTTGAAATTTCTTGTTTTGGTTTAAAAGACGGTTTTTATTTCATAACAAGTTTAAATGCATATAAACAAAATTATATTTGAAATGAAATTTTTGAAAATCTCTTTATATTTGATGTATGTGGAGATTATGAAGTGTGTGTTTTACAATGATCCAGGCATCTATACTAAATATAGGAATCATTATCTAAAATTCTAAAACATTTAACATTTTTTGATGAAATAGATTTTAAACATATACTGTCTACATTTTGAAACTGGGAAATGGTGAACCAATATTTTTATTGTTATTAAAAACATTTAAAAAAATATTACAAATAGATTTCAGAATCATTTTCTAATAAAATAGATAATTCATATAATTTTTTTTAAAACATAAATGAATAAAACATATTTTATAAGAATCCAATTGAGAATAACATTTGACCCAATACCAATGATTTTACATATAGAATTATAAAACCTTGTAATATATACCGCATAATTCCTTTCTAGATGAGTAAATTTTATGGTTTATCCAAAAATATTTTAATAAAATTTGGTATCATGGAACCATGTTTCTTTTCTAGATTTTATCTTTAGAGATTCTTCCTATAAAATTTCGAAATAATTCTTAATGGAACATATATTTTGGATCAAAAAATTTTATCTAAGAGGGATTCCCGTACCAAAATTTGTTTGGTAAATTCTGTTTTAGATAATGTATGAGATTAAATATGGAATCTTTTAATTCATACCATATTAATAATTTTTGAATTTTTTCGTAAATAATATGTCCATATTTGTGGATGTTTTTTTAAAAAATAATTTTGAGAAAGTATTTTTTTAAAAAAAATCTTTTGAAAGAAAATTAATTTTATGAAAATAAAAGTTAAAATTTAGTATATTCATAGTGTTGTAAACCTAATATATTTTTCTCATTTTTTAACCTTGGGTGATTTCAATTAGATAATTTTTTGGATCACTAATAGTCCACTTTATCTCATTCACATTGGTTGGTCATTAATTTTTTTTCAATATTCTATCTTTTTTGATTTGGTGTTGATCCATTTATTTAAGTGAATGATTATTTATATTTAATTAAATTATTTATATAATTAATTTATTTCATAAAAACATTATACATGTTTATCAATGGAATATCTTAAATCTCAATATATTAATTCAATGAAATAATATGTGGATGAACATGAATATTAGTAAGATGTTGTAGATATTGAGTTTAAATCATTAATAACCAAAATATTGTCCATGATATACTTTTTGATTTCAACACATAACTCACTTTAAGAGAGATAACCATCTCCTTCACTCAAATTTGAAACCACGAAGGACTTCAAACATTTCATCTTATTTTTCTAGTTTTTTATTAAATGTTATATCATCATTATGCATCTCATTTTTTTACTCGAATCATATTACTTTTTATAAAATTTGATGTTAATCATTTTTTACATGTTGGTAGGGATTCATTATTTTGAATAAATAGTTCCTATTCTTTTATATATCACCCATTTAATAATAATTATAAAAGTTATCATTAATTAATTAAAATAAATATTCTTTTATTCCATGAATTATTTGGATTCCTTCATATCTCTTCAATTCATTGTGATCTCTTAATGAATGAGGGATCTGATTAGCTCGTTAACCAATATGGTCATTTTTACTATCACTTCATAGATTTCTGTCAGCTTGTGTAAACAATAAATAGTAAAAACATAAAAAAATTAAAACATTTTAATGTTTTAATAGTATAACCATGAACCATTTTTCTATTGAATATGTCAATAATTTTAATTTAAATCAATAATAGATCCACTTTTATATAAAATAAATCCTTCAAATAATTTCCTATACACATTAATCGTAGAATATTTATCTTTATTCATTATATCAAGAGTAACTTTTATGAGTTTCTTGATATCAGGAGTACTTTTTTAATTTATATATAACATTAAATTTGTTTTTATCTTATCTAAAGGAAATGGATTCATATCATTACCATATAATTTAAAATTATCAAAATCCTTACGTGTCCATTTTTCTATTTTTTCCATAGTAGAAATGTATCCAAGTATAAATGATTTTCATATATGATAAAGAAATAGATCCAAGAAATGTTGACATTTATTTATTCAAATAATTATAATTTTATCTATGAAAATATGTTTCAATACCAAATTATTTCCCTTTAAGAGCACCATGGGTGTCTGAAAGATATTCCCTTAAAAAATTACGAACATCAAATTAGGTAATTTTGGGAAAATAAAAATTTATATTTAAAACATTGAAATATTTAGAAAAATAGAATGAACTACTTTGGTACTAAATATAAGTAAGAGATAATATGGAATGGGGGTGTGAAGTGACTTTTAAAAACACTTTTAATATTTTTATTATAAAATAAATTAATTCAAACCTAATGTGTATAAGAGTAGAATATTCTGAATAATGTCTATGTAGTTGAAATTAATGGAAAAAAGAACCTATAAGGGTTTGAAAGTAATCCCTTAGTTTTAATAGAAAATAAGAACCAAAATAAGACCCCATGTTTTATTAAAAATCATGAACCAATACCCCTAATATTAATAGTGCTGATATCATTATGAAAAAAATGAATATAATAGTAGTTTGTTTTTAAAAACCTTTATAAATATCTTAACTCTATTGGGAAGATTTAGATTAATATAAAAGAAGGAGAGAGTGGGTGAGAAGGTAATAGAAAATTATTTCATAATTTAAATAATGGTTCAATAAAAAGTATTTATAAGTGATTAAAAACTGAAATATATTTAATACATTGAATCCCCACTTCCTTTTTGAGAATTAGATGTTTCATATAAATCTCTAAAAAAACATATCATTTACTGAGAATGATTTATTATATGGAAAGTGATTATTTTATACGTTAATTTATTATATAATATCATATAAATATGTTTGTTTATATCATTCTAATATTCTGGTAATGTCACGAACCGCCTTCACCAAAAGGAGGGAATGGTCAGCAGATTGTGAGGACCTTCCTTCTTTAAGTTGAAAGAGAGATAATGACCCCCGAAACCTACCTTCAATTGGTCCCGGAGTGGTGACCATCACCAAGGGGATAAGATCACACACTAAATGGAAGGAATTACCCTTTTTCTTTTAATAGTATTGGGAGATAAGATAGTAAATCCCACAACACCAAACTGAAAGTGAAAAAATGACTAAAGATAAACCATTCCCATATGCATGTTCAAAGGTAAAAGATACAAGGCGCAAAACCCCCAAATGTAAAAATAATACCAAGAAAAGAAAAGCAACCAGAGCATCTGCCCTAAAGGTCATGCGCTAGTATGGTCCCACGCGATAACTGAAGTCCTCCAGGAAACGTGAAAGCAGTTTTATATACGTAGCGTGATCATACAGGTATACTCAGTATGGAAAAACCAAAGACTCTCGTTCACAAGTGGGGAGACGTACTAATGTCCCATGAGAAGCAGACAACGAACACTATCAAGGAGTTCATCCATCCCAATCACCGGCCACACTCACCAAATAACCCAAGAAATTAATGTATTAATAAATTGCATCGATGTTTGGGTACCCCGCACCACTTTCCCACTGGTTATTGAAGACATCCTACGCATCGAACCAATCCCACCATTCACACCGCAGTCCCACTACAAGACCCCACCTGCACACACCTGGCCCATATCCTCACGCAGTCCCACTACCAATCCCCTCAAACAATCACCTAGGCCACAACTGTCTCATGTAGCCACGCCTTCAAACACCTAGGCCAGAACAACCACCACCATGCCTGAAGACACCTGGGCTAGAAGATCCACTGCCACGCCCGAAGACACCTGAGCCTCATCCCGAAGACAATTGGGAAACCATCTTCCCGCACACACCTGGGCCAACCACCATACTACCCTTCCTGAAGACTCTTGGGTTAATAATGGACTTCAGTCCATCACAGCCTGACTGAAGATACTTAAGATATATGGGAAAAGGAGCAGAAAGGAGCTAATAACCAGCCACTAATAGAAGTGTCGGGAAAAACACCCTCCCCCATGAAATTGGGTGGGGCGTGAACCAGAAACACAAAACTACAAATAGATGTATTGATAACAAGCACTCACCCAAATCTAGGATTTTTCTTCAACCAGCCTAAAGAACACAATCAGTACCCATGACCAAGTCACACCTCACACCAAACCAAAACCCATTTGTCCCATCATTGTTTCATGTTCAGTAAAAATGTTTAAATAAGTTCCTATACCTACTTGGGAAACTAGTAAGAATAAGCACAATCCAATGAAAGAATACACCCAACAACAATTTAAACATTCAAACCCATTTCTCTTGTAAAGACACAATAACAAAGAGAGATAAGAGATATCCCTCAATGTATTGGAACCAAGTGATAACCCAAGATACTACCCCATGTTCCCAAAATCTAGTATCCAACAGTTCCTCAACAATAGAAGATTCCACCCCAATTTGTGATATAATCAACGTTACCACCCGGCCTTAAATTCACAACCACTAGGAACATAACAACAGGGGATCCCATCCCCACCCACATCACCCAGAAATCAACCCATGAAGGAAAAAAACCCAACCACCACCACATCACAAAGCAGTCCAATGCCGGTATTTTCATATTTAAAAGATTTAACACACTCTATGATTTCAACTTCGCTGTGCTTTAACTAGGATTATCAAAGAAAGGATTGATCCTTGTGCTTTCAATTTATTCAGCCAGATGTACGTAAATAACCAAATTCCTTTACATAGAAAGGGTTCACAACCAAAATAAATTCCATTTAAACATCACCGGAGTTAAGGGTTTGTTAGTGCAGATAGAAAGACCACCAACGACCATGATTTTCAGTAGGTGTAAGCCCACACAATCCAGAAATCATTAATCATGGAATGTCATAAAACAAAGCACCATCATCAATCACACCCCTCCCCCTTCATTCATTAAAATCTTTTTATTATCTTCATTAAGGTTTGGTTCATCCAATTATACAGAATCAAAAGACATACCACCCCACAAGATGCACATAAAGGAGAGACGAAGGTGAAACCCTACTTGATTGATCGAAAATAGAAGAGAAGATGCACGATTTTCTGGGGTGGGGCCTCAGGAACTCAAGGACGAGTAGACTAATCGATGGGAGGGTGATCGAGAAAAATAAACCTAGGGATAACACTTTAGTTTATAAGGGCCGAGGACGGTTGAGATAAGAATGCAAAACCGCATAAGGAGTGAGGTCGTGGGTTGACCACGTGGCCCCACACATCATTAATAGGGTCCTCACCTTTGGGTGCAGTTTAAACCAATGCAAACACCAAGGTACCTCATTAAAAATTTATTTAAACGCCATTTATGGGCATTACTAGGCTTTAAAACAGGCTTAAAGGTGTAAAAATTGGGTTCAAAACCCAATTTGCGCTAAAAGGATGCACTACTGGAAAACCCGAAGAGCCACCGGTAGCCGAGCTACTAATAGGCTGCAGCCACCGGTAGTTGAGAGCTACCAGTGGCTGATAGAAGCTATCAGTAACTGAGCTACCTATAGGATGCAGCTACTGGTAGACCGAGCTACCTTTAGGCTAAGCTACTGGTAGGCTACAGCTACCAGTAGACTGAGCTACCGGTAGGCTACGGCTACTCGTAGACCAAGCTACCAGTAGGCCGAGCTACTGGTAGGCTACTGCTACCGGTAGGCCGAGCTACCCGTAGGCTGTGGCTGCTGGTAGACCGAGCTACCGGTAGGCCTACTACGGTTACCTAGAAGCCTTGATAACTTTTCAAGACTACCCATAACACCCAACATCAGGTTTTTTCAAATTAATGGACCCCAAAAAATCCAGGCCATTACATCAGATACCTCTTAAACTATTCCTACCCTCGAGAATCAAAACAACAATAAGGAATGAGAGGGTCCGAATGATGACCTCAAAGATACCTCTTAAGAGAGAACCCCATTGTTGACTAAAAAACCTTCCTCTTTAGAACCAAGAAACATACCATGTCAAATTGCCCAGTCTTGTGGGTTGGGGTGTCTCTTCCCCCATGTCATGATACTATCCACTTTGGGAGGCTCTGACTCGCCCACTCGAGTTTAATAGCATCCACTTTAATTTGTCTTGATCAGGGGTCAGATCCTTCCCTCACCATATCCAGGACATTTCAAACACATTCAGAGAAAAAGGAAAAACCACATATTTCATAGACAACAAGGTGAAAATGCTCCACTATAACAAGTATAAACAGAGCAGCATAAAACAAAAAACAACTCTAGGTCCTGGGCACACATCTGTTCTTCCCTCTCCCACTTACTCTCTTCAAGCCCACCATGTCTCCAGAACACACGAACCAGGGGAATGGTTTTCCCACGAAGCATCTTCTCCTCACGATCCTCGATCATCACTGGTCTTTCCACAAAGGTCACGCCATCCTAGAGGTCTAGCTCTCCTCATTCGAGGACGTGTGAATCGTCATGCAGATACTGACGGAGCTGGGACACATGGAAGACGACTTGTATCCTCAGTAGCGGCGGTGGTAACACTAGTTGATAAGCACCTTCACCGACCCACCGCAACACTTCGAAGGATGCGATTAACCTAGGAAAAATATTACTCCCCTTGCCGAACCTCCGTTGTCCACACCGAGGGGAAACCTTTAAGAACATGTGGTCTCCAACCTCAATCTCCAATGGCCTTCTCCTGGTGTCATCATATGACTTTTTTCGGTCCGGGGCCACCTTCATCATTTCCCGTATAAGATGAACCTTCTCTGTTGTGATATGCACCACTTACGGGCCAAGGATGCCCGCCTCTCCGACTTCGGTCCAACACACAGGTGAGCTACATGGTCTCCAGTAAAAGGCTTCAAAAGGGTCCATACAAATGGTAGAGTGATAGCTATTATTATAGGAAAACTCTACCAGATGAATTTGTGGCACCCATGATCCTCCTGAGTCCAGAACACATGCCCGCAGCATGTCCTCCATGGTCTGGATGGGGCGCACTATCTGCCCATCTGTCTGGGGGTGAAAAGCAGTGCTAAGACATAGCCGGGGGCCAAAAGCATGCTGCATTCCCCTCTAGACTCGTGAGGTAAAGTGTGCATCCCTATCCAAGACTATGGAACTCAGAACTCCATGCAACCACACTGCCTCATCCACATACTTCTGTTTTAGAGCGTCCACTGCACTCGACTCCTTAATCTCCAGGAAGTGAGCCGACTTCGTCAACCGGTCCACTACTACCCAGATGGCATCAAAACCTCTCTGCACATTGGTTAATCCAATGATGAAATCAATCGAGATGTTGTCCCACTTCAACTCGGGGACATTTAAAAGTTGCAACAACCCGCCTGGAACACAGTGTTCAGCTTACATCTGCTGACACACTGGGCACTTGGACACAAACTCTACCACTCCCAGCTTTACTCTAGGCCACCAAAACTATCTCTTCAGACCCTGGTACATCTTGGAAACTTCTCGGTGCACTACTAGGGGTGAGTTGTGAAACTCACTAAGGACTTGGCCACATATCACCTCTAGAACAAACAACTTTTCTTGGAAAAGCATCCGGTTCTGACCATCCACTGTCCACCCCTCCGGAGCATTTCGCTGGTCAACTCGGTCACGCATCACTTCGCACTTTGAGTCTCCCCACTAAGACTCCTCCACCTAATGTAACAAAGAAGATTGTACTATCATCTGATATAAGAAACCTCTACCACTATCCAACCTTGCATCCAGGTGAAGGGCAACCAACTCCTTCATCGCCCACCAAGTATCAGCCGACTCTCAGATCACATCCATTTGTGACTTCCTGCTCAAGGAATCAGCCTCCACATTTCCTTTCCCTGAGGTTTAGGAAGTATCGAAATCGTAATCCTAGAGGAACTCCATCCACTTTCGCTGCGGTAAGTTTAGGTCCCGAGCTACTGGTAGGCTGCAGCTACCGGTACACCGAGCTACCGGTAGGCCTTGTACCATTACCGAGAGGCCTTGATAACTTTCTGAGACTACCTAGAACGCCCAACATCATATTTTTACAAAGTAATGGACCCCCTAAAACCCGTTCCATTACATCAGATACGTCTCAGACTACTCTCACCCTTGAGAATCAAAACAACCAGAAGGAAAGAGAGGGTCCGAACAACCACCTCGAAAGATAACTCTGAAGAGAGAACCACATTGTTAAATAAAAACAAGTTCCTCTTTTGAACCAAGCTACAAACCATGTCAAACTACCCATTCACGTGGGTTGGGGAGTCGCTTCCCCCATGCCACGATACTATCCACTTTGGGTAGAACTGACTCGCCCGTATGAGTTTAATCGCATCCACCTTAATGCGTCTTGATTTGGGGTCGGATCCTCCCCTCCCCATAGCCATTAATTTTCACACACATTCAGAGAGGAAGGGAAAACCACATATTTCAAAAGCCAACAAGGAAAAAATTCTCCACTACAACAAGTATAAACAGAACAATAGAAAACTCAAAAAAACTCTGGGTACTGGGCACGCATCTGTTCTTACCTCTCCCACATACTCTCCTCAATCCCACCATGTCTCCATAACACACCAACCAAGGGAATGGTTCGACCACGAAGCACCTTCTCCTCAAGATCCTCGATCATCACTGGTCTTTCCACAAAGATCACGTCATCCTCTATGTCTATCTCTCCACAGCTGAGGATGTGTGAATCGTTGTGCAGATACCGATGAAAATGGGGCACATGGAATATGTCATGTATCCTCAGTAGCGTAGGTGGTAATGCTAGCTGATAAGACACTTCACTAACCCGCCACAACACTTTGAAGGGTCCGATGAGCCTGGGAGAAAGCTTACTCCCCTTGCTTAACCTCCATTGTCCACGTTGATGGGAGACCTTCAAGAACACATGTTCTCCAACCTAAAACTCCAAGGGCCTTCTCCTGGTGTCAGCTTATGACTTTTGTCGGTCCTAGGCCGCCTTCAACCTTTCCCAAATAAGCTGAACCTTCTCTGTCGTGCTCTGCACCACTTCTGGGCCAAGGATGCTCGCCTCTCTAACTTCGATCCAACACACAGGTGAGCGTCATGGTCTCCCGTACAATGATTGAAATGGGGCCATACCAATTGTAGAGTTATATCTATTATTGTAGGCAAACTTTAACAGAGGAATGTGTCGCACCCATGATCCTCTTGAGTCGAGAACACATGCCCGCAGTATGTCCTCTAATGTCTAGATGGTGCGCTCTGTCTTCCCATCTGTCTGGGCGTGGAAAGCAGTGTTCAGACATAGCCGGGTGACAAAAGCATACTGCAATCCACTCCATAATCGTGAGGTAAAGCATGCATCCTGGTCTGAGACTATGGAACTCGGAACTCCATGCAACCGCACTACCTCATCCACATACTTCCATGTTAGAGCGTCCACTCCACTCGACTCCTTAATAGCCAGGAAGTGAGACGCCTTTATCAACCAGTCCACTACTATCCAGATGGCATCACAGCCTCCTTGCACTTTGGGTAGTCATGTGATGAATTCCATCGAGATGTCGTCCCACATCCACTCAGGGACATTTAAAGGTTGAAACATCCCTCCTGGAACACGGTGTTCAGCCTTCACCTACTGACACACTAGGCACTTGGCCACAAAATCTGCCACTGCCCACTTTACTCCGGGCCAGAAAAACTATCTCCTTAGACCGTGGTACATCTTGGAAACTCCCGGGTGCACTGCTATGGGTGAGTTGTGAAACTAACTAAGGACTTGGCCATGCATCGCCTATGGAACAAAAAACCTTTCTCGGAAAAGCATCATGTTATGCCAATCCTCTGTACACCCTTCCAGAGCATTTCCCTGGTCAACTCGGTCATGCATCACTTCGTACTCTAAGTCTCCCCACTAAGACTCCTCCACCTCACGTAACAGAGAAGACTGTACTGTCATCTGATACATGAAACCTCTACCACTATCCATCCTTGCATCCAGGTGAAGTGCAAACAACTCCTCCATCTCCCTCCATGTGTCTGCCGAATCTCTGACAGTATCCCTCTATGAATTCCTGCTCAAAGCATCAGCCACCACGTTTCCATTCCCTGAGGTTTAGGAAATCTCGAAATTGTAATCCTGGAGGAACTCCATCCACCTTCACTTCTATATGTTTAGGTCCCCCTGGGAAAAGATATTCCTCATGATTTTGTGATCCGTGAAGACCACAAAGTGTTCTCCAATGAGGTATTGCCACCACAACTTTAGAGGGAAAATGACCGCTGTAAGCTCCAGATCATGGTTGGAATAATTACGCTCATGAGGGAATAACTTCCTAGACCCGTAAGAGATCACCCCTTGTCGCTGCATCAACACACATCTGAGGCCCTACCCTGATGCATTACAGAACACCTCATACACCATCCCTTCTTCTGGTAGTCTCAGCACTGGGGTACTAACTAATTTCTCGTTTAGATAGCTGAAGGCTGCCTCAAACTGCTCACCCCATACGAAAACCTGGTTCTTCTTGGTCAAGGATGTCAAAGGTGCGACAAATTGGGAGAAGTTGGGTACAAACCTCCGATAGTAACCTTCCAGCCCAAGAAAACTATGGACCTCTGCCACGTTCTTCTGTACTGCCCAAGAAAAAACCGCATGAACCTTTGATGAGTCTGCTGATACCCCTAGTTCAGACACTCCGTGACCAAGAAAGTGTACTTATCGCATCCATAACATTCATTTTGACAACCTCTCATAGATATGGTGCTATCGGAGGACCCATAAAACCATCCTCAGATGATCTGTGTGGTCCTCCTCTGATCTTGAATATATCAGGATGTCTTCGATGAACATGACTACGAACTGATCCAGATACTCCCGGAAGATAGAGTTCATAAGTCCCATGAACACAGTCGGGGCGTTCGTAACACCGAAAGGCATGACCACGAACTCGAAGTGCCCATATCTGAACTTGAAGGCTGTCTTCGAGATGTCTCCCTCCTTTACCCTCAACTAGTGACATCCAAACCGCATGTCGATCTTTGAGAACCATCCTGCCCCTTTCAGCTGGTCGAAAAGATCGTCTATCCTCGGAAGAGGGTAGTGATTCTTGATAATTACCTGATTCAGCCTTTTGAAGTCTATGCACAACCTGAGACCACAATATGCCTTCTTTTCGAACAAGAATAGAGCACCCCACGGTGACACACTTGGTCGAACATAACCCCTATTCATCAGATCATCAATCTGAATCTGAAACTCTCGTCGCTCTGAAGGTGCCATCCGATAAGGAGCCATCGAAATCGGACGAGCACGAAGCTAAAAATCTATCGCAAAATTGATATCACGTCATGGGGGTAGAGTCGTTACCTCCTCAGGAAAGACTTCCATAAACTCTATGATGATTCCTGGCACCTCCACCATCTCAGCATCTACTCACACTACTGACAGCTCTGCTAACAAGGAGAGGAGGGGTTCCTCTTGCCTTCTGCCCTATTGAATGCTCCACTCGCCGGTGAAAGTAACACGCCGACCACCTAGTACTGAGAACAAAACCATTACTTGGAAGCAGTCGACGACAGAACCCACAGAGAATAGCCAGTCGATGCCTAGAATGACATCGTATGGATTTATCTGTAGTAGTAGTAAATCCCTAACCGACTAATGAAGCCCTATCATCAGTATGCATGCTCGACAAAAATATAACAAGTCTGTCTGACCTCCGACTGGTGTGCTCAGAACTAGGGGCACTGGAAGTCTCTCGGCATCTAGGCCTAGAGCATGGGCCAGACCGGGTGCAACAAAGGAGTGCGAAGCTCCGGTATCGAACAAGGCGTAAGCAAGAGTACTGAACAAATTGATCGTACCTTGAATAACCTCCGGTCCCTCTAGAACTGCTGCCTCCGCAACATGAAACAGTCCACGCCCAGATCCTCTGCCCCTCGGTTTTTGGCCTCCTCTCAAATCACACCCTGGTTGAGGTCCCTGAGGAGCACCATGAGGTTGGCCTCCCCCTGCAACATCGGCCCTTGGAGGAGTAGGAGCTCGCTGCCCCTGCTGTTGCTACTGGAAGGGCCTTGCTGGAAGCTACTGCTGAGGTGGGTGTTGGGCTTGTCCGCCACCGCCATTCTGTACTCGGTCTGAGAACTGATTCCGGAGATTTCCATGGATCCCATAGATGAAGAACCTCGGTCTAGGGCCCGAAAGTAAAGGGAGAGGACTGGGCGACCGGAACCAGAACTGCTCTGGCCTGTTCCATGCTGGTCGGAACCGAGAGGATCCTGATGTTGGTGGTCTGGTGCTAACAACCTTCTCCTTCGATGATCCCAACTGGATACCCTCTCGTGATACACTTCCCAGCGTGTGCATCCTCTCCACCACTTCGGCCTTCTTTTGGAACTCCAAGTATGTTGGCTAGGTGAAGGGGGTAACAACGTACTGGAGGGAGGGTCAGAGCGCCTCCTCTAAACATCTTTCCCGAGACTCCTCATCTGGAAAGAGGTCCTGAGCATAACATAGGAGGTCCTTGAACTTGATTCCCAGATCCCTTACTAACATAATCCCCTACTAGAGGGAGAGTAGCTCCTGCCTCTTCTCCTCCTTCATCATAGAAGAGAGGAATTCCGCCCGGAACTCCTCGAAATCAGCCCATGTCACCTCAGCCTCTCTCCTCTCTCCAAGGTAAAGAATCCAACATTGACGCACTGCTCCCTGCATCTGGATGATGACCAGAGGGACCCAGTAATCGGTCGGGGCCCGAATCAGGCTGAAAGCGATCACCAGATCTTCTATCCAGCTTTTCGTCTTCATGTCTGAGATGCAGCCCTCATATTTCTCGAGGGTCTGTCGCTGGAAGGCCCGAAGTGTCTTCTACCACTGGATGTCGTCTTCCTCTCAATCAGCTCTCAACCGTTCAGCCATAGTAGCTTCCCGGGCCTCGATCACCCGCACCACACGTAGTCACCTCCCATGTGCCATAGCTTCAAGGTAAACAAGGAATTCCTAAGCCCAAGTAGTGCAGAATATTGTTATTAAATTTTCTTAAACATCTTATTTATCTCAATTTCCCAAACACCAATTAAACACGAGAACACAAGTCATTATGATGCATGTACCTTTCCTAGGGTTTCTACCCTTTATTCAGCATGGCCTCACTTGGTCGTTCGGTAGGTCGAGAGTCCTTACATCGGATCACAGGGGGCCCTAAAATCCTGTGTCCTAGCTGGTCTTCCCTGGCCAAATTCACACACCACTGTCACGCAACACTGTTTTCCAACCATCCCATGCAATCCTTACAGTGCCTAACTCCAGACTCCATCCTATCTCTCAAACCTCTTCCTTTGATACTATTTTTTCATGACATGCCTTCACCAAAATGAGGAAAAGGTCAGCAGATTTCCAAGCCCTTCTTTCTTTATGTTGAAGGTGAAATAATGCCCCCTGAAACCCGCCTTCAATAGGTCCCGGAGTGGCAACCAGCACCAAGGGTATAAGATCACACACTCAATGAAAGGAATTACCCTTTTTATTTTAATAGGATCAGGAGATAAGATATTAAATCCCACAACACCAAAATAAATGTTCAAAAATGACTAAAGACAATCCATTCCCATATACATGTTCAACGGTAAAAGATACAAGTCACAAAACCCCAAAGGTAAAAAGAATACCCAGAAAAGAAAATAAGAAACATTAACTGTCCCAAAGGTCCTGCAGTACTGTGGTCCCGTGCGATCCCCGAAGTACTCCTGGAAACCTGAAAAAAGTTTTATATATGTAGGGTGAGAATACAGGTATTCTAAGTAGGGAAAAACCAAAGACTCTCATGCACAAATGGGGAGACATACTAAAGTCTCGTGAGAAGCAGACAACCAACACTATCAAGGAGTTCATCCATCCCACTCACCATCCACAATCACCAAATAATGCAAGCAAGTAATGTATAAATAAATAACATCAATGTTTGGGTACCCCACACCACATTCCCATTGGTTATTGAAGACATTCTACGCATCAAAAAAATCCCACCATTCTCACCGCAGTCCCACTGCCACACCCCGCCCGCAAACACTTAGTCCATATCCTCACGCAATCCTACTACCAATCCCTACCCGCAAAAACCTGGGCCAAAACTGTCCCACATAACCAGGCCTGCAAAAACCTAGGCCAGAACAACCACTACCAAGCCTGAAGACACATGGGCTAGAAGATCCACTACCACGCCCGAAGACACATGGGCCTCATCCCGAAGACACCTAGGCCTCATCCCGAAGATACTTGGGAAACCATCTGCCTGCACACACCTGGTCCAACCACCATACTACCCAGCCCGAAGTCTCCTTGGCTAATAATGGACTTCAGTCCATCACATCCTACCCAAATATACTTGGGCTATCCGGGAAAGGGGGCAAAAAGGAGCAAATAACTAGCCACTAATAGAAGTTTTGGGAAAACACCCTCCCCCATGAAATGGGGGTGTTTGGCACTAAGTGCTCAACTTGGGTGGGGCGTGAACCAGAAACACAAAACTACAACTATATGAATAGATAACAAGAACTCACCCAAATCTAGGTTTTTTCTTCAGCCAGCCTAAAGAACACAATCAGCACCCATGACCAAGTCACAACTCACACCAAACCAAAACCAATTTCTCCCATCCTTGTTTCGTGTTCAGTAAAAATGTTTAAATAAGTTCATTCACCTACTTGGTCAACTTGTAAGCATAAGGACAATCCAAGGAAAGAATACACCAAACAACAATTTAAACATTCACACCCATTTCTCTTGTAAAGCCACAACAACAAAGAGGGATAATAGATATCCCTAAAAGTACTGGAACCAAGGAAAACCCCAAGATACTACCCCATGTTCCCAAAATCCAGGAGACAATGGTTCATCAACAATAGAATATTCCACCCTAATTCGTGATATAATAAAGGTAACCAACAGGCCTTAAATTCACAACCACTAGAAACATAACAATAGTGGATCCCATCCCCACCCATATCACCCATCAATCGGCCCTTGAATGAAAAAAAACCCAACCACCACCACAACAAATAGCAGGCCCATGACGGTATTTTCCGATTTAAAATAGTTAACACACTCCATGATTTCAACTTCGTTGTGCTTTAACTGGGGTTATCACAAAAAGGATTGATCCTGGTGCTTTAAATTTATTTATTTGGATGTACGTAATTAACCAAATTCCTTTACACAACAAGGGTTCACAACCACAATACAATACATTTAAACATCACCAGAGGTAAGGGTTTTTCAGTTCACAGAGAAAGACCAACAGCAGCCATGATTTTCAGAAGGTGTAAGCTCGCACAATTCAGAAATCATTAATCATGGAAGGACATAAAATAAAGCAGCATCATCGATCACAACCCTCCCACTTCATTATTTAGAATCCTTTTATTATCTTCATTATGGTTTGGTTCATCCAATTCTACAGAATCAAAAGCATTCCCACACCACAAGATACACATAAAGGAGAGACGAAGGTGAACCCCAACTTTATTGATCGAAGATCGAAGAGATGATGTGCGATTTGTAGGGGTGGGGCCTCTAGAACTCAAGGACGAGTAGAAAAATCGATGGGAGGGTGATTGAGAAAAATAAACCTAGGGATAACCCTTTAGTTTATAAGGGTTGGGGATGGTCGAGATAAGAATGTGAAACCGCGTAAGGAGCGGGGCCGTGGTTGGCCACGCAGCCCCACACATCATTAAAGGGGTCCTCACCTTTGGGGGTGGTTTAAGCCGACTCACACACCAGGGTGCCTCATTAAAAATTTATTTAAATGTCATTTATGGGCGGTACTGGGCTTTAAAAAAACTTAAATGGGTCAAAATAGGGTTTAAAACCCAATTTGTGCAAAAAAGAGGCAATACTGAAAAAAAAAAGAGCTACCAGTCGCCGAGAGCTACTGGTGGCTGCAACTGCTGGTAGTGGAGAGATACCAGTGGCTGACAGCAGCTACCGGTAACCGAGCTACTGGTAGGCTCCAGCCACCGATAGACGGAGCTAACAGTGGGCCGAGCTACCGGTAGACTACAGCTACAGGTAGACCAAGCTACCAGTAGGCTACAGCTACCCGTAGACTGAGATACTGGTAGGACAAGCTACCGGTAGGTTGCAGCTACTGGTAGACTAAGCTATCGGTAGGCCGAGCTACTGGTAGGCTGTGGCTACCGGTAGACCGAGCTACCGGTAGGCCTTCTACAATTACCGAGAAGCCTCAATAACTTTTGGAGACTACCCAGAACAACCAACATCAGATTTTTACAAAGTAATGGACCCCCCAAAAACCCAGGCCATTACAGATAATCTTATTATATTATTATTGGTTCAATAATGTCTTAGGAGTCCAAATTAAAGAGATATTCATCATAATTATTGAAGTTGTTGAATTCGGATGTGAGCATTTTATTAATGTGAACGGATATATCATAGATTTAACATCACTATTATAGATACTATAAAATAATCCTCGATTTATTCATGACTTGACTGAATCTTCATGATGCGAATGAGAGTTACATAACAACAACTACTACTCCTTGTGAAAAAAAATTTCTATTTGACCTATACTTCTCGATTAATATTTACATTATAAAAAATGATTGATAGAATGAGGAAGATAATAATGATGTGGTATTACTTTAATAGAATAGAAATATAATAGAAATAAATTTATGTGATTGTGATCATAAAAAAATACTATAGGTTCAATAGATCCATAACACACTCATAATTTTCTATTTAGTTTTACTAAAAATGTAATTCTATATGGAAGAAAATGTTCTATTTCATTTTATAATAACAATGTAAATAATTAATATTATATATATATATATATAAGATAAAAAATCCTTTGATACTGTTTGTCATTAGAGATATGAGTGGTTATGCATGTATTCATATACATGGAATTTCTCCCACCCTTTGGGTAGTTTCTAATGGGTGTTATTTGTGGGACCAAAAACACACAATCGGTCCCACATCAATAATGAGATATAAGGATATATTTTAATATGAATATTATTAGCATAATTTTTCATATGATTCATATGAGCATTCAGTGGTTGAGAGGATGGGTGGTTAGGCTGAACACACCATTTTGGTGGGAATTACTATTTACCATAGGATTATCTTACAAATTTAATAAATGTTCATGGATTATTTTTAAATTATATTATATAGTTTATCACACTTTACATATAAAATAAATCACTGGTACATGACGAAATATCCATCATTAGGTATAATTAGTTATCCATCAAATAGGACCACCTATAAATTTCATATATACCATATTTGATTGTTAATTATTTTGTATGTCTGGTTTTATTCCATGTAGTTGCATGCTCTGGAATTTTTCATTATTTAGCGAGACATTTTTTATATTCGGATCATGACCATGAGAATTTATTATTATTTATCATTGTGAAGGTAATTATAATCCATATATTTCTTTTTTAGAAAATTGAAAAAAACATATTTTTTGGGGTTTTGTGAAAAAGAGAAGATCGTGAATTTTAACATCATTTCGATAGTAAATCTAAGATGAAGATTCCTTGAAAATTTTGGTGTGGGAATTTCAAAAGATCGAACATCCTGGTTGATCCTATCAAGAATATTTCAAAAAATCATTTATATTAAATTTAATATAAATTTTAAATGATAACTCTCACTAGGAATATTATCTGATAAGTGATGGATGAATTGGTCAGAATGCAGCATTGGATGTGGTGTATGATATAACTAGTAATATGGCCCAATAATGATTGTGGAGGATTTTAGATATCATGTTTCAATTTTAGGTAGGCTTTCTAGTTGTCCCTTAGAGATGATAACCAATTACCATCTAGTTACAATGGATTGAGACTTACACCTAGAGAGAAGGCCCAATTTATATATTTTTACATTTACAATGATGTAATCACCACTATACTCTAAGAACACATATGACATGAAAGGTGTGATAAAATAAATATATTATAAAATCATTTATGTCACAAAATTCCAATCATAAGTCAGTCAGCCATGAATTTAATGCCAATTATTAAACATTATTTACTATCCCGTGTGGATGAGGGAAGGGATATAGAATGAAATAGAAGTATTTTATCCTAGAAAAAGGATAGGGTCTTACTCATGGAGAAATTACCATTATAATTTACCCATAATCCCTTAATGTATGAGTTTGAGGATATGATAGGGAACTGAGGAAGAATGATTAATTATTTTTCTATATTCCTTGTTGAATATTTTGAAACCATGGATTGATACATATGAATCTAGTTAATAAAATAGAAAACACATGGATACTACCCATTCTTCCTTATATTTCTAGAATAATGAAAGGCATGAATGTCTCTTCTAGATTCAAGTAAATTCAAACCACCAATACCAAGGACTAGATCATTATTTCCCATTTAATTCACTAGTGTAAACATCTTGAGGACCCAAACAATTTGGTATGTTAACTAGGTGGAATATTGAACTAAGGGAATGATTGATTGAAGGGGGAAAACCACATGTTCAATATTATTTGATCATACATGATTGGATTCCCAAGTGGAGGGATTAATTTTCACCTCCCTGGATCTTGGTATATGTTAGAGGGAGACAATTTGTTAGTTTATAAAATGGTATAATTGAATCCAAATAGTACAAAATAGGAGACCTTTTGGAGTGGAATGAAACAAACCCAAAGTACACCTTACACAACATATTTTTCTCACAATGAAGGATTAGGAATATTAAAAAAATTGGATTCCACAACAATGGGGACTCCATTTGGAATGGATTCTATCAAAATTGTTATTAAATTATAGTTGACTAGGTGGTCACTACTTTCTGGATACTGATATTTTATGGGAAATATATTTTAAATTTTTGATTACTTTATCGGTGATTTCCATTCATTTTTTAGGGTGAGTTATATGAGTTTTGGAGTGAGCTTCCCAAAATTAAAATATACCTCTTAGAGTTTACCTAGTTTACTACTATTTCACATATCCTACAATGTGGTAAACATGTATTTTTAATAAGCAGTGTTGAAAATTAATTTCTCAAAATGGTCAGCCACATACCACACCCAATGTTACGCGGTTGGAAATAATTGATACCTCAAATCCAAATGAATCTCATTTTTAGGTGGCATTGATTATTAGTATCACAATGTTCCTAATTACTTTTGGTATACATAATAGTCTACCTTCTTTCCACCATAAATTTATTTGTTTTAAACAGTGATAATCTCACCACATTTCACCAAAATATACTATCATTTTCTAGGGATCTATGCGAAGGCATATATTTGGTATAACATATGTGTTATTTGGAAGAAACTGTTTGATGTGCGATTTTACATACATTTCTAAATATTATCTAATTTTATTTTCCTAGTTTTATTAGTAGATTTTACATAAACTTCCCCTATCATAATGTTTTATGATCTACATGAATAAAAGTCAATTTTTTGGAAGAACATCAACCTGATTGAGCACCCCACAACGTGTATATTTACTAATTGAAGTTCCCACCCTATAAAAAAATATTGGGTGCATTAATTTGTCATTTACTGAGAATATGTGGTTTGTATTCAGATTTATGATTGTGAACCATTGTCACATTCATATAGAAATATCCCTTTATGATTGAACCATTCCACATATTGATCCACGATTCTATGAAATAACACTTTTATAGATGTATTTTTTTTACTTTTTGGTGAAACAATTCATGTAAAGTAATTCTAAATTTTTCATAATAATTTCTATGTAGTAAAATCCACATATTTTGTTTTATGGTTCATATATCACATATTCTACTTTGTGGGATTTCATAGATTGTCCAATTTCTATGAAATTTCATAAAATAAAACTCCCATGTCTCTTATATAATAAAATGGAGAGAAAATGGATTCTAGTCAAAATAACATAATCACGAATTTTCATAAACAATCACTATTTGAAATAGCTCATGGTATCTAATTTCATGAATTACCAAATATCATACTGGATACACATTAATAGGTTTGGGTTCTTATATGATACCTTTACTCTTACACCCCACCATAGAAATCAAACTATTACATGGATTAAGAAACTTGATCACATGCCTTAAGAAAATATTTTAGTAAAGGAGGAATATATTGGTTAATGTTTTGGTTAGTTTTGGAGGATATGTTTTATTATATGTAGTTTTTTATGTTACGTATTTTTTTCAGGTTTGTTTATTCAATTTATTTTTTTATTGTTTATTGTTATATTTTTTTAGTTTAATTTTTTTCATTTTCAAAATTGAGTGTTTGATGTTAATTACCATAATTAAGGGAGTGTATTTTGAAAATATCATCCCATATGAGGTTATTTATGAGTTATTTTTTAGAATAAAACAATGAAACTAAAAAAACGAATGTTTCATTTGAAGGGAATATTAATAGAGAAGGACATGGAATTAAAAAAATGATGAAACGTGATGAATTTTGAAATTCAAAAATGGAATCCACACCATTTAAGGAAAATAAAATGACATGATAGAAAATTGAATTTTAGACAAGAAATAACATTTTTTTGATGAATAATATGGGAAAAATGTTATGAAATTTTAGATTTTAAGAAACTGCATTAATTTGAAATTAATGAGGATGTCTATCTGAACAACAAATAAAATATATACTAGGAAGAAATAAAGAATTTCAAGAAAGAGTTATAGGTGTTTATACAACACATTTTCATACACATAATATTTATTTGGGAGTCAATATCAAATTGATAAATAGTATTATAATATAAATTCATTTAAAAAGAGAGAGGTTATAGATGATTAGAATGTGATTTTGATATCTAAATAAGATTAAACCATGTGGGAGAAATATAATTTTTGATAAATTAAAAAGAAAAATATCTATGATAAAAGTTTTGTGGTTAAAATTAAAAATCATAACAATGGAAAATATTTATATTTTAAATATTTTAACTTGTTAAATCGATTTTATTGATGTTTATATCACCTTAAATATTTTTTAGAATATTTTAGAATCATTAAATGTATTTTGGGACTAATTATCCTTGAATACTTCTTGTTAACTGTTTAGTTTTGTTGGAGTTTGATTGGTTAATTTTTTATTTATTTTGGTTTTATTTTGGTAGGTATTTTATTATCTATCTAGTTTATTAAATCAGGGTTCAATATAGTTTCATTATGTAAGATCAATTTTGGTTGATTTATTAATTCAAGGTTTAGATTATTATGACATGGATTTGTTTGTTAAGGAAGGGTTGGAATCAATTTATCAGTCTATCATGGTTATCTTTATAATTTAGATTATCAAAATCAATAAAATATAATGAAATAACTTAAAAATATATTATTTAAATAAATATGTATTTTAATTTGTTAAAAAAATAATTAGATGTTATTTTTCAAGGAAAACATAGAAATTGAAACATGTTACATGTCAGCTATGGAAGACATTATTCATGATAGATTTAGTACAAAACTAGGCCATCGAAGTTAAATTATGAAATATGAAAAATAAATATAAATTAATGTTCAGGAGAGTGATATTAATTTTTAACCAATTATAAATAACTTATATTAATGATTTTTTAAAATGAATACAGACTAGTGAATAAACAATGATTTCATAAATGCATTTATATTTTAAATACACTACTGACTATCCTATTTCATTGTAACACACGATGACATAACAATGAATTTTTCTTTTAAATAAATACTATTTAATATGAAACATAGAAATGAAATTAATCGTGAAAAATTTTATCAATATAAAATATTACTATGTAAGATCAATACTAATATGTTATGGAATGAAATATGAAATATCATTCATAAAATTACCATAGTTATAAATTACCATGTCAATAAAAAATCCATGACCGTAAAATATTTTTTCTATTAATTTTATAGGAATATTAAAACTCTTACTGAAACTATGAATATCAATTATAGAATTAAAAATATATTATATAGGATTAGATCGAATTAAATTGGATGAATGATTTTATGAATGTATGAAATAGAATATATGGGAATGAAATTTGTTTGTTATATATATATATATAGATGTTATTTTGAAATATGGTTGTTGGATAAATATAACCCTTATAAATATGTTAATTGGATATATTATCATTTTATATATCCAATGAGATTTTTTTAATTTAAAATAATATAACATAAAAATAATATATAATAAAACATATAGAAATAATTTAATCAAAATTTTTATTATAATTTTTATTCATTATACTACTATTACTATTAACTAATTATTTGAATAAAATGGAATGATAATAATGGATTATTTTTAATTTTAAAAAATATTTCCCAAGAAATAATTAAGGAACTAAAAAAATAGTAATTGAAATATATATTTCTAATTAAATGTTTTTAATTTTGAAACATTATTTTATTATATATTATATATTTATATTTATAAGATAGATTTCTATTATTTTAATAAATTTTATGGAATTAATTATATATATATATATATGAATTAATACCCATTAAATTATTTTCAATTAGTTTGGAATTACAATAAATCCCTTAAATGTTAAGAAGTTAATTTTCAATGAACCAATTTTGTTATGTATTTTTTAATTTGTACATAAGAAATAAAATTTATCTATTTTTAATTATGGAAATAATGTGATGTTTCAATGATTTAATAAATATATTAATAGTAATTTAAATTATCATTTGATAAGAAATAAGAAAAATAACACTTGCTTTTAAAACAAACCCTTATAAACAAAACTTGTTTTTTATATTTAATGTTTTTATTTAATATTTATATTTCACCAATTTATAAATTTAATTAGATAATTTTTTTTAATTTTGTAATTAACACATTAAAATTGTTTTAGAGGGATCATTTTTTTTAAACAAAATTAATTAATATTGTAAATAATTAAACAAGGTAGAAGGGGTTAAAATGGTAAAATTTATTGGCTCAAAGATTAATTAAGTAAAGTGATTTTTATGAATTATAAAAATTGTTTTTAGGCATTACATTTGAAAATAAATTTTCTATAATAATATCTTATACTAACAGGGATAACTCCCATATTATTGGATATTTTTCCTTGACGTTACTTAGTTTCCAATGAAATGATCCTAATTTTTACTTATAAAGGAGATCACATCTACCCATTAAAAACTACTCTCTAAATTCTAAAAAAATCAATTACAATAATATTCCTTCTCATTAATACTTTTATTACATAGGGAATAATTCAATTCCAAAATGAAATCTTAAAACCTTTATTTTAATGTAACCTACATTGAGGAGGAGTGAACTCATAACGTAAGCATCAATGTTATTCTCTTATGTTGCCAGTTTTCTTTATATCGACACAATATCAAAACTTCATCCTATAATATAAGGATTTAATATTTAAATAATTATTCTTATAATACAATTATACAATTATTATATGCAAAAAATTCTTATTTACTCACTAATATAACAAGAATATTTTCGAATTGGTTCAATAAAATACATGGACGATGCGATAAACTTATTACCATTTTCACCCTAAATAAGAATATAGGAATAAAAATAGTAATATATGATATTAAGTAGTAATATATTGCATATATATTATTATATAATCATGAAAAGAATAAAGATAAATGGTAATTATAAAATAACATGTTGTTATCAATAAAATACCAAAAATATAGTCATCATGGATTCGATTGTATAAAACCATAGCAATAATTTTAAAAATTAACCAGGGGATTCATAAATAAATGACAGAAATGATTAAAATACCATTAATAATATATTAATGATGAACATGATATCAATAAATGGGACCAACTTATCCATTACAAAATATGTACGAGGTAGTCTAAATTAGAATCATTCAATGATGAGATTATTATATAACTAACTAATATTTATATTAAAAATGATTATAATTAAGGGGTGTAAAAGGTATATTTAAGAATATTATTTTAAATAAGTTGTTAATTTGCAATTTTTTTATTATATGTTATGTTAAATATGTAGGACCCCGGGACACCATGAGAGGGGTGGGGTGAATCAGGGTGTCAAATTTTTCTTTTAATGTGATGGATCTTGTTCCCACATTGGTAGGAACATATTGAACCTGTATGATGAATATGATCAGAAAGAAGACATTCACATGAACAGAGAAGAAACAACGCATTTTACTTGGTTCACCACTAAGGGCTATGTCTAAGGAGCATACGCCGACAGGTTGTCAGTCGTACCTAATTCCACTAATCTTTACTAGTTGTGGATTACAATGCTTCAGGAATAGTAATAATGTCCCAGGATCACTGCCTATACAAAGGTTCAAGGATAGCTCACTGCGTCCCTCGGGCCACTCCCATTGACTCCCCCTGGCTCACTGCCCTTGGTGAAGTAACACTTAGTTTATATATGTGGAGGTCTCTTAAATATATTTGAATTGAAGTATTTTTCTCTACTTAGCATGAGACACTACTTGTATCCAAGTCTATAATTGATGCACTAGAATGCACAAAACCACTGAACTTGATTACCAGAACGTGCAGACAAGCTTCACTGACAATTGTGCACAACACCAACCCATTGTGTGAAAAACCTTCAAATTGCGCTCAAAATTTACTTTTTGCGCGTAAAAATATTTCGCGCAACAACACCCTTTTTCAGTCAACTGAATCTTTTACACACAACCTCAATTTTTACAAGCATCTCTTCCTTTTCCGCGTATCCTGGAAGTTTCTTTGCAATCCAAAATACATCATGCAAGGACCTTTAATCAATCCCTTTTCATGCATCACACCTTAGATCTTCTCTAAGTCTTTAACTATATAGAATGAGGGGGGTCACCACTTATTTATAGGCGTTTGAGACCCCCATGCGGAAAAACCCCTTTGGTGTGAAAACTTCCCATCTGGAATGTAATCATTCAGGATGGAATTGTTTTCGCGCAGCCCATGCATTTTCCATTTTTTGACGTTTTGATTCTGAAACACTATTTGTGCGAAAACCCTCGATCCTCTATTTCATGCACCACACTGTTTTTTTTGCAAACCCACTATTTTTCACACAGCCCTTGAATTTTCGCAAACTCCCCCCTGATATTCTTCACACCACTTCCTCTGTTCATTTTTTCAACAACCTGTGTCTTCATTTTCCGATTTTGAGGTCGAACAAATTGGCCAACACTGGGAAACAACGCCACCTTCAATACTGTTGTCTACTTGAACTGTATGATCACTTTACTGGAACACATTATAAACTTCCACTGAGGATTGAAAAGAAAGACAAACCATACTCCAATTCATGTCTATAATATCCATGGTTCCAACAATCTCGATATCCTGGTAGACTTGAGTAGTTATAAGAGTTTTCTTTTCTAATATCATTTTGAATTCCACATTGTTATGCTAAATGACCATATAAGGAAAATTATATGATATTTCTTTTTTAAAACACATATATATTTATTTTACATTGGTAATATTTGATTTTTACATGTCCTATTTTCATTTCACTTCACCTTTTCTTCATAGCTTTCCCAAAACAATGCTAGTAAGAGAAACCAAACATACCTTTTCTTTTCAGTCAAGAATATTTATATTATAGGTTATTATTATTTATTTTATTTTATATATTTAATTATATTTAATTATATGATTGCTTAAGAAAAGTTTCATTTTAATTGATTTTATTTATATAAATATTCTTCTTTTAATGTTTTTAATTGAATCATTTTTCACTAGGTTTGTCCATCTTTATGAAGTGTCAATAAAACCTGATTTTCAAAAAAATTCCATAATAATTAATTCGCCAAAATAATTTTTTGTAATTTAATAAAAATGTCTAAAATATTTCATGTCTTTATAATGAAATTTATATTATTGTTGTTTTATAGATCATTTTCTTTTAAAATATAAGGTGTTAAAAATATTATGGATTTTACTTATTATTTATCAATGTAATTTTTAATTATTTTAAAGAAGGTTTCTCATATATATTAACAACTTTTAATTCTTCTAATTCATCACTAATAATTTGATCTAATGATACTATCCCCTTAATTTATTAAGATTTCTTATGATAACCAGTTAAGGATGTTATAATGGAACATGTTTCATTTCCATAGTTTAATTACGCTATGATACAAAAACGAATATATTCATTTTCATGTGGTATATATATGATTTCATTTAATTTTTGGTGGCTGATTCTAGATTTTTATATCTATCCAAGGAATTAGGTAAATATTTTTATCATATGATGAAAATAAAGAGGGAGTAAACCAATACCCTTAAGGGACCCTATATACTACGTTACAAGTTAGTCCAAAATTAAACAACCCGAAATTGAATTAGGAAAAGACTTATATCTCATTGAGAATACATATCAAGTATTGGGGGTAAAACTCATTCCAAATTTGAAATATGTCCACTATATGATGTAGATCACAACATGGACCTTCGAAAAAAGGATAGTTTTTGTATGTTTATTTATATGTAAAACATAATGGCTATATTATGCTTTCATATCATATGATTATCAATTCATATTTTCCTATTCTCATTTATCACATAATTTTGATGAAAAAATAATTATTTAGTTACTCGGGATTTATGATCTATACTTTATGATAAATGATTTTATTATGTTTTTTCATTCACCACTGTTATTTTCTCAAAAACATATGCTTCATTTTATGATCACTTATGATATATGAATGTCGTATGTTATCATTACCCTTAATAAGAATCCGAGCACAATCCATTTAATATTTCCCTTATTTAGTATCTAAAGATGCAAATTTTGTATGATATTTCAAAAATAGTGTTAAATTAGAATATGTTTTTTAGTATTTGCCGAACATATTGTAAAATAAGTTGATAATTTATGTTTTCTCCAAAGATACTAATATTTTATGTTTTTTGGTTTTATATATTGTGATATATAATGAATAAGCATATAAAATAATATAACATTCATATATGTTTTTCTTAGGTCATGTTAATCATTATAATTTACATATTAATGATTAATCACATATATATATATTATAATTTCATACAAGAATATAGGGTATTTTATAAATATAGTTTGAAATTATTTCTATAGAATTAAATATTACAAATATATGAATGGAACTATATAATAGTTTAAGGATTACTATAGAATTACTGAAGAGACTATAAAAATTATAGATAATGAATAGTATAAGAAATAATCTATGGTATTGATATAAAATAAATAAATTCATTGTTAGGGATTTTTTCAAAATAAATTGATTAGGAGTAATTTGTTATAAATAAATAGATTTAAATAGAAATAATTATAACTCTTATAAGATACATTTTGAAATATATAATTATATTATTATAATTGTAATGTAATAACTATATAAAAATAATTTTTTTATATCATCCCATGAATATATTATAAAAAAAATACGAAGTGATATATGTACTGATAATTTCATAAAAGGGAATATTCAGTTTGGAAAATGGAATGCTGAAATAAGTTTCAAAATTAATCATGGGTTTTACAAATAAATTCAATAGATGAACTATGAATGAGAACCTATGATACTAAAAGTGTAAATATAATTGTAGAAATGCTAAATTTTTTGGATAATAATTACATTTGAGAAAAAGATGTGGAAGATGTTTTATTTCATCTATATCAATAGATTATCATATAAATACAACATAATTAAATAATTATCTAAAATAACATATTGAAATAATCTTATCATATGAATATCAATTATATTTAAAATTATATCGAATAGGTTAAAGAGTGTTCTTTAATAAGTTATATTGTAAATATTTTTTAAAATGGACACATTATTTAAATTAAATAATATGAGTTTAATGTAACAAAAAAGAAATAACTAAACAAAATGTAACCTTACAAACAAAAAAAATAAAAAACTATAAATTCACTGACGTTGGATCAAATGAAACCAATTTAAAATATTATGAATTGTAAAAAGTAGGAGGACACAAGGTGAGATAATGTAAATTAACTGATAATGCATATTATTTCTTTTATATATAATCTTATACTAAATTAGTTATGTAATAAACATAAAAATTTTAATATTTGAATAATCATATATGATATATTTATTATAAACAGTGGGGGAGGAGATTGTTACAATTTCATCCACACTATTACAAAAAATATATCATAAGATAACATCATAATTGACCCAACATTAGGACATATATAACCATTCACATAATGTACTTGTTTTTACAGTATTTTGAATACTAATTCTTCATTTGTAGACTATATGATACTCTTGTAAAAAACTCTATATCTATAATCATCGATAAATTTCCCCTTTTACATAAATATCTCAATACACTTCAATTTCAATAAAATGATTCAACCATGGGAGTAATAATCAAATATTAATATTTTCTATATAATTATTTATTAAGAAAAATTTTCAGATCATGTATAGGGTTATCTCCAAAAGGCACCTAGATAACTTCAGAGTGGGGTGTATTAGGGAATGGATATTATTCTGGAAATTATTCCTCCCCTTCTAGATATGGATGTATTTATTATAAAGGTTAATTTAATTTCCCATTATTGTTTGTATCAATCTTAACCATTCCATCATTATCTAATAACAATGAATATAAATTAAATAAGGAAATTTAATAGAAGTACACATAAATTTTTACATGGTTCCTCGTCACTGGGATATATCCAAGGAGAATACAATCATCTATGTGTCTATTTACCAAATAAATTAAGGATCACTACCAATATATGGTTCAGGTTAGAAAATTTCTATGACAAGGGTAACTACCTTCACAAAATTTATGGGAAACTCACAAATTCCCAAGGGTCACTCCCTAAATATTTTATTAAATGGATAAAAACTACAAGAATAGATCATCTTATTCCTATTCAATTTCTCACTACTCTTAAAAGGATTCATAAACAGTTTATGGATACATATTCTACTTAATTTTCAATAATGTATGAATCCTCAACTTTGTTATTAATCTCTATTGATGTTTTTGGGATTCTCCATCACTTCTATGAAAACCCACAAATTCATCACTTCCACTTTCCAATAATATAGTATTGACTTCTCTTTACTGTAGATATATCAAAAAAATTGTCTTTGGAAATATCTTCAAGATATTAAAAATCATTCATTCCCTTCCATGAATATAAAAGTGGATAAACTCTTATAAATTTCGTATGACGATACTGATCCTCTATCATATTATTATATTTCTTCTTCAAAAATAAAATATAAGAATGATTCTATTCACCAGGTAATTAGAACACACATCTCCTTGTTATTTCCCTTAAAATTGTTTCACATGTATGTTTACTGTGAATTCCTATCATCACATTATAGATGAAATATTCTTATACCCATTATAATTTCATAGGGTAATTAATTTTCATTAAATTCATTTTTCAATTGAAGAAATGACCTTTATAAACTACATATTTCATGAACCACACACTTTGTGAACCACATAGAACCCTAAACCATGAGTGCTTCGTGAGCTGGGTCTGTTTCATGGAAGACCATTACATCATGTATAGATAATGACTCATGGATATCCTTTCCATTGCATGATACAATTCCCCAAAAACAAACATCCTTCATAAACTACACCTTATCTGAATCAAACCTCATGAATGAAATTCCATTTCATGGAATTTATCCGTCACGAACAGCTTCCTTCATAGAAATATTCCCTCCCAAACTACTTCCTTCTACATAGAACTCTTTTGAACTTATCGAAATTATTTATGTGTTGATATTTTCAAATGAATTTGAATCTACATAATGAGTTTATTAACGATCTCTATATAAGGAAGTATATTTAAAAAAACTTCTAATCAAAACTAATGAACACTTTTTCATAAAATAGATTACTCTGTGAACTTTTTTTGGTCCAGATAGCACATTTAATCATTCCTGGAACATCTTAAATAAAACTCCTTCAAAAATGACATGTGTCCCGCAACCTGATCCCACTATGTAGTTCACATAGCACATAACCCTATGTGATTTATTCAAATCACTCCACTCATCCTAAAATGGTCAATTCCATTTGCAGTTTCCAATGAATGTTATGAGTTTGGCAAAGTACTGGTATGAGTAATCATTCCCTTTTTTTATTTTACATCATCATTCTGCATACCATGTTTATAGTCCATATAGCACAACTTCATTAATATGTAGTCCTTAAACTCCATACATCATCGTCCATGAACTGTGGAACGTTAATTCTAATAGATAATATGCGGTTCACCAAAAGGGTTATATAGTAATCCTTCCATTTCAGTAAAAATATTGATTTTCATGAAATTGTTTTTTGAAAACAATGGGAAATCAAGCCTCCATAAAAACATATACGTTGGCAACACCAACCATACTAAAATATGGTTAAATGACTATTTCAATAAATATAATCACCCCAAAATAATGAGTATGACAACATGAGTGATTTTTTCCAACAATATACCCAATTGGATTTGTTGAAAATTGTTTAAATTGTAATATCCCATTAAAGCTCTATTAATATTCTCCCAAAATTCGCTTATTGTGAATCTAATAACAATAAAAGATTTAATCAAAACACACTGTAATCCTACATGATCTATACCTGGCATGAGAAATAAGTGTATAATTCAATGTTATTCAATGATTCTCTTTATACCAAAAACCAATCATCTTATTTCAACATGATCCCTATTTGTAATGATATATAACCTCTGTCCTGTCTTCTTTAGAGTTTTCAGATTTTGAAACTCCTTCTACATTACTGCCCCCAAATCATCTTCTCCCCTATCTTGATGAAAAAACTTTTACCCCTTTTATATCTAATATTTTCCCCCTTTTTCAATGAATCAAAAGGAAACTTCATTGTGGTATGAAATAATTTAAAGAATATAGATCTACACATTACAAAAAAACAAATCATTCCCCAAGTAGAAGGGACCCACATTCTCACTCTTTCATGTGTGTGGAGTCGACCAAACATTAATACTCAATCAATACAGCTAAAACACCTCTTTGGGTAAGTCCATCATCAGAATTTCTACATATCATAGTTATGTTGGCACATACTCCAACTTCACAAGACCATTCTTCTTATTCTTGATGATGAAGTAAAATTGGATTTCAATATGGGTTTTTCTTGATTACTGGGCATGATTTTGGATACAATTTATGGAATACGAATTATCACAATGAATACCAATCATAGAAATCATTTCAATCTTACATTATCATATAATTAAATATAGGATTCATTGAATTATAAATTTACTCATCCTTAGTCAATTTTCTTCATTGATCATACTTTTGACAATAGACAGAAACATAAGGTGATCATATTTTTCCCTTATCTCCAAAAATATTTATATTGTGAAATTACTATCCCTCTTTGATAGTTCATATATTCGTATCCCAAGAGATAGCATATGTAATTTCACTTTTGACTCCATTTATCAACCGAGAATTCAAGCATTGTATGTTTTATAAATTTCCAAGATCCGAGTCATATTTTTATTTATTTCTACATAAAAAAGTATGATTCATGGCATGTATAATTACCACATGGAACTATGTAATCAAAAGATCATCTAAGTCTATCGAGGAAGAACTCTTTGTAGGAAATCATTGTTTATGCCAGTAAATGTCAATACCGACCCAATCACTCACTCTCTTCCATAGATTTTTGTAGCTTGAAATTCCTCAATTTAAATGAGGAATATCATTTTATATGAGGGTCTATCACTGAGTGTTCTTGTCACAAAATATCCATGAATACCTTACTTTTCTCCAAAAGTGTCTTTTCTCATTGAAAAAACAAAACATTGAATTGAGCGGTGATACCAACTGTGTAATAATTAATGAGTCATAGAACCACTAGATCATTAATTTATATATTTAAATGATCATCAATATTTCATTAGGATCCTCATCAAATGATATTATTCTTCCACAACACACAACCTTCATATATGGAATTTAAAACAATTGTAAAAAACTAATTATTGAATCTGATACTATATCTAAATTTCAATTATTCAGATTATTCTTATTGCATGTATCTTTATTCAAATTATACACTCATGACCTTTAAGTACACACACCCTACAGATTGAATCCCCCCTTAGTCCTACACCACATTGATAAGATATTTGAAATGTTTAATACATGGGGAGAGGGGTACCTTTGAAATACTCAATAAAAGTATTTTGGTCTATCTTGATGGATCAACCCTTTGAAATTTTATTTCCCTGAGCTCTAATAATTATGTTTTTTTCCAACTGCACGTCAAACATCAACTATTATTCCCATATGACTGAATATGTTTTACCCACATACAATGTCTTATTTAGATATTTATATTTTTTAATGTTGATGTTTTTTTCTTCATTTGGGGTTTAAACCCATTATGAATAATTTTGTTCTTTGATGCTCCACCAGTATGAAATTTTCAGAACTCCTTCTTTGATCATGAATCTTTCCACAAGTCATCTTCACTTGATTATTCTTTCCACTGTAGGGATCTTTATTTTTCCTATAATTATTTATAGGTGACATGATATGTGAATTAGTTAAGTAATGTTTTTTTGAATTTTATTTTATTAGTTTTCCAAGTCATTCCACCCATTCTTTTTTTTGGGTTGAGCCTTCCACTAAATTTACATTATTCTTAATCAAAACTAAGGAATTTCAACAATTTATATTCTATGTTTGTTCAAACTGTTTCCATGAGATCCGATGTGAGTGTAACTGAGTAGGTGATTAATACAAATTTAATTGAGCTCCTTCTGATTAATTTGAGTCTTTAAACCTATCTATAAACATATCATGTTGTCTTATAATTTAGTATTCTTTCGTTATATTCTACCAAAATTGTGGATCTCCTTCTGGGTTCCTTTTCTAGCCCTTCATTCTTCCAAATTCAATATCATTAACAATTCCCATTATAAGAACATATAAAAAAACTTCCATTAAATATATTCCTCATTTCATTATTATATGGATTCATTTATGATATAGACAGAGTTCTTCTACTGAGATTTATCCCTTGAGCTTCCTGACACATACACATGGTGTGTCCTTATCTTCAATAATATAGAATTTTATGCCTACATTATTATGATATTTGATTCTTTTATAATTTTCAAAACTACTATTCTTATTAATAGATTTAGCAATATTTGTGTCTTCAAAATATTAAATACATTATAATTCTCCAAGAAAAAAATAATAAATATTACTATGCATCCCAAAAAATAGCACTTGTTTTCTTTACATCCTATAAGATCCTTTTTATATCTGTTTCCAGTATCTGTAGGATTTTTTCAATTTAAGGGATTGTTCCTTGCTATTATCCACTCTTGAATGGGAGATGGTTCATCATATACAATACGATATTTTCAAAAATTAAATGACATTTAAAATGAGACAATTAGATAATGTTTTTCCTTGGAATTAGCATATTTTCTTATGATTTCATTATCACCTCCCTACGAATAATCAAACAGTATGGGTATATCACCATTCAATTTTTTATTTCCTTTGACATTATATTTTTGTACTTATTTCATGACTAATTCTATCTCTTATACAAATGGTGGAATCTTTTTATGAGTTGATTCAATTTTAGATTTATGTTATCTCTTGATATTTTTCACTCTATAAATCTCATCTTCTAATTCCCATGATGTATCATCCATCATGTTAGATTTCACCATTATTTTATAATTCTTCTTAGCAATAGAATCATTACAACCAGAATTCTCTTGTTGCAACCTTTCAAACTCCTAAACTAGTTCTGATAGGTGTGTAAAAAGATCATCATTTTTGGTATTCAAATTCATAATTTCATATAAGTCATGATTCTTTCCCATTTCACCAGCTTTCTTTCTATAAAGTTATTTAGGTGAGTAATTATTATTTTCTATTATATCAATGTACACATAATAAAATCTTCTATTTTATTCTTTTAGCAAGTTGGATTAAATTTCCTACAGTTGGATTCAAATTCATTTGGATTTTTATTTTTATCCAATTTACTATCTATTTACTTTTTTAAATGGATAACATAAACAATTTTCCTTCTTGGAATGTCTTCATCACAATTAGTTTCAGTATTATATGGAATATCTTGTTCTTCACTCATTCTGTCATCATTATTGAATTAATAAATATTCTAACTACATGATTCATTCAAAAAATTATTTAGTACATTTTCTGTTTCATTAAAATTAATAATAATATTCTATAAATACTTCTACATCGTGGAATTCCACATAACCTATGCTTATTATTTATAGTTCATCCATTTTCCATGGCACACGATGATAATATAAAACAAAAAATTCAATTCAAATAGTAGAGTAAACTTTCTCAGAGAAACCAAATAAAAAATTTAAACATATCCTATAATACCAATTTATTAGTCCAGAAGGTTCCAAGATACCATATGGGGTGTTGGAACTTGAATCAGGTGTCAATATTTCTTTTAAAAAATATTCATACCCCATTAGATCATGACCTATTTATTATAAGGGACAATTTGTATTCTCTTTAGTGTTCATATTTCTCTTTTCCTATCCATATTTATCTAATGATGATAATGATGGATAAAAAGTAAAGCAGGAATGAAAACACAAGGACAGACCGTTTCATACTTGGTTCAACCTCACCGTGATACGTCCAATGAGAATTCAATCAGAAATGTGCGGATGTACCAAATACCATAAGGCTCACTACCAATACATTTTTCGATCTAGATCACTTATATTACTAGTATTACTACCTTTAAAATTTTTAGTGAAAACTCAATGCTTTCTTCGGTTCACTCCCTCAGTATTTCCTATAATGGATCATTTTCAATATAATAGATCAAAATCTTCCTATCACTTTACTCATTAATTTGGAAAGTATTACCAAAAAAAATTATAGATATATAGGTCCATCAATTAGGAATAATGAATTAATCCTCAATTTTATAAATATTCTCTATTTATGTTCATTGTAGAATGATCCATCACTTCTCTTAAAACACATAGATGCCGAACATCCACTTTCTTGTCTTTGAGAATGGACTTCTATTTAATATCAAAAAGATAATTTATTCCTATATGGAAAGATCTTAAATAGATTCCAAGTATTTATTTAACATCATTTTATGTAAGAGTGAACAAATTCCTTATGAAAATATAGCCTGATGATGTTGATCAAATATCATACTCTTCTACAGAATTTAGATATGATAATGATACTATTTGTTGGGTATCCATAGAATTTATGTCCTTAAACGTGACACTAAAAATAGTTTTACATGTATATGTTCCATGAATTCATATATTAACCATGTAGAGTAAATATACTTCTCAAATTATAAATTTCCTTGAGGAATCACCATTTGCGAAACACCGTTTCCTTTTTTGGAAACCTCTTTCATGAACCACTTAATTCAAAACAACTAGGTTCGTGAAGCACATCTCATCGCGTACTATGAGTGCTTCATGGGATTCCTACATTTCATGGATAACATTTTCCATTTTGATAGATAATTTTGTGTAGATCACCATTAATTTGTGATCTATAATTTCCTATAATCAAACATAGTTTGTGAACTATGACTTTACAAAATCATACCTGTTGAATCACTTTCAACGTTGCGGAATTCCTCCTTTGTGAAAAACACCCTTTATGGATTTTTTCCCTCATTAACCACTTCCTTATGTATCATTCCCTTTCAGACTCAGACAAATTCTTCCAACAATTATCTTGTCAAATGAATGTTTCAATACCTAATGATCTCATTCTGGGTCTTCATATACGAAAATTGATCTAAAATACTCTATAATAAAAATTACCAATATCTTTGTTTCGGTATAACCTTCATTAAAAATGTTTTATGTAGTCTATGTATCAAATTTAATCATTCACGGTGTACCTTAAATCACTATCTCCCACAAATGACACACCTCTCATGAACATATCATTATATGCGGTTCGAATAGTTCATAACCCAATGATGGTTCTTCAAATCACAACCCTAGTTGGAAAATTGTCAATCCCCTTTTCAAATATCATATCATCATTTTTGGTTTTCGTAGAAATGTTATGCACAAAATACCATTTTTATTTTACTTCACCATTCTATGTACCACCTTTATGGCCCTCATAGCACAGCTATGTAATAATACAGTATGAAAAATCAAAGATTCATGATATGTGAACTACGATCCTTGAACTCATTTATATGAAATATAATTTGCCAAAAATTCCTTATGGAAATACATAATTTTCCATATAAAAACTCCATGTTTTCATACCCCAAAAGTTGGTAAACATAGGGAAACTATTCCACCTTAAACACATCTACTTCAAGAACACTTACCTCACTGAAATTTGGTCACCTAAATGTATGAACAAACACAATCAACCCTAAAACATTGATATTTAACCTTGAGGGATTTTTTCCGGACATATTATTATTAGAAGTGTGTGAGTAACAATTTATTTAGGTGGTAAATATAACCCCACCATGTCATTTTGTCACAATAATTACAAGATCAGTTATATAAATTTTATAGCCAATGTTCCCTATAGATTTTCATTGATGAAGCAAATTATTAGGACCCAATTTCAAAACACATATTTAATAATAGAGAGAGTTAACATGTAAAATAAATACCTAAAATATATATAACTATTAAAACTATATTAATATATGTTATTTATTTTATAAAATCAATTATCTTACCTTTGATTTAAAACAATTGTGAAACACTTTTCTATGTAGAGACCCTCTCATTCTCCATAGTAGTGAACAATGAATTTCACTTATAATTTTTAGTTTCGTTTATAAAAATATTCTTAAAATTTAATATTTATGTACAAATATATTGCACGAGATAACATGTAAATTATTATTTTAATTATTTTAAATTTAAATCAAACAAATAATAGTTGAACAAGACCATGAAATGTGCCATCCCACACTCTTCAAGGTTGAATGCGTCTAATGTATATAATTAAAAAATACCTCTTATTTATTGAATCGATTTGAATTTGGGTTAAAGATTCTAATTGAAAACATGTTTATTTCTCATCTTCCATTTATATATTGTGCTCACATATTCTAAATATATTGAACATAAATACTTATATTCATAAGACAAATAAACATTCAAAATGAATCATTTTTTTATTCCTATTCATGACATAATTTTTCATTATTTATATACATTTTTCGATTATATATATCCAATGGAATGTAATGGGTACCCAAATAAATATTTCTTTGACGATATATTTCTATATGTAACATCGATGTGAAAAAAGTGGGAGGGGAAATTTTATATAAATCAAATATAGTTAATGATTCCTCTTTCTAAAATTTTCAACAGGAACACTTGATTAACCATTTAGTAAAATGATCCCTATGAAAATGGTAAAATCAGATAACTCTCACCCTTATATTAATGGGTGGTAAATGTTAGAATACTATAGAAATCACTTCATGATGCCATATATGAATTTCATGTGTTTCAATAGAATTTTGTTTTCATCTATCTTCCATTTAATCATTTCTATATGTCTCTTAAAAATGACCAAGAACCTTAAAAATCACTAGTAATTCCAAAAATTATCTTTTATATGATTTTTTTAACACATTACATACACATGGAACAATCAATTATTTTTACTGATGTACCCTAGACGTAGTTACAGTCTAACACGCCAATCCCCCATGTAAAATCGAGATTATAAATCTAAATTTTTCAAGGAATTTAAATTTATTGTATCACCCCAAGATTTCATAGTATTTTATTTCTTCAAAGTAATCCAATAACTTGAACTACACACAACACTGTGTTCAAGCACACCACCACTTACCAAACTAGCTATTAAATAGTGGTTATGAATATTATTAACTGCATTTTTAACTATATATATAATCTTTATAATTTTATAATCCATTTTATGAGTTTCTTAGACATAATGTAAGAACTAATTCATTTTTTTTTCAGATAAAAGATATATATTTCAAGAAATGCACTTTTACCGCCTTTTAATGGTGAACCCTTTTTTAAATCCAATATTTGAAACTTTTATATATTCAATTTGAAAAAATAAACTTATCCTTCAGAATTGGGACATAATAATTTGGTTTCAATAAATTTTTGGTGTTTTTATGATAAGTTTCCTATTTGGGTGAATTGTGAAAAATACTATATTTTAACTCAAAAAAACATTTTTAATCAAAATAATTTATAGTGTTAAATTATACATTTTAATGGTTTGGAAGTATAAATATATTTTATTTTTACAATTTAATCCAATTCTGGTCATTGTTAGTAATTTCACATTGAAATTGGATATAAATAAGTGTCAATCTTTCGATAGTTGTTGTTTCTTAAAAATACGCTTTTTGGTTTTGAATATGGAAATTAATTTTCAATTAATAAATGCAACATATATGTTTTGAATTTGTTAAAGTAGACTTAATTTATGAATTCATAATATCAAAATTTTCTTAGGGTGAAATTTTGGTATTTTTCTGAAAACATTCAATTTTTGATGAATATTGAGAAACACTGAGTTATTGTTTAAAATTGAATTATTATTTTAATAACTATTTATTTAATTGTAAATTTTTTAGGTCAAAATAGATACATAATACCAATATAAGTTCAATTTAATTTTTTGGATTCATCTTATAATAATTTTTGATATATAAAAACTTTAGTGAACTTTTTACCGGTTTTTACCCACCTCCAAGAAACATTTGTAAGTTTTTATAAAACATAGTTTTACTACTTCTGTGAATTTAATTTCATAAATCTAAGTGACATGGTTGATATTAGAATGTAAAATGTGGTTCAATAAGATAAAAATAATTTTTGGTGAATAGTAACTTTTGACTTTTATTTAACACGGTTAAAAGTAAATAGGGTAAATAAATGTAAAAATGATATTATTATTACCCTAACACGTGTCCTAATTCTATTGGATATGTTTAATTCGACCAAAAACTTACATCAGAAAAAAATATGATCATTTAGGTCCACTTGGATTAGATTATGACATTTATTTGTAATTAATTCAAAGAAGATTTAAAAGAGTTAAAATCAAAGTTTAATAACTAAAACATTTTTAATATATGGTTATAAATAAGATAAATTCAACTATAAATATTATTCATAAATATAAAACGATTTCCAACATAATGGTATTTTATTTATAATTGTTAGACCTTATATAATTAAATTTATTTATGACATAATGATGATGTAGTAGTTATAGTATTAATGAAGGATTAAAATAATTGATATTAAAAATCCAAATAAAAGTAATTTGATACATTATGTAAATTAAAATAATTTTCTAGGTTCATATGACATGTTAGGGTTTGTTAGATAATGTTTTTTGATGTAATCATTATGTTATGATTCTAAAAAAACAAATACCAAATAGTGTCAAAATTAACATAAAATGGTATTCAAAACAAATATTATATTATTAATTTATATAATAGTCCTAAAAATCTAAGGTTCTGCCTAAAGACATATATAATAATATATAAGACATTAATGAACCATTTGGGGTTCTATTGTCATAATATAGTATGTTCATTAACCATATAATATAGAAATACATAGAGATATGGTACATGCAAATCTATTTAACTAAGAGTTAAATCTAAAAGTTATGTTTAATATGGTGACCTAAACCTACTTAAAACCAATTGGTTGAGTGGTTTTTGACCCATACCAACCATATAATTTAATAAATTAAATGTGGAGCCATTAGAAACTGAAAATGAATTTATTATAAAATACTATTTTATGTTTTTCCTAAGGTGCCCCTCACCCCTTTTATAAAAGGGCTCTCCCCATTCTCTCAAATTCACACCTCCAAATCCATTTGACTCGGCCATCCCCTTCCCAAATATCCTCCCAACTATCATACCTTCATCCTAGAGGCCCTCATTTGGTCATAAATCTAACTGATGGATCCCTTTTGAAAATATCAAAAGGTAGAACCTGAAGAAGAGGTAATGATTTTTCCACCCTCTTTCAAGTTATCTTATTCTACCACATACTATTTCTTTGTTGTTTCCATTATAAAATTGTCACGACCCGTCCTCGGGGCCCGTGCCGTGACTTCCCCAAGCCCGCCTTCCATAGGCCAGGGGCTGGCGACTAGCACCAAGGCGTAAATCCCAGTAAAAAGGGAAGGCATTGCCTTTGAAAAGTAAACAAGCACCACAGAGTAAGAAAGCGGAATAGTAAACACTAAGTAAAAACAGAGTACAACTGAAAGTGAGGAAAAGTAATGGGCCAGTATACAAACCCAAACTGAAAGTAAAGTACAACTCGAAAGGGAAAATAGCAACTGTAAAGTAAAAGCCGCTACACCGAGCTGTCCACTGGAATTCCCACCTGAAGGGTGGGTACATATAGCTCCACTGCTCCTCGGGTTCCGCCGTCCGCTCCGAGCACATCTCGCCCAGTGGTCCACCTCATGGTACCGTCCTACTCAGCAAGCCTCAACTACGATCAACGATGTCTGTCGTCTGCAACCAACACAACGTATTGCGGGCATAGCCCATGCAGGGGTGAGTATAAGCTACTGAGTTGGGACCCCGAGACCCCTGAAGGTCTCCCAAAATCCACAATGGATAAACCACAAAAGTAAGATACAATCACTAAGTAGCAACCGACACTGATTAGGTATATGCCCATACATATACCTAAGTCATCAATTCCAATATGCTCCAACCTCTGAGCCCAAGTACAACTCAGTTCACACAGGAAAGTATACGTATTCCACACAGGAAAGCAAAACGTAATCCACATAGGATAGCACAACCCAATCCACACAGGAAAGCAACAAGATTCAGCTCACACAGGTATACTTCTTCGAAAGATGATAGAGATGATCACCGATCCATCTAAGTCGTCGGACCCACAAAGGATCGATAGGTACTAACCCCAGCAATGACCCACACCAGATCGGGCCCACATAGGACCTGTAGGCGCTGGTTCACACAGGACCGCTGAGCGCAGACCCACACAGGATCAGACCCACACAGGATCGGGCCCACACAGGACCTGTAGCACTGATCCACGTAGGATCGCTGAGTTCTTTAGTCGTCGTCGTCAAATCCACCAAGGATCTATGTAGTGTCGTCGTCGCAGTCATAGTAGCAGTAGCAGTAGTAGTCACAGTCGCAACCAGCTCTAGGGTTCCCGCACACAATAAGCTCGTTTGGGAGGATCCGTTCCACGAGCTGAGAGGCTGATACATCAACTATCACAAAGTCCAGAGTTGATGTATCCAAAAGTTCTGTATCGTCAACAGGAACTCAACACAACAGACGGCGTGTCGATCGGACGCCCGGTCTGAGATTTATTAGCCTTTTCGTCCTAGGGGCCCAGTTAGTTTTTAAGGAAAAACCAACCCGACTGTACTCCACCTGTGCCCAAACCTCGGGCGGAGTATGCCAAAAGATTCGTCTCACTATGTGGATCTCAACAAAGCTGACGTCACGTCAATCAGACGTCCGTAGCTCAAGATATGAGCGTTTTCGATCCGAGGGCCCGGTTGGTTTCGTGTACGAACCAACCCGGACGAGGTCAAAGTATTCCGAAACCCTGAGTGCGATATACCAAAACGACCGTCTTGATCCAAGGATCGCATCTCCGCTGACGGCGCGTCGTTTGGAGGTCCGTAGCCCGAGTTATGGGCATTTGAACCTAACAGTTTGGTAATGGGGGTTTCGGGCCCAGGCCGACCCAGCCCGAGACCCCCCGGATAGCCCGAACCGGGTCGACCCGCCTCAGACAGGGTCGACCCGGCCTGGCCCGGCCCGGACTGGCCTGGCGGACCGGCCAGGCCCCGGTCCAGCGCTGCGCGCTGCCAGCTCGGCCAAAGGCCGAGATGCTGGAAAACGAGGGGCTGCCTGCCCCCCTTTGTGAAACCGGCCCCCCTCATAATGGGGGGCCATTTATGATGGATGGGGGAATTAAATTCCCCCGGTTTTTCCCCTTCCGTTCGGCCCGACCTGGCCGGCCGTTTCTTCCTCAACGGGACCGGCAAAGCCAGTCCCCTTCCGGCTTCCGACAACGGCAGCCCGGATGGCCGCCGGTCTTCCCGTTCTGCCGTGGCTTGGAACCGGCTGCGGCCTTCGTCGTCCGGCGTGGTGCGACGGCACCGCGCCCCTCCGCCGCGGCCTTGCTCCGGTCGCGGTGCCTTCAGTTTCCTTCGACGCGGCACGACGGCGTCGCGTTCTTGATAATCTTTTCGCAGCGCGGCGCGACGGCGCCGCACAATAATTGTCGTGTGATTCCCGCGTGGTGCGACGACACCACGCCATCTCGTTTCATCCGCAAGAAATATTCAAGAACAAAGGAGGGGGGTTCGGTCATGTTTGTGCGGTCCGGCCCCCCACTCGTTAGATGATAACACTTAATCATTTAACCTCAAAGATCGTCATGCTAGAACCAAGAATGAGAATAAATAAATTAAACAATAACAAACCCCTACCTCGGTTTCAAGAACGATGTTCGTCAACGACTCGCGGAAGACGAGTGTCGCGGTGGTCGGCGTCGCGGGAAAAGGACGTCGACGTCGTGAAGCGAGGATTCGAAGTTATTTGACAGCGATTTCGTCGTGGGAAATCGTCGCGGAAGAGATAACGCGAAAGAAGTACGTCGCGTCGTGGATACGGCGTCGCGAAAGGACTGAGTTCTTCGACAGAGAGGTTCTTCGTTGAAGAACGACGTTCTTCGTGTTCTTCGTTGTGTTTGAAGAAGAAGAAGAAAGCTCCAAATTCTCTCAAGGTGGTAAGAGAATTCTAACCAAAATAAAATAAGCTAAAGCCTTATTTTATTTACACAACCAAACCATTTTGAAAATCAAAGGTTTGAAATTAAACAACTCAACCCATTTAATAACCCAAGTTGTCAAGCTAATTAAAGAGGAGTTATAGAGAGTTTAAAAAAAAAGAAGGTGAAGTGTTATGCTTCGTGTGGGCCCCACCACACTTAATCCTCCCAAGGGAGGTTAAGTGGATGTGGGTCCCACCTCTAACTCCCTTTGGGAGAAAAAAAACAAGTTTAAAATAAAATTTTTATTCCACAATTTTATTTAACTTATTCTAAATTCCCAAAAACTAACTCTCAACCCGCAATAAACGCAACCTCAGAAAAGGTCTCCTTAAGCGAATATTGGCGCAGCGAGTTCATCGGTGCCCTCAGAATTTGATTCCGGGCACCGGTTCAAAAGTTAGAAATTCCCGCTCGTTCGTTCACTGAACGTACCCAAGCCAATCTTCAGAAATTGATTCTGGGCACTCCGGGCCTCGGAATCAGTTGCCGTCAGAAACTGCACTCTTGTAAAATTCCAAAGAAAATTAAGAAAAAATTTCACTTGAATTTTACAGGTCTTTACATTACTCCCACCTTAGGGCTTTACATCCCCGTAAAGATACATCAAAAAAACTAGCGAAACAAATGAGGGTACTGAGCACGCATATGAGCCTCCCGCTCCCAAGTGCTCTCCTAGAGATTCTCATGCTTCCATATGATGTGCACTAGAGGAATAGACCATCCACGTAGGACCCGCTCCTATCGATCCTCAATCTCCACCGGGACCTCCGTAAAAGTCGCCCCATCGTCAACATCAAGCTCCCCATTGTCAATGATGTGCGTCGGGTCGTGCACGTATCTCCTCAGATGAGATGCGTGGAAGACGTCGTGCACTCGGTGCAGTTGAGGTGGTAGATCCAGGCGATACGCCACCTCGCCAATCCTGCTGAGGACCTGGAAGGGTCCGATGAAGCGCAGAGATAACTTTCCGCCACTGCCAAATCTCCGTATACCACGTCGAGGTGAGACCCGGAGGAAGACGTGGTCGCCATCCTCGAACTCTAGTGGCCTCCGCCTCCTGACAGTGTATGAATTCTGTCGGCTCTGAGCTGTCCTCATCCGCTCCTGGATGACCTGGACCTTCTCTGTCATGGCCTGGACCATCTTCTGTCCCACAAGTGCTGACTCCCCAGGGTCTGTCCAGCACAAAGGAGATCTAAAAGGTCAGTCGTACAATGCCTCGTACGGTGCCGTCCTGATGGTGGAGTGGTAGCTGTTGTTGTATGCGAACTCCACCAAGGGTAGGTGGTCCTCCCAGCTACGACCAAAGTCGAGGACACATGCGTGGAGCATGTCCTCGAGAGTCTGAATGGTCCTCTCTGTCTGACCATCCGTCTGAGGGTGAAAGGCTGTGCTCAAACGTAGATGCATCCCGAATGCCTCCTGCAACCCCTTCCAAAGCCGGGAAGTAAAGCGAGCATCTCGATCGGAGACGATAGATGATGTCACACCGTGAAACCGTACAATCTACTGAACGTAGAGACGTCCCAAGCTCTCCACTGAGCCATGCTCTCTGATGGGTAAGAAGTGTGCCGACTTGGTGAGTCGGTCAACAATCACCTAAATGGAGTCATGACCTCTAGATGTGCGTGGAAGTACAGTCACGATGTCCATAGATATCCCGTCCCAATTCCACTCTGGGACCTCCAAGGGCTGTACCAAGCCTGCTGGTACCTGGTGCTCTGCCTTCACCTGTTGGCAGGTGAGGCATCGAGAAACGAACTCTGCTACAGCCTTCTTCATGCCCGGCCACCAGTGCTGTCTTCTCAGATCCTGGTACATCTTCGCCACTCTGGGATGTACCGCCAAAGGAGAAGTGTGAAACTCTCTCAGCACCTCCTCCCGTAAAGCTACTGGTACCATGGTACGTCCTCTAAAAAGGATTTCGTGCTCTGATCCAAGAGAGAAACCATCAGGTGCCTGTCCCGAAGATATCTGTGCACGCCGTGTCTCACAGTCAGCATCCTCACGCTGTGCCTCTCTGACCTGCTGCAGTAGTGGAGGAGTGACTGTGAGATACTGAAGGAAGGTTTCTCCTTCTCTATCCATGAAGGATATCTTCAAATAGGCTAGCTGCTCTGTCACCTACTCAAGTAGTTGAATGCCAGTCCTCCTGCTGAGGGAATCGGCTACTACGTTCCCCTTCCCAGGAGTATCGACTATCTCAAAGTCATAGTCCTGGAGGAACTCAAGCCATCGCAGCTGTCTCAGGTTCAGGTCCTTCTATGAGAAGATATACCTGAGACTCTGATGATCAGAAAAGACTGTAAAGTTCTCGCCCATCAGGTAGTGTCGCCATGTCTTCAGAGCGAAGACCACTGCTGCTAACTCCAGGACATGGGTAGCGTAGTTCTGCTCATGCGGCCTAAACTTTCATGATCCATAGGCGATCACTGCCCGCTCCTACATCAAGACGCAACCAAGTCCGGTCCCTGATGCATCCTAGTAAACTACGTATCCAACTCCCTCCTCAGGCAACCTCAAGATAGGTGCGTTGGTCAATCTCTGTCTCAGCTCCTGGAATCTATGCTGACATCTTTCTAACCACACGAAGGGTTTCCCCTTCTTCGTCAAAGCTGTGAGTGGTGCCGAAACTCTAGAGAAGTCTGGCACGAATCTCCGATAGTATCCGGCTAGTCCCAAGAAACTCTGCACCTCCGTCACGCTCCTGGGTGGCTCCCAAGCTAACAGTGCCTCGATCTTCACAGGATCCACTGCAACTCCCACCTTAGAGATGACATGGCCCAATAAGTGGACCTCACGTATCCAGAACTGGCACTTCGAGAGCTTACCATAAACCTGGTGCTCTCAGAGTGTGTCTAGTACAACTCGCAAGTGGTAGGCTTGCTCCTCCTTAGTCGTCGAGTAAATCAAAATGTCGTCGATGAAAACCACAAAAAATCGATCGAGGTATGGTTGAATGATCCTGTTTATGAGGGCCATGAACACTGCTGGAGCATTGGTTACGCCGAAAGGAATATCCAAGAACTCATCGTGGCCATACCGACATCTAAAGGCCGTCTTCTGCATGTCCTCATCTCTGTCTCTGAGCTGATGATAGCCTTAACTGAGGTCTATCTTTGAGAACCACCGTGCTCCCTTGAGCTGATCAAAGAGGTCATCAATCCTCGGTAGCGGATAATTGTTCCTCACTGTCACCTGGTTTAGGCGACGATAGTCAACACAAAGTCGCAAGATCCCATCCGCCTTCTTGGCGAACAAAATTGGGGAAGCCTAGGGTGAAACACTGGGTCGGATAAACCCCTTGCCCTGCAAGTCCTCCAACTGTACCCGTAGCTCTCGAAGCTCGGCGGGGGCCATCCGATATGCTGGAGTCGATATCGGGGCTGTCCTGGGGTACAGATCAATATAAAAGTCTACCTCTCTACGAGGAGGTATCCCTGGAACGTCGTCAGGAAAAACGTCCGCAAACTGATCCACCACTGTAGGAAAACCAGGACTCCGCACGTCAACTGCTCCTAGGATGAGGCTAGCCAACTGATGAGTGATAGGTTGTCCTCTCCTCCGCGGAAGTCCATCTTGTGCCGCAAAGGCTCCCTTCTCGCCGGTGAAGGTGAACCTGCTCCCATCGGTGCGTACACATCGCACCTTGCTCCTAAAACAGTCAATCTGGGCATGGACCTTAGATAACCAATCCATTCCCAATATGATGTAGTAAGGCCTCAACACTGCTACAAGAAGATCCCAGCCGAAGCTCTCTCCCCCTAGAGTAAGCTCACACTGCCGGCACCGGTGTGTAATCATCGAGTCTGCTCCTGTAGGAGTCTCTAGCCGTAAGGATCGATCCAAAGGCTCTGTCGGAATCTCCGAGCTCCAAACAAGGGCAGCGGCTATGAAAGAGTGACTCGCTACTGTGTCTATAAGTACTGCAGCAAGGGTGGAGTAGACACAGATAGTACCTCGAATCATCTCGGGCGCGCCGTGGCCGTAGGCCTCTGCTTCATGGAGCTGTGCCTGTCTCTTCCCGCCAGCTCCCTGTGGTCGGGGTGGACCTCCTGGTGGTGGTGGTGGTAGAGCCTCAAAGCGTCGCCCACCACCTGCTGCTTGGCCAGCTCCTCTGCCTCGTCCGCCTCCTCCCTGCGGACCGCCACGGTCGACCCTCTGCCTCTGCCTCGGTGGTCCCTCAACCGTCTGGTGCTCCTCGGCACGGCGGGTCGGGCAGTCATGAGCCATGTGGCCCTGCCCGCCGCACGAGTAGCACTGTCTGCCTCTCGAAAGACTGGCTCCGAGCTGTGTGCCCCGCACTGCTGAGACAGTGTCCTGAGGTCGTCTTCCTGAAGGTCTGGTCTACATGGACCCCTGAGTCATCCATCGACTGCCTGCTGCAGAAGACTCTTCCAAGTTCCGCCCTGCGGTGGGTCTCGGCGCTGGTGTAGACTCAGCAAGGAAGCTCTCAATCAAAAGTGCCTGCTCCAGTACTCCTGTCTGAGTCGGTATACTGAGGGATATCAGCGATGCCCTGATCTCATGTCTCAACCCATGATCGAAGGTCCGGGTCCAGAAGAATGGGTCCCGTACTATGTCGGTCGAGTAGCGCGAGAGATCGGTAAACCTCGCCGAGTACTGAGCGACCGTCAAGCTGCCCTACCGCAGCTGAAGAAGCTCCTGGATACGCACCGCACGGAGGATGGCTGGGACGAACTCCGAGTGGAAGAGGCTCTCAAAGTCCGTCCAAAGTAGAGATGCCTCATCGTGCACCTAGAGCATCAAGCTCCACCATCGGCCCGCTGCTGCGTGCAGTAGGCTCGCAACGAGGATCACCATAAGGTCTGCAGGTGTCCTCACTAGCCTAAAAACTCGTACCACTGCCTCCAGCTAGTCCTCGGCTGCCTTGGGGTCCATCTCTCCACGAAACCTGGGTGGTCGCTGGTGCTAAAACTCATGCAGTGAGCTGAGGCGATGTGCATCGTTAGCGGCTGGTGCTGGAAGTATCGGTGGCTCGGCGGGTAGTGCTACCGCTGGTGCCACTGCTGACAAAGGGCCCTGCACCGAGGCCTCGTCACTCGGTGGGCTGTCATCACGCTCAACTCTCGGATCCCTAGCTGGCTGTCGTCGTGGGGCCATCCTGAAAAGGAAACATGTGCCCCACGGTCAGAACAGTATACCTGGTGAGCTGATATAATGTAACCACAAAGAAAACATTTAAACACACACGCAATCAATGTTTTCGTGAATTAAGCCGGAAATCAGAAGTCAGGGTCCTGGTGTACGGATACGTCGGCCGCCGCACCAACATTGGACTCCCTGGATTGATAACCACACTCAATACGCTGAACACTATTGCTTCACATAGAAAAGATCAGAGTTCGCGATAGAACCGAACTCCTTTGATACCAATTTGTCACGACCCGTCTTCGGGGCCCGTGTCGTGACTACCCCAATCCAACCTTCCATAGGACAGGGGCTGGCGACTAGCACCAAGGCATAAATCCCGGTAAAATGGGAAGGCATTGCCTTTGAAAAGTAAACAAGCACCACAGAGTAAGCAAGCAGAATAGTAAACACTAAGTAAAAACAGAGTACAACTAAAAGTGCGGAAAAGTAATGGGCCAGTATACAATCCCAAACTGAAAGTAAAGTACAACTCGAAAGGGAAAACAGCAATTGTAAAGTAAAAGCCGCTACACCGAGCTGTCCACTAGAATTCCCACCTGAAGGGTGGGTACAGATAGCTCCACTTCTCCTCGGGTTGCGCCGTCCGCTCCGATCACGACTCGCCTAGTGGTCCACCTCCTGGTACCGTCCTACTCAGCAATCCTCAACTACGATCAACGTTGTCCGTCTTCTGCAACCAACACAACGTAGTGCGGGCATAGCCCGTTCAGGGGTGAGTATAAGCTACTCAGTAGGGACCCTGAGACCCCTGAAGGTCTCCCAAAATCCACAAAGGATAAACCACAAAGGTAAGATACAATCACTGAGTAGAAACTGACACTGCTTAGGTATATGACCAAACATATACCTAAGTCATCAATTCCAATACACTCCAACCTCCGAGCCCAAGTACAACTCAGTCCACACAGGAAAGTATATGTATTCCACACAGGAAAGAAAAACGTAATCCACACAGGATAGCACAACACAATCCACACAGGAAAGCAACAGGATTCAGCTCACATAGGTATACTTCTTCGAAAGACGGTAGAGATGATCACCGATCCATCTAAGTCGTCGGACCCACAAAAGATCGATATTTACTAACCCCCGTAATGACCCACACAGGATCAGGCCCACATAGGATCTATAGGCGCTGGTTCACACAGGACCGCTGAGCGCAGACCCACACAGGATCGGACCCACACAGGATCGGGCCCACACAGGACCTGTAGCACTGATCCACGTAGGATCGCTGAGTTCTGCAGTCGTCGTCGTCAAATCCACCAAGGATCTCTGTACTGTCGTCGTCGCATTCACAGTAGCAGTAGCAGTAGCAATCACAGTCACTGCCAGCTCTAGGGTTCTCACACACAACAAGCTCGTTTGGGAGGATCCGCTCCACGAACTGAGAGGCTGATACATCAACTGTCACACAGTCCAGAGTTGATATATCCAAAAGTTCCGTATCGTCAACAGGAACTCAACGCAACAGACGACACGTCGATCGGACGCCCGGTCTGAGAGTTATTAGCCTTTTCGTCCCAGTGGCCTAGTTAGTTTTTAAGGAAAACCAACCCGACCATACTCCACCTGTGCCTAAACCTCTGGCGGAGTATGCCAAAAGATCCGTCTCACTAAGTGGAACTCAACAAAGCTGACGACACGTCAATCAGACGTCCGTAGCTCATGATATGAGTGTTTCTGCTCCGAGGGCCCGGTTGGTTTCGTGTACGAACCAACCTAGCCGAACACAAAGTATTCCGAAACCATGAGTGCGATATTCTGAAACGATCGCCTCGATCCAAGGAATGCATCGCCGCTGATGGCGCGTCGTTTGGAGGTCCGTAGCCCGATTTATGGGCATTTGAACCTAACAGTTCGGTAACGGGGGTTTCGGGCCCGAGCCTACCTGGCCCGAGACCCCCCAGATGGCCCAAACCGGGTCGACCCGCCCCGGACAGGGTCGACCCGCCCTGGCCCGGCCTAGCCTGGTGGACCGGCCAGGCGCCGGTCCAGCGCAGCGCGCCGCGCACTGCCAACTCAGCCGAAGGCCGAGCTGCTAGAAAACGGGGGGCCGCCTGCCCCCATTTGTGAAACTGGCCCCCCTCATAATAGGGGGCCATTTATGATGACTGGGGGAATTAAATTCCCCAGGTTTTTCCCCTTCCGGCCGGCCCAACCTGGCCGGCCGGTTCTTCCTCAACGGGACCGGCAAAGCCGGTCCCCTTCCGGCTTCCGACACCGGCAGCCCGGCTGGCCGCCGGTCTTCTCATTCCGCCGCGGCCCGGAATCGGCCGCGGCCTTCGTCGTCCAGCGCGGTGTGAAGGTACCGCGCCCCTCCACCGCGGCCCTGCTCCGGTCGCGGCGCCTTCGGTTTCCTTCGACGCAGCGCGACGACATCGCGTTCTTGATAATCTTTTCGCGGCGTGGCGCGACGGGGCCGCGCAATAATTTCCGTGTGATTCCCGTGTGGTGTGAAGGCACCACGCCATCTCGTTTCATCTGCAAGAAATATTCACAAACAAAGGAGGGGGGTTCGGCCGTGTTTGTGCGGTCCGGCCCCCCTCTCATTAGACGATAACACTTAATCATTTAACCTCAAAGATCGTCATGCTAGAACCAAGAATGAGAATAAATAAATTAAACAACAACAAACCCCTACCTCGGTTTCAAGAACGATGTTCGTCAATGACCCGCGGAAGACGAGCGTCGCGGTGGTCGGTGTCGTGGGAAAAGGACGTCGACGTCGTGAAGCGATGATTCGAAGTTCTTTGACGGCGATTTCGTCGCGGGAAATCGTCGCGGAAGAGATGACGTTGAAGAAGTACGTCGCGTCGCGGATACGGCGTCGCGAAAGGACCGAGTTCTTTGACGGAGAGGTTCTTCGTTGAAGAACGGCGTTCTTCGCGTTCTTCGTTGAGTTTGAAGAAGAAGAAGAAAGCTCCAAATTTTCTCAAGGTGGTAAGAGAATTATAACCAAAATAAAATAAGCTAAAGCCTTATTTTATTTACACAACCAAACCATTTTGAAATTCAATGGTTTGAAATTAAACAACTCAACGCATTTAATAACCCAAGTTGTCAAGTTAATTAAAGAGGATTTATAGGGAGTTTAAAAAAAAGAAGGTGAAGAGTTATGCTTCGTGTGGGCCCCACCACACTTAATCCTCCCAAGGGAGGTTAATTGGATGTGGGTCCCACCTCTAACTCCATTTGGGAGAAAAAAAACAAGTTTAAAATAAAATTTGTATTCCACAATTTTATTTAAATTGTTCTAAATTCCCAAAAACTAACTCTCAACCCGCAATAAACACAACCTCAGAACAGGTCTCCTTAAGCGAATATCGGCGCTGTGAGTTCATCGGTGCCCTCGGAATTTGATTCCGGGCACCGGTTCAAAAGTTAGAAATTTCCGCTCGTTCGTTCACTGAACGTACCCGAGCCAAACTTCGGAAATTGATTCCGGGCACTCCGGGCCTCAGAATCAGGTGCCGTTAGAAACCGCGCTCTTGTAAAATTCCAAAGAAAATTAAGAAAAAATTTCCCTTGAATTTTACGGGTCTGTACAAAAATAATAACTCCAAAATCATCTATATACTATGATTTTATTATAAATATGTCACAACTATATTCATTATTCTATCCATATTATGAATGATAATGTCACCATGCGTGCGTACGTATGGCTTACCGTCTCCATGCCGTGGTGTACTTTATTATTCAACACTATGATATTTGGATGGATATAATGATGAGTAATATGTGTATAAATAATTCAAATAACATGATAATGTCTCTGTAAAATTGATATTCCATCCAATTTTACACCGTTAATGAAATTATATTGTCGCTCGTGCATACGTACGGATTACCGTCTCCACGATGTGATGAGATTAATTTCCATGTTCACCATTCATCGATGATTATAAAAATATATATTACTTATAAGTATGTAATATATGACATAATAATTATACTAGATATATATATATATTTATTTATTTACATACAAATATCTTATTCACTTACTTATTTGCAAAACTATATGAAAACAGAAACAACATGTATGCGTACGTACGACCAACCGTCTCCATAAACGGTGTTTTCTGTTTCATATATATATCTATTATAAATAATTATAGTATAAATATATATGATATATATATAATGGTTTATATTCTTGAATTATTTAAATAATGATCTAAATTATACGATCAATAATAACAAGTTAAAATACGTACAATAAAGAATGTGATTTTTACCAGAAGTATTAATTTAACATGAGAAATAATTATCAAATGGGTAGAATAATGTGATAAATTAATAATGTATGATATAATAAATATGAATATGGTTCTGGTATAATCTAATAACATAGATTGGCCATTATATAGAAGGTTAAACGTACCCTCGACTCAAGGAAAGTGCAAGGTAAGGGGTTTCTTATCTCACTTTCAATTCCATGAGATTTCCATTGTTCACCACTTATTTATTGCATGTGGTGTATTGTGTACTACCTTTTGATATAAATTATCACGATTCTCTTTATATAAACAAGTACTTACCCATGCGTTCGCACGGCAGTACGTTCAAATATTATTTTTAAGAATACAAAACTATATTTCAATGTTCATAAAGAACATGAATATTGAATTTATTGAAAAACAATAGTGATAATTAATATTGAACTATAATTGGACAAAATATAGTGAAAGAGATGAATGCGGAGTAATCAATAGTGAAAGAGATGAATGCAGAGTAAACACAAAATGCATGCCTACAAAAAAACTGAGTGAAAATATTAAAATGTAGGAGAATATTAAAATGTTGGCACTGAAATAAAAATTGAAAGCGAAATAAAGTTGTTGAAATAATAAAAATGGTAAATTTGAAAATAAATGAAATAATAATAAATAGATTGAGTGGGATGTTCAGCAAAAAAAACTATGTGAAACTATTCATGATGTATATGGAACAATATGGAAAAAGGGACATAGAAATTACAATATATTAATGTAAGATGTTATAAAATGCATGCCTACAAGATACAGACTATTGGAGGAAAACATTTGGATAATAATATGTAAATATGAAATTATTTATTTATATAATGATTCAATGTGAAATATAATAAACATAGAAGAAAATATTTAGTTTAATTAATAAGAAATAAAAATTTATATTGGAAATTCATGATGTAAAAATCAATTACATGAACGACAAAATGATTCATATAGATAATTCAAATTATGATCATTATAATATTTAATGTTGGATTGAAAGTCATGTAAATAAAAATAACAAAATCATAGGGTTAGACAAGAAGGATGGGTGATGTCGAGTGAGGAAGATGTAAATAGAGTTGAAGGGCCTATCATCACAATGAAATAGTTGGTGTGTAGATAAACATTGAGGAAAAAATACATAGAAAAAGTAGTAATTTCTGTATTTATAGAACTGTATCAATCATTGAGTATAACTTTATGTTATAGGATGTAACCCAAAAATCCTTTCACATTGTACAAATATTCATTTTAAAAATCTTTGAACATAATTTTCTACATAGAAAGAAATGTTTAAATACATGAATGCTCCATTGAATTTTCAGAATAAGAAATTAATGATAAAATAAAATAATTGGAAAAAAAGATATAATTTTGTATCGTATCTCTAAACCATGTTTTACTGAAAATCCCTTTTATGTATTCTATAATTAAATTCACTTTTAAGTGATGTGGGAACTATTACAGGAGAACCAATATGAAAACAGAACATCAACCATAACATCACATTTGAAAAATTAGAAACAATTTTCAAATGCAGAATACATTTTCAGATAGACATACACAATCGGACCACATTCATCCACTATTATGATTGAAAAAAATACACTACCATAAAAACTGATACAATGAAAATTCTCTTAAAAATTTAACAAATCAAAACAGTCATCCATTTGAATAATACCCTATTTTCAATCAACCTCATTTCAAACAAAAACTACAAAATATTAAATCTAACCAAAGCAGTGCTATTTGTAGGATCACTAAAACACCATGACAACATCCGTAATACACAATTGAAGAATTGAGTAAAAACGAAGGCAAGGAAAAACCAGCATAACCAAAAAAACCCACCCATGCAAGAAATATCCTCAGTTGAAATCCAGTGAATGCATGTAATAGACCCACCTGCAACAGGAAAGTAACTGTAAAATACCCAACATGTTTTTCTATATTATAAAAAAATACCATTAATAAATACAAGACCAAAAAACTTTGGTGATGACCTATAAAATCTGTGTAAATTTTTTAGAGAGTGGGAGGAAAATGGAAGATTAAATGAAGTGATTGGGCTTCTCGACAAATGGAAACAGAGAGAAACCTAATGATGCTATGTGTAGTTAAGAAGATTAAAATACTGCAAGTTGAAGTATTTCATACTAAATGATAATTATAATGAATTCATACTATATCAAGGTCTCTTCCTACTCTTCAAATCAGAAGCATACATCATTCAACATTACAGATTATGTAAAAAAATCCCCCGGGTTGCATTAGGAAGAATGGAAATGAATGGGAAAAATAATGTACAAAGGAAATGACTAATAGACTATTATTTGGTACTAAAACAAATATGGATGTGGAAATTGAGAGGTTAACTCTCATCCCCACACCCTTGATTCATATAAGGTACTCAGATACATAAAATGAGGGGTCTAGTTTCATGTACTGCCTAGGGAATTTTTGCACCATATTCTGAAAGCACAAGAACAAAATGGATTTGGAAGGGCGCATCCATAGTTTTAATATACAAAATAGATGCAATATGTAGAAAATGTAATCAAAACTAAAATAGTGATTACCAAAAAAATATAAGGGTTGTAAATTGGATTTTGTAAGCACAACATTAATGCACAGTTTGCCTAAGTGGATAATAATCATTCAACACTTTAGTTTGAGAATTCTCGTCACAAAGAGAATCAATTTCCATCTGCAAAATGATATAGGCAAGTTAAATTTATCATTTATCATTTTGGGATGACAAGGGGGAAATGAGATATAAAATATGAATGAATCCATATAGTAAAAAATAGAACCCATAAATGGATCTAAGAGAATGATAGTAACCCTAACTCAAATGTAGATGAAGGGAAGTGAATAGTGGTTTACAGTCAAAATGAGAAAAATATATCAGAGACATACCATAATCCTTCAATGGATAACTCAACCATGTGGATCTTCTCTAATTAATAGATTAATGTTGATGGAAGAACAACTGCATCAATAAGAAAATAAAAATTAGAATGATGAAAATCATAGTCAATCAAAACATACCACAGAAGAAGAAATTATAGGGTGACATGAGTAGATGGAAACATCACAGAGTGGGGTGAGAAAATCTGTGCAGGATGTGAGAAAGCCCTAGGGAAGAGATGAAAAGTTTATATGAGCTGTTATTTATATATTCATATCTTAGAGATTTAAAATAGAACATCTCTATTATTTATATTGTAACATACACTTGTTTTTATATATAATGTAAAAAAGCACGTCACATAAATATTTAAGGTGATAAAACAGATCACAGAGTTAGTTTTTGTAGAACAAAACATCTATGATAAGTATAATATTATAAGCACGTGCTGTAAATGACAATAAATATAAATAAATTCACATGTTCAAATGTAAAATAGCACATGCTTATTATTTTTGTGATGTACTATTTGGGTGATGTACTATTTTAAAAACAGATTGTTGGAAGAAAATATGTAAAATAGTACATTCTGAATAATTACAACAAATATGTAAGAGTGTACTATTAATTTTGTACATAATATTACACATTTTGAACATCACATCACAATGTGATGTGATGTTTTACATAATAAGTTAAAAGGTGTGATGTGAAACATCACATCCCAAATAGTACACACACATACTTCTCTGAACAACAATACTCTATAAGAATGTGATGGTATTTTTCACAAATTTTTTAAAAGTATTGTTATTTCAGATTTTTAATATTTGTGAATAGCAGAACAATGTAAAACAACACAGAAATACTCTACTAAAATGTATCGCTGTATTTATTATTGTTTCACATTTTTATAGATATGTAAGAGTATTTTTCACAACAGTAATTATGTAAAAGTACTGTTTCAATAGAAACAATTTCATTTGAATGTGAAAATAACAATACTCTATAACAATGTAAACAACAATAATATGATAATTGTTTTCCTAACAGCACAACAATACTTTCATTGAAATATAGACATCACTTAATATTTTAATACTGGTTATGAGGCAAGAAGCAGTGATAAAAAAATACCTTAAAACATTGTATACTACATGTTATAAAATGAAAAATGTAAAAAAAATGGAATGTATAAAATTGTACGGATTCATAAAATAAAAAATCATTGACTAATATTTCCATAGTAAACGATGATAAGATACATACCTGTATTCACTTCTTATGCTGGTTCTAGGGGGTAATAATAAAGAAAATAAAAATAAATTAGTGCATTCAGGAATACGCATTCCTGGGAAATCCACCCAGGTTTCTTATAATTTACCGTTTGCACTATCAATACCTGTTTGAACAGTCTATTCCTTTCTATACTTGTTTGAACTATCAATAAGATCCATATCTTTTTGCACTATCTATTATTATAGTACCTAAAATGTAGATGCAGTGATTACGGTAACATACACGTACATAGAAAAATGTTAACCTGAAAAAACGAATAGGTGAATGAATATTATAATGGAAAAAACATGCTCCTTAAAGAAATGAAACCAGTATGTCTGCTTCACTAGATAGAGAACTCGAATGCTGGAAAACATTGAGATATGAAAAACCATATCTTGTAACCTCGGCAACCTGGATCCTAAATATATATTTGGTCCGCACCCAATAGACTATCCGTACAAAAAAATATCTTCCAACAAAACCCCATATGTGTCTTTCAGGCATCTATAGGCAGAATCAATATCTTCATAAGTGTTTTGTTCACTTAGCAAGGAAAACAAATTCGAATCATGCGATTCAGCAAACCCCTTACTGGGAGGAGAGGTAGAAAATTGTACGGATTCATAAAATAAAAAATCATTCACAAAGATTTCCATAGTAAATTATGATAAGATATATACCTATATGCACTTCTTCAGCTTGTTCTAGGGGTAAGAATAAGGAAAATAAAAAATAATTAGTGCATTCATGAATATGCATTCCTAGAAAATCCACCATGGTTTCTTATGATTTATTGTTTTCACTATCTATACCCGTTTGAATAGCCTATACCTTTCTATACCTATTTGCACTGTCAATAAGATCCATATCTTTTTGAACTATCTATTATTATAGTACCTAAAATGTAGATGCAGTGATTACGGTAACATACACCTGCATAGAAAAATGTTAACCTGATATCAAAATAACCGATAATCAATGCAAGAAGATGATAATATAATGGAAGGATGAAATAATTTGATTGAAAAATCTAATGCAAGTCAATTTTTTTAAGGAAATAGAAAAATTAATAATTTAATATAAAAGAAAAATTAACTATGTCTCCAATACCAATGTTATTATAAGTATATATAACGAACAATGATGATAATAATACAAATAGGTAGGCATACCTACACTAACAAAATGAGGTTGAATAAATAATTGTGAACCCTGAAAAAACGAATAGGTGAATAAATATTATAATGGAAAAAATGAACCTTATAGATATCAAACCAGTATATCTGCTTTAGTGGATAGAGAACTCAAACTTTGGACAATAATGAGCTATGGAAAACCATATATCCTAACCTCGGAAACCTGGCTGCTAAATATATATTTGGTCCACACCCAATAGACTGTCAGTACAAACAAATATCTTCTTCCATAACCCCAGAAGTCTCTTTCAGGCATCTATAAGTAGCCTCAATATCTGCATAAGTGTTTTGTTCACTCAGCAAGGAAAAAAAATTCCAATCATGTGATTTAGTAAACCCCTTACTAGGAGGAGAGGTAGAAAATTGTACAAATTCATAAAAGGAAAAATTATTCACTAAGATTTCCATAGTAAAAGATGATAAGATACATACCTGTATGCACTTCTTCAGCTGCTTCTAGGGGGTAAAAATAAGGAAAATAAAAAAGAATTAGTTCATTCATGGAATACCTATTTTTAGAAACCTGTTTTTAGATGTGAGCCCAACTCCTGAAATCAAAAGAATCAACACATCATAATTCGAACAAATAAAACATCGATCCAAATGGGGGGGAAATTACTGAATCAGTGAGAAAAAATATACTAACCTTAGGTTATATTCCTTGACCAAAATTCTGATTAAGAGGATTGTGTTATAGGATATATTTCAACCAAATTCAATCCTTAGGATGGAAATTAATGAAGGTCATCCCTGTGGAACCTTATCTGAGTTTCAAAGCAAAGACATAAATAAATTTAAGTGGGTTATCATTTCAAAAGTCGTTGTAGGGGCCAGGATTCCAAAATTTAAAAATGGTATGAATCCTAAAGAGGACCTAAGCTCTAATTTGAAAACTGAGTGTGTGAATAGTTGACGATAAAGACTGAATTGGAGGCACTGCACATTGGAGAGAATTGAGTAGACGAAATTTGCAATGAAGTGTATGAGTAGGTGATGAAAACTGAGAGTAGGAGCAGTGCAGTCAGGAGGATACAACAGACAACATGCTAAATTGAAGAAAAAAAAATTAGTCAATGTGGGAATCCATACTGAAAAATAAATAAATTCAAGGCAGGAGGATATAGAAGAAAATCTTTTGTTGGTACCATAGCATGGCCTGACGGAAATCACGAATCAGAGGATCCGGAGAAGGAGGAGCCAAAGGTAGAGGAACCAAAGCTAGAGGAGATGAAGGCAGACGAGTCGAAGGTGGTGAAGCTGAAGGCGGACCATTTTAAGGCGGTGGAGCCGAAGGGGGAGGAGCTGAAGGCAGAGGAGTTGAATGCAGAGGAGGAAAAGGTGGAGGAGGAAAAGGAGGAGGAGTCGTAGGCGGATCACAGGGAGACGGAGGCATGGAGGTGGAGTCACGGAGGCAGAGTCGAGGAGGCACTGTGGATTCGATGAGGGGAGAGAGAGAGGGTTTTCGGGGAGTGGGGATTCAGGGGGGAGCGGGAACCCTAGAGAGGTTAGAGGATAATTGGGGAGTGGGGGTGAAGCGATGGTAAATCCCGATCGGGGGAAGATGGTATTTCGGTTTTGGTTGCGGGAAATGAAGTACTGGGTGATGTGGCTTCATAGGAAGAAGACAAGTGTCTGAAAAAAGCCTGCTTTAGTATATATATAGATGATATTTTGTAATTCATTTGGTGGTTATTGACTATTTTTTATACGACCCTATTGATTACAATGTGGCGAGGGTTAATTTTACAATCTCTTTATTATCCATGATTGTTTTACGTATGTTTCTACTAAGAAATATTTATTTTCCATGTCCATATTTCATAAAAGAGTTTTCCAAGGGATTCTTTTTAAGGTAATTTTTTACTAAAACATCATTATAAATGTTTTAAATATTTATTCTTCTAAATCATTTTCATTAATTTCCATTTTTTCAAAATGGCTGTTAATGATTATTTATATGGACATTAATCATTTTAAAATGTTAATTCCTTTCAAAAGATTCAACGTGGTATGGGAAAAATTGATTTAAAAATGTTTTTAAATGTTTTTCTTTCTAAATTGTGTACCTTTTAAATGTTTTCATGACAAAGTGATATTTCTCTCAAAGAGTTTAACAAATCATTATCATTTATTTCAACATCCTTTGATGGATTTTATACTTGTTTGAAGTTTATTTATTTTGATACAAATCTTCTATATTGTATTGAAGGTTTTTTGATATGTTTGACTATGGATGTATTATTTTTAGACCATTCATGTTTTTGGATAATGTATTGACATTTTTTATGATAGTTTTAATAGGAATGTTTATGTTATGTTTAAACCATTTCATATAAGGAATGCATTGGACTTAGTAAGTGACGGGTTGAGCCCGCTATATCTCCTTGATGCATGAGTAGGTCTCATGAGACAAACTAGTGTCTTGGAACAAGGCCTTGACAAAATAATATTTGTAGTCTTGACACAAGGACTTGACTATAAGGTTATGAAAGACTGGCATTATGCATTCCATGATTAAGATTGTGGCTATTGATATTTCATGTGGTTATTCGACTAGTAGAATATCCATTTGAATAAGTAAATGGAAGTATTTTATTGTATCTATTCCATATTATGCTGAAGTTTAAGATTAAAAGGATTTTGTTTTAGTCTTATACATTGTCCTAAATGTTCATTCTTATTTATGGAAGTTTCTTCTATATTTTTATCCTTATGGAGAATCTGAGCTCAGCCCAATCTATGTTTTAATTTTCTCAGTATTCAAAGAAGTGTATTATGATTTATATGCAGGGTCAAGCTAAGGGAACAATGACATTCTCAATGTATTTTTTGTTTGTTTTATGTTATAAAGTGTAATTTAATGTTCATGTATGCAATATATTTTTCAAGACTGCTAAAATGATCGGTCTTTCAACACTTGATTCCTTGTGATCATGCCAATGTATTAAAATAATGCACTGACTCTGGGTAACTGGGTCGGGGAATTATAGTTGGTATCAAAAGCATTTTAGCAACAACCTTGGAAATATATTTATTTAAACTCTGATTATAGATGATTACCATAATATAGAATTTGAGGATTAGTATAGAGGAACTTACAAGAATTTTTTGACTATTAAGATTCTGTGAGTTTTCCAAGCAATACATCCCTGTATGGATACGACCAGGTAGTGGCGGCTCTGGCACATATGTACCTAGGAGTCAAACCCAAAAACACCACTTTGTGCTAAAGTCAAATGGAAACCGGTGCATGACAACAGGCCTTACTGCACTCTTTTTTATGACACTCTCGAGGGATATGATTAGGATAATTCCCATTTTGGTTACAAACCATTATGAAGGGTTTATGAGTATATACTCACTCAAAGAAACCATTTTTATGATTATAGATTATATCCATAAACTGTTCAATATACGTTAGGTATTTTACATGTTTGGAATTATTTATCGTAATTTATTAACCGACCTAGTGTATGACACTGTATAGAAATGGTGCCCAGTAGAGGATTTATGAACTCCAGCAATACTTATGATCCAAATAGTAAGAAGGATCATATCATTCATGGTATTAAGCCAACATTTAGAAGGGAAATAGTCTTCCATGTATTATCAACATATGAAGAAATAGTATCTTGTGTTAATAAGATAAATAAAGAATTCTATGAGTCCTATGGCTTTGAAGGGAAGAAAGAGAAGAAAAGGATAGAAGAGAGAAATATGGATAAAGGGAAGAGGGAAAAGATGGATTTTCTCATATGTGATAACTGTAGAAAGAATAAACATGGTAAATGCTTGAAGGGAATGAGAGTTTGTTATAAGTGTGGAGAAAAAGGACACCAAGTATGTGATTGCAAGGGTAAGAAAAAAGATTCAAATGTAAAATACTTCATCTGCATGGAGTTGGGACACTACATGAATTAATGTCCAAATCAGTAGAGTATACCCCAAATGCAGCTATTGGATAATAATAATGTTATGATATTACCAAAGATGAAGAGGAATTATTAGACTTCTTATGTTGTTATTAAAGTATTTTGTCATTTGAGTATTGTATTAATGATGTACATGTTATAAGAATTATAGATTATATAAGTATTATACTGTAGTACTATTTAATTATGAACGTGAGATTGTGTGGAACCAATAAAAGTGACTCAATAGCAGGTTAATGTTTAGGAAAATATATGATTGAGAGAATGATAAACCATAATATGGTTCTGATACCGAGGTAGGGAATTTGGAATAATACATAGTTTATTTGGATAAATTTTATTGGATATTCTTAACTACCTTGAAACTGATTAAAGATTTATATAGTCCATCATTGTTGGAGTTCAAAAAATTTTGGGATAGAAGGAGTATAGCCTATATTCTATAAGTAATAAGGGAGCATGAATGTAATAAATACTGTTTTATGATAATTCTGGATGTTTTGTTGTTTTAAAAGAATACACGATGAAGGTGTTTACATGTTATTATGTCGCAAAAATGATCTTCATTGTGTCCACCTTCCTTATAAATTTCGGACTATGAGTTTGGACAGAAGTATTTTGGATAATTCTAGTTTGAGGTTATTTTTGGATTGCCATAAAAGGACAACACAGAGGTTGGGTGGAAACCCACCACATCCGGCAAGGCGGTGAGACTTGAACGTGCAACTGAAGGGCGACAAGGGTTTATCTCCTACCACTAGCCCACATGATGTCCCTTAATGAATAATTTAGTTTTTTAAAAAAATTATGTTATATGAATTATAAATTCATTTTTTTAAACCCTATACAAATAGAATAAATTGAATATTATTTTTTAAGTTATATTATCGTTTTGAGTGAAAGATGAGTTTGTGGTAGAAATTAGTCAAAGGATGGAACTCTACTTGTCAAGTATATATATATATATATATATTTTCTTCAATTATTCTATGATGAAATTAATTCTTAAACATTATGTAAGGGATATTAAAACTAAAAATGTGTTATCCAAATACCTTATGACTTATTGAACCGATGATATTTTAAATCATCATAGATTGATGGCTTTGAGGCCCTCAATTCTATTATTGTTTGTGACTGATGAACTCAATCACTCTCTATAAATATTTACATTTGTCCACCAATTTTGTGTCTCTAATTTCTTCCAATGTTCTTCTAATCGAGATCATAATTTTGTGGTGACTCTTTCATTTCCCTTTTCCTCTTATTAACACGAAATTTTATTAACCCAATTTCGGATGTGGGTTTTTCCACAAAGGTATTTTCTATTGTCAGCCTTTTATTTTCGAAACACAATTTCACATTGCGAGGAGGTTATTTATTGGAGGAAAAAATGTAACACCCCAGTATTTCATAGTACGTTAGATTTTCTATGTAATCCAATAACTTGAACTACACATAGCACCGAGTTCATGCGCACCACAACTTACCAAATTTTCCTTTCAAAAGCAGTTATGAATAGTATTAACATGATTTTGAACTATATGTAATCCTTATAATTTTAGAATCCATATTATGATTTTCTTAGATATAATGTAAAAACTAATTAATTTTTTCAGATAAAAGATGTATTTTTTCTGAAATGCACTTTTACAGCCTTTTAATGGTGAACCCTTTTTAAATCAAATATTTGAAACATTTATATATTAAATTGGAAAAACTAAACATCTTCGATAGAATCAAGACATAAGAATTTAGTTTCAATAAAATTTTGGTGTCCTTCTGATAACATTCATATTTGGGTGAATAGTGAATGATACTATATTTTAACTGATATTTTTTTAATCAAAATAATTTATAGTGTTAAATTATACATATTAATATTTTTGAAGTGTAAATAGATTATATTTTTACCATTTAATCCAATTCGAGTCATTTTAAGTAATTTCAGTTTTAAATTGGACATAAACAAGTTTCAATCTTTTGATAGTTATTGTTTCTTAAAAATACACCTTTTGGTTTTGACAACGAGAATTAATTTTAAACTAATAAATGTAACTCTTATGTTTTGAAATTGTTAAAATGGGATTAATTTTATAATTCAGAATATCAATATTTTTTTATGGTGAAATTTTGGGATTTTTCTGAAAACATTCAATTTTTTATGAATAGTGAAAACATTGAGTTATTAGTTAAAACTGACTATTTATTTAAATAATTATTTATTTTATTTAAATTTTTTTAGGTAAAAATAGATATATAATACCTATATATGTCCAATATAATTAATTTGAGTAATTTTATAATACGTTTAGATACATAAAAATTTGATTGATCTTTTTACCGTTTTTACCCACCTCCGAGGAGCATTTGCTAATTTGCATAAAACATAATTTTACCACTTCTGTAATTTGACTTTATAAAATAAGAGAGACATGGTTGATATCAGTAAGTAAAATTTGGTTCAATAAGATAAAAATAATTTTTAGTGAATAGTAACTTTTGACTTTTATTTACCATAGTTAAAAGTAAATATGGTAATTAAATGTAAAAATGATATTATTATTATCCTAACACATGTACTAATTATATTGGATAATTTTAATTCGACCAAAAACATCATTAGGAATAAAATATGATATTTTAGGTCCACTTGGATTAGATTAGGACATTTATTATTATTTAATTCAAATAAGAGTTAAAAGTGTTATCATCAATGTTTAATAAAAAAAATTTAATATAGAGTTATAAATAAGATAAAATAGACTATAAATATAAAATTGAAAGAAAAATATATTTCCTACATAATGGTATTTTATTTATAATTTTTAAACATTAAATAAGTAAATTTATTTATGATAGAATGATGATGTAAAAATTACCGTATTAATGAAGGATTAAAATAATTGACATTATAAATATCCAAATAAAAGAAATTTGATAGTTTTTATAAATTACAATAATTTTATAGATTAATATGACATTTTAGGGTTTGTTAGATAAATTTTTTTCTGAATTAATCATGTTGATATGGTATTATGAAAAAAAAATACCAAATAGTGTCAAAGTTGACATAAAATAGTTTTTAAAACAAATATTATATTATTAATTAATATAATAGTCCTAAATGTCTAAGTTTGGGCCAAAATACATATATTGTAATTTATATTACATTGATGAACCAATTGGGGTTCTATTATCATTTTATAGAAAGTTTATTAACCATATAATATATAAATACAATGAGACATGGTAAATGCCAAACTATTAAACTAAGAGTTAAATCTAAAAGTTAAAGTTAATATGGTGACCTAAACCTGTGTAAAACCTATTTTATGAGTTTTGTTTGACCCATAACCACCATATACTTTACATAATTTAATTTGGAACCATTAGAAACCAAAAATTAATTTATTATAAAATAATATTTTATGTTTTTCCTAAGGTTCCCCTCACCCCTCTTATAAATGGGAACTCCAACTTCTTCCAAATTAACACCTCCAAAGCCATTTTTCATGGACAACCCCTACCCAAATATCTTACCAACTATTCTACCTTAATCTTAGAAGAATACCTTTGATAAGAAAGCTATCCTAAAAATCCCTTTTGATCAAATTAAAATGAAGAATGCGAAGAAGAGGTAATGATTTTACCACCCTCTTTCAAGTTCTCTTGTTCTTCCACTTACTCATTCTTTGTTCTTTCCATTCGAAAATAATAACTACAGTATCTTCTATATACTATAATTTCATTATAAATATGTCAAAAATATATTCATTATTCTACCCATATTATGAATGATAATGTCACAATGCGTGTAGACGTACGGCTTACTTTCTCCACGTCGTGGTGCAATTTGTTAGTCAAGACTATGTTATTTGGATTGATATAATGAAGAGTAATATGTATATAAATAATTAAAATAATATTCTTATGTCTCTATAAAATTTATATACCATTCAATTCTACACCTTTAAGGAAATTGTATTATTTCTCGTGACGACATACGGACTACCGTCTCCACGACGTGATGAGATTCATTTCCACGTTCACCATTTATCGACAATTATAAAAATATATATTACTAATAAGTATGTAAGATATGACATAATAATGATAATGGAGATGTATATATATATATATGTATGTATTTATATACTTACAAATATCTTATTCACTTACTTTTGTTCAATACGATAAGAAAACAGAAACAACGTTTATGCGTACGTACAGCCTACCGTCTCCATAAATGGTGTTTTCCATTTCATATATCTATCTATTATATATAATTATATTCTAAATATATTTGATATCTATATCAAGGTTTATATTCTGGAAGTCTTTAAATCCTGATCTTAATGATATGATCAAGAATAACAATTTAAAATACGTACGATAAAGAATGTGATTATTACCCGAAGTGTTAATTTAACATGAAAACCCATTATTAAATGGGTAGTATAAAGTCATAAATAAATCATGTATTATATAATAAATATGAATATGGTTCTGGTATAATATAATAACATACAATAGTCATTATACATGTGGTTAAATTTACCCTCTACCCAAGGAAAGTGAAAGGTAAGGTGTCTCTAATCTCACTTTCAATTCCGTGAGATTTACACTGTTCACCACTTATTTATTGCATGTGATGTATTGTGTACTTCCATTTGATATATATTATAATTATTCTCTTTATATTGATGATATTCTATAATTCATTTGGTGGTTATTGACTATTTTTTATATGACTCGATTGATTACAATGAGGTAAGGGTTAATTTCGCAACCACTTTATTATCCGTCATTGTTTTACGTAAGTTTCTACTAAGACGTATTAATTATCCATGTCCATGTTTCGTAAAAGTGTTTTCAATGGGATTATTTGTAAGGGATTGTTTTACTAAAACATCATTCTAAATTTTTTAAATATTTATTCATCTAAATCATTTTAATTAAATTCTATCTTTTAAAAATGGATTTTAAGGATTTATTTATACGGACATGAATGTTTTGAAAAAGTAAATTCTTTTCAAAAGATTCAATGTGGTTTGGGAAACATTGATTTACATATGTCTTTAAATGTTTTGCTTTCTAAATGTTGTGACTTTTAAATGTTTTAATGAAAAAGGGATATTTCTCTCAAAGAGTTTTACAAATCATTTTCATTTATGTCATCATCCTTTAATGAATTTTAAACTTGTTTGAATTTTATTTATTATGATACCATTCTTACATAGTGTATAGAAGGTTTTGTGATATGTTTGACTGTGGATGTGTTATTTTTACACCATTCATGTTTTATGGAAAACGTATTGACATTTCATATGCTAGTTTTAATAAGAATGTTTATGTTATGTTTAAACGTTTTCATAGGAGGAATGCATTGGACATAGTAAGTGAAGGGTGGAACCCACTATAGCTCCTCGATTCATCGGTAATTCTCCTGATAAAAACTAGTGTCTTGGCCCAAGGACTTGACAAAATCTTATTTGTAGTCTTGGAACATGTCCTTGAATATGTTGTTATGAAAGTATAGCATTATGCATTCCATCATTTTGAAAGTGGCTATTGATATTGCATGTGATTATTCGAGTAGTATAATATCAATGTGAATAAGTAAATGGCATTATTTTATAGTATCATTGACATATTGTTCTGATGATTAAGTTTAAAAGGATTTTTTTGTCTTATACATTCCCATAAATTTTTATACTTATTTATGAATGTTTCTACTATATTGTTATCCATATTGAGAATCTGAGCTCACCACTTTCTATGTTTTAATTTTCTCAGGATTCCCAGAAGTGTATTATGAATGATAAGCAGGGTTAACATAAGGGAGAAACGGAATTCTCAAAGTATTTTTTTCTGTTGTATGTTATAAAGTGTAATATATTGTTCATGTATGCAATCTATTTTCAAAGACTGCTAAACTGATCGGTCTTTCTGGTCTTGATTCCTTGTAATAATTCAAATATATTAAAATAATGCACTAAATCTGGGTAGCTGGGGTCAGGGCATTACATTTATATGTATTTAAAGTAGTGTTTCACATATATTTCCCATAATAGACAACATTTCTAGTCAATTAAATAATTTATTGGTTTAATAATTGAGAAAATTATATGGGTTAATTTTCATCCATAAATTTTGGTTAGATTTAGTAGAAATATCATTCCGCTTTCATGATTTAATATAAACATTTTTTTAAGAAAAAAATAACATATTTAATTTAATTAATCACAACAGTTGAAAACATTTGATAATGTGGCTTCTTGTTATCCTTAATATAGAAAAAAATTTAATCATTTTTCTTATATAGTTAATGTAATATCCCAGACTTCTTGTAGTAATGAACTTTTTTAAATTATATATCTAAACTCCGAATTATTGGTTAAAGGAATGTTTATCAGGAGTAGGAAGAGTCTTGGAGTTGTTTTATTAGATTAGGACGTGAATGAAAATAGAAAATTCTTGTGAAATGCATGTTGTGTGGCTGCATCATCGTTATGGAAAACTATGCAGCCTAACCATGCATAGTAGAATGAAAGGTGCACAGTTTAATTGAAACTATAGATGGGGGAGGAGGAACCATGCTGATTTTGATAGTGGCATTATACAATTATGGCACATGGTTTATCAAACCATATGAGACTCTCTAAGTAAATGTGTGACCCAAAATCCCTTAAATATTGGATGGTTCATAGTTTTTTCATATTTGGGAAAACATGTTGATAAAAGCATACACCCCATTAAAAACTGAAAATTTAATGTCTCCCCCTATATATTTTTTTGTTTACAGCCTATTTGGAACCCCTTTTTCTTACCTCCAGCTCTACTGACAAACCTAAACCATCACAATAACCCATGGATAGACCTCCCTCATTTCTAGGATGTTAGGAGTGTCGTTGGTCTCAGATCGAATCTTTGGGTGAGTGTAATCTTCCTCTTACTTTTATATTTTAGATTATGTCATGTTGATTTGTTAATCTACTTCCAGTGCCCCAAAAAAATATTTTTCCAATTGAACATATATTTGGGATTAAAGGGGTTATTTAATCTAAATTTTATGAAAACGTTAAGGGTTCTTTCATAATTGATTTCAAGGTATGTCTTCAAAGTTTTATATCCCATAATTTTGCTATAGATTTGTGCATGTGTATTGTGACACTCCATCCCTCTCATTGGTAATTTCATTACTTGAGTAAGAGTCGGTATAATGTATTTTTAAATAATTTTTTAGACTCCACATGATCCTTATGGAATCTGTTGATATTATTTTGACCAACCTAGGGCCACCCATGGGGTTCACCAATACTCTAGAACATGGAATATTATGAGGTCAGTTAAAAGTTAATTTTTGTTGAATTATGAACCAAGATAAATGTTTTTAAATAATAGTTGAGTTATAAATGGAAAAAATATGTGTTGTGTATTAGTTTTGGAAATGGAATAATGGATTGTTTGGTTTGTGGCAAAAAATTGTAAAATAGATTGTTTCAAATGTGTTCAAGGAATTATGAATTTATAATGGTGCTGTATAAATGGGAAATACATATTTAATGATTAATGGGTTAAATGGAATATAATTAGAAAATGGTAAATTTTATAAATGGTTAAATATTAATGATGTATCATGTGTTAATGAAAATTTTAAATGGGAATGTTATTTGTTTTAATTATCTATGATAGTGACTTGCTATGTATGGTACATGGATGAATAAGAATGATAACATGGATTGATGGGTGAGAAGAAGGATCGATGTTCCTCCTAATGGTTGGTTTGGAAGGATTCTCTAAACACCAAGATGGAATACATAGGTTAGGGAGTCAAATCGATTATCTAGTCCCCCATAGAGGCATTTAATGATTATATAGAATGACACACCCAAGTATGTAAAATGAATCATCTTATGTGGTGATAAACATAATGAGATATGGGAATATATTAATTACTATATGTTAAGTGGTTTATAGGCTTGGTCTATTGTGAAAAATATGGAACACCTAAACCATGGGGTTAAATGGTGCTAATTGTTAGTAAATTGATTTTTTACCAAAGGAACATGTTTCATCCTTATTTAATTTTATATTTATTTACTTTCATTCACCATATGTTAGACTGGATATTTTGAAGACACCTTTGGTGGGGGCCTATTATGTTTTACTCACCCTCTTCTCGGGACGCCCCTAGGTAAACGAGCATATTTCATGGTTTCCTGTCTAGATAAGGGACAAGGAACAATTATAGGTAGTTGTTTTGGGCATGATATGTGTATGTATGAAGATCCATACATAGAGTCAGGACCTATTTCAGTGAATTGATCAATTGGTAATTATTTTGGATTTTTTCCTTCACTTTTGGGAACTGTTCATTAGACATTACGTAGTTATCATTTGGTTTTATGGCACCCAGTTTAGGAATTCATTGTATATGCATGTTTTGGGTTTTGGACTCTTATTTTACATTATATCATATTTTAGTTTTTGTGTATTACATTGGTGATGGGGGTATAGACTCCACAAATGACTTATCATACCCTCACTAATAGTCGAAAACCTATGGAAAATGAGGAGGCATGCTTGAGGTTATGGGGTGACCTGGATTTGAGTACCATTTTAGTGGTTTTTAGATTCGGTATATTGCAAAGTAGTATCAGAATAGTATTATTGTTCCTTATTTTTTTGGATGGTAGACCAGTTATTTGGATGTGTTAGTTCTGGGAGATAACCTCGTTTTTGGGAGTAGGTAACCCATGTATAAGGGGAAAAAGTACCTAGGGTTGGAATTATTGTTTTTTATATAAGTGTTGTTATCGTTGAATGATATTTCACCATTGGGTGATGCATTTGTTGTGTGATGTAGCAATTTTCAGCTATGTTTCTCTTGATCAAAATGGAATGTGGTTGTTCACTCATTCATCATTTAGGGCACATAACGATATTGGTGGAATGCATCATAATAGGCACAAATAGGATGCTAATGTGGGGAATAAGTAGTAGAATTCATCTAACCTCCTTTAGAATTTGAAGAAAATAGTGTCTGATAAATATGATGAAAATTGATAAGTAACAAGGAAGATAAATACTAGTTAAATAATTTTGTTAAATGAAAAGGTGTAAATGTGTTTAAATAAAATTATAATAACTGATGAAATAGAAATTTTGTCTATGAGGTAATATTTTTTAGAATCCTTTAATTAAAGACTTATGACTATGAAATTTAGTTAACACATGTTGACCATGAACCATGGATAGGTTCTAAGAGGGTAGTGTTATATGTGTGGTAATGAATTTTGGGTTAGTTTTTCTAATGAGGGTTGGTTATGGTTAGTGGATGTCATTTTTTCATAAACTATTAATGAATGATTTTATGGGTTCGATGATGTGTTTATGGAATTATATGACAATTTCATCCTGACATCATGTTATAGTTGGGTTATAAGAGGGTGTCTTTGAGAATACTCCTCCAATGGTGGAGTATGAGATCCTAAAGGTTTAGGGAAACATGGGAGAAGAGAAGATACATGATAAAATCACACATTTTATATAGATAATGGAACATGACGCATGGCATTGTGCACTGGGCATGTTTTAGCAGACTAAGAAGATTCACGTGCCGCACCCCCAACCATTACTAGCGAGGGTGGACAAGATGCAGCCTTTTTTTTGGATAAAGTCTATCCAGATGATTCTCAATCAATTAGAGACTCATCCTGAGAGGAGAGTCAAGATGTAAGCCTGTATGTTGAGAGGTCTTACAAAGAGATGGTGTGGAATCTATTTTCAAAATGATTAGGTTAATTATAATATGTGGATGTGTTTTTAAGAATTTTTTTTAGAGAATTCATTCCCAGAGACTTTGTTTTTGGATTATGCATCATAATTTATGAGCATGACCCCGGGAACCATGTATGTGATGGAGTATTCATGCCATTTCATCAACATGAAATGTTTTGTTCTAGATTTTTAAGTGGATGTGGAATAAATTTAGAGGTCCTTCTAGGATAGAATTATACATGAGGCCATGCCCTAGGTGAATATCTTCCACCTAATGTGGTTTACATAGGTTATGTGACTCTTATATCAAATGGAACTCTCAAGAAAACTTTTAGTGTTGGATGCTTAAATCTTTTAGGGTGATCTGTTGGTGAATCTTTTAATAATAAGATGCAATGATTTTAATGATTATTCATGGGTAGTGTTAGGATGTATAGTCAATAATATAGAACCCAGTTCATAGGGATACCGTTGGGTTTTTTGATATCAGTGTGGTAGGAATGGACACATGTGAAACCAGTGTTGTTGAACACCAGTTGAGTGTTGAGTGTGATGAATATTGGGGTATGTACATAAGTTATATAGGATCCCTTTAATGTTGGGTAATGAGGGAGGCCCGAGGTTAATGAAAAGTATAGGCATTGGGTCAACTAACCTTTATTAGGTAGGAAGTGGGAGCTCGAATCCTTGAACCTATAATAGTGGTGTATGTGGTATATCATGGAGATAAAATTAATATCAGAAGGACATTGTAACTCTAGGAATTCAGACTAGGGGTCAGGTTTGAAGGGTAGGTGAACATCACAGAGTTCATATTTCACCTAGAGGTGGCAAGGATGGGATGAAAATAGTTCAAGGTTTGTTTTCCATGTTTCCACTGTTGATGGGTCTTTTTTTGATACAGGTGCCTCAAATTCCTTCTTTTCATCCCATTTGTTATATTTTTAGTACTATCATGTTAATGTATGAGTGTGGTTATTTAAATTGACACATTTTTTGCATTGTGAATAGAAAATATTTGGAAATTTAACGGTTTTTCTATTAATGTTGGTATGTACCACTATATTTGGGATTTCATTGTGTTAGATATGTCAAGCTTTTCTCTAATTCTAGTTATGGTCTGCCTGGAGTTGTACCTAGACCATATAAGTTGTCATCTTCATAGGGTAACATTACTATCGTTTGAGGGAGATATGTATGTCCACTGTGGGGAATGGGATGTTCCGGAAAGCTGTGTAAAACCTGGTTTTTAGTAGTTATGTGAAAATGAATCCCACTTAGAATTCCTCATGCTTGATTATGGTGGAGTAGAGAAGACTATTTTTTGATCAATTCTTGATCCTTTTAGGACGCGTTTCATGAGGATTTCTCTGGTCTGCCACCTGGGAGAGACATTGAGTTCATGATAGAGTTACTATTGGGAGCATAACTAGTTTCCATTTTTTTCAAATATAATTCAACTGATATAACTCTTGAATATCAAAATACTATTGGAAGAATTTTAAAATTAATGGTTAATTCATCATTCCACATCACCTTAGTGATCAATAATGCTTTTTCCATGAAGGCTGGTGGATCATTGTGATTTTGATTGTTAATATGACGTTAAATCTAATTACAATTATGAACTGATACACTCTTCCTCAAATCATTGGTTTTTTTACCAACATAGGGCTTCATTAGTGTTCTCTATTACCGATATGATATTGATTGTTATCAGATAAGGGTGAGACATTCTCTGATACCATGTGATGCCTTCAAGAGATGATATGGGTGGTATGACTTTTTTGTGTTTCTGTTTGGGTTGAAAGATGCACTATTTGGGTCTATGGAACTAATGAATATAATATTTAACTCATTCCATGATCAACATCCATTCATTTTTTAATGACATCATAGTGTACTCTAAAACTCATTATGATCCTAAGAAACATCTTGACATCATTATTGAGTTCAATAAGAGAGAATATGATACATTCAAAGATACAAAAATTTCATTTCAAGATTAATAAGATGAATTTAATATTCCACATTATCTAAGAATATGGTGTGTTAGTTGATTTGGATAATGTACAGGCAGTCGTGTCTTGTAAGTGTCCCAAAAATGTTTCTGATATTTGAAACTTTTTGTGACTGATATTTAATTACCAATGGTTCATTAAATAATTTTTTTATTTGGAAGCACCAAATTCATGCTTTACTATGAAGGGGGTCATGTTTGAGTGGACTGAGCCATTTTATAATTCTTTATTGTAGTTAAATAAGGGGATGAAGAAAAAACGAAATCAAATTTTATCTGAGCCCAATATTAGATATACCTTGTTTTGTGAGGTGTCAAGTGTTGGACATGGGGAAGTGTTTTTGTAGGATTATAAGGTTGTAGCATATGGGTCATGATAGTTGAGAAATAATTAATGAAATTACCCAAAGTAGGATATTTTATTATCCTCCATCTTGAGTTCCATAAAATGTTTGTGGCATTACTTATTTAGAGAAAATTTCATGTTCTATACTGTTGACACTCCTTTTTCGTCACAGAGTCGAAACGAAATGAAAATGAAAATACCTCAAACCAAGAAGATTCATCCTTTGAATAAAAATTAAAAAAGAGAAAGGGATGAATAAGGAGAGCACTGCCCATAGTTCTTGCAAGTTCCAGCATGGTCATGCATGTATACTTGCACGCTGAACAAATGGTCGCATAGGTGACTTGTACGCCCTCTTTGAAAATCACCCAGGGTCTTCTCCAGCCTATAAATACCCCCAGTGGGCCCCCCATTTGAGGATTAGTTTTTCAGAATTCAGATATAGAGCTCTGAACAGCCAAGTCCTTTATTCATGTCTTTTGAACACTTATAAGGTAATTCTTTACCTAGAATGGAAGGTCTGAAGAAGAGGAATAAGGTCTAAGTGTTAGAATTCACAAACACTTGTGCGCCTAAGTGTTTTAAACTTAAGGGAAATTGACACACTTGCGCGCCTCCTTACCTACTAATTGAAACATACGCGCTAATCTTCTAGAAGTACCTCGGGATATTTCTAAAGGCTTTGTTCAAGGATCACCCAAGTATTACTCTATTGGTCAAGGATCACCCAAGTATATATGTGTCACGCAAGTCTGCTTGCACGACCAAGACTTGCGCACCCATGCAGTACTTGCGTGACACCCCAGGACTTGCAGGCACTTCTATTTTTGGGTACCCTTCCTACCCATTTCAACACTCTTATGCCATTTCACCATTCCTATTCAAGATTCATTCCTCAAGACACATTTGAAATCCATTTATGGAATTTTTTCTTGATTGAATTCCTTATCTGAAAGGAATTTCGTGGAACATATCTCAAAACCTACTGATTAAACATATTTATGTCACTAAAGTTAGAGATTTCATTCATTCAACCTCCTCATTTATGATGAAAGAACTCTATTCATGGGCCTTCTTTTCAGGAGTAATCCCTAGTCATAATTTCCCTTAACCTGGGCCTCCTTTTCATGAGTAAGCCCCAGTCCAAGTTCTCTTAATTGTGCATACTCTTCAATAGTAAGCACCAAGACCCCTAATTTGGGCATCCCCCTCAAGAGTATGCCCCAACCATAATTCCTTTAACCTAGGCTTCCTTTTCAGAAATAAACCCCCATTTCAAATCTACAAATTTGGGCATCCTCGTTAGGATTAATCCCCAAATCACTTAATTTTAAATTTCTCTTAACTTGGGCCTCCTCTTCAGGAGTACGCCCAAGTTTTCAAATCCTTTTAACCTGGGCCTCCTCCTTAGGAGTAAGCCCCATTCTTAAATTTATCTTAACCAGTCTTAATCTACTTTTTGATCTGGGCTTCCTTCTCAAGATTAAAACCCAATCGTAGGTCCCATCTTAATTTGGGCATCTTCCTTAGGAGTAAGCCCCAAGATAGACTACTCAAATCATCATAATGTACATATAACTTTATGGACCTTGTTCTTGGGCTTCCTCCTTGAAGTAAATCCTACTCTTCATCTATCTGGGAAGTCATACATAAATAAGCCCCACATTATTTCTTATGATTGTATCTGTCATGGCACAATTGTCTGGTTTTACTAATACCTCTTGTTTCTCACACCGAGCATGACTCACGTGAGCATAGAGTGTAAAAGTAATTATGAAATCTTTCTTTGAGCCATAAACCATACATAAACAACATATTCCCTTACTTAAACTACATGGGTTCTGATTCCTTTTCTAAATAAAGGATACGTAGATAGCCCCTCTGTGGGTACGATCCCAACTCTGAAATAATCCATGTCCTTCTGAATGACAATAAACTTCAAGTGCCCCAATGAGTGGCATTAAAACCTGTATGGTAATCATAATGACCAAACAACTTTTATTTATTTAAGGATACCATTGTCTTATAATCTTTAACAAATACGGATGATTCTCTATCAATGAAGGACCCCGAATACATATAAGATATTTTCTAAATTTCATACATATTTAATCATTGATTGTTAGATCTAAAGAAAAACTCATTTTATACATGGTAATGTAATAAGGATTCACAAGCATAACTTAAATCTATAAAGAGAATCCCAGAGTAGACAATAATTCCCCTAAAAAATGTGTGATGAGTCTGACCTCCCATCCTCTCGACCAATGAAAATTTCTAAGCCTCATCGGTCCACAACTAATGAGCACCTACCTTTGGAAAGTAGGTCCAAATGGATATGGAATCATTGGATGTTTCTGGTTCTACAAAAAAACCCGTTAGAAACCTCTTGGAATAATTGAATCATAAATCAATGAGATCATCCCCAATTCTAGAGTGAAACAAAAAATGGTGAACCTGATGTGAATCCTTAACCAAGTTAAAGTGATGTTTTAACTATTTGTTAGGCCCCTATTTAAACTCAATGAGAGGGCCAACCGAACAATAAATAACATATGTGCTCATCCAAAAGATGTAGAAGCTGAACTTATCTTGATTATGTCATATCAAACTGGAAATCTTTACCAAGATCTTGTGAATTACAAGAATGGATTTTCTTAAGTTCACGTATGTGAATACCTATGCTATAAAGACCTTTGCTATGAATTCATCTGCTGTGACTCCTTCTGGATCATCATCCGCTCTGAGGATGACATCACCTATTCAGCATCTTCAACACTTGGTATCGAATACACTGGTTAAGGAGTACCATCAACACGGTACCATTCCAACTCAGGAGGCTACTCGACAAGCCCTCCAAGTGAACAATTAACACTGGACCTCTTGAAATCGACGACCAGTGATCAATAAATAGGAAGTGCTAACCACAGTCTCCAACCATTTCGGGTCATTATCCTCAGAACACAATCACCATTAACTCCCATATTCTGAAGAGGTGAATGAGCAGGTCCCTCAGGGACTTAATTCAAGGAGACATGAGTCCTTCCCGAGTGCTCCCATCATGAATCGCTGCCAGACTCGTGCATCAGTGCGCCCTCAACATGATGAGGGTGTTGTCTCCAGGTGTTCAGCTTAGTTTCCTCGAACCCGAGCGGGCAAGATGAACCACCAGAGGTGACAACCGGTTAACAGTGAGCAAGTTCTTATCTCTTCTATTTCCGGAGAAGTATACCAACCTAAATTGGTGGCAAGCAACGAACCAGCACACACACCCATCTTTTTTAATCCTACTATCCCTCAGACTCGTCTGGCAGCAGCACACCAATCCTGCTAAGCAATTCCGGTGGAGTACTATAGACAGGAACATACACCTGTTTATAAATCATCAGCTAGTCAGCAGGTTCGTCTGACTATATGTGATAAATCCCGCCAACCAAATGTGTTGAAAACTAATAAATAGGCAGATACACCTGCTTACACTCATCAATCCTGCCAACAGCCTCGTCAGTCATTGTTGAAGGAGGCTCATCAACCATGTTCGGAGGAGTGCAATATGCATTCACATACACCTGCTAGTATTGATCAAGCCTACCAAAATTATCGTTTGGTAGCATTCGGAGAAGTCAGTCGGAAAGCGCATGCAACAAACAGGAGGCAGACTCAAATCTCTGCCCCCACACTTGAGTACTGTCAGGATTCACTGGTAGGAAAAAAGGACCTGAGCAGGAACACACACCTACTCCAAACACGGAATGGACGTATATCCCTGTTCCGGCTGCTAAAGTCACCATGCACATTCTGTCAATGGTGAAAGAGAAGAAGGAAATCCCTGCTCATATTCTGGATTCCTGCCAGGATATTAAAACAGCTTTAGCAGCATCACAAGGAAAGGAATGAAAATATATCCCTACTAGTGGGGTGACTCAACAACAGATCACTCCGGAGCAGATACACACCTCTGTTCCAGTCCAAGAGGGTAGTGGGGCATAGTCCCCCATATCATATGGATAACCAAGTCAGGAACATACACCTGACTTGAGTGGAGATCGTCAGCCTAACCTGGCCATCTCTCATGATCAGGAACATACACCTGCTCAGAGTAGCCACTTTCATCAACAAGTGGTTTCCAAGGTGAGTTAGAAGGTGTATAAGAAGAAGACCCTCCTAGCACAGTCAAGAAATCAAGAGCCAATCTGTAACAAGGCATTTCTCGATGTTGGAGTTATTAATGCACTCGGAAAACTATCCGTTTCAACTAATGATTCTGATCTCTCAGTTCCCAAGAGTGGGAACATTAATTCTGAAGGTCTGTATCAGACACTTCCTCATGAAGGCTTGCTTCATGACAGTTCAATAGATATTGATGTTTCATCATCAGATGAGATCCACAATAACCCTCTATGTGGACATAAGATCAAGGAGAAAAATTTATCATATTTTACTGTAACCCACCATGGTGGTCCTCCCCATGATGATGAATTTCTCTGCCAAAGTACTCTTCGTAGTAGTGATACGCATTGTTTGGAAAATTATCCAACAGAAAATGTATTGACAAGAAAGAACTCTTATCGTGAGGCACTTGAAATTGTGAAGCCAGTCATTTCTGATGCTTTACCATTAGCAGGTGAAATACTTTCTCAATCAGAAGATAGCCCAGAGTGTAGGTCATTCTATGAACCACCCCTAAGTCATGCATTGTCTATTTTAATCAGTTATTTCTCTACAAATCTTGTTGAATCTGATGAAGCAACAAGGAAGCACCAACTCTAGTCTAATTTGGTATAAGATTCTTCATTAAATGATAATGAGGAAGTATTGAATATGTTAAAACAATTGGCGAAAGGTGATGTGCAAGTCATGTTTTGGCCTCTAGCTGACTCTCAGTATGACATTCCAGAGATGTTGATAGAAGATAGAATTCATGATATCCGTCTCAACATATGAAAAACACTCTGTCCATTGAAAAATAAAGTATTATCTTATAATTAATATGAAAATCATGTTAAGATAATATAAGGGTTATAACTCTAAATTTACTTTGCATCTCTATCAGTCTCTCAATATCTGAAAGCTGAAAAGCAGTAGAGAGCCCTTCAACGTTCATGCCTTGGCGCACTAAGAAGATTGTTCTAGTTAATTTCCAATGCCCCATTTGGTATTCATATCAGGGGATGGAGTGTTCATGGAGCACTACATTTCACTATACACTCCAGTTAGCAAAGCACACTGAAAATGGTCTCATGCAATGTTATTGCGCATGGCCGGCCACCGTCAATGAGTTGTGTATGTAATCAATAGCAAGCCCAAAAAGCGAGCCTCAACTAGTTCTTCTCAAAATCAAGAATACATAGAAAAATTAGTTGAGTTACTCTTGAATCAAGAAAACGAGAATATTGAACATGCCTCTCATTTGGAGCAAGCACATCACCAAGTGACCGAAGTGTCAGAAATCATCCAACGGTCTTTTGAGTCGGGTGACAAAAGTGGATGTCGATTGATGCATCCATCTAATTTCCTGAATAAGGTCTGCAAGATCAAAAGAGATTTCAAGAAGGTCTCAGATATAGAATGTAAAGAGCCACCCCAGTTTTCCAGACTGGGGACTCTTTTAACACAACCCATGGAATCAAAATATAGGATTTGAGGAGTTGAGTAGGGACAACCCCAGTCCACCAGACAGGGGACTTTTTCAAATCCTCAATCTCTCCATCAAATAAATTCAGTCTTCTCTCTATCGGGGAATAATCCTGAAGAGGAATGAAGAGCCAAATTATCAGTATATTCCCTCCAAATTACTGTTCGTCAAGAAGTTCCTGAGGGATCGAATCAACAAAAGGCAATGTCTTATCGAGGACAAGGAAAAAGTCAATATCACAGAAATGCCGATAGAAGAGATGAAATGCATTATGCATCAATCAATTTCATCAATTCCTTTGTTGTTGATCCACCAGATGAGGTTCACTCAGAGTGATCAGATGAAGAGGTTCCATATCAAGAAGTTGTAAGCATAACCACAAATGAAGAAGGTGTGCGTACATGAATCCGAATATTACTCAGAACTTGGGTAATCCTTCAAGTAACCCACTTCCCCCTCTCCAAAAGGGATCCAAAAAGGGGAAATTAAAGAATGAAGTTCCATAACCTTCCTCTGGAGAAGGCCAATCGCTCTCACTAGAGAAAAGATTTTCACAACAAGATGAAGAAATGAAGGAATTGAGGAGGATGAATGCAGAACTATTTTAGGGAAGTCTTCCTCCTAAGCGTGCTAGAGTCAGTCAGCCAAAGGAATTTGTTGTGGATACTGATATGGATCAAGAATATCATTTTTTATCAGTACAACCTCATAGGTCAAATACTACAGGTCAAGTGCAACAACAATTGGTGGTTCTCCAATCAGTGGGAGCACCAGTCAACACATCTATACATGCTCTAATAATTGCACCTGTTCAGGTATGAGGTCAACCAGTCCAAGCTCAACCAGATGTTTCACAAAAGTTAATAACAACTATTGAGTCATTAACAGCTCTGTTGGAAGTTATGGAGGGAACAAGTGCTCAAATTCAACCATAAAATAGATTGTACCCTGAATGGGTTGATGCAATTCCTCCACCATCAAATTTGGAAAGTACCACATTCCCAATATTTAATTGTTTGGGAGACCCATAGCAACACTTAACACATTTTTTTCTCTTTGCGATCCTACGATGGGAACCCCTCAGCAACAAGAATCAGTTATGCTCAGGTGTTTTGTACAGTCATTACAAGGACCTTTCTTTGACTGGTACACAAGCTTGCAATCCCGGTCAATTACCAGATGGGAGGATCTCCGCCAAAGATTCCTTCTCTAATTCAGCTCAAAGATTTCAAAGACAACAATTTTTTCTCATACAAACTATAAGTAAATTAATAATGAATGGGTCTCAAATTTCATTGCCCACTGGAAGGTATTAACATATTCCCTAAGCTTAGCACTCCCTCAAGAGGAATTATTGCCAATATGTGTGTAAAATTTACGTGATGAGTTGAACACACCGTTGATCCCTATGAAATACATAGGAGGGTTTTGAGACCTTACTTCAATCACTCAACAGATTGAAGATTCTCTTATAAAGACTATGGATAAAGCTCATATAATTCCATCAGCTCTAGGAAGGATAATGGGTAAAGCAGAGAATGCTACATCTATGATTAAACAAGCACCTATACCTGCTTCTACTTCAAAACCTTCATCTTCTCAAAGGGATCCACCTCCTAAGTGCCAATAATAGAGGCCATTTTGTCAAGATGATCAAAGAGATCAAAGACGAAAAAAATTTGAGGATTTGAAAAGAAAAGTTAACTCTTTCCGAAATGAACATTTCCTGGTTATTTCATTTCGGCTCTGGAAAATAATTTGGTTCAATTTCCATGGTCCAAGAGGCCAAACAAGGAAGAAGATGAAGACCGTCCTAAATATTGCCCGTTTTATAAAATTTTAGGGCATATCATTCAAGAGTTTTTTGTTTTCAAGGACCTCCTAAAAAATGGTCGATTTGGGACAAGTCAAACTGTAAGGTTCTTCATCTCAGGTAGTATGTGTTACTGTTACAGTTCCAGAGGATGAAGGCGAGTGGCAGGAAGTTAAGAAAAAAAATGCACAAAAATATGATGATTGGATGGTCCGAAAGACGATCAACCGAACTCATGATATTTTGTGAACACAATTGAAGAAACCAATTGTGCCTTCTACCATGAATGCCGCAGAAAAAAACCTCTTCATTAGTGGGAAAATCCTCAATGAAACAACACATTTCCAAAAATGAGGAACAATCAGAAGAAGATGAGTATGTGTCAAAGCCTAAGTTGTCTTTGACTTTGGAATATTTTATGCCATATTCTTCAAAGCAACTGGCACCACCCCACCAAATGACATAGCCTAAACAGGCTAATCAGGAAGTGTCTTCATCGGATGAAGAGTTGATCTTCAGTTCTGGTAATATGATTCAATTAACAGATCTATATGCCAGTTGCAGTTTCAATTTTGATGAGCCCGAATTAACTATATCAAATAGAGGAATGAGAGAAAGTTCTAGAGGCTCAGGATATAGGGGAAGACGTGGATCTTTCAGAGGCCACTATTACAATTCTACCCCTGCTAGAACTCTGTATGCATTAGAAACTCATGGTAGATCACTTTAACGAGCTCAATAAGAACAAGCAAGTTCTTCCACACTAGGTAGACTCATTCCTAGCACAATTATTCTGGATGATCGGTTGAAGGTTCGATATTCTTCCTCCAAGAAAGTAAATAGACCTAATCGGTCTAATCTTCCAAATCCAGGAGTATTACCAACTCCTATCCTCGTACAAGATGCATCAAATTCCAAAGCAGCAACTTCGAAGGAACCTGCTAAACTACATGTTCCTGTTGGGGAACATAGACCTTTGGATCAAAAGTATGATGTATTGAAACACCTCTCCCATGTACCAAAAAAGTTATCAATTCTGTATGGCTTGAATTTATCAAAGGATCTTCGGGAGGGACTCATAAAGGCTTGGTCAAATCCTCAGGAGTTTGAGACTGAAATTGCTACAGCTGAAGTCTACCATGTAGAGAATAATCCTGTAGAATTCCATGCAGTAATATCTTTTACTAATGAAGATGAAGATGATGTCGTGCATGGACATATTAGACCTTTGTACTTATCTATAAAGGTCAAGGGAATAGACATCCGAAGAGCTTTCATTGATAATGGTTCAGGGGTCAACCTTATGCCCATTCATACACTTCATCGATTGGGCCTCACAGAATCTAATTTATCTCCTTCAACTATGATTTTAAATGGATATGATAAAAATTAAAAAGAACCAATGGGCAAGATTACACTCAGAACTCATTTTGGAGATCTTGTATCCAATTCATATTTCATGCTTGTTGATCAAGACTCAGCCTAAAACATCTTTCTTGGAAGACCCTGGCTACGTCATTATACGACTATCCCTTCATCATATCATCAATGTCTCAAATATTGTTTTTATGGTCAATTTGGGACATTTAATGGTGACAAGGCCCCGTTCCAGACATGTGAATCTCAATACATTGTGGCAGAATTCTACCACATGAGGGGAATGAAGGAATCCACAACAATGGAGATTACCAAATTTAATGCTCCATATGGTTTGGAAAATATTCTAGTAAACCCATTAGCACATGTGAGTACAAATTATGTGTTGCCTATCATTCAAATTGACAGGATAGACCCAAATCAAAATAATCTTATGGAAACCTCCATAATTTCAATTACAAAAATCAGGACAGAAAGCATGGGAGAAAGTGGTGATCCACCAAGCTATGATGAAAGCCCAAAGGGAGATCTCTTCATTTCATCTACAAAAATCCAGCAAGTCTATACTTCACCAATCAGGCCAGAAGAAGTTATAGCAATGTTAGAGGTGAACGATGATGTCGATTCTCAATCCATCATCTCCTCTTTATTACCCAAGGAAGACCCTTCATCATCATTTAGGTCGGAAATGGAAGCTTCTTCTTCAAGATGTGAAAATTTTAATGTCTCTCCTGATCATGAAAATTCTGCTTCATCATCTACTATGCAAGTAGAAACAGAAGAAATAACACGTGTTGAAGAAGAAGAGAAGGATCTCAGGGATGCTCCTCCAGCATTTGAAGAGGGTATCTCTACCACCGTGGATGAACACCGAGAAATAAATCTGGGTACAAAAGAAGATCAACCCCCACATTAATTAGTGCGGCTATGACTCTTGAAGAGAAAGAGGTGTATATTTCCTTTTTAATGAAAAATTTAGATATATTTTCTTGGAACTATACAGAGATTCTAGGGCTGGATCCTGATGTTTCCACTCATCATTTGGGTTTTCCAGAAGAACATCAAGGATTCAAACAAGCTTCTAAAAGAACAAACCCAACCTATGCTTCCAAAATTGAGGCTGAAGTGGATAAGAACATCAAAGATAACTTCGTCAGAGAAGTTCAATGTCCCAAGTGGTTGTCTAATATTGTCCCATTAAAAAAGAAGAATGGGAAAATTAGAGTTTTCCATGATTTCAGAGATCTTAATCAGCATTGTCCTAAGGATGATTTTCCAGTTCCGATTACAGAACTATTAATTGATGCAACAGCTGACTATGAAGAATATTCATTCATGTAAGGATATTACGGGTATAATCAACTTCGAATGGCTCCAGAAGATGTAGAATCCACAGCTTTCAGTGCCCCACAACATGTGTTTTGCTATCGGGTAATGCCCTTTGGCTTAAAGAATGAAGGCGCAACATATTAGTGTGCCATGCATCGCATCTTCAAACCCTTTGTAGGGAATTTTGTTGAATGTTATGTGGAATATTTGGTTATCAAATCCAAACAACGTTCTAATCACTTGGATGATTTGGAATTCATATTCCGCAAGCTTTGACAACATAATTTGAAGATGAACCCCGTAAAATGTGATTTCAGGGTAACCTCAGGAAACTTTCTCGGCTTTGTTGTACTCCATCATGATATTGAAGTCGGTCTTGAGAAGACCAAGTCAATGCTTGGTATGTCACCTCCTCGAAATTTGAAATAATTAGGAGGAATTCAAGGACACTTAGCCTATATTCAGTGTTTCATAGCCAATTTGGTAAGAAAAAGCTTACCCTTCATCAAATTGATGAAGAAGGGAGTCACTTATTAGTGGACTAAAGAATTTAAAAAAGCATTCGATATTCTCTGGAAGTATCTCTTCAGTCCATCGGTGTTAATGCCACCTGTTGAAGTAAGACCACTAATCCTCTTTGTAACAGATCTAGAGTGATCATTGGGTGCTTTTCTTTCTCAGAATAATGATGATGTGAATGAAAACAACCTCTATTATCTCAGTCAGACTATTCTTGATGCACAAACCGATATTCATGTATTGAGAAGTGCTTCCTAGCATTAATCATGGCAGTTCATATGTTGCGAAACTTCCCGCTACATCACGAGGTCCAATTGGTGTCTCGCAATAACCTGCTCAAATTCATCCTTAGTCTTCCAATTCTTACCGGACTTCTGGAAAGGTGGGAAGCTATCTTGCCGCAATTTGACATTTAGTATTTGTCTTAGAAGGAAATAAAGGGCCAAGCTCTGGCTGATTTCCTTGCTGAACACCCTTTAGTGGAAGACACATCTTCAGATATTGAACTCCCTGATGAGTAAGTATTCTCTATTCAATAAATTCTTCAAACATGGGAAATGTACTTTGATGGTGCTTCCAGAAGTCCAACAGGAAGGAAAATGTAAAATCATAAATTCAATAATGTTGGCATGGGAATTGTGCTCATTTCTCTAAAAAAGGCATTGTTACCCTATTACTTCTCATTGTTCAGAGGTGGTAAAAATAAGGAAGCAGAATACCAAGCTCTCATCACAGGCGTAGAGTTGGCACTTCAAGCACAAGTGAATCACTTAAAGGTGAAATGTGATTCAGACCTGGTAATCAAACAAGTAAATGGGGATTATGTTATCAGAAAAGAAGAACTAATACCTTTGTATGATTACGTCAGAGAGTTAATGTAACACCCCGAGATTTTATGAAAAATATTCTTTTTAATTTCATTAATATCTTGTGTTATATGCTACACCAAAAGGAACTTTCACAACACACATACCTGACTTGTATTGCATTACACGCAATCGCGACCTTCCACGATAGCGTGTGTTGTACGCAATACCGAGTTTTACTAAACAACGATATGTTGTATAAACTAGCCATTATGAAGAGTAATACCCACTTTTTGAAATTTTATAAATTTTATCCTTCAAAATAGACTTCATTTTTGGATTCATAATATCGAAATTAGCCTAGGGTAAATTTTTGGTATTTTTCTAAAAATATTCAATTTTTGATGAATAGTGAAAACACTGGGTTACTATTCAAAAACCGACTTTTTATTTAAATAATTATTTATTTAAATTAATTTTAGCTCAAAATTTATACAAAATACCTATATAAGTTCAATGTAATTCATTGGAGTCATTTTATAATAATTTTAGATATATAAAAATTTTATTGAACTTTTGACCGTCTTTTACCCACCTCCAAGGAGAATTTGCAAATTTACATAGAACATAATTTTAACACTTTTGTGAAGTGAATTTCAAAAATCAGAGAGACATGGTTGATGTCAGTAAGTAAAATGTGGTTCAATGAGACAAAAATAATTTTTTGTGAATTGTAACTTTTTACTTATATTTACCACTGTTAAAAGTAAATATGGTAATTAATTGTAAAAATGATATTATTATTACCCTAAAACATGTCATAATTCTATTTGATAAGTGTAATTCGACAAAAAACTACCTCAGGAATAAAATATGACCATTTAGGCCCACTTTTATTAGATTAGGACATTTAATATTAATTTATTTAAAGAAAAGTTCAAATAGTTAAAATCAACGTTTAATAAGTAAATCATTTTTAATATAGGGTTATACATAAGATAAATTCGACTATAAATATTCATTAGAAATATAAAAATATTTCCTAAATAATGATATTTTATTTTTAATTTTTAGACATTAAATGATTTAATTTAGTTATGACACAAAGATGAGGCAATAATTGTCTTATTAATGAAATATTGACATAATTGATATTATAAATACCCAAATAAATGGAATTTGAGACTTTTTATGAATTCCAATAATTTTATTTGTTAATATAACATGTTAGTATTAATTTAAATCACTTTTTTCGAACTAAAATTTCTGTTATTATTTAAAAAAATATCAATTACTAAATAGTGTCAAAATTTACATTAAATAGTTTTTAAAACAAATATTATATTATTAATTGTTATTTTATTCTTCAAAATCTAACGTTCGGCGAAATGACTTATATAAGGTTATATATATTAATAATAAACAACTTGAGGTTCTTTTGTCTTCTTATAGTATGTTTATTAACCTTATAGTGTAAGAACACAAGAAGACACGGTAAAATTAAAATTATTTAACTTAAAGATAAATCTAAATGATAAGGTTAAATTAGGAACCTAAACTTGTTTAAATTCTATTGGATGAGAGTATTTAGACCCATCCCCACCTCATCTTTTGAATAAATCAATTTGGAGCTATTTAAAACCGAATATGAATTTATAATAAAATAATATATTTAGTTTTTCCAAAGGTGCCCCTCTCCTCCCTTATAAAAGGGAACCTCCTCCCTTCTTCCTCACACCACATTGATCCTTCATGCTTGGCCAACCCCTGCCAATTTCTCCTCTCCACTTCCCTAGAAACATCTTAGAGGTCCTGTTCTTATTCAAAGAACAATTTTAGTGCCCTAAAAGGAGGTCTCAAAGAGGCGCTTCACAGAAGAGGTAATGTCCGTTACCGATTCATTCAACTTTATTTCTTCTTCCACTTCTTATTCTGTAGTTGTTTCATTATGAAGTAATAAAATCAGTATCATCAATATACTGATATGTTATTATATGTATGAAACAACCCTATTTCACCATCTATCCATCATACAGAAAACGAAATCACCGCATGTGCGTACGTACGGAATACCGTCTCCACGCCATGGTGTAATCTATTTTCCACCACCACCTTACTTGGATGGGTATAATGGTGTAAATAAATAACTATATATAATTATTTTAAAGTGATATTTATTCTGAAATATTATACATACACTTCAATACAATTACATGATCATGGGAATGTTATCATCGCTCGTGCGTACGTACGGACTACCGTCTCCACGACGCGATGAGATTCATTCTCAGTGATTAACCATTCATGAATGATTATAAAGTATATATAATAAGTAATCATGATATATATGAAATAATAGTGATACTGTATTTATGTATATATATATATGTATTTCATCTACTTAATTCCATTCAATTCAATAAGGAAACGAAAACATCGTTCCGGCGTACGTACGGCCTACCGTCTCCATGAACGGTGTATTTCATTCCATTTATCGATCTATTATATATATGTATATTCTGAATATATATTATATATAAATCATGTTTTAAATTATGGATGTAAGTAAACATGATCTAAATAATCATATGAATAATTACAAGTCAAAACACGAATGACAAATGAAACGATTTTACCCAAAACGCTACTTTAACATTAATTTACAAAAGAATGGGTAATATAAAGTCATAAGTGAACCATATATGATATCATAACAATGAATATGATTCTTTAATAGGTCAATGACATTATTTAAATCATTATAAAGGTGGTTCAGATACATATGAAGCATATCAGACGTAAGGTAAGGGATAATTATTCCAATCTCATTCTTATCCGAGATTGTTTATTTGTAAGTATTTACTGGGGTTATGATTATTATCCATGTCCATATGTTCTCATAATGTTTTCATAAATTTTTTAATTTTCATCTATGTACGTTTAAATTCATTTTTACCCTTTTATACTTTTACCACATCATATGGAAGGAATATTTCTTTTGTTTACTATATGAGGTACTTTTTGACTTTTCTGACAAAAGTATGAGGAGAATGTTATTTTTTACTTATACGGTGTGAATGGATATTTACGGTTTCATAACGCCTCATTTTCCAGAAGCTTCATGTACAATATTGCATGATTATTTTCAACAAAACCCTTATCTTTTAAAATTTCATGGCATTTTGTGAAAAGAAAATGATTTTGAAGAAAAAATGATATTTTCCTCAAGAATTCATTCCAGGTGTTTTTATCAAATCTATTTTCCATCTCAAATGACATTATTTAATATGTTTATGTTTCAAGTATAATGTCTCCATTATTTACATGGTTTGATTCTTCTTATGATGAAAATATATCCATTTTTTATATGGATTATGTTATGATGTCATGATGTTTAAGAATCCCATTCTATTACATGGGTTATGCTATGATGTATGATTTTGTGGCACACTAAAGAATGATTTCATTATTAGATGGGTGGGAACTATATATTCCTCTAATGAAATGGGTAAAGATTTATATCTCATGAGATAGACATGGCTGGAATGGTAAGTTAATCCGATTTAGTATTACAAGACTAGAATGAGGAGTGAACTCGATTCAGAAAGGGACTTTGTCCACTATGATGGTCTTGGCAGCATTGCCTTGGCTAATATGGAAATCATATCATGTGCTTAATGGTTTCCAAAATTACATGTTTTATTCCCATTCTATTTTATCATGATTTATGTTCCATTATGATCTATGCCTTATGTAATTCCATGTTTTATGTTTTTGTTCAAGATTTTTATGTTTAAACATTATGTTCATGTTTTTAAGTTCAAATGTATATGGTATGTTTTATTTTATCCATGCATACCCTTACTGAGCATTTGAGCTCACCCTTTTTATGTTTTATTTTTCCCCAAGATTAAAAGAATGGTTTTACGTAAGGAAACAAAAATGGGAAGATCTTTATGGGAGATATTGAAGATCTTTCACCATGATTAGAAGATTACATTCCAAGTTTCCAAAGAAACTAACTATTACGGTCCTTGTGTGTCTGTTTTTCTTAGGTATTAAGTATTCCAAAAAAGTAATGTAATGTCCATGTACGTCAAGCTTCGGGTCTCTACAGTTGGTATCAGAGGGAAGTTTAGTCAACGTTTGGAAACTAGGATCCGAAAACGTTAGTGAGATCCCTAGAGATATTTCTAAGGTATGTCTAGGGATGTGCCTAAGGATAAGTATACGTATAGGATATAGTCCTAAAACTACGGTAACAATCTTAGAATTTACCCTAAGATGTTATATATTGAGGGTGCTCCCCCTTTACTATGTTTTTTTCCCTAGCACGATTTTTTCCTCTCACACTATTCTTTTTGGGTTTTAGAAAATGGCTGGAAACATGACGATTCAGGATAATGGAGGATATGAATGACAATGGAATGATATTCTTCATGAGAATCCAAATGAAATGGGATTTGGATGTCCATGAATCGTTATTATTCCTAATCAGAAATCTCAAAATATGATCAATAATCTCAACTTTGGTAAGTTTCTTGACCCAGATAATAAGAGAAAGATGGAGTTTTAATGATGATCATAGAAGAAATAATGTTCAATTTCCCTCATGTAAATCATGTGGGAAGAGGCATCGGGGAGATTGTTTGAAGGGAACTGAAAGATACTTTGGGTGTGGAAAAAAAGGACACAAAGCCAGTAAGCGAAAAGGAAAAGGTTTAGTTAACCCCATAGATGAGGATAATGGTATTGCTACAACATAAACAATGGTTAAATGTTTTAAATGTGGAATGTACGGGAATTTTTCAAACCAATTCCCTAAGGGAATGTATCATGATGAGAATGAGTACGGTCGTATGGGTAGTATTTATGTTGATGATGATGAAGAGACTACAAATGATATGTGAGATGAATGAATTGTTGAAGATCGGTCAATGTTTTAAGAAGGTAGTGGAATGATTACATGTTTGTCAAGTGTAATGTTGTATAAGTAATCTCATGGAACTATGTAATAAAGGGACATCTAAGGATTGTTACACTTTTGTATTTCCTTAAGCATTGAAAGTGTATGATTAATGGTACCAGTAACCATGAAAGGTTATTCTGATATTTTTGGAAAGTAGATGATATGCGTATAATGAAGGGATAAGGATAAAATTAAATGTTTGATAGTATTCATGAGCTCATGACTGATATAAGGAGAAGGTTATAATATATAGAATTTTTGGATTTTGGTATGTGGAATGAGTTAACTTTTGACAGCATTCATGTTTTCACTAAGGTTTAATGGGTATTCATTTTTCAAGAGAATACATGATTAAGGTATTAACATGATTGGAATGTGACCAAAAAGATATATGGGGGATAAATGATGGGATTCACATGCTTGGTTGATGACATTTCAAGTAATAGTTTTCTTTATACTATGAGCTTGGACCGAAGTATTTTAGATAAGACTAAAGATTGGAATGGATTATGTTGGACATAATTTAGTATTATTTAAGTATAGAACTTTTTTCGATATTATTGATGAGATGTTATAGTAATGCAGTTTTAGAAAAAGGACAACCTACTGGATGGGTGACAGCCCATCACATCAGACAAGGCTGTGGGAATCAAACCCACAACCAATGTGCGACTAGCCTTTATTGCCTTCCACTGGCCTACAGGAAGTCCCTGTTTAGTAGAAACTAGTTTTATTATATTAAGCAGTATGATATATGAAGTATAAGTCCATTTTCGGAACCATATATGATTAATCTCACTATAGATGGACTTATGTATTTTTGATAACTTTTATAACCTTTTGTTTGAGACAGATGGAATAACCCATCATTCTATCACATGATCGGCTAACACTTCATGAATGACAAATTCAACTTCATTTCATTAAGAGATGAAGTGGAAATTGTCCAAAGAACGAATAACGGTGAGACTGTACCAAAATCATGAAAGTATTTCTTCTTACTCCAATTTCATCAACTTTAGGGAAATGATATTTAAAACCAAAAATGTTGTCCTAGTAATCTTATATCCAATGAATAAGATGTTACCTTAGATCATCAAAAATTTATGGCTTTGTGATTGTTGGAATTTTCATAGCCATGTTCTCTACCACTCTCCATCTAAACATGATGGTTAGATCTTTCTTCCATATCCATATTTTCACTTATGTTCTTCTACATTGAAACCCAGTGATGAGTTAATTTGGGTAACCATTATGTTTCATACATTAGTTTTTAAAGCCATGTTTTGGTATTCCTTTTTACGATGTGGGTTTCTATTAATGAAACTTTCGAGTAGTAAACCATTTATAACCCCGATGAATTTCAAGGGAAAAATTCATTTTAAGGGGGTAGAATGTAACACCCTGAGATTTTATGAAAAATATTCATTTTAATTTCATTAATATCTTGTGTTGTATGCTACACCAAAAGGAGCTTTCAAAACATGCATCCCTGACCTGGATTGAATTACAAGCAATCACAACCTTCCATGATAGCGTGTGTTGTACGCAATACCGAGTTTCGCTAAACAATGATATGTTGTATAATCTAGTCATTATGAATAGAAATACCCACTTTTTGAAATTTTATAAATTTTATCCATAAAAATGGACTTCATTTTTGGATTCAGAATATCAAAATTAGCATAGGGTAAAGTTTTGGTATTTTTCTGAAAACGTTCAATTTTTGATGAATAGTGAAAACACTGGGTTACTATTCAAAAGCCGAATTTTTATTTTAATAATTATTTATTTAAATTTATTTTAGGTCTAAATTGATACATAATACCTATATAAGTTCAATGTAATTAATTGGATTCATTTTATAAAAATTTTAGATATATAAAAATTTTATTGAACTTTTGACCATCTTTTACCCACCTGCTAAGAGAATTTGCAAATTTACATAAAACATAATTTTACCACTTTTGTGAATGGAATTTAAAACTTCCGAGAGATACGGTTGATTTTAGTAATTAAAATGTGGTTCAATGAGATAAAAATAATTTTTGGTGAATAGTAACTTTTTACTTTTATTTACCACAGTTAAAAGTAAATAGGGTAATTAAGGGTAAAAATGATATTATTATAACCCTAACACATGCCCTATTTCTATTGTATAAGTGTAATTCGACCATAACAAATTTTAGGAATACAATATGACCATTTAGACCCACTTGGATTAGAATAGGACATTTAATATTAATTTATTTAAAGAAGGGTTAAAATAGTTAAAATCAAAGTTTAATAAGTAAATAATTTTTAATATAGGGTTATACATAAGATAAATTCGACTATAAATATTAATTATAAATATAAAAATATTTCATATATAATGATATTTTATATGTAATTTTTAGACATTAAATAATTTAATTTAGTTATGACACAAAGATGATGCAATAATTGTCTTATTAATGAAATATTGACATAATTGATGTTATAAATACCCAAATAAATGTAATTTGAGACTTTTTATGAATTACAATAATTTTATATGTTAATATGACATTTTATTATTAATTTAATTCACTGTGTTCGAACTAATATTTCTGTTATGATTTTCACAAAAATCAATTACTAAATACTGTCCAAATTGACACAAAATAGTTTTTAAAACAAATATTATATTATTAATTCTTATTTTATTCCTAAAAATCTAAGGTTCGTCCAAATGACTTATATAAGGATATATATATTAATAATATACAACATGGGGTTATTTTGGCTTGTTATAGTAAGTTTATTAACCTTATAGTGTAAGAACACAAGAAGACACGGTAAAAGTAAAATTATTTAACTTATTGTTAAATCTAAATGATAAGGTTAAAATAGGAACCTAAACTTGCCAAAATTATATTGGATGATAGTATTTCGACCCATCCCCACCTCATCTTTGAAATAAATCAATTTGGATCTATTTAAAACCAAATATGACTTTATAATAATATAATATTTTTATTTTTTCCAAAGGTGTCCCTCTCCTCCCTTATAAAAGGGCACCTCCCCCCACTCATCCTAACACCACTTTGAGCCTTCAATATCGGCCAACCCTTGCCAATTTATCCTCTCCCCTTCCCTAGAAAAATTATAGAGGTCCTGGTCTTCTTCAAAGACCAATTTTAGTGCCCTAAAAGGAGGTCTCAAAGAGGTGCTTCAAAGAAGAGGTAATGTCTGTTACTGATTCATTCAACATTATTTCTTCTTCCACATCTTATTCTTTAGTTGTTTAATTATGAAGTAATAACATAAGTATCATTCATATACTGATATGTTATTAGATGTATTAAACAACCCTATTTCACCATCTATCCATCCTACAGAAAAGGAAATCACTACGCGTGCGTACGTACAGAATACCGTCTCCACGCCGTGGTGTAATCTATTTTCCACCACCACCATACTTGGATGGGTATAATGGTGCAAATAAATAACTATATATAATAATTGTAAAGTGATATTGATTTTGAAATATCATACTTACATTTCAATACAATTCCACAATCATGGGAATGATATCATCGCTCGTGCGTACGTAGGGACTACCGTCTCCACGACGCGATGAGATTCATTATCAATGATTAACCATTAATGAATAATTATAAAGTATATATAATAAGTAATCATGAAATATATGACATAATAGTGATAATTTATTTATTTATTTATATATGTATGTCATCTACTTAATTCCATTCAATTCAATAAGGAAACGAAAACAACGTTCATGCGTACGTAAGGCCTACCGTCTCCATGAATGCTGTATTTCATTCCATTTATCGATCTATTATATATATGTATATTCTGAACATATATTATATATAAATCATTTTTTATATTCTGGATGTAAGTAACCATGATCTAAATAATCATATGAATAATTACAAGTTAAAACATAAACGAAAAATGAAACCATTTTACCCAAAGCGCTACTTTAACATTAATTTACAAAAGAATGGGTAATATAAAGTCATATGTGAACCATATATGATATCATAACAATGAATATGATTCTTTAATAATTCAATGAAATTATTTAAATCATTATACAGGAGGTTCAAATACATACGAAGCATATCAGACGTAAGGTAAGGGATAATTATTCCAATATCATTCGTATCCGAGATTGTTTATTTGTAAGTATTTACTGCGGTTATGATTATTATCAATGTCCATATGTTATAAAAATGTTTTCATAAAATTTTTACTTTTCTTCCATGTATGTTTAATGTTATTTTTACCCTTTTATACTTTTACCACATCGTATGGAAGTAATCTTTCTTTTGTTTACCATACGAGGTACTTTTTGACTTTTCCGACAAAAGTACAAGGAGAATGTTATTTTTAACTTATATGGCGTGAATAGATTTTTACGGTTTCATAACACCTCATTTTCAAGAAGCATCCTCTACAATATTGCATGATTATTTTCAAAAAAACCATTATCTTTTAAAATTGAATGGCATTTTGTGAAAAGAAAATGATTTTAAAGAAGAAATTATATTTTCCCCAAGAATTCATTCCAAGTGTTTTAATCAAAACTATTTTACATCACAAATGACATTATTTAATATGTTTATGTTTCAAGTATAATGTCTCCATTATTTACATGGTTTTATTCTTCTTATGATGAAAAGATATCCATTTATTTATATGGATTTTGTTATGATGGCATGATGTTTAAGAATCCCATTCTATTACATGGGTTATGCTATGATGTATTATTTATGATTTTGTGGCACATGAAAGAATGATTTCATTATGTGATGGGTGGGACCTATATCTCCCTCCAATGCATTGGGTAAAGATTTATATCTCATGAGATAGACATGGCTAGAATGGTAAGTTAATCTGGTTCAGTATTACAGGACTTGAATGAGGAGTGAACTCGATTCAGAAAGGGACTTTGTCCACTAAGATGGTCTTGGAAGCATTGCCTTGGCTAATATTGAAATCATATCATGTGGTTAATGGTTTCCACAATTACATGTTTTATTCCCATGCTATTTTATCATGATTTATGTTCCATAATGATCTATTCTTTATGTACTTCCTTGTTTTATGTCGTTGTTCAATATTTTGATGTTTAAACATTATGTTCATGTTTTTAAGTTCAAATGTATATGGTATGTTTTATTTCATCCATGATTACCCTTACTGAGCATTTGATCTCACTCTATTTATGTTTTCTTTTCCCCCAGGAATAGAAGAAAGGTTTTAGGTAAGGAAACAAAAAGTGTAAGATCTTTATGGGAGATGTTGAAGATATTTCACCACGATTAGAAGATTACGTTCCATGTTTCCAAAGACACTAAACTATTACGATTCTTCTGCGTATGTTTTTTTATGTATTAAGTATTCCGAAAAAGTAATGTAATGTCCATGTACGTCAAGATTTGGGTCTCTACAGTTAATGGAGGAATTCCCCTCGGAACCGACATTTTCTTATGTCCCACGGTCACAAAATGCCCAAGCTGATGCACTGGGTAATATAGCCACACCTCTGGCAGATCCAAATCGGGATGAGACAATAATCAGTATTTCCCATTGTCATACAATTTCACCTTCTATTCAAGCCAGAACAGAGGAAATAAATGAAATTAGTCCCATCTCTGAACCGTACAGTCACACTAAGGGATGGATGACACCTATTAGGGAATACCTTTAAAATGGAACAATTCCACCTTATAGAGTTGGGAAAGAACAAATCAACTAACGTGTGGTCAATTTTACTCTTTATGATAGCCCAGATCACCAAGGGAAAATTCTTTACAAGAGTGGTTTTGATGGAGTTCTCTTCAGATGCATTGATGGTGAAGTGACAATGGCTGTCTTGAAAGAAGTGCAGGCAGGAGTTTGTGGTGCCCACCAGTCTGGACACAGACTATCTGATCCAATTCAAAGGTTTGGATACTTTTTGCCTTCAATGATACAATATTGTGTTGATTTCACAAACAAGTGTCATTCATTCCAATTACATGCCAACTTAATTCATCAACCCCCATAGTTGCTTCATATAGCTAAATACTCGTGGCCATTTGCCACATGGGGAATGGATGTGGTGGGACCTTATCCTTCAGCTACAGCCAAGCAGTTTAAGTATATTCTTATTGCTACTCACTTCTTTTCCAAATGGGCAGAGGCAATACCTCTCAAAGAAGTCATTTCTAAATTCATTCTTAGCTTCATCAAGTCTAACATCATTTCAAGATTTGGTGTCCTTCATACTATATTGATGGACAATGGCACCAACTTCTTTTCATCCGAGTTGAAGAAGTTGTATCAAGAATACAACATCAAACACAACCATTCATCTCAGTATCATGCAGTGGCCAATGTATAGATAGAAGCCTTCAACAAGACTCTTTCAAACATACTACAAAAGATGGTGGATAAGGATAAGATGTCATGGCCTGATAAACTCTTTCATGCTTTATGGGATTATCATACCACCACCTACATTGCAATGCGGTCAACTCCATATTCACTAGTATATGGAACGGAAGCAGTATTGACAATTGAGGTTCAATTACCTTCTCTTAGAGTATCCATTTGTGATCAGTCATCTATAGATGAACAATATCAAAAGCCATTGAATGAATTGGAATGGTTATATGAGAAATGATTGTGCATCCTTCACCACTTGAAAGTCTATAAGAATCGAATAACATGAGATTTCAACAAACAAGTTAATCTTCGTTCATCCATTCAGGGAGAATTGGTATTAGTTCTCAGAACTCCAATGATTCCAGGAAAGAAACCTCCCAAGCTTGATCCAAAGTGGGAAAGACCTTATTCAATACATAAGGTCTATTCCAATGGTGCTTATTCTTTAATGTCAATGGATGGAGAACTCATCACTACTCCAACCCATGCCAGATTTCTGAAGAATTATTTTGTATAAACAGAAAATACATTGTTATGGTCCATACACATGACCTTAAACTATTTGTATTACTTTTTTCCACACAACGTTAAACCGTGATATCCTAACTACATGACGCTAAACTGTACAAAAGTATCGTATGTCCAACAAGATGTTATACTTCACCATCTGCGGTCGATACATAAGACCATAAACTAATTGAATTACTTTCTTCCAACAAGACATTAAACTGTGAAAAGGTCCCTAATACGTCCAACATGACGTTAAACAGTGTCCTCTTTTGTCCTTACTGCATGACATTAAACTGCACAGTCCCCCTTTTTTTCCAAACATGACATTAAACCATATTGTCACCATCATCCTAACTACATGATGCTAAACTGTACAGAAATCCCTTAGAATGTCTTACATGACGTTAAACTATATTTTTGTCCCTGATACATGACACTAAACTGTACATCACCAATAGTCCTAACTGCAAGACATTAATCTGCATAGTCCCTTTATATGTTCTACATGACATTAAACTGTGCATCGTTAAGGTTGTTATTACCTCTTGTTTCTCATACCGAGTATGACTCACGTGAGCTTATAGCAAATTTCAACCATAACACCCTCTCTGGGCCACTAACCACGCGTAAGTCCAAACTCCATTTTTTATGTCGTGGTACCCAAGAACAACTTGATCACTGATTCATTCTTTAATTGAACTATGCGGACTTTGATCCTCACCTTCTAGGCTGGGTATGTAGGAGACCTCACAAGGTTCAAGTCCAAAACCAATCTCTTAACATTTTTTCACTGCCATCTCATACGATGTTGATTCGTGAAAACACTCCCAGAATCAATATCTTTACATTCGTTCACCTTCTTCCATGCTATACGACGTTAAACTATACAACACTTTTGTCCTATATGACAATACACTAAAATATTTTTCGATACCCTCACCTAAGAGGGAATCATGGTTTACATGTATTTTCAATCATGTTATATTAAAAAAAACTATGTGCATACATGGAAATACATGAACCTTTTATCTTGGGTTAAACCATCATTGCACTAAAATCCCTTTTCATCCTTCAGATGTATGAAAAAAATTTGTACAGAGGGTATTTCTATATTTATGTGGGCTTGATTACCATCCTTATGTGATACTTAGGAACTTTCGAGTGTCCCTCTAATCCATCCCCAAGCCTCTTTGGCCTAACCCCAAATTCCACTTTCAGTCCGTTGGCTGAAAATTCCTCATTAAAACACACACTGTGTATATATTATAATGGTCTGAGCTCTATGAACCTAAATTAAGATCTCTCATACTTTCATCCCACACGACATTAAACTATATTTTAAGAACTACATATGGATTGATTCCCATCCTTATGGGATACGTATTGAAGTCCAGTATTTCAATTCAGGACCCAGCCAAAATGTGATTATGGTTAGAATTGATCTATGTATCTTTACATATATTGAACAATACCCATTTTTATGTGTCATAATCATAACCTTAAATACTTTCAGATCTTCATAACCTTTTTCTTAACATCTAATCACAAAAGGCTTGATACCCAAGAGTTCTTTATCTTGACTATGCAGCATGTTCCCTTAGGCGGCCTTGCATAAGTAGACTACATAATGGACCTTTCAGCCAAAAGATAATATTATTTGACCATGCATCCAATTCCCTTAGGCGGCCCTGTATAATTCAACCCCTAATGGGTTTTTTAAATAGTTGTAACTTCATTCATGGGAGTAAAACCTCTTTTTTCTTTATTTGTCTTAATGACAATATGTAGGGATTCACAAAAATAGCCATCCTTAACATATTTTTCTCATATACCTTTTCATGATATGAAAGTATTGAAGTCTATGGTTTATATTCTCCTTCCCTATGTTTTGGTCATACCTTCATAGGAGTAACCTTCATCCAATTCTTAGACAATCTTGATTGAAAATATCTTCTCCATATTCAAGTACCTCTTTCTATACAACAAACTCTATACTTTGGAAAAGTTGAATCCCCATAAACCTTAACTGGATTCTTAGCAGTAGAAAAGTACATTTCTGAGAGTTCTTTTGCGTCACTATGAAGCATGTGCCCTTAGGCTGCCTTGTATAAACAAGTCAACATAACATACCTGTCAGCCAAAATATGCTATTATTTGACTATGAAGCCAATGCCCTTAGGTGGACCTGCATAATTCAACCCCCTAACAGGTTTGTTAAATAATGGTAACTTCAATCTTGAAAATACTTATTTTAATGCCTCTTAGTCCGTTTTCATGTCATTCCTCAAATTCAATATTTCTTAAGTAATAGTTTACATTTTTTCCCTTCCATACTTGAATATGGTAATATGTTTTTAAAAACTTTATCAAGGAATTGAGTCAATTTTTAATCCATTCGGTCTAAGCTATTTCAACCTTAAACATTTTCCTTTTTATATCCGACATGAATGACTTTAAAATTCCCACAAAAGACAAGGTAAATCTAAATAAAAGTCAAGTTCCAGCTCACTAAACATCCATTTTTTCTGATTTTAGGTAATATTGAGCAATAAAAAGATTCAAAGTTTGTAGGGTTATTTTTATATAATCCTAGCAAAAAAATCAAACTATTCTTACTAGGCCCATTGGCTTAGGTAAAACTTAAAGTAGGTAGCAGGAAAATATACGCACAAATGATTGTAGATGAAAATAGTTTTTCATTTGGTGTACAAGAGATTAGAAGGACATCCACATATTGGAGTCTCTTCTCTTTTCCAAGAAATTACAAGAGGATATCAATATAAGTCTTCACATGATGAACTTCACCCCGAGCATCATCAACAGCTACTTGATGCTCATGCACCCAACCAACTTCACTCTTTTCAGCCTGATGGAGTGGTTTCTTGTCATCTGAAATGACTTTCATACCCTTAATTTGAGCTCCCTCCAGTGAATTATTGAGTTGGTCAAGTTCTCTAGTAACAACATCTAACTATTGCTGGAGGTGCTTCTGCTGGAAGACTTTATCGTTGATCTTATGCTTCAGATCCTTCTTTTTGGCAGAATAATCAGCCTTAGCTCGGGATACTGCAGTGTCAAATTCGCTGATATTCACTGACAGCTTCGCCCTGGTAAGATATTCACGACACTTTTTCTCTTGCTCCCTACTTAAGATGACCTATTTCACCACGGTATGGATCTCTTGATATCCAAAACCGCCAAGTCCTAGCATGATGGATAGGAATGACAACCAGGAAATATTTGATGATAGCTCTTCAAGAGGAACTTCATATATTATTTTCCATATGGTGTTCCATGCCTTGAGTCGTGAAAAGATGAGTGCCTTAAGCACATCTGGGTATGATTCGGCATCATCATCATAGGGGGGGAATGTAATCTGGGATTAATTCACTTAAGGAAGTTCCATGTTCTGCTCCTTCCCCCTGACCCTGATTACTTCTCCTTCTACTACTGTTTTGGAGAAATTTGAGAATTCACCTCCAAATCTAGCCAATGAAGTTGATGGCCCTGTTTGATCAATTAAAAGTATGTTTAGTTTCATAGAACAATGAAAGTTGGTTTTCTATCTTGAAAACCCAATACAATCATTACCTAACAGTATATCAACATCTTGAGAAGACTCCTCCCCATCTTTCACAGTTTCAACAAGATCTTCAAGATGGGTCTCAGGAGGGATTACTTGGTTTAGCTCCACTGGATCTAATGTTTCTACAATGGTAGGGTTGACATCAATTTCCACACCCTCTTCAGACATTGTCAGTTCAAAATATTCATTGGATGGAACTGAATATTATTTTCAGTCATGATTAGATGTGTAAATTATAATAAAATTTACCAGACGAAGGATAACACTCATGCCCAAGATCTTCTAAATAACATGATAACTTATCATGTCCAAAATATTCGTCTAAATACATTCAAAGATTCATCATTTCATCCAATGATATTTCAGAATATTGGTTAGTCTAACCAATGGGAGCATTTGATGTGTCATCTTGGTGACCCTGATTTTGTGGCCCCTGACCCTGGACAACATCTTCTGGAAGGATGGCAGATTCAGTTGCCACGACCGCCAATGATTCTGGTGCAGATGTTATACCTGAAATATCATAGAATGGAAGGTATTTTATGTTTTAATTCAACATTTAATGAAGCATTGTATGAAGCATTGTTAAATTACTAGAAGCAGGTTCTTCTCAACTTGTAGCAGCAGCAGAAGTAGTACTTGGAATAGATGTTAGATCTTTTTCATATGCAGCCAAGTTATCCTGAATCTGCGTTTGTTCCACATCACCCTCTATAGTACTCAAAGGAGGATCAATCCTCTCCCTCAGAGGGGAAATTGATGAATCCCCTGTAATCCCAAGGAAAATGATCAATCTTATCATGGTTTAAGACTCATGATTATCCGAAGGACTTACCACTACTGATAAAGCGTTTAGATGTGGACTTCTTCCTCCGACGCCTTTGTCACTTTGGATTTTTGGGAGTGTCGGTAGTCTCCCTTAAAGGAACCTGAAACGAAGAATGGAAAGCCACGTCCAACTCCTCATCCATGGCCTGCTGGCATGGAGATATCTCGCTCGACTCATGAGGAGATTCAACAGTAGCCCCGATGGCAGTACCAGGAGGGATATACTGTGGTGAAGGAACTTCAGTAGTTCCTTTCCTTACAAGCTATAGGATAAATAATGTAATTTCCTTGTGTAACAAATCTTTCACTAAAATCGAGTTGCAAAGTAAATAAGCAATGAAAACTTACATCTTCAGAATCCACGTACTCAAGCCACTCCTCATCAGTGGCGACGTGATCAATCATTTCCTTCACCCACTTGGTGATAGGGATAGAATCATCGGTGTAATGTATATAGGTCCTCAAATCATTGACATAGGCTCTTACTTCATCAGGGTTATCCTTGAAATGGATATTTGCAGGAACCTGAAGAGTTCATCTTCCAGAAAGATGTAGCCCTTCACATAGCTCCATCCTGATAGATTTAGTATCACAGTATACATCCCTCCTTGTCTGGATGGCCTCTGGTTGTAAATATGCAGGTGTACTAGAAGGCTGCGACGAGGGTCCTACATCCTTGGATTTTAATTTCTTTCTATCTCTTGCAACTATAAAAAGATAATGAAAACTTGTTACTCTATAAAGTTACTAGCAATTAAATCGACTCAATAAAGTAACTCACCTGGAGTTGATGGAGTGGATGTCTTGATTCTAAAAGGAGGATTATATACAGTACGTGGCCGCTTTGACACATATTGTATCTGATGAGAATCTGATAAATCCACCTCGGTTGAAGAACTTGGTGAAACAACTTCCGGAGTGGAAGAATCACCTACCACATTAATTGTTTCTTTCTCAATGGTTCTCTTCTTCTTCCCCATCCGATAAATAGGTTTATTCAATATTGCCTCAGGATATGAAACTACCCTCTTTTCAGCATACCATATGTCCAAATTGATTACTGCTTTAGCATCTGTTAAGTCAACAACTGCATCAGTCCTTTCCATAGACATTAGCAACCATAGTTTTCGGGAAAACATTGGATGCTTCTCTGACCTAATGTGCACTGGAGGAGATACAACAGTTTTCTATAGACACATTAATTGGCATTCAAATCGATATGTAACATAGGCTTCACATATAATTTCCGCATCAATTCTGGTGGCATGTACACCATCTCTGTAGGCCAGAATGTAAGACCTCTGCTCCAAGATGGTTGATCCATCGTCAACAAATCGCCCTATCCATGGATTTCTATAGGTAAGGAAGTGTATTTCCTTATGCATATCCAACCTTGGCCTAATATCATAGTCATTGAGGGACAAAGGAAAAACTCCAGAGAAGGCCTGAACAGACGGCCTGAAAGAACATCCAGGAATCTGTATTCCATTCTGAACAGTATATGTCCGAAAGTGAGTGGCGATCCATCCCCATAAAACTTGGAATGGTTGCACTAATCTCAAATGAGAATTACCCATATAGAAATAGAGTAGGATCCAATGAATCTTTGCCAAAACTGGGGTTTCCAACCCACCATCTTCCTCTCAGCCAACTTGGCTGCAATAATGAAGGTCCTTGGCCTAACACCTCCCTTCAAATATAGGTAATGGAAAAGATAGACACTGATCCATAAGGCTAAAAATCCTGCCAGACGGATCTTCTCCGGTATTTTATGATTCACTTCATACCCCCATTTCTCAAACTCTCCTACTTCCAAAGTCGGCCAGAATGTTCCAGGAGCACCTATCTTATCCTCTCTAGTGAAGCTAGTAGGACGAGTATAGGTGGGCCCCTTTTCCCTCTTTTTCTTGAGAAACAAATCCATCCATTCCTCTGGATGAATATCCCTTCTAGAATGAGTCTTTGAAGTCTTTGAGATTTTAAACTTATGATAAATGTTCAATAACTCTCGAACCAAATCCGGAGTCTTCTCCAGATCATTCAAGGTTTCCGTTGGAGGGATGAATTCGTCATACATATCTCCCAAAATTGGAACCCTAGAGATCTTTTAGACCTACCACAAACTAATGCCTACTTCTCCGTGGGTCAGATGGAAAGAATTAGTTTCTGGGCTCCAGTGGCTAAGCAACTCTAGTGAAAAAATATCATTCCTATAAACATACGTCTTCCCAGCCTAGACGGTTTCATAAATTGAAGATCTCTTCAAATCCTTGACAAACTCTTCACAAGTTTTTCACACCCAATAAGCCCACATCCATGTTGGCTTCACCCCACCTCTATAATAGAATTCCCATTTCTCTTACCAGCCTTTGGATTGATACATCTGAGAATTTCGAAATATTGAGTGACAAAAATTTGGTTGTAGCTCAGGATTGTGAGGTTTCAGATCTTGTGCACATGAGCTATGATGCATTATATATTCTTTCTTTACTGTTCCATCATTAGAAAATGTTACTGTGATTGAGACATTTGCTGAAGAAAAGTTGGTATATGACTGAAACCAGAAATGTAGGAGATAGTTCTTTACCTCTGGAATATTGACATCTTGCAGATGTCCATGGCCATACAGAGGTAGATAGATGTTGTATGGGAAATTAATTTGATGCTTCTTCAAGTACTTGGCAAATTCTAGGAGAGTACTTTCACAGGTGGAATAGTAATCATGGCCAACGATGTCCATCATATCTTCAATTATTTTGCTTTCCAGATCAGCAGCCATTCCGATTCTCTTGGGAGCCATTGGATCTGTACAAAAGTTTAATAATTAACTCTTAAAGTAAGTTAATTTTACATTAAATTTGTGAAGGAATTTGAAAATTTTTCTAGGGAATTTAGGCGTGCAAGTCCCATAGTTGGCACTTAAGTCTCCTTCGGTTGTGAAAGTATTGGGAGCACATGTATCACCGTGCAAGTCTAAATACCTTAATAGAAGTGCGACACAAGAAACAAGAAGCACAGACAAGTGAAAGCTGGGATTCCACTTGAATGCTGAGAGAAAAAAAACAAGTGAGATCCAGGTGCTTTGCGCAAAGTGAGGCCATCTATTTATAGACGAGGATGTACCCCTGCGTGCCAGACCCTGCACACCTGAAGCCCATTTTCGTGCCATACCCTGTGCGCCCTAATTTCCTTTTGTTTCTCGTTTTCCTCAGAGTCAAATCCTCATTCCTTTTTGGATCCAAATATGAGGGGGGACATTGGTTGACACTCCTTTTTCTTCACAGAGTCTAAAAGAAATGAAAAGGGAAATACCTCAAACAAAGAAAATTCATCCTTTGAATGAACATCAAAAAAAGAGAAAGGGATGAACAAGGAGAACACTGTCCATAGGTCACTCAAGTTCCAGCATGGTTGCACCAGTATACTTACACGCAGACCAAATGGTCGCACAGGTGACTTCCATGCCCTCTTTGAAAATCGCCCAGGGTATTCTCCAGCCTATAAATACACCCAGTTGGCCCCCCATTTGTCAAGGATTTTTTTTTCATAATTCAGATACAGAGTTCTGAACATCCATGTCTCTTCTTCAAGTCTTCTGAACACTTATAAGGTAATTATTTTCCTAGAATGGAAGGTCTAAAGAATAGGAATAAGGTCTAAATGTTATAATTCACTAACACTTCTGCGCCTATGTGTTTTACCCTTAATGGAAATGGATACACTTGCGTGCCTCCTTACCTACTCATTGAAACTTGAGCGCCAATCTTTTGGAAGTACCTCGGGATAATTCTAAAGGCTTTGGTCATGGATCACCCAAGTATTACTCTACTCTTCAAGGATCTACCAATTATATATGTGTCATGCAAGTATACATGCATGATCAAGACATGCACGCCCAAGCAGTACTTGCATGACCCCCCATGACTTGTGCACCCTTCTATTTTTGGGTGCCCTTCCTGCCCATTTCACTTCTCTTATGCCATTCCACCTTTCCTATTCATGATTCAGTCTTCAAGACACTCTTCAAATCTATTTATGTCATGTTTTCATGATTTACTTACTTATCTGAAAGGAATTCAGTGGAACATATCTCAAAACCTAGTGATCTACACATATTTATGTCACTAAAGATATAGATTTCATTCATTCAACCTCATCCTTTAAGATGAGAGAACCGTATTCACGGGCCACCTTTTCAGGAGTAAGCCCCAGTCATAATTTCCCTTTACCTGGGCCTCCTTTTCAAGAGTAAGCCCTAGTACAAGTTCTTTTAACTGGGCATCCACTTCCGGAGTAAGCACCATGTCCCCTAATTTGGGAATCCTCCTTAGGTGTAAGCCCCAACCATAATTCCTTAAACCTGGGCTTCCATTTCAAGAATAAACCCCAGTCTCAAATATAAAAATGTGGGAATCCTTGTTATGAGTAAGCCCCAAATACCTTAATTTTAAAATTTTCTTAACCTGGGACTCCTCTTCAGGAGTAAGCCACAGTTTTCAAATCCCTTTTACCTGGGCCTCCTCCTTAGGAGTAAGTCCTAGTCATAAATTTCTTTAAAGCAGTCTTAATCTAATTATTGATCTGGGCTCCCTTCTCAAGAGTAAAACCCAATCACGAGTCCCCTCATAATTTGGTCATCTTCCTAAGGAGTAAGCCCCATGTTAGAGTACTCAAATCTTCATAAAGTAAATATACCTTTATGGACCTTGTTCCTGGGTTTCTTCCCTGAAGTAAATCCTACTCTTCATCTATCTGGGCAGTCATACATACATAAGCCCCACATTATTTCTTATGATTGTATCTGTCATGGAAAAATTGTCTACTTTTATCGATACCTCTTGTTTCTCACACCGAGCATGACTCATGTGATCTTAGAGTGTAAAAGTAATTATGACATCTTTCTTTGAGCCATCAATCATTCATAAACATGATATTCCCTTACTCAAACTATGTGGGTTCTGATTCCTTTTCTAAATCAAGGATATGTAGGGAGCCCCTCTGTGTGTACAATCCCAACTCTGAAATTATCCATGTCCTTCTGAATAACAATAAACTTCAAGTTCCCCACTAAGTGGCATTAAAACCAGTATGGTCATCATAATGACAAAGTGACTTTTATGTATTTAAGGATACCATTGACTGAGAATATCTAACAAAAACATATGATTCCCTATCGATGAAGAACCTCAAATACATATAATAGATTCTTTAAATTTCTTACATATTTAATCATTGATTGTCAGATCTAAGTACAATGTCATTTTATACTTGGTAATGTAATAAGGATTCACGAACATATCATAAATCTATAAAGAGAGTCCTGGAGTAGATAATAATTCCCCTCAAAAAGGAGTGATGAGTCTGACTTCCCTTCATCTCGACCAATGAAAATTTCTAAGCCTCATCAGTCCACAACTAATGAGCACCTACCATTGGAATGTAGGTCCAAATGTATATGGAATCATTGGATGTTTCCAGTTCTATGAACAAACCCGTTAGAAACCTCTTGGAATGTTTGAATCTTAAATCACTGAGATCATCCCCAATTCCAGAGGGAAACATATAACAAACATAATATCCTTATGTAAATTTTATATCAGCATTACTTGAATCATTAATGATAATTAATGGTTATTTAAATGATGTATTTTTAAATTAATCATTTTTACATTCAATCAAATTAAAATAGTGTTGTGGTTTCATTGAATCGGAATACTAAAAATCATGTCGTCCCTAAATTTATTTCTGAGTGGAGAATGATTGGATTATATGATGAGACACCTCTTGAGGAGTAGGATAGCCAACGACTGGGGAACCTTACCTCATTTGTATTTGATTCTATGTTTCTAAGCTAGATCAATGAGAAGTTACAAGGGGGTTCATAATATTGGTTTTTGATTGACAACGTTAATGGTGGGGATTAACCCTCTAGTCGTACTATTAGAGATGATGTGATCATTGTGTTCAAGGCCATATTTTTTCCCTAAAAATTATGTGAGATGAGTTGATTCGTGAGTTTCATGAATCTAAGTGGGAAATGAATACAAGATTAATAAAGATGTATAGTGATCTATATAGTCAGTATTGGTGGTCTGTGATGATGAAATAGGTTGTGGGTACTGTGGCATGATGACTTATGTACCAACATGTGATAAAATAACATCAACGACTATGTGAGTTGTTGCAACTAATTATAATTCTAGAATATAAATGATATTACATGGTGATGGATTTTTTAATGAATATTCTGATCCCCCTTTTGAATAATGATTTGATTTTGGTGTTTGTGGATCAGTTTACTATATTATCCCATTTCATTCCAATTCTAATGGGTTTTACTATAGATCATATAGGGGATATATATTTGAGAAATAGTGTGAATTCAAGGTATTAAATATATAATGGTTTTGGATCATGATTCGTGTATTACATGATGATTCTAGAAGAGATTATAGAAGGTTCTTGGTACCCAAGAGTAATTTAATATGAAATTTCACCTACATATGGATGAAAATTCATAGCACACTATTCAGGTGTTATTTGACATGTTAAGGGCACATGTACTAGAAATTTGTGGATCATGGGAGAACCATTTGGGGCTTATTGGGTTATCCTACAGTTATAGTTACCGGGATTTTATTTTGAAGGAACCATTTGAGGTACTTTATATTATACCATTCTGATATCCATTATGCTAGATAGAGTTAGGGGAAACAGAATTGTTGGGTCCTATTCTCATGTAGGAGAGGTCTGAATAATTCTTGTTGACATGACAATATATGGAACTGGATTAGAGTAGGAAGAAATATTATGCGGATTAATGTCATATGTCTCTTTAGTTTGGGTTTTGTGGTCATGTTTTTTTTCAGGGTTCACCAAGGTTGTGTCACCGTCATATTTGAAAACAATCAATGTTGGATACCATGCATGTGGGACCCATCATGATCATGTAAAGGATCAGAACAATGGTGTATTGATGATATCTTCCAAAACAGTCTAGTGGAATGAATTATGTATTTCATGTTTCATAGCCTCAAAAGCATCAACCTTACTTATATCAAATGATTTCTGATGATGATATTTAGCTCGAGGTTTATGTAACCTTTTTGGAGCATTCGGGTTGTATTGTGGATCATAGTGAAATGGTCTTTAAGGGAATGACCATCCCATTGATTTGAGTTCTGTGGTAGCATAGGAATGATCAAGAAGATATATGGGAATGAGATTCTGATGTGTTGGAACAATGGAAAAATATTTTATTCTATAAATATTAATATGGTTCGGAAGTGTGCCTCAAGAATGATCCAATATAAGGTGGAAGAATATAATGTCTCGATCTTCATGGAGCCAAAAAATTGTCAAAATTTTAGTTCAAACTATCACATTTAGGTTAATGGAATGTAAGGGGGTATAGGGGATGTCTAAAGGGTGTTATGGGGGTTTGGGACATGATTGAAAAAAGAAAATGGCCATCTAGTTCATGTTTAATTGTAGGATCATAGTTAGAGTAAAATTTTTTCCCTAAATATGCAAGGCTCGATGAAGGGTTCACGTTTTAATTGAAACTGTGAAAGGGGGAGGCCAACCAATATAAATTTGGATAGTGGCATTCCATATAGATAGTGCATGGTTTTACCAAGTGTGTAGGCCACTACAGGTAACTTTGTGACCTAAACACTCTTAGAAAGTGGTCGGCTCTTGGTATGTGCGTGGTTTGACTAACTGGGCAGAAAAACTGTGAACCCCATTAAAAATTTAAAATTTACAATTTTACCCCAATGATATTTTTATGTTACCAAAAAACTTTTTTCTCACCATTATCATACCTCATACCTTAGTGACAAACATAAATCCTCAAGAACATATAAGGATTGATCAACTTCATTTCTAGGTCATTTGGTATGTCGTTAGTTTTTGATCGAAGCTTTGGGTGATTCTAATCTTCCACCTGATCGAATTTTCCAAATTATTCTTTGTAGATTTTTTCATTTCATTCTAAATCCCTAAACCCGAATTCTTCTTATGGATCATAGATTGGGGTTTCTAGGTTTTCATAAATTACGATCTATGTAAAATGATAATGGTGTGTTGATCATCAGATTATTGGTAGCTGGTCTGTATGTTATACCCCATTGTTCTGTTATAGATTTATCTATGTGTTTTTTGATATTTCATACCTGTTGTTTTTCATTTTTTTCCATCATAAACAGCTATTTTAATAGCTAGTTTAACAACTATTTAGACCACTCATGATCCTCATACAATTATTAGAGGTTATTTTGACCTAATTAGGACTACCCATGTGGTGTTCCAATATTCCAAAACATGGAATATTTTGAGGTTAGAATAAACACCATTTGTGTTGAATTAACATCAATGATAAGTATGTGGAAATTATTGTTGATTTATAAATTGAACTAATATTGGTAGTGTCTATTTGTTTTGAAAGGTATAAAGGATTTTTTGGTAAGAGGTAAGTGGGGGTTAAAGAGATAATTTCATATAAGTTGAATGGATTATGAATTTACAATGGAGCTTCATAAATTTGTAAGGAATGTGTAAAAATGAAGGTTTTAAATGGGAGATAACAATGAAATAGTAATTGTGCTAAATATTTATGTCTTAGTGATGTTTCATGTGTTGATTAAAATGTGAATTTTGAATGTTATGTGTATAAATTATGTATGATAGTGATGTGAAATTTGTGGTTAATGGATGAATAAGAATGTTCATATGGCTTTATGGGTGGGATAATGGACTAAGGACCCTCCCTCAGGCCAGTTCAGACAGATTCTCTAAAACCCACCAAGAAATAAATAGGTTTGGGTGCTGAGATGATATTCAAGGCCCCTAGGGATGCATTGGATGATTACATGGACTAATACTCCAAGGTGGGTGATGTGAAACTATTTTTCTAATGATCACCCTAGTGATATAGGTATCTAGATTTATTACCATATTCCTAGTTATCGAACAACATAGGCTGTATTGAAATAAATATAACACCTATCCCAAGGACTTAACTGATGATAATGGTTAGTTAATTGATAATTTACTAAAGAAACATTTTCCCAATTGTTTAATTTTATATTTATGTACCTGTATACACTATATGTAAGAATGAATATTTAATAGACACAATTTTTTGGGAAATACTGAATTGTACTCACACCCTGCTCAGGATGCCATTGGGTACCCAAGAATATTTCATTGTTATAGGTCAAGGAATGGAAAAATGCACTACCCTGGGGTGATAAGTTCAACACAATATTCTAATGGATGAGGATCCTAATTTGGATTCGGGACCTATTTTTTTCATTCAGCTTTTTATATTTATTTTGGTTTTATTTCCATTATTATCAATTATAGTCAGCATTACATGACATAGTTATCAATTGGTTGTGTTGTACCCAATTTTGGAATTGTTTGGAAATTCATTTTTGGGGTTTTGTATTATTATTTTATTTTATATCCTATGTTATCTCAGGTGGCTTACTCTAGTAAATAGTGTATTGTCTCTTCACATGGCTTCTGAGGCCTTCACCACTAGTCAGAAACGTCTGGCGTATAGGGTTGAATGCTTGAGTTTATCTATTAACCCACCTTAGGGCACCTATTTAGAGGCCTCTAGTGTGGGGATGTTACACATAATCTATTTGAAACAATCATAGTTTTATCATGAAATTGAATCTATGAGGATATTTATTATTTTTGGATCGGATATTATTCATAAAAAATTCCAATGAATGTTTTCCATCCATGTTATATAAAATAATATTGAATAAATGGGAAAATTAGTTTTCACTGATATATACACAACAAACATAAGAAATATGTCTTTTAAAGAAGAATAAAATGTGTGTATAATAAATCCCAAAGCTACTTAAAATGTATCATTAATGGTTTGAAGAAAATTTATATATAATTTAAAATATAATGATATAAATATTATTTTAATCAATAAAGTACATTTTTTTCATACACATCCATATATAAAGGTAATAAATATTAATGGAAAGAATCCACTTGCTATGTGGAGTATTCATCTATCCAAAAGTTTTAAAACCATTAAATGATTGGACAAACCAGATTTTACACACCTTAAATACAAAATAATGATACCATAAATTATATTTATACTATGACACACCATCTACTAGATGAAATAACTCATCATTATCCTTAATTCTCTTAGCATGATGACCTCATATATTTTATTCTATATTTCTTTAGGAACAAAAATATTTTGGAGCCTACTAATCAATAAAAAGTTCCAAATTACTTTACGTGATACATTAAATAGTGTCACATATATCTTTTTATTCAATAAAAATGTACTAATGTATGTACAATTATTTAGGCACTTGGTTTCTCCCCATAAATAAGTTACAATATTTTAAGGAATCCTAAATTTTATTGGTTGAAAATCCAAGATAATCAATTTAATTGCATGCTATATATTTATTTAAGGTAATATATACATCTATATGAAGTAATTCCAACAAAACGTTAATATAATAATAGATTCCAAAATTAAAAATTGAATAAATAGTTTTCCCATGATACAATTACATTAAAAAAATAACTTTTTCAATTTATTATATGCCTCATGTATAAGGTGCCGAGTAATATCCGTCATTATTCAATCTCTAAAAATCATGATTTGTATTAGTGAAATCATTTTTAATAATACAATTTTATTCATGTTTCTGAATAATTTTTTTTCATGAATATTAATAATGAAATCCATAACATATCAATATATATATATATATTACATTTCATTTATTTCAATCAATATATAACTATGATTTCTTTTTCCCTCAGTTATGAAAACCAAAATAATAGTTTTTTGAAAACAAATTTCTATATGGTTGCTAATTTATTACTAACACAAATGAGGTATTAACACATAATTATTACAAGGGAAGCATATAAGATCTCTATCTTAATCATTATTTAATGAAAAATATAAACAAAATTCAACTTAATTTGAATCTCAGATGAGATATTGTTAGTATCATACACACAATTCATATCCATGCTATTTGGGAAATAGAGTATTATTAATAACTATATAGTATAATATGATTGGAAAATTCATGGAAACCCCAAATATTTTACATATATATTAGGATATAAAAATAATTACACAACGAAATATATCTATTATTATCATGGAAAGAAATTATTAAATTTGAACAATATGCTAAAAACATGTAAAATACCATCTTTAATACAAATCTTTTTAACAAGGAACCCGCTTATAATATAAGTATGACATAATTCAATATAACATGTCTGCAAAAATATATTCAATAAAATCATCCAAATTCAAATCTTAATATTGAAAACATCAAATCATACTATAGCTACCTAAAAATATCATATGAGATATAATTTCTTATAAGAGATGCATAATAATAGTGAACCAAATATTGTATACGAAATGGAGTAGGAAACAAATTATCAATACTATTATCATGATATTCAATAAAAAATTACCTGATTATTGTTAAAAAAAGAAAATTTAATTGAAAAATTGTTGTTCTTTATCAAAATATGTTTTCAACATTTGGAAACTGAATTTATGTTTTGTTTAATTTCATACTTTTGTCCCATTCAGTCATATTCTCTAAATTTTGTTTGTTTTAGTCTGAGTTTTTGGAATGATTTATTTTTCAATTAATTATGATTCCTTAGGATTTTATTATGGTCATTTTATTTCAATTAATTGTAGCTAGATTTAGGTTAGATATATATTTTTAATGTGGATTAGATTGTTTTGATTTTAATAATATTATATTAATTTAATAATTTTTTATTTTGGGTACATTTATTTTTTCTTTGTTAGTTTATTATTATTATCATTAGATCATGTAATTTCATGTCATGTTAATTTGATTTAGCTCTACTATATTATATTCAAGGTAGGTTAATTTGTTTCAATTTATTTCCATTCAACCTTCATCTCTGATTCTGGATATGATTTTATTTTTTTTCTTTTTTATTTAGATCCAATTTAATTAGAGTTTTTTAGAATTGGTAATTTCAATTATATTTGGCTAGTTTTGTTTAAATTAAATATAGTTCATATATACACATATTCATATTAGTAATGTTATGTTAGAACATAGATAAATTATTGGGTACTGTTTCTATTTTATTTTCTTCAAATCAGTTTTGCTCATTTATATTTAGTTATAATATATATTTCTTCCATATAATTCAATTTAGTTTAATTTAGACAATATTTGGTTTATCTGGTTTTATAATTATAGGATGGAATAAGGTGTTTTTTATTGAATTCAATTTGGTTTGTGTTTAATTGTTTCTATTTTTTCAAGTTATATTTTTATGATTTTTTGATTTTTATTGTATTTATTTCCATTTGTTCAAATTTAGTTCATATCGTTTTTTCTAATTTGGTTGTGTATGTTTTATATATTTTTTAGGATCTAATATTATTTTCTTAAATTATTTTATTTTATTTTTCATTTTGTTGGTTCAATCCATCATTGTTTTGATTAATTATGTATTTTATGTTTAGTTTAATTAAATATATTTGGTTTGATTCATTGATTGTTTTATATTTCGGAGTTTATCAAGTGATGTTACATTTCAGAATAGAAAAGAATATTTGAAGTTGTTTTTGTAGGGTCTTTTTATACAAGTTTGATTCTATTATGTTTACATCACTTTTATTTTCTTTATTTTGGGTCAAATATCTTTTTTTATTCAATTGACTATATAATGTTTTATTATTTATAAAGATATTAAGCCTGTTTTGGTTTTGTATGAATCAGGTTAGGTTTTTTTGTAAATCCCTTAGAAAAGAGATAAATAATAGAATAAATGTTACTAACAAAGTAAACAGGATATAACTTTCCAATTGGTAGCCTAAAAATTTAAGCCTCTACAATTATGCATGCTATTCCTAGATTTATGAATAGATGGGTGAACTCATGAGAAGTTTCTTAGGGTGTGTATAAGTGAATAAAATGAAAACTAAAATGAAATGAGTTGGATCATGGGGAAAATAATAAGTATAATTTTTAACCTTGTTCAGTAATAGAAATTGGAGCTTTGGGAAAGGAAACAGAGGTATTGTAAGATACCCATAGGGAAAGATGACTACATTAATGGCCTAGGGATGTTGGTTAATGAAAAATGGTATCAGACCTAATAACCACCTAAAATTTGAGTCAGGTTTCTTTGTTTTATGTTATGGGACATATATTGAGGGTGTTTTTCTTTAAAATGTTTGTGGGTGGGTGAGTGTATCCCCATTGGCATGTGGGGAGAGTCATTAGTCCAAAAACCGAATTTACTAGGTAATATCTTCTGGTGTGTTAGTAAAGGATACAAAGTAATTGTAGGAGACATGTGGGGTCATATTACAAGGTCCATATCCTAGGGAGTATGGTACATTAAAAATTATATCATATCCAACACCTATATGGATGTGTAGTGGGACAACATGAGTTTGAGGTGTGGGGTACACAATGAGGGTGTTGTGATTTAAGGGTGGTGGAGGGGAGTTTAACATCCCTAAAAATGTGAGAATCTGATGAATAAATGTTACTACCCATGTCAACTTGGTGAAATTTTCTTTTTGGAAGCCTGCCTAATTAAATATTTATATTTAAAAATTCCTAGAATGGTATATTGTCAAGTTTGGATACCACCTTGTATGTTTCCCTGGGTGTGTTTGAGTGATAAAAAAACTGAATGAACTTGTGTTATAATTTTGGGAAAATCATTAGTCTTATTTTTGAAAAAAAATTTCTAAAACCTTATAGGGGTTTTGGAAACACAACTAAGGTATTACTGGTGACCCATGGGGTCATATGATAAGGTTCAAGGTAGAGGGGCAGGTGTCAATTTATGACAGTTTGAGTCAATTTCTGTTTGTTTATCCATAATGACATTATTTTTTATTTAAATTAGTGTGGATCTATTTATAGGAATACCAACTTCAAGAATAATATAATTTTTACTACTTGTAATTTAAAACCACAAGATATAGAATCCCAAATTTATGGTCATAATTCACTATAGGGGTGATTCAATAAATAAGTTACACATGAAGAATATTTCTTGAAATTATATTATAGAGAAATTAAATTCATAATAAAAATGATTCTAAAGTAATTAATATTTTGGTTTTATTATAATTATTCTTCAATATAGTGTCTTTCATGGAAATTACCTCAAGGTTGGAGAGAATTTAGAGAATTTAAGAACAGATTAACTCATATAGGATTCTGATTTAGTTGAAAACATTGCAAAATATAATATTAACTCAAAATTTATTTAAAGGGGAAAACTATTCATATGGAAATGGAATTAAAAAAATTGAGAAACTGGATATATTGTGAAATCCCAAAATGGGGTAAAAGATATATTGGGAACATAAAATCAGTTGAAATCAAATGAAAGTGAAAAAATGATATGAGTTATATTTGAAGGAAAAGATAGGGAAGACTCACTTGATCATCTAAATTTTAAGAAACTACTTTATTATAGAATTAGAGTGGATGAAGAACAAAATAAAAAATGAATTTGGTTATAGGAAGAAGAGGGTAATTCCAAGAAAGAGTTGGAAGAGTAATGAAAGCCTATTCCAAAACCTAAAAGGGATTTTGGAGTGGATATTAAAGTGGCAAGTAGTCTTGAAATATCAATTATTATGATAATGGGAGATAATAAAGAAGTTTATATTGGGATCTTGATATCTAATGAATATTAAGATATAGGGGAGTCACATAAAATTCAAAAAATAAAAAAGAACATGATCTCTACAAACTATTACAATGATGGAATAACAAACCATGTTTTGATATTCGAATCATTCCACACCACATTAAAAAAAATCATATTACTATTTTTTTTATCATTGAATAATTAATAAAAACGTAAATAACTTAATAATTTTTGAATCCCTAATTAATTAACAGAATATGTTCTACTGTGTTATATTACATCACCCCTATCATAAGTTACAGAAATTATAAATTTACATTTCTCTTAGGTCTAGGAAGTGTGTATATAAATTAAAAAAGTAGAAAAATTATGAATAAATTTACTACAAAATTTATATAAAATATAATATAAATAAAAAAAATTTAATGAGTTGATAAGAATCATAACCTAATAATATATTTTAACTATTTTATACAAAAAATGGAAATGAGGCACATAAAAATAAACGAGGAACCATGAAATCCACAATTTTATGTTTAATGTAAATCAAATCAGAAAATCAATGAATAAGTGGAGATGACTAGAGATAAAAAAGGGAAAGAATATGAGCATATAAGGGTGACATTTGGGTTTTAGGGGGAGTGGAGGTCACATTAAACATTTACAGAGACTAAATATTGATGGTTATAGAAAAATATTTGTATAATTAACCGTATGCCTATGGTTTATTATAACTACTGGTATGGGGGCTTGGTTTTGACTCTATACCAGTGGTTTTACTAAACCATTGGAATAAATTCCTCTATACCCATGAGTTTATGAACACATAGTATAGTGATATGGGTATATCCCACATTTTATATAGTTCTATATAGGGTTGGGAAAAATGGTTACGTATAAGAAACACCATGAAATAATATTAATCATAGGTATGGTAACCTAATATGTAAGAGTCCTCTCTTTTGTGTGCGAAAATGTATAATAATAAGAATTCATGAGATAAGGAAGTGTAAACTCCGGGTGTGTAAGGATTACCCAAAGTTGTTAAAATATGTTATGTCTTGTTTCATTTTATAATACAATGAGGTTAATGTGATAATATGGTATAATAACTACTTGATTTATAAGGGTTCATTGAAAGTGAAATTTAACATTGTATTATAGATACCTTGGGATATGAAAGGGTTACTCAGGGGAATCATTTATATCAAACATGGGTTTTATAACATATTATATATTTATTGTATAATACAAGTGAGTCGTTCAAGAAGATTAGTTTTATTAGGAAATGTTTTTTTTGACGGATATTTTCCAAAGTGAATTTTTTTTATGTATGATTAATTTTTTTATATATAAAGATAAAAAAGGGAATATGGGAGATAAAAAAGTGTCCTTAAGGTGTAAATACATAAGGTTATTCAAGATCCATTTTAAGGGTATTTTCATTTTCTAGAAATTGAATGTGGTGAGTTTTTCTCTATATTTTTAAAAAATACTAATTAATTAATTAAATGAAATAAAATAAGAGGGTGTTGACTATTTTCGAGATAATATAGTTAATATGACCAAAATGGACCCCGTATTCATCCTTTCATCCCCATGGGAGTTTATAACTATATATTGCTAAATTATTCTGAAGTTTGTTAAAGGGAGTAGTTGTGTGTAAGTATAACTTCCTATGGAAGTATATTTATTATTATTCTCATAAATTTTTAGAATATTGTTTATTTTTTCAAAATTAGGGATTATTATTCAATATATTATTATATTTCATCCATCTAGAGACATATTGGATATTATTTCTAGGAGAATGGTGTTTAGTAAACTCTCTATGAGTTATGTGGCCTTTCCGCTGTTGGGTGTCTTTATCATTTTCCAATTTTATATTTGTGAGCATTTATAATGATTATTATGACCATATTTTTAGGAAATACATTATATTTCACAAAATATTTTGTTAGAAAAATTTTGTACTAAAAATCAATCAAGTTAATATATATTAACAATTTTTTGGTGGAAACATAGTCTAATGATTTCCACAAGTCTGGTTTATTGTTTTTTTTGTTATGTGAGTATGGTTATCTAGGAAAATTGGAATTTTTTTTTGAATATGGATTTATAAATTTTGGTTTATGGAAAATCTATCCCCAAGGTAATTAATTTAATAGGGTATTTCCATACTAAAATTTTATTTATAATGGAATTTTGAGGATGAATGTATTTCTAATGAAATGGTTTAAAATTAAATTTATATTTAAATTGGGTGATATCCAATGATAGTTTTGAAATGAAATTTGAAAATAAAATTAGGTTCTTATAATGGTCATTATAAATATGATATTCGTAAAAAGGATTTACATGATTAACAAATGGAATGTAATTTCTTTTTTAAATGTTTTGAAATGAGTAATTGACTTGGTTTTTTTGGCATTGTTAGAAGGTCCCAAGTTGAAATTGGTTTAGTTAAAATATAATGAGAAATTACAATTTTTTGTAAATCTTGTGTTCTTGGTGTGCTTCATGATTATGATTTCCTAGCATGTTATTTTTCTATTTTGATATACTATTTTTTAATAATCCATTGATGAATAATAAAAATTATATATGGTTATACACATTTTTTTAATTAAGGTACATGTGTTGTTATTATAGTGTTCTTTATTTGGAATCAATGTTCTAAGGTCATCCCATATATACTTAATTAACACATAAGAGGGTATATATACATAAATAGAATTAGGAACAATAGAACCATTATTACTTTAAATAAATGAGCTGTGGATGTCCCCTAAGGTAGGATAGGTCAAAATAAACTTACCCAAGTTCATTTTTTGGATGATATTTAGGAATATCATATGTTGTTTGGTGATAAATATATATATATATTTTATTTTTTAAGTATAAGAATATGTTTAATGTGAGTAACACTATATGGTTTGTATGAGAGGATCCATGAATCATTTATTTTTTATTCTTATTATGTGGAAGGATTATTGGTCTTGTGTTATCTAGATTCAACTAATAGTTTGTTTGTTTCTATTACATAGTATGTGATGTGTCAAGGATAATATTTGTAACCAAATATTGACTGAGGGAGATGGAATTATGTTGTAAACCATCCATTGAGTCATAGGGGTTGTTCCATGACATTATTCGAAACCCCCTTTGTGTGGGAGGGGATAATCTAGGAACTTATGTCTAAACTCTTCTATGTTAATGAGGATGGTTCATGACTTGATGTGTGGACTCTTATATCAAAGAGTGAACAAATGAAGATTTTATGTGTGACCTCCCCTAAGTGAGATGGAATGGTTTGTGAATTTATTAGTTATATGCATTGACACTTGATATTTGATTTTATTATGAGTGAAATGTAGTGGTCAAGGTTTTTTTAATTACTATGACAAGATATGTTATGAATATTACTTAAGTAGTTTATAATACACGTGGGGATCATTTTGATAATTTTCCAATGGTATATTTTTAATTTAAAAACAATTATGTACAAATTACTAGAATTATTTCACTCGGTAGAGGTCAAAAGAAAATGACCTTTACACATACCCCTATATTATTAGATTATTAATTTTCCACCGTAATAAATAAATTCTATGTTATATGGCCATTTATGGTCACTTGGATTAGATTATTACCATTATAATATTTTATTTTATGAATATTTTAACATGTCTACTCTTTTTTTAAAATGCTTAAAGTTTTTAATATGGTGTCATCTAGAAGGTATGTCCTATTATAATTATTTTTTTAATATAATATATTTATATTAGACAAGGTATGTTATTTTTTTGTGATGAAATATATACCTTTATTATTTGCAAACCAATTATCTAGTAATTAGTTAATTAATGTAAAAATAAAATAAATGATATTAAAAAAATTAAAATATATATAATATGAGAGAATTAATGTAGTGTTTTTTATGAATCCTTGTAAATTTTAGGGATTTAATATTTTTTGAACGTTATGTCGTCTTATTGATAACTTCAAAAGTCAATGTAATGAGTTGTGTCCAAATTATCATTAATTATATTCATAAATAATATTTTATTCTGTGATATAAAATATTTAAAAATAAAAAAATTGGAAACATGGTTATGATATTGTTTAAAATATGATCCATTATCCATTTATTGATCTTTTTCCATATAATAGTTTCAATACTAACCGTCAAATATTACAAATCAATGTTGTCATAGTAAACATTAAAGTGGTTAAATAAGGGTTCAATCTAAATGATAAGGGTGTTGATGTGATCTAAATTTTTATAGAAAATATTGGATGGGTGTATTGAAACACAAAAACATATTATATCCCAAATAACTATTTTTCCATTTTTAATAAAAATTAATTTATATATTTTTTTATATTGATATATTCCAATAGTACACCACCCCTATCCTATAAATGGTGATATATTAATCTCATTTTAAGGTTCTTAAAAACCCTTGTATCTCCTCCATGATCTACATTGATAAATTACTGTAATATATAATCTCATTCAAAAAGTCTATATTTTCTAATAACACCCACATTAGTTAAATTCTTATATTTTTTTATATTCCTTTTTCATACACACACCATTCCTTTTATTTAATATTAAAATTGTCATTTTAATTGATGTTCATTTTCCATAGTTATTTAAAAACCCAATTCCTATTTTACTTTTATTGTCTCGATAATTTAATTATGTGATTAATTTTTAAATGGCATAATCATTGACATCTCTAATGTTAAGTGGTTAATTAATTTATAAATAATGATTGGAGTTTATTCTATCTAATATTGTTTTTATCATTGACTACTAATTTTATAGGGTTAGGGTTTAATAGTAGGTGTTGTTCTAAAATTGATGAATCCTGAGATCAAAACATTGGTAACCATGTTGATTGAATTTGGTTAATAATTCTGGTTAATCATATGCAATTGAAAAAACCTGATCATAGGAATTTCTATAGAAGAACCTAGAACTAGTTGGATTTGAGTATGTGAGAAAAAATATCCTATGATGATTACTACCTTTGATTCCAAGCATTATGTACCAGGTTTTTTGACTGCCAATAGAACAAATAGTTGTTTCCAGGCTGGGAAGATCCAATTGGCATGACCAATAAAAATGGTAAATTCTAAATTGATTTACAACATAAAAAATTTTACTATCACATCCTATATTTAGTATTTAGTTTTCCCTAATCCTCATAATTGACCCTAATCCTCCTATCTATTTACCGATGTAAAATAAAACTATATATTTTTTTGAAAACGAAATCCATTAGAGTCATACGATGAATCCTAATGTTATAAATCAAGGGTAGTTTTGGAAAATATACATTTCTATTACAGTCCATGGGAACGTGTAATAAATGATTCTATTTGGGACAATTGAAAACATTAGTCAAAATATATAAACTTCATGAATTCATCAGGAAGCCATGTAGACATATAAAATCCTCATATATAGGATCAATTGGTTATTTAGAGTGTATGTTGACAAATTTTTTGTTGTCTTTTTTTATAATGTTATCATATATTCTATTATAAATGATGTATATAAATAGCATTTTGAGTCTTGAGATAATACCTTATGAAAATAGGCAATTAAATATTTGTTGAGAAAATGTCAATTTTGGAAGCAAAAAGAACCATTCATGGGTTACATGATAACATATTATGGTATATATAGGGATCCATCAAAGTAAAAAAGTGATCAAATTATTATTTAAAACTACATTTATAATTGAAATAATTTGATTTAAAGAATTATATTAATAGTAAAAATTATATGTGAAGGTTTTTTCATGATTTTAGAATCATTTTACAAAGTTAAATCATAATGTACATAAGTTCTAAAAGATGGATGAATGTGAGGAATGCTTCTAGGACCTTATAATGATATCATTGCATGAACTATTCTTCCATTACCCTATAGTGGAGATAGTTTTGTAATATATGGGGAATTTTTATTCAATGGTTTGTGACTTATTCTAATTAAAAATCATAATTTAATTTCATATAAATTAAAGTAATTAAAAAATAATGATAAAAATTACCTGATGCAAGATTTGGACTTGATAATAGTGATCATTTAATAGATTATTTGGGTTCATTGTCTCTGTGATTAAAAGAGTGATATATATATATATATTGATCCCATGATTTTGAATTATATATACAAATGAAAGATATAAAAATACAAAACGGATATTTTTCAAAATGATCTTTATCATGTAATTCCAAATACATAACCATATAATAGAAGAAAACACGAGTTTGAGGGTCAATATTAAAGGATAATCCAACATTTTTCATAATGTGGGTTAAAAAATACCCAATAATCATATTCCTTCAAATGTTGGATCTTGAAATCATATGGGATGGGGATAAATTTTATATTTTTAAAATTACTTTTCAACTATAATTTGACATGAATATCATATAATCCAAGAGACTTGATTTATAACTACAAAATAATGTTTAATATATTCCAAAGTTAAATATTGATAAAAATAGAGTTATACAGTTTGGAACATAGATATATTTCCCCTAAAAAAGTCAGAAATAATAATATTTTATATGATTAATATAATACATCCATATTTATTTATTAGAGAATGATGATAACATATAGATAATTTCTAAAAAACATATGGTAAGATAATATGTAGAGGGATATTTCAACATACATACCATGATTTTTACTCTTAAAGGGGGTTACGTTTGAATAAAATAAATCTACGTGTATGATGATATAATTACCCATTAATGTTTCAAAATGGAGAAATATCACCACAAATTCTGTTGTAGGATTCCCAGGATATCTGAAGTCTATAATTCTATTTATGTTGATGTATATCACCTTACTAAGTTAGTAAATTTGATGCACTTATAAGAATATTTATCCCTAGTCTATCATTACAAGATATAAAAGAGGTAAGTGGTAATACTATATAGAGTACCACTCTATTTTGAATCTACATGAGACACAGGGTTTACCTCAAGGTTCTATAAATGTATTCAAAAATAATTTATGTCAATGTTGTGTTTCAAACCTATTTATCACCCTCACATTTATGGTGAGTTAGAAATTACCATTCAAATTCTAGAGGATTTTTTTAGATAATACTCAATATATTTTCTTGGCGATTAGGATCAACACCTCCCATTAAAAGATTAATCAAATAATAAAAGTTTCTATTTCAGTATTCAAATTAAACCACATAAGGATTTGTATGGGAATAGGTTTTAGACTCTATTATCTTAAGATAAGGTTGTAGAGAGGATGTTGATAGGAGTATATCATGTATCATAATTTATATAGAAGGGTCAAAATATTAACAAAATATGAAATAAATAAACAAATAGATTAAAATTTTGTTTTGATGCCTTTTTATGAGATATAGATATGTGTGTAAGTGTTAAAGTAATCCTCTGGATATCTCATTTCTACCGGGTTATGAGATTTTTGGAAAATGGGATGTTAATACATATATATGTTGATTATTTTATTTATATTGATCATTTAAATTTTTTATCATATTAATTTGAAATTAATTCCTTCCATTCCTATGTAAATTATTATTTTTTGTATCACTTCAGAGGAAGTACATACCATTCTATTCACATTTTTTGAATGTTGAATCCATTTAGTTGAAAAAAGATGCTTCATATAAAAAAAACAACATAAGATTTTGGATAAAAGGGATAATTTATTGAATAAAAGATACCTCCCAGGAGGTTTAATATTTAATTGTAGAATCACAAGTTTGAAGATTAAAAATGGGAAAGTGGGGATGTAATAATAAAAAGTAATGTAACATGTTTTTATCCTTGTAAAGGGATTTCAATGTAGATGTTCTTCTTAATGGGGGAATACTATAACTACCAATTATATTATTAAGTAATTTATTTTAATAAATAGAGTGATAAATAGAATATTTCAGAGGAAACACGAAAATAAAATGAATCATTATATAATATTAAATCAAAATTATTAAATACGACTACTATAACATAACCACTAAATTATTATGTGTAAACAGAGATAACATAATTATGAAACAAATATAGAAAATAGAAACAATGTAGAAAAGAAGTATGATTGATCCTTAGGAATATGATTATAATGATAATGAAATTGAGGTATCCTTAATAGGATTTTCGTTGATAATGACCAATATAATCATAAACAACTATAACTTGGTAAAACCATATTCAAAAGAAGCTTATGGTTAGGGAAATCACTACAAGATCAATTATTGAAGAACTCTAAGCTGTAATTTTCACCACTACCTATCTTACACTTAGATCTTATGATGAATACTTTAGGGGTTTTGTAAGATAATATAAACATGTAATTATTAACAAAAAAAATTATTAAAAAATAATTGATTTATTTTATGCATAAAATATTCCTTGAGAAATTGTCTTTTCTTTTTATCCATTCTTATTATAAATTTAATTATTATAAATATTTTAGTAGTTATTTAACAAAATGGGATTAATTTATAAATTTATCTTTAAAATAATATATTAGGGTGAATATTGTTTCTTTACATAAAAGTTTGATTTTTATATAAACAGTGAAAATGGTGTTTTTAAAATTATCATAAAATTTAAAACATCATTAAGATATATAAATCAGAAAAAATATATATATAACCATTATATTAAACAAATATTTATTTAAGGAGTAAAATAATTTATTTTAAATAAATATTTTAAATTTATAAAACAATGTATCATATTTTAAAACCAAATGTAATATTTTCTTCATTATAAAAATTATTATTATCCACACTCTTTTTAATTATTTATTCACAAGATGGAATTTGGTTATGGATTTCATTAAAAACCATGTTAATATTATTTGCCTAATAATAAAAATTTTAATTTAAGGAAAATTTCTATCCTTCATCATTTTATAATAAAATAAATTTGTATGATTTATAATTATATTTGTCAAAAAAATTTATGTTTTATACATTTAATATTCTAGAATTAATTTTTTCTCAATTTTTTGAATATAATATATTAAAATTGAATTCATATATTAATTTATCATCTATAAATTCGTTATACTCCCTATCTCAATTTCAGTCATAAAAATAAATAGCATAGGTAAAAATATTGTACTAGTTCAGATGATTAAAATTGTAAAGCTGTTTAAAAGTAGTGTAAAAATAGAAAATATCATAATATATTATCTTAAAATGAGGGTTTGAAGACATTATAAATCACCAATTTTTTATTTATTCATTATTAATCAATTTTGTATCCACATGCTCAAAATACGACATTCATTTTTTGTATGTTTTAATTATTTTCATGAGTTAAATTAGTTTCACTTGTAAAAGGATCCTTCCAAAACCCCTTCAAATCCAATATAAAATATATAATTATACAAACACTATACTTTACATCCATAATAAATAAACCTATACCAAATTCTTGATAAATTAGTCACTATATATTCCCCAAATCCCTTCCAAATCAATATGGTTTTGAAGAGAAGATTATATTATACTACGTAAGTATTTTATCAGCTATTTTCATCCATCCATTTATTCATCTTCCACCTCTTCTGAAATATTATTTATCACTATATTATAAATTGTTTAAAATCATTAATTTTATATAAAAATAATATTACCCATATTAAATAACTTTTCTCTCTCATTAAGTCATTATAACACACTCCTATTTTAGTCAGTTTTACTACCCACACGAGTAGAGTCATAATAATTATATAATGAAAATTTTACTAATAAAGAATTATGATAATATTATATAATAACTATTTTTTTTTATATTTTAAAAATCTCATAATAATGATAATAAAAAATCATTTCATAATAATACTATGTCAATTAATTATATAATGTTTTTATTTTGGTTAGCGTAACCACCTTCACGAATTATGATATGAATTTGAATAACAGATGTTTAGGTAAAAGAAATTTATAGTATGACCTGATGTTAATATGAAATTTTTTTTTTCATCAATAATGGTAATATTAAAATTTAAACTTAGAAATAATAAACAATTTATTTTGATATTGGTTTCCCAATAATACATATTTTATATTTTTGTCTTTATGAATCATACATACATATTCTATTAGATGAAAATGAAACTACATGAAATATTCTGTATACTATATTTATAAAAATATCCAAATTATTTTGATAAATAAATTATAAATATAATTTTACTTATAGGACCATTAATCCAAAAAAACAAATAGTAATTAGATCCTCTAAATATAAATAATTAATATTAATTAATGAATTAAAATTTATGTAACAAATTAAAATAAAATAATAATTTAAACGGTAACATGTGTTAATGAGTATGATTAATATATTAGTACATTTTCAATGGTTATTTAATATGAATATATAATGCATCAAACCAAGTAGAAATGCACTTTATTGTATTACCTTCACTCATCCATTTTTCGTAAGTCATAAATATTACACATTGACTATTTTTTTCAAAATTGTTTTCTTCTATACTATGTTAATTTTATATTTAATTTAATCCATTTCAATAGAATAAATATTTCACAACAATATAAATCTTCTGTTATGAATATATTTTTTAATAAATTTTGTTGATGTTTTGAATAATCAAGATCCTCTCTAAATGAGATATTTTTCTTTTATATCTATATTTAAACTTAATTGTAATATTCACCTTTACTATTTTTAAATCTAAATATTTTTATTACTAGTGATATTAAAATATCTCTTTATAATTTCTCAAATTGAATATATATCACTATTGTAATGATATGTGTATCAATAATGGTATTTTTAATATTGAAAATATTTTTTTCCTATCAGGATTTTATATTTTATCTTCCAACAAACATTTTAAATGGAAATATTATATGAATTAATAACTGCATAATTGTATGATTTTAAATAAAATTCATATTTTTTAATAATATATTTCATGTCACTCTTTTAAAATTATTTTTGAATGATATAAATTACACAACATTTTCATAATAAGGATTAAAATGAATTACAAATTCAATTTTCATCATTTCCCTTCCATTTTACACATTATATCTAAATGATTCGACTACTAAAGAGTTTTTTTTAATTTTCATATAAAATATATTATGAATAACTCCTTTTGGGGGATTGGATTTTTCATACAAATCAATTTACTTTTGATATCAAGTTATATTATACCATTTTGAAATGGTTTGAAACCAGTTTTACTACTATTAATTATGATGAAATGTTGTATGATTGATAACAATTAAGAAACATATTTGTGGATGTTGAAGTCTAGGGTCCAAATCCATGATTAATATAATTGATCAAGTATTGATATCTCATGATATGATGATTTTATGAATGAATTTTTTTTGTTGATAAGAAGATTCATGTACATTTTGTTTTTTCAAAAATTGTTTTGTAGAAATTTTATTTGATCATCACATAATATGTTGGCATGATTGAAATTTATCAGAGTTTTTAATATTCCTATGACTATGCTTATGCCAAATTTGAATGATGGTTCACTAAAATGACTTATACTTATGTCATACGTCTTTGATAATTCCCAATGTGACAATTTTATTATCTCACATTCTGATAAAATTTTAGATGTCTATTAATTTGGTATATTATGTTATGAAATCATTAATTAAGGAATATTTTTATTATTAAAATTCAATTTAAAGAAATATTTCTTTAATTATCATGTTTTCTCACATTATTATAGTAGAATACTTGATGATACCTTTATAGTTTTTCCATTTGGGTGAATTTGAGCTCACCTATTTTTAATGTTTCAATTCCCAAGGTTATGAGGAGTCTAGAAGGGGTAAACTATTATATGATTATAAAAAAATGTTGAAAAGCAACAACAATTTATTTATGTATTTAATCCATAATGACATAAACCATTTGTATTGTGACACATGGAATCAATTCTGAGTTTTAATTTTTATATTATATAAATTATTTATTATAAACATATGTTTTTATTGGGATGTATTAGTTGGTATCATGGATGACATGTAATGTTTCTGAATTTGGAATGAGATTAAGTATCTCATGTACATAAGTATATTTTGTTTTAATGATGATTTTGAATGTTTAAATAAGTGGATTCATCAATTTTAGAATAGTAATTCAGAACATAGTTTTGATGATCAAAAAAATTAAAAAGTGGTATTTGGGTATTATAAGGAGGCTTCAGTGATTTCCTAATGGAATGGGAGGGCCCCTTGTGTGGCAGGGGTTGGAGTTTTAGTATATTCTTAGTAGGCCACAAACCAGGTGATGACTTCCATCAACTGAATGGTGGTCGGTATCAGCTATCCTATGGGTGGATTAAATGGTCAAAATGTTCTTTTACCCCCCATTGGTTTCAAGTGAATTCAAATCCTTTCTACTAGTTTTGGTTCCTATGAATGGGGTTGGATTCCCCCTTCCCCCTTCTCATTCCCCTTTATTTTTTTACTTTTTGGGTTTTTTTGGCCATTATGAGGTACATATCTTCATCATATATCCTCTGTTGTATCACATTATCTTGTTCGTAATTTAAGATTCATTGGAAGTGGTTTTTTTAAGATGATTTATTTAGATTATGGTTAAATAACCAAAACGTATTGTGATTTCATTCTTCCTAGTAATATGGAATCCTTAGAGGTTTTATGCAAGTTTATGAATTCTATTTAGTTAACATATGTTTCTGTGATGAATTTTCTTATATTTTCTTGCATAATTTAGTTCATTCTAGATTTTGTTTGATGCCATGTGTTAATGATTTTTTATAATTTGAGTTTTGAGGTATAATGAGAGGTTTCTATGGGTGTTTGGTTGTGGTTATGGAATGATGTGATTGGCTAATATGAATTTTTACACTATACCTTTTTTTAGTAAAATAGTGTAATTAATTATAAAATGTTCAAAGTAATTAATTAATTATAATATAGTTATATTTATCTACTTTTTGGGTTTATTTTTTTGGAAGCGACTCATGTGTCTTAGGGGAGGTTAGATGAGCTTGGATGATCCTCTGAAGCTACATCCAGTTCATTTAAATGATTTGAAAAGTTTCATAAATGTTGGTCCTCTGAATTATATTCTCATTAAGTAAATTATTCGTGTGTATGTGTTATGTTTAATGCTTAGGTAATACCAATGATGTAATGGGACACCAAATTAAATGTTTCATTAAATTAAAAAATTAAAAATATATTAAGTTACTAAATTACAATATTTAAGAAAAATCATTTTTATTAAACTATATATAGATTAACGTGAAAAAGGCCACATCGGCCAATTGGTGAAAAACCTAATTGTGATTCAATCATAGTCCATGAACATATCATAAAAATTCACTTATATTTAAGATGAAACAAATGGGGATCCATAGTTAATGAATGGGTGAGAGAGACCATCTACGCCTGAACATATGTCACTTGATGACTTTTGTTGAGAAGGTTTTTCTTTGGAGCTAGTATGGTTGAACATTGAGATGGTGATGATACAAATATCGACCACCACTCTTCATTAAGGCCTTCATATTTTGTTTATGTTATAGATTATATTGTGGGGGAATCCTTTCTCTTTCTATTTCACATCATCCTTGAGTTAAGAGTCGAAAGGTACCCTGAGTAGGATGACATAATATTTGTAAGTTCATGGAAATAGGAAATAGGAAATTTGTTTTGATAACCAAGTGTATCCCCTACTTAATGTCTTTACTAGAATGAAAAATAAGGTCATTAACATGATAATACATGTTCATGTATTAAAAAAACAATATTAATTTTGATATATAATAATTTATTTATTAGGAAATTTATTGTTGAATATAATTAGATAATTTTAAATTAATTTGGGATTGTTATGGGATGTGTTTTCAAAGATACTTTTACATCCATGTTCCAAGACCGTTGTACTAAATTAGTTATTTTATTTATTTCTAGAAGATAATGAGTTTTTTTAATCAGTTGATTAGTTATAAAAACCAAATCATTCTTATTATGGATAGGCTCATGACCATGTATTTCATGCCATATCATGTTTTTAACCATATCCTACACATGTCGCCATTATAATCAGGTACTAGAGAATCTATCACTTGTTTCAGTTATAGGTTGGGTTCAGGCTTGAGGTCATTTTATATTTAGATGGTATGTCCTCCAGTGTGGGTTCTGGAAACTAGAAAGTGGAATTTTCTAATACCTATGTGTTATTATTTAATATTACTACATGTATATTGTCATAACACATTATATTTAATGTTTTGTTTCATCCATTTAGTTTATTATTATTCGATATCATATTTTTATTTATTCTAAAATCATTATTACTTGGTGAAAAGTGAATAGTCTCCATAAGGACACACCCTAGGCCCTCTCTGCTTGTTTACAACATCTGGAATCTGGGAAGACCCACTTGAGATCATGTAAAAAACTAACCCAATTATTATTCATAGTAACCCAATTCAGACATGACACCTGATTCGAGTATGTGGGTTCGAGGCATATCATGAACTATTATAAGTATAGAATCCTAATGATTGATTTTAGGTTATGAATAATTTCGGTGGAAATTACTTTCTATGGTTAGGATGTTTATTTTCTAGAATTATGAATATTATAATAAATATCAAAAAAATAAATTCATAAGATTTATTCCATAAGAAGTTATATATTATTGGAGGGGATGTGAAAATAATTAATCTTGGGATGTGCTTGTGATGCATAATGGTATACCTTTAAATGTAAGAGTCACCTAATCATGGGTTGGAAGTGAATTTATATGTCCTAATAACACCATATTATAATTATAATCATGCATATGGGTACATTATACATAAGGGTTATCTCTATTTTTGTGAAAAAAGAAATGTTTCAAAATAATTCATATATTTAAGACTGGTTTACAAGTGTATATGGGTTAACCTAAGATTTTAAACCCAACTAAGTGTTATTTCACCCTACCATATGTAAATAAAAACCAAATAATTAAACAATAGCCCCTCCATACATTAGGTTCATCAGGTAGTGAAATTTTGATAATTATGAAACTCAATCAATGATAGGTAATATTTACATTGTCAATACAAAAAGTTAAAAAATATTTTATTAGAACACACTGAACAGTGGTGGTGGAAGCTTATTTTTTATGGAAAATGACATTTAAAAGATTGGTTTTTGGTCAAATAATTTAGAACATGTTGGTAATTTATTAATAGGTGAAGATAAAAAAATTATATGTTACATATATGTAAGTTTCCTTAAGGGTGTAACAAAAAGGGATATTATAGGTCAATTCTTAAGGGCGAACTTGTTTTATTAAATGTATTGTTTTCTGAGATTCATCTAAAACGTTAATAATATTATTAATTTAAATGAAATAAGATGGTATTTTTACTATTTCAGTCATAATATAGCGATATTTTTTGAAATGGTCTCCTAGAACATTATTTCATCACAAAGGTATTTTTTTTATTTTATACAAAATCATGAGGGTCTCTATTTATAGGAGTGTCCATGGGTAATACTAACAATAAATGGGTTTATTTCTTATTTATTGTGCTATAAATTAGGTAAAATTTCATGTTATTGGAAGTATTTATTGAAGGGGTTTTTCAGGGAGTATATTTTAGTTGAATCATAATGAGTTATGTGGCCTTTAAAACAAGCAGTAACTTTCTCTTCTGTGGATTTTTTAAAAGTACTTTCATTTTGATTTTAGAAAATATTTTTATATGGACTGTGTGATTTTATATCCTAAATCTGTATGGGATTATGTAAAATTAATCTTAAATAAGGTCCACATCACTTTCTAAATGTGTATTTAGTGGATTCTTTGTCTTAAGAGTACAAGTATATATTATGAGAAGAAAAGAATCAACTATATGAATATTAAATAATTTTATATGAATATTCAATACATACCACAATACTATATAACTGATTTCATATATTCTTAGGGTAATCAGTGATTAGATACATAATAAAATTATTCAATGAAATATATTAATCATACCCTAAAAATATATACTCATATAATATCATTGCTTAAAATATACTAATTGAAACCTGTTTGAATAACCGGGGAAATGGGAACATTATAAAGGGTGAGATAAAATTGTCGATAAGGGTAAACATAAGAGATATAAATATTTGATCATAAGTGACAATAAAATATGTATAATGGTATGGGAATAAGATAATACCCTTTGAAAACATACCCCAAAAGTCATATTCCATAAATCATGATTCATGGAATAATTTTTTATTATAACAAAATACACGAGTCCTAAGTATGCAGAATCATGAATATAAATCCTAAGCTGTGGGATCATATCATAAGCATAACCGATAAATTTTTTTTGGACACACACAAGGATAAAATATCAATCTCATCACCATGTACCACTAATTAGTCTATCAGAGTGGATATAGTCTCATAGTTGATTGAGTTCACATGTAATTACCATAAATGTAGTTTTCATAGTCCCATATAGGGGTTTCATCACTCCATAATACATATAATATTAACTCATGAGATATCATGATTTATCCAAATAGTTTGAGGGAAATATATTTTTTTCCTACCCCTCATATAATGAAAACTATATATATGTATTCTAAATGTTCAAAAATAATCATTAGTTCAACATTAATTTATTAAGCCATGCGAGAATATAGATTTCATAAAACATTTCATACAGTATCATCATCAAAGTCCATTGAGTGAAAGAAAATGGATTATATCCTTATATAATATTCCAAGTGAAGCATAAATATCATTATAAAATTTTAAAATAGATAAAAATACTTTTATAAAATCATTAATAATATTCTTTGAAAAAAATAAGAAAACATTCTTTTTATTTTATAAAATATAAAAAATTTAATTAACTAAGAAAATGGGATTATTATATCCTTTTGAAAAGGATTATAAAATAATAATTTATGATTCATGATGGAGAGAGGAAATAAAAGTTGGAAAATATGATTATTTAATAAATGTAAGTAAAATTTCATGCTATTTTATATCATATAAAATATAACTTATTTGATAATGAAAATTTGGTGCCCTAAATATTTTTTAAATAAATTCAATAGTAAAATATAAATACTTTTATAAATCAACTAAAATAATAAAATAACTTCCATAAAACAATTTTGAGAATACAATTATTGAGTAATAATATTTTTTATTAACATATGTGAAATGAAGATTGATTTTTAAAGTCATTATGATGTGTGTTTTTTTATCAAAGAGTGTAAACTCTACTAACCAACCCTAAAAATCCAATCATCTGGCACTTGATATAGCTTTTGAAAATTCTTTTAGGTGTTGTTGATCCCTGTAGTATGGAGAAAAGTATTAAGTCACTACATGAAACCCTGTATTAATTATTTCTTTCATAAAACAAAATTGAACAAGTAGTGGACATTTAACAAAAAATATTACATGATTCATCTATATATTTGATTGAATTTCCTAACAAAACAGACACCTAAAAAAGATAATTATATAAAAAAAATATATCACATTTAACACCCTCACTATAAAAATACTATATGATTAGATAACCATGAAAACACATTCATAAAAACCACTGATTAAAATACAGAATGAGAAAAAAGGAAGGATGATTTTCCAGAATTGGTAGGGAAAAAATAAAATAAAATAACTAAATGAACTCCATGAGTTACTATTTAGTCATGAAATAATATATTATAAAGGAGTGGTCATGAGATAGATCAAAACATAAAATAAATATGTAATATATGGATGATAATCAAAATCCCATTTGTTCAACATACAAATTTTCATTTATTCAAATTTATTATAAGATGCATTTTCAATTTTTTTATAAAAAATTTTTAAAATTGGATTTACTTTTTTTGGAAATAAAATGTAAAATAATGTTTAAAATCACATTTATAATAAAAAACTTTTAAGAAGCATAGAAAAATTATTTAAATATTTCATTTACAATATATCTAGGAAACCACATTTTAACATCAATTATTTATGACGGTGAAAAAAACTATAAAAAAAACAAAAAGGACAATTTAATTGAAATAGATAATACAGAATAATATAGAATGAATGAAAAAGGGAAACCAAATAGAGTAAAAAAATATACAAAATAAAAAGAATGAACCAATATAGAAAATATGATGGTGATCTATAAGTATAGTGTGTGTGTGTTTGTATATATATATTTTTGAATATATAATTAATAGTAAAAGGTATGAAATGTTTTAGAGAAAAAATGATATTTTTTTGATTTAAATATAATTTTCATAGGAGTAACACCCAATGGTTACTAATTTAAAAGAACCAAGAAATATTATATCACCTTAACTATAGATTTGGTTTCCTATTACATATCTATCAATAGAGGGTTATACATAACTATGTCACTAGCTTTACAGGTGGTGGGGGAGCTACATCATTTTTATAATATCAAAGCTAAGTAACTATTGGATTCCCATGGAGCTTAATCAATAATAATAATATAAAAACAATTTCTATTTTTATTTATAAAATTTATTACAATACATTACAATTCTCTTCCTAAAAGGAGGGATAATGAAAAATAGTTTAGTTTTAAATCATTGTAAGACGCTAGAAAACTACACTTTCAATGAAAATCCAATAATTTTTTCAAATAAATTAAATTAATTTATATGATGCTTTCTAAAATCCCAATAGGGAATTTATAATTTTATATAAAATTACTTCTGAAAATAGATTTGAAAACTAAGATCAAACATCACATTTGTGTCCCAAAACCCTTAGAAAGACACACACATATTTATATTCCTCTCAATACACATATTCAAATATTATCATGTATGTATGTGCATATATATAAACCAATTTATATGGGAAAACCATCCCATATATGAAGTGTTATTCCAAACATATGATGTAAGTGAAACATAAGATTAAATATTGTAATCTTAATAATGATTTTTAGATAATGAAATCACAATCAACACATTCACATAAAACCATTAATAAATTACGAAAATAGTATAAACAATATCCAATAATATTGAAAAATATATATTATAAATAATAATTACCTTAAATATGTTATTGGTATAAAAAATAAATATAATTTTTACTCTAATAAATAAAGTTGGATAAGAATGTTTAAAACAAAATATAAAATTGAAGAATCTTTTCTAATTATTTTAATACCAAATTGAAATATAATTTCTTCCATACAAATTAAATAAACACAAATAATATTATCAATTAGTAATCTAAACATAAATTAAGAAATGAATAAATCAATGGTTATAACAATAAGAGTTTATACAAGGAGAAAATACACCTCAAATGGATATGGTTTAAAAATCTCTCTTGAGTATTGAAGATGAATACCTTAATAATTATTAGATAACCCTAGAAAAATATAAAAAAGTTCTACCCTGGATGGATCTACCATTAAATAATAAGAAAATGTAACAATAATATAAATTTGGTAGGGGAGGAGGGTTTCGTGATGGGTTCCACTGGACTTGTGTGTTGTGTTTTATAGGGTACGTGGAGAGGGAGGGACCGATTTAAGGGTTAAAGGGGTGAGGGGTAAAATTAAAATATATTATTTTCCAAAAATGAGGTTTGTTTGATGGTTTGGATAAATTTTTTCTAAACCATGCAACAAAAAAGATCCCTTCAATGGAAGTAACGAATACACTTCCCGTTTTGGATGCATGTTTGGAAATATGGAATCCTACCATATAAAGAAAATGAAATTTTGTATTTCCCTACCATTTGGTTGTCACATTGTCTTCATAAATCATGTGATAAACACAAGTCATGAAACTTTTATTCAAAATTGAGAAAAATATATTAAAAACATCCTCATAAATTATATGAACAAAAAAGTTCCATAAAATTATTTCAATGGGGTTGACTATATGGGCCAATCATCACTAATTAGTTTGATTTTGTCCTAAATTATCATTCAAACCATTGAGAGTAAGATGGATAATAAATTAAATAATTAAATAAATAAAATAATTAAGAATATAGGGAAAAAGGTGTGAAAATTCTCCACACCATGACCATTTATTTTTGATAACTCCATAAAAATTTTAAAATAAATAAAACATATAAGGAATTTAAACTCAGAATGAAGGATTTTTGAATGATAATATCCATAAACCAATCCAAATATAGATAGAATTAAAAAATGAGGCATTAAATTTTTCTCCTTAAGTCCCACCTAACATGTTATAGATGACATATAATTCCATGATGCATGATGAGTCTCCCATATATTTTTTAACTTTAAAGTAATAACATCAATGAAAAAGTACGAAACATAGGTAACAGAACCAAAACCTGAACCCTCAAAAGAAGTTTTCTGAGTAAAAATCCCAATATAATACACACCATAAATATCCAAAATTCACCTTTTTCCCTTCAAAAGAACATGCATTAATAAACATAAAAAATGAGATAAAATAACTAAATAACATAAAAAATACTAGATTAAAACTTATAACCAACCATCATCATCCTTCTAACAATGGAATAAATAGTGAGGGACACTAATAATGAGCATAACCCATCAAAATAGGTTGTCCCAATCATTGACGTAAATTATTGATAAAGGTAATCTTAAGAAAATATTCCCATGATACCAATCAATTTTATACAAAAAATAAATAAAATGAAGTCTATTTAGTGTGTAATATTAAATAGTTCAATATCACTCTTGGTCACATGAGAACCAAACTAAATGATCTACTCAATATTATATGGAATGAATTAAATCTAGCCACAGCCCTAAGAAAAAAATCCATGTAATACCTAATCACAACAGTGATGAATTAAAAAAACTCATAACATCACAATACATGGGATGTAACTAGGAAGATACATAGAGGTACATACCTAGACTGATTCTCACCATGATAATAATGGAAGGCCTCTCTGAGATTTATTATAAATATCCAATTGAGAACCTTATGAGGTATAATTAAAATATTATGATAAAATAATATTAATTAAATTATATAACATTCTAATAACACACATATCCAAAGTTGATTACTGACTGTAAATAGAAATCAGATGAGAAATATTTAAATCCCAACTCAAAGAAATATAATGAAAATAAGAATAAAAATTTATATTTAAGATTAAATTTAATATTTCTAAAACTCATTCTGAAACCACAAAAATCCACATTAAATCGTTTTTAATTTTCAGTAATTTAATTTAAGAAAAATCATCCACTCATTTTTTACAATTAAATGTGCAATGTTTACATAAATTATAAAATATGTTCCCTAATCCTAATGTCCCATTTTAAAACATTTTTATGCTCTTATTATCCCTTTATTAAAATTTCAAAATTGAACAGCCATATAAATTTTATGATTGTAAAAAAAATTCAAAATTATTTTCTCATCAAAATTTACATTTATCCATTTTCAAAACACAAATACATTTTCTTTAAATTTGTTATTGACATTATTATTTGACAATACAATATATTAATAAATAAATTACTTCAAACAAACTAAAATATAAATATGATGGACTAGGGTATATTTATTATTAGGCTAAATAGTTTAACATATGATGTTTTCATTATGTAACTACAACAATGTGTCAACCATGCACACAGAATCCACAATTTATTTATAGGTAGTGTGAGTTCACTATATAACATTCATTCAGCTCCCACTTTATTCATAAAAATTATGAAAATAATTTAAATATATCCTAAAATATCATCATAATGGATAAACCCCCATAAAAATCAATAATAAAACATAAAACCAAAATCTAAATCCCAACATCATATGGTAACTTCTGTTTCTTTACATGTGGTGACAATTATGCACCCACCAATGGCCAACCTCCAACAATATGATGATCTTAAATCTAATATATAATTAAAACCCAAATAAAATAGCATTCTGGAACCTCAACCTTTTCATGAAATTTATTATATTATACCATTTATTCAATAGAAAAAGTAGTTCATTTATCTATCATACACTCGATCTAACCCAAATCAAGGCTCGATCTGAATTCCTGGTACATGTGTATTGAGGAAAATCCCCAGGGAATCATAATAAGAAAATTGGTAAAAATTACCCATTGAAATAAAATCAAAATAGAAATAAAAATTCAACCTAATAATATAACATGATACATCCATATATTGGATGTTGTGGCCAAAGAATATAAATAGTTATATTAGAAAATAAAATACAACAAAAAATATTTTTCACATATAACTCCCTTTTATTCAACATCCAAAATTCCAGCTACGTTAAATCTAATTATTAAAACAAATGAAGAAAAATAAAAATGGAAAATTTGGGTGATTTAATAAAGAAAAAAATAAAAGAAAACAATCAACACATCATAATGTAAAACTGAATGTCATTATATATTCAAAAGACAATATAATCTCAATGATGATTCTAGTTTTGAATCTAAATCAAAACTGAGATATAATATAAGAATTAAAATAAAATGTACAGTATATCACTTCCATCATTTTCAAATACATAATCATTAATGTAAGATCCATTTTGAGGCTCATTTTTAGTAAATTAATTTAATATATGATATTCATTATTTGTGAAATGGAACCTATAATCAATTTATAAATCTACTAATATCTAAAACAATATTATAAATGTGGAATATTTAATTAAATTTTACATAAAAAATAATATTTTGTAATACCTGGGTTTAAAAGCCTTAATTTAGGAATACTCAACCATGGAACAAGATAATATAAATAGAAATATAAGAAGGACAACTAGAATGAAATGTAAAATAAATAAACATTATGAATGAACATCGACCAAAAAAGAGAGAAATAATAAAAACACTTACGAAAAATAATTATCAATTATTGGAAATATAAAGGCAATGCAATTTTAATGTAATTAAATAGATATAAGAGATTAATATAGCGCCAGGAATGTAAATTAATTTAGATAAAGATATATATTTGTTAATATAAAAAATAATAATCTTGTGATTAACATCCAAAGGCCACTAATGGTTGTCCACCTTTAGATACTATGTTACCCAAGTATTGGATTTTTATTTCTAACATGTTTTTAGGTAGAGGGTGTTTAACATATTTACATCATTAGAATTACATTTGGAAGGGGAGAATCATCCTTCCATGGTTAACATTCCCCTGTACCTTTGGGATTCACATATAATTTAACCAATTTTATAAACTATAAAAATATGGGAATTCATCAAAAAGTCGGTATGTATTTTATAATTTTATAAATTAGTGTTTTATTTAGACATTCTAATCTTATAATTGAAAAAGTATATTAATAGAAACACATATTTAAAAAAATATAAATTAGGTAAGTTCACTATCCATAAAACTATTATGATTTTTTTTAAATAATAAAATAATTCATTTATTTGTCACTTTATAAAATACCAACCAGTTTATTATTCATTTTAAACATCCATGTGATAATTGATTTAAAAAAAGAATAATAAATATCAAATTTATGTTTCAAGAAATCTTTTATCATTAAAAATATTTACACACACACACACACATATATATGTATAAATAAGAGTGTATGTGTGTGTATTCTTATCAAGGAACATTTTCATATAATTTGATTTGAATGTGGGAATATATATATCCGTTTTTATGTGAATAAACAACCAACACATAGAGAATAAGTTTTGACATAAGTTAAAAGTGAATAACATAGGAGTAGTTCCTATAAAATTACTAAATTTTATCAGACAAAGAAATATCCACCTATAGATTTAGTAAAACGAACTTATCAATTCATACAAATTTTATAATCATTGTAAAATAATTTTTAAACTTTAAGATTATATATAATAATTACTGTAAAAATGATTTTTGTTAAAAATATAACTATTCTTTATTTGTAGACACAAAATATGGTAATGTTCTCTTTGTGGAAACATCTAAACTAGAATAGACTCTTCCCTTTCTTGGAAACCCAAATTGAAATCAAATTTCCAAAATATAAATTCTTTAAACAGTCCTAAATTTATCATTTAAAATTTAAAAAAAATATAGTTTAATGAATCAATGGTATTAATATTAAGAAGTATGATATTGGTAAAATCCACGTCAAATGGTAACAGTTGAAGAAAATATCTTGAATATTAATGGTGAATATCATAATTATTATTCTCCAACCATAGTAGTGTAAAACTCAATAAATAGAGTTAACACAATAACCTATGATTTTATCATCCATGAACACATTGATATAGGAACGATAGATGAATACTAATAATTTATAAGGAGTAGAATGTGGTAGTGGGTAAACACTAAAATGTGTTTATTCACTCTAAAATCAGATGAAAGGGGACCATGAATTGGAAGTGGGGGACTGTAGAGTCACATGAAGGGAACCTCAATAATGGGAATCATGTGTAATATAGTGAGAGGAAAGGAAGATTTTAATTTAGGATAATAGTGGCTATTATTTTAATTAGAAAATAGTATTTTTAAAACACTATATAATTCAATTATTTTGGCCCTATTGTTTACATGACTATACAGCTAAAGTGTTCCCCTTAATAGAAGAACATGATCAATCACATGGTTGTAGAAACATATACCAACCATGTTAAATGGATCTACCCTAACAAAAATACTTATTATAAAGATGTTATAAGGTTTTAACTAACCATACACAAACAATGATATATCTATAATTTCATAAAAATTTAATGAATTTACAAAATAAAAATTTCCAAAACTCGAAAATATTAAAGACACTAAATAAATGAATAAAATAATTAAGGATATAAAAGTCGACTGTAATAGTAAAAATAATAAATATAAATGAAAACATATACATAACCATGGGAGAAGAATATAGATTCATTTTGAGTGATAGAGGGTATAAAATTCCTCTAAATGATACAAGATGATATACAATGAATATTAAATTTGGGATTGGTAGATAAACCCTTATCTCAATCCCTGATCTTCTTTGTATGCCCAATATCACCATTTATAAGAAACCTATACATATAATAAATCTATAATATAACCATATTCGTACTTATATTACAATATATCATTCATTTATAACATATAATTGACCATTTATTAACTATTCATCCATAAAATTAATATTCCGTTGCAGACAACTATGTTTTCCATGTATGATTCCATTTCATGTTTCTAGTACATGAATCATGGCCAAGGATTAAACTTATAAAGAGTCTTAATAAAGTTATAAATTTCCTCTTGATTCATTATAAATAATTTTATAACCACGCTTGTATGTTAGTGATGAAAAATACTTTACATCACATTTTAAAGCTTGTTGTTTGAATTATACATGTGTAATGTTTTCAATTTTCAATGGATTGAATGAATGAATAGTGTCCAATAATTTATCATTATAGAATAGAAATTATATCATAAATATCATATATATATATTCATTAAATATATATAAATATCTATAATATATATTAGGTGAACAAAAAAGAAATACATCGATTCATGGAGGTAGAAGTCTACACATATGAATGAGCGATATTTTCATTTTTCATTAGATTGAAAGATGTTATAGAATGTTTTTGACATGAAAATAATTAAATTTAAGTATACTAATGAGTATTTTGAGGTTCCTATTGATGATTTTTTGAATGCAGTATTTGAAATAAATTCTAAAGAAGTTTATTAATACAAATACCACTTTTTGGAGTATCCTCCTTTGGCATACAATATAAGACTTATTAAGAATATATTATTGTGGGAAATGATCCTCCTGGATATGATAGTGATTTTTGGGATTTTATTTGGGAATATATTGGCTAAGCTAAGGAACTAAAAGTGTGTATAGATGGGAGGAAAGGAGGTTCACATTTATAAGTGAGATCAATGGTAGCCTTATAAATAATATGACAATTAAAATAAAATAATATGATTTTCAAGAAAAGGTGACCACTAGGCAGGAAAATTAAAAATATAAGATATGATAATATCCTTATACAATCTAATAATCAAATATGATCATGTTTTTGTGATAATGATGTCTATAAATATTATGTTAACCCCCCTTTGAACGATTTTATCATTTACCATGGTAATAAATTTTTTCCATGCTTAAATAATTGTACAGAAAAAATTATTTGAATGTATTGCGTAAAAATGACTTGTATGATTTCAAAAATGGAATAAATTTTATAGGATTAAATTTGTATTGGTTCGGTATAATAATTTTAATATATATGCATGAAATGCATAGAAAATAATTTTTTTTAAAAAGTCCCATGAAGTGTGAAAATAATTTTATTCTCATTTTATATAGATTAAAAAATATTACATGAATATTATTTTATATTTTGGAATATAATATTTACTAATTTAACTTAAATCATTATTAAATATTTATTATATTTATTTATTAATACTAAAAATTGGGAACATAAAAGAATTTTTTCTGAACAATATCCCATTTTAACATATGATTGAATCATCATTATTTAAAAAAAATTGGTAATAAATCTATGAATGATAATTATTTTTTAATTTTTTTGAAATATTAGAATTTAAATTTTTCAAGCCTCAAAGTAATTCAAATTATATTTTAAAGGAAATAAAAATAAATAAAATAATTTATATAAAAAATATTTATGTTTAAATTTGAATCTTTAGAATAATTTTGAATTTAATTACTTGTGATGTTTATTAATTTTCTTATTTTTTTAAAATTATTAAATCATGTTTGTAAAAAAAAATATTGATATTTATCAAAACATTGAAATAATTTAAGAAAGAACTTAGTTCAAAAAATAGGTTAAAATAGTTTTTAAGAAATTACTGTTTTTTCCTTATGAAAATTATAAATTAATAAGAACTCGTTTATTTTATTAATTTAATTTTACTATATATTAATTTATTTAATTTTTTATTTTATTAAATCATTATTCTCCTATTTTTATTGTTTTTGGTATCTTAATTAATCAAACACATTAAATTTGTTAAAGAGATATATATTCTAAAATATCATGGTGTAAAATTGTAACCTCATAAAATAATTAAACTGTCAAATTCAATTATTCTAATGGAAAGAAATAAGGATTATTTTTATTCATTACATAATTAGGATTCTATATATCATTCTAAAATTTTTGTATCTTTAGAGAAAATGTCTTCCAGGTGAATGACCTTGTTTCAAAACACTTTTTATCTTCATTAGAGAATCGACTATATTGTTTCCTCATATGAATGATCATGATCACGATATAAAAGATATGAGTTCAGTACACGTGAAAGGTAAGGTATTTACTTATTGAAAATAGGTATGTAGAAATCATTGTAAAGATGAGTGTGGTTTGGTGGAAGTGTTAATAAAAAATCTACCATCCTAATACAAACACAAATATCGAAAGGATAGGTATATTAGTGACTGAGATTCCCATTCCATAAAAATTTCATAAATTTATTCCAATGAGATATTCATATGATTATAATATCATAGAATTTGATTTCTATATATTTCCAATGATTGTTAGAATACAAATATTTTGACGATGACTTTCCATGTTGTGCTATTTGATGTCTCTAGCCATATATTCCATATACTCTGTAAGATCTATCCCTAATATCTATCATTCCAAAATTTCACTGACACATGTTGGAGTTCTAAACATTTGTTAATAGATGGATTCAAATGGATCCATCTAAATTTTTCATTATATGATATTATTGATATAATATTTAACCAAATGAAGCTGTTATTTGTAACCACCATTAAAATATATAGAAAATTCTCTTAACATATCTTCATTGTTTTGAATGATCCTATAATACAAAAAATCTATCTATGGATGATATACAATGAAAAATCTGAGTTTTCATATTCATTTCTTTCTAAATAGTAATACATATTATTGAGATAATCATTAGATCTTGATTAAATACAATTAAAAGTGGTACTCCATGAAACACTCCTACCCCAAAAAGCATATCCATGTATATTGGACAACTGATAAATTTTCTTATTTTATAGTGAAATGTTCATACATTGTAAGGTTATCTAATGCAACCTAAATAAACTTTTGTGTATTATACTTCTTATGATTTATTTTGATGAAATATATAGTATTTTTCATAATTTTTTAAAATATTGGTAATGGTTTTATCATATCTATATACATAAAATCTTTATATATAAAATTTTGACTTAGGATGAATATAGATACAATGTTACAAATATCACTTTTCATGTTGTCCAAAAAAATACACCTTTAGATATATTTACAAATTTTTTCATCATAGATGGATATATGATCATGAGTTATTTGATTCAACCAAAGATACCTTATTCAATACTATAAATGAAGTGAAAAATATCTAATATATTATCCTTGTTATTCCATCATTGTCAAGGATGAGAATAATAAGAATCCACAACATCTTCCATTATTCAACATAATCCATTAATGCACCATTCAACATCACATGGATGGATGATTCTAAATTTATTCAAGAATGAAAATACGTATCCCATTTAAATATGATTTCAAGTTCCGTCATCTAAAATTAATATGTATTATAGATTTTACTGTCCTCATCATGAACAATATATCATGATCCTTCTAACATAGTTCAAAAAGTATTGCTTATCCTTCTTAAGGTATTAATGTATTGAAATTTCATAATCCTTAGTCAACTCCAACAATCCTCTCAATATCCCATTCAACCCCTTCAATGATAAAATATAGTTCATAATTTGGTTATTTGAACATATATTGCATATTTTTCGATAACAATAATGACATATATTTTCAATGAAAAAATATCTCATCTGTCTCCAAATAATGAGGTAGGAATATTTTCTCAGCAATACTGATTGAGAATCTGAAATATGATACAACCTTGTAGTATTCATTTGAAAATACCTCAATAAATTATTTGATTCATCACAATATATAAAAAACACTTTTACAATATAGGTTAGTGTAAGAACAAGTCTATATACCAACAAAATATTTATCCCCTTGATATTTTCTTCACATTTATTTATCCAAAGGAAATTATTTCCATTACAGATCACCAATTTTTTCATATTTTATATCCATTATAAATTTCTCACTTTTTTTATGTAATATTCATCCAATCAAATAATATTAAGAATTTATTTCATATTGGTTGGTATAGGACATTTCTTGATAAAATTATTCATTGAAGGATACATATATATACAATCATAATTTCATGATACAAGAACCATAGATTATATATCCATAATTCAATGTTGCTAATTTTTTCATATAACTATTGGTTACCCAAGTTCTTCAACAAAGTACTCAAATAATAATCATGGTTTTCTGTAATCATTGAATATAAAATTGTATAATTTATAAATACTCTTAAAAATGATCAAGGAATTATTTAAAGACTCTAGTCATTAGATATATGGTGATAGTAGAATAATTGGAAACTCTAAATTTGATGACTATAAATTCGAAGTGTATAAACATCATAAAGAAGGATACCATTGATATATCCTACCTTTGGACTGTTAATTGATGAAATCTATATCTAAGGTCAATCTTGGATAATTATTTCGATCTATTCAGTCGTCTAAACAATTCATTAATATAGGTTATATGGTAGTTGTTCTTGATAGGGATGTTGGTATGCTCTTTATAATCAATGAAAATACTCATTAGCCCATATTTCTTTAAAAAAATAATCACTTCCTCCCATGGTGAAATACCAATGGATATAAAACAGTTTTAAGTATTCTTCAATATTTTCTCCTTTTGTTCATAAAACTCAATTGGGGTCACTCAATAAGGAGTTTCTGAAATATGTGCAGCACCATATATGAATTCAATTAAAATATCTACATCACAATTTGGAGAAAAATTAAGATGTAATCCAAGAAAATTCATCAAAATATTCCCGATTAATAGGAATAGGATAAAATTATATTTTCTCCGTATCTATTTGAGATAACTACCATTCACTAACAGGTTTCCAGGCCCATATGATTGAAGTAATTTCAATTGAAAATTCATATTCATTATCATAATGATAAACAGTTGTAGGTTGATTCAAAATGTGAAATTTTACATCCCATTCACATAAAATAATATGGGATCATAATATATAGATTCAATATATCCTAAAAATTAAAATGAAGTTTCTATATAGATAATAATATAATAATAAATAAGAAAAATCCCAAAAACTTCTACCATAGATGATATATATGAATAACATAGAATAATCACACCATTAACTTCTTTTATCGAAATATCAATATATAACAATTGTTGTGGTGATGTGATACTCTTATTTAATTATTAAGATGTAAAAGAGTCGTTAAAACCATATATATTTCTTTTAAGATTCATGAAGATAAAATAAGGATATATGTCACGATATTTTTAAGGTGATCATAATTTTATTACACTAAATTATTAATATAAGTGTCAACATTAATAATCATAGTGACCAATCATATGATATTGAAAAAATTATAAAGATATCATTTATTATGAAACCTAATTATTAACCCCTAAAATTTACGGTTTCATTTTTCATTTTATGGTAATTATTTTTAATAATTTTCCCATAAATTAGTTTATATCTATTATAATAGATTATAAAGAGAATATTAATTACCCAATGAATATCCCTAGATAGTGTTAAAATAGGTGTACTGTTAGGCCTTTTTTATGAACTATGAAAACATCGAGTTAATACCCAACAAACATTTTTTGTGTTATTACCCCAAAGTGTATACGTAATAGAGATTTAATCTACATGTTTTTATCCCAAAAATGATATGATTTCTATGAATCAAAATACTCTATAATTAAAAAATGATATTTCCTATATTATTTATTATCCTTCGGTGTTTCAATAATTTCTTCCCATCATAATCAACAAAAATAATTAATCCATATTTTGATACTAGTGGAGTCAACATAGACAAATCACATATAAATATTAACTACTTTTAGATTAATATTCAATACATATGACAATAATATATACAAAATATCCATAATGGATTATTGAATTTTGATACTAGAGGAATAATTATCAATTTTCCATGAATGAACTTAAATATCTCCTACATTTTTTTTCACACATAGTATTCTTCTTAGACTTATCTCACATAAAACATGCCTAAATAACTATGATCTATGAAAAAATATGAAGGGTGAGAACTAAAGATATATAAATGTAAAAATAGAAGATAAAAATCTATAATATGAAGGTTCTGGGCATGTAGAAGAGGCCTAGATATATGGTATTTTAAAATTTCTCCATTGACGATCAATCTGAACAAATCATCTTTAGGGAAATGATTCCTGGTATCATCCTGAGTATAACATGTGAAACAAATAATAAAATAAAACAATAAATACCTAGTTTGATTTGAAGCTACAATCATTTTATTCATTTATTTGGTGACCACTACACGAAGAATAAGATGATAAAGTCCTCTAGATCATCCACACATGCCTGAACTGGTCAATCCCTCGAATATTAAATGAAAATTAAATATTTTAAAAATAATGTTTATTAAAATAATAGTTTTTCTAACAAATAAACTCAAGAACTTATATTATTACCTTGAATATTATAAAATTATTTATAACATTGGTGATCATATATCCTTGGACCAATCTTGCACCCCTGTGGTGGGGCCCACCATGTCTAAAAATCCTATTCAAATGAATTTGGATAATTCTTTGATATGCTATTTTGTGGGACCCTCTTGGCTATTATCTCAATAAGAGTGAATACTATTTGTAGAAAAAGAGTGTGATATAGCATCCCATCGTATCCTCTAATGATATAAGGATTGCCACAGTTTCAATAATCAACCTACAAGATGCAGTATGTATTAGAATATATTTATCTTTAATATTTTATAAAGAAGGATGCACACATGTGTCATCTGCCTTTTTTGCATTATTATTTTATCAAAATAGTTTGATTTACTATTGATTTCCTTGAGCATGGACTTACAAGGTACTACCATCCAAATCAATGTGGCCTAAGACATATAACTTCCTTATCCTAGAAGTGAAAAATTATTTCTTGACCATTAAACCAATGACATTCCCCCAATGACACCCCTAACACAAACTACCATTCCATGATTTCATTATCACGACTTTACCCATGCATCCATGTATGAACTCAAATGGAACACATTTACCATGATCTCAATATAAGAGAACAATAAACATGTCTATAGATAGGAACATATATTGACACCAAAAACATGAGGTGTTTCTATTGGTGGGTCTCTCCTCATGATCTCACTAATTGAAATGACAAAGTGAGAAGTTCCTAAGAAGAAGTCTCAGTGATTATGTTTCCCCATAACTTAATATTAGAACATATACTTTGCCTATTTATTAAGATCACTACTGGAAATGGTGGTTTTCCCAACAAATATATACCAATGGTTTGAAGAAAACATTAACATACTATAAAAAAATCAACATTTCCAACGGTTTTCTCAAACCGTTGCCAAATGAGTTAATATAGTTATAATTTCCCAATGGTTTAAAACCACAAATGGGAATGCATTAGTTCCCCAAAAATATACCAACGGTTTTACAAAATAGTTGGTAAAGAGAGGATTTCCCAATGGTTTTTGAAAACCACTGGTTATTGTTTCCCCTAAATACCCAGCACCCCGACACCCCTCGACCTGATTAAAGACCAAATCCTGAGCTCCTCTCGAAGTCTTCTCAGCTGTGAAACTCTTTCCAGCCATAGACCATTTTTCAATCATAGAAATTTTTATTTCATTAATTCAAATTAGTAACTGTTTACTTAGTTTTAGTGTTCATCATCTTTTTTTCTGTTTATTGTTTTGATTTCGGTTAAATTAGAGTTATTGTAGTGTTTGGAGTACCAAACCCTTTAGTTTGTTTAATGTTTTTTGTTCAACCCTTCAAACATGGTAACAGGTTTTTTGTGGGATTTGTTTAGTGCAAGGGGTGTAAAAGGGATTATTTTATGTCTTTTCAACATTAGTTTAGTTGAAGATTGGATTTGGATTTTGACATGGGATTGGTGATGGATTGGAATAGTTACCCCCCCCCCCCCACACACCCCACCCCCTGGACACCTGCCACCCCCTGGATAGCCTCCAACCCCCATGGACACCCCTCATTGGACATCCCTGCACCCCCATGCACCCCCCCCCTGGACACCCACACCCATTTGACATCTCCCTCCCCCACCACATGGACACCCCAACCCCACCCTCACTAGACACCCATCACCTCACATGGATATCCCACACCACCTGGACCCCCCTGGACACCCCCTCCCTCTGTAAATCCCATTCCCCACCCCCTAGACACCCCACCCTTTTGACATCCCCCTCCCTGCCACCCCTGGACACCCCCACCCATGGACACCCCCACCCCCCTGGACACCCCCACCCCCTGGACACCCCCAGTCATGCCCACCCTGGACACCCCTCACCCCCGTGGACAACCCCGATGGACAACCCCCCACCCCCACAACCTCCACCACCCCTAGACAACCCACCCCCTGGACACCCCCTACACCCTGGACAGCCCCCCAACCTTATTAGATATCCCCTTGAACACCACCACACCTTTTAGACACCACTGCACCTCCTAATTGGTTGGACCAAATTTTTAATCGGAATTAACAATGTAGTTGATTTCCCCTTTTCCAAATGATATTTTCTATGTGACCCATATGGCCTTATAAATTTAATTTTTCATGTTTTGAAAAATTGAATTTTTCTTGTTTTGATAAATTTAATTTCTCATGTTTCGATTAATTTAATTTGTTGTTTGGAATGAAATGGATAATGCATGATAGTTTGGATTTCATAATGAATAAAATGAATTGATATAAAAATAACCTTAGGGGGATGTAGGAGGGGTAGGGGGATAGTCCAGGTGTGGGGGTTGTGTAGGTGGGGGTGGGATGTCAAGGGGGTAGGGGGATGCATGTTGGGAGGGTAGGGGATATAGGGGTGTGGGAGAGGGGGGGGGGGGGTAGGGACAACCCCTAGGATGGGTGTGGGCTGTATGAGGGGGTCAGTGTGGGGTTTCAAGTTCGGGGAGGGTGTGTGGGGTGTCTGGGAATGGGTGGTGGGCTGTCGTGGGGGGGGGGGGGTTCAGTTGTGGTGGCATGTCCAGCTGGGGGGGGGGGTCATCTAGGAGGGGTAGTGACTATCCAGGTGGGGGGGGGGGGGATTTCCATGTGGGGTGTGGGGGTGGGATGTCTAGGTGGTGGGGGGTGTCTAGGTGGTGGGGGGCTACTGGGGAGGGGGTTTGGGCTGTCCAGGGAGGGGGGGGGGGGGGGCTATCCTGGGGGGGGGGATTTCTAGGTCGGGGTGGGCGTTGGATGTCCATGTGGGGGTGGGGGTGGGTTGTCCAGGTGGGGGGGGGGGGGGGGCTGTCCGAGTGGGGGGGTGTCCAGGTTGGGGGTTGAAGGGGAGGGGATTTGGGATATCTTGGGAAGGGGTATGCTATCCTGGGTGGGTGGGGCTATCCAGTTGGGGGAGAGGGTACTACTTTTCCAAGGAGGGGGTGTCTAGTGGGGGGTGGGGGTGTGCTGTCTAGGTGGGCTATCAGGGGGGATTCAAGGGACAAGGGTGTGGGCTATCCAGGGAGGGAGTGGGTTGTCTAGGGGTGGTGGTTGGTAGGCTATCCTTGTGGGGGGGGGGGGGGCTGTCCAAGGGGGGTGGGGATGGTTGTCTAGGTGGGGGAGGGTTTTTGGTTGTATAGGGAGGGGGTGTGTTGTCCGAGTGTGGTGGGGGTGTCTAGGTGGAGTGAGGGGGTTTTCCAGGTAGGGGTTCAGGGGGTAGGGGTAGTAGGGTTGTGGGGGGGGGGGGGTGTTGGATGTCCATTGAGGGGTGAGTTGACCACTCCAATACTATAAAAAAAGGAATCAAATATATCCAATGTATAATTTCTTTCACCCGTTAAGACTTTTCATGAAGTTCTATACCAACACTCACACTTAACATTCTAAGAAGAAGTGATCTTTGTATATAAATCTCACTCAGGTTATTATCCACAATCCATATTGATCTCATACAAATTTATCATTTATATAACTCCATATCACCTAATGATATAACAAGACTTATACTCCTAGGAGTAGTGTCCCATCGAAACATGGATCATAAAATTAGATCCACGTATGATATTTGGTGGTGTGTTCTTAATAGGGTGGGTTGTGATTTATATGTATGATATTCATGGTTAACACAAAAAATAATCTCGGTCATCTATAATAGGCTTAAAATCATTCTATAATTGGATAATGATTGGATTGTAAGACCCCAGTTTGGGGTTTGACACCCCCACCACTTGGACAGACCCACCTCCTTGGACAACCCCCCAAGACACCCCCCACACCACTGGACAGCCTTGCCACCCCCGTGGACAAACCTTTTCCACCCCCGTAGACAGCCCTCCCACACCCTGTGGATATCATGTCCAACCCCCCCCCCAGACACCATGTACTCCCTTGTACAACCCTTCCCCCCCATAGACAACCCGCCCACTCACCCCATACCCCCATGGATAGCCCCACCACCCCCTGGATAGACCACCCACCCCTGGACATATCATACCCCCTGGAAAGGCCCCCAATCCTAGAAATCCCACCTCCCCACCCCCTGGATTCCTTAACCCCCCTAGATATCCCCTAAACCCATGTGGATAGCCCAGCCACCCCATGGACACCCCTTTCCCCTGGACACTCCCCACCCCCATGGCCAGCCCGCCCACCCCCTGGACAACCCGCCCCCCTGGACAGCCTGGCCACCCCTTGTGGAAGGCCCACCCACCCACCCCGTAGCCCCTTGGATAGCACCTCCATCCCCTAGATAACCCACCCACCCACATGGATAGACCACCCACCCCCTAGACACCCATACCCCTAGGACAGCCCCACCACCCCCTACCACCCCTTGTACAGCCCGCCCACCCTCTGGATACCTCTTACCTGCTAGACATCCCCTCACTAGCTAAAAAGCTACCCCTAGGACACCCTGACCTCTAGACAACCCCTCCACCCCCGTGGATAGCCTACCCACCCCCTAGACTGCTCGTACCCCACTGGACAGTCCCCCACCCCCATAGACATTCAACCCACCCCCCTGGACACCCATCGACCACCAACCAAACACCTGCATCCCCCCGGATGCCCCCACCCCTAGAAGTCCCCCAACCCCCCTTGACACCCCCACCCCACTAGACAGACTCGCCACCCCGATGGACAGCCTGACCACCCCCCTTGGACAGCCCTCCCACTCCCTAGACAACCCGTCCACCCCCGGGACACCTCGTACCCCTGGACAGCCCCACCACCCCCATGGATAACCCGGCCACCCCTGGACACCCTGTACCCCCTGGACAGCCTCACCCACCCCTTGGACACCCCACTCACTCCCCTAGACACCCCATACCCCCACCTCGAATAACCCCCACCCCTGGAAATCGCCCCACCCCTGGACACCCCTGACCCCCCCTGGACAGCCTCACCATCCCCATGGACAGCCCGCCCACCCCCCTGGACACCTCGTACTACCCTGGATAGACCCCACTCCCATGGAAATCCTGCCCACCTAGACATCCCGACCCCCCTAGATAGCCCCCACCCCCTGGACACCTACGAGCCCCATGGACAGCACCGCCACCCCACTGGACACCACACACCCCAGGGACACCACCACTCCATTGGGAAATGTATGTGATCACTCAAATTATCTACTAAAATATAAACATTCATCATTATAAAATTTAATCAACTCCTAAATAGTTCTCCTACACAAGTGTACATGATCTTGTACACTCATGTATAGTCCATCAAAGATATTTTTTTTTATAAATATGGTATTTTTTTGTCTTTTGTATTATGATTCTCTTATTATGTAGTGTGTAAATTAAGGTTTCATGTAATGTGAAAAATTATAGTTTACATAAATATATTTTCGATGAAATATCAATATTATTGAAATGATTTTTAAGAAAGGACTTTTCACATTTTTTTACATAATGGATAGAAGTTGGATATATGAAACAGATCGTATCTCAATCGATTCTCAAAACTATTTTGAGGGATTTTTAGATTTTTCATTTCATAATGCTTTAGTTTGTGGTCACATACACTGCCCCAGTTCCAAGTGTGTTGAAAGACCTTGGTTGAGCCATGAAGAAGCCAACATCCACATAACCAAATATGGTTTTCAAGGAAAACTACTCTATTTGGTATCACAAGGGGGAGAAAATGACATCTCAAATTTCTAATGATCCAAATGAGAGGACTGGATTGGAGAATTTGATATATAAAAAGTTATAGTTTATTTATTATCATGAAGAATAAATTATTCTGACCAAAGAATATTTTTATATGAGCACACTTGATTTTTCTAATGAAAATGATGATTTTTTCAGGGTGAAAAAATTGAATGAAGCTGCCACAACTCCAGTTTATCCAAAATGTGGTAAAATGAAAAATCTAGAATTTTAATCGGATAATTTCATGGGAAAACTTTGTATGGGATTTCTAACACTGCCATCAATTACATTCATACCTTCTTGAAGGACATAATTCCAGATCATTTAGATATTCTCTCAAACCACTATATGTAATTGATGTTACTTGAAGAACATGGATTTTCAAAAAAAAAATCATGCTTGCTCGAAAGATTGCAATTTATTATATGAGGAAAATGCTAAACGAAATGATTTTATAAAATGTGGCACATCCTTCTAGAATTCAAAAGATGATGGAAGACTATCTTGAGTGCCATAGAATGTATTGTGTCACTTTCCATTGATCCAAAGACACTATATTCCTTTTATATCCGATGAAAAATCAATAAAAATGTAATGGCATGATAATGAGAGAATGAAGAATAATGATGAGTTGGTTCATACTACAGATTGATTTTCCTGGTAGATATTTGATGCTCGTTATCTAGATTTTGCTGTTGACATGTGTAATTTGAGGTTGGGTCTTTTATATGACAATTTTAATCCGTTTGGGAAGATGATAACGTCACACAACACATAGCTGATTTTTATACACATTTATAATCTTCCTATAGTGTTGTGTATGAAAAAAACTTTCACTTTCATGGGTATAATCATATCTGGCCCTTCTGATCCCATCAATGATATATATTTATACATGAAACCTTTAATAAAAAAAGTTGAAACTTATTTGGGATGTGGTTGTGCGCACATATGATGCATGGTCGAAAGACATATTTCAGATGCATGCTGCACTTATGTGGATGATCAATGATTTTCCTGCTTATTAAATGATGTATGAATGTAGAACAAAGGGAAAACTATCATGTCTTATTTTTATGAAGAATACATGATCTAGTAGACTGAAATATCATTGTAGTTTCAGATTTATAAGATATCAATGATTCATTCCAATGGAATATCCATATAGAAATAATTATCAAATATTTTTAAATACCAAGGAGACTGATGATCCCCCTCAGCATATGTCTAGAACTAATGTGCTTAATGAATTTAATGATTTCAATTTTTCATTAGGGAAGGGTCAAATGAAATCTGGAAAGAGTAGGAATTTTTCCACTGAATTTTGTTACAATTTTAAAAGGGATATATCTTCTTCGATTTTACATATGGGTCAACCAATTTGTTATATCATTACTTAGACGTAATTCACATTGAAGAAAATATATGAGAAATGTTTATTTCAATTCATCTAATTTTTATTGGAAATAAAAAATATGATTTACAGTCTCGATGTGACATGGTGGATTGGGGTATCTTAATAGAATTGCATTCTCCTATCAGGGAAAATATATTGTATCTTCCATGTGCTTATTATCTGATGACACCTACAGAAAAAATCAATTTCTAGAAGTACCAGAGACAATTAATGTTCCTGATGGATATTCAGGAAAAATATCCAATTGGGTCAACAGAAGATAATTGATGCTAATATCATTGGAGAATAATTATTATCACATCCTTCTGCATGAGTTGATTCCAAGAGTAATTATTCATATTTTTCAAATAATGTAATGATGTATGTTATTATGTTGTTCCATTTGTTTAGATATCTTTATGCTAAGAAGTTTTCCAGTCATTTCTTGCAAAAATTGTTGGCAGATGCCCCTATTAATTTTGTGTGAGTTAGAGAAAATTTTTCCCTATCATTTTTCACATGCATCTTACATCTGAATATCCATATTCCAAATGAAATACTTCTAGGACCAATTTATTTTCATTAGATGTATCCAAATGAATGAAACATGTACACATTAAATTCTTATGTCCGTAATAAGAATCATCCCAAAGGTTCTATTTTGAATGGTTACTTCGCTCAAGAATATATGTATTTCTACTTCATGTATAATTCTGATCATACTACAAGAATAAACAAACCAATGAGAAATGAAGAAGAAAAATATGAGAAAATTAAACCAAGTTTTCCATCACTACCTCAAACAGGAGGAATTCCTGGATCATATACATTGACAACATTAAGAATTAAAGAGATGGAGATGACACATCGCCTAGTTTTGTTCAATTGTGATTTATTCGATTACTATATATTGTATGTAAACTGTATATTTATATCTTATATATATTTATATAAAACTATTCCTATTTTTATATATAGAGAACATAAAGTGATGATAAATAGAATGCATCATTCTTTATCCTTGAGAAGGAGAACGACGTTTCATAGAAAAGAGTTTTCTGGTTGGTTAAAAATTAATGTAATAATATTACTTTTAAAAAAAATTAACAATGTATTTAATTATGTTAAATATTGATTTATATTTTAGGTATTGAGTTTTCCTGCTGACCCTATCTATGAGTAAATAAGAGCTTCAACTTTTGGTCATAATACCGTGCTTCGTGATTGTAAATCAATTGTTATAAATGGGTATTGATTTATTATCAATGAACGAAAAAAGAACAAGAGAACACCAAATGATGGTGATATGGTTACTTCCACAATAGACTATTAGGCTAGTGCATCAAGTAGTAGACCACAATTTGAAAATGAAGGTAATTCCAAAGTCTTTGAAGAAATAATAATATTGGATTATTATTCTAATGGATGAGTCATGCTGATGAAATGTAAGTGGTTTGATTCGATGATGAGACATGGAACATTTTTAATTATTGTGGATGTCAAGTAATTGATATGACTCACACTTTTTCTACCAATGAACCATATGTATTGGCATAAATGATGAAATTTTTTTATGTCAACGATCATCTTCAACCTGAATTTGGGGTCATTATTGAAGTAATTTCATGACATATTTTCAATTATGGTGATGATGTAATTGACCCCATCCCTAATACCATTTTAAATGATCCATATTTTACTTTTGAAGATTCCAATATCTTAATTTTCAAAGATTACTATGAACATGAAGTTATGGTGGAAAATATTTTAAATCATCCATTCATGTTCTTAATTATTTTGGTCTACCTCGACTTGGGCTGTTAAGATTTGTAATTTTCAAATTGATATAATTTTGATTACAAATATGTTGTATATAACATGATAGTTACATAAATTTTCAATGTTTTTTGGTTGTAATTTTATTTGAACTGCATTTTCTAATATGGAATTTTACTTTATTCAAACTTAAAAAACCAACATTTCTAACTTGTTGAACAATTAAATTCTTCAACTGTGATTTTTATAAAATTTATTTTAATCTAAGACCTCTCTATATCATTTTTCCAGGTAATGAACATGAAGGTTTTTATTTTTCTACAAAACATGTATTGAAACATGCATCATATACCTGGGCTAAAGAAAATAAGTTTTCCCTTAATTTTGACAACTGTTTTCCCACTTATAAATCTAGTAGAATAAATGTTCCATGATTTTACTATACTAATGACACCTATTAAACAACCATCTTACTAAAAATTAAATTTCATTATTACATCATGTAGGATTTATTGACTTCATTATATATTTTTTCAGGTTCACATAAAATAATGGTTAGTTAAATTATAAATAAATCCCCTTATTCCCTCTCATTTATTTTTAATTTAGGTTACATAGTAGTTATCATTTTCTATTTACTTCCATATTTGCTTTAAAATGATGAAAATAAAACTAATTGAAGAGAGGCTATGAATATCGATTATGGAGAAAAATCATCGCATGACTGAGCTAGGGATTCCACCACTAGTGCCTGCAGTGTGTATTTTATTTCAAATATATATATTTAAATTATATATAATGTTAGGTGATTCATTTTTTAAACATTTTTGAAGGACCCATCTATTAAGAGACAATTATTTGATGAGATTCCAAGTAGTGGTCCCAGTACTCAGGGTGTTCATATGAGGGTGGTGCTACGAGAGCTAGAAAATCTGGATGGTGGACCCGATTAGACCCTGCCCCTCCCAATGACATTCCATCCTTCCCACATGCTAATCCCATTGTGTAATTAGGGACACACTAGATATTTAGGAATACCATTTTTCACCACTGTTTACATCTGAGCCTCCTCACCCATCTGTATTATATCCGATTATGATTCCCACTACCCATCCAGCATTCGGCCAGCCATCACTATCATCTTATTTTACTTCTGGTACCTTCTCTCCAGGATTTTATATTCCATCTTCTTCAACTCCTACTCCGCTAGAGTCTGTCCCTACAGGGCATATATTGGGACCCAATCTAGCTGTATAGGGTGACCCTTTAGTTTATGTGGATCCATTGACACCCATTGATCAGACTACTGTAGGTATACTTATACAACCCTCACAATTTTTTACACCATTATTTATTTTTATTATATCATATATTGATAAATTATTTGTTTTTATTTATAAAAAATACATCTACTGACTTGAGGCGGGGACAGTGGATTACATTCATGTGTGTGGTGTGGAACCGCCACACACAGTTGATGATGGACTATAATGTTGATAATAAGATGTTTGAAAAATCATGGCGGCAATATTAGAGTTTTTTTATAATGCTTTCCAGATACACCGACATCATTCCTATCAGAATGCTCTCACGAAGACAACTTCTGAATTATGTCAAGGGTAAATCCTGGGCAGAGATATGGGTAAAAATATATGTTGTATTAAATGCAATATATTTATTTTTCTATTTATATGAATTAATATTTTTGTGTCAGTTGTGGTTTAATTTCCCCAGATGGGAGGGTGCACAGACAACACATCTAAAGCATTTAGGTGAGCTTTGAGAGCATATAAGCATGAGATGTGCATTGGCTACCATTCTAGAGTGTGAAAATAGTTAGAGGCGGTCCCTGTCGTGGATGATTTTCCGTTAGAACAATATAGACAGATGATTACTCATTGGACAACAACCCAATTTAAGGTATTGATCACATTAGAGGTATTTAAATGAAAATTTTCATGTTTTTCATTAATACTAATTATTGAATTTTATTTAGGATTCATCTTAATAAAATAAAAAAAAACATTGATTCTATGAAAAACATCCAAACATTGGGATGTACTATGATGCAAGATCATTAGAATAATTAGGTATGATAGTTTATAATCTTTCATTATGACTTTCACTTTCAATTACTTCCACTATAATGTATTCATTTTCTAAAGTAGGTATATGATTTTAGTTATGTAATTAATTTTTTTTGGTATTCTTTTTATAATTATGGTTTCCTACATTCATTGTCATTGTTGAGGAATAAATTTAATATAGATGGGTGTGTTCCTCGAGCTAAATTATTTTTCGCAACTAGAATGAAGAAAGATGGAAGTGCGGTTAATGAACCGACTCAACAGCAGATTGTATGTTTTAAATAGTAGATTTAAAATTTTAATCATTGTTTGTAACACAATATCAATTTATATTTGTAACAGGATACTTTAGAGGCACATGATGCCCAGGAAAATGAAAATTTTGGGCCAAAATGGTAACTTATATCAGGTGTGGAAGATGAGCACCCTGGTAGAGTACGCTACGGAACATGGAAGAGTATAGTTCTGACAAGGTATTATCCCTCCTCAAGTACGAGTTTTAATACCACTAAGTTTCAGTAGATATGGTACATGCATAATACGCTGAAAAAAGGGCCACAAAGAAGGTAGAACAGTTTGCTAGGGCAAACACTGCATTTGTGAATTTGATGGATGTTTTACGTCTAACACTTTCACTATAGGCCATTGGTTCTTGTTATGAATATCTGTTATCGATGTGTTCTGTAAATTGTGCACTACGTGGATGTTCTAGTTATGGTAGAGATGATGAGGAGGAGGAGTCCGAGGTGGAGGCGGAGGAGGGCGAGGAGGAGGTCGAGGCAGAGGAGGAGGGCGAGGTGGAGGAGGTGGGAGATGAGGACGCCGAGGTAGAGTACAAGGGCAAGGATGAGGGCAGTGATGATTATGGGGACACCGATGAGGATGTGGGTGAGGGTGATGATGATGGTGATGAGGGACAGATTAATCTATTACATATTTTGATAAATATTACTGACCTATGATGTGTATTAATTTTTTGTACCTGAATATATGTGAGATTTGGTAGGTCACATTATCTTTATTTTTTTATCTATAAATAATAAAACATGACTTGATGAATTTCTGTGACTGATTCACCCATCCTGCAGATATCCCCCCACCCCCTGGACACCTCGTACGGTCATAGATAGCCTCACCATCCCAACGGATTGCCCAGCCACACCCTGGACAGCCCCTCCCCCTGGGGATTTCCCCCACCCCATTGGAAACCCTGTACCCCCCCCCAGACAGCCCCGCCCATACCTGTGGGCAGCCTTCCCACACCCCAGACACCCTCTACCCCTAGACTGTACATCCATCCCCGTGGATAGCCCTCCCACACCCTGGAAAACCCCTCCCCCTGTAGATAACCCCCCACCCCAGTGGACAGCCTGCCCACCCCCCTGGACACCCCTAACCCATGTGGCCAGCTCACCCACCCCCTGGACTGCCCTCCAATCACCTGCACACCCCCTACCCTCATGGATATCCCACCCACCCCCATGGATAGCCCACCCATACCCCTGGACACCCAGAACCACATGGATATCCCTGCACATCCCTATGGACAGACCACCCCTGGAAAACCCCCCACCCCTTGGACACCCCCATTGACACCCCCCGGAAACCCCCATGGACACCCACCCACCACATCCCCACTAGACACCCCATACCGACTAAATAGCCCATCCACCCTCGTGGACAACACGCTCACCCCCTTGGACAACCCCTCTCCTTTTAGACAACCCCTCCTAACCCGTAGACACCCCGTACCCCCAGGGAGTGCCCCTCCCACACCCTAGACACAAATACCCCTTGGAAAGCCTCGCCCAAACAAGTGGAAAACCCCATGCACCCCTGGATTGCCCCACCCACCCCCTGGATATCCCCTACCCCGTAGGCATTCCCTTACCACCATGGAGATCCCTACCACCCCCTTGACAACCCCTACCATCTGTGGACAACCCACCCACCCATGGAGAAGTTGTTTCCCCTGGATAGCCCCCCATCCCCGGGGAAACCCCTACCCCCTGAACAGACCCCACCCCACGTGGACATCCCTGAATACCCCCATAGACACCCATGTCCCCCAAGACAGCCCTACCACCCCTGTGGACCACCCCCACTTCCTGGAAAACCGCCTCCCCTGGATATCCCCCACACCCTAAAGAACCCCTCACCACCACAGACACCACTCCACCCCCTTAGACAACCCCCACCCCCTGGAGCGCCCCCTAGACAACACCCCACCCCCTAGACACCCCCACCCCCTAGGAAGCCCCCCAACCCCTAGGTAACCACCCCATCCCTGGACACCCCCATGGACAGCCCCCCCACCCCCCAGGACACCCCCATCCCCCTGGACACCCCTACCCCCATAGACAGCCACCCCAAATGCTTGAATATCCCCCAACCCCCTGAATTCTGAATTAGATTTTGTATGTATTTAATTAACATATAAATTATGTGTTAATGGAGTATGGGTATAATTCTTGTATGTGTATACTTTCTGTAATTACCTTATGAATTATGTGTTAATTTTATTAATGGTGTATGTAACTGTGACTATGACGGGATCATAGAAATGTGATTTTCCTCTCACCATTATGAGATGTCTCCACCAAAGAAATTGAAATGGGTTAGTTGGAAGAGTGGTTATCATGTGAAGATTGAAATGAGGAAAACTATGTCATGGTATATATCATGGTAGGAATATTCAATTAATATTTATGCGTTATTGCATGTATTTTTTTGTTCTATTTCAATTTCAAATTGCTGTATTTTAAGTGTTGTGTATTTTTGTTTTATTTTAAGTGCCAAGGGAGTGTTTTTTCCAATTATATTTGCAGGTTTATGCAGTGCAACCTATGTTTGCATGTGTATGATGTGTGGGGAATGGGTGGATGGTGGTGGCTGTGGTTTTTTCTAGAAAAACACTATACCATCATTTTTAAACCTTTGGTAAAGTGTTTTTGAAGAGTAGTTTTACCAATGGTTTTTAAACCGTTGATAATACACTATTCCAATGGTTTTGAACCGTTGGTTTATTTTTTTCCATAATATTTGTCCAAACAGTTTTAAGGAACCATTGGAAATACATACACAAATGGTTTTTTTGAAACAGTTGGCATAATAAACATTAGTGTTCCATATACCAGTGGTCAGAGGAAAACAGTTGGTATAAGCCTTTTTTCAACGACTTACTGGACAACGATTTGCAAAACCATTTGTTTATAGTATACCAATGGTTTTTAGGCCTATACCAATGGTTATAAACCATTTGTATATATTATATTTCTAATAGTGGATGTATCTAGAAAATATGAGATATATTCAATATTAATTTCAGGATATCTCGAGGTTCCCATTATAATATGGAATTTACTATTACCTTTTTATATGATAATTAATCTATGGAAATTAACATTAAATAACAGATTCATAATAGTATACACTATAATGGTATGTTATCATCATGTATATCTAACTATACCAATGATATGGTAACCAATAGTATTACATAGTAGGATCAGGGGATCCAACTATTACAAAACACTCACTTTCACTAGAGACAATATTAAATCTATAATTGCTAGCTATCACATGATTAAGATCATTTTTATTCTAAGTCATGACTTTAGCTACTGGCCCTACCACGATTCCACCACATGAAAATTTTTCTAATTGAGACCTCATCTCCTTGAGAAGAACTTCCCATGACACGGTATCCCTGAGACTCTCTTTTTTTAAACATTCAAAAAACGATATATTGGCTATTCTGAATATCATTATATACTTTATTATAATACATTACATACTAGGTGTGATTCCAGAATCATGAAAAATCACTATATTTATTTAATAACTGGTTATTAGCTTCTTTTGAAGCAAAAAAAACTCGATATTTGTACGTATTTCAACCAATGGATTGTGTTATCTTGTCTCTTTCATCACCTCAACCAAAATATGATACTAGATCACATGGATCTATGGAAGAATAGTTTTTTCCCTTAAAACTACTATAATTTTCTCCAAATTCCATGTACTTATAATTTTTTCGTGATGATTTAAATCAAAGGGCGCTATTTTCTTCCCTTGCATTTCTCCAGGATATTATTGATATCTACGTACAAAAAATCATATACTGGAAGTATTAATTTTTTATATATCATGGCATATGTGATTGATCCATCACAAAAGCATACATATTTTAACTCAGCAAATTAATCTCCTACCATGTACTAGAAATGTCATCCTAGAGTGTTACATGTGATGTTACATTTGGTTAAAATTCCTACATTGAATTATTTGATATTTTATTTCTCAATACCATTTCACTATTTGTATGATTGAATTGGACAAAGGAACCATTAGATCAACCTCAATATATCCTCTTCCATATAAATTTGGTTTATATATTATGTCAATCATTAGAGATTAAATTAAATCCTAATCTTAACTGACTTGATGACCAATCGGTTTTCCATATGTTTTTGAACATATATTACATGAAAAATGTGGCGCTCCCACTAACCTCTTAAAGACACATGGAAAAAATTTATTGCAATTATATATTCTATGATCCCATTAATTATTTCAATGTTAAACTATATTTTAATAAATTTCAACCATTATTGGAACTATTCACATGACCATCCATTTTTGTTTGCCTTGTATAGACAAATTCTTGGTTTTGTGTTCATGAAATCTAATGATCAATTCAATTCGATCATAAAAAGCTGTCATGCAATGTAAAATTATAATCGAATTAGGTATACGGACCTTTTTTTACCTGTCGACCATTATCGATACTACAATTATACCTTTCATGTATCAGGTCACTTGAATATCAACCATAGAATTCAATATAGTAATCCCCTATTCTCTTTGATATATACCATTATCGAATTTTAATTGATATTTTCAATCTCAAGTAATTTACATAAACTTATTACATGTAGGAAATATTATTCAAAATGAATAATATATCACCGGTGGTGGTGAATAACAAAATCATGACCATTGTTTTATACTTCCTACTCAGTATATGTCTCACGAACGCAGTTTATCCACATCCACTTGTGGAACAAGTTACATTTCCAACATTATGTTCACCTCTACCACTGACTATAAAAAAATCAAAATGGATCCCACTATTTATAATAGGGATATTAACCCTTTATATAAATGTAGTCTATCACTTAACTACTAATTTTCTATCATAGGGATTTATATAACATCATATGAAACTATGAGTTTAATTATTATCGATGAAAAATGTGTTTATTACTGAAGAATTATTGTTTTTTCTCACATACTTGTTTTATCTAAAAATAATTCTTATGAAATAAAGGATTTCCAAAAAAATGTGACTCATATGATATCATTTTTTTCATTTTATTTAGAATTTTATTATGGGATAACACCATTATTTCAAAAGATTAGCATGAAATATAATGGACGTTTCAAAAGTCGCAATTCTTATATTCCCTACATCATAACTTTAATATATAAAATGCATGTTTATGAATTTCTCTTGGATAAATTTTGTTCATCAATGTTAAAATGTATGAATTAATCAGTGATCCTCCTCATTTAAATCATTTTCATGATGTAGATAAGGTAATGTGCATTTAGTAATTAATCCATGCTACATTATATTGATTTATGATTACAGGGTCATGATATTCTTCAATATTATATCCCAAATAAAATCATATATTATGATCATGAATATTCAAAATTTTACCATTCATTGATGACTTAAAATAATCTAATGATATATATTTTACTCTATCTTACCCATTAGAATAGTCCACGATCACTTTTTGAACTAATTCCAAAAGTCATGTGGCATACCATTATTTTTTAAGGTTCTATTGACCAAAACTAGGTTTAAATGTGGATAACACAAAACATGTTTAGTTGTAATGAACGAAAATACCAAAACATGCATTTATTTGATGTGTAATTTTATTTTTGATATGAAATATTTATCTTTATAGAACTAGGTAAATTATGTCATACATCTTATATTCATCATGATATTACTGATGATTCATGTACCACCGAACTATTACATGAGTATTCCTCTCCACAAACAACATTAATTCTAGAACCTAGAATAACGTATAATTTTGTTCAAAGTAAACGTGAGATTAATGTTTTGGTTATACTCAATATAATTTTGAAATGAATCATTTTACATGCCCATTTCGAAGTTGTGTACTTCTATCCACGGACATAGGAATCAACCTTTCTCAACAACTTCGAGAATAATTCTGACTTCTAGTAATGTTTATATAGTTGGTTACTATATTTCAACCCACATATGTGAAATTCATATTATATTTAACAACCAATAAGTTAAATTGAAACATATTATTTTATATTGATGAATATCTTTGAAGAATATATTATTTTATTCAGTAATTTAGTTTATTACAATTAAACTTCCATAGTCTTATTTCCTAATCTGGAATGCAAGTAAGCTCAAGTAAACTATCCAACCTAAGTGAATTTAATGAAATTGAAACTATGATTATGTTGTACCATGAAATTTTTTATTTCACCATTCCTTCCAATTTATTATCCATATAAATTAAAGATGGATATTTCCTTTTTAATCATATTTACCTAGAAAAACATACATAAATTTGAAATGAAGCATTTACTCAATACATGCTCATTTGGTAACATAAAATGAACTTGAGTAAATATGCGAATGTTATATGAGAATGGGATCCATTTAAATTTCATGATCCATCTTTGAATTTACTCATCCTAGTGTAATGATAACCTTATTCTTAAATTTCTTCACTTTCTCTATGAAAATTTCTCAATGATGAGACTACATATTATTTCATAGATGTTATGATGAAGGCACAACAACTAACACTAGAAATTGATTATAGAATAATGATATAACCTTCATATTCTCTATACATGAGTCTCCATTATTCAATTTCTCTCCCTCACTTATCGAGATGACTTAACATGTCTTGGGGATACTAGAAGCATTAGTTTCTACTATCATAGTACAATGCGCAAGCTCCCGTTATTTTATATTACTATCTTGCTATTGTGGAATTTTATATGTTGATTATTTACCATAATTATTTATTGTGGTAAATATTTCCAATTTCTACAAAAGTATATATTTTAATATTAATACTTTTTAGTTAATTAATATTTTATTTATTTTAATTAATGAAATGTCCCCCACTATTTTATCGAATTCTAGGAACCCACTGTGCTAGAATAATAATACTCAGACACTTGGTTATTCTAGTGGAATGAATCCCTGAACATTCTCTCACAGTCTAAAATCTCTGGCTAAGCCACCACATGTAGGGTTATAGGTAGTATTTTTAGAGGCCAACCACATTAACTCACTGCTCCATGATCTGTTTAATGAATCCCTATCTTCTAAAATTATTACATGATTTACTCAACACTTGCCTCTAGAATGGTAGCATGTAAGCTATGTATAATTATTACAACCAATTTATTTAGTTAGACCCACCAATCACAAAATAACTCGATGGTAGTAAGAGGAACCCTCAGTTATGGAAAGACCAACACCCCAAACACCCAGTTTATTCCATATTCGTATAAGGGAAGGTAGTATAGAATTAATATATCTACGAGGGTTTTTATTGTTTTTATTTGTAGAATAATTTATTTTGTCTTCCCATAAAGTACTATGTGATATCACATTCAACATAATCTTGTGGCAAGACCTAACCATCCAATGCATTATGCTCCGGTTTGGTCCATCACAGTAACATGGAATGTAGTGCGTTACTCCTCATATTGTCATTGTACAATAGTACTTTCTCCCAGGTGAGGAGAACTACCAAGTACAAAATAAAAATCTGAATAGGAAACACATTCCCTTATTCAATGAATGAAACTGAGATGACACATAGAACACCTTTAATGAATCAATTATTAAAAACCATTATAATGAATAAATAAATAAATAAAACACCAAACACTCATTGGTTGGTCCATGGATCATGGCCAATCTATACACATTAACTTAAGTATTGAATTAAATGAATGAATAAAAAATAAAAATTCACTAATATATACTCATGGTCATTTTAAATGAATAAAAAATACACTCAATTTTTAAATTAATATTTACGAAGTTTGGTCTTGATAATTCAATAAATTTTAAAATGAAAATTTCAATTAATTTTAGAAAAAAAAGAATTCAATTTATTTATGAAAAAAATTATTTATTTAATTTAAAACATAAATTAAAATAATTAGTATTTTTTTGAAGGTATTCAAAATAATCGGGCCCTTAAAACTCCATGTAGGCCCTCTACGGGACGAGTGAAACCTGCGCAGGCCGAGTCCATGCTCTACAGACCCCATGAATTAGTGTTCTGGGCTATGAAATTCCACCTAGACCAATTTTGGGATGGGAATATCATCCCTAACCTATTTTGGGGGAATATAGGTATGTATAGAGGATGCATGCCCTATAGGAGGGCCGAGCAACGACCGGAGGGTCTCTCTAAAGGGATGTGCAATTAGATATGGGCCACTTGTCTGACCACAGTCCCCCAAGGTTTTCTCTCATGACCATATTTATGGTGGATACCTAATGTGAAATCACGGTAAGAGGTGGCAACATGAGCTGATAGATCTCACCTTATAGGAATGGGGGAGTCACAATGTGTCTAGTTTTACAAAATAAGAACACCTTTGTGGACCACTGCAAATCGACATGGTGTTACCCTGAGGTGGATCAAGGCACAAATATGTGGTAAAGAATGAACTAGGATGGATGAGGGCTGTTTGAGGTACATGATGGTGTAATTTAATTCACTAAATTCTATTCCCGGAAGTGGGGTGTGGCTCAGATGGGAGGAAGGTTGTAGAGGGATTGTAGGGCATTGTGGAGGGATCCATGAGGAGGTGGTAAGACCGGCGGCTAGGGATGGGAATAACTAAGGTGGTATGATGATATCCAGGTATATGGGAGGCATTGGCTTAATGGAATGCGGAGGATAGGCCCATGAAACGGTGGTCGGACAGTGGCTCTAGGCATGGTGGTTCCCCACAGGTTCCCAGATCTAGCCTCGTAGATGTGTGGGGGCCATCTTGGTGTGGTAGAGTGGGCGAGCATGTTGGCTTTCCATGGAAGAAGACTAGCTGTAAGTGTAGGATGATGGTTTCATCATAGTTGATGGCGATAATGGGATGTCCCAAGCGGTTGGCATAGAACATGCCCAGAACATAGGGGACACTATGGACGACTAGTGTGAAAAAATCACCAAATGGTGATTTTTTTATAAAACATTGCTTCTGACTTGAAAAAGGCACAACCTATAATAATTGTTTGAAATGTGAAAAATTACACATCTTTATGGAACCACCCAATTAAAAGTACCAAAATCCTTTGATTTTAATTAATCGAAACAAATTTTTTTGTTAACAATTAAATATAATATAGTATATTTTTGGTCAAAATTTAAATTCAAAACATGGATGGAAATATCTCCAATCAAAAGTAACTATTTTGTGCACTCGAAATCTAACCGGGTTTCAGATCCATCAGAAATATTCCAAACTATCAATATTTGGGTATTTGGTCATACAAATAAATATATGTTCATCTTTTTAATCCCGATAAATATTGGAATTATTAATTTTTATTTAAAACTTTTAATGACCATAACATGGCCATAAAATGTCTGATTTAATCGTCATCAACAGCATTGGGACCACAATTATTTTCACTAATATATTTCACGAAACATTAATAGTTGTTTTTCTAATCATCACACATACCTCTAATACCAATTAAAGGTATAAGGAATGAAACAAAATCCCCAAAATATGGGATTCTAAAATTTTCCAATCGTCGATTGATATGAACTCATCGTCGTCGGTGGAACGTTTCATGATAACAACTTGAGGATCACACATGAATGAAATTAAGCACAAAAATAAAACCATAAATACTTGGTTTTATCTCAATAAGTGCTTCACATCATCTCTTAATTGTTGATCATAGATCATAGAACCCGAAGGTAAATTCATCTATATTGTCCACACACACATTAAAATGCAATGGGAGAATTGTTTAACAAAATTCGCGTGCTAGTATAGAGTTTTGATGACTATTTCGATTCATTGAAAACAACTGTATTTACTTTCTTGTGATGCCTAAGAAAGAGATCATCCCAGTCTTTCGGATCCAGTGTCTATCTATTTAGAACATGGGAGATAGTATAAGAAAGGAAAATCATGTAATATTTACAAGTGAATTACTCGATTCTTTTATTATTAGGGTGTTCAGAAAATACAAGGTAGGGCCTTCACAATCCACATATAATTAACACTCAATATGAACATTATTTTTACATAAAAACAAATTCATAAATATTTATTATTATTATTTTCACTTTCATATAATATAAAATACATATTACATTATAATAACTGATTTATTAACTTGACTGTTCATTCTCTGAAATATTAAATAAAACATTAATATTTTAAACTAATTTTCATTAAGATAATATTTTTCACAATAAATAAATTCAATACCAATTATTTTTAACTTCAATAACATGTATTTTTTTATTATGATATTGAATTTATCTCTAGGGACAAATCCCATATGCTAGTGGTTGGGCACCCTATGTCCTAAACTCCAATTAAAATGAATTTGGTAAACCATTGAAAACACTATTATGTGTTACAAATTAAGACCTTATCTCAATAGGAAGGAATATTATTCATAGAAAATGTTCAGGATCTAGAAATCCCACATTTCCACTAAATAGATAAGGATTGTCACACTAGCGAAAACTAACCTACTAACACACATTGTGTAATATAATATCTTTATCGTTAATATCAAATTAATCAGGACACACACCTATGTCATACGCATTTTAAGTCTTTAATATATATTGATCTAACCTGATAGATTTACCTATAGTTTCATTGGCCATGGTCATGGGATAGTACTGCGACACTAATCAATGTGGCAAAAAATATATAACATCCATAATCGGGAAGGGATAAATTCCTTCTTGAACATTCATCCAATATCATTCCACCAAGGACACACACAACACAAGATACCATGCCAGGATTTCATTTTCAAGGTTTTTACCTTGCATCAAAGTACGTTATCAAATTGAACAATTTGAAAAAGATATCTTGTTTGGAGACCAATATAGATGTTTATAGATTGGAATATCAATTAAAACCCAAAAAATGTAGTGATCCTATTAGAGAGTCTATCCTCATGATCTCACTACTATGTATCCCCATGTATGAACTTCATTAGAATATTTTTTAATTATTTTGATCCCCGAGAACATGAAAGTCAAAAATCTACTATACCCCATTAGTAAGATGTTTCTGGGCCATTGGACACATATTTAAGATTAATTTCATGATTTCTGAGGGTTCACATTATAGTTTGGGACCAGCTATAACCTTTTGATACGACAATTAATATATGTATACTACTATTAAATAGTGGATTCAGATGTAAATAATGGGAATTTATAATCATGTATATCTAACATTAAAGAAGACATGGTAAACAATAGTATATCATAGTTAGGTCTAGGGATATCACTATTACAACATGATAAATTCTGAGTATAAGATAATTTTTAGGTTTTGAAAACATTATTATAACATATTATAATAATAAAAATCATAGACCAAAAATCACGATTCATGAAATTAAACATGTTTATAATAAAAGAATGAGTTATATAAAATAAAAATAATTAATAATCAATAATTATACTTATAAGAATATAATAACATAAGGCCAAATTTTGTGTCATTTTGATAAGCATATAAATTAATTTCCTTAGTAAAGGATCATGATTAGGACAATCATAGTGTACAAACTCCCATAGTGAATTGTGTTCATGACCCATTCCTAGAAAAACAGTATACATAGTCACATAATAGATTGATTTCCCTCAACATTCATTTTCATATTATCTCATGAGATATGAAGGTGTAACCAATGAAAATTAGTTCAATATAACTCTATGATCATAAATAAAATAATTTTAACCATAAATATTTTTCTAGGAGATCACAAAAATAGTCATCATTTCAAAACAGATTAATTATCCAATTAAAAAAAACATATTTCATAAAATAATATCCTCTAAATGTCATCATCCAATGCCATATCATGAAATGAACAATTTGGTAATATTAGATAATATTATTATTGAATTATATCAAATCATAAAGGATGTAGATATATATGTAAAATACTTTTATAAATTCATTTGAAATATATGTAGGATAAAATAGTAAACATCCTTTTATTTAGGTAAATGATATAAAATAAAAATTCCAAGAAAATTGGAAATAGGAATTTATTTACATGTCTATTGAATCATGGAATGGAATCTTCATGATGATGAAATGAAATTATTTAATAAAATAAAATCTTTTGATAAATGTTTAAAAAATAATTTTTTCATACTTTTGTTAAGAATGTAACAAATAAACCATTCATGAAATGATGATTACATTAAAACATGTTTAAAGAAATTAATTTATTTCTAAAAAATATCTTTATATATCTTTTAAAATAAAATATTATATTCAATATAATCAATATTGAAGAACATATATATGGAGGAAAATGATTCCTTACCAAAAGAAGATAAAAATGGTAGGAATTTCATAAAAACATTCATTCTATATTTATGAATTTAAAAGTGGGGAACATCTAAATAATATATAAATACTAAATAAATAACCTCTATATACTAACATATATGTTTCCTTATTTTAAATTAGCTTTAAATATCTCCAATGTAGATTTAATTATAAATTATCATGATTAAAAGTGAGATTGGAAGAAGAAATCTTGTCACAAGTCCCAAATTTATTTGTACACACTTAAAAGACCAATATAATAAATGTATGAAATATTATAATCAATGAAATGAAAATATAAATACTTATATTATAACATATAATTCACCAATAATTTCTTATTACTCTTTTATTACGAATTATCCATTAAAATTAATATTCTACTGTTTGATGCTCTGTTTCCCATTCATGTTCCAGTTTAACTATTTTGGTCCAAGAGTATTGGTAAAGATTTTCATAATCTATATATAATAATAAATTTCTAAATTACATATTTTTACATTATATACACTTTTATATAATTCCATATATTTCCATTATGATAATATAATTACTTTACTTCATTCAGGCAGTTTCCCACACATATGGAGAGCTGATTTTTTAATTTTCTAAATGATAAAAAATATAACAAAATAAATAATTTATATTTAAATAATTATATTAATCACATAAATAGAACTATATTCATTATATATATATATTAGCATCCATGAGAGGTGGTGATGAAATATTAAATATATAACTTCATGGAGGTATTAGTCCACACGAACAAATGAAGAATGTTTTCATTTTCCATTACATGGAAAAGTTGTAGATACTTATTTTTACATCAACATAAATTTTTTTTAGTATCCAAATTATTATTATTTAGTTACATTTAGAGGTTTTATAATATTTCAACAGGTTGTAAAAATTTATATACATGGAAGGTGTTTGTTATGAAAATTAATTATTCTTTTGGTATCATATGTAAAATTGCTCCTTGAGCCTTCATATAATGTTATTTTAAAGATATAATACCTCAAGGATGTTGGTAGGAGTGTTTTTAATTTATTTAATATGATATTTTCTAAGATAAGGTTCTCAACATGTGTGGATAAGTTGGGAGAGGATGTGTCCTTTTATAATTGAGATGTCTGATACCCTTATAAATATCGTTATCATTAATATAATATAAATGTATGTCTATAGGAAAGTCGATGTAAAATAGAAAATTATCAAATATAGGATAATTATATTTCATATACTAGTCAAATAATCAAATGGATTCTTTTTTTTTTAATAATTGTTACTATAACGCTTTTGATAACCCTGTTATATTCCATGAACATTTTCTATTGTAAAAAAACATTAATAATTGAAACTTATTTTGAGGGAAAAAAGTTTAAGTTAAAATTAGTAAAGAATATTCATTATTCAGAATAAAAATATTTAAATAATTAGTCATTTTAAAATTTCTTTGTATGTTGGAAATTAATTTCAATATCTACTAATAAAATAGGGAATCATTTTTTAGAAGAAGAGTATATTAAAGAAAAAATTGTTTTTATTGTCATTCCATTAAAAGTAAAACATATATATGAATTTTAATTTAATTAATTGCATATATTTTATACTGATATCATTAAAAATCATTCATCAATAGTGATTAAAATAATATATAAATCTAAAAGTACATGACACAAATTAATATAACAGTTTTCAGAAAAATATCTTGTTTTACCATCAAAAGATTTGAATTTGAATTTTAAAAAATTGAAAACCAATGAGTGAACGGAAATCATTTTTATAAATTTATAAAAAGTTATTTTAATTAGTTTTAATAATACAAAAATAAATTATACAATAAATAAAAATATATATTAATAAAAAAATGATTATAAAAAAAATTTCTATCTTACAAAAATTTATTATTATATTATTCCTTTTCATTGATTAACCTTTTCACAAATCATCATAAATATTTTATAAATTATTAATTTAATTTTATAAATATATTTCACCGATATTATTCCATAATGGTCTTAAATTTAACAAAATTTAAAATTTTAGAGAACTGTTTCTCAAGAATTAATTGAATTTCCTTTTGTGAATTTTACTTTTTTTACAAAGTCGTTTATTCTATAAAATTATTTTAACTACGTAATACTTCATTTTTTTTATTTTATTAATAATTTTAACGTCTATATGGTGTTACGTTAATCATAAAGTATTTAACACTTTAAATTCATTGAGGTGAAATATATTCTAAAATATCAAGTTCTTAAAAATCCATGTATGGTTTATTTGGTGTCATGAGTTGGAATTGCAAGGAAAATGGGTCTTTATTTTTGAATTTGGATTGTAATAGGGGGTTTTTGAAATTTATTTATAGGTGATGTTATTTAAAATTCTATTTTATAAAAAAATTTATTGATTTTTTTTGGAAGACTAGATATATAATGAAATTGAATAAAATAAAATTTCATGGGAAATTGGATAACATCCTATAATGGATGTTAAATATTATTTCAAGAAAAAGTGAAAACATTAAAAATAACTATATCATTGTGATTTTTTCCAAGGGTCATACATGAGTAAAAATGTTTTGTGATTCATTTTATTAACAATTTACATTCTGGAATTGACATGGTCTATAATGGAAAATTAGATGGTATTTGGTTGATATTGGTTTGGTTTAATTAACCTCATATGAGTGATGTACTATTTTAATAAATATTTTATAATTTTTATTCATCATGATTATGATTACATAGAATTTTATTCATATTTCATATTGATATGATGTTGTTTATATATTTTTTTACTTTTCACGGAACTCATATGTGGTTTCCTGCACTATTGTGAATATGGGTGCATCAGATTCCCAATAGTATACTACATTTGAAAAAAAATCGATGATTGGTTTGAATTAATTTAATTTACCCATATTAGGGTTGATATATGTAAAATATATTATTATTGATTGAATGATATCATAGTTATATAATTTTTTAATGGAATCTCGTATTTTTTATGTTATGAATATAGAGTGATACTCAAGAACAACTGACTCTTCCATGTCATAGAATATGGAACGTGTTTTTGGATAATAAACACTTTATTTTTGGGGTTTTCAGTACAATAATATAGTAAATGTGAGTAAATTTTAGTGGTTGGAGTGAGAGGATACAAGGGGTTATCATTATTGAATTCTTATTCAAAGGATGTGTTTTAGACACATGCTACCTAGTTTGCATTTTTTATTTTTTATTCATCTTTCTTTCTACATGTTCTATTGAAACTAATGGATGTTACCCTATACGGAGTGATGAGTCAATTTATTGGGAAATAATAACTTTATTTTGTGGGATTGAATAATTCCAGATGTTATTTTTGAACTCCTATCAGTGAGAGGATATGGATCAAGAATGTATATTTTAACTCCCTTGAGTGAGAGATGATTTTTAAGGATATGACATGAAATCTACCTTTAATGAGAGAGGATGGTACAAGACATGATGTATGACCTACCTTGGATAATAGGGGATGATTCATGACATAATGTGGGTATGAAAAAAAATTATATATGATCCTACTTTATTATGAGTTAGTATTCAGGATGTGATATGCCTGAGAATTTCTATGTAATTCATTTTTAAATACCCTAGGAGTTTATTTCACCACTATGAAAGTGGGAACAAATCAAAAACTAGTTCCTTTTAAAATATAATTGATTTTATATAAATTTCCATAGACTATTAAGATTGAATCTGGTAAAATTATATCTGTTATCATTACATAAATAAGTCAAAAATATAAATAATTGAAGAAATGAGAATGTTTTATAAGGTCTCGTCCAAGTGTGTGGATATACCCTATCCTATGATAAGTTATTTACCATGATTCACAAATTTTACCCTATAAATATAAGTTGATTAAAAATGGATCCTTGAAAACCCATAATTCATATCATGCTAAAATAACATTCCACCAGGATTTCTATTATATCATTGGATACGTAGTTTTCATATCCATTTATATGAAATTTAGAACTATCACTACTGGAAATCTGACCTTTCCCAACGCTTCTATACCAACGGTTCGTAAAAACCATTGGTATAGGTTCCCTTTCCCAACGGTTTAGCGAAACCATTGGGAAATCCCAGTTTGAGGCCACCTTTCCTAACAGTTTGGCCAAACCGTTGGGAAATCCCACATTGTGGCCACCTTTCCCAACAGTTTTGGAAAACCGTTGGGATAGGTATACCAATTCCCAATGGTTTTGCCAAACCTTTGGGAAATTGTATACCTATCCAAACATTTTTCCAAAACCGTTGGGAAAGGTCCCTCACAAATTAACCTCACCACAGAATCAAAATACAGAATGAAAATCTATACCAACGGTTGTCAAACCCATTGGTATAGGCCTATACCAACAGTTTTGACAACCGTTGGTATAGATCCTTTGATTTTTTATCATTTCCTCTCACCCAGAACATTATATAAATCAAAATTTAAAATCATTATTAGAATACATATATATATATTTATGTAATTATATCCACAAAAAGCCATGTTAGGTTAGTGGTTAAGTCGTTGAATAATAAACTAGGTGTCCTGGGATCAAATCACTGTGAATGTTTTTTTTGCAATATATATACCAACGGTTCCATAAACGTTGGTAATGATTTCCATATTAATTATACCGATGGTTTCCAAAACCGTTGGGGTATGTCTATACCAACGGTTTTGGGAAAACTGTTGGTATAGACCTATCCCAACAGCCTACTTGGCAACGGTTCTCCAAACCGTTTGTATAGGCTATACCAACGGTTTGGAGGCCTATACCAATAGTTCCAAACCATTGGTATTGGGTAGTTTTCTAGTAGTGAATGTCAAAAATGTAATTAAGAGTCTTGGTTTCCTTGAAAATTATTTATGATGACCATTCTCTAAAATATTTCAGAAAAATCATATCCAAATTATATCACATATGCTAAATTACCATGATCACTAAATAAAAGAACTTTATATATTTTCTGTATAGTTTATTACACCAACATCTAGACCTTGCCATTCTTATCTTTCTGATATAGAAGTTCACAAGTATTTCATATTGTCATCTTCTCAAATATCATGTTTAATCACTAATTTATTTTTAAAATATATATTCTTCATAAGTTCAAATAGAAAATTTTCAATATATCAATATAGAAAAACCATTTATGTTAAAACGAATTTTTTTTAGAAAAATAAAACCATCTAAAACATGTTTATACAATTACCCTGGAACATTATTGACATAAAAAATCCCCTAGAGCCTGGTATGATATGTTAAATATATTTTTATTAAAAAAATAATTTTGTTAATGGAGTGATGAATTAAAATATTTTAATAAAATAATAAAATAATAACATTTTTATTATAGAAATTTATATTGAAAACTTATATTTAGTTCAAGACAAAAATAATTAACATATTCCTTTTTGAATCTACCGAAGTCTGCGATAGAAATTAGTATGATGGGTGAGTTAAAATACATTATAGGGATTCAATTTTAAAAAAATCTAGAAGGTATTTTTATATCTCAAGTTATGTATATAAAATACATAATAAATTTGTGTTTTAAAATAGTAAATGTATAAGTAATTATATTTGTACCTATAATAATATAGATTTAAATGAGGATGAAAAACCAGTTGACCCTCAATATTTTATAAGAATGGCAGGAAGATCAAATTTCAAAATAGTTTTCCAATCGGTTTTAATTTGTTCAATATGATTATGTTCTAGATATCAAGAAAATCCAAAATAATCCCATTATAATGTCAGAAATACATTTTTTATATATTATAGGAACTATAGAATTATTCTTTTTTTATTCGTATGAAAGATATATCAAACTAAAAGGTTTTTCATATGATGAATTTTGTGGATATATAATGGATACAAAAAATTAAATTCATACCATTTCCTTTCTTAGGAGATTCTTTAGTTTATTGGTTATCTAAGAAAAAATACTCAGTTTCACATTCCATGGCTGAAGATGAATATGTGGTAGTTAGAGGTTGATTTTTTCTAGTATTATGGATGACACTGACATTCCCCAATTATGGAATGGGTCTTAATAAAACTCAAATACTTTTTTACAACACAAGTTCCATTTACATAAGTTAAAACACAACACATTAGTCACATGATAATCAAAAAAAAAAAACACACACACACACACACACACATATATATATAAGACACCACATTTATAGAGATAACACACTCAAACGAAATATAATTTTACAATTCATTGGAATGCTAGAACAACATGATGATATTTTTACTAAACCCCATTATTATGGTAGATTTGAATACATTAAGAACAATATAGGAATTATCAATATCAAGTGATTATTCATATATTATAATTTTTTACTAATACCCTTAAATTAATATACTCATTTTGATATGGGTAATATATTTAATTTTTCTTTTAAATTTTATTAGTATACCTTGAAATATATGTTTTTTAAATTTCTTGTTTTCTAAAAAGAGTGTATCCAAATGGCTATTTCAAAATCCATGTTTTATTACAATTTTTTGGAGTTAGAATTGTAAAATTTATTTCAAGAGGCAAAAATATGTATAAATTTTTTGTACTAAAAATTAGTTTATATCATTTCTGAAAAATATTTTTCCTTTTAAAACTATCATAATAAATTTTCAAAATAAAAATATCTTAATAAGTTATCCTTTTAATACTATAACAATAAGTTTTTTCAATAAAACTATATTAATTAGTTTCTATAATAATACTATCATAATTAGATTTCAAAATGAATCTATCATAAATAGTTATACTTATTAATATAAAAAAATCACATTTCATAATAAAACTATCGTATTTATTTTATTTTTAAATAACCATGATGGACCAGTTATTCATAATAATGAATCTTTCAAGTCCAAAATGTACTCATATATTATTTTTTTCATAATTTTGTTAATTTTTATTATAAGTACTATTGTTCTCATTCATTTCATTTTAAAAAAAATATAGGTTTTTATCAAATAATTTAAAAACAAATTCTAATCCAAATGATTTTGACTTTGATAAAAGGTTTCAAAAACTTTGAAAATTTAAATTTTTATTTAAAACATTCTTATAATAAATATCAAATGTCAAATTTTCTATGGTTTTAATCCAAGCCATTTAAATATTTATAGAATAATAACCGACATTATCTCATGCCAAAATAAATGTGGGATAATCTTTGTCCTACATTGGATATCATATTTTTCTACACCAATTCTCCCTACCCATTAAAATTTTATGTCCAATGGTTTTGGAAATCATATGATTACCAGCAATTGATTTATTAAGATAGACAATAAGTACAGTTATTAAAATATTTTTCATAGGTCCTATGAAAATGAATTGATAATTATGTGGGATGAGAATGAAGTAATTTCTAAGGAGGATAAAAGGATGAAGAGTGTTTCCCAGAGGGAAAGAGTCTTGGAAAAGAAAAGCATCAATAATTAGAAGGATCTGGTGGAGTTAAAAAAGAAAAAGTATTTTTTAATGAATATAATAAAGAAATGAGGATCATATATACAATCAAACTCTAATTTTTTTATCAAACATAATAATGGTTAATGAATGTGACTATGTTTTCTTCCAATACTTCTTTTTGAATGTATTCTGATAGTTTTTGTATTATATTGTTTCTATTATTTCTTGGATGAATATTTACTTTACAAGTGGATGTTTTATATAATATTACACTTATACAATGTTTGGATACTATGTATACAATATAATTCTTTTTGAAAATCATGTAGGGGGAGAAACATTTGGAAAAGATTCGAATGAATTTTTTTAACGGTGAGTTTTCTATAAATGGGAGATTCTATTTTAAGAGGGATTTTTAAAATTAATTTCAATCTTATAAGGATGTATTTATAAAATCATGGGTATCAATAAGTAATATAATTAATTTTCTAAAAATAATAGAGAAAATAATGTTTTCAATTTATTATTTTTCATTTAATTTATGTTTTTTTGATTTCCAAAAAGTAGAATATATTTTACTAAAAAGTATTAATTCATACTTTTCCATTCCATTAGTTTTTTAGATGAAAAATACCTTCTTTAAACTATGATTACTAACTTTTTATTTCTAATGTTTTTTATTATGTTTTTTTAGAAAACATTACATAATACAATACATATAAATAATTTTAATGTATTATGTATATAATATTTTTATTACCCCAATTTGACTCACTAGACTAAAGTTGTGTATGATCTATTTGAATGACCTATGTTACGATCTTTGTTTATAATTATATATTGTCTATCAGGAAGAAAAAGTCCTATCCATCAGACTAATCATGGTATTAATACATCATATAAACCATTATTCATTTCTACACATTGACAATGAATAATGAAGCCCATCAGACAATCCAATGATTATAATTGGAGTGTATTATATTTTTTCTATCTTAAGTAAATAATTTACCATTGTAAGGATACTAAAAGTAAAAAAAATTAAATTCAGTAATAGATTTTCTTTCAAGAGGCAGTTGTCTGAAGTCATTTTACATAACTCAGAAATGTGGCCGCTAAAGCATTACCTATAAATATAAGGCCATAAGAAGTGTTGGGAGATAATAAATTTATCAAATCATGTCTTTTAAAATGTTCATAGCATGAACTAACATTTATTATTCTTATTCATAAATTATAGTGTAATCATTATAAGGGATCCTTGTTAGTGTTGTTTCATTATGACCACTTAAATTTTGTTACTACATCCTATCATTATGCCGATCAAGGGATTATAAAGATAGGAAGATGGTTAATCTGATATATTAGATTAAGGGATTATAGTGATATAAATATAGACACCGATCATCATTTATAGGGTTCTGGAGAAGGGATGATAGATCTTACTAATCATCATATCTAGGTATTTTTTGGTAAGGAAAGGAAAACCAATACCAGAGGTATAATATTGGGAATACCATTATTTAGGGTTTTTGAAAAAATTACCACTTAAGGGAAATTAGGGAAATATTTTAAAATATATTATAATTAATTATTAATTTTATAATATATATGTTTTTTATTTGCCCATGATGTATTTTTTACACTATGAATGTTATAAAAAGATATTATCCATACTTACCGTTCTATAAAAACTATTTTTTTAGTGTGGAATTGATAAAAAATACATTGGTATAATCTAAAAATCATTGATTGTAATTCAAATACTATGATGTTCATATAGTTTTATGTCAAACTATTTACCTCAAAAGATATATTGTTTTGTTTTGATTAATTTTTTAAACTATAATTCACCCACACTTGTATACATAGTAGCTCTTATGATACAAAAAAAGATATTCATCTTCGATTTCTACTAATGTGTATTATTTTAGTTTTATTCCATGCCATTTCAGAAAAATTATTCCAAGAACAAATACCCAAAATTGATTGGACATTTTCTCATTTCAATATCCCACCCATTTAGCATCAACAACGCCATAAAGATTCAGGTTCTAATCTCTTTGTTTACATCATCTTATAAATTAATGTTACTTTTATATACTTGAAATTTTTTAACTATCCCTTAAATGTTATTCTGTTAGATTTGATGGATAACATTCACACAAATCCACCACATAAATAATATCTTTTATAGTTGTAGGGACTAAAAGTACGGTTCTGATTAATGTTTTAAACTCGTTTTTGTCCATACATTATAATTGAATATCCTTCCCAAGATTTATGCATACTTGTATAGGAGTGTACATTTTTTTGGAGTCCTTATTTGAAAAGAATATTTAATATTTCTATTTCATAATTTTCATGATATTAGTATTTAATTTTAATTACATTTATAATCTGAGAAAATATTTAAATTTACCTAGAATATACATCTCAAAACATATTCTTTATCAAATATGAAAATTAATTACAATCAATCTATTTTTCAATTTTACAAATAATGTAATAAATATAAAAAATAAAAATAATAGTTATTTCATTCACCTCCTCAACATAATTATTGATGGAATCCATTCCATTAATAAATTTTATTTATCTCAAGGTTCCATATAGCTTTGAGTACCAGACTCTAATGGCCTATATTAGCAAATAGACTTTCTTCATAAGCTTAAGAACCATAGGTCTATGAATTCAGATGATAAATATATATTGTTTCTCAATTTATAATTATTCTCTTGGATCATCATTTTTATAAGGAATATTACACATACATTATGTATATTTTATACTACTGGTAAGATCATGTTTCTTGGGAAATTATTATAGATTCCAATCACACAACAGGTGAAAGGGTCTCTTTAAAATAATCATCTCTGTCTTATGAATATCCTTTTCAGACAACTATGACAATATCCATTGATGGTTATGCATTTTCATTCATCCTGTAATTAAATTCCAACTTAGTTTAAATGAAATTATTATCTTAGGATGTCGATCCCATGTGTTAGTTCAATAAGTCAAATATTATTCCTCAATTAATGAACTATCCCATTCCTTATTTTTATCATCATAAAAAATGGAATGAGTCTCAATGTATGAGGTAAGAGATGTTGGGTTATAGAATCTTAAAATTCACCTTGTAAGAACAGATACATTTGATCTCCCATGACATTGTCTACTTCCATGTTCTTCTTATGCTTTTGATAATTCTATTTTAAAAACATCTGGGGCCACTTAGTAATCACTGATCCCAAAAATACCCATTTGAAACATTTGTTTCATATCCTGATTGATCTACATTAATAATATATAAAATATTATCCTTATTTTCCCCAAAAATATAGATTTCATATACTTTATGATTTTCAAAAAACAACACTATTTTTCACATCTATTTTCCCTAATTCTCAATCATTTTCTAATGAAACCAATCTACTAGTTTGGGAACCATCTTTCTGAAACATCATTAGACTCTTCCATTTTTTGAGAATCCCTAAAATATCCCTTCCACCTCTTTCTTTAGATTTTTTCTCAATGATTTCTTCTTGATCTTCATGTAGTAAGAACTTCCATATACTCTAAAGTATATTATTTTTGTCTCTATCATGTATAAAATTTACTATAATAGAATGTATATCCTAGATATAATTAAAAAACATTATATATGTGTAATATATATATATATATATATATTCAATACAGATATATTTTCTGATTTATTTTCCATCTTGTAAGGTTCTTCACAGCTCAACTAAACTCAACCTTGTCAATTATTTTAATCCATTTTCATTAAGAGATTATTATCAGACCCCATTCTTTAAAAAAATCTATTAATTATCTACTATATTGAATAAATTATTTCACATGAATAATAAACAAAAAAACATATTTTTGGGATACAAAATTTATAATTATAGATTAATGTTAATGCATTATGAGAATAAAAAATGAAATATGATTTTAAAAATTATAAGTGGAATAAATCATAAATTAAATTAAAATACCATGAATATTACATCATAATCATCATGGTTTTTTTTGGTGATCATCACCTGAATTTATACAATATAAGTGAGGTAATTAATTATAAATATATTAAAAAAATTGAGAGATATATAATCTAATTTTATGAATGATATTAGCAATAAGTGTAATTTTATATATATGGATATGTCTTTTAATTTTTAATATATGGCCATTTGGAATATATGATCATTGGGATTTTATGGTCATTGGTTCTATATAGTCAGGGGGATTATATAACTATTCAACTTATGAAAATATTGATATAATTATAGGACACATAAATAATTAATGAGATAAATTATTAAAATATCTTCACCAGAACATATCTATAGAATTTGAATGTATAAATATATGTAACAACATCATAAAATCTACATTAAAATGAGAAATAATGAAATCAAGTAGTATTCGTCTTTTGGATCGGGTTATACAAAATAGTCACAGGAGGGGGTGACTTATGTCTATAAAATGTCTTCCGGAAACATGATGACCACCAATTCTATCATTTATCTTTATCAGAATTCCTTATTCAACAAAAATAAATATATTTAAGGATGAAAATATTTATAGTGGTTCAGGGAACAAATATCCTCTAGTCCACTCCCCAATACTCTTCTCAATGGGATTGGTGATTTTGCCTAGTCGGTCCACTTTTGACAAGACCATTCACAACTGAGTGGATGTAATTGACACCTTTACAACCTAAGGCGTAAAACCATGCCTGGTAGTTCTATACAAAGAACTGGTCAAACATATTAGTATAATAATCCCATACTCATAATTAAAGAGTCTTATTTTGTAAAAATACTTTCTGATTGTTCTTCACAGTTGCAACAGCATGCAACCGACTGTAAATGGATCATCATCTTCAAAAATAATGTTCATTTGGAAAGAGTAGTTCTGAAGCAATAAATTTTCAATTGATCATGAAAAATATTTAACAAAAAATAAGAAGAATATTCATGATGTATCTCCAATTTAGAACAAGTAAATATTCAATGATTATCCTTCTGATATAAAACAGAGTCGGATGGTTCATTATAACAACTAATCTATAAAACATGTTTTGAATAAATCAATGATTCTCAATTTCTGTGGGTCTTCAATACCTCAATAAAATGTATCATGATGCTCGAGTATTTGACATCTTGTATTCATTTTGTATTTATGTGATATATCTTCAATATCAGATGAATAAAAAATATAGCAAAATGACAAGTTCTTGCTTCATTAAATTCATATACACAATGGTCAATTGATATATCATGATATTCAAATCCTTGTAAATAGAGTAGTAATAAAATCCCGTAAAAATATTCACAAAATCATCCTATTAAATTGATACATTGAACACATAAATTTTTTTAGTTAGTCAAAGAAGGGCTTAATAATCTGTTTTTGAATCGGTCATGAATTCACCCTGATATTTCAAAAAATATTATTGTATGATAAAGTCGAAAAATAAAATCTCTAACGCTTGAAGAAGTCAAACGTAGGGTTATTATCATAAGAAAATATAATGGTAATTTTGATAAAAAAGGTTGGTTTCATCACAAAATATAGTTGATCATATATACTTTTTTCTTCGACTTTATAATGTATGGTTCATGATCCATACTTTTCATTGCTTCTGAATGTAAGGTATGTGATCTATGATTTTTTATAGAACCTAATGTCCATTAATAATGTAGGGTTGATGTTCAATACTTTTGAGAGGAATATGTATGATTCCATTCTTACATAGGGTTCTTCATCAATAATTTTCTCATAAAACAAATATAAGGTTTATTCTAAATGTTAGATTATTTTACCAAATTTTTTTGTCAAAATAAAATAAACGTAGAGTTTAATCCTTACGCTATGTTCTCCAACACACAGTATGAACACTGTTTCCAGAACATCCTAAATAGAATTACAAACTCTATGATAGATATTTTTTGATGATAATAAGCATTAATATAATTCCAAATTTAGAAATATAAAAAATATTAATTTCAAGAAATATACATAATGTAAAATCATTAGAAAAAATTACAAGGGTATTTGTGAACATTAAAATAAAAATAAAAATATTGAATATTATTGAAATAATACATGCTAAAAATATACCCATTTTTGATGATTATAAAAACAATGAAATAAAGTGCATAACATTAAAATTTCCCAATGATAAATACAATATTTAATTATTTCAAAATAAAATTCATATTTTGAAAACATCAAAATTTATCCTTTTCTAAAATAAAAATTTCTTCCATTTTTTAAATTATTTCATGCCCTTAATAATGTATAAACAAAAACAAATTGTTGGTTTTATCCAAATATATTTCCCTTTTTGTGATATCTAAAAGAAATATAGAATAAGGAATATAACACATTTAGTGTAGCACTGAACTGTTAGAAGATGCTATGATAAACTATTTTTCAATAATTGAATTCGGATTACTGGCATTCTAACATCGACATAAACTATATAATACAATAAATCGAAAAATATTATTAAAAAAATATTTCATTGGTGAAACATGTACATGTACGAAAATGAATAGGAATCATGGTTGTTTGGATAAAAATGTTTGAAAAAGGTATTTCAATGATTTTGATCATCTTGTTTCAATTATGCCAACTCCAACATTATCCATTTAATAATTAAAACTCCCAAATGAATTAACAAATCTATTCCTATTGGAATGCAATGAAGATATTCAATTAGATTAACTCTGAAAAACTCATGTACCTATTCATATTGTTTCATGAACTGATTGAGATTATAAGAGAAATTTTTATGAAATTCCCGAATACCTAGTTCAATTGAGGTTATCAGCACAACATGATTATTTTGATTATCAAACAGTACTAAAAAAGGATCACTCTTACCTTGTAAATCCTTCAATTTTTAGTACATGTTTCTCATTATGATTCTAAAGGATTGAAACATTTTAACAAAATTAGGAAATGTACCATATGAACATTCTTGTTTTCCACTGATAGTAGAAAACTATTACTCTATAAATCCTTTTAGTTCTATAAAATAAGATTTCAAAACAAATTCAGATTTTAATATTGCAACTTCTACCAACATTTCTTTATTAAAATCATCAACTTCATTTTTAGAAAAAAATGAAAATTTAAAATTTTGAAACATTTTATTTTCATTTTGAAACATTATTCTTAAAGAAGAATTCATTTCATAAACACTGTAAAAATTTCTAACCAGCACCTCAGCATGATCAGTAAAAGAATCTTAGGGACTCTACTCTTGATTCAGAGGTTGGTTTACCAAAACTAGTTTTAAAGATTCAGCATATGATCATTCTTCTATAATCGTCTCTTCAGGGTTTTCTAATGACTTCCCTCTAGATTCCTTAACTAAATCCTCAATATAAAAACTTTCATTCAAAACATTTGTATATTATTCAGAATGATTTTATTCATGAATAGGCTCTGTTTTGACTTGTTATTCATAAAACTAGGCAGAACTAATCTGTTCAACAGATGTTTCCATTTCCTGTTATTTTTAATCCAAATAAATATCTTCTATTTATAAATCATCCTCTTCCCCATCCCCCAATTTCTACTTCTAATTAAGGAGGAAATTCTAATTATTGAGGGACTATTCCATTTTTTAGGAATAATTTCTTCTTTCCATTCCTCTTGTACATATGCAGTCAAAAACATCTAACTTAACATATCTATTGTTTCTGGTATTGTATCTAGAGGATGATCCTGACCAAATTTTATTTTTCTTGAACTAAGATGTCCTCATGAATTACTTCATCAGTCTATGACTCTTTTATTTCAAATCCTACTCTTGTTGATATCATTGAAACTTATTCGGTTCTAAATTCACTTATTCCTTCTTTTGTTTTAGTAGGTTGCTCCCCCCGAGCAGAAATTTGATCTTCATTAGCTACAAATAGCATGATTTTTCCTTTAATAGTACTCCATTAAAATCCCAGATTCCTCAATGTTCCTACAATAAACACATTGCTATGATGGAATTTGACACTTGCATCCACTAGTTTCACCATATCCTTCTTAATCAACAATTTGGAGATAAATATCCTATATGGATAAAAATTCATTAGAGAATATAGTTTATAGTAGTAATTCCTATACCTAATTAGATATCATGGAAAATTAAGCTTGATTTCACATAAGAAAAAAATATACATATCATTAAAAAGAATCTTCTATATCACTAACATTCATGGAGAAATCTTGTGTGAATAAACATCATAATGATTTTCTTATCTGGTACTAAATACCTTTCTAGAATTTCTCTAATGTTAGTATAACCAAATATAATTTAAATTATATCCTCCAACTTGTGTTTAATATTTGTAATAGATTTGAAATCTAAATGGAAAACTCCCTCATGAGGGTAGTTCAAAATACTCACTATTTCAATAGAACAGATTAAGAAATCCCTATCCTTTATTTTAGTGATTGTGAATTCCTTTGTTTCTCTAAAACTATACTAAAATGATTTATAAAAACATCTCAACTCTAACTCACACAGGAAACTAGTGTAGTTCTCACTAAATGTCTTTCGAGATTTTGGAAAGGTAGGGATTTATTTAGCATCATATGCATCTGGTATAATAACTCTAAATCTATTACCTTTCCCTGAAGGATTTTCCGGCTAGTACAACATTGATTCATAGAATCGCTTATTTTTCCTTCCTTGATTCTTTTTTTCTTTCCCATTTCTATCTAAAATCCCTAAAGTTTTAAAGATCTAGGGTTTTGAATGTCTGTTAAGTGGTAGACTAATTATGTGAAGGTTTCCAATGATTCAAAGTGTTTGAGAAATAAATTGGTGTAAAATTAGAAATCTGTTCTCATAGAGACTTGATTCCTGTGTTATTACATATATTTATCATGACATAAAATTTTCAAAATATATTAACACATATTTTTCATAAGAAAATTTATTATAGAAAAATAAAATTTTATCTTATTTAAAATATATGTCAGTAAATTATTTTTATCAGTGATGAATAATAATTTGATCAAATAAATAAAATTAAAAGTAATATTAAATAATTTTTTGAAATTAAATAAACCAACCCCCCTATAATAAAATCTACACATTCAATGGGTAGTGGTTTTTTAAAAATATCAAGTAATATAAATTCAATGTTATAAATTCTAAAAATATATCCTTTTAAAGAGCATGGTCTCTTAGGAAATGATGTCTAATGTCAATATTCTTAGTTATAGAATGACTTATTTTGTTTTTTAAATATTTATAGCACCATTATAACAACATAAAGTAGGTGTACTATTAATTTTGTTTTAAAGTCTATAATTGTGTATTTCATCCAGAAAACATGTTCACAATAACTACCTGCAGATACATATTATTTCTCGGTTGATGACAATGAAATTCTGTGTTGTTTTTTTACTTGACCATGGCACCAACGATTTTACTAAAAGGTGAATTGTTGCAAAGGATATTTTTCTATATAATATAAAATTTCATAAATAAGCATTTGAATATGAAATGAAATTAAAATCAGACATTTTTAGATAATGACGATATTGAAAATTGTTCATTTGAAATATCTAAAAAAGATATTAATAGTTGTAGGATGAGAGTATTTAGGATTTGATTGAATTCTTGAAAAAAGACATACTGAATACACTATATTTTTCATACTATAAATAATATATAACTACTTATCCAACATACCTCTACATTACCTATTGTCCACATTCTTTCCTGCTTCATCAATATCAGGAATTATATTATTACACAAAGGACTTTCATATGAATATCTATTTACAAGTCCCTATTTCTTCATTAAATCAGTAATGAATTTTCCTTGATTCAAAAAATTTCCAAAATCCTTTTGGTAAATTTGATGTCCAAATAAAAATTTGTTCTCCATTCATACTCCATTCAATTTTTTTACCTAAAATTTACAAAGTCATGATAAATATGTGTATTAGTTAATCCATAAAATTCCATCCTCAATATAATTTTTAACTAATATAATATTAGAGTTTATAGTTTTCATGAAAAGTGTTTCATCTTCCATAGAAACAGTAAAATCTTTTTCCAAGGAAAATAACATAATTTTTCATGCCTTGTTCTAGGTTATTATTTAAGGCATTAATGAGCATTAGTATGTTTTAAAAGAAATACCGATTCTTGTGAATTTTCAAAACAAGGAGGTTGATATACATAAATACCACCATTAAATAACAATTTAAAAATGTAGACGTAACATACATTTGAAAAAAGTTAATATTCATTTGAGATGGTTTGGATAAAAAGATTTTAATGGATTCTTGTCTAGCTATATGGGAAAATGTCTCATCATTAATCTGTATCTTTTTAGTGATTGTATCCTTGAGCTACCAGAATTTCTGTATTTAAAGTTATAAATCCTTGATCATCATGTTTATTTATAAATACCCATCACGATCTGATTACTTGATAGTTCTTTAACCTTTCAACTAATTCCCAAACATCATTTATTTTGAACTGATTTGGTTCTTATTTCATTTCTATCATCCATTATTCATCATATATGTCTTCTTCTATTTACTTAGGTTCTAATTGGGATAGAATGACAGAAAAATCCACTATATTTACTATACTTTTTCATGTTTTTATTCATGATTCTAGGTCTAATATAATAGTTTCTAAAGCGTGATTTTTTGTGTGTTCTAGACTATCTATGTTAAACATTATTAGAATCATCAATGTCATGTTCTTATGAACTGTACATCATTTTATATATATCATTTTAAAAATCAACTTTTGGGTTTTCAAGTATTACATTATAACTTGGTTCAGATTCATCAAATAATTATTTTCATTTTAAAAAAGTATCAGATTCATCAAATTTCACATGAACTGATACATCAACCATCCATGAATTTTCATTAAAAACTCTATATGATTTGGAGGTAGAATAATATCCAATGAAAAATCCTTCATTAGATTTTGGGATCAAACTTAACATGATTTTCCTTGGTGTTCATGATATAAACCATGCATCCAAAAACATTAATGTCATTTACTTTATGTTTTCTATTATTCCATTGTTCATTGAGTTTCTTTTTTGAAATTAGTCTTATTAAATCTATATTCATTATATAGCAGGATGTACTTGAAACTTCTTCCCAGAAATATGTAAGAAGACTGTATTCATTATTAATAGTCCTAACCATTTTCTAAATAGTTCAATTTCTTATTTTAACAATTCCATTTTTTTGAGGTGTTCTTGGTGAATAGAAGGTGTTTATAAAACCCATTTTTGAGGAAATGGAATTAAATTCTAGATTCTCAAATTCTATCCCATGATCACTTATTAATGATATTATTTTTAAACTTTTTCATTTTGGCCAATTTTTCAAAAACATTCAAATATAGTAAAAGCATAATTTTTATTTTCTAGAAAACAGATCAATGTAAATATAGAATAGTTCTCAACTAAAACATATACATATAATTTTCCTGCCAAACATTCAATTTATGAAGGTCCCAACAGATCCATGTTTATATGTTCTAAAGGATTAGATGTAATAATTTTTTTAATTGATTGGAAGAAATATTTGTGTTGTTTGACTATTTAACATGCATTGCAGAGTCTATCACTATCAAATTTAAGACTAGGTTATCAGAAAATAATTATTTTACTCTGATAACATATATAAATCATAAAAAATTTCCTATATAATTATTATGCACTAGATCCTATATTAAGTTATCATAGTTGTTAAACAATTTACTTTTTGTTTACATATGGAATTTAAGTCCAAGGTATAAACATTATCAGTTCTAGGTGCTCTAAATTTATCTAATTTATCTTATAAAACTGATCAAAAATTGTTAGAAAAATCAACAATATAACCATCATCACACAGGTGAGAAATAATTATTAAGTTATTTTTCAATATGTGTACATAATATAATTTTTTGTTTGAGACAACATCTAGATATCTAAATGTTCTAATACCACTGATTTCTCCTTTGTCATTGTCACCAATAGTTAATAATTCACCATCCTTTTAAGTTAAGTTGTTAAAGTTTGATGAGTTTCCACTCATATGTATGGTGTATCCACTGTCAGTGTATCATATTTATTTTCTACTTTTGTGTCATTCTTCTTGCAAATACATTTAAACAATGGTTTATTTGGGGTCACATATTCTGTTAGGTCTATCAGTGTTTGATAGTAGTGATATAGGAATCCATATTTTAATTATTTTTCTATAATCATTTTATTCAAATAAACTATTTGAAAAAAGGATATTTTTTAATTCAACTTATGTGGGGATTTCTAAAATAATTGTTCTTTTTATCTGACCTTTTGTTCCACAGTAATTGAAATTTTCATTTTTTGAATTTGGAACAAAACAGTGTTTTTAATGCATAGGTTTCTCGCTTTTACTACCAATTCCATGTCGTTGATTCTTAATCACATTATTATTCAAAAATTTATTTAATGTATTTTCTCATTTTGTAATAAAGGGAGTGGCACTGTTGTAGGTTTCTACTTCTTCTTGACGTGTTTTGATATTAGTTTCTTGATTTTTATGGTTTGTGTTAGATGAGTTATATTTCTCAATTAACTCTTGATAATGGTTTAATAAAGTGTCTCTATCCTAAAACTACAATATTAATCTTTTTCAGTGAGTTATGCCTTGTTAATAAAGAAGAATATTTCTCTTCTGGAATATTGAAGTAAGCTGCATGTTTTTCATTTGAACTTCTAAGTCAGAGTCATAATTAGAAGAGTAAAAAGATTATACCTTTTTATCTTCATCCATGAAGAAAAAATTTTCCATTAAATTTTATTCTTCATTTTCGAAGTTATACATTGATGAACTACTGTGGTCTTCAATAACACTCCATGTTTCTTTCATTACTCGTTTATATTTCTACTCATAATCATTATTTTTGAAAAATTCATTTATTCATTTATCCTTTTAGCAGAGGAATGTCAGGTGATATGTGACCCATTTTATTGAATTCATATCATTTTGACTTCAATTGGATCATTCTCATATCACTTGAAAGACTTTCTAAATCCTTTATTCTTCTTAAAAAATTGGCTGAATTTCTAGCCCAACATTGCTAGTTCGATTTCAAAATTAAATGAGTGAGAACATTATTCATTTTTGATCTCTTGTTTAATCTTTCTCCTCTTGTTTTAAGATATTACTTTCATTGATGTATTTTATCTTTTTTTTATACATTATTCTCATTATCTTCATATTTCATCTCAACTTCATATATCATCATAGTTCCAATCAATTGTTTATTTGTTAGATTTTTTACATGTGATGATTTCATTATGGATAGTGATATACCATTACATCTAGTTGGTAGTAATCTCAGTACTTTCAAGGCTAGATCTACTTGGTTGATAGGATCTCCCAATTAAGTAATGTTTTTGACTGTATCTATAATCCTTTCATTCATCTGATTTATTCTTTCACCTCCATTTATTCTAAAAGTATCGAATTTTAGTTTTTATGTAAAATACCTCGTTTTTTTGAGATTTTCAGTTACTTCATAGGATATAACAATTGTTTGCCTCAACTCATATGCAGTTTGACATTATAATAGTTGGATAAATGCACATGGTCCATGACCATAGATTATTACATTAATTGTTTATGAATTTTTGTCATACTCATCAGCTGTTATAGCACTCCATGTTTCTAGTTTTTTATGAATTGAATAATGAGTTATAATTTTGGAATAAACTCAATATCGAAGGTTCTTCAGGTAAATAACCATCTTCATTTTCCAGCATCCATAGTTTTAACCATTGAAGTATGGAGCTCAAACCATTGATATTATGTACCATGTGTCAACAATTGTGACCTTTGTACAATACTCTAAAAATTCAGCATTTATAGCTTTAAAAAATCCCTACCGCCTTTGATACCAATTGTTGGATTGGCTTATATAGAATAGTCACAAGTGGATGGCGAATTGTGTCTTTAAATTTTCTTTGTGAAACATGATGACAACCAATTTTGTCTTTTATATTTATCATAATTTCATATGGAGTAGAATTAAATAGATATATGGATGTAACGTTTTGTAGTGGTTAAGGGCATAAAGATCCCCTATCCCACACCACTAACGCACTTCTCTATGAGCTTGGTGATTTTCACATGTCATTTATATTTTTGAAAGACTATTCACAACTGAGTGCAGGCAGTTGACACCTTTAAATCCTAAGTCTAAAGGAAGAGCCTTCTCATTCTAAGAATAGAACCGTTCAAAAACACTAGTACGAGAATTAATTTCTTAGAATAAAAGAGAATTATTTAGACAAATACATTCTGATTTTTCATCACAGTAGCAGTAGTATGCAACTGATAGTAAATGGATCATCATCTTTAGAAATAATGTTCTTAAGGAAAGAGAATTACATGAATCGATATGGTTGCAATCAATCATGATAATTTTTAAGTAAACAAATCAGTAGTAGATTCATGATAGATCTCCAATGTAGATCAAATTAAATCTTCAAAGACTCTCCTTAAGATATAAAATAGAGTCTGATCATTCTTTTTAGTGACATGTATTTAATTAATCTTTTGAATAACTCAATGCCTCTCTATTTTGTTAGCCTCAAATATCTCGATAAAATGTATCATGATGCATTAGTATTAGAGATATCTTATTGTACATGTATTCAAGAGATATATCATCAAAAGAAGATGGATAGAACATATAGCACAAACATGAGCACTTGCTTCATAAAATTCAGAACAACAAAGGTCGTCTGATAGATCGAGATATACAAATCATTCACAACAGAGTGGTCCTAACATCCCTTAATAATAGGAATGAAATAATCATTTAAAATAAATCCTATTTATCACATAAAAATTTTAATTATATTCATCCATTGACGAGATTAATAATTGGGCTTTGAATCAAGCGTGAAATCAACCTGATATTTCGCAAAAGACCATTGTATGATAAAGTGGTAAAATAAAATCTTTGATGCTTGAAGAAGTCAAATGGAATGTTATACTCATAAGAAAAGAAAAAATTATGTTTCATCACAAATTTAAGGATGATCACGAATGTATTGATGATCATCCATAATTTTCTATTCGAATTTGGAATCTATGGTTCCAAATCCATATGTTTCTTTTCTTCTGAACATACGGTGTGGGATCAACACTTTATGATAGAACGTAGGGATCATTTCATATGTAGGGTTCTCCATCCATACTTCTATCATATAAAAAATTTATGGTTCTTTTAAAATTTAAGGGTCTTTTACATACTTTTCTTTCAATGTAAAATAATTGTAGGGTTTAATACTTACGCTTAGTTCACAAATATAATGTATGAACAATGTTACTCGAACACGTGGAATAGATTTCGGAACACATTGAAAAATATTTTACATGGATAATAACATTTAATATTATAATAAATTTAGTAATTTATAGAATATTAATTTTCTGAAATATGCATAAGGTAAAATCAATAGATCAACAAACAATAGTATTTGTGTAGATTAAAATCATCATAAAAAATAAAGTATTTTTAAAACAATACATGCTCAATAATGTCTACATTTTGATGCGCATATTCATGAGTATGGAAATGTGGTAGAATCAATATGATTTTCTTTATACCAATGCCTAGATAAACATAAATAATATGATTTGAGTAAAATTTGTTATGGGAGATGTTCATGATTATAGAAATAATTACATGATCCATGCTATGTAAATTATAATCCCTGAATTCCACCATTTCATATTTTACCATTATCCATTTTGTTGTGGTCTGGAGGGGTCTTAATTGGAATTTAGGATGATATCAATTTGTAATTATTAATACAATAAAATTGATACATTCATTATTACTAGTATTATTTAGATTTGGGTTATTCATAAAATATACATTTAATTTATATATTAAATTAAATAAAAATTGTTTTATTTAATTCAAATTTATTGAAAAATTTATATTAATTATTATTAAACTGGTAATCATTCTTAATGAATCATGAATATAGTTATTTAATTATAATTTTAAAAGATGTTGGGTACTTTTATATCAATGAACTAAATTGATATCTTTTGAATAATTATTTTTGATGAATTATATTGATAATATCAATAATTAAATAAATTATTTTTCTTATAAAGGAATGTTTTTACAAAAAAATACAAGAATAATTTTTTTATTCATAAAAGAGGAAATTTGATAACTTTTTTATGAGTTTTCCATTTTAAAAATTAAAATGATTTTTCTTATCAATTCTAATAAACGGATCAAATAAAAATGATTTCAGAGTTATATTCAACATAAAAATATTATGAAAAAATTAAATTTAATTATTTTGAATATAAATAAGATATTAAGGTATATGTTATTAACACGGTGAAGCTAAAAGAGATATTATCAAAGAAATATTTCAATAATTGTTGGGTAATTTTTATAAAAAATAATTAAATTCATGTATTTTATATGATTACTCTAAGGTAATATATATATAATTAAAAACCTATAAATAGTTATTAATATAAAATTAGACTAATGAACATTAGGATTTGAAATCCATATTTATAAATAAATGGTTTTTCTATATATTTTATGTATTTATTTAAAATAATAATTTTTTTCATATTTAATTATTTTATTATATTAATTAGTGTCTAAATTTTAAATATGCATGTTTAAATTTGGTATGAAGGGTCATCACATATTTTTATTGAAAAAATAATCAGCATGTTAAACAAATAGACAAGTTAAAATCATGTAAAATGTGGTAATCTACCATAAATATAACATTAATAAATCAAATTGGAACTTGGATAGTATAAAAGACATTTTTTGTTGTTTATTTCATTACCACATGTCTTCCTAAAATAGCAATCTAACTAACCTTACTCAAATGTGGTTATATTATTATCCCTACACTAAAATAAGATACAAAACTAATGTCATCAATGTTAATCTATAAAAGGTTATTTGTCATACACTTTCCAAACTGCACATTTATATTAAATATCTCTTGAATCAATATCATATTCTATTCTCCAAAATTTATATTCCACTTTTGGGTGTGCCAGATCCGAAGAAGGTGTCCGAAGCCCTGGATATTTATGTGTCCATCTAAGGGGAGAATGTGTTCCTCAATATGAGAAATATATAATTAATAAAATATTATTATCCACCATTTTTATCCATATATCCTAAAATATTATTTTCTTACAATTATAGAACATTAATAATATCATTATTTTTCAATAATAAATTTTTTAGGATGAAGTTTTGTTTTGTATATATATTTTTTGATAGATCAAATTGTTTTTATGTTAAATAAGGTATTTATATTGTGATGTTAATGGAAATATGATTGACAAGGGTATGTGTGTGTAAAAAGATGTCAATTATATTTAGAAAGCTCGATATGAGTATCAGACTAAAAATCATAATCAAGAGATTCGACACATATTTGGTAAGAATGTATAATGAGTTCTTAAGTATTTTTCTAGATGAGAGGGTTCACCAGATTCACTGCGGTTCTGGAAATAATATAATGATAATGAATGTTTTTATCATAATAAGGAATTACTTTCAAGTTAATCGTAATGAGGAAGTGTCTTAGAGTCATCCCTGACACATTTAAAATTAGATGACACTTTGTTGTTTTGTAGTCGAAAAATATCATATGTTTTCTAAAAACATCTGATGCTAGACTTATTTGGGAAAGTGGGAGTGATTACAATATTTTTTAGTATTGGGAAAAATGACAGATGTTTTTGTATGAAAGATAAGTTACAAATACATTCCAATTTAATTCAGATGATGCTAAATATAATCCTATCTATTCTCAAAAGAAATGAGGAATTCATGTCACAAGAAGTGGGTTTGTGAAGTATGAAATTTTCTGAAGATAAATCATGTTGGTGTTAGATCATCGTTGTGAGATAACCAAACATAGATTGTAACATCCCAGGTAAATGAGGAACAAGATATTTTCATATTTATTAATATTTGTCATTTAAATATTAATTTCAGCTTAAAGGGGTTGTAATGTTTGATAGCGTAACCAATAAGAAACAATGGGTTTCTTTGGAATCTTACATTGCACACTAATAATATAATATTATTATTTTAAATGGCATATAACTCCTAGTTGTTGTGTTGGTGGGAATGAACAAAACTAACTATAATTTGATTATACATGTATTTATATTTATCCAATAAAAGTTAAAGGCTTAATATATTAATGAATATAATTTTAAGGATAATTTATATTAAAAGGCTAATTTACTGCCTTTTAATGGAGATCCCTTTTTAAATCTAGTTTTGGTCACTTTAATACATTATATATGTCCAAATAAAATCTTTCTTTAGAATGAGGACATCAGAATTTACTTTTTGTATTTTTTTGGTATTTTTCTGACAAAGTTCATTTTTTAAGTAATAGTGAAAATATGGTATTTTAATTCAAAACATTGTTTTAATATAATTTGTTTATATGATTATATTATCTTTTTAATTGGTTTTAAATTGAAACTGAAATATATTTTTACCATTTAATCTAATTTTGGTCATTGAAATTAATTTCACTTTGAAATTGGACATAAATAAGTATCAATCTTTTGATAGTTTTTAATTCTTAAAAACACGCTCTTTGTTTTAACAGTGGGAATTAATTTTAAATTAAATTTTTCCACTTCTGTGTTTTCATTTTGGAAAAATGGATTCCATATTTGGAATCAGGAGGCCCAAATTTTGTAAATTGGTATCTTTTTTAGACATTTTAAATATTTACTTCAGTAAATATTTTATCTACCGTGGTTAAAGGGTAAATCAGTAAATAAGGGTAAAAAAATAATATTATCATAATATTAAAATACCCTTAAACGTTTCCTAATCCTATTTAATGAGTCCTTTCTGACCATGGGTATCTTTGGGTCGATTTTGGGACCCCATTGAGCCACTTGGGAGTGATAATGTCAATTTAGATTAATTAATTTAATGTGAAGACAAAAGTGACAGTAATAAAAATCGTTTAGTAATTAATTTTTATATGGTGTTATATAAGTCCTATTTTAGACTATAAACTTTCATTGGAAAGATAAAAACATTTCCATATCATGGTAGTTTTTATATAATTTTTAGACATCAAATAAATTAAATTATTCATGACACAATAATGATGCAGTTTTTACCTCATTAATAAATGAATTAAATAAATAAGATTATAATGATTAACATATTATTAAAAACATTTCCAATTCTTATTGGATGATTTTATTTCTAATATTAGTCATCTTATCTTCGACCTCAATGATTTTTTGACTATTATAAACCGAATATAATTTTATAATAAAATAATATTTTCAAACATTCCTAAAGAGATCCACCTCTCCCTTATAAAAAGAGACCACTTTTAACCAATTCATCAAACCTCTCAATCCATTTGGCTCATCCAAACTCTGCCCAATTAAGATCCTTGTATCCCTATACTCCTCCTATAAGCCTTAACTTATCCATAAGGAACTTTAGAAGTCCTTTGGTTCAAACCAAAGTCAGTTACCCAAATTAAATTTAACGGTTTCTATTATATTGTTTTCATTTATTTTTCTTCTCAAACAGCTAAAATATTTTTATATCCCTTCTTTTATAACAACACCAGTATCCTCAATATAGTAGGATGTTGTTATGAAAAGGATTCTAACTACACTTACACACACCTCCATCTAATGGATGAAGAACATAATGTTTCTGTGGATGGCAAACTAATGTCTCATGAAACGATGATTGTTCAATTACATCTTACCGCCTCTCATGGTGGCCATTATGATGGAACTGTATTTATATATGATATATATTATGTTAATATTTCCTTATGCTTCTGTACTTCCCATTTATATCAAGACTTTATGGTTTCTATAGTGTGTAAATACGATAATATCATTTGAGGAAGTGCGGACTACCGCCCCCTCAAAGTGATGTGACTCGTTAATGACTTATGTGGGATGTATAAAGGATATATTTAATGATATTATATATGATATTATAATGGAATTATAATATACCTATGTATCATTATTTTTTAATTCCATTAAAATAAGAAATATAAATGAAAGTAGCGTTCATGCGTACGTACGGCTTACCGTCTCCATGAACGGTGCATTTCATTTCCTACCGCCAAATGTTATGTACTATTATAAATAATTGTATATAATGGATATATATATAATATATATCATATCTAAAATCATGAATACAATTTTGGATATAATGGACTATTGACCGCATTGACAACTTGTAAATATATGGTGTTCATTTTAGACCCAAGTACCAAATATCGAAAAAATTAACATTATTAACTAAAATGATTACATAATGTTTATAACATGGTAATAAGTGATATGAAAGGAATAAAAAACATGAAAAATGTTATTAATCAATTAGAAATTAACTTTACTTTATTATTTGGGATATTAAAGAATGAACGGGTCAAGTCAGACACGAGGTAAGGGACTTTGTCTCAATATACTTTCATTGAGGAATTTTTAGTTTTATACATAACATTATTTTATAAGGTGTATTAACCCCTTTGACTTATCATTTTATTCAAAGGGAATCTTTTTATAAGAAGCGTTTTACTAAACCATAAGAAGGAATGTTTTTTTAACATAAGCGGTGACAACGACCTTTCCGCCGCCGTGAGTATTATTTGATCATTGGCTTCCTTTACAAGCCAGAATGTTTTTAAAAGGAAAATTAAATACCATATACTCTTTTTATGTATTTTGGTTTTGAAAATGATTTTTACAGGGGATTTATTATTTCAATATCTTGAAAATGATATTTTATTATTGCAATTTGGAAATGTTATCTTTCCTTTATGCTTATGTTATATGTTATGATCATGTTATGGTTTTTGGTCATTATTTACGTATACAGGTGGATTTGTGATAAACCTAGGGTGGGTGAGCCCGAGATAGCTCTTCAATGCATTGGGTAACATGACAGAGGAAAACATTAATGTCTATCCTAAAATATTTAGTGAATATACTGTGATGCGTATTCCAAAGTAACTCCCTATGTAGCTGTGATAGCTACAATGTAATTATGATATGGATTCCACAAGTTACCTTTATGATTTGTGATTTCTATGTTTCATTCATAAATCATATGATTTCACATGGTAAGTAAAAGATTTCATGTTTTGAATGCATTTATGAAGAAATATTTTCATTCTTTGATTTATAACCCTTAGTGAGCTTTTTATGCTCATCCCATGTTTGAAATGTTTTCACAGTACTTAATGATGAATAGGGTCAAGGATGGGATCAAGGAAAAGTAATGATGTCTAAAACATGGATCTAGACATGACTCTTATTTTTAAGAGTTCATGTTTTTTTTTAAAATTGAAAATGTGTAGAAGTTTCTACTTTGTAATTTTTGAGATGTAATGTAATTGTTATGCCTAATTATCTAAAACTATAAACCAAAAAAGATCCTAAATGTAAATTATCCATTTAATTTAATCTTATGAAAGGTTTAAGGTTGGGTATTTATGGTTGGTATCAAAGGTTGGTTTAGATAACTTTAGGAGTTTTTATATTGTTAAATTAATATCCACAAAGTAATTTATGTTAATATTGATATCACATAACATTTATAGATTACCATGTTGCTTCGCCAAAGATAATTCTTTGTTTAGAATGGTTTTCCTTAGAGGAAACATGGCAGCTATGTTGGAACGACATTAGGAGGAAGACAACCTTCCAATTCAGTAATCTGAGATGGTTGGAATTGGAACTGAACAGTTTGTTGTAGTGATGGAAAAATTGACTTATGCTATAAATGGTCGTGGTATCCACGTACGAGATCATCTAGATCAACCACAATAGAACATGTTAGTAGTGGAGCATTTCATGAGGCAACATCCCCCATCATTTTGAGGATCAAATGATCCGGTGCAAGCTGAAGGGTGGATTAATGAACTGGAAAAGATTTTTCAGGTCATGGGTTGTTCAGAACATCAAAATGATAGTCTCTCTGTTTACCATTTTGAAGGATAAGCTGATCAGTGGTGGTCGGTGGTGAAAAATAGCAGGGATAGTGAGGTGATTGATTCTCTCGATTGGGTTGAATTCAAAGGTATGTTTCTGGAGAAATATTTTCCTAAGGTGGTTCGTCTTAGGATGGAATAACAATTCCTGGAATTGAGGTAGGGGGATGACTCAGTTGCTGCTGATGAAGAAAAATTCACTCGACTGGAAAGGTATCCTCCAAATTTCATATGAGATCTTAATAGTAAAATAAACCATTTTTACTCAGGATTAAATCCAATGTATCGAAGGGATTTATCTTCTCATGAGTTAAAATTTTATGAAAAGCTTGTTTGTTGTGCGGAGAAGGTGGAAATGGAGTTTTCCCTTGATAAGTTATTCTTTGAAAAACAACAAAATAAGAGGTTGAGGTGGCAGGTGAAATGGAAGAACTCATCAAAAAAGTCTGATGGTAAGAAACATAGGTTTATAGTTTGTAAAAATTGTGGTAAAAAGCATGCTGGGGAATGACTTTTGAATTCTAGTAAGTGTTACTGATGTGGTAAAATGGGACATAAGGCACGTAATTTCACTGAAATGGATCAGGGTAATGGAAAGACAAAATCAGATTTACAAGCAGTAAAATGTTTTAAGTGAAATTAAATGGGTAATTATGCAAATGAGTGTCCGAAAAAGAGCTCATGTAATGGGAAGCAGTCATACTATAAGCAGAAAGGGGTGGCGAAATCCATTGCAACTACTTTAGCAGATGTTGGACCATCAAACGAAGTAGTATCAGTTACATTGTTTGTTTGTTCAGATTATGCCAATGTGTTGTTTGATTCAGGTTCTACACATTCATTCGTTTCTGGAAATATTTCTATTAAATTTGGAATTCCATCTCATGATATGAATACTGAACTTATGGTAAAAACACCTGGAGGAAATGTTGAGACAAAAACAAAAAATAAAAACATTCTTGTCCTTTTGTGTGGAAAGAATCTACCTGCAAACCTTATTGACTTGCCTCTAGTAGTGTTTGATGTTATACTGGGCATGGATTGGCTTTCTGTTTTTTAGGCTAAGATTGACTACAAAGATAAAGTGGTTTCTTTTCAGATTTATTTTCAGTTTGTGTACAATAATGAACCCTTTCTTTTGATAACATGTCAGGAAGTCGAAAAACTTGAAAAATATGTAAATGAATGTTACCTTGCATACATCATTGAAAACAAAGGAACTGTTCAGATTAATGATGTGCCAGTGGTAAATGAGTACCTTGATGTTTTTCCTGATGAGTTTCCTGGTATATAATAACTGATCAGAAAGTTGAAATTACTATTGACTTAGTTCCTGATGCTAAGCCAATTTCAAAACCCCCTTATCGAATGGCTCAAATTGAACTTTTAGAGTTAAAGAAGCAATTTCATGAGTTATTAGATAAAGTTTTTATTCGACCTAGCACATCACCATGGGGTGCTCCTGTCTTTTTTGTTAAAAAGAAAGATGGTTCAATGAGACTTTGCATTGATTATAGAGCATTGAATAACATCACTATTAAAAATAAGTATCCTTTGCCTCATATCGATGATTTATTTGATTAGCTCTAGGGAGCTCAGTATTTTTCGAAGATTGATTTGAGGTCGGGGTACCATCAGTTGAAAGTAAAGGAATAAGACGTTCTGAAGACCGCGTTTCATACTAGATATGGAAAGTATGAATTTTTTGTTATGCCTTTTGGTTTAACCAATGCACCGGCTTTATTCATGGATCTTATGAATAGAATTTTCCAAGAGTTCTTGGATATGATTGTGGCTGTGTTCATTGATGATATTTTGGATTATTCAAAAAGTAAAGAGGAGGATGAAATTCATTTAATGGTTTTCTTGAAACCCTTAAAAGAAAATAAATTGTTGGGAAAATTTAGTATGTGTGAGTTTTGGTTACAACAAATTTCTTTCCTTGGTCACATTATTTCAAAAAATGGCACAACTATTGATCCTGCAAAAACAAAAGTTGTTGAATAATGGACAATAACCACAAATATAATCGAGATCCGTAGTTTTCTTGGTTTGGAAGGTTATTACCAGAGGTTTGTTGATAATTTGGCACAGTTATCTAGTCCAATGGCTAAGTTAACTCGAAAAGGTGTTAAGTTCATTTGTTCAAAAGAATGTGATGATTGTTTTCAAGAATTGAAAAGAAGATTGATGAATGCTTCAGTTTTGGCACTGCCTTCCAGAAATGGTGAGTTTTTTATCTACAGTGATGCTTCGTTGAAAGGACTAGTTTTCATCATAAATCAAAAAGATCAGGTAATTTCTTATGCTTCATGTCAGTTGAAACCACCTAAGTTAAATTACCCTACACATGATTTTCAATTAGCCACTGTTGTTTTTTCTTTAATATTTTGGAGGCATCATCTGTATGGAGTGAAGTGTGAAATATATACTGACCACAAATGTTTAAACTATATATTCACTTAGAAATTATTGAACATGAGATAGAGGAGATTGAGAGAATTAATAAAGGATTTTGATTGCATGATCCATTACCATCCGGGAAAAGAAAATAAAGTGGCCGATGCTTTGAGTTGGAAAAGTAATGTCTCATTATCCATGCTACATTTGGAACAAGATCCTTTGGTTTTTGATTTGATGAAATTTAGAATAGAAGTAGTTGGTACATGAAATTATTTTATTTTGTTTCAGGTGTCAGTGAGATCATCTCTATCAGACAGAATAAAGAAAGCACATAAGGATGATAGTGGGTTGCACAAAAAGTGAGAGTTGGTTCAGAAGGGTATGTTGCCTGAATTTAACAATGATAGTGATTGTGTTTTGAGGTTTGGAAAGAGATTATGTGTGCCTTGTGATCCACAGGTGATGAATGAGTTGTTATGTGAAGCTCATAGTTATCCGCTTTCAATTCATCCTGGAAGTACTAAGATGCACATAGATCTTCGGGAATATTACTGGTGGGATGGAATAAAAAGAGATACTTCTGATTTTATTGTGAAGTGTTTGAATTGTCAGAAGGTTAAAGCAGAGTGACAATTACTGAAAGGAATGCTTCAGCCTCTATCAGTGCCAGAGTGGAAATGGGAAAATATATCCATGGACTTTGATGTGGGATTACAAAAGACATGTTGAGGTAATATTGCAATCTGGGTTATAGTAGACCGATTGACTAAATCTACTCATTTCCTTCCTATTAGAGATACTTTGTCTCTAGATCAACTTTCTTGGTTGTCTGTTAAAGAGATAGCCATGTTTCATGGAGTTCCCCTCTCTATTGTATCTGATTGTGATCCCAGGTTCACTTCCAACTTTTGGAAAGGCCTTCAGAAGTCACTAGGTACTGAATTAAATTTTAGTACAAATTTTCATCCTCAATCTGATGGGCAGTCTGAACAACAATTCAGACCTTGGAGGATATGTTACGTGCTTTCTCGATGGACTACCAGGGAAGTTGGGACCAACATCATTCGTTGGTTGAATTTTCGTATAATAATAATCATTCCAGTATACAGATGGCTCCATTTGAGGCATTGTATGGAAAGCATTGTCGAACTCTAGATTTTTGGGATGAAGTAGGTGAAAAAAATCTGATTTGACTAGAATTTGTAGAATATATAGAAGGGAAAGTTCAGTTGTTTCAGAAGCACATGAGAATAGCTCAGAGCAGACAGAAAAGATATGCAGATAACCAGAGGAAGGATCTTTCTTTTAAGGCAGGTGATCATGTCTTTCTCAATGTTTCTCCGTGGAAAAGTGTGATGCGTTTTGGTAAGAAGGGAATGTTGATTCCAAGGTTCATTTGACCTTATGAAATTCTGGAGAAAGTTGGATCAGTTGCATACAGAGTAGCTTTACCTCCATGTTTATCCCAGGTACACAATGTTTTTCATGTTTCGATGTTGAGGATGTATATGCCACATCCCTCTCATGTTTTGAGCCCATAGGTAGTTCAGTTGGAAGAGAATATCTATTATGAAGAACAACCAGTCCAGATTCTTGATCATAGAGAGTAAGTGTTTCATAATAAGGTAATTCACCAGGTAAAGGTTTGGTGAAAAACCATATGGTTGAAGAGACAACATGGGAATCGGAAAATGCTATGAGGGATAAATACCCCCATGTATTTTGATATGTAGATAAAAATTGTGAGGATGAAATTCCCAAAAGGGGGGAAGGATGTAACATCCCAGATAAATGAAGAATAATATATTTTCATATTTATTAATTTCTTTGAATTAAATATTAATTTTAGCTTAAAGGGGTTTCTATGTTCGATAGCATACTCGATACGCAACAACGAGTTTCTTGGGAATCTTACGTTGCACACTAATAATATAATATTATTATCTTAAATGGTAGTTATCTCCTAGCTGTTTTATTAGTGGGAATGAACAAAACTAACTATAAAATGATTATACATGTATTTATATTTATCCAATATAATTTAAAGGATTAATATATGAATGAATCTAATTTTAATCATAATTTACATTAAAAGGCCGATTTACCTCCTTTTAATGGAGAACCCTTTTAAAATATAGTTTTGGTCACTTTAATACATTATATATGACCAAATAAAATCCTTCTTTAGAATTAGGACATCATAATTTACTTTGGGTAATTTTTTGGTATTTTTCTGATAAAGGTCATTTTTTAAGAAATTGTGAAAATATTGTATTTTAATTCAAAACTATGTTTTAATCTAATTTATTTATATGGTTAGATTATCTTTTTATTTTTTTTAAAGTGAAATTGAAAATTATTTTTAACATTTAATCCAATGTTGGACATTGTAATTAATTTCACTTTGAAATTGGACATAAATAAGTATCAATCTTTTGATAGTTCTTAATTCTTAAAAACACGCTCTTTGTTTTGACAGAGGTAATTAATTTTAAATTAATTTCTGCCACTTCTTTGTTTTGATTTTGGAAAAATGGATTCCATATTTGGAATCATGAATCCCAAATTTTGTAAATAAGTAAATTTTGTTTTTAGTCATTTTAAATATTTACTTCAGTAAATATTTTATTTACTGTGGTTAAATGGTAAATCATGTAAATAAGGGTAAACAAATAATATTATAATAATATTAAATAACCCTTAAATGTGTCCTAATCCTATTGGATGTGTCATGTCCGACCATGGTCATCATATGGTCGATTTTGGGACCCCATTGAGCCACATGGGAGTGATAATGACAATTTAGATTAATTAATTTAATGTGAAGACAAAAGTGACATTAACAATAATCTTTTAGTAATTAGTTTTTACATTGTGTTATATAAGTCATATTTTCGACTATAAATATTAATTTTAATGATAAAAATATTGCATACATCAAGGTTATTTTTATAATTTTTATACATCAAATAAATTAAATTATTTATGACACAATAATGATACAGTTTTTACCTTATTAATAATTGATTTAAATAAATAATATTATAATGATTAAAATATTATCAAAAACATGTCCAATTATGATTTATGATTTAATTTCAAATATGATTCATCCTATCATTGACCTCAATGATTTTTGGACCATTATAAACCGAATATATGTTTATAATAAAATAATATTTTCAAACTTTTCTAAAGAGCCCCTCCTCTCCCTTATAAAAAGAGACCACCTCTAACCAATTACTCACACCTCTAAATCCATTTGGATCATCTAAACTCTGCCCAATTAATCTCCCTACATCCCTCTCCTCCTCCTAGAAGGATTACCTTAGGCATAAGGCACTTAAAAAGTCCTTTGTTTCAAACCAAAGTGTGTTATCTAAATTAAAGGTAACAGTTTCAATTAAATTGTTTTCTTTTATTTTTCTTCTCAAACCCCTAAAATATTTTTATTTCATTTATTTTTTAACCACACCAGTATCCTCAGTATACAATGACGTTTTTATGATAATTATTTGAACTACACTTACACACACTGCCATCTAATTGATGAAGAACATAATGTGTCTGGGGATGGAAATCTAACGCCTCACGAAAAGATGATTGTTAAATTACATCTTACCGCCTCTCATGGTGGCCATTATGATTGAACTGTATTTATATATGATATATATTATTTTTATGATTTCCGTATTCTTATGTACTTCCCATTTATATCAAGACATTATGGTTTCCATAGTGGGTAAATACAATAATCTCATTTGAGGAAGTGCAGACTACCGCCCCCTAAAAGTGACATGACTCGTTAATGCCCTATGTGGGATGTATAAAGGATAGAGTTAATGATATTATATATTATATTATACTGGAATTATAATATAAATATGTATAAATATGTTTTAATTCCAATAAAATAATAAATAGAAATGAAAGTAGCGTTCATGCGTACGTACGGCTTACCATCTCCATGAACGGTGCATTTCATTTCTTACCTCCAAATGTTATGCACTATTATAAATACACATATATAAGGGACATATATGATATATATTATATCTAAAATCATGAATACCATTTTGGATATAATGAAATATTGACTACATGGACAACTTGTAAATATAAGGTGTTCATTTTTGACCTAAGTGCCAAATATCGACAAAATGAACATTATTAACTAAAATGATTACATAATGTTTATAACATGGTAATAAGTGATATGAAAGGAATAAAAAACTTGAAAAAGGTTCTTAAGAAAGTAGAAATTAACTTTAATTTATTATTCAGGAGATTAGAGAATGAACGTGTCATGTCGGACATGAGGTAAGGGACTTCGTCTCTATCTTCTTTCATTGAGGCATTTTTAGTTTTATACACGACTTTATTTTATAAGGCTTATAAACCCCTTTTACTTTTCATTTTACTCAAAGAGAATATTTTTATACGAAGTGTTTTACTAAATGACAAGAAGGAATGTTTTTTAACATAAGCAGCGACAATGACCTTTCCGCCTCCGCGAGTATTATTTGATATTTGGATTCCTTAACAAGACAGAATGTTTTTAAAAGGAAAAATAAATACCATATACTCTTTTTATGTATTTTAGTATTCAAAATGACTTTGACAATGGATTTATTATTTCAATATATTGAAATGATATTTTATTATTGTAATATGGAAATTTTGTCATTCCTTTATGCTTATGTTATATTTTATGATCATGTTATGGTTTCTGGGAATTATTTACGTATACGGGTGGTTCCGTGATAAACCTAGGGCGGGTGTGCCTGAGATAGATCTCAAATGCATTGAGTAATGTGATGGAGGTAAACGTGAATGTTTCTCCAAAGATATTTAGGGAATATATTGTGATGGGTATTCCAAAGTAACTCCCTTTGTATTTGTGATATCTATAATGTAAGTATGATATGGATACCACAAGTGACCTTTATGATTTGTGATTTCAATGTTTCTTTCATAAATATTATGATTTAATGTGGTATGTAAAATATTTCTTGTTTTGAATGCATTTAAGGAATTTTTTTTTCATTCTTTGATTTATAACCCTTACTGAGCTTTTTATGCTCATACCAAGTTTGAAATGTTTTCACAGGACTTAAAGATGAATAGGGTCAAGGATGGGATCAAGGAAAAGTCATGCTGTCTAAAACATGGATCTAGACATGACTCTTTTTTTAAAAGTTCATGTTTTGTAAAAAAATGGAAACTGTGTAGAAATGTCTACTTTGTAATTTTTGAGATGTAATGTAATTGTTATGCATAATTCTCTAAAACTGTAAACCAGAAAAGATCTCCAATTTTAATTATCCATTTAATTAAATATTATGAGAGGTTTAACTCCAGGTCTTTATATAGACTCATTTAAAGGATGAGAATGTTGATTGGAATGTGAGAAGAAGAAGAAGTTCATTTTTAGTCATACCCATGATAAAAAATATTTAAACCATTAGTCAAATATGTTTGTGTCAATCATATTCATAGTATAAATTGTTTTTTCTGAAGTTTATGTTACTGATTCTGGTCCATCAAAATATTTCAGCACAATCACTATGTTAGTGCTGAGTGAGATGATTGGAACTTTGAAATTGATCCATACTATTCAAACGAATGATTATTATTTCTAGGCTGCATTGATTGAGAAATTGAGGATTCTGATGGAGGAATAGATGCGTTGACCTGATCCCAAGAATCCAATCTTTTTCAAAAGATTAAAGAGATTCTGTTTTTGGGTTCTTCGACATCCTATTACATATGTTATTTTTAATTTGTTTCCTCTTCTATAGGGCTTTTATTGTAAGGACCAGAATTGATATTTTAGATTATTCTAATTGCTCAAATTCCTGATGGCTCTTTCTTTAAGCTACCATTAGCCTACTAGTCTTATGAATGGATTTATTTCCCTACCCCATCATTTCTGCAACTTCTATTTCATTATAATTTCATTAAAATATACCACTCATTTTTATATTAAATATTACAGATAGTAATATGAATTATTAGGACATTCATTATTTTTCGGGAACATTTCACGAAGTCAAGAAAATACACAATCTCCGAATAGAGTTCTTTTCATTTTTACTATTTTTAGGGATGTCTTTTTTCTCACTATGATATATCTACATTCAAAAATATTGAAATAGGGATCCATGACATTAATTCAACCACCATGTTTATATGATTTTGAGTCTTTAATGACCGTACAGATCCAGAGGTATGAAAAAGTTGTATTCTTCTCAATTTCTGGAAAAGATTTCCCTTCTCTCTAAGAGTTATTAATTTTGGGTGAATGTTAATTTTAGTTTAATATCACACAAAATCCTTATTTTGGATATGTCTCCATACCCACTAAATTATCTATATTTTTCAACATAGCATTTCAATGATTTTCTTGGAAGTAACATGTTTTTCCATTGCATAATGGACAATTTTTTTTTTCAATTTGCTGATTTATCTAGTTTTAGACATGAGATGGTATAACCCTAATGTAATGAACATTTTTTCCCAATTGAATGATGCTCGTTCACATTTAAATAATGATAAATTTTATCCTTTTATGAAAATTATTTAAATTGGTGCTTTCTCCATCAACATGAATAAGTAGAGTTTTGTTGATTTTCTATCATCCTATAACCATTTAAGTAAGTATAAAAGGTAAATGTAATTAATGTTTAGCATTCAAGGTACCCTAGTTAAGTAGATTTGTATGAATCAAAATTTTAATTTAATCAAACAAAAATAATATTCAACCAAGTTTTTGATTAATTTTATGTGGCTACACTGACCGTAAAGGCACTCTACACTACACAAGGTTCATTCTTCCTACATTCTGAATTAATTTTCCTGCTTCTAGAAAAAAATTTGTATTTACCATTACTTATAAATTTTTCATAGGTTATTACAATAAATATAATTTAATGATTTTTCTATTTTGGTTCCATGATTTTGGTAATAAATGATTTTCAATTGTGTTAATATTTTAAAGTTTTTGTACTACATCTTAAAATCAGGTGTTTGTGAGCTGTCATTCATTTCAGAAATTGATTTCTCTTTTAGTAAAGGTGGATATTTTGGGCATTGTGGGGATGCCAACTATAATGTACTAGGAAATGTGAATATTATCTTTAAAATTAATCTCTCATGAAATTTCATTTAGGGGATCCTATTGTATTGTATATTTCTATGTCCCTAGTGACGTCTCTATATTTTTCTACATAGAATGTCAATGAAGTTCATGGAAGAGACATGTTTTTGTGCTGTATAAGGTCTGTTCATCATTCTTTTTGAATTAATTTTCTCTAAAAAAATATTTTGTATTTACCTTTTTTTATAATTTTTTCATTGGTTATTACAATACATATAATTTTATGATTCATCAATTATGGTCTCATTTATTTGGTAGAAAATTGTGTCTGATTATGTTAATATTTTCATGTGGTTGAACTACATCATGTCTTTAGGTGTTTATGAGTTTTAATTTTGTCTAGAAATTGATTTATCTTTTTTTAAGGGTGGATCTTCTGGGCACTATTGGGATGCCAAGTATAATGCATTGGGAAATAAGAATATTCTACTTGAAAGTTAGTTGTCGAGTAGTGTCTTTTATGGTAACCGACTATCATGGATACATATCCATCCCCAATGAATTATCTATATTCTTCTACATAGTATGTCAATGATGTTATTAAAAGTGACATGTTGGTGCACTGCATAAGGTCCATTCTTCATACCTTCACAATTAATTCTCAATTTAATAAAAATATTTTATACATACCTTTTCATAGAAATATTTCATAGGTTATTATAATACATCTAATTTTATGATTCATCAATTTTGGTCTCATGATTTAAGTAATAAATTAATATTTATTATGTTATTATTTTCATATAGTTGTACTATATCCTCAAATTATGTGTTTTTGAGTTGTTGATGTTTCTAGAAATTGATCTATATTTTATTAAGGGTTGATCTTCAATGCATTATGGGGATTAAAAGTATAATGTACTAGGAAATATGAATCTTCTCCTAGAAAAACTGTTATCTTCTAATGTCTTTAATTGGAACCTGATGTATTTGATATGTCTCTATTCTCAAAGAATTATCTATATTTTTCAACATTGCATGTTAATGAAGTTCTTAGAAGTAACAGGTTGGTTCACCTATATTCAATGTGGATATAAGTTTGTAGAATATCATACATGTAGTTGAATCATAATAGATTCTAGATTAGTTATATGTATGTTCTTCCCTAGTAGTTACACATATATATTTATGTATATCTTATTGATGTGTGTCAAAATTGTTAAAAATTGATTTTCTAAAAATATCTTCAACATCTCTATGGATTGGTTATTTTACTGTTTTCCTTTTAGTCATTCATATTATGTCTTATTTAGAAACACTAATATATGTGCAGGTAATCATATTGGATGAATGGGTAGGAGATCAGCTCCTAGATTATTTCATATTCTTCAATGACTATAAATCCTTCACACAACTAAAAAATTAGGTACAAAAACAAAAAAAAATCTATATTTGTTTTCATATTACCAGTAGAGAATTTAATAAATACAAAAAATGTGGTCATTGGAAGTTGTTTTCTTTTCCCTTCAATATTTACCATGCAATAATCAATGTAATTTTTCCTGTCATTGAAAAACCATGATTGACTTGACATTTCATTTGGTTCTACAAATGCTTGGGATCTATAGTGAAGATCCGCCATTAAACACCAGAAGAGATGATTGCAACCATATAGTAAGGAAATTTTTGTATTTTTCGAATATGTATGAGGTTTTTTGCCTTTTCATATTCAACATGAACATATTATTTAAATAGATTTGTAGATGAGTAGAATGGTGATATTGATTCTCATTCTACAACATGATTCAATTTGTCATCATATATATATATTTAATTCAATATCATGTTTCTGGGTCTTCTAAAGTAGTTGAGAGCTCTTTGATGAAGCTTCATGGCATGGGTGAATGACTCGAATTAGTGAAAAAAATCATTTCAGCCCCGCCACTTACCCATTATTTAAATATATTTACATCATCTTTAAATCCCATAACACAACGCTCTTGACCTTGAGTTAAGAAACATCAACATTTAATCTTTCTTCAATTTTTTATTCAATTTATTTTTATCAAGTCTTATGGAGTGGATTAAGGCTATCATCAGATGATGCTTAGGATGGGGGATTGTCGCCATTAAGAGAAATGATATATGGATTCCCATCTGCTTAAACTGGATTGGTCTCCATTCAGTCAAGCTGTAAATACAACAACCCATGTCGAGGTTTTTTATCCTATTTTAATTTCATAATTGGAGTTGGAAATGATGATATTTTTCAATGTCATTTTCATTTTATCATTAAAACACTTTTCATTTTTTTTCTGAATTTTCATTTTCTAAATATAAGATTACAATGTAAATTATTATAGTTTTTATGTTTTTTTCAACTTATTTATTTTATTCATATATTCATGTAAAAAATATGTTGAATGCATTTTGTTTTCTTTCAATGCAGTATAATAAAGAGCTGCAATGTCTCAAGACGATGCAGAATAAACAAGCCATGAAAAATAATTACATCCCCATTTTGGAGGTGCATTTTAAAGGCACCAAAATATCCTTATTGAACCTTATTTTTTAATATTTATCTTATATATCTATAATACAGATTTTAAAATTACTTTTATTATAGAATATAGGTTTCGTGTACTAACACATATAATGCACACACTAATCCTATCTAATTATTATAGTTTGTACAGTGTAATGAATTCCCAATTTTATTTATATTAGTTAAATTAAAAAGATGCAGGGTGCGTCAATACTTTCATTCACTATCCATACGTGGTCATCCATTGTAGAATAGATGCACAAATCTAGGAAGCTTGCAGTAAGATGGAGGAACCTTCATATGTTTTTTTGAGTGGCACACCAGATAAAGTAGACCACTACTATTATTGTTATAGTTTTCATAGTTATTTTATCCAACAAATCATCCTCTATATAATTTATGTTATATTTCAATTATTTCAAAAAAAATATTTTATTTTAGAGGTGATTTCTACCATATGGTAAGGAATTTTTTGGATTTTCAAATTTGTATGGGGTTATTTGTATATTCATATTCGATATGGACTTATTATTTATACAGATTTATAGTTGAGTAGAATGGTGATATTGATTCCCATGAAACACCAATAATCAATATGTCTTTATATATATATTTTTGAGTCAATATCATGTCTATAGTTGAGTAGTTGAGAGCTCTTGGTTGAAGATACATGGTATGGGGGAATGTCTCCAATTAGTGAAAACAAATATGCAGCCTCGCCACTTACCTGAAATTTGAATATATTTAGATTAGGTTTAAATCACATAACACAACACTAATGACGTTGAGTAAAAAAATATCAACATTTAATATGTCTATATCTATTTTATTGATTGAATTTCATGTTGTCGGGTCTTATGGAGTGGTTAAAGGCTCTCTTCAGATAATTCTTAGCATGGGTGACTATCTCTATTAAGGAAACGATATATGGAATCCCCTACACTTAAACAGGATTGGTCACCATTCAATGTATGTCAAAAATAGCCTTTACTTCATCTCCAATCATGAGAAACCCAATAACTTCATTATCATCATTTTATTATAATGCTTTTATTGTGTACAACGAAATTACACATTTTTTTAATGATGTAGTTGAAAGAAAACCAATTACTCATGTGCATTAACCTGGGTGGAGTACACGTTTTTATAACTGTTGGGTAATTTTTATAAAAATTAATTAAATTCAAGTATTTTATATGATTACTCTAAGGTAATATATATATATATATAGTAAATGTCATATAAATAGTAATTTATATAAAATTAGACTAATAACAATTATGATTTAAAATCCATTTTTATACATAAATGGGTTTTCTATATATTTTTTTATATTTATTTAAAAAATTATTTTTTCATATTTAATTATTTTATTATATCAATGAGAGTATAAATTTTAAATATTCATGAATAAATATGGTATGAATTGTCATCATATATTTTTAGGGGAAAAATAATCATCATGGTAAATAATTAGACATGTTATCATTAGGTAAAATGTTGTAATCTACCATAGATAGAGCATTATTAAATCAAATTGTAAAATTGATAATATTAAAGACATTTTTAGGTGTTTATTTCATACATACATTTCTCCCTAAAATAACTATCGAACTTACCTTACTCCCATGTGGTTCTATCATTATCTGTACCCTAAAATAAGTTACAAAACAAATTAAATCCATGTTAAACTACAAATGGGTGTTTATTATATGCTTTTTAAACTGCACATATATATTAATTATCTCTTGAATACACTTTATATTCTCTTCACCAAAATTTATATTCAAATTTCAGGTGTTCCAGATCCCATGAAGTTGTCTGATGCCCTGAATATCCATGTGTACCTATTTGGGGAGAATCATTCCCTCAATATGAGAAATATTTACTTAATAACATATTATTATCCACCATTTTAATCCATATATTCTAAATATTATTTTTTTTACATTTATAGAACATAAATAATATTATTATACTACAATAATAAATATGTTAGGATGATGTTGAGTTTTTGATGTATATTTTTGACAAATCAATTTTTTTATTATGTTAAATACGGTCTTTATGTTGTGAAGTAAATGGTAATCTGATAGAATAATGGTGTGTGTGTAAAAAAATGCCAATCAGATTTAGAACAATCGATATGAGGATCAGACTCACAATCATAATCATGAGATCTGACACATATTTGGTAGGAATGTAAAATGGTTTCAGATGTATTTTTTTAGATGAGAAGGTTCACCAGATTAAATGTGGTTCTAGAAATAAAATAATGATAATGAATGTGTTTATCATAATGAGGAATTCCCTTGGATTTAATTGTAATGAGGAAATTTCTCAGATTCATCCAAGATACATTGAAAATCAGAAGATACTTCTCTTTTTTGATGTAAACAAATATCATACATTTTCTACAAATATGTAATTCTATATTTATGTGGGAATGTTGTAGTGATTCCAATAATTTTTAGCCTATGGTAAAATTATATATGATTTTGGAAGAAGGATAAGTTACAAATACTTCCCAATGTATATCAGATAATGCTAAATCTAATCATAAATCTTCTCAAAAGAAATGTGGAATTCGTGACACAAGAAGTCGGTTTGTGAAGAATGAAATTTTCTAAAGATATATCATTTTGGTCTTAGATCTTCAGTGTGAGATAACCAGAGATAGATTCATTTAAATGGTGAGAATTTTTATCAGAATGAGAGAAGACGAAGAACATCGTTTTCCGTCATACCCATGATAAAAAGATTTAAACCATTAGAAAAATATGTTTGTGTCAATCATATTCATTGGATAATTTTTTTTGCCGAAGTTTAAGTTGCTGATACTGATCCATCAGATGCCGTATTCCACTGATCATTGGAGGAAGAATTGCTTTCAGTGGAGAGTTGTTGGAACCACTAAAAAATAAAAAACAGAAATGACATTTTTTTTGTGATCAACGTAAGAATTCTAGAAGCCGATCACATTGAGGAGGATCAATAATATAGTAAAACTTTTTAATCAAGATAATGTTTTGGTGGGTTTTCATGTGATTCAATACTGAATGAAGAAGAAATGTGATATATTTAAAAGTTGGTCAAGAGAAATTAGACTAGAGAAGACATAAATAAATTATAAGGAATAAAATGCATATCCTTTAGACAAAGGATGACAATAACATCTCTTTTAGATTTAGGATTATCGATATATATAGAAGAAGAAAAAGAGTATAATTTGGAGGCTTTTGGAAGTGTTTTTAATGCAGGCCAAGAATATTTCTTGAAGAGATGGATTGTGAAACCAAAGTGTTCTGAAGTGAAGATTAAGAATAAATAATATGTTTTAATTTAATAAAAATAGGTATATTTCATCATAATGAGAAGACATGTATTTTCCATAAGCTACAATAAGGTTGAAGGAAATTAATTTAATATCTTCAATTCTGATTTATCTATAAGATGGTCAGAAATATCAGTGTGACAAAATTACACAGTCATAATGAAGAAACTATAATGTTTATCAGGATTATAATCAGATAGAGGAATGTTAAGAAGTATGATGTGATCTGATTTCATGAGAAGAGTCAAGATGTTTTGAGAATAGTTTAGATGAGTTGAAGAAGTCAATAATGCATCCAGAATTCAGGGGAAATTTTTGATTTCAGCAATTTTGTCAAGTGGTTTGGATTTTGAGAATCTCACAAATTCATTTTTTTGTTTCCTATAAATAAAGGAATTACATTGAACTCTCTGGAATTGTGTACTATTCAAAGGGATGAGGGTGATGATTCAATGTTCTTGGGCGATGAAGATTCCATATTGAGAAATAATGGTAAATTTTTAAGTACATAGTAGAAAAGGAAGACCATATTAAGTTGATTACCATATTGGAATGGATCATTATTCCATGAAATTGCATGGTTTTTTAAAGACATAAACAATAGTAGATCAGATTAGTCTAAAATGTGTAACGTACCAGATCCGGGTGCCACACAACAGGTGCCCCCAACCCGGTAGGTCACATGACCTCAAACACATTTCCCCAAACTCCAGAGGCTTCTGACTAGAAGTGAGGGCCTTGGTTAGATAGTGGGGAAAGTATTCCGTCATTTGTCAAAGTGTAGCGCAACGTAAATAAATATAAAAACACTAAAGTGGAAGTAGAAAGCTATATAAACCTGAAATGGACAATAGAACTAAAGTAAAATAGAACCAAAAAATATATATATATAATGATGTAACATGAATCTAATCTAAGAAAACATCCAAAATATGATACACTAAAATTTAATATAGTACAACACAAGGTAAAAAGTACAGTAAAACAAAACCAAGGCAGTGAAATTAGAACTCAACAGCATCCTAAGCCTAATTTAGTTCCCATGCTCTCATACTCCTCTCAACAATCATGTACCTGTGTAGGTCCCCATGCCCTTATCATCACATTCAGCAACATAATCTGTTTGTTTCCAAGACATGACCAAAACATGTTGTGAGAATAAATCCAAGTAGGAACCCACCAAATGATCATTTCCAACTATCTTTGAAAATGTGCAACAATAGTTTTCAATAACGAAATACAGAAAACTAGGATGTACTCAAAAGTAACCACTCCTACCAGTTATATTGAATTTTAATAATTATTTAACAATTCAATAATTTTGAATTATGAGTTTCCTGAGACTCAGCCTCGACTGGAAATCTCCTATACAGTGCCACAACAGAAATTAGAACATGTTATCTGACAAGAAAAAGATAAAAATAGTAATACCAAGCCTATGCTTTAGCTTGGTAGGTACAACATATGAAATCAACATAGTGAATATTCACAGTAAACATTGTCATGAGACATGCAACTCCTTACCCTCATGCAATCAAAATTGAAAACTCTTAGGTGACTACCCTCAGGAATAATGAATATTTCTCTCAGGCATACAAGATATTTCCCTCATGCATGGAATCTACTGCCCACGGGCATAAGAAAAGTTTCCCTCTAGCTAAACGAAACACTACCCTCAGGCTAAGAAAAATACTTCCCTCGGGCTAAGAAAAACAATTCCCTCAGGATAATAAAGTAATCGGGCTGGGCCAAACACATAAGAAAGAAATTTATGTATTTTTACACTCATGAAATCTCAAAACATGCTATTAACACGACATGCACAAGGGTATCCTATCCAGACGACTAAACAAGGGAAACACACCCACGTGGTAGCCATGAATCAATTCAATGATACAAAATAGTCAATTATACTTGTTCATTAAATTACCTATTCAATTAATGATATATTAATAGTCAAGGCCTCATCCATATGACACCCCAATCATGGGTACTTAGCATGACAATACACAAAATAAACTGAATAGTTGGAATCAAACACAAGACCACCTACCTCGATCTCCTATGATCGCTATACGTGAAATACACCTCCAGAATCAACCGAGAATGACATAGTTCTGATATAAACTATTACCCATTCAAACCCAAATAGCATCCCATAGGGAATGATATTTAAGGAGAGGTTTAGGAAGAGAAAATATCTCACCATCACGGTTCGAACGAGCTCGACGATGGAGGAATCAGAGTCATGGTGAGCATTCGGGAGGTCCTCTAAGCCTCAGCCTCCTATCCCGTGGATCCTGGTGTGTTCTATTCCTCCTCTTCGGAATGAGGATGCTAATACCTATATTTAATGAAAAAACAAAACTACACAGCATGTCATCTAAAGTAAATGGCATGTACTTTCATTTTTTTTAACCATTCCACTAGAGGATTCTTTCGACCGCCTCACTGTTCATCTGCCGACTTGGCTACATGGCATGTATTACTTTGTACACAGCATGTACTATCATTCCACTGGCGGATACCTTCACCACCTTATTGTTCAGCTGCCGACGGATTACACAGCGTGTAGTATGTTTTTACACCCTTAGTCACCGACAAGCCTACACGCTCTGTACTCTCATCCCACACTGTCAAAGTACACTGCATGTGTACAAAAGTACACGGTGTGTACTCATAAATTTTGTGATTTTACTTATTTACCTAGTTTTATCAGAAACATGTAAGGAAAAAAGAAAAAATAGAAAATCGTACATCAAGAATAAGAACATGGTTCTTACAAACATCCCATGTTAAAGAAATTCATCCCCGAGTTGACCTTCCTAGGGTGGTTAAGATAAAGCTAATAAAAAATCTGGCCAATACGCATGTACGTCGGTCTCCCTCTCGAAGGTTTCATCCTGCACTTGGTCATGCTACCATAGCACCCGTACGGGAGGAACGGATTGGCCTTGGAGAACCTTTGTGCTCCTATCAACAATAAAAATCAGATTCTCCTCAAAGGATGCATCAAGCTGAATTTCAACCTCCTTAGGAAGAAAAATGTGGGACGAGTATGAGTGATAATGACGTAGATGAGATACGTGGAAGATGTCATGAATGGACCAATACCTCTATGGTAACAACAACCGATAAGCAACTGGCCCGACTCTATCTAGAAACTCAAACGGCCCTAAATACATCATTGAAAGATTATCATGTCTTATGATCCACCTGTGTCCCATCCTTGGCGAAAAATGTATGAAAACCTGATACCGAACCATGAACTCCAAGGGTTGTCTGCAGCGATCAACATAAGACTTCTGATGAGACTGTGCAGTAGACATCCACTTCTGAATCAACAGAACATATTCTGAAGTTTCCAGCACCAGACATGGTCCAAGAAAAGCTGCCTCAATTACCTCTAACTAGCACAAGGGTGATCAGAATGGCCTACCATATAATTCCTCGTAAGGTGCCATCTCAATAGATTCATGAAAACTATTATTGTAGGAAAACTCATCCAATGGTATGTTCTTCTCCAAAAATCCCCCAAAGTCCAAGACGCATCAATGAAACAGGTCCTCCATCACCTATATTGAACACTCTAACTGGCCATTGGTCTGAGGGTGGTAAACTGTGGTGAGAAGCACCTATGTACCCAGTGCCCTCTAAAAATCTACCAGAAATGAGATGTAAAATGGGCGTCCCTATCTGAAATTATATAATGAGGGAACCCATGAAGACGTACTATCTCTTGGATATAAAGCTTTCTGATCTCGTCAACACTGAAGGTATCCTTGATTGTGAAAAATTGATCTACCTTCATAATTGTTTCCACAAAAACCCATACAACATCACTGCCTCGAGGTGACCTCGACAACCCATTCAAAAAGTCCATCATGACATCATCCCATTTCCAATCTGGAATGGGTAACTATTTTAATATTCTAACTATCTTCTGATGCACCGCCTTCACTTGAGGATAGGTTGAACATCTCTTAACAAAACTAGCTACTTATCATTTCATACCCAGCCACCAATACTAACGTCTCATGTCACGGTACAATTAGGTAGATCTTGGATGCACTGCCCAAAATGAAGATTGAAATTCCAGCATCAACTCCTCATGTATTTCCCCTAGAACCCACACTCTTCCATGGATACGCAGTACCTCATATTCTCCTATCATCTAACCTTCAGGAGGGTCCTCACTTTCCATAGATTCCGGTAGAACTAGGCCTTCCAAATATGATATCTGTATCATCCTCACTCTATCCAGGAGGGTAGAAGACACAACTAAGGATGAAAGATAGGTTTTCTCCAGAAAATAATGCACCTCTAAAAACATCTCAAATAACAAAGACATAGGCTTCCACTCACCCCTGGCCTCCTGCACTTCCTATATCTGAGTCCTCCTACTTAGTGAATCAGCTACTGCATTACATTTTCTAGGTTTATAGGAAAACTCAATTTCAAAGGACTGAATGTATTCAACCCACATTCTTTTTCTCAAATTCTCGTCATGATGGGTAACGATATATTTAAGAATTTTATGGTCTGTAAATAATGCAAAATTCTCTCCCAAGAGATAATGTCTCCAACAGTGTAATGCATGAACAACTATAGCCAACTTGAGATCATGTGTCGGGCAATTCCTCTCATGTGGCCTCAACTTCCGAGATTTGTACGCTACAACTCAGTCACCCTGCATCAACACTGCTCCCTGCCCAATACATGATGTAGAACAGTAAACGTTATAGATCTTCCGTGTCTTTAGAAGTATCAGGACTAGTGCTTATGTAAACCTTCCCTTCAATTTCTTAAAGTTTGCCTCAGGAGATTTTGACCAAACAAACTTTGAAACCTTCTTAGTCAAACCCATCAACAACACTGCTAAGTGGGAGAATCCCTATATAAAACAACTGTAGAAACCAGACATCCCCAAGAAACTCCATATTTCAAACACGTTCTTACTCTTCTCCAAGGAAGTGAATCTGGTCTATCTAAAAGTGGCACATTGGGAACTTAGAATATAACAATTTCTCTCTCAGTGTACATAGTACAATCTCAAGATGGGTGGAATGGTCATTTAGAGTGTGAAGGTACACCAATATATCATCCATGAAGACTACCACAAAAGCATCGAGATATGGGTGGAACACATGATTCATCAAATCCATGAATACTGCTGGCACGTTCGTGAGTCCGAATGGCGTGACCAAGTACTCGTATAGACCATATCTTCCTCGAAAGTCTGTAAGTTGTATGCCTGATGGTCTAACGCGCACCAGATGATATCATGATCCCAATTAAATATTCAAGAACACTCTTTCTACTCATAGTTGATCAAAAAGATCATCAATCCTTGGCAAGGTATATCGGTTCTTTATGTTCAACTAGTTAATCTTCTAATAATCCAAAGAATGTATGAAGGGACCATCTGCTTTCTATGAAAACAGGATCGGCGAACCCCATGGAGAAGTGCAGGTTCGTATGAAACCTTTTTCCTAAAATTTTTCTAACTGTCTCTTAAGATTCTGCAACTCTGGTGTAGCCATCTTGTAAGGAGGAATGGACAGTGGTGCTACTCCCAGAACAAGATAAATAGTGAAATCCACCTCTCTTTATGGAGGTATACATGAAAATTGGTCTGAGAAGACATCCTTGAAACAATTTACCACTGGAGGGAAATCCTTCTGGCAAGTTCCCTGGTCATCCAGAAATAAACTCACAATATGGGTTGTCACTCCACCTCTCCCATGATGCTCGGGTCCAACTCGGCTCACCTGGACATCCCATTCGCCCTTGTATAGAAACTATCCAACATTTAGTGATGTGAAACTCATCCTATGATGATATAAATCTAAAACGACTTGAATGGGTACCAAAACGTCCATCCTAAGAATGCCATCATAGCCCATCATCTCTAAGACATAGAGGTCCCATAGAAAGGGACACCCACCAACCTCTATTGGGAACTCCTTGCACTAATGTACACATGTCGTTCACATTCCCAACTAAGTTTCTAGAATCATGACATTAGAAGAAGAAGAAACACGGAGCCCAAGGCTCTCCCCAACAAGCACATATATAAATTTATGTGTAGAAATAGTATCAATAAGTACTGAAGACAAAACAAAAGCAACTAAAATAGTATCTCCGACAATGGATGTTCCAGGATCCTGCTACTGTTGGGTCTGTTGTATTGCATATGTATGCCCAGTGTTGCGACCCTGTGACACAGCCTGGCTAACCTAAGTTGAACCGCACTGCTACCTCTGAGATCCTGGTGTCTGGATACCATAGACACGACCACCACCTCAGCCTAAACTTCATGACATGTTCCAATTCCCCGATTGGTAAGAAGTTGGTGGTCCTACTCCTGCATGGGGAGTCTTCATAGAACTTATCTCACTAGTAACTATTGTATACACACTGCAAAAAACGGTGATGATGTCCCATCATTCCGCAAGCTCGGAACTCCACTGTGTCATGGGGACACTGAGATCTCTTGTGCCCCTCTTTATCACACTAGTAGCATTTTACCTAGCCACCTGAAGAATTCTTCTGGCTAGTACTACCACCATGAGAGAAATCCATCAGCCTCTTCCTTTTTTCGGTAGAAATCATACTAGAGACTGGTGCTGAACCGCCCTGTTCTGCACCACTAGCTTCCCGTAGGTTCCCCTCAGTAGTCAATTCCTGGTTCACAATTTCATGCACTGTAGACAACATGAAAACATTTACCAGTGCTCGAATGTCATATTGAAGACCATCCTCAAAGCATCTAGACCTTAACGTCTCATAACCCACCAGAACAGGTGCAAAATGTTGTAGCTTAGTGATGTGGGTAGAATAGTCAATCAGTGGCATGGAGCCCTACTGCAGATTCATGAAATATCAAGCATGATCTTCCCTTAGCATCTCTAGGGAAAAAAGTCACAGAAATCTGACTAAAACTATTCCCTCACCATGCCTCATTGATGCTCAGTCTGGGTGGTAACATACCACCATATCTTGGTGGAATCATGCAGCATGTAAGTTGTGAGCACGACCCTCTTCCCATAATGTGTCTCTAGATGCTCGAGATCATCTACATAGAACCCATCAATGAGTTCGTAGCCTGCAGTCTGTCATCCCATAAAAACGTAGGCAGATGCTACTATTAGAATATATGTGACAGCTCTGTCATAGATGTGGCAACCGGAGATGCTCCTTGGAAGGTCTGCGTGAACCGCCTTAAGCCCTTAAATAACTATGAATCCATGTCTGTGTTCGGTATAAAGGTTGGTTCTGCATTGGGAACGGCTAGAGGATCCATTGGTAGCCCATGGCCTACCATCTCCAGAGTATAATTTTTTTCCTCTCTCTTGGAAAACAACTCGGGGTCGCCTCAGTGGCCTGACTCAATAAGGTCAAACACATTCCATAGATTAAGATCATCAAGTAGCAATAACTAGATATGGAATAATGGAGTAGGAGAAGAAAAAAATAATGTTTTTCAAAACAAGACAACACAATGTTTATAATAACTACACGACGTGTTCCTTTAAGCCTTTCACATGGGGTTGTACTTAGGCCAGAAATGGTCATATAACACCCCAAAAACACTGCGTGTTTCCCTTACAAATGGCGTGTCCTTGAATTTTCTTCCCCTGCCCGAGTCCTTCTACACTGCTAAGCCACACATCTCTCTTTTGAACGAGGCTACACGTCATGTTTAAAGTCTAAATTTCGTGTACCCTTAATCCCTTACATGGTCACGTTTTGATACTGTCCTAGGAATGTCTCAACCCCCAATTCATGGCGTGTTACACCCACACACGTCATGTACACCACACTATCTCCCCACCCACATAGCCAAGTCTACACGGTCTCTCACCAGTCAAGACTACAGGGCGTGTCCCACAGTTACACGACGTGTACTAGACGAGCTTCATCATCTCGTGTTGTTCATGACATAGCCGGATACACGGCTCACACAACATGGTGTGTTCCATATAGACACGGTGAGTACTATAAGAGGTAACACTGACCCGTGTTATAAGTTACATGACAGGATACACGACTCAACCCTACATTTCTTGTACAACGGGTAAAAAACGTGTTTACCACCAGCACTTCCCAATCCCGTGTTTCTTCCCACAGATCATAGGACACGGTTTGAAACTACATGACATTTACCTAACGTACATGGTGTGTACTTAAAAAATATCATTTCATCCTAAACAGAAGACTACATGGCATTTATTTATAGAACCACACACCGTGTGGACTAGATTTTCGAGTAATGAACCTTAGAAACTACTTCGAAGCCCCTTTTCATTAATTTCAAGCACAAGTATGCCATATTCTAATCCGTGGGGGGCCATACTCCCCACGAACCAATGATTTGCACCCAACCATTCACATTATAGTACAGAACGAAACAAAAGGATGGAACATGATCTGCTAAATTCCGGTCCAAGAGAGCCCATACTTGTTAGGAACAAAAGTTTAGCATTAATCAACCCAATGGTATCATGTAACAATACCCTATCAATGTTAGGCTTTTCTATAAATCTATCTATTACAAAATAATTCATTTTATAGAACAGCATCAATCACAACAACATGAAATTTCTAATGCACCTACAAGGCATTGAAAATATGCATGACATGTGATTCTAATATGTGCCTAAATGATGAATGAGATAACATACCTTCATCTCATCTGGTTGAATCTAAATAGAACCCAGTATAAAAATATAACAGAACACCACAAGTGCATCACCCAAAGGTGAAGTAAATTCAACTATAAAAGTGAAAAATCAGTAAAATTGTAACAACAGGTAAATTGGCTTTTCTCTGTACACAGGTTAGATACTCCCAGGCATAGCTTATTACCAAATGCCATTTATGTCGGATCCCTCACTATAGGCTCCAAAAAAGAAAGTCAATTAAAAGAAATTTCTCTTATACAACTTTGTAACATCCTGGATTCGGGTGCCACACAAATGGTCACCCGAACCCGGTTGGTCACATGACCTCAATCAGATTTCCCCAAATTCCAGAGGTTGGTGGCGAACAGCGAGGTCATAGGACTCATAGTGGGAAACAATTCCCTCATTTTTCAATGTGTATCATAGAGTAAATAAATATAAAAACACAAAAACGAAACTAGAATGCAATATAAACGTGAAATGGAGAACGAAACTAAAGTAAAATTTAACCAACAGTCATATATATATGATGATGAAACATGCCTCTAATCTATGATAACAAGAAAAATAGGATACAATGTAATCTAATATTATACAACACAAGGTACAAAGTACAGTAAGACAAATCCAATGCAGTGCAATAGGAACTCGGCAGCATCGCAATCCTGAACTCGGTCTCAGGATCTCCTACTCCTCTACAACAATCATGTACCTATGTAGGGACCCTTTCCCTTTTCATCACCTGTAGAAATATAATCTTTTTTGGGCCCAAGACATGGCCCAAACAGGGTGTGAGGATAAATCCCAATAGGCCACCACCAAAGGCCCATTCCCAACTATCAGTGAAAATGTGTAATAGCATTGTGCAATAATGAAATGCAGCAAACTGGTAAGTACTTATAAGTAACCATTACTTCTTGTAATATTGAAATTTTAGTAATAATCATACAATTCAATAATATTGAATTATAAGTTTCCGAAGCCTCAGCCTTAGCTAGAAATCTCCTATGCTTGTCCACATCAGAAATCACAATTGGTTATCTAATAGGGAAAAGATAACAATTGTAATACCAAGCTTGTGATTTAGCTTGGTAGGTACAACCTAAGAAATCACTACAGTGAATATTCAAAGAAAACATTTTTCTTCGAAATCCAACTCTGAAACCTCAGTAAATAATAATTTAAACCCTCAAGTGACTTCCCTTAGGAATAATGAATATTTCCCTTAGGCGTACGAGATATTTCCTTTAGGAACGGATGCTATTAACCACATGCATAAGAAAAGTTTCCCTTAGGCTAAACGAAACACCGCCATGATGCTAAGAAAAACACTGCACCCAGGCTACGAAAAACACTTCCCTTAGGCTAGGCAAGTAACCAGGGTGATCCGAGCACATAATCAAGATATTTATGTATGATTCTGCTCAAGAAAAATCAAAACATGCTTTAAAAATTGTATACCCATGGGTATCCAGGCCAAATGACTAAACAAGGGAAACAGACCCACTGGGTGGCCCTGGATCAAGACAATGTTCCCAAACAACAAATTATACTTTTTTATTAAATTACCTAGAAAATTATATATTTCTTAGCATTCAAGACCCCACACATACGACACCACAAACATTGGATTGTTGAACGACAATACACGAAATCAACTCAACAGTTGGAATCATACAAAAGAACACCTACCACGATCTCTTCTGATCGCTATACATGAAAGTCACCTCTTGAATCAACTGATAACAATGTAGATATGAGATAAAAGACTACCCATTAAAATCAAAATATCATACCTTGGGTAAAGAATTGGAAGGAGTGGTTGAAGAAGAGATATGATCACCCCCCACGCGGTTCAAACGAGATTGAAAGCGGTGGAATCGGAGTCCCGGGGAGCGTTCGGGAGCTCCTCAACCCTCAGCTTTCTATCCGATATCTCCTAGTGTGTTCTATCCCTCCTCTACTCAATAAGGAGGCCACTTCATATTTTTAACTAAAAAATATAACTACACGACGTGTACACTCAAATACACGACATTTCCTTCCCATTTTTTCAATGTTCCACTGGTAGATTCTTCCCACCACCTCACTATTCATCCGAAGACTTGGCTACACTACGTGTTTTACATAGTACATGGCATGTAATATAATTCCACTAGTGGCTACTTTAACCGTCTAACTATTCAACTACTGATGGATTACATGGTGTGTATTACTATGTACATGGAGTGTATTATGTTTTTTCTCCCTTAATCACCGAAAATCCTACATGTTCTGTATATTCATCCCACATGACCAAAGTACATGGTGTCTATACAAAAGTACACGTCATGTACTCATAAATATTTTGATTTTTCCCCATTTCCCTTGTTTTCTGGAAAACACTTATGGAAAAAAGGAAATGAAGAAACACATACATCATGAATAAGAACCGGGTTTTTACAAGCTGTTGTTTGAATGAATTATATTTTCGGAACTGACAATATTGAAATCAGATTTGGACTAGTGTATTCCACCGAGTACCATGACAAAGTCTAGACGAATTTCTTACCTTCTTCTAGATTGGAATGTTAAGAATTTTCTTGAGGTTATTATTTGTTAATTTTTGATCATGCACCATCGTAACATGACTAGTACTCATATTTTATTGCAACATTTCATGTTAAAATATGTACATACATAATTGTATTAAACATAGTGCTACATGAGTGTAAGGGGACATCATACTCATTGAATTCCTCACAAAACTGTTCATTTTTTTGGATTTTGAGTAGTTATATTGTTTCCATTAATACCATGTACTTAGGTACTCTTATTAGGTAATGAACCTAGAAACTTGTTGTTTTACTATTTATGTGTGATTGTTTTTTATTCTACACGGTAAATAATCATTAACAAGTGGTTATGGTAGTTCAAAATGTGTGGAAACTTAAAAGAGAAAGATGTCACTGATTTCCCCTCCCCCTCTATGTGATACTTGGATCCTGGATGGGATTTCTCAAGTGGTATCAGTTCTATGGTTCTATTTTTATATTATTTTTCTGATTTTTTTTGTAGTATAAGTTGATATGAATAAAAAAAGTGTGTTAAAATTAATATGATTCTGATTATAAATGGTAGAAATTATTATATCTATAATGGTATTATTATTAAATAGGATATAACCATTAGTTTTGATGTTTCAAAAGATGCTACATATGGTTTTCCCCCTCGTGCTGAGAATACTTCTCTTGAAAATTAAGATAAAGAAAATAATTTAATGAAAGAAGAACTATGAATTATTTACTCTTATATATTTTTTATCATGATTTTCTAAGAGTAAATGTATTTTCCTCAACATAAGGTATCTCCAATAAATTGCAGATCATTTATAAAGGAAATACATTAGTGAAGAAAGGAATACTAAAAATCTATAGATTGATATATGAAGATACTAACGTGGGTGAGTATGAATCAGTTTTTGAACTATTTGCCATTGTAAATTAAAATTTTATCACTATTATATGTCTTGGATAATAGTTGATATATTATACAATTATCAAAATTTTATTATCAATATATCTGGACAAGGATGATGCCCTGATTTCCTTATAAGAGGATAGAGATCTTTATATATTATTAGTAGATAGTTTTTATTATACACTCATTAATAATGAAATTATAATAGAGAATTTCATGATAGGAAAAATAAAATATGATAAAAAAATTTATTTCAAGGATAATAGTAAAGAATATCTAATGAATATTTTTGGAGAATAAGTTTGTGGGAATATTGATTATAGAATTGATCTATGTAAAAAACATGATTCAATTTCATCCTTATTTTCTACACATGTCTAAAGTGGTATTGTTAAATATGAGTTTAATATTACCTTAAAATGTTTTGGATGTGTATCTTCTTTTTAACATTAATTTTAATTGTTCTCAAAGAGGTGATGAAGAAGAATGTCATGAAGAAAATAGTGATGGAGAAGAAATAAGGCCAAGAAGATTTTTGAAGAAAAATGTTGAAAAAGAAAAATTCTATTACTAGAAGAATGAAAATAAGTTCTCCAAATACAAAAGGATAATATTTTCCTCTAAGGGTAGTGATGGGGATGAGTTTAAAAATTTACTGAAGGTAACATGTTTATTGAAATAGTTAATGATTAATGTTTTTATAGAAATTAATATAGCTGTTAAAAAAGAAGGCATGGATTATAAATCGTAAAAATATAATGAATATTATGTAGAAAACACATTCATTCCAATAATTAGTAATTCATAATACATAAGAAAAAAATCATAAGAATAATCAACACTATTAGTATTTAATTTGAAAGAAGTATTGGAAGAATTATCGTGCAAGATTGCAAGTCTTGAGAAAAATATTATGAAATATAAATTGTAAATTTCTTAAAAAAATAATCAAGAATGATTTCTTATTGTGAATGTTAAGCTAATTGAAGATATTTATGAGTAGAAGAAACATTTTGATAATGAAATGAATTATAATGAACATCTGGAAGTAATATTGAAATAAATTAAAAATGAGTAGAATTATGTTAAAAAATAAATTATAAACAAAATTAGAGAGTCAGAAGTCTAAATAATTCAATATATTATCCAAATGATAGATTTAGAAAGGGATAACTTAAGAATGAAAAAATTACATTCAAATGTTTATATGGATATAGATATTGTTTCAGAGAAGGAAAAAACTTGGATTGATATATATATGTGGAAAAAAACAAGAATGTAGAAAAATTAGAGGTTTCTTAAAACCAAATTTCAAAATGGATTCAATTTTTTTTATTGTAATAAGGATGAAAAGGAAACAATGATGAAGAAAATGCTTCAGGGATATTTTTTTTCGGTCATCAATTTTCTAATAGGAATGATAGTAATGATTTTGAAAAACATGTTCATAAATACAGAAAATTGGGATGCTATAGAGGAATAACTTCTTTTAATGGATATTGTGGGTATTGTGGTGGATTTATGAATATGATAAATATATGATGGTTTAATAAACATCAACACAAACATTACACAAAATATATATTGTAGATATTTATGGGGATTCAATCCTCTTAAAAAGATAATTTTGATAAGTGTGTTTTGAATGTTTGGAAAAGAAAACATGCTTTGTTCATAAAGAAAAAGTGATTAGTTATCTAGATGGACAAAGTTGATTGAGAAAAGTTTCTATAAGAAGTACAAAAATCTATCGAGGAAAATATGAAGAATGTGATTTCTTAAGATATATTCAATGTCGATAAAAAATATAAAAAAATGTGGTTTTAAGAGTCTAAAAATATCTAAGAGATTTAATCTAGAAGTCAATGCATCCAAAATTTTCTAAATATATTGCTGGACTATGAATAATAAATGAATAATATGTTACAAACTAATTGTAAGATTGATTTTACTAAAGGTAAGGATAAGTTGACAACCTCATTAAAATAATCTATAGACTATAATATTTTTTTTTGCATCAGGTGATAAGTATGAATAGAAGGAAGAAAACACATCCATTGAAAAATACATGAAAAATAATTAAAAGTAAATTCCAATATAACAATATTATTTTGGTAGTTTAATCTTAGAAACAACTATGGAAACTCTTTATTCCCAAATATTTTGTATAATTAATCTATCTTGTTTTGAATTGAAAGTTTTGAAATTAGAAAGTTAATGTTGCGTAGCCACTAACTATTTCATTAAAGTTAAATAATATGTATACAAAATATGAGTTTTTGAATTTCTTTTATTCACGTAAACATTTTTTTATGTTTGATGAGATGATTTTATGTTACTTTTATCTTAAAGAAATCCATTCACTATTTCCTCATAAATGAGAATGTTGAATGAAACATTGAAATGTATTACATGAATGTTGTTTTATGGAAAAATATATTTTAACATTATTATACTCTCTTATTTTCTACAATTGGTTTTTCCAATTAGACTTAGTGTTGTATAGTTAATGTATAATGGTTAATAAACACATGTTATACATTTATTCTAGTTAAGATAAATTCCATTATTTCAAGATGAAGAGTTCCAACCCTTTGAAATGAATGAGTTTTTTAATAGGAGGAATAATTTCAACATAACCCCCTAGAATTTTATTTTCCATAAAGGGTATGGATATTAAAATGGTGGAGATATAATAAATAAGGGGAGAAAGAAAGGAATTGGAGAAGTAAAAGGAGACAAAAAGTTGTTTTGTTTTGATAATGATGAAGTGGGCATTGTAAACAATTTAGAGGGGGAGATTGTTAGGATCATGTATCTTTTTATTTGTTGTTAATATATCGACACTTTGATTATGTTGAATAAATTAAATATTTGGGGATGTTGGTGGATGTTCGATAGAAGAATGGTGTGTGTACAATGCAGCCAGTCATATTCAAAACCATCAACATGAGGATTAGACAAAAAATCATAATTTGGTGATTATGAAAAAATTTTATAAGAATGTACAATGGCATGTGAAGTAGTTTCCTAAATGATAAAGTTGATTATGATTACATTGGGTATATAAGGAAAATTATGAAATGGAAATATATGATTTTAATGAGGAAGTGTCTCGAAGTATATTTTAATGAGTACTTGTCTTGGAGTCTTCATGGATTTGATTAAAATATGATGATAGTTTTTTAGTTTCCGTTTAAAAAAAATTATAATTTTTTTGAGAATATATAATTTTTTCCTTATGAAGAAAATGGGGAGTGACGGAAAATGTATTCAGGATTTTTTGAAATTAGGAAGTTTCTAGAAAAATGGATAGACACAAATACATCCCAATGAAAGTCAGATGATGCTGAAGAAAATATTCGAAGTCTTAAAAGTCATGAGGATTTCATGATACAATTTTTTTTAAGGAATTCAGTTGTTTAGTATGATGGTGTTTGGTATGATATCATCAGTGTGAGATCACTAAACACGTAATTGTTTAATTGCTGAAAGGATGACTGAATCCTGAGAAGGTGAAAATTATTTTTTTAGTCAAACTAATAAGAAAAAATATTAAAATCATCATACAATGAATTTTGTGTGTATCATGTTTAGATAATAAATGATGTTGCAAAAGTATAACCTATGGATACTGGTCCATCGGTAGTAGTGTTCCACTAATCATTGGAGGAAAATTTCATTCATTGTGGTGTTTTTGGAACTAATGAAAAGGGAAAGAGGATATTTTAGTTTGATGGGAACGATTTAAGAAAGTCATATTAGGATAATATTGATGTGGATAAAAAATTTAGTTAGAAATATTAATTAATATAAATTATTGGGTTTTCCACGTGGGTCAATAATGAATGAAGAAGAAATTGATATTATTACAATTGGGTCAAGAGACATCAAACTAGATCTAACACTTCAAAATCATAGGGGTGAAAATACTGATCCACCAGATGCTTACGGATGTTGATATCACTATTAGGTGAAAGATCATTGTTCTGTAGAAAATAATAATAATAAGTGAGTTTTTTTGGAATTTTAGGTAAGTGATTTCAAAGGGGGTTCGAAATCATGCATTAAGTGTTTGAAGGAGATACACAAGATTTATAAAGGGAAGCTTGATTCTTGCAGAATAATATTTCTTTTGTTTTTAATAGTTGGTATGGAACATTATAATGAGAATACATGTGTTTTATATATGTTACAATGGCGAGGGGAAACACCATGAAGTATCTTTAGTATTCTTTTAATATCAAGAGTGTTAGGAAAATTAGAGTTAACAAGTGCCTCAATTATAATGGTAATCGAAATAAAATTCTGATTGAAGAATGATAAGTTGTCTGAAGCAAGATGAAGTCATGATAAGATAAAAGAAGGTTCTAGAAGAGTTGATAAGATTTGAAAAGAGATGAATTAGTTAATAATGCATCTGAAACCTAAGGGAAACATATTATTTGATAAATTTAGTTTAATGGGGAAGATTTTTAAAATCCCACCAAAAGCATTTTTGTGTTTCCAAGAAATAGAAAAAGTTCCTTATAAATACTGAATCCGTATTATTTGAAGATAATAGAGAAAAGATCCATTTTTATAGGGAAAAGATGTTTCATGATTGAGAATTATTGTGTAATTTTTCTAGAAAAAAGAATTAGAAGATCATATTCAAATTATTATCGTATTAGGTTGGATCATCCGACTTGGAAATTAGATTCATTTTCCAGACTTTGAAAAAAGTAGTCCATTTTTGTTTCAGTAGTATTCTAGCCGAGTAATATTATCATACTGAACAATTGGACATTGGAATCAGACTAGGGGTAAAATTATGTGTATCACTACGAAGTCTAGAAAATGTTCTTACTTAAAACTGGGTAAGAATGTGATGTATTTTTTTGAGGATCTTATTATTGAATTTTGAGCTAGAAGCATCATAAAATGGTTGGTACAAAAATCATATTACATCATTTCATGTTATATGAATCAGAATCACTATTTTATTGAAATTACTGCTACATGAGAGTAAGGGAATATCATACACAATGTATTCCACACAAAAGGATTACATTCTAGTGGATTTTGTGGAACCAGATTGTTCTAATACCATATCAAGGATGTCTATACTCTTTTGGAGTACCAAACCTTGTAAATTCTTGTCTTCTAATGGATGGTTGATTATTTTGTCTTCAACAAGGTAACAAATCATTAACATGTGGTGAAGGTTTTTTTATATGTAATAAATTAAAAAAAATTCACAAATTTACCCACTCCCATCTTAGTGATCAAATGATCCTGGATGGCCTTTCTTCAAAGATATTATAATAAAAGTGTATCATTAATTGTCAAACTGACCTAAATATAATTAGTTTGACTATATATTTGAATAATGCGATAAATTCATGACATGGATGTCTATAAAAACAATGTTAATATTAATATATTATATTAAATAGTAAATTTTGTTATTAATATAGTTATAGAATGGTAAAATAATAACATTAATGATCTATAAAATGTAACTCATTATTATCACCAAATTACTAGAAATAATTCACCATGATTTCAACTTAAAAACACATCCCATTACATACATTAATACAAATTGGAGCTATATAAATCACTTAATGATATTTATATAACTATATTTAATAATCGTGGAATGTTGAACTTGATATTAGTAAGTAATAATTAAAAACACTATTACAAAACATGTACTAATAAAATAAAATTACTAAAACTGAATGATAAAGTCAAACTATAAATAATGAATATTTGTATAATAAATAATTATATGTGAGTAGTATAATATAAAATATAAAATAATAATATTTTGAAATAAATAATCATGATTCTTATGTTTCTTATAAGAAATCATAGATTGTGTCCTATATATTGAGAATCCATGTTAAGGGTTTTTCTTGACTCAACTCCTTTACATGAGTCATTGTCTATCCACTTTGACTATGATCAAACAAGATATATTTATTAAATCAAATTATGTAATTATGTTTTATTTCCACTTTATTTTTAGGGATTATATATATCATTCCCAAAAACCGTGTTTATACGATTCTTACTATATTAATTATAATTTTTAAAAGAATATTTTTTAACATAACTCCATTTTGTTTAGTATTAATTATTTTCTATAAATTCATTCATATATTTATAGATTCATGCACCCTAATGTTATTATAAATTGTACTACATCTTTATTTTCTTGGGAATAAATTTTTTTTATAAATTTGTCCATATTTTATAAAATTTTTTATTCATAAAAAATGATGTTATTAAGAATAATATGCTTCCTTTCAAATGACTATTTACCTTCTAGATTAGTATTACTTCATTCCAATAACGTTTTACTCTTTGAATTTGAATAATAAATATGTATAACATTAATAATCATTACACATTTATTTTTGAAATTTCCAAACGAGGTTATATATCTCCATCATCAATATAGCGTTTTGTATAAAACGATTATAAAATTAATAAAAAGAATTTAGTTTCAAATTCTTCAATTTTTCATAATAAAATTCCCATTGAATAAAATAGAATTTATTTCCATCCAAGGTATAATTATTTTATAATATCTAAAAATAAAAAATATATATTTAACATTCCTACTATAAAAATATATTTGAATATGGTTCTGTAATGACAAGGAATTTTCAAGGAATTTTTTTCATAATTTCTTTGGAATTTTACGAATGTGCAGTTTCTGACGGCACCAGATTCCGAGGCCCGGTGTGCCCGTAATCAATTTGTGAAGTTTAGCTCGGGTACATTCAGTGAATAAACCAGTGGGTTTTTCTATCTCTTGAGCCAGTGCTCAGAATTGAATTCTGAGGGCACCGATGAGCTCACAACACCATTAATTGCTTAAGAGGACCTTTAACAATGATGTGTTTGCTCGGGAGGAGTTGTTAAAAAAATTGTGGATTTATAAAGAATTGAATAAAAATTGTGGAACAATTTTTAATTAATTCTTTTTCGTAGTGGTTATATCCAGCATGGCGTAGTTAGGGTGGGACCCACAAGCCCCTAACTACCCATGTCTGGATATTAGTGATGTGGGGCCCACACGAGCCCCACCACTTCACTTTCCCCATAACTCCTCACCTCCCTCTTAACACTTTAACTCCCTCTTTAATTTTGTTAACTCATCTTTATTTGAGTAACCTTTCCTCTCCCTCCCTCACACCATTAATGATTCCATCCAACTCTTATTAATTAAACAAACTTTCTTTTAATTATTTATGGGTTTTGGTTTATGAATTTGGAAATGCATGTCAAGGTAAATTAAAATAAGGTAAGGCCTTATTTTAATGGAGATGCCATATTGTGTGTGGATTGGGAGAGAACTCTTGAGAAGTAGAGGCACTTTACTCCTTTGTTGAAGATCTTCATCTTAGAATGAATAATGGATCTCCATTCTTTTCTTCCTCTGATGAAGGACGATTCATCTACTTTGCCGAAGAATGACCATCCTTCTCGACGAAGAACACTCACCGGTTTTCCATCAAGGGAGGAGACGCAACTGCAGGGTATTCACAAATGACGACGTCACCTTCCGACATCAACGAACCGATGCCCGCTCCCATTAGTGATATCATCAACAAACGGCGAATAAAATGAGGTAGGGTTTTTTATTTAAGTATGATTTTATTCCCTTGGTTCTTTCTTTCTAAAAACAAAGAACGTGGATCAAATTATTATTAAGTTGATCCAAAAAAATTTCCTTGTGGGTTGTGAATAAATTGTTTCTGGAAGTTGTAGGGGTTATTTTCATTCATGATTAATTTAACGCTCTTCGTTGATTAATGAGCCTGAATGTTACCAATGTAACGGGAGGAGATCGGACCGTACAAACACGACCGATTTCTCCTCCCCTCTTTCTTGATGAACAAAGTTGACAGGTTTTTGGAAAAGGAAGTGTGGTGTCATTGCACCGCATGGGAACGAAGAGAACCACGACCGGAGCGGGCCACGACGGTGGTGCGTGGCACAGTCGTGCCATGCTGGAGAGGTCGAAAGAGGCTGCGACCATGAGAGGGTCGCGGAGGAGGGGCGTGAGCTGTCGCGCCGCGCCAGAACTTCAATTGGGTCGTAGCCGGTCAGGTGGAAGCCATAGCCTAAGGCCGCAGCGGTCACCATCAGGTGCAGCTAGACTCGTCCTTCCACCGGTGCCACCTGGAGGTGGGACCCTCAGGTCCCACAGTTCTACAGTTGGTCACCCTTTGGTCGGTCGTTCGAAGAATCCGGGGGGGGGGGTCATAACCCACCGGCGGTCAACTAGTGCCGACCCCATAGGGTCATCCGTTCTACAAAAAGGGCATAGGTCCCCCCTCCTTCTCACCTTGATTGGCCTAGAGCCGAGCTGTAGACGGCTTCAAAGCTGGGTCGTAGGCCGCGCGGGTCAGGCCGCCCGCACTGGGCCAGCCCCCCCCCCCCCCCCCCCCCCACCAGCGCTGGGCCGGCCCGTGAGTGCCGGGCTAGATCGCGCCAGCCGGGCCAGGCCACTCCATCAGAGCTGGGTCGCGCCCAATTGGGCCGGACCTGGACCCGGGTAAGGGAGACCTAGTATGGGCTGACCGAGGGGGTTATGGGCCGGGTCGGTTCGTTCCCAAACCCCCTATTTTCGGAGAAGGCTCGTTCTAACGCTCATATCTTGGTCTATGGACCTCCGATCGATGCACCATCACTTTCATAGGGATCCTCGAATAAAGGTGGTCGTTTCGGTATATTGTACGCAACTTTTTAGTAATTTTTGGGTATGACCAGTTGGTTTGAACCCGAAACCAACCAGGCCCTCGGAGCGGAAACGATAATAACTTGAGCTCCGGATGTCCGATTGTCGTGTCGTCAACTTTGTTGGATTACTCTTGATGAGAAAGTTATTTTGGAATACTTCACATGAGGTTTGGATTCTATTGGATTTTGGCCGGGTTGGATTGTACCCGAAATCCAACCGGGCCCCTGGAACAGAAAAGGTGATAACTTTCAGACGGGATGTTCATTTGACGAAGCGTCTGTGGTGTTGGTAATCAAGTTAAGAAACAGTACCTATGAGTATACCCTATAATTGTTTGGGGTACAGTTCTGGTACGGTCAGTTTGGTTCGTACACAAAACCAACTAGGCCCCGGGTCGAAAGGGCTAATAACTCACAGACCGGGCATCCGATTGATGCGTCGTCTATTGCATTGAGACCCCTGTGATGAGGCAGTTATTTGTGATACTTCTTCATGGGACTTTGTGATACTTCTATTTTTTACTAGTATCTCGTGGAGCGGATCCTACCGTAGACGAGCGTGTAGAGTGCGGAGACCTAGTAATAGTGGACTTGATGACTGTTTGACCGATTCTACTTAGAGGGATTCGACGAGGCCATTGGATGGAGCGCCCGGTATTTGGCGGCAGACCCACGGTGGACGGAGTGCCTGATAGTTGGCAGCAGACTCATGGTACTCGGCAGGAGGACTACCTATGTAGGCTATTAGGGGAACCTCTACTGTGTTTTGGCGGTAGACCCCTAGCGGGGAGAACTACTATGTTTGGGTGCAGACCCGTGGTACTCGAAAGGAGGTGTACCTCAGCAGTATATAGTTAGTGTATAGCGCCTTGGAGTCATGACAGGGGTACTGTACTCGACAGAGGAGGAGTTCTCCAGCAGTTGTGGTTTCAGTATCTTTAATGAAAATCCTAGTTTGAGCTGAGTCGCTGACCTTTGTGATTTCCTCATGATTTATATGGGTTACTTGATAACATAGTTATATGTATGGGAATATACCTAAGTAGTGGTTAGTTGTTGATTTCATATATGTGTCATATCTCTTAATTGAGATGGGTTACTTGATAACGTAGGTATAAGTATGGGATTATAACCAAGTAAGGGTTAAATGTTAGATACTTCTTTTTGGTTATCCTTGTTGGATTTAGTGAGATCATGAGGGTCTAGGGGTCCCTACTGAGTATCATTATACTCACTCCTGCATGGGATATGCCCGCACCACGTCTTCTTGGATGCAGATGACGGACAGTGCAGACGGAGGCCGAGTGCTCGAGGACTGGACGGTACCCGTAGGTGGACCTCAAGATGAGTAAGTATTCGGAGGTGGAACTCACGATGAGACATTATACGGAGGTGGACATAACGACGAGACGGTACTCGGAGGAGGTTGAAAGGTGAGAGCGTTGAGGAGGATATCTTTACCTACCCTATAGGTAGGATCCATGGTGGACGATCTGGGAGCTGCGCTATCTGTACCTACCCTTCAGGTAGGATCCGAGGTGGACGACCGAGGAGATGCTTCTATTTTTTCCAATTGTTTGTTTATTCTATTGTACTTTCATTTAGTTGTAGATATACTTTTCAGTTGGGTTTGTATTGTGGCCCATTTACTTTTCAGCACTTCTTTTTGTACATAGTGTATTACTTCCGCATGTACTCTGGTTGGATGTGTTTATGTTTTATAAATACAATGCCTTCCCAATTATCGGGATTAAAACATTTGGTGCTAGTCGCCAGCCCCAGGCCTATGGAAGGTTGGCTTGGGGTAATCATGGCATCGGCCCTAAGGATGGGTCGTGAAAAATTTGTATGAGAGGAGTCAGTTCTACCGCAAAACATAGGACTCTGATATTTTTCTTTATGTGAAGCAATAGTGTTAAGGGTACTTAGTGTGGTTTTCAGTTCAGGGATACCATTGTTGGTGCGGGTGGCTGACGTATCTATACACCAGGACCCTGACTACTAATTTCCGACTCAGTGAAAAAAAAAATACTAATTGTGTGTGTGTTTTCAAATATTTTCCTTAAAATTATCTCAAACCAGGTCAGTTCACCAAGTTTAATCTTTTGACCATGTCCTGTCTGTTTCTTTCAGGATGTCTTCACCTAGTCAAATAGCATTGGTACTGAGTGGGGAGCGCGATGATAGTCGACCGAGCAATGAGGCCTCAGTATAGGTCCCTCCACCAGTTGAGACACCAGTAGAGAGTGCACGCCGCTTGAGCGCGATGCATGAGTTCTAGCGTTAGAGGCCTCCGATGTTTCGAGGCGAGTCATATTTTTAGATGGCTGGGCACTGGCTAGAGTTTGTAGAACAAGCCTTCCACACAGATATGACAACCGCAGACTTGATGGTGTACGTAGCTGTTACCCTCTTCCAGGGAGCATCTAAGAGGTGGTGGAGCCACATGTTCCAGTTTTGCGATGGAATTACCTTCACCCAGGGATACTTCAAGACCTTCTTCAGAGTATTGTTTATACCAACGAATCTACACTATTATCATGCTCAGGAGCTGCTACCCTTTCCGTAGGGTTTTTCGTTAGTAGCTGATTCATCTGTAGGCAGGAGACGGATGATGTAGAGTTCCGAGAGGATCAGACATATAGGTGGGCGACCTGGGGTTATAGGATCAGTTGTGCGAGGAAAATGAAACAGAGCCAGTCATACGAGGAGAAGGAAGTGTTATGCATTCATTAGATAGGGTCACTTGGATCGATACTTCCCGACCTGTCTAGCAGATAACCACCAGGAAGTAGTTAAACGACCTCCATGGAAAAGGAAGGGGTTTGATCGAGGCGGATCGCATGGAGCTCCGGAAGCTGGTGGATAGGAGCGGGACTAGTTACAGGCATGGAGGCCTTTGTTATTGGTTCTTCTAGCTTCCCTTTTGTTGTTGTTGTGGTTGTATGTGTCTTTTTATTTTGAGCTGCAGTAAGAAAACACACATTTCTTTATGGAGTTTAATTTCATGTCCTCTCTTTATGATGTTACTAAGAGGTTCCAGTTTAAAACCATTGACTTAATCCTCTCTTTCGAGATACCTACCGGAGGAGACCCAGTGACCACACACTGCTACCGATAGTGTGACTCGAACCTTGGAAGAGATAGCAATGGTTGGATCTCATGGTAGTAGTGTCGATGAATTATGATGTCTCCCATGGCATGAATGTATCATTCATGTCAAGATTGACTGTAATAGGCAAAGAATGTGGTTCATCCATGGGATGAGACCAGATATCTCTTTTCGAAAGAGGAGAAATCCTAGCAAGCCTTTGGTGGAATGTAGACGAAAAAGGGTGGAGATGAGTTCTTATAATTGGCTAGTCTCACCCATTGTTCATTGATCGAACAATTTACAGTACTCTCCATCTCAAATAGTCTTAGGTGTGTCTACTCTCAGAAGGACATGAACTTGAGACAAAAGTGATGGCTTGAATTCCTCCAGGACTATGACTTCGAGATATTTTATACTCCTGGAGAGGGGGAACATTGTGGCTGATGCTCTTAGCCGGAGATCAGGCACTCATCTACATGGAGAGGTGACAGAGCATCTTGCCGCGTTGTAGATATACATCGTGGATAGAGATGGGGAAGCCTTCAAACAGTCCCTCATAGTCACTCCACCACTTCTTCAGTGGACAGAGAGGAACAATGTGGGGACGTTGACTATGAGATGCGACATGAACAGATATACACAGGACAGACACCTGATGAATTTTCTGAAGAAGGAGGGCATGTCATCCCTTTTAAGGGACCATTCAGACACTCTAGGAAATGCTATGTGCATGTGTCCTTGACTTTGGTCGCAGTTGGTAGGATCACATATCCTTGGTGGAGTTTGCGTACAACAGTATCTACCACTTCACCATCGGGATGGCACCATTCGAGACACTGTACCGCCGACCTTGCAGATCACCTCTGTTCTAGAATGACCCTGGGAAGTCAGTATGTGTAGAACAAGAGATGGTTCAGGTTACAATGGAGAAGGTTCAGATCATCCAGGAGCGGATGAAGACTGCACAGAGTAGACTACAGTCCTACGATGGTTGGAGACAAGACCACTAGAGTTTGAGGTTGATGACCACGTTTTCAGATGAGTCTCCCCTCAACGAGGTCTACAGAGATTTGGATGGGGTGGAAAGTTATCTCTGCATTTCAAAGGACCTTTCCAAGTCCCCAACTGAGTAGAAAAGGTGGCTTACCACCTATCCTTTTCACCTCAGATGCACCGGGTGCACGACGTCATTCACGTATCATAGCTGATGAGTTGTGTTCACGACATATTCGTCATCATTGACCACGGAGAGCTGCACATCGATGACGGGGTGACATTCATGGGGTTCCAGTAGAGGTTTAGGATCGACATGAGTGGGTCTTATGGGGATGGTCGATTCCTCTTGTGCACTTTCGTTGGGAGCACGAGAACCTCCAGGAGAGCACCTGGGAGTGGGAGGCTCAGATGCGTGATCGGTACCTCCATTATTTTCCCTAGTTTTTGTTGTAGCTTTATGGGGACGAAAAGACTTCATGTAAAAGTAATGTAAAGACCCGGAAAATTCAAGTAATTTTTTTTCATAATTTGTTTGAAATTTTACAAGTGTGCAGTTTCTGACAGCACCTAATTTTGAGGCCCGGTGTGCCCGAAATCAATTTCCGAAGATTAGCTCGGGTAAGTTCAGTTAACAAATAGATGAATTTTTCTATCTTTTGAGCCGGTGCTCGGAATTGAAATTTGAGGGCACCGATGAACTCATAGCACCAGTAATTTATTAAGAGGACCATTATCGAAAATGCGTTTTCTCGGGAGGAGTGGCTCAAAATTTTGTGGATTAATAAAGAATTGAATAAAGATTGTGGAACAATTTTTAATTAATTATTTATCATAGTGGTTATATCCATCATGGGTTAGTTATGGAAGGACCCAAAATCCCATACCTACCCATGTGGGGATATTGGTGAGGTGGGACCTACCCGAGCCCCACCCCTTCAATTTTCCCATAACTCCTCACCTCCCTCTTAAATAGCTAACTCCCTCTTTAATTTTGTTAACTCATCTTAATTTGAGTAACCTTTAATCTCCCTCCCTCACACTATTAATGTTTCTATCCTACTCTTAGTATTTAAACAAAATTAATTTTAATTAATTAAGGGTTTTGTTTTATGAATTTTGAAATGCATGTCAAAGTAAATTAAAATAAGGTAAGGCCTTATTTTAATGGATATGCCATATTGTGTGAGGATTGGGAGAGAACTCTTGAGAAGAAGAGGTGGTTTCCTCCTTTGTTGATGTTCTTCATATTATAACAAAGAACGGATGTCCATTATTTTCTTCCTCTGACGAAGGACGGTTCATCTACTTTGTCGAAGAACGACCATCCTTCTCGACGAAGAACACTCCCTGGTTTTCCATCAAGGGAGGAGACGCCGCTGTGGGGAATTCACAAATGACGATGTCACCATCCGACTTCAACGATCCGATGCCTGCTCCCTTTCTCTATATCGTAAAAAAACGACAAATGACAAGAGGTAGGGTTTTTTATTTAAGTATCATTTTGTTCCCTTGATTCTTTCTTTCTAAAAATAAAGATTTCGGATCAAATTATTATCATGTTGATCCGCAAATGTTTTCCTTATGGGTTGGAAATCAATTTTTGTGGGAAGTTGTAGGGGTTATTTTCGTTCATGATTAATTTAACATTCTTCGTTGATTAATTTGGCCGAATGTTACCAACGTAATGGGAGGAGATCGGACCGCACAAAGACGGCCGATTTCTCTTCCCTACTTTCTTGATGAACTATGTTGATGAGTTGTGGCAAAGGTGGTGTGGTGCCGTTGCTTTTCACGAGAACGAAGAGATCCACGGACGGAGCGGGCTGCGGCAGTGGGGCGTGGCACTATCACACCCCACTGAAGAGGTCGAAAGAGGCCACATCCAGGAGCGGGCCACAAAGGAGGGGCGCGACGCCGTCGTGCCACGCCAGAACTTCAATGGGGCCACGGCCGCGGCGGGCAGCAGCGGAGGGGTGTGGTGCCATCACGCTGTGCCGGTCAGAATGAATCTGCAGCCTATGGCCGTGGAGGTCAGTAGCAGGAGTGGTCGTACTCGGCCGTCCGCCGGCGCCACCTAGAGGCGGGACCCTCGGGTCCCACGGTTACACAGCCGCTCGGCCTCTCGCCCGCCGTTTGAAGAATTTTGGGGGGGGGGTCATATCCCAATGACGGTCAACTAGGGGGGACCCCATAGGGTTCTCCATTCCGCAAAAGGGGGCACCCCCCCCCCCCCCCCTCGCACCCCGCCCGATCGAGAGCCGAGTCGTGGCAGGCTTCAAAGCTGGGCCGCAGGCCGCGTGGGCCAGACCGCTCGCACCAGGCCGAGCCACCCGTGCCGGGACCCCCGCGTCGGGCCGGGCCACCAGCGCCGTGCCGGGTCGGGCCACGCCCAATTGGGCTGGACCCAGACCCGGTTCGGGTCCACCCGGGACGGGCCGACCCTGGGGGTTTTGGGCCTAGTCAGTCCTGGCCCAAACCCCCAATTTTCGGAGCAGGTTTCTTCAAAATCCATATCTTGGGATACAGATCTCCGATCGACGCACCATCAGTTGCGTAGGGATCCTTGGATCGAGTCAGTAGTTTCGGTATATTATACTCAAGATTTCTGTAATGTTTGTGTACGGCCGAGTTGGATCGATCTCGAAACCAACCGGGCCCTCGAAACGGAAACGGTAAAAACTTGAGCTTCTGACGTCTGATTGATGTGTTGTCGACATTATTTGATTCCTCTTAATGAGATGGTTCTTTTTCCATAAATCATCTGAGGTTTGGATGCAGTTGCGTTTTGGACGGGTTGGATTGTACCCGAAATCCAAATGGGCCCCTAGAACGGAAAATCTGATAACTTTCAGACCAGACATCTGTTTGATGAACCGTCAACTTCGTTTGTAATCACGTTGAGAAACGGTCTCCATGAGTATACCCTATGAGTGTTCACGGTACATTTGAGATATGGTTGGGATAGTTCATACACGAAACCAATCTGGCCCCCGGGACGAAAAGGCTAATAACTCACAGACCGGGCATCCGATTGACATGTCGTCTGTCACGTTGAGACCCATGGGATGAGGCAGTTCATTGTGATACTTTTTCGTGGGAGTTTGTGATACTTGGAATATCAACCAGTAGCTCATGTAGCGGATCCTCCTGGAGACGAGCATGCGGAGTGCAGAGACCTAGTAGCTGTGAACTTGACAACTGCATTACCGATTTGACTTGGAGTGAGTCGACTAGCCCAGTGGACAGAGCGCTCGGTATTTGGTGGTAGACCCATGGTGGACGGAGCACCTGGTAGTTGGAAGTAGACTCACAGTACTCGGTAGGAAGATTACCTCTATGGGGTATTAGGGGAACTGCTACTGTGTTTGGGCGGCAGACCCCTGGCGGGGAGCACTACTTTGTTTGGTTACGGACCTGTGGTACTCGACAGGAGGAGTACCTCTGCAGTATAAGGTTAGTGAGTATCTCCTTGGAGTCATGAGAGGGCTACTATACTCAAAAGAGGAGGAGTTCTCTACTAGTTGTGGTTTTGGTATCATTAATGAAAATCCTGGTTTGAGTTGAGTCGTTGACCTTTTTGATTTCCTCATGATTGAGATGGGTTACATCATAACTTAGGTATATGTATGGGAATATACCTAAGTAGTGGTTATCCGTTGATTTCATATTTGTGTGATGTCTTTTGATTTAGATGGGTTACTTGATAACTTAGTTATAAGTATGGGCTTATACCTGAGAAAGGGTTATCTGTTAGATCATTCGTTGTAGTTATACTTATTGGATTTAGTGATACCTTGAGGGTCTCAGGGTCCCTACATAGTATCGTTATACTCACCCCAGCACGGGCTATACCCGCAACTCGTCGTGTTGGATGCAGATGATGGACATCGCAGATGGAGGCTGGGTGTTTGGGGACTGGATTGTACCCGGAGGTGGACCTCACGACGAGTCAGTATACGGAGGTGGACCTCACGATGAGAAATTATCCGGAGGTGGACTTCACGAAGAGACAGTACTCAGAGGGGGTTGATGGGTGAGAGCGTTGAGGAGGATATCTGTACCTACCCTTCAGGTAAGATCCATTGTGGACGATCCAGGAGCTGCACTATCTGTACCTACGCTTCAGGTAGGATCCAAGGTGGATGACCCAGGAGTTGCTACTATTTTTTCCAGCTATTGGTTTATTCTGTTGTACATTCGTTCAGTTATAGTTGTGCTTTTCAGTTGGGTTTGTATTCTGGCCCATTTAGTTTTCAGTACTTCCTTTTTTTACATAGTGTATTACTTCCACTTGTACTCTAGTTGGATGTGTTTATGTTTTATAAAGGCGATTCCTTCCCAATTATCGGGATTTATTCTATTGGTGCTAGTCGCCAGCCCTTGGCCTATGGAAGGTGGGCTTGGGGTACTGAAGGAACGGGCCCTGAGGACAGGTCATGCCAGGTTCGTAACATTATGTTATTGTGATAAATATAAAAATATTTTTTGAAATCCATTTTTTTATTTAACATAGATTGTTTTAGATATCCCAAAAAAGGACTATATATTAAGGGTAATGATTGTGATCACTCAATAATTGTAATGATGATATACTTATTCTTGAAGAATTTATTATTTTGGTTTCGACTGATCTAATTATTAACATCACCTTATGTGATTCCATTTTAAAATATTATGTAATCCATTTTTATTACATTGGTTTTGATTATAAGATGTATGATATTACAAGGATGTGATAATTTTTTAGGGTTATATAATGGGTGCTCCAGATATATCCCTCCATTGCATTGTGTAAATCATTTTATATCATTAGTTAACTATTAAAATGAGTTTGGATGATCAATCCACTATGTAAATGAGTTTTGATGCATCAAAAAATATGGTAATCAAATTGTGATTCCTAATTTATCCTAGGAAATGAATTTTAAGCTTCATGTACATAATAATAAAATTTTGATTACTGATTCATAATTCTTTAGGAATCATAATGTGATACCCGATCTTCAATGATATGATTTCTTACACTTATCCCTTTTTTCCATTTTATGTGCTACATTTAAATGTTATTTTCCATTATAATGATACCTGTATCAAAATTATTATCTATTTTTTACTCTTTATCCATTTTATATGATTGATTATATGAATTTATATATCCTTTTATCATACATTTATGGAAACCTCATCTGGATCCATGATACATTTAATCAGTTATTTATCCCATGCTCATGTTTTCTCACATGATAATGATATATCCCATTCCATAATCATTGGTATATTTTTCTATATTGGTAATTCATTCCAAATTATTGTCTTATTTATCTTTTACATCATGAATTATATACATTACTATGATTATAAGAATTTAATGTGTAGGGATTTTTTGGATATGTTTAATAAATATTGTGTATTATGCAATTTATATATCAAATCGTCAAAGACACTAAAGCATTACATTCAGTTATTAGAATATTTTTGTGAGATGTAATATTTTAAATTATGTAAATGATGTAAATCTTATTTATTTTATATGTAGGTCATCTTGATTTATATTAATGTTGTGTTTAGTTACTTTTGGAGATTTGGTGAAGAATTATTATGATCGAAAACATAATGCATCTAAGGCTAAACCTATTTCATCACATGAAAAATGGTTCCTCAAATATGATGAAATTAGTATAATTTTTGACATGTTTATTCTTTTTATATGTAATTATTTATTATCAACAAATAAGCCTTCTTATTTTATTAATAACTATCAGTAAGAGAAATTAAATTGCAAATGGAAAATATTGGTGATTTTCCCAAAAACAAATTCAATGTTATTATAATTGGTTATAAAGTATGTATAATAGTGCTCACCTAAATTTCTGATGTGGTTAATAATATCAAAAACCATATAAATCCCACTTAAAATCCATGGTAGAAGAAAATATTCATTGATCCTAGAGGTGTAAACATCCATCCTCATTTAATGAAAATATGAATCCACTAATTTCTAATAAAAGGACCAACATAATGAAAAATATATTTTTTATTGAACATAGATCATAGAATGTGTTTCGTAGTTGTTTATCATTTATAATGAAAAACTGACCAATGGTGGATTCATATTAATAATACAAAAAAATTAATATGTTGACTCTTTAGAATGTGAGGAGTTTAATAATATATTATTTAGTAAATATTTTCTTTGAACTCATCTCATTAAAACAATGTGATAATTCATGGAGTAAAATCAAATGGAGGTTTAATCCATGGGTACTTATAATGAAAATATCACAATACTAGTTTTAAATGCCTAATGTTTTATTATTTACCATGCATGAATGATGTATAATATAATTAGTGTCCTAAAACCATGTATTCCAAAGTTATTTTCTTTTATAATCTTTTTTAGCTTATTTGATATTTTTTATGTGAATTAAATAATGAAATTGAAATTGGGGACTCTAATTAATCACTCTGATAATGAGATAAGAAAGGGATAATTGAGTTTCATTAAAAAACTAATGACAAATAAAATGGAGCAAATAAATTTCAAATGCCAACCAGAAAACAATATGGGATGAATAACTATGAAAAAATATCCATAACGGGTAAAAAAAGATGTTTTAAATGTGTTAGATCTAGAATTTATGCACATGACTTCAAAATAAATGTGAATTGGAAATTTATCATAATGGAGGAGAATGAGACACTATCAAATTTCTAACACAAACATCGATGATTCAAATTAAACGGGTCTAAGAATTTATAAAATTGATACCCTAATAAAAGGGATATTGAGGATGATATGAATCATCAACTACATAGAACAATGGAACACAGATAAGCATGTTAAATCACTACTATAGAAGTGGATCTTCATAATTATTCTATAAAACATAATATAATTATCTACTCTATTTTTATGAATGTGTTAATTTACTAATTTAAATAACATTCCATCATTTCACAACTGTTAGATAAAAATATTTATTCACAACATGAAAAATTGGATTATTTTATTATTGTTGAAAACACCAGGTTATGATTATCTAATAAATGTTAATTGGAACATACAATCTAAATATCTAGTTATTACTCCCTTGGTGGAACAAAATGTAATATTGGGCATGGATTTTCTCTCCTTATGTAAAAATAATATTACTTTTTTACCTAAGGAAATATCATTTCATATCTGATGTTAGTCCATTATCAAATAACAATGCAATGACTAATATGAACTAGACATGGAAAAAACCTATTAATATGGGTCTTATATAATGTTGAACTAGTTAATATTGTTATGAATAAGGACAGATCAATGTTATATTTCATTGATTTATAAAAACACTACAATACCCTACTTTAGAATACATATTGATATTCTTATATTGTGATCGGTTTGATAAAAATGATTATAAATACTTATAAAAGTTATATCTTCAATTTGGATACCATATATTAAGGGTAAATAGTATGTATATTCAAAAGATAGTTCCCCACATAATATATAGACAATATTAATTCCTAATGATGCATTTTAGAATCTCAAATTCCCCTAAAGTTTTCATTAATATAGTGAATAGAATATTTATATATTATCATGAGTAATTATAATTAATATTTATGGGGTAAATACATTAATATTCTAAGAGATGTGAGGAATATGAAGATCATTTAATATTTTATAAATACAATAAAACATTATACATTGAATTAAATGATTTGAATATGTTAATTATGTGAACAAAATGTATCAATTTTAGAATATTTAATCATAAGAGAGGGTAGCTATATGAATCCTTCAATGATAAATGTGATTGAAGAATATACCAAACCAACCAATGTGGTATAAATCCTTAGTTTCCTAAGATTCAATGGATTATAATGACAATTATTAGAAATTTCTTAGGAATGTAATATCCAATGACCATGTTAACAAGTAAGGGATTGATGGTAATTTTGATAAAAAAAAATTTAGTAAGGCCTCAAGTAGCTTAAAATGAGAATGTTTGCTACACCTATTATTATATTAACTTATAGTATAGAATGGTTCCTCATATTGAAAATTTCATCCAATAATGGAATGGGATCTGTAATTTTGAAAAATGGTTGGGTAATAACATATGATTCAGTTAAATTAAAACCCCATGATGAAAATTACATATCACATGACCAAGAACTACCAGATGTATTATTTTCATTAAATGTGTTGCTTCATTATCAATAGAGTGAAAAATGTCATATATACATTATCCCAATGTGATTAATGTATATTTTCACATATAACTATTTGGAAATGTTCCAGTGAATATGTTTTTAATAGATCTAAGACTATGATTTATCAGTATATAACCATCTCAAGAAGGATAAAAGGTGGAATATGCTCTATGTAAAAAAGATAATGCTACCCAATACTTGATGACGATTAAATGGGAACCAACCATTAAGGATATTAATTGTATAGATGTGGTGATAATAAATGAAATAATCAAATCCCACCTTTCCCAGTTATTTCATATTGTTCAATCTATACCATGACCATGTATGCTTAAAAAGAGGATATAAATATATAGAAAAGGCGTGGACAACTCCAAAGATAAACATTGTAAATTATGGAGTTATAATATTCATCGAATGATTATATATCCCATTATAGTCATAATAAAAAAATCGATTTTCGAATATTAACATATATGAACCTTATCTGTTATCCCATTAAATATTAAAATGTAGAGATATCATAGAAAAAATGGTGGTTAACATGAAATGATACACTAAAGAGTATATATTGGGTTCTATTCCATATCAAATCATCAATTTACTAGTTTGGCATTTAGAGGTATTTAAAAGATGCTATATAATGTTTAAATATATTTTGGAGCTATAATACTAATATTTTAGGTGGTTGACAATGTGAAAATATGTTCATGATGTGAGGGTGTGTTTGTAACATGTGATTTGGAAAATAACATCCTGATATTTCATATGTATGTTTTGGGATTGAGTAGTTCACAATGTGGAAGAATAATTCAGGACAAGAATTAACTCTAGGATGAGGTTAAATGATATTTAGCCAATTTTCATCTTATGGAGTTTCAGAAATTCATGCCCTAAATTTATTTCATATCCAAAACTAGGGAACCACATTAAAACTTTCACTTTGAATATGTGTTTCCAAATGTGAAATATCAATACTCGAACATGTATCAATAATTCATATTTTCCATGAATTATTTAATTTATATTAATTGACATTGAACCATTGTAGAAACCTAGGCTATTTTGGGGGATCATTCGTCCACTTTTATCCAAAGTTGGTCCTTGTCTTATAAAGTATGATTTTTGTTTATCCATTTTCATCAAATTCACATTTCTCCATCAATGTATCTAGTGCAGTATCAAGATATTCCCCATGGTGATGCAATTTTATTTTATGGAATGTTTGAGATTAATTTTGATGAACTGATGGTGTGGTTTTTTTGATCTATGGATTCCTTGTGTGGCTGGGGTCTTATGGTTTCTCTCTTTTTCACTAATGTTTATAGTGGTTCAGAAAGGCTATTTGATACAGTGTATCCTACTTTTTTCATCTATTAGTTGTTCATTTTGGGATATAGAATTCATTTCCTTTGGGGAGATAACATGCAACATATTAATGAAGATATTAATGGTGTCTTATTTTAAATATAATGGGGGTTAGGAAAAAATCACTTCATTCACAATATTTGATGTCATCACTATTGAGTTTATACATGCATGAAAATAAAACAAATTCAGTCATCAGAGGATATGTTTTACAATTTGAGGTGGGTTGTAACCACTTTTAAATATAATCACATTGGTTATGAGAAACCACTACTAATGTGGATGCCTCATCTTGTTAGAGGTGGTTTTCAGAAACTGCAGGTATGTTACAGTTGAAATTGGTGACAGTTATTTTAGAGGGGTTTAAAATAGTAATTGTAAAGACCCGAAAATTTCAAGGGAAATTTTTTCTTAATTTTCTTTGGAATTTTACAAGAACGCAGTTTCTGAAGGCGCCTAATTATGAGGACCGGTGTTCCCGGAAACATTTCCCGAATTTTGGCTCGGGTACGTTCAGTGAAGGGACGAGCGGGTTTTTCTAACTTTTGAACAGGTGCTCGGTATCGAATTCCGAGGGCACCGATGGAACTGTAGCGCTGGTAATTGCTTAGGAACACCATTTCTGGAGTTTCGTTTTCATGAGAGAAGATGATAAAAATTGTGGAAGTTTAATTTATAAATTAACTACAATATTTATTTTCTTTTAGTGGTTTAAGGCTTTGGGTGGAAGTTGGGTAACTACCCAACTTTCCAAGAGAGGTTATGAGTGTGGTGGGGCCAACACGAACCCCACCCCTTCATATTCTTCAACCCCCCTCAACTCAGCATTAACTCTTGATAACTTAAACATTAATAACTTATGTTATTAATTAAGTGAGTTAAGAGTGGATTTTTAAATTTCAAACTCTTGAAATTCAAAAGTTATGTTATGTTAATAAAATAAGAGGTGAGCTTATTTTATTTTGGGTTAGTTTCTTGTGGTGGAGTCTTGGGGGAAAAAGAAGGCAAGGATCTTAGAGATCATCTTCTTCATCTTCGACGAAGAATGTGAAGAAAAAACGATTCCCAACGAAAAACGCTGAGCCCTCGGAGACCGTTTACTGCGACGCCATACCCGCGATGCACCACCCTTTGTTATTCTTCCCACGGCAAGGGAATGGAGACGACGTTCCATCTCGGACATTCTCTGTCAACGTCTTCGAATCCTCTTTCGGCAACGTCTCTTCCCGCGATAGTTTCTCTCTGACGAAAACCTCGTTCAAGCCACCCTCGAGGTAGGGGATTATTTAATTATTTTCATTCGTGATTTCTAGTATGTCGTTATTCGTAGTTATACGACCAAATGATAACGATTAACGAGAGGGGGACGGACCGAACAAACAGGGCTGACCCTCCTCCTTTATCCTTGTTTGATTCTTTGTGGTTGTGATGGAATGGCGTGGTGTCGTCGCACAACGCGGGATCGTACGGCATGTAATGTGCGGCGCTGTCGCACCGCGCCGTGAAGTTGAACAAGGACATGATGTCGTCGCACCACATCAAAGAAAACCGAAGACACCACGGCCGGAGCGGCGCCGCAGTGGAAGGGCGCGGTGCCGTCGCACTACGTCGGACGAACCAAGCCACGGCTGGTTCCGGGCCGCGGCGGAGCAGGGTGACCGATGGCTGGTTCCGGGCCGCCGGTGTCGGCGAAGGAGGAAGGACCGGCCGTCGCCGGTCCTTGTTGGTAGAACCGACTAGCCGGTGCGGGCCGACCGGACAAAAGGAAGCCGGGGGAATTAATTCCCCCGGACGGCTTACACAAAACGGCCCCCATTAAAGGGGGGACGTGGTTACACCAGGGGGGAAGGCGCCCCCCCTCCCCCTTCCCAAATGGCTCGGTCGTTGGCCGAGCTGGCCAGCGTGCAGGGCGCGCTGTGCCCAAGCTGGGCCGCGCCGGGCCAGGTCAGTCCGGGCCCGAAACCCTGTTTTCGGACCGTCTTCGGTCTTTTGCCCATAACATGGTCTACAGACCTCCGATCGACGCACCTTCAGTTGAGATTCAATTCTTGAATCGAGATGGTTGTTTCAGTATATCGCACCCAAAGGGGGTCTCCAGATGGGTTGGTCCGGGCCCGAAACCCCGTTTTCGGATCGTCTTCCGTCTTTTTCCAATAACACGGGGTACAGACCACTGATCGACACAACATTAGTTGTGATGCGATCCTTGAATCTAGACGGTCGTTTCGGTATATTGCACTCAAGGTTTCGGAATACAATGAGTTTGGACGGGTTGGTTCGTACACGAAACCAACCGGGCCCTCGGAGCGGAAACACCCATAACTTGAGCTCCAGATGTCCGATTGATGTGTCGTCGACTTTGATGGATTACTCTAAGTGAGACAGATCATTTGGATTACTCCTCTTGAGGTTTGAATGCTGTCAGAGTGTGTTCAGGTTGGTCCGCTCACAAAACCAACCGAGCCCCTAGAACGGAAAAGCCAATAACTCACAGACCGAGCGTCCGATTGACGCTCCATCTATCTCATTGAATTCCTCTTGATGAGACGGAACATTTGGCATACTTCACCCGAGTTTTGGTGGCTATTGGATAGTGGCCGGGTTGGATTGTACCTGAAATCCAACCGGGCCCTTGGAATAGAAAAGCTGTTTTCTTTCAGAACGGACGTCCGTTTGACGAACCGTCAGCGGCGTTGGTGATCACATTAAGAAACAGTCCCTACGAGTATGCCCTATGAGAGTTCGGGGTACAGTTGAGATACGGCCGGGTTGGTTCGCACACGAAACCAACCGGGCCCCTGGGACGAAAAGGCTAGTAACACACAGACTGAGAGTCTGATTGATGCGCCGTCTGTTGCGTTGTGACCCCTTTGACGAGGCGGTCCTTTGAGATACTTCTTCATGGGACTTTGAGATACTTGGAGTATCGACATATAGCTCATGGAGCGGACCCTCCTAGAGACGAGCGTACGGAGTACGGAGACCGTGTAGCCGACTGAGACCTGACGACTACTTGACCGACTCGACTTGGAGTGAGTCGACAAGCCCAGTGGATGGAGCACTACTTTGTTTTGGTGCAGACCCATGGAGGACGGAGCACTACCTGTGTGATAGTGCAGACTTGCGGTACTCGTCCGGAAAGTACCTCTATAGGCTACTAGAGGGTGTGAACTACGGGGTTTGGGTGGCATACCCCAGCGGGAAGCACTACTGTGTTTGGGTGGCTGACCCATGGTACTCGACAGGAGAAGTACCTCAGCAGTCTTAGGTTAGTGAGCAGTACCTCGAAGTGGTGACAGGACCATTGTACACTCCAGAGACGGGGCTCTTTAGCAGTTACGGTTTCGATAATGAAAATCCTGGTTTGAGGTGAGACTTTTGACCTTTGGGTTTACCTCATGATTGAGATGGGTCACTTGATAACTTAGGTATATGTATGGGCATATACCTGGGTAGTGGTTATCCGTCGATTTCATGATCTTGGTGTTTTACTGATGATTGAGATGGGTTACTTGATAACTTAGGTATATGCATGGGCATATACCTAAGTAGAGGTTATCTGTTGAGATATTATATTGTGGTTATCCTTGTTGATTTTAGTGAGACATTGAGGGTCTCGGGCTCCCTACTGTGTATTGTTATACTCACCCCTGCACGGGCTATGCCCGCACCTTGTTGTGTTGGTTGCAGACGATGAACAATGATGATGGAGGCTGAGTGTTTGAGGACTAGACGGTACCCGGTGGTGGACCACATGACGAGTTAGTATTCGGAGGTGGACTTCGCGATGAGACGACACACAGAGGAGGTTGACGGACGAGAGCATTTTGGAGGCTATTTGTACCTACCCTTCAGGTAGGAACCGTGGTGGACGATCCAGGATCTGCGCCATCTGTACCTACCCTTCAGGTAGGATCCGAGGAGGACGTCCTAGGAGTCGCTTCCGTTCTTCCAGCTGTTGTCTTTTTCTATTGTACTTTGTTCAGTTATAGTTGTACTTTCATTTGGGTTTGTATTCTGGCCCATTTACCTTTCAGCACTTCTATTGGTACTTAGTTTTTAACTTCTTCTTGTACTCTATGGTATTTTGTTTACTTTTATAAAGGCAATGCCTTCCCATTTATCGAGATTTATGCCTTTGTTGCTAGTCGCCAGCCCCTGGCCTATGGAAGGCGGGCTTGGGGTAGTCACGGCATGGGCCCTAAGGAAGGGTCGTGAAAAATTTGTATTAGATGAGTCGGTTCTACCGCAGAACTTATAACTCTGATATTTTCATTCTGTGAAGCAATAGTGTTAAGGGTACCGAGTGTGGTCTTCAGTTCAGGGAGTCCAGTGTTGGTGCGGTCAGCCGACGTATCCATACACCAGGACCCTGACAACTGAATTCCAACTTTATGCACGAAAACACTGATTGCGTGTGTGTTTCCAGAAGTTTTTAAATGTCAGCTCAAACCAGGTCAGCTCACCAGGTATAATCGGTTGACCATGTCATGTTGTTTCTTTCAGGATGCCTTTTCACGGACGACCAGCTAGAGCCCAGAGGGATGTGCGTATTAATAGCCTACCGAGCGACGAGGCTTCGGTATAGGGCCCTCTTGCAGTTGAGGCACCAGTGGAGACACCGGTGGTACTACCATACGTTGGGCCACCGATGCCACCATCCCCAACAGTAGGCGATGCACGCCACTTGAGCACACTACACGAGTTCCAGCGCCAGAGGCCACCCAGGTTCCGGGGAGAGACGGACCCACAGGCGGCTGAGGATTGGCTGGAGGCTGTGGTGAGAGTCTTCAGGCTATTGGGGACGCCAGCAGACTTCATGGTGATCTTTGATTCCAGCCTCTTTCAGGCAGTAGCAGGCAGGGGGTGGAGCCACTTGTTCCAGTTTTGTGATGGTATGACCTTCGTATGGGAAGACTTCGAGACCTTATTCAGGGTGGAGTTTGTGCCAGTACCTCTACACCCCGAGCGTGTATAGGAGCTTCTGCCTTTTCCGCGTGTTTTTCGATCAGTAGGTGAGTCATCGGTGGGCAGTAGGCAGATGATGCGGAGGTCCAAGAGGACCAGAGCCAGTCGTATGAGGAGCAGGAAGTGTTATGAATGCGAAAGGAAGGGTCACCTGGAACGTGACTGTCCGACTCCTTATACAGTTGATCCACAGGCTTTGGAGGATCCACCAAGGTAGAAGTAGTGACGAGTGCTTGAGAAACAGCCGAGCAGTGGACAAGGCAGTAGAGCTCCGAGAGCAGGTGGACAGGAGTGGAACTAGTGGATACGTCCCCTGTACTTCTAGTTCCATGTTACTGTTGTATTAGTGTATTTGTACTATGAGCTGCAATAATAAAAAGACACTTATCTTGTGATGTCTGCTTTCCTGTCCTTTTGTTTGGTTGATACTGAGAGGTCCCGGTTAAAACTGTTGACTTGACCCTCACTTTCGAGATTTTTACTGGAGGAGATCCAGTGACCTCACACTGATGCCGACAGTGTGACTCGACCCTTGGAGGCGAGAGTGACAGTTGGATCTCTTGGTAGTTACGTCGAGGACTTTCGATGTCATCCATGGAATGAATGCATCATTCATGCCGGGATTGACTGTATTAGGAAATGGGCGTGGTTCATCCAGGTGATGAGACTGAGTTTCTCTTTTCGGCAAAGGAAAATTTTAGCAGCTCTTTCAGATCATATGCAAAGAAGGTACAGATCATCCAGGAGCGGATGAAGACTGCACAGTTCAGTAAGAAACAGGAAACTGGATCCAGTCTTAGAGACTCGAGCATGTTAAATGTTTCAAGAAGAGGAAGCTTTAAGGAGAGATGAGTCTGCGAAGTAGCAGATGTGGAGGCAGAACTAGGAGAGCAGCATGAGGTGGTTTACATCTTAACATGCTACAACCACCTGCCTTAGTTATCCCCGCCAGGCTCAGGGAGATGAAGGGAAGAGGAAAAGTGCGACTGCATGCGGTCAAAGAGTATGACCCAATAGCTCTAAAAATGATTCAAGGGACAATCTGTGTCCACTACTAGCTGTTGTAGTAACGGACGTCGATATGAATAATTCCTTGCTTTCACAAAACTTGTTCCAGACCTAGAGTTTCCAGAAACCATGGACTTGACCCTCACGTCTGGAGATACCTTGGGAGGAGACTCGATAATCAAACTTACGCCGATGGTGTGGTCAGACCCTCGAGGCCAGAGTTTCGGTTGGAATCTCTTGGTTGCAGCGTCAAGGCCTTACGATGTTAGTTTGAGTATGGAATGGGAAATAATTGTTCATACTCAAATTGATGGTATTAGGCAATAAGGTTGTGGTTTAACTACGACGTCGGGATGGGTTTTCCTTGGTCGGCAAAAAAGAAACCCCAGGCAGCACAGTGTAACTCATGCACAGGAGGGTGCGACCGATCACTCTTGAGTCGGTCAACCTTACCCTCGTGGCAGCAGTCGTTTTGAGTTCCAGTTCTAATAGGAATTTGAGACCTCTGGAGTTCGAGGATGAAGATCACGTCCTTATATGGGTCTCACCTCGACGAAGCTTACAGAGATGTGGCCAAGGCGGCAAGTTATCTCTGAGGTTCAGCAGACCTTCTTAGGTCCTCATCTAGGTAGGTGGGGTGGTTTACCTCTTGACCCATCCACCTCAGTTGCACCAGGTGCACAACATCTTCCACATATCTCAACTGAGGAGATACGTGCTCGACCCTTCGCATATCATCGACCATGAGGGGCAGGACGATGGCGATGGGATTACTTCCACGGAGGTTCCAGTGGAAATCGAGGATCAACAGGAGCAGATCCTATGAGGATGGAAGATTCCTCGGTTGTGCTTTCTCTAGCAGTACAGGAACCTCCAGGTAATCACATGGGAGCGGAAGGCTCAAATGCGTGCTAAATACCGCTTTTGTGACCCTAGATTGTGTTGAAGCTTTACGGGGACGTAAAGCCCTGAGGTGGGAGTAATGTAATGACCCAGAAATTTCAAGGGAAATTTTTTCTTAATTTTCTTTGAAATTTTACAAGAACGTAGTTTCTGACAGCGCCTGATTCCGAGGCCCGGTGTGCCCGGAATCATTTTACGAAGTTTGGCTCGGGTACGTTCAGTGAACGGATGAGCGGGTTTTTCTAACATTTGAACCGGTGCTCAGAATCGAATTCTGAGGGCACCGATGGAACTGTAGCACCGGTAATTTCTTAGGAACGCCATTTCTGGAGTTGCGTTTTCACGAGAGAAGATGATAAAAATTGTGGAAGTTTAATTTATAAATTAACTACGATTTTTATTTTCTTTTAGTGGTTTAAGGCTTTGGGTGGAAGTTGGGTAACTACCCAACTTCCTAATAGAGGTTATGAGGGTGGTGGGGACCACAATAACCCCACCCCTTCATATTCTTCAACCCCCCTCAACTCACCATTAACTCTTGATAACTTAAACATTAATAACTTATGTTATTAATTATGTGAGTTAAGTGTGGCTTTTTAAATTTCAAACTCATGAAATTCAAAAGTTATGTTATGTTAATAAAATAATCGGTGAGCTTATTTTATTTTGGGTTAGTTTCTTGTGGGGGAGTCTTTGGGGAAAAAGAAGGCAAGGAGCTTAGAGATCATCTTCTTCATCTTCGACGAAGAACGAGAAGAACGAATGATTCCCAACGAAGAACGCTAAACCCTCGGAGACCGTTTACCGCAACGCCATACCCGCGACGCGCCACCCTTCGTTCTTCTTCCCACGTCAAAGGAAGGGAGACGACGTTCCATCTTAGAAAATATCCCTCAACGTCTTCGAATCCTCTTTTCGCGATGTCTCTTCCCGCGACGGTTTCTCTGCGAAGAATTTCTCCGCGATGAAAACCTTGTTCAAGCCGCGCTCGAGGTAGTGGATTATTTAATTATTTTTGTTCATGATTTCTAGTTTGTCGTTCTTCGTAGTTATACGACCAAATGATAATGATTAACGAGAGGGGGCCAGACCGAACAAACATGGCCGACCCTCCTCATTTATCCTTGTTTGATTCTTTGTGGTTGGGACGGAATGCCATGGTCTCGTAGCACCACGCGGGATCGTACGACAAGTAATGCGCGGCGCCGTCGCGCCGCGCCGTGAAGTTGAACAAGGACGTGACGCCATCGCGCCGCATCGAAGAAAACCGAAGACACCACGGCCGGATCGGGGCCATAGTGGAAGGGTGCGGTGCTTTCCCACCGTGCCGGACGAACCAAGCCGCGGCCGGTTCCGGGCCGCGGCGGAGCAGGGTGACCGGCGGCCGGTTCCGGGCCGCCTGTGTTGGTGATGGAGGAAGGACTAGCAGTCGCCGGTCCTTGTTGGCAGAACCGGCCGGCCGGTGTGGGCCAGCAGGAAAAAAGGAATCCGGGGGAATTAATTCCCCCGACCGGCTTACAAAAAACGACCCCCATTAAAGGGGGGCCGCGGTTACACCAGGGGGCAGGCGCCCGATCCCTTGCCAAATGGCTCGGCCATTGGCCGAACTAGCCAACACGCTGGGCGCGCTGTGCCCAGGCCGGGCCGGGCTCAGTTGACCCAGACCCGGGGCAGGTCGACCCGGTTCGGGCCGATCGAGGGGTCTCGGGCCGGGTCGGTCCGGGCCCGAATCCCCGTTTTCGGACCATCTTCAGTCTTTTGCCCATAACATGGGCTACGAACCTTCGATCGATGCACCGTCAGTTGCAATGCGATCCTTGAATCGAGATGGTCGTTTCGGTATATCTCACTAAAAGGGGGTCTTGGGCCGGGTCAGTCCGGGCCCGAAACCCCGTTTTCTGACCGTCTTTGGTCTTTTGCACATAACATGGGCTACGAACCTCCAATCGATGCACGATCTATTGTGATGTGATCCTTGAATCGAGACGGTCGTTTCGGTATATCGCACTCAATGTTTCAGAATACTTTGAGTTTGGCCGGGTTGGTTCGTACACGAAACCAACCGGGCCCTCAGAGCGGAAACGCTCATATCTTGAGCTATGGACGTCCGATTGACATGCGGTCGACTTTGATGGATTCCTCTAAGTGATACGGATCTTTTGGCTTACTCCTCATGAGGTTTGGATGCCGTTGGAGTGTAGTCGGGTTGATTCGCTCACGAAACCAACCGGGCCCCTAGAACGAAAAAGCCAATAACTCACAGACCGGGCGTCTGATTGACGTGCCGTCTGTCTCGTTGAATTCCTCTTGATGAGACGGATCTTTTGGCATCCTTCGCCCGAGTTTTGGTTTATGTTGGATAGTGGCCAGGTTTGATTGTACCCGAAATCCAACTGGGCCCTTGGAACAGAAAAGCTCTTATCTTTCAGACCAAACGTCCGTTTGACGAACCGTCAGTGGCGTTGGTGATCACTTCGAGAAATAGTCCCTACGAGTATGCCCTATGAGATTTCGGGGTACATTTGAGATACGACCGGGTTGGTTGGCACACGAAACCAACCGGGCCCCTGGGATGAAAAGGCTAGTAACACACAGACCAGGCGTCCGATTGATCCACCGTTTGTTGCGTTGAGACCCCTGTGACAAGGCGGTCCTTTGAGATTCTTATTCGTGGGACTTTGAGATACTTGGAGTATCGACCTATAGCTCATGGATCAGACCCTCCTAGAGACGAGTGTACGGAGTACGGAGACCGTGTAGCCTACTGAGACCCGCCAACTGCTTGACCGACTCGACTTGGAGTGAGTCGACTAGCCCAGTGGATGGAGCACTACTTTGTTTGGGTGCAGACCAATGGCGGATGGAGCACTACCTGTGTGATAGTGCAGACCCGCGGTACTCGTCCGGAGAGTACCTATGCAGGCTACTAGGGGGTGTGAACTACTGTCTTTGGGTGGCATACCCCGGCGGGAAGCACTACTGTGTTTGGGTGGCTGACCCGCGATAGTCGACAGGAGGAGTACCTCAGAAGTCTTAGGTTAGTGAGAAGCACCTCAGAGTCGTGATAGGCCCACTTTACACTCCAGAGACGGCGCTCTTCCGCAGTTACGGTTTTGATAATGAAAATCCTGATTTGAGATGAGACTTTTGACCTTTGTGTTTACCTCATGATTGAGATGGGTCACTTGATAACTTAGGTATATGTATGGGCATATCCCTGGGTAGTGGTTATCCGTTGATTTCATGATCTTGGTGTTTTCCTCATGATTGAGATGGGTTACTTGATAACTTAGGTATATGCATGGGCATATACCTAAGTAGAGGTTATCTTTTGAGATCTTATTTTTGGTTACCCTTGTTGGTTTTAGTGAGACCTTGAGGGTCTCGGGGTCCCTACTGAGTATCGTTATACTCACCCCTGCACGGGCTGTGCCTGTACCTTATTGTGTTGGTTGCAGACGACAGACAGTGCTGACGAAGGCCGAGTGTTCGAGGACTGGACGGTACCCGGAGGTGGACCACACGACGAGTCAGTATCCGAAGGTGGACTTTGCGACGATACGACACACAGAGGAGGTTGACGGATGAGAGCGTTGTGGAGGCTATCCGTACCTACGCTTCAGGTAGGAACCGTGGTGGACGATCCAGGAGCTGCACCATCTGTACCTACCCTTCATGTAGGATCTGAGGAGGACGTCCCAGGAGTCTCTTCCGTTCTTCCAGCTGTTGTCTTTTTAAATTTTACTTTTTTCAGTTATAGTTCTACTTGCATTTGGGTTTGTATTCTGGCCCATTTACTTTTCAGCACTTCTCTTTGTACTTAGTGTTTAACTTCCTCTTGTACTCTATGGTATTTTGTTTACTTTTATAAAGGAAATTCCTTCCCAGTTATCGGGATATACGCCTTTGGTGCTAGTCGCCAGCCCCTGGCCTATGGAAGGAGGGCTTTGGGACGTCACAGCACGGGCCCCGAGGACGGGTCATGACAGTAATAATAATATCCTATATTTTAATGAATATGCAATATTAGAGGAGATTTATATAACCTCTAATTCATTTATCAACTAATGGTCATTTAAATAATATCTCTAATTCCTTTTGAATATGAATAATTAAGGACAGTTCTTAACCACCCCTAAATGTTTTTGGTTTTCTTAATATCTTTATCCCATTAGAACCACCCCTAAAAAATTATGTTTTTTAGTCCTCATTCCCACTACTGCTATACCAACCCATGTTTTGGTGTTTTTACTTACCCATCACCACCCATTCTATTATCACAGACCCCATATTCACAACCCCACCACGCTACCTAGCCCCAACCCCTCCCTCACCATCACTCATCATTTCCTGGACCCATTACCACCATCCTCCAAACCCACGACCCCCCACACTGACCTAATTGTTTTAAAAAAAACTCTTTCATAGTGATTTGTACCTAAGACCACTTAATTATAACCCAACTCCCCCAACCACTATGTTAATTCAGAATTTATATATTTTATATACATGTTTATTACAAATTTAGTATATAATATATATAAATAATTGTTTATATATATATATATATTTCAAGATATGTTTACGAATACATTTACATTTGGGCATGCGTGTGCATATATAGTTATGTATTTATATAATTTTAATAGATATAATATAAATATAATATATATATATATATATTTAATTTTTAATATATATATATATATATGTTTGTGTGTGTTTATGATGTTAATAATAATAATAATAATAATAATAATAATTACACATATATCTGAAACAATAAAAATTTTATTTTAGTTTTAAAAATACTATATATTTATTTTATGATTTATATCATACGTATATTATATTAAACACATTTATATTATATTCTTTTGTATGTAATTATATACATTTATATTTTATGATGTATGCAAATACATACATACACACAAAATTAAATACATTTATATAATTTTTAATACAAAATATAATTAAATTATAAATTATATATTTAATATATTAAATTATAATGAATATGGTGTAATAAAATATATAAATATATTTATATAATATATATAAATTTATATATTTTTTGTTTAAATTTATATATAATATATAATATATTTTTAATTTTTAATTTTTTTTCATGTTGTTTATATTTATTTAGACAATATAATATAATTTTTATATATCTAAAAATATAATAAAAATGTCTTTTATATGACTTATGAATAATATAAATCATATTTATATTTTTATTTATTTATATTTATATTTTTATTTTTATTGGTATATTTATTTTTATTTATATATATACGAAATATATATAATGTATTTATATATTTATTTGTATATATATATGTGTATATAATATATTAAATATATATCTATGCATCTATATTTATTTATATTACATATTATGTATGAAAATATATGATATATATAGAAAATTAAATACATTATTTATATAATACATACATATTTACTTATATTCATGTATGTGTAAGAATCCTTATACTATAGTACTATTATTGTATAAATAATAAATACTACAATGGTTTTTATGTGATATGATTTTAGAAAAACAATATTTATGAATATATTTATGTATAGATATATTATTTTATATTATAATTAATATTATATCAAAAATAATTTTATAAAATTAAATATATATTAATGTACAGATTATATACACATTCACATGCACACAAATGTGCACAATTATTTTGTTACTATTAGATATTTATGTATATACATATTTGTATTTTTATAATGTATTTACATTTTAACTAATTTGATATATATAATATAATATATACATAATATAATTAAATAATATATAAATGTAAAATAATATTAAATAAAATAATATATTTATTTTTATGATTATTTATATATATATTAAAATAGTTATTTATTTACATATTTGTATATATGTGTGTGTGTGTGTATTTTCTGAATGAGTTTATATAATGTTCTTATAAAATATATTTATAATGTATTTGAATATATATAAATATATATAAATATATAATTTCTACATAAAACCTAAAAACAAATGAATAAATATTTATTTGAATAAATAAATATGTATATATATATTACAAAATTTGATATTAAAATAATTGAGGCTGTTTTAACCTCGTCTAAAATAATTCTCCATAAATTTTAGTGACGGTTATGTAAAACTGCCACAAATTCATACAAATATTTATTTTATAGTGGGTTAAAACCCCCACAATTTTTAATGATTAATTTTGCTGAAGTTATGTAAATCCACCTGTAAAATGTATGATAAATTATTTTAAGGTAGATTTAATGACCAAAAAAATATTTTTTCTTATATTTTAGAGGTGGTTTAACATAACCGCTGTAAAATCATAAATAAATATATAGGTGGATTAAATCCCATCTAAAATAACTTCCAACATGAATTTGGGGCGGTTCTACATAACCACTACAAAAATATATGAAATTTTATTTTATTGGCATGTTTAAACCTGCACTATTTTTTATCTATAATTTATTGGAGTTTATCTTATACGATCACTGAAAGTTAAGGAAAATGTATTTTATAGGGGGTTAAAACCATTATATTATAAGAGATTAGTAGTGATTTTATGTATTTACAATTTGTATATAAAGAAACCAGATTGGATTTTAAAACCCTATAAATTGGTTATCTATATTTTTTGGGGGTTGTGAAGAACCCCCTTTAAAAACAGCTATTAAATAAACTAATATTTTGTAGAGTAATGCAATTTTGTTGAAATCATGTTTATTTTGAGCCTTTTTATGTTGTAATTGATTTGAATATTTAACACTTGTCATGTGATTATTTGATTTCCCATTGAGTGAAATGGAAAATCACCTCTATATGGTTAATTAATTTGGTTATCATGGAATATATGGGTTTCAATGAAGATTTTCATGAATTTAAGGAATTAAATGAGTAGAAAGGCCTTTCCCTAAAGTAGAATAAAATATTTTCTATGTTGATGTGTGGTGTTGTCAATATTTTATGTATTGGTTATGTAGTTGGGTTTTAATGATGGGACATTGTTGTGATGTGTGGTTGTGATGAGATGTGGTTATGGTATGGGGCCTTCATGATATAAAGGATATGAGATGTTTCTGATATTGTAATGTTGTGCATGTTTTTCAGTAGTGATGGAGAACAAATGATAACGATTTAACATATTTGGAATGGGTTGGATTGGATAACAAACTATTTAATTAAAAGTGTGTCTGTGGTTAAAGATTTTATTACTAAACATAAAATTAACGAATTTGACTAGGAAATAATGTTAGTAATCGAAATATCTTGGAATTTCATATTTGACAAATATTGATGGAATGTGGCTTGGGGTTGTGGCTTCAATATTTAATTTAATTAATTTGGAGATTTATGTGTCTGTGGTGGAGGTTTCATGGTCAAATGTGGATGCTTTTTTGGTATGGTACATTTTTTATGAAACCATATGCTAGGATTGTGTGTGTAACTACTATATATTAGTTTCAATGTGGTTTTTATATAATCTCCACTAACATCTTGCTCTATGTGCTGACACCATGATTCCTAGGGGTGTTTTCCCGACATATTATATGATGAGAAAAGATGTTTGAATACCCCCTATTAACCATTATCTCTTCCATGCAAGGTTATTGTTCATGGGACGTGATAGATATATGACAAAAGTGCACCAATGTGTTGGTTTGATGAGTTTTATGATGTAGTTCATAGTGTTTTTCTTCCATAGAAGGAGGAGGAATGTGGTTTACGTACCCTATATTTATAATACTTTATTATTCTGGATGAACGAATGTGTTTATGAAAGAATGATTTTATGAATCCTATTTTCAAATGTGGTCCTTCACAGGATACAATTTCCTAGATACTTTTTTGTTGGTTGGTATGGACTGTTGAATATTGGATTCCTGGCATGAAGTAGTTTGCAAAGTGTCATTCATAAAGATTATATGGATGGGAGTAGAGTTCTATGATGTTTTATGTCCTGGAGTGAAAAAATAAAATCAATGGTTAATTTATTTGGGGTACCATTCATATCTATATTATTCATAATATGTTACCACACTTGGATGCATTTCTTGGAAATCAATCAATGGTGATGATAGGATTGGTTAGATGGCCTGCTCGGGTGCATGTTGGTTCTATTATTTGGTAATATATTATTTCTAATTTTATTTTCACATGTGAAGGGGTAATTTATGTGTGATTATACTATGTATATATTTTAGGATATTAATATATATATATATATATAATATGTTTTTGGGTTATAGGTGGAATATGAGGACCAATATTGACATTACTATCCCTAACATGAAGTTGTTGAAGAGTTAAAACATTATGATATTATTTTGTGTTTCTAAAAAGAGAAAAGATTTATTGTTTTAACTTATATAATCATTTTCAATTGTTTTAGTTTTATTTAGATTTTAGGTCATATATTTTCCTTGTGATTTATTAAAAATCTCATAATCCTACATTATAATTATGGGTAATGTTGTCTATATTTGATATTATAACACCCTTAGTGCCAGTTTCCATCCTAGGGCCAACAAAAGGTAAGATTGAAGGGAAAATATATCTATTCCTTTATTTCAATCCAAGGAGGGTTACCATTGGAGGGAGGGGTTCATAAGAGTGGAATCATAGATTTTCTATGGGAGTTAAGATAGAATTATGAGTTAGGTATCTTGCAGATTACATGTGTTGGTAGGGAAACTCTTCTAGTTGATATTGGTTCAAAAAGTAGTCCTGGGTGAATAGTTTTGAAATGATATTTTTGGGCCCCCATGTTCTGACCCAAGGACTATGAGTGTACCAGATGACTAAATAGTGTGGTCTCGATTTTAGGGTAGATATCTAGGATATGTACATGCATCATGATTATTTGTGTTCATATCTTAATTGGGGTTGTTCATGGGAAGCTAGAATGAAATAAATTTTTTAATATTAATAAACTAATATACTAATTTTCTTATAGAATCATTGTTTTCCTTTTTAGTTATGGATCATGGCTATTTTTTACTTGTGGTTATGGTTGGTGAGGTTTGGTTGGATGATTCATTTGATCACTGGAGAGTTGATCTATTTGAATGGAATAATTAGTGGAAGAGGATGTTTCATAACATTTAGCAGTTTTTTTTTCTGAAGTATGAGGGTAGAATCTATGATATGGAGATACTGTGTTGATTATAGGAGCTCTAGATTCCCATATGTATGATTTAGGCCAAGGATAGGTACTAATACCAACTCATAGTTAGTTAGATGAGGGTTACAAATTCATAGTGGTTGATGTTGTATCATACTAAGTGGAAGGAGGATCACGTTTTGCGGGCTAACGTACAGAAGGAGTTCCATGTGGTGTTCCTATAATTAGTTATTATGGAATTTAAGATATATTATCTACTCTATCTTTAGTGCAGTATCATGTCAGTGTTAGAATTTGTGAACATGTTCATGGGTCTTCTATGTTTCACGCCTGATATTTTTCCTAATGAGGTTCCCCAAAATATCTTTTTTAAGCGATAATCAAACCTTGTATCCAATATGTATTTCCTCCATTTACCTTAACCCTATACATGGAGGATAAAAATAATGTTATTTTAATCAATTATATCCACTCGGAATGAGGGTCACAATGATATTAGAACATACATGATTCCATGAGGGGAAGCGTTTTTACTAGAAAATGTCAAGAACTCATTCCATTGTGATTTGAAGTAGTGGGGAGTCGACATAAACATCATCATTTCTAAATTCCTAGGTACTCTATAACTCATAACATTCCATTTGTATTTTTACCCCTAGGATTTATATTTAGGTTCTTCGGCCATCAACAATATTAATTACTAATGGTTTCCGGAGCTCAATAGACTGTTCGTGGTTATGTTCAGCAATATATATAAAAGATACTACGTGGAGGGATTTTTTTGTAGTAAGGAAAACTATATTATGATCCACTAAAAATAGATTGGGAAGGTATATGATAAACTCATGAGGTTTCTAATCATCAAGGACCCTGTCCTTAGCAGGGACATGGAAGTCGAAATCTGTATTGAGATATGGGATTTAAGAGTGGACTATTACATGTAGTGGACATGCATACACCATAGGGGACATAGAACACTAGAGGAATGATAATCTTGTAGTCATTATTTGTTTATTAATTATTTTATTATGGGGAAATAGAATCCTTTCTTGACCCCATTGTATTTTTTTCTCTTGTGCTATATGAAGATAGGTTTCTCATGCCCCTGGTTTTAACTATTCTAGTCAGATGGAAGACCAACATGCATGATGTAGGCCAGGGGTGTAGACTAATTATGGGGAAACATCCGTCATGAATGGATTTTTTATCACTATATATGAAATCATAATATTCCATCCACACCATCAATTAGTTATATTATGATTATATAGTTGTCAACTAATTTAAAGGGAATTCCAGACTCTCATATACATATTTTCATTATATTGTATTTATTGTAGATTGGGGGGTTTTAGTTTGAAAATATTTTTGTGTAGAACCTTATTTCATTAGTGGTACAATAGTTAGTCAAATCAATATATTATTGGATTGTGGAGGCTCTCCGAGTTTTCAGGGTGTCCTTGGATGTTTTATAGTAAGTGGTTGCGACACTACCCCCTTTACATGATAGGTAGTTTGGGATATAAGGACCACTATGTGAATCCCTAATTTTGATGTATTCCTATCAAATGTGACCCAAATTGTTGAAGAATATGAGGATTTAAAGAGTTGTCCTAATGCAGAAGTTGTTCATCATATCTTTTCTATCAACTTGGGGTGATTTATTTTTATTTTCTACTAAGGCTAATTGTAGTTTAAGGCTATGTATAGACTAACAAAAGTTAAGCAACAATATTTATCCTTATATAAGAAACCATTTTTTTAAATTTTATAGATGAATTTTCTTTCTCATAGATCTATATAAAATATGGATATTATTATAATAGGGTAAAGGAGGATGATATCCTGAAGATATCCTTTTATAACCTGTATGAGATTTTTGAGTTTTTGGTTAGTTCATTTTGAGTTAAAAATATACTATCTATGTTTATGGGGATCATTACCTCTGGGTTACCTATTTTTTTTGACTAGTTCATATTCATGTGCATTGATGAAATTTTATGTATACTCAATGTCATAGGAAGATCATGTAAACTATCTGAAATATCACTTGTATATCTAAATAAACCTTTGATTATATGGAATGTTTCCCAAGGGAATTTTTTGGATTTGAGGGGTGCATTATTTTGGAATTTTGGGTCCTAGTATGGTGTGTAAATAATGTCATTAAATATTCAAGTAGTTTTTTCTTGGTAAGCACACAAGAATTTGGAAGGTGTTCAATGTTTACTTGATCTTAAAGCATATTATTTTAGTTTTCTATCTGATTTCACTTATATTTTTTCCCAAATGAATTATTTGTGGAATAATGATAAAGATTGTTTCTAGTATGATCACTATCATTTAGCATTAGACTACCTGAATTATAAATTTATCAATACTATAATGATTCAGATTTCATAGGATGGGGAAATGTGTGAGGTTTTATTTAGATCTTCTCAGCCTGGATTGGGCTGTGTCTTGATACAGTGATACATAGTGATATTTGATTAGTCTAGGGATTTACATCGCCATGATCAAAACTATTCCACCCATAATCAAGAGCTCTCTATGGTCATGTTTTCACTGATCCTATGGAAAAATTACCGCATTATATAAGCTTTTGTATTCTTAACTGACCAAAAGATATTGAGGTATATATTTTCTCATTATGACATGATTATATAGAAATGATGGTAGATGGAGATTCTATAGGACAATGAAATTGAGAACTCTTATACCTTTGGATAGAGGAATATCGTGGCTGGCACACTGAGAAAGACATCCTGGAAGGATGTTGTTCCAAATAATTGAGACTCTTAGCGGGCAATGGAGGAGTTTACATACCTTCACTTAGATGGGTGGGTTGATTATGTTTTTAGTTTCACATTTTAAATTATAGTGAATTGTTCTCTAATTTATTATGTGGTGTAGTTTCAGTGGGGTGTCATAGAGGAGGATGTAATATGTGAATGTTTAGGCTATAGTGATGGTCTGAAGGGATGGTTATAGGATGGCCAAAACTAGATGTTTTTATATGGGATGATATTGGTTTTGGTGGTGATGTGTGATAGTTCTATTAATGTGTATCACATATACCCTTTGGTAGTAATCCTATGTGTATATTAGATGTACCATGTCATGAAGATGATGATTTGATGACTTGGAGAGAAATAGGATATGGTAGATCTTGTGTTTCAAAGTCTATTTTTCTAGAAATAAAAATAAAAACACCATGTTAATGGGGGAATTTTTTACCCTAAGATGTTCTTGAGTCGATTTGGGAAGACATATCAATGTACATTTTCTCTAGATTACCCCATGATCAAGGGGTATCAATACTATTTGGGTAATCATGGATCATCTGATGAATTCATCTCACATCATAGTGATAAAACAGTTAGACACCATGGATGTCTTAGTTAGGAGGTATATGAAAGTGGTTTTGCATCAAACGTGGAGTTTTGAGGTCCATTGTCTCATATCAAGATGAAATTATTACCTTATATGTCTATAGAGGATTAGAACAATAGTTTTTCATTAAGTGATTCTTTAATACAAATTTCCACCTATAGAAATATTGAAAAATAGAGTAGACCATCTAGATTCTTGAGTGTATATTGTGGGAATGTATCTTGGACTTAGTGGATCTTGATCAAAAAAATTTCATTTTATTTAGTTTTCTTAAAAAAATAGTTAGTAGTCATCCATTTTAATTTCCCCATTTCACGACAGGTATGAGAATTCCGGCTAGGATGAGGTTGGGGAGCCAACATTTCTCAGTAACAAAGTGGTGTAGAGTATAACAAAGATAGTTTATATTCTTCATGAGAGGATGGTCGTGGAACATAAATTTTTTTTATCACCATATGTGTCCCATGACGTATAAGGTTGGGGACCACTTGTTCTAAATGGTTCCCATTACTATGGATGTTGAGGTATGGAAGGTGAGTTAGACTTATACCAAGTTTGTCATATCCTTTATGGTGTAAGAGTGTGTTAGTGGGGAGGTTCATTGGTCAACATTTCTTATCCTATTTGATAGGATCCAAAATGACTTCCATGTGTCTTATCTCTATCGATATTCTTAGGATGACTTGCTAATCATCGACTTGGGAGATTTTTTTGTCATTTAAGACATGACATTAATGGAGAAACCAATATGAACACCTAATTATTAAGATAAGGTTATATTTGGATGAAATATTTCATTAGTTAGTATGATTTGGATGCATGGTGTATTATCTAATAGGACATGGGGGAATTATATGCATATGTTTTCCATATACCTAGAGTCCATTATAGGGTTTTCTTCATGAATATTCATTGATGACGTTATGAATGAATCTTTTTGTTAATGTATTGTGATTTTTTTCATTGATGAAGAGACATCTTAAATATTAATGTAAATGAATAGGGTAGAATCATTTTATATTTGAGAATAATTATATTTTTATTGGTTTTAAAATTTTGTAGGTAATTCAGTGCATGCCAAAGAAAATAATATTTTGAAAAAGAAGGTGGAAGTACATGACTTCTGTTCTTGGGGCTAAGTTGTGTGAGAATTATATGGTTCATTGGTTTGGATTATATAGAGGTTGTAATATTTATGTGGATGGTTATGTAGATAATTTTAGGCTTGTAGTTTTTGTGAGATGATGGATACATTACATTTATAACAAGATACTTTATATGTATCTCAATAGATGGCTGATCAGGCCCATCACATTCTTTTTGGGTTGGTTTTTATTATTAGGGATGTGAATCATTTATAGGTTTATAATTTAATAGAATGTGACCTATCAACCAATTAATGTTTTTATTTAGGAGTTATAATATTTCAAGGAAATATTGACGAGGGTTTGAAAAAGTTTGGAGATGCAATTCTACTTCATCAAGTGGATTACGATGGGAAATGTGTTTATGATGTGATATTATGCTCATGTTGTGGGTGATGGAAATTCATCTATTACTATTTAATATGAGAGTTATATGCTGAAGTATTTCATATTGTAAAATATTAATTCCAATTGTAACTTAATTGACATCTGATGTGCCATAATATTAAACAGATGTCCATAGATTTATACTATAAATAAATTCGTGTCCTGAATTTATTTCAAGTCCCTAATTAGATATAATTACCAAAATAATTAAATGAATATGTATTATATGATGTGAATGTGGTGAGGTACAATTTTTATATAAAATTTTAATCTCTCCAAAATTATTTCATTCATCTTTTGGTTCCATCAAAAGATAGGCCTATCCTAGAAAATTATGGAGGATCCTTCATCCAATTTCATCCAATTTAATTCCATGGATTTTGGAGGTAAATATATTTCTATCCATGTAGAGTAAATTTTGTTTTTTCCATTTATGTATATTTTTCCTTGTAGGTAGATTGTCAATTGGAATCTTGTTTCGGTTTAGGTAATTTTTGGTATATGTTTTGATAATCCCTTGGTGTAGTTAATATTGATATGTGGTTTCCTTCTATAGTAGTATACATTCAATTATTCATTCCTTTACCCATTGTGAGTGGTGATTTAGAACACTCCTTTGATTTGGGGGATCCTTTGTGTTTCCTCTTTTATATGTTCATGTGGTTATATAATTATAATTTTCTTTTGGGATATGGTATAGACCATATTACTTAAGTTAAAAGAACTGTCTACATAGAATAGAATGGGTTTGGGGGAAGGAATCTAATGTTTTACATCTTTTTTTGTTTCTAATGATATTATACGTGATTTATTCTATTGCTAAAAATCATTAATTTTTGTAGAATTCCTTAAATTTTAATTGATATGAATGTGAATAACTTAAAATGTGATTATATTAAATAAACTATAAATAAATTTCTAATGACATATATGTAGTTAATGAATTAGTTTCCCATGTAAAAATGTTTTTTGTTTGAAAATTACATTGAATGTAATTATGTGAATATGAATAAATACCTATTTACAAACTGAAAAATAATATATAAAGAGTAGTTGTGTTGTGAGGAAGTTATTCTAGTAGGTGGTTGTGTTATTATGTGGTGATGAATCTATGAGTTTTTGATGAGGGATTGTGATGGTATGTGGTTGTTCTAGGGGATGCTATGACATAAGTGGGATGGGATATATGTGTTTGTGAGATTTTGTGCTCATTTTTCCTCAATAGAAAAGTAAAAATACTAATGATAAAACTGAAATGGAATTTGTTGGAATGGATAATTAAATCTTAAATTAATTTGGGAAGTGTGGTTGAAGTGGTTGTTGTTAAACGTAAAATTAATTTCTATGATAAATGAATATGTTTGGAAATTTGAAAACAAGGTAATGAATTAACGTATAAATAATGAAGAAGTGTGGATTATGGTCATGTTTTTATTTTGTGGTGAAATTAAATTAGTTGTTTAAGCCATAGTGGTGGAGTTTTTGAGTCCTTTGGGAGATGTTGTGAGTTGGGATGATACTTTTGGTGTTACTGTATAGTTTTTCCATGACTGTGTAACTTGAATATTTTATTATAATTGTTATTTATATATGCAACCCACATGCATCATGCACTATATTTTAACAAACAAATATTTTAGGTGGTGGTTTTTTTATATTAATGACAGTGAGGATTGATGGTTGGATACCCACTATTATATTCCCATTCTGGTATGAAATGATTTCATTGAAATGATGTGATCGAATAGAGGCGAATGTATACATATTGGATTACATGATGAGGTTGATATGTTGTTTCATAGAGGAGGTAATTCATGGTACCAAAGTGGTAATGTTTTTTTATGTATTTTAGGCTCATGATAACATATAATTATTGAATTATATTAATGGTTATATGAGGATGTGGTGATAAAGACTAGTCTGACATGGGGTGCTTTTCATGAAGCATATAACAAATTTTTTTCATTAAAAAATTCATGATTTTTACATTAAATTACACAAAATACAACCCGAAATATTTAAAATCATTGTATAATTGGGAATAAGGTACATAGAATAACATCTTAAAAATGGGATAATACAAAATTATATAAAATGTCTCTAAAATGCCTCTCAAATTCCAGGGAATTTAAAACAATATTGGATAACTTGGGGATATACATAAGAAATGGGTGATCTATTAATCCCATTAAGGGAATGAAAATGGTTTAAATTGAAGAGAATAAAAAAAATTAAATAATGGGCATATAAATGAGTAATAAAATTTATATTAATAATAAGGCATGATATAACATGACAATCATAATGAGGTAACTGGGACAAAACCATAAAATACTATATCATAAATATAGGACTGGGATAACTGATAGAAAATCATGATGGAAAAATTCCCACAAAGGAATCAAGTTCACTCCCTCTCCAGAAATTATGCATCACTATACTAAACATTACGTAATAAATTAGAGAACTATTTAATTCTTGGTGAACCCATCAGATTCATTTCATTCTCAATCTTAATTGTGAGACAAAGATCATACAACATGGATTTATTCATAATCCTATATTACATAATAATTAAGGAGTGTGTAATTAAAATAGGTAAGTCCAAATTAAAATAATTAGATGTGTGTATATGTGAATACCGTTGACATAAAATGGGTATGGTATTTACAAAACAATTATCATCAGTATGGAAAATCATGGGGACAATTTTGGAAGCATAAAAACATTGCATAAAAATTCATAAAATTGGTCAATGAAAGAAAAAGGGGTATATCATAAGTTGGACATCAAATGTCCAAAAAAAGGAACATTGAATTTTATATCCCAATCATAGGAATTTAAATCAAAAGGCACAATAGAATAAATAATCATTAATAAATAAGATAATGTGTGGAACCCCCAGTTGAGTGTGTGACTCAAAATTCTAGGAAAGATGATCATGAAAGATTTAGGAACTTTTTGAGGACTCTAGGCATTGGATGGAAGTGTATGTAATTTCAAGAATAAGTTTTAGTGAAGTGAAATGAGATATTGGGTGGGTTTATATATCAAAAGAGTGGTATTTTATTATTATTTTTGTTTTGGAATCTACATAATCCAATAAACAAAACCACAAACCATAACATGCATTTTCCCATGGATTCTCAAAAATAGGAGTGGTTCCCATTATTTTATATGGAAAACTTCAAAACATAATAATATAATACTCAATCTTATGTGGTGGTGAGACATAATATTAAAGAAATACTTCTAAAACATTAAAATTTATTAATATTTTAGGATGATTTATAAGGGATTTATAAAATTATTCAAATAAAAATAAAATAAAAATATATTAAAGGTAAAATATATATCTGTTTTTTATATCTTAATATTATTTATTACATCACCTTTGTGTCATTATGATTTCATAATACCGAATGTATATTTATATGGTATGAAATTTTCACCAGAAAATTTGACTCTATTAGAAATTTATGAAAAATTAACCACTGGATAATTTCAAAAATATGATTTTAAATATATTATTGATTTTATATAAATATTTTTGTAACTATTTTTATTTTCACTTTTAAAATAGTAATAATAATTATTGAGAAATTCTACGTATTTTGACAGTAACTGTTTTTTAAACAAAATAAAAATTAAATTTGACATCAAAAAAATTATATGATCATTTATATTTTAAAAATATTATTTAATAATAATATGTTATAAAAATATTATCTGTTATTTATATATATTAAGTCATCAAAAAAAATTCCATAATTGAATTTTAATATTACCACAATATATTATTTGAGTTTTATTATATCGAAATTAAAATCATTTATATATTTTACATAATATGATGAAAATATATTCTTAATTATATAATAAATAATTTACATCCTAATAATGATATGTCCATGATATATATCCCTATAAAACACCATCAAACTTCCTATGAGTAAGGTGCATGATGATGAGTCCTTCTTGGTGTGGTTCGACGTACATAGTATAGGCCATGATAGAAATGATCTGGGACTTCTCCCATAATAAATTTTTGTTTTTATTATGTTTTTGGATGATATCTTTGAATTTGTCAAGGGAAAATCCTAGTGATTCTCTCTCCATCAAATGAATTGATAAATTGGATTAATAAGTTATGATCCTTCTGGTGTAGGCCATCACCTCTTTTGTCTATGTCAATTGGATTTGTTAAAACCCAATATTTATACTAATAATGTGATCGCTACTCAATATATATATTATCAACAATAATTTACATAAATTTATTATAAATAAAATTGGATATAATAAAACAAATGAAATACAAGTTTTTTCAGTAAATATATTACATAATAATACATTTAATTAAATCAAATGGGGAATTTGTTTATAATAGGTTGGGTCATTAAAATACCCCCTTAAGAAATTTCTCACTCAATATTTTTTTTACCACCCTAAAACATATTATTTCATATTTTTTAAATATATTTCATTGTATCCCAAGATGCTTCTTCTAACTTGAGGTTTTTGTAAAACACATTAAACAGATGCATTGTCTTTTTTCGTTCGACATTCTCTCTACGATATATGATTTTCACCTGATTCTCATCAGAGGAACAATCATTAACCAATAGTACCACCTCTGTATTGAGTACATGTGAGGGGTCTGGTATACAATTTCTTAGGAGGGATACATGAAACTCATCATGTAATTTTGATAGGTTAAGTGGGAGGGAAAGTAGGTTGGCCACCACTCTGATGAAATCGAGGATCTCAAAGGGGATGATGTATATTGGACTATGATTCCCCATCTTTCCAAATGAAATTACCTTTCTCCATGGAGATATGTGAATGAGTTACATCTCTCCATCATTAAATAGTAGTTCTAATTGATGATTATCTAAATAACTCTTTTTTCGACACTAAGCATCTTTGATGGGATGTTGAATGGTCTTAACCTTCTCCACCATTTTCTTGACCATTTAATGACCTAGAAGTTTTCATTCCACAACTTCATACCAACATGAAAGTGTTCTATATATATTACCATAAAGGGATTAATATGGATCCATTTGTATTATTTAGTGGAAACATTTATTTTAAGATAACATGACCATATTATGATGTTGATCACATCCTCCATTGATGTCAGGTGAGCATGCTATCAAAATTTCATCAAGTGTCTAGACAGTCTTCATTGATTATCCATCGTATTTATTATGACATGACATACTAATGTTCAAATTAGTATTTAGAGCATATATTATAATTATCAATAAATTTCATGGGGAGTTTTACATCTCTATTAGATATAATCTATAGAGGTACTCCAAGCATACTCCCCAATTCTCTAATGTATATCCGTGGAATTTGTTCTAGTGAGAAGTCCACTCAAATCACAATGAATTGAATAGTTGTTTTATAATGATCCACAAAAAAACATGTAGAATGGTTTATTTTGAATGTGTTTTGAAGTATTGTTACAATTTATATTGTGTTGGTTTCCCATTTCCTTTTTGGTATGGGTAATAGGTGCATCATGCTCTTAGATTTGTTTCTATTCCCCCTTTACTTGATGAAATAAAAGGTATCTTGATGTATATTCTGCAATCATTCTCTTCACATCATCCCAAAAATAGTGTTATCAGGGATTGCAATATTTATTTTTTCTTACAGGATAGAGAGTGATGGTTGATCTATGGGTATCATCTGTCATCTCCTTCTTTAACTAAATATTTGACGATATACACAGTCTTGATAAAAATATTAAATAACCTTCTTCACAAACATTTAACTCTGATGATTTCCCAATTCTAATGATATCCAATTTCTTGTATACTATACTATCATCTCATTGAGAATCCTATAAATTATATAGAAGAGACAACTGATCAATAATTTGTTAAAGGATTGGTGATGTACATTCCTTTATGATTCTATGTAGATATTTTTCAAATATCACAAGAATATATCTATATCAATTCTCATCAATGATAGAATTACTGGATCATTTAGTTTTTGATCATCCTCTACATTATTCACATTCCTACAATTATAGTGAATTGATCATTCATAGTCCTTGATCAGCTTTAACCATCTTCATCGGTGCATATTGATCTATTTCCATGTGAATATATACATGAGGATTTTGTGATCCAAATATTTTTCAATCTTCACCCTAAAGAGATAACACTTTTATTTTTTTCAAATTTTTGATCACTACATCCAACAATAGATCATGTGTTGGGTAGTTCTCTTCATGAACTTTTAACTAGCATGAATCATAGTCTATAAATTTTTCATTTTTTATTAACACATAGAAAAATCCCTTCTTCGATGCATTGAGGAATACAATGAAATATTATTCACATGTGGGTATTTTGATCACTAGTTTAGTGATAAGACTCTTGTTAAACTCCATGAATATCTCATCACATTTATCATTCAAATTAATCTTGACTACCTTCTGAGTTCTCTTTCTAAGAAGGTTTGACAATCAGGATACATTTATCACAAATACATTATAATACAGAGATAATTAATGGACACTATTTATATATATCACAAATTTTATCCATTATCATCCTTCATTTCATTATATATTTATATGTTCCAAATACATCCCACTGAATGTGATGATATTCCGAACAAATTAGACATCCTTTCACCAGCAATCAAATTTTTCATACATGGAATAATGATTCTTCTTTTGAAAGGTCTCTAGAACTTTGAATAGATGATCCTCATGATCCTTGTTTATCATGGTCTTTTTGAGACCATAGTAATCAATGAAAAGGCATATTGACCCATGATTTTTCATGATGAGGAGGACCAGGGTACCCCATGATGAAGAACATGGGAATATTAACCCGTTATCCAGATTATCTTAATGTTTTCTCATCATCTACAGGAGTTCCACAAAATCCATTCAATATGGATTCTAGGATAATGGAATCACCAAAGGAATAAGATTTATGGAATATTAAACCACTCCACTTGGAGGAAGGTTAATCAATTCCTTGGAAAAAACATAAGTTTATTACCTCCAGATAACCATGTCTTCAAGAATGGTTCACTCATTATAGTCAATCATAACAGAGAGATACACATTCTCATAGGGAAATAATATCCATTTTTCAGATATTAGTGTCAATGATGATTCATACTCCTCCTTCCACTTGTGTAGAATTAGTGGTTAATTTTCAATATAGAGAGTGATTTACTTCAAAAAGAAATTTATGTTGGATCTATATAGGGAAAGTCAATAAATAAAAATAATGGCATAAAATTCCACCAAATAGAGTATCAAAAGGAATGATGGTATTTTTCAACAGAAAATTTTGACAGGGGAGGAGTTATATAAGTGTGAAGAAATAATTCTTCCATTTTTCATTTTCATCAGAATCACTACTTCCATGTTTTTTTTGTGTTTTTTTAATAGTTCTATAAATGTTTCGTGATATGAATGAATGAATAAAACCATGATAAAAATTTATTCTCCTTATTATTGAATATATCAAAATATTACCTATCACCAAATCATTTTTGGGGTTCACTTAATTGGATTTGTTAGAAAAATCTCACCATGTCATCCTTGGAGGTTCTTAGTTATCTCTGAAAACCCTTATCATAGTGCCTCGACTTTAAAAGTTCCATGTTTCCATATAGTATATGTAATGAACAATTCCTTGATGTTTTATTCGATAATTACACTCATATTTCACATTACTGTGTCTCTCTTATCATCAATATGTTGATATGTTCACTTTCTTCCCATACAAGAGAAATTTTCTCACCATTTATAGAAACATTAAAGGGTTCTTATTTTGGCTCCATTGACACATGGAATGTCGTAATTTCATGAACCAATTAGATTTCTCCATCATACCACCCACATTACACTCTATAAAACACTTATAATCCCCATTATAACCCTGATATTAATTGATCTATAATATAAATTTGAGTTGACATTAGACAATTTTATCATAGCTATCAAAGTCATGTATGTCCATGGATTTTCATAGACTATTTTTTATCCAAAAAATGAAGTATAAACCTTAAATTGGGGGTAATGAAAAAGTGAGAGGAATATCATGTATGTATTGTAATGTTATCCTAACACGCCCTACAAGATTTGTCATCTTTTTACACGAGGGAATAGAAATCACATTCTATTTTAAGACGGAGATTTCGAGGAAAATATTAATCAATTTTTTTCCATAATTATTTCAATCCCACCACATCAAACACTTCCACAATATTTTTATTGTTAATCAATTTACACCACTGATAAAATTCACTCTCTATATTAAAAAAACATATTGATGTTCTATTTTTCCGAACATTTAAGAACAGTTAAGATCTTCTCAATGGAGATGATCTGTTTTACATTGATTATGGTATCTAATGATAAATTAAAATTAAGAGGCATTTCTCACATAATGGTCTCAATAATATATTTTCTATCATTGGGGTGGAGTATATTAGTATCCTTCTGATCTAGGTTTCTAATCAAAATCTTATTTAGCTAAGATAGTCTCTTCATGAATTTAAAAATTTCAACTCCAAAGGTTTGGGCATCTCATTGGGGGAAGTCCTCAAATTTCCACTTCACATTGACTATTTACCTAATTTATACTATTTCTATCGATTATATAGAATAGAAGGAAAATTATGAATGAGTTTTTTTAAACTATAAATCACATAAACCTGAAATTAATTACATTAAAGGGGAAACTTATAACTTAAATTTATTTTTTTAACTTATTAATTTATAGTATTCAATTTCCATTATCAATGATATATTTCCTAACATATATTCATATGGTAATTTATTGTTCAATAATTGATTATTCATAATAATATTATGTGTTTTCTAAAGACTATCCCATGGGAGTGTCTAAACAAGTGCGTATTATGTCCCTTTGGCATGTACCAGGTTACCCCGAGTCAGGCTTGACACACCCTGTCAGAGTTTCTATAGCGAGTTACATCTATGCCGGAACAACATCCACTTGTAGTTTCTAGAAATGTATATATTTTCTTGATAAATCAATTACACCATAATTACCAAAATTTGAGGATGTTTTATTACACCAAGTCCTGTTGGTAAGACATTTTCTTGTGTTTTCTAATCACAATGCAATAAATTACTAAACCTTTTCCCTAATAACTACTATTAGAACCTCATTAATTAATACTCATTAATTTATGATTTATTACATACAAGTGCACATAATAAAACTCAGATGATTGATAATTTTCTTTATATGTGAATTAGGTATATATAATAACATCGTGAACATTGTATACAACAATATTATTGAAAATTTCCATAACATGCTTCCCAAATTCCATTGCGTTTAAAACTGTAATGGATAACCTAGGGACATACATAAGAAATGGATGAGAGATAAATCATAATATGGGAATATAAATGGTTTAATATAATTATAATAATACATATTAGAAAATATTCATGTCAACGGATAATAAAATGAACATGAATAATAAGGCAAAAAATATCCTGATAATCCGAACATGGGAAATGTGGCAACAACATAAAATGATGTATCATTATCCTAGTTCAAGGATATATTAGAAGAAATCCTGATAGAAAATGTACCATAAAATAATAATTTCTACTCCCTTTCCCAACATGATGTCTCATGAGACAAAACACAACCCAATTCATTGGAGCACTATATTATTCTTTGAACACCTACCAAATTAATTTCATTCCCACGAATAAGTGTGGAACATATATCATATAGCTTGTATTAATTCATCATTTTATTTTATTAAAACACTAATGAGTGTGTAATAAATACATATAAATCCCATGTAAAATAGGTATATGTGTATAAATCTTAATACCATTGATAGAAAATTGGTATGATATTGGCTATATAATTATTTTGGCATGGAAATCATGATGAAATTTCTACAGAATCACAACATCACCTAAAAATAAATTAAATGGATTAGTGATAGGGTAAGGTGTCTCAAAGTATTTGGAAAAAAATGGTAATAATAAGAATATGAATTTTCATATGGCTATATTAGTAATGGTAATTAAAAGGAATACTAGAATAAAGAAATATTAATAAAAAGGAGAAGGTGAGGATCCCATACATGGGTGGGTTGAACAAAATGATTAAAAAGATCTTATTGAGAGATGTTGGAACCATTTAATGATAGTAGATTGCGCGGGGAAATTTATTTATGATCCCTAAAGTGTTTTAGTGAATATAAATGTGATCTTGTGTGGGTATATTGAAGAAATTAGTGGGATTTCATTATTATTTAGGTTTTAGAATCTACATAATTAAATAACCAAAATAAAAATAATAATAATAGACTGGTTTTCCCCAATGGTTTTGGAAAAATGGAATTTCTTATCCTAACATTATAAGTCCAATATCCTAAATTAACTATATATTACACTTTATTATGTGGAGTGGATTATTATACATAAATAAGTGGTTTTCAAACCATAAAATAAATTAATTATTTTAGAGGATTCACTAGAGATTTATAAAATTAATAAAATAAAATAAAAATCAAGTTATTCTAAATTTAAAGAAAATATTTTTCATGGATATGATTTATATTATTTAATAAATTACTTTTTTTAATTATGATTTCATAATAAACAATGTATACTTATACAATATTTATTTCTTACCTGAATATTCAATTATCTTAGATAATTATAAAAAATAAACCATTGGATAATTTTAGCATAATGATTCCAAAAATTATATTTATATTATTCAAATAATTTTCTAAAAAATTTTAATGACATTTTTAATATAGTAACCAAAATTTATTGAAAAGTGATTGGTTATTTTTGGAAATAACTATTTTTGAACCCTTATAAAAATTAAATCTGACATCATATAAATTATATGATAATTTATATTTAATAATAATAATTTAATAATAATACTTTATTTAAAATAATATTTATTTTGAAAATATATTTATTCCTCAAAATAAATTCATTCATTGAATTTGAATGTTACCCAATAATACTATATGTGATTTATTATATCTAAATAAAAGGAATTTTTATATTAACTTTAATTGGATGAAAATTCAATTATAATTCAATAAAAAAATTTAAAGACTCATATATATAGGGTCTAGATACATATATCTATAATATTATAGGGAACAGACTAGGGATATGGTGTGCAACTATGATACTTTCAGGGGGTGGTATAGCATACATGGTTTTGGGTCGTGATCTCGATGAGCTTTAAATTATCCTATGAATAGTTTCTCTCATGCTTATATTATTAGATCTCACATTATTCTTGGTCAAGGTAAAGTCCTAGTGATTCACATCCTTAGGAATCTCTGAAAAGTGGGCTTCATAGCATACAATCCTTATGGTTGTGGAATTACTTCTAATCTCAATGTTAATTGGATTTGTTGAAACCCATTCTTTATAATAATAATGAAATCACTATTCAATGACCATATTATCAATGGTAATTATTCTTAATTCACTTTTAAATAAATATTGATATATTTTTACAAAATAAGGGCATGTATTTTCTATAACCATGTTACGTAATAGGACATTTAATTAAATCAATAGAGGAAGGTTATTTTTAATAGTTCGGGTCATTACAATTCAATTTCTTTGTTGTATACAAGAAGGACTCTTAGAATGGAATGCGAGTTCAAGGATACAAATAGTTCATCCATGAAAGTAGAAATTTAGTTGGAATGTGATACATGGTACCCTTCTTATTAATATTCTAATTATTTTATTTTTATACATGAATGCATTATTTTGAGGGAATTCCCTATCGAGGATAAGGTTAATAAGTTGACATACTTAGTATAAGGACATGACATTAAAACTAAATTAATATTGAATAAAATGAATAATTCACATTGAGGATCTTTTCAAGTTTTGAATTATAGAGAGTTTGGACATAACAATTACATCTCAAAAAATTTACAAAGTAGACACCTTTACCCAGTATCCATTTTTTTACAAAACATGAACTTTTAAAAAAAAGAGTCATGCCTAGTTCCATGTTTAAGATAACACGAATTTTCCATGATCCCATCCTTGACCCTATTACACATTATGTCCTGTGAAAAACATTTCAAAACTTGGGATGAGCATAAAAAGCTCAGTAAGGGATACACAAAGAAGTAAAATTGTTAGTTTTTCAAAACAACAATAAACCATGAATAGTTTAACATAAGTAATACTTTTAACCTTTATGAAGTATTAAATACACTTCACTGAACAAAAGATCATTACTTACCCTTTTGTAAAAAAAATATTACCATAAAACCAATATAAAGAACACATAACATATAAAGGCTACATAGGAGATAAATATAAATAAATGGAATAACCATAAGGTCGACTTCCACACATATCACTAAATGGAATAGCCATATGACCAACTTCCATACCCAATGCATTAGAGGTTATAACGTAACCGCCCATCCTGGTATTCACAGCACCACCCATTAAATGTCAAAATAACATTATAAAATCATAAGAATGAAAACAAATATAAATGTAAGAAAACATTTCCACATTTCAATCACAATATATCACATAAATATATTTTCATAACAAATCCTTTTTGAAAAGTATTTTCAATACCAAAATACATAAAAGAGTATATGGTATTTATTTTGTTTTAAAAACATTACGACATGTTGGGGAAGCCAAAAATCAAATAATACATGTGGTGGTGGAAAAGGTCATTGTCACCGCATACCTTAAAAGGAACATTATTTTTTGTCGTTTAGTAAAATGATTCGTAGAAATAGATTCTTTTTAAATAAATGTAAAAGTCAAAGGGGTTTGTACACCGTATAAAAGAAAGTTGTGTGTAAATTAAAATATACCTCAATAAAAGGAGATTGAGACGAAGTCCCTTACCTCGTGTCCGACAAGACTCGATCATTATTTAATATCCTTAATAATAAAAAAAAATTAATTTATACTTTCCTAAGAACCTTTTTCTTGTTTATTATTCCTTATATATCACTTATTACCATGTTATAAACATTATGTAACCATTTAAGTTAATAACATTCATTTTGTCGATATTTGGTACTTGAGTCAAAAATAGACCTCTTATAATTACATGTTGTTCATGTGGTCAAAGGTTCATTATATCCTGAATGATATTCATGATTTATATATCCTATTTATCATATATATACATACCATATATATTTATTTATAATAGTACATGGAGGTAAAAAATGAAATTCACCGTTCATGGAGATGGTAAGTCTTACGTACGCATGAACACTAAATTCATTTATATTTCTTATTTTAATGGAATTTAAACACAATGATACACATTTATATTATAATCACAGTATTATTTCATATATAATATCATTAAATCTATCTTTTATACACCCCACATAAGTCATTAACGAGTCACATCACGTTGAGGGGGTGGTAGTCCGCACTTCCTCAAATGAGGTTATCGTATTTACCCACTATGGAAACCATAAATTCTTGATATAATTGGGAATTATAGAAGCATAAGAAAATTATAAACATAATATATATCATATATAAATACAGTTCCATCATAATGGCCACCATGAGAGGCAGTTGGAGATATTTGAACAATCATCGTTTCGTGAAGCATTAGTTTTCTATCCACAGAAACATTATATTATTAATCCATTAGATGGATGTGTGTGTAAGTGTAGTTCAAATACTTATTAAAAAAACATCCTAGAATATTTAGGATACTGATGTTGTTACAAAAGAATGAAATAAAAAGATTTTAGGGGTTAGAGAAGTAAAATAAATGATAACAATTTCAGAGAAACTGTTACCTTCAATTTGGGTAACTTCCTTTGGTTTGAACAAAAAGGACTTCTTGAAGTTCCTTATGACTTAGGTAATGCTTCTAGGGTGTTGAGAGGGATGTAGGGAGCTTAATTGGGCATGGTTTGGGCGAGAAAAATGGCTTGATATGTGTGAGGAATTGGTTATAAGTTGTCTTCTTTTTATTAGGGGGAGGAGGGGCTCTTTAGGAAAGTGTGAAACTATTATTTTATTATATAATTATATTCGGTTTCTAATGGTAAAAAATCATTAAAGATGAAGATAGGATGACCCATGGTCGAAATAAAATCATCCAGTCATAATTTGACATGTTATGGATATTATTGTAATCGTTATAATCTTATTTATTTAAATGATTTATTAATGAGGTAAATACTGCATCATTATTATGTCATAAATAAGTTAATTTATTTGTTGTGTAAATTTTTTTAAAAAACACCATGATGTATGAAATCTTTTTATGTTTCCAATTAATAGTTATAGTCGAAAATAGGACTTAAATAACATCACATAAAAATTAATTACTAATAGATTTTTGTTAATGCCAATTTTGTATTCACATTAAATTTATTAATCTAAATTGTAATTATCACTCACATGTGGCTCGATGGGGTACCAAAATCGACCCAAATATGACCATGGTCGTAAATGACTCAACTAATAATGTTTGGACAAGTTTTAATGTAATTTTGAATTATTATAATATCCTTTTTACCTTGAATTACCTTCTTTACTTTTAACCGCGATAAATAAAAGTCAAAGGTTACTATTCACCAAAAATTATTTTCATCTTATTGAACCAAATTTTAGTTCTTAATAACAACCCTATATGTCAGATTTTAAAAATTCAATTCAGAGAAGTGTTAAATTTTCATTTAAATGAAAAAGTCATTTTCTTTAACTACAACTAAGTGGTTTCAATATTCATCAAAAATTTATGATTTTAAGAAAAATACCAAAAATTCATTCTAAGATATATCTGATATTACAAATTAAAAAATGATGTCAATTTTTTCAAATTAAAAAAATAGAAGTGGAATTAATTAATTTTATAATTAAATCCTGTTATCAAAAAATAGCGTGTTTTTAAGAAACATTAACTATCCAAAGATTGATACTAGTTTATGTCATATTTCAATGTGAAATTAATTACAATGACCAACATTGGATTAAATGGTAAAAATATATTTTAATTTCATTTTAAAACCAACTAAAAAGTTAATCAAACCATATAAATAAATTAGATTAAAAATAACATTTGAATTAAAATACAATATTTTTCACTATTTATTAAAAAATGAACTTTATCAGGAAAATACCAAAAAATTACACAAAGTAAAATTTGATGTCCCCAGTTAAGTAAGTATTTTATTTGGTCAATTAGAATGTATTAATGTGACAAAAACAATATTTAAAGGTGGTTATCCCTAAAAAGGCGATAAATCGGCCTTTTAATGTAAATTATGATTAAAATTGGATTCATTCACATTTTAAGCCTCTAAATTTTTATTGGATAATGTAAATACATTTAACAAATAGGTATAATCATATTTCAGTTAGTTTCATTCATTCCCTCCAATTCAATGGCTAGGAGTTAACTACAATTTAAAATAATAATATTATATTGTTGGTGTGCAATGTAAGATTCCCTAGAAACCCATTGTTGCATATCAGGTACGCTATCGAACATAGAAACCCTTTTAAAGTAAAATTAATATTTAATTAAAAAATTTTAATAAGTATAAAAATATCTTATTCATCATTTACTTAGGATGTTACATTCTTCCCCCCTTTTGAAATTGTGTCCTCGCAATTTTTATTCGCTTATCAAAATAATTGGGGGTATTTATCCCTCATATCATTTTTTGATTCCCACGTTGCCTCTTCAACCATATGGGTTTTCCACAAAACCATTTCCTGGTGAATTACCTTATTCCACAACACCTACTCTCTACGGTCAAGAATCTAGACTGGTTGTTCTTCAAAAAAGAGATTATCTTCCAACTGAAGTATCTCTGGGTTCAAAACATGAAATGGATCTAGCATATCATTTCCCAACATCGAAACATGAAAAAATTTGGTACCTGTGATATACATGGAGGTAAATAAACTTTATAATCAACTAATCCAACTTTCTCCAGAATTTCATAAGGTCCAATGAGCCTCAGACTCAACTTTCCCTTCTTACCAAAACACATAACACTTTTCCATGTAGAAACTTTGAGAAAGACATGATCACCTACCTCAAAAGAAATATCCTTCCTCCGGTTATCTTTATAACTTTTATGTCTGCTCTGAGTTGTTCTCATGTGCTACTGAATCAACTGAACTTTCTCTGCCATCTCTTCTTCCAATTCTATTCCCATAAGCTTCCTCTCACCTACTTCATCCCAAAAATATGGAGTTCGACAAATCTTTCCATATAATGCCTCAAATGGATCCATATGTATAATGGAATGAAAAATTTTATTATAAGAAAATTCAACCAAAAAAATATGTTCGTCCCAAATTAACTGATAATCCATCGAGCAAGCACGTAACATATCCACCAAGGTCTAAATTTTTCATTCTGACTTCCCATCTGATTGAGGAAGAAAAGATGTACTAAAATTTAATTCAGTACCCAATGACTTCTGATGGCCTTTTCAAAAGTTTGAAGTAAACCTGGGATCAAAATCAGATACAACGGAGAGAGGAACTCCATGCAAATTGAATATCTCTTTAACATACAACTGAGCAAGTTGAGCTAAAGAAATATTATCTTGAATCGGAATGAAATTAGAATATTTAGTCAATCAATCAACTATAACCCAGATTGCATTATTACCTCAAGATGTATTTCGTAATCCCACAACAAAGTCCATTGATATATTTTCCCATTTTCACTCTAGCACCGGTAAAGTATAAAGCATCCCTTTCGGTAACTGCCGCTCTGCTTTAATGTGATGAAAAGTTAAACACTTCAAAGTAAAATCAGCAATATCTCTTTTCATTCCATCCCACCAGTAATATTCCCGAAGATCTCTATACATCATAGTACAAACAAGATGAAATGAAAACGGAGAACTATGAGCTTCACATAACAACTCATTGTTCAACTGTTAATCACAAGGTACATATAATCTCTTCCCAAATCTCAAAACCCAATCATTATCAATGTTAAATTCAGGCAAGTTACCCTTCTGAACCAACTCTACCTTTTTCTGCAACTCACTGTCTTCTTTCTGCGCTTGCTTTACTCTGTCTTATAGAGATCATTTCATTAACACATGATACAAAATAGAAGAGTTTTCTGTACCAACAACTTCTATGCCAAATTTCATCAAATCAAAAAACCAAAGGATCTCATTCCAAACGTTGCATGGTTAATGAAGTATTACCTTTTCAACTCAAATCATCAGCAACTTTATTTGATTTTCCCGGATGATAAAGGATCATGCAATCATTATCCCTTATTAATTCCAACCATATCCTCTGTCTCATGTTAAATTCTTTCTGAGTGAATATATACTTCAAACATTTGTTATCAGTATATATTTCACACTTCACTCCATACAAATGATGCCTCCTAATTTTTAAAGCAATAACAATAGCAGCTACTTCCAAATAATGTGTAGGGTAATTTAACACATGAGGTTTCAACTGACGTGAAGGATAAGCAATTACCTGATAATTTTTCATTAGGACACAACCCAGTCCTTTCAATGAAGCATCACCATATATAACAAACACACTATTTCTAGAAGGCATTTCCAAAACTAGAGTATTCACCAATCTTCTTTTCAATTCCAAAAAACAATCATCACATTATTTTGTCCAGATGAACTTAACACCTTTTCGAGTAAACTTAGTCATTGGACTACATAACCGTGAATATTTTTCAAGAAACCTCCGGCAATAACCTGCCAAACCAAGAAAACAATGAATATCAGTTATATTTGTGGGTCTTGTCCATTTTTCAACAACTTTTGTTTTAGCTGGATTAACAGTTATTCCATTTTTTGAAACAAAGTGACCAAGGAAAGAAATTTTTTGTAACCAAAAATCACACTTTCTGAATTTCCCAAATAATTTCTTCTTTTTTATGCTTTGCAAGAAAACCCTTAAATAAATTTCATGCTCATCTTTACTTTTAGAATAATCCAAAATATCATAAATGAACACAACCAAAAACTTATCCAAGAACTCACGGAAAAGTATATTCTTAAGATCCATGAATACAACCGGTGTATTGGTTAACCCAAAAGGCATAACTAAAAAATCATAACGTCCATATCTAGTACGAAACACTGTCTTTGGAATGCCTACAGCTTTTACATTCAATTGATGGTACTCTGACCTCATGTCAATCTTCGAAAAATACTGAGCTCCCTAGAGCTGATCAAACAAATCATCATTATGAGGAAAAGGATACTTATTCTTAATAGAAATGTTATTCAATGCTCTATAATCAATGCAATGTCTCACTAAAACATATTTATTTTTAACAAACAAGACATAATAAACCCATGGTTATGTTCTAGGTCGAATGAAACATTTATCTAATAACTCTTGAAATTGCTTCTTTAACTCTAAAAGTTCAATTTTTGCCATTCGATAAGGCGGTTGTGAAATTAGATTAGCATTAGGAACTAAGTCAATAGTAAATTCAACTTAATGATCAGGTATAATACCAGGAAACTGAACAGGAAAAACATCAAGGTACTCATTTACCACTGACACATAATTAATTTGAACAGTTCCTTTTTTTCAACAATATGTGAAAGGTAACATTCATTTCCATCTTTTATATTTTCTCAGCTTCATGATATTTTATCAAAATTAAGGGTTCATTCTTGTACACAAACTGAAGATATTTATGAAAAGAAACCTCTTTAGCTCTGCAGTCAATCCTAACATGATAAACAGACTTCCAATCCATGCCCAAAAGAACATCAAACTCTACTAGAGGCAAAACAATAAGGTTTGCAGGTAGGTTCTTTCTGCACACAGAGACATGAATGTTCTTTTGTTTTCTTTTTGACTCAACATTTATTCCAGGTGTTTTTACCGTAAGCTCATAATTCATATCATGATATGGAATTCCCAATTTACTAGAAAAATTACCAGAAATGAGAGAGTGTGTATACCCTAAATCAAACAACACATTGGCATAATCTGAACAAACAAATAGTGTACCTGATACGACTTCGTTTGATGGGTAAACATCTGCTGAAGTAGTTGCAAAGGATTTCACCACACCATTTTTCTTATAGTCTGGATGATTTCCCTCAGTTGAGTTCTCTTCTGGACACTCATTTTCATAATGACCAATTTCATTACACTAAAAACATCTTATGGATGGTTTTGCATTGCCTTCTTGATCATCTTCCTTACAAATACGAGCAATATGTACAGACTTACCACACCAGAAGCACTTTCAAGACTCCAATAAACATTCTCCAGGATGCATTTTACCATACTTCTAAGAATTTGGATATTTAGTTTTCTTACCTCCAGGATTTTTTGATGAATTCTTCCCCTCTGTCTGCCAACCTGACCTCTTATTATGTTGTTTGTCAAAGAACACTTGATCATCAGCAAACTCAATTTCCTCTTTCTACTCACATCGAACAAGTTTTTCATAACTTTTTAACTCATGAGAGGCTAAGGATCTTCAATATCATACCTTTAGTCCTTAGAAAAATCGATTTATCTTACTATCAAGATCTTGGATGAAATTTGGTGCATACCTTTCCAGTCGAGTGAATTTTTCATTATATGCGGCCACTGATTCATCCTCCAGCCTTAATTCCAGGAATTGTTTTTCCATCCTAAGACAAACCACCTTAGTAAAATATTTCCCAATAAACATACCTTTTAATTAATCCCAATCGAGAGCATCAATCTCCTCACTATCCTTGATATTTTTCACCATGGACCACCACTGATCAGCTTCTCCATCAAAATGGTAAACAGCGAGACTATCCTTTTGATGTTCTGAACAACCCATGGCATCAAAAATCTATTCCAGTGCTTTAATCCACCCTTCATCTAGCACAGGGTCATATGATCCTCTTAATGATGGGGTATGTTGCCTCATGAAATTCTCCACTATTGACATGTTCATCTGTGGTTGATCTGGATGATCACATACATGGATACCACCACCATTTATAGCTTGATCCAACTGTACCATCACTGTAAAAAACTGTTCAATTCTGATTTCGAACATCCCAGGTTGCTGATTTGGAAGGTTGTCTTCATCCTGATGTCGTCCCAACACAATTTCCCTGTTTCCTCTACGAAAAAATAATTTTGAACACAAAAATATATTAGGCGAAGCAACATGGTAATCAGAAAATTCTATATGATATAAATATTAACATAAATTAATTTATGGATATTAATTTAACAATACCCTAACTCATAAAGTTATCTAAACTGACCTCTGATACCAACTATAATGACCCAAACATAAAACTAACTTAATATTGAATTAAATGAATAATTCACATTGAGGATCTTTTCAGGTTTATAGTTTTAGAGAGTTAGGACATAACTATTACATATCAAAAGATATAAAAAGTATACACTTCTACCCAGTATCCATTTTTTTTTAAAAACATTAACTCTTAAAAAAATAGTCATGTCTAGTCCCATGTTTAAGATATCATGAGTTTTCCTTGATCCCATCCTTGACCCTATTCCACATTATGTCATGTGAAAAACTTTTCAAAAACGTGGGATGTGCATAAAAATCTCAGTTAGGGATACACAAAGAAGTAAAACTGTTAGTTTTTCAAAAACACATGTAAACCATGAATACTTTAACATATGTAATGATTTCACCTTTATGAATTAGTAAATACTCTCCACGGAATAAAAGATCATTACTATACCTTTTGTAACCAAAATATTACCATAAAACTCCTATAAAGAACACATAACATATAAAGGTAACATAGGACATAAACATACATAAATGGATTAACCATACGGTCGACTTCAACACATATCACTAAATTGAATAGCCATACGACCGACTTCCATACCCAATGCATTGGAGGTTATAACGTAACCACCCATCCTGGTATTCACGACACCTCTCGTCATTTGGTTTATCATGCAACCACCCGTCAAATGTCCAAATAACATTATAAAATAATTAGAATGAAAAAAATATAAATAAAATAAAACATTTCAACATTTCAATCACAATATATCACTTAAATATATTGACATAAAAAATCCATTATCAAAAATATTTTCAATACCAAAATACAAAAAAGAGTATATGGTATTTATTTTCTTTTAAAATAAATATTACAGCTTGTCGAGGAAGTCAAAGATCAAATAACACTCTCGGTAGTGGAAAAGGAAATTATTACTGCTTACATTAAAAGGAACATTCTTTTTTGTCATTTAATAAAATGATTCATAGAAGCATATTCCTTTTTAATAAAAGTAAAAGTCAAAAAGGTTTATACACCGTATAAAAGAATGTTTTGTATAAATGAAAATATGCCTCAATGAATGGAGATTGAGACGAAGTCCCTTACCTCATGTCTGACTTGACTCGATCGTTCTTTAATCTGTTGAATAATAATCTAATGTTAATTTCTACTTTCTTGAGAACCTTTTTCATGTTTAGTATTCCTTTTATATCACTTATTACCTTGTTATAAACATTATGTAACCATTTAAGTTAATAACGTATGTTTTGTCGATATTTGGTACTTGAGTCAAAAATGGACATCTTATAATTACATGTTGTTCATGTGGTCAAAGGTTCATTAAATCCAGAATTATATTTATGATTTATATATCATATATATCATATATATACATCATATAAATGTATTTATAATATTACATGGAGGTAAGAAATGAAATGCACCGTTCATGGAGACAGTAAGCCGTACGTACGCATGAACGCTACTTTCATCTCTATTTCTTATTTTAATGGAATTTAAACATAATGATACAAATTTATATTATAATCACAGTATAATATCATATATTATATCATTAACTCTATTCTTTATACATCCCACATAAGGCATTAATGAGTCACATCACTTTGAGGGGGCTGTAGTCCACACTTCCTCAAATCAGATTATCGTATTTACCCACTACGGAAACCGTAAATGCTTGATATAATTGGAAAGTACAGAAGAATAACGAAATAATAAAAATAATATATATCATATATAAATACAGTTCCATCATAATTTCCACCATGAGAGGCGGTTGGAGATATTTGAACAATCATTGTTTTGTGAGGCGTTATTTTTCCATCCATAGAAACATTATGTTCTTCAACCATTAGATGGAGGTGTCTGTAAGTGTAGTTAGAATCCTTATTACAACAACATCATATTATATTAAGGATACTGGTGTTGTTACAAAAGAATGAAATAAAAAGAGTTTAGGGGATGGATAAGTAAAATAATTGATAACAATTTAAGAGAAACTATTACATTAAATTTGGGTAACTTCCATTGGTTTGAACCAAAAGGACTTTTTTTAGTGCCTTCTGACTAAATTAATGCTTATAGGGGGAGGAAACAAATGTAGGGAAATTAATTGGGCCACTTTTGGACGAGCCAAATGGCTTGAGAGGTGTGAGGAATTGGTTAGAAGTGGTCTCATTTTATAAGGAGGAGGAGGGGCTCTTTAGGAAAGTGTGAAACTATTATTTTATTATATAATTATATTCGGTTTTAATGGTCCAAAAATCATTAAATATTAATATAGGATGACTAATTGTCGAAATAAAATCATCCATTCCGAATTTGACATGTTTTAGATATTATTTTAATCATTATAATCTTATTTATTTAAATAATTTTTTAATGAGGTAAATACTGCATCATTATTATGTCATAAATAATTTAATTTATTTGTTGTATAAAAATTATAAACAAATAATATGATGTAGGAAATATTTTTAGATTTCCAATAAATTCTAATATTTGAAAATAGGACTTATATAACAACACATAATAATTAATTACTAAAAGATTTTTGTTAATGTAAATTTTGTCTTCACATTAAATTAATTAATCTAAATTTTCATTATCACTCCTGAGTGGCTCAATGGGGTCCCAAAATCGACCCAAAGATGCAAATGGTCGTCAATTACTCAACCAATAATGTTTGGACAAGTGTTAATGTAATTTTGAAATATTATAATATTATTTTTACCATGAATTACCTTATTTACCTTTAACCACGGTAAATAAAAGTAAAAAGTTACTTTTCACCAAAAATTATTTTCATCTTATTAATCTAAATTTTTCTTCCTTATAACAACCATGTATTTCTGATTTTCATAATTCAATTCACAGAAGTGGTAAATTTTTATTTAAATGAAAAATTATGTTTTTTAATTACCACTAATTGGTTTCACTATTCATTAAAAATTGCTGTTTTTCAGAAAAATACCAAAAATTCATCCTAAGCTATATTTGATATTTCAAACTCAAAAATGATGTCTATTTTTCCAAATTCAAAACATATATGTGGCATTAATTAATTTTGAAATTAATTCCCATTATCAAAACAAATAGCGTGTTTTTAAGAAACAATAACTATCAAAAGATTGATACTCGTTTATGTCCAATTTCAAAGTTAAATTAATTCCAATGACAAACATTTGATTAAATGGAAAAAATATATTTTAATTTCACTTTAAAAAAAACTCAAAAGATAATGTAACCATATAAATAAATTATATTAAAAGGCACTTTTGAATTAAAATACAATATTTTTCACTATTCATTAAAAAATGTACTTTATCAGAAAAATACCAAAAAATTACCCAAATAAAATTTGATGTTCCTAGTCTAAAGAAGGATTTTATTTGGTCAATTATAATGTATTAAAGTGATCAAAACTATATTTAAAGAGGGTTCTCCATTAAAAGGCGATAAATCGGCCTTTTAATGTAAATTATGCTTAAAAGAAGATTCATTCACATTTTAAGACTCTAAATTTTTATTGGATAATATTAAATATTTAACAAATAGGTATAATCATATTGTAGTTAGATTCATTCATTCCCTCCAATACAATGACTAGGAGTTAACTACCATTTAAAATAATAATATTATATTATTAGTGTGCAACGTAAGATTCCAAAGAAACCCGTTGTTGCGTATCGAGTACGCTATCGACCATAGAAACCCTTTTAAAGTAAAATTAATACTTAATTCAAAAATATTAATAAGTATAATAATATCTTATTCTTCATTTACATGGGATGTTACACTTATGGTTATACTTGTTCAAATATTTTATCATGGATGAATGAATATTGACTTTTCAAGTGTTCAGGATATGATTTGGGATTGATCTATCCAAGTATAAATTTTATTCTCACCCCACATATATAAATTTTTTTTGGTTTCTAGGATGAATATAGGGATCGAGTTTTACATTACAATCCTAGAGATAGTGCAGTCATGTAGTCACCACCTTAAAAAGTTATTTTGAGATTTTTTATTGAATCGTGAATTTTATCACATTTTACATTCATTTTGGATTGTTTTGGATTCCATTAGTTTATATCTCATTTATTTTGTAATAATTTTGTATTTTACTTCCTAATACAACATTTTCTATAGAGGGAAATTCCTTCCATATTTGTGTATTTATACCCTCAATGATTGTTACCATATTATGGCCTTGTGAAGGTAAGACATGGAGGTCATTATCCCTATTCCATTGTTTCCAACCTAATAGGGGTTCCTTTAGAAAGATGGTTGAATGAAAATAAATATTTTGATGCTTTATATTCAAGAAAGTAAATGTAATAAATTATAAATCTAAGGTGTTGATGAATCCATTATCTATTGGAACTGACGAACATCACCGTGAAATTATTATCTAGTCTTAATAAGACATATAATGTTAGTGATATCAGCTGGGTACTGGTGAATATAATTTTTTCAAACTTCATTTCCATTTGATAGAATTTTTAACTCAATAGAATTTCTAAAAAAGAGTTAAATAAATATGTAATACAACATATAGTACCACATAAAACTCTATTTATTTGAGATCCAATATTTAGAATATATATTGAGACACAACGTCCACAATCATTTATTACATACAAAAGATATATCAAAACATATCTTCCCCATACTGGTAGTCAACATGAATTTTTTTTAAATTTTGAAATATATGCTAAGATAATACATAGTGGATTTATATGGAATTTAGTATTAATATCTTCATCAGACAGAGTTATCATTTATTATATTTTTAAAAACTATAAAATATGTTGAAAAAGATTAATATCTCTATTGGGAGATATGTATAAATCTATCATAATAAAAAATGTTGGTGAGAAAAAGTTGTTTGGACCAAATCTTGTTCATGAACTCACAAAAACATTTCAAACCATTCAAATATATATAAAAGTTATACCATTTTAGTAGAAGATATACAATGATAATATTAGAGAAGATATAAAATTTTAATTCAATGATAAGGAATTTCTTCGAATATCTTATTGGATGATGATAGTGATATTTGGGAAGAAGGGAGATTTTACTCCAAGGAACATCTATACCTTCAATAGTATTGAATGTGTGGGGACTGTAACATATTTATTAGCACTAAAAAACATTTTTAGTATATAATGATTTATAGGTATCACATTAATGGATGAAAATACATGATACATCACATATGATTATCTAAGAGATTGTGAAAATTGATCATGATCTCTATTAAGTAGAATAACCTAGGGAGATCATGGATTGGATAATTATATCTATTGAAATCATAATTTTGAAGATGCTATAAGGGAACCATAAGATGTTATGTGAAAATATTACCGTTGTTCTTCCAATCCAAATGACAAATTTTTTTGGTTTAAACTAATTTAAAGATGTAAAATGTAACACCCCTTTATTTTTCTATGTCCTTTTTCTTTTAATAAGTACTATATTGAATTGATTATTTCACATAAAATACTAAATAAAACCACTAAACAATTTATGAACATAAAAATAATATAAGGAATTGTAAAAATTAAAATATTATGAGAATAAAATATAAAAAACCATTAATAGTTGTTATTGTAGAATAACAATGCTTCTGAATAAAAATATCATTTTCATTATGTCATTACCCATATAGTATTACATAAAGATCATAAATCCATTTGAAAATATGGAATAATAAAATAAGATTACAAGTGTAATAAAAATAATTATAGGAAAATAAAAATACCATTCCTGGTTTTAGTAATGAATATAATGTTATATAAATTAATATATATTACTATTAGTTATATATAGTCATTGGGTGTATATAACTGTAGCATCCTACCCCAGCTAACATGATGTAATGAAATGTGGCAGTTGGACATAAGACCTCAACCATGCCTACCCCTATGTATGATGCTTCTATCTAGTAGCGAGGACCTATTCTGTGTTCACGGGGAGACTATTCCCTCCTGAGTTTGAATGTAGAACAACGAAAAGTAATATTTTGAAACAGTGGAATATTTAATAATAAAAATAAAATTGAATAATAATAAAACATATGGATAAATAATCAAGAATAATATGAGTAATAAAAAATAAAAAAAATTATGTTGATCAATTTTGGTTTCTATACAAAAAATAGAACACAATAGATATACAATAAAAAATGTGGTACCAAATCTATACAAAAAATCACAAAAGAAGAAATGTAGCTTCTACAATCATCAATAGTATAGGAATGAACATCGTCTCACATGCTCCTTCATTGTGGTGAAAATAAAGAATTTAATCCAAGAAATTTCAATTAATTAGTACATGAAATCTTGAAGTCTACTGGGGTTCCAGGGATAGACAATGATGTTATGAGATACACTCCATAGTCCACCACCACCAGTTTCAAATTTCATTCCGGATTTTTTTTAAAAATAGTGCAGTTTTATAATTATAATAATTGAAAGTAAATAAATGATCAAAATAAATTAGAAATGGTTCGTCATGTATTCTCATATAATCTCCTTTCATAGGGTTAATCCAGATTCATCTCAACCGTGAATAACCTATATAATTGTGATATAATCTATAAATGGGCCATCTTGAATAAGTTACAGATGGAGGACCATCCCCAAACATATGATTTGGCATGGATGATGCATCCCTTGAATTTTTGTAAGATATTCTATTTCATTAATTGAAAATGGTATCTTTAGAAATTATTAATAGGAACCTTACGCTCATACAAGTATTTATAAATGTAATCCAATGTATTGTTCTTGGGGCACTGTAAAATCCAATACGGTAATTGTTCATTTAACATTATTCAAAGATGTAATCATAAGTTTCACTCACATAATGAAATTTAATCAAACCATTAAGACCATCTAAAGTATCTCTCACTAGAGACTACATATCTCTAGTGACCTAGAGTAACAATATTTTCACTGAGCCCATCCAGGGTGTCTCCCATAGGGAACTAGTATTTCTCTGATTGAGTTATGATTAAGACATGGTGATCCATTCCCACAAAAAAAGTACTACTCCATGCTTGTATAAAATTCATAACAAGTCTCATTTATAATGCAAGATGATCCTATCCAAGGACTCCTTAATTCGAGACCATGAATCACCCTCCATAAGGAATAAAAGCAAGGATTCTCAACCACACATAATGTTATTCAATAAGGAATTAAACTTATATAAATTTAAATTCTATTTTCCAAAACATTTAATAAAATAATATGATTCTATGAAATAAATCAATTGGCTTTACTCGTGGCCAATATGCATCCCCAATTCAATTCGCATCCCCCCCCACATATATATATATTATAAGGGAATAAAACCTCAATGGTTATTTAAACCAACATAGGTGAATTTAATGAAGTATGTTATGGAGTGGAACACCCACATGGGTGCCTCATGAAAATTTTATCTACCAAAGGGTTGGATTTGTACTGTTAAGTACCTTAAAGGGCATATAAAACCATTTAATTTAATTAATTGTCATTTTTGGAGCATAATTGGAAATTTTTAGAACACAAAACAACGGTACACAATGTATGAGAAACCAAAATCAAGGGAATGTCTTGAGACCACCAACATTTGGTTCATAGATGGCCACTCGTTTATTTTTGGCCTTTGATTCGATCTAGAATAGGATAAAATAGTTATGCGAAAACCCAGAAAATATGGAAAATGATATTTCACCAAAATATCATACAATATAGAAATATTAATAACTAATTGAAAGAACAGTAATGTATAAAATACCGTGAGTAGTTCAACACACATGATTAAAAAGTGAAACTATTTCGAATGAAGAAGAATTGAAGAAACCAAACTCATTCTTATAAGGGGCTTTTATGTGGTTCATATATTAGAAAAAGAGTCTTCTATGAAAAAATTAGCCTCTGGTCTTTTTTTTCAAATTTCTGCTACAATATACATGGTGTATAAATTAATAACATATCATTTAATTCTTGTTTTATTTCCCTAGCGGGAAATGAAATTACATTTCATTTACTTACATTACACATCAATTAATTCCAGGTTTGGTCACCTCTCAAGTGAAAACCTATACATGATGTTAATTTGTTATGGCCATCCAAATACCCTTCATGTATTCCATCTAATACATGTATTTATATAGATCAAGTTTATTTGGTCTACATCTAGGTTCTGTACCCCTTCTAACATGATTTTGGGTAAAAAACCAATCAACCATTACACACTATTATTGGATTTAATGAAAACTAAAATAGAACACACCTCATTAAAAATATAGGAGGTTAGCAACCCCATACATAAAATAAATCCTCCCGGATTTTACCTTCTAAGGGTAATAAAAATATTCTAAAAAATGTCCCAGCCACTAAGAACACACATCAGCCTCTTTATCTCAGGTCTCATCCAGTAAAATGTCGTTCTGTCATAGAAACCACACCAGAATAATGAACCCACATCAGAGTGACTTCAAGCTATGATCAATGATATATATATGTTTTTCACAAAATGAAACATCTTTATCTAGATCAATATACTTAGTTTCAAATGAATGATATTGATTAACATGATACAGGGGAAGCTATGATATATAGATGATTATGTTCATGGCATGGTACCTCTGTGTTTAATTCCACCAATAGTCTATAAGCCCGACACTCTCCATGATATGAAAAGGTACTATATAATGAGAAGATATATTTCTCCATATTCGACTTTTTCTATTAGCTAATCATGAAATAACGAATATAAAAACCTGATATCCAACCCTGAATTCAGGATATCGATAGTGATGATTTGTATCAAACTTCTTCTAAAACAGAGCTACAACGATTCTTTTCTATATCAACTATATATTTTATGAAGACTCTATAATGATATGAGGACTTATTAGTGAAACCAAACCATTTTATAACCTACATATAGGATATCAAAAAACTAGTACTTTAAAGGGCCTTATAAGGAGGAACCCGAATATTTTCCTAAAATATCATGTCGAATTAAAACTGAACAAAAGGTATGATCATTACAATTAACCACCAATATCAATGATGAATTACCATATAATTTCCTCCAATACTTTTTCTGTGTGCTTATAATAACAATTGGTTTGACCGTGATAAGATCTGATAATGAGAACCTGTAAACCTTGTTCTTTTGGAAACCCCTTCCAATGTCATCATGGAAACTTAGTGTCTATGTAAGATATGATAGATTGGGGAACATAATGAAGGTGAAAAATATCATATATTTATGTCCTCCCATGATCATAAATTGTGAATTCCTCTTGGATAGGTAGGATTTTTACCACCTTGGTCAACTCATCGATGATCATCCATACTGCATGACTTCTATAAGTGGTTCTCTGTAAACCCATCACAAATTCCATGGTGATGTCATTCCATTTACACAATGGAATAGATAGAGGGTGTAATCATCTATTATGTCGTTGGTGCTCCACTTTAACTTTCTTATAGGTGGAACACTTCATAATGAAACCTGCAATATGAATCTTCAAAAATGATCAACAATACTAATGACATATGTCCTAATACATCATGGAAAGCCTAGGATAAACTACACAAATAGAGGAATGAGATTCCCATATCACCTCTTCCCATATGTAATTAGGAACCCAGATACATCCATAGAAGGGAGTGATCTCATTCTCATCAATATCCCAAATTTCTACTAGGTTCTCACTCAAGACACTCTCTCATAGTATGTGACCCTTCAGATTGGATAATTGTCTCAGTTAAACCCATTCTAAATATGGAGAATGTCACTGAAAGAGATGCTAAAACTGGAATCCAATTCTATTTCGGAACCTCTAGGTGAATCACTAATAAATTCATAAACTACCACTCAATTTTACCCTCTTTAACAACATGTCTCTGAGCTATCTAGCTCATGGTATTTGCTAAAACATTTCCCTTTCTAGTGTGAATATGATGTGAATGTCAAACTACTTCATGTATTCAAACTACCTGTGTTACCTCAAATTCATGTCTGGCAGTGTCGAGATGTATTGAAGGATTTTTTTGATCTATGTAAATAATTAACCACTATTCCAATAGATAATTCCCTCAACAATGTACATTCTAGACAACAAAATCTACCTCAAGTTCGTTCATAGGGTAATTCTAATCATGGTGACTCAAATAGAAGGATCCATACACTAGAACCCGATCGCACTACATCAACACTACTTCCAACCCAATTCATTAACCACTAGTGTAAATAGTATTTCTTCTACCCAGATCTAGAAGAAACAAAATTAACCATAATTTTTTTCATCTGTTCAACCCCTAAAAGTCCATCTCATTGTATTTAAACAATTCAAATTATACACCATTTTTAGTCAAGGTCATAAGAATAATTTCTAGGTGTTAGAAATGCTGAATGAAATACCTATAATAGTAAGATACTGCAAATAAACTACTTATGTCAAATATATTATTGAGCTAATCCAATGATACAATGCCACTAACCTTATCTAATTGAATATATATCCCTTACTTTGAAATAATATAACCTATGATGTAATCACCCTCAGTCTATAAGTTTCATTTTCTATCATTAAAATATATCTAGTTATCCTCCAGAGTACTCAACACATTCTCAAGATAGTTAGAATGTTCATGTATTGTGAATGAATATTACAAGACTTCATCAATGAAAACTAGAAATAAATAGTCTCATTATGGGTGGAAAACTGGATTCATCAAGGCCCTGAAAATGGATGTGCATTCATATGACAAAATTCAGAAACTATAACAAATCGTATCTTTTTATAATATCTGTACGTAGTTTGTATGATGGTCTCACACACAACTCATGGAAGTCCAGCATAAAATAAATCATAGAGTAAACAATCACTCCTTGGAACTAGTTGAATAGGATTTATATATAAGTTAATGGAAACCTATTTTTAATCAGATTTTGGTTCAACCATCTATAATTCATGAACAACCTTAGGGTACAATCTACTTTCTTATTCAAAAGGATATTTGAAACACTCATTGGTGATCTAGGTTGGATAAAATCAATTACCTCAACATTTTCTACCTGCATCTTGTGTCCCTAGATCTTTGTATTCACCGTTCAAAAGGGAAGAATGGAGACTAGTTACACACCTAGAAATAGCTCGATTTTCCACTCTACCTCCCTCAAGAGAGGTTAATCTATGATATCACTAGTGAGGACTTCATTGAAATGATTCACTAATATAGGGTATTCCAAAAGTTGGATTCCATGATAACTGATAATCAGACGATCCATCTAAGTTGTCACCTTTCCTATACCAGTATGATTGGGTCCAACTTTAAATAACAAGATAACACATTCACCCTTATAGATATACGTGTCACCCTCATGTGAGGTAAATGACCCCCACTAGTGATATCCATCTATATTGGAGATATAAGGAACTAACCTATCCATAATGAAAATGTCCACAAAGAGAGTAATCTCGATGAGAATAAAATTCCAGTGGAATTGGTACCTACCAATCACAAGGGGGAATTCTTTAAAATGAAGTACACCCTCTAATTGGAATCATATTTATTTATCAAGTGTCATCACACCACTGTAGAACTAAATTTTTGGAACATAGTTTCAATAATTACTTAAGATATGAAGTTGTGTGATTAACCTATAACAAATAGGGATGAAAATAAAGAATAGGATACTAGAATATTACCATGTACTATAGAATGAACTCGAATTTTCTACTCTACTGTAGGATGTACATAATAAATAGGGCATGAGACGTCGACCTAAGATGTAACCATATTTTCTTGGGATTGTATTATCTACTGGTATAGATCCTCAAATGTGTAACAAATTTGGCTATATACTCCTCCTTTACCTTGTCAGATGATAATATACTAACTCCCAGCATGATGTGGAGTCTCTCATCAGGTTCCCGAAAGTGGTTTCAGCACAGATTCTCTCATACTATATATAGGGGGAATTTTATGTAGAAACACTTCTGGTGCACAATCATAGAATAATATAATAATTATTTCGGGTTCCTCATACACATAGGTTTCTTATGGCATATCATTCCACACATGTGACACATTACATAACTGCCAGTATGTGTCACCTAGATGGAACATGCCCCACAAACACCCTCAAAATGACGCTTCCCACTACAAGATAAGCTATCCCTATCATAGAATATGAGCCACCTTATCTCACATTTTATCCTTCCCCAAGGTTACACATAGTGGTAAGGGCCTGGTTCACTACATTTGAAATTCTATCTCTATAGAAAATGTTATACTACAATAAGATGGTATAGGCAAGAACATCATTGTGACATCTTGTTGTGGTAAACTCATCCATGGTAAGTGTCATTGAAAATTTCTAGATCATGGTGAAATGTTCAAACCACTTCATCATAGACCTACAACCCTACTCAAGGTTTTTAAACTACCAACAAATTTATTCTCACAACTTTTGTTGGAATAATTAATCATAGAATGATATCTAGATGCCTACCAAGACCATACCGTAATGACCATGGGAATGGGTAATAACATCCGAAAAAATATTATAAGAATCACCTAGAATGTTATTTGGGAGCATGATCATACACTATATAGGAATCTCTATGGAATGAAATATTGATAGCATGGCCTAAATCCCAGACATTGCAGCCTGAGGTCCACCATCCCTTGAAAATGTGGGGGATGCTGATGTTGGAACTCACATGTTAGATCATCGATAAAAAGATTGGGTTGATGAGAACCGAATACTGATTACATTATTTTATGGAATTTAACATGGAACCTATAGTCGATGACCATTGGATGATTATCATGAGGTTTATTTGGTGGAACTATTGGAGGTACTACTAATGGATAAGGGAAAAAACCTCAAAAGAATGTTCTTCCCCACACTCATAGAGCAAGAATCAAGAATATCAAGTTGATGTAGGACTATTGTTTCCAAGAGGACACATCTTATGAGATTAAAAAATAGATAAAAAATCGGTAAAATAAAAAAGGGTAGGAACAAACATCCTTATAAATTGGTCCCACCTCTCTACATGCTCTAGAAAATAGGTTTTGGTGATAGATAAAATCATTATATAACATTAAGGAGAAAACCCACTACCCCCAACCAAGTTCATGTCTAGGTGAAATTCATGTATAAAATTATATTTGTTTCAGTACATGGAATTTCAATTTCACGGTATAGAGGGAAAAACATTTACTTTGCAAATGGAATCCCTATTACCGATAACCATTTCTATTTAATTTAGTAATTTATAGAATGTTTTTCACATTTATTTGGATACGAATATTGAAATACTATTAATTGCGTCACCAACTCTAAATTTATATAGTCCTATAATATTTATAAAATAAAATTGGCATGAAAATTATCTATGACCTAGAATGTATATGTGATATCAGGTTGTAACATGTAAGTTATATTTGTTATATCGAATGTACCACCATTCTCATTTTATAGAAATACAATTATTATTAAATTAACATTGTAATTATTCAATGAAATAAACTAATAATTCGTCCTATAGTACCAATGGATAAAGGAATAATTGTGCCCTATTTGGTTAATTATGTTTTCATTGTAAATCTATATAGGAAAGCACTAGTTATATTTATGTAGTCACATTAATTAATCCAATAATATTTTACCTACTAGAATTGTTAACACATTTCATTACATAAAAATCATGGAACATGTGATAAACACTAGTAAGACAGAAAATGCATGTTGACATACAAACAGGACCTGGAATGATGCATTCCATTTAATTCCAGTGGTTCCAAGTCTTATTCAAGAATTTTATACTCTCTCATCTCATCAATCCAAGAAAATGGATTCCCATTATAACAATTTCAATTATAATAACTTCATACAACATGTACATCACCCAATGGTGATTTCAATGGAACTATAATAGGAGAAACCAATAACAACATCGACCCATACCATGAAATTTTAGACTACCATATACAAGGGTTTGATACTCATAGAGATATGCTCATTGAAAAATGTAAATACATCATAGTATAATATCTAATAACCATGTATTTGGATGAACAGATAAAGATACCACAATACCTGTTTAAAGCATCTCACCCCAAAGGCCTTAAAGTTCTGCCCCGAGATATTTTTCTTCAATACCTCAAGTGTGAATCCTTATACACCAGAGGTTGTTGACCATTATATAGGTCCTAGGGTGTGTATATTAGGATACCATGTCAACATGTGTTATATTTTAGAAAAATTCTATGTAATATATTGAAATAGGGGAATCTATAATAACAAGCATATAATTGAATAATAATGTAACACATAAATAAATAGTTTAAAATATAATGAATATAATGAATACAAAATGATGATGGTCATGTAATATATCTATAAAAAAGTATTATACATGAGATAAAAGGGTAAAAAGAATATATCACATATGATAGAAAAGAAAAAAAATGACCAAAATTAGATAGTTCTAGAATCTCTAGAATACATTCCGTACTCTTCACCTATTCACTTTCCTAGTACTAAAAATCATGCATTAGGAGTTGTCTTCTTCTGATTACAAACACATGCAATCATTTAGACTTCTTGGGTGACTCGGGAATCCCAAAAAGGGTGTTAGATATACAATGTAGAACACCACCATCAGGGCTTATAGTAATATATTTTGTTCTTATAAAATGATAATTGTGATAATAATAATAAACCAATGGAAAAATTATATAAAAATAGTAGACCTTCTTTCTCATAGATTTCCATCGGCTCTACCATCTTTCGATTAATCTGAACACCTCTTAACCCTAGTGAACAATTTCAATTATGGTAATCTGTATAAATGTGTCAAAATAAATAAGTAAAAACTGGTACTTGGTCCCCAACAATGTAATTTTTCATGGAGGGAACATCTAAAGAATTTTTATTATACATTCAATATCATTAATATAAATTGAAATCATTAGTAATTATTGAGAGGCACGATGAGCCCATACAATGGTATCTAGATAGAATCCCATTTATCAATTCAGGGGAATAGTAAAATCCCAAAACAATAAGAGTCCTTCCAAATAAATCTATAAATGGAATCCCACGTATCACTCTAATCTTGGCATATAATCAACCAAACCATCCTCTCCCAGGTATCTCATATAGGGGATCGAATATCTCTCATGCCTTCTGTAACCATCTAGTCACTGATCTCATCCATGGTGTCTCCCTTATGGAAGGAATATTACTCCCATATTGGTAATGTAACGATATAATGAGACATTCATAGGCATAACATGTATCACTCTTGGAATGGGTAAAATTAATTAAAATTATCAATTATAATCCAAGAAGAGCCCATCCAAGGCATCCTTATATTGGAACACTTTTATTCCCCAAAACATAGTTTAAAATATAATTGGTAATAATAAAATCACATTTTATTTGAATATTAATTATAGTTATATAAATTTAAATTTATTTTCCCAAAAATTTTATTAAATTGAATAATGCTAGGGCATAAATCATGCATTGTAACACATTCTCATACATCATCCTCAATTCAATTCACATTGTGATTAATATATTTATTACAATGAAACACAACTCATAAGTATTTTAAACCCCCTAAATTAAATGGAATGCAGGATGCTATGGAGTTGAACACACATAAGAGTATATTGTGTTACAAAGATCTAATAAAGGGATGATTTTATACTATATTAGTCTGCAAGGTGTATTAAAATCCAATTAATTTAATTTATTAAAATTTTAAGAGTGTCACTGAAAATTTCCAACACATTGAAAAACATTTATAAATTTAATAGAAAATAATATTGAGGGAAATAAGCTAGATTACATACCTTATTATTGTATATGATCACTTGTCTGTTTTCAAACATTGATTCCATATTGAATAGGAAAAAATTCCAATGCAGACCAAAAACCTGCAAATAGGGAAAAGATCCTTCGCCAAAATAGGAAAACAAATGGAATGATTAATGAAAAAAGAAATGGATAAGAATTTGGAACATATTTAGATGATTCCATTGCATCTAACTGTGAAGTGAAAAGACCTCACATGAATGTGAAATTAATAATCCTAGTTTTGGAATAGAAGGGTGTTTTCATGGGACTCCTACAGGGGTAAATGAGGCATCTGTCCAAAAATAATCCATTTCCCCAATTTTGTTAAAAATTTCCCATATCATTGAAACCGTATTTAAATTTATTACATGTCGTTTAATTCTTATTTCATTTCCATTAGGAAAAATATTTTACACAATGTGTAATTACAATACAAGTCATCTAATGATCAATTTTATCCCCTTCCATGGATGACCACAAACTGACATGAATTCAGATTATATATCCAAATACACATCAGGTTTTGAATACAATCCCAGTATTTACATACACTTTCTGTATTTGGTCTACAACTAGGTTCCATCTCTCTTAGAACATCATTTTCAAAAAAAACCCAAAACTGGTCGTTAGGTATACTCATGGGATTTAACCAAAAATGAATGATAACATACCATCATGAAAAGACATGAAATTACAATGAATCCCATGAATATATTGACATGGGGGTATATAAAAATTGTTCTTAGAAAAATAATGATATAATCACTAAAAAATGAATAATAAATAATATAAATTATTAAAATATGTCCATTGAAATGTTATTTCTGAAATATAATGTATAAATACATGTAATTGTATTATGAAATAAATGTAAGAAGGGTAAAAATAGAAAAATAATAGTAAAATTATTCCTTATGAAGATGATTTATATATTTTTGGAATAATGATTGCAGTACTATGGATTTTTAATAGGATCAGAATAAATAGAGCATCAATAAGTATAACTTGAGTGAAAATTCTTGGGCGATTAGTTCACAATCATCGAAATAACTATAATATTCATGCTATCTAAATCACCAAAATTGACTAAAAACATATCTTATCTTGTTCTTAAGAATTATCCTTAGGTCCTGAGGGTATTTTTTAGTATGTTTTTTTCAGATATAAACATGAAATGTTTTTTAAAAAATAAAATTTACAATTTTTTATTATTTTTAATTAAAAAATTTAAAACTAAAATAAAATTTAAATTAAAAATGGATTTACATAATTAATAAATGATCAATTCCATTAAAATGTTTTTGTAAATTATGATTATTTTTTGTTAAATAATAATATCGAGAGAACTGTAATTTTTATATCTAGATATCACAACTTATTAGATGAGTATTCGTTATATAACGTAATGATCCATGCATTAATCAAATAGGTCTAGTGCCTTTAGAAACATTGATATATAAAAAACTAGTTCATATATTCACTAAATCATTTCATAATAAAATATTCATAATTAACATCCTTCATTGAAATATCATACTCAGTAAATATCTTCATAATCAGTATTAATAGAAACATAAGAAAGGGTGAGTTTAGATGATTAGTGAGGGTAAATTGGGGACATATGAATGATTATATGATAGTAACCTAGGAATAAGGGTATGATAACATGAGAATAACATTTGAAAATAATACCATGTATATCAAACACAATAATCATGAGCCATGTTCTATATCCAGGAAGTTCATAAGTATGTAATCATATGAGAATTGAATATCGTGAATCGTATTAGCATAATACATAAGTTTAAGGAATAATCATATGAAAATAATATCATTTTATTAGTTTTAAAGGATCACTTAAATTACTATCATTATAGATTGGATTTACCTCCAAACCATACTAGTAGGAAAGGTTCAATATAATGAAAATCAAAGTGATCCATTTCCCCTACTTCATTTGGTTTACACCCAACTCATATCGTATTTATGTAATGATATGTCATTATTTATTAAACGTGTTAATGTGATATATAATTCCAGGACCACAAGTCACATATTGAAAATGATATATATATATATATATATATGCCATATGATCATTAAATATTCATCACATTATTACCAATGGAAATAAATGTGTTTCATAAAGAATTCATTATTTTATAATCCATGGAAAATAAATAATTATCGTAAACATTTATTTATAGTATAAATTGTACCAAAGAAATGTGTTTATTTTTCATTTCATCATTTGATCCTAGAATAACATGTTGAAAAGGAATTATATTCAAAGAAATCTTGTCAATATATTCATAAAGTATTTAATAAATGAATATTTATGGAATGCTTCAATCATATCCTGATAAATTTATAAGTGAAATCAAGGGTTGTTGAATTTGAGGAATAGAAATACAATTACCAGATAATAATAAAATTGATTAGGAAAAAATACTTTCCCCTCTGAAAATAATATTTAAATAACTCAAAATTCACCAAATATTTTGGAAATCATTTTTTAAAAATAATACTAGAAAATTTTGAAGCAATATTTGGAGCATTGAGCCATCTACGGAACGAAAAATTCTATTCACGGTAAAAATTAATTTAAAACTAATATAATAAAATTTAAAAAATTATTGACAACATATTTAAAAAATGTTGATATGGTATATTTTTTTGACTGATGACATAAAAACGTTAGTTATCATTAAAAATATTATTTCTGTTACCTGAATTCATCAAATGAAGAAAATCCCAAGAAAAAATGCATTATAATGAGATAAATGTAAATGAAAAAAATTAGTGAGTTTCATGAGAAGTAGATAAAAATATTCCATCCTTTGAAACAAAATCATAATCAATGTACATAAATAACAAGATTTTCACAGAAAATGCTTACATCTTCGGTATAATTTTAATATAAAGACATGATAAAAAATAAATTCAGATGAAAATTTAATTGAAAAATTGTAAGAATGATAATGTCATAACATCTCAAAGGATAATATGTACAAATCATAAAAAGAGATAATTTAACAAAATTACATATTCTTTCAAGAGGTTAATTGGATACGATAATCCATTACCACAAGATTCAATTCTTTCAAAATCACTATAACCTCGTGTATAATAAATTTAAATTTATTATTATTAAATATAATAATAATGTTCAAAAAATCAATATGATATATGATATATTTATAACATTTCAACACCCATTTAATAATAATTCTTTATTACAATCATTGTTTCTATTTATTGATTTTTTAATTTATGTTCCATAGTACTGTTCATTAGTTTTGGTATGTGAACATTTATCATACATCAACATCTATATAATTTTAAGAATTTTATAAATATTTTATATATTCATTATGGAATTATAAATTTTTATTCATATATGGAATCTAGAGATAGAAAAATGAATTATATAATTTATGTAGATGGTAGGTCGTATGTATAAAAGAATATTGTATTCACTTTCTAATAGATTTAATAAATGAAAGGTAAAAAAAATAACCTATATTGAATCGTTATTATATCATATTGACCATTTATATTAAATAAATATTTTATTTCTACCATGTATGTAAAATATAAATTGAAAACAAATCACATCGCTTAGTAGAAGTGGAGTCTACATGTACGCTTGAGCGATATTATTGTTAACAAACTGATTAGAAGGTAAGAAGTTAGACGTCTTAGTATATATAAATGTGCTAAATTATTTCATAAATGTAATATATAAAAATTAAAAATATAATCGTATGAATCCATAAAATATTAAGGTGGAAAACGAATTTTATCATTATGCCTAGATGCCTAGCTATATGTAAGAAGAAATGATACATTAACATCCTATTGGATGTGAAAGAAGATAGACTATGGAGATTCAATAATAATAATTTCATTTTAGTATATTAAAGATACAAAAATTATTATTTTATGATTAATAGTATAAATTTATCGGAGATTAATTATATGTAAAAAGTATGTGATTAGTTAATGTGATTATATTTTCAATTGAAATAAATCCATCAGATATCATATTAAGGATCCTAAGGTAATTATTTGAAGAAACAAATTTCCTCTATAATGAATATATGTATTTTTAGAAAAATAATATTATTAGTTAATGATCAAGAAATATAGATCAACGTGATTTAGGGAAGTTAATGGAGGAATATTTTTTTATAAGAGAGGGAGAGGGCACAAATTGAATTTTTAAATGATTAAAATATAATAATTTCATTCTCATGAACACTGATTAAAAAATCATAGAATAAGATAAAATAGCATATAGGATTTAAATAAAATCATACATTGTTATTTATATTGGTTTTTATGTCAATTTACACCATATCTTTTATATTAATCACATTGTTAATTTTTTTTACATTAATAACGACAAAAACTATTTTTATAATTATGTTTTATGAATACATCCATAAATTAAAAACTGACTCAAAAATTGATCTTTGATGATTTCGTATAATATAATTCATTAAAAATGAATAAGATAATATTTTCATTAATTTTAAATCATTTAATAAAATATTATTTATTATAAATTATCAATAATCTCAAGTGTGGATCTATTCATTTAATTTAGCTTTACAGACACCCCAAAAAGATAAAATTATAATGAAATCCTTTTAAAAATTAGTAATATGTTCTATTTATCTTCAAAATTCATCAAACACTATATCTTATTAAAATTATAATACTTTTAAAATATATAAAATCATATAATTTTTAACAATTTTATAAAAACTATATTGGAATTTCACAAATATTTCATGTGATTATATAATAAAAAAAATCATAAATAAATTACCATTTTTAATAAAAATTGATTATGCTTAAAATTATCATTAAATGTAGTTCCAATATTTTTTTTGTATATATGTGAACTCCTAAGAGATGTTGAAAACTAAGAGCGTGACATTATTTAAGATTTGTTTATGTATATTTAATATGGTTAATTTTCATTGACATATCTCTATTTAATAAATTAAATACAAATCCTTATGATATAAAAGTAGAGCTACCATAATCCAAAAAGTACTTTGATGACAAATGGAGTCCTAAACACAACGTTTTTACTATGAGTAACCTAATTTACCCTCAATCCTGGATATAAAACATACCATGTTTACAATTCATAGTGCATTAATATTAAATGGACCTATTTATCAAATTTGAAAATTATAATTAATAATATAGACATTACGTTATAATATTCAATACATATATGTCGAATAAATTAATTTTAAGAAGTGTGAATAATTTTATGGAAACCACTTTCAGAAAAAAAAAGTCATTTTTACACATAAGACAAGATATATTCATTTCCTATACATTGTAAAAATACAAGGAAAATGTTGAATAACTGATTTTAATATTTAATATTATAATTTATTTCAATCATTTTAATAATCAATAACTAAATTTTTTAATATAAAAATACATTTCATGAAAAGAACCAATGATATTTTTGGAAAACACCTCTTTTTCATTCAAGTTAGTTTTTTTTCATAAAATCTTAGAGATATACATTGTAGCGCCATTAAAATGTTTTTATCCCACAAAATTATATCCTACTTGTGAAAAATTAGGATATAACTATTTCATTATATTATCTAGTTTTCATGTAGCTTCATCAAAAAACTGATTTATCCAATGAAATTTACCCAGATGAGTAGTCTTGTTCAATATCACATTACATCTATGATCCCAGAGTTATACCAGATGTTCCTCATAATATATATCATGGTATAATGGTACAACATTTATGTTTAGTATTTATGAATTATTTGGAATGAACTTAATTATGGGAGATTCAAGGAACATGTTGGGAACATCAGAGAGGTTCAGTGGATGGGCTAATATGTATTCACCTATCCATACTTGATCAAAAATATCATATGGGATAATATACATAGGGATCAACATTCCATTTTTTGGTATCTAATAAACATTTTCCAAATAGTTATTAAAAGAAGAATATTCTCACGGACATAAAATTACAGATCATTCAAATGATTTACATCATAAATTACTTATAGAAAACGAGCTTCCATGATGTGATGTTGAAAAACAAAACATTATCTATCATTTGTAATGATTTATTAGGTCCCAATATAATTATTTCTACTACATCATCCGAACAAGTTGGTGTTTTAACATCATTCAATAGAGGTCTTCATAATAATATATTGGAATTCTCCATTGAAAGATAATTTTGTAAGAAAACTCAATCATATGAGTGTGTACATCCCAACAACCTTTGATATCGATAGAAAAGATCTCCATAAATACTTTACTGATTCTGTAGATCAATAATAAAGACCATATATTTGTGGATGATATATCATACTAATGATGAACTCCATATATAGAGCTCACTGAATACTTCTCCAAAAAAATTATGAAACCCACATATCCCAAAAAGATATAACAGAATGCAGTAGTCCATTTTACCTTGAAATTTCATTAATGTATATTATATAATGTAATAAGTAAAAACGTTTTATTTAATTTAATTTAATTTTACATACTTCATAGGGTAATATAATATATCCCAAATGTAATTATAGCCTTTATATATTTTGGAATGTCTAATAAAAATGACCACATTAATGATCTCCCATTTTCATTCTTTTATGGGTAATGGTTTTAACACCCCCATTGACATATATCTCTTCATATAAGCATTCCTACATATAAGGAACCAAGATACACACTAAAAATATTTCTCTTCCTAATATCCAAATATAAATACTCTTTTTGATATTTATACATATTCATACTTTCAGGATGAATATAGAATGATAAACTATAAGCCTTATCTAATAAGCCATTCTTAAAATCTGGTGTGGATGAAAACCATACATTATTTATAAACATTTCAATTAAAAAAAATCAATGATGAAATCATGAAAATTTCTAACCTTCTCATATTTCTATACATCTTCCTTATATGCCTATATTTTCTTCACTTGGATATATGGTTGAAATCTCATTTCAGAAAGATAATATTTTGCCCCTTCCATCATGATTTTTTGATCCATCCTTTAAGAATCCATAAATATTGGATCATTTTTTATCCTCATCAAATGTAAGATATCATGATCCATTATAATAAAGAATATTACCCCTTATTTTGTTTCACACGGTAGTAATGTGTTTAGTATTAAAAATCATTAATCATATCCCACCATATTCTCTACATTATTTTCCACTCATTCTATATGAATGCTTTATTTAAAAATTTATGATTATTATATGTATCAAACATTTCCCTTTAATGTTCTTCCCTCTATATGATTAATGAAACTATTACCCAATATAACACCAAATCCCGAGTTTTGTAAATTTTTATCCTAAAACATAAATGTTAATTAGTTATAATAAATCACCATATAGTTCTAGATGAGAATACATCCTACTAACTTCTTTGATACATATCCCTAAATTAAAAACCCTTATCAACCGCATGTAAAATATAGATTTACTGCACCAACTAACATTTTCACAAGTTTGTTGAAATATTATTAATAATGATATATCCAAATGAACATATCTTTATTCTTAGTTATCATAGTGAGTGTTTTATATAGTTGTGATAACTTACTAACAGAGAACCAATAATATCCATCCATACCTTGTAAAATACTAATTTTAGTCATAATGGTCATTCTAGACAACATTCAACAACATCAATCCATGAAGGATATACTTATATAAAATCACATGATATTATATATATCAAAAATTGAAAACATCAAAACAAAAATCCACTCTTTTAAATTTATACAAAAAAATCCTCTATTACAAAGGTGTTTAGCACAATTCTGAAATGATCTACTTACTCTTCCTTAATCATTTAATATATAATTATATCATCTATAATGAATAACATAAGATGTTTGAGGTAATATATAATGAAACAATTAATTTAGTCCATTATAATTTCACAGGAAATATAAGACCAAATAGAATCACCATAAATTCATATTGACCATACCTTGTATGAGATGATGTTTTGGGCATATCATTCTTAATGACACTCAATTGATGATATCCAAAATCATATTCAAAGCGTAGAATGGTATTTATAACCACGTAGTTGTTCAAACGGGTACCGAATATATATTATAAGATACTTTTTATTGATTTTTATTTTTCAATATCTGAATAATCATCACAAAGTCAGATTGATCAATTTATTTTATTATCAAAATGAATAGGTGAAACCAAATGTAATAAATTTGACTAATTGAAAACCATTTAAAGATTATATCCTTGTTTCTTTTTCAATTATTATAACTAAATATAGTCCATTAAATATAGATTTCAATAAATTGGTATAGAACTAGGTATGTGTTATATTGATAACAAAACTTGACGATTTAGTGGGAGGCTAGAAAATTATTACTATATGGAATCAAAATATCCAGTAAAATATGTATATATTTGATGTTGAGTTTCTCTCCAACCATTTGAGATAATCATCAACACTGAAAAATTATTATGAAACATAAAATAGATGTGATTAACATTCAATGTTCATATTTATCATTATAATGTTTAAAAATCATAGGATGTATCAGAATATTATGAATGAATTATCATCCATCATTATTGATTTTATATTTATGAAAATAAATCCATTATGTTCTCTAAATTACATTAAATTCAACAAAATAGAGAAAAAAAAATGTGGTAAGAATCATATTACCCAACATTGTGTCAGAAAAGAATCCTATTCTTCAGATGGGATCGACATATCATTAGGGATATTTACTAAATGTTTAACATCTAATTATTGGGGTGGCATAATTGTATCCGTATAAAATTATACAATTATAAAAAAGTTGGTAGTTTTTCGAGTGAAATAAGACTTTATGAGTTTTAGAGTGGATGGAATGTTTACATTTAATGATATCATTATCATACCTCACATTAGAAATTATAATTGAATTATATTTACATTTATCTCTCAACATAAGATCTTAATAATGGTGATCATTAACCATAATATTAATTTTTTAGTATTGGTTACAATAATTCTTGAATTAATCTAATTTAAAACATCTATTTTTTGGTGAATTCTAAAAAGATATCTACGTATTCACATCATTAGATAAATTATTTTCATAACTATGGAATTATACTTCCTAATGACCATTTATTTAATAATTAAAAAATATAGCATCATAAATAAAATAATTTCTACAATGTTTCTATATGAACTTTGTAATGAAAGGAACATTATCTTCTTATATTCATGATTTTATTTACTCAATTTGAATTCCATATCTATTTTCAGATAAAAACTACTTTTTTTATAGGTATATATAATATCACATTCCCCCTTGATTTTATATCAAGTGATTTGTTTATAGTTACTAAATTCACTTAGGGTTAAGAACATTTTGAGATATTTATTTAAGATACTAAATAATCCATGAACACTAATTTCAATTTGGATGGTAATACCAGATGTGTACCAAATAATTCATGTAAAAATTTTCATCATTGGTACCAAAAAATTCATCACTATTATACTTTATCATTGTGAATACCCTGTAAATTTTAATATGAATAATAAGATTAAATTGCTTAATAAAATAAAATATCTTAATCTTATCCCATTCAATGGAGTAATTTTATTCATGTTACATCAGATTCATAATAATGTAAAATTATCTATCCATTTTTCCTTCAAATCGATAGAGTGAAAAAAATATTTTCATTCTATGAAAAGTGGATAAAAAATATGTCTTCTCAGTTACATAACAATTTCTCATCAACTAGTTGATATGTGGGCTCAAAAAAATAATGTAGACATTACGTCATAATGTAATATAAATAACATTGTTACATTAATTTCTTATTTGGAGGTTTTGTATGACTCATTTCATTATAATGTTGTGTGAGTATATAAATGTTGTTTTTTTTCAATCTCATATGAAATGTTTATCTCAGGATGTCAATTTTTACATTTTATATCGTCTTCACCATTAAAATGATTCCTTCAAGTGTATGGTAATAAATAAAACCAAAATGGATAGTGTAAGAAACCACAATCATAGTGGAAAGATAGTTAAAAAGGAAATATAATCTATTAAAAGTATAAATAAATACACTATGTTTTTGATCCATTAAACCATCTATTCTTTGTTCGGTTCATTAATGATCATTAAGAAACAATTGAGATTTCATATCATACAAAGACTTATCCCCATTGTTTTTACTAATTGTTTTCATTCTACTTTTAATTTTTGGCTAAACATTATTTTCTAACCAACTAATGTGTCCACTTATTTTAAGATATAGTTATCCCATTAATTAGTTGAATATTTAATACAGAACATAATGATCTACACTAGAATCATATTGGTATAGTTTCTTATGAATGATGGATATAAAAACCGCTGCTGAAAATGTTTAATAAATAATTTACCACTAAAATGTACATAATTATAAAAATTCTTAGACATATCATAATTAGTAATATTCACTATAACCTATGGAAAATGAAAAAAATAAGAAAGGGTGATATTAAATTCTTAGTATGTGTAATCAGGGAATATTTCAATGATTACTTGAGAATATAATGGGAATAAGTTTATTATTACATGAGTATATGTTTTTAAAATATTAACACATATATTGTAGATCATAATATATAGTGAAGGTGAAAATATTGGACGTTCATAAGTAATGTAATATATAGTAATCAGTGAAAATGTTTCATAATTATATAATACATAAGTTTGTTGAGTATATATATGCATATATACTCATTTATAATGTTTTTATGTATCGATTTGAAAAAATTCATAGTGGATTGGGTTCACTCCCAAAAACATTGTAAAAGTAAAGTTTCACTATAGTGTCCACCATTGTGGTCATATTCCCTCACTAAACAGAGTTCAATCCCTTTTACAACCCTATTTATCATATGAGATATCTACATTTACCCAATGTATTATAGGTGTATATAATTCCACCCCACCCATCACATACTAAAAATCATATAGATATTTTCCACAAAATCATAAAACATTCAACATATCAGAACTCATGAAAAATCGGGTTTCATAAATATTTCATCATATAATAATGCATGTAAAATAAAAAAATTTCCTAAACATTACATAATGTAATTAACAAAGGAATAGAAATAATCTTTAAAAATATTTCATCATTTTTGAATATTATAAAGTGTCTGAATGGGATGTGTTTAAGAAAAAAATTATAATGAAAAAATCCATAAATAAAAATAATTGGGATTGTACCCTTGGATCCTTTCAATGGTAAATCATAATAGAAATGAAGGGATTTTTTCATTGATTAAAATAAATATAATTAAAAAGACATTAAATATTTAATGAGGAATATAACATTTCAACTATGAAAACCACTTTTCAAATAATATAAATTCGTAAAATATTTTGAAAATAATTTTCATGGAAAATAGAAGTGGAAAATAATAAATAAAACTTTCTATTATTTATCATTAAATATTTGGGAAATACCTTCAATTATATATATATTGAATAAAAACATTCCTTCCTATTTTTTTACAAAAATTAAAAATATACATCATTAGAAAAATGACATTGAGATTCCTTTTAAAAAATAAAAGAAAAATTAAATCATGGTTAAAATTTAATTTAAATAATAATTGTATCATAATAAAAAATTTCTTGATATTTTTTTAGAAAACATGGATATGGAAGAAAATTGATTTAAAAGGGAAGAGGCAAATAATTTTGGTTGCCTTTAAAATTTTTCTTTTATCTATTGAGTACATTAAGTGAGAAAAATGAAAAGAAAAATATGTATTTTAAATAATTAACCATAAGTTAAGAAAATTAAATAGTATCTTGATAGGTATATTTTAAGCATTTTTCATGAAAAAAATAATCATAAACAGTCATATTTACCAATGAGATTGTTACATTAAATCATTTACTACACTGTTTAAATTTTTATCATAATCCTAATAAAATGTTACATTTAAATTAATATATATATATATATGAGAAATATGTATAAGGATGATATAAAATATCAAAGGTTTCTATATAAAATTGATAAAATAATATGGGTTCATGACATAATATATGTCCCAATAAAGTTAATTTGAGAGATGGACCGTTTCCTCAACTTACACATACATAACATTCTATATAAAGTTCTTGATAATAAATTTAAATTTATTATAATTATATATAATATTACTGTAAAAATAAATTTCACCACATGTGATTCATTTATTATATTTCTACACCCATTTGTCAATAATTCCTTATAAATATCATCATTTCCAGGTGTTAACTATTTCATTAATCATGAGTATTTTAGCTTAGTTGTTCCATTGCATAAAATTTTATTGTGATTCCAAAATTTACATAATTTTAATAATTATATAAATATAATGTGAATTCAATATATATTTAGTCATCTATAAATTTTATAGATAAAAAAATTAATTACAACTTTAATGGATATAGTAGGCTATACGTATGCATGAATGTTTCATTCTATTTTAGATAGATGAAATGAAAGAAAGATAAAAATAATTTTCTTTTCTAGTGAAATTATTATATCAAATAAATAATTTAAAATTTTAAAATCAATCTTTATTACCATAAAATTAATATAGAAATGAAGATAATCACATCACTTTATGAAGGTGCTAGTGAACACATATACATGAGTAAGGTTATGGTTTTCCAATAGATCTGAAGGTAAAAATGTTATATGTTCTATTATAATTATCAAATGATTATTATATAATATTTATTATTTTAAAACATTAAACCATTAATAATTAACACCTTTTAATAATAATGGTGGAGAAATAAATTGTAATGTTGTGTCGATATGTAAAGTCGTACTTACATATGGGTTGTACGTTTACTTCACATTTTTTGGTAAAGAGTGTTGTTATGGGTGATTTCATAATAATAATAACAGTTAAATATATTTTGGATACTAAAGGTATTATTTTTCAACAAATACCCTTGATTTTTTATTGGTTATGATGATGTGAAAATACGGTGATCAATTAAGGTGAAAACACCTTCTTTGAAAGAAATCATTTAGATCTACTCTTAAGGATAACATGGTTAGTTTTTTTGAATACAATAACATATAGAATGTGTATATTTAATTTTATAAATTATATTTTTATATGTTATTTCTAGTTTATATATCTTATTATGCTATACAGTAGATCAAGGTGGGTAGTCTTTTTGTAATGGAGGGAGATGACATGCTTGAAAATTCTTAAAAGATTAAAATACAATAAGGGAATTACCAATGAAAATGATTCCAAATGTACATTAAATCTAATATTAATTTTATATATTTAATATATCACCATATAATTAATCTTATACTATATTTGGTTTCATTTTAAAAATTATCTTTTTTATTAATCTATTTGACAGTTAATTTTCACATTAAACACAATATTAACTACATTAAACTTATAAGGTTAATAATTATAAAATAAATAAAAAGGATAATAATAAAAGGAAAATTGATGATTTTTAAAAAATATTCAATTAAAATAGCCTATGATAATATTTATATAAATTTTTAATCATTTCAGAATATTTTTTTAAATATTATTAATGTGAATTTTTGAATAATTTTTTTAATTTTGAATTAATGAAATGATGAAGAAGATGAAATTAAAATATAATAATTGTAAACATAACTAATATGTTATACATTTCTATAAAATTCATGTAACACTATAAATATCTCATATTATATTACTTTTAATCTTTTTGAAATAATTTATATCAGTTTTTTATTAATATAAGAAATACAGTAATGACATAGGTGAAATATTTAAGGTAAATATTTGACAACAAAAAATTATAAAAATTTATCAATATGATAAAGTGTTAATTATTGAAAAAAATTATAATTAAAATTCATTTAATCTTTTTATCATTTGTAAAGAAAAAATAAATATTTAAAAGTAAGAGAATGACATTATGCATGTTTCTTCTCTTTAAGTATTATGTAACTTAATTGTTTAGATATGTGATTCTTAAAAATGTAAATTTCGAGCATAATGTTATAATGTTTATAAAAATCATCCTATAAATTTTTTTATTGAAGATGGTGTCCTAAAAACATTGTTTTTACAAAATTAAATCTATTTACCATTTACCAAGTTGACAATTTTTACTATAATAACACTTCATATTGTTAAAACTAAAAGTGACATATTTTCTAAATTCGATGAAATTAATTCAAAACATTAAATAAAATTTATCCAATTAAATAGGTATAAGTGTAAAAATTAAACCACAAAATATAAGTGTAAAACCCAATGAAAAATTATTTTTTGTAAATTACAATTTTAAGCATAAAATAGGAGTTATTCTTTTCTCATATATTGTAAAAATATTAAACGAATATAAAAATAATAAATTGAATATATAATATATAAAATTCCATAAAAATCATCAATAATGATTAATTTAAATTTTTATGAAAAAATAATGTATCTGCACTAAACCATATTCTAGAAAGCATATGATTTATTTTAAAATGATTTAATTTATATATTTCCTAAAATTAATAAAAAAATAATTTGTTTTTTATTTTTAATCTATAAATTTTGGATAAATTAGTTAATCCCATTCATACTGAGAAATTTTATTTATAGGTTATAGTTATTTAATAAATTATTTCTCATTTAGACTTAGTGTTTTGTGGATCACATGTTGTCAAAAAAATTATATGAAGATAAATATTTCTAAAATCTTTAGTTATTTCAATAACTGAGAAAAATTTCATTTAGTTACAATTTTATATAATTCGTGTATTCTCTTAATAATCTGAATTTATGAATTATTAATAATTATTTCAATAAAATTTATTTTTAATACACATTAATTAATTAATTATCATTCAATAAAATATTTTTTCTTACAAAACCGATGAATAAATTCATTTTATCGTGAAATATTATTTTTTCCAGAAAATAATATTATGTATTGTGTATTATGATATAAAAATTAATTTTTTATAATATTTATACATTGAATAATATACGATGGATTGAATAATTTTATTTCAGAATATTAAAATTAGTTATTATGTATAATTTTATTTTTATGGAATAAAAATAAGTTATGGACGTAAAATTTTGTTTCATTTGTAAAGGTGAATGTTTTATTTTCAGATATTTTTCTATAAGTGTTCTGTCCTTTTTATTTAAATACATTAAATAGATCTCCTTTAACTAATATATCTCAATATATGTAAATATATAAAAAATATTTTAATTTTTATTTAATATGTAATTTATATTAAATTACATTAATTAAGCTTATTATATTAAAAATATGTTTTCTATAAAAACAATTCTATATATTATTTATTATTATTTATAATTTGACATAATAATATTTCAAAATTGAAGTAGATTTAATGGATTATATATTTTTAATTAAAACCACAAAATTTTATAAGAAATTTTTTGATATATTTTTAGTGAAAATGTGATTACTATGGTAAATAATTTAACATGTTTATAGAGTGTAAAAGAGATAACCTACCATGACTGAAATTTTAATAAATCAACATAAAATAATGAAATTTTATAATTCCATTTTTTTTATACGTCCTACACACATGTCTCTACAATATTAATCTAGATAACACAACTACTTCATATGTAATTCCAGCGTTATCCATTACATGATTAAAGATTACAATTATATGTCCTCCATTTTTACATATAGATAATGTTATACTCTACCCATTCCAACCCACTACTAAAATTTTAATCATTATTTAATCCCTATGTTATTTTTCCCTATGAAATTTATCAACATCAATTGGATTCCCTTAGCCTAAATAAGGATTCCAAGGACCTTTAATTTAAAAACTCTCTCTTTTGGAAAAGTCCAGCCCTCAATGTCGGTGTTTTCTGTTCCTATCATTTTTTTCTCAATATTATTCATCCCACCATCATATAATCAGATTAATATCTATAATAAAAGAAAGATATTATCATCATTTTTATATAAAAGATAAATTATTATAAAATTATCAATTTCATAGTCATAGTAATCCATATTTTTTGGCATGTTTATTTGTAGGACAGTTTAATCACCTAGATAAATGATGCTATAAATTTATATAATGAATGAATATGAAAAAATGATTTAATTAAATATATGATATTAATTTTTAAATAATTTCATTAATATAATTTATTATGTTTAATGAAAAATAAATTAATGATGTGGATAAAGTAACTCATTGTTATCAACGAATTACCAGAATCAAGTTCATCACGAATTCATTTCTCAGAAACCATACCAATTCCTTATATTAGTTGAATATTCCACTGAACATATAATAGAGAAAAAAATATTTCACGATATTATTTAATAATTTGATTATGAAATTTTAACCCATAAACTAAAAACAATATATTTACTAAAAAATGAAGGAAACACATAAAATTACTAACACCTTTTGATGAAAAAACTATATATAACTAATAAGATTATTGTAAATGATTATAAATGATTATAATAAAATTTTACCAACATTTATAATGTTAAAAAACAATGTTTTAATATTGATATAATTTTTTTATAATATTTTTTTCATTATACACTATATATGGAATCCATGGTAAAAGTTTTTTGAAACCCAACCCTTTTCCATGAGTCATAATCATTTTGCATTGACTATGATCTAACTTTATTGATTTATTAGACAATATAATGGGGTTTTTTCCTTTATTTAATATCTTATATGGTTTATAACCTCCTTATGAAAATCAATTATCAGATGATTCATTCTTAATAAAGTAACATATATGGAAGTGTTTTTTATAACTCAAATCTCGTTCATTGAATCATAATCATAAATTTTAATTTCATCCTTCTAGGTTTGATTTTTTACAAAAAATATTATGTTATTTAATATTTGGTAATTTTTATAGGTATTTACATTTTCAAATTAATTTATTATTTTATATCTTGTTTAATTCTTTAAAAAATTATTACATTTTTCAATAATTCTTATCTTTCTTAATTTATATTTACTCGCCATGATCGAATTATTTCATTCATAAAATTTATTCTGATATTATTTTATAAGATATAGATGTAATCTATTCTAAAATATTCATATTTATATTTTTTATCTTATAAAAAAGATTATTTATAACTCTTTCATTGATTTGGTGTTTTCTATAAAAATATTTAAAAAGGGTTAAAAAGGAATTTTACTTATATTAAATCAATTATTTATCTTCATATACACATTTATATACATGAACATTATTTGTTTAAAGAGCCCATTATCATGGAATATTTAGAAAAAATAGTGTATGAAATTATCATTCTAACCTTCCTAAAAATTATTTCTAGATGTTATTAATAACAATCCCTTTCTATAAAATTGATAATTTTTTTATAAAATAATTTTTTACGAATTCACTTATATTTTCCACTATATCCAAAAAATATCTAACTATTAGGGGTAATTTTGAAGAACATAATACACATTTATTTTATAATATTTTACATTTTATAGATTGATTTTTTGTATTGGCTGACATTATTCAAGATATCATGTTATGTCACACCATTTTAAAGTATTATAAAACCCATTTTAATTCAATGTAATTTCATGATGGGATGTCTGATTGATATTTTTTGGTAAAAAATATATGGTCTATCATAAGGTGATGGGTTGTATTTATTTTGGACTGCATTTTATTGAATAAATATTTATTTATAAGATGATATTTATGGAAAATTAGTTGTGATGTTTGATCTACTATGGGAACCATATTATGATTCTCATTTTACTATGTGAAATAGGTTTTGATTCCTAATCGACTACAAGAAATTATTTTTCCCGATTAATCTACCATGGGAAATAGATTATGATTCTAGATATACTTATTTTTTGGAAAATTTTATTTATTCCCAATCCTTTATCATTTTTTTGTTATGACCTTATCATTTATACATTTTTTATGTATTATTTTTTATTAAAATGCATGTATTATTCTCCATGGATCATGATTATCATCTCTTATTTTGAAACTCTTATTAAAAAGTATATATTTTATAATTCATGTTTACTTCTACATTTATCATATTTTTCATTATAAATCCTCTGGTTAAATTATTATTTGAATAAAATATTTATCCCTTTCTCATTCATTCACACATTTTTATGATCTAACACTAGTTTTCATAAATATTATGTTTTTAGACCCTAATAATTTGATATCAGTCATTGTATTAATTTCCAGTTTAAAAAGTAATTAAAAGTACAATTAAAATTTGAATAATGGTTTGTATATGTATTTTTTCGGAAATTTGGAATCAATAATGTGTAATATTATATTTTCATTCCTAATCATCAACTACACTAAACAATTTGGTTATAATATTGTGATATATTTTATGAGAAGTACTATAGTATATTATAATATTATAAAATCATTATGAATGTTACATTTGCGAGATCAAATATATGATAATACAATACTAGTTATTAATTTCTTATTTTTAAATACAACTATAAAATGAATTGAATGTTTACTCTTTTCCAATATGGAATCACATATTGTTGATGTTGTATCCCAACTCCTTCTCCACAAATCTTATAAATATTATAAACATATAAAAATATATTTAATTATTCTCTTCAAGTATTAAATTTATCATATGAGTGTAATAATCAATGATGATAACTAAATATAGTTCACGTCTTGTATAATTTTGTCTCATAACTCTTGGAATGTTATTATAAACAATCTCATGTAGTTTATTGGACATAGTCTACAACAATTATTTGTTACCACAAAATAGTTTTCAATTTTTAAGAGTTTTAAAACACAGTCTCATTCATTTCTCATGTTGGGTAGTTATCTAACTAATATAAACTAGCCTTAGTTGAATTATCACATCACCCAACCTGGAAAACCACTTTCCCAAAATAGTGTACCCAATATTTATGGGTTGGATAATAATGCCTATTTATCGTGATTATACACATGGGAATAGATTCTCAATAATATAATATAATTAAAAAAGAAGAAGAAACTACCATAAATATGTAAAGGCCTATAAAGACTATGGAAGTCCATGAGTATTAAAATAAACTGAGAATATATATTCATGGAAAAAAAGTTAAAATTTAAAATTTCAATCTAAATACATTTTACACGATAAAATATAAAACATGTAGATACAATATATTAAATAAAAATATGAAATAATGAAAATGAGATACACCAGGGTAAATTGGATTATATATTAACTCAAAATAAAATGGAACCCAAAAAGGAACTATGAAACATCCACATGAACATCTATCACTCACCATAAACCAAACCATTTATCATCAGATAATAGGATCATGATCAACTAATGGGTCAAATCACTTGTAACCTGACAGAAATCAGAAGATATACACATACACACCAGAGAATATTTCAGGTTAAAAAACCTTAACATAAGTATTTAACAAATTTTTCAATGTTTTTCATTCAATTATATATTCTATAAATTTAAATTTGATCATAATCTATAAATTATTACCTTCTAATGAAAATGTAAATAAAAACAAAATATTGTTTTGGCAATTTCATTCTAAAATCTCGGGAAAACCTTTTAAGAGATAACGATTCTCAACCATCTTAAAGACATAGTTTTAAACGCAAATCATTAGGTAAATGTTATTATGTGACATATATATAAAGCCATTAAAATTGGACTGTTAATATTCTAAATATAATTACAATATTATTTATATTTTTCATAAAATATTTCATAATATCTTTTTCAAAAGAAACTTCAATTCAGTTTAAAAAAACACAATCTTAAAATCATTTGTCATTTTAGTTTGAAAATAAACCAAAAACACAACTAGAAAATCACATTAGAATAGACATAACCGAGATAGTAGCAAATCATGGAAAAAAAATACCACAATGTGGTTCCATATGACTGGATTTTATGTAAATACAAAAATAGGTACATGAATTAGGATCCCCTAAATCATCATTTAATGGACGTGTAACGATACATAACTCACTTGAATCTAAAATTAATGATTATAGATAAGGTATAATAAATCACTCTACAAAATTCCCTCTATGTGAAACCAAAACATCTATATAATTATCCTATGGGATCACTAATTAGAAAATCTATGACTTGGTGGGTGTAATGGTTTTATGGAAATAACTTTCATACCCACAATAAGATACCATAACATGAATCTATATCATCATTTTTATCTTCTTAGGGTTACGTGATAACACTGAAATAGATGTGAACAATAAACCAATTATAAAACATCACAGAAATAGAAGTTTAAATCAATAAAAATAATATTCACACCACTTCCAACAACATATCATGAAGTTTCCCACTTAAAAACATTATAAAAGCATCAAAAATATGAATAACCCATTAAGAAATAATTTTCAATGAGACAAATAAAAATAAATGGGATCATCAGTGAGGGTAATCATAATTTAAAATCAATACATTTTTCAAAAAGCTCCAAATTATTATAATGACCTATAATTTTCCATCCTCATTTAAATACTATGCTAAGTGACATTCTCTATACACAACACAGAAACCAAAAAAATATACTTTTAAATCAAAGCCATAAAATAAGAAGGTATATACTATAGTAACATAATTATGACATATATATATAGTTATTTATAAAAAACTTTGGAATCCATTTTGAATATCAACACTATTAAAAAAACTATGAATGTAATGAAATATTTCTTACTATTTTAGTATAATTTATAAAATCTTTTTTTAATGTTTTATATACTTATAACTATCAATAATTTCAAAATAACAGTTTTTAAGATAAAAATGATTTATTTTCCAAATATTTTTAATGATATTGAATTTATTTATTTTAATGGTATTTTTAGAAATTTTTGTATGTTAATTTAAAATAATTTACATCAATTTTGGATATAACATTATCATATTATTTTAACATCGATTTTTGTGTTTTTTATTAATATTTGATTATCAGTTGAATAGAGAAAAAATTTAATTATTAATGTCATCACTTTTATGAAATTAAATTATTATAAAAATACATTACATGTTATTGAAAAATGTTTGTACAAAATTTTAAATTATAATTTATAATAAATCATTTAAAAACTATTATGAATTAATAAATTAATTATTAATATTTTTAAAATGTATATGGTTTATTAATGAAATTTGTTTTTTCAAGAGTTTTGATTAATTAATTGTAACATGACGTAATGATGTTTTATATTTAGTTTATTTCTGAATAAATAATATTTTGTTTTAAATTTATGAATATATTTATATTAATGTAATTAATATTTTTATAGTAATCATAATTCATTATTGTTAGAAACTACCATTTTCATAAAATGGGTTTTTTGCGATTGTAGGGTCCTGAAAAATCCGCAAAGGAGATTCTACCCAAATCCCCAAAAGAATTGGTGAAAAGAATGAAGAAAAGTCAGAGGGATAGAAGACGGACCGGTTCACGGACCAGTCCTGTAAAGACCCGTAAAAATCAAGGGAAATTTTTTTCTTAATTTTCTTTAGAATTTTACAATAGCGCGGTTTTAGACGGCACCTGATACCGAGGCCCGGAGTGCTCAGAATCAATTTCCGAAGTTTGGCTCGGGTACGTTCAGTGAACGAACGAGCGGGATTTCCTAACTTTTGATCCGGTGCTCGGAATTGAAATCCGAGGGCACCGATGAACTCGCAGCGCCGATTTTCGCTTAAAGAGACCTTTTCGGAAGTTGCGTTTGTTGCGGGTTGAAAGTTAGTTTTTGGGTTTTTAGTTTAAGTTAAATAAAATTTGTGAAGAACAAATTTTATTTTAACTAGATAATTACTAACAGAGGGAGTTGGGAGTGGGACCCACATCCACTTAACCTCCCTTGGGAGGATTAAGTGTGGTGGGGCCCACACGAACCCCAACTCCTCAAATTCTCTCAAACCTCCCATTTAACCCATTTCATTTAATGTTGACAACTTGGCTTAATTAATTGAAGAGGGTTAATTTTAATTTCAAACCTTTGAAATTCTAAGAGGAGGGTTGTGTAATAAAATAAGCTTAAGCTTATTTTACTTTGTTGGGTTGGTTTCCTTTGTTCTTGAGAGGATTTTGAGAGCTTCTCCTTCATCTTCAAGACTTGACGATGAACGCTCAACTTGATGAAGAACGCTCAAGTTCCGACGAAGAACGCCGCTCCGCTCTTCTTCCTCTTCCGTGTCAACAAGAGGGAACGCCGCTTCTTCCTCGGACAACCTTCATCGGCGTACAAGGTTTCGCCAACGACGTCCCTCTTCGGACGCACCTCTTCGTCAACGGATTTGACGAACGACGACCGCGACGCCGACCTCCGCGACGTTGTCTTCCGCGGACGTTGTCAAATCTTCGAACCTATACCCGAGGTAGGGGTTGTTGATTATTGTTTAATTATTTTATTCTTGATCGTGGATCTCGCATGTCTAACGTGAGGCTTTTGAATATTTTAAGTTGTGTTATTATTTAACGTGAGGGGGCCGGACCGCATGAACACGGCCGAACACCCTCCATCGTTCATGTTGTTTTATCCTGCAGGTGGAAGCAAGGTGGCATGGTGTCGTCGCACCACGCGGATAATTGAATGTTTATCTTGCCGACGCCGTCGCGCGCGCGCCATGGAAGAAACATCTTGAAAACGACGCCATCGCGCCGCGTTGAAAGAAATCAAGGCACGGCGAAGGGGCGCGGTGCCGTCGCACCGCGCCGGACGACGAACACCGCGGCCGGTTCCGGGCCACGCCGGAATGAGAAGAGCTGCGGCCGGGCCGCCGGCGTCGGAAGCCGAAGAGGGGACCAGAAAATCCGGTCCCGTTGGAGAAAACCGGCCGGCCAGCTGGCCGGCCGGATGGCTATAAACCGGGGGAAATTTAATCCCCCGGCCAGCTCACAAAACCCCCCATCTTTATGAGGGGGGCGGTTCCTTTGAGGGGGGGCAAGCGGCCCCCCCATTTCCTGCCAATCAATCCCCCCACGTGGGGGGGGGGGCGGTTTGCAAACAGGCGCGGCTAAAAAGCCGCGCCGTCTTCCAATCAGCGGGGGAAATAATTCCCCCGCGCTGCCTCTGTACGGCGCCAGGCCGCCGCGGCCGCCGCGCCGCCGGCCGGCCGGCCGGCCGGGCCTGGTCAGACTCGGGTCGGGTCGACCCGGTTCGGGCCGACCCAGGGGTGGGGGGGGGGGGGTCGGGCCGGGTCGACCCGGACCCGGACCCCCCGTTACGAATCAGATTCGGTCTTTTGGCCATAACATGAGCCACAGACCTCCGATCGACGAACCGTCTGCGGCAACGAGATCCTTGGATCAAGGCGGTCGTTTCGGTATATCGCACTCAAGGTTTCAGATTACTTTGAATTCGGCCAGGTTGGTTCGTTCACGAAACCAACCGGGCCTTCGGAGCGGAAACGCTCATATCTTGAGCTACGGACGTCCGATTGACGTGCCGTCAGCTGTGTTGTGTTCCTCTTAGTGAGACGGATCTTTTGGCATACTCCGCACAAGGTTTGGAAGCAGGTGGAGTACGGCCGGGTTGGTTTTGCCTTAAAAACCAACCGGGCCCCAGGGACGAAAATGCCAATAACTCTCAGACCGGGCGTCCGATTGACGCGCCGTCTGTCTCGTTGAGTTCCTGTTGACGATACGGAACTTTTGGATACATCAACTCTGGACATTGTGACAGTTGATGTATCAGCCTCTCGGCTCATGGAGCGGACCCTCCGAACGAGCTTGCTGTGTGTGGGAACCCTAGTGCTGGCTGCGACGGTTACTGTGACTACTACTGCTACTACTGCTACTGTGACTGCGACGACGATAGTACAGAGATCCTGTGTGGATTCGACGACGACGACTACAGCACTCAGCGATCCTACATGGATCAGTGCTACAGGTCCTGTGTGGGCCCGATCCTGTGTGGGTCTTGCGGTGACTATCTACAGGTCCTGTGTGGCCCCGATCCTGTGTGGGTCTTGCGGTGACTATCTACAGGTCCTGTGTGGGCCCGATCATGTGTGGGTCTTGCGGTGACTATCTACAGGTCCTATGTGGGCCCGATCCTGTGTGGGTCTTTGCGGTGATTATCTACAGGTCCTGTGTGGGCCCGATCCTGTGTGGGTCTTTGCGGGGGTTAGTTACCTATCGATCCTTCGTGGGTCCGACGACTTAGATGGATCAGAGATCATCTTTATCGTCCTTTGAAGAAATATACCTGTGTGAGCTGAATCCTGTTGCTTTCCTGTGTGGATTGTGTTGTGCAATCCTGTGTGGATTACGTTTTTGGTTGCAGACGACGGACAACGTTGACCTTAGCTGAGGCTTGCAGAGCGGGACGGTACCCGGAGGTGGACCACTGGGCGGGACGTGCTCGGAGCGGACGACGGGACCCGTGGAGCAGAGGAGCTATCTGTACCCACCCTTCAGGTGGGATTTTTAATGGACAGCTCGGTGTAGCGGCTTTTACTTTTCAGTTGTTGTTTTCCCTTTCGAGTTGTACTTTACTTTCAGTTTGGGTTTGTATACTGGCCCATTTACTTTTCCGCACTTTCAGTTGTACTCTGCTTTTGTTTAGTGTTTACTTTCCGCTTGCTTACTCTGTGGTGTTTGTTTACTTTTCAAAGGCAATGCCTTCCCTTTTCACCGGGATTTACGCCTTGGTGCTAGTCGCCAGCCCGTGGCCTATGGAAGGCGGGCTTGGGGTAGTCACAGCACGGACCCCGAGGGCGGGTCGTGACAAATTGGTATCAGAGGAGTTCGGTTCTACCATGAACTCTGATCTTTTCTATGTGAATCAATAATGTTTAGCATATTGAGTGTGGTTATCAGTCCAGGGAGTCCAGTGTTGGTGCGGCGGCCGACGTATCCGTACACCAGGACCCTGACTTATGATTTCTGACTTAATGCACGAAAACATTGATTGCGTGTGTGTTTCAAAGTTTTCTTTGTGATTTCTTTGTGTCAGCTCACCAGGTATACTGTTTGACCGTGGCGCACCTGTTTCCTTTCAGGATGGCCCCACGACGGCAGCCAGCTAGGGTTCCGAGAGTCGAGTGTGACGACAGCCCACCGAGCGACGAGGCTTCGGTACAGGGCCCCCTTGCAGTTGAGGCACCAACGGAGGCACCAACGATACTACCATACGTTGGGCCATCGATACCACCAGCCCCAGCAGTAGGCGATGCACGCCACTTGAGTGCGCTGCACGAGTTCCAGCGCCAGAGGCCACCTAGGTTCCGGGGAGAGACGGACCCGCAGGCGGCTGAGGATTGGCTGGAGGCTGTGGTGGGAGTCTTCAGGCTGGTGGGGACGCCGACAGACTTCATGGTGATCTTTGCTGCCAGCCTCCTTCAGGCAGCAGTAGGCAGGTGGTGGAGCCACTTGTTTCAGTTTTGCGACGGGATGACCTTCGCATGGGAAGACTTCGAGACCTTTTTCAGGGTGGAGTTTGTGCCAGTAGCTCTACACCCCGAGCGTGTACAGGAGCTTCTGCCTTTGCCGTGTGTTTTTCGATCAGTAGCCGAGTCATCTGTGGGCAGTAGACAGATGATGCAGAGGTCCAGGAGGACCAGACTAGCAGATGGAAGATCTCGGGTTTTAGGACCGGTGGTGCGGGGCACCCGAGGTGGGGTCAGAGCCAGGCGTGCCAGAAACGGACAATGTTACTCCTGCGGCGGGAAGGGTCACCTGGCACGTGACTGTCCGACTCCTCGTACGATTGATCAGCGGGTGTTGGAGGAGCCACTAAGACAGAAGCAGCGACGAGTGCTTGAGCAACAGCCGAGTAGTGGACAAGGAAGTAGAGCTCCGAGAGTAGGTGAACATGCGAGAGCTCAGCTTCAGGCAGTCGAGGCCTTCGATCATGGAGCTCTGGGAGCCGATGGACAGGAGCAGAACTAGTGGATACATCCTTTGTACTTCTGGTTCCTTGTTGCTTTTGTGTAGCGTCTTGTATTATGAGTTGCAATAATAAAAGACGTATACCTTTGTGATGTTTTCGTTCCTGTCCTCTTTCATGATGTTACTAAGAGGTTCCAGTTTTGGCTATTGACTTGACCCTCACTTGTGTGACATCTACTGGAGGAGACCCAGTTACCACACACTGATGCCGACAGTGTGACTCAACCCTTGGAGGCGAGAGTAACGGTTTAATCTCTTAGTAGTAGCGTCGAGGCCTTACGACGTCATCCTTTGTATGGATTTCATCCATGTTAGGATTGACTGTATTAGGAAAATAATGTGGTTCATCCAGGGGATGGGACCAGATTTCTATTATCGGCAAAGAAGAAATCTTGCAGCTCTGGTGGGACCAGAGATGGTCCAGGCCCTGACAGAGAAGGTCCAGGTCATCCAGGAGCGGATGAGGACAGCTCAGAGCCGGTAGAAGTCATACGGTGAGAGGAGGCAGAGGCCACTGGAGTTCGAGGATGGCGACCACGTCTTCTTACGGGTCTCACCTCGACGTGGTATTCGGAGATTTGGCCGAGGCGGCAAGTTATCTCCGCGCTTCATCGGAACCTTCCAGATTCTCAGTAGGATTGGTGAGGTGGCTTATCGCCTGGCTCTACCACCTCAGTTGCACCGAGTGCACGACGTCTTCCACGTGTCTCAGCTGAGGAGATACGTGCACGACCCGACACACATCATTGACCATGGGGAGGTTGACGTTGACGATGGGGCGACTTTTATGGAGGTCCCGGTGGAGATAGAGTATCGACAGGAGTGGGTCATGTGTGGGCGATCGATTCCTCTTGTGCGCATCAGATGGAAGCACGGGAATCTCCAAGAGAGCACATGGGAGCGGGAGGCTCAGATGCGTGCTCAGTACCCTCATTTGTTTCCCTAGTTTTTGATGTATCTTAACGGGGACGTAAAGCCCTGAGGTGGGAGTAATGTAAAGTCCCGTAAAATTCAAGGGAAATTTTTTTCTTAATTTTCATTAGAATTTTACAAGAGCGCGGTTTCAGACGGCACCTGATTCCGAGGCCCGGAGTGCCCGGAATCAATTTCCGAAGTTTGGCTCGGGTACGTTCAGTGAACGAACGAGCGGGATTTCCTAACTTTTGATCCGGTGCTCGGAATTGAAATCTGAGGGAACCGATGAACTCGCAGCGCCGATTTTCGCTTAAAGAGACCTTTTCGGAAGTTGCGTTTGTTGCGGGTTGAAAGTTAGTTTTTGGGTTTTTAGTTTAAGTTAAATAAAATTTGTGAAGAACAAATTTTATTTTAACTAGATAATTTCTACCAAAGGGAGTTGGGAGTGGGACCCACATCCACTTAACCTCCCTTGGAAGGATTAAGTGTGGTGGGGCCCACACGAACCCCAACTCCTCAAATTCTCTCAAACCTCCCCTTTAACCCATTTCATTTAATGTTGACAACTTGGCTTAATTAATTGAAGAGGGTTAATTTTAATTTCAAACCTTTGAAATTCTAAGAGGAGGGTTGTGTAATAAATTAAGCTTAAGCTTATTTTATTTTGTTGGGTTGGTTTCCTTTGTTCTTGAGAGGATTTTGAGAGCTTCTCCTTCATCTTCAAGCCTTGACGAAGAACGCTCAACTTGACGAAGAACGCTCAAGTTCCGACAAAGAACGCCGCTCCGCTCTTCTTTGTCTTCCGTGTCAACAAGAGGGAACGCCGCTTCTTCCTCGGACAACCTTCGTCGGCGTACAAGGTTTCGCCAATGACGTGCCTCTTCGGACGCACCTCTTCGTCAACGGATTTGACGAACGACGACCGCGACGCCGACCTCCACGACGTTGTCTTCCGCGGACGTTGTAAAATCTTCGAACCTATACCCGAGGTAGGGGTTGTTGATTATTGTTTAATTATTTTATTCTTGATCGTGGATCTCGCATGTCTAACGTGAGGCTTTTGAATATTTTAAGTTGTGTTATTATTTAACGTGAGGGGGCCAGACCGCATGAACACGGCCGAACCCCCTCCATCGTTCATGTTGTTTTATCTTGCAGGTGGAAGCAAGGTGGCGTGGTGCCGTCGCACCACGCGGATAATTGAATGTTTATCTTGCGCGACGCCATCGCACGCGCGCCATGGAAGAAACATCTTGAACACGACGCCGTCGCGCCGTGTTGAAAGAAATCAAGGCACGGCGGAGGGGCGCGGTGCCGTCGCACCGCGCCGGACGACGAACACCGCGGCCGGTTCCGGGCTGCGGCGGAATGAGAAGACCGGCGGCCGGGCCGCCGGCGTCGGAAGCCGAAGAAGGGACCGGAAAATCCGGTCCCGTTGGAGAAAATCGGCCGGCCAGCTGGCCGGCCGGATGGCTATAAACCGGGGGAAATTTAATCCCCCGGCCAGCTCACAAAACCCCCCTCTTTATGAGGGGGGCGGTTCCTTTGAGGGGGGGCAAGCGGCCCCCCCGTTTCCTGCCAATCAAGCCCCCCACGTGGGGGGGGGGGGGGGGGGCGGTTTGCAAACAGGCGCGGCTAAAAAGCCGCACCGTCTTCCAATCAGCGGGGGAAATAATTCCCCCGCGCTGCCTCCATGCGGCGCCAGGCCGCCGCGGCCGCCGCGCCGCCGGCCAGCCGGCCGGCCGGGCCGGGTCGGACCTGGGTCAGGTCGACCCGGTTCGGGCCGACCCAGGGGGGGGAGGGGGGGGGGGGGGTCGGGCCGGGTCGACCCGGACCCGGACCCCCCGTTACGAATCAGATTCGGTCTTTTGGCCATAACTTGAGCCACGGACCTCCGATCGACGAACCGTCTGCGGAAACGCGAGCCTTGGATCGAGACGGTCGTTTTGGTATATCGCACTCAAGGTTTCGGATTACTTTGAGTTCGTCCGGGTTGGTTCGTTCACGAAACCAACCGGGCCTTCGGAGCGGAAACGCTCATATCTTGAGCTACGGACGTCCGATTGACGTGCCGTCAGCTGTGTTGTGTTCCTCTTAGTGAGACGGATCTTTTGGCATACTCCGCCCGAGGTTTGGACGCAGGTGGAGTACGGTCGGGTTGGTTTTGCCTTAAAAACCAACCGGGCCCCGGGGACGAAAATGCCAATAACTCTCAGACCGGGCGTCCGATTGACGCGCCGTCTGTCTCGTTGAGTTCCTGTTGACGATACGGAACTTTTGGATACATCAACTCTGGACTTTGTGACAGTTGATGTATCAGCCTCTCGGCTCGTGGAGCGGACCATCCGAACGAGCTTGCTGTGTGCGGGAACCCTAGTGCTGGCTGCGACGGTTACTGTGACTACTACTGCTACTACTGCTACTGTGACTGCGACGACGACAGTACAGAGATCCTGTGTGGATTCGACGACGACGACTACCGCACTCAGCGATCCTACGTGGATCAGTGCTACAGGTCCTGTGTGGGCCCGATCCTGTGTGGGTCTTGCAGTGACTATCTACAGGTCCTGTGTGGGCCCGATCCTGTGTGGGTCTTGCGGTGACTATCTACAGGTCCTGTGTGGGCCCGATCCTGTGTGGGTCTTGCGGTGACTATCTACAGGTCCTGTGTGGGCCCGATCCTGTGTGGGTCTTTGCGGTGATTATCTACAGGTCCTGTATGGGACCGATCCTATGTGGGTCTTTGCGGGGGTTAGTTACCTATCGATCCTTCGTGGGTCCGACGACTTAGATGGATCAGAGATCATCTTTATCATCCTTTGAAGAAGTATACCTGTGTGAGCTGAATCCTGTTGCTTTCCTATGTGGATTGTGTTGTGCAATCCTGTGGGGATTACGTTTTGCTTTCCTGTGTGGAATACGTTTACTTTCCTGTGTGGACTGAGTTGTACTTGGGCTCGGAGGTTGGAGCGTATTTGAATTTGATGACTTAGGTATATGTATGGGCATATACCTAAGAAGTGTCGGTTGTTACTTCGTGATTGTACCTTTCTTCATGGTTTATCCTTTGTGGATTTGAGAGACCTTCAGGGGTCTCGAGGTCCCTACTGAGTAGCTTATACTCACCCCTGCACGGGCTTTGCCCGCACTACGTTGTGTTGGTTGCAGACGACGGACATCGTTGACCTTAGCTGAGGCTTGCAGAGCGGGACAGTACCCGGAGGTGGACCACTGGGCGGGACGTGCTCGGAGCGGACGGCGGGACCCGTGGAGCAGAGGAGCTATCTGTACCCACCCTTCAGGTGGGATTTCCAGTGGACAGCTCGGTGTAGCGGCTTTTACTTTTCAGTTGTTGTTTTCCCTTTCGAGTTGTACTTTACTTTCAGTTTGGGTTTGTATACTAGCCCATTTACTTTTCCACACTTTCAGTTGTACTCTGCTTTTGTTTAGTGTTTACTTTCCGCTTGCTTACTCTATGGTGTTTGTTTACTTTTCAAAGGCAATGCCTTCCCTTTTCACCGGGATTTACGCCTTGGTGCTAGTCGCCAGCCCCTGGCCTATGGAAGGCGGGCTTGGGGTAGTCACGGCACGGACCCCGAGGGCGGGTCGTGACAAGTCCCATGAAAACGCAACGTGGCCAGGCCCCGCGAAGCACCCCCCTCCGCGAACCATCGTCTTTTTCGAAATGGAGGTGGAGATCCTCTGCGGTCACGAGGTAGGATGGGAGCTGATCTGGTTCACTATCGTGAACCGCCCCAACCGCGGACTGCGTCGACCGGTTCAAGCCGGATCCGCTATCGTTTTCGAAATAGATGCCAAAACATCCGTGGCCGCGAAGCACTCCCTGATTTCAGTTCGCGGGGGGGGGGGGGGGGGAGCGTTCAATACACACCGCGAATCACGGATTGACCAAGTCAGCTGTAAACCGGGTATTCGGTCATGGGCCTTGATAAAAAGTGTCACATGACCGCAGATACATCCCTTTCTCCACACTATAAAAGGAGACTGAGGGGGAAAGGAGAAGGGATTGGGGATTCAAATATTTGGGGATTTTGATTCGGATGATTCGAAGGCGGAGGAAGAGAAGAGAGATCAGACTCGGGTGGAAGGATTTCGAAGGAAGGCTTCGGATTTCACAAAAAGCGAAGTTCCAGTTTGCAAATGAGAGCAGGTATAAACCTGGGAGCAAACTAATAATGAACTGAAAACGCATAATAATTTGGTGAACCGCGAACTCAAAATAACATAAAAAGAGAAGAACGGGAACTATATCCCCTCCGTGTATGCACTTCCTGCAGACAAGGGTGTTTATTCCACTTTTCCGATCTACCACACCACGTAGTACCCTCTTACGCGGGAGAAGCATTGACTGACGAACCCCCGATCGGCGCCGCCCTTGGCTGTCGCTGCTCATTTGGAACCCTCTGCGGACCACCCGGGTCCACGGACCGAATCCGGAGCCACGAACCACCTTGGTTTGCGGGATGCCAATCAGTCCCCGGACCCTCCTGGTTCGCAGATGGCCAATCAGTCTGCGGACCCTCCTGGTTCACAGATGGCCTCTTAGTCCGCAGACCACCCTGGTTCGCAGATGACCCATCCAGCCGCGTAGCACTTCCCTACGTAAAGGGCACTAAAACCGTCGGAGTTCCAATTTCTTGAGCCAGATAAGAATCCTCCTATCTGACCCGATCCCCTGTGACTCCTTCATGGACCTACTCATCGGCCTCAAGTCGAGGCCTCCACCGGAGCCACCGTATCTATGTGGTGTAACCCTCAGGTGCATCAGCGTGCAATTTTGAGTTCACATACCCATGGTAAATAGGGTCATAGGGGTTTCCCTAACCCTTGAGCAGATTCCCGATTCATTCCTAGGTTCACATTCCCATGGTAATGTGGAGTTTGAACTCAGGAGTCCCTTTTCTGCCCATCTACATGTTAAGGGTTCCTCAGGGGTGTAAAATACCCATCATAAGGAAGCCCTCATGTACTTCAGGAAAGGATATGGGCACATGATCACACCCTTTCCCTCTCCCGATGGGTTTCCTTTTATGGGTATCAAGATAGGAGTAAGCCCTTACCGTATGGGTTGTCCTCAAGTGTAAGGCCCACTCCACTTCTCACAGACACACCTCTCACGACGTGATCCTCTAGTCTCTGCTACCTCTTGTTTCTCACACCGATCATGACTCACGTGGGCTTAGTGTAAGCATTAACTATGGCTTCCTCCGTTGGGTCTCCTCGGTGTGTAAGCCCCAATCCATCATCATGGGCCTCCTCATAGTGTAAGCCCCAATCCATCCTTCCAGGCTGCCTCAGAGCGTAAGTCCCAAGCCAATGAGAACTACAGAGACTTTGATCCCTGACTCCTAGGCAGGGTACATAGGAAGCCTCCATGAGGTTCAACCCTGACCACCAACGGACCCCCGGGTCCACCATCATGTGGATTCTCTGATGCTCTCCATTCGAACTACGTGTACTTTGATTTTTGTCCCCTAGGCAGGGTACGTATGAAGCCTTCCTGAGGTTCAAGCCCAACAACTGGTCGATCTGACTATCTTCACATCGGTTCACCGAGCTGCTCCTAGCACCGTCTCAATGAGTCCAGACTCCATGGGGTCATTAATCCATCGAGGGATGGTAAGACTCAGGCCTAAATTATTCCGAATCCCCTGCATCTAGTTGACCATTTCCCAACAGGGTTAAATCCTTGGATACTATGTTTGGGTATAAACCAAAGATTCGAGAACATATGAATACGTATTAAATCTATAAGAGAGTCCTGGAACAAGAAATAATTCCACCCAAAAGGGTGTGATGTGCCCAACTTCCCATCATCTTGACCAATGAGAGTTCTTATGTGTTGCTGGTCAGACCATCCGGTGAATGCATACCTTTGGAAAGCAAGTCCATCAGTCATTAGATACGGAGCCGTTGGGAGTTTTGAGGCCGAAAACCTAACCAAAGAAACAATAAATGGTGAACCTGACATGAATATTTAACCAAGCATGTTGAATTTAACTTTATCCCACCATGTTCCCCCTTTTACTCACAATGAGGGAAAATCAATGTCATTAATTACGCATGGGATCATGAGATATTGCTTTGACAGGTTTTCTGCTTGTATTTTCTAAAATTGTTTGAAGGAACTACCTTCAGAACTCCCCTAGATCCAATGGAATCACAAAGGAACTAACAACCACATGCTTCCGACAATGCAATGACCAAACGTCCTCACCTACGGAGGACCCCGTCACCCACCCATCATTTTCAACACTGGGTTTCAGACGCAGTGATCCGAGAGTACCACGTGAATGGTACACTCCCAATGGTGGAGGTGTCCATGAACGCCATCCAATCCACCATAACTCGCCAGTTGCCTGCCCAGCAGTGGTCTTAATGGAAGATCTAGACAGCCCCTATTTCTATCTCCAAACGTTTCGGGACTCTATTCCCGGAACGGGAAAATGCGTACCTACCTTATCTTAGGGAGGCAGATGAGGTCGACGTTGAGGACTTCATCCCCACCGAGTTGGGGTTCTGCCAAAAGGCCCCTGCCGGAAGACGTCATCGTGGTCATGCCACGACCCGACATCCCCACGCCGAGGAGGATGTCTCCCTGAGGATTTAAGCCCACACTCCCTGAGCTCCGGCCCCTCAGACCGCCCGACGAGGGCAATAGACGTACAATCAGGGACCGGTCATCAGCTTGATCCCTAAGGAGGAGCTCCACTGCCCATCCATAGAGACGTACCATGAATAGCCACCTACACATGTTTTCTCCCCCCGAGCCTGCTATCCAGACATGGCGGTATCATACAAGCCAGCGCGCATCCACGCCGAGCTCCATCAAGCTCGTCGCTCACACAGGACGACACTTACCGGGAATGCACCTCTACTTATCCAGGGTCATGATGCCCGCCAACCTGACGTGGTGGCGACCCGGCATATGCAGGACCAGCTTCTATCAGTTGGTTCTGACACCCGCCATCCTGATATGGTGGTGATCAACAATGCCCAACACCTAGATGAGGTGGAAAATCATAGGCATGCATGTATCCCCACCAATAAAGGCCATCGACTCGATACAGTGGGAAACCAATATATGCAGGGCCAGCTCCCTATAGATATAAGTAATGTCCTCCACCCTGATGTGGTGGAAGACAGAGAGATAAATCGGCGTATCCTGGTACAGGGGCCGATTCGTTTACCTACCCCGACATAGGAGAATTGTCAATTCCCACTGACCACCAGAGGACCGGAGGAGGATATTCCTACTCCGATACTGAAATGGGCCTTCATAACCATTCCAGACAAATATGTCTCACTACATATCCTGGCAATGATGGAGGAGCAGATATCAATCCCATATCATATCTTGCAGACTTTCTAGAATGTAATTGAATTAGCGGCAACAACAAGGACTCATGCCTGTGATCCCATCTCCCCAATGGAGGTGACTCATCTATGTAACGCCCCGACCCCAGCTACCCAGAGTTGGTGCATTACTTCATAACATTGGCATGATCACAAAAGATCAAGTCTCAAAAGACCGATTAGTTTAGTATCCTTGAAAACACTAGATACATTCATAAACATTACATTACATCATAAAAATGAAAACTACAATAACATGGTCTCCCTAGTCCACACTCATATCCTCACTGACTATTCTTCCATGTCAGTCATAATACACTTGTTCACATCCTGGGAAAAATAAAACATTGAAAGGGGTGAGCTCAAATGCTCAGTAAGGATAACAATATAGCGGAAACTTTCATAAGAAAACATAAGCATTTAAGGCAATGTATAACTAAAACAAAAGCCTTATTGAACTTGAACTTCAGTATAATATGGCAAAAGTAAAATAAAATAATTCCATTACTTACTCACATGGATATTCTACTAGACGAATAATCACATGAAATATCAATAAACACTTTCATAATGAGAGAATGTGTAATGCCAGACATTCTGAAACACTTTGTCAAGGCCTCGGCCAAGACGTCTAAAATGATTAAGGCCTCGGCCAAAACCATAAATCAAATTGGGAAAGGGCCTCAGCCAATTCCACATCTAGTTGTCTCATGAGACCTACCGATGCATCGAGGAGCTATAGCGGGCTCCACCCGTCACATATTAAGTCCAATACATTCCTTATATGAATAGGTTTAAACATAACATAAATATTCGTATTAAAACTAGCATACGAAATGTCAACAATTTCTCCATAAACTATGGATGGTATAAAAATAACACATCCACAGTCAAATATTTCACAAAATGTTCAATGGATGTTTTGTATCATAAATCAATTCCAATTAAACTTAAAACCCATCAAAGGATGTTGACATGGATGAAATCAAAGCTATTTGAGAGTAATATCTCTCCTTTTTGAAATCATTTAAAAGTCCCATAATTATAAAATAATACATTTACTTTGAAGATATTCTTATAAGCTTGTTAGGGAAGATTCGATGAAGTTATAATGGCGGAAAATAGCCGCACCTGCCGTATAAGTAAAAAAAACATTCTTACCTTAAATTTGTCAAAGAGGTCAAAAAGTACATTGTTTGGAAAACGACGGTAAGATTCCTTTAAAAAATGTATAAGGGTATAAATGACTTTAACACATTTTCCATTTAATAGTAAAAACGTTTTGAAAGATATTTTTAAGAAACATGGATGTGGATGATAACGAGGTCCCAGTAGATAATTATGTATAAAAAACCTTGGATAATGAAGAGGTTGTGAAGTAAACCCTTACCTTTTACTTTTCCTTGGTTGGGGTAGGTTAACCTCATCTTCTTTGGGTTCTTCCTTTTGATTTGATCAAAAGGACACCTTAAGATGGCTTTCTGACTAAAGTAAAGCTTCTAGTATGAAGGGAGAGAAGTTGGGAGAGTATTTGGGTAGAGGTTGGCCGAACCAAAAGGCTTGAAAGTGTGAATAAGGTGGTAGAGGTGGGGGCCTTTTATAAGAGGAGAGGAGGGGCTCTTTTGGAAAGATTGAAATGTTACATTATTATACAATGCTTTTCGGATTCTAAAGGTCCCACACTTATACAATTCGTGGCTATGGTGATAAGGGTTCGAAATATCCTCATCCAATAGGCTTTGGACAAGTGTAAGCCTTGGATTTTGAATTATCTTCTCATTTTATTTAAATCGTTAAATAATGAGGTCATCGCTACATCATCATGATGTCATAAATAATTTAATTTATTTAATGTCTAAAAATTCTAAAAAAATACTATGATGTAGGAAATAGTTTTAGCTTTCCAATGACTATTTATAGTCAAAATTATGACTTGTATAACCCCATATAAAAATTGTTTTAGTAAAACATTTCATGTTTGTGTCATTTTTTACTTTGACATTAAATAAAAGGTATTTATGTCATTTTCCAACTAAAGTGGATCCATGGGGTCCCCATGTTGACCCATGGATTGTATTGGTCGGCCATGGCACATCCAATGAGGGTAGGACATGTGTCAAGCTCATCTCATATTATTAAAACATTATTTTTTTACCTTAAACTACACTAATTACCTCTAATCGCGATTAAGAACTTAAGAGTTACTATTCACCAAAAATTATTTTAATCTCATTCAACCAAATTTTACTTCTTAATGACAACCATGTATGTCAGATTTTTGAAAATCAAATCACAGAAGTGGTAATATTTCATTTAAACGAAAAATCAGTTATTTAACTACCACTTAGTGGTTTCACTATTCATCAAAAATTGAAGTTTTTCAGAACAATGCCAAAATTTCACCCTAAGCTATAATTGATACTCCGAATTCAAAAATGATGTCTATTTTAAAAAATTCCAAACATATAAGTTGAATTAATTAATTTTATAATTAATTCCTGCTGTCACAACAAATAGCGTGTTTTTAAGAAACAATTTATATCAAAAAATTGGCAATTGTTTATGTCCATTTTCAATGTTAAATTAATTCTAATGACCACCATTTGATAAAATGGTAAAAATATATTCTAATTATACTTTAAAACCACTAAATTGTATAATTTATCACTATAAATTATTTTGATTAAAAATGTTGTTTTTAAGTATTTTTCACTATTCATAAAAAAATTAGAAGTTCTCAGAAAAATACCAAAAATTCAACATAGGCTAATTTCGATATTCCGAATCCAAAAATGAAGTCCATTTTGATAAATAAAATTTATAAAATTTTAAAAAGTAGGTATTACTATTAACAACGGCTAGTTTAATTAGTTGTGGTGTGTGTTAGAGCTCGAGGTTGCGTACAACACACGCTATTGCATTATTGATTGAGAAGTGTATCATGGAATCTCGAGGTGTTACATTCTCCCCTCCTTCAATAAATTGCATTCTCGCAATTTGAAATTTTTCTTTGAAAATAAAAGGTTGAAAAGAGAAAATACCTTTGAGGAAAACCCACATCGGAAATAAGGGTAATAAATATATAACATTAAAAGAAAGCAAGATAAGTACAAAGGTCACCCGATATAGACCATTATCGGATTCTATGAAAATATGGACATGGAGGAGAAACAAACCATCAAGGTCTGATGGAGAGTTATAGAAAACAGGATTAGGAGAATGTTTAACCACAAGAAAATCACAAACTTGTGATTGGTTAAACGGTCATTGAATCCCCAGTTGGAAAAGTTAACCGACAACATTTTTGTTTTAAGTTACCTTTTATAATGTTGAGGAATTTAATTGAGAGATTTAATAAGAACATAAGGGAATATACATACTTGTTATGTATACTTTCATTCGTTAATAAATTTTTACCACAAACCCAACTTTTACTCCAAATGGTAACGGAACTCAAAAATATTCTATTTATCCTAATTGTATAAGGTTCCAAATGTTAACACATACCATTATGATTAGTAAAATTATTTTGTAATAACCAGGGACTTCCTGTAGGCTAGTGGTAGGAAATAAAGACCTGTCGCACTATGATTGTGGGTTCGATTCCTGCGGCTTTGTCCGACGCGACTGGTTATGCCCCACCCTGCATGTTGTCCTTTTCCTAAAACTATAGTATCATAATATTCCAAAAATAATCTTCATAATTTTTTTAACCTTAGACAATACTATGCAAAGATCAACTTAATCCACTCCAACCTTTATAGTTATCCAAAATACCTCTGTCCAGACTTTCTCTAAAACTTATCTTAATTCCAAAATCAATTTATCAGATTCCCCAAACAAAGTAAAGTTTCTCTTATTGTCACATACTAAAAATATAATTACCTTCAACATATTAAAACCTTACTAAAATCAACATGTACTGCAGTACAATCCTTATATATATCACATTATTCTAATAACCAGAATATAATCCATGAGTCCAAAAGCACCAATACATTAGTTATTCTGCTTCAACTGTAGTAACAGCATAAGATTGTCCTTGATCCCTTGGCCTTTTATGAGGTAAGTTTCCCTGAAGCTTAGGACATTCATTTGCATAATGACCCATTTCTCTACAATTGTAGCATTCAACTTTGATAGCCTCTTTCTTTCCCTTGCAATCACGAGCCTGGTGACCCTTTTCTCCACATTTATAACAAACTCCCATTCCTTTTAGGCAAGTACCAGGGTGATTCTTCCCACAATTATCACATAATGGAAAATCCTTCTTTCCCTTTTTCCCATTATCTGTCTCTTGTTCCACCGTTCTCTTCTTCTCTTGATTTAATTTGTTGTCATAAGACTTAGAGAATTCCTTTTCTGTCTTGATAGCACACGAGACAATATCTTCGTATGATGAGAAGGATTGTGATACTAAAGATCGACGGAGAAATGGTTTTAACCCATCAAAGAAACGATCAATCTTACTCCTTGGTTTACATATATAATCGGCAGCATGCCTCACTAACCTTGTAAAGTTAGCCTCATACTTTGCGACATTCTCATCCTCCTTCTGCCTCAGACTCAGAAATTGCCTTTCCATATCTGCTCGATGGTCACGAGGAAAGTATTTTTCTAAGAAAAGCTTTTTGAACTCCCTCCATTCCATAATCGACACGTCATCATCTTCCTTTGTGTTTTGAATCGGCGACCACCACTGATCAGCATCTCCAGTGAAGCGGTAAACTGCCATGACAACCTTCTCCCTTTCACTACTCCCCAAGGCATGAAATATTTTCTCTAAGGAGTTTATCCATTGCTCAGCTACTAATGGATTTGTACTCCCATTGAACGTTTGTGGTTGTTGCCTCATGAATCGATCTAACATTGATCCTCCACGCTGTGGATCAGGGTGCTCCATACGAGTAAGGTTGTTATTCATAACCTGCGTGAGCTGTCCCAGTACGGTGAGAAGCTGATCAGCACCAGTTGTATCACTAGCTCCACCATAATTATCTTGAGCAGGAGGGCAATCCCTACACGGAGTGCGTACATTGATACGGTTTCCATTCCTTCCACTAGGCGCCATTTCTAAAGAATGGCATAAACTAGATTAGTTCATGAATCAAAATACATAATTCTATACTTGTAAAACACTTAACATAAATTGAACTAATTATGGATATAATCCATAATTATAAAAATGTTTTCTTTGAGGAAGTATATACTTGTAACCCTTCATAGTGGTTTGTAAAGAAAATGGGAATTATCCAAAGCATATCCCCCGGGAGTGTCGTAACCAAGAGTGCAGCAAGGCCCGTTGTCGTGCACCAGTTCCCGTTCGAGTCTAGCTCAAAGCGGTGTTTTCGGGTTTTACCCCTAGGTACATCTGTGCCAGAGCCTCCTCTACCTGCTCGTATCCAGACAGGGAGGTATTGCTCGGAAAACTCACAACATCTCTACAATACCAAAATTCTAGGAAGTTCTTCTATACTAATCCTCCAAGTCTATCTTCGGGATATGTGCTCTAATCAGAGTTTATCTAAATCTAGCTTCCAAGGTTAGTACTAAACTGCCTCTGATACCAACTATAAATCCCCGACCCCAGCTACCCAGATTCGGTGCATTACTTCATAACATTGGCATGATCACAAAAGATCAAGTCTCGAAAGACCGATTAGTTTAGTATCCTTGAAAACACTAGATACATTCATAAACATTACATTACATCATAAAAATGAAAACTACAATAACATGGTCTCCTTAGTCCACACTCATATCCTCACAGACTATTCTTGCAAGTCAGTCATAATACACTTCTTCACATCCTGGAAAAAATAAAACATTGAAAGGGGTGAGCTCAAATGCTCAGTAAGGATAACAATATAGCAGAAACTTTCATAAGAAAACATAATCATTTAAGGAAATGTATAACTAAAACAAAAGCCTTATTGAACTTGAACTTCAGCATAATATGGCAAAAGTAAAATAAAATAATGCCATTACTTACTCACATGGATATTCTACTAGATGAATAATCACGTGAAATATCAATAACCACTTTCATAATGAGGGAATGTATAATGCCAGACATTCGAAACACTTTTTCAAGGCCTCGGCCAAGACGTCTAAAATGATTAAGGCCTCGGCCAAAACCATAAATCAAATTGGGAAAGGGCCTCGGCCAATTCCACGTCTAGTTGCCTCATGAGACCTACCGATGCATCGAGGAGCTATAGTGGGCTCCACCCGTCACATATTAAGTCCAATAGATTCCTCATATGAATAGGTTTAAACATAACATAAATATTCGTATTAAAAATAGCATACGAAATGTCAACAATTTCTCCATAAACTATGGATGGTATAAAAATAACACATCCACAGTCAAATATTTCACAAAATGTTCAATGAAAGTTTTGTATCATAAATCAATTCCAATTAAACTTAAAACCCATCAATGGATGTTGACATGGATGAAATCAAAGCTATTTGAGAGTAATATCTCTCCTTTTTGAAATCATTTAAAAGTCCCATAATTATAAAATAATACATTTACTTTGAAGATATTCGTATAAGCTTGTTAGGGAAGCTTCGACGAAGTTATAATGGCGGAAAATAGCCGCACCCGCCGTATAAGTAAAAAAAACATTCTTACCTTAAATTTGTCAAAGAGTTCAAAAAGTACATTGTTTGGAAAATGACGGTAAGATTCCTTTAAAATATGTATAAGGGTATAAATGACTTTAACACATTTTCCATTTAATAGTAAAAATGTTTTGAAAGACATTTTTAAGAAACATGGATGTGGATGATAAGGAGGTCCCAGTAGATAATTATTTATAAACAACCTTGGATAATGAAGAGGTTGTGAAGTAAACCCTTACCTTGTACTTTTCCTTGGTTGGGGTAGGTTAACCTCCTCTTCTTCGGGTTCTTCATTTTGATTTGATCAAAAGGACTCCTTAGGATGGCTTTCTGACTAAAGTAAAGCTTCTAGGATGAAGGGAGAGAAGTTGGGAGAGTATTTGGGCAGAGGTTGGCCGAACCAAAAGTCTTGAAAGTGTGAATAAGGTGGTAGACGCGGGGGCCTTTTATAAGAGGAGAGGAGGGGCTCTTTTGGAAAGATTGAAATGTAACATTATTATACAATGCTTTTCGGATTCTAAAGGTCCCACAATTATACAATTCGTGGATAAGGTAATAAGGGTTCGAAATCTCCTCATCCAATAGGCTTTGGACAAGTGTATGCCTTGGATTTTTCATTATCTTCTCATTTTATTTAAATCGTTAAATAATGAGGTCATCGCTGCATCATCATGATGTCATAAATAATTTAATTTATTTAATGTCTAAAAATTCTAAAAAAAATACTATGATGTAGGAAATATTTTTAGCTTTCCAATGACTATTTATAGTAAAAAATATGACTTGTATAACCCCATATAAAAATTGTTTTAGTAAAACATTTCATGTTTGTGTCATTTTTTACTTTAACATTAAATAAAAGGTATTTATGTAATTTTCCAACTAAAGTGGATCCATGGGGTCCCCAAGTTGACCCATGGATTGTCTTGGTCGGCCATGGCATATCCAATGAGGGTAGGACAAGTGTCAAGCTCATCTCATATTATTAAAACATTATTTTTTTACCTTAAACTACACTAATTACCTCTAATCGCGATTAAGAACTTAAGAGTTACTATTCACCAAAAATTATTTTAATCTCATTCAACCAAATTTTACTTCTTAATGACAACCATGTATGTTGGATTTTTGAAAATCAAATCACAGAAGTGATAATATTTCATTTAAATGAAAAATCAGTTATTTAACTACCACTTAGTGGTTTCACTATTCATCAAAAATTGAAGTTTTTCAGAACAATGCCAAAATTTCACCATAAGCTATAATTGATACTCCGAATTCAAAAATGATGTCTATTTTACAAAATTACAAACATATAATTTGCATTAATTAATTTTATAATTAATTCCCGCTGTCACAACAAATAGCGTGTTTTTATGAAACAATTTATATCAAAAGATTGGCAATTGTTTATGTCCATTTTCAATGTTAAATTAGTTCTAATGACCACCATTGGATAAAATGGAAAAAATATATTCTAATTATACTTTAAAACCACTAAATATTATAATTTATCACTATAAATTATTTTGATTAAAAAAATTGTTTTTAAGTATTTTTCACTATTCATAAAAAAATTAGAAGTTCTCAGAAAAATACAAAAAATTCAACATAGGCTAATTTCGATATTCCGAATCCAAAAATGAAAGTCCATTTTGATAAATAAAATTTATAAAATTTCAAAAAGTAGGTATTACTATTCACAACGGCTAGTATAATTAGTTGTGGTGTGTGTTAGAGCTCGAGGTTGCGTACAACACACGCTATTGCATTATTGATTGAGAAGCGTATCATGGAAGCTCGGGGTGTTACAATCTAAGAGATGAGATAGCTAGCTCAGAGCAGATCTTCATCCCTGCTTCTTCCCAGGAGGGTTGCCGGCCATATTTCGCGACGCAAGGGCAACTGGATCGACCAGCTTCACCCGTTCCAACTAGGGGACACCCGTCCATGACGGTGGATTCTCCAGACCAGGCATATATCACTAAAAAAATTCAAGATGTTCATTATCATATCTCGACAACATCACAAGACCCAATTAGATAGGGACCCAAAGGTGAAGGTCTTTGTCAACAGCAGACGGTCCCCACTACACGCAAAAGAGCACCCCGAACGCGTCGAAGGCAGTCAGAAAATAAAGAGGGAGTTTATGAATCTGCTCTGCTGAAAACTAGGGTTCCCAACTCCACTACGCATACATCAAATGATCAGAACCCTTCCCACCCATTACCATAATATGTGAGTGGAAGTATTAGTTGCGAAGGTCCTCCCTGCAATTTGTCCACCAGTAGCTCTGAAGGTCCTGCTCAGAGCACCCGTGGGGGGATTCCCCTATGGGAATATAATGATCAATCATGAGAGCTTCTCTCTTGATGAGAGTCACGGAAACCCTCCATGTGAACAGATGATCGAGCAGCAAGAAAGTTTTCCACTTGCTGCGGTCCACCCTAAAGGTCCTCCATGGGGAATACACTGCAATCACTCTCCATGCAGTGAGACCACAGATTATTATAGTGGTCCTCGCTATCATAGTCGCAACTATAGAGGACCTACCCACAGTGACATCTCATCATGACAAGAAGGTCATACCGTTGTCGTAGCCTTCCCTGAAGGTCCTCCCCAGGGGTAACGCTGCAACAGAACTCCATGCAGCCAGACATCAGATCACGGTGGTAGTCCTCGCGAGCCTAATAATGGAGGTCCTCCCCGTAGAGACGTCAAGCAACAAGAAGTCCATCCTCTCATTGCGGTGCATTCTGGAGGCCCTCCCCAGGATGTATCCTCTAGATATTCTCCCTGTGGCATCAGTAATAGTAGTCCTTGCCATTTCCACAACTGTGATGGTAATCCTCACCACCACGACCACCATTGTGAAGGTCCTCCCCTCATTGGCCCCATGAAACAATAAGGTCCTCCCCTTGTCACGATGGGTCCTAAAGGTCCTCCCCATGATTTAAGTCGGATTTCAATCCATGATGGTCATCCTCACCATGAAGGTGGTTGTTCTGAAGGTCCTCCATGTAACAATGCTACGCATCCAGAATGTCCTCCACTAGCTGCAACACGCCTTAGAGGTCCTCCCCACGGTGTGCACTACAAAAGTCCTCTATGCAGTTATGCATCGAGCAGTAATGGTATTCCTCACCATCATGGCCTCCATTGTAGAGGTCCTCCCCACAATGACACATCATATTGACAGGAAGGTCCTACCACTGCCGAATCAAGAAAAGAAAAGTCCTCATATGCCGAGGCACTCAGAAGGACGAGATCGAGCATGTCAGATTCCCAGTTATTCGCCGACGACATCCTTCTACAATCAGGATATGGTCCAGGGCCACATTCATCCTATTAACCACCTCATAATTTCCCACATAATGACTTAGCTCCTACCATTCCCACTGCCTCTGACCACATTGGCAAAGAGCGTCTCATTTGGGCCAACCACGGAGAGGAGTCACTAGCGGAGGAGTATGACGATATGCTGCACATGAGGAAACGATTGGCCAGGGTTGATATACTAGTTATGTTTTGTCCTACGGCCACCTCTCAGTTCGACATAACCAGAGAGTTGTTGGAAGAATGCATGCACGGCATCCGCCATAATATATGGACAACCCTCCGCCGACTTAAATCAAACTTCCTGCCCTACGACGGGTATGTAGACCACGTCAAGACGATAGGACACCTCTTGAATCAAATTGACCTAGAATCTCTTCCTTCATCACGACAACAATGAACCGAGAGCAGTAATGGAAACATGGAGATATCCTTCCTCTGTGTGCTACACCAACTGTGCCGCCTCATCGGTGACGCTCCAACGGGAGTCCATATCAGGGGATGGGGGGAACACAGAGCTGTTCATTTCACTCCGGTCCCCACCCAGGAAAACCCGTTCGGTGTGGTGTCTTTCAACGTCGTCACATCAGGATAACAATCGAGTGGTCTCACTATTCATGAAAGGCAACACACCCGACAAAGTCAGGCCTTGAGTAAGTCCCAGAAGCGTTTGGCCCAATGGGAACAAGCCATTCAATAACTCCTAAATCAGGACACCAAGAGCATACAACAGTCCTCTCAATTAAGAGATTCCAATAAACGATCATTTCTTTCCTCCCCAGAAAGGATGGGTTCATAGAAGAACTCAGAATCAAACCCGGTCCACTCCCGAATGGGGGCACGCGAGATCAGGTAGGTAGCGATAGCAGCAGCCACTACTGCAATCCAGGGTCAACCCCAGCCTACAGGGTTGGGGACATTTTTAACAACATATTCCCCCATAAGACCAATAAAAGCGGGAAGAGACTCAGTATCCACAGAATGGAGCCAACCCCAGCCCTTAGTGCTAGGGGCATTATTACCTCCTCAACAACAACCTCCCCCACGAGAATCCATATTCTCTCGTCTAGGGAGGATAGTCAGAAGAGGAGTTTACCGTCCTATATCATCATTTGGATCATCATCTCCTCTAATAGGAAGGCGCACCGTAATGTCCCATAAAAAAACTCCCCACATCACTCTTCGTCAAGAAGTCCAAAGGCAATCCCAGGTTACAAGAGGGAAGGCCAGCAGAAGACACGGGAGATCCTCTTCCCATTTGGAAGATGACATCCCCTCCACCCCGCGATATGCATTAATCGATGCCATAGAGGCTAAACCCATGGGTGACACCAGGGAAAATGAAAAGCTGGATGGGTCAGGAGATGATAGTTCCGGTTAGGCTGTGACCCACAATGAACCACCAGGTGTGCACACCCGGAACCAGAGGGCCGCCCTAAATATGGTCGTCCTTCCAGCCAACCCTCCTCTGCCTACCCAGAAAGCTTCCAATAGGGATAAGAATAAAGGACTTGTTAACTTTATCCCGCATCATTATCTCGACATAAAATATCCACTTATGCTCGAAGATAGATTCGATCGACAGGAAGAGGAGATAAAAGAATAGTGGAGGCTTAATTCCAAGCTACTCCAGAGGAACCGCCTTATTGAAAGTGCATCCCAGGAGGAACCACATCATACACTCCCAACAAGTGCACCACAAAGGCTAAGGTTTGCCCTAGAAAACAAAACACGGTCAGGGCTCCCATCCAACGAGGCGCCCGAAACTTCCAACTACTTAAACGTAGATTCAGATGAATACCAAGACTTCCCTCCACTCAAGAAGCAACAAGAGTGAGTACACCTGAACCCTATTAAGGTGCCACAAACGGCACATGCACCCTTGGTGCCGGCCAATCCGGATCCTCAGGCACTACCTCGGGCTACGCCTACCCAGGACCAGGCCCAACAGGATGTAAAACAGGGTCTCACCAACACCATCGAGGCACTTACTGCTCGATTAGAAGCCATGGAAAGTCGATGCACTCTGATACAGCCATAGAGGAAACCCTATCCAGATTAGGTGACCAACACACCACCTCCACCCAATTTTGGGAGCCCTATATTCCCCATATTCAATGGATCAGGTTATCCAAAGCAACATTTGATGCACTATGCATCTTATTGCGACCCTATGATGGGGACTCTAGAACAGCAAGAAGCAGTGAAACTCATATGCTTCGTACGGACCTTGTAAGGATCCGCCTTCGTCTGGTATACAAGTTTGCCAGCCCAGTCAATAACGAGCTAGGAAGAGCTTCGACAGAAGTTCTTGTTCCACTTCAGCTCAACGCTGCCTAAAACAATGGTCAACGATCTCAGGAACTACAAGAAGAGGGAGAATGATAGGGTCTCAGATTTCATCGCCAGATGGAAAGTTATGACCTATTATCTGAACAGGCCAATGCCTAAAGATGAAATGATATCCATATGCATCGATAATCTTCGAGATGAGCTGAGAACACCACTCATACCAGTGGAGTGCACCACTGGCTTCCGCCATCTCTCAGCCATTACCCACAGAATTGATGACTCCATACTCCTGGCTAATTTGAATTCCCGAATAGCCTCGTAGGCTCCTGCTAAAAGATCCGCTAGAGCTGAAGAGTCCACTGTCACACTCAAGCCGACCCCCTTACATGCTCCACCGCTCAGGACTCCACTAAATTTTCAAGGGCCTCCTGCATATCAGCGGCCACCTAAGCATAAACGGGAAGATCAGCAAGGACCGAAGTGGAACCAGTTCGAGGAACGAAGACAAAAAGTATACTCATTCCATGATGATCAAGTCTTCGGCTACTTCATTTCCATCATGAACGGAAACTTGCTCCACCTCCTGTAGTCGAGGAAACCTGAAGAGGTCAGCCGCGATGACATGCCAGATTACTACCCCTACCATCGGATGTTGGGGCACAGTATCTGATAATTCTTCATCTTCAAAGACCTCAGGTAGAGGATGGTAGACTCTGTACAGGTCGATCTGGGACCACCCCCAGCACATTTGGCATGTATCTCTACCATCGACTCTGACAAAGAGGAGGGGTGGCAGAAATTCTCCAGTAAGCAGGGGCAGAAATTTGACAACTAGATGACTCGGAAGACTCTCAACCGAGCCCAGGGCATACTCTAAGCTCAACTACAGTAGCCTATATTGCCACCAACAGCCCCTGAAGCCGCAGAGCCGACATTTTCGACCTCACCCTCCACGAGCCATTTATTTAGGCGTAATCGAAGGAGGAGGAAACAATCACAAGAGGAGAAGTCTGCGACGTGGCCAAAGTTAGTCCCGACCCTGGAAGATTTCATTCCCTCGAATTTGGCACCACGGGCACTGACCCACCAAACATCACCATCTGGGACGACCGACTAGGGTGACCTGTCCGAGGATGAAGAGCTGGTCTTTGGTTCTATTAACATCATCCATATTGTGGAATCATTCATTGCGAAGGGTATGGTTATGAACCCGAGTTCCCTGCACTATGAGAGGGGAGGAGAAATCGTAGAGGTAGGGGATACCAGGGGAGGCGCAGCCACGGTAGAAACCAGCCCTATGGTTGGATCCAGGCCCAAATCGTTAATATTGCGGAAAATCATGGGAGATCCCTTCAATGGACTCAGCAGGAGAAGGAATTCCCCTCCACCTCCACAAGAAGCCACTCTGGCTATGTTGTTCTGTGATACCCACTAGAGGAGGAGCAAGTGTCTGGCCTCCTAGTGAACACAAACAGACCGTCTGGGCCAAGTACTCAAAATGTGGGAGCGCCATCGATATCCGACCCTACGGCCAATCCCTCCTCATCAAATTCTCCAGCCCTTAAATCACCCGCTAAGACTCTCCCACCAACGGAGAGGCATCGGCTGCTGGATCAGAAATATGATATCCATAAGCAGCTAGCATCGGTACCAGCCAATATTTCAATCCTCAATTCCCTAAGTCTGTCAGCAGACCTCAAGGAGGCGCTTATAGAGGCTTTGATCATCCCCTAGGTGTTTCAAGCCGAGGTAGATGCCACCAAAATTTATCGAATAGAGATTGACCTAGATGAATGCAATACAGTGATTTCCTTCATAGATCTGGATGAAGATTCCATCATGCAAGGACATATCAGACCGCTATTTGTGTCTAGCACACTGATTGGTATTGAGATTCGGAAAGTATTTGTAGACAATGGCTCTGGAGTTAACCTCCTTCCCCTACAGACACTTTGTAAGTTGGGCAACAGTGAGGACGACCTAATTCCCTTGGCCACAACTCTGTTGGGTTACAACAAGTGTGAGTAGAAACCAATGGTACAAATCAAGCTGAAGACCCATTTTGGTGACCTGGTAGCCTACATGTAATTCCTGGTGGTTCGGCAGAGCACAACATTCAATGCCCTGCTAGGAAGGTCGTGGCTCTATAAGCACATGGTCGTCCCTTCATCCTATCACCATGGTATCAAGTACTGTGTCAATGGACAAAGTGGAGAATTGCATGCCAACAAGGACCCTTTCGAGCTCTCCGAGTCATATTACATTGATGTCGGGTTTTATGAGAAAAAGAAGAAGAAGCCTTTGGTTAATGGTGTCGATTGGATCCCCGCTCCAAATGTCCTGGAAATGGTTCTTAATGACCCCCTCAGGTATCTTGGCAGAGATTATGTCCTTCCCATCAACCATGTTGAGACTAGGAGTTCATGTACTGAAATGTGCTCAGATGTCCTCATGACTTCATCCACGATGGACGAGCACGAAAATACGAGAAAGCCCACCAACCCTCGATCTGGGGAAGAATACTCAAGCGAGGATGCCCACGATGCATCTCCCTCAATCCCTCAAAATCTCAGACCAGAAACACTCTATCCATCGGATCACGGAGATTTAGACTTGGGAGAAGCAGAGGAAGTTCTCCAGGATGCACCTCCCGTGTTTGAGGAAGGTATCTCTACCACTATGGAAAAACTCAGGGAAATAAACCAAGGTACCAAGGAAGAACCGAGGCCGACTCTCATTAGTGCAGCCATGTCTTCCGAGGAACATGAGGTATATATCTCTTTCATGAGGAAACATCGGGATATTTTCACCTAGAATTACACAGAAAGTCCAGGGTTCGATCCCGAAGTGGTGATGCATCACCTGGGTCTTCCAGAAGACCACCAAGGCTATAAACAGGCTACCAGAAGGACACATCCCTCACATGCCGCCAAAATAGAGGATGAAGTCGATAAGATCATTAAAGAAGGATTCATTCGGGAGGTTCATTACCCCATTTGGTTGGCCAACATCATCTCTGTCAAGAAAAAGAACAGACAAATCTGCATCTGCATTGACATCAATGATCTTAATCGGCATTGTCCAAAAGATGACTTCCCGGTTCCAATCACCGAGTTTTTTATCGATGGGATGGCTGGGTATGAGGCTATATCCTTCATGGATGGATATTCTGGATATAATAAATTCAGGATGGCCCAAGAAGACCAAGATTCCACTACCTTCAGGGCCCCCCAATGGGTATTTTGTTATAGGGTCGTGCCCTTTCGTCTCAAAAATGTTGGCACCACATGTCAAAGGGCCATGCATCGGATTTTTAAACCATTATTGGGGAAATTTGTTGAATGTTATGTGGATGCTCTAGTGGTCATGTCCAGACAGCGCTCGGATAACCTGTTGGACCATGATACTTTCTTCCACAAGCTCCGACAACGTAGCTTGAAAATGAACCCCTTGAAATGCACCTTCGGGGTTACCTCAGGGAAATTCCTTGGCTTTGTCATACGCCATCGTGGCATCAAAGTCGACCATGAGATGAAAAAGGATATCCTTGGCCTGCCACCTCCCACCAACCTCACTGAGTTGAGGAGATTCCAAGGACACCTAGATTGTATCAGGCCGTTCATAGCCAACCTGGCAGGAAAATGTTTGCCTTTCACCAGGTTAACGAATAAGGGGGTCATGTACCAATGGACGGATGACTACCAAGAGGCATTCACCAACTTGAAGAAATACCTCTTAAGCCCACTGGTGCTCATGCACCCAGTCGAAGGAAGACCTCTCATCCTATACGTGACAGCCTTAGAGCGATCACTGGGAGCCTTCCTCGCACAAAAGAATGATTCCGACAAAGAAAACAATATCTATTACCTCAGTCGAACAATAATTTATGCTGAGAATTGATACTCAAATATCACGATGAACTTTTTGGCCTTGGTATTTGCAGTTCAAAAGCTGTGACAATATTTGTAGCATCATGAAGACCATTTCATATCACGGAGTAACCCCCTCAAGTACATCCACCGCCACCCAATGCTAACCAGATTCCTATCCTGATGGGCAGTCATCCTACAATAGTTTGACATCTGGTTGGTGCCTCAGAAAGCCATCAAGGGTCAGGAATTAGCAGAATTTCTGGAAGAGCACCTTTCGACAGGGACCACTACACCGGATGCTGAGCTAGATGATGATGACGTCTTCTTGGATCAAGAGGAGCTCCCAGCAAGGGAGATGTACTTGGGCAGCGCATCCCGAAGCCCAACTGGGAAGAAGGTAGAGGATCCCAAATTCAACAAAGTGGGTTTGGAGATAATATTCGTGTCCCCAGAGAAGGCAGTATTTCCATATTCCTTCCTCCTTCTAGAAGGATGTACGAACAATGAAACGGAATATCAATCCCTCATTGCAGGCCTGGAACTCGCACTCCAGGAACAATTACAGCACCATAAGGTAAATGGTGACTTGGACCCAGTCATCAAGCAAGTAAATGGTGACTATGCTATTAAAAAGGAGGAGCTAATCCCCCTGTTTGATCATGTTTGAGGGTTAATGGCGGAATTCTCCACAGAACCAACAATAACCTATAGTCCCTAGTCTCAGAATGCCCAGGATGATGCATTAGCCAACACGGCCACAACCCAAGCTGACCCAGGTCGGGATAAAATGGTTATCAGTATTGCTCACCGTTGAATGGTATTTCCATTTGTTCAAAACAAGACAGAAGAAATTCACGAAGTCCGTCCTATCCCTGAGCCATATGCTCCTACCACCTGCTGGAAGACCTCCATTTCAAACTTCCTTCAACTGGGAGAGCTTCCATCAGATAGGGCTGAATGAGAGCAAATACGGAGAAGGGAAATCAATTTTGTCCAATATGGCAGCGTGGGTCCACAAGAGGTCCTCTAAAAATTAGGTCTCGATGGAGTGCTCCTCAGATGCATTGATGGAGAGGAAGCCGTAATGAATGAAGTACATGTAGGAGCATGTGGAGAACATCAACTAGGGACCATGCTTTCCCATCAAGTTCGAAGGCTTGGGTACTACTGGCCCATAGTGGAAAGCGACTACGAGCGTTTTACCATGAAATTCCACTCATGCCAAATTCATTCCAACTTCATACACTAACCCCTGGAGTTACTCCATCAAGCTAAGTACTCCTGCCCATTTTCAATCTGGGGAATGGACGTCGTGGGACCATATCCTCCTACCACAACCAAACAATTGAAGTATATCCTCACGGTAATGGACTTCTTTTCCAAATGGGTAGAAGCCATACCCCTCAAGGAAGTCGGGGAAAGGAATATGGTCAGCTTTGTGAAGACCAATATCATCATCATATTTGGCATCCCTCACACCATACAGACGGACAACAACACCAACTTATGCTCTGCTGAATTGGAGAAAGTATACCACGAGTATGGTATCAAGGCTAACCACTTATCCCGCTACCATGCAGCGGCCAATGGACAGATAGAATCTTTCAAAAATACCTTGTCCAACATTCTCCAGAAAAAGGTGGATAAAGACAAGAAGTCATGGCCTGATAAACTCCTCCACGCATTGTGGGCTTATCAAATCACAGCCCGCACTACTACTCAGGATACCCTGTACTCATTGGTGTATGGAACCAAGGCGGTCCTGGCAATGGAACTCCAACTTACCTCACTCAGTGTTGCCAACTGTGATCAATTATCCAATGATGATTAGTCAGAAAAGTAGCTAGGTGAATTGGAAGAGCTGGATGAGAAGCTGTTTAACAATTTGCACCATCTGGAGGTATACCATAACTGGATCACACGAGCCTTCAATAAAATGGTTCATCTTTAGTATTTATTGGAAGTAGAATTGGTATTGGTGCAATGCACCCCAATGATACCCGGAAAGAAGCCTCCAATGTTGGAGCCCAAGTGGGAGAGACCATACGTTGTTCACAAGGTCTACACCAACAGAGCATATACCCTGATCCCTATGGACTGAAAATTTACAAACGCTCCTACAAATTTGGGATTCCTAAAGAAGTATTTCGCATTGAAACCGAAGGTGGATAACGTTTTTACCACACAACGTTAAATTGCATTGAAATCGTCTTTACCACACGATGTTAAAGTGCATGGATATCGTCTTTACCGCATGATGTTAAACTGCATGGAAATCATCTTTACCGCATGACGTTAAACTGCATAGAAATCGTCCTCACGGCATGACGTTAAACTGCGTAGACCCCCCTTTTCCCTTTCATTTCGTGTCCCTTATATCCTTACCGCACGACGTTAAACTGCATGGAGTTTGTCCAAGTTGCATGACATTAAATTTCCAAGCACCCAACAGTCCAAACACTATGAACTTAAACTAAGAGTAGTTCATCCTTATCATATGACGCTAAACTGCGTGGATAAAAAGATTCAAGAATGCTACCTCCCCCCGTGTACGGACCAGACCTGCACGGGGCATACCCTTCGTCCGAGCTGCATGACGTTAAACTACCTAGCTCCCAATGGTCTAAACAAGATGATTTAAAAATTACCTCTTCCCCTATGTACGGACCATACCTATATGGGGTGTATCGTCTTTCAAAGAACTACGCGAGGCTTGATTCCTTCCCTTGCATGATACGTAGCGATGCTAGAATTCCACACCATGGCCCAGCCACCTCAGAAACAAAAATTCATGTTCTCCTATGTACGGACCAGACCTGCACGGGGTGTACCCATGTCCTCACCGCATAATGTTAAACTATGTGGAATATAATGATATCAATCGTCCATACCACGTGATGTTAAACTGTATGGATTTTGTCCTCACCGAATGAGATTAAATTGCACGGATTTCAGAGTACTACGTACGGCTTGATTGCTACCCTCGTAGGATACGTAGTGATGCCAGGATCCCCTATCCTAGCCCAACCCCATGAATAAAAGTTAAAAATTCCTTCTTACATCCATGTACGGACCAAACCTTCACGGGGTGTATCAATCTTTCTCACCGCACGATGTTAAAACTGCGTAGAAAATATGTTTCAATAATACCGCTCTCCCCCTGTGTATGGATCAGACCAGCACAGGGTGTACTTCTGTCAGAGAACTACGTGTGGCTTTATTCCTACCCTTGCAGGATACGTAGCGACGCCATGATCCCCCATCATGGCCCAGCCACTCCCGAATGAAAATAATGATAAAAATTCCATTTCCCTCCGTGTACGAACCACACCAGCACTAGGTGTACTCCTCATCCTTACCGCACGACGTAAAAATGCACGGATAACAAGATTTAAAAATGCCCCCTTCCCCTGTGTACGGACCAGATCATCACGGGGTGTATATCCTCATCCTTACCACATGACAATAAACTACATTGAATTCATCATCACTGCATGATGTTAAACTGCACAGAATTCGTCTAGAACCACCCAAGACACATGGTAATGCGAGATGGAGATACTCCTTGCACATTTGGATGCATCCTTTCCATACATTAGATTCCATGACCCAGATAATTATGGATCTCCATAACCATTCATGGCCATCGGAATTGGAATGTTTTTGACCCATGGACACCTTTTAATGTCTATACAAACCATGCCCTCAGCGGCTCTACATAATGATAGCCCCTGGCTCATCTACCAAAGGCACAATTTCCGCAGACGACACTCTTCCAAGCCCCTACGCATACCATCCTCAGAGCCCCCATACCATACCTCCTGATCCAGAAGTTTACAGTGATGTGGTATACATGTTCTTCCCCTATCCACATGAAAATGTTTCTAGGGAATCCCTACTTGGCTATCCTATGTGTCCACCGGTGGTTCACATAGAGACCTGCATCAACGAACATCAAGGCAGGACTAGACTACTTTGACTCAACGGAAAATTGTAGTGAAGATATTTCTGGTATACTCGGACACCATTATCCCCACGTGCCGAACTCTATACTGTGTGAAATCGTGGATTCTCATGATCATCCATGGCCATCAAAAGAGGAAAGTTATCGACTAGGGGACACCTTTGTATGACTATGCATACCATGCCCTCAGCGGCTCTACAAAATGATAGCCCCTGGCTCATCCATCAAAAGAAAGATTTCCTTAGGCGGTACTCTTCATAGCTTTGTATGCTTACCGGCCTCAGATCCCCCACACCTTACCTCCTGACCTGGGAAAACACAAAGTTGCATTTTACAACCTTCATCCCCCACCTTATTCCAAGTATGTCAGATCATGTTGACCCAGTTATCCTTCGAGTGACTACAGTAATAGTCACGCAATGGTCTGAGCTCTATGACCTCTAAACTAGGAGTATCGCATCCTTAATTCACGACGTTAAACTACATGGAGTGAAGGAATGCCCCTGCGAGCAAGATAAATCAGCACAGAGATCTCTATAAGCTTTAACAATAACCAGGGCCGAGTATTCCTGACATATTCATACATTTCCTTTCTCGACGACAGACTTTGTGGCCTGGATAATTGCGGATCCTCATAACCATTCATGGCCATCAGATGTGGAATTTAATAGGCCCAAGAACACCTTTGTATGAATATTCATACCATTCCCCCAGTGGCTCTGCATAATGATAGCCCCTGGCTCGTCAACCAAAGGCAAGATTTCCCCAGGTGATACTCTTCCTAACTCCATACTCTTACCGGCCTCAGAGCCTCCAGGACATCTCTCCCGATCCAAGTAGACCCAGAACCAAGATTTACACCATCAACCCCCTCCACGTCTTGGAAATGCCACGATACTCGGGCCCAATAACATTCTAATCAAGAGCGGCCCTTTAAACTATGTCCTCACAGAATGATGTTAAACTGCACAGTCAATCATCCTTTCTGCATGATGTTAAACTACACAGCATTGGAAAAGGAAAGAAAAATTCCCGTCTTCCTCGTTGCATGACATTAAACCACACAAAATCCTTTAAATAATTCCCCTCTTCCTTACCTCATGATGCTAAACTTCATGGAATATGTCCTAACCACATGACGATAAACTACATGGTCAAACCCACCATTGGTTCAGTAAGTAATAGATTATTTTCACGGTCCTTCAGTGCACGAGTTAGACTGACACAAGTCACCGTCTCACACCTACGTGAGAAGGAATTACTTCACCCATTCTCGGGAAGTTTAGTCTAGATGTTCCCCCCATATATAGGAACCCTGTCATCATAAACCATACTCTGAACTCAGAAAAATCCGAACTCTCATAAGACACACCTGGTGGTCCCAAATCTCAACTTCCCTGAAGTTGCATGGCTATCGGGGGATACAATCATTGAACTAAGGACACCTTTTCATGAATATGCATACCATACCCTCAGCGGCTCTGCATATTGATTGCCCCTGGCCTATCTACCAAAGGCATGATTTCCTTAGGCAGTACTTCTTTCCATACGCCCCTTGGCCCCTGTGCCCCCATGTCTATCCTAGGATTCAGAAACCCTCTGAGCTATAGTTTACCAACCTCATTCACAACCTAGCTTGAATATGGGGGAACTTCTTTGAAAAGACTACTGGGAACCAGGAGACTTCATTCCATTTTAATTGATATCCCAGCTGCATGACTTTAAACTGCTCCAAGAATCAACTATCCATTACGCTAACAAAATGCGTAGGGAATTGGTCTCCTGACGACGGTCCTGATTAGTAAGGATGCGCCCAATACCCTTTCATATGTCACACTCCCCTTGTGAGCCACCCCTGGTGGTTTTTATAATTTTCCAAGCCACCCATCATGGTTTCCATGAGCCGGACATCCATGAAGTCCCCTGCCTATCATAAATTGATAGTCATGGACTTAAGGACAACCTTGAACAACTATTCATACCATTCCCTTAGCGGCTCTGCATATTGATCATCCTTGGCCCGTCTACCAAAGGCATGTTTTCCATAGGCAACACTCTTCCTACCTCTATATGCCCACGTGGCTCCCATTCCTTGAGACATGACCTGCATGATGTTCAAATTTAAACATGTTCCCCCCACGTGCATATAATGAGTATTGAGACATCTTTTAATCAGTGGAACCCCATTGGAGCCCTTGCCCCACCATGTTTGGTCATAGCTGTTCGACCTAAAACATTAGTAATGATAGTCTTGTCGGTGAGACTTTAAACCGCTCACAAAAAGAGGCACAAATCATGTTAGGCCGAAAACCCGAAAAGGGAGACCTAAGAAAAAGTCTGGCCATACTCGCTGGGCTCACACTAAAAGTGCCCAGGAATAATCAGGGTATTAAAATAAGACACAAATATTTGTGGGGATTTTCAATAAAGATCTAGAAATAGTCAAACTATGCTCGCTGGACCCCATGGTCTAGGAAAAAGTTAGTGTTTTTATTTTCTGAGTTATGATTAATTCCGATTCAGTGAATTGTTATTTAGACAACAATTGTTCTAAGTAACAATCAAATTTCACAAAAATAAGTTATTGACGGAGATTGTATTTTTTTCGAACAAAAAAAGGGAATACGTCCACATACTGGGGTCTCTCCCTCACAGAAAAAAGAGGGGGGGGGGTAAGTAAAAAAGAGAGTACAAGAGTGGCTCTGATAGTCATAAAGGATCCTGACTCACTATTTCTACCATATCAGTGACCGTGCGGTGGAGGTCGTTGCAAGACTGTTCCAACATGGCCTTCCCCCTGGCTTCAACCTTAGCCACCAGATTGGTACGCTCCACTATTGTTTGGAGACTGTTGATCCCTTTCCCGGTGGCTTCAAGATGACCAGTCATAGCTGACAATTGACTTCTCAGCATCGCTAACCGTCCTTCACATTCATGCAATTCAGAGGATAGGACGACCACCTGATCTCGAGGGATCGCCTCATATCCTATCAGCTGATGGAGTAGTATCGTGGCTTCCTCCCGAGCTCAGGTCCCAGGATGAGCAGCAGCAAAGTGAGGAAGTTTGTGTTCACTAGTGGCAGCTTCCTCACGGGCCGTGACAACATGGTAAGCAAGAGAATGGAGTTGTCGATAGTCAAAGACTCCCGACCCCAATCCCAGGAAGACTGTCGAATAGCTTATGTCTTAGTTTCCATCCCATCTAGAGGAGATTCGGCAACGATCTTGAAAATCCGAGGCTAGGCCCACCTCCACACTGCCTGGTGGTCTGCCAGGACACATGGATCTTTAGTATCCTCACAGGATGGCACAGGAACGAAATCTGGCATTGCAACCTGTGCATGCATGTGCTCAATAGAAGTTGGTTCCGAAACTGGAAAGTCTGGAGCCTCTAACCCCGTTTCAGGTGTGGGGAACAAGTTGCTAAGCCCGACATCAACTAGAATAACTTTAGGGATTATCTCGATGGGACCCAAAAGCACAGGGTCATCCTCATCCTCATCCAAGAAGGATGAACCCGTCTGATCTTTGGACACCGCAGGACTGGGAGAGAAAAATCCCTTATGCCGCTTTGATCGACAAGCCAGTAGTCGATCCTCCCATAGAGCTGATGGGGAAGGTGCAATAGATGTGAAAGCCGCAGTACCTCTTGATTTGGGAATTTTCTGAATTGACATCCCTAGGATCCCATCGGGATAGTATTTTTACCATACCTTTTCATACTCCATGGATTGGCTGATGGCCGCCCCCACGACAAGCAGGGGAATGCTCGCGTCAGATCCCTCCCACGTGAGCATCCACCACAATTGGAGAAGTGTGTCCGGGTGCAGTCCTCGAGATTGAGGAGGGGGAAGGGAAAATTGGACTTGCATGCACCCGAACATGCAAGAAGAATGATACGGGACATACAGATCACACAATGAAACCCCATCGATCCGCACAGAAATAAATCTGTCCCACAGAGAGATTATGTAAGAGCGCTCGTCCAGGCTACCTCGGAGGTTGTAAACTAAGACTCCTAAAGGGGTGGGGTATGGAGTGAAAGAAAACTGGGAAAAGTCACTCAGAAGCTCAAGGACTTCACCAGGGCTGAGGGATTTCAGGCGAACTCCAGCTATGTCAAGCAGGGTAGGCCGAAAAGTAGGAAGCAGGATGACCGTGTTGTGACGATACTCATAGAATCAACAATGATCTGCTACCCAGCCATAAAAAATTGAAACGGCCCACTCAGTAGGAAGGGTGACCCTCCCTTCTTCATGTGACTCAGCAGTTCATAAATACGAGCCAGTGTGGGCACGACCAAATTCAGCTGGCGGCCCTCTACCAGCTTTACTTCCATCATTAGGGTGCAAGACCTGATTCCAGGATTAATATCCCGGGAAGGGAATAAACACCCACACAAGAATATAAAAAACAAGCCTACTAGCCGGAGCATAGGCAGCACACCGGGGCACACCTCGTAAACCCACGCTAGGTAGTCTCCCCCCGCCAAAACTGCCCAGTAGAAACCTGGGGAGGTTCGTGACTGCTGAGAAGGATGAGTCCTGGGGCGCTTGATCTTTGGCACAGGACCAATAGTGCTCAGAAATAACCTTATCCAGGTACTATAGGGAATAAGAGAGCGGGCATGCAATGCCTGACCCGATGACTGCTCCGCCATAACCAGCAGATCCCTCGTCAATAAAGGCACTTGTTCGACGTCATCCCATGCGTCAAGAGCAGGAAGAAATTTGACATACATTTCCCCAATAATTAAGAGTCCTCCAAATTAATTGATATCCCACAAACTAATACCAACTTTACCATGGGCAAGGTGGAAAGTATTAGTGCTTGAACACTAGTGACTGAGTAGGTCTGGCAGGACCAAGGATGGTGGGTAAATGGAAAATTGAGAGGCCCACACTGCGGAGTATGAATTGACTACTTTCAGTGATTCAGGAGAATCTCGGCAGTGATGATGGACCTAGAAATTCCCGAACCAATAATTTGAGAAGAGCCTACCAGATTGAAGATCCCACCTAGGAATCCACCCCGCATCGAGATCTACTCGAGCAAGGATGATAATAGAAGGGTAATTCTTAGAGACAGCTTCTTGAGAAAAGTTTCATGCATGATGATCCCTTTGGGTCCAAATAGATCCCCTTAAAATGAAGGCGTCTTTCTTGACAGAGTTGGAAACCATCTCACCCGATTGGGTAAGGTTCGCCTGAATACACTTGGACAATGCTTCCAAGAAAGGAGAAGGAAGACCTGATAAAGTGGGGGGAATAGGGACATCATTTTGAAGACCGAATCCATGAAGTGGAATTTGACATGATAGTGGATAATCTCAGAGCTCAGGAGGGAGAAAATATTTCAAGGAACCATCGTCAGGAATGATGGACTGATTGGAGTCCTCTTGGATGTTCTCTGCTCTGCGAATCATAGCTAAACGTCTCCCTGAACCAATTAGGAGTGGCTCTGTAGTAGTCCTTGGTACAGAACGAGGGGGAATGATATTTTCTACATGCATGACCAGAGCCAACAAGAAGTTAGTCTGAAATAAAAATCTGGACAATGATACTAGATATATTGCTGAAGATCAATTAAGGAGACATCATAAGAAAAGTCCGCATGGAGCCCTCGGAGGATGGTTCGTGAAGACAACATCCCGCAAACCAGCCCTTCACGAAATCAGTCCTCGAAACCCTGGCCCGTAGAGTGTTGGCCAGGAAATCATGAGCCAAGTTTCCCCACGGAATTTCAATCCTTATTTTATTTTAATATGTTAGGAATATTTAGAAGCTTTTAAAGTTCAAGAGATTTTAGTCCGCATAGCATCGAAACCGCGGAGCATCGAAACCGCGAAGCTACAAAACCACGAAGCATTTTCCTCTGTAGCCCATCATGACTTACTTTTTAATTAATTATGAGTAATGGTTCGAAGTTGAGGAATTGGTTCGCAGGTGAAGGCAACCGTGAATGTGTAATGGTTCGTGGAAGTCGCAGTTGGTTCGCAGATGCAACACTTCTCAAAGGAATGAGCATGGGGAGGCGAGGGAGCTCTGGTTTTGCGAAGAATTTGGTAAAGGACAAATTAAGCCCCCCCCCCCTCGTATTTATAGGCGTGTTACCCTACGGGGTATACTACCCTACTACAAACCATCTCAGTTTCAGGAACACTTTGCATTGGAATTGCCTCCTCTTCGTTCCGATCGGACCCCATTCCGATGGGAGAATTTGTAGGGTCCTAAAAAATCCTCAAAGGATATTCCATTCAAATACCATATACAATTGGGGAAAAGAATGAAGAAAAATCATAGGGATAGAAGCAAGACATGTCCGCGGACCCATCCCATGAAAACACAACTTGGCCTAGCCCCATGAAGCACCCCCTCCGCAAAACATCATCATTCGTGAAAAGGAGGAAGAGATCCTCCACGATCACGAGGAAGGATGGGTGCCGATCTGGTTCACCGTCGTGAACCTCCCCAACCGCGGACTGCGTCGACCGGTTCAAGCTGCATCCACTGTCGTTTGTAGAAGGGAGGTGAAACCCTCCGTAGCCGTGAAGCACTCCCTGAGTTCGGTTCGCGGGCGGGAGAAGGGTTTAATACACACCACGAATCTCGGATTGACCAAGTCAGCTGTAAACCGGGTATTTGGTAATGGGCCTCTACAAAATGAGTCGTGTGACCGCATATACATCTCCTTACCCACTCTATAAAAGGAGAAATATGGGGAATGGAAAAGGTATTGGGGGATTTGGAGATTTGAGGATTCAGATTCAAATGATTTGGAGGCGAAGGAAGAGAAGAGCGATCAGACTCTGGTGGAAGGATTTCGAAGGAAGGCTTCAGATTTCGCAAACAGTGAAGTTCCAGTTCGCAAACCAAAGCAGGTATAAACCTAAGAACGAACTAATAAAGAACTTAAAACGCATAATAAATTGGTGAACCACGAACTCAAAATAACATAAAAAATGAAGACCTTGATCCATAGCCCCTCCGCGCATGCACTCCCCGTGGATCAGGGTGTTTATGCCTCTTTTATGATCTTCCGCACCGCGTAGTACCCTATAATGCGGGTGAAGCTATAACGACCCACAATTTACATACATTGTTAATACTTCAAAATTGAAGCACACTTATTACAACATATGACAAAACCACAAAGGACCGTATAGGTATAGTGTCTTTAGAAACTGGGAAACATAAACAACTGGTTCATAAATCTTCTACAATGTCTCCCATTTATTTCATCATATCTAGGGTCCCTTTTAGCATATTCTACTTAATATCCATCTTCCTGACCTGGGGAAAAGAAAACATAAATGGGTGAGCTCAAATGCTCAGCAAGGGCAAATAAAGGAAATAAAAATCATATCATATCTTTATGAAAATCAAAACCTGCAAAAGAGATCATAATATCTTAACATGGAATAAATCATAGAAGTGAAAATGAGATCCCCAAAATCATAACATAAAACTTGAAACTTTGTGGCATGCACACATAATCATGGAGATCATTTCTTGTTAGTCATGACTCATTGCCAAGACTATCTTAGGGGACAAAGTCCCTTTCTGAACCGAGTTCACTCCTCGTTTCAGTCCTGTATCACTGAACCGAAATAACCTTCCGTTCCAGCCATGTCTATCTCATGAGATATAAAATCATTACCCAATGCATTGGAGGGAGATATAGGTCCCACCCATCTTATAATGAATCCTTTCTTATGTGTGCCACATAATCATAAAACATACATCATCGCATAACACATATAACAAAAATGGGATTCTTGAAACATCATGACATCATAAATCAATTCATATAAGATAAAGGAATTCATAAACATAATTCCATCACAACATAGTCAAACCAATGTAAAAATATGGATAGAAACAGAACCCTTTATTATCTTAGATGGAAAATAATTTTGATAAAACACTTGAATTGAATTCTTGAGGAAAATACCCTTTCTTCTTCAAAAAACATTTTTCCTTTCATAACATGTCATACAACTTTAAAATAAAAGAAGTTGATTAAAAATAAACTTGAAAACTTGTAAAGGAATCTTCTTTGAAGTAATGTTTTAAAAATCCATTCATGCCGTATAAGTAAAAAAAAACATTCTTCGTACTTTTGTCGGAAAAGTCAAAAAAGTACCTCGTACGGAAAAACGACAAAAGATTCCTTTCATATTCTTTACTAAAAACTCACCTAAGGGTAAAATTGGATTTAAACTATTTCAAGTGGATGGAAACAATTTTACATATTGAGGGAACATGGATGTGGATGATAAAATACACCCCAGTAAATACTTACGAATAAACAATCTCGGATAAAAATGAGATTGTGATATTTCCCTTACCTTAGGTCCGATTAGCTTTGTACGTGTCCGAAGCTCCTGTATAATGGTTTAAATAATGTTATTGACTTATTCCAGAATCATACATATTGATATGAGATCATATATGGTCATATTATTAGCTTCTTGTTAGTAATATTTCATTGTTACTTGTTACTCGGGTCTTTATAACTTTTTGTTCTTATGCGTGTTTTGTCGAATAAATTCTTATTCTTATATTTAGGTTATAGATAATTCATTTCCAGAATGTTATTAGTGTAGTATATACCATATTCATTCATTCAATTCATTTATACAATCATTATGAAATGAAGATCATGTAGAACGAGTCGCATCACATCGTGGAGACGGTATTCCGTACGTACGCACGAGTGATGATATCGTTCCTATGATCGTGGAATTGTATTGGAGTTTATATATATATTATTTCAGTATCAATATTACTTAATAATAATCATATATAGTTACTCATTACACCATTATACCCATCCTTGTAAGGTGATGGTGGAAAATAGATTACACCACGGCGTGGAGACGGTATTCCGTACGTACGCACGCGCGGTGATTTCATTTTTTCCGTAGGATGGATAGAAGGTGAATTAGGGTTGTTTCATATTTATAATAACATATCAGTATGTAAGTAATACTGATGTTATTACTTTATCATGAAACAACTAAAGAAGAAGAAGTTGAAGAAGAAAGAAATTGAAAAGATCGGTAATGGATATTACCTCTTCTTTGGAACGCCTTTTTGAATCCTCCACTTAAGGAACTAAGATTGGTCTTTGGAGAAGACCAGGACCTCTAGGATTATTCTAGGGAAGTGGAGAATGGAAAATGGCAGGGTTTGGCCGAGCTTGAGTGCTCAAATTGGTGTGAGGAGGAGGGGGAGGAGGTGCCCTTTTATAAGGGAGGAGAGGGGCACCTTAGGAATATCTCAAAATATTATTTTATATTAAAGTCAAAATCGGTTTATAATGGTTCCAAAGGGTCTTATTTCGAAGCTAAAGTGGGGATGGGTCGAAATCCTATCAACCAATAGGATTTAGACAAGTTTAGGGTATTATTTTAACCTTATCAATTAGATTTAACTCTAAGTTAATTAATTTAACTTTTACCGTGTCTTTTTGTTTTCTTTCACTATATGGTTAATACACTTACTATAACATGCCAAACGAACCCCAAATTGTTTATTATTAATATATATATCCTTATCTAAGTCATTTGGCCGAACCTTAGATTTTTAGGAATAAAATAACAATTAATAATATAATATTTTATTTAAAAACTATTTTGTGTCAATTTTGACACTATTTGATATATGATTTTTGTGAAAGTCATAAAAGAATTATATGTTCTAACCAAGTTGATTAAATCAATACTAATATTTCATAGTAACCTAGAAAATTAGTGGAATTCATAAAAAGTCTCAAATTATATTTATTTTGGTGTTTATAACATCAATTATGTCAATATTTCATTAATAAGATAATTACTGCATCATCATTATGTCATAAATAAATTAAATTATTTAATGTCTAAAAATTACAAATAAAATATCATCATGTAGGAAATCTTTTTAGCTTTCTAATGAATATTTAAAATTGAATTTATCTTATGTATAACCCCATATTAAAAATGATTTACTTATTAAACTTTGATTTTAACTATTTTAACCCTTCTTTAAATAAATTAATAATAAATGTCCTAATCTAATCCAAGTGGGCCTAAATGGTCATATTTTATTCCTAAGTTTGTTTTTGGTCGAATTACACTTGTCCAATAGAATTAGGACATGTGTTAGGGTAATATTAATATCATATTTACCCTTAGTTACCCTATTTACTATTAACCGCGGTAAAAATAGTAAAAAGTTACTATTCACCAAAAAATTATTTTCATCTCATTGAACCACATTTTAGTCCTTGATATTAACCGTGTCTCTCGGATTTTTGAAATTCCATTCACAGAAGCGGTAAAATTAAGTTTTATGCAAAATTCAGTTTTTAACCTACCACTTAGTGGTTTCACTATTCATCAAAAATTGAAAGTTTTCAGAAAAATACCAAAATTTCACCCTAGGCTAATTTCGATATTCTGAGTCCAAAAATGAAGTCCATTTTGAAAAATAAAATTTATAAAATTTCAAAAAGTGATTATTACTATTCATAACGGCTAGTTTTAATAGCATATTGTTGTTTAGTGAAACTCGGTATTGCGTACGACGCAAGCTATCGAGGAAGGTCGCGATTGCGTGTAAAGCAAGCCAAGCAAATGTTGTGTAGAAAAAGATTCCTTTGATGGTTTATATAACATAAAAGTCTCGGGTGTTACATTCTACCCCCCTTAAAAAGAATTTCGCCCTCGAAATTCGTCACTTTGTAACAAACAAATGAGGATACTTCTCCCTCATCATATCCTCAAGCTCCCATGTAGCTTCTTCAAGTTGGTGGTTCCTCCATAAAACTTTCACCAAGCGAGTGGTCTTGTTTCGTAGGACTTTTTCGCTATGATCCAGAATCTCTATCGGTTGTTCTTCATAAGAAAGATTTTGCTCCAGCGGTACAACTTCTGAGCTGAGTACATGTGAAGGATATGGTATGTACTTTTTCAGGAGAGATACATGGAACACATCGTGAACTTGAGAGAGATTCGGTGGAAGCGCCAATCGGTAAGCTACCTTCCCAACACGATCCAGTATTTCGAAAGGACCGATATATCTAGGGCTCAACTTCCCCTTCTTTCCAAATCTCATAACCCTCTTCCAGGGAGATATTCGTAAGAACACTTTATCGCCCACTTCAAACTCTAGGTCTTTTCTTCGGTTGTCGGCATAACTTTTCTGTCGACTTTGAGCTGCTCTTATGTGTTGTTGAATAGATCTAACCTTTTCTGCCATTTCATCAACGAGATTGGGTCCTAATAGCTTTCTTTCCCCAACTTCATCCCAGCAAGTTGGAGTCCTGCATTTCTTTCCATAGAGAGCTTCATAAGAAGCCATCTGAATACTGGAGTGAAAGCTATTATTATAAGAAAATTCCACCAAAGGTAGGTGTTGATCCCAACCTCCTTTGAAATCCATAGAGCAAGCTCTCAACATATCTTCTAGGGTTTGAATTGTTCTCTCAGACTGACCGTCTGTCTGAGGATGATAAGCAGTGCTGAAACTCAATTCTGTATCCAGAGTATGCTGAAGACTTCGCCAGAACTTCGAGGTAAATCTCGGATCCCGATCAGATATAATAGAAAGTGGTACTCCATGAAATCTTACCACTTCCTTTACATATATCCTGGCAAGCTGATCTAGAGAGAAATCCTCTCTAATAGCAATGAAGTGTGCAGACTTTGTAAGACGATCAACTATGACCCAGATAGCATTATTGCCTTTGGATGTTTTAGGAAGTCCTGTGACAAAGTCCATAGTGATGTTTTCCCATTTCCATTCGGGTATGGGTAATGGTTGTAACATTCCCTTAGACTTCTGTCTCTCAGCTTTAACTTGTTGACAAACCAAGCATCGAGAGACATATTCAGCAACATCTCTTTTCATGCCATCCCACCAGAAGTACTCTTTCAGGTCCCTATACATCTTCGTGCTTCCAGGATGAATAGAGAATGAAGAACTATGAGCCTCATCCAGGAGCTCTTTCTTTAATTCGGGGATGGGAGGAACGCAAACCCGATTCCTGAACTTTATTATCCCATCACAATCAAGGTTGAATTCAGGAACATTTCTCACCTTCTTTTGTAACTCGACATCTTCTTTCTGTGCCTCTTTAATCTTCACATGTATAGATGGTTGAACATTCATTTGAGAAAGATAATATTTTCCCCTTCCATTATAATTCCAAGATCCATCCTTTGTAAATCCATAAATATTGGATCTTTTGTGATCCTCATCATGGATAAACTAGCATGGTCTTGTCGACTTAATGCATCTGCCACCTTGTTTGCTTTCCCAGGGTGGTAATGGATTGAGCAGTCATAATCCTTAATCAGCTCCAACCATCTTCTTTGATGCATATTCAACTCCTTTTGTGTGAAAATATACTTTAAACTTTTATGATCAGTATAAATATCACACCTTTCACCATAAAGGTAATGCCTCCAAATCTTTAATGCAAAGATTACCGCAGCCAACTCCAAATCATGTGTTGGGTAATTTTGCTCATGGATTTTCAACTGTCGTGAGGCATAAGCTATCACCATATCATTTTGCATAAGAACACACCCCAATCCCTTCTTGGATGCATCACTGTAGATCACAAACCTTTCTCCACTACAAGGCAGTGTGAGCACAGGTGCACTGGATAACCTTCTTTTCAACTCCTTGAAATTCTCTTCACATTCCTCTGTCCAGACAAACTTAACTCCTTTCCGAGTCAACTTGGTGAGTGGATTAGATAATCGTGAAAAATCTTTTACAAAACGTCGATAATAACCAGCCAAACCAAGAAAACTTCGGATCTCAGTTACTGTTGTTGGTCTTGACCATCTTTCGATAACCTCTATTTTTGCTGGATCCACAGATATCCCCTCTTTTGAGATTATATGACCCAAAAATGCAACTTTTTGAAGCCAAAATTCACACTTGGTAAATTTGGCATAAAGCTTCTCTTTTCTCAGGGTATTCAATATAATTCTCAAGTGATCTTCATGCTCTTCCTTGCTCTTTGAATAGACAAGAATATCGTCTATAAAGACTACCACAAATTGATCAAGATAGTCTCTAAAGACTCTATTCATTAGATCCATGAAGATAGCAGGGGCATTAGTAAGACCAAATGGCATCACTATAAATTCATAGTGTCCATACCTTGTACGGAAAGCCGTCTTTGGTATATCCTCCCTTTTGACCCTTAATTGATGATACCCTGAACGAAGATCAATCTTGGAAAAGTATTGAGCTCCGCGTAGTTGGTCAAATAAGTCATCAATGCGTGGGAGAGGATATTTGTTCTTGATAGTGATCTTGTTAAGTTCTCGATAATCAATGCAGAGTCTCATTGATCCATCTTTCTTCTTAACAAATAGAACAGGTGCTCCCCAAGGTGACGCACTAGGGCGTATGAATCCCTTATCAAGATTCTCTTGGAGTTGCTTCTTCAATTCGTGCAACTCAATTGGGGCCATTCTATAAGGTGTCTTTGAAATAGGCAAAGCACCCGGTACGAGTTCTATTGAAAACTCAACTTCACGATTTGGTGGAAGACCCGGCAATTCCTCCGGAAAGACATCATCAAACTCCCGTACAATGGGCATATTCTTAATCGTGAGTTTCTCACCAACCATTTGAGATAAATAACCTTCATTTAGTGGAATCAATACCCATAAGATGGAAGAAATTTCCACTGGAAGGTTATGTTCATCCTTGCATTGATAGACGATCGTAGATTGATCTGGAATATGAAATGTGACTTCCCTTCTTTGGCAATTGATATGAGCTCCATGTAGAGAAAGCCAATCCATGCCAAGAATCACATCAAATTCCACTAAAGGAAGGATCACAAGATTTGCAGGAAGCACTTTCCCACAAACTTCGATCGGAGAAGAATTATAAACTTTTGATGCGATTGATGTGCCATTAGGTGTTGTCACGGCTAACTCAACATCTAATTGTTGAGGTAATACGGTGATACCCTTAGAAAAGTCTTCAGAAATAAAAGAGTGGGTGGATCCAGAATCAAATAAAACATTTGCTACTTTAGAATGGATGGTAAGTGTACCTTTCACCACATCGTTATCGTACTCCACATCGCTGATAGAAATTGCATGTGACTTTCCTTTGTCTTTAGCCTTAAGATTTTGTTGACGTCGACCATCATCATCAACCCTTGGATTTGGGCATTGATTGGCATAATGCCCCATCTCCTTGCACTTGAAACATTGAAGTGTAGTAGGTTCATTCTGTGTATCCCTTCCTTTGTTTGCATCATTAGACATCTTCTTCCCATTATCACGGCATTCAAATGCCCGATGACCTTCCTTTCCACATTTAAAACATTTACTTGTCCCTTTAAGACAACTCCCTCCATGTTTCTTTCCACACTTTGAGCATAAGGGAAAGTTCATCTTCTTTTCCGTGTGCTCTTTAGATTTTTCTTTGAATTCCATCTTCCTCTTCTTATCAAACCCATGTGACTGATGGGTTACTCCAATCTCCATCTCGACTTTGAGAGCACATCGAACGATTTCCTCGTAGCTATTGAAGTCCCTTATGGCTAACGCCCTTCGAAGACTTGGTTTTAAGCCACTAAAGAATCGATCGATCTTACTCTCAGGTTGGATAATAATACCAGAAGCGTACCTTGCAAGTCTTGTAAAATTTGCTTCATAGGTACTAACAGATTCATCATCCCTTTGCTTCAGTTCAAGGAACTCTTTCTCCATCTTTGTTCGGAGAATACGAGGGAAGTACTTATTGAAAAATAAGTTCTTGAACTCGTCCCATTCCATAGACTCAATTTCATCCCTTTGCCTCGTATTCTTAACAAGATTCCACCATTGATCCGCATCTCCTTCCAAACGATACACTGCTAGGATGACTTTATCATGCTCAGAACATTGAAGAACTGAAAATATCTTTTCAGTAGTACTAATCCATTGTTCAGCAACTAATGGATCAGTAGACCCGCTGAAAGATGGTGGACGCTGCCTCATGAAGGATTCAACAGAATGTTGCTCCCTCCTTTGTTCGTTTGGAAATCCTGCATGATTCATAGCTTGAGAAAGTTGCGTGAGCATGGCTACAAGATTTTGCATTCCAGCTCCCATATCGTTTGGTTGCTCAGGGGGACAATCATTGCATTGCCCATCGCATTCCGCATTAACACGGTTCCTTCGGGTTCCAGCCATTGACTAAAACCAAGAAGAATAGTGTGAGCAACACTAATTATAATAGGAAACCACATAATTCAAGAATAAAATTTTCATGATTATGGTCTTATCCTAGGTTATTCATGGCCATTTCTAAGATTGTGTTCTATGCTTAGACTTATTCTTAGGGTTCTTACTAAGGCTTTCACATCCTAGTTTCCAAAGGTTGACTATACCTTTCCTCTGATACCAACTATAACGACCCACACTTTACATACATTGTTAATACTTCAAAATTGAAGCACACTTATTACAACATATGAAAAAACCACAAAGGACCGTATAGGTATAGTGTCTTTAGAAACTGGGAAACATAAACAACTGGTTCATAAATCTTCTACAGTGTCTCCCATTTATTTCATCATATCTAGGGTCCCTTTTAGCATATTCTACTTAATATCCATCTTCCTGACCTGGGGAAAAGAAAACATAAAAGGGTGAGCTCAAATGCTCAGCAAGGGCAAATAAAGGAAATAAAAATCATATCATATCTTTATGAAAATCAAAACCTGCAAAAGAGATCATAATATCTTAACATGGAATAAATCATAGAAGTGAAAATGAGATCCCCAAAATCATAACATAAAACTTGAAACTTTGTGGCATGCACACATAATCATGGAGATCATTTCTTGTTAGTCATGACTCATTGCCAAGACTATCTTAGTGGACAAAGTCCCTTTCTGAACCGAGTTCACTCCTCGTTTCAGTCCTGTATCACTGAACCGAAATAACCTTCCGTTCCAGCCATGTCTATCTCATGAGATATAAAATCATTACCCAATGCATTGGAGGGAGATATAGGTCCCACCCATCTTATAATGAATCCTTTCTTATGTGTGCCACATAATCATAAAACATACATCATCGCATAACACATATAACAAAAATGGGATTCTTGAAACATCATGACATCATAAATCAATTCATATAAGATAAAGGAATTCATAAACATAATTCCATCACAACATAGTCAAACCAATGTAAAAATATGGATAGAAACAGAACCCTTTATTATCTTAGATGGAAAATAATTTTGATAAAACACTTGAATTGAATTCTTGAGGAAAATATCCTTTCTTCTTCAAAAAACATTTTTCCTTTCATAACATGTCATACAACTTTAAAATAAAAGAAGTTGATTAAAAATAAACTTGAAAACTTGTAAAGGAAGCTTCTTTGAAGTAATGTTTTAAAAATCCATTCATGCCGTATAAGTAAAAAAAAACATTCTTCGTACTTTTGTCGGAAAAGTCAAAAAGTACCTCGTACGGAAAAACGACAAAAGATTCCTTTCATATTCTTTACTAAAAACTCACCTAAGGGTAAAATTGGATTTAAACTATTTCAAGTGGATGGAAACAATATTACATATTGAGGGAACATGGATGTGGATGATAAAATACACCCCAGTAAATACTTACGAATAAACAATCTCGGATAAAAATGAGATTGTGATATTTCCCTTACCTTAGGTCCGATTAGCTTTGTACGTGTCCGAAGCTCCTGTATAATGGTTTAAATAATGTTATTGACTTATTCCAGAATCATACATATTGATATGAGATCATATATGGTCATATTATTAGCTTCTTGTTAGTAATATTTCATTGTTACTTGTTACTCGGGTCTTTATAACTTTTTGTTCTTATGCGTGTTTTGTCGAATAAATTCTTATTCTTATATTTAGGTTATAGATAATTCATTTCCAGAATGTTATTAGTGTAGTATATACCATATTCATTCATTCAATTCATTTATACAATCATTATGAAATGAAGATCATGTAGAACGAGTCGCATCACATCGTGGAGACGGTATTCCGTACGTACGCACGAGTGATGATATCGTTCCTATGATCGTGGAATTGTATTGGAGTTTATATATATATTATTTCAGTATCAATATTACTTAATAATAATCATATATAGTTACTCATTACACCATTATACCCATCCTTGTAAGGTGATGGTGGAAAATAGATTACACCACGGCGTGGAGACGGTATTCCGTACGTACGCACGCGCGGTGATTTCATTTTTTCCGTAGGATGGATAGAAGGTGAATTAGGGTTGTTTCATATTTATAATAACATATCAGTATGTAAGTAATACTGATGTTATTACTTTATCATGAAACAACTAAAGAAGAAGAAGTTGAAGAAGAAAGAAATTGAAAAGATCGGTAATGGATATTACCTCTTCTTTGGAACGCCTTTTTGAATCCTCCACTTAAGGAACTAAGATTGGTCTTTGGAGAAGACCAGGACCTCTAGGATTATTCTAGGGAAGTGGAGAATGGAAAATGGCAGGGGTTGGCCGAGCTTGAGTGCTCAAATTGGTGTGAGGAGGAGGGGGAGGAGGTGCCCTTTTATAAGGGAGGAGAGGGGCACCTTAGGAATATCTCAAAATATTATTTTATATTAAAGTCAAAATCGGTTTATAATGGTTCCAAAGGGTCTTATTTCGAAGCTAAAGTGGGGATGGGTCGAAATCCTATCAACCAATAGGATTTAGACAAGTTTAGGGTATTATTTTAACCTTATCAATTAGATTTAACTCTAAGTTAATTAATTTAACTTTTACCGTGTCTTTTTGTTTTCTTTCACTATATGGTTAATACACTTACTATAACATGCCAAACGAACCCCAAATTGTTTATTATTAATATATATATCCTTATCTAAGTCATTTGGCCGAACCTTATATTTTTAGGAATAAAATAACAATTAATAATATAATATTTGATTTAAAAACTATTTTGTGTCAATTTTGACACTATTTGATATATGATTTTTGTGAAAGTCATAAAAGAATTATATGTTCGAACCAAGTTGATTAAATCAATACTAATATATCATAGTAACCTATAAAATTAGTGGAATTCATAAAAAGTCTCAAATTATATTTATTTTGGTGTTTATAACATCAATTATGTCAATCTTTCATTAATAAGATAATTACTGCATCATCATTATGTCATAAATAAATTAAATTATTTAATGTCTAAAAATTACAAATAAAATATCATCATGTAGGAAATCTTTTTAGCTTTCTAATGAATATTTAAAATTGAATTTATCTTATGTATAACCCCATATTAAAAATGATTTACTTATTAAACTTTGATTTTAACTATTTTAACCCTTCTTTAAATAAATTAATAATAAATGTCCTAATCTAATCCAAGTGGGCCTAAATGGTCATATTTTATTCCTAAGTTTGTTTTTGGTCGAATTACACTTGTCCAATAGAATTAGGACATGTGTTAGGGTAATATTAATATCATATTTACCCTTAGTTACCCTATTTACTATTAACCGCGGTAAAAATAGTAAAAAGTTACTATTCACCAAAAAATTATTTTCATCTCATTGAACCACATTTTAGTCCTTGATATTAACCGTGTCTCTCGGATTTTTGAAATTCCATTCACAGAAGCGGTAAAATTAAGTTTTATGCAAAATTCAGTTTTTAACCTACCACTTAGTGGTTTCACTATTCATCAAAAATTGAAAGTTTTCAGAAAAATACCAAAATTTCACCCTAGGCTAATTTCGATATTCTGAGTCCAAAAATGAAGTCCATTTTGAAAAATAAAATTTATAAAATTTCAAAAAGTGATTATTACTATTCATAACGGCTAGTTTTAATAGCATATTGTTGTTTAGTGAAACTCGGTATTGCGTACGACGCAAGCTATCGAGGAAGGTCGCGATTGCGTGTAAAGCAAGCCAAGAAAATGTTGTGTAGAAAAAGATTCCTTTGATGGTTTATATAACATAAAAGTCTCGGGTGTTACAGAAGCCTTTACCAACGAACCCCTGATCGGTGCCGCCCTTGGCCGCCACTGCTCGTGTGGAATCCTCTGTGGACCACCCTGGTTCGCGGATCGAACCCTAAACCGCAAACCACCTTGGTTCATGGGATGCTAATCAGTACATAGACCCCCCTGGTTCGTAGATGGCCAATCAGTCCGCGGACCCTCCTGGTTCACAGAGGGTCTCTTAGTCCTTGGACCACCCTGGTTCGCGGACGACCACTCCAGCCGCGTAGCACTTCCCTACGTGAAGGGAACCAAAACCATCATAGTTACCAATTCCCGAGCCAGATATAATTCCTCCAATCTGACCCGTTCCCCCATGACTCCTTCATGGGACTACTCATCAACCTCGATCTGAGGCCTCCATCGGAGCAACCAGATCAATGTGGTGTAACCCTCAGGCACATCAGTGCTCCATTTTGAGTTCACATACCCATCGTAAATAGGGGCAGAGGGGTTTCCCCGACCCTTGAGACAATTCCCGAAGCATTCCGTGGTTCACATTCCCAGGGTAATGTGGAGTCTGAGCTCGGGAGTCCCATTTCTTCCCCTCTACTTGTTAAGGGTTCCTCATGGGTGTAAAATACCCATAAGATGGAAGCCCTCATGTAATGCAGGAAATGATATGGGCACAAGACCACCACCTTCCCATCTCCCGCTAGGCTTTCGCTTATGGGCATCCACCAAGGAGTAATCCCCGACCTTATGGGCCGCCCTCATGCGTAAGACCCACTCCACTTCTCACGGACGCACCTCTCGTGATGTGATCCTCTGGTCCCTGCTACCTCTTATTTCTCACACCGAGCATGACTCACGTGGGCTTAGAGTAAGCATAGACCATGGCATCCTACTATAGGCCTCCTCAGAGTGTAAGCCCCAATCCATCACCATGGGCCTCCTCATAGTGTAAGCCCCAATCCGTCATTCCGGGCTGCCTCAGAGCGTAAGTCCCAAGCCAATGCCAACTACGTGGAGTTTGATCCCTACCTCCTAGGTAGGGTTCATAGGAAGTCTCCAAGAGGTTCATGCCAGACCACCAACGGACTCCCAGGTCCAACTTAAAGTCGGTTCTCTGACACTCTCCAACCAAACTATGTGGACTTTGATACTTGTCCCCTAGGTAGGGTACGTAGGAAGCCTCTTTGAGGTTCAAGCCCAACAATAGGTCGATCCGACTGTCTTCACATCGGTTCGCCGAGCTTCTCCTAGCCCTGTCTCAATGAGTCCCGACTCCATGGGGTCCTTAATCCAAAGAGGGATGGTAGACCTTAGGCCTAAATGATTCAGAGTCCCCTGCATCCAGTTTACCATTTCCCACCGGGGTTAAATCCGTGGATACTATGTTTGGGTATAAACCAAAGATTCGCAAACATATCAATACATCTTAAATCTATAATAGAGTCCCGGAACATGCTATAATTCCACCCAAAAGGGTGCGATGAGCCCGAATTCCCATCCTCTAGAAGAATGAGAGTTCTTAAGTGTTGCTGGTCAGACCATCTGTTGAACACCTGCCTTTGGAAAGTAGGTCCATCAATCATTGGATACAGAGCCGTTGGGTGTTTCGTGGCCGAAAACCAAACCAACAAAACGAAGAGTTTTTGTTAAAATTATATTCCCATAAATACATGAATATGATTTAATAAATATGATTTTATATTTTGAATATATTATTCAATTTATCTATCAAATGTCATTATTATCCATGAAGGTTTTTTTACCTTTGGAAGAAACTAGTAACAGTAGTGAAAAATAAAATGATTGAAGAGAGTAACCTTAGTAATAACGAGAAATCATGTATAAAACATGGGACCATTTTATTTTTATGGATTTGGATCAATATTATTTTCTATTAAATCAATTATTTAACTATTTTGGTTTTTTTTAGATTGATAGTGATGTCCCATGAAGAAATTTTTTTTGAGTATTGAGAAAAATTATGATTCTTTTACCTTAAAAAAGGGACCCCATCATCTCAATCCCCCTCACTCCAAAAACCCCAAAGTTCATAAAATAATCTAAATAAATTTATAAATACAATTATACATATTAATGATTCTTCTTATTGTATAAGGAATTTTTCTCAATGGTTTAATCGACTACAAAAATGATAATAATCTAAGAAGAGATGTATGAGTATCTAGACCTCTCCTTGTTTTTATATTTAATTATACACTTTTATTATTCAAAAAATTTAATCTTAGAATTATTTACAAATAAAATTAGGGTAATAATTATAAAAAAATTAATTATAGTTATAGTATACACAATAATCACAATCTCATTTTCTATTTATAAATAATTAAATGCTAATAGTTTGTTGTGCGGAAAACCGAATCCATGAATGAACATATATAATTTTTTCCTTCACTTAGAAATGTATATAATTTTTTATCTTTTAAGTACATATGATATTTATAAATAATAGTTCTCTTTAATATTTCTCATTTTCAATAACACAAAATATTGAGTATTGTTATAAGATAACCCATTTATCTTAGTAAAAAACCCCATTACTACTTTTTCATATTTTTTTGATTCAAAAAATTATAAATTAAAATAATTTATCATAGAATTAGGATATTATAACTATTTATAAAACAAATATTATATATATTTTTAATGGATTATAAATTAATATCATTGGAATAGAATTTAATATTGACAACAAGTAAAACTATTAAAAGCTAGTTAAGATAATCAACACAAATGTTAAAAGACAATAAGAAAGTCTAACATAGGGACAATAATAGTATTGTTAAAGGGAATAAATAATAATATATTAGAAAATATTTATAAAATAAGAAATTAGTATTTTTACCTTATGATAGAAAATATTAAATTATTTTTTTGAAATCAAGGGTAAACATAATTGGGCATGTAACTCGAAATCCTTTCTTTGAGTTACAAATTTTCTTATTGAACATTATTTTTTCCAATATTTAAATTTTCATTGATGTTATTTACTTATTCCTATAAAAAAAATTTGAACAATAATAAATTTCATTAAGGTTGACATTTTTTTAACCTAAAAAATAATTTATAATTTTTATAAAGGGGAAATTACTATAATTTTACATCGATGAATAAAAAAGCTGTAAAAACAATTTTCATTATTTGGTTGGTGTTTTTAACACATTCTTTGGGGAACGTGCATCCGTCTGTGGAGTAAACGCAACTTTTTCCCCGCAATCCCTCTTTCCAATGGCGGGTGACATCTGTCAACTATTTAGGGATGTATGCTCTGTGATCGAAACAAGATAATGTGATGTCAGTTCCTCCTTCCATGGATTCCTCCTCAGAACTTGTTTCCTCATCCAAGTCTCCCTTAATGATTATGTCTTGGTTTGTGAATCTCATTCCTGGTTCTATATCTTTGACGACACTATTTAATTACACAACTTCTGTCAGGAAATTTCTTTGGGGTCTTGACACAGTAGAAACCTTCAGTTGGAGTAGGCAGTAACATCAGTAATGTCAGGGCATATCTGGATGTGTGGACAGTAGGTAACCTATATTTTTTCTCATAAGAGGTCATTTCAAGGTCATATAACCTGAGCCATCACACATCAGTTAGAAGGTATCATATGCCAGAGGCTTGTCTCCGATGTTATCCTCAGCATCCCATGTTTATCACTGGGTATGACATGAGTTTAATGTCTTTCAGAGATAGTTATGCTAAAGACATGTATAATGAGGTTTCCCTCAGGCATATCATGTTTAACTTGATTTAGGCCAAGAGTTTAACATCTTTTGGAGAAGTTTACGCCAAAATAGTGTCTTCTATGGTTTTCCTCTAGCATATCATGATTAACACAAGGTAATCCATGAGTTTATAATCTTGTAGAGATGGATGAGGGTGATCAGAATTTCCGATAGACATGGATCAGATTAGTACATCCCTAGGAAGGTGATCTAAGAGTGTACCATGTAGATGGATCCAAACACTCAATAAGAGACTACCCCAGATGTTGGTTGAACCAAGGTTTTACCAGTGGCTAGAATTGAACCACATGAAGGTTTCCTACATACCATGTGTAGAATATTGGGATCAAAACCCACGTTGATCAATGGGATGATGAATTGGTCTGTATAGAATGCACAATATCTTAGATACATGCTCGGGATTACGCATTAAAGGTAGCCCATGTACTGCTACAAGTAAAAAATGAGGTGGATGACATGATCCCACTAGGCTATCACAGCTTGGGTATGAATCATGATGGATGATGGAGATTTGAATGAAGTTGGGGTAGAATGATATGGAACCGACGTGAGGATGAAGGTGATGTTTAGCTTGAGCATTGAAGAGACTTCCTACGTATCCCCATGGAAGAGAATCAATGCCCATGTTGTTCCGTGGGACAATGGGACACCTGAGTTGGTGGCCTGTGAGAATGGTTGCATGGACGGGATTCAGAGGAAATAGAATCTCTAGTTTGGGGCATGATCTTTCTGGATCACAGGGGACTGAGAGGTAGATCAGGACGAGTCATGATTGATGGGATTAGAGCTGAAATATTATTCCTATGTATCCCCATGGTATGTAATCAATGTCCATGTATTTTATCTGAATATGGATTAATATCGATTGGGGACTTCAACGACCTACCGTTGATTGGGGGAACAACGGCTTACTGCTGGATGGGGTCACAACGGATTACCACTGGATGGGGTTAACAACAGATTACTACTAGATGGGGAAACAACGGTGTACCGCTAGATGGGTTTGAACCTCATATTGGCTTCCTACATACCCTGTCTAGGAGACAAGGATCAAATCCTTAGTAGTTCGGGATGTTGGATGCAGTTTAATGTCATACAAGTAAAAAAGGTGGAATGCAGTTTAACGTCATGGGGGACCAAGGTGGTTCGACATGATGGGGATCAGAACCAATGGTTTGCGGAATGGAACCTCAGGGAGGCTTCTACGTACCATACCATGGCAAGGATCAAAGACCACGTAGTTTAGGAAGGAGTGGGAAGAGATGTGAATAGTGTCAGAACCAAGGGATAGTGGGCTTAAACCTCAGGGAGGCTTCCTACAATCCTTTCCTTGGCATGGATCCAAGACAATGTAGTTCAGGATGGGAACAATGGGTGTTGGGCATTAACATCATGGAGGCTTCATACGTGCCATTCCTTGGTAAGGATCAAAGACCACATAGTTCAGGATGGAGTGGGAACCGATGTGAAGGGGGTAAAAACCAATTAATGGTGGTATTCAACCTAATGGAGGCTTCCTAAGTACCTTGACATGGAAAGGATCAAAGACCATGTAGTTCAGGATGGGTTTTTGTGAGCTGACGTGCAGATAGTCGGGACTAATGAGTGTTGATCATGAACCTCAGGAAGTTTTTCTACGTACCTTTCTTTGGAGAAGATCAATTCCCACATATTCTAGGAATGAGTGGGAAGCGATGTGAAGGGGGTTGGAACCAATGTATGGTGGTATTGAACCTTAGGGAGGCTTTCTATGTACCTTTCCCAGGAAGGGATCCAAGAACACATAGATCAGGATGGTGTTTTGGGGGCTAACACTCTAGGATTCCCAAATAGGATTCCTTAGTCATGGATTACTACTATATTCCCACATGATTCATGCTCAGTGTGAGAATCAAGAGGTGTAAAGGACCTAACGATCACAGCATAAATGTGCATCCATGAATGGCGGTGAATGGGGCTTAAACATGAATGCTTCCCTGATGTCACTAAGGAGAAGCAATGGTGGATGGGGCTTATGCATGGATGCGGCCCGTGCGCTGCAATGAAGTAGAAATTTTGCATGGGGTTTATACATGAAGGATTCTCGTGTTCCACTATGGAGTAAGAATGGTGAATGGGGCTTACACAAGGAAGTTTTCCATGTTCTGCTACAGAGCGTTAATGATGGATGGGGCTTACGCAAGGACGTTGCCCGGGTGATGATATAGGGAAATAATGGTGGATGGGGCTTACACAGGGAATCTTCTTTTTGTTCCTCTATGGATTGATAGTTATGGATGGATATTACACAATGAATCATCTTGTGTGCTATTATGGAGTGGCAATGGTGAATGTGGCTTACACAAGAAAGTCGCTTGGGTGCCGCTATGTGGCGGGAATGTTGGTTGTGGCGTATGAAAAGAAACATCTTGGGTGCCGCTATGGAGAGACAATGGTGGATGGGGATTACATAAGGAATCTTCCCTTAATGTGTTCCTCATTCATGGATATGAGGGAATCACAACTCACCGGTTGGTTGAGGTTTATTATTGGGGACGACATCTTTGTGCAAGTGCACAAGTGGGAAAACACCAAGGGGGGTTGGAACTAGTCTGAATAGTGGGAGATGAAAAGTGTGAATCACATACCTGACATTCATAACATGATGAAGGTGGAATGAATATGGAGGATAACTATTGTACATGTTCGAAACACAACATCCATATTGCGTTAGCTTGAAATGTGGACAATCAAATTAGGGTCGACTACTCACTATGTTCAAAACATTAGACCTGACTCGAAGTGTTGTCCAAATTCATATGGTGCGTTGGCCTAGGATGGTAAGTGAGTCGATGAGTTATGGGACCAGGCCATAAGGGGGTCCCTTTAATCATGTATGTGGATGAAGATCTGAATAAAGGACATGCAGTGTGTGAGGTAGAGTGATGGAATGTTTGAACAGATTACAACGCTCTTGAAATTACACCAATGTAATCCTGGCATGAGGTATCATATGATTTTCATATAATCCATCTCTTATTTGGAATAGGAGGAATCCTATTATTGAATGATTGGTCATGCTAGAGTTTAAATTCATATAGAGAGGACTATTAGCATCTTATGTTAGGAGGATAGGGAATCTCTTGTTTAAGGAAAGAGGTATCCTATGTTTGGAACACAGGTCATACTACAGTTTAATGTCATATAGAGTGAACTATTGGAATCGTATTCTTGGAGCATAAGGCATCACTTGTTTTGGCCAAGTGGCATCCTATGTTTGTCACAGAGGGAGTACTACAGTTTATAGTCATGTAGAGAGGTCTATTGGCATATTGTTCATGGTGCATAAGGCATGTCTTATTTGGAGTAAGAGGCAACCTAGGATTTTCACACATGGTGTGCTACAGCTTATAGACATGTAGAGAGGACTACTGGAATCTCATGATTGAAGCATAATGAATCTATTGTTTGGAAAAAGAGGCATCGTATGTTTCAATGACAGGTCGTACTACAGTTTAGAGTCATGTAGAATGAAATGTCGGCATCTCATGCTTGGATCAGAAGGTATCTTTTGTTTAGAGCAAGAGGCATCCTATGTTTGTAACATGGGTAACCTATTGTTTATAGTCATGTAGAAAGGAACATTGGGCAGAAGGAACCTAGGAATTGATGGTGCTGGGGTAGACACAAGATCGACCCTTTCTTGTTCAACATGGTATATGAGCCAATGGATAGTGTTTTGATGAGTTACATGAGGAATGGTTTGACTGAAGGTACATGGGAAATTGATGATGAGAATCTCAGATCCCCACATGGGAAACAAACCAAGAGTTATATATTGACTCAAGGAGTTTAATGGTGTCCAAGGGAGTATCTCAAATCATGGTATTCCATAGCTGGAAGGTGGGTGCGCAATGGGAAATGCTGACACCCCGGCCCAAAACATTTGATGTGCGACTATCCATTTTTCGTGGGGGTCACTGACAATCAGGGGTGTGGGGGTGTTGCATCTGTAGTACAGATATGTGGGCGCAAAGGTAGGAGCCTCGAGAAATATGGGTCTTTGTAATGTAAATTCGTGGAGCAATGGGGGATCACGGAGCATGGGGTTACTCCGCTATGGGTTCGCCAACGTCAAAGGGGTTGACGGAGCATCCCACCACCTCACTCTGCAGTAGGTTCACAAACGTCAAAGGGGTTCATAGAGAATCCCGCCTCCTTGCTCTACATCAACTACGTTAAGGAGGAGCATTGTGCTGGCACAACGCCCTGGGGGCTCCATAAACAGGATTCGGGAGGCAGCCCATAATGCTTTCTGTTAGTTATTGTTCGTCCCAAATTTTGGAGCCAAGAGTTGTCTTTATCTTCAAATGATGTATCTCTCAAGAAAGGTTGTTTTATATTTTTAGGTTATTGAATTATTTAATAATTATATTTTTATATCATAACATTTCTTAAGTTTTTTTGCGTAATAAGATTAATAGACCCATTCTTTCTCTGTGGGGTTATTGTTTTATACTGATTATTTATTTTAATTTAGAACCCATATGTTTGGATGATGATGATTGGTGGGGTCCAATAGAACCCTCTAATGAATTTGTACAAGATAATAGCTAATTATATTGTTAGGTGTGTACATTAATAATTTGACCAAAATTGGATTATTATGATTATAGATGTGACAAATTTTCACTTTAATCATGATATCACACATTAATAAGTTGATTATCATTTTTTACATTTATGATGATGCATTTTATTTCCATGCAATTTTTGGTTTTTCTGATTATGAATTTTTAAGTATCTCATACGTTATTTCATGATCATATATTATATGTTTTTCTGTTTTGTGATTACTTTCTGATATTTTTTGATAATATATGACTTTATAATGTTTTTTGATTATCATATATGGTATTTGGATCGTTTATTTATATATTTCACTTTTCCTCAAATTCTCCTAATTCATATGTTATTATTATTTTTTATATGAATAATCCATTATTGAGTGTTTGAGATAACACAATTAATATGTTTCCATTACTGAGGTTATGAATATGATTACATCATTTGAGATGTCTATGAAAGGGTCCTATGGAGAAAAATTATGAATTTTTTTTGAATGTTTTATATAATAAGATGTTTATGTACCTAATTTTAATAAAATTAATCCTTTTGGTCCTTTGAATAAGTGAATATTGTGTAATGGCTTATTTTTACCATGAGATTAGTTTATTATTTTGGAAATGAGTATATTTTTTTCTATAGTCGGTATCCTACGGGGGTAGTTATTTTGGAGATTATTTTAGTAATTTTTTCACATTACTATAGAGATCATTAGTTGAAAATCTGAGCTAATGTTTATAGGATGTGTTGATGTATAGGAAAACATAATCATGTTTTTGAATTGTTTGGATTATATTGGTTTTGTATAAATACACACATGTCTGGCTAGTACAAGTGGACGTGGATTTGGAATAGATGAATCTAGGGGTAAACACAATAAAAAGAGTTATTCTTGATTATCTCAACCATCGTTTGGGTTCCCCGTGGCTAGGCCCTTTCTACACACAATTTTATTCACTCCCAAAGTATATATATTGGTTAATAACATTATATTTATTAACCATTATCAAGAGTTTGAATATATATATGTTTGTATATATATAACAATTATAGTTAGAAATTAAATCATGGATAATGTATATTGAAACTTAGTTATTCATATACTATCATCTGTATTTTTTTTATGAAATCCTTTTCCTATATTTTTTAATTATTTCAACTAAAATCATTTCATTATGAATACTCAATCATTGTTTTCCTTAACCGTGAAAAATGGTAGGAACCATAAATACATTATTTAAAAAATTATGAAATGGACAATTCGCTGATTATCCCAATGGGAAAACTACTGATATTGGGGATAGAATGAAAAATATTATTAAAATATGCACACAACTATACGAAGTATTGGGATCTAACTAAAATCATGTTGTTCTCCCAAACACACAAAGTATGGAGCATCATGATATCAATTCTCTTATGATGAAACACCTATAGATCATGTCTCGTTTAATATAATAAAAATATTATTTATTTAAAACTCACTAATGACCAGTAAATTATTAATCAATTTCATCAAACTATAAGTATGGAAATAGAATATGTGTGAACAAACAAAAAAAACAGAAAAATGAAAAAAATAAAAATAAAAGAGAGATGATTATGAAAGTGGATGGAAAATAGTGGATGTGAAAATTGGGATAAATAGAAGCATGAGAAAATAAATAATGTGTAAGATATGATATAGGGAATCAAATTAAACTACATTGATTAAAGATATTTTCACCACTAACTATAATACATCTCATCAACATCAGTAATATAAAGAGAGTGTGTTGGGCAGTTGAATATCAATAATTTTTTAATATAGACAAAAAAATCTCAGTTTTAAATATTTATCAATAAAAATTGAGGATATTTATAGTTACTTAATATTGAAGATTATCATCATCCTTTTATAATTTTTATAATATCAATTTATGAATTGAGATGATGTATCCACTAACACTAACCTTATTTAAAGAATGATACTGAGTGTATCATCAATCCCAAAATTTTTATCATATGTATTTATCTCTGAGCAGAAAAGATCATCTTTCTCAGACTATTACAACAATCATTGAATTATTATGATAATTTATTGACGTAGGTTCAAATACAAAAATTTTTTACATTAGTTTATCTTCCTCAATAACAAATAATGGTAAAATAACGAGTCTTGGTGGAGGGATAATTAAAAATAAATAAGGTTTCATCATAGTCTTTTGTTTTGGTCACCCACTATTGTTCTCAATGTTGCAATCCTCGGGATATATGCAAGATTTGGTCCAAGTATATCTAGTTCAACCATCAATAAATTCAAATCAAAATCAAATGAATGCTTCAGGTTTCGATATTCATTTTCCATGGAAGATCTGATTTTTTTGGTTTGATTACCACTACATGGGTTTATTTAAATTTTCATATCAACACTGACTAGATTTATCATGTTCCAATAATTTTTCAAAAACTAAATTCCCAAATTTTTTAAAGAAAAACATGAGATGGTTATGTAATAACACATTAAAAATTGATATTATTCTCCAACCATCACATGATTTCGACCATCAATGAAACATCAAATTAACCACCAATGAAACAAAACCCCATCAAAGATCCACATTAATTACCATAAAAGATTATTTCAACAATTATTCTAAGGTGAATCTGGAAATTTTTATGTGAATATAACATTCCAAAACATATGCATTCATGGTTCTTGAGAATAATCAATTATGTGAAGAATCACATAAAAAATACACTATGTGGTTTCCACTTGTAATAGTCTATGTGTGCTATCACATAAAACACCCACATTGTGGAAACCTTCAGATTTGGTTATGTAGCTAATCAAGGAATATGTATACATAGAAAATCAAAACTAAAAACAGAATTGAAACACCAAATTAATACTCAATCAAAAACAATTTTAAAAAATATTATTCTTTAAATAATTAAAAACACACCCATATAACTAAAAAAATTAATTAAAAAAATTAATTACTAAAATTAATAAAATACTAATGTTTAAAATTAAATTAATAAAAATAATGAAACAATTAATTATTTAACTCAAAAATTATTTCAAAAAAAATAATTAAATAATGAAATTATAATATAATATAAATAATTATTTAATTATTTATATAATAATGGTTATAATTAAAACATAAATTAAAAATTTAATATATAAATCCTAAAAACAAAATGTTATCAATATTAAATACTTATAAGGAAAATTTGACAATGATAAAGAATAAAAATTGACATTTTGAAACATATATCAGAATTTAATTTGGTTTATATTTAGGTGGAAAAATAATAATTAAAATAGGAAACATCCATTTAAATTAGTAATCCACATATTTAATATTTTAAAAAAAAATGTCCCAAAAATTATAATAATTCAAATAAAAACATAATTAATAACTAAAAACACAATAAATCCACAAAAGGTGTGTGAAAAAATGCAGTGATTAAATTCCACAAGAGATATTTATTCATTTTAAACATTTCATCTCAACATGTATTCATTTATTTCATTCAATAATATCAAATAGATCTAAAAATGGATGAATTGAAATTCCAAAAAGAATTCTTTTCATATTCATTCCCCCCATGGAATCTCTCTAGTTCTAAATATGAATTCACCTCAAATAAAATCTTTTTAGTTCAAAATATAACATTATTCTACGAACATAATTTAAATAGAAATCATTAAATGGAAATAAATAAAATAAATTTCCATAAAATTAAAAGTCTAAACATCTCATTATATCTAGGAGAAAAAATAAATATAAATGAATGGAATAATAAATAAACACATTATTTGGATGATAATATTAAAGTATTTCAAATAAGACTAATAATCTTTTAAATAACTTATATATCAATTTAATGAAAAAAAATGTTAAGCATGGATTAAGATTATAATTTCATAATTGTATTAATATAAAATGTTTTAAAATAAAATTAAAGTGTTAAATGTCAATGATTATTGTATAAAATCCTCCCAATATTTTACATAATTTAATATTTTCCCAAGATTGAAAAACTTATTTAACCAATTAAATCTAACTGGTTTTAAATATTATCGTCCTTAATGTGGAATCACAACCTTCAAATTTGGGAAAACATATCACCTAGGGAAAATCATTATATGTTGTTTAAAATCATAAAATTTAAAATGATTTATTATTTTTTTGATTGGTTCGTAATGAATTATTGATCCACAAATCAAAAGACCCCTACCCTATAATTAAAACCCAATAATTTACTAATTGATATATTTATGATGGAATGACACTAAAGACAGTAAATATTCAGAAATATTTTCAATTAATTAGTTACAATTACTAGAACGGGTAACAAGAATGTTCAAATGTCATTTTTACAGTTAAAATAATTCCCAACAAGGAAAATAATACCCACGATTTATTACTTAACATATATATATAAGAAAAATTAATATATGATGCGTGATACAATTTGAATTTGGAAAAGGTAATAATTAATGAATCAAGATGAGTATGAAAAGAATAATATTTAGTATTTAAATACTAAAAAAAATTACAAATTAATATTAGGTTTGGAATAATGAATTCATCAAGTGAAATCAAATACACATTTTAAAAAAATTATAGAACCTCACAAAATAAGAAGCAGTTGATGTTAATCATTAAATTAAATTAAAAACAATTACACTAAAACTCCCATGAAATATATATTTAACACATTCATTTAAACATAATAAAACCCTATTTTTTATATTTTAGTTTGTCTCTCAAGTGGCCCAATTTTAAAACCTAAAAAATAAAAAATAAACGCATGAATTTCAAGAATTTATAGTTCGAACAAAATAAAACTACAGTGAATAATTTAGAACGTTTAATATTGTTTTTATAAAAATGAATATCCTTTATTAAGGATTCACAACATTCCACTTCTAGGAAATTGACAAAAAAAATCCTAAAATGATAATAGATAAAAAAATTCTTGTATATTTATCAAAATTGTTCATAAAAATATGTAACTCGAGAGTAGAAAATAGAAAAAAAGAGAAATTTATTCTAGAATAATTGAAAAATGAAAAGTCTAAGAAAATTATGGGTTAACTCCCATTTAAGGTGAAATATAATGTATTTTAACAAAATTAGGCTTGACATGTGTACTATCTATGATTTTTCTGTGTAATTGAATTATTTTTAATTGCATCCTTGATATTTTTTTGCAAATTTCATCATGTTAAATGAAGTATCTTTATAATATAGAATCTAGAATCATTATCCCAAGAACTCCAAAATTAAACGATTAATATGAAATCTGTAGGTAGTCTCATGAAAAAATATTTCATTTACAAAACAAATAAAAATAATAGAGATATTTTAAACAATACCAATACTGCTGACCTCACCACCAAATTTCCTTGTCGTACACTCCCATATACTTGATTCATTCAAAAATTTATAATTAGATGTTTAAGTCTTGTCAACTGGCATAATAAAAATCTCATGTTAGCTCACTAAAATAGATTCATTATGTATAGTAAATAAAAATTCCTTCATGTCTTTCTAACATATTAGAAATTCATAGACGTATAATTCATCATCCATATAATGATATGAATTGTTGAAATAATTTATGTTCACATATAATAAGACATCTAGAAACTCTTAAAAATGACTTTCAACAAAATGGGAATCCTCTAAATGAAACCCAAGATAAATAAAACAAACACTAGACTCATTAATAGATTAATATAAATAATTTTATTAACAAAAATACCACCCACAAACACAAAAATCGTTGTTTCTAAATGATAACAAGTAGAAAAAAGGTTGGAAAAAACATAGTTGTGCAATTTGAATGTTATCATGAGTAACCCTTTAATATTATAGGATAGATATTATATGGAAAAATTCATGGCCTTGTGAAATAATTATTCTCTTTTGGATCACAATTATATCGATCCTTTCCATCAAAATACATGACTCAATTTTCGAAAACTATCCTTGAAAATTTACATTTTTATTATCACATATTAAACTATTAAAATGATGTATTTTTTAAATTACAAAATCTTTTCTAAACACATCCTCAAAAACATATATAATATTAAATATCATTATAATAGGTGAATGTTCAAAAACATGGAACTTATCTTGACCAACACCAACATTTAAGGCCACTTTTATATTACAATCTTCAATAATACCCCATATATGGCTATAAATAGTCCATTTAGAATTATTGAATTTTTATTATCACAATCCATTTATATTATAAGGATGTTTTTGGTAAAATATAGTTTCCTTTTATCTTCTAATAGTTCATCCACCCAGCCATAAATAGAATCATGTACCATATTATCTAGCTATAGATAATTAGAAATCAATATGAGATATTTATGGCCAAACTTTATAGTAAGGAGTATCACATATGGTTAATGCTCACATCTATGTCATTAAAGAACATAATCATCCAACTCCCACTAATTCTAAAAGATTTGAAAAAGTATCAATGTAATGTTAGTTTATGAGAAACATATTTACTAAACAATGGATCTACACTCCTCATTATTATTTATTATGGAACTGTCACCCTAATCAAATTAATTAGGAAACGATCAATGTATTAATTTCACAGATGGTGGGATCTTGTTCTAGGAATCTATTAAAAGGGAAATTATCTTTATATAGAAAAACATATGTAGTAATATTAGGTGGCCTTGTTAAATATTATTCTTAATCCATTATGAAAAATGTATGTGTGTGTTATGATATCTCACAAATGGTAGATTAATCTCCTCATCCTCAAATTTCACTTTATTATTAACTTCTATACTAATTTCCACTTTATATTACTTTGTTAATGGGGTTTTTTAGTTTAAGGATCATTATATTTTCATGGAATACAATGTCTTACATATTTTTTGAATTACATTTTATTTTTTATTTTCTATTTGAGGATTATTAAAAATCTAAGGTTCACTTTTCTGAGGTTTTTCACTAACTTGATCTTGAGTTTTTAGAAACTATCTTACACATAGATCCAAAAAAATTCCATCTAGGATTTTTATTAGTAGTTTTGGGTAACTTCCCCTTTTATATTATACATAAATTCCAAGAATATTGTCCCAATTGTAAATAATGATTATGGATTTATTAATAGGTATCGTTTTAGGGATCCATTATCACCAAACACGTACTTCATTAAACACATTAAATCCTCTTTAGATTTTTTGATTAAAAATAATTAATACTATTGAATAAAATTGTATATTTTGGATAGAATCGAATTTAAATAATGGGTCTAAAAACTCCTTTCTATTTCTAAGACATTTTTGATTGATTCCTATAATATTGATTTAAGGAGTTAGAAAAATTAGCATTGTTTCCTAATTGATAAGGATGTTTTCTAAAAAATGAGCACCCTAATCCAACATAGTTTGTAAATCAATGGTTCTATAGAAACTCAAATTATTACCAAAAACACTACAATGTATTCATTTATATGATTGATAATTTCATTTAACTAAAATATCTTGGGTGAGGTTCTCAATCAAATTGAATGTTTTTTTCATAGATAAATTATTCTAAGAATTTGGATCCATTTTATTGAATATTTACTTCAACTGTTATGGTGTTTTATTATAAATATCCCAACTAGAAAACTGTTCAACGACATTATGGTGGTGTGGAGTAAATCCATTATAAAAAACATAGATTAAGGTATGTGGAGGAAGATTTTGGTTGGGAAATTTCCTTATAATGTCTTTTAATATATCTCATATATTTTGAAAGATCTATAGTTTTTCTTATAATAATCCCACGATTTTATGCCTCAAAATAGTGAACATATTAATTGAATAAAACTTCACTATAACAGAATTGATTAATTGTAATCATGTATCGAATTTTTTTGTTTCAATAGCTCTTATCATTAATCTTAAAATATTAATATAACACTCTAATCCTAAGATCCTCCTCAAAAATAAAATAAAAATGTAATTATTTAATGGTTCCCCAAAATTTTAAATAAGCAATAATGAATATTCACACAACAATCAACTAAAGGAGTTTGTATTTGAGATATTTAATTACAGAGTTCACAATTCCAAGATCTTTAGTAGTACTGTATACATAATTTAATACATGAGTCATTAGAATATTGTAAATCCCTATGTTGATGTCTCCCAAAAATTATATTCCTAGTTTTAGTGGGGATATGATTTTTATTTCCCCCAACACCACAGTAAAATCTAGTTTTTCATTTTTATTTAGATTCTTCATTTAATATTTTTTATTCTACTTTGGGGAAGAAAAATGTAAAATTATATTTGGAAAAAATTATTCTATTTGAGATTTATTCCTTTCTCATGTATGTATTTAAGATAGAATTTTATTAGTATAAATCATACAGAAAGTGGTGAAGTAACCGTGAAATTTTTTTCAATGAAATTTAAAATATTTTCTTACAAGTTTTATTATTTTTTAATTTATGAAATTTTTCATTCGATGTTGTATGTACATACCGTTCCCTATATAAGTAAAAACATTATTACATCATATCTGAGAAAATGATATATTTAATAGATAAAAAAACATAAAAAACATTAATATTAATATCAATTATTATAGAACCATAAGGAATTTAATAATATATTGATGAGATTATAAATAATCTTAAACCAACCATCAAAAAGAAAAAATAAAGATTATGATTGTAGAATTTATATAAAAATAGTGGAATTGAGCTGTGAGAGATTGAATAAGGACAAAATAAGAATGATTATTGAGTAGACTGGTTATGTAATATAACTCCACTAGGATGATGAAATTTATTTTCTTCTCTAACTACAATCAATAACATCTAAGTCAACTCTATATTGAAAATTTGTTGAGTTTTTATATATTTTTATGTGTTTATCAAATCCCCAAGGGCAATACTTAGTAAATATTTCCATTTAAAACTAAGGAAAATATTTGTGTTTTAATGAAGAATAATATCATCATCCCTTTACCAATTTTTAGTACGTTGTTTGGTGGAAAACTTAAAAGTATCCACTACATTCACCCATTGGTATATAGAGATGTGTAAAAAAAACTCACTATGAGTAATTATTACTACACTGAACAAAAATTGAAGTGAAATAAATGTTATGACCTGAGATTAAGAGATGAATAATTTCAAGGAATTTGTAAATGATAATCCTAAATAATTTTTCTGCTCATTAATTGATAAATAATAGATAAATACACAATAAGAAATAAATATAAGAAGAAAAAAAGGAAAATAGTGTAATGGATTCTCTATCGATGATGATTTCTCCTATGTCTCGAGCATTATCAGACTCATAAATGACATTACACTCTATATCTCTTCCTCCAACCTCTATAAAATTCTCTACCTCTATCAAATTGTGTTATGTTCTTTTATAGAATATATTCAGATATTATGTAACAATAATTTACTCGTAGAAATTTTATCTATGTGGAACCTAGTACATAGAATTTTATCTGCCAATCTTGAAACTATATTATGATGATAATTTCACCTTTAATATATTTAAATCCAAAATGTTATTCTAGATCATATCTAGCATAGAAAGTAACTAAAAAAACTATCAATGTTAACCCATGATTCATTCAATTTCCTCACCTCTAGTGGAGAATATTAATATCTAACCAACCTCCTTTTCTAGCTGTAACCTATCTCAATTAGTAAGGAAAATAATTTTATGTAATCACATATATTAAACATGGCCAAGAATTTAAACCAGAAAATTGATCATAGTAACCTCCTTAGATAATATTTTTTCGTTAAATATCAAGTCAATGACCCTATTCCAAATTTCATATTTGATATTTTATTTTTTTATATTTCTCATAAGTGGGTGTATCATCCTAGATTTAATGACCATAATTGGATGAAAATTCATTATAAAAAATAATATAATATTCATTGTTCAGATAAAAACTAAAATTTAGATGTAACATATAGAGGGTATGAGGTCTTATTCATATCTTTAACCTTTACATTTTGTCCAACAAGAATGGATATCTAATATTTAGAAGGTTTGATGATCCATAACATGTATTATTTGATATTGATTAACTTCATCAAAAGACAATATTGAGAGAAAAATATATCTCGAATTGTTCTTCCTAAACATACTTCTCCAATTATAATGAAATCGATTCCTCACATTTTTCTAGAAGTCATTTAATTTTATAGATTTTGTTTTTAAATAAGATAAAAAATAATATAGTTTCCTCAATTCATCATGTGTGGCATCGAAGCCCTGCAAAACATGAATTCTTGGTGGTGACACAATGACCATCAAATCTAGTTTCAACAGAATTCTTAGTTTTGGGGAGACACTATTCTTGTCAATGTAATCATCTCTACATCATATTAAATCATCAACAACATTCTATAATGTTTAGTCATGGTCATTTTTAAATCATCATTAAATATAATATTCCTGTTTCCGTGCTCATATTATAGGGAGGATCTATGATTTCACATGTAATTCTATTCACCTGACCTACATTGATATTTCTTCTTCTCTTCAACTATATAGGGCGAGTTCCAATGAAAATTCAAAAAAACACTTCCCCAGATATAATTATAAAAAAATCTCCTGATTGGGGAAGCTAGAAAGTTCAATAGTGGATCTTTTTCATCAACCATCATTTGAGGCCAAGGTTCGATCAAAATTGAAATTATCCACAAAATAAATTTAACCTAATCCACGATCCATGGGGCTTCCCGTGAAATTTTCTATCATCCCAGAGATGTATTTTTTGGGAAAATTGATATGTTATTTTGATGTACCTAAAATTATAGATTCATGTTGCATGAGAAGAATCCCCTACATAATGTAAGACATATAAATAAGATATGTGGTTGCGAATTACAGATGGATACAAGGGAAATCTCACAAATCCCAAAAGTGGTGAAAACCATATGATTTGCCTGTATCAGAAATCATTGAAATTGGTTACATAGATCAGTACTATGAAATAACATAATAAATACATTATAAAAGTTTATATTGAAAATCAATATTAAAAAAATGTCATATAATTTAATAAATATATTAAACACATAAATAAAATAAAATCAAAATAATAAAATTTTAATAAAATAATAGTTTAATGTTTAAAATGGTATTACCAAAAATATCAATTGACAAATTAAATAAATAATAAAAGAAATTTAAAAACAAATAAATGAATTGAATTATAATTTATCATTAATAATTTTATTATATTATTTAATGAAAAGTGATAAAATAAATAAAATATTCAATTAATATATTACTTCTAAAAACAAATGTTGGGTGATATCAAAAAAATTATCATAGAATATGAAAACTGAAGGTATAAAATAATATTAAAATGAATCATTAGAAATAAATTATAAAGAATCAGAAGTGGAAAATATTATAATTAAGAACAAAAAAAAATAATTTTGAACATTAATCGATTAATGTAATATTTACAAAAATAATTGAAATTATTCTTATAAATATCCAAGTAAAAACATAAATGAATGTGGAAAATTAAAATGAATAAACTTCACACCACCCACCCAATTGTTGGGGGTTATAAAATATAATTTTTTTAGAGATGTCGGTCAACATAATAGAGATGACATATTTTATTCACCATTTATTATACAATGAGAATTTTTTTTTAATTTTATAATTTTCAAGATGTTATTAACTAGTGGTGGATTCTAATTTAGAATACTATGGAAAAGAATAATATATACTCTATTGAATTTGAATAGTTCAAGAAGATAATTTTAATGAAGTATTTTATATGGATCTATACCCAAGGATAGAGAATGAATTTTAGGAATTGATGAAAAATATGTATGAGTCTATTAGGTTATTATAAGTAAATTTATGAAGAATTATGAGGTATGCCTCATGTTGTATCTCTAACACCAATAGTAAAATCTATAGATTCATTAATAGATTAATGATGAGCCATCAAAGGGATTTATACATACTAGAATTTAGATCTATGAATATATTCTTCAATTTTATTTAATGGTTGAGATGGAAACTAGATCCTCTCAATATTATAGGGAAAGGAAAATTAATGTGACGTATAATATAATAAAAAATGAGAATAAACATGGAAGGATGAATGACTAATTTATTAAATATGATAAATATTTGAGGAATCAACCTGGTAATTGTCTCAAGTGATGATGGAATTTTTTTAATGTGTTGTAATATAGGACACTGGGTGCACAATAACAATACTATGTCATAGAGGTTGATTGACACCACAAAGGTAAAGAAGGTACCTTCTAATTATCCACAAACAGTAAAATTATTCATGTGTAAGGAGTTCAACAAATATAGGAATACATTCCATAACCCTCAACACAACGAATGACATATGCCACATGAACCTATCAAACAATTGGAACAATGTAGGGAATTTACAACTACAAAAAACAAGGTATATCATGATAATGAAGTGATTCAGTGTACAATTCATAAATTTTATATTTATGATAACACCTTATTTGATTATTTTTCTAAACATTGTTTTATATCACACATATATTTGGATGAATGTGAAATCACCACACTATGTAGTGCATATTAAACTATTTGTAAATAAAATTGTTTGCACAATGATCATGATTAGGATTTTGAATTATGCTCCAATTGAGAGTTGTTGGAGTGAAATTGATAAATATTTAGTTATTATTCTTGTTGTTAAATTTGAAATAATATAGGGTATGTATTATCTATCCCTATATAAATCACATATCAACTATTGAGATAAGGAAGTTTTATATAATATCCCAATCATCCTTTTATCATCTATCCCTGAATAGATGATTAGGAATCCTTGTGAAATAAAATTATATAATTTGTGTTATCATAAACAACGATGAGGGAATATTAGATCAAATTATAAAGGAGGAATTTAACATTGAAAACATGCAAATGTAATTGTAATATAATTATTTATTTCTAGATAAATTTCTTGGTCTTCCCCTAGAGAATGAGGTGGATTTTTCAATCAAACCCATACGTATGACCTTTACTATCTCTAATTGTTCATATAGGATAACACCAATTGAATTAGTGGAGATAAAGAAGAAACCATAACAATTATTTTACAATGGTTCAACATACCCTATTACCTCACCATGGGGTTCACTAATATTCATCGTCAAATAATAAATATTTATACATATTTCCTTACATTCATTATCGAATGATTAAAAAAATTATGATAAATACATTTATATTCAAACCCATACCAATGATATATTTTGTCAAATTAAATGTTCCCATTAAATAATGGATATTTAACTTTAATAAGTATATCGTAGGTTTAGTGGAAAATGGGATCATATATCAACAATGGGTTTTAATAAGGTATTAACATGATAAGTGTCTATTGATTTCATTTTTACTTTCCAATGCCACTATTGTCTTCTTTTATCTAATAATATAATATTTGGAGACTAAATTGATCAATTTATTGGTGTTTTTATTGATTATATCAGTAACACCACAAGCTTCTATGGTACACTTCTCTTTGAATAATGCAATAGCGTGTGTTGTACGGAACATCGAGTTCTAACACACAACAACGAATCAAACTAGCCGTTATGAATAGTAACACCCACTTTTTGAAATTTATAAATTTTATTTTTCAAAATGGACTTAATTTTTGAATTCTTAATATCGAAATTAGCCTAGAGTGATTTTTTTTGTATTTTTTTGAAAAACATCATTTTTTGTTGAATAGTGAAACCTCTAAGTGATAGTTAAAAATCTGAATTTTTCATAAAACATAATTTTACCAGTTCTGTGAATGGAATTTGGAAAATATAAGAGAGACTGTTAATATAAAAAAGTAAAATGTGGTTCAATGAGATGAAAATAAGTTTTTGTGAATAGTAACTTTTTACTTTTATTTACCATAGTTAAAAGTAAATAGGATAATTAAGGGTAAAAATGATATTAATATTTCCCTAAAACTTTTCTTAATTATATAGGATAATCTTAATTCGACCAAAAACAACCTCAGGAATAAAATATGAATCTCTTTGATCCACTTGTATTAGATTAGGACATTTATTATTATTTAATTTAAAGAAGAGTTAAAAGAGGTAAAATCAATGTTTTATAACTAAAACATTTTTAATACAAGATTATACATAAGATAAATTAGATTATAAACTTTCATTAGAAATATAAAAATATTTCCTACATAATGATATTTTATTTATAATTTTTAGACATTAAATAATTTAATTTATTAATGACATAATGATGATGCAATAATTACCATGATAGTGAAAACTTAAAATAATTGATATTATAAATACCCAAATAAATATAATTTGAGACTTTTTATGAATTACACTAATTTTCTAGGTTAATATGACATGTTAGATTTTATTTAATTAACATTTTTAGAAGTAATCATTCTTTTATGATTTTCACCAAAAATCAATTTTTCAAATAGTGTTAAAATTGACATAAAAGAGTTTTTAAAACAAATATTATATTATTAATTGATATTCAATTCATAAAAATCTAAGATTGGGAAAAGAGACTTATATCATGGTAGGTGTATCATTAATGGACCACTTAGGGTTCTCTTGGATGTATATAGTATGTTTATTAACCATATAATATAAAAATACAAAGATACATTGTAAAAGTAAAAGTAATTAACTAAGAGTTAATAATTAAAGAGAAGGTTATTATAGTGACCCAAACCTGTCTAAATCTTATTGGTTGAGTTGTTTTCGACCCATCCCCACCTGAAGCTTTAAATAATCTATTATGGAGCCATTAGAAACCAAATATTAATTTATTATAAAATAATATTTCTAGATTTTCCAAAGGTGTCCCTCACCCGTCTTATAAAAGGGAACTTCCCCATCTCACTAATTCACACATTCAAAGCCTTTTGGCTCAGCCGACCCCTACCCAAATAATCTCTAAACTTCCCTCAATACAACTTAGAGTCCTTATTTTGATCAGAAAGCCAATCTACGGATCCCTTTTGATCAAATCAAAAGGAAGAACCTGAAGAAGAGGTAATGTTTTCACCACCCTTTTTCAAGTTCCTTTCTTCTTCAACTTTTTCTTTCTTTATTATTTCCATTATAAAATAATAAATCCAGTATCTTCTATATAATGTGACGTTATTATAAATATGGTACAACCATATTCAGTATTCTATCCATCCTTTGAATGACATGTCACCATACATGTGTACGTACGGATTACCGTCTCCACGTCGTGGGGTATTGTTATTCAATATATTATTATTTTGATGGGTATAATAATTATGTTTAATTCATGTAAATAATAAATATAATATGATAAGGATTCTTTATATATGATATACCATCCAATCATATTTTATTTTAATATAAAAAGAATGATATTGTCGCTCGTGCATACATACGGACTACCGTCTCCACGAACGCGATGAGATTCATTCTCCATCGTATCCATTCAAGCATAATTCTCATTTTATGATTAAAAAAAATGTTTAAGGACTTCATATAATTCAGGATATGAATAAGATACAACCTATCCATAACAATCACGGCTTATGTAACAAAACATATAAAAGAAAACAAGTAATTTAACACCCGAAATGACGATAATTCTATGATATTATTAACAATGAAATGTAAAAGATCATATATGATATCATATTAATGTATATGATTCTTGTATAATTTAATAAAAATTATTTCACCATTATACAGCAGGATAACATACCCCCAACCAAGTAAAAGTACAGGTAAGGTTTATTTCACAACCTCTTCATTATCCGAGGTTGTTTATACGTAATTATCTACTGGGACATTTTTATAATCCACATCCTTGTTTCCTAAAAATGTATTTCAAATTTTTTTTACTATTTACAAGAATATGGGTTAAAGTCATTTATACCCTTGTATGGATTTTTATAAGTGGTTTATAAAGTAATATTTCTGTCGTTTTCTAAACATGGTCCTTTTTAACATTTTCGATAGAATTAAGTTAAGAATGATTTTTAACTTATATGTCAGGTGTGGCTATTTTCTGCCGTTATAAAATCTTAGAAGCTTCCCTTACAAGCTTATAGGAAAATTTTCAAAGTAAATATATTATAATATAATAATGTGACTTTTAAATGAATTCAAAAAAGTTATATTTCTCTCAAATAGTTTTGATTTCATCTATGTCAACATCCTTTGATGGATTTTAATCTTATTTGAAGTTGATTTATTAGGATATAAAACTTTTATATTGTATTGAATGTTTTGTTATATGTTTGACTGTGGATGTGTTATTTTTATACCATTAATGGTTTATGGTGAATGTATTGACATTTTATATGCTATTTTTAATACGAATTATTATGTTATGTTTAAACATGTTCATATGAGGAATGCATTGGAATTAATAAGTGATGGGTGGAGCCCGCTATAGCTCCTCGATGCATCGGTAGGTCTCATGAGACAAACTAGTGTCTTGGAACAAGGTCTTGACACGATATTATTTTTAGTCATGGCACGAGGCCTTGACTATGTGGTTATGATAGTCTGACATTATGCATTCAATCATTATAAAAGTGCTTATTGATATTGCATGGGATTATTTGATTAGTAGAATATCCATGTGAATAAGTAAATGGAATTATTTCATTTTATTTCAGCAATATTAAGTTGATGTTCATGTTTAAAAGGTTTTTTTATTTATTTATACATTTCCATAAATGTTTATTCTTATTTATTAAAGTTTATGCTATATTTTTATCCTTAATGGGAATTTGAGCTCACCCCATTTCTATGTTTTATTTTTCCAAGGATGTGAAGAAGTATTTTATGAATGACCTACATGGATAGTATGAGGGGATAATAGTGTGGACTATGGAGACTATATTTTTGTGGTTTTCATTTTATGATATATTGTAATCTTTATTAATGTATCTAGTTATTCCAATGCTACTAAACTAATCAGTGTTTTGAGACTTGATCTTTCTTCTGATCATGTCAATGTTATGTAATAATGCCCTGACTCTGGGTATCTAGGGTCAGGGCATTATAGTTGGTATCAGAGGAAGTTTCCTACAAACCTTGGAAGCTAGATTTAGATAAACTCTGATTGGAGCTCATAGACCTAAGATGGACATTGAGGATTAGTATAGAAGAACTTCCTAGAATCTTGGTATTGTAGTGATTTTGTGAGTTTTCTGAGAAATACATCCCTGTCTGGATACGAGTAGGTAGAGGCGGCTCTGGCACAGATGTACCTAGGGGTAAAACCCGAAAACACCGCTTTGAGCTAGACTCGAACGGGAACTGGTGCACGACACTAGGCCTTGCTGTACTCTTGGTTATGACACTCCTAGGGGATATGCTTAGGATAAATCTCATTTTCATTACAAACCATAATGAGGGTTTATGAGTATATACTTTCTAAAAGAAAACATTTTTATGATTATGGATTATATCCATAAATAGTTCAATTTATGTTAAGTGTTTTAAAAGTATGGAATTATGTATTTTGATTCATAAACTGGTCTAGTTTATGAAATTTATTAGAAATGGAACATAGGGGAAGAAATGGAAACCGTATCAATGTACACACTCCATGTAGTGATTGCCCGCCTACTCAAGATAATTATAGTGGAGCTGGTGATACAACTGGTGCTGATCAGCTAATAACTATACTAGGAAAACTCACTCAGGTTATAAATAATAACCTTACCCGTATGGAGTACCCGGATCCATAGTGTGGAGGATCAATGTTAGATCTCTTCATGAGGCAGCAACCACCAACATTCAATGGGAGTACAAATCTGTTAGTAGCTGAGAAATGGATAAGTTCCCTAGAGAAAATATTTCAGGCTTTGGGGAGTAGTGAAAGGGAAAAAGTTGTCATGGCAGTTTATTGCCTCACTGAAGATGCTGATCAATAGTGGCCATTGCTTCAAAACATGAAGGAATATGACGAAGTATAAAATATGGAATGGAGGGAGTTCAAAGATCTGTTTTTAGAAAAATAATTTCCTCGCGACCGTCAAGCAGATATGGAAAGTCAATTTCTGAGTCTGAGACAAAATGAGGATGAGAATGTCACAATATATGAGGATAACATTACAAGGATAGCAAGGTTTGCTGGAGATTATATATGTAACCCAAGAAATAAGATTTATCATTTCATTGATGGGTTAAAACCGTTTATCCGTTGAGCATTAGTCTCACAATCCTTCTCATCATATGAAGACATTGTCTCATGTGCTATCAAGACAGAAAAAGAATTCTCTAAGTCTTATGACTTTAAAGAAAAGAAAGAGAAGAAGATATCTGCTGATCAATCTGGGAATGGAAATAAGGGGAAGAATGGAAAGGTTGAATACCCATCCTGTGGTAAATATGGAAAGAAACACCCCGGTACTTTCTTAAAAGTAATTGGAGTAAGTTACAATTGTGGTGAAAAAGGCCACAAAGCTCATGATTGCAAGGGGAAGAAGGAAGAGACCGATGTCCAATGTTATAATTGCAGGGAGATGGCACATTATGCAAATGAATGTCCTAAGCGTCAGGGGATATTACCTCAGAAAAGGCCATGGGATCAAGGCCAAGCTTATATTATCACTAATTTTGGGGTAGAAGCTCCGAAAGATGTGGTGGCAGGTAATTTAATGGTTTCCTTATATTTAGAAAATGAATTATTTGATTCTGTATCATCGAATTGTTTCATATCTTCCCAGTTTTCTCATAAAATTAGATATTTCCAATTTGATTTAACAAGGGAGATTTCAGTTAAAACTCCTAAGTTAAGTATCATTACAATAAAGTTTTGTGAATCGGTCCCCATTAGAGCACATAAATTTTTTTTATCCGCTGATCTCATCATCATACCTACAATTGAGTTCGATATAATCCTCGGTATTGATTGGATTTCAGACCATGATGTGAAGTTTTATTATAAGAAAAAGGAGGTTATAATTTTTGATGATGATGATAAGGAACACCTTATCTTTAGAGCAGAATCACCACCACCTAATTCTTATCTAGATCCACCCCCAGTAGCTCCACAAAATTCAATTATTGGGGAGGAAGAGAATAAAATTACAGTGGGTGAGGAAAGGAATGATTAAAAAGAGGATGTACCTATTGTGAAAGTATATGTAGATGTGTTTCTGAAAGATTTACCTGTACATCCTCCAGAACGAGAAGTTGAGTATTCCATTGATTTAATTCCGGGATTAAGGCCTATATCAAAGACCCTTTATAGAATGTCAACTGTAGAATTAGTTCAACTAAAGAAACAACTTGAGAAATTCAGTAATAAAGGATTTATACATCCTAGTGTTTCTCCTTGGGGATCCTATGTTCTTTTTGTTAAAAAGAAATATGGATCTATGAGGTTATGTATTGACTATAGGGAGATCAATTCTATAAAAATAATGAACAAGTATCCCCTACCTCGCATTGATGATTTAATTGAGAAAATGCATGGAGCTCAATAATTTTCAAAGATTTACCTTCGGTCTGGATACCATCAGTTGTTTGTGAAGAAGGAAGACATTCCAAAGAAAGAATTTTGAACTAGGTACGGGCATTACGAGTTTACAATAATGCCTTTTGGGCTGAATAATGCACCCTCTGTAATCATGGATATAATAAATATAGTTTTCATGGAATATATAGATGAATTTTTGGTGGTATTTATTAATGATATCTTGGTATACTCTAAAAGCTACGAAGATCATGAATATCACTTGAGAATTATCCTGAAGACTCTGAGAAGACATGAATTATATGGTAAGTTTAGAAAATGTGAATTCTGGCTTCAGGAAATTTCTTTTCATGGACATATTGTCTCCAATGATGGAATCTCTATTTATCCTTATAAGACCATGGCAATCCAAGAATGGCCAGTACCTACGAGTATAACTGAGGTACGCAATTTTATTGGTTTAGCAAGTTATTATTGACGTTTTGTCCAGAATTTTGCATGGTTAGATAACACATTAACAAAGTTCACATGTAAAGGGATTAAATTTATTTGGAAAAAAGAGTGTGAAAAAGTTTTTGAAGAACATTAGAGAAGATTATTCAATGCTCCTATATTGACTCTACCATCGGGGAATGACGAGTTCGTTATTTATAGTGATGCATCAAAGAAAGGACTTGGTTGTGTCTTTATGAAGAATGATAGTGTTATTGATTATGCATCACGACAGTTGAAAATTCATGAGCCGAACTATCCTACTCATGATATCGAGTTAGGAGTTGTGATCTTTGCTTTGAAGATATGGAGGCACTACCTCTATGGTGAAAAATGTAAGATTTATACTGATCACAAGATTTTGAAGTATATTTTCTCACAAACGGAACTCAACATGAGGCAAAGGAGATGGCTTGAACTACTCAAGGATTATGATTTCACGATACACTACCACTCGGGGAAGGAAAATAAGGTGGAAGATGCTTTGTGCAGAAAAGATCGTGGAGTTTTGAACATGATGAGAATTGAGAGGGATCCTATTTTTATGGATCTAGTAATTTTGGATATGGGATTCACCGTGGAAGGTGAAACATCAATGATTTTTCAAATGGTTTCCAAACCATATTTATTAGAAAGGATAAAGAGTTCTCAAATTCATGATGAAGAGTTTCAAAAGAAGATTAAAGATGTGAATGACGGGAGATTGAATAACTTTGGGTGTTAAGATGGAATTTTGATATTTGGGAAGAGACTTTGTGTTCCAAATATACCTGATCTAAAAAGGGAATTATTGGACGATGCCATAGTTCCAATTTCTCTATACACCCTAGGAGCACCAAAATGTATAGTGATTTGAGGGAACATTTTTGGTGGGACAACATGAAGAGGGAGATTACTGATTTTCTGTCAAGGTGTATGTTTTGTCAACAAGTGAAAGATGGAAGGAAACAGCCTGGTGGAGTCATGAAACCTCTTCCCATACCTGAGTGGAAATTCGATAATATTATGATGGACTTGGTCATGGGGATACCAAATATACCTAGAAGGAATGATGCAATATGGTTCATTTTTGATTTTATTACCAAGTCAGAACATTTTCTTCCTATAAGAAAAGATTTACAACTTGATCATCTAGAAAGACTATATATTAATGAAGTTGTGAGACTTCATGGAGTACCCCTATCTATTGTTTCTGATCGTGATCCCTGTTTTACTTCAAGATTCTGGAAAAGTCTTCAAAAAGCCATGGATACTGAACTTTAATTGAGCATTTTCTACCACCCTAAATAGACGGAAAATCATAATGGACTATTCAAACCTTAGAAGACATGTTGAGATCCCGCTCGCTTGACTTTCAAGGTATATAGGATCAATATTTACATATGGAAGTATTTTCCTATAACAATAGCTTCGATTCGAGTATTCATATGGCACCATATGAAGAGTTATTCTAAAAGTAATGTCATACACCAACCTATTGGGATGACGTTGGTGAAAGAAAACATGTAGGCCCATAACTGGTGGAGGAAACAATGGAAAAGGTAAAGGTAATCCAAAACCACATCAATGCAGCTCAAAGTAGGCATAAGTGTTATGCTGATAACTGAAGGAAGGATTCAGAATTTCAGGTTGGAGATCGTGTTTTCTTGAAGGCATCTAAATGGAAGGGAGTTATATGTTTCGGTAAGAAGGGTAAATTGAGTCCCATGTACATAAGACCTTTCGAAATTCAGGAACGAATTGGGGCTGTAGCTTACCGTTTAGCAATGCCGCCAAGTCTCTCTAAAGTTCACGATGTGTTCCTCGTATCACTGTTGAGGAAATACATGCTTGAACCAACGCATGTACTCACATATGTGAAATTAGAACTGGGACCTGATATGACTTATTGTGAAGAGCCAGTCAGGATTCTTGATATGAGAGAACAAGATCTGAGAAACCACATGACTCGTCTTGTAAACGTTCTATGGAGAAACCATAAGATGGAAGAGGCAACGTGGGAACCTGAGGGACTTATGATGAAGAACCACCTACGTCTTTTCATGTGGTGGTATTCTAGAAATTTTGAGGACGAAAGTATTTGAAGGAGGGGAGAATGTAACACCCCATGCTTCTACTGTACGCTTCTCTTTGAATAATGCAATAGTGTGTGTTGTACGCAACATCGAGTTCTAACACACCACAACCAATCAAACTAGCCGTTGTGAATAGTAATACCCACTTTTTGAAAATTATAAATTTTATTTTTCAAAATGGACTTTTTTTGGATTCAGAATATCGAAATTAGCCTAGGATGAATTTTACGTCTTTTTCTGAAAAACATCAATTTTTATTGAATAGTGAAACCACTAAGTGATAGTTAAAAAATTGAATTTTTCATAAAACTTAATTTTACCACATATGTGAGTGGAATTTCGAAAATCTGAGAGAAACAGTTAATATCAAGGAGTAAAATGTGGTTCAATGAGATGAAACGTTTTTTTGGTGAATAGTAACTGTTTACTTTTATTTTCCACGGTTAAAAGTAAATAGGATAATTATGGGTAAAAATGATATTAATATTACCCTGAAACATGTCCTAATTCTATTGGATAAGATTAATTCGACCAAAAAAAACTTAGGAATAAAATATGAACCTCTTTGGTCCACTTGTATAAGATTTGGACATTTATTATTATTTAATTCATTGAAGAGTTAAAATAGGTAAAATCAATGTTTTATAAATAAACCATTTTTAATACAGGGTTACACAGAAGATAAATTCGATTATAAATATTATTAGAAATATAAAAAGATTTCCTACATAATGATATTTTATATATAATTTTTAGACATTAAATAATTTAATTTACTTATGACACAATGATGATGCATTAATTACCATAATAGTGAAAAATTAAAATAATTGATATTATAAATAACCAAATAAATATTATTTGAGACTTTTATGAATTAAACTAATTTTTTAGGTTAATATGACATGTTAGGATTGATTTAATTGTCTTTTTTCGAAGTAATAATTCTGTTATGATTTTCACAAAAATCAATTTTTCAAATAATGTCAAAATTGACATAAAAGAGTTTTTAAAACAAATATTATATTATTAATTGATATTCAATTCCTAAAAATCTATGGTTCGGCCAAGAGACTTATATCATGATATTTGTATCATTAATGGACCACTTTCAGTTCTCTTGGATATATATAGTACGTTTATTAACCATATAATATAAAAATACAAAGAGACATTGTAGAAGTGGAACTAATTAACTAAGAGTTAATAATTAATGATAAGGTTATTATAGTGACCCAAACCTATCTAAATCTTATTGGATGAGTTGTTTTCGACCCTTCCCCACCTTAAACTTTATATAATACACATTTTAGCCATTAGAAACCCAATATGAATTTATTATAATATAATATTTCTAGCTTTTCCAAAGGTTCCCCACACCCCTCTTATAAATGGGCACATCCCCTTCACACTAATTAACATATTCAAATCCTTTTGGATCGGCCAACCCCAGCCCAAATACTCTTTCAACTTCCCTCACTACAACCTATATGCCTTAGTTTGATAAAAAATCCAACCTAAAGATCCCATTTGATCAAATCAAAAGGAAGAACACGAAAAAGAGGTAATGTTTTCACCACCCTCTTTCATGTTCCTTTCTTCTTCATCATTTTTTCTTTGTTATTTCCATTATAAAATAATAACTCTAGTATCTTCTATATACTATGATGTTATTATAAATATGGTACAACCATATTCAACATTATATCCATCCTTTGAATGATATGTCACCATACGTGCATACATACGGCTTACCGTCTCCACATCGTGGTGTAATTGTTATTCAATATATTATTATTTGGATGGGTATAATAATGATGTATAATTCATGTAAATATTAAATATAATATAGTAAGTATTCTGTATATATTATATACCATCCAATCATATATTATTTTAATATCAAAGGAATGATATTGTTGCTCGTGTGTACGTACGGACTACCGTCTCCACGAACGCGATGAGATTCATTCTCCATCGTATCCATTCAAGTATAATTGTCATTTGACAATTAAAAATAATGTTTAAGGACTTGATATAATTCTGGATATGAATATTATAAACCTATCCATAACAAAAATGGCTTATGTAACAAAACATATAAAAGAAAATGAGTAAGTTAACATCCGAAACGACGATAATTCTAAGATATTATTAACAAATCAATGTGAAAAGATCATATATGACATCATATCAATGTATATGATTCTTTTATAATTTAGTAACAATTATTTCACCATTATACATTTGGTTAACCTACCCCCAACTAAGGAAAAGTACAAGGTAAGGGTTATTTCACAATGTCTTCATTATCTGAGGTTGTTTATACGTAATTATCTACTAGGACCTCTTTATCATCCATATCCATGTTTCATAAAAATGTTTTTCAAACCATTTTTTACTATTTACTAGAATATGGTTTAACGTCACTTATACTGTTCTTTGAATTTTTATAAGAGGTTTATAAAGGAATCTTTCTATCATTTTCTAAAAAAGGTCCTTTTTAACCTTTTCGACAGAATTATGGTAATAATGTTTTTTTAACTTATACGGCGGGTGTCGATATTTTCCACCGTTATAAAATCATAAAATCTTCCCTTACAAACATATTGGAAAATTTTCAAAGTAAATGTTTTATTTTATAATAATTTTGCTTTTAAATTAATTCAAAAAAGAGATATTTCTCTTAAATAGTTTTGATTTCATCTATGTCAACATCCTTTGATGGATATTAAGTTTATTTGAAGTTGATTTATTATGATACAAAACTTCCATATTGTATTGAAGGGTTTTTGATATATTTGATTGTGGATGTGTTATTTTTATACTATTCATGGTTTATGGTGAAATTATTTACATTTCGTATGCTAGTTTTAATATGAATGTTTATGTCATGTTTAAACCTGTTCATATGTGGAATGCATTGGACTTAATAAGTGATGGGTAGATCCCGCTATAGCTCCTCGATGAATCGGTAGGTCTCATGAGACAAACTAGTGTCTTTGCACAAGACCTTGACAAAATGTTATATGTAGTCTTGGCATGATGCCTTGACTATGTGGTTATGATAGTCTATCATTATGAATTTCATCATTATGAAAGTGGTTATTGTTATTGCATGTGATTATTAGATCAGTATAATATCGATGTGAATAAGTAAATGGAATTATTTCATTTTATTTCTTCCATATTATGTTGAAGTTCACATTTAAAAGGCTTTTGTTTTAGTTATACATTGCCTTAAATGTTTATTCCTATTTATGAAAGTTTCCACTATATTGTTATCCTTACTGGGAATTTGAGCTCACCCCTTTTCTATGTTTTATTTTTCCTAGGATGTGAAGAAGTATTTTATGAATGACCTTCAGGGATAGTATAAGGGGATAAGTGTGTGGACTATGGAGACTATATTGTTGTAGTTTTCATTTTATGATGTAATATAAACTTTATTAATGTATCTAGTTATTCCAAGGCTACTAAACTAATCGGTCTTTCGATACTTGATCTTTCTTGTGATCATGCCAATGTTATGTAATAATACACCGACTCTAGGTATCTATGGTCGGGGCGTTACAATATCCTTATATTTTCAAATAGAAATTATGATAAGAAAATCATTTGGAAGTTGTATTAATGACCATGAAAAATGCGACGTTGTATAACAAAATAAATAAATGTCAATACCTATTAAAAATGATACATTATAGGGTCATATAATAATAACTAAGGGTATATCAATAGATCCCTCAAAGATAAATTTTATCATGAAAATTCCAAGATTGACCACTAAAATTGAGATCAATAGTTTTCATAGGTTTATTGAAAATTATCAAAACACTCTATGAAATTTCTGATGGCTGTCGAATTCCAAAACCTTGTTAATGAGAAAGAGAGTAGAGTTCCTTTTGATAGAGTAATGGAGATAATGTTCCAGATCATCGAAGAAGAGGATGGTTGTATATCATATACTTATATTACCCAACAATATAAAACAAATTTTAATATATTGTGATTTAATGAAAAAGGGTTTTGAATTTACCTAATGCAGAATGATAAATAAAATTATTATGGTTTTGGAAATTGAATGAATTATGTGTAAAATTACCGGACACAAGATCTAGCGATGAATGCAGGGATATTTTCAATAATGATTTTAAAAAAATATCTCTAGAGAGAAAAGTGTTATATATATACTGATCAAAATATTGTGAAATATATATTCAGAAAAAATAGAATTGAATATGTGTCTAGGACATGTTTTGAGTTATGAAAATATTATATATAATAAATATATTACCACACAGGGAAGTAAAATAAGGTTGCCAATTATTTATGTAGGAATGATCATGAAGCAATGATAAAGATTGAAGAAGTCACAATAATTTTTTTCCATAGGTGGTTAATCTTGATTCCATATGGGTAAGTGATAATTAAAATATTTCCTAAATAGCTACACAACCTTCCATTAATATAATTATTAAATAATCCCATAAAGAAGACATATAAAAACCATACGGTTTCTAATATTCTTGAATTTAATTTTGAAAAGATCGAGTTATATGGTTTGAAACCAACATGTGTGTCCCATAAAATATAGAATTTAATAATAAAATATTAAATCACTCTCATAGAACATCCATATCAATCCATACTAGAAGCACCACGATGTATAGTGATCTTATGTTAAGCTTATTGTGGCATAATATAAAGGGAGATATTGTAGAATATGTTTCTCTATCTGTGGAATAATATCGAGTTAATGATAATTGAAACAATTATAAGGGTACGTATTAAATATTACCCACACCATTATATAAGTTTGAGAGAATCACCATTTACATAATTTTTGGACTATCCAAAACATCAAAATGATATAATTATATTTGGGTTTCACTCAATCACCTTTCAAAGTATGAACATTTTGTTACGATAAGTGAAGACTTTTTTCCATATTAAATCCTTATAATATACATAAGTGAAATGATTATGATTCATCGATTACCGTAATATATTGTATATGATTGGGATTCTAGGTTTACAATGTGATTCTAGTGAATACATTAGAAATCTTTTACGATAGGGATTATTTTTCACACCACATATCATCCACAAAAAGATGGTCTGTCTGAGAGGGAAATTATATGCATTGAAGATATAATGAAATATTTTTCGATGGATTTCCAAGGGTGTTTATATAAATACCTTTTCTATGTATATTTATTATATAATGATATTTTCAATTATAGGATTCATATAAAACTATATGAGTCTGTGAATTGGAATTGACACAATATTCCAATATTGTTTAATGAAGTTTGAGAGAATAAGTTGTTAAGTCATATCCTTATCCATGAAATGGAGTAGAAGGTTTAATATATTCCATGTCATTTGAAAGTGAAAAAATGTTGAAAGAAGTGTAATATATATAATCATTGATGAGATATATCAGTTTATGTGGGGAAATGGTATTCCTTAAAATAAGTCCATAGAAATGAGTTATGAGATTTGGGAAAAATTGAAAGATGATATATAGATATATTGATCCCATTGTTTATATTAATCATTTTAAGGTTGTATCATGTCCTTTATAACTCCCTAAATAACTCTCCCTTGTGCATTATGTGTCCCTTGTATCGCTTTTTAGAATGTTCAGAGCTGACCATTTACATGTGCTAAGATCAAAAACTATTAAATTGGACCATGGCCTCTTATACGAGGTACAACCGAAGATAATTATAGATCGAAGCGATAAGGTTATATGGAAGATGACCTCTCATCAATTCATGTCTGTATTGTAAAAGCATAAATTTTAGGTGGCTATGTCAGATCCCTAGTTTGTGATGAAAGAATGGTACCCTCACATGCTTTCATCCTTGCAATGAAATTTAATGATTAAATTCTTTAAAGGGGTTGAATGTAATTAAATGAGTTATTAGGAAATTGTTAAATATTATGTTATATGATTTTATCTACACAAATTAATTGAAAAATATATATATACCATTATAAGGTCACCATAATATTAGAAGGTAAACAAATTAATGACATAATTTTTTAATATATATAAATTTATATATTTATAAAAAACGGAATTCAAATTAAATATAAACCAAATTTGTTATACCAAACAAATAATAAAATCTTTTATTATGATTAAATTTTCTTTTATAAAATATAAACTCATCATGTTTTATATATTTATGATTTATAAAAATTATTATATAATACTTAATATGCCAAAACATGAATTCATATAAAAGTAATTTTGATGATATATTTTTAAGATTTAACTTTAATTTCATTTTTATATATATTAGGGGCTAATTTGAAAAAAAGTATCATATTTTTTATTGACCATTGACTTATTATATTGAAATGTGTTTTTTTCGATTTTTCATAAATATTTAATTTCCACGTGAATAGTGAAAATACAAATACTATTAATACGATCACTTTTCTTAAATTATTTTATTTCAAAAAAAGGGAATTCCTGAGAGTGGAATTTTCAAACCATCAACACCCGAGAACCCCCCTTTCCACGAAGAGGTCATCCAGAGAAGCCCTAGCCAGAGAGGATCCGTTGTCAGCTGAGATGACATTGCGTCCCGCGGGGTAACACCTAGATCAGCGATGGTTCGACACAGAATTCTGTCATCTAGGTGACGTGCGCCCATTCTACCAACCTGGTGAGACACCAGGTGATCAGCCAGGCGAGTGGTACATGGGAGGCAGAAATTCCCCCAAGAGCGGGCTCCCATGAATCGAACCCCAGACCTCACCGAACACCATTTTCATGGTCCTTGACCCTACAACACTATGCCACCACTGAAGCGACTATTTTATTATATGAATACACTTAATGTTTTGAAACATTATACAATTATATTATATTTTATAAATTATAATAAATAATTTAAAAATATTATTTTGAATTTATAAAGATATACTATAGATTTTTTAAATTTATATAGCTTTCTAATATGAATTTTTTTCCAAGTGATTTGTATGTTATTTTAAAATAATTCCATTATGTTTTTCATTTATTTTAGTTGTTATATAATTTTTTTTAATAATAATAGTTAATTTAAATCCATTTTAAAAACAATTCTTAAATAATTGTAACCTAATCATAAATATTATTTTCTTAATATTAATCATTTTTAAAAAATAGATATTTTTTAGTTTCTGTTAAATTTTATATCCCATACATATATTATTTTTAGTTAATATGTTGGATTTAATATTTCCATAAAATGGTTCAAAATTTTCTAGTTAGGATCATATTATTTTTCATCTTAAAAGATAAATTACACAAGTAAAAAATAGTTTTAATGGATAGAAATACCATGGTGAATGTGAGTATCCATAGAGGTAAATGAAATAACATTTAAAAGAGAATTTCATTTGAATTTTGGATGTGTGAATAGATCTAATAATTCCACCACTCCATTATTTATCAATTTTGGAGGAACTTTTCATGAGTGTGACTTCCTGTTAATTAATTGTTTTGAAAATTCATTAAAACCACAATGATTTTTTCATATTAAAGGCATGATTATATCCTCACATTCCCTCACTCAAAAAACCACAAATCAGGACCCCAATATTTCCACGAAATCTTATATAAAAATTTTCTACCTTAATGAGGTTTTAGTCTTCTAAATAATATCCCCTCAATGGATAAATCCCATTTACAATAAAGATAATCCAAAAATTGAGTTGTATGTTACTAAACATTTATTTCATTTCCTATTTCATTATATGATGTTATTAATTGAAAATTTTCATTTAACCATCAAAAATTTATAAAAAAGGAATAATTATTTTAATGCTATGTTATTATAATGATGTTACAAGAGATAATTGCACCACATTTCTATAACTAAAAATGAAAATTCCAATTGTGTGTGGTGCATAATACAACCATCTCGAATAAACATGATTCATTATTTGTTAATTTAAAATCAAGTTGTAGCTTTCCTGAACCAATTATCCACCCAAACAATGCTTTTTGTGCTGGGTTCCACTAGCCAAAGGCGCAACTCCACAAACGCCAAAGGATTATGACTTGTAGAGAGTGTGTATAGATGGAAAAGTGGGCATTTGATACTCTCAAGGGATGATATAATAATGGTATAAGTACCTATATACAACATGATATGGAAATTATGGAATCATAAGACTCGAAAATGACTGATCAATTGCATAAGTTCATTCAATATCATATAAATAACATGAGAAATATCTAACATCAGCATTGGTCATAAATAAAAAACAATGCATTACAATTTTAGCCACTAAAACAAATCATGCGTCATATATGACTAATAAAATATAATATCAAAAAATGGGGTACCAATGGATGACCATAAAATATATAGATATATCATAAGCATGCTGAATCTGAAATAGAGAAATGAATACATAAACTCCATTAGAGGTAGCATCCTCAAGGTCCTTTATTGTTCGTCGACGCCAACTATAACTAGGATCCACCTCCAAATCCTAAACCCTTACCAGAATGTAAAAGTATAATGTCTAGAAATTTCTTGAAAGTCTCAACTAGGGTGTGATAATGAGTCTCATTATGGTACCACCCATGTGTGTATACCCATGAAATGTTATTCAGAAAATGAAATAAAAAATAAAACCACAAGAAACTAATGAAATTTAATTAGAAACTAGCTTACCTAGTGCTTAACCACCACTAGGAAGTTATCACCATGTTTGAAGAATTATGGAATCACCTAATAAGAGAGGTCATGTTTCCCATGATCTATGTTATCATATTGTCACAAATAGAATAGGTGAACCCTGTAGTTCCACATCAAAATTCACTAACACCTAATGTCTATGTATAATAACTGATATCTTGAAGGCACATAAAATAAATTGTAAATGATACATTTAAACCCTTCTTGAAATCACCAAAATTCCTGAAGCTCAGTGACTGGAGGAACATCATCACATTTCTTCAAATATTTTTCACTATCATCTCAGAGAACATTTCCTTGATTAATAACTTTATCCATCATCCCAAAATTTTCTAGGAACAACGATATTAATATAGAAAGCCTCATCCTCCACTGATTGTATCAATGCTATAATTTTATGGATCCACACCATACATGAGGATTTATATAGTAGAACACCATACCAACTTCCTAATCCAATCTATTGAGGGTCTCTACCGACATGAGTTGTCCAAACCAGCTCATCACTGAGTCATATTGTTGGCATATGAATCCCATGGTTCGTTTCCCAATCATGAGGGAGTTTCAATCATGAAATTGTACCAAAGCCACACCAAGTCCATCACCACATATCCCTAGGACCATGTCACTCAAATATGATGGCCATGCCATCAAATACCAGGGGTCATTCCCGAAACCAAAAAACTATTCTTCCTTAAAATGAATTCCATGATGACTAATATTGTGATCAACATCACTCAATATATCTGTTCGAAGCCCAACTAGATGACCACTTCACCTCAATCATGATGTCCATGCCACCTCAATCACATGTTCCATGACCTCCATGATCTTAGTGATCACAATAACAATTAAATTTCATTATATATATATAAAATTAAAATCAATATAACAAAAAAATCAATGGAATCAAATTGTACATCTCAAATTTAACAAAACAAATCAATGCATATAAGAAAACCACCAAGACTAGATAAAAAAGTTGGTAAATGGAATGTATGTCAGCCTCAAACCTATGAATATGGATTTGGAATGACTAAAGACACCCCGTAATGCAAGAAAAATAATTTCACATCAATAAATCATATTTAAAATGATCATTCTCAACTACCCAATAGAGCGCTAAAAGGCACGCCGCCCAAAAAAACTGAGAAATCGTGAAGAATGATATTCATCACCTACCTTGGATATTTATACGTAGGAAAATCTGTTTTTATCCAATTACTCTAAATAGTTTGGAAAATTTAGCGATTTCATTGATCTCTATTAAAATAGGTAAAACGAATCAAAAGGATTTAGTGCTACATGATGCGATAATAAGGATGATGAGAATCTAAGATGAGGAGAGACTTATAGATATGGTTCGAATGAAGTTGGTGGTAGACGAAATGTAATCCATATGAAGAAGAGAGATCAATCCCTCGTGGAATAAGAAAATTAAGGATCTCCCTATTATACACTCAACCATGTGGGGTGAAAGAAGATTGAAAATAAGATAAAGGGTTGAGGTGTATAAAAGTAATTTCAACCCATTAATGAGGTCACACGGTCATCTCACATGGTTTACAAACTATTAGATAACAGTGTTACACTGACTACCCAGAATCACCAAGCAAGCACGGTTACCCCAACATTGTTTCTAAAACCATTGAGAAACCTTGTTGGGTCCCTTTGTCAAAAAAATATTTTCTTGGCCACAAAACCATGTACCCATGATCACAATTTCCCCCAAACCATGGTTAGTGATAAAAGGGGCTGCAATGATAGATGTATTAAGCCAAAAGATTTTACCCAAACTGTGATCCTTCACCTAAAAGATATGAAATAGTATTTCAGGCCTCTGATGCTGCCAACCCCATTATAATCCCATGGATTTTGATATATCTCGAAACCAATAAAAATGATATCTCAGAGGCATAGAACTTATAATTGGGTTTTGATTAGTGAAAATTCAATGGGAATACCTTCTAATTTCAAAAAATTAAACATGTTGAGGTTTTCAACCCAATCCAAAAACCTGAGACATCCAAATATCTCTACTTTAACATAGCTCATTTCTTAGAAATTTAAAAAATCATGTAAATGGTATCGAATGTAAAAATCCCAAAAATAACCATCCTTGACAACCAATATCATAATATGTATTGGTCAATGACCCTTAGGGTGATCCTCATTATATGAGTGATTATCCCCGATCCATCCCGAACAGAATACATATTGATCATATGGTCCATTGACCATTATCATTCACAAAAGTCCCCCCTATGATGCATCGTTACTCATAATCCTCATCTGGTACTCCCATGTTATACTCGAGACCCTTCAGAATACCATATTGAATTTATTCCCGCCTCATTTCCATGGATCACATCAAAATTATGAGGTACTTCATCTCATAAAATTCTCATGTATATATTGATCATTCTTAAAATAGTCAAGTCATTAATCAAAATGATGTGTAGATGCATCACACCACATGTAACCCATATCTCCTTGATGTCCTTTTGTCATAGTATCTCCATAATCATGAAAAAATGATGCTAATAAAATTGAAATCAGTGAAAAACACATTATATATATATATACACCATTCACTCGAACCATTTTCAACCTCCTAACCAGAATTTGGATGTTCCATATACATATCATATACACCTCATGCACAAAAATGGACATGCCTCAACTGTCCATGCCAAATTAAACATAATGGGGTCCCCATCAAGCACATGGAGTACCTTTGAAAGTCATCAGTCCACCATCAAATCATAGCACATGGAAGCTCCATGGCATACCCTTGTCCTTAATCTTGGAATTGATAAGCCTAAAATACCTAAAATGTAGTTATAGCCACCATCCACTAACTCCACTGCTAGGACCCATTATATATTCCATGTCCCCTGTAGGCAGCTGAACATCTGCTACCATAACATGGTACTGATTCAAATATGTCCCCAAAATCCTATGTATTCCCTGTTTCCTAACTTCTTGACATCCAAGAAGTCTTTCTTTTGAATTAATTGAGATTCCCAAACTAATCACATGCTCAACACTCCTTTTGAGGCCACCCACATTGAGTCCTAACATGTCCTGGGTGCCTACAATGGAATAAATCCTTTGCTGATCCACTTTGAGGTTGGATACTCAATTACATGTCATCACATCTCTAATAGAACTCATCATAACAACAGATTATTCTATCTTTAACATCAAAAATAAAATAAAATAGGTCCATCACCGAGCATGAACTTGACCAGTCTATCAATATTTTATTGGCTATGATTTATGGCTTCACAACCTCTGTGGTGGAGGCCAACCTAATTATGATTACCTCCACCCGAATGGTTTCTCATAAAATATAATTGAAGTGCCTCAACATAAGGGTGTATATTTTCACCATGATGGTTGAAAAGAGATACAATTCTGTGAACATAACTTCATTGTCCATGATGAACATGTCACCCTACTGAGAGACCATGAACTCCTGAGATCTCTCTGCGATCAACATATCTTGGAAGATTTGCTTGAAAAACCTTGCAACAAAGTCAAACCAAGGTAGTCCCTCTTGTCTTCCAACCTGCATCTGCATATCCTACTAGATCTTAATTTGTCCTAATAGCATTTGGCATTCTAGTTTCACACCTTACCTTCGAACTGTATTTATCTACTCGAAGATCATCAAAATTGACTCAATCTAGTTATCAACTACCTGTTGACCATCCTTGCCCTAAAAATGTTTGGGTGATGGGATTGGAACTCTCATGTAAGATAATATATAGATGGATATACTCCATTATCTCCTCTATAAATTACCTAGAGAACTTGTACCAGGATCTCTCTAGGATTCGCTTCATTCCACGACTCAAATTCTATCAAAACTGGTTAATTCCCATCCGACGCTAGATCATGTTCCTAACCCTATACCAATGGCCGATCCAATTGATCATGATTTTCCTAGCCCTAAAGGGTATAAAACTTATATTTATCTTAATATATTGACCCTGTAATTTTTCAAATAAATTTATATGATTTTATTCATAATTAAACATCAAATTATAACCCAAAGATTGTAAAGGCTGGTATCGTTGGAAGACTACATACATAAAACAGAAAAATGGGACTAAATTAAACATTTCGTTATTTATCAAACATTATGATCTCCTAAATTTCACTGAGCCCTTAAATATACATAGGAAAACTTGGATGTTACATGAAATAAAAGGACAAGCTAAAAATCACATAAAGGGATTAAACATAAAAATAATACATAACCCATGGGTTAATAAGCATAATATGATGACATAAAATGTAGGAACATACATTATGAAGTATATCATATGTATCAATTGTATCATAATATATGTGGAAACAAAATACATCATGAAATAAGCATGATTCAAGGATGATTTCACATGAAGGAGTATGATTCAAGGTTAACCACCAATACCATTGCACATGTTGCACGAGTAAAGGCTAATCACTATGACAATTGCACATGAACTATCATGAGATAAAACATTACCCAATTCATTGGAGAATTAAGTACTCACAACCATCATTAAATGATCATTAATATGTGTGCCACATGAAAAATCATTCAAAATGAATCAATCATAAATATAAGAGTAACCCACAACAAGAATTTGGTATCATAATCTTGCAAAAAAGACCTAATATAAGAGAATATCACAATGGTGTCAACTAAATAAAGGATTTAAATAATAAATTGAAACTAATAATGGAAAATATTCAGATAACCTGATTATTTCAATCAAAATGAGGTGATATCACATAAAACTAAAATTTAAGAGACTATAGAATTAGAACATTTTACTGTAGTTTTTGAAAACTATTAAAGAGAATTTAATATAGAAAATTGTTTACTATTTTATATTAAAAAATAAGTGAACTAATAAAGGATTCATAATAAAATTATATATTTTATAAAAACAATGGTTTCTTAAAAATTTATAATTGAGTACACTTGTAATTGCGTAAGAACTTGGTAAGTTCCCGTAAATATCACTTCCTTATTGGGATGAATCGAGCATGGATCCATTTATAAAAATGTATATCCCCAAAAAATTAGAATGAATGGATCATGAAAAATGAGTTCGGAACATATAAATAACAATTATAATATTTAAATAACAAAAAATGATAATTTCATTTTGTTAAAAAGAGGAAAGTAATAACCCAAACAAATAATCGTGGTTTTGGATTAATCCCACAAAATAAGTATGATGGTGTTCTTCAATTGGTCTTAACTTCATGGATAATCATATTATTTTAATTAATTAACAAATAAATAACACTTTTTAGAATTATTTTATTTATTATATCTTTATTAGGATCATTTATGGACTTTTTATGGGGAAAGAGATTCTATTTCATCATATGGGAGTGTTGGTACCATTATTTTTCTTGAACAGTTTACTTCTATACATCTATGGAAGGTCCTTTAAGGTGGGGGTGATTATCTATAATTGAACTTATATATTATTAATGATCTTATATATTTTAAATTTTTTTAAATATAATGATTTTTTAATTTTGATTAATAAATATATAAATTATTAATAATTATCATTTGGGTTTATTTGGCTTGTTTTCGATCACAATAAACTAAATTTGTTTTATAAATATATATCATGTATAAAAAATAATTATAGAACATTAAATACCATATAATAAATATATAATCATTTATTTCAACTGTTTAAATGGTTTAATTACCATCATATAAGGTGGAAATGCAAATTGAAAACATCATCTTCCTACAATGTGATAAATTAACATATCACAAATGATGTATTAATGTTTAGTATATTAGGCGGAGGAAAGAGAGATGATGATGTATTGTTACATTAACATAATAAAATCTATTATATGTATATTATTGTAGTTATAATAAAATTTCAATGAGGGGTGATGTGGATTAAAAAAAGGAATGGTAATTTAAATATAATTAAATGAAAAGTAAGAGAGTTTTACCACTTGATTCATTCTTCATGGGAACCTCCTTAGGGAATATATATTCAAATATTTTTAAGACAAAAAACCCTTGGGAATTTTGGAGGGTCATTGGAATATATTAGATAATAATTTGGAAAAGGAACATTGATTGATATGTGTGAGGATAAGAGATGGTGAGGGGTGGTATTTATTGTGGAGGAGAGGATGGTTTTCTCATTGTTTTAATCATTAGTTAATCATTTTGATAATGACTATGAATATTTTTATAATTTTCATAAAAAATATTAACATAGTGAAATTAGTTTTTAGATTTTTGTTCTTACATCATTGATGGCTCATGGAATAGTGTTTCTATCATATAATATATAGATATATCATATTTCCATATTTCACTATTCACATAAAATCATGATTTTTATATAAATACAATAAATTTACCCTTACAATTTTTAGATTTTTATAATTAAAAAATAAACTCCATTTTATAAAAATAATTTTATGAATATGAGAAATTTAATTTTTAATTAAAAACATAATATACTGAAAAGAATATATATGTAAAAATTATAATCGATTTTATAATAATTTGAAAAATGAACTAAAGTATCATCAAATTATTTTATAATCATAAGAAATAAAAATATATTATTAATACATTTTATGAAAAAAAAAAAATTTTATTAAATTATTCATTAAATTTTAATTAAATATTTAGGACATACAAAAAGAACCAAAACTTATTTATTAATTTTTATATAATTATTTTCTTATAATATGTTAAAATTATATCATATTTTCACATATAATGTGGATAAATTTTATTTATACTTTATTGGTGAGGTTACTATTCAATTGTTTGGTGTACTATTCATAAGTGGCATGTTAATATTCCAATTTTGAAGTTATTATTCCTTTGGTCTATGATCCTTAAAATATAGAAATTCCATTTATTTCATTAATTACTTATTTATAAATTTTGTATTGTGTTATTAATGATATTTTATTTGATTATACTATATGCAATAAATATACAAAGGGAATTTCAATTCCTTGAATAGAGGGTCATTACAATCTTCCCCCTTATTATGTCCTCGAAATATAATTTTAGATTCTTTGTTGAAAATTGGTGTGGGTACTTTTCCTTCATTTTTTCCTCTGGTTCCCAAGTAGCCTCTTCATACATATGGTTTCTTCATAGTACTTTAAATCATTGAGTAGTCTTGCTGTTTAGAAAATTATATATACAATATAAGATCATCAGTGGATACTCCTTCTAAAAATGATCATTCTACAACTATACCACCTTTGATTTTAGTACATGTGATGGATCTTTTATGTACTTTATTTAAAAGGGTTACATGGAATACATCATGTACTTGAGTCATGGATTGTATATGTTCTATTAGATTGGCCATTGCATTGACATGATCAAGGATCTTAAATGGAAAGATTTAACTAGGACTAAACTTTCCTTTTTACCACATTCTGTGATCCCCTTCCACAGATATATTTGGGGGAATTCATTGTCTCTGACTTTATTCTCAATTTTCCATCGAAGATTTTTTGGATAAATGTTTTCTCGAATTTGGGCCTCCCTAATGTACTACTAATTTTTCTTCACATTCCCCACCATTTTATAAAGAATTTTAGGCCTTAAGAGATTATGTTAGCCTACATCATCCCAACATGTTAGTGTTCTACATCATTTCTAATAATGGTCTTAATATGGAGAGATTTGGATGCTCAAGTGGAAACTATTATTGTAATATAACTCAAAAAGTGGAAAATGATGGTACCATCATGATTTATTTAATGTATGTAGAACACTCTCTCAACATTTCATCCATTTTTTAATAGTTCACTGAGTTTTTAATTCCTTTTGAGGATGATATTCCACAATGAAGATCAGATCATTTCTTAGAGAATGTTGGTGAATTTTCTAGAACATCGAGGTGAATCTCAGATATTGATCAGATACAATCAATAGTGGTACTCAGTAAATCCTTACCACCTATTTTATATATATATATGACATATGATCCAATGGGAAGTCCTCTCTAATTTTGGTAATGTGTTCTATATTTTTATGGTGATCCACAATAACACATATAGCATTGTTCCACCGGGATGTCTTTGTAACTCCATTGACAATGTCCACGGTGATGTATTCCCATTTCCATAATGGTATGGGTATTGGTTGTGTCACCCTTTATACATTTTCCAATCGACATTCACTTTCTTACATACCATGAATAATGATGTACTTTTAACAATCTCCTTCTTTATATTATCACACTAATTGATCTCTCAATGATCTCAATATATATTTTTCTCCCTGTGTGATTATAAAATTTAGTTCTATGTTCATCATTAAAATTATCATATTTTTTATCTCTATATCAGAGGATACATATATTAGTGAAATATATATTATTACTTCATCCTTATCAGTCTTCAACTATGAGGATTTACCATTTCATATACCCTAGACCATTTTTTTAATTGCAACAAAATTTCCAGACCATCCCTTTTTATATCCAAGAGGGATGGTTGAAAAATTATTTGGGAATCATTGATGATATTAATACCTTAATGATTCCCAATTCTATTCATTTTAAGTCTAAGAATATTGGATCTATCTCAATTCGATTTATTGATAATGATGCTAGATCATTTCAACGTTGATAATCCACCACATTATTTTCTATACAAGGATGGTGGTGGATTGAGAATATGTAATTAATGATGAGATTCAACAATCATCACAACGACATATTAGGTTACTTATTTGTGAATATATACTTGAGACTCTTATGATCAATTTATATCTCACACTTCTCCCCATAGAGATAATAGCGCCAGAGGTTCAGTGAAAAGACCATATCTTCCATCTATAGATTATGTGTGCGATAGATTTTCTCATGTATTTTCAACATCCTTGAGGTGTCGGCTATCACATTATCATTTTCATCAGTACATGGCCTAAGAACTTATTTGAATCATCTTTGTACACCACAAATAGTTCTCCAAATCTTAGGTGTGTGAGTACTATCTTAGTGATAATTCTCTTTTTGATCTCCTTAAATCACTCATCGCGTTCTTGAGTATAGAAAAAAAGCACAATCCATTTAATCTAGGTTATTTGGGTTTGAAAATAATGATATGTTCTTCACATGTTATCAGTAATACCCATACATGTGAAGGAAAATAAAGATCTCCATTAAATATGTTTTCATTTGGTCACTCTTTGATATTCATTATATTGGATGGGTCTATAAATATTCCTTTTTTAATGATAACATGCCCCATGAATGATACTTCCTCCATCAAGAACTCACAATTTCTATACTTTTCATAATGTTTTTACCATTGATATTAATTTAGCATAGTATTAAAATGCTCATTGTGTTACTCCTTGGACTTGGAGTATATTTGAATATCATTGATAAAGACTACCAAAAATTTGTTGAGCTAATCTCTAAAGACATTATTCATTAAATATATGAATATTGCTAGAGAATTACTGACTGTAATGGAAATCACTATAAACTCATAGTGTTAATATATTATTATAAAGGATTCCTTGGTAAAATATTCATTACTAATATTTAATTAATGATTTCCCGACCATAGTTCCACCTTAGATAATTAGTAATCCCCACAAAGGTGATAGAAAAAGACATTTATCCATGGAAATGTATACATGTTATTTATCATGATTATTTTAATTTAACAATAATAGATGAATTTTTTTATTGATCCATCATTCCTCTTGAAATAAATAACTAATTCAACACATGGTGAAGTAGTCGGACATATAATACCCTTGACCAGAATCTTCTGTAACTGCTTCTTCAAATATTCCAGCTATAATGTGGCCATTTTATAAGGTATCTTGGTTATAAAAAGATATCTAAGAATATGTTCAATTGAAAAATCAACCTATTTATCATGGGTAAGACCAATAAATTCATTAAGGAAAACATTAGTGTAGTCCCTCACCAAGGAATGTCTTATTGAATAAGCATCCCCTTTGTCTCAAACATTTAAGCGAGACAATCTTACTCATAATACAGTAATATAAAAAACTCAAGATGATGATTCTGAAGGATATTCATCTTTATCATTACACTTGTTATGATTTGGAGGATTCATCGAGATCTCAATAGTTATCTGCCTTTTATGATAGTTGATGTTGTATTTTTGTAATGATATCCAATCCATGCCCAATATAGCATCAAACTCCACTGAAGGAATTAAAAAAACATTGATGAGACTTTTTTCACAATTATTAATTGGTGAAGAGATATGTACTTTTGATGAAATAATTTCCCAATTAAAAATTCTCATATATAACTCAACATATATATTTTTAGATGGTGTTTGAGTAGTTCTATTAAACATTAAAAATGTGAATGAATGCATAGTACCCAAATAAAATAGTATATTCACTATTCTGGAATGAATAAAAAGTGTAATTGTCACCACATCATTAAACAGATCTACCTCAGCATTAGTGATATCGTATTCCTTATAATATTTTCTTGGAGTTTGATTTTTATTTCCTCTAACAACCACGGGAAAAATGAAATGATTTGGAAACTACAAATGTTCCTTGATGTTAAAATAATTTATTATAGGATTAGTGGTGATGTAAACCTTCCTTTCATCTCCATCATTAGTTTAAATCTCCAAACACTTTTAGTAGTTCTTGGCCAGATTCCCCATTTTTCAAAAATAAAATCTTTTCAAAGTTCCATTTATATATTTCCTGGGATGATACTTCCCTCAATTTTGATACGCATGATATATATTATTATTTACATCATGGGATTTATTTTATAATTCCCCAATAATAGACTCTATTTTCCAAATTTTTTTCATTGGACCCATGTGACCCTTTAGTGTCACTAATATTAATTTCAATATTTAGGGAACAAAAAAAAAATCTCTTCATAACAGTTGAAGTCTCATATCAGAAAAACTTTTCATTAACTAATCATTAGTCAATTAAATAAGTGATTAACTATTCATTTAATTTTCATGAAAAATAAGGAGGCGTATAATGAAACCATTGTATTATTTTCTTTACATGCTTCGATAGACTCAACTTAGTTATAATTATGTCTAAGGAACTCCCTTTCCATCCTGATATAGAGGGATTTAGGATATAAATATTGAAAAACATTTTATTGAAGTCTTCCTAATCTATGGATTCATTTTCCTCATTGGTAATCATATTTTTTATTATTGTCTACTATTGATTATATTCCCTATCGAAATGATGGACCACCAACCCAACTATCTCTTCTTCTAGTAACTAATATAAAAATAATTTATTTTCAATTGAGTCAATCCAATGTTCTATGAAGAGGGGATCATAACATCCACTAAACAAGGGAGAACCTTACATCGTAAAGTATTTGGAAACAACATTATGTTTCCATGGAGAAGGAGGTCATTCTAAACAATTCATGTAACTATTCATAATATGATCTAAATGGGAAAGTTCTGTAAATTTTTTTTGATCACACATTCCCATCATATTATGAATATCTTTAGGGGAAATCTATATTTCCTTATCACATTGATTGTTGGCACCTGTTCTTTTATTTCCCACAGCTATCTAAGAAAAGGAATGATCTATTAGGGGACTTGAATACATTATTAATATGAATTTAAAATTAACAATTGAACAAAAAAGTGTAAATATTTAATGGAAAATGATATACACGCTTCTTATTAATAGGGTTAAATTTATTTTTTCCAAGGATTATTTTCAACATTTACTGTTATGGTATTTTTTCCCACAAAAGTGGTTCATAATGAGATTATTAATTTAGTAAAGCATATCCCACTGGAGTGTCAAAACATGTACGCATTAGGGATCATTTTCATGTACCAGGTAACAAATTTTAGGCTTGAAACACACTTTTCATGTTGTTACACATAGGTACATATGTTCAATGACTAGGTCCACTCATATTATCAATACATGGATGTATTTCCTTAATAAACCACTTACACAATAATTTCCAAAATATATGGATATTTTCATATAATTATAATTATCCATAAGGTTATTACTAATGTACCCCATTCCTATTCTCATGAAATAACTAGAAATTACTATAATAACATATGCAGAGACCCTATAATTTTACACATATCATTACATGATCTTAAGAAGAATTAATCATCAAATTTCAAGGCAAGGATCATAAATCATTGTTTCTTTGGATATATAGGTAAAAAATGATAACATGGGACTGTGTAAAATACTTCTTTATTTATCTACCATTTTAGTCTCCTAAATTCCTTTGAGCCCTTACATCTTCATAGGATAACCCGAGAAAAACATGAAAAATAAAGACGAGGTAAATATCCTTGTAAGGGAATAAACATAAGAATAAAGCATAGAACATGGAACAATATACATAATAAGATAACATAGAAGGAATGGATACACATAAGGAAGAATAAAATATGTAATCATGGTATGATAGGATATGTGGAAACAATATAAAACATGAAATACTCATTATTCAAGGCTCATTGCACAAAAAGGGTCATGAATCATGGTTAACCACCAAGACGGTTTCACATAGAGCATGTGTCAAGGCAAACCACCAAGACCTTTTCACAAGAAGGCTCTTATGGTTTTCCCATGGTAACAATTGGGTATCAAAATCTTGTAAAAAGGCACAACATAAGAGAATATAACAATTATTTCCATGAAGGAAAGGATTCAAATAATAAATTCACACTCATAATAAAAAAATTGTCATATATCATGATAAGTGATTTCAAAATGATGTAATATCATGTAAGATAAGTATTTAATAAGCATTCAAATTAAAATAATTCTATGCGGTTTAACGAAAACTTTTAAGAGAATTAATAGAAAGAAATATAATAATCATTCATATAAAATGATAATATAAAAAATAATGATTTTATAATAAAATCCTTGAAATTAGTAAAATATTGTTGGAATAAAAACTGATTATAATTTGTATTTATATTTGGGTAATAATTTGGGAATTTCCCTTAAATCGTGATTTAATTTCAAGAATAATAGATAGGGAACTTTTAAAAAACACGTATTTCCGAAAAAATAAAGATTAACATATCATCATTGTGTCTTCTTATGTGCACAAGGTGCATATAGTACATTGGACAACCAATGGTGAGGGGAAATCATCAAATAGTACCTAATGTACACCACATAAATCACCTAATGACATTACAACCATGTATCTCAAATATGATGGTCATACCATCCAATATCATGAGCCAAACTCTCAACCTGATGTCCTTTCAAACTGAACACGACATCCATGATGCCAAAACCTATGATCATCAACATACAAAATATCCATGCCAAGACCAGTCGAAGAAGTCACATCACCCACACTTGATTGCCAAACCACATCCATCCCTTGGACCATTCCCATTATGCTACCATGGATCCCAAAAACACATCCCAATATTATAATATATATAATTTAAATAAATTTAACAAAAATAGATAACTGAAATTGAATTATAAATCATATATTAAACATAATAGTTAAATTTGTATAAGCAACCTACCCAACATAGTAACCCAAGGAGGTCAATGCCCACTACCTAGCCTCACATGTATAAATTGGGCTAGTGAATATCCAATTGAATACTATAATATCACATGATAATTTAATATCATGTAATAAAATTAAAAATGGTCATCATAGAAAACACAATGAGGTTCTAAAATCATCACCCCCATAACAAATGAGAAAACATGAAAAAATAAACCACATACCTTAGACTTGTAGATATAGGAACATCATTTATTAGCCTAAATCTCAATGTGTATTATATGAAATCATCATTTTAATCAAATTACATGAAAATAGGAAAAGATGAATCAAAGATATTTTTCATGATATGATTTGAGTGAAAGGAAGAAGAGAATCTTCATTGAGGAGTCCCATACCGATATGGATCCAATTTACTTAACGACAGACAAAAAAGATTCCAGATAAAGAAGTGGTATCATTCCCTAAAAGAAGGAGAAAATGGAGGAGACACCAATTCAACCCAGGACCAATAGGGTATAAAGAAGAAGGAAATTAAAAAAAATGGGAGAGGGGTAGAAAATTAATTTCACACCTTTTATGAGGATACATAGTTATCTCACACATATTACAAACTATGCAGCACCCACTACCCAATGCTCTAGTGATGAACAATTACCTCACACGAGTTTTACAACCATGAAAAAAAATGCATTTTCCATCTATAAAAACTATATACATGGCCAAAATTAGTGAAACCACATGAATTGTTTCGACTAAATGATGCTCAGTGCAAAAATGGGGCTACACGGTGAGCTGTAAGAGGCCATATTATTTTACCCAAACCGTGTTCCGTATTATAAAACATCCCAAACAAGAATTTGGTCTTATGACACACCCAAAAACCATAAAAAACTATGGAAATAAAAATAACTATAATAAAATAAAATATTATGATATTTGGTTAATGGGAATGTAATAATTATGTTCTTATGGGTGAAAAAGAAATTTTCATACCCACAAATTTCAAAAAATAAAACATGGAGTTGTTTTTGACCTGCAAAAAACATGGTATGTAACATGTAATTAAATTCAGTTTATATTTTATAAGTATATGTGATATTTGTTTAATATATATAATTAACATGGTTATTTTTTAAAACCGAATGTTAATGATAGTTATAAGGTAATCCATCAGTATCAGTAAAAATCCTGAAACACTTTCTTCACCATTCTCATTTTCATTAAATGTGAGCAAAACATCCTTGAAATGGAATTATACAATTATTATAATTTATGGGATATAAATTATATAAACAATATTGGTTTTTAAATAATTATATTTTAGGGAAATAAGAATTACAATATCACATTTTCAATCAAGTCCACTATTTTCATGATTATTATTACCCTATGTTTAAAACCCATCCCAAAAATACAATAAATAATAATAATTTTAATCAATGAGGATTATAAATAAAAATATATAAGACTGGTGTTCTAAAATAAGTAATTAATATGTTTATATTTATTTTACCAAAGGTAAATTAATTCAATTGAAATAATGTGTAATGGTAAGAGAAGATGTAACCCAAAATCCATTCCTTGAGTGACACAATTTCTAATTGAACATCATTTTTACAATGAATTCCATTTTTTATATATGTTTTTTTTACTTATTTATGTGAAAAAAATATTTTTTAAAAATAAAATAAATTTCATTAAATATCTTCTCTTCATTTATATTAAAACAATGTAGTTTTTGTATGAAAAGATACCATAACATTGAATTTTATAGAAATGAATACCAAATGTTTAGATTAAATCTTTTCTTGATTTGGTTATCATTATAATAAAATTATCTATCTCGCATGATGTGGGGGTTATTTGGTTATTATGTTATGAACATTTTTATATAATGATATTTTTATATCCTATGATTTATTCTGTTCATGTTATGTGATAATATTAAGAATCCCATTCTTTTTTTCCAAGGTATATTTATGTTATGATTATGGTTTATTTTCAGTGGAAAACATACTTATAAATGATGATGAATGTGATATTATAGATGCATCCAATGAATTGTTATAAGATTTTATATCAGGATATTGTTAGGTATGGAGATAAGGTGTTTTATCTCAAATGTATTCCTTTACTTATAAATGATTGACATTTTTAGGTTTTTCATGTTTGGAAACATTTCCATGTTTATTATGAAGTTATTCCATGTATCGAAATATAAATGTTTTCCAAGAAATTACACATTTTCATGATTATACCTTTTCCTATATCCCACACATTTTTTCATGTTCACATGTTATATATATTATCTTTTAGGTTTCCTTAAGGAACATATTATGATCTTATATGGATCCATCGTGTTTTATGACTATCACACATAGTGTTATGATGTTTTATTTTGATATTTATGTTTTGAAAATATTCTCCAAGTTATTATGATATACTATTTTATGATATGTTTTTTCTCTAGCTGTTTTTTTGAGATAAAACCATTCTATGTTTTCATTCCCTAGGTTACGAAGATGATTCCATCATTTAATATGTAAAGGAAATGGTATATTGTATATAAACTATAGGTAAATGTTTTAAAGAGTTATAAAATAATTTATTTACGGAAATAATATCAAATATTCAATCCTAATTGGTCCTTGAACTATGAGACTACTGTGTGATGAATTATTTATATTTTTGGATTAATGTATTACTTATGTTTTTTTAACTTGGGTAACAAAATAGATCATATAAAAAACATTCACTGAATCCAATTTCATTCAATCAAATGTTATGAAAAATCCATGAAAACATTATACAAAATCAATTGGTTCTAGGATAAATTTGAAATAAATAATTTCACTGTCAAAATTATTCCAAACACCATAAATCTAGTATGTTTTAAAATAATTAAATATGGTTCAACATACCCATGTTTTAAATCTATCCACTAAAACACAGAATTTTTTTTGTAAATATATAAAAATAAGGTGACCCACACATTTAGAACAGATTAATTACATTAAAATCTCCACTCATGAAATATCATAAACACTTGGCATGTGACCACACCATTCAATTTTTATAAATACATGAAATCCATTTTATAACCCAACATAATTGAAACATATTGGTGTAATTTCTAATAATATAATTATAAATATCAACGGAATTCATTTATTATATTATAAATTGATTATTTTGAAACACCAACACCAATATATGAGAAAATTCAAAAAAATGTTTCTCTTTCATTGGTTAAATATTGACCATGAAAGAGTTGGTCTCTTCTAACCTTACACAAAAAGACCCTTAGTTAGAACCACATTAAGAACATATTTTTTTCCCTCAAAATATCTTGAGTTACCAATAGAGTTTCTTGGTAGAATGAAATTTGGGATTGGAAAATGTTAATGTAAGGGAAAGAGGATAATATTTTTTATCTTCGATGAAACCACTTTGAAACAAATAGGAAGACCAAAAAAAGAAGAAAGAATGTAAAATCTCCCATTACATGACAAATTCAGTTTGAATGGGACCGATAAAAAGGAAAGAGAATAGATGATAAAATAAAATCTATAAAACATGTAATTTTAATTTTTATATGAAATTGAGTAGAAGTCATTGATAGACTACACGGTTTACTAAACCATATGAAAAATGTGAGACCCACACTAGAATTATCTAAGGCACCCCAATTTTTTTGGATTTATGATATACATAACGGTGTGACAACCAATAAAACAATTATATTAAAAAAACACTACCTACACAATGTTAAATAATGATTTCTCCAAATAATAATCAAGTTAAGAAATAGAACAATGAACATAAAAGGATTACAAAGTTTCCATTCCATTTCACATATTTTAAAACAAATCATGAATAAACCATTTATAATAACAATGTACTAAATATAATGAAATTAAAACATTTAAGGCAAGAAACCTAGAATTATTTTACCTTTAACTAGCATACTAAAAAATGTATAGAGTATGAATTCTGAATTTTTAAATTTTTATATGAACTCCATATTAATTAGAAAAACCAAAATATATAAAAATAAATACAATAATAGTTATATAACTAAGTAAAAATTTTCCCCACTATGTGAAATTTTATTCCCAGAAATTCATTTTGAAATGTATAGTTTATAAAAAAACCAAGAAATCTACACCCAAACATAAAAGGTATGAGGGAGTTTGAAAAACAATATTTGACGATTAAATGAAGGAAATACCACAAAAAATCCATTAATAATAACTAATGGAATAGATTATAAATCATCAACATAGCACCTCAAAAAACCCCAAACCACAAGAATGAAATATAATTATCTATGAAAATAGTGACCTAATAAAATACTTGCCCCTATTTAAAATCCATATACAATTTTTAATAAATGGATATGTATACCAGATAAAATTAATATCACTAATATAGCAACGTTTCCAGTAATGATAAAAAACAGTATAAGAATAATCTAGTTTTAAAAAATAAATAATATCATATCAACCCCATAAATGAATTAAATAGTCCAAACACATCAAACAATTTATTTGGATTGATAAAAAAGTAAAAATATCATCTCATTGCAAAACAAAAAAAAAGGAAATAATAACCCAAGCTATTCCTATGTTAGAAAAACAATTAATTCTATCTTGGTCTATGTAACAAAATCAATAACTACTAATGAAATTTAATTATATATTTTAGTTTAAAACCTAATTTTTTAACTAGATTTTTCACATGAAACACTATAAAAAATGAATCTTATAATACTACATAAACATTAAAATGGATATATAGAATTATAATGAGTAAATAAATGTAATTGAATTATAGAAGGTATATAGAATAATAATAAAGGTCATTATTGATACTAAGGCAATGAAAATATTCCATTATTTTAATTAAATAATAAATAAAACTGACCAATAATTTAAAATTCAACCTTTTATAATATTGGGACTCTATCGGACTTATTTTAAGACACATAATATATTATTGATGATATATATTGTTTATATGAAATATATATTAACACTATTTTTTTAGTAAATGATTGAAATAAGAATATTGGTGGTAAATATTTTATAAATAGATTGTCCTTTGAAAACTGTTTTCAGTATATATTTATGTTTTTTTAAATATTAAATTTTATATAATTAGAGTTTTATTTTGAAAAATATTAACTTCATTTAATGATTTATCATTAAATTATTATCTTAAGATGAATTTCTATATGGTTTTTGAAATAATATATTTATAGTATGTATTGAAAAATAGAGTTTTTACAAAAAACCACAACATTTTTTACATTATTGAAACATAGGTACAAAATAAAAACATAAAAAATATTTTTTCAGAATATAATATATATATATAATGTGTATAAAGAACATTTTTATAAAAATTTAAAAATTTATGGGACCTATTTTTTTCATTTTATAATATTAATTAATATTTTCCAATTACAAAAATAGCATTTATTATTTTATTTTAATAAATTATTATTTTGTTAAAAATTTCATTTTTATTTATTTTAAATATACATAATTTTATTTTCTATAGGGAAAAAATATTATATCAAAAAAATTATATTTGTAATTTTATCCCACAAATTGTTTATATGCCTAAAATTACACATTGTTTTTTTCTAAAATGGTGTTTCCTGCATTCCATGTGAAAATGTTAAACATGATATTTATTATACGTAGAAATTTTATCTCATAATATGGATTTAATATTTATAATTAGCAGGACCATATTCTATAATTATATCAATTTTATTTTTAGTCACACAAATTGAATTATTTAGTTAAAATAAGCTACCATGGTAAACACAAAAATTGTAAAATGGGGTAACAAAATGGGTAAATGGAATAACATATTAAAAACATTTTTTTAATTGTATGGTTTTATTATGGTTAGAAAAAAATATCTTTAATCCCCTTTTTACATACTGGTTTCCCCTAAATACATGAAACATGTTCTTTATTTAAATTAAGATTAAATATTTACAAAAAATCCATTCTCACCACTTATAAAATGTACCCATCACCACCCCTTAAAGACATATAGTGAAAAAGACATAAAAATAATATTTAAATAATATTTAAAATATATTACTAAATAGTTAAAACCATGTAGCAAGTGGTATAATTTATTTTGAATATTATACGCACAAATATATCCTCCTAAATATAGAAATATCATAAATATTCGAAACACCTAACATTCCTCTTTACTCCCATTGATCATCCTAAACTGTATAAGATACCATAATATATATTACAGTAAAATAATGTTATAGAAAACAATGTATGGAAAAAAACATGGAAAAAAATTACATGAGAGTAAACATTACAGACATTTTATAATGATTATAATTATTATAAGGAAAAAACATAACTAAATGAAATGTAAATTTTGATTAATTGGATAAATTATAAAATTTGAGACTTTATAAATTTCAATTTATAATTTTTAAATTTTTATGTGATTTTTAAACATTTTAATAATATGTTATTTTTAAAAAATAACAATAGTGTCAATTTTGAAACTATAAAATTATTTGAATTTAAATAAAATCCAAACAGAGGATATATTCGAAATAAAATATTTAATAGGTTCCTAACATGTCATATTAATCTATAAAATTAGTGGAGCACATTAAATAGTTCATATAATATTTATTTTATTATTTATAAAACCATTTATTTAATACTTATCTTAATAAATTAATTTATACAACATTTTTGTATAATTATAAATATACTTATTTGTTGCCTAAAAATTAAAAATAAAATACTAGGATGAAGATACATATTATAGATTTCACAATAATACTATTAGTCGGATTTATATTCTAAAACACCCAACTTTTAAAATGTTATCTTTATTAAATTATGAAGGTGAAAACTTTGACATCATTTAGAATAAAAACATATATGTGTCATAATCACGTTTATAAGACTCCAAACGGTCATATATTAGGTCGTTGGATTCTTATGATGTATATATACACTACCAATAGGTTTTGGTAAGGTTTTAGAGCCTTTTAATTGGTATTATTATTTCAATAAAAACCATATTACTTATTTTACACTAAGTATATAATTTCTGCATCATTAATGTATAAGCTATTAAGGTAAATAATATCTTTTAAAAATTATAAATAATTTACCATGATAAAGAAAAACATTTTATCTTTCAAATGAGTATTTATAACCAAATTTATATTCTGTATAAAATTATATTAAAAATACTTTAATTATTAATGTTGAGTGAGACATATATCACTTTCCTTTAAATAAAATAAACTGAAGGTCTTAATCACATCCAAGTGGGTTCCAATGGATTTTATTTCGACCCAAATATTCCTTTGGATGACATATAAGCATCAAATTATATTATGACAAGTGTTAGGTTAATTTTATAATATTATATATACCCTTAATTTCCAGATTTACCTTTTACTATGGTAAATAAAATTTACAGTAGTTACTATTCTTAATGCCAACAAAAAAATAAAACGTATATTATTAACATAATGTGGACCCACTGATTCAAAATATGGAATCTAGTTTTCTATATTCATTACAAAAAATTTTCAGAAATTAATTTAAAATTAATCCTGTTATTAAGTAAACAAGTTTTAAAAGTTAAAACTTTAAAAAAGATTGAAATGATTTTACCTATGAATTCAATGTAAAATAAATGATAATGACATAAATTATATTAAATGGTAAAAATATATTCTATTTATACTTTAAAACCATTAAATATTATAATTTAACCATATAATCTATTACGATGAAAAAAGTTGTTTTAATTAAAATATAGCGTGTTTTACTATTCATTAAAATATGAATTTTGTCAGAATAATATGAAAATTTTATCAAAAGTAAATTTTAATATCCTGATTCAAAATAAGAATTTTATTTTGTCAAATTGAACTTATAAACATGTCAAAAACTAGATTCAATGTGGGTGCGGCATCAAAAGGTGGAAAAACTGCATTTTTTGAAAAATACTAATTTTACCTGAAAAATTTATTTTGTTCTTATAAAATGTTTTAGAAAATGTGTATGATAAATAATAATGTTATAAAATTCAACATCTAGTTAATAATATTCATAATGTCTAGTTCATAAAAATATTATAATAATATATCGTTGTTTAGTGAAACCCGGTGTTGCGTACAACACATGTTATCGAGGAAGGTCGTGATTGCGTGTAATGCAAGCCATGTCAGGGTTGAGTACAGTGAAAGACTCCATTGAAGTTGAGTATAACAGAATCCAATCATATTTCATTTATACATTTAATATATTTATATATACACACAATGTTTCATAGAATGACTACTATCAAACGAACTTGAAATTGTGTGTAACACAATCCAAGAATAGTGTTGCGTATACTGCATGATAATATGGTGTTGCGTATAGCACAAGATTATCTTTGTGTACCGTACAACAGAATATTTGAAAAACTTTAAAAAGAATTTAGCTCATTAAATCTCGGGGTGTTACATGCTACCCCCTTAAAATGAATTTCACCCTCGAAATTCGTCGGGGTTATAAATGGTTTATTACATGAGAGTTTATTTAATAGAAACCCACATCGTAAAAAGGAATAACAAAACTTTTCTTAAAAAAATAATGTATCAAATGTAACGGTTACCCAAATTAACTAATCACTGGGTTTCCACTGAGGATAACATAGGTGAAAATATGGATATGGAAGAGAAATCTAAACATCAAGTTCTGATGGAGAGTGGTAGAGGACATGGCTATGATAAAGCCAATAGTCAAAAATCCATAAATTTGTGATGATCTAAGGTAACATCTGATTCATCGGATATAAGGGAACTATGACAATATTTTTGGTTTTCAAGATCATTTTCGTAAAGTTAAAAATTTTGAAATAGAATAAATACTTACTTTATTTAGGTAAAATCTTATCGTTGTTCGTACCATGAACAATTTCGACTTCATCTCTTAAATAAATGATGTTAAATTTGTCATCCGTGAAGTGTTAGAATATCATCTGATAGAATGATGGGCAATTCCATATGTCTCAAACAAGATGTTAGAAAATGTTATCAAATATACGTAAGTCCATCTATGGTGAGGTTAATCGTATCTGATTCCAAAAAAGGACTTATACTTCATATATCATACTACATAATAAAACTAGTTTCTACTATCCAGGGAATTCCTGTAAGCCAGTGATAGGCAATAAAGGCCTGTCGCACTGTAGTGGTGGGTTCGATTCCCACATCCTTGTCCGATGAAATGGGTTGTTGTCCATCCTCTGGGTTGTCCTTTTTCTTAACCTACACTATTATAACATTCCTGTAATAATATTGAAAAAATTTCTACCCTTAAACAATACTATCTTCATTCATTCCAATCTTTAATCTTATTCAAAATACTTATGTCCATTCTCATAGTATAAAGAAATCAATTTCTAGAAATTTCCTCTACTGAGAATGTGAATACCATCATTTATCCCACATATATCATAAGATATATCTTGTTGATAACATTCCAAACATGTGAATACCTGAATCATGTATTCTCTTGAAACCTAAATTATCATAGAACCATTGTGAAATCATGAATTTTGTCAAAAGATAACTATTTCCACATTCCAAAATCCCAAGAATTCTATATACTCAAACCATGATATCACTTTATCCTTATATCAGTCATGAGCTCATTAATACTATAAAAAATTTCAGTATCTCCTTATCCATTCTTTATGTGCATATTAGGTGCTTTCCAAATATATCTGCATAACCTTTCATGGTTACCAGTACCATATACTTTAAAAAACATAAGGGAAAAAATAGTAAAAAAATCCTTAGATGTCTCTTTATTCCACAATACCATGAGATTATTTATACAAAATTACTCTTGATAAACATGTAATCATTCCACTACTATCTTAAACCATTGACTGATCTTGAACAATTCTTCCATCTCACATATCATTTTTAGTCTCTTAATAATCATCAACATAAATTCTACCCATACGACCAAGATGATTCTCTTCAGGAGACATTCCCTTAGGGCATTGGTTTGCCTAATGCCCGTACATTCCACATTTAAAACATTTAACTATTTTTGATGTCTTAGTAATACAATTATCCTTGTCCCTGGTGTTAACTGAACCGTTTCCTTTACAATTACTAGCTTTGTGCCCTTATTTTCCACACCCAAAGCATCTTCCAGTTCCTTTGAAACATTCTCCCTGATGCCTCTTCCCACATGATTTAAATGAGGGAAATTGAACTTTCCTTCCTCTATGATCATCATTAAAACTCCATCTTTATCTTATTAGCTGAGTCAGGAAACTTACCAAAGTTATGATTATTGATCATATTATGAGATTTCTGATTAGGCATAATAATGATATGTGGACCTCCATATCCAATTTCATTTGGTTTCTCATGAAGAATATCATTCCATTGTCCATCATATCCTCCATTATCGTGAATCTTTCTGTTTCCAGCCATTTTCTAAAACCTGCAAAGAATAGTGTGAGAGGCAAAAATCATAATCAAGGGATAGTAACTTCAATATCTAACATATAGGTTTAATTCTAATATCATTACTGTAATTCTATGACTATAACCTATACTTATACTTAACCTTAGGATCATCCCTAGACATACCTTAGAAATATCTCTAGGGATCTCACTAAAGTTCTTGCTTCATAGTTTCCAAAGGTTGACTAAACCATTCCTCTGATACCAACTATAGAGACCCAAAGATTAATGTACATAGAAATTACATTACTTTTTTGGAATAATTAATACATAACAAAAACAAACACAGAAGGACCGTAATAGTTTAGGGTCTTTGGAAACTCAGAAAAATAATCTTCTTATCATGGAGAAAGATCTTCCATATCTCCCATAAAGATCTTCCCCTTTGTTTTCTTACCTAAAAACCTTCTTTATATCCCATGGAAAAGAAAACATATAAAGGGTGAGCTCAAATTCTCAGTAAGGGAATTCATGGAGAAAATAAAACAAACCATATACATTTGAACATAAAAACATGAACATAATGTTTAAACATCGAAATCTTGAGCAATGACATAAAACATGGCAGTACGTAAGGCATAGATCATCATGTAATATCAATAAGGATAAAATAGCTTGGAAATAAAACTTTTAATTATGGAAAAACATTAAGCACCTAATAATATTTCCAAAGTAGCCAAGGCATTGCTTCCAAAACCATCGTAGTGGACAAAGTCCCTTTCTGAATCGAGTTCACTCCTCGTTCCAGTCCAGTATCACTAAACCAGATTAACTTACAGTTTCATCCACGTATATCTCATGAGATATAAATATTTATCCAATTCATTGGAGGTAGATATTGGTACCACCCCTATCATAATGAAATCATTCTTACTTGTGCCACAAAATAAACTTAAAACTTTCATTATAACCCAATGAATAAAATGGGTTTCATTAACATCATCCCATTATAACATAATCCATATAAAACAAATGGATATAATTTCCTCAGAAGAGAAGTAAAACCATGTAAATCATAGAGATATTATACTTGAAACATACACATATGAAATAATGTCATCTTATATGTAAAATGGTTTTGATATAACACTTGAAAATAATTCTTGAGGAAAATATCCTTTCTTCTTAAAAATCATTTTTATTTCACAAAATGCCATGAAATTTTAATAGAATGGATTTTGTTGAAAATAATCATGTAATATTGTATAGTATTATTCATGGAAATAAGGCATTATGAAACTGTAAGAATCTTTTCATGCTATATAAGTTAAAAGAAACATTCTTCTTGTACATTGGCCGGAAAAGTCAAAAAGTACCTCGTACTAAAAATGACAAAAGATTCCTTTCATATCTTTTACTAAAAACCCACCAATGGGTAAAATTGGATTGAAAAAATTGTATGAGGATAGAAATAATATTATATATTGAGGAAACATGGATGTGGATGATAAATATTCCCCAGTAAATTCTGAATTATAAAAAATCTCGGAAAAAATGAGATTGTATGATTTTCCCTTACCTTATGTTCGATATGCTTTGTATTTATCCGAAACTACTGTATAATGATTTAATCAATGTAATTTACTTATTAGAGAATAATATTCATTGTTATGGTAACATATATGGTTCACTTATGACTTTATATTACCCGTTATTTTGTAAATTCATGTTAATGTAGCGTTTTGGGTAAAATCGTATCATTTATCATTCCTGTTTTAACTTGTAATTATTCATGTGATTACTTAGATCATGATTACTTACATCTATAATGTAAAATATTATTTATAAATAATATATATTCAGAATATACAGATATATAATAGATCGATAAATGTAAAGAAATACACTATTCATGGGGATGGTATGTCGTACGTACGCATCAATGCGGTTTTAGTTTCCTTATTGAATTGAATGGAATTAAGTAGATGACATACAAATATATATATATACATAAATCCAGTAGAATTATTATGTCATATATTTCATTATTACTTATTATATATACTTTATAATCATTCTTGAATTGTTAACATGGAAAATGAACCTCATCGCGTTGTGGATGCGGTAATCCGTACGTACGCACGAGCGATGAAATCGTTCCCATATTTATTGAATGGAATTGGAGTTTATGATTTAATATATTAGAATCAATATGATGTTATAATAACCGTATATATTTATTCTTTACACCGTTATACCCATCCAAGTATGGTGGGGGTGGAAAACCAGATTACACCCCGGTGTAGAGACGGTATTCCGTACGTACACACGCACAGTGATTTCATTTTCCATATGATGGATAGAAGGTGAATTAGGGTTGTTTAATATTTATAATAACATATCATTATATTAGTGATACTGATGTTATTACATCATAATGAAACAACTAAAGAAAAATAAGTAGAAGAAGAATAAATTTTAATGTATCGGTAACAGATATTACCTCTTCTTCGCCACGCCTCTTTGAAACCTCCTCTTAGGGAACAATGATTGGTCTTTGAAGAATACCAAGACCTCTAGGATGTTTCTAGGGAAGTGTAGAAGGGAAATAGGTAGTGTTTGGCCGATCTTTAAGGCTCAATGTTGTGTAAAGATGAGAGGGAGGAGGTTCCCTTTTATAAGGGAGGAGAGGGGCACCTTTGGAATCCTCAAAAATATTAGTTTAATATAAATTCAAACCCCACAAAAAAACCTCCAAAAATGAATTAATTCGACGATTATATGATATAGGTTTTAAATATCATCAAACAATCAAATTTAGACAAGTTTTGATCTTATTTTAAACCTTATCATTTTGGTTTATCCTTATTTAATCTATTTAATTTTATTTGTGGTAATAAAATTCTAAATTTTTAATGGTTATAAATAATCACTTATGTGTTTTTAATTTTCAATAATTTTATTATTTAAAAAATTTTATACTATATAAATTTCAATTTATAATTTTTAAATATTTTTGAGATTTTTAAACAATTTAATAATATGTTATTTTTATAAAATAACAATAGTGTCAATTTTGAAACTATTCATGTATTTGAATTTAGATAAAATCCACATAGAGGATATATTTGAACTAAAATACTTAATAGGTTCCTAACATGTCATATTCATTTATAAATTTAGTGGAGCACATTAAATAGTTCATATATTATATATTTTATTATTTTTAAAACCATTTATTAAATACTTCTCTTAATAAAATAATTTCTACAACATTTTTTTAAAATTATTAAATATACTTATATGTTGCATTAAAATTAAAAATAAAATACAAAAATGAGTATAAATCTTATATATTGCATAATAATACTTTTAGTCGGATTTATATTCTAAAACACCCAACTTTTAAAATGTTATATTTATTAAATTATGATGGTGACAACTTTGACATCATTTAAAATAAAATAATATAATTGTCATAAAAACCTTTATAAGACTCCGAACGGTCATATATTCGGGAATTGGATGATTATGTTGTATATATACACTACCAAGAAGTTTTGTTCAGGTTTGTGGGCCTTTTAATTGGTATTAATATTTCAATAAAAACTATATTACTTAATTTTCACTAAATAAATAATTTCTGCATCATTAATTTATAAGCTATTAAGGTAATTAAATATCTCTTAAAAATTATAAATAAATTACCATGATAAAGAAAAACATTTTATCTTTCAGATGAGTATTTATAACTGAATTTATATTCTGTATAATCTTATATTAAAAATACTTTAATTATTAAAGTTGAGTGAGACATATTTCACTTTCCTTTAAATAAAATAAACTAAAAGTCATAATCACCACCAAGTGGGTTCCAATGTATTCCATTTCTACCCAAATATTCCTTAGGAAGACATATAATAATCAAATTATATTAAGACACGTGTTAGGGAAATTTTATAATATTATATTTACCCTTAATTTCCAGATTTACCTTTTACTATGGTAAATAAAATTTATTGTATTTACTATTCATAATGCCCAAAAATAAAGTAAAATGTATCCTATAAACATAATTTGGACCCACTGATTCCAAATATGGAATCCATTTTTCTAAATTAAATACATAAAATTTGCATAAATTAATTAAAAATTAATCCTCTTATTATGTAAAGGAGTTTTAAAAATTAAAACATTGTAAAAGATTGAAATGATTTTACCTATGAATTCAATGTAAAATGAATGCTAATGAAATAATTTATATATAATGGTAAAAATATATTCTATTTATAATTTAAAACCATTAAATATTATAATTTAACCATTTAAATTATTATGATGAAAAAATTTGTTTTTAATTAAAATATAGTGTGTTTTTTACTATACATTAAATTATGAAAGTTATCAGAAAAATATGAATCATTTACCCAAAGTAAATTTTAACATCCTGATTCCATAGAAGAATTTTATTTTATCAAATTTAACTTATAAAAATGTTAAAAACTAGATTCAATGTGGGTGCGTAATAAAAAGGCGGCAAAACTGCATTTTTTGAAAAATACTAATTTTACCCGAAACATTTATTTTGTTCTTATACCATGTTCTAGAAAATGTGGAAGATGAATAATGATGCTATAAAATTCAAAATTTAGTAAATATTATTCATAAAATCTAGTTCATAAAAATATTATAATAATGTATCGTTGTTTAGTGAAACCTGGAATTGCGTATAACACACGCTATCGAGGAAGGTCACAAATGCGCGAAATGCAATCAAAGTCAGGGATGCGTGTAGTGAAAGACTCATTTGTTGTTGTGTATAAAATAATAAAACCATATTTAATTTATAAAATGAATATATATATATATACACTCAATGTTGCGTAGAATAACTATTATCAAACGAACTTGAAATTTTGTGTAACACAATCCAAGAATAGTGTTGCTTATACTGCATGCTAATATGGTGTTCTGTATAGCGCAAGATAATCATGGTGTAGCGTAAAACGGAATATTTGAAAGAAATTAAAAAAAATATTGCTCATAAAATCTCAGGGTGTTACATTCTACCCCCCTTAAAATGAATTTCTCCCTCGAAATTCGTCGGGGTTATAAATGGTTTATTACATGAGAGTTTCTTTCATAGAAACCCACATCGTAAAAATGAATACCAAAACTTTTCTTTAAAAACTAATGTATTAAATGTAATGGTTACCCAAATTAACTAATCATTGGGTTTCCACCTAGGATAATTTTGGGGAAAATATGGATATGGAAGAGAAATCTAACCATCATGTTCTAAGGGAGAGTGGTAGAGGACTTGGCTATGATAAAGCCAACAGTCCCAAAGCCATAAATTTATGATGATCTAAGGTAGCATCTGATTCATCGGATATAAGGGCACTTGGAAAATATTTTCGGTTTTCAAGATCACTTTCGTAAAGATGAATATTTTTAAATAGAATAAGTACTTACTTTATTTCATTATAATCTCACCGTTGTTCGTGCCACGAACAATTTCCACTTCATCTCGTAAAGAAATGAAGTTGAATTGGTCATCTGTGAAGTGTTAGCAGATCATGTGATAGAATGATGGGTAATTCTATATGTCTCAAACAAAAGGATAGAAAAAGTTATCAAATATACGTATGTCCATCTATAGTGACGTTAATTGTATATGATTGCAAAAATGGTTTTATACTTCATCTATCGTATTTCTTAATAAAACTAGTTTCTACTAACCAGGGACTTCCTATAAGCCAGTGGTAGGCGATAAAGGCTTGTCGCACTTTGGTTTTGGGTTCGATTCCCATAGCCTTGTCTGATGCGATGGGTTGTCGCCCATTCTATGGGTTGTCCTTTTTCTAAAACTACAATTTTATAAAATTCCTATAATAATATCAGAAATATTTCTGTCCTTAAAAAATACTATCTTAATTCAATCCAATATTTAGGCTTATCCAACATACTTACGTCTAATCTCATAGTATACAGAAAACAATTTCTAGAAAATTCATCTACCGAGCATCTGAATATCATCATTTATCCCCCATATATCATAAGATATATCTTGTTGATCACATTCCAAACATGTGAATACCTGAATCATGTATTCTCTTGAAACCTAAATTATCATATAACCATAGAGAAATCATGAATATTGTCAAAAGGTAACTCATTCCACATACCAAAATCCCACGAATTCTATATACTCAAACCATGATATCACTTTTTCCTTATATCAGTCATGAGCTCATTAATACTCTAAAAAATTTCAGTATCTCTTTATCCCTTCTTTATGCGCATATTAGGTGCTTTCCAAATATATCTGCATAACCTTTCATGGTTACCAGCACCATATAATTTAACAGACATAAGGAAAAACATTAGTAACACAATCCTTAAATGTCTCTTTATTCCATAGTACCATGAGATTATTTATAAAACATTACTATTGATAGACATGTTATCATTCCACTACCTTCTTAAACCATTGACTGATCATGAAAAATTCTTTCATCTCAGATATCATTTGTATTCTCTTCATCATTATCAATATAAATAATACTCATACGACCATGTTGATTCTCTTCATGAGACTTTCCCTTTGGGCATTGGTTTTCATAATGCCCGTACATTCCACATTTAAAACATTTAACCATTGTTGATGTCATAGGAATTCCATTATCCTTGTATATGGTATTAATTGAACCTTTTCCTTTTCAATTACTATCTTTGTGTCCTTATTTTCCACACCCAAAGCATCTTCCAGTCACTTTCAAACATTCTCCCTGATGCCTCTGCCCACATGATTTACATGATAGAAATTGAACTTTCTTTCCTCTATGATCATCATGAAACTCCATCATTCTCTTATTAGATGATTTGGGAAACTTACCAAAGATGAGATTATTGATCATATTATGAGATTTATGATTAGGCATAATAATGTTATGTGGATCTCAAGATCCAATTTCATTTGGTTGATCATGAAGAATATCATGCCATTGTCCATCATATCCTCCATTATCAGGAATCTTTCTATTTCCAACCATTTTATAAAACCCAAAAAGAATAGATTGAGAGGAAAGAATCATAATAAAGGGGGAGTAACTTAAATATCTAACATTGAAGTTTAAATCTAATATCATTATCGAAATTCTAGGACTATAACATATACTTATGCATAACCTTAGGGACATCCATAGACATACCTTACAAATATTTCTAGGGATCTCACGAAAGTTCTTGCATCCTATTTTCCAACAGTTGACTAAACCTTTCCTGTGATACCAACTGTAGAGACCCACATCTTGATGTACATAGACATTAAATTAATTTTGTGGAATACATAATTCATAACAAAAACAAAAACATAAGAACCATAATAGTTTAGTGTCTTTGGAAACTCAGAAAAATAATCTTCTTATCATGGTGAAAGATCATCAACATCTCTCATAAAGATCATCCCCTTTGTTTTCATACCTAAAAACTTTCTTTATATCATGGGAAGAAGAAAACATATAATGGGTGAGCTCAAATGCTCAGTAAGGGAAAGCATGGAGAAAATAAAACAAACCATATACATTTGAATATAAAATCATGAACATAATGTTTAAACATTGAAATCTTGAGAAATGACATAAAACATGGAATCACGTAAGGCATAGATCATAATGTAACATCAATCATGATAAAATAGCTTGGAAATAAAACTTGTAATTGTGGTAAAACATTAAGCACATGATATGATTTCCATAGTAGCCAAGCCATTGCTACCAAGACCATCTTAATGGACAAAGTCCCTTTATGAATCGAGTTAACTCCTCCTTCCAGTCCTGTATCACTGAACCAAATTAACTTACCATTTCAACCATGTCTATATCGTTAGATGTAAATGTTTTCCCAATTCATTAGAGGTAGATATAGGTCCCACCCCTCTCATCATGAAATCATTCTTACTTGTGCCATAAAATAAACATAAAACATTGAACATAACCCAAAGAATAAAATGGGTTTCTTTAACATAATCCCATCATAACATAATCCATATAAAAAAAATGGATATAATCTCATAATAAGAGAAGTAAAACTATGAAAATCATAGAGTTAATATACTTTAAACATACACATATGAAATAAAGTCATCTTGAGGAAAATATCCTTTCTTCTTAAAAATCATTTTCATTTCAAAAAATCCAATGCAATTTTAAAAGAAAGGATTTTTTTGAAAACAATCATGAAATATTTTACAGGATGATTCATGGAAATAGGGTATTATGAAACCGTAATAATCTGTTCATGCCATATAAGTTAAAAGAAACATTCTTCTCGTACATTGGTCGGAAAAGGTAGAAAGTACCTCGTAATAAAAACGACAAAAATGTTCCTTTCATATATTTTACTAAAAACTCACCCATGGGTAAAATTGGATTTAAAAAATTGTAGGAGGATATAAATAATATTACATATTGTGGAAACATGGATGTGGATGATAAATATGCCCCAATAAATTCAGAATTATAAACAATCTCGGATAAAAATGAGAGTGTGAGATTTTCCCATACCTTGTCTGATACGCTTCGTATGTATCCGAACCTCATGTATAATGATTTAAATAATGTAATTGACTTATTAAATAATAATATTAATTGTTATGGTATCATATATGGTTCAATTATGACTTAATATTACCCGTTATTCTGTAAATAAATGTTAAAGTAGCGTTTTGGGTAAAAACGTATCATTTATCGTTCATGTTTTAACTTTTAATTATTCATGTTATTATATAGATCATGATTACTTAAATCCATAATGAAAAACATGATTTATATATAATATATATTCAGAATATAAATATATATAATTGATTGATAAATGTAAACAAATACACCATTCATGGAGACGGTAGGTCGTACGTACGCATGCACGCTGTTTTCATTTCCGTACTAAATTGAATGGAATTGAGTAGATGAAATACATATAGATATATATATATATATATACATAAATACATTAGAATTATTATGTCATATATTTCATTATTACTTATTATATATACTTTATAATGATTCTTGAATTGTTAACATGGAAAATGAATCACATCGTGTCGTGGAGACAGTAATCCGTACGTACGCACGGGCGATGATATTGTTCCCATATTAATTGAATTGAATTGGAGTGGATGATTTAATATCTAAGAATCAATATGATGTTATAATAACCATATATATGTATTCTTTACATCGTTATACCCATCCAAGTAAGGTGGTGGTGGAAAACAAGATTACACCATGGCGTAGAGTCGGTATTCCGTACGTACGCACACACGTTGATTTCATTTTCCATAGGATGGATAGAAGATGAATTAGGTTTGTTTCATATTTATAATAACATATCAGTATATTAGTGATACTGATGTTATTACTTCATAATTAAACAACTAAACAATAAGAAGTAGAAGAAAAAATAAATTTTAATAAATCGGTAACGGATATTACCTCTTCTTCGACACGCCTCATTGAAAACTCCTGTTAGGGAACTATGATTGGACTTTAAATAATACCAGGACCTCTAGGATGTTTCTAGGTAAGTGTAGAATGGAAATAGGTAGCGTTTTTTTGATCTTGAAGGCTCAATATTGTGTAAATATGAGAGGGAGGAGGTTCCCTTTTATAAGGGAGGAGATGGGAACCTTTGGAATCCTCAAAAATATTAGTTTAATATAAATTCAAACCCCACATAAAAAAATCCAAAAATGAATCAATTCTAAGATTATATGATATAGGGTTGTAATCGCATCAACAAATCAAATTTAGACATGTTTTGATCTTATTTTAAACCTTATCGTTTTGATTTATCCTTGTATAATCTATTTTATTTTATCTGTGGTAATAAAATTCTAAATTTTAAATGGTTATAAATAGTCAATTATGTGTTGTTAATTTTCCAAAATTGGATAATGTATGAAATTTTGGACTATATAAATTTCAATTTATTATTTTTCAAGAATTTTTTGATTTTAAACAATTTAATAATATGGTATTTTTATAAAATAACAATAGTGTAAATTTTGATACTATTCATTTATTTGAATTTAAATAAAATCCCCACAGAGGATATATTCGAACTAAAATATTTAATAGATTCCAAACATATCATATTTATCTATAAAATTAGTGTAGCACATTTAATAGTTCATATAATATTTATTTTATTATTTGTAAAAACATTTATTTCATACTTCTCTTAATAAAATAATTTCTACAACATTTTTGTATAATTATTAAATATAATTATTTTTTCATATAAATTAAAAATAAAATACTAGGATGAATATAAATCTTACAGATTTATTAGGAATACCTTTATTTGGATTTATATTCTAAAAAATCTCAACTTTATAATTTTATATTTATTAAATTATGAAGGTGACAACTTTGACATCATTTAAAATAAAATAATATAAGTGTCATAATAACTGTTATAATACTCCAAACGGTTATATATTAGGTAATTGGATGTTTATGGTGTATTTAAATACTACAAATAAGTTTTGGTCAGGTTTGTGAGCCTTTTAAAGGGTATTATTATTTCAATAAAAACTATATTACTTATTTTTCACTAAATAAATAATTTATGCATCATTAATGCATAAGCTATTAAGGTAATTAAATATCTTTTAAAAATTATAAATAAATTACCATGATAAATAATAAAATTTTATCTTTCAAATGAGTATTTATAATCGAATTTATATTCTGAATAAACTTATATTAAAAATAGTGTAATTATTAAAGTTGAGTGAGACATATTTCACATTCTTTTAAATAAAATAAACTAAAGGTCTTAATAACATCCAAGTGGGTTCCAATGGATAACATTTTGAACTAAATATTCCTTAGGATGACATATAAGCATCAAATTATATTAAAAAAAGTTTTAGGTTAATTTTATTATATTATATTTACCCTTAATTTCAGATTTACCTTTTACTATGGTGAATAAGATTTACCGTAGTTACTATTCATAATGCCAAAAAAATGTAGCCTATTAACATAATTTGGAACCATTGATTCCAAATATGGAATCAATTTTTCTAAATTCAATACACAAAAGTTGAAAAAATTAATTTAAATTTAATCCCGTTATTAAGTAAACGTGTTTTAAAAGGTAAAACATTGCAAAAGATTGAAAGGATTTTACCTATGAATTCAATGTCAAATAAATGAAAATGACATAAAATATATTAAATGGTAAAAATATATTCTATTTATACAATAAAACCATTCAATATTATAATTTAACCATATAAATTATTACGATGAAAAAAGGTGTTTTTAATTAAAATTTAGCGTGTTTTTACTATTCATTAAAATATGAAAGTTATCAGAATAATATAAAAAATTTATCCCAATTAAATTTTAATATCATGATTTCAAAGAAGAATTTTATTTTGTCAAATTGAACTTATAAACATGTCCAATACTAGATTCACTGTGGGTGCGCCATTAAAAAGGCGGAAAAATTGCAATTTTTAAACAATACTAATTTTACCCGAAACATTTATTTTGTTCTTATACCATGTTCTAGAAAATGCGTAAGATGAATAATAAGGTTATAAAATTAAAAATATTATTGATAATATTCATAACATCAAGTTCATAAAAACATTATAAAAATATATCGTTGTTTAGTGAAACCCGGTATTGCGTACAACACAAAGTATCGAGGAAGGTCGTGATTGCGTGTAATGCAAGCGAAGTCAGGGTTACGTGTAGTGAAAGACTCCTTTGTTGTTTCATATAATAGAATCCAGACATATTTCATTTATATATTGAATATATATATATATATATAATCAATGTTTCATAGAATAACTACTATCAAACGAATTTGAAATTGTGTGTAACACAATCCAAGAATAGTGTTACGTATACTGCATGCTAATATGGTGTTGCGTATAGCGCAAGATAATCTTAGTGCAGCGTACAAAAAAATATTTGAAAGAAATTAAAAAGAATATAGGTCATAAAATCTCAGGGTGTTGCATTCTACCCCCTTTAAAATGAATTTTTCCCTCAAAATTCGTCGAGGTTATAAATTGTTTTTTACGTCAGAGTTTCTTTCATAGAAACCCACATCGTAAAAAGGAATACCAAAAATTTTCATTAAAAACTAATGTATGAAATGTAATGGTTACCCAACTTAACTAATCACTGGGTTTCCACCTAGGATAACATAAGTGAAAATATGTATATGGAAGAGAAATCTAACCATCAAGACCTAATGGAGAGTGGTAGAGGACATGGCTATGATAAATCCAATAGTCACAAAGCCATAAATTTGTGATGATCTAAGGTACCATCTGATTAATCAGATATAAGGGCACTAAGAAAATATTTTTGGTTTTCAAGATCATTTTTGTAAAGTTGAAAATTTTGAAATAGAAGAAATAATTACATTATGTCGCTATAATCTCACCTTTGTCCGTGCCATGAACAATTTCCACTTCATCTATTAATGAAATGAAGTTTAATTTGTCATCCTTGAAGTATTAGCAGATCATGTGGTAGAATGATGGGAAATTTCATATGTCTCGAACAAATAGTTAGAAAAAGTTATCAAATATACATAAGTCCATCTATGGTGAGGTTAATCGTATATGATTCCAAAAATGGACTTATACTTCATTTATCGTACAGCTTAATAAAACTAGTTTTTACTAATTAGGGACATCTTGTAATCCAGTGGTAGGCGATAATGTCATGTCGCACTTCGGTTATGGGTTTGATTCCCACAGCCTTGTCTGATGCGATGGGTTGTCGCCCATCCTATGGGTTGTCATTTTTCTAAAACAGCACTATTATAACATTCCTACAATAATATCGAACAAATTTGTAGCCTTAAATAATACTATATTTATTCATTCCAATCATTAGTCTTATCCAAAATACTTACGTCCAAGCTCATAGTATAAAAAAAACAATTTCTAGAAATGTCATCTACCGAGCATGTGAATACCATCATTTATCTCCCATATATCATAAGATATATCTTGTTGATTACATTCCAAACATGTGAATACCTGAATCATGTATTCTCTTGAATCCTAAATTATCATAGAACCATAGGGAAATCATGAATGTTGTCGGAAGGTAACTCTTTCCACATTAAAAAATCCCAAGAATTCTATATAATCAAACCATGATATCACTTTGTCCTTATATCAGTCATGAGCTCATTAATACTATCAAAAATTTCATTGTCTCATTATCCCTTCTTTATACGCAAATTAGGTGCTTTCCAAATATATCTGAATAACCATTCATGGTTACCAGTACCATATACATTCAAAAACATAAAGAAAAACAATAGTAAAACAATCCTTAAATGTATCTTTATTCCATAGTACCATGAGATTATTTATAAAACATTACTCTTGATAAACATGTAATCATTCCACTACCTTCTTAAACCATTGATCGATCTTGAAAAATTCATTCAAATCATGTATCATTTGTAGTCTCTTCATTATCATCAACATAAATACTACCCATACGACCATGCTTATTCTCTTCATGAGACTTTACCTTAGGGAATTTGTTGGAATAATTCCCGTACATTCTACATTTAAAACATTTGACCATTTTTGATGTCTTAGGAATACCATTATCCTTTTCCATGGTGTTAACTGATCCTTTTCCTTTACAATTACTAGCTTTGTGTACTTCTTTTTCACACCCAAAGCATCTTCCAGTTCCTTTGAAACATTCTCCCTGATGCCTTTGACCACTTGATTTACATGAGTGAAATTGAACTCTCTTTCCTTTATGATCCTCATGAAACTCCATCTTTCTATTATTAGCTTAGTCGGGAAACTTACCATAGTTGAGATTATTGATCATAATATGATATTTTTGAGTAGGCATAATAATGATATGTGGACCTCCAGATCCAATTTCATTTGGTTGCTCATGAAGAATATCATTCCATTGTCCATCATATCCTCCATTATCATGAATCTTTTTATCTCCAGCCATTTTCTAAAACCCAAAAAGAATAGTGTGAGAGGAAAAAATCATAATCAAGGGGGAGTAACTTCAATATATAAAATCTACATTTAATTCTAATACCATTACCATAATTCTAGTACTATAATCTATACTTATACTTATCCTTAGGGACATCCCTATACATACCATAAAAATATATCTAGGGATCTCACTGAAGTTCTCACATCCTAGTTTCCAAAGGTTGACTAAACCTGTCCTATAATACCAACAGTAGAGACCCAAATCTTGACGCACATAGACATTAAATTACATTTGTGGAATACTTAATACATAACAAAAACAAACACATAAGGACCATAATAGTTTAGTGTCTTTGGAAACTCGAAAAAATAATCTTCTTATCATGGTGAAAGATCTTCAACATCTCCCATAAAGATCTTCCCCTTTGTTTTCTTACCTAAAACCATTCATTATATCATGGGGATAAGAAAACATATAAAGGCTGAGCTCAAATGTTCATTAAGAGCAAGCATGGAGAAAATAAAACAAACCTTATACATTTGAACATAAAAACATGAACCTAATGTTTAAACATCAAAATCGTGAGCTATGACATAAAACATGTCACTACGTAAGGCATATATCATAATATAACGTCAATCAAGATAAAATAGCTTGGAAATAAAACTTCTAATTGTGGAAAAACATTAACCATGTGATATGATTTACATAGTAGACAAGGAATTTTTTCCAAGACCATCTAAGTAGACAAAGTCCCTTTCTGAAATCGAGTTCACTCGTCGTTCTAGTCCTGTATCACTGAACCAGATTAACTTACCGTTTCAGCCATGTCTATCTCATGAGATATAAATCATTACCCAATGAATTGGAGTTAGATATATATCCCAACCCTCTCATAATTAAATCATTCTTACTTGTTCCACAAAATAAACTTAAAACATTCATCATAACCCAAAGAATAAAATGGGTTTCCTAAACATCATCCCATCATAACATAATCCATATAAAACAAATGGATATAATTTCATAATAAGAGAAGTAAACCCATGTAAATCATAGAGATATTACACATGAAACATACACAGATGAAATAATGTCATCTTAAATGTAAAATGGTTTTGATATAACACTTGAAAATAATTCTTGAGGAAAATATCCTTTCTTCTTAAAAATCATTTTCATTTCACAAAATTCCATGAAATTTTAAAAGAAATGATTTTGATGAAAAAATCATGAAATCTTTTACATGATGCTTCATGGAAATAAGGCATTATGAAACAGTAAGAATCTGTCCAGGCCATATAAGTTAAAATAAACATTCTTCTTGTACTTTGGCCGGAAAAGTCAAAAAGTACCTCATACTAAAAACGACAAACAGTTCCTTTCATATCTTTTACTAAAAACTCACCAATGGGTAAAATTGGATTTAATAATTTTAGGAGGATATAATTAATATTACATATTGAGGAAACATGGATGTGGATGATAAATATGCCCCAGTAAATTCTGAATTATAAATAATCTCGGATAAAAATGATATTGTGAGATTTTCCCTTACCTTATGTCCGATATGCTTCATATGATTCTGAAACTCCTGTACAATGATTGAAATAATGTCATTGACTTAACACAGAATCATATTCATTTTTATGGTATCATATATGGTTCACTAATGACTTTATATTACCCGTTCTTTTGTAAATTCATGTTAAAGTAGCGTTTTGGGTAAAATCGTATCATTTATCGTTTGTGTTTTAACTTGTAATTATTCATGTGATTATATAGATCATGATTACTTATATCCAGAATGTAAAATATGATTTATATATAATATATATTCAGAATATACATATATATAATAGATCAATTAATTTAAAGAAATACACCATTCATGGAGACTGTAGGCCATACGTATGCATGAATGTTGTTTTCATTTCTTATTGAATCAAATGGAACTAAGTAGATGAAATAAATATATATATACATAAATCCAGTAGCATTATATTTTCATTTATTTCATTATTACTTATTATATATACTTTATAATCATTATTGAATTGTTAACATGATAAAATGAATCTCATCACGTCGTGGAGACAGTAATCCGTATGTACGAACGAGCAATGATATCATTCTCATATTTATTGAATGGAATTGGAGTGGATGATTTAATATCATAGAATCAATATGATGTTATAATAGCCATATATATTTATTCTTTACACTGTTATACCCATCCATGTATGGTGGTGGTGGAAAACCAGATTATACCACTGCGTGGAGACGGTATTCCGTACGTACGCATGAGCGGTGATTTAATTTTCCGTAGGATGGATAGAAGGTGAATTAGGGCTATTTAATAATTATAATAACATATCAGTATATTAGTGATACTTAAGTTATTACTTCATAATGAAACAATTAATGAAGAATATGTAGAAGATGAAATAAATTTGAAGGAATTGGTAACATATATTACCTCTTCTTCGACAAGCCTCTTTGAAACCTCCTATTAGGGAACTATGATTGGTATTTGAAGAAAACCAGGACCTCTATGATGTTTCTAGGGATGTTTATAAGGGAAATATGTAGGTTTTGGCTGATCTTGAAGGCTCAATGTTGGGTAAAGATGAGAGGGATGAGGTGCCCTTTTATAAGGGAGGGGAGGGGCACCTTTGGAATCCTAAAAACTATTAGTTTAATATAAATTCAAAGCCCACATAAAAACAACAAAAAATGAATAAATTAGAAACATAGATGAGATAGAGTCGTAATATCCTCAACCAATAAAATTTAGACATGTTTTGATCTTATTTTTAAACTTTTCATTTTTATTTATCCTTATTTAATCCATTTAATGTTATTTATGGTAATAAAATTCTAAATTTTAAATCATTAAAATAATCAATTATGTGTTGTTAATTTTCAATAATTGGATAATTTATTAAATTTTTGACTATATAAATTTCAATTTATAATTTTTAAATAATTTTGTGATTTTTAAACAATTAAATAATATGTTTTTTTATAAAATAAAAATAGTGTCAATTTTGAAACTATTCATTTATTTGAATTTAAATAAAATCCAACAGATGATATATTCGAAATAAAATATTTAATAGATTACTAACATGTCATATGAATTTATAAAATTGTTGGAGAACATTAAATAGTTCTTATAATATATATTTTATTATTTGTAAAACTATTTATTTAATACTTCTCTTAATAAAATAATTTCTACATCATTTTTGTATAATTATTAAATATACTTATTTGTTGCATAAAAATTAAAAATAACATACTAGGTTGAAGATAAATCTTATAGATTTCATAAGAATACTTTTAGTAGGATTTATATTCTAAAATAGCCAACTTGTAAATTGTTATATTTATTAAATTATGAAGGTGAAAACTTTGAAATCATTTAAAATAAAATAATATAAGTGTCATAATCACTTTTAGAAGACTCAAACCGGTCATATATTAGGTAATTGGCTGATTATGGTGTATATATACACTACCAATAAGTTATTATTAGGTTTGGGAGCCTTTTAATGGATATTATTATTTCACTAAAAACTATATTACTTATTTTTCACTAAATAAGTAATTTCTACATCATTAATGTAAATGATATTAAGGTCATTAAATATCTCTTAAAAATTATAAATAAATTACCATGATAAAGAAAAAAAAATTATCTTTCAAATGAGTATTTATAACCGAATTTATATTCTATATAAACATATATTAAAAATACTTTAAATATTAATGTTGAGTGAGACATATATCACTTTCCTTTAAATAAAATAAACTAAATGTCTTAATCATCTCCAAGTGGGTTCCAATGGATTACATTTCGTCCCAAATATTCCTTAGGACAAAATATAAGCATCCAATTATATTAACACAACTGTTAGTGTAGTTTTATAATATTATATTTACCCTTAATTTTCAGATTTACCATTTACTATGGTAAATAAAATTTATCGTAGTTACTATTCATAATGCAAAAAAATAAAATAAAAAATAGCCTATTAACATAATTTGGACCCACTGATTCCAAATATGGAATCCTTTTTTCTAAATTCAATACAAAAAATTTTCAGAAATTAATTTAAAATTAATCTCGTTATTAAGAAAACAAGTTTTAAAAGTTAAAACATTCTAAAAGATTGAAATAATTTTAACTATGAATTCAATGTAAAATAAATTCTAATGACATAAATTATATTAAATGGTAAAAATATATTCTATTTATACTTTAAAACCATTGAATATTATAATTTAACAATATAAATTATTACGATGAAAAAATTTATTTTTAATTAAAATATAACATGTTTGTTCTATTCATTAAAATATGAAAGTTATCAGAATAATATGAAAAATTTATCCAATGTCAATTTTAATATCCTGATTCCAAAGAAGAATTTTATTTTTTCAAATTGAACTTATAATCATGTCAAAAACTAGATTCAATGTGGGTGCTCCATCAAAAGGTCTGAAAACTGCATTTTTTTAAAATAATTATTTTACCTGAAATCTTTTTTTTTCATATACCATGTTCTAGAAAATGTGAAAGATGAATAAAAATGTTATAAAATTAAAACTTTAGTCAATAATATTCATAACGGCTAGTTCATAATAATATTATAATAATATATCATTATTTAGTGAAACCCGGTATTGCGTACAACACACGCTATCGAGGAAGGTCGTGATTGCGTGTAATTCAAGACAAGTCAGGGTTTCATGTATTGAAAGACACCTTTGTTGTTGCATATAAAAAAATCCAACCATATTTCATTTATACCTTGAATATATATATATACACACACACTAAATTTTTCATATAATAACTATTATCAAATGAAATTTAAATTTTGTTTAACACAATCCAAGAATAGTGTTGTGCATACTGGTAGCTAATATGGTGTTTCCTATAGTGCATAATAATCATGGTGTAGTGTACAACAGAAGATATGAATGAAATTAAAAGGAATATAGCTCATAAAATCTCAAGGTGTTGCAACTGGGATATGTGAAATGTATAATAAATTATAGAGTACCTAACAAGTGAAATAAAAATATTATGTTCCTTAGATACATTGATGCAGACTTGGCAGGTTAATGTATATATATAAAATTTTCATCAGGTGGGACATTCTTTATTAGCTAGGGTTGTGTGAATTAATATAGTATATAATAAAACACTATTAATCCTAGTAAAATATAGAAACAATATTGGGTATAAAATCATGCATTTACACATGTATTATGTATGATTTCTCTATTAACAGACGTGAGTGTTTAAATTGAGAAGCCTTAAGGGATTTTGGTGATGTCCGAAGAGAAATAAATTTTTACAAGAACCCTCTTAAACACAATAGATCTAAAAATATCAACAACAGGTGTATGGGGTACTAAATTTAGATATAAATATTGAATATATTCCGACATTGAATTACATTGCATATATCACCATGAAATCTATGGAAAATGTAGGTTCATTGATTTTAGGCTAACAATATTTGTTGTGGATTCTCCATTCAGTTGTAGAAATGTCAAACCCAACACACTACCTATGATTTATATTTGGTTTGAAAATTTTGATTAAAATTTTCACAACCCTAGGTAAAAGGGGAACATAATTTTTGATTATTGGAGGTCTGATCCTTGACTTGTCTTCTAAAGTTCTAGTTAGTGATGAATCGGGGTTTACTGAATGTTATATTTGAGGTATGAATTGAGGTGGAGATCATTAATATCACATGACCATAATTTCATAATAACGAGGGATGTGATTCTATAAAAATCATAAACATACCTGGTTTCATTGTTCTATACATTTTACTGGGAGATAAAATGTGATTTATAATTCTATGGTCCAATTATATGGTCTATGTTTAATATGAATTTATTTTTAATGTTGAATGGAGTTATTATCAAATTTAAAAGGGATAGTTTTAAATAAATTATTAGTTGTTGTTGGTTATAATAATTTTCTAAGCATTAATAAAAAAATTTGAAGTTATTTATCTAATTTTTATACTCATGAATAATCTATTTTATTTTTTGACATCATTTTTGAGAATTTAAAAGAGGTATTAAAGATATTGGATGTAAAGATGTCATTTTATAGTATCATTTCGGTTTTTTCCCTGTATTAGAAAATTTTGAGTGTTATGAAGACTCAAAAATAATAATTAATCCTTATATCCTATAGGATATGTATTAATAGTTCCCACATTTCTATATTCCATGTTTTAGATGTTCTACCATGTATTTATGTAATGAATAGGTTATAAATTTCAGGGTATATTTTTTTCATTATGTATAACATTTACTAATGAATACAAATTCAAATAGGGGATTTTAATTATAGTTACCAAAAATAGTTATTTTTGATATGTACAGATAGACTCTTGTTGAATATACTTTTTTGAGGAAATTTAGTCTAAAAATATAGGAATTTATATTCAAGTATTTAAAAATATCATATAAAATGGGATCCGTGTTGTTTATTTTCACATTCCAAAAATAGTGATCATTTTTCCTAATTTTTGTAAGTTATGAGTAGATCTATTTGAAAACATATATTTTATCTTGATGTTAATTTTTTTAATCCAGAATATCAATATTTATATTTTTTTAAGGTCAAATTGACAATGCTTCTATCATCTCAATGTCAAATAATCACTAACATAAGATTGAATAGTGATTTTAGATAAGTGTCGTGAAAATGAATTAACAATTAATTGAGTTATTTATATTTTTTCTGAGATACATTTTCATTGATCAGGAACTATTTAAAGAGGATGATGTAAAATTATTTTCTAGTGAGGATGAAGACATTTTTTTTTGTAATTACAAAATTCAATTTTCTTCAATTATTAAATGTATTAAGAGGGGATAGAGATGATTCTAAAATTAGTTTTCATTAAGACGGTGAAATATAGAATGAATGAATAGGTATTTTTTAGAAATTTTTTTACATTTATAAATTATTTAGAAGACTATTGTTAATATATGTTATCCGATCCAAATGAGAAAAAAAGTGAGATCATTCTATATGATTTCATTATTAGATGGTTTGAGAATGTGTAACAATATATTGTATTTTTTAAAATTAAATTAATTCTTGAATCACAAGTTTCTAAAATATAAGGAAGTAAAAAATTATACAGGAGTTAGAGTTTGATTTATAGTATATCTAACATGAAGAAAAAGATAGTGATATAGAGATAGAGTATCTTAACATAAGTATTAATTATCATCATCTTTATCAATTAGAGTTCAACTATTTAGTGACATAGACAAATAATTGAGAAGAATACGTTCATCAAATTTGTTTCAATTTAGTATATATTATTGAATAATAAATGCATCATTGAATGATATCCACTTCTATAGTATCTATAAGAACCATAATTTCTCAATGATATATCTCATATTGGATACATCTTTTTAATAATGACGTTTCATACTGCATTGTAAAATCTGACTCCAAAGAGGAATAATGACACTTTATGAAATAATTATATGCATGAAATCACTTTTTACTATATTTAAAACACAATTTATATTGGGGTAGCTGATCATGTAAATTATTAGGTTAATTGCAATGGATACAACCATTTAAAATTTACATGTATTTATTATTTCATTATTATCTGTATATGTGAGTTAGTATGTATCTTTTTATTTTGAATCTAACCTAAATAGGATTCAAGAGGTGATTTAATTAAGGTTTAATTATAAAACATATTATATATAGATTAATAACCCCTCCCAGTTGACATATTAAATCTATGTATCTTTATTCTGGACATAAGAGTTTTTCATAAGTACTCCCTTTGCAGTGAATCCTCCAAGAGAAGCTGAATATTCTCAACATAAGTGATTTTTTTCCAATAATATTATTTATTTTATATATTTACCTTTAAAATATTTTTATAAAAAAAATTAAATTATGATTTAATTAATTATATTATATTTAGTGTTTTTATCATTTTAAAATATATATAAACCACATGTTCTCTTTCTCTAAAGAAAAAATTTACATTAGTATGTTTTTAGAATACCAACTCCATGAAAAAATGTATTCTATTTTTCATTTATCCTATTGAATAATTTTAAAAATATCCTAAAAAACACTTTCAATGTTTTAAATTTATAAATAGTATCATTATTCTTCTTTCAAAATGATACTATTTTAAAGGAAACCACTTTCAAAACCAAACTCATCCATTATTAATGTTATGTACATGTTTCGGTCTGTTAAACCACATACAAGGACAATGCTATAAAATATTATCATAGATTCCAATGATAACATTTATATATGACAAAAATAAGTAAATAGTGATATTATTTTTGGTTTTGGAATAGTAATGTCATGACCCCCTCCCCACAAAGTGTACCCCTCCGAGGTCGGCAATGTGAGAATAGAGGCAATGACCCTGAGTCCCGCTTCCAGTAGGCCCCAGGTTGGCGACTAGCACCAAGGGTATAGTAAACACACAAATGGGAGGCATTAACCTCTAATAGAACACGTGTAGAAGAGAGAGATAAGATAAACACTAACCAACTCCAACTCAGAACTGAAATATGAAATAAAACCCAAGTGCACATATTTAATGTCATGAAAAAGAACTACAACTGGATGGAAAAAACCACAAGTACCCAAATGAATGTAAAAAAGCAGCAGCCACAATCCCGAATAGATCTTGCAACCACAAGATATTAGTAACCATCCCGATCCCCAAACTGCTCCAAGTGACCTGAAAATTGTTTATAGATACATGGGTTGAGTATAATAGTATACTCACTAGGATCCTACCCAAATCTTCTTGTGAAAAATAAAAGAAAGCATGCTAAAGCACATTGAACAACAAGTGAAACTAGCTAGTTTCCTAAACAGGTATACTAAGTTCCCACCCTCACCATGGCTACCCTCACCAAGTAACGCATATAAGAATATGTCATATAATAAAGAATATCAAGGGTACCCCAATACTACTTCCCCACTGGTTTGCCGCTTTACCCCAACGTCGCACATCCTGAGCATCTCTCTCTAAAAAGGTGTTCTTGTAGACACCTGGGTGAAGCACCAAAACATGAACCTCATGAAAAAAAACCACCACGACCATGTAAGGAAAGTATCCAGGTAGTTTCTAGGATCCACCACAGCCCACATAACATAAATCATACATGGGGTATTATACCTCAAGCCATTACATCCCATACACCGAGTAAGGATCCTCAAGACATCACACCCTATACACATTACACCTATAGTATTCCATAGGATACTATATCCAGAATATATTTGTGTGTATAACCACAAGCCATTACATCCCTCTACACACATACATGGGGAAAAATGACTATTGTGCCTACCAGCACAAGTAACTACTAAGAGAAGAGAGTGGGGCCAAAGGGGGTACTCAGCCAATCATCCTCCCACCGGAATGTTGGGGAAAACACCGCCCAGGGCTCAGAATCATCGGGGTGTTAGTTTCCCTTACTGACTGGGTGGAGCAGCGTATAAAAACACAAAAAAGTACAGAATATATTATATCTCACAACCAAACTATGGGCATAACCTAGTCTTAGACAAAACTGCAGCTAACATCTCTCAGAATCTAGGCAGCTACTTCTAAGACTAGGTATTCTATAGGCACACAACCATTAAAAGAGATTTATTATATTACTTCATTCCATTTTAATCAGTTTCACTTTACGTTATTTAATTATTTAAACATTAATTAACCATGAACATTTACACATTAAATTTCATTATCATCACACCCAAAGTCAATTGTTCCTTCCAAATTACAACCTCATCATTTTGTTCTAGAAAACGCCAACCCCATCAGTTAACACCATTTATTCAATTATTCATTATATAATTACTTTCCCACATTCCCAGGCATTGTAGAAACATGTTCTATGATACTAAACACAAGGGGGCTCAACACAGTGAGTAGATGTACTACCCGTCGAGTTACTTCTCCTTTAGCAAGAGCATATACCCATCCTTCCTTGAGTAGCTAATCATAGAAAGAATATGGAATACCCTGCGTGTCTTCGAATATTTTTGTACAACTGTATATAAGACTAGCTTTCTAGAGTAGTGGGGAAAAGTAAAGGAGACAAACAACCAATCAAAAATCAGAAAGCATCCAACCATCACATACACCCCATTCCATCATCCCTGGTGTCGTCCCTGACAGCCATATGCATAAACTGATGCATATCACCACTCCAGGCATCATATTCTGCCACAACCAAAATCCTCCATGCCCCCACAAATCACAACGGCCATCCAAGATCATATTACGACACAAATAGCAGGAAAAAAACATCACATCAATTAGGTTATTGGCCCTTTATCAATCAAGAGGGTAACTCAGAACCCTTCAAGGAATTATCAAACAATCAGTTCTTTAATCCATCTTCAATTAACTGAGTTATTATACATAGGTTCGACATTCAGGTAACCTAAATAGTAATCTATCAAAAATAAAATTAAACATGATTTCTACACGATTTTTTTATCAGAAAAATTACCACAATAAGAACAAGATTCATTTACATGCCTCTTATTGTTTATCCAAACAACTATCAATTAATCCTGGTTTACGTTATTTACATATTTCTGTCAAGAACGAATAGCTATATGATGCAAGAATATATCACACTATCTAGCAAATCAAGGGGCAATAACATACGATCGATATCAATTTATTTATCCGGTTAAAATATTTATTATGTAAATTACATTTTCATCTAGTGGGATTAAACATGCTAACAATACATTTGTATTTAAAAGAAAGAGAAGAAACGAATCCCCGACCTCAAACAGTTCTTCATGTTCATTATCCACACAACGGGTCACGATCCTCCTCTAATGACAACTGCATCCACCCCAGGATTCCACCGAATGACCACGCCAACCAAATCCCTAGAAAATCCCCATTAGAATCATGGATATTACATGATATAATATGGAAAGGAGAAACATGATAATATGATCCCCAAAGGAACGACGATAAATCATACCTTATATCAATGATTGATCGATACAACTTGGTTGCATCAAAACAGAGCGGAACCAATCCAAGGAGTAAAATTTGACTCTGCAACTCCTACGGGAAGGATTGAAAGGTTCTAGAGTCTCATAGCCGAGAAAAAAGAGGAAGAACAATGGAGGAAGATATCCAGTCCCTTTTGAAGATTTAATGGGGTGACAGTTTAAGATACGCTTAATTCCCCATTAAACGTGGATCACATTAACCCACACGGTTTGACCAAGTAAAAACACCCCGAACCATAGGAATAATTAATATAGGATTTAGGGTCTTTGAATTGGCCTTAAGAGTCCTTAAAATAAGGCTTTTAAATGTATTATACATCAAAGGAAACGACTATGGGGTGAAACTAAAGGAAGCCAGAAACACTATTCACATACTCAATATTTGGAAAAGGAAAATCATTGTTCATGAACATCACCTTTAGAAACTCACCATTCTAGAAACAATATACATATAATGTTACTGTACACCTACTATTAGAGGTTTCTGATAGAGGTTACTGATAGACCTCACCATTCTAGAAACACTATACACCTACCGTTACTGTACACCTACCAATAGATGTTACCGATATATGTTACTGATAGTTCTCATCATTCTGGAAACACTGCACACCTACCGTTACTGTACACCTACCATTAGAGGTTACCTATAGAGGTTTACGATAGACCTCAGCATTCGAGAAACACTGTACACCTACCATTACTATACACCTACCATTACAGGTTATCGATAGAGGTTATCGATATACATCACCATTCTCAAACACTGTACACCTACAGTTATTGTACACCTAATGTTAGAGGTTACCAATAGAGGTTACCGATATACCTCACCGTTCTAGAAACACTATTCACTGAACCTCACCGATAGAAAATTATTCACTGACCCTCTTTGATAGAACACTGTTCAGTGAACTTCACCGAAAGAACATTGTTCACTAAACCTCACTGATAGAACACTTTTTACTGAACCTCACCGATAGAACATTGTTCACCTACCAATATAGGTGACCGATAGAACTGTTCACTGATGGAATTGTTCAGAGAATTGGAAATTTGGAAAAGCGTTTGGGGTAAGTTACCTTGTTCCCCCAGAACACCTCAAACACCACATTTTCAAACAGGAATAGACTGGAGAGGTCTGTACCATTATGTCATATTCCTCTCAAAACATTCTCATCAATGAGAATTTAGAACCCAACTAATGTAAAAACAAAATGAGGTCTGAACAACCACCCATCTAGATACCTATCAAAAGAGTGAAAGCCACAAAAGGAACAAAAGAAATTGATAACTAAAACATGAATGGTCTAAACAAAATGGAAGCATCATTACATTAAAAGAGGTAAACATCAAAAAACTCGTGGTAATGAGCCTGTATCTATGAATCACATTACCAGGTACTCTCCTCCATGCCATCGTGTCTCCACAGGACACAAACCAAGGGAATATAATGCCTACACAACAACGTCCCCTTGTGTCCTTGGATCTCCACATGTCGCTCCTCAAAGGTTGCATCATCATCAACATTGATCCCTCCCCAATAGATGATATCAGAGTCATCATGAAGATAATGGCGGAACTGTGATACATGTAAAACATCATGTATCTGACTCATCTGTGAGGGATGTGCTACTCGATACGCCGTAGCTCCAACACGATCTAACACCTCAAAAGCCCAACAAATGGGGGAGAAAGATGACTTCCAAAACAAAACCTTCACTGCCCATGATGGGGACTCACCTTTAGAAACACATGATCCCCCACATAAAACTCTAAGGGCCTCCACCTTGGATCGGCTTATGATTTCTGACGATCTTGCACAGTCTTCATCCTCTCATGAATCACCTGGGCCATCTCTATTTTATTCTGCACTAGTTCCGGTCCGAGAATTACTAACTCTCCAGCCCCTGTCCATCAAAACGTAGAATGGAAATGCCGGCCATACAAGGCTTCAAATGGTGCCATACCGATAGTGGAGTGAAAAATACTATTTTATGAGAACTCCAACAAGGGTATGTGTTTCGTCCATGAACACCCAAAATCAAGTACACAAGAACGTATCATGTCATCAAGAGACTGGATGGTTCGCTCTGTCTGACAGTCCATTTGATGATGAAAAGTCATGTTAATGCATTGTTGAGAACCAAAAGCATGTTGAAGACCACTCCACATCCTGGTGGTAAAATGAGGTTATCGATCATAAATGAACATCCTAGGGACTTCATGATGTCTAACCACCTCCTCTAGATACTGCCTCGACAAAACTTCCACTGAGCTCGACACCTTGATCGCTATGAAGTGGGCTGATTTTGTTAAACGGTCCACTACCACCCAAATAGAATCATGTCCTCCCTGAGATTGAGGTAAACCAGTATAAAAAACATTGAGATGTCCTCCCACTTCCACTAATGAATCTATAATGGTTGGAGAAGACCACCTAGAACACGTTGTTCAGACATCACCTTCTGGAAGACTAAATATCGAATAACAAACTCTGTAACCACACGCTTCATCCCAAGCCACGAAAACTGACTCCTCAGTGCTCGACATATCTTCTTCATGCCAGAATGTAATTATATTAAGGTCTTTGAGAACCATCTCGCACATCATCAAGGTAACAAAAATCCTTCCATGATATAACACTCTATGTTGTTCATCCCCCAAAAAACAATCAAGGGCCTCACCACAATAAAATCGGTCTTTCCAAACCACCACCTCTAGATCTCCCAACAGGGACTCTTCCACCTTCTGCATCAGGGATGACTGTTCCATAATCTGAAAAAATAAAACTTTACCCCCAAATTCTCCCATATCAAGATGTAATTCTGACAGTTCTTCCATTACTCTCCAAGAATCACCAGATTCACACAGATCATCACTAGGTGACTTTCGGATCAGCGCTTCAGCTACAACATTCCCTTTTCCAGGTGTATAAGATATTTTGAATTCTTATTCCTGTACGAACTCCATCCACTGACACTGTAGTATGTTCGAGTCACATTGGGAGAAATAATTCCTCAAACTATTATGATCGGTGAAAACCAAAAAGTGCTCACCAATGAGGTAATGTCTACACAACATCAGAGAAAACACCAGGGATGTCAAATCAAGATCATGGGTGTCATAGTTGTGTTCATGGGGACCCAACTACCGAGTCCCATAAGAAGCAACTGACTTCTGCTGCATGAGAACACAACCTTATCCTAGATGTGATGCATCACAGAAAACATAAAATGGAACACCCTTAGCTGGATGAAAAAGGACTAAAGCACTTACTAACATCTCCATTAGATACTCAAAAGCTGGCTGACACTGATCAGTCAATATGAATGCTTGATCATTCCTGGTCAATGTTGTCATAAGAGTTGAAACTCATGAGAAATCGGCTCCGAACCTCTTATAGTAGCCTCCAAGACCAAGGAAACTTGTCATCACTAACACTATATTGGGGGCTGCCCAACACACAACTACTTCTATATTTTACGGATCCATAGATACTCCCAGTTGAGACACAACATGCCCCAGGAAACGGACCTCTCGAGCCCAAAAATCACACTTTCACAAAATCCCAAATAGCTGATGTCGACGACGAACTCCCAAAATGGCTTGTAGATGCTCAACATGCTCCTATTCAGATGTGGATTACACAAGGATTTCATCAATGAAAACTACCACAAACTTGTCCAAGAACTCAAAGAACACAACATTTATCAATCCCATTAATACAGCTGGAGCATTAATCATGACAAATGGAATTACAACGAACTCATAATTCCCATGACGACAATGAAATGAAATATTCAGTATATCCTCATCCTTCACACACATCTAATGATATCCTGGCTGCAAGTCGATCTTTGAGAACAAACATTCACCCTTCAGTTGATCTAATAAATCATCAATACACGGAAGTGGATAGAGATTCTTTATTGTAACTTTGTTTAAGAAATGATAATAGACACATAGCCAAAAATTGTCGTCAGACTTCTTCACGAACTAATCTGGTGCACCCCACGACGACAGACTTGGACGAACAAAACCACACTGTAACAGAACATCATGTTGTATACGTAGCTCTCGTAACTCAGAAGGGGACATCCTATAGGGAGACATAGAGATAGGAGAGGCTCATGGTTGTAGCTCAATACCAATCTCGATCTCTCATCGAAGGGGTAATGCTACACCCTCTTCTCGAAATACATCAGTGTACTCTTCTACGACACTAAGAAATTCCAACTACTGAACCTCTGAAGAACACATCATCATCTCAGCCATAATGGTTGATAAGGACAGAATGCTCCTTTGACACATCCAAGGATATCTCTCACCAACAAGCTCCACTGGATCTCCATTTCCACCAAGGAAAATTATCTTCTTCATGAAGAAATCCATGATAGCCTGCACTAAATACAACCAATCCATGCCAAGGATGACATCATATAGTTGTATTCGTAAACATAGGAAATCTCCCCAAGAGCATTATTGCCCCAACACTTGTTCACAGTTTCTATATACTTAAAATAAGTAAGCTCGGCCTCCAACTAGCATTGTCAATGCCAAGGGCACTGGAAGCCTCTCTACCTCAAGTCCCAAAGCATGGACAAGAGTAGGTGATATAATGGAGTTTGTCACTCTGGAATCAAACAAGGCATACAACAAGGTAGAAAACTTGAAAAGGGTACCTTGAACTATGTATGGCTCGCCTAGAGAAGGCAACACTAGAGTATGAAGCTCAATACGACCTCCTCCATGACCTCTCTGACCCTGACGACGACCACCACCACAACCGTGCTCTGCTCTCTAAGGACATGGAGCATCATGGGGTAGTCCTCTGTCTGCCCCATCTACCCTCTACTGATCTAAAGCTGGTGCAACCGGCTACTGATTCCTCAGTTGGAACTGCCTCAACGGAGGTACCTGGACTATAGAACCTTGTGCACGAAGACTTCTCTGAAATGCCGGGCACTCCCGTTGCTAATGACAACGAACACCACACGAAAAAAGCGCCAGATCCCTTAGAATAGGCATGAGAGTTACTTCCTCAAGAGAAATGAGATTTGATGGGCTGGGAAATACCCACAGATGAAGGGAAACTCTTCTTCCCTAAAAACTGAGATCCCTATGCTACAACTCTACTTCATGAGGAACCCTGCAGATTCCCCTATCTTGATGATCTGGTCCTTTCCAATGTCCTCTTGACAACCTCTACCCTCGCGAGTACCTCAAGATATGTTTTCAGCATAAATGGGGTGACATGGCATTGGATCTCTGGAAGCAAAGCCTCCTCAAAATGTCTGACCCTGGCCTCCTTATCTGGCAACAGGTCTGAAGCACAATGTAAAAGGTTCCTAAAATGGATTCCAAACTCTCAAACACTAGAGCTACCCTATCGAAGGGTAAGAATCTCCTAGCGACTGGATGCCTTCGTAGTTGAAGAAAGAAACATGACTCTAATCTTGCCTTGTAACTCCTCCCATGAGATCGAAAACTCCTCATGATCCTCGAGGAATAAGAATCACTACTTCCTCACTGCTCCACACAGCGTTGTCACAACAACGGAAACCTAGTGCCCCTTTCGAGGATGAATCAAATTGAAGCTGATGACAACCTCCTTTAACCAGTCTTCAATGAATGCATCTGAAATGGATCCCTTGTACTTCTGGAGTCTCTAGCGCTAAAAATCTCATAATTTCTTCCTCAAAATGTCATTTTGTCAACCTATGCCCTGCAGAGATCTGCTCGAATAGGCTGCTGGACATTTTCTTCACAAACCTCATGAGGACGTCGACTTGAAGACATACCTATAATATAACAAACCATTAGAGATCCTAAACCTAGAATATGGAAGACTCAACATTAATTAATTAATTATTTTCTTTTATACATTTTCTGTTAACCTATCCCAAGGACTACCCATTCAAACACATGCACAAGGATGAATTATGCGTGATCCTTTCTTAAGTCTCTACCCTGCAACTAGTACCACCATGTTTAGTAACCATTGTAAATTTAAAGGTCTGTACATCAGATCATAGGGGGCCCTAGACACCTATGTCGCAGTTGGTCTCCAGTGTTTACCTCACTTTCTAATCATGGATGACACTGTTTCTCTACCATCCCATGCAACCCTACCTATGCCTAACTCCAAACTCCATCTTATCCCTCAACCAGAACTCTGTTACCATGCTGTCACAACCCCCTCCCCACAATGTGTACCCCTCCTAGTCGATCAATGTGATAAGGGATATAATGATCCACAATTACCACCTCCAGTAGGCCCTAGGTTGGCGACTAGCACTGAGGGTATAGTAAACACACAAATGGGAGGCATTACCCTCTATGAGAACACATGAACAAGAGAGAGATAAGATAGAGACCAACAAACTCCAACTCAGAACTAGAATATAAAATAAAACCCAAGCGCACATATGTAATATCATGAAAAAGTACAACAACTGGAAGGAGAAAACCATATGTACCAAAAAGAGAGTAAAAAAACAACAACCACAAGCCTGAATAACTCCTACAACAACAAGCTCATAGTAACCAACATGATCTCCAACCTACACCAAGTGACCTGAAAAAACATTTATATATACATAGGGCGAGTATAATAGTATACTCAGTAGGATCCTCCATGAATCGTTTCATGCAAAAGTAAAGAAAGCATTCTAAAGCACAGTGAACAATAATTGAAACTAACTCATCACCGAAACAGGTATACAATGTTCCCAACCTCACCATGGATACTCTCAAAAATTTATGCATACAAGAATATGTCATATAATAAAGAATATCAAGGGTACCCCGCTACTACATCCCCACTGGTTTTTTTCTTTTCCACAACATCGCATGTCCTGAGCATCTCTCTCAAAAAAGTCTTTCCCGCAGACACCTAGTCGAAGCACCACAACATGCACCTTGTGCAATGAACCCACCACGTCCATGTAAGAAAAGTAACAATGTAGTTTATAGGAGCCACCACAGCCCGCATAATGTGTATCATACATCAGGTATTATACCTCAATCCATTACAACCCATACACTGAGTAAGGATCCTCAATCCATCATAGCCTATACATGTTACACCTATAGTATTCCATATGATACTATATAAAAAATACATGTGTGTGAATAACCACAAGCCATTACAACCCTCTATACACATATATATGAGAGAACTAACCATTGTGCCTACCAGCACAAGTAGCTACCAAGATAATAGAGTGAGGGAAAGGGGTTAGTCAGCTATTTATCCTCCCACTATAATTTTGGAGAAAACACCACCCAGGGCACAGAATCCCCAGGGTGTCATTTTCCCTCACTCACTGGGTGTATTAGTGTATTGAAACACAAAATGTAGAAGATATATTATATCTCACAACCACACTATGGGTATAACCTAGTCTTAGACACAATTGTAGCTAATGTCTCTCAGAATCCATGCTGCTACTTCTAAGACTATTTATCATATAAGAATACAACCATTTATAGAGCTTTATTATATTACTTCATTCTATTTTTGTATCAGTTCCACTTTATGTTAATTAATTCTTTAAATATTAATTAACCATGAAAAATTCCATATTAAATTTCATTAGTATCAAACCCAAATTCAATAGTTCCTTCCAAATTACAACCTCAACATTGTGTTCCAACAAATTTCGACCCCTTGGGTTAACAACATTTATTCAATTATTCGTTATAGAATTACTTTCCCACATTCCCAGGAATTATGGAAATACATTATATGCTACTACACAAAAGGGGGCTCAATAAGTTGAGTATATGTACTACCTGTCGAGTATTTTCCGCTTATAGAATGTTCATATACACATCCATCCTTGAGAAGATAAACATGGAAAGAACGTGGAATACCACATGTTTCCTTTCCTCTTTTAGAAGAAGGGTAAGTAAGACCAGCTTCCTTGAGTAGTGGGGAAAAGTATTGAATATAAACAACTAAACAAAAATCAGAAAGCATCAGACAATCACAACTATACCATTCTATCATTCTAGGTGTCCTCCCCGACACCCACATACATAAACTGATTCATCTCGCCACTCTAGGCATCATCTGATTCCACAACCAAAAGCCTCCATTCCCCCACATATCACAACGGCCATCCAGGAACATATCACGACACAAGAAGTAGGGAAAATAGACATCACATCAATTGGGATATTGGCCCATTAACAATGAAGAGGGTTACATAGAACCATTCAAGGAATTACTAGGAAATCAGTTCTTTAATCGATCTTGAATTAACCGATTTATTATACATAGGTTCCAAATTCAAGAAACCTAAATATTAAGATATCCAAAATAAAATTAAACATGCTTCATGCACCATTTAGGTTAACATCAGAATTACAATAAGAAGAATCTGGTTCATTTACATGCTTATTTATCATTATGACAATAATTATCAATTAATCCCAGTTTACGTTCTTTACCAATTTTTTCCATGAACGAACAGCTATACAAAGCAAGCATATATGTCAAACTATCTAGGAAAACTAGTGGAAATAAAATACAATCAATATCAATTTATTTGTCTGGTTAAAATATTTATTATGTCAATTACAAAGTCATCTAGTGGGATTAAACATGCTAAAAATATAGTTGCATGTAAAAGAAAGAGAAGTAATGAATCCCCTACCTCACACAGTTCCTCAAGTTCTATATCCACACAATGGGTCATGATCCTCCTCTCACGAAAATTGCATCAACCAAGGATTCCACGGTACGACCGCACCAACCAAACCGCAAGAAAATCCCCATTATAATCATGGAGATATCATGCTTTAATATGGAAAAGAGAAACATGAGAAGATGATCCCCAAAGGAATAAAGATAAAACATACATTATATCGAATATTGATAGATACAACTTGGTTTCATCAAAACAGAGAGGAACCAATCTGAGGAGTAATGTTTTACTGTGCAACTCCTATGGAAAGGATTGAATGGTTCTAGCATCTCATAGCTGAGAACAAAGAGGAAGAACAAGGGAGGAAGATACCTTGTCCCTTCTGACGATTTAATGGGGTGACGGTTTAAGATACACTTAATTCCCCATTAAAAGAGGATCACATTGACCAGAGTGGTTTGATAAAGAAAAAACATCCCCATCCATAAGAATAATTAATATAAGATTTATGGCCTTTGAATCAGCCTTAAGAGTCCATAAAATAAGGCATTAAATTTATTTTTCATCTAAGGAAACATCAACAATGTGAAACTATATGAAGCTTGAAACACTATTCACATACTCAAAATTTGGAAAAGGAAAAACACTAATCATGAACCTCACTATTAGAACCTCACTGTTGTACAATCACTATACACCTACCGTCACTACACACAAATCGTTAGAGGTTACTGATAGAGGTTACCGATAGACCTCATTGTTCTAGAAATACTATATACCTACCGTTACTGTACACCTACCATTAGTGGTTGCCGATAGGGGTTACTGATAGACCTCACCGTTCTAGAAACACTGTACACCAACCATTACCATACACATACCATTATTGTAAACCAATTGTTTGATGTTACCAATAGAGGTTACCGACAGACCACACCATTCTAGAAACATTATACACCTATCGTTACTGTACACCTACCATTAGAGGTTACCTATATACCTCACCGTTCTCAAGCACTATACACCTACCGTAACTATACACCAACTGTTAGAGGTTATCAACAGACCTCACCATTCTGGAGACACTGTAAAAATGAACCTCACCGATAGAAAAAAATTCATTGAACCTCACCGATAGAACACTGTTCACCAAACCTCACCGATAGAACATTGTTCACTAAAACTCAACGATATAACATTCCTCACTAAACCTCACTGATAGAATATTGTTCACTGAGCCTCACCGATAGAACACTATTCACCTACCAGTATAGGTTACTCATAGAACAGTTCACTGATGGAACTGTTCAAAGAATTGGAAATTTGGGAATGTGTGGGGGATAAGTCACCTTGACCTCCCATAACACCTCAAACACCACATTTTGACAAGGTAATGGACCGAAGAGGTCAGGGCCATTACAAGTAATAGTAAAATTAATATCATTTATTAATATAACAACTTCGATTTTATAAAAATAACCCAATCCTACTCAATTCCAAATTCATAATTATGAATCTAAAAAAATACATTAGAATTAAATTATAAAATTATAAATAATTGCAGAACAAATTTTTTGATACCTTTTATTATTTGTTAATTATAAACATTGGGAGAGTAATAAAGAAGAATGACACTATAATAACATTAGTTTAAACTATTCAAGATTACTCACATATAATAATGAAGATAGATAATAACTAAGAAATATAAAGGTGGAGAATATTTATAAATGATGTTTATAAAAATAAATATATATGAATTTGGTTTTGAAATAGTTTATTAAGATAATACATTATTTATATAAGAGATCCAAATGCATTAGGGGATGTTAAGAATAAAGGCATGATCTTCTTTGTCTCAAATTTAATTACTTGAGATTTATTTCATTTTGTGCACCATAATATCATTAATATATTGTTATATGGATTTATATTAGCATATTCATCTAATTCAAGGAATGAGAAGAGCTATATAGTGTTTATTTTTTAAAATCCCTTTAAATTCAATGAATATTAAGGTTGTATGAGTTTTTTGAATCCCAGTTTTGTTTAAGTGACATATGTTCCTATTCAAAACGTCAAACCTTTGGTGGTTTATATATTGGACACAGTTATTTTATAAATATTTTCCTTCAACTAAGGAAATTTTAAAATCCATCTCACAATATATCATTTTGTCCAGTTGATTAAACGTATTTAAAATCCATAAGGGGTTATGTTTAACCTGATTTCTTTTCATCGGGACATAAACCATCTTCTTTAGTGATACTTCATCAAGGTTATTTTATTCCAAAATATCCCTATTATACATTTAATTTACATATATAATTTATGAAAATAATTTATTTTACCATATATCTATTAATCTATGGAGTGTTAGTTAAGGAATTTATAAAATGAAATCTATACCTTTTACTAACAAGGAAAATAAATGCAATTAATATTCTTATCATTTAAATATGGGTTTTTATTTAATATTAATGAATATTATATTTTTATATTTTTTTCATTCCTTCATATGATTAATGAAATATGTTTATGTAGTGATTGTTGGGGCCTTCAATATACCCCACGATACATTGGTAGGTCCCATAAGAAAAATTACATGGGATATTAGGTATATTACCACCAATATATTTTGATTTCTGTACTATGAAAATGATAAAAAGATGAATTATCAGAACACATATTTGATGGTCTATAATTCCGCAGAAAAATTCCTTGACTAGTCATTCAATTTCAATTTTGTCACCATGGAATCTATTATTGATTTCCTAGTGTATTTTTAAATTATCACCAATGAATTTTATTCCAGATAGTTTGATCATTTATATGGTATTATTTGATAATCATTTAATTCCTACCATATTGTTTATGGAGTTTTTATTCTATTTTAGTTTGTGGAATATATTTTCACTTACATAGGGTTTGATCTCACCCTTCTTATGTTTCCATTTCCTGAGGTTATGAGGAAAAGTATTACACACCTTATATATAGATATATAAAAAGTTTGGAAGATTTATGGGATATGAGGAAGGCATGTTACACATTAAGTGATTTATTGTATTGAACAAATAATGTCCATTAGTGGATAAATACATTTGATTACTAGTTATTGACTAGAGATAATTCTCAAATACTGTAAATGAAAATGTTTATAGGAATGTATATAATTCAATATTTTTTCTATGTCTTTAAATTAATGAAACAATACATTTTGGATATCAAAGATGGTATCACAAAATGGTCTTGATAACATTATATTATAGGGTTTTGTAAATTTAAGATAATTTGTGAGTAATAAATATCATCAACAGTTGATATGTATTTTATTGTACATTATATATGTAATAGAAAACCATTTAGATTATAACATCATTTAATGATGATGAAATATTTAATATGTATTATTTATTGTGATTGGGATGAGAGAAAATATTAAATACACAAAGGATATGTATATAGGATTAATATATATATTTGATAACATCCAAAAAAATTAGTAATGAAAATATTTTTTTCTTACCCTGGAAATCACATCTCTATAGGGATATTGACTGGTGAAAATGACTACAAAATAAAACAACATGGGAGAAATAACAATAAAATTGTTTGGTTGTGAGTAAAAAAATCATCACTATGGTGCACTATGAGTGATCCTATGTCCACACAACTATCTGGAAACTCGTAAGGGATATGTAATGGGAAATCATATTTTATTTACAATCCATTATGAAGGATTTAATATATTATGGAATTATGATATGAAATATTAGATAACCCAACCTAAATAAACATATATTGAACTAAAATTGGTTTAGTTATAATAAAATGATAATTTGTAAATTTATAAGAAAAATAAATTTTGATGTTAAAATTTATATATAATTTTCAGGAATTAATTCTGTTATGGAATTAATTTTTTATCATCTATCATTAATTATATTAGGTTCTAATGAAATTTGAATAAAAAAGGAACCATGTATAAAATATATTATATGAAAAATTTTAAAATTATGTCAATGAGAAACATAATATATTTAGAGATAGAGGGAGAAATATCTTCATTAATAAAAATTAGATTTAAAAATTTTTGGGTAACATCTTAAAAATAGTTATGTTTCCAAACACATAAATGAAGAGATGGATGGATTCTCATAGGTATTATTTTTACAAAGATGATCCCAGAAAGAATAATCCATTACATATGTGTCAATATATGGATAAAATAAAGAATTTACTAAGAAAAAAGAATCAATAATATTTATAATGAATATAAATGTTGTGTTTTCTATTCATATAAAATTTATTAATGTAAAAAATTATATGAAAAGATACCATTTGTTCATAATATATTATAGTCCCCATAAAATAATTTTATCACATAGAGATAATTTTAATAGAGAGGGTGGAGTTTATATTAGTGGGGGGTGGGGGATGTATCATGCCAATATTTGAAATTTAATATTTTACATTAAAGATAATGAGTTCAGATGCATCCTTATCCTGAAACACCAAACTAGAACAAACCATAAAATATTATACAATCATTATAATGTATCCATCAAATTTTATGGGGACAACAGAGGTAACATAATTGTAAAATATATGTGAAAAAGAGTTCTATTAATAATAACTCATTGATAAAATTTAATTAGGGTCGCTAAATTACTAATAATACTAATTTAGTCTAAATGATGAATCATTTAAAAAAAATTAGATTTTATTTGATTTATTATAAGATTAAATTTATATAATAGAAAAAATATATAATTTATGTGAATTAAATATTTGCAAAAATATGATTAGTAATTGATAGAGAATAATAATAATAATTAATTTTTTTAAAATCTATTATTATATAATAGAAATTTATTTATATATTTAGGTTGTTATACAAAATTTAAATACTAAAATATTATAAATTTTAAATTAATAAAATAAACTTTATTTTTGGGTTATTTGTAAAAAATTTACTTTTAGAAATGTTTTTGTAAATATTTTGAATTTTTTACTTAATAGCGAGAAATATATTTTTACTAAAAGCATAATGTTTTTGGCTCTATCTTGAACTTTGTATAACATAAAAACATATAAGATATAATTTTTTGGGAAAAATGTATCAAATGTGTAAAAGTTATTTTCATTACATATATTAATGTTATATAATAAAATTGATTTTTTATTTTATATTAGTTTATCCAAATAATATAATAATAATCATTTTATTTTGATGCATGAAAAATAATTTACTATTTTAAAACAATGTTACTTTTGTAATAGAAAAAATAGTTAATGGGTTATCCAAATCTACTGAATGTGTTGAAATAATTAAATCATGTATATAATTTAGTGTTTTAGGTTATCTTTATCTTGAAATTATCTCTTCAACATTATTTATCATGATATGTAAAACACATTTTCTCTTTATTTTAGGTTGAAATATCTACAAGAATTCAATTCCAAATAATTCTAAAAGGTTTTTATCACCACCCCATCAAAATAATAATAAAATTACTATTTCCTTTAAATACTATACCCAATTTCAATTTTCTATAATCCCATTTTACAAAATTAGTCTTAACGACACAATATTTTGTATAATGTTCTGTCATTCAAAGGAGTCTTCAATGTGAGGTGTAAAGTTCAAAATTCTTGTAGTTACATTCCCTAATTTTGAATATTTTATGTTACTCAATATCAAATCAAATTTTACAATTATTATATAGTTAAGAAAGTAATTATTCTGTACAAACTATTTATATATCTTATTAATAACCACAAATGATGTCTCATGTTTTCTATTAAGAAAAATAGTAAATCCATTCTTGTGTTTGTATTGACCTCATCCTCTATGAATTAACATATATCATTTTTCATCATATATATTGATTATTAAATTATATATCATTTTATATACTTATAAATACTAAATATATGAAAATAATATCATTTTATTTTTTTCATATTGATATAATTGTAAAAGAAATAACTTTCATTACCATACTCGTCCATTAATTTTGGGGGTTTACTTCATGGGATACTCTATACACCTACTTAAACCATGAAATAAAAATATTATCACAGATTAATAAGAAAATAAATTAAATAAAAATTATTATCTAAATATTTAAATAATATTTTTAATTGAATTGTAACATTAATATCAAACATTTTCATTAAGATACCATCTCTCGTTCGTTAAAAACATCAAAACAGGATCATTATTGACTTTATGTTTAATAAGAGAAACAAATACTATAACAATGTAAAAATATATAATTTTAAAAAATTATAATGAATTATTTCTGTTACCTTTTATTTTATTGAAATGATGAACAATGGGTGTATAATAAAGAATGACATCACTATTATGAAACTAGTTCTAAGTTATGATGTTTATATAGACCCAATATTGAAGTTTGATTAAAATTAACTATTATAAATGTAAAAACAATTAAAAATGATGATTATAAAATTTTAAATAAATATATATATGTGTGTTTGGATAATTTTAATATATATCTGATTAATAATGTTATTTTTTATATAGGCGATTCCTGTTATTTAGTAGAAGTCAAAAAAATTAAGTAGTTGGTTTATTGTCTCAAATTTAATTTCATGATACATATTTAATATTATAAAATAGAATATCATGGATATAATATAATTACGACATAAAAAATTTCCTTTAAATATTTATTCCATTTTTGTAACCAGATGATCTATATCTTATTCTGTCTTCAGATGGATTTCAATTCAATGGATTTCCAGATTTTATGTGTTTTTTGATCTCATTATTTCTTAATTGATATAAGATTCATTTTAATAACCTGCTTCATTTTATGTTGTATATATTATAAGTATTATCCACGTTAATTATTTGTTATAAATTATCTGTATTTAAATTTCAATATCTAATTAAATCATACATGGTCTTTTTATTCTAACGATACCAAATTTGTGAGGGGTTTTTGTTTGATTGGATTTCATTTCATTTGATCACAAACCATATTCATTAGTGATACTCATTTAAATTTATTTTTCACCACTATTTCAATATTATACATTATTTTCACCATTTTCCATTATGAAATGTTTATATTTATCACTAAACTCATTTTTATATATGGTTATATTTGGGGGATCCTTAAAAAAATTACCTCATTTTTTAATTAGATAAATTTTGACAAATTTTATACCTATAATTTAAATATGGTTTTTTACTAATTTATATATTATTATGGTTATTTATTTTGATGTTTAATAATTCATATATATGATTAATAAATTTTACTAAATTAAGGATGTGTAGAGCCTAAAATAAACTCTCGATAAATTTGAATGTCTCATAATAATACTAGCAATAGAATTTAGTGTTTGTTTGTTCATTAATTTAGATGTCCTTACTATGGTCTTGAAAAGCCATATAGGTATATAGACATGGTAGTTTTGGTATGTATTTTCATCATAAAATTCATTGACTTGTCAGGAATTACGGATTCCATCATTATAAAATCAAATATTTATCTATATTTGTTTTTATATATTTCTAAATATGGGTTTTTTAGATCTTATTTGATTAGTTAAATTAAAATACAATTTTATCATTTATTTCATATAATATTAATCATGAATTTATTATTATAATATATCTTCCTAAATTTGACATCTATTACTGATTGTTTTGGATCACAATTATTATGTTTCATTTTCCCCAGGTTATGATAAAAAGTATTACACATAATAAGTCCAAATTAATAACATGTGTGGAGAATTTCTTGGATATTTTTAAGACCTATTAAGGACTAAATTGTTTCTTATATTTCCAAAAATGTAATAGTGGCCGAGAAGTAAATTGTATATATTAGTAAATGATGTGTCCCAATTCTATAAATATGTATATCTCAAATAACATGGGAATGCATCTTATGTAATATGTTTTATATATTAAATAATTTTGTTATAATTGCATCTTGAAAATAACAACATCAATGTCAAAAACGGTCCATAATTTTGGAGAACCATGTCATGGTGATCATGATTGATAATTTAAACATGTTGTCATCCAAAATGTAACATGAAAAGAACCCAAAATTATTATTACCCATGCATATACCCCAAGCTTCCCCAAGTCATGACAATTAAAACCATCATTATTTATATCACTCTATACTAATACAGAAACCCTATCATTCCAAACAATGTACATCAACACATGTATTGAACATACCTAAAATTCCACTACTCACAAAATGGAAATTAATCAATACCCAAGAATATATCTATTAATTTCCATCTCCTGAACCCAACCACCCTAAGATCCTCAAGAAAAAATACCAAAACATATAATATTCTAAATGAAGATCACTTCTAAAAAGGAAATCCCCTTTATAAAAATGTGAAATCCGGAATAGTGACATGGATTTCCACCTCAAACATGAAAGGAGATCTCAGAACCAATTTCGATTAGTTACCCTAAGGAATAATATTACAAAACTCTGAAAATAAAAGGTTTATACTTGTAAATATTCAAAATAATTTGGAAGAATGGTCCAAATTCCACTATTTCTTACTCACCAAAAAATCAAAGAAACACTAAGTTTATTATTTACTATAATTGTCTCAAAATAATGATAATTGATAAAAAACATATTGATTAATTTCCCAAGGAACACCAAAATAAAAATATATAGCTTAAAAAACTCATACACTCTACTTAGAGACTTCATATTTCTAAACCGAAATATTACCACACTCGTGAAGAAAGAGGAATCACCCAAATCTGGTCATTCAAGGATATAACTTTGTACCATTCATCAAAAACCTTATTCGTACTTTGATAAATAAAAAAAATCAATCCATCTTATACATGGTTCCCAAAATAAAGCAACCAATCTCCACCCACACATATGGAAGAAATCAAAACACAGTCTTTATAGAATGAAAAATATATACCAAATCACATATCTTTTAAAACCATTATACATGAAATGGAATCCAAATAATTTTAACTTGAAACAAACATGCATTTTAATAAAAGCCACTATTTTAAAAATACACAACTTCATTTAAAAATTTTAATTAAAAATTTCAATTAGAAATCATAAACCCCCCATAAAAAACCATTCATTTCTCTTTAAAACATAAAACCCCCTTGATTTTCATTATTTTTTTTGTATATCTATTTTTCTAAAAAAAATCATGTAAAAAACCTCATGGTTTCCATACATACAACAGACTACCCTTGGGTACTTATGCCTTGTGGGACATTAAATTTTACAATCAACCCCCATACTATTTTGGAAACCAAATATCCTTGGGGATATAATTACGTAATGAACTATTTCAAAATAAAATTCATGGAAGATAACTTATTTCTAAAATCATGCCCTATGTATTCAATTTAATTATGAAAAAAATTTCATTAAATATTTAATTTTACACAAAAACGTTTCTATAAAAACATTATAAGAAAAAAATACCACAAATAAAAAATATAAAATCCATAACCTCAATAAATTATTAAACTCCCTTAATTTTTCATCAATCACATAGTACTTCCTAGATGAAAGTAAAATATAAATATATAAAAAGATGTTGAATATTCAGGAATTTTACATTTTGTTTTATTGACTATTCCCCAAGAATGAAAAAACCTCTAAAATAAATAAATAATCACACCCCAACCACCAATATATTATCTACCATGTGAGTTTACTATCTAACCCTAATTCTCCTTTTTTCCTCATCCCATAAAAATCCAAAAATTAAATTTAAGCATTGAAATGATGATTAAAACATCAACATCATCATCAATAAGTATCAAAAAAATAATATAAAGGAAATCCCGATATATACTACCCTTGGAGACAAATGTATTATTAATATGGTCATGATTTGGCACCATGTCAGGATATACCTCATGATTATAGAAAATATTCTTCATATCCACTCTACCATGTCATTGACAAAAAAAATTATTTTTTCTAGAACCCTGTAACCTTTCAAAAACCCTAGCGTTGATACCATTTGAAATGAATTTACCAGTGAAGACACAACACATTAATCAACATAATTTTACACAAGTCCTAGAGAGAATTCCGAATCCCCATCAGTTGGAAACTTGTTCCTAGGTATCAATTGTGCACACTCAGGAATAGTTTTACCATCAAATAAATAAATAAAAATGTAAAACTGTTGATAATCAAACATGAGATATCAAGATAGTGGATATTCATTCATATAAAATAAGAATCCAAAAAAATATATATGATACAAAATGTCATAAAATGTAAAACATACATACTCAGACATAAAACTTGATAAAATACCATAGATGTTGTATATCAACTTGAATAAAAACAAGATATAATAAAAGTAAAATACTGTTAAAACATTTTGCACGTACAACACTCAAAAATTAAAAATAACCCAAAAAATTTATAAAAATAACTATGTGACCCCAAATAACACACCATAACCCAAATATGACACCATTAGACTAGAATAAAAAGATTAATGAATATGAAAAATAAATGGTTATTTGGGAGGTAACATAATAGGATTATATTCACTAAAAAATGATTGTATATGGGGTTTTAATCCAAACAAACCTAATAGGATTTCACCAAATAATCTATGATAATAATATAATAATTCATTACTTATATGAAAATTTGAGAAAATTTAAAAAATGGATTTTCCCATGATCAAGTAAAGTAAAAATTATATCACTCTTTAACAATTTTATCCCAAAACCTATAAAATATCATCTAATAATAAATGTGAATAAACTGCACTAAAATAATTATTTCATAATAAATTCAATTTTTTAATTTTTATAAATTAAAATATATTTTAAATTATTAAATCTTGAAAATGTATTATTATAAATAGAGCCATGAAAATCACCATAATTTTCCCTAAAACATTCAACAATCACATATTCAATAAATTTAATATTATTTTTTATAAAACAATACATTTTTTATAATTTTTAAATATTTTTAATAATTAACCATAAAAACATATAGAAAATGACATAAAAATATAGAATACTGTGAAATTTATAAAACACAATAAAATAAATAAAATCCTCACAGTAGTACCATAAATATGGAATATAGAGGAATAAAAAAGTGGTAAATGTATCCAGATCACACTAAATCCTTCTCAATAATATTTTATATCATGGGATAATCATTAGACTATATTATTAATGAAAATAATACTATTTAGTTAAATAACTATCTCATTTCCCCATATATTATATCAAAACATCACATTTAGAACCCCTTACTATCATATAGTAAAAAATATAACACTGGGATTAAGTATCTTTTGTAGGGAACTTAGTAGCTTATACAAACTGACTGATAATAAGAAATACATAGATGTTCCACTTTTATACCTATTATTCCAATGATACTAACAAGAAACTGGTGATAAAAAACACATATTCATCTCATAAATAAATATTTATAACTAATGAAATAAAGAACACATCACCTCAAATTCCAATGAATGAACCATCACCCTTCCAAACCCTGAAAAATCATTAATATTATACATCCCCCATTTAAATAAAATCCATAGTGAGATAAATAAAAAAGGTTCTACATAATGAGGGTAATCCCATTTACAAATAAACTATTTCAAAAATTTATAATCATTCATTTGAAAATAATTCTTATACTTATAATCCATTCTATCAAATGTTTATAAAAACATTCCAATAATGATTTATTCATAATTAATAGGTTCCAAAAAATCTTTTTTTGAATAACCAAATTCCATTTGAATCCACCTTAATATAATACAGGAATAATAATTATTAAAAAATTTAAATATTTCCAATATAAAACATTTTTAATTACATCCTGTTAACCTCTAATTTAAAAAAAATAAAATATGATGAAAAATAAACAATCCAAACACTTTTATTTCATTATAAGATCAAATTGGGTATTTTAGAAAACACATTAACAATGACTAGTATATTATGAGTTTTTAAATAATTTACAAATGATTCCAATAAATTTATGGGTGACCCATAAAAGAATAATTTGTAATGAATATCATAAAAACATACATTTATTTCAAGATATATAATATAGAGTAATTATATTAAAACAACTAACTCAAACTATGAATGACCAAAACTGTGTCTCATTTAGTATATATCACTCGACCAATTAAGAGATGACCTCTTTCAACCATAAAAATACAAAAACCCTATGTTAAAAACACTATAATCCATCTTTTGTCTAGGAAAACCCCTATGATTCACTAGAGAGGATGACAAAAGATGAAAATAAATGAATAGAGAATGGTAAATGAATGAATAGTTATTACTATGGATTATTAGGGATAATACTAATTTTAATCCAAGATGAATGCATCAAATAGATGTGAAAAATTGGATAATATAGCCCTTTCACGACTATGATGATGTAAAATGAGGAGGGATAGGGTTGATAAAATATTATTGAAAAATATATTATATAAAATAAAAATAAATTTTTGTAGGTTTCATATTTTCCATACATGGGTTTCCAAACCATGTGCCAACTTTGCAATAAGAACTGAAAACATTTGAACACATCACATGGTTTTTCAATAAACATTACCAAAGTATTATTGAAAAAAATTATAATATTTTAAAAAATATATACACCCTAATACAATTACCAAACAATTTATCCTCACCATGTGAAATCCACATTCCAACACTATAAATACAAAATACATAAACAATTTCAACTAGAATTTTCATGGTTTAGGCCAAACCATGTGATACCCGTATAGAAAAATTGTGGAAAGGAAAAACTAAAATAAAAAACTCCTAAAAGAACATCTAATATAGTTTCCCCTTAATCATTAATAATAAAACATGCATAGAAGTAGCTTACCTATTTTATTAATTTTTTTAAAAAAACTCTAATAGTTTTTAAATACGCGTAAAATAAAAAAATATTGTAATTGTTACATGTGGGTGTCACAATAACAATTTAATAATTTTAAATTTTACTCCATATTCATTGTCCAATATGACCATGTCCCCAATTATGTAATATGATTTCAATTTTTTGTACCAAAATAATAAGAATTAATTATATGAATGATTAGGAACAGATTAGCTTTCATTAATATACTATGTGTAATGGTCCTTATAACCTTTATGATTTCTATTATAACTGATTCCTTGAATGTATCCTCGTGACCGTCATCAAAAATATGGTTTTAAATAAGAATAACAACAATTATACCATAACAAAAAAATTTATATTTTAGGTTTTAAGCTTATATTTTATTAGTGAAAACACATAAATGTTATTGATAACAATTTATTCCAAAATTTACTATACATATTTCATTATATTTAATGATTTTCTGAATTTACATGTCATTAGCCATATATGAGGAATCAAAACTATAAATAATATATTACCTATTTCTTTTTCAATACATCAATGAAAAGATAGAATGAAATAACATTTCATATATTAATGTCAAAATTCATGTAGAAATTTTTTCAATAATATCAGTCATACACTCTTCTATACAGTTTTCTTGTAATATGAATATTCTACATTTTTTTCCGAGCAATAAAAGATTTTTATTATTTTTATAAATAATTAATTTATTTACGTAAATTTAGTTTTTTGAAAATTATCTATGATAATATAAACAAATATCCCCAATTATTTATGATCCTCCCCTATAGTGACATATTTAAGCATAATGAGAGGTCCATATACCCAACAATTCCATAGTACAGTCAGTTACTGTTGAACCTTGTTTTTAAATAGTGATACTAATAATTTTTAGGATAAGATTACTACTATCCATAAAAAAAAGGTTCATGTTTTTTCATTGGGAGGAATAATATTTTTTAAATAAACATTTTTTATTTGGATGTAAAGAGTGTATCTCATTATTAGTAAGACCATACATTTTACCCATGGCTGATCCAACTTAATATTTATTATAGTATTTTAAACTCTATAATTGGGCCCCATTCCTTACATAGAGAGGTGTTTTAGATATGTTGATGGGCTATGAAGAGGGTTTCTAGTAGAGGTTTGAAGTTTAATACTCCTTTGGAGAATTTGGAGGGAAACATACAATCCTATGTAGTCTGCTAGTGATTTGGTGCATTAAAAAATTGATTAGCAGGACCACATTACGACCACCATCTAGTTGATGAGACCCATTGACTAGATGGTGGATACCTTGATGAATAGAACTAAAACATGAGACCCACCATCTACTAAGTGGAGTTTCTATCAATATCGAAACCCTTATTGACACCACTGACTTGGAATTGGTAACCACATGATAGGATGTAGAATATGTTTGGTATTTAGTGAAAAGCGGAGGAAACTTATATTCAGACTTTGAAACAACTGAATAGCTTCTAATTAATCATTTTCAAACTCTAATTCACAATATATTACTTTATAGGGGTCATAAAGGCCTACTTGTCATCTATAGTTTTAAGAGTTAATTTATCAATTCATTATTTAATCTGGATGACTTGATTCTATGAGTTTCACTAGGATTATCTGAATTCTTTTTGATTCCATAATTAATATTCTTTTTATATCCTTTAATATCTGAGTTCATCACTATAGATATGGGTTAATGTAGTGGTTTATTGATATGACTCAATATCATGATTTTATTTGTTCTTCATTACTTGAGGTACATGGCAAAGAATATCTTTTTTGGTCAAATATGTTTCAATAGTATGTGAATCATATATGAACACACCGACAGACCATGCCTATGACCTTTCCAAATAATAACTATTTAAATACTAATTCCTTCTCCTCTTAGGAATGCTATTTGGTATGTTGGTAATTTAGAAATGATATTTTGGCCACCAGAGAGGTCATCAGAACATCAAACATGGTTAGGAACATGGAAATTGAAATCTAGGGCTATTTACTAGGATTAGAATATTGAGAGTATATATGAAACTACTCATGGTATTTGTAATTCCCTAATCGTGTAATAATTTATATGTGGATTAAATAATTTTATATAATTGAATGAAATTGGTAACATGATATGTTACTAGATATTTATCATGCTAATTGGATGAATTGGTGTAATGGAATAAATGGAATGATAATTGGTAATGGGAATGAATTTACCAATATACATTATGATAAGGGAGGGATACAAGTTTTATTGATGTAGAATGCAACAATACTTTTTTCTTATTTATTGTTCGAATGAAAATGTCTTCTTCAGGCCTAAGGGTGGGATACACAAATATTTGTGGCCATGTGACATGATTCAAAGACTCTTGGTGCCTTAAGATGACATGATCTAATTCATGATAGATGAGGATTTGGTGTATGAATGATTGTTACCAATGGAATGGTGCATTATTATTTGGTCCAAATAAACGATTAATGGTTCCTTAATTACAGGGTTTGTGATGCATGGTTACATGTGAGGCTCAAGGGAGATATTAGGATGATGTAAGTAGAGATACACCTCAATTATTATTAATGGTATTCAATGATAGAGACATTTGAAATTATTATGATGTTGTTGTGGATAACCCTGAGTGTCAAATAAAAACTTTCAGGTCAATAGCTTTATTTTTTTATTTCATTTTGATTTATATTAAATAGATCAATTATAAATTTTTGTTGCATAGAAAAAAAGTCATATTGGATATTTTAGACACTATGTTTGTCAACCAAATGAGTTTTAGTCCAACCAATTTATGGATTTATAATACCCGGGAAGTATTCATGGAGGCATGATTGGAAAATGGATAGGATGCCAGTGCTTGATTTCTTACTTTATTCATGGGGATGGATCTTATTTTCTAGACCAAGCATGTGGTTTACGAATAGTGTTGAGAATCAATCTATTTCAGTATGTATTTTTCTATTAATTGACTTTCAACGGAACATTTTGTATGATATGAAATAGTTCATTGAATGGTTTTAATATAATGTATTATTTTATCATTTTTGTATTTAATTCCCTTAGTTGTATGATTTGGTTTTTTATCCTATTTATATTTTCATTATCCCTATATAATAGAGGGTATTGAATACCATATGCTTCCACGAGACTGTCACTACTCTTTGGTATCCTTTGGGATATTGGGAAGAATTCTTGAGTCCATCTGGAAATCCATCTTAGTCATTTGTGGCAGAACCGGGTTAGGGTTTTTACAAATTGGAATCAGATGTGCTATTTTTATGCCTTAATTATTAGGTAAACTTGATAGAAAAATAATATATTTTTCATCTTAGTAATTATCTTGTACATTGAAGTATCATACATATGTATGGTAAAAACCCCAAGTTACAAGGGATGGGATTTCTGTTCTTGTGGGTCACTTATTACAAATGTGTTGTGAATTATCATTTGGTGATGTACTAATTATGTTATGTTGTTGTTCTAATGAGATTTTTCATGTAGGATAATATGTCAGTAGGTGTGTATGAACTCCTCAAGATGGGAACCTATGATCTAGTTATCTTCTTTTTCATGCTTAGTATTTATTTCCATTTGTATGAGAAAAATAATATTGATTATTTTATTCCTGTTAAAATGTTATGAGTAATACAAAGATAAAGAAAAATTGTTATCTATTTTTTAAAAAGATGTTCTAATTTTTATAAAATCATTATAATACATTTTTTATTGAATATTGAAATTTGTTTATGAGATAATTTGTTTGATATATGATACTTTTTCCTATCATGTTTAATGAGGTATGTGTTTCCCTTTGAAGATAGATTCCTTCTTTCCATGTTTTGTTAGGGCGTTATGATGGTGCAGATGAGCACACACCACACTATGAATATACTAATTCCATAGTAGATTAAATGACTTCCATAAACTATTATAAATATATATTTTCTTATTAGTGATGATGTATATGATGTTTGATGTCCCATATGGTGGAATGATCATGTTAGACCTAATGAGGGAGTTCTCTGTGAAGTACCTCCTGATGTTTGGAGCGGTTGTCAGCCCCAAGGAAGTATAATTTTTGAGATATAATTTTCATATGATCTATAATAATTTGGAGACACCCATGAATGGTGGTTAAAGCTAGATATGTATACGATATGGTGACTATCCAAGAATATTTAGGAAAACACGAGTAATGATAATCATTATTGGGTACTGACATGGGTGAGTTTCCAATTGATGTTATTATACCATTTCTACATAAATCCACTGAGGGATGACATATCATAAGAGTTTACACACATGATGCAGGGAAACCTGATGTGGCCTAATTATATTGGACTTTTTTATACCCATATAATTATGTTTTAAAATTTTCTATAAATGATATAGCTATGATGAACCACTTCCAAGAATGTATGTACAATGACATAAAGTATCAGAATAATGACCCTTACAAGACCATTTTTATATAAATCATGAATGTAACTATCATTTATATAGGGAATATAAGTGAGGCCATAGGTGTAGGGTATGAAATTTATGGGGGGTGTTCCATTAGAAAATTATATAGAATAATTAAATTTATTTTTAAGGATAAATTTAGAATAATATTTGGTTGAGCAGCTAAGGTAGAAAGTAATATTTTACATGTTGTTAGCATGGAAATTGCATTCAGTGTAGAAATCTCAATGATAGTTTAGATTTGTTCCTCAACCACCAATGGTATTCTATGTATGTGGTAGAATAGTTCTCCTATAAATTTTAAAATAGGAACACTCACTAGAAATTCAATGAAGGTGGGGAGAGGGAGATTCCAAAATTGGGAAATGAGTATCCAACATAGAAACTAGTATGAAAATGGAGTTTCACAAGTAGTATAGGCCATGTATGAGGAAATAATACTCTAGGGAACATAAGGGTGAAAAATATGGTTGAATAATTTAAGGATATTAAGCATGATCTCAAGGTATAGGAATGATCCAAATGAATGTATTTTATTTTGAAACTACCATTCTATATGAATGATCTTCCACTATTTAGGGTATGATCAAAGTAGCACCAACACTCGTAATTTCCCCTTTTAATACATGTGAATAAATAATTTAATTTCTACTAATATTTGTTATTTCTTTGGTTTTTTATAGATTATTTATTTCATGTTATGTTTATTTACTTTCCATTTGGGCCAAGGTTTTTTGAAATTTAACACTACAAGGAATCTTATATAATTAATAGTTGCTACTGCTTTATATGGGATATATTTATTCTTCATATGATAGGTTTCTACATGATATTAATTATATATTGGCTATTTTTATATAAGTATCATATCAATTACCACCCAGTCAAATGTTTTTCTGGCTACCCAAGGGAGAATTTTACATCCACCATAGTCGATGGGATGTCTAGGTGGGCCGAGTTGTACAATTGGTTCTTATTCTGGAGTTGATAATAGATTAGGTTTTTATCCGTATACAATGACATAGAATCATGTTTGTATGGATTATTTCATCTACTATAAGAATTTTTTTATGTTCTTTGGGAATAATTCAAAAGATTCCCATGAGTGTGGTAAATTTAATTTACTAGTGAGTTGTTACTAGGAGCTAATACTATTTTGATAGTACCCAATTGGATGGAACCAAAAGAGATCATAAAGTTGAAATTATAATTATATTGTTTTGATAAAATAGTTTTTATCTTGTATAGTAAACCACCATATGGATCTTTTTTTTCCTCACAATTAAAGAACATGGTACATTGATTCAATCTATTGATTATTAAAAGTTGAACCAAATGAAACTCATAAAAAATTATCTTCATATAAATCCATTGTTCTCTTTGTTTATAAGAGTGATTCTTAAATATTATAAAATAATGATTTAATATTAGAGTACTGTCAACTATTATTTAAAATATCCAATATACCCTATACAACCATTTGATGTAGGAAAGGATTGAATGAATTCATTGTACTATAATTTTGGTTGATGAATGAAATAGAAATGTTCATTTATTTTTTGAAATTATTATTCATCCCATACAATGATCATTTCATTGTTTTATTCCTTTATGAAATACTAATTTAATGTAAATACCGGGAGTATTATACCCAAAATGTAGATATTAAACTATGTATAATAATAGAGAAATTGATTTATTCCAAAAAACCGTAATGATATTTCTTGATTGATTAGATCCACATTCTTGTAAAAAAATTATCACATTTTGAAATATATATTTATTAGGAGTGGGTGGATGTAGTTAATTCCTTGTAGTGACCTATAAATATTTTTAATATTCAAAGAATCCATATTTTATTAGGATACTATCAGTGGTTTATTCATTAGATCAGTAGGACATCATAAAACATGTTTTATTTAACCAAAAATTAACTATGGAATAAATTGGTTGATGGTTTTTTGGAAGAATTCATAAAGATCATTAGAAGAATGAAAAATCTACTAATAAAGAATTTATTAGAACTTTGTATATAGTATATAGTTAATAATGATTCCATTTGAATTAGTGTGATGCAATTCTTATGAAGAACATATGTTTTTTTCCTATGACATGTGGAATTTGAGACTACATGTGTATAATTATACCACTCATCCCCTAGAGTTAGACAATATGGTTCATGCTTTTTAATGTTTGTGTAATTACCTAAGGGGTGAAAGTTTCATCATATTTACATATCATAAGATGCATTGTTTTACCTTTTCACTATTGTATAGGAAACCCTTAATAGGGATGTAAGGTGAGGTATTTATTGTATTTTCACATTGAGATGGAATATATAACCATTATAGAAACGTTTTTCCAATTAAATTAGAAGACAGGGTCTGAATCTCAGAGTATAGGTGTCAACTTTTGAATTGCAATTGACGACACTCTTTTATGAGGTGTATATGTATGTCTATGAGTACTAAAAATTAGTATCCCTAACTACCACATTTGTTACCCCATCTATATTTGACTGATTAATATGAATAATAATGTACCCCAAATGGGTATTACAGAAATATTATAATTGGGTGGGGGGGTTAATCATGGTTTGAAAAATGATTTCCCAATTAAAATATTATTAACCGTTTATCTAAAAACCCTAAAAGTATGACGACATATCAACCATGATTTTCACTTTTTTAACTATTTAACTAGATATGATTATGTTTTATTTATCTATTTTTGTTGGCCTTACTAAAATTATGATTCCATTGATTTTTATGTGGATAACACTCACTGGTCAATGTTTAATGACCACACATTGATAATGTGGTATACCCCAAAATAAAATATGGACCACACTACTCTTCACAGGGGACCCCCCCCCCCCATTACAAAAATTATGACCATGATAACTACTAAACTTGGATAACTAACTTGAAATGATTATGGTTGAATGATTGCCTCCTAATTCTAACATCCATATCCATCTCCCATTTCTCACCAATTTAGGAGAGAAGGTTTTTAGGCTCATAGACCAATGTAAGACCTCATTGATTAATAGTATATGCACTAATCAGTGTTGATTGGTATTTATACAACACTTTAACATATTAGTTGTGAACATCACCACTAGAAAAACTTCTATTTCCCAATGTAATTAGTCTTCATGAAATATCTCCATTTAAATGATCATCAATAATTCCAATCACTTTATGTACTACTTTCTGGATATAAATACATAATGTAAACATTCATGAATCTAAGATTGTTTTCTCAAAACTCTTACACTTTCACCCGACATAAATAATTCAAACAACATCCCATATTTAGCAAAACAATATATTCTAATGAAGCATTATATTCCAAAACTCTCAACATTCACATGAGATACAATATTACATGATCCCCCCTTGATATATTTTCACACATGTTACAATCCCCTCATATATAATAGGTGCAATTACTACATCACACACGATCCTGGAACATATCATTAAAAATTTCATGGTGTAGAAAAATATTTCTTCTCCAATTTTACGAATATCATCAACCCATCCTATAGTATTCTCACGATTGACATTCCATGATCACACATTACCTCATGTAAACATCCACTTTCTGTTAACTAAGAAAACCATATTCCAATGAAAATTTTGACATTGTGAGGAATACATTAAATGTTCTCCACAATACCATATGAATTTAAATATATTATTTAACACAATACATACATGATATAAATGTGATTGGGTTTGATATTAATTTACCAAAAAACACATCAAATCGCCAATTCTCATTAGTTCCTTAAAATATACCATGTTATATTTTTTGGATTCAATTTCATAAATTATTTTCATCTGTATTTATGAAACCATATTATCCATTTTTATGTTAAGAGGATGTTATATCCAATAACAGATATTTATTACTATTGGGGATTGATATCAACTATTGAAAAATGGAACGAACGAAAGATGCACAATTTCATTATCCCAATGGGAAAGTCTATTCATCATGAACTCCTTCCATGATCTATCATCATTTGAAATTTTATTATTACCATAATCAGATTTAGAGCATTGACATTCAAATATAAATTTAAGGGGATGTGAAAGAACAATAATAGATTCATGATGCATTATTTATCAAATAGAAATCGCACATGGATTCCTGGTCATTTATTCTTCCACTTTTTAATAAAATATAATTTAATATTTGAACCATATAAAGCCAATATTGATTATAAAGAAAAATTATCCATAGGGAAATTGGGATGATAATTTTATATTTATACCAATCTCCCATTGTTTTCATGATTTTCTATTATATAAGAATACAAATTTTCAATTACATTGAGTCTATATATTAAATCATTCAACACAATATCCTTTTTCAATGATGTCCATAAAGTTATATATACATCACCTCGATCAATATGATATTTAATCTAATAAAAAGTTAAAATTATACCTCTAGGATATGAAAGTACTCCTCTACGAATAAAAAAAATCCTTCAAATATATCCAATTTAAATATGATTTTATATGTGTTGAATACCAAAATTGAAATAGATTCATTATTAAAACAAATAAGAATACTTTCCAAAAATTACTGTACAAAACATGATAAAATTTTAAGAAAACCATAAATATCCACCACATTCACATAATTCCATACATCCCAAGTATCTGATGAACTGCAACATTGGTCTAGGAAATCATCTAGATTATTACTTCTGTTTTAGGAACCAAAATAATAAGAATTTTCTATATTTAAACCAATGACCACAGATACAATCATTTTCTTCATACAATTATTTAAATCTTTCTTTAATAATAAATCGTTAAACAATGACTCATTTTTCATCATTCATGAACGTTTATAGAATCGTACATAGTAATTGATTTCCTCAATTAACCACATTGTTTCTATCCATTATTTTTTGTGATACAAGATATCATATTTTTGTGTATGAAAACTCAAAAACATTCTCAACTTTTCAACTAATTATAGAAAAAAATCCGTAAGAGTGTTATTTGCAAAAAATATCATCTCATTTACAAAGATAATTTAGATTATATCAAAAGATAGATCCAAAAAATCAAATAAATGTGAACAAATTATTTCTGCCTCTTCATTAATTTTATCTTCAAGAATTGAAGAAAAAAATCAGTTTCTATTTATGTCCAATATTCTTGGACTTGATTACACTTAAGAAGAATTTAAATATTTTATTTCGACTAGTAATTTCATTCATTGTAACCCCTATTCATGTAGGTTATTCTTTTTATGTTATCATTTATTTAGTTTCTAGAATGTACATAATTTCTACTTATACTATTTATAATTGGTTGGAACTATGGATCACATCAAAACACCACTTTTAATCTACTTATAAAAAATTCCCATCGATTTGTATCCCTTAGAACTCAAAGCGCATAAAAAAAGTTTACTTTAATTTAAGTACATTTGGAGAGGGAAGCTATAAGTAAATGGAAATGAGTAATATGGCTCGTAATGGAGAACCAACCCATTAATGGCATGTTCTCCCTAATTTTTTTGAATCGATCGCACATTGATAAGTATCTTATTAATATTTTTAATTAGTGTATCTAAGTGTCATGATTTATTATCTATAACATTTTCCAGTTCTTTCTTCAAAGTGGTTTGTGTGGGACAAAATTGGATGAAATTCGTCCAATTTGGGAAAAAGATCACTATGGGAAAAAATATTCTTCATTTGTGGATTTTCGCCCCACTTTAATACAGATGGAACACACTCTTTATATTTTCCATCATATTTTTAGTTATTCCTTATAATATTGTTGTTTTGTGTAACTAATTATTATTACAGGGGAATAAGTTCATCAATTATCATTTCCACCATCCAAAATGTTGAACCTATTTTCTTGTGAAATATTCACATTTAATAATAGGGAATATCCTTATATGTTATTAGATTGGAGTGTCTTTATATGGGTTTGAAACATCTACCAATGATGTGACCAACTATTATAGTATAGTTGCACATTATTACATCATTATATTATTAAATTGTATTTCCAATTTCTTTAGGGAAAAATTATTTTCAACTATCATTCGTATCCATAATTATCTTCATAACTACACATGTGGAGGTTCATTTTATTTGAGACATTATCTTATCATGTTTTTGTTCAATTTAGTAGAAAAAATAATCAAATCTAAGCCAACATCTCTAAAATCCCACTTCCTTTCATCAGGTTATGTTCCTAGTGATTGAATACGTTCATTTAATACCATTTCTAGGGACATATTGATTTTGATCTCTTGTTAATGTTCTTCATGATAATTACATTTTTTTATCATCATTTTCATTATTACAATGGTAAAATTCATGGAAAAAATTTATTCTAAGACCTCTTGTTTTCAATGAAAAAATATTATATAAGTAAATATTATACCCCATTAATGGTACTACATTAATCTTGGAAATCACTTCATTATATTTACATAAAATATACTCTTTAATTTGAGATAATTTAAGAAAAAAATCACAAATCATTTTCAGCTTCTATAAAAATTATTAAATCTCACATTCTTTTCCCACATGAGGGATAAAATTGAATCATTTATTATGAATAGATTTTACATCAAATGATGAAAAACATATAGTACTACTTCCTCTTTCAATTATCTTGATTCCATTTTTTACAATGTACTTATTAGATGGAATTAAGTATTTTATAAACAACTATTCCCTTTGAATCCATATTATTTTAAAGAAGATACAATGATTTATTTTATTTAATATATCATATTTCAGGTAATTCCATTAATTCCAAATTGAACAAACAATAATTTATAATATTTCATTCATCTATTTTATATTTAAATCTATGTCATCTTGATAGAACAATTTTATCATGAACCATATATAATGGATCTTCAATAGAAACTTCCATCAAATGGATAAAAGTTTCTCTATGATTTTAGATTCATTCCAACAAAGGATGGATCATTAATTATAGATAACATCTTAAACACGCCTTTTGATCAAGTTTGGGAAATAAAACAATCTCAAAACATATATTTTTTAGACATTTAAGTGGTCCTGTAATGGGTTATAGAGTGACATTACATAGGGTTTGTGATTTATGGTATGAAAATTATACACATAATTAGAAATAAAATTATGTTTTATCTCACTCCGAAAAAGTATCTTGTCCTCTCAATCCTGAGGGTCACATTTCTGGAATCATTAACTAAATATGATTAATGTTTCTTCATCTCTTTTATTATGAACACATTTACTAAATATGGGAATCTGTATTTACATGGTTCTCCATCAATGGGATACATTTATATTGCATGAATCAGAGTTGGGTCATGCAAAAAATTACACTATGAAGCACACATAATTTTGTAAAGGGACGTACCCCATACAATAAGTTCTTTATTGGTAACTCCTTACCTAGGAACATTGCTATAGTATATTTAGAGTTGACTAACTATCTTCTATGTAACAATATCATTGTCTTCTCTATCTGAACAATACTTCAGGACGGAATGATTTTCGGATCATAGGTGAATGCGTGAATTAACTCATTTATGTATTTTTCACTAATTAAATATCATTGATATTAACAACACTCTTTCTAACTTCTTGTGAACATCTTCATTATAGAATCATCACATTTCATATTGAAGTAGTCTTTATGGAAGGTCTCCAGTTGAATGTTCTATAATAATTAACAATTACTTTTTTGTATATTTTTATTGATTATAATACATAACAATCACTTTTTTGATTATCTTCATGTTTCAATGAGATGCATACATTCAACAATGTAAGACAAACCAGGAAGGTTCCCCTATTTCATGAGACTCCTAACTCTAAAGAAACATTTAATGTTTTATGAATGTGAATACAATCATGTTATTTTAAATTGTCCAAGAATAACTATTGTTTTATGTAGATACAAATTAAATTCATTGTGAAACTATTATTTTTATTATTTATTCAAAAAATAATATATTTAATCCAACTGATGAAGATAGAAATGTGTTCCTTTAAACTCTCCGGGTCAAACTGTATAATGTTCCACCATTAGAAAACTCATGTTTTCTAGAATTCTTCACGAGTGATTTATCTTCTCACACCACTTTCTTGACATAGATCATTTCATTAATTAACATGTTTGGCTTCCATAAATGATATGGGCATATCATATTCATATTAATTTTCATCTTATGATTCTACTACCTTGGCTACCATCATCAATATGTGTAAATTTTCTTTTTTGGATGAACTAGAAATATCAGACATTTAAATTAGAAAATAACTCCAACTATATTTCTATGGTTCACAGAACTTATATTCTATAGACAAACCCTAATTTTAGAAATATATACATTATAGAAAATTTTATTTTCCAAATATGAACATGGAACATCAAAAAACCACATTAAGAATTTTTTTTAATATTTTCATAAGTTATTTTCATTGAAAATATCATTCACAAACATCATGAATATTCCAAATTTTTTTGAGTAATCATTGATTCATTACATGTAAACAACATCATAAAAATATTTATAAATTTATCACAAATTTATGTTCAGAGACATGAAACAATTTCATTTTTCAAATATTTTTTACATGATCGAGAAACACTTTGTTCACATAAATTCTAATCTATACGAGCCTTATTTAGTTAGTCAATTATCCAATTCTATATTCCTACTCACTGTCAAACACATAACAATACATTCCTCCATGAATACATCAAGGTATTCATTAGAATAGAACTTATCAAATAACATTTCTTGTCATATCCATATTTGGGTGCTTCTCTCCCATAGAAAAATTCAACCCATCTCCTTGTATTACCAGGATCAACATTCCGATAAAACATATTTTATCATTCAATCACCCCATTTCCCATAATTTTGAACACTATCTTATCATTGAATGGGTGACATAGTGAATAATAGTTCCAATTTACTTAACCACAACATTATAATAGAATAACCACTTCAAAATAAATAACATACCATGGTTGGTAGTGTTATGGTTAATAATGAATCCATCACACTACATATAGAAACACAAATACTCACTCTGGTATAACAATGATGTTGTGGGATCCATAATATTTTCCTAATATTATAAATTTATAGAGGCGAGCCACCATCCTATTAGATCATTTATATGTAATGAGATCATCAAATGTATTGGTGTGTTTTAGTTTCTTCTATTTTTCATGGGGACATTATGTCAAAGGATAACACTTCTAGGTGGATGTTACATCCTATATTTGTATTGTTGTATTATGATAAGAACAATCATTATTGGTGGGCATGAATTAAAATAGATATAACTTTTCTTGTGACCTAATTACACTCACATAAGAATATGAAGAAAGAGCATCAACAACCTTTTGGTATTTGGTGTCCTTTACCATTAATTATCACAAATGAAATCATGTCAATATTTACATAGTGACGAGTATACAATAAACAATCCAAAGGAATGAGGAAATATTAGTGTTCATGGATTTACTGAAGAAGCTACCTCATTTCAGGTCTATCTCAGTGACCATCTCTATTGATGACTTATTCATAATGTATATCCAAATTAAAATTTTGGTCGATTGAGTTCCATGATGAATTTTCATATATTGGGTTCCCTAGATTTCATCATGTTTATTGCAGGGGATAAATATGGCACTTTGTTTTTAGTTTCATCTATATAAAACCAATCATTATCCATGAAATAGGTAATTTGAGTGAACCATTAAGATGTTAAGGGACATATTGAATTATAATTTCATAGACATTAGTTGTTCATAGGAGAAACTCATATCTCATATAATGTTCACATGTAATATCCATTATCATGAATCGATCATGATGGATTCAATGAATCCTTATATAGAACACCATTCAATTTTTCATTCAACATTTTTGAGGAGATTGAATAAGTACCTATAATAATCATAATTATTTAAGAGATGTCTGAATAGTTTTAGTTGATATGGAACCACTTTGAAAAAATTTTGAGTAGGCAGAAATACAATGCTAACCATTAGATGTGACCTCTAGAATTCAAGGTTGGTTAGCAGGATTTGCACTTTCTGTTTCTCATGATTGTGATAAATCATACTAATAACCATGGGATAACAACACATATGTATGTAAGGACATTTTATATAATGGAGGGGGTAATTATTATGGAATACTAATTGAATCATCCACATAGATATGGTTTTATGAATGACATATTCTATGTGTCGCTATAATAAAGATATCAACTTTATCATTCTTAGGTTTTTCACATAAATGATGTTGATCTAGATGTAAATTAATAATTTTAGGAAAATATAATCTATATATTATATCATAATGAGAATATTATCTATTAAAATATTATGAATTTAGTTTATTTTTCATAGTAGAATATATATTTCTATGAGGAGATATTGGAGTGATATTATAATATGTGGGTAAATATCAACATGTTTTTTGAAATATACGAATCAATGATTCATGGGATTGTAGCATGGAGATGATCTCTTATATAGTGGCATGACTTAAAAACTGTAACAACCCAAAGTTTCATTGATGGAAAATCCCTCTTGATCCAGTTAAATGTTTCTTTATGAAAATTGTTTTTATAAGATGTCAACTTCTTTAGTTTTACGTTGTGACTGTTACTTTTATAGCTGTTGAACAGTGATCATCTGAGTAGTATAAATAAAAGGCTTTAACGAACCCATTTCTACTCAGACAAAGGAAGCGATGGCCTCATCCCGTAGAATTTCCCCTTACGAAGCCCATTTTTCAGAGCTCGAAAAAGAGGTGGCATCTTTGTGCTTCGACCTTGACCAAGCCCAAGGTGAGCTTCATTATTTCAATCTTGAATGGGACCGTCTACGGGAAAAGTGGAAGTTGATAGAGATTACCACTCGAGTGATGTTATCTGAGCCGCCCCAAGAGTCTGTCACTATCGCACACCTTACCCTTAGGTCTTATGCGGCTATTTTAAGGGGTTATGTAACAAATAAGTAGCACCATGTTCATTTACATTATTTTTGTATATAATAATGAATATAATTTCTAGTTATTTTTGATACATTGTAATTATTTTTTAAAGTACGAATGGTGTTTTTTGTTATTATTTAATTAAGAATTATATTTTATTAAATTAAAGGATTTTTGAATTAATTAATATTTTAATAAAATATTATTATTATTATTAAATTAATTTTTATTAAATATAAATGATCTTATAATTTAATGAATGCAATTAAAATTTTTATTACGGTTTGAAAGCCATTTCTGTCAAAACACGTGATTTTTTTATAAATGTCGGTTTTTAATTTAAAAGTGAAAATTCACATATTTAGAAAATTATTTAGATAAAATCAATATTATTTTTGGAATCAGGATGTCGAAATTATCCAACGGTGAATTTTTCATAATTTTCTGACACAGTCAAATTTTTGGGTAAAAATTTAATACCATTTAAATGTATAATGTGTTTTATGACATCATAATGACCCATTGGTGATGTAATAAAATACCATAATCCTTATGTCAGGCCAATATTTGTTTTATCATTAAAATAATGAGGTTTTGGGTTTGTTTGACTTACTTTTCAATGCATTAATGGAGCCCTCAAAACTTATTCAACACTTTGCCTTTTTAAATTAATTTCCATGGGAGTGTGACTCACCTCCACATAAGCTATAATGACCCACACTTTACATACATTGTTAATACTTCAAAATTGAAGCACACTTATTACAACATATGACAAAACCACAAAGGACCGTATAGGTATAGTGTCTTTAGAAACTGGGAAACATAAACAACTGGTTCATAAATCTTCTACAGTGTCTCCCATTTATTTCATCATATCTAGGGTCCCTTTTAGCATATTCTACATAATATCCATCTTCCTGACCTGGGGAAAAGAAAACATAAAAGGGTGAGCTCAAATGCTCAGCAAGGGCAAATAAAGGAAATAACAATCATATCATATCTTTATGAAAATCAAAACCTGCAAAAGAGATCATAATATCTTAACATGGAATAAATCATAGAAGTGAAAATGAGATCCCCATAACATAAAACTTGAAACTTTTTGGCATGCACACATAATCATGGAGATCATTTCTTGTTAGTCATGACTCATTGCCAAGACTATCTTAGTGGACAAAGTCCCTTTCTGAACCGAGTTCACTCCTCGTTTCAGTCCTGTATCACTGAACCGAAATAACCTTCCGTTCCAGCCATGTCTATCTCATGAGATATAAAATCTTTACCCAATGCATTGGAGGGAGATATAGGTCCCACCCATCTTATAATGAATCCTTTCTTATGTGTGCCACATAATCATACATCATCGCATAACACATGTAACAAAAATGGGATTCTTGAAACATCATGACATCATAAATCAATTCATATATGATAAAGGAATTCATAAACATAATTCCATCACAACATAGTCAAACCAATGTAAAAATATGGATAGAAACAGAACCCTTTATTATCTTAGATGGAAAATAATTTTGATAAAACACTTGAATTGAATTCTTGAGGAAAATATCCTTTCTTCTTCAAAAACATTTTTCCTTTCATAACATGTCATACAACTTTAAAATAAAAGAAGTTGATTAAAAATAAACTTGAAAACTTGTAAAGGTAGCTTCTTTGAAGTAATATTTTAAAAATCCATTCATGCCGTATAAGTTAAAAAAAACATTCTTCGTACTTTTGTCGGAAAAGTCAAAAAGTACCTCGTACGGAAAAACGACAAAAGATTCCTTTCATATTCTTTACTAAAAACTCACCTAAGGGTAAAATTGGATTTAAACTATTTCAAGTGGATGGAAACAATATTACATATTGAGGGAACATGGATGTGGATGATAAAATACACCCCAGTAAATACTTACGAATAAACAATCTCGGATAAAAATGAGATTGTGATATTTCCCTTACCTTAGGTCCGATTAGCTTTGTACGTGTCCGAAGCTCCTGTATAACGGTTTAAATAATGTTATTGACATATTCCAGAATCATACATATTGATATGAGATCATATATGGTCATATTATTAGCTTCTTGTTAGTAATATTTCATTGTTACTTGTTACTCGGGTCTTTATAACTTTTTGTTCTTATGCGTGTTTTGTCGAATAAATTCTTATTCTTATCTTTAGGTTATAGATAATTAATTTCCAGAATGGTATTAGTGTATTATATACCATATTCATTCATTCAACTCATTTATACAATCATTATGAAATGAAGATCATGTAGAACGAGTCGCATCACATCGTGGAGACGGTATTCCGTACGTACGCACGAGTGATGATATCGTTCCTATGATCGTGGAATTGTATTGGAGTTTATATATATATTATTTCAGTATCAATATTACTTAATAATAATCATATATATTTACTCATTACACCATTATACCCATCCTTGTAAGGTGATGGTGGAAAATAGATTACACCACGGCGTGGAGACGGTATTCCGTACGTACGCACGCGCGGTGATTTCATTTTTTCCATAGGATGGATAGAAGGTGAATTAGGGTTGTTTCATATTTATAATAACATATCAGTATGTAAGTAATACTGATGTTATTACTTTATCATGAAACAACTAAAGAAGAAGAAGTTGAAGAAGAAAGAAATTGAAAAGATCGGTAATGGATATTACCTCTTCTTTGGAACGCCTTTTTGAATCCTCCACTTAAGGAACTAAGATTGGTCTTTGGAGAAGACCAGGACCTCTAGGATTATTCTAGGGAAGTGGAGAATGGAAAATGGCAGGGGTTGGCCGAGCTTGAGTGCTCAAATTGGTGTGAGGAGGAGGGGGAGGAGGTGCCCTTTTATAAGGGAGGAGAGGGGCACCTTAGGAATATCTCAAAATATTATTTTATATTAAAGTCAAAATCGGTTTATAATGGTTCCAAAGGGTCTTATTTCGAAGATAAAGTGGGGAAGGGTCTAAATCCTATCAACCAATAGGATTTAGACAAGTTTAGGGTATTATTTTAACCTTATCAATTAGATTTAACTCTAAGTTAATTAATTTAACTTTTACCGTGTCTTTTTGTTTTCTTTCACTATATGGTTAATAAACTTTCTATAACATGCCAAACGAAACCCAAATTGTTTATTATTAATATATATATCCTTATCTAAGTCATTTGGCCGAACCTTAGATTTTTAGGAATAAAATAACAATTAATAATATAATATTTGATTTAAAAACTATTTTGTGTCAATTTTGACACTATTTGATATATGATTTTTGTGAAAGTCATAAAAGAATTATATGTTCGAACCAAGTTGATTAAATCAATACTAATATATCATAGTAACCTAGAAAATTAGTGGAATTCATAAAAAGTCTCAAATTATATTTATTTTGGTGTTTATAACATCAATTATGTCAATATTTCATTAATAAGATAATTACTGCATCATCATTATGTCATAAATAAATTAAATTATTTAATGTCTAAAAATTACAAATAAAATATCATCATGTAGGAAATCTTTTTAGCTTTCTAATGAATATTTAAAATTGAATTTATCTTATGTATAACCCCATATTAAAAATGATTTACTTATTAAACTTTGATTTTAACTATTTTAACCCTTCTTTAAATAAATTAATAATAAATGTCCTAATCTAATCCAAGTGGGCCTAAATGGTCATATTTTATTCCTAAGTTTGTTTTTGGTCGAATTACACTTGTCCAATAGAATTAGGACATGTGTTAGGGTAATATTAATTTCATATTTACCCTTAGTTACCCTATTTACTATTAACCGCGGTAAAAATAGTAAAAAGTTACTATTCACCAAAAAATTATTTTCATCTCATTGAACCACATTTTAGTCCTTGATATTAACCGTGTCTCTCGGATTTTTGAAATTCCATTCACAGAAGCGGTAAAATTAAGTTTTATGCAAAATTCAGTTTTTAACCTAACACTTAGTGGTTTCACTATTCATCAAAAATTGAAAGTTTTCAGAAAAATACCAAAATTTCACCCTAGGCTAATTTCGATATTCTGAGTCCAAAAATGAAGTCCATTTTGAAAAATAAAATTTATAAAATTTCAAAAAGTTGTTATTACTATTCATAACGGCTAGTTTTAATAGCATATTGTTGTTTAGTGAAACTCGGTATTGCGTACGACGCAAGCTATCGAGGAAGGTCGCGATTGCGTGTAAAGCAAGCCAAGCAAATGTTGTGTAGAAAAAGATTCCTTTGATGGTTTATATAACATAAAAGTCTCGGGTGTTACATTCTACCCCCCTTAAAAAGAATTTCGCCCTCGAAATTCGTCACTTTGTAACAAACAAATGAGGATACTTCTCCCTCATCATATCCTCAAGCTCCCATGTAGCTTCTTCAAGTTGGTGGTTCCTCCATAAAACTTTCACCAAGCGAGTGGTCATGTTTCGTAGGACTTTTTCGCTACGATCCAGAATCTCTATCGGCTGTTCTTCATAAGAAAGATCTTGCTCCAGCGGTACAACTTCTGAGCTGAGTACATGTGAAGGATCTGGTATGTACTTTCTCAGGAGAGATACATGGAACACATCGTGAACTTGAGAGAGATTCAGTGTAAGCGCCAATCGGTAAGCTACCTTCCCAACACGATCCAGTATTTCAAAAGGACCGATATATCTAGGGCTCAACTTCCCCTTCTTTCGAAATCTCATAACCCTCTTCCAGGGAGATATTCGTAAGAACACTTTATCGCCCACTTCAAACTCTAGGTCTTTTCTTCGGTTGTCGGCATAACTTTTCTGTCGACTTTGAGCTGCTCTTATGTGTTGTTGAATAGATCTAACCTTTTCTGCCATTTCATCAACGAGATCAGGTCCTAATAGCTTTCTTTCCCCAACTTCATCCCAGCAAGTTGGAGTCCTGCATTTCTTTCCATAGAGAGCTTCATAAGGAGCCATCTGAATACTGGAGTGAAAGCTATTATTATAAGAAAATTCCACCAAAGGTAGGTGTTGATCCCAACCTCCTTTGAAATCCATAGAGCAAGCTCTCAACATATCTTCTAGGGTTTGAATTGTTCTCTCAGACTGACCGTCTGTCTGAGGATGATAAGCAGTGCTGAAACTCAATTCTGTATCCAGAGTATGCTGAAGACTTCGCCAGAACTTCGAGGTAAATCTCGGATCTCGATCAGATATAATAGAAAGTGGTACTCCATGCAATCTTACCACTTCCTTTACATATATCCTGGCAAGCTGATCTAGAGAGAAATCCTCTCTAATAGGAATGAAGTGTGCAGACTTTGTAAGACGATCAACTATGACCCAGATAGCATTATTGCCTTTGGATGTTTTAGGAAGTCCTGTGACAAAGTCCATAGTGATGTTTTCCCATTTCCATTCGGGTATGGGTAATGGTTGTAACATTCCCTTAGACTTCTGTCTCTCAGCTTTAACTTGTTGACAAACCAAGCATCGAGAGACATATTCAGCAACATCTCTTTTCATGCCATCCCACCAGAAGTACTCTTTCAGGTCCCTCTACATCTTCGTGCTTCCAGGATGAATAGAGAATGAAGAACTATGAGCCTCATCCAGCAGCTCTTTCTTTAATTCGGGGATGGGAGGAACGCAAACCCGATTCCTGAACTTTATTATCCCATCACAATCAAGGTTGAATTCCGGAACATTTCTCACCTTCTTTTGTAACTCGACATCTTCTTTCTGTGCCTCTTTAATCTTCACATGTATAGATGGTTGAACATTCATTTGAGAAAGATAAGATTTTTCCCCTTCCATTATAATTCCAAGATCCATCCTTTGTAAATCCATAAATATTGGATCTTTTGTGATCCTCATCATGGATAAACTAGCATGGTCTTGTCGACTTAATGCATCTGCCACCTTGTTTGCTTTCCCAGGGTGGTAATGGATTGAGCAGTCATAATCCTTAATCAGCTCCAACCATCTTCTTTGACGCATATTCAACTCCTTTTGTGTGAAAATATACTTTAAACTTTTATGATCAGTATAGATATCACACCTTTCACCATAAAGGTAATGCCTCCAAATCTTTAATGCAAAGATTACCGCAGCCAACTCCAAATCATGTGTTGGGTAATTTTGCTCATGGATTTTCAACTGTCGTGAGGCATAAGCTATCACCATATCATTTTGCATAAGAACACACCCCAATCCCTTCTTGGATGCATCACTGTAGATCACAAACCTTTCTCCACTACAAGGCAGTGTGAGCACAGGTGCACTGGATAACCTTCTTTTCAACTCCTTGAAATTCTCTTCACATTCCTCTGTCCAGACAAACTTAACTCCTTTCCGAGTCAACTTGGTGAGTGGATTAGATAATCGTGAAAAATCTTTTACAAAACGTCGATAATATCCAGCCAAACCAAGAAAACTTCGGATCTCAGTTACTGTTGTTGGTCTTGACCATCTTTCAATAACCTCTGTTTTTGCTGGATCCACAGATATCCCCTCTTTTGAGATTATATGACCCAAAAATGCAACTTTTTGAAGCCAAAATTCACACTTGGTAAATTTGGCATAAAGCTTCTCTTTTCTTAGGGTCTTCAATATAATTCTCAAGTGATCTTCATGCTCTTCCTTGCTCTTTGAATAGACAAGAATATCGTCTATAAAGACTACCACAAATTGATCAAGATAGTCTCTAAAGACTCTATTCATTAGATCCATGAAGATAGCAGGGGCATTAGTAAGACCAAATGGCATCACTATAAATTCATAGTGTCCATACCTTGTACGGAAAGCCGTCTTTGGTATATCCTCCCTTTTGACCCTTAATTGATGATACCCTGAACGAAGATCAATCTTGGAAAAGTATTGAGCTCCGCGTAGTTGGTCAAATAAGTCATCAATGCGTGGGAGAGGATATTTGTTCTTGATAGTGATCTTGTTAAGTTCTCGATAATCAATGCAGAGTCTCATTGATCCATCTTTCTTCATAACAAATAGAACAGGTGCTCCCCAAGGTGACGCACTAGGGCGTATGAATCCCTTATCAAGATTCTCTTGGAGTTGCTTCTTCAATTCCTGCAACTCAATTGGGGCCATTCTATAAGGTGTCTTTGGAATAGGCAAAGCACCCGGTACGAGTTCTATTGAAAACTCAACTTCACGATTTGGTGGAAGACCCGGTAATTCCTCCGGAAAGACATCATCAAACTCCCGTACAATGGGCATATTCTTAATCGTGAGTTTCTCACCAACCATTTGAGATAAATAACCTTCATTTAGTGGAATCAATACCCATAAGATGGAAGAAATTTCCACTGGAAGGTTATGTTCATCCTTGCATTGATAGACGATCGTAGATTGATCTGGAATATGAAATGTGACTTCCCTTCTTTGGCAATTGATATGAGCTCCATGTAGAGAAAGCCAATCCATGCCAAGAATCACATCAAATTCCACTAAAGGAAGGATCACAAGATTTGCAGGAAGCACTTTCCCACAAACTTCGATCGGAGAAGAATTATAAACTTTTGATGCGATTGATGTGCCATTAGGTGTTGTCACGGCTAACTCAACATCTAATTGTTGAGGTAATACGGTGATACCCTTAGAAAAGTCTTCAGAAATAAAAGAGTGGGTGGATCCAGAATCAAATAAAACATTTGCTACTTTAGAATGGATGGTAAGTGTACCTTTCACCACATCGTTATCGTACTCCACCTCGCTGATAGAAATTGCATGTGACTTTCCTTTGTCTTTAGCCTTAAGAGTTTGTTGACGTCGACCATCATCATCAACCCTTGGATTTGGGCATTGATTGGCATAATGCCCCATCTCCTTGCACTTGAAACATTGAAGTGTAGCAGGTTCATTCTGTGTATCCCTTCCTTTGTTTGCATCATTAGACATCTTCTTCCCATTATCACGGCATTCAAATGCCCGATGACCTTCCTTTCCACATTTAAAACATTTACTTGTCCCTTTAAGACAACTCCCTCCATGTTTCTTTCCACACTTTGAGCATAAGGGAAAGTTCATCTTCTTTTCCGTGTGCTCTTTAGATTTTTCTTTGAATTCCATCTTCATCTTCTTATCAAACCCATGTGACTGATGGGTTACTCCAATCTCCATCTCGACTTTGAGAGCACATCGAACGATTTCCTCGTAGCTATTGAAGTCCCTTATGGCTAACGCCCTTCGAAGACTTGGTTTTAAGCCACTAAAGAATCGATCGATCTTACTCTCAGGTTGGATAATAATACCAGAAGCGTACCTTGCAAGTCTTGTAAAATTTGCTTCATAGGTACTAACAGATTCATCATCCCTTTGCTTCAGTTCAAGGAACTCTTTCTCCATCTTTGTTCGGAGAATACGAGGGAAGTACTTATTGAAAAATAAGTTCTTGAACTCGTCCCATTCCATAGACTCAATTTCATCCCTTTGCCTCGTATTCTTAACAAGATTCCACCATTGATCCGCATCTCCTTCCAAACGATACACTGCTAGGATGACTTTATCATGCTCAGAACATTGAAGAACTGAAAATATCTTTTCAGTAGTACTAATCCATTGTTCAGCAACTAATGGATCAGTAGACCCGCTGAAAGATGGTGGACGCTGCCTCATGAAGGATTCAACAGAATGTTGCTCCCTCCTTTGTTCGTTTGGAAATCCTGCATGATTCATAGCTTGAGAAAGTTGCGTGAGCATGGCTACAAGATTTTGCATTCCAGCTCCCATATCGTTTGGTTGCTCAGGGGGACAATCATTGCACTGCCCATCGCATTCCGCATTAACACGGTTCCTTCGGGTTCCAGCCATTGACTAAAACCAAGAAGAATAGTGTGAGCAACACTAATTATAATAGGAAACCACATAATTCAAGAATAAAATTTTCATGCTTATGGTCTTATCCTAGGTTATTCATGGCCATTTCTAAGATTGTGTTCTATGCTTAGACTTATTCTTAGGGTTCTTACTAAGGCTTTCACATCCTAGTTTCCAAAGGTTGACTATACCTTTCCTCTGATACCAACTATAACGACCCACACTTTACATACATTGTTAATACTTCAAAATTGAAGCACACTTATTACAACATATGACAAAACCACAAAGGACCGTATAGGTATAGTGTCTTTAGAAACTGGGAAACATAAACAACTGGTTCATAAATCTTCTACAGTGTCTCCCATTTATTTCATCATATCTAGGGTCCCTTTTAGCATATTCTACTTAATATCCATCTTCCTGACCTGGGGAAAAGAAAACATAAAAGGGTGAGCTCAAATGCTCAGCAAGGGCAAATAAAGGAAATAAAAATCATATCATATCTTTATGAAAATCAAAACCTGCAAAAGAGATCATAATATCTTAACATGGAATAAATCATAGAAGTGAAAATGAGATCCCCATAACATAAAACTTGAAACTTTGTGGCATGCACACATAATCATGGAGATCATTTCTTGTTAGTCATGACTCATTGCCAAGACTATCTTAGTGGACAAAGTCCCTTTCTGAACCGAGTTCACTCCTCGTTTCAGTCCTGTATCACTGAACCGAAATAACCTTCCGTTCCAGCCATGTCTATCTCATGAGATATAAAATCTTTACCCAATGCATTGGAGGGAGATATAGGTCCCACCCATCTTATAATGAATCCTTTCTTATGTGTGCCACATAATCATACATCATCGCATAACACATGTAACAAAAATGGGATTCTTGAAACATCATGACATCATAAATCAATTCATATATGATAAAGGAATTCATAAACATAATTCCATCACAACATAGTCAAACCAATGTAAAAATATGGATAGAAACAGAACCCTTTATTATCTTAGATGGAAAATAATTTTGATAAAACACTTGAATTGAATTCTTGAGGAAAATATCCTTTCTTCTTCAAAAACATTTTTCCTTTCATAACATGTCATACAACTTTAAAATAAAAGAAGTTGATTAAAAATAAACTTGAAAACTTGTAAAGGAAGCTTCTTTGAAGTAATGTTTTAAAAATCCATTCATGCCGTATAAGTTTAAAAAAACATTCTTCGTACTTTTGTCGGAAAAGTCAAAAAGTACCTCGTACGGAAAAACGACAAAAGATTCCTTTCATATTCTTTACTAAAAACTCACCTAAGGGTAAAATTGGATTTAAACTATTTCAAGTGGATGGAAACAATATTACATATTGAGGGAACATGGATGTGGATGATAAAATACACCCCAGTAAATACTTACGAATAAACAATCTCGGATAAAAATGAGATTGTGATATTTCCCTTACCTTAGGTCCGATTAGCTTTTTACGTGTCCGAAGCTCCTGTATAATGGTTTAAATAATGTTATTGACTTATTCCAGAATCATACATATTGATATGAGATCATATATGGTCATATTATTAGCTTCTTGTTAGTAATATTTCATTGTTACTTGTTACTCGGGTCTTTATAACTTTTTGTTCTTATGCGTGTTTTGTCGAATAAATTCTTATTCTTATCTTTAGGTTATAGATAATTAATTTCCAGAATGGTATTAGTGTATTATATACCATATTCATTCATTCAATTCATTTATACAATCATTATGAAATGAAGATCATGTAGAACGAGTCGCATCACATCGTGGAGACGGTATTCCGTACGTACGCACGAGTGATGATATCGTTCCTATGATCGTGGAATTGTATTGGAGTTTATAAATATATTATTTCAGTATCAATATTACTTAATAATAATCATATATAGTTACTCATTACACCATTATACCCATCCTTGTAAGGTGATGGTGGAAAATAGATTACACCACGGCGTGGAGACGGTATTCCGTACGTACGCACGCGCGGTGATTTCATTTTTTCCGTAGGATGGATAGAAGGTGAATTAGGGTTGTTTCATATTTATAATAACATATCAGTATGTAAGTAATACTGATGTTATTACTTTATCATGAAACAACTAAAGAAGAAGAAGTTGAAGAAGAAAGAAATTGAAAAGATCGGTAATGGATATTACCTCTTCTTTGGAACGCCTTTTTGAATCCTCCACTTAAGGAACTAAGATTGGTCTTTGGAGAAGACCAGGACCTCTAGGATTATTCTAGGGAAGTGGAGAATGGAAAATGGCAGGGGTTGGCCGAGCTTGAGTGCTCAAATTGGTGTGAGGAGGAGGGGGAGGAGGTGCCCTTTTATAAGGGAGGAGAGGGGCACCTTAGGAATATCTCAAAATATTATTTTATATTAAAGTCAAAATCGGTTTATAATGGTTCCAAAGGGTCTTATTTCGAAGCTAAAGTGGGGAAGGGTCGAAATCCTATCAACCAATAGGATTTAGACAAGTTTAGGGTATTATTTTAACCTTATCAATTAGATTTAACTCTAAGTTAATTAATTTAACTTTTACCGTGTCTTTTTGTTTTCTTTCACTATATGGTTAATAAACTTTCTATAACATGCCAAAAGAAACCCAAATTGTTTATTATTAATATATATATCCTTATCTAAGTCATTTGGCCGAACCTTAGATTTTTAGGAATAAAATAACAATTAATAATATAATATTTGATTTAAAAACTATTTTGTGTCAATTTTGACACTATTTGATATATGATTTTTGTGAAAGTCATAAAAGAATTATATGTTCGAACCAAGTTGATTAAATCAATACTAATATATCATAGTAACCTAGAAAATTAGTGGAATTCATAAAAAGTCTCAAATTATATTTATTTTGGTGTTTATAACATCAATTATGTCAATATTTCATTAATAAGATAATTACTGCATCATCATTATGTCATAAATAAATTAAATTATTTAATGTCTAAAAATTACAAATAAAATATCATCATGTAGGAAATCTTTTTAGCTTTCTAATGAATATTTAAAATTGAATTTATCTTATGTATAACCCCATATTAAAAATGATTTACTTATTAAACTTTGATTTTAACTATTTTAACCCTTCTTTAAATAAATTAATAATAAATGTCCTAATCTAATCCAAGTGGGCCTAAATGGTCATATTTTATTCCTAAGTTTGTTTTTGGTCGAATTACACTTGTCCAATAGAATTAGGACATGTGTTAGGGTAATATTAATATCATATTTACCCTTAGTTACCCTATTTACTATTAACCGCGGTAAAAATAGTAAAAAGTTACTATTCACCAAAAAATTATTTTCATCTCATTGAACCACATTTTAGTCCTTGATATTAACCGTGTCTCTCGGATTTTTGAAATTCCATTCACAGAAGCGGTAAAATTAAGTTTTATGCAAAATTCAGTTTTTAACCTACCACTTAGTGGTTTCACTATTCATCAAAAATTGAAATTTTTCAGAAAAATACCAAAATTTCACCCTAGGCTAATTTCGATATTCTGAGTCCAAAAATGAAGTCCATTTTGAAAAATAAAATTTATAAAATTTCAAAAAGTTGTTATTACTATTCATAACGGCTAGTTTTAATAGCATATTGTTGTTTAGTGAAACTCGGTATTGCGTACGACGCAAGCTATCGAGGAAGGTCGCGATTGCGTGTAAAGCAAGCCAAGCAAATGTTGTGTAGAAAAAGATTCCTTTGATGGTTTATATAACATAAAAGTCTCGGGTGTTACATAAGCAACCCTAATTTTTTAATAAGTAAAAACCTTGGCCTTGTAAAATATTGTTTTACTCTTTCCTTTTCTAGAAACCATGGGCAAATACCATGGGATGGTTTGTGGTTTGGATTATTTTAATATAAGGGGTCCCAAACCTAAATAATAAATAATTCCCTCACCTTTCCTATATAAACCCACCCAAGCTCCCACTTCCTCCTCACTAAAATCCCATGGAGTTCATCCAACCTCTTCCCTAATCTCTCTAGAATCCTATCAAGGTGCCCGAATCTCCCAAGAAGCCTCTCACAAGCCTCTCTCTAGCCTTTGGAAGCACACTTCCAAGTAAGGGTTTTTTCTTCCTTTCTCATTTTTTTCAATTTTCATTAAGTTGTATTTCCCTTTTTAGTTTCAATTATGAATGTTGGGGTATGGTTTCGCACCTCCCCCATACTTCCCTCTTATTGTTTTAATGATGGGAGAACCCTTTCTCTCTCATTAAATTCCTCCCATGCACATCTGTTACTATACCGAAATTCCGAGAGGAACTTCTCCCTCTTCTTTGACATTCAAGCAATACTTTTGCATCATGAGTATAAATTCATTTTAAATTGTTGGGACATGTATCTATATGACCTCCTTACTTTCCATTACATGTAAATATGATGAGAAACCCCTTTCTCTCTCATCAACCATTTTTATGAATTCTTACGTCATGCCGTTACACTGCCGAAATCACACCGATTTTCTAAGCCAATGTCATTGTGTAATGAATACCATGCCCATTTCTCCATCAAGGGTATTCACCTTTATGCACATTTACTTATTGATTATAATTTTTCATGTATGAATTCCACATTCCTTTATCGTGGAATAAATGATTTTGTTTTATGAATCCATGTTTTATGATCCATGTGGCACACTTATGCATGAAATGAAATGTTTAAGAAGGGTGCACCCTTATAGCGCTCCAATGCATTGGGTAAAGAATAGTATCATGATAAGTCATGTGAAATGTGTGTTGACTAATGCTAATTCATGTGCAATAAGGGTTTACTTGTGCTTCAAGTGCAATGAGGGTTTACTCATGCTCTATGTGCAATGAGCCTTGGCTCATGCTAATTCAATGTTAAGTGTTGTTTCCACATTTCCATGTTATGATTATCAAGCTTTATCATGCCTTTATGTTAATGTTACTCTTATGATCTATTGATATTCCTATTACCTAAAATGTATTTAACTCCTCATGTTATTCATTGTGTACTACCTTACTGGGCTTTATAGCTCACCCTTTTCTTATGCATGTCCTCAGGTTATCCCATGTAATGCTAAGTACGAAGGAACATAGTGGTAATGTAAAGGAAGTTTTCAATAAATATGTTGTATTTCATGTTTAATGTTTTTATGTAATGATCCTAATCCCCAAAGACACTAAACCACTCGATCTTCTTTGTTGTATCAAGTGAAGTTATATGTAATAAAGCATGTTTAAGTTGTAATAGAAAGCAGGGTTGTCATAGTTGGTATCAAAGGATAGGTTTATTTATTTTTGGGATTAGGAAACCCTAGTAAAGCATTAGATACAAGACTACGTATAATAAAAACATCCCTAAGTTTTGGTAAATACTAAGTAAGTGGTTTATCAAACAAATACATCCCTGTCTAGATACGAGCAGGTAGAGGCGGCTCTGGTACAGATGTATCCTAGGGGTAAAACCCGAAAACACCACTTTGAGCTAGACTCGAACGGGAACTGGTGCACGACAACGGGACTTGCTGGACTCTTGGTTACGACACTCAGGGGAGATATGTTTTGATAAATTCACAATCTTAGTATGAACCCTTATTAAGGGAAAAATGCCCCTAAGAATATATTTTAGAAGGAAGATCATGAAAAGCCTGGATTGAATCCTATAGACTCATGAGTTAAAGAGATTAAAGTTTATTTAAAAGTCATCAACTTTTGTCTTTGGATTACCCTTTATGTGTTACCCCTAACTTTCCTTTTATTCCAGCCAATGGCCGGTAATAGGAGAACTCGGGCTAACAACCGTTGTGAAGATCAATGTGATGATTGTACTAATGAGATTCCCAATCCAATGGGAGCGGGAATCGAGAACTTTGTTACGCTTCACTATCAGCTAACTCAAGTTTTGAATAGAAACACGGGTCAAGAGGAAAGTTAAACCCCCCCTAAGAAATAACAAGTCGCTATCAAGAGCTTCATGAGATAAAGGCCTCCTACTTTTAGTGGATCATCTGATCCCACGATCACTGAGCAATGGATCAACTCCATTGAAAAGATCATCTATATCCATCAATGTTCTGAACAAGAGAAGGTTCTCCTGGAGGCTTATCGTATGGAGGGTGAAGCTGAACAATGGTGGACATTGATCAAAAATACGAATCCTGAGGAGGAGATCGAGGCTTTGGAAGGGAAGGAATTCTGGAAGATGTTTTTCGATAAATATTTTCCGCACACCCTCCGTCTTAAGATGGAAAGGGACTTCCTTTACCTCAAGCAGAAAGATGAAGAATCTATGGGAGCGTACGAGGAAAACTTCACAAGGCTTGCATGATACGCTTCCGGCTTTGTCATTACCACCGAATGCAAGGTTGACCGCTTTTTTGGTGGGATGAAGCCTAGCTTGCGGAAAGCATTAGCGATCCGTGACTTCGACAGCTATGAAAAAATTGTCTGATGTGCCCTCAAGGATGAAATGGAGATCGGAGAATCACAGGGGTATCATGGGGACAAGAAGCGTAAGGTGGACTTCAATGCTGGTGGTCCGATGGATAAATCCAATGGCCTAAGAAGTTCCAGCACCCCACTTGCCAAAAGTGTTGAAAGAAGCACCCTGGAAATTGCCTTAGGGGGACAAGAAAATGCATCCGTTGTGGAAGAGAAGGGCACCTACCTGTTAACTATCAGTAAGAAGGACCCGTGGCTACGACATAGGAGAGGAACGCTCCGTTCGAACCTCAACGCGTTGTTCAATGCTACAAATTCAAATAACCATGTCATTTTTCAAATCAGTTCCCTAATCCAAGGGTTATCAGAGGCAACCAGCAACCTCCAAGACAGCAAGGAAGAACTTTTTCCATCACTTCTGCCGAAGTGAACCCTGACAACGAAGTGGTGACAGGTACGCTAGTTATTCATTCAAGAATAGCGAACGTACTTTTTGATTCATGTTCTACGCATTCTTTTATATCTCAAAAGCTTAGTAGAACAATCCCTACACCACCACAAATCATGGAAGTAAAGATGTCGATGAGTCCGGCAAATGGGGAAATCATTGCATCGCATGAGTATAAGTTCTCCCCTGTTATAATCTGTGGATTGAATTTCCCGGAGAACCTCATCATACTCCCTTTGGTGGAATTTGATGCAATTCTTGGCATGGATTGTCTTTCCTTATGTAGAGCCAACATAAATTGTCGGGAGAGGGAAATCACACTCCATATGGAGAATCGACCACCAATTCTTTACAAGTGTCAGGAGGAAGATGAATCTCCTTTAGCTCCATCATATCAAGCATGGATATTACTACCTTATGAGCACACATATCTGGATCAGATGATTGAGTCCATGGATGAAACCACCCTTGAAGAAATGCCTATTGTGATGGAATTCGCTGAAGTATTTCCCGAGGAACTTCCTAGTCTTCCTCCAAGAAGAGATGTTGAGTTCTCAATTGAACTTATACCTGGGGCATACCAATATCCAAGACTCCACATAGAATGGCTGTTGTTGAGCTTGAAGAGATGAAGAAACAACTACAGGATAATCTGGATAAAGGGTTTATACGCTCAAGTGCATCACCATGGGGTTCACCAGTCCTCTTCGTCAAGAAGAAGGATGGGTCAATGCGGCTTTGCTTCGATTATCGTGAACTTGAAAAAATCACGATGAAGAACAAGTATCCTCTCCCAAGAATCAATGACTTGTTTGATCAGCTGCGTGGAGCACAATACTTCTCCAAGGTGGACTTGCGGTCGGGATATTATCAAGTAAGGGTGAAGACGGAATATATCCCCAAGACTGCTTTTCGTACAAGGTACGGGCAATATGAATTCGTAGTAATTCCTTTCGGACGCACCAATTCTCCAAAAATATTCATGGAATTGATGAATAGAGTCTTTAGAGATTACCTAGACAAATTTGTTGTAGTCTTTATAGATGATATTCTAATATACTCCAAAACCAAGCAGGATCATGAGGAGCATTTAAGAAATGTACTGGAGACTTTGCGCAAGGAGAAGCTCTATGCCAAGTACAGCAAGTGTGAGTTCTGGTTGAAGGAGGTCTCATTCTAGGGCCATATCATCACAAGCAATGGGATATCTGTGCACCTATCCAAAACAGATGCAATTGAGGGATGGCCGAGGCCAACATCGGTAACTGATATCCGTAGCTTCTTGGGGTTAGCTAGATATTATCGACGATTTGTGATAAATTTCTCACTATTGTCCAGTACTCTTACAAAGCTAACTCGAAAGGGAGTAAAGTTTTCTTGGAGTGATGAATGTGAAGAAAGCTTCAAGGAGTTGAAAAGTAGGCTTATCAATACACCTGTGCTCACTTTACCCACAAGTGGGGAGATTTTTGTGGTATTCAGTGATGCTTCGATGAAGGGCTTAGGATGTGTGCTGATGCAGAATGATAAAGTGATATCCTATGCCTCAAGGAAGTTGAAAATCCATGAGCGAAACTATCCAACGCATGATCTGGAGTTGGCAGTGGTGATCTTTGCCTTGAAAATCTGGCGGCATTATCTCTATGGAGAGAAATGTGAGATATATACTGACCACCAGAGTCTTAAATGTATATTCACACAGAAAGAGCATAATATGCGCCAGAGAATATGGATAGAGCTCATCAAGGATTATGACTATTCAATACATTACCACCCTGGGAAAGCAAACAAGGTGGCAGATGCCCTAAGTAGAAAGGATATAGTGATTCTATCAATGATGATAATTGAGAAGGATCTAATCATCTTAGACTTAATGAAGATGGATGTGGGAATCATAAAGAAGGGAACATCATCAATCCTTTCACAAATGATTTCTCAACCATATCTTTTGTAAAGGTTTAAGGATGCTCAAAAGGATGATGTGGGAATCCAAGAAAAAGTGGAAGCTATCAAAAACGGAAAATCCTCAGAGTTTAATGTTAATAAAGAAGGAATTGTGCGTTTTGGGAAAAGACTATGTGTTCCATCAAGTTCGGAGCTGAAGATGGAACTTTTGGATGATGCACATAGTTCAAATTTCTCTATTCACCTTGGGATCACAAAGATGTATCGAGATCTCTGAGAAAACTTTTGGTGGGATAATATGAAGAAGGAGATCGCTGAATATACATCAAAGTGCCTGGTGTGTCAGCAAGTGAAGGCAGAGAGGCATAAGTCTAAGGGGATGATGAAACCATTGCCCATACCAGAATGGAAATGGGAGAACATCACCATGGACTTTTTCACTAGACTTCCAAGGACATCCAAAGGCAACAATGCAATCTGGGTTGTTGTTGATCGTCTTACAAAGACTGCACACTTCATTTCTATTCGGGAAGATTTCTCTTTGGATCAACTGGCACAGATATATATCAGGGATGTGGTACGGTTGCATGGAGGACCACTATCTATTGTTTCTGACCGAGATCCAAGATTCACCTCTATGTTTTGGAAGAGTCTTCAACAAGCTCTGAATACTGAACTGAACTTCAGTACGGCCTATCATCCTCAAACTGATGGCCAATCTGAGTGGACTATCCAAACACTTGAGGATATGTTGAGAGCATGCTCAATGGTATTTAATGGAGGATGAGATCAACATCTTCATCTGTTTGAGTTCTCTTATAATAATAATTTCCACTTGAGCATCCAAATGGCACCATATGAAGCCCTGTATGGGAAAAGGTGCAGAAAACCGGCATGTTGGGATGAGGTTGGTGAATGTAAGCTGCTTGGACCAGAAATGGTCGATGATATGGTGGAGAAGGTGAAAACCATTCAGCAGCATATCAAGGCTTCCCAAAGTCGACAGAAGAGTTATGCAGATAATCCTCGACAAGACCGTGAGTTTAAAGTCGGAGACATGGTGTTTTTACGCATATCTCCGTGGAAGAAGGTCATGAGCTTTGGAAAGAAAGGGAAGTTAAGTCCAAGGTACATTGGACCATTTGAGATTCTTGATCGTGTTGGGGCTGTGGCCTATCGACTAGCACTTCCACCTACTATGGCCAAGGTGCATGATGTCTTTCATATATCCCTCTTAAGGAAGTACATACCAGACCCTTCACATGTACTCTCTTCTGAGGTGGTACAATTTTAAGATGATCTTTCTTATGGAGAGAAACCAGTGAAGATCTTAGATCATAAAAAAAAGAACTACGAAATAAGACAATGCCCCTCGTCAAGGTGTTGTGGAGAAACCACAAGTTTGAAGAAGTAACTTGAGAGTTGGAGGATATGATGAAGCTGAGTTACCCACATTTGTTTTACTGTGGGAAAATGAAAATTTTGAGGGAGAAATTTCTTAAGGAGGGAATATTGTAACGACCCAAATTTTCATTAATGGAAAATCCCTCTTGATCCAGTTAAATGTTTCTTTATGAAAAATGTTTTTATAAGATGTCAACTTCTTTAGTTTTACGTTATGATTTGTGACCGTTACTTTTATAGCAGTTGAACAGTGATCATCTGAGTAGTATAAATATAAGGCTTTAACGAACCCATTTCTACTCAGACAAAGGAAGCGATGACCTCATCTAGTAGAATTGCCCCTTACGAAGCCCATTTGTCGGAGCTCGGAAAATAGGTGGCATATTTGGCCTTTGCCCTTAACCAAGGCCCATCTGAGCTTCATTATGTCAAGCTTGAACGGGATCGTCTACGGGAAAAGTGGAATTTTATAGAGATTACCACTCGAGCGATGTTATCCGAGCCGCCCCAAGAGTCTGTCACCATCGCACACCTTACCCTTAGGTCTTATGTGGATATATTAAGGGGTTATGTAACAAATAAGTAGCACCATGTTCATGTACATTATTTTTGTATATAATAATGAATATAATTTCTAGTCATTTTTGATACATTGTAATTAGTTTTTAAAGTACGAATGATGTTTTTTGTTATTATTTAATAAAAAATTATATTTTATTAAATTACAGGATTTTTGAATTAAATAATATTTTAATAATATATTATTATTAATATTAAATTAATTTTTATTAAATATAAATGATCTTATAATTTTATGAAAGCAATTAAAATTTTTATTATGGTTTGAAAGCCATTTCTGTCAAAACCAGTGAATTTTTTATTAATGTCGGTTTTTATTTTAAAAGTGAAAATTCAAATATTTAGAATATTATTTAGATAAAATAAATATTATTTTTGGAATCAGGAAGTTGAAATTATCCAACGGTGAATTTTTCATAATTTTCTGAGACAGTCATATTTTTGGGTAAAAATTAAATACCATTTAAATATATAATGTGTTTTATGACACCATAATGACCCAATGGTGATGTAATAAAATACCATAATCCTTATGTTCGGCCATTATGTGTTTTATAAGTAAAATAATGAGGTTTTGGGTTTTTTTGACTTACTTTTCAAAGCATTAATGGATCCCTCAAGACTTATTCAACACTTTGCCTTTTTAAATTAATTTCCATGGGAGTGTGACTCACCTCCACATAAGCAACCCTAATTTTTTAATAATTTCGGTCCATGTCCTTTTAAAATATTGTTTTCCTCATTCCTTTTCCAGAAACCATGGGAAAATACCATTGGATGGATTGTGGTTTGGATTATTTTAATATATGGGGTCCCAAACCTAAATAATAAAGAATTCCCTCACCTTTCCTATATAAACCCACCCAAGCTCCAACTTCCTCCTCACTCAATGCCCTTGTATTTCGTCCAAACTCTGCCCTAATCTCTCTATAATCCTCTCAATGTGCCCCAAGATCCCAAGAAGCCTCTCACAAGCCTCTCTCTATCCTTTGGAAGCACACTTCCAAGTAAGGTTTTTTTCTTCCTTTCTCATTTTTGTCAATTTTCATTAAGTCTTATTGCCCTTTTTAATTTCAATTATGAATGTTGGGGTATGGTTTAGCACCTCCCCCATACTTCCCTATTATTGTTTGAATTATGGGAGAACCCTTTCTCTCTCATTAAATGCCTCCCATGCACACCCGTTACTATGCCGAAATTCCAAAAGGAACTTCTCTCTCTTCATTTACATTCAACCAATACTTTTGCATAATGAATATAAATTCCTTTTCAATTTTTGGGACATGTATCTATGTGACCTCCTTACATTCCATTACATGTAAATATGATGAGGAACCCCTTTCTCTCTCATCAACCATTTTTATGAATTCTTACGTCATGCCGTTATGCTGCCAAAATCACACCGATTTTCTAAGCCAATGTCATTGTGTAGTGAATACCATGCCCATTTCTCCATCAAGTGTATTCACCTTTATGCACATTTACTTATTGATTATAAAGTTTCATGTATGAATTACATATTCCTTTATCATGGAATAAATGATTATGTTTTATGAATCCATGTTTTATGATCCATGTGGCACACTTATGCATGAAATGAAATGTTTAAGAAGGGTGCGCCCTTATAGCGCTCCAATGCATTGGGTAAAGTATAGTATCATGATACGTCATGTGCAATGAGTGTTGACTCATGATAATTCAAGTGCAACGAGGGTTTACTCATGATTCAAGTGCAATGAGGGTTTACTCATGCTCCATGTGCAATGAGCCTTGGATCATGCTAATTCAATGTTAAGTGTTGTTGCCACATTTCCATGTCATGATTATCATGCTTTATCATGACTTTATGTTCATGTTACTCTTATGCTCTATTGATATTCCTATTGCCTAACATGTATTTAACTCCTCATGTTATTCATTATGTACTCCCTTACTGGGCTTTATAGCTCACCCTTTTCTTATGCATGTCCTCAGGTTATCCCATGCAATGCTAAGTACGAAGGAACATAGTGATCATGTAAAGGAAGATTTCAATAAAGATGTTGAATTTCATGTTTAATGTTTTTATTTAATGATCCTAAGCCCCAAAGACACTAAACCTCTCGATCTTCTTTGTTGTATCAAGTGATGTTATATGTAATAAAGCTTGTTTAAATTGTAATAGAAAGAAGGGTTGTCATAAAAACCCCATATTTTAGACTAGTGTTTATAGCATTCATGTTATATTGAATCATCTTGAAATCTATAAATGAGACAAATTCCATGCACAAAGTGGTAATTAATAGAAGATCATTACTTCAATGGAGGAATTCTATCATTTTATACCAGTGGAATGAAACTAGGGATAATTTTTTGTTCCACCATCTCACTAGTGAAATCCACCATATAGTTGGTGGTATGTGTACTAGCTCACAAGGGTATCAAGAGGCCCATCAGGAGTTCAATGATACCCACCTACAAGCCAGTATAACCCATGTTGAATTGGACACCAACCAAAGACCCATCAGATATCCACTGGATACCCACTATCCCATTGGTATTATTTCCAGTAGTTTAGTTTCATATATGAACACCCCCAACTAGCCAGTGGTAGAAAATAGATAGCTAGTATCATTATGTTATGCTGAGTTAACATAGGGAAAATTTTTTTTATACCATTTAAACCCCTATTTTTTCATCTAATAAATCTATTGTCACTACTTTTTCGGTATTTTCATCATTTAAGGGATCTATAATTCCTATTTGGATTCTTTTGTTACAAAATTTGACTTTTGTATATGTTCTTCGATCCAAATGGCATGAATAAGTGAAGTTTTCTGAATTTTTTGGTTTCCTCCAGTTTCCTCTTTTAATATTATTATACTATCCATGATGATACGTGGATATCAAATTCCATAGGTGATCATTTTTTAGTTCATTAATCCAATTCTCATTCTAGGATTCCGACATCATTATTATTTGGGGTAGGTGGTCTAGAACAACTCTATAAGGTAATATTTGTTTCTCGAGACTGTGAGACTAATGTGATTCACTATAATTCCATACTTATGACCAGAAATAATTATAATTATTGAAATCCCACATCCTGGCCTCTCACATATCCCATTGTATCAATTGACAATTGTGAATTATATTTGGGATCAGTCGAGAGATGAGAAAACCATTTCCCTTGCTTGGGGACTTGAAAATTATGACCTAGAACTATGTGGTATGATTTTAATACTAATAGTTGTTATGAAAATATTCATAGAATTATTTACTATATTTTCTTCTTATAATTATTAGTTTAATTTCAAATTGACATAATTGAGTGTGAATTGGTGAATTTTCATGTAACTAGATATTTTAGATTGTGAATTGAAAGACATGAAATAAAGGAATAAATGGTATGATGAATTGAAAATACATAAATGAACTAATTTATTTTTTGATATTATTTTTGGTATTTTAGTAAATATGCATCCTTGACTCTTGATTAGTTTTTCTGGATGATATTCATAATTTATTAACTGATGTGGGAAGGATACTTGTTTGGTTGGGTTTTGAGGGAAAGACACATGATTTCTTGAGGAATATTGGTGAGATGTATGGATATACGAGTTTACATGGTGATATGTGTGAATTAATAATTTTTGATAGTTATATTATATAATTCAATATACGTAAGGTCTAGATGAGAGTTAGTGTGGTGCTTGAGGGACACATGAATGATTATTCTATCCTATAAGTGAGATTTATGGTTGTGGATGGGATGTATCATTAGAAATGATGGTCGAGGGAGATATTATGAGTAAGTAAATGGAAAACACTATGGATATTTTCAATAATTTTATAGTGAAGTGACATCTAACATCATTCTATAGAAGGTATTTTTTGGCTATGAGTTTCAATAAAGAACACAGATGTTAGAAGGATTATTTTAGTGTTCCTATTGATTTATATTAAATTCCTCTAGAAAATCATAATTTTCAATGTATTAATAACCAAAAAAATTAGGAACCATTGGTATTAGTCTACAGATTGTTTTCCACATACAATTTGGGTACTATTTAGTAGTCGGGCTATCATTATTAACGCATGTATAAAAATGGTTAGAGATCCGTATTCATGATTTCATACTTTTGTGTTGGACATAGTTCTTACATATTGAACTAATAATGTGGCATGAGACTGGTTATGGGTGTAATTCATTTTGAGTTTATCTTATTGGTTTTTAGTTCTTATTGGTTATGAATTTCAGTATAATATTTAGTGTGTCCTTCAATATTCAATTTCATGGTCTGATAATATTTGATTGATTTGTTGTTTGACTATTTATGTACTCTAGAAGTATGACTTGATTAGATATCATATTTCAACAATAATTGTCCCATTGAACTATATGGTAAATTTTACCAACTAGACTATAGATATTAGTTGGAAACCATTAAAATAAAGGGAGGCATTTGTGTGTTCTTGTGAAACCCCATCTTGATCATGTGAGGGAGAACTAGGAAAGATACATTACAATACTATTTCTAATAAAAAATAATCATGACCTATAATTAGAATATAATCTATTATAAAAAATATGATTATTTCCAGTTTTATTAGGGATACATAAAATCCATTCTTCTGATATAATTAACTTGATGACTAATAAAGATTCTTTTTATTTCAATATATTTATTGACGTATTATAAATCTTTCTTTATTTCCCTCTAATATTTTAGAAACATTTATTATGTCATATGAATATATCATTCCATTAAATATAGTTTTTTATCTATATGTTTCATAATTTTCTCCTACATAAAAATTTTCAACTCTCTATTTTTTAATTCAAAAATATTTTTTTGTTCCCATTTGAAAAAATCATCAATTTATTTAGTGTTGTTTAGTTTTCATTTTCAAAAACCTATTATCCTTTATGACTGTAAATCTTGCAATCAAGGATGGAATCTATATAAACATTCACCATGGGAAATATATTTATTATTTCACATAATCGGTCTTCACTATAAGAGGCCACAATAATTTTTTTCAATATTTTCTATAAGGTTTTTGAAATTTTTAATAGATTCACCTATTGATTTGATTTGATATAATGACTCAATTTCTTCAAACATACTCATAAATAATATTCACATACATCATAGAAACCTTTTGGTTATCAAACCCTTTATTATTTCACTTATTTTTCACTTGTAAACAATTTATTTCTAATATTTCACATAATTTTCATCAAACTACTATTTCGAATTCTTATTATTTTGATAATTTACATGAAAATTTACAATATCACAATATTTGTAAAAATTTTATTGGATTTTACTTTTATAATTTATCATTCCCATTATGTATTTAATTTTAATAAGATCAATGATTATATTTTAATATTTATCCCATTCTTTATCATCAGATTCAATATAATCTTCATCATCAACTTTGTCTTCTCTTATTTTTTTCTCATGGGCTCACAAAAAATTACAAATTTATGTGCCTATTTTAATTCTATAATACATATCATTTCATAAGGAGAAATATTATTATCTAATTAATCATGGATAAAAACCATGATGGTTTAAAATCCTAATGTTTGAGTTTAACAACTATATAGAAATTTTCATATAGAATTTTTAAATTTATGGAATCATCTAATATTTCTCCATTACATGAGATATTTCAATAAAATTTAATGAATTTTTTAAGGAAATTATTAATACATTCAGCTTTAACTATATTAATATATTTTAATGTGTACCTATATATACATAATTTTGACTCATACAAATGCATATTTCATTCATAAATTTTATTATATTTGTCTAAAATTTCTTTATCTATTTGACCGCCAATTAAATTTATGTATAAATTCCTTAAAAGATAAATGATATTGATATTCTGAGAAATTTATTCATCATATAAAATTATATTATTAAATAATGATATATGATAATTCTTTTAAACTGCTAAAAACCTCACACATGATGTTTTTGGATCATTTGAAGGTTGATACACACTGATAGGGGATGTGTTGAAAGATTGGGTAAGGTTATTTTAATAATCTTTATCCTCTCACTCATATTCAACACCACTCTCTAAAGATACATTTTTATGAAAAACAAAATCTGAAAACTTGTTTTAATGTGGATTACCTTCTCTAAGTATTATCATGTCCCTCGTTTTTTGTGATTTTTATCCCACACACAAAACTCCCCACAGAAAATAAAAACAATCATCAGTAAGGGTACAACCTCAAATTCATATAGTAATTGGAACCAACTAGGAAAATCATTTTGAATAATGAACACTAATGAATGTGTAAGCCTCGCATGGACTCCACTAATATTTACTTCATCCACTCCATTTCGTAATATTAACATGATTGCTTCCTTATCATTTGATATTTGATAAAATAATGTATTAGTACACAGATATTTTTTTACTCAAAAATCTCCCTTTTCAATTTCATTTTATTTATATTCAGTAGATATTGATAAGTTATTATTTATATAATAGCTATGGAAATTCCCTCAGAACGTGTTGATATACATAAAATATTTCAAACACATTTATCATACTGTCAAACCACATTCTATCATATGTTAATTTCTATACCATGATCTTCTTATTATTTCATTTTATCCACTAAAATGTAATCATAAACACATATAATAATATATTCATAACAAAATCCTTTAATGCATATATAAACATCATCCCAACTAATTTTTTTATAGTGGGAGACTCTATAAAATAAAATATTTCATCCTGTTATTTTGATGTAGCTCGTTTTTCTATAGTGGGGTTACTCATCAAGGTAAACAAAAAATTAACCACATTGGTTGTCCTTTGATCTCAACATGAATCATGATCAACATAAATAATCATGAGGTTTGAATGAATCTAGAACATCTTTAGTAGAGTTCATCTGATTTTGTGTTGATAATGATCAAGCATTACATCCAATGTCAAATAGTGATTTTCCAAATCTCTGTGGCATTTACATTAGAACAAAATCCCTCTTCAATCATGACCTATCAATACACATATTGAAACATTATTGAAAAACATTAAACACTATGATAAATAATCTCTCCCTTTGTATTATGTTGTCAGTATCACCTAAGTGCACATTCAATTTTTCAATATGGTGCAATTTATATGTCACTGTTATTTGAAAAAAAATGCAACAGTTTAGTGGGATCTTTTCAAAATCATGTTCTCCTCCAAAAAAATATATTGTTGAATATTTCTTTGAAGGATGATGTCACATGGTATAAAAAACAAAGATACTTTAGTTAATCAACTATATATATATGGGCTAACTTGGTGATGAAAAAAAGAGTGATTACCATGGGTTTTAATGATACCCATAAACAACAATACATGTTAAATCATGCCTTGAGTGTATCAATTCATTTCCAAGGGATTGGAGATAATCATATTTATCATTGAAAAGGTAAATCTTGCACATACTTAAAGTAAAATATTAAAATATTCAATTCCAATGATAAATATCCCCCTTTCATCACATCATTTCATCAATATAGAACTCCCCCTTAATTGTTATTATAAATACAATTAAGATCAAGGGAATAAAATGTTATTGTAATACCTTAGTTTTTTCTTCTTGAGATGATATTAATTTCCACGATTGTCTTGGAATAATCCTTGACATCATCACCTTCATTTTTGATCCCCCTCAAGGGGTGCACTCCCTTTGATTTTCCTTGGTGAAAAATAATCATCAGATGATCCCCAAGTTATTAATGTTAATAATATTTCAATGTGTAACAATTCAATTTATTATAAAATCATCAATAATGAGTCCAACTTTTTTTTTCCACATTGATAATTCAACTATCATCTTAATAAAGGACTTCATATGATATTTCCTTCTACATAATTACACATATACAAAAAAAATATGGGGATAATATGGAACACATGTGATCTTCTTAATGGGAGATATATGGCTGAGAATTTTCTCTCTACACCTGAAATCCATTCCATGTAGATCTAAGGTGTCCGGTACTCTTCATGTCGGTGTCTCCTCCCTGTTTGATACTTTTATATTTCATTGTCAGCATAGACCCTTTATTCCCATTAACCTTCATCTTATGGGGATTATTTTTATTTAATTCTTCTAGTAGTGAATTATCTTCCACTGGTGCATTTTTTTCAATTTTCAACATCTCCAGTTGGATAGTAAATTAAAAATACAATTATTTTCATGATGTCAACCTTATTATGCCTTCAACTCAATAGAGGGGAGACACTTGTTTTATCATGTTCTGACAAAATCTCATGAACTTTGAATCCTCCTTTATATGGAATGTCTTATTTCCCTTTTTACTAGGCTTTAGCTAGTACTTTATCTTAAACACTTTGAAATTCTCTAGAAATTTTCAATTGATTATTCCAGATAAGTAAATAGTAATTCTGAACATATTCTTTTTAGGAGAATCCAAATGGAATTAATGTTTTCATGTTACCTTTATTCTGAGTCATATTATCTTCAATAATGTATTTAGTCAATCCCAACTTCGTTTAGACTGATTCTCCTTTTTGATTCATCATGCATTTATTCATTTACACGGATTTTTTGTAGTGATCTACTATATGACCATTCATTCCACAATAGAAGAAACATTTCATTGATGATATGTCATTCTTGGAATCTATCTTAATATTCTTATTGGAAATATTTTGAATCATTATTTTCTTGACTTCTTTGTTTTTCAAATTTCAAATTGAAGAATTTTCAATTCTTTTTCCTTTCTTCGACCTTTGTTGTGGTCTATGAATTTTATTAAAATATGATTGAGGCATGGTTGGAATAAACCTTCACTCATATTGACTCTTACCACTTCTATGACACTTATCATAGAAGTCTTCAAGATATTAAAATATGTACTTGATAGAAAACATTTTTTTCATATGTGTTTTCTGCCTTTTTTTGCAGGATGCTTCATTTTTTCACATATATATTCCCTGAATGTCGACCATCCATAATTTTTATATGATGAAATATTATTCCAGCAATCGTTGGCCTAATAAAAAAAATTCTAACAACCTCAATAATAGAAAATAAAACTCTTTCTTCTTCTTATAGTATTGGTCTAGCTAGATTCAGTGTAATGTTGTTTCTAGAATTGTCTTTATTTATTTGGAGCCTCCATTTCAGAATTATTATTCTTAATTATCCTAGTATCCATAATTTAAATCATGATGGGTGTATTAACATTTTTATCAATCTGAATCTTCCCATATTGTTCCTTTGAACTCGTACATTTCAATGCAACAATATTAGTAGAAACAAAAATAACTAGGTTCTGGGATACCTTATTCTTGGAGGATCATTTGAAATTTCTCTTAGAATCATATTACTCAATGAATACTTGTATGGAAAGATATCTTTTTTCAGATGTTTGGGAGGATTCATCATGGGGTGATTATTAATTCATTAATATCACCTCCAGCTCTAAAAACATCTATTTCGGTGTGTTATTTTGAACCTCATTTGATCTCATCATACTTTCCCACTTCTCCATTAGATTTGTCATTTTCTATTCATGAAAATTTCATAATTGTTTCAATGATATGTAAAGTTCCATTACCTTTTTGGTTTTTTCATCTAGTTCTGCAGCTTTGACAACCATAGAGACTTTGTAAAAAATATTAAATGCATTGAAATCTTCATCAAACACAATATCAATGAATTCATTCTCAGAAATACTTGCTTATAATTATTCAATAACGTCATACATTCCATCATTTCAATGATTATTATTTTCTTACATTATTTCATAAGATTCCTGAGTGTGTTGGATATGCCAACACTTTTAGCCAATGCATCTTCAATGGCATCAGCTTCTTCTTTTAGCTGTAAATTTTCATCTTGGAAAGTACTATCACTTATAGAAATATGCCTTTATACATATCATTATACATTATTTAGACGATATTTGAGTGAACATTGATGATCAATAATTTATATATCATCATCACATCTTGAAAATGCTTCATCGAAATAATAATTTGTATTATCACATGTTTTACCTTTCTGATTAACACTAGTAGAAGATTTATTCCCATTAGTAGTAAGATTCTTCATCATCTTCCTAGCATGTTTTTTATTTCTACTCATTTGATTCATGGAAGCTATCCCTATTTTAGGTTTCTCGCTCATCTCTTAAAATATGTACTTCACAAATAATCACATTGATATTTCAGAGGTAACCACTACTCTGATACAAATTAATGTTACCAGATCAGTGTGAATCACTGAGAGATGTAGGGGTGAATAAGTGATCCCTTGAATTATTTTTACTAAATTATTACATTCAATTAAATCTGTATGGCTGGTTAAAGCCTCGATACACTATTCTTTTGCCTCTCATCCTTATTTATAATGATGCTCTAAATATAAAGGAACTCAACATAAGGATGTACAAGGTTTTTTTCAAAGATCTACTCCTTGATGTGTTGGTTATTCTCCCCAACATAGATTCTCCACATTACAATTATTATCAATTACAATGGTCAATACAGAGTCCCACTGTATCTCTCTAGAGTCGAAATTGAGGTTCTTTATACTACTTCCCACGATGTTACCAGAGTCCCAATTGCCTTCTTGAGAGTGTCACTAAGGTCTTCTTCCCCTCCCTCAATCTCACATGGTTCTTATTTCTCTCGATTTACATGAGATTCTTTTTTAGTTGAGTTCTCACGATTCAATATATATTGATCTTTTTCTCTTCCCACAAAATATTTCTAACTCACACATTCTTGGGTATCTCTTCATGAATCATCAATAGCATTTTGTAAGGTCTGTTGGCCTTGCAAAATAACTCTGATCATTTTTCTAATCGGTCATCAGTTCCACAATTCTCTTTAAATTATTTCTCCTTATGATGAAGTATAAACCTCACTACGATGTGTGCAAGTGGTTCACACAACTTATTCATGAATATTAATATGAAAGAGTGATATTTTACAATATGAGAAAATTCTTTCTTCATGGATTCTCAAAACAAGGTCCCCTCAGATATAAGATCTTCATTAATTCAGTATGGCTTCTGTCTCTGTTCAACTTCACTTCATGAGTATATTGCATGGGTATCTCAAGTACTTCTAAAATGTGCATGTAATTTTTCATTTTTTTCATTCATGTTAAATATGTACTGTGTAAGTCAAAACACACATTATAATGAATATTTTATATTCAACAAATGTGTTTCATTCACACGCACCTTCTCTCCCTTTTTCATTACTCAATCTGCACACACAAAAATTCTTCCTTTATGTGTCTTCACATGTGCATGGGAATGCACAAATGCATGCACTCTTCCCCCCTTTATCCATCTATTTCATCCCACTTCCATCTTTCTTCATCACCATCACATAGACAATATATTATATATTACATTATATTTTATATTTCATGGGTGGGAAAGAGATTAAGTATTGTTCAAACCCGAATGGGTGGGATCTGGTCATTATCTTTTTAGGTATGTCAAATCATTCGTATGAATGCATATTCTTCATACATATATTAAATTATATTTGCACGCCATATGTTTTTCAGGATTAGATCATCAAAATATGGAAATGGTATAAGTGTCATGCAAGAATTGGTGGTGTCACGCAGGTGACTTGCGAACAGTGGAGAGACTTGCGCGTCTATGCCTTTGAAGCTTGAGAACTTGTGCGCATATGGTTTTTCAAGATTAGAAGATCAAAATATGGAAAAGGAAAGAGGTTTGCGCATGTTTGGAAGTGGGTATCGCAAGTGACTTGCAGGGGAAGAGACTTGCATGCCAAGACTTGCGAGCCGGGAAGATACTTGTGCGTTGTCGCACAGGGGTGAGCAGATGACTATAAATACTGGACCAACCCCCTTCATTCTTCACTGGAGTTCAAAAAATTGAATATTCAGAGCTCCCGTCGCATAGGTGTGGTGGTCGTGCAAGTGGTGGTGTGTCGTGTGAGAGGGACTTGCGCGCCAGTTTTGGAAGTTGCGTGCCAAGTGTTGGTTGTGCGCCTGAGGTGGTTTAGGCGAGGAAGGAAGTGAGTCGCGCAGGTTTATAGTTGAAGAAACTTGTGTCATGCAAGTGGTTGAGGAATACTTGCGAGCCCATTGTGACTTGCGCTCCGATACTTGCGTGACGAGAATGACATTTGCTCCAAGTAAGGGTTATTTCAAGCAGTGATTTTCAGGCTTCTTGGAAGCTGGAAGTTTGTCTGATACCTTCGGTGCGAAGAGAGATTCATCTATGGGTGAAAATTGGGCTTCAATAGAGCATCTACGTATAGAGAAAGATGCATTTCTTCATGGAAATTAAGAGACCTACTGGTCTATAAACTTTGAGTGGATCCTTTCTGACATAGTGAGCAAAGGAAGAGGAAGAAGGTGATCCTCTCCACCGGCAGTAACCCAGATAGAGAGAAACAGGGAGTGACCCATGGGAAAGTAGTGAGTTGAACCTAAACCATGTAATGGAACTGAGCCTCGGACAGAGTGACTGTACCAAAACCTTGTAATCCACAGCTAGTGAAGTTTAGTGGAATTTGGTACGACCGAAAACTTGTCGGCGTATGCTCCTTGGATGTATCCCAGTGTGGGTGAACCAAGTAAAAGTCATTTTGTCCTGTGCATGCTTTACTTTTAATTTACATTGTGCAACAGGAAAGAGATAGAAGAGTGTTTTTCGTAATAGCGAAACAAGATCAGAATCGGTGTTAATTTTAAATTAGTCATACCCTGATTCACCCCCCCCCTCTCAGGGTATTCAGCCTTGTGGACCTAACAATTTTAAATATGAGTATGCACTTTCAAATCCACGGGGTTCACAGATTTGAAGGCCCGAGATATTCATCTTTGAAAATTTCAAACGCATATGAGTGATCCTTCTTCTCTCAGTTCGTTTCTATTAAAAAATAGTTCCCTATTTCATGGAGAAAACATTCTGTACATGTGTTTAAGAATACATCCATATCATCTTCTCTATTAAATATCGATCATGGATATTTCTTCATATCTTCTACAATTTCACATGCCTCTCCTTGGAATCATCATTTAGTCATATGAATGGAAATGAAATTGCATGAATGACTATCATCATCTCTAGAATATCTCTACGGTCTTGACTGAATGTTCTTCAAGAGCCGGAGTTTTAAGAACGGTGTCTGACCTCATCACTGATTAACGAGTTAATTGCGTTCTTTGCGGGATGTCTTGATTTATAAGGTAACCTTGGTGGAGTAATTGATGGACCATGTTTAAGAATCATGCGGAGTGATATGGTGTGTAATGGGGATTAGATCCAGGGATGTGGGATTTGTTGTGCGACTGAGATCTCATGCGAGATCAGATTGACGGTGCATATGGATTTCACGTCTTTAGAATACACCCAAAAACAATGAACGTTGAATATATCTCTCAGTTTATCAATAAAACTGTCATAGAATCAGCTCTGAATACTCCCTCCCTGATCATGGTACCTCACTGTATCATGTTGACATTATGGGTGTGCTCTATTCCCAAACTCTACTCTCGCCACATGGGTTCAACACTGTGCACGCACTTGTGTTCTTATACACGACCCGTATGCCCCTACGTCTCTTGCATAGCTACCCTCGAGGCTTCCCTCAGTAGTGGTCGACCGTCGGGTCCCATATATGCCTTAGCGTTAGGACCATGAATCGCCTCCTTATTTTATAATATTTTTTTGGTAAGGGATAGAAAAAACATGTTAAAAAACAATGTATAAAAAATAAAATATGCCTCCTTTAAATACCACTCCCTTCCTCCTTTATTTCTTCATCTTCAAACAACATCATTATTTACATTTTGAAATATCACATCCAAGATCATAAATATACATCTTTTAAATAAAAAATTGATGTTGCAAGGAACTATTCTTCACCTCATGCATTGAATCATAATGCATGGAATAATTTTTGTGAGTGATGTGTTCTCTTTGAAACACACGTCTTCTTCTTTAAATATGAGCTATATGGATAATCTAATTTGGTGTGGATAATTATCAAGAATTTCATCTAATTTCAAATAGCGACTATCCAAATATCTATGGAATTTTATTTCGACATGATTCCCTCTTCAATCACAACCCTTAAATACACTTATTGACTCCATATTGATAATAAATGCATCATTATGCTCAGCTAGAAGGACTATTCTACACTCTTAGTTGTAGTCTTAACTTCCACATTTTTTTAGTTGTGGGATGTTTGGTAAGAATGTCAGTAATATATTCTTTTAGGGATAATATTCCAGCCTTATAATATCTCTTTTAAACATTAACATAATATGTTCGTACTTTTTTCAATGTGTTTATACCTAAATCATCAATTAATTTTTTTGGATATTCTTATTGAACACTGATTGTCACATAATATAGTTAGTGGATAAATAGATTAAATATTTAAGTCATATTGTTATGCCTTCATCCATATCATTTCGGTTGTAACTTAGGATATATACACATACATAAAATTAATTGAACTCCTATTTCTTGATGTTTAATTATTTAAATTCCATGAAAAAACTTATTATAATGAAGAACACTCATAAGGACACCGATTTATAGTCCTCAGAAATCCCTACCTAGTCAACTTGAAAACAACATCTCATATTATGGTCGCATATCTTATAATATAGTAATCCATTTTTAATGTGTTTGATACATTTTTCAGGATAAAATTTTAATCCAAAAATATGTATTCCTTTAGATTATATTTATATTATGTAGAAATAGTGACAAGATACTGAATACTTGTCATTGATCATGAAAAATACAATCGAGTTCCATTAAAAATATTGAATTTAATATCATTAATAGTTTTTTGTTCATCATTATGGATTATATAAGTTCCAAACTGAAAATAATTTGTAACTACTCTCTCTTCCATCATTTCAAACACCAACAAAATATTATTTCAATGTTTTTTATTTTGAGAAACAAATATAACATATTTATTGAACAAATTTTATACCCAAGAAGAACACCATTTCATTAAGAATAAACTTTATAGATGTTCTTATCATGTTACTTAATAATACCTCATACAATATTTCTTCATTATGTGAATGATTAAGTCTTACATATATATAAACTAAAAAATGTCAATTTTGGGTTGATATTTTTACAATTAGATTTCTATCCACCCACCCATTCAAAAATCTCATTTTGTTACGTTATTAAGACTAAATTACTAGTAACAATGATATATTTAATCCTATATAAATATATTTTTAGCTTACACACCTTACTACCATCTGAAACTAGAAAACAATCTACATGTTATTACAATTACACTATCTAATCAGGATCACCATTCAAAAAAGTTAATTAAATATCCATTTGAAAATTATAAAATATTCTATATTCTACTTTAGTAAGGAATATTTAGATCAATTCAAGTCTCTTCACTGGGGAAATTTTTTCATTAAACCATACAACTTTTATTTGTTAATATCTCTTATATAAAAAAATATATTTATTTCTATCAACTTAACTACTCCAAAAAACAGTATTTCTAAAAACCAATTTAATTCCAATAATTTTTTTTAATAGCTATAGGAATGTTTGAAATATTTCAATTTTTATTTTTTATTTATTATACATTCATGGCCGGAACCCACTCATTATATTAAAAATATTATTTAATTATCATAATGTATTCCATTGAAAATAGATTATGTTGACTACTGGCTTCAATATTTATTCATGTTTGTACACAATTATTCTTATCCCCAAAAATGTCCTCAACGTCAACAAGATTCATTATACTTGATGATTCTAATTTAGTATTTTGTTATCAATTTACATTAGATGAAAATGATAAATCTTTTGCATCAATAATAATTTTATTGATTTATACATCCTATTTAATATATTAGGAATATTTAACATTATTCTAATAATAAATAATGTTAGTGTTTTTTATTAATATTTAATTTGAAAAAAAATTACATAAAGAAAATGAATAATTATTTTAAATTAATTTTATAAAAAAACTTTTGGATTTTTAATTTTTTGTGTATCTATGATAGATTCCAACATTGCAGTTTCCCACAATATTTACTCCACTTATGTCATTCTGCATTGTTAGTCTTAGACTCCAAAATACATATAATTTTTTAACGGTTTGAATTCCATTTAACCGAAATTGTATGGAAGTAATATATGAATATATATTTATGATATATCTATTATGTTGTTATAATTATTTTTATTGTTGATAACTAGTAATATTTGATGTTTCATATTCTCCCAACATTGTTCTAGCCATGACAATGAGACACCAATTATTCCGTTAATTACATCCTTTTAGTTAAGGAGTATATGTAGACAAAAATATTTGTCCAATTTTATGTATGCTAACATAGTTTATGAAATTTCTACTGACATTATCAATCCCACTCTCTGATCTTAATTTCTTCATGTACAATCATGTTTTTTTCTACATGTCTTTTAAAAGGGTTGAATGTAACACCACGACCCCAGTTACCCAGAGTCGATCAAATTTACATAACATTGGTATGATAACAAGGGATACAATCCCAATAGGCCGATCAGTTTAGTAGCCTTAGAAGTACTAGATACATTCATAATCTTTACAACACATTATAAAATGAAATACCACAACAAAATTGTCTTCATTGACCCCATTAATATCCCTTAGACTATCTCTATAGGTCATTCATAATATAATTCTTCAAATCCCATGAAATAACATAAAAAGGGGTGAGCTCAGATGCTCTGTAAGGATAACAATATAGCAGAAACATTCATAAATAAGCTTAAACATTTAAGGTAATGTATAAAACTAAATCATAAGACTTTTAAACATATACTTCTACATAATAGGGCCAATATAAATCAAATAATTCCCTTTACTTATTCACATGGATATTCTACTAGTCAAATAATAACATACAATATCAATAGCCAATTTCATAATGATGAAATTCATAATGCCAGACATTATAACCACATAGTCAAGGCCTTGTGCTAAGACTATAAATATGATATTGTCAAGGCCTTCTACCAAGATGCTAGTTTTTCTTATGAGACATACTAATGCATTGAGAAGCTATAGCGGGCTACACCCTTCACTTATTAAGTCCAATGCATTATTCAAATGAAAAATATTAAACATAACATAAACATTAATATTAAAACAAGAATATGAAAGGTCAGTACATTATCCATAAACCTTGAATGGTATAAAAATAACACATCCATAGTCAAACATATGAAAAAACCATCAATTAAATTTGGAATATTTGTATCATAATAAATCAACCTCGATCAAGAATAATATCCCATCAAATATGTGGTGATATTTGAAAATTATTAGTAAAAATCATTGAGAGAATTATCCCATTTTCATAAAATTGATTAAAAGTCACATAATTTATAAAGGAAGTTATTTAATAAATATTTTTTAATCAATGTCCCCCATACAAATTTGAAACTTTTTTATGGAATTATGATTTTAAAATATTCATGTCCATATAAATAAATCCTTAAAACCATTTTGAAAACATGAACATTAATGAGATAGGATTAGAAGAATAAATCATTTAAACATAATAAATGATGTTTTAGAAAAAAATACCATAAAAAGAATCCCTTTGAATACATTTTTTATGAATCATGGACATGGATAATAAATATGTCCCAATAGATACTTACCTAAAAACAACATTGGGTAATAAACAGATTGCAGAGTTATCCCTTGCCTTGTAATTTTCCTTGGTTGTGGGTTCGTGTAGTACCTCTATTTTCTTTTATGTGTCCTTTTTGATGAATATTTATGTGTTTAATGTGCATTTAATTAGCTAGGAAGAGGTTGGGAGAGTTTGGAATGGTTTTGTATATGTTTGGAGGCTTTTCTAGGGAAGTACAGTTTGAGCACGGTTTGGGGAAACCGTGCAGATGCTATATGAAACCGTGCAGGGGTGGACAATAGGCTTTGTATGACCTTCACACTGTTTTCCAAACTATGTGAGGCAACCGTGTAGACCCTCACTATCGAGTCAGTAGCATGCACAAGGTTAGCGCATGGTTTTTCAAACCATGCGGGATAACCGTCTGACCACATAAAAGAAGGGTTTAAAACCACGAGGTCACTCAGGCTTGCCTAATTCCTCTCCAAATTCTTTCCCACTGGAGCCTCACTCGGTTTCTCTAGCATTCAGGGGTTTGAGGTTCTCTCATACACATTTCAGAAGCGTTTTGAAGGGGTTTCGAGGTGGTTTGAAGGTGGTTTCCCTAGGTAAGTCTATCCTCTTGGGTTCTTTGTGTTTTCCATTATATCTACTCTTCCCTCTTTCTTGGTATTGTAGATCAAAACTTTTTTGTGTAGATCTAGAGTTGTGGTTTCCTTGGATGTTTATTTTAAGGCCTATTATGGTCAGGGAAGATGATCTAGAGAGGTTTTGGTGGTGTGTTAGCTGGATTTGAGGTTCGGTTGCTAGTTGGTCGAGTTCTCCAAAACCCTAAAAGTAGGTGGCTTCTCTCTCAACTTCATTTGGTTAGAACCTGTGGTTCTTTTTTACAATTAATTTGCAGTGCTGAAAAATTAATTGTGATTTGTTCTGAGAAATTGGTTGGATATACCTTGGGTGTTGTTTTGGGGATTTTTGGGGAAAAGGGGTTTTATGGTGAAATACTCTTGTTGTTGATTTTAAAATATTGATTTTGAAATGGGTTCTTGATATTGATTTGGGAAAATGGTTGATGAAAAAAAATTCAATAAAGAAGATGTTTTTATTGAAATGTGGGTTAGAATGGAAAATGGTTTTAAATAAATGGATCATTTATTGAAGTGGATTGTTATGTGATGGAATTAGTTGATTTCATGTTTTTGAAAAATTGGTGGGTTACATGCTTAGTTGTGATTGATTGGAATGTTGTGTGGACTTGGTGAGAAGTACCAATATAAAAAGGGGATGGATAGTGGATGGAAGGGCCACCACTAAGGATAAGTGGACGAGAAGTGCCACTAGTTGTGAATGGGTGAATGGGTTGGACAGAAGCTCCACCGTTTTTATTGTAGGTGTGAATGGGTGAACGGGTTGGATAAAAGCTCCATCGGTTTGATTGTTGGTGTGAAAGGGTGAACAGGTTGGAAGGAAGCACCACCATTTTGGTTTTTTTTCTGAACTATTTGGAAAGATGGAAATTGTTGTGCTAGTGTGTAAATGATGGAAGGTCTTGTGGAATGTTTGGTTTGATTTACCTTAGGTTTTTTGTAAAGGTATTATGTCTTGGTAAGGGTGTGTTTGGATTAATGAAATGGTTTCACATGTGATTATTTTATATAAATTTTTTTATATAAATGATCAAATAGTTTTATCCTAGTGGCATGATTAGGGAAGTCATTAGGGGAAGTCCTACTGTGTTTTAGTAATCACCCTCTGCTTTTGAATTTTGGTGACTTCTAAGATGTATTGTACTATGACGTGGGATAAGGTAAGGCATCACCCTCCTTTTGTGGTGAATTGTGATTTCTGGGTGGAGCTTGAAGCATGGAGCTCTGTGTGGAGTCATGGATCATGGCTTGGCTTATTTTGGATCTTTTTTTGAGTCTTCTTCATGGTACTATGATATGGTATTGGTTGTACTGGTTTTTGGGTTTGTTTTTGAAAAACATGGTTGTCCTTTGAGAATACATGCTTGAATGTTTTGATTGACATACATCATATAGTTGTTGTTAGTGGATGGTTTGGTCGGTTTTTTTGTAACTCCCCGAGATTTTATGAAAAAATATTCTTTTTAATTTCATTAATGTCTTCTGTTGTACTCTACACCAAAGGTATCTTGCACAACATGCATCCCTAACTTGTCTTTGATTACACGCAATCGCGACCTTCCACGATAGGGTGTGTTGTACACAATACCGAGTTTCGCTAAACTACGATATGTTATATAAACTAGCCGTTATGAATAGTAATACCCACTTTTTGAAAATTTATAAATTTTATCTTTCAAAATGGAATTCATTTTTGGATTTGAAATATCGAAATTATCCTTGGGTGAATTTTTGGTATTTTTCTGAAAACTTTCAATTTTTGATGAATAGTGAAAACAATAGGTTACTATTCAAAAAACGACTTTTTATTTAAATAATTATTTATTTTATTTAAATTTATTTAAGGTCAAAATTGATACATAATACCTATATAAGTTCAATTTAATTCATGGAGTCATTTTATAATAATTTTACAATTATAAAAAATTTATTGAACTTTTTATCGTCTTTTACCCACCTCCTAGGAGAATTTGCAAATTCACATAAAACTTATTTTTACTGCTTCTGGGAGTGGAATTTCGAAAATCTGAGAGACACGATTAATATCAAGGACTAAAAAGTAGTTCAATGAGATAAAAATAATTTTTGGTGAATAGTAACTTTTTACTTTTTTCACCACGATTAAAAGTAAATAGGGTAATTAAGTGTAAAAATGATAGTATTATTACCCTAACACATATCCTAATTCTATTGGATAAGTGTAATTCGACCAAAAAAACCATAGGAATAAAATATGACCATTTAGGACCACTTGGATTAGATTAAGACATTTTTTATTAATTTATTTAATGAAGGGTTAAAATAGTTAAAATCAATGTTTAATAACTAAATCATTTTTAATATAGGGTTATACATAAGATAAATTCGACTATAAATATTAATTAGAAATATAAAACTATTTCCCACATAATGGTGTTTTATTTATAATTTTTCAACATTAAATAATTTAATTTATTTATGACACAATGATGATGGAGTAATTATCTTATTAATGAAATATTGACATAATTGATGTTATAAATGCCCAAATAAATTTAATTTGATACTTTTTATAAATTACACTAATTTTATAGGTAAATATGACATGTTATTATTGATTTAAATAACCTTTTTCGAACTAATAATTCTGTTATGATTTTCCCAAAAATCAATTACCAAATAGTATCAAAATTGACGGAAAATAGTTTTTAAAACAAATATTATATTATTGATTGTTATTTTATTCCTAAAAATCTATGGTTCGTTCAAATGGATTAGATAAGGTTATGTATATTAATAATAAACAACCTGGGTTTTTTTTGGCTTCTTATAGTAAGTTTATTACCCTTATAGTTTAAGGAGACAAGAAGACAGGGTAAAAGTAAATTTATTTAACTTAAAGTTAAATCTAAATGATAAGGTAAAAATAGAAACCTAAACATTTCTAAATTCTGTTGGATGAGAGGATTTAGACCCATACCCCCCTATTATCTTCTAAATAAATCAATTTGGAGCTATTAAAAATCGAATATGACTTTATAATAAAATAATATTGTGAGTTTTTCAAAAGGTCCCCCTCTCCTCCCTTATAAAAATAACACCCCTTACCACTTCTCTTCACACCCTTTTGAGCCTTGAATCTTGGCCAAAACCTTCCCATTTATTTTCTCCACTTCCCTAGAAACATTCTAAAGATTCTGGTCTTCTGAAAAGACTAACTCTACTTCCTTAAGAGAAGGCTTAAAGGAGGTGCATCGAAGAAGAGCTAATCTCTTCTTTCGATTCTCTGAAGTTTCTTTCTTCTTCAATTACTTCTTATTTAGTTGTTTCATTATAAATTAATAACATCAGTATCACTAATATACTGAATTTTTTTATTAGCATGAAACAACCCTATTTCACCTTCTATCCATCCTACGGTAAAAAGAAATCAGCACGCGTGCTTACGTACGGAATACAATCTCCACGCCGTGGTGTAATCAGTTTTTCCACCAACACCTTACATGAATGGGTATAATGGTGTAAATAAATAACTATATATGGTTATTTTAAAGTTATATTGATTCTGTAATATTATACATACACTTAAATACAATTCCATTCTCATGGGAATGATATCATCGCTCGTGCGTACGTACGGACTACCGTCTCCACGAATGCGATGAGATTCATTTTCCATGATTAGCCATTCAAGAATGATTATAAAGTATATATAATGAATAATAATGAAATATATGGAATAATTAATCTACTGGATTTATGTATATATATATATATATTTCATCTACTTTCTTCCATTCAAGTCAATAAAGAAAGGAAAACAGTGTTGATGCGTACGTATGGCCTACCGTCTCCATGAACGGTGTGTTTCGTTTCATTTATATATCTACTATATATGTATATATACTGATTATATATGATATATAAATCATGTTTTACATTATGGATGTAAGTAAATCATGATATAAGTAATAATAATATCAAGAACAACATGTCCAAACACGTACGATAAATGAAACAATTTTACCCAAAACGCTACTTTAACAAGGAATTGACAAATGAACGGGTAATATAAATACCTAAGTGAACCATATATGGTATAATAACAATGAATATGATTCTGTAATAATTCAATAACATTATTTAAATCATTATACAGGAGGTTCGGATACATACGAAGCATATCGAACATAAGGTAAGGGGTAATTTATCAATCTCATTTTTATCTGAGATTGTTTATTCGTAAGTATTTATTGGGATATCTTTATCATCCAAGCCCATGTTTTCTAAAAATGTTTTCATATATGTTTAATTTCCTTTTTACCCATTTTTTACTTTTACTACATGGTATGTAATGAATCTTTTTTTGTTTACCATACGAGGTACTTTTTGACTTTTCTAACAAAAGTACTAGAAGAATGTTATTTTTAAATTATAAGCCGTGAACGGATTTTTACAGTTTCATAACACCTCATTTTCATGAAGCTTACTCTAAAATATTTTATGAATATTTTCAAACAAATACTTCTATTTTAAAAGTGCATGGAATTTTGTGAAAAGAAAATGATTTTGAAGAAGAAAGGATATTTTCCTCAGGAATTCATTTCAAATGTTTTATCAAAACCATTTTCCATCTAAGATGACATTATTTCATATGTGTATATTTCATGTTTAATGACTATATGATTTAAATGGTTTAACTTTTCATATTAGGAAATGATATCCATTTATTTTATATGGATTATGTGATGATGAGATGATGTTTATGAAACCCATTTTATTTATTGGGTTATTATGAATGATGTATGTTTATTTTGTGGCACAATTAAGAATGATTTCATTATGAGATGGGTGGGACCTATATCTCCCTCCAATGCATTGGGTAAAGATTTATATATCATAAGATAGACATGGCTGGAATGGTTTGTTAATCTGGTTCAGTGTTACAGGACTAGAACTAGAAGTGAACTCAATTCAGAAAGGGACTTTGTCCACTAAGATGGTCTTGGCTGCAATACCTTGGCTACTATGGAAATCTTGACATGTACTAAATGGTTTCCACAACGACATGATTTATTCCCATGCTATCTTATCAATATTTACGTTCCTTTATGATATATGCCTTACATACTTCTAAGATTTATGTCCTTGCTCAAGATTTTGATGTTTAGATTTTATGTTCATGATTTTTCATTCAAATGTTTATGGATTGTTTTATGTTCTCTATGATTAACCTTACTGAGCATTTGAGCTCACCCTTTTTATGTTTTCTTTTCCCCAGGATATAAAGAATGGTTTTAGGTAAGAAAAAAAGGGGAAGATCTTTATGATAGATGTTGAAGATCTTTCACCACGATTAGAAGATGATGTTCCATGTTTCCAAAGACAATAAACTATTGCGGTCCTTGTGCATCTATTTTTTTCATGTACTAAGTATTCCGCAAAAGTAATGTAATGTCTATGTACGTCAAGCTTGGGGTATCTACATTTTGTATGCGAGGAAAGGTTTAGTCAACCTTTGGAATCTTGTATGTGAAAAAGTTAGTGAGATCCATAGAGATATTTATATGGTAGGTCTAGGGATGTCCCTAAGGATAAGTATACGTATAGGATATAGTCCTAGAACTAGGGTAACGATCTTAGAATATAACCTAAGATGTTAGATATTGAGGGTACTCCCCCTTTACTATATTGTTTTCCCTAGCATGATTTTTTCATCTCGCACTATTCTTGTTGGGTTTTAGAAAATGGCTGGAAATAGGAAGATTCAATATAATGGAGGATATGACGGACAATGGAATGATATTCTTCATGAGTAACCAAATGAAACAGGGTTTGGAAGTCCAAACATCGTTATTATGCATAATCCTCAATCTCATAATAAGATCAATAATCTCAACTTTGGTAATTTTCCTGACTCGGATAATAAAGGAAATATGGATTTTCATGATTGTAAAGACCTGTAAATTTCAAGAAAATTTTTTTCTTAATTTTTTTTGGAATTTTACAAGAGCGCAGTTTCTGATGGAACCTGATTCCGAGTCCGGGTGTGCCCGGAATCATTTTCCGAAGTTTGGCTCGGGTACGTTCAGTGAACGGACGAGCGGGTTTTTCTAACTTTTGAACCGGTGCCCGGAATCGAATTTTGAGGGCATCGATGAAATCACAGTGCCGGTATTTTCTTAGAAATGCCTCTTCCGGAGTTGCGTTTGATCGGGTGTGGTTTTTAATTTTTGGGCTTAATGTTAAGAAATAAAATAATTTTACGACAACTTTATTTTATTTCACTTAAGCCACTTGGAAGCCACTTAAAGACGGCTTAAACTGAGTTTAAACAGATAGGGTGCTATCCAGAAATATCCTACACCCTTGGTAGGATATTTGTGAGGTGGGGACCGCACGAGCCCCGCCGTTTCTTTCCGCTAAGTAACGCACCCGTGAAAACCCGTCATTATTAAAGTCAACTGACGCGTTTTCTTAAATTCTTAACATACCATTTAATTGGGTGGTTTATTTCATGAATTAAATGGACATTTTCTTTCATTGAATTAATTCAACGAATTAATTCAATCATTTCTTAACCAGTTTTCAATTCGTTGGCGTAATAATAAAATAAGGCCAACGCATGACCTCTGGTTATTTGCGCGTTGAGAGGATTTGACAGAATCCTTGTATCTTCTTTCTCCTTCGTGAAGAACGCGAAGAACGCGAAGAACGCCGTCATCCGCAGAAATCGACGACGCCCAATCCGATACGTTCTTCCCCACCCCGATCTCCGATCACCAACCGTTTGAGGTGAGTGATTTCGGGTTTCTTCTAAAAGTTCTTTTTGGTTTAAAATGAAACACAGATTTAATTATTTATAATTTAAATCTGTTGTTCTTGGCCCGTTGAGTTCGCCGACTCAACGCCGGAATCCTCGACAACGCGACGCCTTCCCGCGACGACGTGATGATCCCCCTCTTCCGCGACGAGCAATTCCGTGAAGAACTCTCACGCGCGACAACTCCAAGGTAGGGAATTATTTTGGAATTACCCCTTTTTATATTCCTGTAATTGTTTCTTTAAAAAGTTAAAGAACCGGATTTGTGAACAATTTTAAACTTATTAAAATTTTTGTTTCCTATGTGGAATAAAAATTCTCCCGTTGTTTATATTTAACGCAGAGGGTGCGGGCCAAACGAACACGGCCCAACAACCCTCCTCTGTTCTTCGTTCTTGTGCGGATTTGACGGGTGATGACGGAACGTGCCGCAACGGAGGTTTGATGATTCCGCAGTGAAGAACGAGTCCCGGGAGGGGAAACGGTGCAGATGGGAAGAAAATCGGGTCACCGGAGCGACTCCGGCGGCCCACGGAAGCCGGCGGCGGCACAGGTCGCTGGCGCGGCGGCGCCGGCAGCCGGGAGCGGCGGCGCCACCGGCGTGCCGCCGGACAAGCCCGCCGCGGCAGAAGCCGTGGCGGCGGCACTCGCGGACCCGCGGCCGCGTGAGTCCCGCGCGCACGGGACGCGGCTGAAGCCGCGTCCGGGTGTCCGAGCGACACCCTGCGGGTGTCGCGGGGTTGTCACGCGGGGGCGGCGGCTCCCCCCCCGTGTCGCTCAGCTTGCTAGGAAGACACCCCGCGGGGGCGGCGGCTCCCCCCCGCGCCGTCGGGCCGCGCCCTGGCCGGGCCGGACCGGGTCCGACCGGGTTGACCCGGTTCAGCCGACCTAGGGGGGTTGGGCCGGGTCGGCCCGGGCCCGAACCCCCCGTCCACGGACCCTTTTCGTTCAAACACCCGTAACATGAGCTACACGCCTCCAAACGACTCTCCGTCAGCAGAAACATGATCCTTGGATCGAGGTGGTCGTTTCGGTATATCGCACTCAAGGTTTCGGAGTACTTTGAGTTTGGCCGGGTTGGTTCGTACACGAAACCAACCGGGCCCTCGGAGCGGAAACACTCATATCTTGAGCTACAGACGTCTGATTGACGTGCCGTCAGCTTCGTTGAATTCCTCTAAGTGAGACGGATCTTTTGGCACAATCCGCCCGAGGTTTGGACATAGGTGGAGTGCGTTCGGGTTGGTTTTGCCTTAAAAACCAACCGGGCCCCTGGGACGAAAACACCAATAACTCTCAGACCGGGCGTCCGATTGACGCGCCGTCTGCGACGTTGAGTTCATGTTGACGATACTGAACTTTTGGATACATCAACTTCGGACTTTGTTTCAGTTGATGTATCATCCTCTTAGCTCGTGGAGCGGACCCTCCCGAATGAGCTTGCTGTGTGCGGGAACCCTAGAGCTGGCTGCGACTGCTTCCTCAATAGCGACGACTGTGCAGAGATCCTCCGTGGACTCGGATGATGACCGTACAGAGATCCTCAGTGGACTGCGGCGACAACTGTGTAGAGATCCTCAGTGGACTACGACGAATGCTACACACAGCGATCCTATGTGGATCAGTGCTACAGGTCCTCTGTGGGCCCGATCCTGTGTGGGCCCGATCCTGTGTGGGTCCGATCCTGTGTGGGTCAGCGCTCAGCAGTTCTGTGTGAGCCAGCGCCTACAGGTCCTGTGTGGGCCCGATCCTGTGTGGGTCGTTGTGGGGGTTAGTTACCTATCGATCCTTCGTGGGTCCGACGACTTAGATGGATCAGTGATCATCTTTATCGTCATCCGAAGAAGTATACCTGTGTGAGCTAAATCTTCTGTTTACTCTCCTTTGTGGATTGTGTTGAGCTATCCTGTGTGGATTTACTGTTACTCCCCTTTGTAGATTGTGTTGTGCTATCCTGTGTGGGTATACGTTTTCTTTCTTGTGTGGACTGAGTTGTGCTTGGGCTCGGACGTTGGAGCCGAACGGGAATTGATGACTTAGGTATATGAATGGGCATATACCAAAGCCGTGTCAGATGTTACTTCGTGGCTGTATCTTTTCTTTGTGGATTATCCTTTGTGGATTTCGGGAGACCTTCAGGGGTCTCGGGGACCCTACTGAGTATCTTATACTCACCCCTGCACGGGCTTTGACCGCACCTTTGTGGTGTTGGTTGCAGACGATGGACAGCGCTGATCGTGGTGGAGGCATGCGGAGCAGGACGGTACCTAGAGGTGGACCACTGGGCGGGACATACTCGGAGCGGTCAGGTGGACCCGAGGAGCAGTGGAGGCTATCGGTACCCACCCTTCAGGTGGGACTTCTAGAGGACGGCTTGACGCTGCGGCTTTTCCTTTCAGTTGTTGTTTTTCCCTTTCAGTTGTACTTTACAGTTGGGCTTGTATTTCCGGCCCCTTTTACTTTCAGCACAGCTTGTACAGTTTTTACTTAGTGTTTACTTTTCCGCTTTCTTACTCTATGGTGTTTGTTTACTTTTCAAAGGCAATGCCTTCCCTTTTTTTTGGGATTTAGGCCTTGGTGCTAGTCGCCAGCCCCTGGCCTATGGAAGGCAGGCTTGGGGTAGTCATGGCACGGGCACCAAGGACGGGTCGTGACAAATTGGTATCAGAGGTGGCTGGTTCTACCGCAGTATCTGAACTTTGTTCTATGTGAAGCAATAGTGTTTAGCGTATTGAGTGTGGTTATCAGTCCAGGGAGTCCAGTGTTGGTGCGGCGGCCGACGTATCCGTACACCAGGACCCTGACTTCTGATTTCCGACTTAATGCACGAAAACATTGATTGCATGTGTGTTTCAAGTTTTATTCATGATTACTTGTGTCAGCTCACCATGTATACTGTTCTGACCGTGGCGCACTTGTTTCCTTTTCAGGATGGCCCGAAGATAGCAGCCATCTAGGGTTCCAAGAGTAGAGCGTGACGATAGCCCGCCGAGCGACGAGGCCTCGGTATAGGGCCCGTTGACAGCAGAGGCACCAGCGGTACCTTTACCCGCCGAGCCCCCGATGCTTCCAGCGCCGACCGATGAGGATGCACGACGTCTCGGAGCTCTACATGTGTTCCAACGCCAGCAACCACACAGGTTTCGTGGGGAGACGGACCCCCAGGAAGCCGAGGACTGGCTGGAGGCAGTCGTCCAATTTTTCAGGCTAGTGAGGACACCAGCAGACCTCATGGTGATCCTCGCGGCGAGCCTTCTGCACGCAGCAGTAGGGCAATGGTGGAGCTTGATCCTCCAGGTACACGATGAGGCCTCCCTCATCTAGACGGACTTCGAGAGCCTCTTCCACTCAGAGTTCGTCCCGGCCACCCTCTGTGCGGTCCGCATTCAGGAGCTTCTTCAGCTGCGGTAGGGCAGCTTGACGGTCGCCCAGTACGCGGCAAGGTTCACCGATCTTTCTCTCTACTCGACCGACATGGTACGAGACCCCTTCTTCCGGGCCCGGACCTTCGATCAGGGTTTGAGACACAAGATCAGGGCATCACTGATCTCCCTCAGCATCCCGACCCAGGCAGGAGTGCTAGAGCGAGCCATTCTGATCGAGAGCTTCCTAGCTGAGTCCACAGCGAGGCCTACCGCAGGGCGGCAGATAGCGGAGTCTTCGGTAGTAGGCAGCCGACGGATGACTCAGGGTTCCAGGCAGACTAGGCCTTCCGGCAAAAGACCTCGGGACACTGGCTCAGCAGTGCAGGGCACTCAGCGCGGAGCTAGTCTTCCGAGAGGCAGGTAGTGCTATGAGTGCGGCGGGTAGGGCCACATGGCTCGTGACTTCCCGACCCGCCATACCGAGGGGCAGAAGACGGTGGAGGGCCCACCCAGGCAGAGGCAGAGGGTCGACCGTGGTGGTCCGCAAGGAGAAGGCGGACGAGGCAGAGGAGCTGGCTGGGCAGTGGGTGGTGGGCGACGCTTTGAGGCTCTGCCACCACCACCACCAGGATGTCCGCCCTGACCACTGGGAGCTGGCGCGCAGAGATAGGCATAGCTCCAGGCAGTGGAGGCCTACGACCACGGCGCGCCAGAAATGATTTGAGGTACGATCTTTGTCTATTCCACCCTTGATGCAGTTCTTATAGACACAGGAGCGAGTCACCCTTTCATAGCCACTACCCTTGTTCGGAGCTCGGATATTCCGACAGAGCCGTTGGCTCGATCATTACGGCTAGAGACTCCTACGAGAGCAGACTCGACGATTACACACTGGTGCCAGAAGTGTGAGCTTACTCTAGAAGGTGAGAGCTTCGGCTGGGATCTTCTTGTAGCGGCGTCGAGGCCTTACGATGTCATCATGGGCATGGATTGGTTATCTACAGTCCATGCTCAGATTGACTGCATTAGGCGCAAGGTACGATGTGTGCGCACCGATGGGAGCAGGTTCACCTTCACCGGCTAGAAGGGAGCCTTAGCAGCACAGGATGGACTCACGCAGAGGAGAGGACAGCCCATCACTAATCAGTTGGCTAGCGTCATCCTTGGAGCAGTTGACGTGCATTGTCCTAGTTTTCCTGCAGTGGTGGATCACTATGCGGACGTCTTCCCTAATGACTTTCCAGGGCTACCTCCTCGCAGATAGGTAGACTTTTATATTGACTTGTACCCCGGGACAGCCCCGATATCCACTCCATCATATCGGATGGTCCCCGCAGAGCTTCGAGAGCTACGGGTACAGTTGGAGGACTTGCAGAGCAAGGGGTTCATCCGACCCAGTGTTTCACCCTGGGCTTCCCTGATTTTGTTCGCCAAGAAGGAGGACGGGAGCTTGCGACTTTGTGTCGACTATCGTCGCCTGAACCAGGTGACTGTGAGGAACATGTATCCGCTACCTAGGATTGATGATCTCTTCGACCAGCTCAAGAGACCATAGTGGTTCTCGAAGATAGACCTCAGGTCAGGCTATCATCAGCTCAGAGTTTGAGATGAGGATGTGCAGAAGACGGCCTTCAGGTGTCGGTATGGCCACTATGAGTTCTTGGTTATGCCTTTCGGTGTAACCAATGCTCCAACAGTGTTCATGAGCCTCATGAACAGGATCTTCCAACCATACCTCGATCTATTTGTTGTGGTCTTCATCGACGACATTTTGGTGTACTCGACCACGGAGGAGGAGCACGCCTACCACTTGCGGGTTGTACTAGACACACTCCGAGAGCACCATCTTTATGTCAAGCTCTCGAAGTGCCAGTTCTAGTTACGTGAGGTCCACTTCTTGGGGCACGTCATTTCTGAGGCGGGCGTTGCAGTGGATTCCACGAAGATTGAGGCAGTGCTAGCTTGGGAGCCACCCAGGAGCGTGATGGAGGTGCCGAGTTTCTTGGGTCTTGCCGGATACTATCGGAGATTTGTTCTGGACTTCTCCAGAGTTGCGGCGCCACTATCAGCGTTGACGAAGAAGGGGAAACCCTTCATGTGGTCAGACAGATGTCAGCAGAGCTTCCAGGAGCTGAGGCAGAGATTGACCAGCGCACCTATCTTGAGGTTTCCTGAGGCGGGAGTCGTATACGTAGTATACTGTGATGCATCAGGGACTGGACTCGGGTGTGTCCTGATGCAGTAGCGGGCCGTGATTGCCTACAGATCATGTCAGTTGAGGCCGCATGAGCAGAACTACGCTACCCATGACCTGTAGTTGGAAGCAGTGGTCTTCGATCTGAAGACATGGCGACACTATCTGATGGGTGAGCACATTACAGTCTTTTCTGACCACCAGAGTCTCAGGTACATATTCTATCAGAAGGACCTGAACCTGAGACAGCGGCGATGGCTTGAGTTCCTCCAGGACTATGACTTTGAGATAGTCTATACTCCTGGGAAGGGGAATGTGGTAGCCGATTCCCTCAGTAGGAGGACGGGCATCTAGATACTTGAGGAGGCGATAGAGTAGCTAGCCACATTGCAGATATACTTCGTGGATAGAGACATAGCAGCCTTCCTTCTGTCTCACACCGTCTCTCACCCACTTCTACAGCGGGTCAGAGAGGCACAGCGTGAGGATGCTGACTGTGAGACGTGGCGTGCACAGATATCCTCGGGACAGGCACCTGATGGTTTCTCCCTTGGAGCAGAGAATGATGTCCTTTTCAGAGGACGTACCGTGGTACCAGTCACTTTACGAGAGGAGGTGCTGAGGGAGTTTCACACTTCTCTTCTGGCGGTACATCCTGGAGTGGCGAAGATGTACCAGGATCTCAGACGACAGCACTGGTGGCCGGGCATGAAGAAGGTTGTGGCGGAGTTCGTTTCACTGTGCCTCACCTGCCAGCAGGTGAAGGCAGAGCATCAGGTACCAGCAGGCTTGGTACAGCCCTTGGAGGTCTCGGACTGGAAATGAGATGGGATATCTATGGACTTCGTGACTAGAATTCCACACACTTCCAGAAGTCGCGACTTCATTTGGGTGATTGTTGACCGACTCACCAAGTCGGCACACTTCTTACCCATCCAAGAGTAGGGATTAATGGAGAGCTCGAGGCGTCTCTACGTTCAGGAGATTGTACGGCTTCATGGTGTGCCTTCGACTATCGTCTTCGATCGGGACACTCGTTTTACTTCCCGGATTTGGAAGGGGTTGCAGGAGGCGTTCGGGACGCGGCTATGTCTGAGCACTGCCTTTCACCCTCAAACGGATGGTCAGACAGAGAGAACCATTCAGACTCTCGAGGACATGCTCCGCGCATGTGTCCTCAACTTTGGTCGCATCTGGGAGGACCACCTACCCTTGGTGGAGTTCTCGTACAACAACAGCTACCACTCCACCATCGGGATGGCACCATATGAGGCTTTGTACGGCAGACCTTGCAGATCTCCCTTGTGTTGGACAGACCCTGGGGGTCTGCACTTTTGGGACCAGAGATGGTCCGGGCCACGACAGAGAAGGTCCAGGTCATCCAGGAGCGAATGAAGACAGCTCAGAGCCAGTAGAAGTCATATGCTGACAGGAGGTGGAGGCCACTTGAGTTCGAGGATGGCGACCACATCTTCTTGCAGGTCTCACCTCGACGTGGTTTGAGGATATTTGGCCGAGGCGGAAAGTTGTCTCCACGCTTCATCGGGCCTTTCCAGGTCCTCAGTAGGATTGGCGAGGTGGATTATCGCCTGGATCTGCCACCTCAGTTGTACTGGGTGCACGACGTCTTCCGCGTATCTTAGCTGAGGAGATACGTGCACAACCCGATGCACATCATTGACTATGGGGAGCTAGACGTGGATGGTGGGGCTACTTTTGTAGAGGTCCCAGTGTAGATAGAGGATCGATAGGAGCAGGTCCTACGTGGGCGATCGATTCCTCTTGTGCGCATCAGATGGCAGCACGGGAACCTCCAGGAGAGCACGTCGGAGCGGGAGGCTCAGATGCGTGCTCAGTACCCACATTTGTTTCCCTAGTTTATGATGTATCTTTTCGGGGACGTAAAGCCCTGAGGTGGGAGTAATGTAATGACCCGTAAATTTCAAGGAAATTTTTATCTTAATTTTCTTTGGAATTTTAAAAGAGCGCAGTTTCTGACGACACCTGATTCCGAGACCCGGTGTGCCCGGAATCATTTTCCGTAGTTTGGCTCGGGTACGTTTAGTGAACGGACGAGCGGGTTTCTCTAACTTTTATACCGGTGCCCGGAATCGAATTCTGAGGGCACCGATGAAATCGCAGCGCTGGTATTTTCTTAGAAACGCCTCTTCCGGAGTTGCGTTTGCTCGGGTGTGGTTTTTAATTTTTGGGCTTAAAGTTAAGAAATAAAATAATTTTACGACAACTTTATTTTATTTCACTTAAGCCACTTGGAAGCCACTTGAAGCCACTTAAAGACGGCTTAAACTGAGTTTAAACAGACTGGGTACTATCCAGAAATATCCTACCCCCTTGGTAGGATATTTGTGAGGTGGGGCCCGCACGAGCCCCGCCGTTTCTTTCCGCTAAGTAACGCACCCGCGAAAACCCGTCATTATGAAAGTCAACTGACGCATTTTCTTAAATTCTTAACAGAACATTTAGTTGGGCAGTTTATTTCGTGAATTAAATGGGCAGTTTCTTTTGTTGAATTAATTCAACGAATTAATTCAATCGTTTCTTAACCAGTTTTCAATTCGTTGGCGTAATAATAAAATAAGGCCAACACACGACCTCTAGTTATTTGCGCGTTGAGAAGATTTGACAGAATCCTTGTATCTTCTTTCTCCTTCGCGAAGAACTCAAAGAACGCGAAGAACGCGAAGAACGCCGTCATCTGTGGAAATCGACGATGCCCAATCCGAGACGTTCTTCCGTGCCCCGATCTCCGATCACCAACCGTTTGAGGTGAGTGATTTCGGGTTTCTTCTAATAGTTCTTTTTGGTTTAAAACGAAACACATATTTAATTATTTATAATTCAAATCTGTTGTTCTTGGCCCGTTGAGTTCGCCGACTCAACGCCGGATTCCGCGACGATGCGACGCCTTCCGGCGACGACGCGACGATCCCCCTCTTCCGCGACGAGCAATTCCATGAAGAACGCTCTCGCTCGACGACTCCGAGGTAGGGAATTATTTTGGAATTACCCCTTTTTATATTCCCGTAAATGTTTCTTTAAAAAGTTAATGAACCGGATTTGTGAACAATTTTAAACTTATTAAAACTGTTATTTCCTGTGTGGAATAAAAATTCTCCCGTTTTTTATATCTAACGCGGAGGGTGCGGGCCAAACGAACACGGCTCGACAACCCTCTGTTGTTCTTCGTTCTTGTGAGGATTTGACGGGCGACGACGGAACGTGCCACAACGGAGGTTTGATGATTCTGCAGTGAAGAACGAGTCCCGGGAGTAGCAACGACGCAGATGGGAAGAAAAGCAGGCCACCTAAGCGACTCCGGCGGCCTGCGGAAGCCGCCAGCGGTGCCACCGGCGCGCCGCCGGACAAGCACGCCGCGGCAGAAGCCGCGACGGCGGCACTCACGGACCCGCGGCCGCGCGGGTCCGGCGCGCGCGGGACACGGCTGAAGCCGCGTCCGGGTGTCCGAGCGACACCCCGCGGGTGCCGCGGGGTTGTCCCGCGGGGGTGGCGGCTCCCCCCCACGTCGCTCGGCTTGCCAGGAAGACACCCCGCGGGTGTCGCGGGGGTGTCACGCGGGGGAGGCGGCTCCCACCCACCCCCCCCCCCCCCCCCGCGCCGCGCGGCCGAGCCTAGCCGGGCTGGCCGAGCCAGGCCGGTCCGACCGGCCGGGCCGGACCGGGTCCGACCGGGTCGGACCGGGTTGACCCGGTTCGGCCGACCCAGGGGGGGTCAGGCCGGGTCGGCCCGGGCCCGAACCCCCCGTCCACAGACCCTTTTCGTTCAAACGCCCATAACATGAGCTACGGGCCTCCAAACGACTCGCCGTCAGTGGCAACATGATCCTTGGATCGAGATGGTCGTTTCGTTATATCGCACTCAAGGTTTCAGAGTACTTTCAGTTCCTCCGTTTTGGTTCGTACACGAAACCAACCGAGCCCTCGGAGCGAAAACGCTCATATCTTGAGCTACGGACGTCCGATTGACGTGCCTTCAGCTTCGTTGAATTCCTCTAAGTGAGACGGATCATTCGGCACACTCCGCCCGTGGTTTGGATGCAAGTGGAGTACGATCCGGTTGGTTTTGACTTAAAAACCAACCGGGCCCCTAGGACGAAAAAGCCAATAACTCTCAGACCGGGCGTCCGATTGACGCGCCGTCTGTGACATTGAGTTCCTGTTGACGATACGGAACTTTTGGATACATCAACTTCGGACATTGTGTCAGTTGATGTATCAGTCTCTCGGCTCGTGGAGCGGACCCTCCCGAATGAGCTTGCTGTGTGCGGGAACCCTAGAGCTGGCTGCGACTGCTTCCTCGACAGCGACGACTGTGCAGAGATCCTCAGTGGACTCCAACGACGACCGTACAGAGATCCTCATTGGACTGCATCGACGACTGTGTAGAGATCCTCAGTGGACTGTGACGACTGCTACACTCAGCGATCCTATGTGGATCAGTGCTACAGGTCCTGTGTGGGCCCGGTCCTGTGTGGGCCCGATCCTGTGTGGGTCTAATCCTGTGTGGGTCAGCGCTCAGCAGTTCTATGTGAGCCAGCGCCTACAGGTCCTGTGTGGGCCTGATCTTGTGTGGGTCATTGCGGGGGTTAGTTACCTATCGATCCTTCATGGGTCCGATGACTTAGATGGATCAGTGATCATCTTTATCGTCATCCGAAGAAGTATACCTGTGTGAGCTGAATCTTCTGTTTACTCTCCTTTTTGGATTGTGTTGAGCTATCCTGTGTGGATTTACTATTACTCTCCTTTGTGGATTGTGTTGTGCTATCCTGTGTGGGTATACGTTTGCATTCCTGTGTGGACTGAGTTGTGCATGGGCTCGGACGTTGGAGCCGAACGGGAATTGATGACTTAGGTATATGTATGGGAATATACCTAAGCCGTTTCAGATGCTACTTCATGGTTTTATCTTTCCTTTTTGGATTATCCTTTGTGGATTTCGGGAGACCTTCGGGGGTCTCGAGGTCCCTACTAAGTAGCTTATACTCACCCCTGCACGGGCTTTGCCCGCACCTTCGTGGTGTTGGTTGCAGATGACAGACAGCACTGATCGTGGTGGAGGCGTGCGGAGCAGGACGGTACCTGGATGTGGACCACTGGGCGGGACGTACTCGGAGCGGTCAGGTGGACCCGAGGAGCAGTGGAGGCTATTTGTACCCATCCTTCAGGCGGGACTTCTAGAGGATGGCTCGACGCTGCGGCTTTTCCTTTCAGTTGTTGTTTTTCCCTTTCAGTTGTACTTTATAGTTGGGGTTGTATTTCCGGCCCCTTTTACTTTCAGCACAGCTTGTACAGTTTTTACTTAGTGTTTACTTTTCCGCTTGCTTACACTGTGGTGTTTTTTTACTTTTCAAAGGAAATGCCTTCCCTTTTTGTTGGGATTTACGCCTTGGTGCTAGTCGCCAGCCCCTGGCCTATGGAAGGCGGGCTTGGGGTAGTCACGGCACGGGCCCCGAGGATGGGTCGTGACAATGATGATCATAGAGGAAGGAAAGTTAAATTTCCGTCATGTAAATCATTTGGGAAGAGGCATTGGAGATATTGTTTCAAAGGAACTGGAAGATGATTTGGGTGTGGAAAAGAAGGACACAAAGCCAGTAAGTGCAAAGGAAAAGGTCAGTTAACACCATGGACAAGGATAATGGTATTTCTACGACATTAACAATGATTAGATGTTTTAAATGTGTAATGTATGGGCATTATGCAAACAAATGCCTTAAGGGAAAATCTCATGAAGAGAATCAGTATGGTAATATGAGTAGTATTTATGTGGATGATGATGAAGAGACTACAAATGAAATATGAGATGAAAGAAATGATGAAGCTCATTCAGTGGTTTAAGAAGTTAGTGGAATGATTGTATGTTTATAAAGAATAATGTATGGTACTATGGAATAAAGAATCATTTAAGGATTGTTACACTATTGTTTTTCCTAAATTATTTGAAAGTATATGTTGAATGTTAATGATAACCATGGAAGGTTATTCAGATATTTTTGGAAAGAAGATTATATGCACATAATTAAGGGATAAGAAGATAATGAGATGTTTGATTGTATTCATGAGCTCATGACTGAAATAAGGAAATAGTTATATCATTGTTTGACTATATAGAATTATGGGGTTTTGGTATGTGGAAAGAGTTAACTTTTGACAGCACCCATGTTTTCACTAATATTCAATGGGTATTCATTTTTCAAGAGAATACATGATTAAGGCCTTTGAATGTTTGGAATGTGACCAACAAGACATATCTTATGATATATGGGGATCAATTATGGTATTAAGATACTTGTTATATGAACTCTCTAGTAATTGTTATTACTATAATATGAGAATGGACTGCAAAATTTTGAATAAGCCTAAATATTGGAATAGATTATGTTAGACATAAGTTCGTATTGTTTAATGCTAGAAAATTTTCAATATTATTGATGGAAAGTTATAATATTGTATTTTTAGAAAAAAAGGACAACCTGCAGAATGGGCGACAACCTGTCACGTCAGACAAGGCTGTGGGAATCGAACCCATAACCAAAGTGCGACAGGCCTTTATCACTTACCACTGGCCAACAGGAAGTCCCTGGTTAGTAGAAACTATTTTTATTATAAGAGGTATGATAGATGAAGTATAAGACCATTTTTGGAACCATATACGATTTATCTCACCATATATGGAATTATATATATAACTTTTGCTAACTTATGTTTGAGACAGATGGAATGACCTATCATTCTATTGCATGATCTGCTAAACCTTCGCGAAAGTCAAATTCAACTTCACTTATTATAGAGATGAAGTGTAAATTGTTCAAGGCACGAACCGAAGTGAGATTATACAAAAATAAAGTTGGTATTTCTTCTAATTCAAATTCTTCAACTTTAGGGAAATGATATTGAAAACCAAAAATGTTGTCCTAGTGCCCTTATATCCGATGAATAAGATGGTACCCTAGATCATCACAAATTTATGGCTTCTTTATTGTTGTCTTTTTCATATCCATGTTCTCTACCACTCTCCATCAGAACATGATAGTTAGATTTCTCTTCCATATCCATATTTTCACCTATGTTCATCTATGTGGAAACCGAGTGATCAGTTAATTTTGGCACCAGATAGTTTCATACATTAGTTTTTAATGTCATGTTTTGGTATTCCTTTTTACGATGTGGGTTTCTATTAAACAGACTTTCGAGTAGTAAACCATTTATATCACCGAAGAATTTCGAGGGCCAAATTCATTTTAAGGGGGGTAGAATGTAACACCTCGAGATTTTATGGAAAATATTCTTTTTAATTTCAGTAATGTCTCATGTTTTACTATACACCAAAAGGATATTTCACAACACGCATCCCTAACATGGCTTCCATTACACAGAATCACGACCTTCCACGATAGCGTGTGTTGTACACAATACTGAGTTTCGCTAAACAACGATATGTTATATAAACTAGCCGTTATGAATAGTAATACCGAATTTTTGAAATTTTATAAATTTTATCTTTCTAAATGGACTTCATTTTTGGATTCGGAATATCAAAATTAGCCAAGGGTGAATTTTTGATATTTTTATGAAAACATTCAATTTTGGATGAATACTGAATACACTGGGTTACTATTCATAAACCAACTTTTTATTTAAATAAATATTTATTTTATTTAAATTTATTTTAGGTCCAAATTTGATACATAATACCTATATTAGTTCAATTTAATTCATTGGAGTCATTTTATAATAATTTTAGATATATAAATATTTTATTGGACTTTTCAGCGTCTTTTACCCACCTCCTAGGAGAATTTGCAAATTCACATATAAATTAATTGTACCCCTTCTATGAGTGGAATTTCTAAAATCTGAGAGACACGATTAATATCATGGACAAAAATGTAGTTCAATGAGATGAGAATATTTTTTTTGTGAATAGTAACTTTTTACATTTTTTTACCACGGTTAAAAGTAAAGAGAGTAATTATGTGTAAAAATGATATTATAATTACCCTAACACATGTCTTAAATCTATTAGATAAGTTTAATTCGACCAAAAACAATATTAGGAATAAAATATGACCATTTAGGCCCACATGGATTAGATTAGGACATTTATTATTAATTTATTTAAAGAAGGGTTAAAATAGTTAAAATCAATGTTTAATAACTAAATCATTTTTAATATAGGGTTATACATAAGATAAATTAGACTATAATTATTAATTATAAATATAAAATTATTTCCTACATAATGGTGTTTTATTTATAATTTTTTGACATTAAATAAGTTAATTTATTTATGACACAATGATGATGCTATAATTATCTTATTAATGAAATATTGACATAATTGATGTTATAAATACCCAAATAAATGTAATTTGAGAATTTTTATGAATTTAACTAATTTTCTAGGTTAATATGACATGTTATTATTGATTTAAATAACTTTTTTCGAACTAATAATTCTGTTATGAGTTTCACAAAAATCAATTACCAAATAGTGTCAAAATTGATATAAAATAGTTTTTTAAGAAAAATATTATATTATTAATTGTTATTTTATTTTTAAAAATATATGGTTCAGTAAAATGACTTGGATAAGGTTATATATATTAATAATAAACAACTTGGTGTTCTTTTGGATTGTTATTGTATGTTTATTAACCTTATAGTGTAAGAAAACAACAAGACGGAGTAAAAGTAAAATTATTTAACTTAATGTTAAATCTAAATAATAAGGTTAAACTAGAAACCTAAACTTGTATAAATTATATTTTATGAGAGGATTTAGTCCCATACCCACCTTATCTTCCAAGTAAATTAATTTGGAGCTATTAAAAACCGAATATGACTTTATAATAAAATAATATTTTGAGTTCTTCCAAAGGTGCCCCTCTCCTCCCTTATAAAAAGTTCACCCTTACCGCTTCTCTTCACACCATTTTGAGCCTTGAAACTAGGCCAAAACCTACCCATTTATCTTCTCCACTTCCCTGGAAACATTCTATAGGTTCTTTTCTTCTCAAAAGACCAACTCTACTTCCATAATAGAAGGCTTAAATGAGGTGCGTCGAAGAAGAGGTAATCTCTTCTTTCGATTCTCTCAAGTTTCTTTCTTCTTAAATTACTTCTTATTTAGTTGTTTCATTATAAATTAATAACATAAGTATCACTAATATACTGATATTTTACTATGAGTATGAAACAAACCTATTTCACCTTCTATCCATCCTATAGAAAACGAAATCACCACGGGTGCGTACGTACGGAATACCGTCTCCACGCCGTGGTGTAATCAGTTTTCCACCACCACCTTACATGAATGGGTATAATGGTGTAAATAAATAACTATATATGGTTATTTTAAAGTGATATTGATTCTGTAATATTATACATACACTTCAATACAATTTCATGATCATGGGAATGATATCATCGCTCGTGCGTACGTACGGACTACCGTCTCCATGAACGCAATGAGATTCATTTTCCATGATTACCCATTCAAGAATGATTATAATGTATATATAATGAATAATAATGAAATATATGGCATAATTAATCTAATGGATTTATGTATATATATATATATAATCTACTTACTTCCATTCAAGTCAACAAAGAAAGGAAAACAGCGTTCAAGCGTACGTACGGCCTACCGTCTCCATGAACGGTGTATTTCATTTCATTTATCTATCTACTATATATATATATATACTGAATATATTTGATATATAAATCATGTTTTAAATTCTGTAAGTAAGTAAATCATGATATAAGTAATAATAATATCAAGAACAACATGTCCAAACTCGTACGATAAATGAAACAATTTTACACAAAACGCTACATTAACATGGAATTGAAAAATGAACGGGTAATATAAATTCCTAAGTGAACCATATATGATATAATAACAGTGAATATGATTCTTTAATAAGTCAATAACATTACTTAAATCATTATACAGGAGGATCGTATACATACAAAGCATATCATACATAAGGTAATGGATAATTTATCAATCTCATTTTTATCCAAGATTGTTTATTCGTAAGTATTTATTGGGGTTATCTTTATCACCCAAGTCCATGTTTTCTAAGAATGTTTTCATGTATGTTTAAAGTCCTTTTTACCCATTTTTGTCTTTTACAACATGGTATGTAAGGAATATTTTTTTACCATACGAGGTACTTTTTGACTTTTCTGACAAAAGTACGAGAAGAATGTTATTTTTAACTTATACGGCGTGAACGGATTTTTACGGTTTCATAACGCCTCATTTTCATGAAGCATACTCTACAATATTTTATGAATATTTTAAACAAAATACTTTTATTTTAAAAGTGCGTGGAATTTTTTGAAAAGAAAATGATTTTGAAGAAGAAAGGATATTTTCCTCAAGAATTCATTTCAAATGTTTTATCAAAACCATTTTCCATCTAAGATGAAATTATTTCATATGTTTCTGTTTCAATTTTAATGTCTATATGATTTACATGGTTAAAATTTTCTTATTATGAAATTATATACATTTCTTTTATATGTATTATGTTATTATGCGATGATGTTTATGAAACCCATTTTTTTATTGGGTTATTATGAATGATGTATGTTTATTTTGTGGCACAAGTAAGAATGATTTCATTATGAGATGGGTGGGACATATATCTCCCTCCAATGCATTGGGTAATGATTTATATCTCATTATATAGATATGGATGAAATGGTTTTCTAATCCGGTTAAGTGTTACAGAACTGGAATGAGGAGTGAACTCGATTCAGAAAGGGACTTTGTCCACTAAGATGGTCTTGGTAGCAATGCCTTGGCTACTTTGGAAATCATGACATGTGATGAATGGTTTCCACAATTACATGATTTATTCCCATGATATTTTATCATGATTGATGTTCCTTTATGATATATTCCTTACGTACTTCCAAGATTTATGTCCTTGCTCAAGATTTTGATGTTTAGATTTTATGTTCAAAATTTTGCATTCAAATGTTTATGGATTGTTTTATTATTTCTATGCTTACCCTTACTGAGTATTTTATCTCACCCTTTTTATGTTATCTTTTCCTCAGGATATAAAGAAAGGTTTTAGGTAAGAAAAAAAAGGGTAAGATCTTTATGGGAGATGTTCAAGATCTTTCACCATGATTAGAAGATTACATTCCATGTTTCCAAAGACACTAAACTATTACGGTCCTTGTGCGTTTGTTTTTGTTATGTACTAAGTATTCCGCAAAAGTAATGTAATGTCCATGTACGTCAAGAATCGGGTCTCTACATTTTTCATAAGGGAAAATAATTCCCCAATTTATTCTCAAATCCCTAAGAATTTATTGCTAGCCATTGGTGCCTTGGGAATATCACCTAAGGACATGGAACCCTCTCTGCCTCCTCAAGACAATGAGGTAGGGGAAGGGTGTTACAAGTTGTATCGGTTTGTTCGATCCTTAGCTTTCAAGTGAGTGTAGTTGTTTAGTCTCTTTGGCGCCTTGGTTTTGGAGTTGACATTCGCTGTGTTATATTCCTTATGTTGGGCTGGTATGAAGTTGTAGGAATGATAGAACATGGAATGTACCACATAAAAGGACGTATCTAACCCTCTTATTATGAAATTAAAGTTACCAGGGAGTTGGTTACATAAGTGTTTTGGTGACACATATAGTCATTGGAAATCTCATTGTCGTGGGTGTAACCAATGTGATGTGCATGTCATATAAGGTAGAAATGAATTCCCTCTAGGATGCATATTTTGTTGTGGTATAATGATTTTTGGGATCAATTGTAAAATGGTTTTTCAAATGTGAGAAATTGTAATGTGAATAAATTTGGTATTTTGTAAATGGTTTGGTTTTCAAAATTGGTGAAACATGGCTAATGTGGAAAAGGGGGAAAGCCTTGTTGTAATAGTGTTGTGTAATCTGATTATAAATGGTACTTATTGATGTATATGACAGTGAGATTCATGTTTTTTTGTTTTCTGTTGATAGAAATGGCACATGGTAGGCTTCGTATTGACCAACCAGAGGAGGTTGTTGAGAATATGGTACCACTTGAGCCTGAGGTGGACCATCAGCTAGTGAAAATAATAGTGCATGGTTTACAAGCTGTGGAACGTGGAAATAAAATGGATCAACCAAGGCATGTGGATCATGTGGTTCAGTTTCAAAAGAAGAATCCACCCATCTTCAGGGGTGATTCAGATCTAGAGAGGGAAGAGGATTGGTTGAATAGAATGAACATGATTTTTTATTTCATGGGAACACCGATAGATTTAAATGTGAAGTTGTCCACGTATATGTTGGAAACTCATTCCCATCAGTGGTGAGAGTTTTGAGTCCAAGCGGGGACGGGCCGGGGTGTGACGTGGGAAGGAATTGAAGAATTTTTTAAAAAATAATTATACCCACATACGTTAATTTTGAAGCAAGAGATTATGACTATGATGGAGTGTGCATCTATATTTATAAAAATAGTGAGGTTTGCACCCGGGGAGGTGGGTAGCACATCGTTGACTGAAAAGATCATTGAATTGGGGTTAAGGCATGAAATTAGTTTAAAGATAGCAGTACTGTGTATTTTTGATTACACATTGATGTTCAATAGGGCCTCAGTGGCTGAGAGGGATCTATTTGGTGGTCCGGGTGGAGGAAGATTATTGTTACCAATGGGGAATAGTGGGATCTATAACACTGGGTTGAAGTGGAGGAGGGAAACTTATTCCCAGGGTGAGAGTATCGCACATAATCCGATGGAAGGAATACTTAATCTTAATCTGATTCCCAAGATAAAACCATGATGTTTCCATTGTGGTTCAACGAGCCAAGTCAAGCAATATTGTACGACACAACCTCGAGCATGTCATAATTTATGCAGATGGGGAATCTACAACATTATTGTTGGAATAATATGAGGTCCGGTGCGCATGATACTCCTCAGGGATTTCAGATGTTGTATGCTTTGATGGAAGGGGGACAACATCATACCCCTCGGCAGTATAGAATAGTGGGTCATGGTGATTCTCGGAATACAATGATGCCTCAGTAGGAAAATAAAGAGTATATTGCGGCACGAAAAAATGTTTTTGGAGCTGAGAATGTTGTGGTTGATGATCCGTCAAGACCATCCACGATGAGAGGTACTATTCTTTTAAATTCTACCTTGATTGAAGTGTTTTTTGACATGGGTGATTCACACAATTTTTTACTGCACGTGTGATTGATTTGGTGGGTTTAAGAGTAGAAATGATGCCCTCGATTTTAAAACATTAAAATCCTCTGTGTTGAAGAGAGTGGTGATCCTTCTCTTGTAGAGTATGTTTTATCGTGGTGGGAGAGGTGGAGCTAATTTGGAATTTCACAGTTCTTGAGGTGGATGGGTATGATGTAATCATGGGAATAGATTGGTTGGCAGCATTTAATACTCACATTGACTGTGATGCTTGAACACCAGCTTTTAAGACACATGATGGCGTTAGATATATCTTTATAGGAGATAGGCATAAAATGAAGTGTGAAATGGGTTTGTTGGCTACATCAGTGGGCTCTTTGTCATATCATTTGGCGGTATTGTCATTGGAATCAGTAATGGGTGTGGAGTAGAGTGTTCTTCCTGTAGCGGTGGATCAATTCATGAATGTTTTTCCTGAATAATTATTTGGGTTACCTCCCCTAATTGAAGTGGAATTTATGATTGATATTCTTATGGGGACCAATCCTATCTGACATCCATCCTATCAGATGGAACCTATTGAATTTCAAGAATTTAATGTCAAGTTAGAAGAGTTAGAAAACAAAGGGTTAATCTGGCATAGCACATCCCTATGGGCAGCTTCTATGTTGTTTGTGAAAAAGGTTGATGGAACTTTTAGGATTTTTGTTGATTATCATAGAATTAACCTAGTTACAATAAAGAACATATATCCACTTCCCAAAATTGATTATTTTATTGACTAGTTGAGGGGAGCCTAGTGGGTCTCCAAGATTGACCTGATGTTAGGATATCATTAATTGTGGGTGAGAAAGGACAATATTCCTAAAATAGCTTTTAGTAGTAGATATGGCCATTTTTAATATGTGGTTATGCCCTTTGGTCAATGAAATGCGTTAGCGGTGTTTATTGAATTGGTGAATTAGATATTTTAGAGATATTTGGATTCATTTGTGGTGGTGTTTTTAGATGATATTCTGGTGTATTCAATGATAAGGGTATATCGTGAGAAGCACTTGGAGAAAGTGCTAGAGATCTTTTGGGATCATTGGATGTATGCCAAATTGTCGAAGTTTGACTTTTGGATACATGATGTTCCATTTCTTGGCCATTTGATTTATAAAATGGGAGTTTCAGTGGATCCAGAAAAGATAAAAGATTTTTCTCATGGAAACTGCCAATGAATGTGTTTGAGATGCAAAGTTTCCTTTTTCTAGTTTGGTATTATTTCCGTTTTGTTAATGATTTTTCACATTTCGCATCACCGATGATACCTTTGACAAGAAATAATGTTCCATTCCAGTGGAATGAATTGTGTTAATAGTGTTTTGAAGAGTTAAAGGATCTCCTTACATCAGAACCAATCTTGGTTTTTCAAGAACCTGGAAAAGGGTACATGGTGTATTAAGATGCATCAGGATTAGTGTTGGGGTGCGTTATCATATAAGGAAATCATGTAGTTGTGTATGGATCATAGTAGTTGAGGATACATGAGAAGGACTATCCAACACATGATTTAGAATTGGAAGCAGTGGTTCTTGCTTTGAAAGTGTGCTTTCATTATATCTTCTGAGATAAAATATCATTATATACATTAATAAGGGACTGAAGCATATTTTCTCATAAAGAGATTTGAACTTGAGGCAAATGAGATGAATGGAATAACTCCAGATGTTTGTTTTTGACTTGATTTACACACCAGGTATGGGAAATTTGGTTCTAGATGCATTAAGTAGAAAATAATATGCTCAAGTGGTTAAATAGGTATCATACATGGGGCAGTTGATGTTGGTTATAACTGAAATGCGGTTGGAATATGAGGACCAGGGGGATAGAGCAGTCTTCTTTTTGGTTTTTTTGATTCCGGACTTGGTTGGGATGGTTAGAGATGCACAAATATCTGATTCTGAGTGTGTGACCATGGGGGAGATACTCAATGGTTGGAAGACCATTGAGGGTTGGAAATTGAATGTAAATTTAGTATGGTGTTTTCAGAATCATATGTATGTACCAGTTGCTTGTTGGGAGAATATTCTCAAGGAGTACAATCATTCTAGGTTGGCTGTTCATCCTAGATTTCAGAAAATGTATAAAGCATTGAAAGTGCAGTTCTTGTAGGCTGGTATGAAAAGGAGAGTGGATGATTTTTTTTCGAGATTCGTGACTTGTTAGCAGGTCAAGGAAGAGTATCAGAGGCCAATAGGAATGTTTTAGTATTTACCAATCCTTGTCAGGAAGTGGGAGAAAATAGTGATGGATTTTGTCACAGGTCTCCCTTGAATGGTAAGAAATCACGATGCCATTTGGGTGATAGTGGACCGGCTAACTAAGTTGACCCATTTCATCCCAATTCATGAATCTCGTACAGTGGTGGACCTATCCAAATTCTATATCTAGGAGGTGGTAATGAGGCATGGTGGTCCGGTTTTGGTTGTATGCGATAGAGGCCAGTGGTTTATATCTCGTTTCTAGAAACCCATATAGCAAGCCCTTGGATCCATGTTGACCATTAGTACAGCGTATCACCCTCAGACGGATGGTCAATCCGAGAGGGCCAAATAAACGTTGGAGGATATGTTGCAGGACTTTGTTATGGATTTTGGTGGCCCGTGGGGGGATCAATTTTCGTTGGCTGAGTTCACATAAAATAACAGTTATTAGGCATCCCTACATATGGCTCTGTTTGAAGCGTTGTATGGGTGGCTATGTCATTGTCCACTATGTTGGGCAGAAACGGACGAGTCCTCGATGGATGGACCGAGCATTGTCGAGGTGAATATGGAGAAGATCAAGTTGATCAGGAAGAGAACAGAGACAGATCAGAGTCATTAGAAATCGTATGCGGATCATCGTCGATAGTGGTTGTCGTTCAAGGTGAGTGATCATGTTTTCTAGAGGATCTATCCTATGTTGAGACATCGTCGGTTTGGAAAGCTAAGAAAGTTATCTCGGAGTTATATGGGACCTTTTCTGATACACGAGTTGGCTAGTGAGGTGGCTAATAATTTGGATTTTCCTTCTAGGTTCAGTGTAGTGCACAATGTGTTTCATGTGCCATAGTTGAAAAATTATCAGCCGGATTAGGACAATGCGATTTGATGGGATCATGTTGAGCTAGAACCAGAAGCTTCATTGGTGCACGTGACAATATGGTTTGTGGATAAGAAAGATAATTCCATGCGTGAAAAAATCATCAGTTTAGTTTGTGTTTTGTGGAAATATGGTCAGATTCAAGAGGTGACTTGGGAGCGAGAGAAAGAGATGGTCGAGCAGTGGCCTAATCCCTTTCTGTAAAGGGCAGGTTCGCTACTTTCTGGGGACGGAAATTCTAATGGTGGATAGAATGTAGTACTCCTAGATTGAGGTATGTGGCCTTTTTTTAATAATTGTTTTAGGCATAAAGTTTATGGGATTATTTGGGAATAGGTTGGGTGAGTTTGGAATGGTTTTGGATATGTTTGGAGGCTTTTCTAGGGGAACACAGTTTGAGCATGGTTAGGGAAAACTATGCGGATGCTCTAGGAAACTGTGCAGGGTAAGATAGTAGGCTTCGCACGGCATGCACATGGTTTTGCAAACTATGCGAGGCAGTTGTGTGGAACCTCACTCTCGAGGAAATAGCATGTGAATGGTTAGCTCAAGGATTGCTAAACCATGTGGGATAACTATACAACCACTAAAAAGTAGGGTTTTAAAACCCAGGGTCAATTGGGATTGCCTCATTCCTCTCCAAATTCTCTCCCAGTTGAGTCGCACTCGGGTTCTTTGGTTTTCAAGGGTTGGAGGTGCTCTCCCAAAAATTTTTGAGGTGTTTTGAAGGGGTTTCGAGGTGGATTGAAGGCAGTTTCTCCTGGGTAAGTCTCTCCTCAGGGGTTCTTTGGGTTTTCCTCTAGATCTACTCTTCCTTCATTCTTGTTTTTCTATATTTGTACTTTTTTTGTGTATATCTAGTGTTCTATTTTCCTGCGAGGTTGAATTTATTTCTTGTGATGGTTAGGGAAGGGGATCTAGAGAGGTTTTGGTGGTGTGTTCGCCAGATTTGAGGTTCGGTTGCTTATGGGTTGAGTTCGCCAGAACCCTAAAGGTAGTTGGCTTCTCTATCAACTCAACATGGTTAGAACTAGTGGTTATTTGTTACAATTAATTTTTTGTGATGAAAAATTAATTGTTATTTGTTCTGCGAAATTGGTTGGAAATACCTTGGGTGATGTTTTGGGTTTTTTTGGAAAAATGGGTTTTACGGTGAAGGACTCTTGTTGTCGATTTTAAAATATAGATTTTCAAATTGGTTGTTGAGATTGATTTCGGAAAAAGGTAGTTGAAAAATGGTTTTCAATAAATAAGTGTTTTTTATTATAATGTGGTTTTCAATAAATGGATGATTTTTTGAAGTGGATTGGTATGTGATGGAGTTGGTTGATTTCATGTTATTATGACAATGGTGGGTTATATGCTTGGTTGTGATTGATTGGAATGTTGTGTGGATGTGGTGAGAATTAACACTAAAAAAAGATGATGGATAGTGTATGGAAGAGAAAACATCAAAGGATAAGTTAATGATAAGTGTCACTAGGTGTGAATGGGTGAACGGGTTTGACAGAATCTTCACTATTTTGATAGTAGGTGTGAATGGGTGAACAGGTTGGATAGATACTCCACCATTTTGATTGTTGGTGTGAAAGGGTGAACGTTTTGGATGGAAGATCCATCATTTTGGTTGTTTTGTTTTGCATTATTTTCTAAGACGGAAATTTTTGTATGAGTGTGTAAATGATGGAATGTCTTGTGGCATGGTTGGTTGTCTTTCCCTTGTGTTCTTGGTTTGGGTATTATGGAATGGTAAGGGTGTGTTTGGATTATGGAAATGGTTTCACTTGTGATTATTTTATTTAAATTGTTTTATATAAATGTGCTAATAGTATTATCCTAGTGACGTGTGTAAGGATGTCATGTGTGGAAATCCTACTGAGTTTTAGTACACACCCCCTGCTTTGGAACATTGGTGTCTTTGAAGATGTTGTGTACCATGAAATGGGAAAAGGGAAGGCCTCAACCTCCATTAGTGGTGCATCATGATGTCTGGGTGGATCTTTCAGCATAGAACTTGGTGTGGAGCCATTGACTGTGTCTTGAATTATTTTGGGTCTTCTGTTGAGTCTTCTTCATGGTACTCTGATATGGTATTGGATGTATTGGTTTTTGGTTGTATTGTGGAACAACATGGATGTACATTGGGAATACATGCTTGAATGTTTGGATTGACATGAATCATATAGTGTTTGGTAGTGGATGGTTTGGTTGGGTTTTTCTTAAGGTAAAATCATCCCCCAATTTTTTCTCAATGCCCTTGGCATTTATTTCTAGCCTTTTGCACCATGGGAACGTCGCCTAAGGCCATGTAACCCTCATCGCCTCCTCAAGCCAATGAGGTAGGGGTGGGGTGTTAATGTAATTTAACATCTTATATATTAATTAATAATTTTTATAAAATTATAAATTAACCACATATATAAATATGATATTGTGTATGATATTCTAATATTGCTTTGTTAATGATATATCAGTAGTATCATCGTTTCCTATGTTAACTGATTCGTTTTCCTTTACATTATTTGTTACGCAAGTCCGGATTATTATGGATTGGATTTATCTATTTCATATCCAAAATTAAATAAAGTCTTTAAAAATTATTTTTAATCATCCAATGGATATTATTCTTTAATGGTTATGATGTGGAATGAAATCTCATCGAGTCGTGGAGAAGGTAAAATGTACGTACGCACGAGCGACAATGTCATTTTTTTGATGGAGAAATAATATATAATTGGATGGTATTTCATATATAAATAATCAATATCATGTTATATTTATTATTTACATATGTTATACTCATTATTATACTAATATAAATTATGAAGTGTTTCAATAACAAACTACATCGTGTCATGGAGACGGTAAGACGTACATATGCACGTTTGGTGACTTTTTCATTTATATGATGGATAGAATAATGAGTATGGTTGTTAATTATTTATAATAAAATCACATTTTTTAGGATGTAATGTATTTATTATTTTGGTATGGAAACAAAAAAGCTAGAGGAAGTGGAAGAAGAAAAAACATGAAGGATGGTGGTGAAATTATAACCTCTTCTTCACGTGTTTCCTTTTGAGTTGATAAAAAGGGCACCTTATGTTGGAATTATGAAAAATTGAATGCCTATATGTTTAATTGAGGGAAATTTGGAGGATATAGGGGATGGGGTTGGCTGAACCAAATCACTTTGGAGGTGTGATTTTGAGAGAAGGGGAAGTGCCCTTTTATAAGAGGGGTGAAGGGGCACCTTAGGAAAAGCTTGAAATATTATTTTATTATAAAGTAAGTTTCGGTTTTAATGTATCCAAATTGATTTATCTCAAATATAAGGTGGTTATGTGTCAAAATCCTCATAACCAATAGCTTTTAGACATGTTTAGGTCACCATATTAACCATATCTTTTATATTTTACTATTAGTTAAATAGTTTATCTTTTACCGTGCATTTTTGTATTCTTACTATATATGGTTAATAAAAATACTATAAACATAAAAGAGAACCCCATGTGGTTCATTAATTAAATATATACTATTATTTAAAACCTTTGGCTGATCCATAGATCATTATAAATATTATATAATTCAATACTATAATTGTTTTTTTTAATACTCCTTTAGGTAAATTTTAACATGATTTTGTATTTGGTTTTGTGAAAGTCATCACAACATGATTACTTTGAAAAAGATACATTAAATCGACCCTAACATGTCATATTCACCTAGAAATTTTTTTGATTTCATAAATACTTTGAAATTATATTTATTTTAATATTTATAATACCATTTATTTGATTCCTTATTTAATAATTTAATTATTGCATCATCATTACGTCATAAATAAATATAACTATTTGAGGTTTAAAAATTATAAATAAAATAAGATGATTTTGGAAATATTTTTAGGTTTCTAAGGAATATTTATAGTCGAATTTATCTTATGTATAAATTATATTAAAAATGGTAAAGTTATTAGACATTGAATTTATCACTTTTAACTCTTCATTAAATAAAATCATAATAAATGTCCAAATCTTATCCAAATGGACCAAAGAGGTTCATATTATATTCCTAAGGATGTTTTTGGTCGAATTAAACTTATCCAATAGAGTTAGGACATGTGTTAGGGTAATTATAAAATCATTGTTATCTTTAATTACACTATTTACTTTTAACCGTGGTAAATAATAGTCAATAGTAACTATGCACAAAAAATTACTTTACTCTCATTGAACAACATTTTACACACTGATGTCAAATTTGTCTCTCGGATTTTTTAAAATAAATTTATAGAAGCAGTAAAATTATGATTTACTCAAATTTATAAAAGCCTATTGATGGAGGGTAATATACGGTGAAAAGCTTAATAAAAATTAATACATAAAATTTTATAATAAAATGACTCCAATTAATTACATTGTGTTTATATATGTATTATATATCTATTTTTAATTAAAATAAATTTAAATTAAATAAATAAATATTTAAATAAAATGTATATTTTAAATAATAATGCAGTGGTTTTCACTATTCATCAAAAATAGAATGTTTTCAGACAAATACCAAAAAATTTCCATAATTTAATGTTGATATTTAAAATTAAAAAATGAATTATATTTTACGAAATTCAAAACATAGAATTTTACGTAATTAATTTAAAATTAATTTCCTTTATCCGAACAACAAAAAGTGTTTTCAAAAAGAAAAAACCATCGAATGATTGACTTGTGTATATGTCATATTTAAATTTAAAATTACATATAATGACCTAAAATATATTAAATGATAAAAACATAATCTAATAATACTTCCAAACCATTCAAATTCCTAATTTATCACGATAAAATTTTTCAATTAAAAAGGAAGTTTTCAATTAAAATTTTGTATTTTTCACTATTCATCATAATATAAGTTATCAGAAAAGTACAAAAACTTATCCAAAATAACTATTTATGTTCTGATTCTAAAAAATAATTAAATTTCATTAAATTGAATATTTAAATGTGTCAAATATTAATTTTTAAAAAAAAAATTATCCACTAAATTGGCGGTAAAATTACATTTTTCGAAAAATACTTTTTTTATCTAAAAAATTAATTTTTATTTATATTATTACTAATAAACACAAAATATTAATTTTAAAATTAAATAGGATATATATATATTTCAATTTGCAGTTAATACTATTCAAAACTACTTTTTGAACATCTAGTTTGGTATGTCGTGGTGTGATCGAACTCATTGTTGCGTGTTGCGCAAGTTATTGAATTACTTTGAAAAGACAACATACTATGAAATCTTAGGGTGTTACCTTCTAACATCCTTCAATAAATTGTGTCTTTGAAATATAAAATTATTCTTTAAAAAGAAATTGTTAAAAATAGAAAAATACATTTGTGGAAAACCCACATTAGACATCGGTTTAATCAAAGTTAGTCTTAATAAAGGGGAATGAAAAAATGTAATGAATTATAGGGAGTGATTGAGGTCACCAATCACAAATAAGTGTAAATTTGAGGGCCTCAAAGCCATTAATCTAAGATGATGTAAAATATCATCAGTTCAACATACCATAAGGTATTGGAATAATGAATTTTGGGTTTAAAGATCCCATACCTAAATATAATGAATTAATTTATTCATTTAATAAGAGGATATATATATATATATACAAACACATGACTTGTAGAGTTTCATGTTCCAACTATTTCCTACTAGAAACTCATCTTTCACTCCAAAAGATAAAATAATTGAAAAAAATTATTTTTATCCTAATCGTATAGGGTTACAAAAAAAATTAATTTATAAATAATTTGTTCAGACTATTTCAAAAATGACATAATAAAAAATAGGACATCACTTAGGACAGTGATAAGTGATACACCTTTGTCGCCCTTCGTTTGTGAATTCAATCCTCGTAGCCTTTTTAGACGTGATGACTTGTCGTCTGACCACCAGATTTTCCACTTTTTAAGAATCCAAAAAATAATATTATTAAGGGTTTTTAACCTTAAAAAATATTATCCAATGTTTATGATAATCCATCCGAACCATTATACTTATCCAAAATACTTTTGTCAAAACTCACTATCCAAAATTTATAAGGAAGGTAAATACAATGAAGTTTCTTTTTTCATTGTAAAAACATGTGAATACCTTCATCATGTTTTATTTTAAAACATTATAACACCCTGAATTGACATAATTCTTTATTGATTACATTCATTATCCCTAATTCCTTATAGAATACCCGATATATTTCTTATATCTAAAAAAATTTTAAACTCTAATAATGATGGAATATACAAATCATTAATTAGTTTCAATGTAATCAAGATTATCCAATATAATTTATCCGAATGAATCATTTCTTCTTGAAAAATCACTACCTTAGTATTAGAATCATTTTAAAGATTATCTTTCTCTCGACTATATATTTCCCAAAAATATTAACCTGTTGTTGAGTCACATTTCATGGTTCCACAAAATCTCATGTCCTTAATGAAATATTACAATAGTACAATCCTTATATACTCTATTAATATTATAACAAGTACATAATTAATACAATACTCAAATGAAACAATATTTTAATAACAACATAATAACTCTAATCATTCCTCTTAATCTTCAGTACTATCATAACTTGATTATTATCCTATAGTACATTTAGGGTATACTCTGATGATTTGGACATTGACTCACGTAGTTTCCCATCTCTTGCAGATGAAGCATTGTACATTTGAAACTTTTTTCTTACCCTTGAAGCCACGTACATGGTGTCTTTTATCTCCACACTAATAACAAACTCCCATTCCCTTCATGAATTTACCAAGGTGATTCTTTGCACAGTTTTCACATTTGGGAAAATAATTATTTCCCCTCTTACATTTATCCATATTTCTCTCTTCCAACATTCTCTTCTCTTACTTCCCTTAAACCCCAAATGTCACAGATAATTATTTACATATCTTGTTATCACCTAATACTATTTTTTTATATGATGAGAATACGTGGGAGACAATTTCCCTTTTAAATGTTATCTTAATACCATGAAATATATGATCCTTCATAATCTTTTGATCATGCATATTGCTAGAATTCTCAATCCTTCTACTAGGATCCATTTCTAAACAATTTAATAGACTAGGTTAGGATATGAATTTCAATGCATAATTCAATACTTGTAAAATAACTAACTCATGTCGAAAATATTATGCTTATAATATATAATCATAAAATGTTTTCTTTGAAGAAGTATTTACTCCTAAATCCTTCATAAAGGATTATAATGAAAATATGAATTATCCAAAGAATATCCACCGACAGTGTCGTAACCAAGAGTGAAAAAGCCCCGTTATCGTGTAATAGGATACCTAGGGTCATGTCTAAAACTACTTGTCAGTGTTTTCACTCCTTGGTACATCAGTGCCAAATCCACCTCTATCTGCTCATATATAGACAGGGATGTATTACTTGGAAAATACACAAAATCTCTACATAACCCAAATTCATGGAAGATCATATATACTAATATTCTAAGTACTATATAAAATCATAAGTTTTACATTAAATTGTAAAATAAAAAACAACAATAAAATTATCTTCATTGACCGCATTCATATCCCATAGACTATCCCTGTTGGTTAGTCATAGTATACTTATTCTCTTCATGGGAAAAATAAAACATAGAAAGTTCTCAGAAGCTCAGTATTGATAACAATATAAAAGAAAAATTCATAAATACTCATAAATAATTAAGGAAATTTATAAAACTAAAACATAACCCTTTTAATCATTTACTTATGCATAATATGGCCAATACAAATCAAATAATTCCATTTACATATTCACATTGATATTCAAAAAGTTGAATAATCACATTGAATATCATTATCCACATTCATAATGATGGAATTCATAATTGCAGATATCATAACCACATCGTCAAGGCCTTGTGCCAAGACAACAGATAAGAATTTATCAAGGCCTTGTTCTAAGACACTAGTTTTTATCATTAGACATACTGATGCATTGAGGATCTATAGTGGGCTCCACCAATCAATTAATAAGTGTAATTCATTCCTCATATGAAATGGATTAAACATAACATAAACATTCATATTATAACTAGAATAAAAAATGTCAATACTTTATACATAAACCATGAATGGTATAAAAATAACACATCCATAGTCAAACATATCATTAAACCATCAATATAATATGGATGATTTGTATCATAATAAATCAACTTTGATCAAGAAGAATATCCCTTAAAAGATGTTGACATAGTTGAAAATGATATGTAAAAATATTTGAGAGAAATATCACTTTTTCTTGAAATAATTTAAAATTCACATAAATTGTAATGGAATTCATTTAAAATTTATTTTGGAATCAAATTGTCCCATACAACTTTGAAACTTTTGAAATGAATTATCATTTTAAAACATTCATGTCCATATAAAAAAAATCCTTAACCATTTTGAAAATATGGACATTAATAAGAAAGGTTTATAAAAATATATTATAAAAACATTTAGAATTATTTTTCAATAAAAAAATACCTTAAAATTAATCCCTTTTAAAAATATATTAGGAGACATGGACATTGATAATAAATATGTCCCAGTAGAAAAATATGTAAAAACAACCTCAGATAATAAAAATATTTTTGAATTATCCCTTACCTTGTAATTTTTCATGGTCGATGGTATGTTAAAATATTTTATAATAGTTGAAAAACTATTATTATATTATAAAAGAACTAGTTAAATTAATATGATATCATATATGATCTCATTATATTTCATTGTAAATAATATATTAGTAGTATCATCGTTTCGAGTGTTAACTGATTTGTTTTACTTCATATGCATGGTTATGTAAGACAAGTTTGTTATGAATAGGATGTATCTTATTCATATACAGAATGATATAAAGTCTTTAAACATTATTTTTAATCATTAAATGAAAATTAGTCTTGAATAGTTACAATTTGGAATGACATCTCATCGAATCGTGGAGACGGTAAGCCGTACGTACGCACGACTGACATTATCATTCATTTAATGGTAACAAAGTTTATAATTGGATGGTATATCATATAAAAATAATAATTACCATGTTATATTTATTATTTACTTTATTTATACTGTTTATTATACCAATTTAAATAATGAAGTGTTTGAATAGCAGACAAAACCATGACTTGGAGATGGTAAGTTGTACGTACGAATGTATGGTGACTTTGTCATATATAAGATAGAGATAATAATGAATATGGTTGTACCATATTAATAATAACATAAAATTATGTAGGATGTAGTGGAGTTATTATTGTGGCATGGAAACTACAAATAAAGTGGAAGTGTGAGAAGAAAAGAACATGAAAGAGGGTGGGGACATTATTACCTCTTCTTCAGGTGTTTTGTTTCGAGTGGATCATAAGGTATCCTAATGTTGCTTTTCTGAAAATATTAAGTCTTGTAGGCTGATGTGAGTGATGTTTGGAGGATATTGTGGAAAGTTTCAGCCACGCCAAATGGCTTTAGAGGTTTGATTTTGAGAGAAGGGTATGTGCCCTTTTACAACTGGGGTGAGGGGCACCTTTGGAAAAGTTTGAAATATTATTTTTCTATAAAATAATTTACAGTTTCTAATGGATCTATATTGATTTATTTTGAAGATAATTCAGGTATGGGTCTAAATAATCTTAACCAATATGTTTTAGGCATGTTTAGGTCACCATATTAACCTTATACTTTAGATTTATCTATTAGTTAAACAGTTTATCATTTATAATGTCTTCTTTTATTCTTACATTATATGGTTAATAAATATACAGTAAACTTATAAAAGAACCACAAGTGGTTCATTAATGAAATATATAATATTATTTATTCCCTTTGGCCGAACATTAGATCTTCATATCTATTATATAATTTAATAATATAATATATGTTTTAAAAACTCATTTATTTCAATTTTGACACTATTCAGTGTTTGGTTTTTGTGAAAGTCATCACAAATAGATTACATTGAACATGATACATTTAATCAATCCAAACTAGTCATATAAACCAATTAAATTAGTAGATGTCATAAATACATTGAAATTATATATATGTGTATATTTATAATACCATATAATTGATTCTTTCATTAATAAGGTAAGTAATGAATCATCATTGTGTCATAATATATATAATTATTTAATGTTTAAAAATTATAAATAAAATACCATGATATAGAAAATATTTTTATATTTATAATTAGTATTTATAGTCAAATTTATCTTATTAATTACCCTATATTAAAAATGTTTTAGTTATTATACATTGAATTTAACACCTTTAACTCTTCTTTAAATAAAATAATAATAAATGTCTTAATCATATCGGAGTGGAAAAAAGGTTCATATATTATTACTAAGGATATATTGGTCGAATTACACTTATCAAATAGATTTAAGACATGTTTTAGGGTAATTATAATATCACTTTACCATTAATTATCCTATTAACTTTTAACCATGGATAATAAATGTCAAAAGTTACAACTCACCAAAAATTATTTTCATCTTATTTAACCACAAATTACTTACACATGTCAGCTGTGTCTCTCATATTTTTGAAATTCAATTCACATATGTGGTAAAATTATTTTTATGCATATTTGTAAATGGCTCTAGAATGTGGGTAAAAGACGGTAATATTTTCAGTAAAACATTATACATATAATTTTATTATAAAATGACTCCAATGAATTATATTGAACATATATAGGTATTATATATCGATTTCAACATAAATTAAATTTAAATTAAATAATTAATTAATTAATTAAAATGTCGGTATTAAACAATAATGCAATGTTTTTCACTATTTATCAAAAATTGAATGTTTTCAGAAAAATACCAAAAATTTACCCTATGATAATTTTGATATTTCGAATTCAAAAATTTATTCTATTTTAAAAAATTCAAATCATAGAAGTCTCATTAATTAATTTAAAAGTAGTTCCCATTGTTAAAATAAACAAGTGGGGTTTTAAAAAGTAAAAGCTACCAAAAGATTGGGATGTGTTTATGTGAAATTTATATTTGATATTACTTATAATGACCTAGATTTTATTAAATGAGAAAAATTTAATCTAATTATACTTTCAAACCATTAAAATTCCTAATTTATCAGTATAAACTATTTATATTTAAAAAATTGTTTTCAATTAATATTTATAATTTTCATTGTTCATCAAATATATGAATGTTAACAGAAAAGTACCAAAAACTTATCCAAAATAATTTTTTTATATCTTGATTCTAAAAAACAATTTCATTCAATTAAATTGAATATATAAAAGCATCTAATATTAGTTTTAAAATAAATATGACATTAATTAGGTTTTAAAATTTCATTTTTTTTAAAATACTTATTTTATCTAAAAAATTGAATTAGTATTTATATTATGTCTAGGAAACGTAAAATATGAATGTTAAAATTATATTAGATATATATAAAATTCAAAATGCAGTTAATACTATTCATAAAAACATTTTGAACGTTTGGTTTGGTATGTTGTGGTGAGCATGAACTCATTGTTGCGTGTCACACATGTTATTGAATTACATTAAAGAGATAATATACTATGAAATCCTGTGGGGTTACATTGAATTTTTGAAAGGAATATTATTTTTGTGACATAAACATGATTCATTTCATCCCTATGAAATCATCGGCGAATGTAACAAAATATATTTCTCAATTGGTTTAATTATTAGTCAAAGGGACACTTAAATATGATTGAATCAATTCATGAGGCTATGGAGACCAAATTTCATAACCCTTATTGAATTTTCAACAAACATTCACTTTGAAAATATGTTTGTTTCAACGGTTGTATCCAAATTTCAAATGGATTTGTTAAAAAAAAATTGATTGTTTATTTTTATCCTAGTTGTTTTGAAACATTGAACCTATATTTTATACAATTGAATATATACTTATTGTTGGCTCGTGAATTAACCCCCCCCCCCCAATTTGATCCAGGTCTCCAATAGTTCTCAAACCCACTTTAAACAAATATTCATATTTTATTATTTCTAATATGAATCCATTTTAATGAATATCACATAATTTATAGAATATATAGTTATGATAGAGTCTACATATTGAACATTATCCCATCAAAAAACATTACCTTGTTCAGACTGACTTGATTTTTTTCAATGTTTAATTTCCAAATACATTTGATCAATAATGAGCTGTAATTAATAAATCTCATAGACCATTATTAATTTTACTCAATGTTTTTATTGTTTTTATACTATCCTATCACATGGGATGGAAAATGACATAACATAATTAAATGATTTATATATTTTATATATTTATATGCATCTTTATAAACATTTTCATATTTCTGAATGATTTTTATAATCTGATTACTTTTTAAACACAAAAAAAGTGGAAATTGGGATAGGAAAAATGAAACAAATACACATAAGGAGTTACATTGTAGATCAAATAATATATATTATTATTACATTATTTTTAATAGGTTTATCATAATATTTTTTCTAATGATATTGTAACCATCTTCGAAAACCATCTAATTCTATTTTTTTCTCATTAATACATTTTTTATACTTTGTCTTTGTATATAAAATATACTAATAGTTAGAAGCCATGTATTCAAGCCAACCATGACAGTAATAGTGACACTTAAAACTTATGATCTAATAATTCTTATAACAATTAATTAGTTATAATATTGTTTTATTATTATCCCTAATGTTGTTATATCTTCTAAAAACTGTTAATGTTTTTTTCCATGAACATTAGTAACTATTGTTCAGCCATTTCCAAAAACAATTAATAATGTAATTGATCATATTTTAATTTTTTCTCAAACTAAAGGTTTCTTATAACTGTCCCAAAATTAATCAATATCATTTCAAATGTTATATTAAAATATCTCATTTTATTATTGGTTATAACAATATCATTTCTATGTTTATCAATTTTGTTATCCTCATAAATAACTAAGGTTTTCATTAAATCCTTTATTATTTATTTTTTTAAAAAAATATCCTGAATTTCAATTAGAATTTATTTTTACGGAATGTATTTTTAATCTTTTGGTTTTCTGTTTTTGACTAGGAATCCTTTCATCTTGAAGATGTCTTTTATAAGCACTCATATATCATTAAATGACATTTTAATTAATTACCACATAAATTAGTCCTAATAATTTTCTACAACCTCTGTTGTATAATATCTATAATATATTGATTATCCATCTACCAAATTTTATCCCCCTTACTATTATCTCATTATCCCTCATTGAGATAGAACTAAAAGATAGTTATCATCACTATCGAAAAATTGTTCATTCACTAAAAAACACATTCACGTGATAGAATGATTATTATATATGAATGATTCTTCATTCAATTAGAATGATCCCCTTATGTACCTCTTATATTGAAGGTTTTATTGGGATCATATTTAGATTAATTATCACATTGAAATAATTATATGATTGATAATATATAAATACACATCCTATCAACAATTTAAATAATTAAATGGTTATTTTACAATATACATACCTCTTCCTCCTCTTGTAAACATTCATTATACAATAGAAATAATCTTAAAATTATCTTCCTTGTTTTATCCTTTATTTAAACACTCCCACATTTCATAAATCTTTATAAAAATTAAGTATTTAAAATAAAATTCTATTTTGATCATAACTTTTGGTTTATGTATACATAATATTATAATTTCTTACTTATTGAGAGTGTTGATGAGTTCTTCAATACGAATATCAATAGAAAATATATCTTATAATGATTAGGACATTGAATTAGATTTATTTAAAAGAATCCACCATAGTTTTTTACACATGTGGATCCTTCATGACCTTCTCCAAAAACCTTTATACCGCTAAAAATAATGTTCACCATAGTGAAGAATTCATCAAGGATTTTATCCATCCATATTATAATATAATTAAATTACTATAAACTATTGTATAACATAAATTCTTCTACCTTTTAGTTTATTTTATAATTGATATGACGCTTATACTAAATAGAATAATTAGTTCAATAGCTGATTTCCTTCTAAACCACCCTCATTTTTATAAAATGTAGAAAAACATTTTATAACATCCAATAATTGTCATTGTTTTTTGTCGATTGGAGAAAACATTTCAGATGTGTCTAGAATAGTTAATACATAGTGAAATGAATGAGGAACATGAATCCATAGAGAATAATTGCAAATAAAAATTATCTCTTTTCATGAATTTAACCCCTTCCCACTAAAAATTGGGATTCATCTTCTATTGAAAATAATATTCTTATACATATCAATTGATTGAGAAAAAACTGGTTTTAAAATGACTTTGATATTATTATTTTCATTAAATTAAAGGATGAGACAAACTAGTGAAGAATATAGTTAATTAATACGCTTGTTATTTAAATTTTACTTCATCTATCAAGATTAATCAACACATATCTCTCATTATATATACTAATAACAATAAAAAAATTAAAATTAAATATTTGTTAAGATGGATTACCTACATTAATTATGACTATATATGTCATGTTTTATGGTCAATATCATGTGAACTTAAATATATTATTATTATCAAAATGAACTCATGTAAGATTGTAACCATGAACATATATTGTCACTAACAACAACTTGTTACAAAAAATGGACGAAATTAATTATAAAAAATTATCACTGATGAATATATGATACCTTTCACCGACTCTATATATGTTGATCTTCTTCCTATTCCTAGAGTAGGAATTTATTATATTTGTTCTCAGTTTTTCATTTTCTGATAAATCAGTGTATTAATTCACCACTATCAAAAAAATTACTAGATACTCCCAAGTAATTTATTATTATTTATATTTAGTGAATATTAGTTGAATATCATTTACACAATAGTTATCGAAGTCTCATAAAAACTATAGGGCATGAATTGACTATATAAAAATCATTAAACCACTAATGAATCACCACTTTTTAATAATCCACTTATCTCATGATCTATTGCTTCAAATTGAAATATAAATATCATGGAATTATCCTGATTTCATTTTTTCCACTTAAACTCCAAAAAATTCATATAAAATAATATATATATAACAACATATAAGAATGGATTAACAAATTCTGTCATGTATCCAATAGATTTGGCACAAGATTCATCTAAATCTTCTCACTTATCATGTTCTTGTAATATCCTTCCTTATTATATGGTGTAAAACTCATCATAACAACCCAAAATTTCACTCAAATAGTTACCTTTTCATTTTTACATACATCGTCAACAATATAGGAATTCATTATGATTGAATCATTATAGAACATCTTAAACAACATTTTATAAATAATATACCTATTTTAAAAAAAATGAAATTTGGAAACTGTAAATGTTTTTACACTTTTGTAGGTCTAGACGACTTTTATGTTTCTCATGAATCACTATACATTTGTTTTTCATGTCGCACAATTCAAAATCATATAACCAATAATTTCATTTAAATACATACACTATTGGGTTATGATTATCCATGTCATATAATGATGTCATATGATCTCTATGGTTTGATGATGATGTCATAAAATGATGAATTATGATTGGAAAAGATTAATATGAAGGTATCATAGGATTAAGGTGAGGTAATATGGTAAATAAATAAGATATTAATTATGTTAAATGATACTCAAGAAGCTAATTAAAGAAAAAATAAACACCAAATATCATCAGGGAATGTTATATGATTAAGGAATCTGTATGTTTTTCAACTAGAGGTCAACAACTCTATACTTACTAAATTGAATCCAAGGATTATTTGAAGAAACAAAATTAACAATAATACACTCCTAAATATAATTCAAGTCAAATTCACAGTATTTGTTCATAACACACTAAGATCCATCAATAGTTTTTATGTTTAGATAAATTTTAGTTAATAAATCATACCATATTATATAATGTAAAAAAATAAAACATATTCTTATAAAGTGATCAATAGTCCTAGTTCACTAGGTATATCTATAATTTCCATTCAAAGAGATAGAAGAAAGGAGAAAAAAACACTCATTAACTATGATAGTTTTATCATTGAATGAGGGGGAACCATTTGAATTAATAAAATTAATGTTTCTAATTTTTACTAATATTGGATGTTACAAAGTGAACCCATATATAAACTAACTAAAATTAAATTTTCAAAATAATGTATTTCACCAATTAGATGTCTATGGGGTGTGGGTGTGAATCAAGGGTTTTCCCATCTATAATATTTCACTAAAACAAAACCTTGGTATCTATTAAGATATTATCTACTCAATGTACATTTTTTGAATTTCTAAAATAAATAATGGAGTAAATAAAACCAGAAATACCAAATGTTTACAAGGAACATTCCTAGTGTGGGTACCTACTCCATTATCTATTCTATTATCCACCTCAAGTCAGAAATTCGTTTCTCCAAATGCATTTTTTAACAATTATCATCCCATTGATCCAATATTAAACACAATAAAAACACATCATCCTTTGTTAATTAAAAATTATTAATGTATTCGCCTCATATCGCATCAGGTTTTATAAAATTACGTAAATAGTGAGAAAGGCCACTTGAGACTCAAGGTTTAATTGGAATCTTTTTATCATGACCTTCATATTGTGTCCATTAACATAACAAAACCCCAATATGACCACTTATTCAATATCATAAAGTTTAATGAATTGAATGGATTTGTAGGTTTAATTTAGTGTGGTGAACTCTGAGTTTCAATCAATAATTATTGTATCATAAATATTATATTTCTTTATTCATTCATTGAATCATCATGTTAAATAGTAAACATGATATATTCATCATTTTCATAATTTATATTATATTCATGTTATCATAAAAATTGTTTTTATATTTTGACATAGAAACCTCCTAGAATTCTGGTTGTGTGTCCTTCACGTAACTTATATTAATTTTAAAAGATCAATGAATCCCCAAATATCCTCATTCTTGATTGTGAAAAATAATTTCAATTATTCATATTGTTAATTTCATCCAATATCATCAATGATAATTTCATTTAATCTTCCTCAATTATTTCCATGAATTATTAATTGACCAATATCATATAATAATTTATGATTTATAGACCATTAATGATTCATCACACATAACCTATAGAATGATCCTTTTGAATATTTTCATTTAAAATTCTCTATTAGATTTTGTATGCATCTAATATTGTAATAGATTAAATAAATCTTATAATTTTCTGTATAATTTTTATTCCACTCTATGTATCTATATTAACTTGTATAATTTGTAGACCCTAGTTATATTTCATTATACTATATCTTATTATATCTATATAATTTCATGCCTTTGTAGAATTCTCACTATAGATTCCATATCAAAATATATATTTAGTGATATTATTTTATAATGTTGTAATCCTTGAGAATGAAATTATTTTTTATTTATACAACTCTTATGAAATCATCAAATAAGACATTGAAGGGATTAAAAGTCATGTGTTGTATATCTATTTTAAATTTTCTATCTCAAACAATGTATTTTTAATATTTATCAAAGTATAATGAACTTGTGTAAAAGAATTATGATATATTAATGATATAAAAAATTTCCCCTGAATCCTTATTATACCATTAAAAATTCATAAAAAATCATCTTTTGTTGTCCATTCTACCCACAAATACACTGCCTAATGATTTTTCTAGGAATCTTATGAAAATATAATGTCTTGGACATTTTTAATATCTAACATTATAATTCCATACATCTTTCAACTAGCATAAAAATTCATCTAAAATCAATAAAATTATATCATATATGTTATATCTATGTATAAAATATAAAAAATTGTCTCCATTTTCTTCTATCTCATTGTTCAAAACAAATAAAACATATTTTAGAAACTCCATTAGGATATTCACATTCCCCTTGTGATTTTCTAATAATCCATGTATTGGATATTCCTCCTATACCATGGTTAGTTTCCTCTCAAGGTGAATCTGATAAACATATTACTATTATTGTACATTACCAAGACATCAAGGGTCATGGTTTCTTGGTTTTCACTAAATTGAAAAACATGTATGATTTTATATTCATTTTTCATTTTATTTACATATGGTTATGTTTCATAGGCACAACATAAACTATTACATGATATTTAGTAACTTATATTTAATCAAAATTGTATTCAGAATATTGAGGTATTTAGGATTACAACATGTTTATTGGACTCACCCCTACCCATGTTTATGATATGGGTATAGATGTACATGGGTTAAAAATTATGTTTTAATTTAAGGATTTTTTATTAAATATAGACATTTGTTTCAGGTCTAATATCATGAAAAACCCATGGATTCAGTATATATAATTATATTATTGGATTTTGGTCAATTATAGTTTAATTTCTTGTTATTATTCCACACATGTGTCGACCGATGAGTCATTTTTATTGTTAACATTATAATTCATATTATATTTTATTATATTAAAGTACCACTCTCTTTTATTGGTAACATCTTATAATTTTTTTAATTACTTTTATTTTTGACTATAGGGGACCTTTTTTATCTTGTTTTCACGTACATTGTTTTTTGGATGTCCATTATATGGAAATTTCATGATGATTTTTTTTATAATTCTACGATAACATATTTTTTTATTATATTGTGTATAATGACCAAATGGATGTCATATGACCTCAATTATAGCTTAAAACTTTCTAAATACGGGGATGTGAACATGATATTTTATACTAACTCTTGATTAGGATATATTCGGAATATATAGGTTTAGACATCCCAAGATGGATTTCAATATTGTGTTTTGGGAAAAAATAATTCCAGATAGAGGTGGTCATTGTTTTTTGAAATCTAAATTTTGATCAGTAGCATGCATTTCTATCATGGATCTTGATGAAAGCCAGGATTCAAGGGAATTTCTAGTTTATTTACTTGAAACTCTAGGATAAGTGGTATGTTTTACTATTAATACCAATTTCTATGGGCTGAAACGTCGGATAATTCCTAAGGATTGACCAGCTGTTTTTGATCCTATTCTTACATACTAATTGTGTAATGTTGTGTATATGATACACAAAAAAATAAGATGTGTATCTTTAAATATTATCCCATAAAGATTCATTAATAAAAATAATCTTCTAATATATTTTATGATATCCAGAAAAAATTTAATGGGTGGTCTGATTAATGTGGATTCAAGGGGTTTGTTTGATAGACTATTGATAGTGATTAGATATATGTCAAAGGGAAAGTATTTTTTAGTTTTTTAAAATATATATATTAAAATAAAAACCTATTTCATAGTATTTGGTGTGAAAAAGTTTTTGTGTGTGTGTTTATATAAAAATAGAGAATATATACAACTATTTTCAAATGGAAAATAATTTTATAGTTTTGAGATGAAAATAAAAAAATTATTCTCAAAATTAGTTTTCCCCACATATCATTAAAATATTGTTAGTTTCTCAAAAGGTAACAACATACCAGAACAATGATTTTTTGAACTTCTATATTGATACCATTAAATCCCATGGAGTGTTTTTGAAATCATAGTTGAGGGTTTTAAATTTATTAGATATGTTTTTAATGAGATACTTGTGATAGTATACATCTAGATCTATTGATTTTAATATTTTTTCGATAGTGTTATGTATGATGAATTTTTTCCCTCTATTAGTGTGATATCTCTTTGGAAAAGATCCATGTGAGGGTCTTGTGCATGGCTTGGTTTTTTCTGATGTGGAAAAAAAACTTGTTTTAATATATAATATATTTTTTTGGTATTTTGGTTGTACAATATGTATAACTCTGGTGTATATATTATGCATTAGGTATGTGTTAAATGGATATTTTTAAGAGCCCCATGTTTTTGGATCTTGTTGTTTATGAATTATGTTTTTAATCTATATCCTTATTTTAGGTTAATGTGTTCTATTAATTATACTTCTAGTGGTTCATTATTGGTATGTTATTACTATGACGGGGATAAAAATTTGTCAGAATCCACCTTTTTTTAGAGTATCATGGTTGGGAGAACCATATTCCCAAATAGTAATTATTTTCTATGACATAAATTTATTGGGATTTATGATTATTTTCATGAACTACATCAGTGTTCTAGTATTTTTTATGTGTGAATTCTTTATGAGATTATACCAAGATATAATGTTTTATTAAATATGAATAGGAGTCATTTGGAATAGATTATAGAATTTTGTTATTGTAAAAAAAGGATATTGATAGGGGTCTTCTAGGATGAGATGAGTGTACGTTTAGATGAGTGAAATACATGTAATGTTAGAACAAATTTGGATTTTTGATTTATGAGTGATCTAAGGGATAAAATAGGGCCAAGAGTAACCAATTATAAATTTAAGGGTGTAACCCTTATTATGAGGAAATTTTATGGAATTAAATGTATATAATTATTATGAGAAAATATTATAGTCAAACTAGTGAGTGAATTGTTATGATGAAATTGGGATGCCAATGAGTTACTAGATATGATTTATATGTTTCCTTGGTAAATCATATATATGAAATTATATGATACATCAAACAATGTCCATTTTTTAGATCTTAGATTAGGGATACATTTTATTCATATAGATAATCTTTTGGATAAGAAACATACCATTAATCATTTTGGGGAGGGTAGAAATGGATTTTTTAGGTAGGGGATCTAGTTATATAATTAAACTAAATGTTAGTTTCAGTATTTTTTATAATTATTTGGATGATTCTTGGATGTCTCTAGGAATTAAGGTATCATGATTTTCATATGTGGATGTGTGATGCCAGGTGAGGCCATGTGTTTTTTAGTAATATAAGCTAGACACATAATGATAAGTGATTTTTTTTGGAATTAGATGCGGTGATGTAGAAATAAAATCGAGAGTGTTTCTTGGGATATAAATTTTGTGTTTTAGTGATGAACAAAATATTCTTATAAAATATCACTCTAACTTGTTTAGTCTGTATGTATTTAATACATTTCTATTCAAGTTCATAATTGATAATGAATAGTGTTACCATATTTCAAATGATCAATTGGATGTAAAAAAATGATATATGGTGATTCTAGTCACTGAAAATTCTTTTTTTTGGGTTGTTAGTAATGGGATTAAAATTTAAAGGTCATTAATTTTTAGAAAAAATGATTTAAGGATATTCGGGTAGGGGATAATATTAAAATATCATTTAAAATAATTATTTGATTAATTGTAATATACTCAAGATATTTAATTGGATTTTTCAAATGGATTGATTCATGTATCATGTCCATGTGGGTAAAAAATGAAATGTGTTCATGTATAGTGGTATTTTTTATATAATTTATTACTATCAAATATCTAGTGATGTTTTGGTAGAAATAATGGAGCTTCAATAATTTTAGTGTATATAAATAGGATTTGATATATATTATTTTATTAATAGACATAAGTTTTATAGAAAGTGTGATGAACTCATTTTCTTTTTGCATTAGGTTTTTGTTGGGGTAATGTTTTGTCAACTAATAATCTAAGAGTAAAATATTTTAATATATCTAGAAGCTATAATTTCCAAAAAGACTGATGTTAGGAATTTTTTTTCATGTTTGATAGGTAAAACATCCATAGCTAAAGAATATTGAGGTTTTATTTTATATTATAGATGATTTTATGGAGAATCCCAACTATGAATGAATGTATACTTATTATATGTTGATCTCTGAGAAGAATTCAACCAAAATTATATCCATCATAATATGTTCTTTATAAAAAATGTCTAAATAAAAGTATAAATTTTTTTTATGTTGTAGATGTTCTTGGGATGTATAATGGAAATCAATGTAATTTAAGAGTCGCCGATTAATTGGTTGGGGAAAATATTATATCTCTATAACTATATGAGGGAAAGTTAGACATATTTATGGTTATCCCTGTGATCTAAAATCCATATGTGTTTTTAACCTCCCCGTAATATATTATATTATTACCATGAATAATTAAAATCAACTCCATGATATTGAAGGGTTAGAGGTTAGTGAAATATAGATTTGTATGGCAGTCCCCCTATGATACATGTTGGAACGCAGTCGACGGTAAAACAGTTTTTTCTATAACTTCTGAGTGATATATTCTAGAAGATATTACAATTGTTTTATAATATGATTCTTGGATAGAAAATGAGTTTTAGAAATATCATTTATGTATGGATAATTCCAAATGTAATGGTACTTTTTTGTGTAATATTCAATAAATTGTAAAAGTATGATATGTTTTGTCCCATGGTGGGAGATCTATAAGGTTTATTAGGGTTAAAAAATAACTTTTCCATTTTTTTAAAATCAAATTTGATGAGTTATTTATTATTTATATAAATTATTAATAGAAATATTAAATAAAATAAAATTTAAATAGCAGTTTTATTATTCACTGAAAATACAGTCATCTCACATAAAATGGACAACCATTTCATTCATTCATTTCTATGTTATAACGTCGTCATTTATTATAGGATTATCATACAAACTATTATAGAGAAAAAATAGTAATGAAAACTACACTAAGGTGTCTAATTCTGATTACATTCAAAATTTTTGTATTTCCTATTGATTATTACAACAATTTGGACTTTTTAATATTGTTATATTTATTCTTATTAGATTTTAATGAGTGATGTTTTATTACAACATATTTATTAGTTTATTATAAATGAGGTAGATGGTTGTTACATTATAGAGTCATTGGATAATATATATATTTTATATGGATTATCTATCACTATGATCATACTGAACATGGTTTCATGAATTCATAGATATAGTATTATAACGGGATATAGGATCCTGTGATCCCATAAGTAAAAAATGGTAATATATCTTGATATAATGTACATTGAAAATGTATCGATTGAATGAGCACTGATGGCCACATATATATTTTGTTTTGTGGTGTTAGTTGTATTTAAAAACAAAATGTATATTCCTTTGAAAGACTTATTTTAAAGATATTTTAAGGTAAGATGGATTCCAGAGAAAAATTTACAAAATATGAGATTTACATTTTAAATGTGGATTTAAAACATTTATTTTCAGTTGCTTCAATTTTTATTGAAACATTTTAAAATAAAATTTTAGTGTAATTTTGAAGACTTATAATGAATGTTTTAAAATGGAATGGGAAAAAATGTTTTCTATAAAATATTATTATCAAATTTCCCCAAGGTATTAGAATGACTGATAATTTCTTGTGATATTTTATTTAAATAGTTTATAATGATTAATTTACTTTCTTTAGAAGGGAAATAATAAAGGTATTGGGTTAATTCTTGGTTGGATATGTACATCATGTGATGGAAAAACCATATTGTTTTAAAATATTTTATTCATTTTGGGGGGTTTTAAATTATTTATTTTCATTTTATTCCTATTTAATGTGGATATATTTTTATCAAAGAACCTCTAACCATATTATGGAATTCATAAATGTTTTTATCAAATGTTTGAGTTTTGTTAAATGATTTGGACTGATAGTGTAATGATTTTGGAAATAAGGTACCTTGGATGGTTAAAATTGTTGTAATTGACCCATAGGAGCATAGATATAGGTCAAATGAATTTGAATCGATAGAATGAAGCATGAATCTACAATGTGAGGTAGGGATTTACTCTATGGTAAGTTGTTTCTAGAGAGAGATTCTCTAGAATGGTTAAAGAATCGTTAGCCTAGTGAATTGACATATGATTTTGGGTGATGAAATGGTCATTTTAAAGAGTATTGGATAAACTATTACATTCAATATTAATAACTCTCAATGGTTGGTAAGCTATAATCCATTGTTTTATCCTTGGGGTATTCTTGTTCTAGGGATGTGTATTTAGAATGATGTAAACCCTTTTCCACTATTATTATTTTTTTGTTGCCTGGATTTAGATTTTTATTATTAAAAATAATGGTTAAAACCCCTACCTTAGTTAAAGAATATTTAATTATGATGTGAGACCTCCATTTATGGAGAATAGATGATTGGATACATGATTCACGACCACCCATGAGTGGGAGGGGATGGTTAATGACTTAAATCATGATCAACATTGACTAAGAGGAGATGATTGGGGACATTATTCCATTATGTGTGTGTATGGGGGTGGGGATTGATATAATTTGATACATCTCATAATTTAGAGGATATTATTAATGACATCTTGTGGGATATGGATTAACAATTTATATTAGACCCTATAATGTCTCAAAGGTATTGTTTGGGATAGGACATGCCTAGGAAAGAACATGTTAGGCCATTTAATTTGATAGATTAGGATATTACATTGAATAGATTTGAATATTTTCCCTTGGTGAGCATCCAATCATAGAGTCCATGTAAGAAATATTAAATTAATTTGGTTGATTTATATAGGTAAAAAGGCATGGTGTCTGAGTAAGAACATGAAGACTTGATGTGTATGCATGTATATGCATTTTTTAATGTTTTTAGGTGTTTGTGATGTAGGATCATGTATTTCACCCTTATATATATAACATTGTCATAAATATTAGGACTACATTATTATATATTTTTTTGTCATTGTGTATTCCAATTTGTTTATTAGAATCACTCATCCTAATATACATGAAACAAATTTTGATACATGTGGGAAGAAATCCATGTTTTCTTCGAGGGAACAGGAAATAACTATGGATACATATGTCTGTATCAGTAAAGTAGTTTTTTGAAAAGTATGATTTTATCATAATGGATATGTGGAATAAAGAAAATGCAATTTCATTTTTAATTTATAGTTATTTTTATATACATTTATTGACATGTGTCGTGTGGTCTTTTATACTAAAATCCATGTCACAAATGTTTATTATTCATTAGTGCTATATTTTATTACATGGGTCATATATACTATTAAATTGATTTCATTTATGGAATGTAATTGGAATATTAAGATATTGTTTCATGTGTATAAGTATTTGTGATGTCCATTAAATAGATTTATGATGCCAATATTTTGACAGAATTGGGAATAAATTAAGGGATTTTTTGATACTTTCAGAGTCTTACCATGCTTGTTTTATCATATCACCATTAGTTAATAGTATTTTTATTATGGGAAGGAACACATTATGTTTTCAATTATCTCATTCTCTGCTAATAATTTAGTGAATTCTAAAAATACCCAAAGTAAAGAATTACAAAATCTTGAGTTTTAATTCTTGAATTCACTCTTCTACAATTGAGGATCACTTCAATTGATTTTTTTATAGAATTAGTTCATTTATTTTATATAAATAATATATTACATAACACAATGGAAATAAATAATTTGTATCAATGTTTCTCAACATAAGAAAATTTATGATATAATTTGTGTTATTTTCATATCATATATTCAAAAATTATATATTTACCTCATCCATTTATATCATCACCCTTATAACCTTGTGATTAATTTTGAATATATATTTTGGGGAAACAAATATTTTAATGTTACACTTAATAATAATGAAACTTTTTTTCCAGTAATAAAAAAAATTCTTTTGCAAACAAACATTGAGCTCAAAATAAATTTTTTCTTACAAAATAAATCCACGAATTAGCATAAATATTTTCCTTAAATTTTTTTTTGTAAATCATTAATTAAGAAATTAAATTCAAAATTATTTATTTGGAATCATAAAAAATCCTAATATTTTTTCAAAATGTTATTGATATATCCCATATAATGTATAATATAATCTATTTTTAACATAAGATCAATTTCATCCCTTGTAAAATATTATGAAATTTGTAAACCACATATCAATGATAGTTACATCACATTGGTAACATGGGATGTAAATTTCAAATCACTCATAAAAATAGAATACTATTCCTAGTAAACTCCAATAATATACTTGGGGAAAACAATTTGTTTTACCAAATCCCTTTACCAAATTCATTGGAGAGCTATGTCGAGATCACTTATTTATAATTTTTAATAAAACTACATTCATGTGGTTTATAATCGTACAACCCATTTAGGAGTATAATATAAAAACACATAAGTGGTTTATAAGAGAACCAACAATCCTTAAAAATTTACTAAAACTTGTAACATAATTAGAGCACCTGATAGATTCAACTATAAAATATTCATTTCAATTATCATAAAAACATTTATGAATATAGTAATATTAATTCCTATTATAAATATTTTTAAAAATAAAAAGAATTAATGGAAGGATGATTTTTTATTGAATAATACATGGAATATTTTAAAAGAATATAGACATAAAATAATGGATAGAGTAGCGTTAAAAACCCTTGATGACAAATATACTAAATTAGAACGTTCCACATGTAATTTTTTACAACATTCCTAAAAAAAAGATTAAATTTGAATTTTTTAGAAGGAAATTAATGAGTCATAAAAAAATTTCATTATAATTAATTTATTTCCCAAAAAATACATTTTTAACGTATCTCTATTTAAATGTACATTGATGAAATAATATTCAGTAAATAAATATTGAAAACATTTAAAATAAGGATTTTAATGAATTGTGTCTCTTATATCGTGTCTTAATTATCATGTATGTTCCATATATAACTATATAATAAAAATATTTTAATAATTTATTTTGTTAGAATCATTTTTTTCATTCATTTTATTCAATCCATTACAAGGTTATGTGTAAATAATTTATTAATTATTTTCATATTAGATGCTTTAATGATATTATGGTCATATGTTAAAAATTAAATTGGTATATAGTATATGTTGAAAAAATTCTCATTATTCATCAATTATAATAATGTTAAAAATCTCATACATAACGTTAATATATATAACATTTTATTTTAAAACCATCCTTGAAATATGGTAATTGTAAATAAATAAGGATACAATCATGGAGATGGTAGCTCGTACGTACCCCTAGGTAATGATCCCATTTTTTAATTAAGATAATGTAAATAAGATAAGTATTATTTTATCATTATATAATTATGATTATAACATCAATATAATATTATATATTTAAAATATTTATTTATATTATCAATGATTTGTGGGGACAGAAAAAGAATAACACTATTTCCTAGAGGTTGTAATCCACATTAATGCATGAACCACATCATGTAAAGGTAATAAATTTGTTGACATATTGACGATTAAGAATGATAAATATAATTAATATATCATATGAATTGTATCTATATCATTTTAACCATAATTCAAAGGTAGTTATGGAAAACGAATTTTATTGGTTCATGAGGAAATTGTTTATCATACACACAAACAATGGTTATGTATACAATTTAATGGAAGAGGAAATTGGTATAGGATATACCCTTAAAATAATAAAATATAATAATATTCAATATAGTATTCTATTATTTCATAATGGTTTAATAATATTTTAATGATATAGGAGAGGAAATAATACAAAAACTTTTGGTTAGGATCTATACGTCTTATTTGGACAACCTCTTTTTGTTTATAACTAATGCCTTCATAGAAATGTTTGAGAAGAAATATTTGTTCTATATGACCTGAAAATAGAAGTATAGATATGACATTTGTAGGTTGTATTTAATATAGCACACTTAAAATGTGTTAAGAAGAGAGGAGAGGAGGTTCCCTTTTATAAGCAAGGGGAGGTACACTCATGGAATTATGTAAACAATTAAATTAATATAAATTTATTTTCATAGAAAAAATAGAATAAAATTAATAAAATTATAATATTGGATGATTATGATTTTAAATAATATCATTAAATAAAATTTGTACTTGATTAAATTATGTGATTACCCTTTTATCTTTGTTTTTTCCCAAATTATCACTTTCTATGATTATAATGATATCAATGATTATTTCAAATTATGGGAAAATAAAGTAATTATAAATGGAAATGTAACCAAATAATGATCCATGATTGATTTTTTCAACCATACCCTATTAAAGTTTCCAGAGCTCAAGCTTTTATACATTCTAAATGATTAAATAAAATATTTTATATGATAAGACATCATTAATGTTATTAATTAACAATTCTGTTGATTTGACCTTAAAAACAGGATCGAAAATTTTAATTTGAATGTAATAAATTAAACAATTGACTATATTATATATAAATATATATATATAATTCATTGGGAAATATAAATCCCCTAAACAATAATACTTTTATTGTTTTTAAAATAATTTACTCAGTTGTTTTTACTACGTGCACAATGATTGATTAATCAGTTTAAATGGTATTAAGGTAATTATATCATCACTAAAAAATAAAAAAATAATGATAAAAATATCATTCATATTTCAAAAAACTATTTCTAACCAAATAATATATATTTTTATCTCTATCATAAAATTTTATGGTTTTAAATGTTAAGATAGTGAAATTTTATACTATCCATTACTTATATTTTATTATTATAAAAATATGATAAAATAGGGAAATATGTTTTTTAATATTTTGTATTACATTAGACAAAATAAATCATAAAATTATATAATGGATAGTATTTGAATAATATTGAATCATTATAACATTATTTTTAACTCTAATAAACCTATTTTCTATTACAATGATAAAAAATTACTATGGTAACTATTGATAATGACCAAGATTTATGAGAATTCATTATCAAAATTTTATATAATGATTAAAATAATATAAAATATTATGTAGATTCAGTTTCTTGATGTGGTGAAATTTTCTTTAAAATTAAACCCACAAAACCTGAAGAAAAACATCTTTTTAGACCACTTCTTTTTATGTATAATATGGTATTTATGAAAAAAGATTTATAAAATGCATTCCAAATAAGATAATTTCATTCATTAATCCTATGTAATTAATTAAAATTTACAAATAATCAAAAATTGAATTTTGTGATGTAGCAATAGGAAAAAAACTAATTTTTTTTAGTAAGAAACATTAATTTTATTATTCATTGAAAAATTAATCATATAATAAAAATATAAAGAATAATTCATAAGATAATTTGAAAAGTTCTTTTCAAAAATTATTTTCCTTCTAAAAATTGAAATTATATAATTTCAAAATCATACTACTAAATGAAACAATATAATGAATGAAAACTATTTTTCTAAATTAAGATATTTTCTTTTTTTGAGTAAAAATTACATAATATGATAATAATGAATATAGATGTATAAAATCAAATTATTTAATAATAATTATATATTAATATTTTATACCAGGGTTAGTTAATTCTTCACCAATTTTTGAAATTTTTTCCTCGCTATTTAATTCATTACCTAACTAGGTAAGGATATATTTCCATCATATCATATTCAAATAATTGTGTATGTTCTTCAACCATATTGGTTTTCAAACAAACAATATCTCAATGAATTAAATTATATTTAAACACCTACTATATATGGTCAAAAATATTAATATTTTATTCCTCATATAAATGTATATATACTAACTAAACTAGGGATCATGCATGAGATTCATCATACACATATTTTCTATTTATTGGAACAAGAGATATATCATGTACCCTATATAAAAATGGGGAAAATTCCACCCTATAGGTAACTGATATATCTATCTCCATGAGCTTATATAGTCTAATGAACCATAGTGTTGAATTTCCATTTTTTCCAATAAAATAATTCATTTCCACAATGAATCATTTAGAGAAACATAATAACTATAAATAAAATTAAGATCTTATCTATAATAATCTATATAAATTTTCATCCTTCCATGAGCCATAATCATGAGATACTGAATCATATTCATCTTTTTAGTCATTTTATCTATATACCATAGTCCAAAAAAATTTCATCCCTCGACTTCATCATAAAAAGATAGTGTACGACACAAAATTCCATATAAAACAAACAAATGATCCTTTTGTATACTAGAAAAAAAAGTAATATTATTTGAAAGCTCAAACATCATTAAATATTCATCCCAAATTTTCAAATAATTCATTAATGAATAATGATGTATTTCCTCCATATTTTGAATTATTCAATATGTTTGTCCACCAAAATGTCAATGGAAGGATGTACTAAAATTTATTTTATTATATAATGACATTGGTATTCTACTATAGAAATTCGAAGTGATTCAAATACAATGGTTAGATAAAATGTAAAAGGGACTCCATGTAATATTATTATCTATTTAACATATATTCAATAAATTATATAAAAAGTATACAATGTGGAATGGGAAGAAATGATATGATTTTATTTAATCAATCCAAAATTAATTAAATTGAATCATAACCACATGACGTATTTGGTAATCCTGATGTAAAATCTTTAGATATATTCTCCCACATCCATTAGGAAACTAAAAAAGGTAGATATTCACCATTATGTAATTATTATTCATCTTTAACATGTTGAAACATTAAACAACTGATTTTAAAATTACTAATATCTATCTTCATTCCTTCAAATATGAAATGATCCAAAATTTCTCTATTTATCTTTGATCTACTATGATGCATTGAAAATAAAGAGAAATGATCCACACTCAATAGTTATTTCCTCATCTTGGGGTCACAGAGAAGACATATTCTTTTTCAGAATCTCAAAATACTCTCCAAAAAAATAAAAACATCACTTAACCTATATTTAATAACTAGTTTAATCATTTTAGGTACCTCACAATATACCATTAGAGCTCTTTTTATTCCTTCTAACAAAGAGTATTTTTTCTAAAAAATGAAAAAATTGATTCTTCCTACATAATTTCAAATCCAACACTCATAAAATCATTAATCAACTTAACATTTTCCAGGAGTACTATATTTAATGTAGTATTATAATTTTTACACAATGAATAAGATTCATAGTTTTTAATTCCAATATAAAAAATAATTCAACAGTTTTAAAAACCCCAAACGTATTGTCTTGGGGTCAGTTCGTTATAAAATTACATTCGAAGTATGAAAACGTTTTCTTATCCTAAAGGACCTAATAGTTTCATATAATTGTAAATCTTGATAAAAAAATATGTTTAACATTATAAATATAATGGAATAAAAAAGTTATTAACTCCATTGGAAACATTTATAAAATCTTACATTATCCCTAAATGTCATTCATAATATACATCCTCGCTTTATAAAAAAGGAAAAAAATAAAGTAGTGAGATCATATGATCATAATTAGTAATAAATATAGAAGAATATATCTTAAATAATAGGTTATGGTGAAGAACAAAAAACAAATGTAGTTAATTTAGTCTTTGGAATAACATGTAAGTATTGTAAGCTGATTAATTAATTCCCTTCATATCTACTTGATAATGAAACATAGACATTGATATTATAATAGTTTAATAATAATATGAAATATCAATTTCTAATATCATAATGAGAGAATTAATAATCCCAGATATCTGAAACATTTCATTGAGGCCTTTAACAATACATCTGAATATAAATGGTTAAGGCTTCATCCAAATCCATATATGAAATTAAATTGGAATGGCCATGGCCATGTCCATATATTTTTTTTCCTCATGAGACCTAATGTTGAATTAAGGTACTATATGAGGACTCCTAAATAACATATTATTTCCCATTAATTCTTTATATGATTGGGGTGAAATAAAAAACAATATAAATACTAAATTTGTATAACTTTCAAAAATCATTAAAAATAATCACTAACCATTATCGGTAATATGGTGAGTGGTATCAAGGTAGCACATCCACCTTCAATCATATCATAAATCATTTAATAAAATATTTACGATTATCATCATAAGAGTTCAATCTCAATAAATAATATGATTTATCAAATGTGATTATATAGATGAAAATACTTTAGAAAAATTATCATGTAATTATTGAGAGAAGTATAATTTGTAATTTTCATAGAAGTTTTCTTTTCAAAAATATCATTTTTAATTGATATAATTTTTCGTATTAAATATTAATTTAACAAATATTGTTTCAAATGAAAAAAGTATTGACTACAGAATAATAATGGTTTCTTAAAAATGATAATGGATGGAACATTAAATTGAGTAAGATATCTAGAAGTTCCCTTTAATTGGGTATCCTTATTGAGGAGAATTAAGATGGGATCCTAGTAAAACATAAATTTCTCCATAACATGATTATGAAATGATTTGTATATAGGATTTTAGAACATATTTATATAATATATAATAATTATATAAATAAAATGATGAATATAATTTGGGTAAAATGAGAGAAATTGTAACTTGAATAAAAAATGGAGGATTGGAAGAAACCCTTTCATTATTTCCAAACGTGTTTTGTACATGCACTTAATGTTATGGATAATAAAAATAGATTCATTAATAATTTAATTTATAAAGTTCTAAACTTTTAATTTATTTTATATAATTTTTTAATGTTATTTTATGGTCCTTTATTATTTAAAAGATTAAATTTCATCATTTGGGAGTGTTATTTTCAATGGGTCGCATGATGGGTTTACTTTCAGATTCATATTGATGATTATTTAAATGACAATAGTTGTCCAAATTTTAAATTATATTTTATTGATGATATTAAATAATATTATATTTTTATATAATTCATTTTGAAATTTGGGGTGAGGATCAGACGGAATGGCCCAAAGGCCATCATTTTTTATTACTTTCATAATCCACCATTCAAGAGTTGAGGTGGAACCCTTACATGGCCCAGAGGAATAGAGAACATTATATGACCCAGAGGTCTTAGAGGGAATCACCCATAAAATACAACTTAGAAGTGCTCCACCCCAGCATATGTCATGATGATATGAGTACTCCACCAACACAAGGATGGTTGGCTAGCTTTCCAATGAAATGTTGAATAGGACTGGTACTGATGGAAAATCCATATCCTCTCATTTTTCTAATTCCAGTTAGCACTTCTATAATGAATGAACCAACATTGAATCCTCATATAGAACCTTTTACCTTGTATTTTGAATGGTAAATCTCAATAATCATGTGGCCCGTAGGCCTTGGGGTGACCCTAAGGCCTCAAGGTGGACCGAAGGCCTTGAGAAGAGACTTGATAATTGATTTTCCATTGACATTATATAATTAACATTTATAAAATAAAATGGAATTATAATAATATTTTTTATACGGGAGGTGGGGGATGTATATGTACATTAAATAAAAAGAAAATTGGAGTAATAAAAACAAAAATGAATTTTTTACCTCTTGAATTTCTCTCCTAGAAATCCATCTTAAGGGGATTGGATTTGGAATATTGTTGAAGAAAAATCATCATAGATTCATTGGAGGGTCATGGGTATTGTATGGTTTGAAATTGGAAAATTCTCAGAGCGTTGATGGTGTTTGGAAAATTGGTGGTGAGTGGTGGTTTTAATAGTGGAGGATGAAGGTGTTTTTGACAATTTTATACATTTGTTTATTATTTTTTCCCCATACTATAAATAATTAGATAATAATTAAAATATACACTAAATTGAAAAATTATAACTAGATATTATGGACTTATATCATCCATACATCAACAATGACTAAATTATTATTATTTTGTTAAATACCATAAATTGTAATATTTCACTAATCACAAAATTCATGTAATTTAAAAAAATCAAAAAAATTTAACCTAGCCATTTATCAATTTGTAGAATTAATAAAAGAACTCAATTTTTTGATAATAATATTATTAATATGATAAATTTATAATTTATATAAAATCATCATTTACTCAAACAATATCTATTTTAATATTACAACTATTTTTATACAGCATTAAAAAATTAAGTAAGGGCACAAAAATACCTTATAATCATAAGACAAAAAATATTAATTTATGAATAAATTTTATAATTATTAAATATTCGTTTAAATCATTATATTATTTTTAAAATTTCTTATAAAAATGTATTGTTCAAAAAAATACCAACATATAATTTAGCTATTTTAAGAAAAAATTTTATATATTCGATTATATAAATATTCCATATTTTCATTTAGAAGTTAACATGATTTTTATACTTTCAAAGGTTACATTAATATTCTATGAGTCATATTACTATTTTTAATGGTTCAATTTAAATTAGAATAGCCATATTTAACAGTATATTACAATCATAAATTCCGTGTTTCATGAATCATAAACTCTCAAAGATGTTAAATTTAAAAAGAAGTATAAAAAATATTGGGTTGTTACATTATCCCCTCATTCCAAATATTTCATCTAGAAAATTTCTATAATTTCACCTTTTAAACTGATATTGGCTCAGTTTTATCATAATATCCTCGGGTTCCCACGTCACCTCTTCAATTTTATGATTCTCCCAGAGTGCCATTACTAGCAAAGTTCTCCAATATCTCAATACAATGTCTCCAGTGTCAAGAATATGGATGTGAACTTCAAAAGAAGTTAAATCAAGATCCAATCCACTTTTTTATGATGTGAGGACGTTCATTGGGTCTGTATTGTAATTTTTTTTGACAATGGGATGTGGAACACATTGTGTATTTTATAATATAGAGACCACATCGCCAAATGTTAAGACAAAACTTCTTGTCTCTCTAGGATTTGGAAATATCCAATGTACCTAGGGATAATTTCTCCTTTCCTTCCAAATCTTATAACACCCTTCCAGGGAGATAACATAATGAATAGATGATCTCACTATTGAAACTCCAAAAGAATTTTCTGTTTATTGGCATGGATATTTTTATTACATTTTTCTAGATATGTGGTTTAATAGTATTTAGATTTTTTTTGTTAATTCTTATATACTTTTTTGTCCGATAAAATTTCTTCCAGCAACATCATCCTAAAAATATGGTTTATGACTTCCCATTACATACAATCCATTATATTGTTCAATTTGAATACATGAATGAAAAATATTGTTTTCAAAAAACTCTTCCGAAGGTAAATACTAATCCCATATGTCTTGAAAGTCATGTGACCATGATATAAAAATGTTTTATAATGTTTCGGTTGTCCTTTAAAGATTCTCATCAGTTTGAGGGTGATAAGTTGTACTCAAATTATGTTTATGGTCAAAATCGTTTGGAATAATTATCCAGAATAGCGGTGTAAATAATGGAATATGATTATAAAAAAATTGAATTTGGTGATCCATGTAGTCATAAAATTCATTAATACAGAATATTTCAAAGGGAACAAGTGGAAAATCATCCCTTATAGATAGTATATTTAGCGATTGTTAAGTCCATCAACAATTATCTACACCGAGTCCTTATTTAATAGAGTGTTTGGTAATGAAATTACATAATCTACAGTAATGTCATGTCATTTCCAAATCATGATTAGAACAGGTTGCATAACACATCTAGGATATTTTTAGGACTTTAGCTATTGATAGACTAAATATCGTTATACATAATCATCAATTTCTAAATTCAAATGATCCTAGTAGAAAATTTCCTTCAAATCCTTATACATCACAGTGATACTAGGGATTATAGAGATATTTGAGCTATGAGCATCATCAAATGAATTCCATTTTAGCTTGGGTATAATGGGAACACAAATACTCTTCCAAAATATCATCCTTATACATGATGTATGACAACTTTTTATCATTCAAATATTTCATTTTACTTCAGAAATTATCATCACCAGAAAGAGAACATTTAGTCCTTTCCAATAAATAATGTTGGGAAACCAATTCTAAAAGTATTGATGTTTAGTATTTCTTTTAAATTTCCATATCCATCTTAAATACATCATTGAACTAAGGATCCATTTCAATCATTATTTTGTATAGAAACCCATGATACTTTTTACACAATGAAATTTCTACATTATTTTCCTTTCCTTTGTGATAGTTTATTGAACAATAACAATCCATTAGTTTCTCAAGAAAACATATTTTCCTCTTGATGAGTTTTTTCAATGAGAAGATATATTTCAAAATCTCATCATCTATATATATCAAAAATACTTCAACATTGAGATTGTGTCTCCATATCACCATAGAATAGAAATTAGATTCTAACTCAAGATCATAAGTTGGATAGTTTGTTTCATGAGTTTTTAACAACCACAATGCGTAGGTATTATCTCTACCATTCAATAAAAGGACACAACAAAGGCAGTATGGCCCAAAGAAAGTATGGAAGAGAGATGAAAATGTTTAAATCTATAATTAGAACATGATAAACATCCCCTAGAACTCTTTTCTTCTCAGAGCCTCTAGAACAACTTTCTTGTGGTTGTCATGGTCCTCATATTATTTAGAATATTTCAATTCCTGATCAATAAATAACACAAAAAAATAATCATGATATTACTTGAACACTCTTATCAATAGATCTATAATAAATTAGGGTGAATTTTCAATTCAAATGGCATTATTGTAAACATCTAATGCCCGTATCTGGTATGAAATGATGGCTTAGGAATATCTTCCTTCCTCACATGTAATTGATGACATCCAAATCAATGTTGAATATTGGTAAAATACTGACCTATGTGATATTGATCAAATAAAGTTCCATTTATCAGTTTAGTATACATGTTATTGTTTCTAATAGCATTGATTTCTCCATAATTAATGAATAGCTTTATGGATCCATCATTCTTATTGCCAGACAAAACTATGGATACTCAATTTGAAACACTTGGGAAGATAAATTGGGTATCACTTAATTCCCTTGGTTGTTTCTTAAGAGGCAAAAATTCACAATGTCCATTCTATAGGTATTCATTGAAATTGGCCTTCTATCAGGGATTAAATCAATATAGAACTCAATATCCCACTTTTAATTATTTATTGGTAAATACAATATAAATACATTAATGTATTCCTAAACAATAAATAAATATTCAATTTTAATATTTCTTTCATCGTCTATAGATGATATTTTATCTTCTTACTAAAGAATTTCATTTGGAAGAGTGATTGTAGGTGGATCCAAATGTGACTCACATGATGCAGTCTCCCATCTAAAGACATGAAATTCCATATCTTCATCATAGATCATAATTTCCTAATAATTTATATTATTTTTTTCATTATATTTTGAAATCATGTTCATACAAACGATTTCCAAAAATAAACTATAGGTAAGATGATAAAATTAGAAATTTGATCTAACTAATATGACAAAATAGGAACAATTTGACACATCATAGTTTCATCAAGGTTTCCAATATGAGTATTTACTGAAAAAACCATTAAATATTGAATTGGATATATCAAATTTTTAATGAAAAATGGGATGAACAAATTGAATTTAATGATTCATTATCAAATAAATCATTAGGTAAATTTGAGTAGATATTTAAAATAGAATCCACCACGTCCTTAGGAACCACTACCTCAGTAGTTGTGATAGTATATTTTTCACCTTGATCCCTTGGAATTTTCTTGAGAATGTTTTGATTATGGATTGGACAATATTTTGTATAGTGTTCCATCTTCTTAAAATCGTAGCATTTAACTTTGGTATCTTGTTTCATTACCTTGAAATCTTGATCATTATTTTCTTTATCACTATAATTTTAGAAAACTAATTTTCCATTTAAGTAGGTACTAGGGTGTTTTATTCTTTATGTATTGCACATTGTAAAATTCCATTTTTTATTTTTACTATAATCCATTCCTTAATTTGAAACTATCTACAACACTTTTTTCCATTGTAGTTTTATGACATAGATAATTCATTCTATATAATGATAGAAAATGAGAATATATTTTCATATGTTGAGAAATATTGGGAGACCATTGAATTTCAGTGGAATGGTTATAAATCGTCAATGAACCAATCAATCATTCTAGTAAGATCATGTGTATAGCCCACATAATTATTTTCTGAGCTTGTAAATATGGAATCACACATAGAGACGTTTTTATCAAATTTATATCTTAAACACATGAATATCCTCTTCATATCCACTATCTGTTCATGAGGGAAATATGTAAAAATAAAATTTCATTAAAATACTAATATTACATATTTTAAATTTCTTTTTATTACATTATTTTTTGAATTAACAACCACCATTTATAAATATCATCTGATAGTTGATAAACTACAATGATAAACTTCTTCCTTTTGTTAATTCCCAATGATAGAAATAGTCTCTATAGAGCATATCAGGTCTATAAATACAAATGTGATTGTAGTCCCATTGATTGGTGTAGTGTTTTTTCCTAGGAAGTAGTCTAACATTTAACATCACTATTATGGAGAAGGATGATATATATAGGTAATGTTATTAGTCATAACTAGATTTATCTCTCTTATTATATTTATAAGGTGTTAAACAGAATTTATAACTCTATCTCAAAAATCATTCTTTTACATAGGCGGTTAATCCCTACATTGGATACAAGTGTTGATATGAATTCCATTCCTTCCACTACAAACTATTTCTAGAAAATGGATTACAACAAAATATTTTATGAATTATAATTAAAAATTTCAAATTAGTAAAAAACTTAATATAAGTTGGATAATTTATGCATAGATAATAATATAATCACAAACTTGGTTTCTATGAGAACATATTTTTTTAAATCATTCATAATAATTCATAAATAAAATGTAAATTTTCTTAATAATATCCCCAAATATTGTCAGAATATGTATACTGTAAGGCCCATTATCAGGAACTAGGTTACACCATGTAATTACCAACACACCTTGTCACAGTTGTTACCCTATGGTACATCTACACTAGAACCAAATCTATTTATATTATTCATGTATGGATATATTTCTTGGAAGATCCACATAATCTCTACGTTTCCAAAATTCGAAGAATTTAATATATACATATCCTAAATATATATCTTCTCATCATGTTCTATAATCAATGTTTCTTAAATGTAGTTAATAATGTTTCTAATAAACAATCTTTGATACCATCTATATTACATTTTTACTATTAACAATTTATCACATCTCAAATTACAGAATAATATATTATATTTGAAAAATGATAAAAAATATTTTTACATTAAATCAAGAAAGGAAAAAATCAAAGAAAATAAATTTGGAGAAACCCTAAGCATTTAGATTATCATGGATTTTAATTCATAAAATACATCTTCAATCCCGTCAGAATGTAAAACATAAGAAAGGGACAATCTCAGATGCTGAGAATGTTATAATTAATAATAAAACATTGTGAATAACTAATTTTTTTTCAAATATTTATCTTGATCCAAATATTTCACAAGTGAAAAATAATTATGTAATTCCATAAATAATTTCATGAGAAATAAACCAAACCATGAATATTATACTGGTCAAATAATCACATGAATTGTCCATTACTAATCACAAAGGGAATGAAAAATGTTAAAGCTCTGAAACATTTAATTTAGGACTAAACCAAGACATTTGAAAATAAATCATTAGGGCCTATGTGAAATAAATTTCAAAATATAAATTACCGAGGCGTCGACTAAGTCCATATATGATTTGTCTCATGAGGCCTACTGATACCTCAATGTGGAAATTGAGGGACCCTCCAATCACATAATAATTCTGATGCATCCCTCAAATATATAGGGTAAAACATAAAAAATATATACTTGTGAAATACAAATATCTTTCCACAATATATAAACATAATCTCTAACTCTTCGATGTAATATGTTGAATGATATCTTCACAGCCCATCGACAATGAAAATAATTTTTTTTCCATTTAATAAAATAAATTATTTCAAAATAATAAGATATAAAGAAAAATAATTATTTAATGTTAAATATTTTTTTTTCAATATATGAAAATACTATAATAAAATCATGATGTAATTCTAGGAATAAATACCATTTTAAATTTTAAAAGAATAGTTCTTTTGGAAAAATCTTTAGTATTTGCAAAAATTATTTGTATAAGTCCAAAAATTATCAAATATTTTTTTTCCATGACCAAATTAGTTATTTTATTAAAATAATTATTTTATAAAATAGATTATGGATGGTACATGAAAATTATTCAGTGATCAGAAAGTTCTCTTCAATCGGGTATTCTTGTAGGTAATAAATGAAAAGGGATCCTTGAAAGGCATGCATTCCCAAATAAAAGAAACAAATAATGATCTAGAAATATTATTTTAGAGCATATAAAAAAATTCAAAATAATTATATAAAAATAATGAATAATTAAATTTGGTTAATGAGAGAGAAAGCATTACCTGAATGAAAAACAGAGGTTCTAGAAGAAGCCCTTCCCTCGTGTCTGATTATCTTTTTCACATGCTATTAGTGTCCTCGATAATGAAAAATAAAGAATTAATAATTTAATTTAGAAACAAATAATTCCATATTTATTTCTTTTAATTTTATTATGTTCATTTATAGTATTTTTGATGAGTTATAAGAATAAATTTCAACGTTTTATAGTGTTCCTTTCTGTGGTTTTCATGATTAGTTTTCTTTTATACGCATATGAAAGATCATGTAAAATGAAAATAGATATATTGAAATGAAATTATATTTTATCAGTGATAATATAGAAGAATAAATTGGTACATAATTCATTTGGTTTTTTGGTGTGAGGATGAATTATAAGACACGACTTTAGTGATAATCATTTTGAATATTTTGGTAGTTTTTCGATCATTAGAAATTAGTTTTGTTTCATTAATTAATATTATATATATATATTGTTTATATAAAATTTGATAAGATATAATAAATATATTATCATATTTTTAATTATAAAAATTATTTTATGTCCATCCTTGAATGTGGAATTAAAAAACAAAAAATCACCATCCCGGATGGTGGAAAATCAGAACCTCACAGATGACTTTCAACATTAAAATTAAAGGAAAACGAGAATAGATCTTTTGAGGGATTTTAAATTTACCTAATAACATTTTAATACATAAAATATAATAGATTTTGAATTTCTCTTTGGACAAGGTTGGTGAGTTAATTATAAGGAAATTAAATAAATTGAAATGAAAATAAATGAAAAGAAGGAGTATTTTGTACCCAATGAATTCGTAGCATTGAGAACAAAAACGTAGGGATTGGTTTTGGTTTTATGTTGATAAATAAGGATCCTATAGGGGGTGTCTTGGGAAGTTTACTGGGAAACATTTGGACAATGATCAATGCTTGTAAGATATGAGTAGAATATGTGGTGATTGGTGGTATTTATAGTGGATGTGTGATGTGTTTTTTGATTATTCTCTTCATTTGTTTATTATCTGGAACAAGACTATGATTTGTTTTAAAAATTAAAACAAAAAATTTTAGAATAATGATGGATAGTTCTAAATTACATTCTTATGACATCCATACATAATATGTGACTCAATATTTCAAGATTTTGTTAAATACCATAAATGTTCGTATATCACGATTCAAAAAATTCAAGTATTAAGAAAAATCCAAAAAACTCACCCTATCCATTTGTAAGTGTTTATAATTCAAAAATAAAATATATTTTATGAAAGTAATTTTATAAATATGTAAAATTTAATTTGTCGATACAATCATCATTTTGTCAAAAAATTGGAGATTTTAATATTATATCTATTTTGATGACACTCTAAAAAATTAAATAAGGTATAATATAATTATATTATAATCATAATAAAAAGAAATTTTAATTTAGGAATATATTTTATGAATATAAATTTTATTTTAAATTATTATTTTATTTATTAAATTTTATATAAACTACCATTTTTACTAAAAATTAAAACATATAATATAGAAATTTTAAAACATTTATTTAATTATTCCATGATATAAATATACCATTATTCCACTTATATGTTACCCATGATTTATTTATACTTTCATAGTTGATGTTACTATTCCTTTTGACATATTAATATTTATAATGGTCACATTAGTTCTCCATTGGTTATATATAATAGTATATAATGGTTTTTAATTCAGTATCTGATGAATCATAAACTATCAAAGATGTTTAATTTTAAATAGGAATACCATAAAATCTTGTTGTGTTACAATTGTCATACTATTTTATCCATTCCATCCATATCCACTCTCTTATTTTCATCTCTTTAAGTGTTAATATATACTTTAAAATTTTATAATTAGTATATATTTCATAGTTTACACCATATAAATGATGTCTAAATGTTTTTTAGATAAAACAATTCAGCTTCCAATTCAAGGTTATGTGGGTGATAATTTATATCAGTCAATTTGAATTAATGTGAAACATAAGGAATTTCTCAATAATTATTAATTAAATCACATAGAATTCTGTTCAAGGAAGCGTCAATATGGATAACAATATGATCATTTCATGATTTCGAGGAAACAATTGGAGTATTCACTAATTTTATTTTAAATTAATAGAAACACTCATCAAATTATTTTTATTAGATGAACCTATCTTCTTTTTGTGTAAACTTGTACAAGGGTCATGACTACTTAAAAATATTTTCCAGAGACCATATACAATTGCCAACCATCCACTGAAAACAATGAATCTCAGTAATTGTTTTAGGTATTATCCATTCAATACATCTATAGTTTTATAAGGATCAATAGTTTTTATATAATTATTTATTATAGGAACATGGGATGAAATATTTTATAACAATAAAAAATCAAATTTTCTATTTTTTTTAATATATTGAAAAGTTTCATGGTTTTGAGAGATATACTTTTACAGTTTTTTGATCCTTATAAGTTTTTGAATAAACTAGATAACATCAAAAAACACAACTACAAATTTATCAAATATTCATTTAAAAATATACTATGAAGACTAAAGAATAAAACTATAGAATTTTTCAACAAAAAGGTAATATCCATAAACTCATAATTCCCATACATAATAAAGAAAATTGTCTTTAGGATATAATTCTCCTTCACCTTCAGCTAATTGTAGTCTGACCGTAGATCATCCTTCAAAAAACATATATCTACATGGACTAATTACCACAGAGTTTAATATAACAATATCTATGAATTTAGATAAAAATTATTTCACCACACCATTATACATATATCCTTGAAACATAAAATATATTTTTATTATTCATACAAAAATATATATAATTAAAAATCTAATTGAGTTAATAAAATATAACCTTCTATTTATCAAGATAGTATTTACAACTTCAAAAATGTTTTCATTTGCATATTAAAAAAATTACAACATCAAATTCACTTCCCAAATTTTTTAAGAATTTTCCCATTATGATTTTAACCAAATTATCAAAAACTAAGAATTAGATTTTCATAGGATCAGATTTCATTAATGTATTTTATCTCATTACCATCCATGTGGACCATTTTAATCATTTTAAAGGAATACATGATCATAAGAGAACTCCAATTTTAGAATCTCGACATAATGAAAATTTTTCTCAAAATATTTTAATTAATGGGATCATAATTCCATTAAACATATTATCTTCAATCCTTATTAAACCAAAATAATCTTACAATTATGTTTTGGAGAAACATTTGGGGAATGTTGTTGCAATTAGGAGATGATTTCATCAATTGAAGGCCCCAAATATTTCTCATTCAACCTCAACTCAAAGAATCTATTTTCCATCAAATATCAAATAACTAATGGAAAATATTTCTCTGGTAAAGGATTCTTAATTTTTTTCATTATATGGCATCAACCTCTTATCTTTCTCCCGTACACTCAACCATTGAATAAAATTGATTGGAATCACCTTTAAAATGTAAGTATAGTGACTTAAACATAGATTATATAAAAATAATGAACTGAAATATGTTTTAGTGACATTAATCTATCCCTCTACTACCATCAAGTGAGGAGATCAAAAAAATATTAGACATTGTTTTCTCAAAAAAATGACCCATTATCCACATGTTCCTCATTTTTAGATCTGGGTATCCATAACCTAGACACCACTACCATTTATACTTTATTAAAACTGAGATCTCACCTCTAAAAAATGGATAGATCCTATTTAAACATTCCTGGATTCTTTATTTGGGAATGGTATTATCCTCTTGGTTCCTTCCAATAATATATTCCATGTATACTATATGAAAAACCATCCAGAATAAAAATAGTTTAGATAAAGAGTAATAGTAATAAATAATTATATAATATTACAAAAATACATAAAAATATATTAATTTTATTTAATAATATTAAACTAACTTATATAATTATCTAAAACATTCAGATGACAAAAAAATTTAGGGCCTAACCTTAAGCATTATAGAATCATGAGAATTATTTCAACACATTACAAAATTAATTTTGAGTGTCCGTGCACTTTTGAATTCTACAAAGTATAGTTAGCAGACCGATATAAAAAAATATTTCATCCCAAGGTGAAAACATCCAAATATTATAATATTTTTTCATAATACACAATCTTTAATATATAATATGTTTTATTTTCTTGAAATATTTTCAGAAATATTATATAGACTGTATATTTTCCCCCACAAAATATTAAATACCTATAAAAAATATCAGTAAAAATGGGATGAGAAAAAAAATTCATTTAATGGAATATAATAAAAGAAACATATTTTTCAATTAATATAAATAATTTAATTTTTCTACATAAACATAGTTCTAAAAATAAGCATGTTCATATCATAAAATCAACTTTTCTTCCTATATTATTTCATTAACTGTTTACAAAAAATCTTAATGGAAAAATAAAATAAATAAATTTTTATTTTCAATAAATATAAAATAATTATTTATTTTTTAAAATGTTATACATTTTACACTTAAAAAGTATCCTATGTATTCCTTTAAGCATACTATCATGATCGTATAATGTGAAATCATGATATTTCAGTAGATACGCATAGTAATAAGAAATCAATCATATAGCTTTCTTTGGCAAAAAATTTCATATCACTATAATGAATGGATAAAATACCTAGTAAAATAAAATAATCATATTTTTGAATCTTTATTGGTGAACACTATACCATTACCAACTTAGTTGAAGAGGTGTATAAAGAATACCAATTTATGCTTTATAATGGAATAACACATACATGGTTTAGAATAGAACTACCCATCCTTGGAATGTAATATAACCTCCCATATATGGTATATAAAAAATTTACCAAACCATAAAATTATTGTAAAAAATGAAATATTTCCAAAAGAAAATATTCTTTACACCCGTTAGAAACAACATTACAAAATTTCAAATATATATTCATTTTTTTTAAAATATGTAGAACCTAGGGAATGGTTTTTTTAAATAAAACATTAAATATTACAAATGGATATAGATAGAAGATATTGTTTAGAGAAATTTTAAAACCCATTAAATCTATATACGATAAATTATAACATTCCTTTTCCATTTTCCTGTAATCATTCCCTTTAAAATATGTAAAAATATTCCATTTGGAAGCAATTAATGAAAATCAAAATTGAATTAAAATATTATTTATAAATAATTATTTCCATATAAATTCATCCATAAAATAATTTCATGAATATGGACATGGATGAAACATAATTTAGAACATAAATCTAAAAATCATTTAAAATTAATTTTTTAAACTAATGTGCCCCTTATTTAGAGTTTGAATCATCATATAAGTTACTTATCTTATATAATAATTAACATATAATAATTATTTGAATACATAAGAATTTTTTTAATTTTTATTATTTATTTTATAATATCTTGTACCCTATTATATATAATTACTTAATAAGTAATGTTCTAATCAGATGTGTTGATGACATTTTGATCTTATATTCAAAATGAAAATATTATGTTGACTATAATAAGATAGGTAATCAATAAATGTTTTCATCAATAATACTCATGATATAATTATTATTTTTATGTAATAATTATTCTTCTAAAAAATTTATGTCACAAACCAACTCTGGTCATTATCAAACATGCCACCTGAGCCAACCCGTGATAAGGCCCAATGGGCATTCCCAAGCCCCATGGGATGGAAACAAGTGTCATCATCATTCGGGTAATCAAGTGGAATTATTTTAGAGAACATAAATAAATAAAATGAAATTATTAAAGAAAAAAATCATCCCACATAATAAATAATTTTCCACAACAAACACATTTTACAAAGATGTAAGATAAAACAAAACAAAAAATATAATTGAGTCCTAACAACAAACCCAAACTAAAGTTAATGACCAAAACAACATCTCCATGTGACCCTGAGGGTCACTCCATGATACTAAGAGGAAAAATCACACATGGATATCAATACCAATATGAGAATGAACCATATGATAAAAACAAAAAGAACTACAGACATGGGTTTTAAATTTTAGTAGGTCGTCCTAAACCAGTCTCTTCCTAGTTAAATTCCTTTAAAATAAAATAAAAATAAACATCATGTTTGAAATAAAATATATAAAATTAAGATTATTCCACAAATATTTTCTCAATAAAATGAAATGTATTCCATTTGACATTTTATATTCTAAGGAATATCCATTTACATTTTCAAGAAGAAATGTGATGCTATTATTTCATAACCAGAACCAGATGACATATAACATTTCAAAGAGAAAACATTTTCCATAAACACGTGGAATAGAATTTATCATTATTTTAAATTGAATCCACAATAGTCATGGAATAGGAACATCAATTATAAAATAATGCAAATGAAATGATATAATTATTAACGTATCAATTCAATAATTCATCACATCCCTCAATCATATGTAACCATGTTTAAGTACGCATAAGATGAAACTAGGAGCTCACGAATATCATAGAACATGTTATACATCTTAACTCATCTCATAAACCGTAACTCACATGATTACATCAAAAACACGCACACACTTGGACACACCCTAAATGTTGCAGATCGAGAGGAAAAATCCAATAGTAACAAATGTCAATATATACTGGTTCCATGGGCCATTAGCTGGTTTATAACATAACTAGTGCATCAATTATTCTCAGAACATACATTAGCTGGTCCAGGTTATACATTTCATTAGTATTGAATAGGGTGATCCAACCAATTACAAATAAGCATCCAATCACATACACATACATATTAAAAAACAATTTGTATCACCCAATACTCTTTATGGATCAATCTCTTTCATTATATGTCATATGTGTTGAAGATTTCCATACCAAGGATCTCCTATTGCCTAAAAATTACATCGCTCAAAAGGATAAAATAGTGATTAAATCCCACATATTTAATATTTATATATAAATAAAGAAATTCGATCTTCCTATGTGGTGTTTCAATGTAAGGTCTTTCACTATTTTTAAAAAAATCCAAACAATCTCTTAAGAATTTTTTCGAAAAATATCTGTTGAAAAGAACCAAATCCACCATTCCAAAAGGATGTAAAAATAGTATTATAAAAATTAAAATAATTATATACATATCATTTAAAAGATTAGATACATTAATAAATCTGCATAGAATTTAATATAGTCTCTAAATGGTCTACTAACCATTATCACAAGTGAAACCACATTTGAAAACCAATACACATTACATTTAAAAACCAAAACCAATTAGGGAAAAAATATAGGGAATATGAAACATAATTTTACATTTCACCAATATATTTAAAAATCCAATCAGTTATTTTTAAATCAAAAATCACTTATAAATTATAACAAAACATTTTATAAAAAAATTTGGTGTTCAACATTTAACAAAATAGTACTATTGTAAAAACATGTTTTTTTCACACCAAAAATATATTCTATAGATTACCCATCAATATTTAGCATATAAATAAAGAGTGAACATCATGAAAACAATAAATTATTTTTATATAGATGAATAAAATAAATTATTTTAATATATGATAATAATTTTATAAATGACTTTGATATAGAAAAATAAAATAAATTTCATCCAAATTTTTTTTAGATTAAAATTAAAAATGATAATAATAATATGTGGAGATCCTCAAAATATTATGGATTATTAGGATACATTATTTTGTAATAATGAATATTTAATGTGTTAGATGAAATAGTAATAAAAAATTCCAACTATTAATGTTTTTCAATAATATAATCTAGATACATATGAAATGTATAGAAGGATTCACTTAATATTTCAATATAACCATTAAAATGTATTACTCAATACACATTATTCAAAAATCATATATTCAATATGAATTGAAATTTTAATGAATCAGTGATACTAATTAATTTCATAATTTTTTTATTCATGTTAAGATAATGATTTAGTTTTCCATTATAGATTTTTTTCTGAAAAAATGTATTGATTTCGAGAATTTTATACCCAATTTTCTAAAAGTGATGAGCATAGATTACCTAGGCATGTGATATCTTGTTTTTTGAACTATTTTGAAAATACAGTAGGGTAAATGTTAACAAAATAAATAATAATAGTCTATTACAGATTCAAAAAATATTTATTCATTATCTTCTATAAAGAGAGTTAAAATCTACTGGAAATATCTAGAAGGATGTGTAATGATTCCCTAAGATGGAATTGTTCATGATACAACAATGGTATTTCAAAAGACAAATAGAAATTTATTATAATGTTTTAGTTTTATAGAAATGAATTCAATTTTTGAATGGTATATGAAATGAAATGTATATTGTATAAATATTGAATGCATACATGTGTTCAAAATAACGGAATGAATTACAAATGATTATCATTTTCATTATAATTTATATGAAAATTGTTAATAGATAATTAATTTTCTGAAATGGAATCCATAATGAATTGAGTGATCTATATAATTAATGGGTATGCCCAAAAAACATTATGTGGTAAGAGAAGTTATTTATCATCTAAGGGTTTTTAGAGACAATATGTAATATTGATTTCAATAGATGTCGTTAATTATTAATCATGATATATATCATGACAAAAAGATAAGGAAAAAAGGAATCTAATCCAACTTAATTAGTATATCTAATTTTTTTAAATGTATTTGATTTGATACAACTATCAGTGGATTATTTTAATGAATATAATTATTTTTTTAGAAATTACTGTTAACTCATTTAATACCATGAAATATATAGAAATAATAAAAAAATTATATATTTTCACATAAGGGAAAAACAATTTTTTAATAAACAAAAATGAAATTTTTTGTCATATAATTATATTATGAAAATAATTTTGTGTTTTAGAGGAATGTGGGAGTAATTTTTATTATTTAAAAGTACAAATTTGACTAAATAAATGATTTTAATTCTGAAAATAATTACTGAATATAAATATATCTCCTACCAGTTTTTACTTGTATTGATTAAATATTGATGAAATTAGTTACATTAGCCACAAAAATATTTCAAGACAAAAGTGTGATGAATGTTGTTCTATGAATTATTATAATGATGAAGATAAAAAAAAATTCTATTCTGATAACAGGAGATACTAGAACAATATCATTTGATGTTTTTTGGGTATAGAGTATGAATAATTTTTAATATAGTAAATCATTTGAAATATGATTCCACATCACACCATTATTGATACCTATTTTCATCGTAGATGTTACTCAGAAAATAGTTCAGAAGTATTGTTATATAATATTGTCACAATATGATGTTCTTGTAATTAAATAGATATTTAATAAAATTGGAAAAATTATAATAGTTATGTAAAATATAGGTTAATATGAATTTTATCACATTTGATACATTTGATATGTGCTTATGCATGGTTTTTTAAAGTATTATTAACGGATTTTAATATTCAGAAATGTATACTGTTATGTAAAAATAAATCTTTACATTATCACTAATTCAAATATGTTGTATAAAAAAAGACAAATATCATGAATGGAAATTCTACTTCCCATATGGATGTACGAATTTGAGTTAATAATTGATGATTTTCAATCAATGTTATTGGTTTTAATTTATATTAAGGATGTGATTGCTATTATTCTTAAATGGGTATATGATATAAGTTATCAAGGGACAAAAGTGTGTTTTTCTATTAGATTCCCCATTATGTATACCATTTGAAGTTTCACACAATAAATGTTTTATATAATTGTTTATCATGGTTTATATTTTTAGTAACTAATACCTGATGTCATAAATAAATGTATAGCAGGAACCTTAAACGTTTCTAACCCTTGTTATTGCATCCTTTACTCTTTGATAATCTTTTGGAGGTTTTGTATGTTTCTTATGATTTCATTAGTTGTTTCTTTTAGTAGATTATATTTTTCCTTTCTAAGGATGTGTATTACCTTTGGATAATAAATTTAGAATGCATAAGGATGTGAACATACATACGTAGATAGAACATGTTATGTGATTATATTTTATTATGTTTTTCATGTAACATTTTTATTCACTGAGGCAATATAAATTTGACAAATTCATCAAATAAACTAGTTTATACTTTAATCATTTAGAACATATGCGTATATATATATGATTCAAAAACATAATGTCTCATAGTGACATGATGTTTTTGTTAAAATGATGAGATAAATATTTATACTCATGTATGATATAATTAGATGAAATAAGTATTGAGATATATGTGATTCATGGAGAAGACACTATATCCCTTTATAGAAAGAAGATCACAAATTCTTCATAAGGTTATTATATTTTCATATATTTATGAAATTAAAAATTGACATTTTTCAATGCTATAAATTATGATAAGGTTAAAAAACATTTGTTGACCAAATTTTTATTTAGTTGGAATTTGAGTGATTCTATGAAATCATTAATAGTTTAATCTGAATGTTTTTTGTATGGGTATGAAAAAGTTATAAAATATGATGTGATACGAGTAAAATATTATGATATATATTTTTATTTATATGGATCCATTAAGGTGTTTTGTATATGCAATAATATGTTATTATATATAATTCAATATGAGATGAAATGAAACATAATCAATTATGATTTAGTGTAAGAGGCAGGTTAAAGGAGATACACCATAAAATCTCAACAACCTTCGATGTGATTATAAAAAAAACTATATTTTACATTCTAGGTTTGTCATATTACATGTAATATAGATTTTATTCTATTCCCACACAATCACAGTATATTATTTGGTAGAATTTTTTGTTTTTATAATGGATTTTATTGTACTGTATAATTTTATAATATATCGTATGATATATTTTGTAGACAAATGAAAAAAAATTCATTCATGAATCTTCTCTGTGGGATTTCAACAAATGAGCAATCTCATGGGTTGAAACACGTGGGAGGTTCTAAAGTAATTTTTTTGATGTATGCATATTCAACTATATAATTAAATCATATGTTATAATACATTTGATTAAATGTTTTAATACATAATACTACCTATATGGGATATAAAATTAGGTATTCTCCATTATATAGTAAGAATATATTTATCACTAATCCACATATGATTCAATTTCTCCTTAAATACATCATTATCTTTTGATTTCCCTCAGGATTCACTAGAATTTAAAGTATTGAAGCACTTTTATGAATGTAGGATTTTGATTTATCCATCTAATAGATAAATTATGGATAAAAAACTTTATTAAAAATAATTTAGTGATATTATTTGATCATATGACTTAATATTTGTGAGAAAAATTACATAAATATAATTTTCTCTAAATAGTTTAATTTTTTTATTTAATCTTAGCTTCAGGTTATTTACATGCTTGGTCTTGGGTTTAATATTTTTTGCATTTATAAACTATATTTGTTTTGTTTTAATTAATCTACTGAATCCCATAATCCTCACCAACATCATGCCAAACATGAACGAGTCAATATATTGAAAAATTGGCCTCGGTGTGGATGATACACAACCAATACATATCTACCATTTGAAATATGACCATTTAATAACACTCTTGTGGTGGATGATATAAGATTATTACATTTAACGACATGATGGATTCAAATAAAATTATACATAAATAGATATTTTATGATCCATCTTTATCATCCCTTATATGGATGATATTGCTAAAATATCACATAATAAGTGGTTAATTTTCAACAAATTTTTTTATGGATGCAATATCACCGATAAACATATCCATTGGAATCATATTCCACATATACTTTTCTACTTGTTAAAAAATGTACCATCCAAAAATATTTTAATGGATTATAGTCCAAAATCAAGTAATTTAATGGATTTTGAGCTTCCATATTTCATTGGTCACATGATGAATAATAAATCATCTAATCATAACAATTATATTAGACCAAAAAAATATTATTTTTGGTTAACATGCCACAAAACATAATATCATAGTGTATGTGGTGTAACCAACACAATAATATCCATAGGAGAGAAATATTTAATAAATAAGATAATATAAATAACACAAAATTAGTTAACATATATGTTTTTAATCCCTCATGATATTAACAAAAACAATTTCTATTTCATAGAACAACTTATATATATCATAGAACATCATCAATATGATACATACTAAGGGAGAAACACTAAACTAGGATATTAGGGTTATTCTTGAAACACCGAAATGAATCAAAAGTAAAAATACATGGTTTATTACACAAATTTATTAGGAAAATATTCATCAATTACCATCAATGTTAAAACATACAAACCAAAGTTCACTCAAAACATTCCAAAGTACCAAAATACCATAGTAACTTATAGATAAATAATTTTATTATTTTTTGGGTATACACGATAATTTTTAATTTCGCATATTTCATATAACACATAACACAAGTCTAGGTACCAATGTGATATAGTATGACAACAAATAATGGATTTGGGGCATCATACTATATAAAAAAGACCAAATAATTTAGAATCAATCGATCAAATTGGTAAATCTAAAAAATCCCAAATTTTATACATAACTAATGTAATATATAGACAAATTGAGGAAAAAACAAAATAGAGGGAAGATTAAGGATAACCCTAAACCAAAAGACCAATCTAAATTTTATACTCATAGATTTTAGATTGATGAGTAGAGAATATTTATTAAGATGAGAATAATCCTTGGAGAAAGAGCAGACAATTTCAACTAATGTTGGAGCTAATATAACATTGAAATACTAATCTTAACAAAACTATTTACAATCAATCAATTAAATTTGGGGATTTAAAAAATTGGTAGGAACCCACTCGGTACCACACATCCCTCTATGAGTTCTTTGTTGGAAGATAAAATAGAGTCTGTTATCACTAACCTCGCATGGGAACAAATACATACATTCCTCTAACTTCCACATATATCATGTACAAAATACTAATACACAAGGATCCTTGTTTCATTTCTACATGTATATATTTATTGGAAGAAAACTATATTTCTAGAAATGGTCCATTGATCTGATAAAACACCTACATTGTTAAAAAATTAAATAACACAACATTGATAAAAATTTAAATGAAGAAACTTATAGATTTGGTAGAACGACCTGGAATTAAAAAATACATAATCTTGAATTAAGTTAATTATTCACATTGATGATCTTTTCAGGTTTAGAGTTTTAGAGAATTCAGACATAACTATTACATCTCAAAATATTACAAAGTAGACCCTACTACATAGATTCCATTTTTTTAAAAAATATAAACTCTTGAAAAAAAAAGTCATTTTTAGATCCATGTTTAAGAAAACATGACTTTTCCTTGATTCCATCCTTGAACCTATTCCATATTATGTCTTCTGAAATAAATTTCAATAACTTTTTATGAGAATAAAAAGCTCAGTAAGGGATATACAAAGAAGGAAAATTGTTAGTTATTCAAAACAACATGTAAAACATGAATACATAAACATAAGTAATACTTTTCACCTTTATGAAGTAGTAAATACTATTAATTGAATAAAAGATCAGTTCATTCCCTTTTGTAACCAAAATATTTCCATAAAACCCATATAAATAACACATAACATATAAAGGAATCTTGGGACGTATGCATACTTATATGGAATAACCATATGGTCGACTTCCACACATATCACTAAATGGATTAGCCATACGGCTGACTTCCATACCCAATGCATTGTAGGTTATATCATAACCACCCATCTTGGTTTTCACATCACCACCCATCATTTGGTTTATCACGTAACCACCCGACAAATGACCAAGTACCATAATGAAATCATAACTCATAAAAAAATATAAAGGAAAGAAAAAATTTCCACATTTTAATAAAAATATATCACTTCAATATATTGATATAAAAAATCCATTATCAAAACAATTTTCAATACCATAATACATATATGATTATATGTTATTTATTTTCCTTAAAAAAACATTACGAATTGTTATGGAAGCCAAAGAACAAATAATACTCACGGTGGCGGAAAGTTCATTGTCCCCAATTACATTGAAAGAAACATTCTTTTTTGAAATTTAGTAAAACACTTTGTATAAAAATATTTCTATTGAAAAGTCAAGGATGTTTATACAACATATAAAATAATGTCGTGTATTAAAATAAAATATTCTTCAACGAAAAGATATTGAGACGAAGTCCCTTACCTCGTGTTTGACTTGACTCGATCATTCCTTAATATCCTGAATAATAATAAAAAGGAAATTTATACTTTTTTAAGATCATTTTTTAAGTTTATAATTCCCTTTATATCACTTATTATCATGTCATAACCATTTTTTAATCATTAAAGTTAATAACGTTTGTTTTTTCGATATTTGGTACTTGAGTCAAAAATGGACATCTTATAATTACATATTGTTCATGTGGTAAAAAATTCATTATATCCAGAAATATATTCATGATTTGGATATCATATATATCATATATATTAAATATATATATATATATATGTGTATTTATAATAGTACGAATCATTTTTTGCTAAGAAATGAAATGCACTGTTCATGGAGACGGAAAGCCGTACGTACGCATGAATGCTAATTTCATTTCAATTTCATATTTTAATGGAATTAAAACATATTTATAAATAGTTATATTATAATTACAGTGTAATATCATATATAACATCATTAAGTCCATCCTTTTTATGTCCCACATAAGGCATTAATGATCCCTATCACTTTGAGGGTGCGGTAGTCTTTACTTCCTCAAATGAAATTATCGGTTTACCCTAATGGAAACCATAAAGGAATGATATAAATGAAAAATGTAGAAGAATAAAGAAAAAATAAAAAATATATATATCATATCAAAATACAGTTTCATCATAATGTCCACCATGATAGGCGGTAAAAGGTAATTGAACAATCATCGTTTCATGAGGCGTTAGTTGGACATCCACAAAAACATTATGTTCTTCACCCATTAGATGGAGGTTTCTGTATGTGTAGTAAAAATAATTTTCATAAAATCATCATATTATATTTATGATACTGGTTTTGTAATAAAATAATGGAAATAAAAGAGTTTAGGGGTTGGATAATTAAAATAAATGAAAATAAGTTAAGAGAAACTATTACCTTTAATTTGGGTAACTTCCTTTGGTTTGAACCAAAAAGACTTTTTAAAGTGCCTTTTTCCTATGCTAAGGTTTCTCGGTGTATGAGAGGGATGTAGGAATCTTAATTGGGTAGAGTTTTGATGAGCCTAAAGGCTTTAAAGGTGTGAGGAATTGGTTAGAAGTGGTAACCTTTTATAAGGGAGAGGAGGGGCTCTTTAAGAAAGTGTGAAAATATTATTTTATTATATAATTATACTCGGTTTCTGAAGGTCAAAAAATCATTAAATTAGATTTTAAGAAGATTAATAGTCTAAATAAATCCATCCAATCATAATTGGACATTTTTGGATAATAATTTAATCATTATAATCTTATTTATTTAAATCATTTATTAATGAGGTAAATACTACATCACTATTGTGTCACAAATAATTTAATTTATATGATGTCTAAAAATTTTAAAACATAAACCATGATGTAGGAAATATTTTTATATTTCCAATAAATATTTATAGTCAAAAATATTAGATATATTACACCATATTAAAAATAACTTACTAAATGATTTTTGTTTGTGTGTTTTTTGTATTTACATTAAATTAATTAATCTAAAGTGTCATTATATTTCATAAGTAGCTCCATGGGGTACCAAAATAGACCCAATTATTCCCATGGCCGTCCATTACTCATCCAATAATGTGAGGAAATGTGTTATGTTAATTTTGATTTATTACAATATTCTTTTTACCTTGAATTACCCTATTTACCATTAATTGTGTTAAATAAATGTCAAAAGTTACTATTCACCAAAAAATAATTTTCATCTTATTTAACCACATTTTACTTACTAATAAAAACTATGTATGTTGTATTTTCTAAATTAAATTCAGAGAAGTGGTAAAATTTCATTTAAATGAAAAAGTTGGTTTTGTTAACTACTACTAAGTGGTTTCACTGTTCATCAAAAATTGAATTTTTTCTGAAAAACAAAATTCATCCTACGCTATATTTGATATTCCAAAATCAATATAGATCTTTATTTTTTAAAATTCACAACATATAAGTGGTATAAATTAATTTAAAATTAATTTCTATTGTTAAAACAAATAGCATGTTTTTAAGAAATAATAACTATCAAAAAATTGACAACTGTTTATGTCCACATTCAACGTGAAATTAATTCCAATGAACAATATTGGATTAAATGGTAAAAATATTTTCTAATTAAACATTAAAACCATTTAAAAAGTCAATCCATCCATATAAATAAATTAGATTAAAACGTTGTTTTGAATTAAAATATAATATTTTTCACTAATCATTAAAAAATTAACTTTATCATAAAAATTCCAAAAAATTACCCAAACTAAATATTTATGTCCCCATTCTAAAGAAGGGTTTTATTTTGTCAATAAGAATGTATTAAAGTGACCAAACTAGATTTATCAGGGTTCGCCATTAAAAGGTAGTAAATCAACTATTTAATGTTATTAATGTTTAAAATTAGATTCATTCACATTTTATGCCTCTAAATTTTATTGGATAAATGTAAATACATTTAACAAACATGCATAATAATATTATAGATTTTTTTCATTCCCGATAATACAATGAATAGGAGTTAACTACAATTTAAAATAATAATAATATATTATTATTATCCAATGTAGGATTTCAAAGAAACTAATTTTTGTGTATCAGGCATGCTATCGAACATAGAAACCCCTTTAAAGTCAAATTAATATTTAATTCACAAATATTAATAAATATAATATATGTTTTATTCTTTATTTACCTAGGATGTTACATCCTTCCCTCATTTTGGAAATTGCATTCTCATAATTTTTCTTCATTTAACAAATATATGGGGGTATTAATCCCTCATAGAATTTTCAGATTACCATGTTGCCTCTCCGACCATATGGTTTTTTCACAAAACCATTACCTAGTGAAAAACATTATTCTAAAAAACTTGATATCTACGGTCAAGAATCTAAACTTTTTTTTCTTCATAAGAGAGATTCTCTTCCAACTGAACTACCCCTTGGCTCAAAAATTGTCATGGATCTGGAATATAATTTCTCAATATTGAAACATGAAAAACATTATGTACCTAGGATAAACATAGAGGTAAATCCACTCTGTATGAAACTGATCCAACATTCTCTAGAATTTCATAAGGTCTAATGAACCTTAGACTCAACTTTCCCTTATTACCAAAATGAAACACACTTTTCCATGGAGAAAATTTGAAAAAGACATGATGACTTGCCTTAAAATATTGATCCTTCTCTGGTTATCCGCATAACTTTTTTGTCTGATCTGAGCTATTCTCTTGTTCTTCTGAATCAACTGAACTTTCTCTGCCATCTCTTCTTCCAATTCTGGTCCCATCACCTTCCTTTCATCTACTTCATTAGAGAAGATAGAGTTTGACAACACTTTCAATATAATTCCTCAAATGGAGCCATCTATATACTATAATGAAAAATATTATTATATGAAAATTCAACCAAAGAATGATGTAGGACCCAACTTCCCTGATAATCCATTGAGTAAGCACGTACACTACTAGAATTTGGTTTTTTCCCAATGGTAGTATACCAACGGTTTACTTAAACCGTTGGTATAGTTATCCTTTGCCAACGGTTTATTTAAACCGTTGGAAAAGGAAATTTCAGAGGACCCTTTCCCAACGGTTCACTGGAACTGTTGGGAAATGGGTGCTAAACTCACACATTTCCCAACGGTTCACTGGAACTGTTGGGAAAGGTGTGCCTTTGCCAATGATTTTTATAAACAGTTGGCAAAGGTTTTCCCCAAATTTCAGATCACGATCTCCTCTCCCCATTCGGATAGAGCCCTAATCTATTCGCTCCACTGCTGTTGCGAACCCCATCCGACTCCACTGCTCTCGTGAATCCGAACACCAGCACCCCCCATCCCAACAGGTACACCCCCATACGAATAGGTAAAATTTGATCTCAACCATATTGTTGTAGTTGTTTTAATGAATATATTTTTTCCAGGTGTTGGTGGTTTACTTGATTATTTAAATTAATATCTAAATAGTATATTGTTTGTGTTTGTGAAGACTTCTTTAATGTTTTTATATTCTATGTTTTTGAAGGAGAGTGTTCAAAACATGTAAATTAGAGTTGGGGGAGGCTATTATGAACGTTTACATGTTTTGGATAATGGATTGTGGGAATTATGGATTGTGTTCAAACCAATTTGATATGTTTTGGATAATGGATTTTGGGGGTAGGGGGTGTCCACGGGGGTGGGTGGGTTGTCCACGAGGGTGGGAAATGCTGTCCACGTGGGTGGGCGGGGCTGTCTAGGGGGTGTGGGCTGTCCTGGGGGTCTGGGTGGGGTGCCCTAGTGGGGGAGGGGTGTGTGGGGTGTCTAGGGGGGGTGGTATGTCTAGGTGGTGGTGGTGGGGTTGCAGGGGAGGGGGTGTGGGCAGTTTGGGAGGGTGGGTGGGGCTATCCAGGGGGTACGGGGTGTCCAGGGGGTACGGGTGTGGGCAGGCTGTCCACAAGGGTGGATGGGCTGTCCACGAGGGTGGTCGAGCTGTCAAGGAGGGGTGGGCGGGCTGTCTAGGGGGGTGGGTGGGCTGGCCACGGGGGGTAGGGGTGTCCAGGGGGTGGGCGGGATATCCAAGGGGGTGGGGGCTGTCCATAGGGAGAAGGGGTGTCGAGGGGGGTGGGTGGGCTGTCCACGGGGGTGGTTGGGCTGTCTAGGGGGTAGGGGGTGTCCACGGGGGTGGGACGGGCTGTCCAGGGGGTGTGGACTGTCCTGGGGGTCTGGGTGGGGTGTCCCGGTGGGGGAGGGGTGTGTGGGGTGTCCAGGTGGGGTGGTATGTCTAGGTGTTGGTGGTGGTGGGGTTGCAGGGAAGGGGGTGTGGACTGTTTGGGAGGGTGGGCAGGGCTATCCAGGGGGGGTACGGGGTGTACAGGGGGGTACGGGGGTGGTCGGGCTGTCCACAAGGGTGGACGGGCTATCCACGGGGGTGGTTGGGCAGTCAAGGAGGGGTGGGCAGGCTGTCCAGGGGGGTGGGTGGGCTGGCCATAGGGGGTAGGGGTGTCCAGGGGGGTGGGCGGGCTATCCAAGGGGGTGGGGGCTGTCCATAGGGAGAAGGGGTGTCGAGGGGGGTGGGTGGGCTGTCCACGGGGGTGGTTGGGCTGTCTAGGGGGTAGGGGGCGTCCACGAGGGTGGGTGGGTTGTCCACGGGGGTGGGAGAGGCTATCCACGGTGGTGGGAAAGGATATCAACGGGGGTCAGCAGGGCTGTCCAGGGGGTGTGGGCTGTCCTGGGGGTCTGGGTGGGGTGTCCTGGTGGGGGAGGGGTGTGTGGGGTGTCCAGGGGGGGTTGGTATGTCTAGGTGGTGGTGGTGGGGTTGCAGGGGAGGGGTGTGTGGGCTATTTGGGAGGGTGGGAGGGGCTATCCCGGGGGGGTACGGGGTGTCCAGGGGGGTACGGGGGTGGGCGGGCTGTCCACAAGGGTGGACAGGCTGTCCACGGGGGTGGTCGGGCTGTCAAGGAGGGGTGGGCGGGCTGTCCAGGGGGGGGGGGGGGTGGGTGGGCTGGCCACAGGGGGTAGGGGTGTCCAGGGGGGTGGGCGGGCTATCCAAGGGGGTGGGGTCTGTCCATAGGGAGAAGGGGTGTTGAGGGGGGTGGGTGGGTTGTCCACGGGGGTGGTTGGGATGTCTAGGGGTAGGGGGTGTCCACGGGGGTGGGTGGGTTGTCCACGAGGGTGGGTGGGGCTGTCCAGGGGGTGTGGGCTGTCCTGGGGGTCTGGGTGGGATGTCCTGGTGGGGGAGGGGTGTGTGGGGTGTCCAGGGGGGTTGGTATGTCTAGGTGGTGGTGGTGGGGTTGTAGGGGAGGGGGTGTGGGCTGTTTGGGAGGGTGGGCGGGGCAATCCCAGGGGGGTACGGGGTGTCCAGGGGGTACGGGGGTGGGCGGGCTGTCCACAAGGGTGGACGGGCTGTCCACGGGGGTGGTCGGGCAGTCAAGGAAGGGTGGGCGGGCTGTCCAGGGGGGGTGGGTGGGCTGGACACGGGGGGTAGGGGTGTCCAATGGGGTGGGCGGGCTATCCAAGGGGGTGGGGGCTGTCCATAGGGAGAAGGGGTGTCGAGGGGGGTGGGCGGGCTATCCAAGGGGGTGGTGCTATAGTGGTTTTGGATTGTTTGAGGTACTCTTAGTGTATTATAAACACTCATTTGTTCTATATTCATTTAAATTGATTTAATATCATTTTTTTCACACACACCATTATATCCTCTCAAACTATATTTAGATTGTATTTTCAATCGTATGGTGTTAAATATTTTAGTAAATGTTCATACTAGCTTCTTTTATGTGTTCTAGGGGTTTAAACTAATGACAGGGCTGCATGGTTATTTTGGGGGTATTATTTTCATATAAATATACCTATACACCCCGACTCCCTTGGACAACCTGACCACCCCCACGGATAGCCCGCCCACCTAGACACCCTGACCCCCCTAGACAGCCCCCACCCCCTAGACACCTCCGACCCCACGGATGGCCCCACCACCCCCTAGACACCCCGCACCCCCGCTGGACACACCACACCCCCCTTGGACAGTCCCGCCACTCCCATGATCCTCATCCTACTCCTCATCCTGATCTACTTGGAGAAGTTAAAGTATAAAACTCATATACTCCCAACAAGACCCTTGAGGATTATGTATTCCTTGATCCACTTCCAATATCTTACTGGTCAATCCGTGAATATAGGCATTAGAAATTTTGTATCTTATTTTCTTATATACACTGTATTTGGTTGTATTTTTTAATATGATTCTCATATAGAGTAATGTGTCAGGTATGCTTTTATATAGAGTAAATAATTGTCATTTACGTAAATATTTTTTTGATTAAACTTTAATATTAACGAATTGCTTTGAAATGACTTATTGCGATTTTTTTACAGAATGGATAGAAGTTGGATGTATGAAACTGATCAGATTTCAACCGATTTTCAAAATAATTTGAACAGCTTTCTAGATTTTGCATTTGACAAGGCTTCATATAGTGGTCACATACACTACCCATGTTTTAATTATGTTGGAAGACCTTGGTTGAGCCATGAAGCAGTTAGCTATCATATAACCAAATCTGGTTTCCAAACAAACTATTATGGGTGGTATCACAATGGAGAGAAAATGGAATATCAAAATTTTGATGATCCAAATGAAAGGACTGAATTGGAGAGTTTGATATATGATCGGTTTCCATTTATTCGACATCATGAGAAGGAATGGATGTCCAGCCAAAAATATTTCAATACAAGCACACATGATGCGTCCAATGAAAATGATGATGTTGATAGGGTGAAAAAATTGAATGATGCTACGACGACTCCAGTATATCGGCAATGTGATAAAATAAAAAAGTTGGAATTTTTAATCTGATTGTTTCATGGGAAAACTATGTATGGGATTTTAAATACTTCAATTGATTATATTCTTACCTTCTTGAAGGACTTACTTCCAGATGATGCAGATATTCCCTCAAGCCACTATATCGCATGGATGTTGGTTGATGAACTTGGATTCTCAAAAAAAAATTCATGCTTACCCGAATGATTGTAGCTTATTTTGGGAGGAAACTGATGAATGAAATGATTGTATAAAATGCGGAACCTCCTGATGGAAGCCAAAAGATGATGGAACACCATCTCGTGTGCCACAAAAAGTAATGTGGCACTTTCCATTGATCCCAAGATTACAGAAACTTTTCATGTCTGATGAAATATCCGTAAAAAAGCGATGGCATGACACTGAGAGAAAAAAGAATAATGAATAGTTGGTTCACCCTGTAGATGGATTTGCATGGCAGAGATTTGATGCTCGATATCCTGAATTTGTAGCTGACGTGCGTAATGTTAGACTAGGTCTTTCATGTGACGGTTTTAATCCATTTGGGAAGATTCTTACTTCGCACATCACATGGCCGGTTTTCATACACATTTATAACCTTCCCCCTTGGTTGTGTATGAAAAAGCCTTACACTTTCTTGAGTATACTGATATCTGGCCCTTCTGATCCCGGCAATGATATAGATGTATACATGCAACCTTTAATAAAATAGTTGAAACTTATTTGGGATGTGGGTGTGCCCACATACGATGCATTTTCAAAAGACATATTTCAGATGCATGCTGCACTTATGTGGACTATCAATGATTTTCCTGCTTATGCATTGATGTCTGGATGGAGCACAAAAGGAAAATTGTCATGTCCTGTTTTTATGAAGAATACTCGATCGAGAAGACTAAAATATCATCGTAGTTTTAGTTTTATGGGACATCGACGATTCTTGCCAATGAACCATCCATATAGAAAAAATCGTCGAAGATTTGACAATACCATGGATAATGACGATCCACCTCAGCGTATGTCTGGAACTAATGTGCTTAATGAATTGAAAGATTTCAGTTATTCATTTGGGAAGAGTGTAATGAAATCTAGAAAGAGGAAAAATGTTTCCAATGATACCTGTTACAATTGGAAGAAGAAGAGTATATTATTTGAGTTGTCATATTGTTCAACCAACTTGTTACGTCATTGCTTAGATGTAATGCACATTGAAAAAAATATATGTGAAATGTTGCTTTCGATTCTTCTAAATGTCAAGTGGAAGACAAAAGATGATTTACGATCTCGGCACGACTTGGTAGATTGGGGGATCAGACCAGAATTGCATCCTATCTGTATCAGCGAAAATAAATGGCAAGTTCCATGTGCTTCTTATGTGATGACTCCTACTGAAAAAAATCAATTTCTGGAAGTGCTAGAGACTATTAAAGTTCCTGATGTCTATTCAAGAAATATATCAAAATGGGTCAACAGAAAAGAGTTGAAGTTGAAATCTTTGAAGACTCATGATTATCATGTCCTTTTGCATGAGTTGATACAATAGCAATCCGTTATCTCTTGTCCAATAATGTTAGAGTCTCAGTTATTCGGTTGTGCTATTTGTTTAGAGATCTTTGTGCTAAGAGGTTGTGAAAATCCCTCATGCAAAAACTATTGGCAGAGAGACCATTAATTTTGTGTGAGTTAGAGACAATATTCCCTCCATCATTTTTTACATGCATGTTGCATCTGACTATCCATCTTCTGACCGAAATACTTCTTGGAGGACCTATTGCTTTCCGTTGGATGTATCCAACAGAAATAAACATGTGCACATTGAAATCATATGTTCGGAACATGAATTATCCCGAAGGTTCTCTTGTGAACGGTTACTTGGATCAAGAATGTATGGATTTCTGCTCAATGTATTTGTCTGATCATACTACGAGAATAAACAGACCAATGAGAAATGAAGAAGAACAGTATGGGAAAATTGAACCCAGTTTTCCATCACTTCCTCAGAAAGGAGGAATTTCGGGATCATATACATTGACAACATTAAGCCTTGAAGAGCAAGAGATGGCACATCGCACAGTGTTGTTCAATTGTGATTTGTTCGATGAGTATATAAAGTAAGTTAATTATACATGTATCTCTTATCTTATCTCTTGTAATTTTAAATATTTGTTAAATTATTATTATTTTTATCTACAGGGAACATAAAGAATTGATATATAGAAAGCATCGTTCTTTATCTTTAAGAAAGAAGGAGACTTTGCATAGCAAAGGGGTTTCTGCTTGGTTGAAATTGAAGGTAAAAATATTTCTGTAATAACTAAATAAAAATAATATTTAATTAACTTTACTATTTGTTTATATTTCAGGTATCGAGTCTGCCTACAGACTCTGTTTCTGAGGAAATAAGAGATTTGGCTTTTGGTCCTAATACCATGGTTCGTGCTTGTAAATCACTTGTGATCAATGGTTACAAATTTGTTATCACTGAACGAGCAAGAAACATGAGAACACATCATAATGGTGTTATGCTAACTGCCACAATAGACTGTTATGCCAGTTCATCCTACACTAGACTTCGTTCTGAAAATGTTGCTTATTATGGTGTCGTGGAGAAAATAATAATTTTGGATTATTACTTGCATGGTCGAGTCACGATGATGAAATGTCAATGGTTTGATTCAATGATGAGGCAAGGAACCTTTATTGATGATTGTGGATTTCGAGTTATTGACATGACTTTCACTCTTTCCACCGATGAACCTTTTGTATTGGCATCAATGGTGAAACATGTTTTTTATGTCAAAGATCATCGTCATCCTAAATTCGGTGTAATTATTGAAGTAAATCCCAGACATGTTTTTGATGATGGTGATGATGAACTTGACACTATCCCTACTGCAATTGGAAGAAATCCGTTTATTACCTATGAGGACCCCAAAAACTCAATTGTCAGAGTTGATTGTGAACCCGAAGTTGTGGTGGGAAATATATAGAATCATACAGTCGTGTTCTCACCTACATCTTTCACCTACATCATTCAGAGTGTGTATCCAAGTACTTACCTTCATAACACCATAAATCTTCTGTTTCATTATGTTCATTTTATAATAATGGTTTTTCTATATTTTGTTTTTTGGGTTACACATTAGTTATCTATTTCTAATTACTTCCATATTTGTTTTCATTGCAGGAAATGACACCCATTTAAGAGAGGTGGCGGAAAACGATGACAGATAATAATCGTCACATGGTACAGATGGGTGTTCCTCCACTCATCCCTGTTGTGAGTATTTTATTTCAAATATAAATATTTCAATAACTTATAATATCATGTGTTTACTTTTATATCAAACTTTTTTTCAGGATCCACGCCCTAGATGACAGATATCTGACGAGGAGCCTGATATTTCTCCCAGTAGAGAGGTTGGTGGTACGAGGGCTCGTGGGGAGAGAGTTAGACGATCCACTACCACAGACGTATCTTCTACGCCCTATTTTGATCCTGGCGTGTCATCAGGGACATATGAGATATTTAGACCTCCGATGTTTACACTACCAGATGGCCAGATGTCTATGCCATCATCTTTGCTTCTGGTTCATTATCTCCAGGTTATTATATTCCACCTTCTTCAACTCCTGCTGCGACACAGTATGTGGCTGAGGAGCATACACTGAGGGACACTCCACCTGTAGAGGATATTCCTTCAGCTTCTGCACCCATTGATCCGACTATAACAGGTATATTTATATAACTCTATCAAATTTTTATACCAAAATATATTTTTATTATATCTTGTATTGATATTATTTTTCATTAAAAACAGATTCATCTACAGATAGGAGGCGGTGGAGGGGGCATACTCGCTTGCATGCGGTATGGAACCGCTAGACACAGTTGATGGTAGAATACAATGTTGATGGACAAATGATTGAGAAATCTGGGCAGTAATTTCGGGGTTTTTTGGCGACGCTAGCCAAATACTCCAATATCATTCCGGTCAGCCCTCTCTCTTGGAGACATCTACCACCCGAAGTCAAGGTAACGCATGGGCACAAATATGGGTAAAAAATCTATTGGATTTAATGTTGTATATTTGTTTATTTAAATGAACTAATCAATTTGGTTTCAGCTTCAGGTTAACATCCCGGATGGCGAAGGTGCACGACCAACGAGTTTAAAAGAGCTAGGAGAGCTTTGGAGAGCATATAAACATGAGCTGTATGTTGGCTGGTGTGATAGAGTGGGGACGGAGTTAGAGACATTACCGATCGTGGATGACTGCCCAATAGAGAAATATCACCAAATGATTACCCATTGGGCGACTGCCAAATTTAAGGTATTAATCTCATTTGAGTTATTTAAATGAGAGTTTTCATATTTTTCATTAATATAATCTTATTAATTATTAATCATAATTTAGGAATCTTCTGAAAAAAACAAAAAAAAACATTGATTCAAAGAAATACCTCCACACTTTGGGGCGCACAACAATGTCAGATCATGAGAGGCAGCAGGTACGATATGGTTGTTTATAATTTTTCATTATGACTTTCCCTTTTTATTGGATCCTACTTAAATTATGTGATTTATTGAATAATGAATATATGATTATACTTTCACTTTATATTGTTTCAATGTCATTACAGAAGCACAAAATGAATATTGAAGGACGTATCCCTCGAGCAAAATTGTTTTGCTCGAGTAGAAGAAAAAAAGATGGAACTGCGGTAAATGAACCGACCCAAGAGAAGATTAAAAGTTTAATTTTGTTTATTTCAAAGTTTAATATCTAATTTGAAATTTAATAATCTATTAATATATTTTACAGGCTGCTTTAGAGGATCTTGATGCCCAGGAGCCTGACAATTTTGGGCCACACGATCATTTATATCAGGTTTTGGGAGATGAGCACTCTGGTCGAGTACGCTTCCGACCTGGTAAGAATATAGTCCCGAAGAGGTATTGGTCGTCTCCAGGTATCCATTCTAGTACCACCGAGTTGGAACAGGTCAAGGAGCATGCAAGACAGTCTGATAAAAGGGTCACAGAGTTGGAAGTACAAGTTCACACAAGAGACAGAGAATTTATGAAACTGATGAGAGCTTTATCTTCATCACTTCCACCAGAGGCTAGTGCGGCTTGTCAGACATTTATGTCGTCGATGGGTGCATCATCCAATGCACCAGGCGGCAGCTCTAGTGGTGATCGAGATGATGATGTTCCTGGTGATGACGAGGATTCTGAAGAGGAAGAGGGCGAGGATGAGGATGTGGACGAGGGCGAGGATGGGGCCAAGGGTGAGGATGGGGATGAGGGTGAGGATGATGCCGAGGATGAGGACGACGATGAGGACAGAGATGGCGGCGAGGATGAGGATGATGATGATAGTAGTGATGGAGATGGTGGCCAGAGGAATATTGATCCATTACATTTTTTAATTCTGTATAACTCTTTAATTTTGAACATGGTTTTCCACTTTGGGGTTTTCCTATGCTTCATAGGGATGTTGCATTCAGATTCTGTTTTTTGCACTTGATTCTTATTGTATGATTAGTCTACTACATAGACCATTAGTATTCCTTGGTACTGTGATGCTCATTTTTCTATTTTTTTACTTAGCTTCCTTATTTTGCCATGTATTTCATGTTTATGCATGTGGAAGATGATATGGAAAATGTTCTTTGAAGTAGTGGCCGGCACCACTAACATTTATTTGAAATGGACAGGATTTTAAGTGAAAACAACAACTGGCATACGGAATACAGACCAAACGCATTTAGATTCTATTTAAACTATAGGACAACAATCGATGGGTCATATGGGACGTGTACGATTCAACCCCGCCTCAATCCGACGTTCGGTGTGGCTGGTACCACTCAAAGTGTCTTTCTTTTGTTTAAAATGGATGAGCTTTTAAGTAAAAAACCACATATAGAAAATAGAACAAACACATTCAGATACTGTTGATACATTAGTACATGTATCCATGGGTCATTTGTGGCATGTAGGAGTCAACCCCACCTCAATCCGAGGAGCGGTGTGGCCGGAACCACTCAAAGTGTCTAACTTTTATTTGAAATGGACAATAGTTTAAGTTAAAACAACAACTGACATACGTAAAACCGACCAAAGACATTCGGATACTGTTGATACTTTATGAAATGTATCCATGGGTCATATGTGATGTGTACGAGTCAACACCACCTCAATCCGAGGGCCGGTGTGGCTAGGACCACTCAAAGTGTCTTTCTTTTGTTTAAAATGGATGCGCTTTTAAGTAAAAAAAACCACATACAAAAAACTGACCAAACGCACTCGGATATTGTTGATAATTTAGGACGTGTATCCATAGGACATTTTTGACGTGTACGAGTCAACCCCGCCTCAATCCGAGGCGCGGTGTGGCCGACACCACTCAAAGTGTCTAACTCTTCTTTAACATGGACAACAGTTTAAGTTAAAAAATCAACTGACATACGGAAAACCGACCAAACGCATTCGGATTCTATTGAGACTATAGGAAAATGATCCATGGGTCATTTGTGATGTGTACGAGTAAACCCCACCTCAATCCGAGGGCCGGTGTGGCTAGGACCACTCAATGTTTGTCACTTTTCTTTGAAATGGACAACAGTTTAAGTTAAAACAACAACTGACATACGGAAAACCAACCAAAGGCATTCGGATTCTGTTGATACTTTAGGAAAACGATCCATGGGTCATATGTGACGTGTGCGAGTCAACCCCGCCTCAATCTGAGGGCCGGTGTAGTCGGGACCACTCAAAGTGTGTCACTTTTCATTGAAATGGACAACAGTTTAAGTTAAAACAACAACTGACATACAGAAAATGGACCAAAGGCATTCAGATACTGTTTTACATTAGTAAATGTATCCATGGGTCATATGTGACGTGTACGAGTCAACCCCTTCTCAATCCGAGGGCCGGTGTGGCCGGCACCACTCAAAGTGTGTCACTTTTCTTTGAAATGGACAACTGTTTAAGTTAAAACAAAAACTGACATATGGTAAATGGACCAAAGGCATTCAGATATTATTGATACTTTAGGACATGTATCCATGGGTCATTTGTGACATGTAGGAGTCAACCCCTCCTCAATTCGAGGGCCGGTGTGTCCAGTACCACTCAAAGTGTCTTTCTTTTGTTTAAAATGGATGCGCTTTTAAGTAAAATACCACATATGGAAAACCGACCAAACGCATTAGGATTCTGTTGAAAATTTAGGACAACGATCCATGGGTCATTTGTGACGTGTACGAGTCAACCCCTCTTCAATCCGAGGCACGGTGTGGCTGGCACCACTCAAAGTGTCTATCTTTTCTTTAAACTGAACTACAATTTAAGTTAAAACAAAAAATGACATACGGAAAACTGACCAAACGCATTCGGATTCTGTTGAAACATTAGAACAACGATCCATGGGTCATATGTGACGTGTACGAGTCAACCCTGCCTCAATCCGAGGCGCAGTGTGACCGGTACCACTCAAAGTGTCTAACTTTTCATTGAAATGAACACCAGTTTAAGTTAAAACAACAACTGACATACTGAAAACCAACCAAACGCATTCATATATTGTTGAAACTATGGGAAAACAATTCATGGGTCATATGTGATGTGTACGAGTTAACCCCGCCTCAATCTGAGGGCCTGTGTGGCCGGTACCACTCAAAGTGTCTTTCTTTTGTTTAAAATGGATGCGCTTTTAAGTAAAATAAATGTCATACAGAAAACCGACCAAACACTTTCGGATTCTGTTGAAACATTAAGAAAATGATTTATGGGTCATTTGTGACGTGTACGAGTCAACCCCACCTCAATCCGAGGAGCGGTGTGGCCGACACCACTGAAAGTGTCTAACTTTTATTTGAAATGGACATGATTTTAAGTGAAAACAACAACTTGCATACGGAAAACTGTCCAAACGCATTTGGATTCTGTTGAAACTTTAGGAAAAAGGTACATGGGTCATATGTGACGTGTACGAGTCAACCCCGCCTCAATCCGAGGGCCGGTGTGGCCGGGACCACTCAAAGGTTTTCACTTTTCTTTGAAATGGACAAAGATTTAAGTTAAAACAACAACTGACATACGGAAAACGGAAAAAAGGCATTCGAATTCTATTGATACTTTAGGACATGTATCCATGGGTCATATGTGACGTGTACGAGTCAGCCCCTCCTCAATCCGAGGGCCGGTGTGGCCGAGACCACTCAAAATGTCTTTCTTTTGTTTTAAATGGATGCTCTTTTAAGTAAAAAAAACCACATACGGAAAACTGACCAAACACATTCGGATACTATTGATACTGTTGGACATGTATCCATTGGTCATTTGTGACGTGTAGGAGTCAACCCCGCCACAATCCAGGGCGCAGTGTGGCCGACACCACTCAAAGTGTCTTTCTTTTGTTTAAAATGGATGCGCTTTTAAGTAAAAAAAACGACATATGGAAAACCAACCAAACGCTTTCGGATTCTACTGAAACTTTAAGAAAATGATGCATGGGTCATTTGTGACGTGTATGAGTCAACCCCGCCTCAATCTGAGGCGCGGTGTGGCCGGCACCACTCAAAGTGTTTGACTTTTCTTTGAAATGGAAAACAGTTTAAGTTAAAACAACAACTGACATACGGAAAATAGACCAAAGGCATTCGGATACTGTTGATACTTTAGGACATGTATCCATGGGTCATTTGTGATGTGTACAAGTCAACTTCACCTCAATTCGAGGTGTGGTGTGGATGAAACCACTCAATGTCTCTCTTTTATTTCAAAAGGAAATCATTTTAAGTGAATACAACTGAAATTTACACTCATCAACGACTCTTTTTCATGATTTTGGTAGTTTCACTCATGGGGTCATAAGTGACGAGACTCCTAAGAAAATAGCTTTCAACCATCTATTATAAAAAATACAAGTTCAATGCAAAATTCATCACAAATAATTACATACCCAAACATAGTATCACAAAAAAATGGGATTTGAGTCAATTTGAATGTCTTATTCAACTCTAATAGATATTTATCAAACTATTATTCCTATTAGAATTTGATGGGTGAGGTGAATTACCAAAGGATGATTGTTGTAATGTGTTTTTGGGCTATTTTAGGTGTTTTTTATACTATTTTAAGTCTGTATGTGGATTTTGTGATATTTTTTATGCAGGTGTATAGTGGAGGGTATACTGAGGGCTGTTGTGCACTGTTTTTTTATGCAGGTGTAGCTTCTGGGGGGGGCTTCTGGGTGCTGCTGTGCAACAGTTTTGGGAAACTCTTTACCAACAGTTTTGAACCGTTGGTAAATATTTTTATAGAAATCTGGAAATACTTATACCAACGGTTCTGAACCGTTGGTAAATTGTTTTCTAGAAATTTGGAAAAACTTATACCAACGATTCTGAACCGTTGGTAAATTGTTTTCCAGATTTCTTGAGAACCTATACCAACGGTTTAAATGAAACCGTTGGTAAAGGGCTTTCCCCACGCCTTACTGGCCAACGGTTTGGAAAAACATTGGTATACCCTATACCAATGGTTTCCCAGCCTATAGCAATGGTTATAAACCGTTGGTATAGCCTACTTTTCCAGTAGTGGTAACATATCCTCCAATGTTTGAATTGTTCGTTCTGATTGCCTATCTGATTGAGGATTAAAGGCTGTAATAAAATTTAATAAAGTATCCAACGACATCTTAAGGCCTTTCAAAAAGTTATAAGTAAACATGGGATAATGATGAGATACAATGGATAGGGGAACACTATAAAACCAAACTATCACTATAACATATAACCGAGCAAGTTGATTTAGAGAAAAAGTGTCTCTAATTGGAAGGAAATGAGCAGATTTATACAATCGATCAACAATAACCCTGACTTAATTATTACCTTGAGATTTTTTTGGTAATCCCTCAATGAAGTCCATGGATATATTTTCTCATTTCCACTATGGCACTGGAAAAGGCAAAAGCATCTCTTTCGGTAACAGCTTCTCTTCTTTAACCTACTAATAAGTAAAACAATTCACATTACAATAAGAAATATCTCTTATAATTCTATACCACCAGTAATATAACGACCCATACTTTACATACATTTTTATTACATCAGAATTGAAGAATACTTATTATAACATATAACACAACCATGAAATGATAGTATAGGTATAGTGTCTTTAGAAACTGGGAAACATAAACAACTGGTTCATAAAACATCTACATTGTCTCCCATTTATTTCATCATATCTAGAGTCACTTTTGGCATATTCTACTTAATACCCTTCTTCCAGACCCAGGGAAAAGAAAACATACAAAAAGGTGAGCTAAAATGCTCAGTAAGGATAAACAAAATAAATATCAATCATATCATATTACTAAGAACATAACATTTTGAAAATATTATCTTGTAAAAGAGATCATAATATCATGACTTGGGATCAATCATAATAGTGGAATGTAATCAAAATTATCATAACATAAAACATGAAACATTGTGGCATACACACATAATCATAGAGAATCATTTCTTAGTACTCAAGATTCATTTCCAAGACTATCTTAGTGGACAAAGTCTATTTCAGAACCGAGTTCACTCTTCGTTTTAGTCCTGTTTCACTAAACTGGATTAACCTGCTGTTCTAGCAATTCCTATATCATGAGATATAAATCATTACCCAATTCTTTGGAGGGAGATATAGGTACCACCCATCTCATAATGAAACCATTATTATGTCTGCCAAACAATCATAAATCATACATCATAGTATAACCCATGTAATAAAAATGGGATTCATAAACACCATTCCATCATAACACAATACATATAAAATAAAAGGACTTCATAAAAATAATTCCATCATAAAATAATCAAATCAATGAAAAAATAGGGATAGAAACAGAACCCTATATTATCTTATATGGAAAATAATTTTGATAAAATGCTTGAACTCTATTGTTGAGGAAAATATCCTTTCTACTTCAAAAACATTTTCATTTCATAAAATGTCATATAAATTTAAACTAAAAGATGTGGATTAAAAATAAAATTGAAAACAAGTAAAGGAAGATTTATCGGAATATTGTTCTAAAATTCTATTCAGGACGTATAAGTTAAAAAAACATTCTTCTCATACTTTGGCCGGAAAAGTCAAAAAGTACCTCATACTAAAAAGAAAAAATGTTTCCTTTCATATCTTTTACTAAAAACACAAAAATGGGTAAAATTGTATTTAAAAAAAAATTAGGTGGATGGAAATAAAATTACTTATTGAGAAAACGTGGATGTGGATGATAAATACACCCCAGTAAATAACAATGTATAAACAATATTGAAAAAAACTGAGATTGTGATATTTTCCCTTGCGTTAGGTCCGATTTTCTTTGTACGTGTCCAAACCTCATGTATAATGATTTAAATAATGTCATTAACTTATTCCAGAATCATACTCATTGTTATGATATCATATATGGTCATATTCTTAGCTTATTATTAGTAATATTTCATTGCTTCTTGTTATTCGGGTGTTTATTTCTTTTTCTTCTTATGCGTGCTTTGTAGAATAAATTCTTATTATTCTTTTTACGTCATAGATAACTCATTTCAAGAATGGTATTAGTGTAATATATATCATATTTAATCATTCAATTCATTTATATAATCATTATTCAATGAAGATCATGTAGAACGAGTCACATCACATCGTGGAGACGGTAGGAAGTACGTACGCACGAGCGATGATATCATTCCCATGATCGTGGAATTGTATTGAACTATATGTATACTATTTAATAATCAATATAGCTTTACAATAATTACATATAGTTATTCATTACACCGTTATACCCATCCAAGTAAGGTGGTGGTGGAAAACAGATTACACCACGGCGTGGAGACGGTATTCTGTACGTATGCACGCACAGTGATTTCATTTTCCTTAGGATGGATAGAAGGTGAAATAGGGTTATTTCATATTTATAATAACATATCAATATATGAGTGATACTGAAGTTATTACTTCATAATGAAACAAATAAATAAGATGAAGTAGAAGAAGAAATAAATTGGAGAGAATTGGAAACAGATATTACCTCTTCTCGACACGCCTCATTGAAATCTCCTCTTAGGGCACTATTATTGTTCTTTGAAGAAGACCAGGACCTATAGGATGTTTCTAGGGAAGCTGAGAAGAGAAATTGGTAGGGTTTGGCCGAGCTTGAAGGCTCAATGTAGTGTGAGGAGGAGAGGGAGGAGGTTCCCTTTAATGAGGGAGGATAGGGTCACCTTTGGAATTATAAGAAATATTAATTTATAAAAAATTACAAGAGCACATAAAAACCTCCAAAAATGACTCAAATCCAAAGAATAGATTATATAGGGTTGTTATCTCATTATACAATAAAATTTCGACATGTTGGGAATTTATTTTAAACAATATCAACATGATTTATCCTTATATAATCTATTTATTTTTATTTGTGGTAATAATATTCTAAATTTTAAATCATTATAAATAATTACTTATATGTTGTGAAATGTCCATAATTGTATACCTTATTACATTTTCGACAATATATATTTTAATTTAAAATTTTTAAATAATTTTGTGATTTTTAACGAAATTTTATAATATGTAATTTCTATAAATTAATAATAGTGTCAATTTTGACACTATTCATTTATTTAAGTTAAATAAAATATATACAGAAGATATGTTCGAAATAAATTATTTAATATATTCGTAACATGTCATTGTTATCTAGAAAATAAGTTGATAACATTAAATATTTCATATAATATTTATTTTAATACTTTTAAAATCATTTATTTGATATTTCAATCAATAAAATAATATCAACACAACTATTATGTCATAATTAATGATAATTATTTAATCCCTAAAAATTATATATAAATTCATATGATTTAGATAATATTATTATCTTTTAGAGAATATTCATGTTCGATGTTTCATGATGTTTTTCAATAAATTAAAATTATTATACTTATAATTTTTAATAGAGTGACATGTTGTCACTTTCTTTTATTTTAATAATAATTATATTATTTCATGGTCAAAAGTCAATGAAATAAATCTAGTCCGACCCTTATATGATATGGGTCGAATTTTATTCATCCAATAGGATTTTGGCAACTGTTAGGGTAATTTTATAATCTTATATTTACCCTTAATTTCCCGATTTACCTTTAACTATAATAAATAAAATTTACCGTAGTTACTATTCATAATCTCAAAAAAAAGTAACCAATTAACATAATTTGGACCCACTGAATCCGAATATGGAATACATTTTTCAAAATTCAAAACACAGAAGTTTCAGTAATTAATTTTAAATTAATCCCATTATTAATCAAACGGGTTTTTAAAAGTTAAAACATTTCCAAAGATTTAAATGTTTTTATCTATGAATTCAATGTAAAATTGTTGCTAATGACATACATTATATTAAATGATAAAAATATATTCTATTTATACTTTAAAAACATTCAATATTATAATTTAACCATATAAATTATTGTGATGAAAAAAGTTGTTTTTAATTAAAATATAGCGTGTTTTTATTATTCATTAAAATATGAAAGTTATCAGAATAATATGAAAAAATTTTCCAAAGTAAATTTTTATATCCTGATTGCAAAGAAAAATTTCATTTTGTCAAATTGACCTTATAAACATGTTAAAACTAGATTTAATGTGGGTGTGCCATTAAAATGTGGCAAAACTGCATTTGTTTTAAAATGCATATTTTACCCGAAAAATTTATTCTGTTCTCATAACATGTTCTAGAAAATCTGATAGATGAATAATAATGTTATAAAATTTAAAATTCAGTTAATACTATTTATAACGGTTAGTTTATAATATTATAATAATATATCGTTGTTTAGTGGAACTCGGTATTGCGTACTACACACGCTATTGAGGAAGGTCATGATTGCATGTAACACAAGACAAGCTATTGTTGTGTGCTGTGAAATATTCCTTTGATGTTGTGTATAACATATGACATAAAAAACTATAATTCTCATAAAATATTAGGGTGTTAAATTCTATCCCCATTAAAATGAATTTCGCCGTCGAAATTCTTCACTTCGTATGAAATAGAAGAGGATACCTCTCCCTCATCATATCCTAAAGCTCCCATGTAGCTTCTTCTAATTGATTGTTCTTCCATAAAATATTCACTAAGAGAGTGGTCTTGTTCCATAGAACTTTTTCACTATGATCCAGAATCTCTATTGGTTGTTCTTCATAAGAAAGATCTGGCTCAAACGGTACAACTTCTGAGCTGAATACATGTGAAGGATCATGTGAGTACTTTCTCAGGAGAGATACATGGAACACATCGTGAACATTAGAGTGTTTTGGTGGAAGCACCAATTGGTAAGATACCTTCCCAACATGATCCAGAATTTTGAAAGGACCGATATACCTAGGGCCCAACTTTTCCTTCATTCCAAATCTCATTACTCTTTCCCAAGGAGATATTCGTAAGAACACTTTATCACCAACTTCAAACTCTAGGTCTTTTCTTCGGATGTCAGAAAATATTTTTTGTCGACTCTGAGCTGCTCTTATGTGTTGTTGAATAGATCTGACCTTTTCTGCCATCTCATCAACAAGATCATGTCTTAATAGCTTTCTTTACCAAACTTTATCCCAACAAGTTGGAGTTCGGCATTTCTTTCCATAGAGAGCTTAATAAGGATCCATCTGAATGCTGGAGGGAAAGATATTATTATATGAAAATTAAATCAATGGTAGGTGTTGATCCCAACCCCCTTTGAAATCCATAGAGAAAGCTCTCAACATGTTTCCTGGAGTTTGAATTATTCTCATAGACTGACCGTCTGTCTGAGGATGATAAGAAGTGCTGAAACTCAACTCTCTATCTAGAGTATGCTAATGAATTCGCCAAAAACATTGAGGTAAACCTTGGATCCTGAATAGATATAATGGAATGTGGTACTCCATGTAATCTTACCACTTCCATTACATATATCATGGCAAGATGATCCAGAGATAAAGCTTCTCTAATAGTAATGATGTGTTCCGACTTCATAAGATGATGAACTATGACCCAAATAGCATTATTGCCTTTGGATGTTTTAGGAAGTCTAGTGACAAATTCCATAGTGATGTTTTCCCATTTCAATTAGGGTATGGGTAATGGTTGTAACATCTACTTAGACTTTTGTCTCTCAGCTTTAACATGCTGACAAACCATGAATCGAGAGACATATTCAGCAACATCTCATTTCATGCCATCCCACCAGATGTACTCTTTCAGGTCCCTATACATCTTCATGCATCCAGGATGAATAGAGAATTAAGAACTATGATCCTCTTCCTACTTCTCCTTTAATTCTAGAATGGGAGGAACAGAAACCTGATTCCAGAACCATATTATCCCATCACAATCAAGGTTGAATTCAGGAACATTTCTCACCTTTTTTTGTAACCTTACATATTTTTTTGTGCCTCTTTAATCTTCATATGCATAGATGGTTGAACATTCATTTGAGAAAGATAATATTTTTCCCCTTCCATTATAATTCCAAGATCCATCCTTTGTAAATCCATAAATATGGGATCTTTTTTTATCCTCATCATGGATAAGATATCATGGTCTTGTTGATATAATGCGTCTTCCACTTTGTTTTCTTTCCCATGGTGATAATGAATTGCACAGTCGTAATCCATAATTGGCTCCAACCATCTTCTTTGGCACATATTAAGCTCCTTTTGTGTGAAAATATACTTTAAACTTTTATGGTCAATATAAATATCACACGTTTCACCATAAAGATAATGCCTCCATGTCTTTAATGCAAAGATTACCATAGATAACTCCAAATCATGAGTTGGGTAATTTTGCTCATGGATTTTCAACTGTTGTGAGGCATAAGCTATCACCATATCGTTTTTCATGAGAACACACCCCAATACCCTCTTGGATGCATCATTGTTCATTACAAACCGTTCTCCACTACAAGGAAGTGTGAGCACAGGTCAACTGGATAACCTTCTTTTCAACTCCTTGAAATTCTCTTCACACTCCTCCGTCCATACGAACTTAACTCCTTTCGAGTCAACCTGATGAGTGGATTAGATAATTGTGAAAAATCATTCACAAATCGTCGATAATATCCAGACAAACCATGAAAACTTTGGATCTCAGTTATTGTTGTCGGTCTCGACCATCTTTTGATAACCTGTGTTTTTCCTGGATCCACAGATATCCCCTCTTTTGAGATTATGTGACCCAAAAATGCAAATTTTTTAAACCAAAATTCACACTTGGTAAATTTGGCATAAAGCTTTTCCTTTCTTAGGGTCTTCAATACAATTCCCAAGTGATCATCATGTTCTTCCTTTCCCTTTGAATAAACACAAATATCATATAGAAAGTCTCGCACAAAATGATCAAGATAGTCTCTAAAGACTCTATTCATTAGATCCATGAAGATGGCAGGGGAATTAGTAATACTAAATGGAATCACTATAAATTCATAGTGTACATACCTTGTGCAGAAATCAATCTTTGGTATATCCTCCCTTTTGACCATTAATTGATGAAACCCTGGACAACGATGAATCTTGGAAAATTATTGAGCTCCGTGTAGTTGGTCAAATAAGTCATCAATGCGTGGGAGAGGATATTTGTTCTTGATAGTGATCTTGTTAAGTTCTAAATAATTAATACAGAGTCTCATTGATCCATCTTTCTTCTTAACAAACAAAACAGGTGCTCCCCAAGGTGACATACTAGGGAGTATGAATCCTTTATCAAGATTCTCTTGGAGTTTCTTCTTCAATTCCTACAAATCAATTGGGTAAATTCTATAAGGTGTCATTGAAATTGGAATAGCACATGGTATGAGTTCTATTGAAAACTCATCTTCACGATTTTGTGGAAGTCATGGAAGTTCCTCCGGAAAGACATCATCAAACTCCCGTACAATGGGTGTATTCTTAATCGTGAGTTTCTCTCCAACCATTTGAGATAAATAACATTCATTTATTGAAATCATGCCCATATGATGGAAGAAATTTCCACTGGAAGGTTATATTCATCCTTGCATCGATAAGTGATAATAGATTGATTGGGAATATTAAATGTGATTTCCCTTCTTTGGAAATTGATATGAACTCCGTATATAGAAATCTAATCCATACCAAGAATCACATCAAGTTCTACTATAGGAAGGATCACAAGATTGGAAAGAATCCCTTTCCCACAAACTTCAATTGGAGGAGAATTATAAACTTTTCACGAGACCATTGTTCCATTAGGAGTTGTCACATCTAACTCAACATCTAATTGTTGAGGTAATACAATGATACACATAGAAAATTATTCAGAAGTAAAAGAGTGGGTGGATCCAGAATCAAATAAAAAATTTTCTACTTTAGAGTGGATGGTATGTGTACCTTTCACCACTCCGTTATCGTACTCCACATCGCTGATAGAAATTGCATGTGACCATCTTTTGTCTTTAGCCTTAAGAGTTTGTTGATGTCTATCATCATAAACAACCCTTGGATTTGGGCATTGATTGGCATAATGCCCCATCTCCTTGCACCTGAAACATTGAAGTATAGGAGGTGAATTCTATGTATCCATTTCATTGTTCGCATCATTAGACATCTTCTTCCCATTATTTTGACATTCAACTACTCGATGACCTTTTTTTCCACACATAAAACATTTTCTTGTCCCTTTAAGAAAATTCCCTCCATGTTTCTTTCCACAATTTGAGCAAAAAGGAAAACTCATCTTCTTTTCAGTGTGCTCTTTAGATTTTCCTTTGAATTTCGTTTTCCTTTTCTTATTAAACACATATGATGGATGGGTTACTCTAATCTCCATCTCAACCTTGAGAGAAAATCGAACGATTTCCTCGTAGCTATTGAAGTCCCTTATGGCTATCATCCTTCGAAGAGTTGGTTTTAAGCCACTTAAGAATCGATCGATCTTACTCTCAGGTTGGATAATAATCCCAGAAGCTTAACTTGAAAGTCTTGTAAAATTTTCTTTGTAGGTACCAACAGATTCATCATTATTTTTCATTACTTCAAGAAACTCTTTCTCCATCTTAGTTTGAAGAATACGAGGGAAGTACTTATTGAAAAATAAGTTCTTGAACTCGTCCCATGCCATGGGCTCATTTTCATCTCCTTGCCTCATATTCTTGATAATATTCCCCCATTTATCAGAATCACCTTCCAAATGATACACTGCTAAGATGACTTTTTCATGTTCAGATCATTGGAGAACTGAAAATATCTTTTCAGTGGTACTAATCCATTGTTCAGCCACTAATGGATTAGAAGACCCACTGAATGAAGGTAGACGCTGCCTCATGAAGGATTCAACAGAATGTTTCTCCATCTTTTGTTCGTTTGGAAGTCCTACATGGATCATAGCTTGAGAAAGTTGTGTGAGCATAGCTAAAAGATTTTTCCTTCCAGCACTCATAACGTTTGGTTGCTCAGGGGGGAAAATCATTGCATTTCTCGTCACATTCAGCATTAACACGGTTCTTTTGGGTTCCATCCATTGACAAAAACCAATAAGCATAGTGTGAGAAACACTAATCATAATATTAAAACCACATAATCAAGATTAAAATTTTACTCTTTAGGTCTTCTCATAGGTTACTCATGGCCATTTCTAAATCACTAAGATTGTTTTCTATGCTTAGATATATCCTTAGGGTTCTTACTAAGGTTTTCATATCCTACTTTACAAAGGTTGACTATATCTTTTCTCTGATACCAACTATAATGACCCATACATTACATATATTGTTATTACATGAGAATTGAATCATAATTATTACAACATAGAACAAAACCATGAAATCCTTATAGGTATAGTGTCGTTAGAAACTGGGAAACATAAACAACCGGTTCATAAATCATCTACGTTGTCTCCAATTTATTTCATCATATCTAGAGTCCCTTTTTCCATATTAAACATAATACCATTCTTCCAGACCTAGGGAAAAGAAAAAATACAAAAGGGTGAGCTTAAATTCTCACTAAGGTTAAAAAAATATCAATCATATCATATTCGTAAGAACATAACATTTTGAAAATCTTGTCCTGCAAAAGAGATCATAATATCATGACATGGGTTCAATCATAATAGTGGAATGTAATCCAAATTATCATAACTTAAAACATTAAACTTTGTGTAATACACACATAATCATAAAGAATCATTTATTAGTAGTCACGACTCATTGCCAAGACTATCTTAGAGGAGAATTTCCATTTCTGAACCAAGTTCACTCCTCATTTCAGTCCTATTTCAATAAACCGGATTAACCTGTCATTCCATCCATGTCTATCACATGAGATATAAATCTTTACCCAATGTATTGGAGGGAGATATAGGTCCCACCCATCTCATAATGAAACCATTCTTATGTGAGCCAGAAAATCAGAAATCATACATCATAGCATAATCCATGTAATAAAAATCTGATTCTTAAACATCGTACCATCATAACATAATCCATATATAATAAAAGGACTTTATAAGAAAAAATCCATCATAAAATAATCAAATCAATGTAAAAACAGGGATACAAACAGAACCCTATATTATCTTATATGGAAAATAATTTTGATAAAACGCTAGAACTCCATTCTTGAGGAAAATATCCTTTCAACTTCAAAACATTATCTTTTCTTAAAATGTCATATAATTTTAAACTAAAAGAATTTCATTAAAAATAAACATGAAAACCTTTAAAGGAATATTCATGGAAATAATGTTCTAAAAGTCCATTCATGTCGTATAAGTTAAACAAACATTCTTCTTGTACTTTGGCCGGAAATGTCAAAATGTAACTTGTACTAAAAATGAAAAAAGTTTCCTTTAAAATCTTTTACTAAAAACTCACGAATGGGTAAAATTGGATTTAACCAATTGTAGGTGGATTTAAATAATATTACTTATTGAGGAAACATGGATTTGGATGATAAATACACCCCAGTAAATACCAAAGTATAAACAATGTCAGAAAAAAATGAGATTGTGAGATTTTTCATTACCTTAGGTATGATTTGTTTCATAAGTGTCCAAAACTCATGTATAATGATTTAAATAATGTCATTTACTTATTCCAGAATCATTCTCACTGTTATGATAATATATATGTTCATATTCTTATCTTCTTATTAGTAATATTTCATTTCCACATGTTATTCAGGTGTTTATTGCGTTATGTTCTTATGCGTGTTTTGTAGAATAAATTCCTATTATTCTTTTGAAGGTATAGATAACTCGTTCCCAGAATGGTATTAGTGTAATATATATCATATTTAATCATTAAATTCATTTATATAATCATTATTCAATGAATATCATGTAGAACGAGTCACATCACATCGTGGAGATGGTAGGCCGTACGTACGCACGAGCGATGATAGCGTTCCCATAATTGTGGAATTGTATAGAAGTGTATGTATACTATTTCAGAATCAATATAACATTAAAATAATCATATATAGTTATTATTTACATCATTATACCCATCCAAGTATTTTGGTGGTTGAAAACAAATTACACCACGGCGTGGAGACAGTATTTCGTACATATGCATGCACAGTGATTTCATTTTCCATAGGATGGATAGAATGTGAAATAGGGTTATTTAATATTTATAATAACATATCAATATATGAGTGATATAGATGTTATTTCTTCATAATGAAACAAATAAATAAGAATAAGTATAAGAAGTAATAAATTTGAATGAATTAGTAACGGATATTACCTCTTCTTCGACACGCCTCTTTAATATCTCCCCTGAGGGCACTATGATTGGTCTTTGAAGAAGACCAGGACCCCTAAGATGTTTCTAGGGAAGTTTATAAGAGAAATTGGTAGGGGTTGGATGAGCTTGAAGGCTCAAAGTGGTGTGAGGAGGAGAGGGAGGAGGTTCCCTTTTATAAGGGAGGATAGGGGCAACTTAGGAATTATAAGAAATATTTATTTATAAAAAATTCCATCCCCACTTAAAAACCTCAAAAAATGACTCCAATTAGAATCGTAGATGATATAGGGTTTTAATATTATCATCCAATAAAATTTAGACAAGTTGATAATTTATTTTAAACATTATCAACATGATTTATCCTTATATAATCTAATTAATTTTATTTGTGGTAATAATATTATAAATTTTAAATCGTTATAAATAATTACTTATATGTTGTTAATTGTCCATAATTGTATACTTTACTACATTTTAGACCATATATATTTTAATTTACAATTTATAAATTTTTTTTTGATTTTTAAACAATTTTATAATATGTAATTTCTATAAATTAACAATAGTGTCAAGTTTGACACTATTCGTTTATTTTAGGTTAAATAAAATATATACAGAAGATATGTTCAAAATAAAATATTTAATAGATTCATAACATGGAATTTTTATCTAGAAATCAAGTGGATGACATTAAATAGTTCATATAATATTTATTTTAATACTTTTAAAATCATTTATTTGATATTTCAATCAATAAAATAATTTCAATATCATTATTGTGTCATAATTAATGATAATTATTTAATCCCTAAAAAGTATAAACAAATTCATATGATATATATAATTTTATTATATTTCTGTATACTTTTCATGTTATAATAATCATTAAGTTTATCACTAAATTAATATTATTATACTTATAAGATTTAAGAGAGTGTCGGGTTGTCACATTCATTGGTTTTAAAAATAATTATATTATTTCATGGTCAGCAGTCCATGAAATAAATCTATCCTGACCCTTAGGTGTTATGGGTCGACTTTTATTCATCCAATAGGATTTTGGAAAGTTGTAGGGTAATTCTATAATATTATATTTACCCTTAATTACCAGATTTACCTTTAACTGTAGTATAAAAATTACCGTAGTTACTATTCATAATCTCCAAAGAATTAAAGTAACCTATTAACATAATTTTTACCCACTGAATCCATATAGGGAATCCATTTTTCAAAATTCAAAACACAGATGTTTAAGTAATTAATTTAAAATTAATCCCGTTGTTATGCAAACGAGTTTTTAAAAGTTAAAACATTTCCAAAGATTGAAATATTTTTACCTATGAATTCAATGTAAAATTAATGCTAATGATATAAATTATATTAAATGGTAAAAATATATTCTATTTATACTTTAAAACCATTAAATATTATAATTTAACCATATAAATTATTGTGATGAAAAAAGTTGTTTTTAATTAAAATAGAGCGTGTTTTTACTATTCATTAAAATATTAAAGTTATCAGAATAATATGATAAATTTATCCAAAGTAAATTTTTATATCCTAATTCCAAAGAAGAATTTTATTTTTTCAAATTGAAATTATAAACATGTCAAAAACTATATTTAATGTTCGTGCACCATCAAAAGGTCGAAAAACAACATTTTTTGAAAAGTACTTATTTTACCAGAAAAAATTATTTTGTTCTCATAACATTTTCAAGAAAATATGTAATATTAATAATAATTTTATAAAATAAAAAATTCTGTTCATAATCTTTATAATGGCTAGTTTATAATATTATAATAATATATCATTGTTTATTGGAACTCGGTATTGCGTACTACACACGCTATCGAGGAAGGTCGCGATTGCCGGTAACACAAGTCAAGCTAGTGTTGTGTGTCGTGATATATTCCTTTGATGTTCCATATACCATAAGACATAAAAAATTATACTTCTCATAAAATATCAGGGTGTTACAAGTAATACTCCCGAATATCTCTATACATCTTAGTACTACAAGGATGAACTAAAAACGGATAACTATGAGCTTCACGTGGCAACTCATTCTTCAACTGTGAATCACACGGCACACATATTCTCTTCACAATACTAAAAAAAACTCATTATCAACATTAAATTCATGAAACTTACCCTTCTAAACCATCTCTACCTTTTTATGCAACTCACTATCTTCTTTTTCAGCTTTCTTAATTTTGTCTGATAGATATGAACTCACTGACACCCAATAGAAAAAAGAAGAATTTTATACACTAAAAACTTTTATGAGAAATTTTATCAAATAGAAAACCAAAGGATATTGTTCCAAACGTAACATGGTTAATGAATCATTTATTTTTTGACTCAAAGCATCATTCACATTATTTTCTTTTCCTGGATGGTAATGGATGTCAGAATCATAATCCTTGATTAATTCCAACTATCTTCTCTGTCTAATGCTCAATTCATTTTGAGTAAATATATAATTTAATCTTTTTTGGTCGGTATATATTTCACATTTTACTCCTTACATATAATGCCTCTAAATTTTTGAAGCAAAAACAACATTAGCTAATTCTAAATCAGGTGTAGGGTAATTTAACTCTTGTGGTATCAACTGACGTGAAGAATAAGCAATTACCTGACCATTCAGCATTAGGAAACAACCAAGTACATTCAACGAAGCACCATTGTAGATAACAAACTCACCATTTCTTGATTGAAGTGCCAAAACTAGAGCATTCACCAATCTTATTTCCAATTCCTGAAAACAATCATCACATTATTTTGTCCAGATGAACTTAACACCTTTTCGAGATAACTTGGACATTGGACTAGATAACCATGAAAAATATTCAACAAACCTCAGATAAAAACATTCCAAACAATGAAAACTACGAATGTAGGTTATATTTTTTGGTCTTGGCCATTCTTCAACAAATTCTATTTTAGTAGGATCAACTGTTATGCCATTTTTTGAAATAGTGAGACAAAGGAAAGAAAATTTGTTGTAACCAAAACTCTAATTTTATGAATTTCCCAATAAGTTTCTATTATTTTAATGTTTGAAAGACAACCCATAAATGACTTTAATGCTATTATTTACTTTTTGAATAAAACAAAATATCATCAATGAACACAACCACAAACTTATCCAAGAACTCACGGAAAATTATATTCATAAGATCCATGAATATAGCAGAGGCCTTAGCTAACCCAACAGATAGTACCCCAATCTCAAGAAAATATTTGAAAAATACTGAGCTCCCTAGCAGTGATAATAGTTCATTTGATGGCCCAACATCTACTGAAGTCGATGCAAAGGATTTCCCCACCCCTTTCTGCTTATATTCTGGCTACTTTCTATCAGTTGAGTTCTTCACTGGGCACTCATTTTCATAATAACCCATTTCATTACTCATAAAATATCTTAACAATGGATTTTCATTGCCAGCTTTATCATCTTCTATATAGTTACGAGCAATATGACCATACTTACCATGCTGGAAGCACATTCCCGACATTGACAAATATTATCCAGGATGCCTTTTACCACACTTCTCACAAGTTGGATATTTAATTTTCTTATCTCCAGGCTTCTTTGATGAATTCTTTCCATTTTCCTCCCAACTTGATTGCTTATTCTGTTGTTTTTTAATGAACATGTGATCATCAGAAAACTCCATTTCCACCTTCTCTACACATCAAACTCATTTTTCATTACTTTTGAACTCACGAGAGGCTAATGATATTCAATGACATTTCTTCAGTCTTTAGTAAAATTGATTTATCTTACTATCAAGATCTATGATGAAATTTGATGCTTACCATTCCATTCGAGTGAACATTTCTTCATAAGCATCCACTGAATCATCAACCTACCTCAATTCTTGGAATTGTTTTTCCAACTTAAGACGAACTACCTTAGAAAAATATTTCTCAAGAAACATACATTTGAATTCATCCCAATCAAGAGAATCAATCTCCTCGCTATACCTGATATTTTTTACCATCGACCACAACTAATAAGCTTCGAATTAAAAAATGTAAACAATAAGAATAACCTTTTGATGTTCTGAACACCCCATAACAACAAAAATCTTCTCCAGTGCCTTAATCCACCCTTAAACTGGCACATGTTCTGATGATCCTATGAATGATGGGGGATTTTGCCTCATGAAATGCTCCACTACTTACATGATCCTATACGGTTGATCTGGATGATCACATGCATGGATACCAACACCATTTATAGCATGAGTCAAATGTTCCATCACAGCAACAAACTATTCAGTTCTGATTCCGACCATCCCAAGTTGTTTATTTGGAAGTTTTTTTCCTCATAATGTCTTCCCAACATAGCTACCCAATTTCCTCTGTAGAAAACCATTCTGAACATAGAAATATCTTAAGTGAAACAGCATGGTAATCTGTAAATGCTATATTATTTCAATATTACCATTAATTTATTTATGTAGATTTATTTAAAAATACCCTAACTCCTAAAGTTATATAAACCTTTCTCTGATACCATCTATAACGACCCGGAAATAAAACATACATAATCCTGAATTATTTTAATAATTCACATTGATGTTATTTTCAGGTTTAGTGTTTTATAGAATTAGGACATAACTATTACATCTCTGAAGATTACAGAGTAGACACTTCTTCACATTTTCTATTTCTTTACATAATATATAAAATTTTGAAAAAAATATTCTTGTCTAGTTCCATGTTTAAGAAAACATGACTTTTCCTTGATCCCATCCTTGATTGTATTCCATATTTGGTCCTATGAAAAAACATTTCAAAAACATGGGATAAGTATAAAAATCATAGTAAGGGATACACAAAGAAGAAAAACTGTTAATTTTTCAAAACAACAAGTAAACCATGAATACTTTAAAATAAGTAATACTTTTCACCTATATGAAGTAGTTAATACTCTTCACTGAATAAAATATCACTACATAACCTTTTGTAACCAAAATTTTACCATAAAACCGATATAAATAACACACAATATATAATGGTAACCTGGTATATAAACATACTTAAATAGAATAACCATACAGTCGACTTCCACACATATTACTAAATTGAATAGACATACGACTGACTTCCATACCAAATACATTGGATGTTATAACGTAACCACCCATCTTGGTTTTCACGGTACAACCCATCATTTGGTTTATCACATAACCACCAATCAAATGTACAAGTGCCATTATAAAATCATAACACATAAAACAAATATAATGGAATGGAAGAATTTCCACTTTTTAGTCACAATATATCACTTAAATATATTGACATAACAAATCGATTATCAAAATAATTTTCAATACCAAAACCAATAAAAGAGTATATGGTATTTATTTTCCTTGAAATAATCATTATAGCTTGTTAAGGAATCTAAAGAACAAATAATACTCATGGTGGCGGAAAGGTCTTTCTCACCAGTTACGTTAAAAGAAAAATTAATTTTTGTCATTTAGTAAAACATTTCATAGAATAATATTCCCTTTGAAAATTCAAGGTTGTTTATACAGTGTATAATATAAAGTCGTGTATTAAAACAAAATATGCCTCAATGAAAGTTGATTGGGACGAAGTCCCTTACCTCATGTCCGACATGACATGATCGTTCTTTAATCTCCTGCATAATAAAATAAAGTTAATTTATACTTTATTAAGAAAATTTTACAAGTTTATTATTACTTTTATATCACTTATTACCCTGTTATAAACATTATGTAATCATTTATGTTAAAAACATTCATTTTGTCGATATTTTGTACTTGAGTCAAAAATGGACTTCTTATAATTACATATTGTTCATGTTGTCAAAGGTTTATTATATACAAATTATATCCTTGATTTGGATATCTTATATATCATATATATTCAGTATATATATTAATTTATAATATTACATAACATTTGTAGGAAAGAAATGGAATGCACCGTTCACAGAGATAGTAAGTCGTACGTAAGCATGGACGCTACTTTCATTTCTATTTATTATTTTAATGGAATTAAAACATAATGATACATAGTTATATTATAATTATAGTTTAATATAACATATAATATCATTAAATCCATCCTTTATACGTCCCACATAAGGCATTAACGATTCATATCACTTTAAGGGGCCGGTAGTCCACACTTCCTAAAAAGAAATTATCGGTTTACCCATAATGGAAACCATAAAGGTATTATAAAAATGGAAAATAAATAAGTTAAAAAAAACATAAAAATACTATATATCATATATCGTTATAGTTTCATCATAATGGCCACCATGAGAGGTGTTAGGAGGTAATTGAAAAATCATCGTTTCATGTGGCGTTAGTTGGCCATCCACAAAAACATTATGTTCTTCACCCATTAGATGGAGGTTTGTGTAAGTGTAGTAAAAAATCCCTCTTATAACAACATCATATTATTCTGATAATACTGGTTTTGTTATAAAATAATGGAATAAAAGGATTTTAGTGCTTGGGGAAGTAAAATAAATGAAAATAATTAAAGAGAAACGGTTACCTTAAATTTGGGTAACTTCCTTTGGTTTGAACCAAAAGGACTTCTTGAAGTGTCGTCTGCTTATGGTAAGGCATATAAGAGGCTGATAGGGATGTAGGGATATTAATTGGTCAGAGTTTGGACAATACTAAATGCTTGAGAGGTGTGAGGAATTAGTTAAATTTGGTCTTCTTTTATAAGGGAGAGGAGGGGCTCTTTAGGAAAATGTGAAAATATTATTTTAATATATAATGATATTCTATTTCTAAAGTTCCAAAAATCATTGAAGTCGAAGATAAGATGACTAATAGTCTAAATAAAATCATCCAATCACAATTGGACATGTTTTGGATAATATTTTAATCATTTTAATCTTATTTATTTAAATCATTTATTAATGAGGTAAATATTACATCATTATTGTGTCACAAATAATTTAATTTATTTCATTTATAAAAATTATATAAAAATACCATGATGTATAATGTATTATTATCTTTCCAATGAATATTTATAGTCAAAATTATTACTTATATAAAACCATATATAAATTAATTTACTAAAATATTTTTGTTTATGTCTTTTTTCCTTTACATTAAATTAATTAATCTAAAGTTTCATTATCTTTCATAAGTGGATCCATGGAGTCCTAAAATAGAAAAAATGATGACCATGGTCGGCCATTACTAATATAATAATGTTAAGACATGTGTTAAGATAATTTTGAATTATTACAAAATTCCTTTTACCTTGAATTACCCTATTTACCTTTAACCAGAGTAAATAAAAGTCTTAAGATACTATTCAGAAAAAAATTATTATTTCTTATTGAACCGAGTTTTACTTACTAATAACAACCATGTATGTTTTATTTTATAAATTCAATTCACAGAAGTGGTAAAATTTCATTTTAATGAAAAAGTCAGTTTTTTTAACTACCACTAAGTGGTTTCACTATTCATCAAAAATTGATTTTCTTCCATAAAATACAAAAACAACATCCTAAGCTATATTGGATATTACAAATTCAAAATTGATGTCTATTTTGATAAATTCAAAACATAGAAGTAGCATTAATTAATTTAAAATTAATTTTTGTGGTTAAAACAAATAGCGTGTTTTTAAGAGACAATAACTATCAAAAGATTGACACTTGTTTAGGTCAACATTCAATGTGAAACTAATTCCAATGACAAATATTGGATTAAATGGAAAAAATATTTTCTGATTACACTTTAAAACCAATTAAAAATATAATCTATCAATATAAATAAATTAGATTAAATTGCATTTTTGAATTAAAATACAATATTTTTCACTAATCATTAAAAAATGAACTTTATCATAAAAATTACAAAACGTTACCCAAATTAGATTTTGATGTCCCCATTGTAAATAAGGGTTTTATTTGGTCAAATAGAAATTATTAAATAGACCAAAACTATATTTATGTGGGTTCTCCATTAAAAGGCGGTAAATAGACCATTTAATGTTAATTATGCTTAAAATTTGATTCATTCACATTTTAAGCCTCTAACTTTTATTAGATAAATGTAAATACAATTAAAAAACAAGTATAATCATGTTTTAGTCAGTTTCCTTCATTCCCACCAATACAATGTCTAAGAGTTAACTACCATTTAAAATAATAATATTATATTATTAGTGTGAAATGTAATATTTCAATGAAAACTATTGTTGTGTTTCAGGTAAGCTATCGAACATATAAACCCCTTTAAAGTAAAATTATTATTTAATTCACAAATATTAATAAATATAAAATATGTCTTATTCTTTATTTACCTGGGATGTTACATTTGGGGTGTTATAATATAACCCACATTTAGCATATTATCATTGAATTTCAACCCCATGCATCACTGAGCCTCATCAATGAATATCATTGATGAATATTTCTGCATATTATACCCTAACTCTATGTGTCCTTTTAGATACAACAATTCTTCCACTATACCCAGACCCAGTGGTTAGTCATAGTATATAGATTTATACGACCCTAATAGACTTTATTAAGTGATATATCCAAGAATGATGTTTTCATTTTTATCTCAATATTATAAATAATGATATAATGAGATTGAGCAAGATAACATATCAAAATATTGGATACATGGAATACATAGTGAATAAAATTATATCTATGAGTTTATACAAGATAATATTTCCTCGTACCAATCATCATAACAGCCTAAAATGAACCCATGAAATTTGTTATGAGTTTCCCTAGACAAAAAATTATACTTTTTATAATATGAGGTGACACTTCTAAAAATGACTGATAAACAAACTCTAATCCATAGTAGCCAAAATATAACATATATCAATTTTGAGTGTTTAATAAAAAATTAATAAAAATTTTTATGTCATGATGTATAAATTATAGGAATCAGGTGGATGACAATCCACTCACATACCACTAACCTATATGTAGGTAATAAACACAATCTACCATTTAAATCCATTAATGAAACTATCTAAATAAATTACTAGTAATTATTATTATTGTAAAAATTAATAAGATTGTGATGTTTCTACATTGAACCATTAAGATAATGTATACATTTAGAAATCATGTCATACATACCGATTATATTATGATTTTTCAAATCACCTATTAGAGGATGGTTGTTAGTTATAATCTTATCCTATGTATAATTTTCCCTCAATGTACCTTGATATAAATATGATGTAAAATTTTCATCGCGAGTAGAAAAATATCACCTTATCACCTCATGAAATCAAATTTTCTGTCCACCAAATTTCATGACCAAATATTTGATGTAATAGTTCTATGATATTTATGTGAAGTGTGCGACCATGGTTAAAAACCCCTCAAAAGCACAAAATGAGTCACTGACCTGAAATGGAGATGTTAATCATATTACTATAAAATAGTCATGGAATCATAATTACACTATGGAATGGGTGATAATTAAATAATACTAATAGGATGATGATGATCATCCATTACAGATAGATAGGTAATGCATCAATTTATTATCCCCAAAATGTATTTTTTGTTCCAACCTTACTGTCTTCAAATGTAAGGTACATATTTGGGAGACTCGAGTAAAAAACCCATCTCAAGGATTATGAATCAATCATTTTCTCCACAAAAATTCTGATATGTACCTTAAATCATCCTCGTATGTAAATTACCTAACCAATATAGTGACTGTAATGAGTTAAAGAAACCCCAAAATATATTATTTATATCATCATCATACAATCGGAAGCTAGTAGACCTTTATCCCATACCACCTTAATGAGTGAGGTTATAATAGTCAAGGATGTTTAGCTAGCCATACCATAATAATTATTTAAAATCAAGGTGTAAATTATAGTGAGTCTAATCACACACCTCTCAACTCCATCCACCCACAACACCTTTCTAATAACAAAATATTTTAAAATATATGTTTCCTTTTAATAAATATAGTGTGTTAGATAGACTTTATTATATATAAAAACTAAAATTGACCATAAAATGCATTATTAAATTATTGAAATATTCTCTAAAAAATAATATTTAAAATTAAGTACTAATAAATCCTCATGTATATAAAAATATAATAAATATAAATCTTTCTAATACAATTAATAATTTTACGGCATATTTTTAAAAGAATTATTTTTAATGTGATTTGTATTATACAAAAAAATTATATTGATCCCTTTTTAAATATAAATATAATAATAAAAAAATTAAAACTGATATATCAACACTCATATAACATAAATATTATATGAAATATGATAATGAGAACATAAATTTACTTTTTAAATTTCTATATTGTCATCCATTCCCTTTTGTATTTTTATAGAAATTTTAAAATTTTAAATTGTAGAAAAATAATTTCATTAAATGATATTAAGTCATGAAAATTTAAATACAAAATTGTATTTGGATGAATTTTTGTGTTTATTTTCAAAATTGTTGATATTTTAGTAAATAATGAAAAATTTATTTTTAATTGATAACACAGAATTGATGACCATATCACATTTAATTATGATATTGAAAAATATAAATCATTTTCTAATAGAAAAAATTTATATTTGGATAAAATCTAATATTTTAAAAAAAATTAAATTTAGAAAATACTTGATTATCCTTTTCGAACTTATGTAATATTTTTCAAAATCATTATGTAATATTTTCTTTTAATTTATTATTATCAAGGTGATGTTTTTTTTGATATATCTGGTTGAAAATTTTCCATTAATGTTTAAATAAAACTCAAATGGGCATCATTTAAAAGGAATAAAATTCATAATTTTATTCTTATCAAAATTTTCATAAATAAAAATACATTTTTTTCATAAAATTTTATTTACACATCACATGTGCTCATATTAATATGGTATTTTTAACCCATAATTATTATAAAAATAAATGTTTATATATTTTAAATAAGTTTATTAAAATTATTTAATAAGGGTATTTTAATTTATAGTAAATAAAATTTGTTTCTAGACTTAAAAATTGAGTTTCCCAAAAAACTATAATTATTGTAAATAGGGAATATTATAGAAAAAATTTAAAAAAATTATAAAAACATTTCTTTCAATGAATATAAGAGGTTTTTATTGCAATAACATTATATCTATTTAATTATATTATACATGGAGTTGATATTTAACATGAAATTTTTGTTCTCTTTATATGATGAATTATTATTTTAAAAAATGCATTTCCTCTACTTATAAAATGTGATTTACACTAACCCTTTAAAGAAACGATAAAATTATATTTTATTTGGATTTATTTAATTTTTTACATTACACATTGTTGTATCCCTATTTTTTAGTCCCCATTATAAAAGAATAATTCATAATTGCTCCATTTCAATGTATCCCTTTACGTTAAATCTCATGTTCCCAATAAGATTAATGTGGTTTTTTTAAATATGATAGTAATGGTAATAGGTATTGTTAAATACATATTTAGTAATTTATTTATGATTATTTTTCATGATCATTACAAATTTATGTTATTTTCATTATACCCTATAATTTTATAATGTTAAACATAATCTTTATTTAAAGGTCATTACATTTCTATAACATAAAACCCATTTCCAATGTTAACAATTTCATGAATTATGATATCCACAAAGAATTTACTCATCAAAAATTAACTCTTTGAGGATAATTCATTATTGAAAACATATTTTTTATTGAGTTATTTTTATAATTCCATATGTATAATTTTATTTTTAATTATTGAGATTCATGATATACAAAAATATATATCATGTTAACTTTTAAAGGATATTAAATTCAGATTATATTGAAGCCATTAATGACATTGATAAATCAAAAATTAGTTCCTTGAGTTATTTTTTTCTTATAGAAATTTTATCTATCATTTATCATTCATTCATCATTATAATTACCTTATATTCTCATTTCTCTTCCTCTCCAAGGAATAATTAATTTTTTGTTCGTATATCCTCCCATGAAAAAATTTCATCTATTAAATGTATATCATTATTGAAACTAATTCACATACATCTGAAGTAAAATATTTTACATTCATTTATTTTTTAATTCTTGATAATTTATTTACATTATATCTAGAATATTAATTGTGTCATATATCTTAGGATAATCAAATTTAATTTTTTTTATTTTTAAATGTATATTTTTTATCCCGATTTACAATATGGGTTTGAATAATGTCATTTTTATGTATATAATTCTTATTTCATAGTATTATTTTTAATAATACAGAAAAAAATTATTTTATATAACCTATTTATAATTTTCATGAATCCTTTTCATAATTTTCTTTTTAAAAATATATATTTTCAAAATATTTTACTTCTCCTTTTTGATACTGGTTTTATAATGTGAAAGTTCACAACATTTCTTATAATAGTGTTAAGAATATTCATAAAATACCTTCTATCATTTGATTCGATTTTAACAATTACCTCAAAAGGATTAGTTACCTTTATTTGTTGTATTAAATACCCTCTAAATTAACTTATAAATTTATTCATCATGGGGATTTAGCTCGTGATAATATTTTCTCCAATTCATGTTCTTATCTTACATGATAACATTGATTGTGTTAATCTTATTATAGTGTTTTATTCTACGTCAAAATCCATAAATATTTTAATGAGACACTATAGATATTCAATTAGGATGTTATCACACAAATTTTTGTAGATGGTTTGTGGAATTTTATTTATTTATTTTCCATGAATCCTATCTCATTTCATGGGTTAGTTATGTGATATTAAAATTTGAATGTATTCACATTCCTATGGAACAAATACATATTTTTTTCATTATATTACAGTCGTGACATGATTTAATTATTATCATAATGAATTTAGATAATTCTGATATCTGAAGAGATATATATAGGGGAAAATGAATTATTAATAATATAATATATAATTTGTGTAATGGGTATGATCTGTGATAGACTATGTAATGGGATTCACGAAACTAATTCAATATCTATTAACTACTTTGGGGGGGGGGGTACGATTCGTAATCAAATATATTAAGGTAATAAAGAACACATTTTTTAATGTACTACATAAAGGGATGAATGAATGTGACACTTCACCTAATTTTAGTTGTGAGGTAGGGATGTGATTCTTGATCTATAATGTGATATGTGGGGGAATCTAGTTCATCATGCATTATTTTATGTGTTTCCATGTTTATTTTTGTTCAATACTATCTTTTAATACTATTTTCCCAAGACATGAAACATTTTTTATATAATTATTTTGAAATAGACAATGGATCATGTTTATTACCTCTATATTTTATGCCATGGTACATGTTTTTTTGATTGATTATTTGAATCCTCTTATCATGAATTATGAATAAATATTATCATTACATGTTTTCATAATATGTTGTTTCTTCCATCACCATTTTTCATTATACTAATATAATCTTACCCATAGTGATATATTTTTGAGTGTTACATTATTGCGAGTTTTTCATGACCCCTTATGTTTCTATTCTAAATTTTATGAAAATGAGTACAACATATATGACTTCTTGGTAGTGATCATGTTTTTGAAATTATGGATAAATATTCATGAGTATTTTGAAATATGTTTATTTTTTACTTGATACTCATAGAAAAAAATAATTTAATTCACTAGATTCTGGTATTTTTTAGGAATTTTTTTCATGTATGATAAGGATGTAAAATAAATAAACATTTATTATTTTCTTCTCACATGGAATAAAGGAGTATATATAAACTATGAATCATTATATTTAAACCCACAAGTGTGGGTCTAGGTATCCACAATATTTTCCTATGTCCTCTTATACAGTGCATCATCAACCATATTCCATTTTCCAAGTGTATATATGTGTAATTCCTTGAGATTATATGATATACATATATTCAGATTAAATTTAGTATCCTCATTACCTTTTGATACATGAAACCCAATGATAAACAGAACTCCAAAATTTTACACCATAAAAACATAGATTACAAATCTTATGAATGGAATTTAATAAGAAAAATTAAAACCAGAATATTCATAACAATTTTTCTAAAATAATATATATTGATAAAAATTTACTAAAATTTTAGTAATGTCATCTTATGCTTAAAAAACAGTTTTCTGCAAAATGGTTTAAATTATCTTTGTGAGAAAATAATATAGTAAATATAAAATATTTTAATAAAATTTATTTGATTTTTTTTTGAAATTATAATTTCTAAATTAACTTTTAGTGGTATTATTTATATTTTTTGAAAATATTGATTGTTTCACAATTAATGTAAAATATAGATATTTTTTGAATACTATAATTTTAGTTACAGTATTTACAATGATAGATTTTTATTAAAATTGTTTCAAAGTAATATTACGTCAATTATATTATGAATATTCCAATTAAGTTCATTTGAATTAAATTTACACCTGAATTTATAATAAATAAATTTATTTTTAAAAACTAATTTCTTCTAGAAATTCACTTGTCATGAAATGTTACTAAATTAGTTTTAAATTTATGTATTATACTTATATATCTTTAATTTTAAAATGTGGATTATATATTTTTTATTAATAAATATTTTTAATATTTTTAAAATAAATATTGATCATAATAAATAATAAATACTGTGAAAATATGATTCAACCGTTAAGGTTAAAACATGTTTATTTGGGTTGATCTAAATTGATAAAATTTAAAATGACCAAACAATTTAACAAATCTACTTTTTGGGACATATAAAAATGATATATTATATAATAATAATAAATGGTCTATTTTTTGAGCCATTTTTTTGAGTAAGAAATTAATTTATTTTAATCTTCTAAAAATACAAGATGTGTTCCCCACCCCACCGAAAAATAATCTATATATCCTCCCCTCAACACATTGTAAGACACTCTTTTCCTATTCAGTCCCTTCCCAAATTCCATCCAAACAATTTAACCTATATCCTAGAGGAAATATATTGGTCACAATACCAACCTTATATGGAATAATGTGTAATAAAAAATAGGTTTTTTGAAGATGTATAGTTTTTAAACGAATTATTTTGTTTTAGTTCTTATTCTAACTTTTCTAATTAATATTAATTCATCATTGAATAATATAATCATTACCCAAAATTTAATTAAATGTTTTAAAAATTATTGAACCCCAAATATTGACCCTCATTTCCAATAATGTGGAAATGAAGCACATCTCTCACACGTATGTGTAGAGTACCTACCCATTGAGATATAATTCAGTATCCATCACTATAATTCATTTTTTGGTTATAATTATTTATTAAATGATTACATATGATATATATAACATCAATATTCTTATTTAATTATTATATATTATCAATATTCTCACTATTCCATCTGTTTAAAACCATTAACATTGCTCTGACAAATGTGTGGTCTACCACCACATTGAATCACTGTGATTCAATTTTTAATACTTAAATTGATGATAATAATGATAAATTTAATTAATATAAACAATATAAATGATATAATGTTTATTTTTTATGATGAATTCTTATTTATAAAACATTACTCCAACCATTGAATAATGGAAACATCACCTGCCTTTACATGCAGAATTTTTTTCCAGGATTGGATGTGAGTTTTTAATTAATGAATTATATCAATAATTATAAATCTTTGTATAATGAATAAATAATATAATTATGTCGTGTATTTTATTCTGTGGTTTATTAAACCAAGAAATATTTATTCATTCCGAAACCATATAATCAAAACAAACATAAAAAATGTAGTTACCGCCTGAAATAATGATAAAAATATTGAGTTGTTAATAAATTGGTGATAAGATGTCAAAATTAAATAATATTTTGTAGGATATTCGTGGATATGGTTGTTTATATACTTATAACATATCAATATTTATTATTCAAAATATGATAATGTGAACGTAAGAAAATTAGACACGAGGTAAGTGATTCATGTACAAATCACATTTCAATCTGGATTATTTATTCTTGAATTTAGTTTAAGTATATTATATGATAATTATCTAATAAAACTAATCAATATCGTATATCCTTTAATTATTTTTTGAAATTTTTATTCTACAATACCATTTCCCTCTCTATGGTACTTATAATTGTTCAAAAACTTATTTTAATAAAATCTTCCCTTATTTCACCTCGTTTAGTATATATAACATTATCTTCAATATCTTTGTTTTCATAAATGTTATCAAATTTTTTTTTTCATTTTACTCAATGAATAATAAAATAATTTTCCCCCCAATATTTTTATATGTAAAATTACGAAAATATTTTTACCATTCTTTTATGAATAATACACTTTACACCAAAGTTGTGAAAGTAAAATTCATTTTACCATTATCATGACCCCTAAATGATTTTATGACTATATTACCAGTTTCTCTAGTTGTTTTGAAATGAAATATTTTAATTTTATTTTAAAATTTCCTTATTTTATATAGGTGGTTTCAAAATGAAAAGGAATTTTATCTCAGTAAATAATAGTGTAATGTTTTTTAATAAAAATAAATTAAAACAGCATTTGATGATACATAAGATCTATTAGGTATATTATCCAAATGTAATATCTTTATTCCTTATTATGATTGTTAATAGTTACGATAATAATTCTTTATGACACCCATATATTTTCCAGTGATTATGCCATGACGAAATAATTAAATATTAATAAAACTCATTTTCTTTTGTGGGGTAAGTTTTGATGTTATGATAAATGGTTTATGATATTGATGATATATTTTTTTTGTGTTACTTATATGATATGTTGGTCTATAATTATATATCCCTAAAAATAATTAGTTAGTGATAGATATCTCATCTAATATTTAACACTATAAAGGGGAATGAACTATTACAGCACGCAGTTTTTAAATTGTATTTGTTTCTTAATATATATTTTAGTTACATTATATTATATCATCTTAAATATTAATAAAATAATTTAACTGAAAAAATATTATTTAATTATGAAATTTCATTACATTTCTCGAAAACAAACTGCTCTAAAATTCTAAACATTACAATTGGAGAAAAAAAATTAAAAGTGTAGGAAATATAGAATCAAAAAATTCATATTTATCAAATATACTAGAATGATCCCCAATGACCAATACTATTGAAAATAAATAGAATATTAGGTAATAATTCTGAGTTCTAAAAAAAGTATATTTATACAAATTATAATAATTGAGGTTAATAATTAATAAAGGATTGAAGTAGTATTTATAAGAGGTAATGAGACTATTTGATTAGGAATATGACCATTAGAATAACAATATAAACATTTGGAATAGTAACTTGACTATTGAGAATAGTAAACTTACTATTGGTAGAGTAATTTTCCATAAAACTAATTAAATTGAAATTAATAATATTTTTCAAAGTAATATTTAGTAAATATCTATATTTAAATAACATTAAAAATATAATGATATGAAACTCATAAAAATTATAGCAAAAGTTTTAATAGATAATATTTTATTTTATTTTATAAAGGTCATATATTTTATATTGAAATATGAAAATACCTATGTTATAAAATAATGATGACAATATTATATTTATTTTTGAAATCATCACATTTAAATTTTCTTAGGGTCAGTTTTTTATTTATTTATCGAAATAAATAATATTTTTCAAGAATTGTAAAAAAAATCAAATAACACAACATTAATGACATAGTGATGGTTAAATAATGATATAAATATATTAAATTGGTTTGTATGGATCATAATACAATTTTTCTTATATTTTTTTTTTAAAATAATCAATCCTAATTTTTAAACATTAAATGATTTTTCTAATGTCAAAAGTCAAAAGTGTTCCCTTAAAATAACAAATTCTCATTTTTTGACATTATATTTTAATAAATTAGTGGATTATGTTTATTTATGGGTTAAATTTCTTAAACCATATTTATTTTTTTGACATATAATAAAATTTTATCAAATTCATTATTACAGGGTTTTCCTTTGATATGGTATTTTAATCAATATGTTATTATAAAAATAGACACATCCTATGGTAAAAATAAAGGTATTCAACACATGTAAAACATGTCTTAACATACATATAAAAGCCAAAAATATAGATAAATCATCTCTCGTAAGACACTAATAATCCGTGCGGTCATTATAGGGTAATAAAACACAATTCATTCATGAAATTAAGGGCTATTGAGAATGAACCACTTCAAGAAATAGGTAATGTCCATGAATCCATTTATTTAATTTTAATTTCTTAATTTCATATTAACCTTATCTAATATAATTAAGTTATTCATAAACCAATCATACATTATTCCTTAATGATCTTAATAATGTAAATATAATATTTTTTTCAAATACGATCACATATTGTACATCATTGTCGCCTCCATAAACAATGTTCCGTTAACATTTTCTAATCTTCCAATGAGGAGGTTACTAATTCATTTCTTATAAAAATCCTTATTTATTATTATTGAACACTTTTTCTGATAAATAATTGTGTAAATAATTCTAATTTATTCCTATATAATAAAATTACTTATATATTAATTTAATTGAATAAAATATTGAAATCAAATAAAAATGATAAATTCTTATGAAAACATATTAATCAAATTTTCATTAATGAGGGTATTTGAGAAATATAATCGAATTATTATAATGTAAAAATTTGAGTAAAATGAAAATGATTAACTTTTGGTTTAATAAAATGATGATTTTTTTATTATTTTTTTTATAGAAAATGGTAAAATAAGTATATATTTAATGTGTGGAGATTCTCAAACATGAAATGTTTATTTTGGGTTATCTAGTATTTTACACTGATTCTAGAATTAATGTTTCAAAAATATCAAAAATAATTCCTTTGAATATTCATCTTCTTTTATTATTGGGATATCAATGTTTCTTCGTTTAAAATTGGTTTTTAATCCATTTATCATTCCTTTGGAATATGTATTAAAATTTCAAAAAATATCTTTAATTACATTTATAATTTATTTCTTGAAGTATTATATAGAAAATATTTTATGAAACCCCTTCCATTACATGTTTTATTTAATGACTCCCATTGTTATCTTTCCATGTTCCATGAATGATTATGAAACTATTATGATGTGAAATATGGGATCCAAATAATTTAGATGGTCAATGCAATGGGTAATGTGACGTATATCCGGATATAATGTTTATTATAAATGAAAATGATTCTATATTTTTGTGAAATTTTGATGTTATAATTATTAACGTATGTTATGTGGGAACATGATTCTAGATTTTTTTCACAACTATTTTTGGTTAGTTGAATGCAATGTTATGATTTTTCATTATGCTGAATATTCAATATTTTATTCCTTTTTCAAATGATTATCCCAATATGTTTATTACTATCTTAGTATTTTTATATGAAGACTTTTATTGAACTCCACCATGTATTATTGATTCACGTACCGTATTCCACCTCTTAATAGGATTATGGCTCAACCTTAAATTTATTTATGTCATTAGGAGATAAAATATAATAAGGATATCATGATATATTTATACGTGTAAATAAGAATAATTTAAATAAATGTTATGTTTTATTGTGTAAAATTTACTTATGTGCCTAATTTATACAATAAACTAAACAATTTGAACCTATATTATATCATAATTATTTTTTGTAACATAAAACTTATTTAGTAGTCACGTATGATAAATTTAAGTCCAATTTGAATCTAGTTTAGTGGGGCTCTATCTTTCAACAATTATTTTCTATGGATTAATCCTTGAAGAAGGATTTAATTGAAATTGAGAGTGAACCCAATCCTCTATCATAGTATTGGAAGTTATCTTTGACTAATAAAATGTTATTCTATGATTATGTGTGTGTGAAAAACAAATTACATATTTTAATGTTATTATCTCATACATGAAGATTATTTATTTATGATTACACACACTAAGGACTTGTGCCTTTTATTATAATGATACGTTATACTAATATTTATTATTTATGACGTTTTAATGACTATGTATATTTATTAGAATTTATGACCATGTTATCATACCATGAATATCATCATATGATGAACTATAATCAATGAATGATATATATTAGATATACCATTTTTTGGATTCTTATCTCAATCTATATTATGTTTCTATTCCTTAGGTTATGAACAATGGATTAAAGTATGATATATATAATAAGGTTTTTTGTTTTTTATAACGTAATTGTAAATAACGTTGATAATTTATATACCCATTTTTACCTATACATGTTTCCAATGAAGCAAAACCGTTTACGTTCTGGTGTGGATCATATTGATATGTAAGGAATATTCACCTGATAAGATAATATATATATATATATATATATATGAAATGTTGGGGTCATGATATTTTTTATTAGATAAAGTCTTATATATCTTTTTAAACTGTGATACATAATCATTAGTGAGGAACCATAGGATAAGCCAATGTATATGGAAACATACTAATTCATGTTAATGAAATTTTTGTGGTTTTCCAAGAAGATGTATTCCTATACTGAAATAATAAAATGTTTTGTGTTGTGGAAAATAATATACTTATGGTATCATATTCTGAAGGGGTGGATTTGTTATTAACCCGATTGACACATGTGCACTATGAGTGGGTATAACACTGCACAAATTGATATAAAATTATGATTGATATGAGGGGTTTAATTAATATTTTCATTGTTAACATGTTTGAATCATTTTAATTATAATAAATCTCGATGTCTTAGGTTAATTCCATGTTTTCTGTGATTTATATGATATTATTCATGATTTATTAATTCCATAAATGATTTTCCATGATTAGATGGTTTTCCACTATGATTAATGATAATCACATGATATTTTTTATGTAAATTAATTTATATTTAGTAAAGATTATTAATTATCATATTTATGGATGAAATATATAACATTAATAATGAAAAGAAATGTTTTGGGGGATGGAACAGAAGATATCATTGATATATTAAGGAACATTTCTCAATTTGTGAGTCATTCTATACTTCCAAATGAAAAAATGAGGTAATGACAATCTATTGAGTCTTTCCTGAAGAAAAAATCAAAATTATTTTAGTGGTTCAACAAATCATCTATACTTTTTATAAATGTATTAGTTCCACTGAAAATATATTTTCCGTTATATTCTTTTTAGAACATGAAATGGTTATATTAAGAGTTTTATATTTTGAATTCGAATATGATCAATGTCATACTCTTATCAATAATATGATGCACCATGTATAATTAGTCTCTATAGAGTAGGATATGTTTACATGGATATTTATCGAAAAGTACATTCCATATATTATTATTAAACAATCGAGATGAAATTAATTGAGTTAATTGAGATGGATGATGAATCCATTAGTAAATAGTAGGAAACTTCTATAAGACCTATGGGGAAGACATTTTGTACTATCATCCAACATAAAATAATGATTAATCTATTTTAAGTGGAATAATGCCAAATCTCTAAAAGGTACATACCCAAAAATTAATTCCTTAGACATGAATAAATACTGAAATGCACTATCATGATATTAATGTAGATTTTCATTATCCATCAACATCATGTTTTTTATAATAAATTAAATATGGGATTCAAATTAAATTCAAATAAAAAAATAAATGACAGAATAATAATAAAATACATTTAATATTGATATTTTGGAGGGTTCATGTAAGAAATCTACATAATGGGATTAGTAATTTGTTTAATTGGGTAATGTATTTCATCCTATAAAATGAATACCATTTTTATGTGATGAGGAATGGCAATGAATGATACAAAAAAAAATAAAGTACCAACACTCCATTATTGCATATAAAGGGAGTGTGGGAACTATGCTTACTATTTTCTAAACGACATGGTTAATGATGATGATGACATCAACAATTTATTAGTCCTAGAGACAGTGGTAAATATAATGCGATAACCATTTTTGTTGCGTGGTATGATAAAAAATTGGTTAGAGGTAAAATTACCATCCACTATATAATTTATAATTTCTTAATTTATTATATATATGACCACATTTCATCAATATATAATTTCATAATGGTATAATAATACCATCTTAGTGATTAGATTTTAAATTAGAAGTGAAAAAACTTTATGTTGTGATGATCACATCTCGATGATATTATAAATCTTTGATTGATGTTAATCATAATGTGATTTATTAAAAACTAGTAATTTGACCAATAGTTAAAAATGATATTATTTTGTGAATGGATTGGATTTAGTTATATAAATACCTTATAAATTTCTTAATTTGGGGAGTTACATTAGATATTCATTTATTACTAGTGTATTTAATTTTTGTGATGATAAATATGAACATCTATTAGATGTTTCATACATTTTTCATTCATTATTCTTATTCAACAGGGGTGGTTATCATAGATAGTTGTGGAGAAAATAAACATTGATGATAATCTTATTATATATGATATTTTATCTCTTTAAAATATATTATTAATCTTATTTTGATTCATAAATAATCCTTTTCAACTGATCTCATATTTTGTGTCGCTCTTATTTCAAGGACTCAATTTAGAATAGATCCAATTGAGTTTTATTAATTGTAGAACAAAACCCCACAATAATATGGATAATTTATTCTTCTAGGAAAGTGAATCATCATGGTAAATTACATTTCATTTTGTTAAAATGGCGGTTTTATCAATGTGACTATCTATAAAGTGTCAAGAACCGAACATGATCACAATTAAGAATAAATATTCTCTAGTTCATATTTTTTATTTATTATAAACTTTTTTTAGGATATCAATATTCATAAAAGACTTATATTTCTTCTATATACTATCAATATAGTGTATGAAATTAATTTACACACAATACAATATTTTGTACTAGTTATGGACATAAGGAATTTATAATAAATCCAGTTGGTCTTATTAATTCCCGAATTATCATCCAGAATTTAATGAATAGATTCATTAGAGAAATAATTGATTATTTTTTGAGTCATTATAGATAAATACTTATATAATAAATGAAAAATAAAGAGCAAAAATATTACTATATATTTTCCCAAAGTCCTTATGGAATGATAAGATGTAGGAAAAAATTACATGGTTTGAACATTAGCTACAACAAGATTCATATTTATGTCATATAATGTCAATAAAAGTTATATTGAATGATTAACATATTATATAAGTTATCTAATAAAAGACCAAACCACCCACAGTTCATGATATATATAGTTCCCTTGTTTTGGAAAGATATTTTATTTTCATTCTGGATAATTTCTCATGGAATCAAATATATTCACTATATTAACATTGAACAAGTCATGATATCTGGAAAAAGGAATATGTCGATAATTTTAAGGAACTGTGGAAAATATTGGTTGGAAAACATGTTCATAAGCTACCTTACATATGATAAGGGATTTGGATAATTATTAATGAAATAACTAAGTGTATGAAATGTGTCGTTGTGAATAATGATAATGAGATATTTAATTTAGAATTATAATAAAAAATTATTAATAATATTTTCCTAATACATGATATATATTAGGAAACAAAAATATTGTCATTTAAAATATTAAGTATTTATATTTTTTGTGAGAGGTCAGATATATATACTGATAATAAATTATTAATGAATATATTCACAGAAAAAAAAGATGAATATTATCTAAATCAGATATTAATATTTGATTACATATTATGACTATTCAATACATTACAACCATATGAAGTTAAAAAGGTGGATAATGCTCTGAGTGTGGAAGGACAAGATATTTTATCCACAATGATGACTGAAATAGATCAAATATTTATGGATTTATAGAAGATACATATTTATAACAAGGGAAATGGGGATATATCATTTCTTCCCTGATGAATGTCCAAAAAACCAACCATGTGAGAATTAATGATGCTTAAAAGGATGAGGTGATACTATAAATTAAGTTTAGTAATTATCCCAAGATCATCCCAAATTGTGTTAGAATAATATGTTTAATAAAATTTATATGTTGTGTTGTCAATACCAAATATGATAAAATAATTTTTGTATGAAAGTCATAGTGAATCATTCACTATTTACAATAGATATAAAAATATGATTAGATATGTTGATGAATGTTTCTTATTGTACAACATAGAAGAGTTATTTTAGAGTATGTATCTAGTTGTATGGTCTATTAATAATTTATTGTTAAGGTACAAAATACTATGGGGATGTTACGACAATAACCCATACTAGAATGTAAATGGTGAAAACTTATCATAGATTATAACATTAGACTACTTAAAACATCTAAATTATCTACTCTAATTTGGGTTTTGTCCAATAAATTATAAAATCAACGTATCTCATTACCATCTAATAATATTGATATCCTAATTATATTTCAGGGATATCCATGAAATATGTTGTAAGGTTCCATGACATTCCATATTCTATTTTATGAGATATGGTTTCAAGTTTTACCTTGTAGTTGTGGAGGAGTTTTGAGATTGATTTTGGTAACATTTTCAGTTTCATTAATTAATATCATACATAAATAGATGTTTAGCTTATGTGGACCACATAAAATCTATAAAATATTTTATGATATTTCTCTATGAATCTCAATGGTGGATTTAGTCAACATATTCCTCTGTAAATTTTTTTGAAAAAATATCATTCACTTGGTTATACAGATGGATCCTATGATAAATATATGGAATAAATTGCATAAATATAAAATTCATGTATTTAGATAGAGAAATAATATATTTATAATTGAGATATTTTAGAAAATTGTAAATAAATTTATATCTATTTAGCATCACATCATAGTATCTCAATGTCAACAGAAGAGTTTTGATGAGAATCATCAATTATTTCTTCATCTTAATGTATATTAAAAGTAATTCATATGAATGTCTCATTAGAATAACATTATGATATTTATAAATAAGGAATGTGGATCCTAAGGTATATCATTCACTTCAGAATTCTAGATTATATTAAGATTGTTTCTTATTTTTTATAACTTATAAATAATATTTTTTATGTTCAGAATTTGTATTTTTTATCTATCATAAGGATGTTCCAAATTGATACTTCACAACTAGTAGACATTTAGGTCATACCATATCGGTGTGCACTCACCTGTTAGGATCAACCATTATATATTCTAGAATAAAGATAAAATGTAAAGGAGAAACAAGACAACTATGAAGGTCAAAGTATCTTGTTGAAAATATTGATTTGAAATAGGTATATATGACCCAAAGGATGAGAAAGGGGAAAAGTACCATTAGTTTATTGTATCCAAATTATATAATTTCAATTAAGAAAATCAAATAAGTAAGTATAATGTAACACCCTAATATTTTAGGCTAAATTTATCTTTAGAAAAATTTAATTTTTTCATGATCCTAAGATACACAAAACCCTGAGTATAAATTAACCATTAATTGATACACCAATATAACATAGTTATTAATATAATGTAGGAATAAAACAAAAAATTTTTTGGAATAGTAAGTATAATGTTTTTATATAATTATATAAATTAATAAATAACTACCCACATTTTATTATTGTTTTTATATCCTTTAGAACCATTTTTTTCCAAAAAAATGTTTTATATTTCATTTAATTAAAATATAATATATATATTATATAAAAAATTATAAAAAATATTTGAAAAAAACATTTTAATTGAAATCAACATGTCAAAAATATAATAAAGGTAATTTTTAACAATTTTTTGAAAAGTTGGATTCATTTATTATTATTGATAATTGGTATTGATTATTGAAAAAAAAATCATTTAAGGAATATAAAAGTTGTGTTTTGGTTTAAAATGATTTGAATTTTAAATTATAAAATTTATATTCTGAATAATCCAATAACGTTTATTTGAAACAACATTAGGTAATATTTGTTTTATAAATGCATTTTGTATTTAAGAAGATGTTCTTTCGGGAAAAAAGTTTTTCATTCCATTTTGATGCACTTTTTTTAAATTAAATTCGTCTTATTAAAAAAATTAATTTCATAAAATTGGTACTATTTTTGCAATCATAATAACTATTATCAAGTAATAATGATAACTAATTTTTTTCATAATTAATCTATAAAATTATAAAAATATGTTACCACATTAATGGTTAAAACTACATTACCCAAGGGATATACTAAATGGATAAGGGTTAAAATGACCTAAAAACGTAACCAAATACTATTTTATGGACATATTTGTACCCTATATCCCATAAATTTCATAAATAGTCCATTTTGGATTCATTTATGTGGACTAATACATTTTTTTTCTAATTTTATTTCAAAAATACATGTTCATCTTCTCTTTCACTTATAAAAGGACACCCCTTTCCTCTACACACATCAAGATACTCTTATATATGATAATAACTACCTAAATAATTTCCATACATCTAAAAACATTTCATATTGATTATATATGTTTTCATAATACTATCCTTATATTGATTTTGGTGTAAATTACTTGATAACTTCCAAAGAAGTGGTTTTTTTTTATCCCAATGACTTAGTTTTATTTAGATTAACCTCATCTAAATATTTTTTAACCAATACAAAAACAATTCATTCAGTATAATTAATATATAAAATGTTTAATAAGATTATTTAAAAATATAAATCCACCATATATTACAATTAATGTGAAATTAAAAGTATCTCCCATGCATACATGTATACTACCATAACCACATAGCAATATAAATAATTCCACCAACCATATTTCATTTTTGGTTATTATGATGTAGTGAACTTTTACATATTATATGTATGAAAAACTTATACTTCTAGAATTAAATTATATTTTCTACATTATTACTATTACATTCATTTAAAAATGATAACATCATTTGTGTGTACTTGTACACTATGCACATAATGAATTTATGTGATTTATTTGCCATTTTTTTCACTACATGGATGGTAAAAAAGGAACATTTTAAATATTATAGTTAACATATATGATAATATATTTATTATTTGAATTTTATTTATATTTTACCTTTATTTATTTCCGACCATCAAAAAAGGGAAACCACACTTGTGAACATATTGTTACTACCGTCTTCATGAATTTATGTATTCATTTATTATAGAAACATTATATTCAAAATTATAAAAATGTATATGATATATATATATAATTATTAATTCATTATTATTATTTCTTAGATGAAGAATCAATAATAATTATTCAATTATCATCACCATCTAAGAAAATAATTGTAACACCACAAGCTTCTACGGTACGCTTCTCTTTGAATAATGCAATAGCGTGTATTGTACGCAACATTGAGTTCTAACACACCAAAACCAATAAAACTAGCTGTTATCAATATTAATACCCACTTTTTGAAATTTATAAATTTAATTTTTCAAAACGGACTTCATTTTTGGATTCGAATTATTGAAATTAGCCTAGGGTGAATTGTTGGTGTTTTTTTGAAAAACATCATTTTTTGTTGAATAGTGAAACCACTATGTCATATTTAAAAAAACTGAATTTTTCATAAAATGGAATTTTATCGTTTCTATGAGTGGAATTTTGAAAATCCAAGAGACATGGTTAATATCAAGGAGTAAAATTTGGTTCAATGAGATGAAAATAATTTTTGGTGAATAGTAACTTTTTACTTTTATTTACCACGGTTAAAAGTAAATCGGATAATTAAGGGTAAAAACGATATTAATATTTCCCTGAAACATGGAATAATTCTATTGGATATGCTTAATTCGACCAAAAACAACCTTAGGAATAAAATATTAACCTCTTTGGTCCACTTGTATTAGATTAGGACATTTATTATTATTTAATTCAAAGAAGAGTTAAAATAGGTAAAATCAATTTTTTATAACTAAAATATTTTTAATATAAGGGTCCACATAAGATAAATTCGATTATAAATATTCATTATAAATATATAAAAATTTACTACATAATTATATTTTATTTATAATTTTTAAACATTAAATAATTTAATTTATTTATGACACAATGATGATGTGGTAATTACCATAATAGTGAAAAATTATAATAATTGATATTATAAATATCCAAATAAACATAATTTGATACTTTTTATGAATTGAACTAATTTTATAGGTTAATATTACATGTTAGGATTGATTTAATTAACTTTTTCGAAGTAATCATTCTGTTATTATTCTAAAAAAAATCTGTTTTCCAAATAGGGTCAAAATTGACTTAAAAGTGTTTTTAAAACAAATATTATATTATTATTTGATATTAAAATCCTAAAAATATAAGGTTCGTCCAAGAGAATTATATCATGATAGGTGTGTTATTAATGGACCATTTGGGGTTCTTTTGGATGTATATACTATGTTATTAACCATATAATATAGAAATACAAAGAGACATTGTAAAAGTTAAACTAATTAACTAAGAGTTAATGCTTAAAGATAAGGTTATTATAGTGACCCAAAGCTGTCTAAATCCTATTGGTTGAGTTTTTTTAAACCCATACCCACATTGACCTTTAAATAATCCACTTTGGATCCATTATAAACCGAATATGAATTTATTATAAAATAATATTTCTAGCTTTCCCAAAGGTGCCCCTCACCCCTCTTATAAAAGGGAACTTCCCCTTCTTACTAATTCACATATTAAAAGCCTTTTGGATCAGCCAAACCTACCCAAATACTCTCCCAACTTCCCTCACTAAAACCTAGAGGCCTTAGTTTGATCCGAAAGCCATCCTATGGAGCTCGTTTGATCAAATCAAAAGGATGAACCCGAAGAAGTGGTAATATTTTCACCACCCTTTTTCAAGTTCATTTCTTCTTCAAATTCTTCTTTATTTGTGATTTCCATTATAAAATAACAAATCTAGTATCTTCTATATACTGTGATGTTATTATAATTATGTTACAACCATATTCAATATTCTATCCATCCTTTGAATGACATGTCACCACATGTGCGTACGTACGGCTTACCGTCTCCACGTCGTGGTGTAATTGTTATTCAATATATTATTATTTGGATGGGTACAATAATGATATGTAATTAATTTAAATAATAAATATAATATGATAAATATTCTGTATATATATGATATACCATCCAATCATATATTATTTTAATATCAAAAGAATGATATTGTCACTCATGCTTATGTACGGATTACAGTCTCCACGAACGCGATGAGATTTATTCTCCATCGTATCCATTCAAGTATAATTCTCATTTTATTATTAAAAATAATTTTTAAGGACTTGATATAATTATGGATATGAATAAGATAAAACCTATCCATAAAAAACATGGCTTATGTAACAAAACATATAAAAGAAAATGAGTAAGTTAACACCTTAAAGAACGATAATTCTACGATATTATTAACAAAGCAATGTTAAAAGATCATATATGATATCATATTAATGTATATGATTCTTTTATAATTTAATAACTATTATTTCACCATTATACCAGAGGTTATCCTACCCCAAATCAAGGAAAATTTCAAGGTAAGGGTTATTTCACAATCACTTCATTATCCGAGGTTGTTTATACGTAATTATCTACTGGGACCTCTTTATCATCCACATCCATGTTTCCTAAAAATGTATTTCAAAACATTTTTTACTATTTACTAGAATATGGTTTAAAGTCATTTATTCCCTTATTTGACTTTTTATAAGAGGTTTATAAAGGAATCTTTCCATCGTTTTCTAAATAAGGTCTATTTTAACCTTTCCGACAGAATTAAGGTAAGAATGTTTTTTTAACATATACAGCAGGTGTGGCTATTTTCTACGATTATAAAATCTTATATTCTTCCCTTACAAGCTTATAGGAAAATTTTCAATGTAAATGTTTTATTTTATAATAATTTTACTTTTAATTGAATTCAAAAAAGATATATTTCTCTCAAATAGTTTTGATTTTATCTATGTCAACATCCTTTGATGGATTTTAAGCTTATTTGAAGTTGATTTATTATGATACAAAAATACCATATTGTATTGATGGTTTTGTGATATGTTTTATTGTGGATGTGTTATTTTGATACAATTCATGGTTTATGGTGAATGTATTGACATTTTGTATGCTAGTTTTAATACGAATGTTTATGTTATGTTTAAACATGTTCATATGAGGAATGAATTGGTCTTAATAAGTGACGGGTGGAGGACGCTATATGTCCTCGATGCATCAGTTGGTCTCATGAGACAAACTAGTGTCTTGGCACAAGGCCTTGAAGAAATATTATTTGTAGTCTTGGCACGAGGCCTTGACTATGTGGTTATGATAGTCTGTCATTATACATTCCATCATTATGAAAGTGGTTATTGATATTGCATGTGATTATTCGATTAGTAGAATATCCTTGTGAATACGTAAATGGAATTATTTCATTTTATTTATGCCATATTATGTTGAAGATCAAGTTTAAAAGGCTTTGTTTTAGTTATACATTTCCTTAAATGATTATTCTTATTTATGAATGTTTACGCTATATTGTTATCCTTACGGGGCATTTGAGGTCACCCCTTTTCTATGTTATATTTATTCCAAGATGTGATGATGTATTTTATGAATGACATGTAGGGATAGTATGAGGGGATAAGAGTGTGGACTATGGAGACTATATTGTTGTAGTTCTCATTTTATGATGTAATTTAAACTTTATTAATGTATCTATTTATTCCAAGTCTACTAAACTAATCGGAATTTTGAGACTAGATCTTTCTTGTGATCATGCAAATGTAATGTAATAATGCACCGACTCTGGGTATCTAGGGTCGAGGGGTTACAATAATATATGAAAAATGATGTAGTTATAAAAGTGAACAATGATTTTAATAAATAATTGTTAATAAACAGGTTATATGATGCTTCATGTAAATAAAATATGGTAATATATATAATAATGATGTAATTATTAATATTTAAAACAAATATATAATTATAATACATGATATTTCAATATGAATGAATCATGATGACAATTGAGTTATAGAATTTAAAATCCATTCTCATTTTTGTAGGGATTGATTATGCTTGAGTTTCTATTGAAGTAACTACATTATAATTATCTAAAACACCCCATATAATTTAGTAATCATATGGTAATTTAAGAAATTTTTATTCCTTTAAATAATTTCATTCATTTTGGTTCTCGAAATGATCCTAAAATTTTTATAAATTAAAATATAACCTTATTTCACCAATTTCAGTCAGAAAACATTATTAATCAATTTACATGATTTATAAAATGATATCAAAATTTTTATTAATATTTATAAATGGATTCTTAAGATTATTCATTCCCATTATTTAATTACTCCAACTAGTTTTAAAAATATTCTATTTTTAATTTTCATAATAAGGAAATGTTTTTCTGAAGGAGTGAAAAAATTCATTACTTCAGCTTGAATAGAGATTCCCAACAACATAAATGTTCAGTTATTTGAAGCTTCATTTAACATATTTCATTTTTTTATTTCAATTAAAATCCATTCCATATTATAGTTTAAAATTTTAAATTCTAAGAAACAGGTTTATTAAAGAAAAATGGTATTTTTCCAATAAATATTCCAGTTAAAATTTCAAAACACAGTTTATATTTGATAACACCCTTTGATGTTAATTATTATTTATTTGAGATAAGATTCCACAATAATGTACATATATATTTATATATGGTTTATTAATATAATGATGATATTTTTTGAAAGAAAATTCATTTCTATGGTTTATGCCAAATGAAATAATGAAATGATTATGAGGCTAATTTTATTTATACAAGTTAAAATATAATGATTTGATGAATGTTATATGATCTTATCTGACCCATATATGTGTTTTTAATTATGGGACAGGTTTCACCATATTTATATATCCCACTAATTAATTGGTTAATTATTGATAACTCGTGATGTAATTAGGCCTAGAATGTTGAGTGAACCCAGTTCATTTCGGGACAATGTCCACTATGATTTTTTTGGTAGTGAACCTTCACTAAAGAAATTGTGTAATAAAGACTGAACATAATCCACTATTGATAGTATTCATTGTGATCCTTGAATAATGAAATTATTTTCTATACATATGTTTATTCACAATTTTTTTGTCTTATATTAATGATATGTTCTCACATCTCATAATTTATTATTAATTATTCAAAAAATAATATGACATATATATATTGTTATGTAAAATACACATTCAATGATTTATGAGTAATGATCTTTAAATGATTATGTTTAATTATTGTAAATGATGATCATGATTTCAGGAAATTATGTTTATCTTATTCTCATGTATGATTATAGATTTAAATCAAATATGTATACATTTAATGGTTATATTATGTAACAAATTTATATGTTTATAATTCATAGGTTATAATTATTTATTTTAATTATGTTATGTCTAAGAAATATGCTAATTTTGATGAAAATAATGGGAAATTATATAGATAATTTATAAATAAAATTTTCATGTGTTTATATTTCAAAAGTAAGTATGAAATTACAATTTTTGTGTATCATGTTGATATCTATTGGATATTAATCATATAATAAGTTATATATAAATATATATGATAATTTTCAATCACTATAATTTATATACTTTACATATAAAGACTTTTGGTAATCAAAACCCCTCATTTAGTAATTTTTTAGGTTCTTCAAACAATATATTTATGATGTTATTATTGTTAATATATATCATTAGCCTCTAAAAATGAATTTAATGATATAAATAATCATTGTGTTTGTAAAAAATAATAATAAAACATGTGATAGGTTTTTATGCTCATGAAGTCATAGTTTTCAAGACGCATAACAAATGATTAACTTATCATACATTATAATTTACAAAAACATGAATCAAAAAGAATAATAACACTATGAGTTCACTTTATCCATTTTAGGTAAGGTAAATAATTTTCCTTAAAAAATCCTTCAAATAATCCCTTAAAATTAAATTTGATATAATTATAATCAAATGAACTTTAACCACTTACTTGATAAGTTTATCATCAATACTTCTAAAATGAATAAGTCTGAGATAATACTCATGTAGTAACCTTCCAATCCTAGAAAAAAATAGAAAATTGTTTTTAAATATCATAATACACCTTATACTCAACTATATTTTTGTCCATAAATATTATTTCCTGAAATATCATATGCCTTGAGAAGAATACCTCACTGATTAAAAAAGAAATCCTTTAATTTCATATGATAATAATGATTCCCCCTTGCTGAAATTTGAAATTTTTATATTTTTTTGTTTCTTACATTATTTAATTGGAGTTGAATAGTATTTAATAAAAAAATATGAATAGATATGAGGTTAGATACTGGTGGAAGAAAAAATTCATCAATCCATCAAAAAATTAAGGGCATTTGTTATACAGAAATAAAAACGGATGTACTATTATAGGTATCACAAATAAAAAATGATTTAAATGTAATAATGGATGTCCTCACTCTATTCTGGAGATATAACATCTTTAAAATTATCTTAGATAATTGATTGAATCCGATTAAATAATTAAACAAAATATAAATTAAATAGTATATAAATTCCTAACTGTAAGATACTAAATTTTTAGAGATGATAAATATAATTATACTATTTGTTAAAACAATTATTTTGATATAATAAATTTGTTTAGGAGTAGAGGGAGGGATTATTATAATTCATGGATTTTTTTCCATTTATCTAGTTTTTGGGGATGTAGGGAGAGGTTCACGGTTATCACACAGTTAGTAGTTACCATATAACTCAAATGTGTGGACCAATAAAGAGGGAGAAATTTTTGATAATGTATGAAAGGTAGGTTTCATGTCCATGAGATATGATATATATGTTTCTAGGTAAACTTCATAGAATTAAAATCATTCTTAAAACCATACATCTAATCATGTGAAGGGTCAGTTCACATAAATAATGGTTTTATACAGCTGGGGCACAATTTATCCAACCGTCCCATGAAACCACGATCCCATTAAAATTATAGAGAATGATATTTTACTCAAATTATAACTAATAAATTACCATGTTTTTTATTTTTATTTTCAATGAATCCATTTTAAGGGAAAGCAATAATTGTTAATATAAAAAATCAAACAATACCCTATTCAAAATTGAAAATTGAAAAAACTGATGGCACACAAACCCCAAGACTAGCAGATCATCACACTAGTCACCAACCAATCATGATGTCGAAATTAATCACCATGTATTCACTATAAATCCCCTCCCCTAAAACCAACATAATCACTAGAAAAATTATTTTCACAATCCAATCACCACTCTTGACGCCGCTAACCAACACCGGAGACCATCAAGGACCATCAAGACACCATAGATCATTATTAACTTTTTCTAATGCCATTAATACATTAAAAATCTATTATCATTATATTTTTCACATACACTCCCCTATTCATTAATATCTACTTATTATCCTCCTAGGTATGTTGATATCTTCTTAGTTCGGTCTCAAAATCACTAATCCTTCCTTTCATTCGATTATACTAGAATAGTTCTTTAATCCTGTGAAATCCTTAAATAATTTATCTCTATATATAGAATATTAAATCCATAAGAGATAATATTCTCTAATTTTATTGTTTTTATCCATTTCTACAATATCATTAATATTATACGAGGTTAAATTGTGATAAGGGATATAGAATTTTATATCCATCAATGGTTGATGGTATATACATTTCCCTGTATAGTCTTTTTGTTTTTAGCTTTTAAAAAAGTAGGACACATCAGACTATCCATGTGATGCATCTAAAATTTATAATAACATAAATTAAATGTTTTAAAAAATGTTCTGATTTTCTATTTCACCATTAGAAATAGTTGGAGGTTGCTGAAATCAACCAAAACCACTCCATAATGTGGGATCAGTTGAATTTGAATGACTATACCATCCTTTGGGGTTTTTTGTGATTTACACCAATGACTGTAATCATATATTTATCTAATTGGGATGTTATATATTGAATACCTAAAGGCCTATGTATATTTTTTTTGTTAAATGTATTAAATAGAAATTATAAATGAGTTGGATGATCTCTTGGATTAGGAATATTAATGTAAAGGGCCAGTATGGTGGAATGAGCTGTGACATAAACACTATTTAAATATCTGATGATTGAAAAGATTAATTAAATCAATGTAAAGAATTAAATTGATATGGTAAATAAAGACTAACATTCCCCCTTGATCTCATAAATAAATGTCTTATGATGGAAACATCTATATTATAATCAACATCAAGTTATGGAACATGTGATTCATTTACATTGGCTTCATTGGACTATTTCCATGTATCAAGTTTACATTTCCTTACGTGGATTTAATATTTAGATATCATCCTTGATTTTTAGAGTTTCACTGTAGATTATCCTTGGAATTAATGATATTTCCAGAACAATTTTCCATGGGTTTCTGGCCAATGTTGTTAATCATTAAACAGAATTTCCCTTGGATGATATCCTTATACGTAAAGAGGATTCCTCCATCAATAATCTTTTTTATGGAACCATATAGGTCCGATTATTTATATATATGGGATATGTCATCATTAATTAATTACATTATAGTTATGTGAATTATCATTCCTATACTTATTTCTAAATATTTTGTGATGGGTGATCATGATTATTTCACATTATCATATACAAAATTATTATAATTATACATGAAAATTGATTCAACTTATATGCTTTGAAATTTTTTTTATTGAAACTGTTGATGGTTTCCTACTGAGTCTCTCTCACACCCTATTTATGTTTCCAATTTTTTCCTAGGAAAAAAATAGATACAGGTAGGAATAATTGGTAGGATACATATTTGGATGGGTATTTTCTTTAACTATGATAGAGTACAAGAGAATATGAATTATATTGTCCTAATGATGCTAGTAGAGATGGAATTTGTGTCTTCTATTTACTCTTTTGTTCTATGTAGTTTATTTCTATATCAATGCTTCTATTGATCCCTATGATGTATGAAATAAAATTTTCATCAATTTTATATATGATATTGGATTTGGTACTTCCATTATTTAAAATAGTTATTTTATTTGACATGAGGATATCATATTTCTTACTATTATTCATGATGTTTTTCCTCTACTATTATATTATGTAACATTTACTAATCTATTCGATATCAACCATTATGTACCACTCTAGTGTGGGGGTATAACCTCCCCATTACATCATTATATAACTTCACTACTAGTCGGTAGACTATAGATAATGATGATGGGAAGTTGATACACTTGGGAAAATTAGATTGAATGCATTTGTTATAAACGTTTCTGAGATATCAAAATTAATATCACTAGATGCGTTATTTAATAATATATAAATAACCATTATGGTATTTTTCTTAATGTGAATAATATAGAATAAACCTATAGTGTAATTCTTGGTAAACTAAATACCTTAACATCAAAATCATGATGCTAACACTTGAGTTCTCATACCTCTTTTTATGTCCACTAGGTTAGACACGTTGAGAGGGGGAGAATCAAGGAATGAATGATTAAAACAACTTCCCTATTGATCTTGTTTTTCTGTTAAGAAAAAATCGATTCTTTATCTTTCCTACAGGAAGGTGTAAACATAAATTAAATCATGCACATGAAACATCAATTTTTACCTGGTTCACCCTAACTAGTCTATGTCTAAGGAGCATACACTAGCGATGTGACAATGATTCAAATATAATTAAATAACACTGATGCTTACAAAGTTCTAAGTAGACACTTTGTCCCATCTTATTTAGAAACAATCACAATATGAAAGCTCACTCATCCCTTAACCGATGTGTTCTCACTTCTTGTTCAGAATATCCACTCATTGTTTAAGGACTTGTAGGTCCCTTCATTATCACGAATGAATGCATCCTATAATGTTTTCAGATTCTATATTGATATCCAACATTAATCCATTAATGAATAAAATTTTACCAAAGTACTATTGGGTAACTCCAAATCTTTTGTGAAACCCTTACTGAGTATAGTGTGCAACATTAATGCCTTGTGCACAACTCAAATATCTACAGTAAAAAATACTTTGCATAAAATTTATACGTGATTCAGAGCTCTGATTATTTCCAAGTGTTGAGATCCACTGAAAGAGGGGGACTACCTGTTATTTATAGGGTTCACTGAACCCTGTGTGGAATATTTACCATGATGTGCAGGAATCTCTTCCATCATGAAAACCCCCATTTTATGTCACAATGGGTACAAAAGTTTTGATCATGAAACATCATATTTCGTGCACTTTTAAAAATCTTTCCCTTACTTCATGAAATTTCCCTTTTCTAAAATAATGATCATGGACCAAGCCTTTAGTAAAACTCACCATGGAATCCCTATATGTTAACAAAAAATCATGGTTTTTCAAGAAAAACAATCACATAAAAAATGGTTCAATGTCACATTAATCCATTTTTTCCCAGCAATCTCCCCCTTTTGGGTTTGTTGTAAAAGCTTCGAATAACCACTCTTTGAACATCGATAGATCACTAAATCTCTTTCCATCATATACCATCATTTGCCTCTTGAGATTTAGAAAGATAAAAAATAATAATTGACCACATACTCTAAGCCCACATGAGCAATGCTCGACATGAGAAACAAGAGTAGTATGAATAGTTCATCAATGAATCACTTCATTTCTTACCTCAGTTGTTGATACCATGCTGATACCAATTTATAATTGATGGAAACCTTCTTAGATCATTCAAAAACAACTCTTGTACTTTTATCATGACCCTCGGCTATAATGATATCAATTAATTGATCGATAAATTCTAGAATCATCAGATTTAAAACACATACTAACACTATCTATTTTCTCTCCTCTTACCTCTCTTATCCACCTGTCATCTTGTCACAGTGTCTTGGACAAAGACATTGTATCCCTTCTCTAGCCATTGTTTCTCCCCCATTATGTGTCAATCATTCTCCCACTTTGTCAAAAAACCCAAAGGTTACTCCGTTGTGGTATGTAATAGTTTAGATAGAATATATTACTATAGTAAGGAAAAACAAAACATTCTTATGGGAGTGGGGGCCTCTACATCTACACTCTTTCAAGTGCGGGGATTCGACTATACTCTTAGTGCCATTCGATGCCTCTCAATAGCTTCCTTTGGTATTTCCATTGTCATAATGTCTGTAACATGTAGTTCTGTTAGAAAATACACCAACATTATGATTCCATGCTCAACCTTCTCCTTGATAAAATGATACATTATCTCAATGTACTTTGTCTTAGAGTGATGAACGAGATTTTATCAAAGATTCATTTCAATTGAGTTATCACACTAGATCGTTATTGGATACTTTACTTGAACTTCAATACCATTAATCTACTGCTTCATCCACAATAACTATGGGCATGCTTGAGTGGATGCAATATACTCACCTTATGTGGTGCTCAATGAAATGAAAATCTTGATTCATGCTCAGCCAAGAAATAGACAAACCGCTAATATATAAAGAACCTCATGATGATGATTTCAAATCATCCGTGGAATCAACATTGTCTACATCTGTATATCTCAACGACTCTTGCTTAGATTTTTCATTATGCATCAAAACAAAATCCACAGTTCCACTGATATGCCAAAGTATTCCTTTCACTACAAGCATGTGGATTTCCATGGGATTACATTTACACCTCTCTACTTAGCATGTAGAGAATACAATGTTAGGCCTTGTCGATGTCAAGTATTGTAAACATCAAATACTTTTTCGGTATTCTATGATATCTACTACATTTCTATCATTATATTTTTATAGTTTCAACTGGGTAGCAACTGGAGTCTTAATTTCTATTTAATCTTCCATGCCAAATATCCTCAGAACCTCCTTGGAATATTTGTATGGAGAGTAAATTTTTCCATCTGTAGTTTTGTTAACTGTAAACCAATGAATAATACTAGCACTCTAATAAAAAAAATTTCGAACTCTTGCTTCATTAATTTGGAAAATTGTTTGTACTATGCTTCATCTGATCCACCAAATATTATGGAATTGACATAAACTAGCACCATCATCCTTTGATTACTATTGTTGTTGAAATAGATACTGAAATCAAATCCACTATGCTGGAATGCATGCTCCATGAAATACTGATCGAGTCATGAGTACAATGATCTTAGTGATTGTTTCAACCCATATAATGCCTTTTTTAGCCGACAAATATTGATCTCATCCTCATGAATGAGAAAACCATATAGTTTATCGATATAAACAAATTCCTATAGAACCACAATAATGAATGAATATTTGACATCCAATTGGAACACTTTGAACATTCATTGCACTACAATGGCTAGGAATAATATAATTGTATCCAGTCATGAAACTGGTGAAATATTATCATCAACATATATACACTATATCGTGGTGTATCATTTTCACACTAGTTTTGATTTGTTTTGAAGCTTTGTGTCATATAAATTAATATTTCTTTGAAATACCCATTCAGACATCATTACATTTATATCAGCTGGAATTGAAACAATCTCCCATGTCTGCTTCTTCTCAATCTAATCTAGCTCTTAATTCATAGTATGAACCTAATTTTTATCGTTAGCTACATCAAGAAAGAATTTCGTCTCTACCTGAGATAAGAGAGATGAATGTTGCAGTGATTTAATTATTCTTATCTTATCTTGAATAGACTGATCACCAATGATATTCTACATATAAATTTCTTCTTGACTCCATGTCTTCTATACAGATTAAAAATTTTCATCCTAATTGTCATCATGATTATTTTCTTCTGAATCATCATCGACCACTTCTGATCCTACTGTTTTACATTCATATTCATCACATTCATGAAGAAATTTCTCATTGGGATGATGAGTATTCAGTTCGTTTTCCACAACAGTTCCATTATTTATCTTAACTACTTCTCACAGCCTCTTGTTAAAGATATTGTATTCTTTTTTTCCTGAGTAGCCAATGAATATTAACTCATCTTCATGTGAATCAAATTTCCTCTATTTCTACTTGTTGAGAATAAATAACATACATCAAGAGATTATAATGTATTTCACCATTGTATTCTTTCCATACCAAATATCATACGAAGACATTATTTCCTTCGGATACAAAAAAGCCATGTTAGAATTGTTGACAGATGTCAATATTGATTCCTTCCAAAATTCCTCTATTGGGCCTTTTTTTATAAGCATTTTTCATGCCATATAGTTCAAGATCTGCTTCCAACATTCAAAATCTAAATTCTATTGGGGAGTTATTATTGAAAAAACTTGGTTCCTTATCTTCTGTTTTTCGAGATAGTCATCCACATGACTGTCTTTGAATTCCGTACCATATTCAGTACAAATCATCATAATTTTCTATACATTTGTCCTTTCAGATTCCCTCTGATATGGATTTAGACAACTGAACACATCACACTTAGGGGAAAATGATGAATACCCATGCAATTATACTATATTCAACAATGAAAACAATTTAATTCATTTTTACATCATAGGCTCTCAATGAAATAGGCCCACAAACATCCGCATCCACCGATTCAAGCACACATGTTGAGATATTTTCATTTTATTTTTACATCTTTCTGGAGATTATCCATGGTTAACAGGAACTAAACATATGTGTACGATCATGTGATATCTTAGAGATGTATCTTATTGTTTCATACTTCACCATATCATCTAGAGATGGTTGAAAAATATGACCAAGTCATTTATGTCATATTTTTTTCTTCCTCTCTGGATAAAAAGAACATAACATCTTCTCCACAAACTAGGTATAGATTACCCTTTTTTATTTTTACCTATAGAGTCACTATACCATTTCTACCAATGAAAAAACATGTCTTCTTGGTAAACCATATTGAATACCATGAGTCACATAGTTGACTGACACTGATAAAATTGTGACTGAGACCTTCTACAACCATGAAATAATCCCACCTTATTTCTTTTCCCCAAAACCCAGCCTTTCCCGATCCAATTATCTCCATGCCTTTATCATTTCCAAACATGAAAACTCCTTGTATTTAAAATTTTATAATTTTATCTATATCATTATTTCCTATCATGTGAGATGTGAAACCACAGTCAATGATCCATACACAAAAACAGTTTGATGCTTTAATGGAAATTTCAGTAACCACTACCTTTTATCCTCTATTCTTCGTGGTCAATATTTTTACCTTCACACTCGGTATAGACTGAGACTTCTTATCATTCTCATATTATGATGGACCAACATCATCATTAAATGTATCAAATATATTTTTCATTTTCAACTCAATTTTTGGTTTACTGGTCTGGTGCATGCAAACATATTGATTTGGATTTTGCACATTCCTCTATATGGTCAATGTACAATATCAATCCATATTCCCAAATCCTAAACAAAAAAAGTAGTTTCCTTCGAAATATGTTCTTGAGAACCATTCTATGTTTGTATTTCACCTCTTTTCATGTTCCCTTCGGTGTCTTCTGGCAATAGAAAACACATTTTGTGATTTTCCGATCATTCCAAAGCAATAACAGCTGATGGATGGTTCATTCATGTGCGTCACTATTGTACTACCATTTGTCCCTTGGGTTCTTTGAATTTCATTATTATTCTTTTTTACCACATCAATTTTTATCCTTGGAATGGATTCTTCCGTTCCGACTTCAACCAGAACTTATTTTCTGTTTTCGATCGATCCCCTAATAATCCATAAAATCTATGCTTGATTACAACTTCTCTATTGCGAAACTACTTAGCCACTCATTCATATGTTTATTATTCTGAATAATCTTCTTTACCGATTTCACATTGGGTTTCAATATTTTTTATTGATCATTCACTTTTCGTCATAGACTAATGAATTTTCTCTTCATGTTCTTTGATATTCTTGAATTGATCTTTCAATTTTATATTCAGGCTATTGATCTCCATCCTCTTCTCTCCATCCTTGATTTTATAATCACTTAATGATTCTCAGTTCTCTATTGATAATGGCATGTGTTTCTAAATTTCTTCAATTATCTGAGAAATTTCTTCTTCTTGTTGGTTCATGTAGTTTTTAGCATCACATACATCTTTGTTGTATTTCTTTATTTTGGCACTCAAGACATGTATTTCATTATGAACGACATCTGACCCATCTTTCAAATCGATTAATCCTTAAAAATCTTCTTCATTATCAATTTCAGCTTCTTACTATTTTATGGCCACTACTGAAAAAACCCACCATAGCATTTTCTCCATAATCATTAAATTTTTTAATCTACCTATCCTCTACAACCTCAGACTCATCTGAACTGTCAAATTGTTTTGAAAGAATATTCTTCTTCTTGAAGAAGATTTCCATGAACTGTTTCTTCCCTTTTACAAATGTTGAAGACTTGTTATTGGGAATTTCAACATAGTCATCATCATTGTCATTATCTAGAAACTTTTTTGGGTATTTTTGTCACACGATTACAAACCCTTCTATATCTAATGCATGATAGTGGATTTTTTCCTTTAGACATTCCTTTTCCCCTTTTTTCATTTGGATAAAGGAATGACATAACCACACCCGCCTCTTCTTCTTCTTTATAATAATAAATATTGAGCTTCTTTATGGCCTTTAATTCCACCTCTTTGGGTTTCCCCATTTTTATAGCATCATTTTCAGCATTTCACATTTCATGTGCTACAAGGGTACTATGAATGTTTTCTTGTGTCAAGTCTTTCAGATCCATATCTTCCAATACTAATAACTTTGGATTGAAGTGATGTGGATGTTTTATCAAGATGATCTAAACAATATTAATTTCATAAATGACATCACCCTGACCTCACATGTCTTTAACTACAACATTTTCCATATAAAAAGAGTAATTAACATAATCATTCAGGTTCATTATAATTTCTTTATACTTGTTCAACAAAACTTGTAGCATTTCTTCTATAATATATGTATCTCTTTCATATATGTTCAAATATTTTTCAGACATGGAATAAGATGTTTTTCATGACATCACATTTATATTGATCGGATTGGATAGGGCTCCCCCTATTGTATTGATTCCCTTGGAATCAACATCCAATTCTCTTCATTCAGATTCTAATAATGCACCACTATTAATATCATCTGTTTACCAAGAATTTATAAATTAAACACATCCATTCCCTATGATCAGATGTAGTGTTGCATCTGATTCATCCATAGATGAAAAAAAATCCGTCGATGATCGTAATCTCATTATGATTGGTGACCTCCATTTGAGAGTGAAACATTGATATAATCCTTCCCTTATGATACCAAGTGTTGGGATCACAAGGGTAGATTCTCTGAGGGGGGGGGGGGGGATGAATCATGGTATGAAATATTAAAACAACTGTCGTGTTTATCTTGTTATGATTTTATGAAAAAAAACTCTTCCCACTCTTTCTTGTATAAAAGTATCAAAAATATTAAATCATGCACCAGACACAATGATTTCAACGTATTTCACCCTAACAGGGCTACATCCATGGAACATAGACAAGTGATGTGCTCATGTACCAAATCCACTAAAATCATAATGTTGATTATAATGTTCAAAGGGGACTCACTATCCCATATTTTTTACAAACAATAACAATATGAAAGCTCATTACTCTCTCCAGTGAAGAGTGATCACTTCTTCTTTAGAAGATCTGATCAAAGTGTAAAGACATGTTGGTCTATTCATTATCTCAAATGAATGGATAACTCACATTTTTTAGATGATCTATTGATGTCCTACATTCATATATTGATGAATAACACTTTTCCACAGTACCACCATGTAACTCCAAGTCATTCATGCACCCCTTACAAAGTGTTGCATGCTACGTAATATCATTGAGCGAAATATTCCACTTTTTTCATGAAAAATCCCTTATGTGAAACTTCAATATTTTGATTAATTCAAATCATACGCACAACATTGTTTGTTTGCATGAAAATAAAAATCTTTTGTGCAAATTCCATTTCATGAAATTGTTATGCGATTTAGAGCTCTTAATCGCTCAAGTGATGAGATCCACTGAAATAGGTGGGTAACCACTTATTTATAGGATTATCCAACCCATATGTGGAATATTTACCATGTCACACAAGATTCTCTTATAGCGCGCAAAACCCCGTTTGATGTCGCATTGGTAATGAATGTTTCTTTTGTGAAACCTCAACTTTCACGCGTATTTACAAATATTTTGTGAACTTCAGGACATTTCCATTGTTCAAAATTCTGATCATGAATCATTCCTTGCGCGCAAATTTCCAAACCCCCTTATATTATCATTATTTTTCCACATAGTTCCTCAATAATATCTCTGGAACTCCTAAACTCTCCATGGAAGCCGTCAATTTCCAAAAAAACCTGCTTTTTCAATAAACAAAAACACCTAAAAATGGTTCAATGTTGCCTTGTGGGATTTTCCCCCACAATCTCCCCTTTGGGGTTTTTGAAAAATCATCTCATAACAAAACCTGTAAAATTTATACCTCACTAAATCCCCATCCATCATCTACAATAACTCACCTCTCGTGATTTAGATAGCATCCAAATATTTACTAACCATATACTCTAAGCCCACACGAGCAATGAAAAACATGAGAAACAAGAGTAGTAAGAAAATTAAATCAATTAATCACTTCTTTTATGAAATTAATTACTGACACCATACTAATACTGTTTTCTGATAGCTAGAAACATTGTAATACCATTCCAACACCACTCTAATAGTTTTATCATGATCCTCAACTATAATGATTTCTATTCTTTGATCAATAACTTCTATCATCATCATATTTGAAACTCATACTCCCCCAATCATGTTGCTCTCCCCCTATCTCGCTACTCCACCAATCATCTTCTCCTTGTTCCTTTGACAAAGACATTTTCTCTCTTCTTTAACCATAGTTTCTCCCCCTTTAGGCATCAATATACCTCCCCCTTTATCAAAGATCCCAAAGGTAGCTTCATTTTTGTCTACAATACAGCAGAGATAATATATTAGTACAGTAATGAAAACACACCATTCCTTAGGGAGAGGGGGGGACTCCACATCAACACTCTTTAAAATACAGGGAGTCGACTAAACTCCCAGAGCCAATCGATGCATATCAAAATCATCCTTGGGAATGGTATTTGTAAGAATCTCTATAAACAATAATTCTATAGGCACATACTTCAACTTCAGGATTCACTACTCAACCTTCTCCTAGATAAAATAATACTTTATCTCAAGGTTCTATGTCCTTGTGTGATAGACCAGTTCTATTCTAAGATTTATATTAATTCCATGATTGCAGTAGATTTCGATTAGAGACATCACTTAAACACTCGTATAATCATGTTTCTACTTTATCGATAATAAATGTATACATGCTTGACTGTCCACAATATACTTAGTTTCTATAGTGCTCAATGAAATACAATCTTGCTACTTTATTTTCCAAGAATTAAAAAACCACAAAGATATAATGAATATCCTGATGTGGATTTCTTTCCATCCACTAAACTAGCCTAGTCTGCATATGTATATCCCAAAATCTCCTGCATTGATTTTTCATTATACATCAAACTGAAATCCCCAGTCCCTTTCATATACTGATGTATTTTTTTACTACAATCAAGTATCTTTACCTAGGATTACATTGATATCTCACTTCTTGTCATGTTGTGAATAAAATTTCAGGCCTTATTTCTGTCAAGTATAGTAAACATCCAATAAATAGATTGTATTATGTGATATTAGCATCCTTGACCTCTTCATCATTTTATAGTTTCATCTGGGCAGCAACCTGAGTGTTTGTTTCCTTGGAATCATCCATGAAAAATCTCATCATAACTACCATGGTATATTTGGATTGAGAGATAATTGTGCCATTCATTCCTTGTGTTACCTATAAACAAAGGAAAATGTCATCTCTCCAATCATGGGCATTTTAAACTCTTGTTTCATGAATTTGGAAATATGTATGGATCGTGAATAATCTAATCTGCCAAATATTAGTTAATCAACATATACCGGCACCATCATCCTTTGATTACTATTTTTGTTGATATGGAGATTGTAATTAACTCCACCATGCTGGAAACTATGCTTCTTCAAATATTGATCAATCCTTGAGTACCATGCTCTTGATTCTTGTTTCAGCCCACCATAAATCTCTTCTTTTGGTACAGCATCTAGATCCTCCATCAATATTTCCTCATTATTTTTCAACATTGGTTGTCAAAAGTATATCTGGAACTCGACAACTCGCCATGGAAACCCTCTTTTTCAACAAACTAACCATCTTTTTCAACAAACACAAACACCTCCAAAATTGTTCCATGTTACCGTGAATGATATTTTCCCAACATCTAGATAGGGTAGATTCTATAATGTGTAGTAGATATGATCTCTACTATTTAAATAATGATGAGCATAAAACCTTAATCAGATTTGAGTATAAATAATAAAAAATCCTTGTGAAGAAAAATTAATAGCATTTGACTAAATCTGTATAGATAAATTGAATGAATGAACTATATATAGATACTCACCATTATTCAAAAATTCAATTACCTAATGTGAAGAGATGAATAAGTGTATTTAATTAAATTTAAATTAAACAATTAAATGGTCTGAATATATAAGAATAAATCCATGTAATATATGAGACTTGCTGCCTATAATTGTAGGAGTATGTGAAACAATGTGTAGCGAGTCGAATATATATACCAAATCCCTCATTTCCGGACATTCAAGAGGGATATTTCAATACAATGTCTCATTCCCACATTTTGGGGGATCATTAAATCTGCCCAGAATTGAATTTCAAGAGGATCCCAAAACACCCCGCATAATAATTTTCTCATGGTCCCAATCATTATTCATGAGTTTGAATGAATTTTACCATTCTATATAAGCATGGAGTGTGACCATAATATATCAAAATATTTCCAAAACATCCATAGGATCACCACACATTTTGATGACTGACATAATTAGGAAAAATATGGACATTTGGACCAAAAAATTCACAATTAACCGAGAATCTCCCTCCTAGAATAATGGGAAAACACATTCCTAGGATATTAAACCTATTTAATCCTAGGAACTGATCCTAGTACCCCTACTTTTTAAATCACAAAAATCCTCTCATGGAATTTTAAGAAGATTTATACTACCTATATGATTTATCTATTACATGGTTCAACACTATAATTATAGTCTGAGTAATTATCAACGAAATGATTTTAAATCATAGGAAAATTCACTAGTTATTGAAAAGATTGCATAAGAGAATCCTTAAAACCTGTTGAAGTCTCATCACCCCCAAATGATAATGAAAATTATTATAGATTGAAAAATCCAGAGGCACAATACAAAACTGAAATTCATTCTATATACCTTATACATGAACTCTATGAAACTATCAACCATTAGAGTCTCAGGGAATAAATTATCAAAAATTATAGAATCATAGTCCTTCTAGTATATCTGTATATTCATATTTTCATAGAAAATAATATAATAGTAGCAAATTTCTGGTCCCCAATTCATGTAGTATGTATGCATAACCCTCCTCTATGGTCGGGTCACATGGTGATAATATGCAATCTATAAAAAATCAATGTTGAGAATGAGAAACTATGTTCTACATAACTGAAAAATAGCGGAGAATATTATATCCTAAAATCATGAGTTATATCTATAATGGGTTTTCCCACTAATTATATCATATATCCTATATACTTAAATCCCTAGTGAAAATAATATCTATTATAGTAATTAATAGGTTGAATGAAAACTTGTAGAAAAAATATAATTCACACTAGTGATTTATTTTTTTATTTAAATTAATCAATATTAAAATGGTTTTTAATATCAGGTATTCATATAACCAATGTATAAACCCATATTATGGATAATTTTAAATTATTTATAAAATAACTAGTGTAATAAATAATTTAGAACTAGTTAATATAAAATTGAAATTAATATAAATGTTTTTCCCATATGAAATATTAATAATGAATGTTCAATGTAAAATTTTGTTTCATATGACAGTGATGTTACATTTTTCATAGGAAATCTTTTTATATATTATCATTCATAAAAATTTACTCATTCTTTTGGAACACTTTCATCAATACCATACATAAATTTTCAATATCTCTTTTCATACATTCTTGATCGTATCCTATTTCATCGTAATAATGAAAATTATTCTATTTAATCTATATTCTACCACATTTACGTATAATTTATAATTAATCTACATTCAATTTTAGCTTCCTTAATTTCACCAGATATATATTTTATGTGTTTTTATATTGAATATGAGTTACTAGATTGAGTATCAATAATTAATATTTCCCAATGGAATTCCTAGAATATGATAAAAAATCCACACAAGTTATTTCATTAAAAATAATGATTTTCATTCATCTCTAATTATAATTTAAGGAAACCACTAAATGAAAGTAAATGAAAGTGAAACATTGAGTCTCTATTTAGTATTTATATTTTGTTTTAGTACATTTTTAAATATTATATTTCATATTTTCATTAAAGGGAGTTTTGGGTTTTTTTAAATATTTTATGGAAAATATATAATATTTATTATTATTTATTTTTAAATGATTTATGGAATGTTATTTTTAATTTTTTTTGTTATATAACTGGTTTCATAAGTGATTATCAATGTTAGTTATAAAAATAAATGATATTAGAAACAAATTATGTTAGTCAAAATAATAATTTTAATGTTTCTTTATTTAATTTACATTTATATAATACATAGTAAATCGTAAAAAACTATTTTATGGAACAAATAAAAGATGTAAATTAGTAATACTTCATAAGTGAACATGCATATCAGTTGGCACCAACTACACTATTTGTGAGGAACTATCATCCCCACCCTCTTATTAGTCAATGAAAATTTTAAATAGTTCGATATATCTAAAATTCTATTCTCATAACATATAATGAGTTTTTATCCAAATATCAAATCTTCATGTGAGTAAAAATATCCATATACTGCTCTGCTATAAAAATATAGCCTACAATACAAGTGTTTCGCATATATATGAAATAGTATAGCCTAATATATTAACCCATAAGAGATGTTAAAATTCTATAGATGATCCCATGACACTCATAATATATCACAATAATACTCTCGAATCAAGTCGGGGTAATTCCGAGTTATACAATAAAAGTTAAATAAGAAAACACAATATAAGGTATTGTTTTATCATTAAATAACTTAAACAATATTTTAAAATGAATATTAATTATTGGTGAGAATATCAAAGTTATGGGATTCAAATATTCAATGAATAATGCATGAAAAATATCACTTTTATACTACTAGAGAACAATAAAAATTAACAAAAATATAAATAAATATCAAAATAATTAATTTTAGAAAAGAAAACATATTGTAAATGTGAAATCCATGGACACCAATCTCATCTCTTCTATTATATAATTATAATTTATTTGAGATACTTACTATTATGTTCACTATCTCTACAATGATTAAATAATACAATATATATTTTCATAGTTGTCCCAAATAGAAATATAGAATAAAATTTATACTTTTGTTCTAATTTATAACATCCTCAATCTAATTCACATCCATTTTTACTAAACTAGGATGCAACAAACCCCAGGGAAATAATTTATATATTCTATAGGTTGTATAATAGAGACAATGAATGACATAAATATGTGGTGGGATGATACCATCATGTATATAAGACAATAAAAATATAGTTGGGAAGCTTTTGAGAACGAATAATTAGAATGTAATAATAACATATAATATAAGTCATAGCTAAATTATGGAACTATATAAAAATGAACATCCTTATATATTATAATTACCTAATGTATATTACATTAAAATAGTAATATAAAATCTGGATCACATGAGGTTAGGAAATGTACAATAAGGTCCCAAAAAAATAAAATGGGGTTCCCCAAAAATCTAGTACAATGTCCAAAAATGATCACATTACCGAGAATTGATTATTCTCTAATAGCTTACCTTTCTTTTATATTGTGTTCTTTTCCCTTAACATGGTAATGAAACATTAAATCTTATTAAGTAACATGTTGCTTGTGTGGGTTAAGAGTACGACTTAGTAGGTCCTCATAAAAAATCCCTAATAAGTCCAATATATACAAATCTATTCATTAAATTATGTTCAAATAAATTAATATATACAAGACTTATTTACACATGGATTTCTCCAAGAAAACCACTCATGGTCGTACCAACTTCATAAAGTTATGAATCAATATAATATAGTGATGGTTTGAACATACCGATAATACATTAGAAATATCACTACTTATATAATAAATTTGAGAATAATATATAACCATATAATATTCTATGTGAATAATGAATCAATATCAAGTAATATCAAGTTGAATTTTCCAAAATTGAATAATTATAAAAGGATTATGAGTCATTAGAACCCCCATGTCAATGATGAACGAGGAAAAAAAATACTCTAGGTGGATGATGTTCCACAATTTTATTAGCTTTAATGTGAATGGTTGATCATATAACTGTATTGAGTGGATTGTAAACCACAACTGTATAAGTGTGGTTTAGATACCATGTTTAATAAACTCTTGTGGGATGAGAAACCTCAAATATACTAAAAACCATCAAAATTAATGATTTATTATTTTATACAAAATAATAAAATATTAATATTTAACCAATAAATAGTTGTCTGCTCAATCCGTTAACAAGGAAATAGATTCGTGTATTGGCCCACATATCTATGGTACATGAATTAGTAAACACAATCCTTAATATGGAAAACACAATGACTTTACATTGGGATATTAAGATAAATTCCAAATCATTGTTCCTTATCAAAGTTATTGAATAGAAATTCACATTAAAAATACGTATATGTGAGTGTTGGAATTCACAAAAACATTTAACAAACCACTCCCGACCATCTCAAGCACCACTTTTACTATATAGTTTAATATAAAAAACAAATTAGGTTTATGAAATACAAAAAAAAATAATTTATTTCATTAAAAATAGGACATGGAAGACATGTATATATATATATAGGAATGAAAATTATTACTTCCTTCAGAAGAGTAGTGCCTTTCACATTGGATACCACATGTTAGATTCAATTTAATCTGGAAAATATGGAAATCATGAGAAATTCATTATACTATCCATAAAAATGGATACACAATGAAATAATGTAGAAGAAACTGAATGTATTTAATAGGATGGATAACTGTACCCTCAAAAACAAAATAATATGAACAACTATTTAATATATAAATAATTGATAGAGAACTAATATTTAGGTGAGAAGAAACTATGGAAAAGCAGGAGGTCACATCTGATACTACTAAAAAATAAATTTTAAGTCACTCCCTTTTAGTAAAATTAATATTAATGAATTACTTAATTTTATATTTTTAAAATATAGTTTGGGTACACTTGTGGTTCTATTCAGAACATAATTTACATACATGTACAATACCACTACCATCTCTGGGTATATTTGACACTGATTCTCTCATAATGATTGACAAAAATCTATACTATCTTTCTAAAAAACAAATTTTATTTCACTGAGTATTTTTTCCCATTTTCAATCCAAGGATAGAAGTCATAAAATGATACTTTTATTCCAAAATCCCCTCAACTCGGCATCAACACCTATAATGATAAAAAACCCACTGCAAATTTTGACTTAATGTTAAATTAAAAAAAATTGATACTACATATAGATCTATGGGATTGAAAAAATAAATAAATATTTCAAGATCTCGAATAAAAAAATTGTTGTCATATTATATTATATGAATATTTAATAATAGTGAATACATATTTAAATGAATAATTAATAATTCTAAATAAAATAATTTCATAATTTTTCATAATATTATAAATCAATTATGAAAAATTTCCACAAGAATTATTGGAAATATAAATTAAGTGTTAGACTATGATGTGGTGTTATAGATGATGTCATGGATTGTGGTGGTAAAATAAGGATGTAATAATGGTCACTGCCCAATGGTTTAGTTCTTTAATTTTCATGAATTTTATGATATATGGGGATTAATCTTCATTTTTCATTATTGTTTTTCTTGTAGATATGGGAATATCACTTAGAGATATGGGAATATCACTTGATGATATTCATAGTAGATCAAATGAATTTTTTTTTTATAAAACATAAAATTCAGTATAATGATTTAGTGAATTATTTAAAATGGTTTAAAAATATTGAATCATTTTTAGAACATATTATCCATTATAGGATGATATTTTATTTCTTATGATCATCATTTCATATCTATAAAAGTGTAAAATTATTATTTAAATGTTTCTTGAAAATTCCAATGGCAAGACTGTGAGAAGTCCATATACGAAGGAAATATAAATGTAGAAAATTAATTATTCCACTAAATTTATGGTTTTGGAATTCGGTGGCCTGAATGAGATATTTGAAACACATTATGATATCCATGTAGCCCATGTATCCTCTATTATAAATGAGTTTTCTGATCATTTCTCTATGATCAGAATCTTTCTCATATTAAGGATCGTGTTTAGACAATATTAATAGAGGAAATTTACACATTAATTATTTATAAATTTGAGTCCAATAGAAATGGAAAAATAATATCTTCAAAATAGTGATGTTAGATTTTGTCCACTATCACTGAAAAACCGTTTTCCCAAAAAATCCATTAACTGGTGTCAAATTTACATATATATCAATTGAATTATAATTATATATAGAGGAAGAAAACGTCAGAATTATTTCATCCAAAACAAAAATGTTATTTTTCTAAAATGGTTTTTGTTAATGAATTCTTCCAAACCATGAAATACTTTAACATGATACTGAAAATTATTTTTTATTATTATTAAACCATATTATGGTTCGATAAATATGGTCACTAAAATTTTCATTAGAAAATGGCTATAACTATGATAAAACAATTCCATGGATTTTTGTGTAAATTGGTTGAGATTAGTATTGAAATTTTATTTCCGTGAAAAATGAATGAGGTTTATCAGATAATCCATATGGAGTTTTCAAAAGATTGACTTATAAATTCTCAACATCAAAATTATAATCTATAATCATAAATAGTAATTTTTTTCATTTTTAATAGAGTTTTCATCGAATAAATTTCATGTCAATGATTATAAGATAAAAGACAATGATCTTATCATTATAATTAATTATCATCAGGGAGAAACCACGTCATGGAATAAATTAAAAATATTAGTGGTTCGATACTTTTAATGATTTTATTTGGATTAAATTTATCATAAAACCTGTCACCACTCTTATCCATCACGGAACAGTATAAATATGATGAGGGTTTGAAATAGTTCCAAAAACAAATTTTTGATTTATTATATGTTTAATGTTTTTTACATCGTAAATTTATTAAATATATATAAATTATTTAATAATGAAAATATAAGATTTTAGATTAATTTTTTATTTAAAACTGAATTAAAATAGAATTTATTCATATTAAAATAATTATTTGAAAAATTTTATTATATTATGATAGAATGTTTTTCTGATTTGATCAAAAAATTAAAAAAATTAAAATATGTGATAATATATTTTGGTAAATTAGTTATATAAAATATGAAATGTTGAATTTATTATATAAGACTTAATAAATTTCACATATTTTGGAAGAGGAATGTGTAAGTATTAATTACTTGTGACCTTACATAGGAATGCTCATTGTACTAATATCTCCGAAATGGGGACAAGGTAAATTCTTATCATAAAATTGGGGTATATGTTTTTCTTAAAATTCATATAGTGTTGTGGATTATCATATTGGTAATATGACATGATCCTCTACTAAACATATACACCATATTTTGGATCACTCTTAAGTGGTAACGAATTTATATTCCTCAAATCCATTTTTTTCATTGATATATTGTGATATTTTTCACCATGGAACTTTGTCCTTTTCTAGGATGAATTTTGCAAAAACATCAACAATGTTATGTAGATTGGAAATCTTATCTGTTTTATTTGGTGTTAGAGGATTCCATGTATTTCCATCAAATTTATTTTTTAGATTTTATAATATTTTTAATAGAAAATAATTTTTTTTCAATATGGTAGTTGTGATAATGACTGTACATGAAAGATGGATTGATAAATAGTGGAATCCTAAAAAGTTAGATTTCTATGTATTGGAATGTATATTGAACATTAGATGACTCCAAATTGAAATATTGAATGATTTTTTAACAAAATTTATTCCCTTGAATTATAATTAGATAATCCCATCCAATGGGTTTATTCATATTCACCGTATTGATAAGATCAAGGGTTAAATCAAAGTTTATATATTATATTAGAAAATATCAAAAATATCTGATTATGGTTGAATCATACAACTAAAAAATATCCTAAAACTACTCCAGCTTATAATATTTTATTAACAAATGTACCATATAATATATTAAAGTATTTAAAGAATATCTAGGAAAATTTATTATTGGATTCTAACATTGAGGGGTAACGAAACTAGGCTAGTTGATATTCTATTTAAAGACTAATGTATCGTTGTGATTTCTAAATTAGTGGTGTGGAGGATTCCTTTCACACCATGTAGAGAATTTAATCATTGTATGTAACACCCAAGATTTTATAAGAAATATTTTGTTTTTATGTGTAATGTTATATAAAGGAATCTTTCACTACACACAACATTGTCTTGGCTTGCGTTACATGCAATAGAAACCTTCCACGATAGCTTGCGTGGTATGCAATACCGAGTTTCACTAAACAACAACATGTTATTAAAATATTATATAAACTAGCCGTTATGAATAGTAATACCCAATTTTTGAAATTTTATAAATTTTATCTTTCAAAATGGACTTCATTTTTGGATTCAGAATATAGAAATTAGGATAGGGTGAATTTTTTTTATTTTTCTGAAAACTTTCAATTTTTGATGAATAGTGAAAACACTAGGTTACTATTTAAAAACCGACTTTTTATTTAAATAATTAATTATTTTATTTAAATTTATTTTAGGTAAACATTGAATCTTAATACCTATATAATTTCAATGTAATTCATTGGAGTCATTTTATAATAATTTTAGATATATAAAAATTTTATTGAACTTTTCACCGTATTTTACCCATCTCCTAGGAGAATTTTAAAATTTACATAAAACATAATTTTACCACTTCTGTGAGTGGAATTTTGAAAATCCGAGAGACATAGTTAATATCAAGTAATAAAATGTGGTTCAATAAGATAAAAATAATTTTTGGTGAATAGTAACTTATTACTTTTATTTACCACGGTTAAAAGTAAATAGGGTAATTAAGGGTAAAAATGATATTATTATTACCATAACACATGTCCTAATTCTATTGGATATGTTTAATTCGACCATAAACAACCTTAGGAATTAAATATGATCATTTAGGTCCACTTGGAATAGATTAGGACATTTATTATTTTTTTATGTAACGAATAGTTAAAATAGTAAAAATCATGATTTAATAACTAATTTTTTTTAATATAGGGTTACAAATAAGATAAATTCAACTATAAATATTCATTAGAAATATAAAAATATTTCCTACATAATGGTATTTTATTTATAATTTTTAGACATTACATAATTTAATATATTTATGATACAATGATGATGCAGTAATTACATTATTAATGAAATATTAACATAATTGATTTTATAAATACCGAAATAAATATAATCTGAGACTTTTTATGAATTAAACTAATTTTATAGGTTAATAATACATGTTTTTATTTATTTAATTATCTTTTTTCTAACCAATCATGTTGTTATTATTTTCAAAAAATCAATTACCAAATAGTGTCAAAATTGACATAAAATAGTTTTTTTTAATATTATATTATTAATTGTTATTTTATTTCTAAAAATATTTTGATCAGAAAAATGACTTAAGAAAGGTTATATATATTAATAATGAACATGTTGGGGTTTTTTTGGCATGTTATAGTTTGTTTATTTACCATATAGTGTAAGAAAACAAGAAGACACGGTAAAAGATAAATTATTTAACTTAGAGTTAAATCTAAATGATAAGGTTAAAATAGTAACCTAAACTTGTGTAAAATCTATTGGTTGAGTGGCTTTAGACCCATCCCCACCTTATATTATAAATAAATCAATTTTTAGCTGTTAAAAACCGAATATAACTTTATTATAAAATAATATTTTATGTTTTTCCTAAGGTTCCCCTCTCCTCCCTTATAAAAGGGCTCCTCCTCCCTCTCTTCCTCACACCACTTTGAGACTTCAAGATCCGCCACCCCCTGCCAATTTCTCTTCTCCACTTCCATAGAAACATCCTAGAGGTCCTGGTCTTCTTAAAAGACCACATTTAGTTCCCTAAGAGGAGGTTAAGAAGAGGCGCTTCAAAGAAGAGGTAATGTATGTTACCGATTCTTTTAAATTTATTTCTTCTTCTACTCCCTCTTATATAGTTGCTGCATTATGAAGTAATAAAATCAGTATCAATAATATAATGATATTTTATTATAAATATGAAACAACCCTATTTCACATTCTATCCATCCTACGGAAAATGAAATCACCGCCCATGCATATGTATGGAATACCATCTCCACACCGTGGTGTAATATGTATTCCACCACGACCTTACTTGGATGGTTATAATGGTGTAAATAATAAAAATATATGATTATTTTAAAGTTATATTGATTATTAAATATTATAGAAACACTTCAATACAATTCAATGGTCATTGGAATGATATAATCGCTCGTGTGTATGTACGGCCTACCGTCTCCACGATGTGATACGACTTGTTCTACATGATCTTACTTGAATAATGATTATATAAATTAATTGAATGAATAAATATGATATATATTTTACTATTACCATTCTTTGAATGATTTAGCTATAACCTAAAAAGAGGGATAAGAATTTATTTGACAAAACACGCATAAGAACATAAAGCAACAAACACCCGAATAACAAGTAGCAATGAAATATTATGAATAAGAAGATAAAAATATGACCATATATGATATAAAAACAATGAATATGATTCTGTAATAATTCAATGTCATTGTTTAAATCATTATACAGGAGGTTCAGATACGTATGAAGCAAATCGGACCTAAGGTAAGGGAAAACATCACAATCTCATTTTTTATCCGATATTGTTTATACTTCTGAATTTACTCTGGCATATTTATCATCCACATCCATGTTTCCACAATATGTAATATTATTTCTATCCTCCTATAATTTTTCAAATCCAATATTACTCATTGGTGAGTTTTACTAAAAGATATGGAAGGAATCTTTTGTGGTTTTTCGTACGAAGTACTTATTGACATTTCCGGCCAAAGTACTGGATAAATGTTTTTAACATACAGAGAATGAATGAATTTTTATGTTTCATAGAACATTATTTCCATGAAGCTTCATTTAAAAGTTTTCAAGTTTATTTTTAATCAACTTCTTTTATTTTAAAATTGTATGACATGTTAAGAAAGGAAAAAATGTTTTTGAAGTAGAAAGGATATTTTCCTCAAGAATGGAGTTCAAGAAATTTATCAAAATTACATTCCATATAAGATAATATAGGGTTCTGTATATATCCCTATTCTTAAATTTATTTTATTATGTTATGATTGAATTATTTTTATGATGCCCTTTTATCTTATATGGATTATATTATGATGTTTAAGAATCCCATTTTTATTAGATGGGTTATGCTATGATGTATGATTTATGATCTTATGGAACACATAAGAATGGTATCATTATGAGATGGGTGGGACCTATATATCCCCCCAATTCATTGGGTAAAGATTTATATCTCACGAGATAGAAATGGCTAGAACTGCAGGTTAACCCAGTTCAGTGAAACAGGACTGAAAAGAGGAGTGAACTCGGTTCAGAAATGGACTTTTTAGACTAAGATAGTCTTGGAAATGAGTCTTGACTACTATGAAATGATTCTATATGATTGTGTGTGTATGAAAAAAATATTCATGTTTTTAGTTTTTATTATGTTGATTACCTTTCACTATTATGATTGATCCCATGTCATGATATTATGATCTCTTTTGCAGGATACGATTTTTAAAATGTTATATTCTTATGAATATGATATGACTGATATTTACTTTGTTTATACTTACTGAGAATTTGAGCTCACCATTTGTATGTTTTCTTTTCCCTAGGTTAGGAATATGGGTATTAAGTAATATATTCTAAAAGAGACTCTGGATATAATAAAATAAAAGGGAGATAGTGTAGATGATTTATAAACCAGTTGTTTATGTTTCCCAGTTTCTAATGACACTATACCTAAACTGTCCTTTCATGGTTTTGTTATATGTTGTAATAAGTGTGCTTCAATTTTTATATAATAACAATGTATTTAATGGATTGGTCGTTATAGTTGGAATCATAGGCAAAGGAGGTAGGAATGAATCCGATCCATTGGAATTCTCACATGTGAGCTTTGGATGAAGCATGGCTCTCTGCCCAAGGGCTTCATGAGGAAGTGACTACCACTGGGGATGGTGGTGTTTCCCAGCCAGGGCGTGTAGACACCCATGGAGTGCTCGCATAGGTTTCAATTGTAGTCCACTGGAAGTAATTCCAGACCGTTATAGTAGGTATCAGAGGATGGGTATAATCAACCTTTGTAAACTAGGATGTGAAAGCCTTAGTAAGAACCCTAAGTATATGTCTAAATATAGGGGAAAAATCTTCATGTTTTATAAATGGTCATGAATAACCTATGATAAGACCTAAAGAATGAAATTTTATTCATGATTATGTGGTTTTACTATTATGATTAGTGTTTCTCACAATATGCTTATAGGTTGTAGTCAATGGCTGGAACACGAAGGAACTATGTTAATGCTAAATGCGACGAGCAATGCAATGATTCTCCAGCTGAGCAACCAAAATTATGGGAGCTGGAATGCAAAATATTGTAGCCATGTTCACACAACATTCTCAAGCAATGAATCATGCAGGACATCCAAACAAGCAAAGGATGGAGCAACAATCTGTTGAATCCTTCATGAGGCAGTGTCCACCATCATTCAGTGGGTCTACTGATCCATTAGTGGCCGAACAATGGATCAGTACCACTAAATAGATATTTTCAGATCTTCAATGTTCTTACCATAATAAATTCATCTTATCAATTTAACATTTGGAAGGTGAAGCTGATCAATGGTGGTATCTAATCAAGAATATGAGGCCAAGAGATGAAATTGAGTCCCTAGAATGGGACGAGTTCTAGAACTTGTTTTTCAATAAATACTTCCCACATATTCATTGAACAAATATTGAGAAGGAGTTTCTAGAACTAAAACAAAAGGATGATGAACATATTTGAACCGATGAAGAAAATTTTACAAGACATGCATGGTATTCTTCTGGGATTATTATCCAACCTAAGAGTAAGATCGATCGATTCTTTAGTGGCTTAAAACCAAGTCTTAGAAGGGCGTTAGCCATAAGGGACTTCAATAGCTATGAGGAAATCGCTCGATGTTCTCTCATGGTTGAGATGGATATTTGAGTAACCCATATGTCATATGCATTTGATAAGAAGAGGAAAATGGAATTCAAAGGAATATCTAAAGAGAACACTGAAAAGAAGATGAGTTTTATTTTATGATCAAATTGTGGAAGGAAACATGGAGGGAATTGTCTTAAAGGGACAAGTAAATGTTTCAAATATATAAAAGAAGGTCATCGGGCCTTTGAATTCCACAATGATGGGAAGAAGATGTCTAGTGATGCGAACAAAGAAAAGGATACACAATGTGAACCTCCTATACTTCAATGTTACAAGTGCAAAGAAATGGGGAATTATACTAATCAATGCCCTAATCCAAGGTTTTTTGATTATTATCGATGACAAAAAACTCTTAAGGCTAAAGGAAAAAAGTAAAGTCACATGAAATTTCTATCAACAATGTGGAGTATGACAAATAAGTGGTGAAAGGTACAATTACCATCCACTCTAGAGTAGAAAATGTTTTATTTGATTCTGGATCCACCCACTCTTTTATTTCTGAAGAATTTTCTAATGGTATGGTCGTATTACCTCAACAATTAGATGTTGAGTTAGCTATGACAACCCCTAATGGAACAACAGTCACATCAAAAGTTTATAATTCTCCTCTGATTGAAGTTTTTGGGAAAGTTCTTCCTTCAAATCTTGTGAACCTTCCTATAGTGGAATTTGATGTGATTCTTGGCATGGATTCGATTTCTTTATATGGATCTCATATCAATTTCAATAGAAGGGAATTCACATTTCATATTCCTGCTCAATCTATGATCGTCTATCGATGCAAGGATGAAAATAACCATCCAGTGGATATTTCTTCCGTCTTATGGGTCTTGATTCCACTAAATAAAGGTTATTTGTCTCAAATGGTTGGATAGAAACTCATGATTAAGAATGTTCTCATTGTATGGGAGATTGATGATGTCTTTTGAGAGGAATTTCTAGGTCTTCCACCAAATAGTAAAGTTGAGTTTTCAATAGAACTCGTATCGGGTGCTTTGCCTATTTCAAAGACACCTTATAGAATGGACCTAATTGAGTTGCATGAATTGATGAAGCAACTCCAAGAGAATCTTGATAAGGGATTCATATGCCCTAGTGTGTCACCTTGGGGATCACCTGTTCTATTTTTTAGGAAGAAATATGGATCAATGAGACTCGGCATTGATTATCGAGAACTTAACAAGATCACTATCAAGAAAAAATATCCTCTCCCACGCATTGATGACTTATTTGACCAACTAAGCGGAGATCAATACTTTTCCAAGATTGATCTTTCTTCAGGGTATCATCAATAAAGGGTCAAAAGGGTGGAAATAACAATGACAACTTTTCGTACAAGGTATGTTCACTATGAATTTATAGTGATTCCATTTGGTCTTACTAATGCCCCTGCTATCCTTATGGATCCAATTTATAGAGTCTTTAGAGACTATCATGATCAGTTTGTGGTTTTCTTTATAGATGATATTCATGTCTATTCAAAGTTCAAGGAAGAACATGAAGATCACTTGAGAATTATATTAAAAAACCGGATAAAGGAGAAGCCTTATGCCAAATTTACCAAATGTGAATTTTGGCTTTAAAAAGTTGCATTTTTTGGGTCACATAATCTCAAAAGAGGGGATATCTGTGGATCAAAAAAAACAGAGGTTATTAAAAGATGGTCGAGACCAACAATAGTAACTGAGATCTGACGTTTTCTTGGTTTGGATGGATATTATCGACATTTTGTGAATGATTTTTCACAATTCTCTAATCCTCTCACTAGGTTTACTCGAAAAGGAGTTACATTAGTTTGGACAGAGGAGTGTGAAGAGAATTTCAAACAGTTAAAATGAAGGATATCCAGTTCACATGTTCTCACACTGCCTTATAGTGGGTTAATGTATCTGATCTATAGTGATTCATCCATGAAGGGGTTGGTGTGTGTTCTCATGCAAAACGATATGGCGATAGCTTATTCCTCATGACAGTTGAAAATCCAGGAGCAAAATTACCCAACTCATTATTTGGAGTTAGCTATGGTAATCTTTGCATTATAGATTTGGAGACATTATCTTCTTGGTGAATGGTGTGATATTTATACTGATCATACAAGTTTATAGTATATTTTCACACAAAAGGAGCTGAATATGCACCAAAGAAGATGGTTGGAGCTGATTAAGGATTAAAAGTGCTCAATTCATTACCACCCTGGGAATAAAGATAAGGTGGCAGAGGCATTAAGTTGACAAGACCATGCTATCTTATCCATGATGAGGATCAAAAAATATCTAATATGTATTGATTTAAAAAGGATGGATCTTGGGATTATAATGGAAGGTAAAAAATCTTATCTTTCTCAAATTAATGTTCAACCATCTATACATGTGAAGATTAAAGAGGAACAAAAGGAAGATGTAGAGTTACAATAGAAGGTGAAAAATGTTCCTGTATTCAACCATGATTTTGATGGGATAATAAGGTTCAGGAATTGGGTTTGTGTTACTCCCATCCCAGAATTAAAGAAGGAGGTACTAGATGAGGCTCATAGTTCATCATTCTCTATTCACCCTGGAAGCCCGAAGTTGTATAGGGACCTGAAAGAGTACTTCTGGTGGGATGGAATGAAAAAAGATATTGCTGAATATGTATCTCGATGCTTGATTTGTCAGCAAGTTAAAGCTGAGAGATAGAAGTCTAAGAGGATGTTACAACCATTATCCATATCATAATGGAAATGGGAAAATATAAATATGGAATTTGTAAATGGAATTCAAAAAAATATAAAGGAAATAATGTTATATGGGTTATTGTTGATCATCTTGTTAAGTCAGCACACCACATTGCTATTAGAGAAGATTTATCTCGCGATCAGCTTGCCAGGATATATGTAATAGAAGTGGTAAGATTTCATGGAGTACCACTTTCCATTATATCTGATCGGGATCCGAGGTATACCTCGAAGGTTTGGCGAAGTCTTTAGCATACTATAGATACATAGTTGAGTTTCTGCACTACTTATCATCCTCAGACAGATGGTCAGTCTGAGAGATCAATTCAAACTCTAGAAGATATGTAAAGAGCTTACTCTATATATTTCAATGGTGGTTGGGTTCAACACCTAGCTTTGGTTAAATTTTCTAATAATAATATCTTTCACTCCAGTATTCAGATGGCTCCTTATGAAGCTCTCTATGGAAATAAATGCAAGACTTCAACTTGCAGGGATGAAGTTGGGGAAAGAATTCTATTAGGACCTGATCTTATTGATGAGATGGCAGAAAAGGTCAGATATATTCAACAACACATAATAGAATCTTATAGTTGACAAAAAAGTAATGCCTATAACGGAAGAAAATACCTAGAGATTGAAGTGGGTGATTAAGTGTTCTTACAAATATCTTCTTTGAAGAGAGTAATGAGATTTGGAATGAAGGGAAAGTTGAGCCCTAGGTATATTGTTCCTTTTGAAATACTGGATCATGTTGGGAAGGTAGATTACCGATTGGTTCTTCCACCGAATCTCTCTCAAGTTCGTGATGTGTTCCATGTATCTCTCCCGAGAAAGTACATACCCTATCCTTCACATGTACTCATCTCATAAGTTGTACCGCTGGAGCAAGATCTTTCTTATGAAGAAAACCCGATAGAGATTCTGTATCATAGAGAAAAAGTCCTACGGAACAACACCACTCGCTTGGTGAATTTTTTTAGAGGAACCAGCAATTAGAATAATTTACATGGGAACTTGAGGATATGATGAGGGAGAGGTATCCTCATCTGTTTGATACAAAATGACGAATTACGAGGGAGAAATTCATTTTAAGGGGGTAGAATGTAACACTGAAGATTTTATGGGAAATATTTTGATTTTATGTGTAATGGTATATAAATGAATATTTCACTACACACAACACTGTCTTTGCTTGAATTACACACAAGAGCAACATTCCTCAATAGCTTGCGTGGTACGCAATATCGAGTTTCACTAAACAACGATATGTTATTAAAATATTATATAAACTAGCCGTTATGAATAGTAACACTCAATTTTTGAAATTTTAAAATCTTTTTCATTCAAAATTTACTTCATTTTTCAATTCACAATATCGAAATTCTCCTAGGGTGATGATTTGGCATTTTTATGAATACTTTCAATTTTTTATGAATACTGAAAACACTAGGTTACTATTTAAAAACCGACTTCTTATTTAAAAAATTATTAATTTTATTGAAATTTATTTTAGATAAAAATTGATACTTAATACCTATATAAGTTCAATTTAAGTTATTGGAGTCATTTTATAATAATTTTATATATATAAAAATTTTATTGAACTTTTCACCGTCTTTTACCCACCACTTAAGAAAATTTGAAAATTTACATAAAACATAATTTTACCGCTTTTGTGAGTTAAATATCGAAAATCAGAGAGACACTATTAAAATCAAGGATTAAAATGTGGTTTAATAATAGAAAAATAATTTTTTGTGAATAGTAACTTTTTACTTTTATTTACAACGGTTAAAAGGAAATATGATAATTAAAGGTAAAAAAGATATTATTATTAATCTAAAACATGTCCTAATTCTATTGGATAAGTTTAATTCGACCAAAAAAACCTTAGGAATAAAATATGACCATTTAGGTCCACATGGAATAGATTAGGACATTTATTATTATTTTATTTAAAGAATAGTTAAAATAGTAAAAATCAATGTTTAATAATTAAATTTTTTTTAATATAGCGTTATAAATAAGTTACATTAAACTATAAATATTCATTAGAAAGATAAAAAGATTTCATACATAATGTTATTTTATTTATAATTTTTAGACATTAAATAATTTAATATATCTTTGACAAAATGATGATGTAATAATTACCTTATTAATGAAATATTAACATAATTGATATTATAAATAAACAAATAAATGTAATTTTAGACTTTTTATGAATTAAAATAACTTTATTGGTTAATATGACATATTATTATTGATTTAATTAACTTTTTCGAACTAGTAATGCTGTTATGATTTTCACAAAAATCAATTACCAAATATTGTCAAAATTGACAAAATATAGTTTTTAAAACAAAATTATATTATTAATTTTTATTTAATTCATAAAAATATAAGGATCAGAAAAAGGAATTATATAAGGTTATATATATTAATAATAAACAACTTGGGGTTCTTTTAGCTGGTTATAGTAAGTTTATTAATGATATAGTGTAAGAAAAGAAGAAGACTCGGTAAAAGTTAAATTATTTAACTTGAGTTAAATCTAAATGATAAGGTTAAAATAGTAAACTAAACTTGTATATAATCTACTGGTTGAGAGTATATTGACCCATATCCTCCTTATCTTAGAAATAAATAAATTTGGAGCTATTAAAAACCGAATATGACTTTATAATAAAATAATATTTCATGTTTTTCCTAAGGTGCCTCTCTCCTCCCTTATAAAAGGGAAACTCCTCCCTGTCCTTCTCACACAACATTGAACCTTCATTCTCGGCCAACACCTACCAATTTCTCTTCTCCACTTCCCTAGAAACATCCTAGAGGTCTTGGTATTCTTTAAAGACCATATTTAGTTCCCTAAGAGGATGTTAAGAAGAGGCGCTTCAATGAAGAGGTAATGTCCGTTACCGATTTTTTCAAATTTATTTCTACTTCTACTTCATATTCTCTAGTTTTTTCACTATGAAGTAATAACATAAGTATCACTCATATACTGATATGTTATTATAAATATGAAACAAACCTATTTCACCTTTTATCCATCCTATAGAAATTGAAATCACCGTGTGTGTGTACGTATGGAATACCGTCTCCATGTCGTGGTGTAATTTGTTTTCCACCACCACCATACTTGGATGGTTATAATGGTGTAAAGAATAACTATATATGATTATTATAAAGTGATATTGATTATTAAATATTATAGAAACACTTCAATACAATTCCACGATCATGAGAATGATATAATCGTTCGTGCGTACGTACGGCCTACCATCTCCACGATGTGATGCGACTCGTTCTACATGATCTTCCTTGAATAATGATTATATAAATACATTTAATGAATAAATATGATATATATTATACTATTACCATTCTATAAAAGATGTATGTATAACCTAAAAAGAGGAATACTAATTTATTTTACAAAAATGCATAAGAAAATAAATTAATAAACACCCGAATAACAAGTAGCAATGAAATATTACTAATAATAAGATAAAAATATGACCATATTAGATATAATAACAATGAATACGATTCATTAATAAGTAAATGACATTTTTTAAATCATTATACAGGAGTTTAGGATACGTATGAAGAAAATCAGACCTAAGATAAAGGAAAATATCACAATTTCATTTTTTATCCAAGATTGTTTATACTTTTGAATTTACTGTGGCATATTTATCATCTGCATCCATGTTTCCAAAATATGTAATATTATTTATATCCTCATAAAACTGTTTAGATCCAATATTACTCATTTGTGTGTTTTAGTAAAATATATGAAAGGAATCTTTTTTCATTTTTCGTACGAGGTACTTTTTTTAATTTTTTGGCCAAAGTACGAGAAAAAAGTTTTTTGAACTTATACAACATGAATTGATATTTATGATTTCATAGAAAATTATTTCCATAAAGTTTAATTTACATGTTTTCAAGTTTATTTTTAATAAACATCTATTAAATATATAATTGTATGACATGTTAATAAAGGAAAAAAAATTAAAGTAGAAAGGATATTTTCCTCAAGAATGGAGTTCAAGCATTTTATCAAAATTATTTTCCATATAAGATAATATAGGGTTCTGTTTCTATCCCTATTCTTACATTTTTTGATTATGTTATGATGGAATTATTTTTATGATGTCCTTTTATCTTATATGGATTTTGTTATGATGTTTAAGAATCCCATTTTTATTACATGGGTTATGCTATGATGTATGATTTATGATCTTGTTTCACACTTAATAATCTTATCATTATGAGATGGGTGGGACCTATTTCTAACTCTAATACATTGGGTAATGATTTATATCTCATGAGATAGACATGGCTAGAATGGTAGGTTAATCCAGTTTAGTTAAACAGGACTGAAATGAGGAGTGAACTCGTTTCAGAAATGGACTTTGTCCGCTAAGATAGTCTTGGCAATGAGTATTGATTACTAAGAAATGATTCTCTATTATTATATGTGTATGACACAAAGGTTCATGTTTTATGTTTTGATTATGTGTATTACCCTTCACTATTATGATTGATCCCATGTCATGATATTATGATATATTTGGCAGGATAATATTTCTAAAATATTATATTCTTATGAATATGATATGATTGATATTTCATTGGTTTACCCTTACTGAGCATTTGAGATCACCCTTTGTATGTTTTCTTTTCCCCAGGTCTGGAAGAAGGGTATTAAGTAAGACATGCCAGAAGGGACTATAGATATAATAAAATAACAGGGAGATAGTGTAGATGATTTATGAACCAGTTGTTTATGTTTCCCAGATGTAAAGACACTATACCTATACGGTGCTTTCATGGTTTTGTTATATGTTGTAATAATTGTGCTTCAATTTTTAATTAATAACAATGTATGTAAATTATGGGTCGTTGTATTGTACAAAACTATAAATTATTCATTAAAGGATTTATATACATTGAAAAACTATTTAAACACCTCAAATGAATCACATAATACATTGTATATTGTACCCAATTTCAAGATATCTTGCAACTCCCTCTAAAAATCGTGATAATTCATTTCTAGCTGATCATCAGGAGGGATGATAGTATCTTCTATAAGGATAATTGGGTGGGATATTCTATCTTCTTCTTTATCTATAAATCCTTGAAATAACTTCTAAGATGGTGAACAACAATCCATGATTCATCAGTATGCTCGTTATATGAGAATTATGACGAAATATTCAAAAATAAATATTATATAGTGAACACAGTCATTGTATTTTATATTATAAGGTTATAGGTATATTTTCTAATAAGTATTTTTGTATGCAAAAACAGATTTTTTGGGATAATATGAAAGGGGAGTGTCTATATTGGATTTATCAGCCCCATTGAGGGTGATATTTTTTTATCATTGAAGCCCACTGTATTTTTTCAATGAATGGTAATACAAAACATATAAGAATGGTTACCAATAATAATGAATTCCATTACTAAATTAATTCAGAGTTTTATAAAGTGTGTCATCTCTTTCAAAAAGGATCTTCTACCAAATATGTGTAGAATTTACACAAAATTCACATGGATATTATTTTTTTAATCTTTCTTAGTGTCATTTTTTTTCAAATCCAAAGGTAGGGAGTCCCCCTATCCTTATGGATCCATTAACTATTATATCCTCTATAATTAGGTATTACTAGTGTCATATGAAATAGTTTTTAGTGTTGAATGAAACCTCATATAACTGATTAAAAGATGATCATAGATAGAACTTGTTTGAGTGTGATCATAAATGGAGTATAAGGACCCAGCCTTAAAACATAAAAAATATTGAATTAAATGAATAATTCACATTGATGATTTTTTCGATTTTAGAGTTTTAGAGAATTAGGACATAACTATTACATAACAATTTAAAGATTAAAAAGTAGACACTACTACTCAGTAACTATTTGTTTCATAAAATAATAACTCTAAAAATAAACTTGTCTAGTTCCATGTTTTAGACATCATGACTTTTCCTTAATCCCATCAACGACCCTATTCATCTTTATGTCAGTTGGAAAACATATCCAAAAAACATGGGATGAGCAGAAAAATCTCAATATGAGATACACAAAGAAAGAAATAGTTAGTTTTTCAAAACAACAAGTAATCCATGAATATCATGAGTAATACTTTTAACTTTTATGAAGTAGTAAATACTATTCACTTAATAAAGTATCATTGCATATCATTTTGTAACTAAAATATTACCCTAAAACCCATATAAAGAACACATAACATATAAAGGTTACTTGGGACATAAACATACATAAATGGAATAACCATAAGGTCGACATCAACAAGTATCACTAAATGGAATATCCATACGGCCGACATCCATACCCAATGCATTGGAGGTTATAACGTACACACCCGTTATGGTATTCACAACACCACCCGTCCTTTGGATAACCACTTAACCACCCGTCAAATGTCCAAGTACCATTATAAAATCATATCACATACAATATTGCAAATATAATCATTTCACTATTAACATTTCATTTGCAATAAAAAAATATCATTTCAAGATATTGGAATAATCAATGCTTTATCAAACCAATTTCAAAACCATTTAATAATTATATTTTTTTGAATTAAAGTGTCCCATACCACATTGAATATTTTAAAATAATTAATATTTTAAAATAATAATGTCCATATAAATAAATCCTTAAAACTATTTTTAAAACATGGACATTAATAATAATGATTTAGAACAATAAATCTTTAAAACATTTAAAATTGTATTTTAGTTAAAGAGTTCTTAACAAAATGAAAGACGCTTGAATAAAAATAATTGAGGGATAACATTTAATAAGAAAATTATAATATCATGAGAAATAAGTAATTCATGATATAATATGTCAAATGACAGTATATACACCATATAAGAGGGAATTGGTTCATAACAAAAATGAAGTCTCAATCGAAATGTAATTTGAGATGAAATCCATATAAATAGGATATCCTAAATTTAAGGATAAATAAATCTCATAATTATGTGTGAAAAATATAAATACGCCAAATATAAGTGTATATTAGGTGCAAAAAATCATATTTCATTCAAACATATTCATAGGATGACATATTCAATAAGTACAAGTTGAACCCAAAGAATTGAAATTGGGTTAAGAAGTTCCCCTGTAAAAATTTGACAGCCTAACGACATCTCTTTTAAATTAAGAAAATGAGTTGATGAGATAAAAAGGGTACCTCAAAACTTGGACATAATGTTAAAATTAATAAGGATATATAAGAACATATAACAACATAATAATATGTAAATTAAAAGACATAACAAAAATAAGTCTTTTAAAAAAATGGAGGGTGAAAAGTTCCCTTACCGATTTGGTAAGTTACAAAACATAAGCCACATGAAAGAAGGATCATACAATGAATATGTAAATACTCATAAATGAAAGTATATTACACAAGGAGTACAATCATGGGTAGTACATACACCACACAAAAGGAAATAGTGGCAAATATAGCATAAATCTCACGGGAATAAAAGTGAGATGAAAAACTTTACCACATTGTAATCAACTGAGTCGCTTGACCAAAAAGCTAATAACCACCAAATTAATCATGGAATACAATGAATATAATTAAATTAATGATAATATATATCAAATGGTAGTACACAATAAACCATATGCTATAAATATGTAGCTTACAATGGAAATCTCACAGAATTAAAAGTGAGAAAAGAAATCTCTTTACCTCATGTCTAACTTGACTCGATTGTTCATTAATCAACTGAATAATCAACTAAAGTTAATTTATAAATTCTATACAACCTTTTCCAAGTTTATTATTCCTTTTATATAACTTATTACCATGTTGTAAACATTATTTAATCATTTAAGTCAATAACTTTTGTTTTGTCGATATTCGGTACATAAGTCAAAAATGGACTTCTTATAATTACATGTTGTTCATGTGGTCAAAGTTCCATTATATACAGAATGATATTCATGAATTGGATATCATATATATCATATATATCCATCATATAGATATATTTATAAAAGTACATAACATTTAGAGGTAAGAAATGAAATGCACCGTTCATGGAGACGGTAAGCTGTACGTACGCATGAACGCTACTTCCATTTCTTTTTAATATTTAACGGAATTAAAACCTAATGATACATAGTAGTATTATAATTCCAGTATTTTATCATATCTAATATCATTAAATCTATCCTTTATATGTACTGCATTTGGTATGAATGAGTCATATCACTTTGAGGGGGTGGTAATCTGCACTTCCTCCAATGAGATTATCACGTTTACCCATAATGGAAACCATAAAGGAAAGATATAAATAAAAAATACACAAGAATTAAGAAAAAATAGACATAATATAAATCATATATAAATATAGTGCCATCATAATGGCCACCATGAGAGGCAGAAGTAGATAATCGAACAATCATCGTTTTGTGAGGCGTTAGTTTTCCATCCAAAGAAACATTATGTTCTTCATCCATCAGATAGAGGTGTGTGTATATGTCGTTCTAATATGTCTCATAAAAACATCCTAGTATTTTTATTATAATGTTTTTGTTACAAAATAAATATATAAAAATATTTTAGGGGTTGGAGAAGTAAAATATAAGAAAACAATTTAAGAGAAACTGTTACCTTTAATTTGGGTAACTCCCTTTGGTTGGAACCAAAGGACTTATTGAAGTGACTTATTCTAAGGTAAGGATTATAAGAGGAGGGCATGGATGTAGGGAGATTAATTGGGCTGATTTTGGACGAGACAAATGGCTTGAGTGGTGTGAGGAATTAGTAAGAAATGGTCTCCTTTTATAAGGGGGAGGAGGGGCTATTTAGGATAGTGGGAAAACATTATTTTATTATATAATGATATTCGATTTCTAATGGTCCAAAAATACTTATAGTCGACGATAAGATGACTCAGGGTTGAAATAATATCATCAAATATTAATTTTATAGGTTTTGGATAATATTGAAATCATTATAATCTCATTTATTTAAATGATTTATTAATGAGGTAAACACTACATCATTATTGTGTCATAAATAAAGTAAATTATTTGATGTCTAAAAATTAAAAATAAAATACCATGTTTCAGGAAATCCATTTATCTTTCCATTGAATATTTATAGTCGAAAAGATAATTTATATAACCCCTTGTAAAAATTAATTCAATAAAAGATATTTGTTTTTGTCATTTATTCCTTTACATTAAGTTAATTAATTTAAATTGTCTTTATTACTCCCATGTGGCTCAATGGGGTCCTAAAATCAATCCAAAGATTCCCATTGTCGTTATTGACTCAACAAATACAGTTTGGACAATTGTTAAGGTAATTTTGAATTATTATAATATTCTTTTTTACCTTGAATTACCTTATTTACCTTTAACCGCGGCAAATAAAAGTCAAAAGTTACTGTTCAACAAAAATTATTTTCATCTCATTGAACCACATTTTACTTATTTATAAAAAAACATGTATGTTTTATTTTTGAAAATAAATTCACAGAAGTGGTAAATTTTCATTTAAATGAAAAAGTCTGTTTTTTTAACTACCACTAAGTGGTTTCACTATTTATAAAAAATTGAAGTTTTCAGAAAAATACCAAAAATTCAGCCTAAGCTATATTTGATATTCCGAATTTAAAAATGAGGTCTATTTTTTCAAATTCAAAACATAGAAGTGGCATTACTTAATTTTAAAATTAATTCCCGTTATCAAAACAAATATCGGGTTTTTAAGAAACAATAACTATCAAAATGTTGATATTTATTTATGTCCAATTTCAAAGTCAAATTAATTCCAATGACCAAAAATGGATTAAATGGAAGAAATATATTTTAATTTCACTTTAAAAACAATTAAAAAGATAATATAACCATATAAATAAATTATATTAAAACGCAATTTTGAATTAAAATACAATATTTTTCACTATTTATTATAATATTAACTTCATCGAAAAAATTCCAAAAATTTAAACAATGAAAATTTTGATGTCCCCATTCTAAAGAAATAATTTATTTAGTCATATATAATATATAAATTTGACAAAAACTAGATTTAAAAAGGGTTCTCCATTAAAAGGTGATAAATCACCCTTTTAATGTAAATTATGCTTAAAATTAGATTCATTCACATTTTAAGCCTCTAACTTTTATTATATAAATGTAAATACATTTAACAAACTTGTATAATCATATTGTAGTTATTTTTGTTCATTCCTTCCAATACAACGACTATGAGTTAACTACCATATAAAATAACAATATTATATTATTATTGTGCAACGTAAGATTTCAAAGAAACTCGTTTATGCGTATCGGGTATGATATCAAACATAACAACCCTTTTAAAGTAAAATTAATATTTAATTCACAAATATTAACAAATATAAAAATTTCATATTCTTAAATTATTCGGGATGTTACATCCTTCCCCCTTTTCAGAATTTCATCCTCACAATTTTAATACTGGGCTTGGAAACATCATTAAAAGTCCCACATCTGAAAAGAGTCAGTAAAACTATCACTTTTAAAGAAGGAATCAAAAGTACAATGGTCACACAAGATAACCCGAACTAGGATTCCATGTAGGAAATCATGGATATGGAAGAGAGAAAAAATGGGGATGTTCTGATGGATAGTGGTAGAAAACATGATTAGGAGAAAGTTAACCACCAAAAAATCACAAACATGTGATGGGTTAAACAGTCAATGACTCCACAGTAGGAAAAGTTAACAGACAACGTTTTTGATTTAAGTTAATTTTCATAGAGGAATTTAATTATGATATTAACTAAAAATATAAGGAAACATAATTACTTGTCATGTAGACGTCCATCCTTTATTAGATTTCTAACAAAAACTCATTTTTTTCTCCAAATGATGAGTATTCAAGTTGACTTGTTCACATTAAAAGTTCTATAATCTAATTAGAGAGAATCACATAATTTACAAAAGATGAACTATATATTTCCCTTTTCTTTAGTCCTTAACCAAAACCAAAATTGGTTTTTATAAAATTAGATGATACCCAAAAAGGATAATCTTTAAAAAAAGAAAAACTATTCATAATCTCCAAAATCATTCAAACAAAACTGAAAGTTCAACAAAGACCATTCAAAAAAAAAACATTCCGTAAAATTAATCAAAATTGATCCAAACTATGATTGAAACCCAAATCTCATAAGGATTTAATTACATAGTCTTCTATGATAACATTTATCTCCAAATAACAATAGTTACTCAGAAAGTCTCATATTGAAAAGTAATTAACTAAATATCATGTTCTCCATGATAGGTTAATCATTTTCATAAATAAAAAAAATCTTCATATGTCCACAACAAAAACCTAGATTCTTCCAAACTATAATTACATCCATTATTACAAAATTGAAATCCATAGTATTCTATCATTCTTAGGAATATAGTTTTTCCTCAAAAAAGAGAGCACTTCTTCCACAACAGCCTTTATCACTTAATCACTAAATCATTTTTTTATACTAAGTATATCAATTTGATAAAACAAAAGTTCCATAAATAAACTTATTCTTGTTATATAAAAATATAATAAGTCATAATAACCAGGGACTTCAAGTAGGCTAGTGGTAGGGGATGTACCCTTGTCGCCCTTCGGTTGGTGGTTTGAATCCTACAGCCTTTCCGGATGTGATGAGTTGTCATCCATCCTATGGGTTGTCCTTTTTATAAAACTCAAAAATAACCCTATCATGTTTTAACATAAATGGTTTCATTATAACTATAATTTTCATAAAAATTCATTATGATCTCAACATATTAATTCTTAATGTATTATTTCACCACAATATGATAAAATAATATAATCCCAAAAATGAAGAACAACATACCATGATCATGGTGTCCGTTTTGTTTCATCGTCATCTTGTTCACGTACGTAGAAGGTCCATGCATCACAAAAATGATTAAGAGATCCTTTAGAATCATTTGCTTCCTCTATCCAAATACACCTTGTACAACATGGCTCATATGGGTGTTAACAGAAAATTAGTTTTGGAAAATAGTCATGTATGACATATAATTTCAAAACATCTTATAAAACATGATTTCTAAAAAATAGTAGGACCGAATTTGAGGTGAATATTTTAATAAATGGTCATTCTAAAATACCATATCTATGTGATGAGAGACAATATTATAAAATCAAATATAAATAGGTTACAAAAGGGTCTTCTTATTCATCACCTTTTTTAAAAACATAATATGCTTAAAAATCTTGTGATAAGGTAAAATATTTGAAAATGGCTTGATAATATTTTCCTTTCTTGAAAATATAAGAATATTGTGAATATAAGATTTTTCTAAATACAATCCAGGATCCACGATGATAAAATGGTATAGTGGAGGTGTTTGATATCTCAAACAACTACTTACAAGTGAGTTTAATGCAAGAAAAAGTTTCACAATCATCTGAACATGACTTTGCAGTAATTATTTCATGCATGTCATCAGGAAGAGATAGGAAAGTCGTTTGAGATCCTCCTCCTTCCATTTTCAACTGTCTTTCCTTTATCTGTAAATGTTATAAAACAAGTATTTAACAGAAATAAAAGATAGGGACTAACCATATGTCTAATGAAAAAACCTAATTTCTAAAGTTGTCTAATCCGACCTATGTTACCAACTATAAGGACATGGCCTTAAAAATAACATAACATTGAACTAAATGAATAATTCACATTGAGAATCTTTCTAGGTTTAGAGTTTTATAGAATTAGGACATAACTATTACATAACAACATCTACATTACAATGTAGTCACTAATACTCAGTTTCTATTTTTTTCAGAAAATAAAAACACTTAAAAAGAAACATGTCTAGTTTTATGTTTTTTACAGCATGACTTTACCTTGATTCCATCCATAACCCTATTCATCTTTAAGTCTGGTGGAAAAAATTTCAAAAAAAACATGAGATGAGCATAAAAAGCTCAATAAGGGATACACAAAGAAAGAAACTCTTATTTTTTCAAAACAACAACTAATCCATGAATATCATGAGTAATACTTTTAACCTTTAAGAAATAGTAAATACTCTTCACTGAATAAAAGATCACTGCTTAACATTTTGTAACCAAAAGATTACCATAAAACCCATATAAAGAACACATAACATATAAATTTTACTTGGGTCATAAACATATGTAAATGGAATAACCATACCGTTGACTTCCACACGTATCACTAAATGGAATTTCCATACGGCCAACTTCCATACCCAATGCATTGGAGGTTATAATTTAACCACCCGTCCTGGTATTCACTACACCACCCGTCATTTGGTTAATCACGTAAACACTTGTCAAATGTAAAAGATCCATTATAAAATCATATCACATAAAATATTGCAAATATAAACATTTCACTCTTAACATTTCATTTTCAATCACAAAATATCATTTCATGATATTGGAAAAATCAATTCTTTATCAAACAATTTTCAAAACTATTTAATATAGATAATTTTTTGAATCAAAGTGTCCCATACCAATTTGAATTGTTTAATGTTATTAAAATTTTAAAAAAATAATTTCCATATAAATAAATCCATAAATCCATTTTTAAAACGTTGAAATTAATGATAATTATCTAGAAGAATAAATATTTAAAACATTTCAAATGATATTTTAGTTAAAGATTTTTTAACAAAATGAGAGACGCTTGAATACAAATAATTGAGGAATAACATTTAATAATAACTTTACAATACCATGAGAATAAATGAATTCATGATATAATATGTGAAAATACTATATATACATCATATAAGAGGGAATTGGTGCAAAATAAAAATGAAGTCTCAATGGAAATGTTAATTGAGATGAAATCCATTATAAAGATAGTATCCTTAAATTAAAGATAAATAAATCTCATAGTTATGTGTGAAAAATATAAATACACCCAATATAGGTGGATATTAGGTGTAAAACAATCATAGGTCATTCACACATATTCATAGGATGACATATTAAATAAGTACTAGTTGAACCCAAAGAATCGAAATTGGGTTAAGCAGTTACCCTGTAAACATTAGACAGCCTAACAACGTGTCTTTAAAATTTAGAAATTGAGTTGATGAGATAAAAATGGAACCTCAAAACTTTTACATAATGTTTACATCAATAAGGATATATAATAACATATCCCAACATAATAATATGTAAATAAAATGACATAACAAAAAGAAGTCTTTTAAAAATAGAAGGGTGAGAGGATCCCTTACCGATTTGGTAACTTACAAAAAATATGCTACATGAAAGAAGGGTGATACAATGAATATGTAAATACTCATAAATGAATGTATATTAAGCAAATAGTACAATCATGGGCAGTACATACACCACACAAAAGGAAATAGTGGCAAATATAGAATGAATCTCACAGGAATAAAAGTCAGATGAAACCCTTTACCACGTTGTAATCAACAGAGTCGTTAGACCAAAAGTTAATAACCACCAAATTAATCACATAATACCATGAATATAATGAAAATAATGAAAATATGTACCAAATTTCAGTACACAATAAACCATATTTAATAAATAAGTGGCTTACAATGGAAATTTCACAAAATTAAAAGTGAGATAAGAAATCTATTTACCTCGTGTCCGGCTTGACTCAATCGTTGTTCAATCTCCTGAATAATAAACTAAAATTAATTTATACTTGCTTAAGAAACGTTTTCATCTTTATTATTCCTTTTATAACACTTATTACCATGTTATAAACATGACGTAATCATTTAAGTTAATAACTTTTGTTTTGTCGATATTTGGCAGTTGAGTCAAAAATGGACTTCTTATAATTACATGTTGTACATGTGGTCAAAGGTTCATTATATCCAGAATTATATTCATGATTTGGATATCATATATATCATATATATATAGAATATACATGAATTTATAATAGTACATAACATCTAGAGGTATGAAATAAATGCACCGATCATGGAGACGATAAGCCGTACGTACGAATGAATGCTACTTCCAATTATATTTCATATTTAATGTAATTAAAACCTAATGACACATAGTATTATTATAATTCCAGTATTTTATAATAAATTATATCTTTAAATATATCCTTTATACGTACCACATATGGTATGAACGAGTCATATCACTTTGAGGGGGCGATAGTCTGCACTTCCTCTAATGAGATTATCGAGTTTACCCATAATGGAAACCATAAAGGAATTATATAAATGGAAAATATAGAAGAAAAAAGAAAAAAGAAATATAATATATATCATATATAAATACGGTTCCATCATAATGGCCACCATGAGAGACGGTAGGAGATAATCGAACAATCATTATTTTGTGAGGTGTTAGTTTTCCATCCACAGAAACATTATGTTCTTCATCCATTAGATGGAGGTGTGTGTAATTATAGTTAGAATACTTCTCATATCAACATCCTAGTATATTTAGGATACTGTTTTTGTTACAAAATAATGTAATAAAAAGAGTTCAGGGGTTGGAGAAGTAAAATAAAAGAAAACAATTAAAGAGAACCCATTACCTTTAATTTTGGTAACTCCCTTTGGTTTGAACCAAAGTACATAATGAAGTGCCTTATGAATATGGTAAGGCTTCTTGGAGGAGGATAGAGATGTAGGGAGCTTAATTGGGAAGATTTTGTATGAGCCAAATGGCTTTAGAGGTGTGAGGAATTGGTAAGAAATGGTCTCCTTTAATAAGGGGGGAGGGGCTCTTTAGGAAAGTGGGAAAACATTATTTTATATTATAATGATATTCGGTTTGTAATGGTCAAAAAACCATTATAGTTAAAGATAATATGACTCATGGTTGAAATAAAATCGTCCAATAGGAATTGAACAAGTTTTGGATCATATTTTAATCATTATAATCTCATTTATTTAAATGATTTATTAATGAGGTAAACACTGCATCATTATTGTGTTGTAAATAATTTAAATTATTTGATGTATAAAAATTATAAATAAAATACAATGATGTAGGAAATCGTTTTATATTTCAAATAAATATTTATATATGGAATTATATTTTATATAACCCCTTGTAAAAATTAATTTACAAAAAGATATTTGCATGTGTCATTTTTGCCTTTACTTTAAGATAATTAATCTAAATTGTCATTATTACTCCCAAGTGGATCAATGGGGTCCCAAAATCGACCCGAAGATGAACATGGTCGTTAACGACTCAACCAATAAGTATTTTACAAGTGTTAAGGTAATTTTGAATTATTATAATATTATTTTTAACTTTAATTACATTATTTTCCTTTAACCGCGGTAAATAAAAGTCAAAAGTTACTATTCACCAAAAATTATTTTCATCTTATTGAACCACATTTTATTTCTTGATAAAAACCATGTATGTCATATTTTCAAAATTCAATTCACAAAAGTGGTAAAATTTCATTTAAATGAAAAGGTCAGTTTTTTTAACTACCACAAAGTGGTTTCACTATTCATCAAAAATTGATGTTTTTTAGAAAAATACCAAAAATTATGCCTAATCTATATTTGATATTCCGAATTCAAAAATGATGTATATTTTTTCAAATTAAAAACATAGAAGTGGTATTAATTAATTTTAAATTTAATTCCTGTTAGCAAAACAAATAACGTGTTTTTTAGAAACAATAACTATCAAAAGGCGGATACTTGTTTATGTCCAATTTCAAACTGAAATTAAATAAAATGACCAAAATTAGATTAAATGGTAAAAATATAAATTAATTTAACTTTAAAACCAATTAAAAAGATAATATAACCATATAAATAAATTAGATTGAAAGACACTTTTGAATTAAAATACAATATTTTTCACTATTCATTAAAAAATTAACATTATCGGAAAAATTCCAATAATTTTACACAAAGTAAAATTTGATGTCCCCATTCTATAGAAGGATTATATTTGGTCATACAGAATTTATTAAAGTGTCAAAAATATTATTTAAAAAGGGTTTACCATTAAAAGGTGATAAATCGTCCTTTTAATGTAAATAATGCTTAAAATTAGATTCATTCACATTTTTAGCCTCTAAATTTTATTGGATGAATTTAAATGCATTTAACAAACATGTATAATCATATTGTCGTTAGTTTTGTTCATTCCTGCAAATACAACAACTATGAGTTGACAAACATTTAAAATAACAATATTATATTATTAGTGAGCAACGTAAGATTTCAAAGAAACATGTTGTTGCGTATCAGGTATGCTACAGAACATATCAACACTTTTAAAGTAAAATTAATATTTAATTCACAAATATTAATAAATATAAAAATGTCATATTCTTCATTTATTCGTGATGTTACATGGAGGGTGGTAATCATTGATAACTAGTGCATATTTATTTTTTATTTTAGTAATTATTATAGAGAATTATTCCCAGTCAAAATATAGACCCATGTGATATTGAATTTTCTCACCACATATTGGGATTATAAAGTACCCATGTTGAATATGGAAATTAAGTAAAAATTTTAGTCATGTTTATATTTATCCAAACCCATGAACAATGGTTGGGTGTACAATATTTAAGTAATTGCAGAATTATGATATACATAGAAAAAATTATCCAACATAGTGGTCATGAATTGAACATGATGGCCATCTAATTAACTTCTCCGTGGGAATACGCAGAATACCCTGATGTGTTTTTATTAATGGATCCCCCTAATTGTAATCATTTTGTGTGTAGTGATCCACTATATCTAAACTAAATCAAAACCCATTATGTAATTCATTAATACCTCTATGTGTGTTAATATACACATATATTATTGAGGTAGGGAAAAATAAATGTAAATTTTCTATGTAATTTTTTTTCATTTTATCTATAGAGTATATTAAATTATATGGAGTTTACAATATCAATATTTATGAAACATACATTCATGTTTATTTCATTTTTAAAATAATGTGATGTTTATTTATTTACTTTATTCTTTATTTAATATTCACAAATCTATGTGTTATTTTGGAAATAGATTTATTATTTAGTTTTATTTATTTTAATACTTCTTATTAATATCACTCCATGAATATAATATGTTACGTTCATGGTACACAATTAAAATTTGTAAAATCCTCTAATGACATGGATTTTTATTGGTTATGAACATTACATTAAAAGTTTAAATTCATATGTTAATATTATTTGTAATTATTTTATTGGAATTATGGTCTCTATTGAGTAGTGATCTTGGGATAGTGGAAAATGGGTTTCCACTTCTCACTAGCCCATTATAATTTTCTTTATAAAGAAAAGTTGTGATAGGAAACCTACAATATTATTCATGGTATTATGATTATTTTTTTATTAAGAAACCCGATTCATTTACCTGAATGTGTTTATTGTACATTATGTAATTAATTCATTCAGATATGTGATAAAATTTATTTTATTTTGTTGTTATGCTTAAAAAATCATGAATATTGTATATAAATATACAGTATTTAATTTAAAAACATATTAATATTTATAAAGGTATATACTATGAAAATGTTCCTATTTGATTGATGGTATAGAATTCTATAACTATAGGGTTTATGGAATTCATAAAAAAGGGAATGGAGAAGATAATATGTTGAGAATTTAAATCCCCATAAAAAACTAATTGTACGATTTATTATATTTCAAACCAATTTAAATATCTCAATCATCCAAACGATAATGTATTTCTAATGCTGGGTTCTCCTATTTTATCGTTAGTAAGGATTGAAATATATAAGTGAGCCTAAAATTCATGTGTTTATTTTTATGTAATCATGTGTTATACATAGATTTAAAACTCTAATTGCTAGGATTTTAAAAAATTATATTTTTAATATAAATGAAGGACTAGGTAAGAGTTTTCAACTCAACTATACTATAGTAAGGTCTAATATGGTTGAATGTAATGTTTTCATGATATTTAGATATATTATTTTATGAGATTGTCTAGAATTATTCATAGAGAAAGAAAAATCTTTTCCAAAAATTAGATATTATTTATTTAAAGTTTTTCATTATATTAGTGTGGAACATTTAATAAGATGCATCATTAAAAGAATGTAAAATTGTATACTAGTCTAATAAAATATTATTTTATTGAAAAAATAGCAACATAATCATGAAACAAATTTGGGTTTTAATTCTATAGAATGAAAATATTAATCAATGAAAAATTCTAGGATATTATATCAATTTAAACAATTGTTCGTATTTACGAAGGAAATAATTTCATGTGTTATTTAAAGACATTTCTATGTATGAAACTATTTAATTTTTAATCAAATGTTTCAAGATATTATAAAGAATAATAAATATATTACCTACTTGGTTTTAAAATCATTTATTATGTAAAATTTTATAAAAATGAAATTATTTATCCAATAATATAATATATATTATTTTGTTAATCTATTTCTTATATAATTATGTGTTACACATAGAAACATTAAATGGATAATGAATTCATTAAAAACATCATATTCTGATATATTGAATAATCTGAATATATTTGGTAAAATTTTACCGAGTGTCATCAATATTTTTAGGACAACTAATTAGTAAAGTGGATGTCTAAGATCTTGATATCTATCTATATTTCAAGGTGGAATTTTTTAAAACCTTAAGAAGAATATTGGATGTTCCATTTCTAATACAAGGTTATTGAATACTAATGAATTATTCCTAAATGTGGTATTGTATTTCCATTCGAGATTGAATTTTCTAGAAATCTAGATGGTGCGTAATAAACTATATGTAGAGTATATATATGGAATTAATGTGATAAAATTAGATTCTTATATTTTGTTTTTTAAATGATAATGATGGTATATTATAATAAAATAGTTAATATTCACTAGAGATTATACATAAAAAGTATTTTTTGATAAGATATAGAAATATTCATTCATCCAATAATTATAGGCATTATATGTCAATGGGATTGGATGTAGTGTTTCACTAGTGGATCAAAATAAGGAATATTGAATTTTCATCTTATTTTCATGTTGTTCAATTATGTTTCCAGGGGATTTACTATAAGAATGGGTATTATGAATAATATGAGAAGATTTGTTTTACACATAATTAATATTGATCTAATTCCATAACATATTTTAATGATATGAAAATGATAAAAAATTAACACGGATAACAGAGTATATCAATGTTATTTGAAAAAATATGAGGAATATATTTCCCTCAACACTTTTTTGGTATATTAAAAGTTATATAATCTCTTTTTATAATATTTCTCTAGACACATTTATTACAATATATGATATTTTTAAAAATATTTTATTTGTAAATTAATAAATCAATTTAAAAAAATGTTATATCCCAACTCAATTGAGTTTGTCTCATAAAAATATACATTGATGAAAATAAAATTTATATAAGGTTATTGGGGGTATATTTCAACATGGATAAGATCAAATTATAAAATCTAAATGGTTATAGTAGTTATAGTCAATATAGAAGCCACATTTTATCATATAATATATAAAAATATGTTTATAAAGAATGATTATTATTTCAATGGTCATATATAAATTTATTACCCAATGATCTTAATGAAAAATCTACAATGGTTTACATCAAGATGATAATAATTGAAAGAGTTAATCATAAATAATAAAATAATTTACCATTGTATGCAACCCCCTAATATTTTATAGTATGTTATATCATTAACGTAATTTAATAGCTTATACTGCATGCAAAACATACTTGCCTTCTATTATATGCACACCTGAGTTTCTATGAGATAAAACATTCGTATTATAATAATTTAAACAGTATTTATATTTATCAATTAAATATAGTAATATGAATAGTAAAATATAAATTTTAAATGTTATATATGATGTTTTCACATAAATAAAACAACTTTATAATGAAATATATATGTTTTGTTAATATAGGTATATATTTTGATAATAAATTTTTTAAAAGAACTACATTTCACGTCCTTTTGTGATAAATAATTAAATGAATATTAGACACTCCTAACAATATAATTTGGTAAAATAGACTTCATTTTTTGATATGAAAGATCAAAATTATTTTAGGGGGATTTTTTGTTATTTTTTAGAAAATATTCAATTTTTTATGAATATTGAAAAATACTTCATAGTATATAAAAACCGAATTTTTTTTATAATTATAATTAATAAAAATTTATTTTAATGTCAAAATATATACATAATATATATTAGTACGATATAAGTCATTTGAGTCATGTTATAATAAGATTTCATATAATGATGTTTATTGAACTTTTTAACGTCCATTATCCACCTTCTAGGATCATTTGTAAATTATCATAAAACATAATTTTACCACTTATATGAATGGAATTTCAAAAATACGAGAGAGACAGTTTACATCAGTGTGTAAAATATTGTTCAATGGGATGAAAATATTTTTTTTTGTGAATAGTAACTTTTGAAATCTTTTTACCTCAGTTAAAAGTAAATATAGCAATTAAAGTTAAAAATTACAGTATAATTACCCAAAAACATGTCATAATTCTAATGGATAAGATTATTTTGACCAAAATCAACCTTATGAGAAAAATATAATCCTTTTTTATCATCTTGGATTACATTAAGACATTTATTAAATTTTATTTAAAGAATTGTTAAATGTGTTTAATTATAATTTTAATAACGAAACCATTTTTAATATAGGGATATACATAAGATTAATTCGACTATAAATATTCATTAGAAGTATGATTTTATTTCCTATATCACAAAATTTTATTTAAAATTTTTAAACATTATATAAGTAAATTTATTTATGACACAATGGTTATGTAGTAATTACTTTATTAATGGAAGACTTAAATAATTGATTTTATAAATATTAATGAAAATTTATATTGAAACTTATAAAGCCATCGAAAATATTTTTAGGTTAATATGACATGTTAGGGTCGATTTAATGTATTTTTTTAATAAATAATCATGTTTTTACTTTCACAAAAACCAAATACTAAATAGTTCCAAAATTGACAATAATGAGTTTTTAAAACAAATAATATTTTATTAAATGATATAATATTCCACCAAAAATAAGGATCAGCCTAATGACATAAAAAATTTAGATATGTCATTAATAAACCACTATAGTTTATTTTGGTTGTTTATTGAATGTTTATTAACCATATAGTGGAAGAATACAAGTAGACATGGTAAAAGATAAACTATTTAACTATGAGTTAAATCTTAAAGATAAGGTTAATATGATGACCTAATGTCATATATAACATAATGGTTGAGATATTTTAGACCTGTCCCATGATAATCCTTGAAATAAATAAATTTTGAGTTATTATAAACTGATAATACCTTTATAATAAATTATCATTTCAAGCTTTTCCTAAAGTGCCTCTAACGTATCTTATAAAACCATAGTTCACATTATCATACTTTCACAACTCCAAATCAATTTGGCTCGTCCAAACCATGCTAAAATATATTTCCCACTTCCCTTACTTCATCCTAGAGGCCTTTTGGAACAGAATGCCAACCTATGGATCTATTTTATTCAAATCAAAAGGAAACACTAGAAGAAGATGAAATTTTTTAATCACCACATTCATAGTTCATTTCTTCTTCCACTTCTTATTTATTTGTTGTTTCCATAACAAAATAATAAATCTTATAAAATCTATATACTATGTCATTATTATAAATACTGTACATCAATATTCATTATTCTATACAATTTATGAATTAAAAACTCACCATATGAGTGTCTGTACGTCTTAACGTCTCCACGTCATGGTGTATTTTTTTATTCAACACGTCATTATTGGGATGGGTATAATAATAATTATAATTGAAGTAAATAATAACAATACAATGTTAATGATTCTATATTTACAATATACCACCAAATTACAAATTATTTCACTATCAATATAATTATATTGTCTCTTATGTGTACATACGACTTATAGTCTCCACAATGCGATGAGATTTCATTCCCCATATTAACCATTAAAGAATAATTTTCATTTTATAATTAAAAAAAATGTTTAAAAACATAATATCATTATTAATATGAATAAAATACAACTTATCCATAAAAAACATGACTTACGTAACAAAACATATAATGGAAAATGAATTAGTAAACACCCAAAATAATGATACTAATGAAATATTATTAACAACTCAATATTAGAATACTATATATAATATCATATTTATTTATTTGGTTTTTTTTATAATTTATAAAGATGGATTTATCCATTATAAATTATGTTAAACATACCCTTCACTAAAGTAAAGTATAAGGTAATGGGTTTTCATCACACTTTTTATTCCCATGAGATTCACTATATGTTTTTTCACTATTCTGTTTTGTGTGGTTTAGGTACGACCCTTAATTGTATTCTATGTGTAATATTATTTAATTTATGGGCAAGTATATCTTCATTTTATGACCCTTCTTTCATGGAGTCTATTTTTTTTGTTTCCAAATTTGTTGGGGAACTGAAAAATTCAATTTCAACTCATTGAGTTTTATGCAGACTTCACAGTTTATTTTACTGCAAGATAATTTTTGAAATAACTATTTATTTATTTATGTAGTAATTTCTACTCCCATTTGATTGGATATACTTGAAATACAAATAATCACTCCATTAAAAATTTCTCAATTTAATGACATGAACTAGATAAGTGTAATCTTAACTCAATTTCCACTCAATGAGTTAAACATCAAATTCATTGGTTTTGTTTTTACTAGAATATGTGTGAATGTAAAATAATTAATTTACACTGGATATAAAATCATATTGTTTTTATTTATATTTTCACACATAATTATGTCATTTATTTATCTTTAATCTATGGATGCTGTCTTTATGAAGGATTTCGTCTCAATTTACATTTCATTGAGACATCTTTGTTATTATGCACAAATTCACTTTTATCTGGTTTATACACTATCCATTTAAATATTATATCACTAATCCTATTATTCTCATGATATTATAATTTTTTGATTAATTTTATTCATCAATTATTTGTATTTAAGCATCTTTCTTTTTTTGGAGCTCTTTAACTAAAATATCATTTTAAATGTTTTAATGATTTATTACTGTAAATCATTCTCTTTAATGTCCTTGTTTTAAAAATAGTTTTAATGATTTATTTATATAGATATGAATATTTTTAAATTAATATTTACTTTAAAATATTCAATGTGGTATTGTAATCTTTGAATAAAAAATCTCTTCTAATCATCTTCTTTTTTACATAGTGCCACTTTTAAATGTTTTCAAGAAAAAGGGAATATTTCTCTCAAATTTTATTACAGATTATTTTCATCAATTTCAATATCCTTCTTTTTTTTCTTATTTATTTTGTTTGATTTCTTATAATAAAATCATCAACATTGTATTGAATTAGTTATGGTTGACTGTGGAGGTGCTATTTTTATTCCATTCATAGTTTGGGGTTAAAATATTTACATTTCATATGATAGTTTAAATATAAATTTTAAGATTTTGTCCCTCCCTTCTCATATGAGCAATGAATTTGATTTTGTATTTGATGGATGGGGACCACTATAACCCCTCAATGAATTTGTAGGTCACATGAGAAAAACTATTTCTTTGACACAAGGCCTTGACAAAATTTATATTTTGAGTCTCTACAAAAGGCCTTCTCTATGTGGTTATGATGTCAGACATTATGCATTTAATCATTATGTGATTAGTTATTGATGTTACATGTGATTATTTGACATATAGAATGTCCATTTGATTAATTAAATTTCCTTATGTAATTTATCTTTTTATATTATACAGAAGTTAATGTTTAAATGGGTTGTGTTATAATTTTATACCTTGACATAAAAAATTATAATTACTTGTGATTGATTCCGCTATATTGTATATCCTTACAGATCATTTGAGCTCACCCCTTTTTTACATTTTTTTTTAAAGAAGCCAGGGATTGTATTATGATTTATTTGAAAATTTAAGTATGGTGAATAATTAAATTCTTAAAGGATTATCTATGTGTTATGTTATGTTAGAAATTGCAATGTGATGTTCATGTAGGTAATCTACTTTCCAAAACTGCTAAATTTATCGATCCTTCGGGACATGATTCAATGTAATCATGCCAATGTTATGTAATAATGCACTGACTCTGGATAACTATTGTTGGGGATTTATAGTTGGTATTAGGGGATATTTAGAAATAATCATGGAAACTAGATTTAAATAAATATGGATTTGGAAACATTGCCCTAATATATACATTGAGGATTAGTATAGAATAAATTTCTATAAATTTGGTAATTTAGGGATTTTGTGAGTTTTCCAAGCAATACATCCCCGTATAGATACTACAAGTGGATGTGGTTCTATAACATATATACCAAGGACTCAAAACAATGACCAGGAGTTTTGGGCTTGACCTTTGGTATCCTGGTACACAACAATGGGCCTTACTTCTCACATGGTTTGACACTCTCGATGGATATGCTTATGATAATTAACATTTTCTATATAAAAACATTTGATGGATTTTTATATATGATTAGATTAAGTAACCATGGTCAATCCTATGTAGTTTTATATTGAAATTAAGGTTTCATGATATTCTGTAAATTATTTTATGACTATTGTTACTCACACCATTCTTTTTTGGTTTTAGTTAATGGTTGGATTTCATAGAAGTCATAGTAATAGTGATCATGATGTACAATGATGTAAAAATGGTGGAAATGAGTAACTAATTGGAATGTTGATAGGAATAAAAGATATTGTCTTCATGCTGAAGCAGGTCTCCAAAAATATGATCCACATCATATACAATAACTAACTCCCAAACTCAATAAATAATAAAAAATTGGAGAGTTATAAGAGCTCCAACAGTGGATACTATGGAGAAAAGAAATCTAAATTTCCATCATACATTAAATACAGAAGGAGACACCTAGTAATGTGTCTCAATTGAAAAAAGAAATTTTCTATGTGTAAGATTGATGGACATGATGTCAATAATTTCCAAGGAAAATTGATGTGTACTATAGAAGAAAATAAAAATGATCCTATAAATCCATTTATATTTATTTTCCATAATTTTTGGGGACCTAGGAATTACCCGAGTCATTGAAATATTCTATAGGATAAACAATAGGTCATGAAATAACATATGTGGAAATAAATGTATAGAAAAATGTTTAAAATTATTAATTCTCTTTTATTGATGGGATTACATTGAAATTGTTTTCCCTTCTACGTGTAACCCTATAGTTTCTTATTTGAAAATGTTATTTGAGGACTAATTTTCTAATATTTTTTGTATATAGTTACAATGAACCATTTGGGTTTATATTATCCTTTAATCTGAGGCAATTACAGGTTATTAATTTTTTGGACAAAAATGCGAGACAAGATATAAAATTTGTGGTTAAATTATGTAATGGTAATTTGTATGAATTTATCTCAATTTGGGAATGTTATAAAATTATATAGTTTTTGGAAAATGAAAACACCCATACCGTGCAACAACTCAGCACGTCAGACAAAGATGTGGAAATCGAACCCAAATCCAAAATGAGAATAGTATTTATCGCTTACCACTGTAATACATGGAGTCCCTAGACAGTATGACTAATTATTTTTAGTTAAATTATTTTATTGATCATGAATATGTTTTTTTGTAATATAATGTTTTTTCAAATGGATATCATTTGTATATAAAATGATTTGGTGATTAAGTGATAAATGTTATTTTGGAAGACGTTTACTCTGTTGGGTGCAAAATATGAATTAGGAAAATAAAATAATATGGGATTTCATTTGAGTAGTAATGGTGGTTTTTTATTTTTTAAGAATATATTTATTTATTGAGGAGTTATAGAGATTTAGTTTATTAATGGAAATAATTAACCTATCATAGAAAATATATGATTTGGTTAATTACACATTAGTATGAGACATTAATAATAGTTGATGAAATTTGGTGATAAATGATATTATTTACAATGAAATTATATGTGATTTACTTTTTTAGAGATTTGGGTTTCAATATTAGATTGGATTGTATTGAAGGATTTATAGGACAATTGTTTATTCAATAGTCATTATTGAACATTGGGTATTGTTTGTTCAATTTTGGTGATTAAGAGTAGTTTTTATTTTTATAAAAGATTACACTTTTGGGGATTATATAATCTAGTACTAACCATTTTGATTTTGGTTAATGTAAAAAGACAAGGGAAATATATTTTTTATCTTTTTGGATTCTGTTATTCCCTTGAATTTGATTCTAGCACTTCAGGTGTGACCAATTCATCTGGAATACTCATCGTTGGGAGAAAATATGAGTTTATGGTATTAATTTATTAAAGGATGAAACTATATTTGAAATGTAAGTATATCTACTTATGTAATTATTCAATATCACAAATAAATTCCTTAACATTATGAAATGGAACATAATAAAAAAATGTTGCCTGTTTACATTTCCTAGTGGGAAACCAATTACTGTTTAACCCCTCTTATGTTTGGGGTTTTCTCATAGTTAACTTTCTCATGATCATGTTTTCTATCACTCTCTATCAGAACATGACACATAATTTATCTTCCATATCCACGTTTTCATGCATGGAACCCTAGTATGGGTTGTCTCGTGTGGACTTTCTACTTCACACTCTTTCTTTTAAACTGATATTTTTATTGACTCTATTTTTGATGTAGGACATTAAATGAAGTTTCCATGCCCAATTTTAAAATTATGAGGATAAATTTTACAAAATGGGGGAATAATGTAACACCCGAATATTTAATATAATGATTATCTTTTACATAATTCAATGGAATATACTTCATCGAACACTAACTTGTCTTTTGTTATAAACAATATTGAGTTTCTGTGAGACAACACATTAGTATTATAATTATTTAATAAATATATATATATATATCAAATTAAATATTTTTATATAAATAGTACAAATAAAATTAAAAATATATATATAACGTTTTCACAAAAATAAAACAAACATATAATTAAATTTAAATCTTTTGTTAAAATTGTTATATATTTAGAAAAAAAAATATTTTTAAAAGAACTACTTTTTATATTCTTTTTAGGCCAATAAAAAAATATTATTCTATATTTTGATCAATTTTATTTGGTAAAATAAACTTTATTTTTTGATTCAAAATATCAAAATTATCTTAGGTTGAATATTTTGGAATTTTTCAAAATGCATTCCATTTTTTATGAATAGTGAAATATACTGAATAGTACATAAAAACTGACTTTTCAATTTAAATAATTATTTTTAATTAAAATTTATCTTAATGTAAAAATAGATAAAAAATATATATATTTTTCCAATATAATTCATTTGATTAATTTTATAATAAGATTAGATATATAAAATTTGTTAAACATTATAAAGTCTTTTACCAATATTCTAGAAAATTTGCAAATTTGCATAAAATGTAATTTTTCCGCTACTATAAATTTTATTTCTAAAATCTGAGAGACAAAGTTGAAATCAGTATGTAAAATGTGGTTCAAAAGGATGAAAATATTTTTTTGGTGAATAGTAACTTGGAAATTTTTTTCCCAACATTTTAGGTAAATAATATAAATAAAGTTAAAAATGATAGTATAATTACCCTAACACATGCCCTAATTATATTGAATATTTGTATTTCGACCAAAGTCAACATAAGGAAAAAAACAAGATCATTTTTGATCTATTTGGATTAAATTAAGACATTAATTACTGATGAAAGACATTTTACTATAGCATGTCGTACAAAAATACATTTATATGCATTATTTTAACTTAAAATTCATTAAATATGTTCCAAACATAATAGGATACATGTTTAATTTAGGACATTGGTGCAAAATGATGAATTTGTTTAATGAAAATGGGCCATGAAGCTAAAGATGGGCTTTAAACCCCATATGGGACATGGGTTCTGTATTTGGTCCATAACTCATACAAACGGGTTTGTAGTGGGTTCAAATTTGGAGAAGATATCGGAAAAGAAATTTCTCACAATTCAACCTTGTATATAGAGAGCTGGTTCACGCCTTTTGAATGTCAAATTGGTGGTGAACGATGGATTAAAATATTTGGATGATTTTCCCCATTCAATCTTTAATCCACTTATAACCTACCATCCCATCTACTCTATAAATTTGTATTTTCCTCATTTGGAGGGTTATGTATCTGCATTATAGAATTGGGATCAGAGGTGAAGTGGTTCTTTGAAATTTCAATTAACCATTGGAGAAGGAGACCTTTCAAGCTATGATCTTTTCCAAAATTCTCTTCTATTCCTCTTCTTCATTGTAATATTTATGTTTTTTCAATAAAATTCTTATTTTAACTTCTATTTCATTATTTTCTCTCAATTTGTTTCTTCATTTATCTTCCACTTTGGGCTGAAATTCTTGGGTAGATCTTTTATTGGATTATACCCATTATAAACTATTCTAAATTCAATTCGCTTCTACAATGATTAAACCACCCATGGAAGACTGGTCTTTTTAGTAATCAGTCTATCTATTATATTTTTCATTAATTTATTTTTAAATAATGGGATACGGTAATTAAATTACTGTGATATTATAAATTAGTTTTCAAGATAAAAGAAACTAATCAAGAAATTGAACAATTGATACCAAAACACACGAGGTCGAATGTTGTGTAAGTTGTTAGAGTGTGAGCTTAATCGGTAATACAAGACCACACGAGATAAATTTTTTGAGCTCAAATATAATCCATAAAGTCAATTAATACTTATTTCTAGATGCTATATGTGCTCTAATTAAACACTTACCATAATCTAACCTAAGAACATCAATTAAATCGTTGTTCTATGATACCATGTTCCAAAGAACGCCTATGGTTTTAGTTATTTCACCTTTGTGGTTATGTTAACTCCTATAGGGTTCGAGGGTTTACAAATTAGGAGACTATATTTAAGTGGGTGTTAATTTAAATGATAATGATAAATAATTTAGTGAAGATATAGAGTTTGATTGATTAGCCTTTTTAAATATTTTCTCAACAAATATTCTTGTTTTGCCATTTTAATGCAACTTCATTGCAATACTAAAAACAAAAAAAAATATGCAATACTCTACCAGAAAAATTCTTCTAGATTTATAAATGATAAAAAATCCCTATCCTTTTAATTAGTGTTCTAAATTCCTTTTAATTTATTTTCAAAATACCTTTAATATGTTGTAAAATTTACATCCTCCTTTTAGAGATGACCTAGGTCAGCCACCCTGCTGCCCCAAAGTAACCCAAAAAACATTAATAATTTGAAGGCATCCATGACCGCAACTATCAAGTTGGTGTCGTTGTGGGATAGGAAATTAATTATTTCAACCATTTAGAGGTATTTATATTATTTTACATTTTATTCTCTTCTCTTATTTCTTCCTTCATTACCCATTCTATTTTTTTTCTTTTGTTTTTATCTTCTTATTTTTAGACCATCGAAACAAACTTCTCATATATTATTTTATTATGGTCCACTTTTCTTATTTTCATTTTTTATTTGATTTAAGACCTGAACTAATTCTGAAGATATCTTAAATCTTGTTGCTAAGATTGAATGTAGCCTTCTGGCTTGAATAAGAAATTCTCATTTTACATGATGATACAACATTAAACCAGTTGGAGAATTACTCCAATATCCGAACATAGAAATTGGAATCAATTCAAATTCAACCATAAAACAAGAACCGATGGATGAAAATAATGGAAACGAACTTAATTGAAACATTCAAGGATTAGTTTCACCTGATATTAATTATCAACAAAATTTTAATGCATTCTCATATCTAGAATCAGAATTTAAACTGAAATATGTATTAATTCATGGTCATAAAATGTTTCATGGAATCTTTGGAGAGGATCTTAACAAACTCCATTAACAATTTAATGTGGTTTTCTAATCCTTAAAACCACAAAATGTTTTTGTTGATAAAATCAAAAAAAATAGCATTCCCTTTCTCACTTGATGGAGCTGCAAAGGACTGGATGTATTATTTACAACATGAAGACGTAACATGAAGGAATTATTGGATAAATATTTTCAGAAAAATATTTTTCCTTTATGAAGGACCACTTCCATTCATATATAAGTATCAGGGATCAATCAATCCAAAGGGGAGTCAATGTATGAGTACTGTGAGGGATTCAACAAATTGTGTGCATGCTGCCCACATCATCAAATTAGTGAGAAACTACTCATCCAGTACTTTTAAAATGGACACAAACCTAAGGAGAGATATATGGTGGATGTCATGGGTGGAGGGGAATTGGTAGACAAGACACCAGTAGCTACATTGCATTGATCGACAAGATGGAACAAAACACCCAACAATTTGGAAATTGAGGTACACATCATGCGAGGGGATTACATCGGGTAAGTCCTTCCTCTAATGAAATTTTTTTTAATAATACAATGTTTGAAGAATTTAACATTATGGTGAGGCATATTTCTTGGGAATAAAAGATATGACAACCCCCTCTTTCGAGGCCTTGTGGAATTTTCACTAAGACCAGCCACCCAAATGATTGTTTCCTCCAACTACATGAAACATATGATTGTGCATCACTGTTTTCTGGGAGACAATATCAGCATCAAAAACCACAATATCCCCAAAAGAATCTTGATTCCTTTACCTCAATATTCAACTAAGGTCGGAAGGATCAATTAGACATGATGTATGCTTCTGTACAAAAACAAACACCCCCTTTCATCAAAACATCTAGTAGCCTCCACCTTACCAAAAGGGTTTCCAACAACCCCCAAGGCAATGTGAAGCTAATGCATCAATAAGTAAAAAACAAGGGAATTATCCACCAAAGGTAGATTCTAACACTGATGATATTTTGAAGAAATTTTTTCTTAATCAACAGAATGAGTTGAAAATTCTTGGTTCATATCTGAGAGAGTTGAAGACTCAAATGAACTAAACAGCCACCACACTCCATAAACTAGTATGTAATAACTATGGAAATCATTCTTCCCAAACTACACTAAAGATGAAGTGGAATTTCAATGACATCAAATTGATAATTGGGAGGAAAAAATAGCTATATACGTACATACACTTAACCAGGATGAACCTCTACTCCCGAGAAGTCCCATTCAAAACTGGCTGATGGGAAGCCTAATGAGAAAGATAAAGGTTTGCAATTTACAAATGATGTTCTTCCTAAACCCCTTAATTTTCCAAACATGGTTTTCCAAACCAAAAATATGGTTGAAGAGGCGATTCAATAAATTAGTTTTGGATACATTCAAGCATGTTGGGATCAAAATCCCTCAACGTGAAGCCATCAAGAAAATCCCAAGGTATGTGAAATTGTTAAAGGAATGTTTTAATAATCGAGGAGGGATCACGGTAAATGAGAGGATAAATACTAGAAGCAATTTGTGAGAACTTGTTACACCAAATCTAGAAATTTAATCAAAGTGAAAGGATCTAGGAATGATCACTATTCCATGAACTATATGGGAGTTTTACTTTTCTGATGATCTTTTTGATTTGGGAGCATCCATAAATGTGATTCCACACAATTTATTCTCTTCATTACAGGTTGGTGAGTTGAAGCCGACAGGAGTGGTGGTCTAGTTGTCAAATAGAGCTACATCATATCTAGTGGGAGTCTTTGAGGATGTACTTGTTTGGGTAAGATATATAATCTTTGTAGCATATTTCTACGGGCTTAACATGGAGGATGATAAGGTAAGTTCTCATTCTCCCATTATTTTAGGTAGTCCTCAAAACTAAAAAAACTATCATAAATACCAATGAGGGTACACATTCTATGGTGTTTGTAGATGAAGTTGTGATATTTAATGTCATTCAATCTATGAATTACACCACATAAGACCATTCTGCCTTTGTTATCTCCCATTTCGAACCACCCAGTAAAACCCCACTAGATTTTGATGGTCTTATTCTTAGAGAGATTATGAGCATTGGATCTAGTTTTATTTCTTAGAGTACATAAAAAATTGTTTATAATGCACAAGAATCTCTTAGATTTGATTTTGAAATGGAATCATATTCTAATTTTGATCATGTGAACTATGATTATTAAATGGTTTCTAAGTATGCTGATGGATTTGATGCTCTATTCTCTGATTTTGATGATGTATATTCTAATACTGATGTTCATTGTGAACATATTTCACTTCCTTAAAATCCTCCTTCCATACACCACACCCTACATTGAAACTCAAGACATTGACACCAAAACTTCATATACACATACTTATTGAGTGGTGAGAAATTACGTGTTATCATTGTTAACAATCTCCATTTTGAAAATGATGAAAAAAAATTTAATCATTTGTGGGTGAACATCATGGAAATTGGGTGGACCTTGGCTGACATATCAGGTATTAGCCCCTCCATTTTCATGGACATAATTTTTTTGGAGTATGGGGATAAACTAGTTAGTCAGCCACAACGGATTATATATCCAACACTTTTGGATGTTGTTAAAATAGAATTTAAAAATTGCTCCAGGAAATTATAATCATTCCCATTTCAGATTCTCAGGGGATAAGTCTTATTCTGGTTCTGCATATGAAAATTGGTGTCCCAGATGTTAAGAATGTGAATGGTGAGTTAGTTCCAATGAGGGTACAATAAAATTGGCGTGCCTTTATTGAGTATAATAAACTATATCAGTCCACACACAATGACTGTTTCCCCTTCTCATTTATTGATCAAATGCATGAGAGACTTCCCGGGAAGACACATTTTTGTTTATTGGAATGATTTTATGGATATTTTCATGTTCCTATTGCTCCGGAGGATTAGGAGAATACGACATTAACTTGTATATTCGGTACATTTTCCTACCAATGGATTCTATATGGACTTTTTAATTCCCCATATACCTTCCACATATTCATGGTGATTATTTTTTTATGATTTTATTGAGACATGCGTGGAGGTATTTATAGATGATTTTACTGTGTATGGATTCCCATTTGATGGAAGTATATGTAGTTTGTTAAAGGTTTTTCGTCATTGTATTGAGAAGAATCTGGTCGTGAACTTTAAAAAGTGTCTTTTCAGAGTATAACATGGCATTGACTTAGGTCATGTAGTGTCAAAACATAGTATTGAGGTTGACATGTATACGGTAGATATAATTTTATCATTACCATATCCTTCATGTGTGTGTGATGTTAGATATTTCCTAGGGGTTGTAGGAATATATTGGAACATCATCAATGATTTTAGTAAGATTGATCTTCCTAGGTCTTGATTACTTCAAAATGATTCTAATTTTATGTTTTATGATTATTTCCAAAATTCCTTTGATGATATAAAGAACTGTCTAAACACTCCACCAATCATACCACCCCCACAGTGGGAGCTTTCTTTTGAGCTTATTTGTGATTCCTCGAACTTCGCAGTTGGAGCTATCTTATCTTAGAGGGTGTAGGGACGTTCGCATGTTATTGCCTATGAATCGAGGATACTGGAATCTTCCCAATCAAACTACAAAACCCTTGAAAAGGAGTTTGTTGCTATTTTATTTTATTTATATAAATTCCATTCTTATTTATTTGGATGTAAAGTGGTAGTTTTTTTTACCATACATCTCTGGGGTACATATTAGAGAAGCCAAATGTAACGCCCAGGCTAATCCGATGGATGCTCATTCTTCAAGAATTTGATATTGAGATAAAGTACAAGAAGGGATCATAAAACCTAGTGGTAGACAACATCAGTAGGCTATCTCACACACTAGATGATGACACCTTGGACCATGTACCACTTCAGGAAACTTTCTCCAATGATCATCTTTAATCCATCTCATGTATGCAACCATGATATGCTGATTTAGTGAACTACCTTGTTGAATATGAAATTCCTAAATATATAAAGAAACAATAAGTCCAAAAATTTTACAATGAGTCAAGATTTTATGTTTGGAATGATCCATACCTATTGAGCATGTGTAGTGACCGTGTTATTAGGATGTGCGTTGCTGATCCTGAGATTGAGTCTGTTCTAAACTAATGTCAAACACATGCTTCTGGTGGACACATTGGGCCCCAATGGACAGATCTGAATGTATTATAATTTGGATTATATTGGTTTAGCTTATTCCATGATGCACTTGTGTTTGGTAAGTCATTAACTCTTTTCCCACACACTAGGAACATTTCTAGGATACATGAAATATCTCAACAACCCGTAATATTCTATTATATTTTTGGTGAATTGGGAAATGATTTTATGGGTTCTTTTCCTAGTTACATTGGGTTTTTGTATATTTTGGTTACAGTTTATTATGTGAGTAAATGGGTGGAGGCTAAGGCCACTAGTACTAATGATTCTTTTGTAGTTGTGGACTTTGTCAAAGCACAAATATTTGGTAGTTTTGGAGTATCAAAGGCCATCATCAGTGACCATGGGACACACTTCTAGAATTAGAATCTTACTTCCCTTATTCAAAAATATGGGGTGACACACAAAACAACCACACCATACCACCCCCAATCAAATGGATAGGATGATATTTCAAATAGTGGGTTGATACAAATTTTGGAGAAAACCATGCATCCATATTGGAGTTATTGGAGGAAGTGCTTGGATGATGCATTCTGGGCTTTAGGGATAGCATTAAAGACACCCATTGGTATATCCCCATTTCAGATTATTTTTGGGAATTTGTGTCATCTCCCTGTGGTAGTTGAGAATCAGGCTTATTAGGCTATAAATAAATGCAACATGGATTTTCCCCAAGCTGGAATCCAAAGGGAGATGCACATTATAGAGCTTGAGTATATTATATTGTCTTCATATGAGAACTCAAGGCTCAAGAAGGAAATATCAAAAGAATCTCATGAAAAAATGATCCTTAAATGAGAATTTCAAGTTTGTGAGAAAGTCAGTCTCTATAGTTCACAACTGGAGCTGATGGCTAGTAAGTTGTGTTCCATGTCGTTAGGTCCTTATGTTGTGACTAATGTTTTTTCTTATGGTGTAGTGGAGATCAAACAAGAAGACACATGAAGGCTCTTTATAATCAATGAGAAATTATTGAAGAAATATATTGAGGGGCTTCCTACTGATGGAGATAATTTCATCACACTACTTGACTCCATAATCACTTGAGGATATTAGGCTATTCCTATCCCTTTAATTTTTATATTCTTTTTCCAAATTGAAATTATAAATTTCATGTGCATATATCATCTCATAGGTTCACATGGATGAAAATGCTATATGTTAAGTGTTGGGAAGGGGAAATAATTTGGGGGTAGATATTTAGGATTTTCATTTGTCGGTTTTGTGTATATATTCTATTATGTTTTCGGTTAAAATAAAAAAAAATATAAAAAATATAAAAAATGCTTTTTTAAAAAAAATATCTTGTAAAATTATCATGTGAAACAAATGGAAAATGCATGTACTCAAAATTCATTGGTTGAATGATACTAATGAGTATTATTTCATCATTAAGGATTGATTTAAATACAAAATGAAATATTTGATGATATGAATGATTGTTTTGTAATAAAACCATTTAAATTTTAACGTCATAATTTGTGATATTTGTTAATTGAAAATTGTTTCATTGATTTCTCCACACAAAATTTCACACAACCATAACTTGTGAAATTATTCCTACTAAATTTAAGGTATATTCATGTTAGGTGAAAAATTGTATGTTGATCCATACGTTCGTCTATATTCTGATAGGATTATGTATTGTACAGAATTGAACTATACATGTGTTATTGTAATGAGAGTGTTGTATGCCCTCAAAAAAATTGGTTGTATCTTGGACAGGTCAAAAAACACACTTCAACCACATTTGATCTTATAATGACTATTACAATTAGTGTCATGAGGATATCAAACACTGGATGAGAGTTTACTGTGAGATTTGTTTCAAGTACAACTTAAAAAAACAAAATAACAATGATAATGATTGAGGGGAGTGATGAAACGTACAACATATGGGGATATCTCGGCCTGGAGCATAAGGTTTAACTTTTTAAAATGCTTAAAAGAGTTGTTCTAGAAATTCAGTTGCAACATAATTAAGAACATGTTATGTGAGTTATAACAAGTAAGAATAATTGTTTTACATCACCTGAATATACTGAATAATGAGTGGATTTATGAGCTTGGAATGGTTGGAACACACACACATGGAGATTTAGTGGCATGGAAGACCCATGACTTTTTTCTCTATGATTAGTGATATTAATCTCATTGGATATTATTTTGACACCATTTATGAGACAGTTTTATTTAAATTTATTGATAATGACTCTTGACGTGATTCTTAATTTCCTTATATTTCTAATTTGTATTGAGAAATATGAACATTCATATCTTGTCACAATTTTTTCAAATACATGATATAAGGTTTTTCCTATGAGTGAAAAATCTTATGTGTGTACGAGTTGACAAATAAAATTATAGAATAATTTATTGATAATAAATTATTTAATTTACTGTCATTATTGTAAGTGTGTTCATTTATGAAATATTTGCAAATATATCATTCATTTGAAAATTTGATGAAAATTATATTTCTACCATATAAATTTCATTTTAAAATTTCAGACATAATTATTTTGATTTGTAATATTTTAAAATAAAATTCTATTAATAAGTTCCTGACTTTATGGGCTACAAATTTTATCAAGGACATTGGAGCTACATCATGTATTTGGTTGGGGAAAATGGTCCATGAAGTCAAAGTTGGTCTGGACTCATGAGATTTGACATGGGTTATGTATTTAGGTCATAACTCTTACATTTGCGATTGTATTGGTCTCAAATTTGGAGACAATATCGGGAAAGGAAATTCTAAGAAAGCATCCATCAATATGGAGAGTTGGCTCACATGTTTTGAAGGATTAATTGGTGTTGAAAGTTTGCTTAAAATATTTGTCCAAATTTCACCCTTCACTCTAGAAACCACATATAACCTAGACTCCCCTAAACTCTATAAATTATTATATTCCTCATTTGAGGGGGGTGTGTCTTATAAGATTGGGAGAATGGGTGAAGTATTTCTATGAAATTTTAATTAACCACTGGAGGAGGGAAGCGTTCAAGCTAGGGTCTCCCCCCAAATGTTATTCTCTTCCTCTTAATTATTGTAATGTTTATCTTTCTTCAATAATATTCTTATTTTATCATCAATTTCAATTATTTTTCTCAATTTTATTCTTCTTTTATCTTCCTATTTGGTTTGTAATTCTTGATTATACGCATGATTCGATTATACACATTATAAACGGTTGCAAATGCAATTCACTTCTTCTATGATTACACCTCCCATGGAAGAGTATTATTTTTAGTAATTGATCTATCTCTTACCTTCTTCATTAATTTATTAGGAATAAACAAGATATTTTAATTCACATAATATGATATATTAATGGATTTTTCATGATAAATGAAACTAAGAAATCTATTGAAAAATTCACTCAAAAACATGCGAGGTCGAGTTTTATGTAAATTGTGAGATTGTGATATTAATAGGAAATACAAGATTACTTGGGATAAATGTGAACAATTCAAATATTATCCCTAAACTAAAGTAATCCCCATTTATAGATTGGATTTCTGCTCTAATTTACCACTGACCATAATCTAACCTAATAACATCAATTAAATAAGGGTGTTGCGATTGCATGTTCCGAAGCTTGCTTAGGGTTTTAGTAATTTCATCTTTGGGGTTATATTATCAACCATAAGGTTATAGGGTTAAAAAATTAGGGGATTATAATTATGTTGTTGTTAATTTAAATGATAATGATAAATAATTGAGTGAATAGGTAGAGTTAGATCTATTAATCCTTTTAAATAATTTCCCAAAAAAATATTCTAGTTGTGTTAATTTAATTGATCCTAATTTAAAAACTAAAAGAATATATACAATCTTTTTTAAGAAAACATTACCTAGATATATAAATGTTATAAAATCCTCATCCTTTTAATTAGTATTCTTAATTTATTTTATTTTATTTTCAAAATAAATTTAATATGTTGTTAAATTTACTTCCTCCTATGAGAGACGAACATTGTTAGCCACTATACTATACCTAAGTACCCCAATAACCATTAATCCTTTGATTTCACCCACAACAATGTCGTTCAATTATATTTTATTTAACGAAAATCTAAAGGTGTTAAATTCAAATTTCAATAACTAAACCATTTTTAATATAGGGATAAATATATGATATATTCAACTATAAATATTCATTATAAAGCTAAAAACATTTCCTACTTCATGGTATTTTATTTATAATTTTTATACATTAAATGATTAATGCTATTTATGACACAATGATGATGCAGTAATTACATTATTAATGAAATTTGAAAAATTATTTATGTCATAAATATTTTAAAACTAATAAATTGAAACTTATGATTCTATTTAAGAATTTTATTGGTTAATATTACATTTTATGGTTGATTAAATTTATTTTTTATAAAAAATATATTTTGTTTCACTTTCACAACAACCAAAGACTAAATAGTGTCAGAATTGACATAAAAGAGTTCTTAAATAAAATACAATTTTAATGAATGATATAATATTTGTAGAAGTATAAGGTTCATCCGAAAGATGTAAATAATGTTAGATACATCATTAATGAAACACTTGAGGCTCTCATGGATGATTATTGTATGTTTATTAAACATATATTGTAAGAATACAAGAAGACATTGAAAAAGATAAACTATTTAACTCATAGATAAATCTCAAACAGAAGGTTAATATGGTGACCTAAACAAGTCTTAAACCAATTTTCTGAGTGTTTTTCGACCAATCCCCACCTTATCCTTGAAATAAATCTATTTGGAGCTATCTGAAACCCAAAATATGTATGTAATAAATTAATATTTCATGTTTTTTCTAAAAGGACCCTCTCATCTTTTATAAAATGGTACATCCCCTAATGTTAATTTCACACCTCCAAATTTGTTTTTCTCGGACAACCCAAGCTAAAATATCCTCCCATATACCCTCATCTCATCTTAGAGGTCATAAACTGTCCATAATGCCATCCTAAGGAGGCATTTTATTCAAATCAAAAGGAACCAATTCGAGAAGAGGTAATTACTTCATCACATATTTCGTAGTTGTTTTCTTCTAGTAGTTCCTCAGTTTTTGTCGTTTCCATAACAAAAAAATAACTCTAATAACTTATAGAAAGTATTATGTTATTATAAATATGTTACAACCATATTCATTATTCAATCCATCCAATGAATGACAAATTCACCAAATGTGTGTACCTATGGCTTACTCTCTCCATGTTGTGGGGTAGTTTGTTATTAAACAATTAATTATGTTGATTTGTATAATAATGTTTATAATTGATTTAAATAATAAATATAACATGTAAATTATTATATATTTTTATTACAACATCCAATTATATATTATTTCACAATCAATAGAATGATAATGTCGCTCGTGCATACGTACAGCTTACTGTCTCCACGACGTAATGAAATTTCATTCCTCCTCATTACCATTCAAGAATAATTTTCATTTGATGATTAAAAAATAATAGTTATGAACATAAGATAATTATAGATATGAATAAAACACATCCTATCCATAAATAACACTAATTAAGTAACAAAACATATAAAGGAAAATGAATCAGTTAACACCTGAAACAATGATACAACTGAAATACTATTAAAAAAGAATTATTATAGGAATATATATGATATCATATTTATGTATGTGTTTTTTGGATAATTTATGAAAAAATATTTAACCATTATACATGAGGCTAAACTTTCCCTCGACTAAAGTTAACTATAAGGTAAGTGGTTTTCATCCCTCATGTTATTCTCGTGACATTCATGCAATATTTTCCACTGTTTCCTTCTCTGTTGTGTATGTACTTCCGATAATTGAGTTCTTTTGTAATATACATTAATTTGTGGGTATTTAAATCTTCATTGTGTGATCCTTTTTTCATGTAGTGTATGTTTCTTATGTTACAAAATCGGAAATGGAACTTCAAATTTTAATTTCAAATCATTGGGTTTTACACGCACATCATTGATAATTTTACTACATGATTATGTATTAAATATCTATTTATTTATTTATGTAGAAATTTCCACTCCCCATGGTGTGGATATACATTTTATACCAATAATAACTGCATTTAAAAATTCTTATTTAATTGATATGAACATGATAATGTTAGTCATATCTCAATTTACATTCATTTAGATAAAGTTCCAAGTCATTGGTTTTGTTTTTACAAGAATATATGTGAATGTACTCTGATTGATTTACACTAAATATCTAATCATATTGATTGTATTTATATTGTCTCATGCATTATTATGAAATTTATTTATTCTTAATCTATGGATACTTTCTTTATAAGGGATTTAATCACAATTATATTTCATTGACACTTCTTTGTTGTTATCCACAAGTTCACTTTTATATGGTGTATATACTATCATTTGAAATATTAAATTAGGGATCCATTTATTATTTGAATATTATAATGTATTCGTTAAATTTATTCCTCAATTATTTGTATTCTAGCTTCTTTCATTTGGTTAGGAACTCTTTAATTAAAATATCATTTTAAATGTTTGGAATATTTTTCATTCTAAACCATTCTCATTAATTTCCATGTTTTAATAATTGTTTTAAGGATTTTTTTATATGGACATGAAGGATTTATACTTATCATATATTTCAAATTTTTCAAAGTGGTATGGAAAACGTTGATTCAAAAATAACTTCCAAATGACTTCTTTGACAAATACTACAACTTTTAAATGTTTTCAAGAAAAAGGGAATATTTCTCTCAAATAGTTTTACCGATTATTTTCGTCTATGTCAATATCCATCATTGTGTTTTATTCAAGATTTTTTTTAATTTTTTATAATACAATCTTCCATATTGTATAGAATGAGTTTTGTTTGACTGTGGATGTGCTATTTTTATACAATTCATAGTTTTTGGTTAATTTATTGACATTTCGTATACTAGTTTTAATACAAATTTTTTTATTATGTTCCACCCTTTTCATATGAGGAGTGAATTAGACATAGTATGTAACTGGCGGGGCCCACTATAGCCCCTCAATGTATCAATAGCTCCCATTAAACACACTACTAATTTGTAACCAATCCTTGAAAAATTTATATATAGAGTCTTGGAACAAGGAATTGACTTCATGGTTACAATCTACAATATTATGAATTCCATCATTATGAGATTAGTTATTGATGTTACATGTGATTATTAGACTAGTTGAATTTCCATGTCATTAAATATATGGAATTATTTGACTTATCATTTCTATATAATACCAAAGTTTATGTTTAATGGGCTTGTGTTTCAATTTTATACCTTTCCATAAAATAATATGATTATTTATGATAGCTTCCTCTCTATTTTTTACCATTACTGAGTGTAACACCCCAAGCTTCCATGGTATGTTTCCCTTTGAATAATGCAACAGCTGGCATTGTATGCAACTTCGAGATTCTAACACATCACGACCAATCAAACTAGCTATTATGAATAGTATTACCCTCTTTTTGAAATTTAATAAATTTAATTTTTCAAAATGTACTTTATTTTTGAATTCGTAATATCAAAATTAGTTAAGGGTGATTTTGTTTATTTTTTTGAAATGTTTAAATTATAGATGGATAGTGATGAACATTACGTTATTGGTTAAAACCAAATTTTTATTAAAATAATTATTTATTTTATTTTATTTTATTTTAGGTTAAAATAGATACATAATACTTATATATGTTCAACGTAATTCATGGTAGTCATTTTATAATATTTTTAGACATAAATTTTTTTCGATCTTTTTTCTTTCTTTTACCCACGTCTTAGGAGCTTTTGAAAATTTCCAAAAAACAGAATTTTACTACTTTTGTGAGGTAAATTTTGAAAATTCGAGAGAGACAGTTAATATCATTATGTAAAATTTGGTTCAATAAGATTAAAATAATTTTTGGTGAATAGTAACATTTGAATGTTATTTACCACGGTTAAAATTAAATATAATAAGGGTAAAAATGATATCATAATTACCATAAAACATGACCTAATTCTATTTTATAAGTGTAATTCCACCAAAAACAACCTTAGGAATAAATTATGATCCTCTTTGGTCCACATGGATTATATTAGGACATTTATGATTATTTTATTTAAAAAACTATAAATGAGTAAAATTCAAAGTGTAATAACTAATCTGTTTGAAAAATAAAGTTACACACTATATAAATTCTAGTATAAATATTCATTACAAAGGTAAGAAGATTTAAAAAATAATGGTTTTTTATTTATAATTTTTATACGTTAAATAATATAATTTATTTATGACACAATGATGATGCAGTAATTACCTTATTAATGAAATATTAAAATTATTGATATTATAAATATCCAAATAAATGTTATTTGAGACTTCATATAAATTCCACTACTTTTATGGGTTAATATGAAATTTTAGGATTGGTTAAATAAATTTTATTCGACGAGATAAGGTTTCTATGACTTTCAAAAAAATAAAATACTAAATAGTGTCAAAATTGACATAATTGCGTTTTAAAAAAAAAATTATTTTATTAATTGATGTAATATTCTAAAAATATAAGTACCGGCCAAAGGGAATAGATAATTTTATATATATTAATAATTAACCACATGGGGTTATTTTGGCATGTTATAATATGTTTATTGAACATATAATATAAAAATATAAAGAGATAAGGTAAATGACAAACTATTAAACTAAGAGTTAAAAAATGATATGGTTAATATGATGCACTAAACCTATCTAAAAAATTTATTTGAGAGGTTTTTGATCCATATACACATTTTAATTTAAATAATTAATTTTTCAGCCACTATAAATAGGAATTTACTTTATTATAAAATAATATTTCAATCTTTTCATAAAGTGACCCTCATCTATTTTATAAAAAGGCACTTCTCCATCTCTTAATTTCACACCTCCAAAGCCATTTGGATCATCCAAAAACTGTCCAAATATCCTCCCAACTTTCCTTCCTTCATCTGAAAGGCCTTCCATTGGTCAGAAATCTAAATGAGGGAACCCTTTTGATCAATTTCAAACGAAAAACCCAAAGAAGAGGTAAATATGCCATCACCTCTTTCAAGTTATTTTCTTCTTCCACATCCTATTTATTTATTATTTACATTATAAAATAATAAATTCATCAACATATATATATTGTGATGTTATTATAAAAATGGTACAACCATTTTGATTTTTTATCCTTCATATAATTACAAAGTCACCATATGTGCATACACAATGATAACCGTCTCCACGTCGTGGTGTAATTTGTTATTCAAACACATCATTATTTTGATGGGAATAATAATGAGTATTAAATAAGTAAATAATAAATATCACATGTTAATGATTCTGTATATATGATATATCATCCATTTACATACTATTTCTCTAACAATATAATGATATTTTCGCTCGTGCTTACGTACGGATTACTGTCTCCATGAACGCGATGAGATTAATTCCCCATCGTAATAATTCAAGAATAATATTCATTTTATGATTAAAAATAATGTTTATGACCATAATATTATTCTGTATATGATTGAAATACTTACTCTCCATATAAAACATGGCTTATGTAACCAATAATATGTAGGAAAACAAACCAATTAACACCTGAAATGATTGTACTAATAAAATATTATTAAAAAAGTAATATTATAAGATCATATAGGATATCATATTTATGTATATAGTTATTTTAAAATTTAATAACAATGTTTAAAATACTATATTTGAGGTTAAATTACCATCGACAATGGAAAAATACAATGTAATTGTTAATTTCACAAACTCTTTATTATCAAAGGCTGTTTTTACATAAGTATCCACTAGGATCTCTTTATCATCAACATTAGTGTTTTATAAAAAATATAATTAAAAACATTATTAATTTTTACTAGAATGTGGCTTAAAGTTATTTATAACCTTATTTTACCATATATGTTTTGAAAGAAATCTTTCCGTCATTTTCCAAAGAAGGTACTTTATGACCTTTTTGAAAAAAAATTGGTCAGAATGTATTTTTTTACTTATACGGCGGGTGCGGTTATAATCTGTTGTTACCACATCATCAAAGCTTACCATACATGCTTATAAGATTATTTAAAAAATGTTTTCATTTATAATTATATTAATTTTAAATGATTTCAAAACAGAGAGATATATTTCTCTAAAAAAAGATTTGATTTCATCTATGTCAACATCCATTGATGGATTTTAATCTAGTTTGATGTTTATTTATTTGATACAAAAATTCCATATTTTATTGAATCGTTTGTGATATATTTGAATTTGGATGTGTTATTGTTATACTATTCATGGTTTATGGATAATTTATTGATATTTTTTATTCTAGATTTAATACGAATGCTTATGTTATTTTTAAACATTTTCATTTGTGGAATGAATCAGACTTAGTAAGTGATGGGTGGAGCCCGCTATAGCTTATCGATGCATCGTTAGGTCACATGAAACAAAATAATTTCTTTCCACAAGGCCTTGAAAAAATCTTATTTTTAGTCTTGGATCAAGGCCTTTACTATGTGGTTATGAAGTCGGGAATTATGCATTCCATTATTATGAATGTGTCTATTGATATTGCATGTGATTATTCAACTAGTAGAATGACCATGTGAATAAACAAATGTAATTATTTGAATTTATCTTTTTCCATATTATTCTGAAGTTTAAATTTAAATTTTTTTTTGTAGTCTTATATATTTCCTTAAATGTTTGTTCTTATTTATGATATTTTACGCTATATTGTTATACATATTGTGCATCTTAGCTCAACCCTCTCTATGTTTTTTCCTAGAATGTGAAGAAGTTTATTATGGTTGACCTGTAGGAATATGATAATTATTTAAGTGTGTTATGAAGGGGATAAAATGTTGTTAATGTTTTTATTTAATGAAGTAATGTAAAATGTATGAATGTATCTAGTACTTCCATGACTACTATACTGATCTGCTTTTCAGGACATGATTCCATATATCATGAAAATATTATGTATCAATGCACTGCCTCTACGTAGCTAGGGTCGGGGCGTTACAGGTGGTATTAGAGGACGTTTAGTACAAACCATGGAAACTAGATTTAGAAAAACACTAATTAGAGATGTACCTAGCGGTAAACCTCGAATACATAGCTTTTAGCTACACACGAATGAGAACTGGGGCACAAAAATGGGCCTTGATGCACTCTTGGATACGACACTCCTAGGGGAAATGAATAGGATAATTGTCATTTTCATTAAAAACCATTTTTATGGGTTTGTGCATATATAAATCCTAAACAAAAACATTTTTATGATTATGTATTATATCAATAAAATATTCAATTTATGTTCACTGTTTTATAATTAGGAATTATGTATTGTGATTCATAAACTAATCTAGGATATTCCATTGTTTGGAAATGCAACCAAGTGGAAGGAATAGATATCGTATCAACACATGTAATCCATTTAGGGATTTCCCTCCCACTAAAGATAATTATAGTGTAGATGGGGAAGCAACTAGTGCTTATCATCTTATCACAATACTAGGACAACTCAATCAGGTTATGAATAATAACATTGCGCATATAGAGCACCTAATCCACAACACAGAGGATCAATATAGGACCACTTCATTAGGAAACAACCACCAACATTCAATGGGACTAAAAATCCATTAGTATCTGAGAAATAGATAAATTCCATAGAAAAAATATTACATGATTTGGGGAGTAGCGAAAGTGAAAAAGTTGTGATGGAAGTTTACCGCCTCATGGGAGATGCAGATCAATGGTGGTCATTGATTAAAAATACAAAGGAAGATGATGAGATATTAAATAAGGAATGGAGGGAGTTTAAATATATTTTATTAGAAAAAGTCCTTACTCATGACCATCGAGTGGATATGGAAATCAATTTATGAGCCTGAGTCAAAAAGAGGATGAGAATGTCACAAAATATGAGGATGTTATTACAAGGTTAGAAAAGAATGCTTCATATTATATACATAACCAAAGGTGTAAGATTGTTCGATTCATTGATGGGTTAAAACTATTTCTCTGGAGAGCATTAGTCTTATAATAATTATTATCATAGGATGATATTGTCTCCTGTGGTATCAAGATAGAAAATGAATTCTCTAAGTCTTACGACTTTAAAGAAAAGCCGGAGAAGAAGAGATCATCTAAACAATCAGGAAATGGAAATAAGGGGATGATGTAATAGTTTAATACCAATCCTATGGTAAATGTGGGAAGAAACACCCTGGTTGTAATGCACCAGGCCCTAATGATCCATCCCTTTGACAAATTCTAGGATCCTAAGGAGTCACACCTCATTCGGTGTGACCAATCGGCGCGACCGATCGGTGTTATCCATCCTTGTCAGGTTTTCCTTCTACAGTTTTTCCTGTAATGCCTCTTTTAGGCCTTTCTGACCTTTTAGGCATTTCAAGGCCGTTTTTAACCTATAAAGAATATCTAAAAATCCCGAGAAACCTCCCTATTAAATAACAATTTATTCAGACGTGTGTAACCACCCAACCGCGTAGTATAACCATGATCTTACTTCCAAGGCATTGAAATTACATATTCCATAATGTTGGGGATCTCATCTAACTATCACGCTAGAACTTATTCTTCTCCCTCTTGGCTAGTCTCTTCTTTTTCCTTGTGCGTTCTAAGTCATTTATTTCCTGAGGCAAGTGGTGCACCTGTGCGGGATCCCTGCAAGTCATGCTTCCCCGGTTTTGGTGCATTAAAATCTTCGATCTTTGATCAAACAACTAGGGATTTTCTATTTCATCTCTCCTTTTTGTGTATCATACGGGGTGGCATGCTTTTGCCTCTTTGGAAATTGATGAAACCGAACATAAAAAACATAATGAACAGACCTTTAAAGACTGAAAGGGGGGGTGTGATCAATGTTATGTTGTACTCTTTATGTTGTTATGTGTTGTGAATTGTACGGGCCTATGCTCACTGAAAATCAAGGTAGTTGGTGGTCTTTCTCTATGAACTAAAGAACCTCGGTGCTCATGGATGTTTAAATAACCATAACATGGAATTGGTTAATTATGTATAATCTGTTAAATAAATTTAAAGCACCAGGATCATTCTTTTTCTATGATAACCCTGGTTAAAGCATAGTGGAATTGAAACCATAGAGTGTATTAAATCGTTTAAATCTGAAAATACCTGCATGGGATCGCCTTGTGTTGGTGTTAGTGGTTTGGTTGTTTCTTTCACAGACTGATTGGTGGGGTGATACGGGTGGGGAAGGGATCCCCTGTCATTGTACTTTTGTTGGTTGTGAATTTGAGGTTGTGTGGTTACTCTGCTTTTATCACGAATTGGGGTGGAATCCTTTGTTGTTGGGAGACCGTTGGCACCTAGATTTTGGGGACATGGGGATGTGTCTCGGGGATTTCTTTGGTTCGAGTACTTCGAGGGATATCACTTATCCCTTTGTTGTTGTGACTTGCAAGAGAACCAGGTGTGAATGCTTAAATAGAGGTTTGGTTGTTTCTTTCCTTTTGGCTTGTTTTTATGCCTATTATTTGCCCGGTAGTGAAGAATTCACCCTAATGGGATCACTTGAATGTGAAAACAAGATTGGTTGAGTGGGGAATTAGTTTGGGAATGAGCTGTGACTTGGTTGCGAGTGTCGTGAATTATTTTTATTGAATGAATAGTAACAAGGGTGTTTGTGCTTATGTTTTATAACCCCTAGGTTGGGATGAGTATTTATTACCTATACATATATCTGTAGCTTTTATGTTTCTTATTCATGCCCCACCCATGTTGATCACTTAGTGCCAAACACCGCATTCATGGGGAGGGTGTTTTTACCAACACTCTTATGAGTGGCTTGTTTTTAGCTCCTTTTCTGCTCCATTTCCCGAATAGCCCAAGACTCTTCGGGAAGGCTGTGATGGCCTGAGGTCCATTATTAGCCCAATAATCATATGTAGGGGTAGTTGTGGTGGTTGGACCATGTGTTTATGGGTAGGTTGTTTCCCAATTATCTTTTGGATGAGGCCCAGGTGTCTTCGGGCATGGTAGTGGTTGTTCTAGCCTAGGTGTTTGCAGGCATGGTTACGTGAGGTTGTTGTGGCCCAGGTGTCTGCGGTCGTGGTAGTGGTTGTGGCCCAGGTGTTTTCGGGCAGGATGTGTCGTTGTGGCCCAAGTGTGTGCTGGCGGATGTGGCAGTGGGACTACGGTGAGAATGACGGGATTGGTTCGATACGTAGTATGTATTCAATAACTTGTGGGAAAGCGGCGCGGGATACCGAAATATCAATGTGCTATTACTATATGTTACTTGAATTGCATTATGTATGGAGCTTGCCTTGTGAGGTTTTGGTGGATATCTTTTCCTTGATGGGTGGTTGGTTATCTCTTTTTCCATAGGGTATTAGAATGTCTCATAACTTATGCACGATAGTCTTTGGTTTTCCCTACTGAGTGTACTTGTATGCTCACCCTACGTATATAAAAATGTTTTTAGGTTTCTAGGAGGACTTCAGGGATCGTGTGGGACAGTACTAGCTCAGACCTCAGAGCAGTTTCTAGTGTCGTTTCCCATTTCTTGATACTTTACCTTTGGAGTTTTGGAGGCTTATATTATTTACTGTTGAACATGCTAATGGGAATGGGTTACTTTTGGATTTTTCTTTACTTTTATCTTTGGTGTTTATGGGGTTGCTATCTAATCTCTTATTCCTAAAAAAAATAAAAAGGTTAATGCCTTCCATTTTGTGTGAGATTCTATACCCTTGGCACTGGTCTCCACTCCGGGACCTATTGAAGGTGGGTTTTGGGGGTCATTATCTCTTCTTCAACTTAATGAAGGAAGGGCTTGGCAATCTACTGACCCTTCCCTCCTTTTGGTGAAGGAAGGTCATGAAATAATGGTATCAAAGGAGGACAGGTTGAGAGATAGGATAGAGTCTGGAGTTAGGCATAGTGAGGATTGTATGGGATGGTAGGGAAACAGTGTTGGGTGATCTTGGTGTTTGAAATAGGCCAGGGAAGATGGGCTAGGACACGGGATTTTAGGGCCCCCCATGATCTGATGCTAGGACTCTGGACCCACCGAATGACCAAGTGAGGCTACACTGATTACAGGGTAGAGACCCTAGGAAAGGTACATGAATCATAATGACTTGTGTTCTTGTGTTTATGGGTGTTTTGGCGATTAAAAATAAGTAAATAATAAAGTCAAATAAAATCTAAGAACAATATTCTACACTACCCGGGCTTTGGAATTCCTTGTTTACTTGCAGGTATGGCACCTGGGAGGTTACCACAGTTAGTGCGGGTGGTCGAGGCCCTGGAGGATGACTCGGCTGACCAACGGAGGTCTGATCGAGAGGAGGAGGATGATCAGTGGAAGAAGACGCTTCGTGCTTTCCAGCGGCAGACCCTCGGGAAGTATGAGGGAAGCACCTCAGACATGGAGACGGAGAGCTGGCTAGAGGAGATGGTGATAGCTTTTCTCTTGATCCGATCTTCAGCGGAGTACAAGGTTCCTCTGTTCGTAAGCCAGATGCATGGAGCGACATGTTAGTGGTGGATTCTCTATCTAGGGGACAAGAGGGAGGCTGAGGTGACATGGGATGATTTTGAAAAGGAGTTCCGGGCAGAATTTCTCTCTTCTATGATGAAAGCTGAGAAGATGCAAGAGCTATTCTCCCTCTAGTAGGGGGGTATGTCAGTGACAGAGCTTGGGATCAAGTTCAAGGATCTCCTCTGCTTTTCTCCGGACCACTTTTTGGATGAGGAGTCTCGGGAGAGACGTTTCCAGGAGGCGCTCTGACCTTCCCTCCAGTATGTTGTTACCCCCTTCACCTTACTAACATACCTGGAGGTCCAGAAGAATTCCGAATTGTTGGAGAGGATGCACATGCTGCGAGGTGTATCACGAGAGGGGATTCAGCTAGGCCCGTCAAAGGGAAAGAATGTCATCACCAGACCTCCAGCATCGGGACCCTCTGGGTTCTGAAAAGCAGGGAGAAGGCCTATATAGTTCCAGTTTTGATCCCCTATCCCTCACCCTTTTCCATCTGGCCCAGGTCCAAGATTCTTCGTCTACAGGAGCCACAGGCACCTTCGGAATCAGTGCATGGATAGAGTGAATTACGGCGATAACGGGCAGGCCCAACACCCTCCTCAGTAGCAGCAGATTCCAGGTAGGCCCTTTCAGCAGCAGCAGTAGGGGAAGAGAGCTCCCGCTCCTCCGAGGGTAGACGTTTCAGGAGAAGGTCTCCCCCATGGTGGTTTTCAGGGACCTCGACCAGGGCGTGGTCGGGAAGGTGGTCGACAAACGAGAGGCAGAGGAGATGGGCGCGGGTAGTTACACTCCGTAGAGGCAGCAGTTCCAGCAGGACCGGAGGTCGTTCGAGGTACAATCAATTTTTTTCAGTACCCTTTCTGACATCTTGTTCGATACATGAGCTTTACACTCCTTTGATACACCTAGTCTGGCTGGTGCTTTGGGTCTAGAAGCCGAGAGACTTCAAGTGCCCCTGGTGCTGAGCACACCAGTCGAAGGTCAGACCGACTTGATATATGTTTATCGAGGATTCCGACTGATGATATGGAAACATCAGTCAGTTAGGGACCTCCTTCTATTGCAGATACAACTATATGATGTCATCATAGGCATTGAATGACTTTTCACTGTATGTGTCGTCATCGACTGCTTCTGAGGAAGGGTCGTGTTTTTAGACTTAGGTGGCTGACGTGTTACTTTCACTGGAAAGTGGGGTGGCCAGAAGGGAAACATGTGATAGGTACCCCTCTTCTCCTTGTTAGCTGAGCTATCATTGGAGTCAGCGGATGCAGAGATGGTGGAGGTACTAGGGATCGTCAGTGAGTTTATGGACGTCTTCCCTGAGGAGGTGAGGACTCTACCCCATCGACGTGATGTCGAGTTTGGGATAGACTTGAAGCCTGGTGCTCGTCTGCTTTTGATGGGTCCCTACCGGATGGAACCTTCGGAGCTACAGGATTTGCGGATTCAGATTGACGTTCTGATGAAGAACGGTTTTGTTTGACCGAGTGCATCACCGTGGGTGATCCAGTCTTGTTCGCAAAGAAGGCAGACGATGGTCTCAGGCTGTGCATAGACTATAGGAGACTGAATTAGGTGATGGTGAAGAATCGCTACCCTCTTCCAAGGATAGGCGATCTCTTTGAATAGTTGAAAGGTATAGGATGGTTCTCGAAGATAGACCTATAGTCTAGATATCACCAGTTGTGGGTGAAGGGGAGCGACATTCTGAAGACGACTTTTAGGTGCTGATATGGGCACTTCAAGTTTGTGGTCATGTCGGTCGGCATTTCAAATGCTCCAGTTGTATTAATGGGGCTTATGAACTCCGTCTTCTGGGAGTATCTGGATTGGTTCCTAGTAGTGTTCATCGATGACATCCTGATATATTCAAGATCATAGGAGGATTATGATGAGCACCTGGGGACAGTTTTGGAGGTCCCATGACAGCACCAACTCATTGGGAAGTTGTCGAAGTGCAATATTTGGACGCGAGAAGTTCACTTCCTTGGGCACTTAGTGTCCAAGCAGGGAGTAGCAGTAGACCCATTGAAGGTTGAGGTGGTTGTTTCTTGGGCAGCACCAAAGAATGTGGTAGAGGTCTGTAGTTTCCTCGGGCTGGCAGGTTACTATAGAAGGTTCGTACCCAACGTTTTTCGAGTTGCATCACCATTGATAGCCTTGACGAAGAGGATCAAGCTTTCATGTTAGACGAGAAATTCGAGGAATTCTGCAGTTTGCTGAAGGATAAGTTGGTTAGTGCCCCAGTGGTGAGGTTACCAGAAGAAGGAGAAACATATGAGGTTTTCTGTGAGGCTTCAGGGTAGGGCCTCATATGTGTGTTGATGCATCAGAAAGAGGTGATCTCTTATGGGTCTAGCCAGTTACATCCCCATGTGAGTAAATATGCCTCCCATGACTTGGAGCTTGTGGTGGTCGTGTTCGCACTAAAGTTGTGGTGGCACTACCTCATCAGGGAGCTCTTCATGGTCTGCACCAATCACAAGAGATTGTATTATGTCTTCTCCCAACAGGAACTGAAATTAAGGTAACGAAGGTGGATGGAGTTTCTTCAGGACTAAGATTTTGATATTTCCTACACCTTAGGGAAAGGAAACGTGGTGGATGATGCCTTGAGTAGGAATTCACAGAGCGATGTGGTCTGCGAGTCAGCAAAAGCTTGGAGGGAGATGGAGGAGTTGGCTGCCCTACACCTGGATGCGAGGATGGATGGCAGTAAGGGTTTCATGTATCAGACGACAGTATAGTATTCTCTATTATGTTAGGTGGAGGAGTCTCAATGGGGAGACCCATAGATTGAATTGATGTGTGACCGGGTTAGCCAAGGCAGTGCTCTAGAATGGTGGGAAAAAGATGGTCAAAATCAGATGCTATTCTGAGGGAAGTTGTTCATTCCTGAGGCGATGCATGAGAGAGTCATTAGTGAGTTCCATATCTCACCCCTGGCGGTGCACCCAAGAGTTTCCAAGATGTTCCAGGGTCTGAGGAGACAGTTTTGGTGGCCCGGGGAAAAGCGGGTGGTGGTAGAGTTTTTTTCCATTTTCCAAGTGTGTCAGCAGGTGAAGGATGAACACCATGTTCTAGGTGGTTTTTTGCAACCTTTAGATGTCCCCGAGTGGAAGTGGGACAACATATCGATGGATTTCGTCATGGGGCTACCTAAGGTTAAAGGATGGTGCGACGACATCTGGGTAGTAGTGGAACAGTTGAGGAAATCGGCTCACTTTTAGGAAATCAAGGAGTAAATTGCAGTGGACACTCTAGCACGGAGGTATGTGAATGAGGTGGTGCGATTTCATGGGGTTCCATGGTCCATAGTCTCGGATAGGGATGCACGATTTAACTCATGATCCTGGAGTGATTTGGAACATTATTTTGGCACCCAACTGCACCTTATCATGGCCTTCCACCCACAGACAGATGGGAAGATAGAGCGCACCATCCAGACCTTGGATGATATTCTATGAGCATGCATCCTAGACTACGGGGGTTCATGGGTGTGACACTTTCCTCTGGTAGAGTTCGCCTACAAAAATAGATACCACTCTACCGTTGGCATGGATCCACTCATAACTTTGTACGGGAGGTCGTGTTGCTCACCCATGTGTTGGACAAAAGTCAGGGAGGCAGGATTTCATGGCTCGGAGGTGGTACAGAACATAATGGAAAAGGTGCATCTTATATGAGAGAGGATGAAGGCGGATCAGGACTGGCAGAAGTCATATGCAGATGATAGGAGAAGGCCCTTGGAGTTCATGGTCGAGGAGCACGTGTTCTTGAAGGTCTCCCCTCTATGTGGACAACGGAGGTTTGTTAGTGGAAGTAAGCTATCTCCCATGTTCGTCAGACCCTTCAAGGTGTTTCACTGGGTCGCCAAGGTGGATTATCAGCTGGTGTTTCCACCACATCTACAAATGGTGCACGATGTCTTCTGTGTGTCCCATCGTTGTTGGTATCTTCATGATGATTCACACATCCTTGACTGGGAAGAGCTAGATATCGAAGGCGATGAAACCATCGTTGAACTACCAGTGATGATCGAGGGTCGTGAGGAGAAGGTGCTTCGTGGACAAACCATGACATTGGTTCCTGTGTTATGGAGTCATGGTGGGCTTGAGGAGAGTACCCGGGAGAGGGAAGCGCAGATGTGTGCCCAGTACCCAGAGTTGTTTTGAGTTTTATCATGTTTTGGCTGTACTTATTTGCTATTTAATGCTTTACCTTGTTGACTATGGGATATGTAGTTTCATATTCCTGTGAATTTGTGTGAAGTGTCCTAAATGATTTGGAGGTGAGGACCTGATTCCTATTTAGGATGCATTAAAGTGGATTCGCCTAAATCTGTGCGGGCGAGTCAGTGCCGCCCAAAGCGTATAGTATATTAACACAGAGAAAGGGAAACCCCTATCCCACAAGGCCGGAAGGTTTATACTTTTTTTATGCATGGTTTCATGGGGAAAGGAGCTATAGAACATCCATTATTGTTCAAGAGATAGGGTGTTCCAGTGTCAGATAGGTTCACTCCAGAGAGGTATCTTCCAGGGTGGTTGTTCGGACCCTGCCTCTTTCCTTCATGTCTGGTTATAGATTATCGGGGGTGAGAATAGTTTGAGAGGTATCTGATGTAATGGATCAAACCCTCATGATACATCCCTTTTCCATATTCTATGATCATAAGGTGTTGCACCTCGTTCGGTGCGACAGATCGGTGCGTCCGCCCGATCGGTGCGACCGATCGGTGTTATCCAGCCTTGTCGGGTTTTCCTTCTACAGTTTTCCCATAACGCCTCTTTTAGACCTTTTTGACATTTTTAGGCATTTCAAGGCCGTTCTTAACCCATAATTAATATCTAAAAAACCCGAGAAACCTACCTATAAAATAACAATTATTTAAGTCGTGTGTAACCACCCCACCATCTAGTATAACCATGATCCGACTTCCAAGGGGTTCAAATTCCTTATCCCATAATGTTGGGGATCTCATATAATTATCACGCTAGAAATTATTCTTCACCATCATGACTAGTCTCCTCCTTTTCCTTGTGCAGTTGATATCCTTTCTTTCCCAAGGCAAGTGGTGCACCTGTGCGGGAGCCCTGCGAGTCGCGCTTCCCCTGTTTTGGCACATGAAAAATGTTGATCTTTGATCAACCAAGTAGGGATTATCTCCTTCATCTTTCCTTTCTGGGTAGCATGTGGGTTGGTAACGCTATTTCCTCGGTAGAAATTGATGAAACCAAACTTAACGAACATAATGAACAGACCTTAAAAATTGAAATGGGGGTGTGATCAATGTTCTATTTCACACATTATGTTGTTATGTATTATGAATTGTACGGGCCTATGCTCACTGAAAATAATTTCCATTAGTGGTATTTCACTTTGCACTACTGATCCTTTGTTCTCCTGGATGTTTAAATAACCATAACATTGAATTGGTTAATTATGTATACTTTGTAAAATAAATTGAAAGCACCAGGATCAACCCTTTTCTGTGATAACCCCAGTTAAATCACATTGGAAGTGAAACCATAAAGTGTTTTAAATCTTTTAAATATGAAAATACCTGCACGGGACCACCTTGTGTTGGTGGTAGCGGTTTGGTTGTTTCTTTCACAAGCTAATTTCTTGAGTGATACGAGTGTGGATGGGATCCCCTATCGTTGTACTTTAACTGGTTGTGAATATGAGTCTGTGTGGTTACTCTGCTTATATCACGAATTAGGTTGGACTCCTAAATTGTTGAGAGACTGTTGGCTCTTTGATTTGGGGGACATGGGGCTCTGCCTCTAGGTTTTCTTTGGTTCCAGTAGTTCGAGGTATCTCACTTGTCCCTTTGTTGTTGTGACTTGCAAGAGAACCAGGTATGAATGCTTAAATTGATGTTTGGTTGTTTCATTCCTTTTGTCTTGTGGTTATGCCTTTTAGTTGAACGGTAGTGAATAATTCACCTTAATGGGATCACTTGAACCTGAAAAGAAGAATGGTTGAGTGGGTAATTATTTTGGGAATGTGATGTGACTTGGCCGCGAGTGTCGTGACTTATTTTTTTGGAATGAATACTATCAAGGGTGTTTGTTATTAGGTTTTGGAACCCCTAAGTTGCGATGAGTGTTTTTTAAATATAAATATATATGTAGCTTTTATGTTTCTTATTTGCGCCCCATCCAAGATGAGCACTTAGTGATGAACACCCCATTTCATGGTGAGGGTGTTTTTTCCAACACTCTTATGAGTGGCTGGTTATTAGCTCTTTTTCTGCTCCCTTTTCTGAATATCCCAAGACTCTTTGGACAGGCTGGGATGGCCTCAGGTACAATATTATCCCACGAATCTTCGGGGCGGGGTAGTTGTGGTGGTTCGCCCAGGTGTTTACAGGAAGGTTGTTTCCCAAGTATCATCTGGATGAGGACCATTTGTCTTTGGGCGTGGCAATGGTTGTTATGGACTATGTTTTTCGGGCAGGGTTATGTGAGGTTGTTGTGTCCAAGGTGTCTGCAGGCATGGTGGTGGTTGTGGCCTTGGTGTTTGCGGCAGGATGTGTGGATATGGCCCAGGTGTGTGTGGGTGGGTGTGGAACTGGGACTGCGGTGAGAATGTAGGGATTGGTTCGATGCGTAGGATGTCTTCAATAACCAGTGGGAAAGTGGCACGGGGTACCTAAATATTGATGTTCTATTACTATATGTTACTTGAATTGCGTTATTTGGGGAGCATGCCTTGGTGATGTTTGGGTGGATAGCTTTTCCTTGTTGGGTGTTTGGTTATCTTTTTTTCCATGGGACATTAGAATGTCTCCTCACTTGTGAACGAGAGTCTTTCGTTTTCCCTAATGAGTGTAATTGTATTCTCACCCTACATATGTAAAACTTTTTTCAGGTTTCCAAGAGGACTTCAAGGATCATGAAGGACCGTACTAGCTCAGACCTCGGGTTATTTTACATTGACATTTCCCTTTTCTTAGTAATTTACCTTTGTAGTTTTTGAGGCTTGTATTATTTACTGTTGAACATTAATATGGGAATGGGTTAACATTGTCTTTTCTTTAACTTTCATCTTTGGTATTGTTGGGGTTTCTATTTTATATCTTGTTCCTATAAAAAAAATAAAAAGGGTGATGCCTTCCATTTTTTGTGAGATTCTATACCCTTTGCGTTGGTCGCCACTCCGGGACCTAATGAAGGTGGGTTTCGGGGGTCATTATCTCTTCTCCAACTTATTGAAGAAAGGGACTAGCAGTCTGCTGACCCTTCCTCCTTTTGGTGAAGGCTGGTCGTGACACAAGTACTTCCATTATGGGAATGTGAGTCTGTTACAAGTTTGGTGAAAAAATCCACCATGATCGTAATTGTAAGGGGAAGAAAGAGGTTGTGGAATGCTTCAATTGTTGAGAAAATAGGAATTATGAAAATGAATGTCCTATGTGCCAAGGGAATATACCTCCGAATAGTAAAAGGGAGAAAGGCCTAGCTTATTCGATCACTACTACTGAGGTTGATGTTCCGAAAGACGTGGTGGTGGGTAATCTAATGTTTTATTAATGTTTACCCAATTATTTATTTGAGTATGGATCATCACATCATTTCATATATTACTTGATTTCTAAAAACATTAGACATTCTCAATTTTACATAACAAGGGAGTTTTCAGTCAAAACACCTATGAGAAGTATCATCACAACAATTTTTTTGTGAATTAGTTCCCATTAGGTCATATAAATGTTATTTATCTATTGATCTCATCGTCATACCCATGATTTAATTTTAAATAATCCTCGAAATTTATTGGATTTTAGACCATGATGAAATAACTTAATATAAGAAGTAGGAGGTTATAATTTTCGAGGATGATAAAGAGTATCTTATATTTAGAGTCGAAACGTCACCACATGCTTCTTATCTAGATCCACCCCCAATAGCTCTAATAAATTCAATTTTTTGTGTGGGTGAGAATGAAATAATTATTGCTGAGGAAAAGAATGTTCTAATAGAGGATTTACCTATTATGCATGAATATGATTATGTGTTCCCAGAGGAGTTACCTAAACAACTTCCAGAATTAGAAATTGAGTATTCCATTGATTTAATTCTTGGTTTAATGCCCATAGAAAAGACCCCTTATAGAATGGCCAAAGTGGTATTAGTGGTCTAATGAATCATCTAGAGAAATTGAGTAAAAAGGCATTTATTCTCCCTAATGTACTTTCCCTGGGGAGCCCCTATCCTTTTTGTTTATAATAAAGAAGAATCTATGAGGCCGTGCATTCACTACAGGGAGATCAATTCTATAAAAATAAAGAACATGTATCCCCTACCTTGAATTGATGATTTATTTGACCAACTTCATTGAGCTCAATATGTTTCAAAGATTTACCTTCGATATGAATATCATCAGTTTTGCAGGAAGAAAGAAGACATTCTGAAAACATCATTTTGAACTAGGTACGGGCATTACGAGTTTATAGTAATGCCTTCTGGGATGACTAATGCACCCTCTATTTTCATGGATCTAATGAACACAGATTTCAAGGAATATCTTGTTGTTTTTTGTAGTAGTATTTATTGATGATATCTTGGTGTACTAAAAAATATACAAAGATCACGAAAATTACTTGCACATTAACCTATTGAGTCTTAGAAGAAATGAATTATATGGGATGTTTAGAAAGTGTGAATTATAGCTTCAGGAGACTTCATTTCTTGGCCATATTGTCTCTACGGATGGAATCTATGTTGGTCCTTCTATGAAAAAGGAAAACCAAGAATTTACAACACTGACGAGTATAACGAAGGTACCCAGTTTTATTGGATTAGAAAGTTATTTTCATTGGTTTGTCTAGAATTTTTCCCAATTGGCTAACCCATTAACCAAGATCAAATGTAAAGGTTCTAAACTTGTTTGGAAAAAAGTTTTTGAAGAATGTTTTGAGGAACTGAATAGAATATTAGTTAATTCTCCTATCTTAAATCTTCCATCAAGGAATGATGGGTTTTTTATTTATAGTGATGCTTGAAAAAAAGGAATTGGTTGTGTCCTTAAACAGAATGATAGAGTTATTTCCTATGCATCACGATAGCTAAAACGTCATGATAAAAACTATCCCACGTATGATCTTGAGATAGTAGCTGTAATATTTTCTTCAAAAATATGGAGACACTATCTTTATGGTAAACAAATGTGAGATTTATACTGATCACAAGAGTTTGAAGTATATTTTCTCCAAAAAATAACTCAACATGAGGAAAATGTGATGACTTTAACTACTCAAGGATTATGATTGTACAATAAACTACCACCCGAGGAAAGAAAATAAGGTGGTGGATGCTTTGAGCTGAAAGGATCATGGTGTTTTGAACAAAATGAGAGTTGAAAAAGATACTATTTTCATGTATCTAGGAATGATAGATATAGGAATAACTATGGAAGGTGAAACATTAATTATTTTTTCAAATGGTTGTCAAACAATCTTTACTAGAAATAAAAAAAGTTATCATGATGATGATGATTAGTTTCAAAAGAAAATTAATGCTGTGAACGATCAGAGATTGATCGAGCTCATATATGAAGGCGGGATTTTGGAATTTGGGAAGAGATAGTTTGTTCCCGTTATACCTAATCTGAAAAGAGGAATGATAGATGATGATCATAGCTCCAATTTATCTATACACCCTAGTAACAATATGATGTATAGGGATTTGATAGAATATTTTTAGTGGGACAATATGAAGAGAGAGATTGCTGAATTTTTGTCATGATTTATGATTTTCCCACAACTGATAGATGGAAGAAAATATCCTAGAGTAGTGTTGAAACCTCTTCCCATACCTGAGTGCAAATTTTTTGATATTACGATAGACATTGTCATGGGGCTACCAAAGACTCCTAGAATAAATAATGCAATATGGGACATCGTTTACTGTCTTACCAAGTCAGCACATTTTTATAATATAAGAGAAGATTTACCAGTTTAACATTTAAAAAGACAAAGATTAATCATGTTGTTAGACTTTATAGAGTACCCTAATAATTTTTTTTTTGATCGTGATCCACATTTTACATCATGATTCAAGAAAAGTCTTCAGAAATACCTATATACTGAACTTTGTTTGAGAACTGTCTACCACCCTCAAACTGATGGATAATCACAACAGACTATTAAAGCATTAGAAGACAAGTAGAGATCTTTCTCACTTGACTTTCTAGGTATATGGGATCAATATGTAACTCTATATGAATTTTCCTATAACAATAACTTCCATTGATGCATTCATATGGCACAATATGAATCATTATATCGAAGAAGATTTCACACAACAACTTTTTGGGATGATGTTAGTGAAAGAAAACTCTTAGGCCTAGAACATTTTGAGGAAATGATGGAAAAGGTGATGGTTACCCAAACCCACATCAAAGCAGCTCAATGTAGGCAGAAGGGATGTTCCTATTACTGAAGGTAGGATTTGAAATTTTAGGTAGGAGAACATGTTTTCAAGAAGGCATCTCCATGGAAGGGAGTTATACGATTCGGTAAGAAGGGTCAATTAAGTCTCAGGTACATCAGACCTTTTGAAATTCTATAAAGAATTGGGGTTATGGATTACCATTTGGAAATGCCACCATGTCTCTCTAAGGTTCATGATGTGTTCCACGTATCACTATTGAGAAAGTACATTCCTAACCCATCACATGTACTCACCTATGAGTAAATTGAACTGGAACCTGATTTGACTTCCTATGATGAGCCTGTCAAGATTCTTGATACAAGAGAACATGTGTAGAGAAACTGGACCACTCATCTGATAATGTTCTATGGGGAAACTATAAGATGGAAGAGGCAATATGGGAACCCAAGAAACATATGATGAAGAACCAAATGAATCATTTATTCAGTAACATTCTAGAAATTTCAAGGAAAAAATATTTTATGGGGGGAATAAGGTAACACCCTATACTTCCATGGTATATTTCCCATGAAATAATTCAATAGCTTTCATTCTACGCAACAATGTTATTCTAACACATTGTGACCAATCAAACTATGAGTAATGAATAGTAATACTCACTTTTTGAAATTTTATAAATTTTATTTTTCAAAATGGAATTCATTTTTCATTAAGGAGTATCTAGATTACCTTAGGGTGAATTTTCTGTAGTTTTCTGTAAAATTTCAATTTTTGATGAATTGTGAACAGCACTGCGTTATTGGTTAAAACAGACCATTTTTTTGAATAATTAGTATTTTTATTTTTATTTAATTTAGCTAATAATTGATACATAATACCTATATATGTTCAACGTAATTTATTGAAGTCATTTTATAATATGTTTACATATATAAAATTTTATCAAACTTTTTACATCCATTTACTCACCTCCTAAGAGAATTTGAAAATTTGAATAAAAAATAATTTTACCGCTTCTGTGAGTTGAATTATAAAAATCTGACTGAAACAGCTAATATAAGTAAGTATAATTTTGTTCAATAAGATGAAAAATAATTTTTTATGAATAGTAACTATTGAATTTTATTTAACACGGTTAAAATTGAATAGGGTAATTAAGGGTAAAAATGATATAATAATTACCCTAAAACATGTACTAATTCTATTAGAAAAGAATAAATCAACAAAAAACTACCTTAGGAAAAAAATATGATAATCTTTGGTCCACATGGATTTTATTAGAACATTTATTATAATATTTTTTAAAAAAATATAATACAGTAAAATTCAATGTTTAATAACAACCCAAAAAATTGGAATAATGGAGATGAGTCCATGATCAACAAAATTATTATTAAAAAATAGTCAAACATAAAAGGATAATGATATGGGTATAAGTGGTAACCACCAAAATAATACAAATGTATTCAGCCTCTGGTCCGGCCTCCTCTCCCGCCTCTTCCACAATGACCACCACGTACTCTTGGATTTCTGCCACTTTTCTACTGATCCAATAATTTTATAGGTTAATATGACATGTTAGGGTTGGTTAAAGAAATTTTATTCTAAGAGATAAATTTTTTATGAATTTAAAAAAATCAAATACTAAATAGTTTCAAAATTAACCTAATTGAATTTCAAAAAAAAATATTATATTATTAATTGATATAATATTCCTAAAAATCTCAAGATCGGTTGAAGGACATAGATAAATTTATATATATAAATAATGAACCACATGGAGTTATCTTGGCATGTTATAGTATGTTTATTTACCATATAGTATAAAAGTACAAAGATACTTGGAAAATAAAAAACTATTTAACTAAGAGTTAAATCTAAATGATAAGGTTTATAGGATGACCAAAACCTTTCTAAAACCTATTGGTTGAGATGATTTTGAACCCTACACACCATACACTTTAAATAATTCATTTTTGTGCCATTATAAATAGAAAATGATATTATTATAAAATAATATTTCAAGCATTTACTAAAGTTACCTACATCTCTTTTGTAAATGGGAACTTACACTTCACTTAATTTCACACCTCCAATGCCTTTTGGCTCGGCCAACCCCTACCCCAATAATGTCCCATCATTCCTCCCTTCATCCTAGCGGACTCCCTTTGGTATGAAAGCCAATCTATGGAGCCCTTTTGATCAAATCAAAACAAAAAACCAGAAGAAAAGGTAAATATTTAATCACATATTTCATGTTTTTTTCTTCTTCCACTTCCTCTTGTTTTGTTGTTTCCATTCTAAAATAATAAATCTAGTTTCTTATATATACTTTGATGTTATTATAAAAATGGAACAACCGTATTAATTATTCTATCCATCCTATAAATGACAAAGTGACCATACATGTGTACGTATGGATTACCGTCTCCACGACATGGTGTAGTTTGTTATTCAAACACTTCATTATTTGGATGGGTATAATAAAGAGTATAACTAATATAAATAATAAATATAACATGTTAATGATTCTGTTTATAGGATATAACATCCAATTACATATGATTTATCCATCAATATAATGATATTTTTACTCGTGTGTACGTACGAATTACCGTCTCCATGAACGCTATGAGATTCATTCCCCATCATAGTCATTCAAGAATAGTTTTCATATTATGAATAAAAATTATGTGTATGAACATAATATAATTATATATATGAATCAAATACATCCTATTCATAACAATCTTGGCGTACTTAACAAAGAGTATAAAGGAGAACGATTCTGTTAACACCCGAAACAATGACACTATTAAAATATTATTAACAAAGAAATATTATAATATCATATATGATAACATATTTATGTAAATAGTTCTTTTATAATTTATTAACAATGTTTTATCTATTATATAGGAGTTTAACATTCTATCGACTTTGGAGAAGTACATGGTAAGTGTTAATAACACAATCTCTTTATTATCCGAGGTTGTTTTTTTGTAAGTATCTAATGCGACCTCTTTATCATCCACATCTGTGTTTTCTTAAAAATCTAATTCTAATCATTCTTAATATTTACTAGACTATAGTTTAAATTCACTTATACCCTTATTTTAACATATATGTTTTGAAAGGATTCTTTCTGTCTTTTTCCAAACAAGGTACTTTATGACCTTTTTTACCAAATTAAGGTAAGAATGTCTTATTTTTATGTTATATGACGGGTGAATATATAATCCTCCATTATAAAATCATTGAATCTTCCCATAAATTATTATAATAATATTTTCAAAATAAATGTTTTCTTTTATAATTAAAAATTTTGTAATTGATTTCAAAATAGAATGAGATATTTCTCGAAAAAAGTTTTGATTTCATCTATGTCAACATAATTTGATGGATTTTAAGCTTGTTTTATGTTTCATATTGTACAGAAGGTTTTGTGATATATTTTACTATAGTTTCATTATTGTTATATGATTCAAGGTTTATGGATAAATTATTGACATTTCTTATGATTGTTTTAATACAAATGTTAATGTTATGTTTAAACCTTTTCATATGAGGAATACATTGGACTTAGTACGTGATGGGTGGGGCCCAATATAAATCCTAGATTTACAAATAGGTTTCATGAGACAAACTAGTGTCTTGGAACAAGGCCTTGACAAAATTTAATTTGTAGTCTTCGCACAAGGCCATTACTATGTGCTTATTAAGTCTGGGATTAGACATTTCATCATTATGAATGTGGCTACTGATATTTTATATGATTATTCGACTCATATAATATCCTTGCGTATAAGTAAATGGAATTATTTGATTTTATATTTTTTATATTATGTTTATGGTTAAGTTTAAAAGGATTTTTTAGTCTAATACATTGCCTTAAATGTTTTTTCTTATATATGAATATTTCCGCTATATTTTTATCCTTACTGAGCATCAGACCATCTAGGCTCACCCCTTTCTATGTATTATTTTTTTTTGTATTAGAAGAATAATTTTACTGTTGACCTGTTGGGATAGGATAAGGATATAACTGTGTTTAAAAGGGGAAAAAATGTTGTTTCTGTTTTTATTACCTGATGTAATGTAAATCATATGATTGTATCTAGTACATCCAAGGCTACTAAACTAGTAGGTCAGTTTGGATATTATTCATTATATCATGCCAATTTTATGTAAAAATACACAGACTTTGGGTAACTGTGTTCGGGGCGTTACACTGACCATCTAAGATCACCCCTTTATTATGTATTAATTTATTAGGATTCTAATAATTGTATTATGATTTATATGAAGGTTTAATCTAATATAATGATGGAATTATCATATGATTATCTATGTTTTATTTTATTTTAGAAATTTTATTGTGAAGTTCATTTATGTAATCTATTTTCCATAACTGCTAAAATGGTCTTTCCTTCGGGACATGATTCATTGTAATCATGCCAATTATTGAAATAATGTACCAACTTTGGCTAACTATGGTAAGGGTGTTATATTTTATCTTTTCATGTTATAATGTAAAGAAGATTAAATAAAATATTGAAATTAAATGAAATGATTTTATTGAATTCAATATCACCATTAATTTCATAGGATATATTTAATGATAATACCCATTAATAGATTTTTGTGGGAGTTTTTATTGAATAGTTTAATGGTGATTTGATAGGAATTTTATAATGATACATTATGTTTAGAGAATCCCATAATGTGAACCTATGATAAGGTTAATTTTATGTTTTTCATATGGGATATGATTACATGATAATTTAAAAATTACATTTTATTGTTTTTAAAGGAGGTGATTAATATAAAATATATCATGTTTAAAAATAGTATCCTTTGTTACATCAATCTTTCATTTTAGCTTGATATATTTATAATTGAAATGATAATTAATCTCCCAATTTATGTCTCTTATTTTTCCCCAATAATAGGTCACCAGTTGGTATTATAGGTTATGATAACATGTAAAGTTTAAGATGAATAAGTTTTATTTAAATATATAGGATTCATTATTGAATTACAAGATCTATTTTATGTATATCATAACCAACTTCACATAAAATATAATGTTTCAATCATTATGAACTATTTTACATGTGCAATATTTTTCATATTTACTGCCAATACATGATGTTAAAAATATAAATAAATTAAAATTTTATACTTTAATTTTGACATCATTGATGATAATTTAATTAGTTAGTGGATGGATATGATGCTGATCAAATTTTTAGTTACTTTTTAAAGAAATTTTGATCCTTCCTGATGTATTACATGTATGAAATTGGATACCCTGATTGATATACACTATGAAGGAGTATGGACATACTTAGATATAGTATATGAGATATTAATATATAAATTCACGAAGAAAATGTGATGTGCTCATATATCTAGATGAATTACAAGATACATATTCATCTATTGGGTCATTATATATTGTTAAAATAGAGAATGTGAATGTTGGATATATAATATCAATATACCTGTTGTCTTGAGGTCACACATTTTCCTAGACAAAGTAATAGTGTAATTATATATATATATATATTATCAAATAATGAGATAAATATATATATGTACATAGGATTAGTTGAGATAATTATATATTCCTATATAGATTGATTATTTTCGATTCATTACTAATGGAATCCATTTTAATACTACTATATATTAAGAAATTAATATGATGGGACATTATTGATGGTCCCCCCAATGATCTCTTGAATAATTTGAAAACCCTTATAGGATTGTATTGTGGAAGAACATGTAAATAATTATCTAAAGGTGGCTTAGTTTTGGTCGTTATGTTTTCTTGTTTTTCATTTATTTTTTTATTTTTATTGACATGTTGTTTTTTATTTTTTATTTATTTAAACATCTTTGAAAGAAGAAAAGTGGTGATTAATGAAATAAATAATATGTAATATTAACGTGATGTCTTGAAAGAGATGAAGATGAAGGGTGAAAATCAATTAGTAAAAATGAAATACAATACACATGACATTAATTATATGGTAGGTTCATCCTTTTTCATATATTCATTATTATATTCAATAAAAAATATTGTTAAATAGAGTGAGTGATTTCTAAAATCTCTAATCTTACACCATTCTATATAATAGTAACCTCTCATTAACTGAATGTATTCCAGAATGATTTTCACTCAATCTATATGTTTAGTGTTTATTTCTTGATTAATTAGTTAAATACCATAAGACCACTGAATTAATAATTCATATCATCAATCCATAGACGAGACAATAAAACTAATAAAAGAGGGGATTTTAATTATTGGGGAATTATGAGTTATATAGTCATCCATCTAACCGTAAATTGAATACTCAAAATCATTATGTATGATCACAATTTATTTTTATTTTTAAATCCATAACTCCCTTTTGGGACTCCCAATATTGAACCGGAGGTGAATTTTAAGTCACTGATAATGGATATGGGAAATTTCAACAATACTATTTGAATATTTACATGATTAAGAAGAAAAAAGTAACAAAATAATTAAATGGCATATGATAAATAGAAATTAATATAGAGAAACCGAAAAAAATAACACAGTGAAAAATGACATTGGGGAATATAAGAAAATAACTGAAAAATAAAACATCACAAAAAAGAGTGGAAGAAAAAAACATCTAAAATAAAATAGAACAATTTAATCATAGATAACTGAATATTTAGATATTATAAAAATGAATTAAAATAATCACAGATAAATTAGTATAATTCTTAAGAAGATAAGAATAATTAAATGATAAAAATGGAAAGAAACATTCTTAAAATTATAAGTAATTTTAATACAGTATATATGGAAAACATGTGGTGTTAGAGTTAATATTTCACAAAGATGATGTTTAGTTTTTTTAAAATAAATTGGGTGTCCATATTTTAAAGATATAGTGTAGGAGAATGGGTAAAAACTGACTCATGGGGTAGTTCATATGGATCTTCTATCAATTTTCTTGAAGGTGAATCATAAAAAATCAAAGTGCACCGTGTTCTCACTAAAGTTGTGGGTCTGGGCAGTTACGTCCCCATATGTGTAACTATGCCACCCATGACCTGGAGCTTGCGGCGGTTGTGTTCGCACTAAAGTTGTGGCGGAACTACCTCGTCGAGGAGCGCTTCGTGGTCTTCACTGATCACAAGATCTTGAAATATGTCTTCTCCCAACGGGACATGAACTTCCGACAGCGAAGATGGATGGAGTTTCTTCAGGACTATGATGTCGATATTTCCTATACCTTAGGGAAAGGAAATGTGGTGGCAGATGCCTTGAGCAGGAAGTCATAGAGGGATGTGGTCTGAGAGTCAGCGGACGCTTGGAGGGTGATGGAAGAGTTGGATGTTCTACACCTGGATACGAGAATGGATGGCGGTAAGTGTTTCTGGTATCAGATGACATGAAAATATTCTCTATTACGTCAGGTGGAGGAGTCTCAATGGGGAGACCTAGAGAGTGAAGTGATGCGTGGCAGGGTTAGCCAAGGCACTGATCCGGAAGGGTGGGCATAAGATGGTCAGAATCAGATGCTATTCTGAGGGATGTAGTTTTTTCCAGAGGCGATGTGTGAGAGAGTCCTTGGTGAGTTCTACAGCTCACCCCTGGCGGTGCACCCAGGAGTTTCCAAGATGTTCCAGGGTTTGTGGATACAAATTTGGTGGCCCGAGGAAAAGCAGGCGGTGGCAGAGTTTGTGGCCAAGTCCCTAGTGTGTCATCAGGTGAAGGCTGAACACCATGTTCCAGGTGGTTGTTTTCAACCTTTATATGTCCCCAAGTGGACGTGGGATGGAATCTCAATGGGTTTCATCACGGGCCTACCCAAGGTTCAAAGAGGGTGTGATGCCATTTGGGTAGTAGTGGACAGATTGATGAAATCGGCTCACTTTTTGGAAATCAAGGAGTCGAGTGTAGTGGACGCTCTAGCACATAGGTATGTGGACGAGGTGGTGCAGTTACATGGGGTTCCAAGGTCCATAGTCTTGGATAGGGATTCACTATTTACCTCACGATCCTGGGGGGTTTACAACATGCCTTTGGCACCCACCTACGCCTTAGCACTGCCTTCCACCCCCAGACAGATGGACAGACAGAGCGCACCATCCAGACCTTGGAATATATGCTACGAGCATGAATCCATGACTTCTGGGGATCAAGGGTGTGACAATTGCCTTTGGTAGAGTTTTCCTACAACAATAACCCCATCTCTACCATTGGCATGGCTCCGTTCGAAGATTTTTATAGGAGGTCGTGTCGCTCACCCGTGGGCTGGACAAAAGTTGGGGAGGTAGGTGTTCTTGACCCGGAGGTGGTACATAATAAAACATAGAAGGTGAAGCTTATACGAGAGAGGATGAAGGCGGCTCAGGACTAGAAGAAGTCAGATGCAGATGATAGGATAAGGTCTTTGGAGTTCGAGGTCAGGGACCACTTGTTCTTGAAGGTCTCCCCTCGTCATGGACAACAGAGCTTTGGTAGGGGAAGTAATCTCTCTCCCAGGTTTGTAGGACCCTTCTAGGTGTTGCAATAGGTCGGTGAGGTGGAATATCAGCTGGTGTTCCCACCACATCTACAAAGGTTGCATGATGTATTCTTTGTGTCCTAGGTTCGTCGGTATCTTCATGATGATTCGCACGTCTTCTACAGGGGAGATCTAGATATCGAAGACGATGTATCCTTCGTGGAATGGCTAGTGATGATCGAGGGTCGTGAGGAGAAGTTGCATCGTGGATGAACCATCCCATTGGTTTTCATGTTATGGAGGCATGGTGGGCTTGAGGAGAGTACCTGGGTGAGGGAAGCACAGATGTGTGCCCAGTACCCAGAGTTATATTTAGTTTTAACATGTTATGTCAGTACTTGTTTGTTATGTAATTCTTTACCTTGTTGACTATGGGATGTGATTTTTCCTTTTCATGTGAATGTTTTTGATCTTTCTTAAAGGATGGGTAGGGGAGGACCTGATTCCCAGTTAGGATGCATTAATGTGGATGCGCCAAAGCCCATGTAGGTAAGTTAGTGTCGCCCAAAGAGGATAGTATCTTAACACGGAGGAAGGGAAACCCCTCTCTCACATGGCCAGATAGTTTAGTCTTTTGTTTTGCATGGATTCATGGGGAAAGGATATGTAGAACACCCGTGATTGTTTAGGAGATAGGGTGTTCCTATGTTAGAGAGGTTCACTCCTGAGAGGTATATTCTCGAGTGGTTGTTTGGACCCCCACCCCCCCTCTTTCCTTTGGGTCTGGTTCTGGAATCTCGAGGGTGAGAATAGTTTGAGAGGTATCTGATGTAATGGCCCAGACCCTCATGATCCATCCCTTTGCCATATACTTGGATCCTATGGAGTCTCACCTCGTTCGGTACGACCGATCGGCGCGACCGACTGATCGGTGCGACCGATCGGTGTTTTCGATCCTTGTCGGGTTTTCCTTCTACAGTTTTTCCCATAACGCCTCTTTTAGGCCTTTTGGACCTTTTTAGGTGTTTCAGGGCCATTTTTACCCATTATAATATATAAAAAATCCAGAGAAACCTCTCTATTAAATAACAATTACATTAGTCATGTGTAACCACACAACCGCATAGTAGAACCATGATCCGACTTCAAAGGCGTTCAAATTCCTTATCCCATAATTTTGGGGGATCTCATCTAGTTATCATGCTATAAATTCTTCTTCTCCCTCTTGTCTAGTCTCATCCTTTTCCTTGTGTGTTCGATGTCCTTTCTTTCCTTTGTCAAGTAGTTCACCTGTGCGGGAGCCCTGCGAGTCGCGCTTCCCCTGTTTTGGCATGTGAAAGACATCGATCTTTGATCATCCAATTGGGATTTTCTCCTTTGTCTCTCCTTTCATTGTATCATGTGGGGTGGTCATGCTTTTTCCTCTGTTAAAATTGATGAAACCAAACTTAAAGAACAAACTGAACGGACCATTAAAGAATGATGGGGGAGGGGGTGTGATCGATGTTCTTTTGTACTCTTTATGTTGTTATGTGTTGGGAATTGTACGAGCCTATGCTCACTAAAAATCATTGTCGTTGGTGGTCTTTCATTGTGCACTAATGATCCTCAGTGCTCCTGTATGTTTCAATAACCATAACAAGGAATTGGTTAATTATGTATACTCAGTTAAATAAATTGAAATAATAAGGATCAACCCTTTTCTGTGATACCCCCGGTTAAAGCACAGTGGAATTGAAACCATAGAGTGTGTTAAATCTTATAAATCTGAAAATAAAATCATGGTCCTACATTGTGTTGGTGGTAGAAGTTTGGTTGTTTCATTCATATGCCGATTTATCGGGTGATACGGGTGGGGATGGTATCCCCTGTCGTTGTACTTTCACTAGTTGTGAATTTGAGGCTGTGCGGTTACTCTGTTTATATCCCGAATTGGGGTGGAATCCATTGTTGTTGAGAGACCATTGGCTCCTAGATTTTGGGGACATGGGGATGTGTCTCGGGGTTTTTCTAGTTCTAGTACTTCGAGGGATCTCACTTATCCCTTTGTTGTTCTGACTTTCAAGAGAACTGGGTGTGAATGCTTAAATTGTTATTTGGATGTTTCTTTTATTTTGGCTTGTGGTTATGCCTGTTAGTTTCCCGGTAGTGAAGAATTCACCCTAATGGTATCACTTGAACATGAAAAAAAGAATCTTTGAGTGGGGAATTAGTTTCAGAATGAGCTGTGACTTCACCACGAGTGATGTGACTTCTTTTTTTTGAATGAATAGTAACAAGGGTGTTTGTGCTTAGGTTTTGGAACCCCTAAGTTGGGATGTGTTTTTGTTACCTATACATATATCTGTATCTTTTATGTTTCTTATTCTCACCCCACCCAAGTTGAGCACTTAGTGCCGAACACCCCATTTCATGGGGAGGGTGTTTTCCCCAACAGTCCTGTGAGTGGATAGTTATTAGATCCTTTTCTACTCCCGTTCCCGAATATCCCAAGACACTTCGGTTAGGCCATGATGGCCTGAGGTCTGTTATTATCCCAAGAGTCATCATCCAGGGTAGTTTTGGTGGTTGTCCCTGGTGTTTATGGGCAGGATGTCTCCCAGGTATCTTCGGGATGAGGCCCAGGTGTCTTCGGGCATGGAAGTGGTTGTTCTGGACTAGGTGTTTGCAGACATAGTTACATGAGGTTGTTGTGGCCCAGGTGTCTGCGTGCATAGTAGCAGTTGTGGCCCAGGTTTTTGCGAGCAGGATGTGTGGTTGTGGCCGAGGTGTTTGCGGGTGGGTGTGGAAATAGCACTGCTATGAGAATGGCAGGATTGGTTCGATGCATAGGATGTCTTCAATAACTAGTGGGAAACTGGCGCGGGGTACCCAAATATTGATGTGATATTACTATATGTTACTTTACTTGTTTTATTTGGGGAGAATGCCTTGGTCAGGTTTGGGTGGATATCCTTTCCTTGTTGGTTGTTTGGTTATCTCTTTTTCCACGGGGCATTAGAATATCTCCTCACTTGTGCACAAGAGTCTTTGGTTTTCCCTACTGAGTGTACTTGTATGCTCACCCTACGTATATAATACAATTTTCAGGATTCCAGGAGGACTTTAGGGATCGTGCAGGACCGTACTAGCTCAGACCTCAGGGCAGTTTCCATTTGTCATTTCCCTTTTCTTGGTAATTTAACTTTGTATTTTTTTAGGCTTGTATTATATTTTGTTGAACATGCATATCTGAATAGGTTACTTTTGGATTTTCCTTTACTTTCATCTTTGGTATTGAGGTGGGTTCTATATTATAACTCAGTCCTATAAAAAATAAAAAGGCTAACCTTCCATTTTGTGTGAGATTCTATACCCTTGGTGCTGGTCGCCACTCCAAGACCTTTTGAAGGTAGGTTTTGGGGTTCATTATCACTTCTTCAATATAAAAAAGGAAGGGGTTGTCAATATGCCTACCCTTCCCTCTTTTTGGTGAAGGTGGGTCGTTACATTGGTACTTCCCTGAAGGGAATGGGAGTCTGTTACAAGTGTGGGGAAAAAATCCACCAAGATCGTAATTTTAAGGAGGAGAGAGAGGTTGTTGAATGCAAAAATTGTTGAGAAAATGGGAATTAAGAAAATCAATGTCCTATGTTCCAAGGGAACTTACCTCAGAATAGGACAAGGGAGAAAGGCCTAGCTTATGCGATCACTAATATTGTGGTTGATGTTCCAAAAGACGGGGTGGAAGGTAATTTAATGGTTTCCTAAAGTTTAGCCAATTCTTTATTTGACTATGGATCATCACATTGTTTCATATATTCCTAGATTGCTAAAAAAATTATACATTTTCAATTTTATATAACAAGGGAGTTGTTAGTCAAAACACATAAGGGGAGTATCATCGCAACAATTTTTTTCGAATCAGTTCCCATTAAGGCATATAACTGTTATTTATCTGTTGATCGCATCATCATACCATTGATTGAATTTGAAATAATCCTCAGAATTTATTGGCTTTCAGACTATGATGAAATAAATTTTTGTCATAAGAAGGAGGTTATAATTTTCAAGGATGATAAAGAGTCTCTTATCTTTAGATCAGAAATGTCACCACCTGATTCTTATCAAGATCCACCCCCAGTAGCTTTACTAAATTCAATTATTTGTGTGGATGAGAATGAAATAATTATTGGTGAGGAAAAGAATTATCGAATAGAGGATGTACCTATTATGCATTAATACGATGATGTGTTCCTAAAGGATTGACCTTGACATCTTCTAGAATGAGAAATTGAGTATTCCATTGATTTAATTCCTGGTTCAAGGCCCATATCAAAGACCCCTTATAGAATGGCCAATGTGTAATTAGTTGTACTAAAGAAACATCTAGAGAAATTGAGTAATAAGGGATTTATTCGCCCTAATGTACCTTCCCTTGGGAGCCCCTATCCTTTTTGTTTATAAGAAAGAAGAATCTATGAGGTTGTGCATTCACTATAGGGAGATCAATGATATAACAATAAATAACATGTATCCCCTACCTTGAATTGATGATTTATTTGACCAACATCATGGAGCTCAATATTTTTCAAATAATTACCTTCGATCTGAATATCATCAGTTTTGTGGGAAGAAAGAAGACATTGAGAAAAAAAATTTTGAACCAGGTACGGGCGTTACGAGTTTATAGTAATGCCTTATAGGATGACTAATTCACCCTCTATTTTGATGAATATAATGAACATAGATTTCAAGGAATATCTTGATGGCATTTTAGTAGTATTTATTGATGATATCATGGTGTACTAAAAAATATATGAAGAACACTAAAGTCACTTATGAATTAACCTATATAGTCTTATAAGAAATGAATTATATGGGATGTTAAGAATGTGTGAATTATAAATTTAGGAGACATCATTTCTTGGCCATATTGTCTCTAAGGATGGAATCTATATTGATCCTTCTATGACAAAGGAAAACCATGAATTGGTGACACCAATGAGTATAACTAAGGTACACAGTTTTATTGGATGAGAATGTTATTATCGGCATTTTTTTATGAAATTTGCCCGATTGGATAACCCATTAACCAAGCACACATGTAAAGGGTCTAAACTTGTTCGGACAAAAGAGTTTGAAGAATATTTTGAGGAACTAAATATTAGATTAGTTAATTATCCTATCTTGAATCTTCCATCAAGGAATGATGGGTTTGTTATTTATAGTGATGCTTTAAATAAAAGAATTGGTTGTGTCCTTATACAGGATGATTGAGTTATTCCCTATGCATCACGACAGCTAAAACTTCATGAGAAAAACTATCCCACTCATGATCTTGAGTTAGTAGCTGTAATATTTTCTTCACAAATATGGAGACACTATCTCTATTGTGAAAAATGTGAGATTTATACCGATCACATGAGTTTGAAGTATATTTTCTAACAAAAAGAACTCAACATGAGGCAAATGAGATGGCGTGAACTACTAAAGGATTATGAATTCACTATAAACTACCACCAGGTGAAAGAAAATAATGTGGAAGATGCTTTGAGCTGAATGGATCATGGAGTTTTGAACAAAATGAGAGTTGAAATGAAACTATTTTCATGGATCTAGGAAAGATAGATATAGGAATAACAATGGAAGGTGAAATATCAATTCTTTATTCCAATGGTTTCCAAACCATCATTAATAAAAAAGGTAAAATGTTATCATGATGATGATGATGATTTTCAAAAGAAAAATTAATGCTGTGAATGATTGTAGATTGATCAAATTCATATATGAAGATGAGATTCTGAAATTTGGCAAGAGAAATTGTGTTCCTGATATACCTGATCTGAAAAGGGAACTGATAGATGATGATCATAGCTCCAATTTCTCTATACACCCTAGTAACACTATGATGTATATAGATTTGAAAGAAAATTTATTCTGGGACAATATGAAAAGAGATATTACAGAATTTTTGTCGAGATTTATGATTTTCCAACAACTGATAGATGGAAGACAATATCCTAGAGGCGTTTTGAAAAATCTTCTCATGCCTGAATGGAAATTGGATAATATTACGATGGACTTTTTCATGGGGCTACCAAAGACTCCTCGAAGGAGTAATGAAATATGGGTCATTGTTTACTGGCATACCATGTCAACACATTTTCATGATATAAGTGAAGATTTACCACTTGAACATTTATAAATACTGTATATTGATGATGTTGTTAGACTTCATGGTGTACCCCAATCGATTTTTTCTGATTGTGATCCACATTTTACATCATGATTCAAGAAAAGTCTTTAGAAAGGCCTAGATACTGCACTTCGTTTGAGCACTGTCTACCACCCTCAAACCGATGGACAATCATAACCGACTATTCAAACATTAGATGAATGTTGAGTAATTTCTCACTTGACTTTGAAGGTATGTGGGATCAATATTTAACTCTGGATGAATTTTCCTATAACAATAGCTTCCATTCAAGCATTCATATGACACAATATAAATCATTATATAGAAAAATATGTCACACAAAAACTTGTTGGGATGATGTTAGGGAAAGAATACTCATTGGCCAAGAACATGTTGAGGAAGCGAAGGAAATGGTGATGGTTACCCAAACCCACATCAAAGCAGCTCGAAGTAGGGAGAAGAGATATACCAATAACTAAAGGTAGGATTTGGAATTTTATGTAGTAGAACATGTTTTCATGAAGGTATCTCAATGTATGGGAGTTATAAGATTCAGTAAGAAGGATAAATTAAGTCTCAGGTACATCAAACCTTTTGAAATTTTATAAAGAATTGGGGTTGTGGCTTACCGTTTGGCAATGCCATCATGTCTGTCTAATGCTCACGATGTGTTCATCGTATCACTATTGAGAAAGTACATCCCCAACCCAACACATGTACTCACCTATGAGTAAATTTAACTAGAACCTGATTTGTCTTATTTTGATGAGCATGTCAAGATTCTTGATACAAGAGAACAAGTGCTGAGAAACTAGACCACTCATCTGATAATGTTTTATGGGGAAACCGTAAGATGGAAGAAGCAATGTGGGAAAAAAAGAAACAAATCATGAGGAACCAAAAGAATCATTTTATGTAGTAATATTCTAGAAATTTCAAGGGAAAAATATTTTATGGTGGGAAGAATGTAACACCCCAAGATTCCACGGTACATTTCCTGTAGAATAATGCAATATCTTGCATTGTACGCAACATTGGTATTCTAACACATTGCGACAAATCAAACTAAGAGTAATGAATAGTAATACCCAATTTTTGAAATTTTATAAATTTTATTTTTCAAAATGGACTTCATTTTTCATTTTGAAGTATCTAAATTAGCTTAGGGTTAATTTTTTGTATTTTTTCTACAAATGTTCAATTTTTGATGAATTGAGAACAACACTGCATTATTGGTTAAAACAGACCTTTTATTTGAATAATTCATATTTTTTATTTTAGCTGAAAATTGATACATAATACCTATATATGATCAACGTAATTCATTGAATTCATTTTATAATATGTTTACATATATAAAATTTTATCAAACTTTTTACCGTCTTTTACCCACCTCCTAAGAGCATCTGAAAATTTGAATAAAATTTAATTTTACTGCTTCTGTGAGTTGAATTTCAAAAATATGAGAGGGAAAGCTAATTTAAGTAATTAAAATGTTGTTCAATAAGATGAAAAATATTTTTTGGTGAATAGTAACTGTTGACTTTTATTTAACACTGTTAAAATTAAAAAGGGTAATTAAGGGTAAAAATGATATAATAATTACCCTTAAAAATGTACTAATTCTATTGGATAAATAAAATTTGACAAAAAAATACCTTAGAAATAAAATATGATAATCTTTGGTCCACAAGGATTATATTAGAACATTTATTATTATATTATTTTAAAAAAATAAATACAATAAAATTCAATGTTTAATAACTAAACCATTATTAATATAAGGTTATAAAAAATATAAATTAGACTATAAATATTAATTATAAATATAAAAAAATTTCACATATAATGGTATTTTATTTATAATTTTTAGACTTTATATAATTTAATTTATTTATGACACAATGATGATGTAGTAGTCACCTTATTAATGAAATAACAATATAATTGATATTATAAATATCAAAATAAATGTTAATTGAGTCTTCTGATGAATTCCAATAATTGTATAGGTTGATATGACACATTAGGGTTGTTTAAATAAATATTATTCTAAGTGATAAATTTTTCATGAATTTAAAAAAATCAAATACTAAATAGTGTCAAAATTGACATAATTGAGTTTCAAAAACAAATTTTATATTTCTAATGGATATAATGTTTTTAAAAATCTCAAGATCGGATAAAGTACATAGATAAATTTATATATATTATTAATGAACCAAATGGGGTTATCTTGGCATGTTATAGTATTTTTGTTGACCATATAGTATAAAAATACAAAGAGACTTGGAAAATGAAAAACTATTTAACTAAGAGTTAAATCTAAAAGATAAGGTTAATATGATGACCAAAACCATTCTAAAACCTACTGGTTGAGAGGTTTTACGAACTATACACACCTTATACTTTAAATAATTCATTTTTGTTCCATTACAAATAGAAAATGATGTTATTATAAAATAATATATCAAGCTTTTCCTAAAGTTACCTGCATCTCTCTTGAAATGGGCACTTAACCTTCACTTAATTTCACACCTCCAATGCTTTTGGATCAGCCAACCCATGCCCAAATAATCTCCCAACTTTCCTACCTTCATCTTAGAGGTCTTCCTTTGGTCTGAAAGCCAACCTATGGATCCCTTTTGATCAAATCAATAGGAAGAACCTGAAGAAAAGGTAAATATTTAATCTCATATTTCAAGTTCTTTTCTTCTTCCACTTACTCTTGTTTTGTTGTTTCCATTCTAAAATAACAAATCTATTCTATTATATATACTATTATTTCATTATAAAAATGGAACAACCGTATTAATTATTCTATCCATCCTATAAATGACAAAGTCACCATACGTGCGTATGTACGGATTACTGTCTCCACGGCATGGTGTAGTTTGTTATTCAAACACTTCAGTAATTGGATGGGTATAATAAAGAGTATAACTAATGTAAATAATAAATATATGTGTTAATGATTATGTATATAGTAATACCATCCAATTACATATGATTTCTCCATCAATATAATGATATTTTCGCTCGTGCGTGCGTACGAATTACCGTCTCCATGAACGTGATGAGATTCATTCCCCATCGTAATCATTCAAGAATAATTTTCATTTTATCCATAAAAATAATGTGTATTAACATAATATAATTCTATATATGAATAAAATACATCCTATTCATAACAATCTTGGCTTATGCAACAAAGCGTATAAAGGAGAACAGATCTGTTAACACCCGAAACAATGACACTATTAAAATATTATTTAAAAATCAATATTATAAGATCATATATGATATCATATTTATGTAAATATTTCTTTTATTATTTAAAAACAATGTTTTAACTATTATATAGGAGGTTAACATACCATCGACTATGGATATGTACATGGTAAGTGTTAATTGCACAATCTCTTTATTTTCTGAGGTTGTTTTTACGTAACTATCAATGGGACCACATTATCACAAAGATCTGTGCTTTCTTAAAAATGTAATTCAACTCATTCTTAATATTTACTAGACTATGGTTTAAATTAACTTATTCCCTTATTTTAACATATATGTTTTTAAAGTAATCTTTCTGTCTTTTTCCAAACAAGGTACTTTATGACCTTTTTTATCAAATTAAGGTAAGAATGTCTTTTTTATGTTATATGATGGGTGAATATATAATCCAACGATATAACATCATTGAAGCTTCCCATAAAAAATTATAATAATATTTTCAAAATCAATGTTTTCTTTTATAATTATAAATTTTTCAACTGATTTCAAAATAGAAAGAGATATTTCTTGAAAAAAGTTTTGATTTCATCTATGTCAACATCATTTGATAGATGTTAATCTTGTTTTAAATTTATTATTTTAATGAAGGTTTATTGATATATTTTACTGTAGAAGTCTTATTGTTATACCATTCAAGGTTTATGTCTAAAGTATTTACATTTCGTATGATTGTTTTAATACTAATGTTAATGGTATGTTCAAACCTTTTCATATGAGGAATACATTGGATTTTTTAAGTGATGGGTGGAGTCCAGTATAGATCCTTGATTCATTAATAGGATTTGTGAGACAAACTAGTGTCTTGGCGTAAGTCCTTGACAAAATTTTATTTGTAGTCTTGGAACAAGGCCTTGACTGTGTTGCTATTAAGTCTGGCATTAGGAAGTTTGTCATTATGAATGTGGCTACTGATATTGTAGGTGATTATTCGACTAGTAGAATATCCTTCCGTATAAGTAAATGGAATTATTTGATTTTATATTTTTTATATTATGTTGAAATTTATGTTTAAAAGGCCTTTTTAGTCTGATACATTGCCTTAATTTTTTTTCTTATTTATGAAAGTTTCTGCTATATTGTTATCCATACTAAGCATCGAAACATCTAGGCTCACCCCTTTATATGTATTATTTTTTCTCGGATTTGAAGAATAATTTTATAGTTGACCTGTAGGGATAGGCTAAGGATATAATTGTGTTCAAATGGGGAAAAAATGTTGTTGATGATTTTACTACCTGATGTAATGTATATCATATGATTGTATCTAGTACATCCAAGGATACTAAACTGGTAAGTCATTTGAGACATGATTCCTTATATCATTCCAATGTTATGTAAAAATGCACAAATATTGGGTAACTATGGTCGGGGCGTTACACTGACCATCTGAGATCACCCCTTTATTATGTATTAATTTATTAGGATTATGATAATTGTATTTTGATTTATATGCAGGTTTAAGCTAATATAATGAAGAAATTATCAAATGATTATCTATGTTTTATTTTATGTTGGAAATTTTTTTGTGAAGTTCATGTATGTAATATATTTTCCATGACCGCTAAAATGGTATGTCCTTTGGGACAAGTTTCATTGTAATCATGCCAATTATTGAAATAATGTACCAACTCTGTCTAACTCTGGTAAGGGCATTATATTATATCTTTTCATATTATAATGTAAAGCAGATTAAATAAAATATTGAAATTAATTAAAATGATGGTATTGAATTCAATATCACCATTATTTTCATAAGATATATTTAATCATAATACCCATTAATGGATTTTTGTGGGAGTTTTTATCAAATAGTCTCATTGTGATTTGACAAAAATTTTATAAAGATACATTATTTTTAGATAAACCAATAATGTGAACCTCTCATAAGGTAAATTTTATGTTTTTCATATGGTATATAATTACATGAGAATTTAAAAATTAATTTTTAATTTATTTAAAGGAGGTGATTAATATAAAATATATCATGTTTAGAAAATAGTATCCTTAGTTACATCAATCATTCATGTTAGCTTGATATATTTAGAATTGAAATTATAATTAATCTCCCAATTTATGTCTTATTTTTCCCCAAAAAATGGTCACCTGTTGGTATTATAGGTTATGATGACATGTGATGTTTAAAATGAATTAGTTTTATTTAAATATATAGGTTTCAATATTGAATAATAAGATCAATTTTATGTATTTCATAACCACCTTCACATAAAATATAATGTTTCAATCATTATGTAATTGTTTTACAAGTGCTATATTTTTCATATTGACTCCTAATACATGATGTTTAAAATATTAATAAATTAAAATTTTATACATTAATTTTGACATCATTGAGGATAATTTAATTAATTAGTGGATGGATATGATGCTGATCATGTTTTTAGTTACTTTTTAATGAAATTTTGATCCTTCCTGAGGTATTACCTGTATGACATTGGATACCCTGATTGAAAAACACTATGAAAGTGTATGGACATACCTAGATATAATATATGAAAAATTATTTTATACATTCATGATGATAATGTGATGTGATCATATATCTAGATGAATTAAAAGTGATGTATTCATCCATTTGGTCAGTAAATATTGTTAAAATAGAGAATGTGCAAGTTGGATATATAATATCAACATACCTGTTGTCTTGAAGTCACTCATTTTCCAAGACAAAGAAATAGTGTAATTATATATACATATATATTATAAAATAATGAGATAAATATATAAATTTACATAGTATTAATTGAGATAATTATAGATTCCTATATAGATTGATTATTTTTGTTTCATTACTAATGGAAGCCATTTTAATATATCTATATATTAGAAATTAATATGATGTGAAATTGAAGATGGTCCACCCAATGAACTCTTGAATATTTTTCAAACCCCTAAGGGATAGTATTGTGTATTAACATATGGATAATTATCTCAAGGTGTCTTAGTTTTGGTCATTATTTTTTCTTGTTTTTAATTTATTTTTATTTTTATTGACTTTTGGGTTTTGATTTGTTTTTTTATTTAAACATCTTCAAAATATGAATAGTGGTAATGAATGAAATAAAATAATATTTAATATTAACATCATGTCTTGATAGAGATGAAGATGAAGAGTGAAAATCAATTAGTAAAAATGAACTATATTACTAATTACATTAATTAGATGGTAGGTTCATCCTTTTTCATATATTCATTATTATATTCAATAAAAAATCTTCTTAAATAGAGTGAGAAATTTCTAAAAGCTCTTATCCTACAACATCCTATATAATAGTAACCTCTCATTAAATGAATGTATTCTAGAATTATTTTCACTCATTCTATATGTTTAGAGTTTATTTCTTGATTAATTAGTTAAATTACACAAGACCAGTGAATTAATAATTCATATCATCAATCCGTAGTTGAGACAATAAAAAGAATAGAAGAGAGGAATTTAATTATTGGGGAATTATGAGTTATATAGTCATCCTTCCAACCATAAATTTAATACTCTAAATCATTATGTATGAACACAATTTATTTTTATTTTTAAGTCCATAACTCCCTACTGGGACTCCCAGTATCGAACCGGAGGTGAAGTTTAAGTCACTGATAATGGATTTGGAAAATTTCAACAATAATATATGAATATTTACATGATTAATAAGAAAAATGTTACCAAATAAATGAATGGCATATGAAAAATAGAAATTAATGTACATAAATGGAAAACAATAACACAATGAAAAAGGAAATCGTGGAATAGAAGAAAATAACTGATGAATAAAACATCTCAAAAAAGAGTGGAAGAAAACAACCTCTAAAATAAATTAGAACAATTTAATCATAGAGAACTAAATATTTATATATTATTAAAAGGAAATAAAATAATCATAGATAAGTTTTTAGAATTCTTAATAAGATAAGAATAATTAAATGATAAAAATGGAATGAAACATTCCTAATATTATATGGAATTTTAATACAGTATATATGGAAAACATTTTGTGTCAGAGTTAATATTTAACAAAGAGGATGTTTAGTTTTTTTTAAATAAATTGGATGACAATAATTTAATGATATACTACAGGATAATTGGTAACAAATGTCTCATGTGGTAGCTCATATGGATCTTCTTTAAATTTTCTTGAAGGTGAATCATAAAAAATCAATGTGAACTTATTTATTTAGTAAGGGATTCTATGTATTTTTCTTGAGTATGGGTTAATAATTAATTTCTGGGAAACTATATATATTTATTTTTAAATGGTAAATAGGTATGAATGGTATAAGGTCTTTAATGTTTTTTGGGATTTAATTGTGGAAATTTTAAATTTTATCAAGTAGCTCTATGATGACTAATAGGGGGATCTATTGACTATTTTAGTTATTTATATATTATTATGAATAAGATTATGATTGTACCATTTTTTATTAACATATTTTATCCATCCATTAACTACCATATTTATTAATTCATAATGATAGATTATATAGTTCGAACATAATTACAATAATTACATTAGATGGTAATGGAATCTAAAATCATCACACCCCCAAGTATATAAATAGAGATAAATATGAATAGTATGTAAAATGAAATATAAAATAAAATGGTCAATTAATATGTTAAAAATATATAATTTTTCTAGGTTGCAACATTATGAATAAAAACATTTAGAATCCTAGTATTCAAACTTTTGTGCTTGGGGAAATCTCAATTAAATATAATATGGAATGAAAATATTTATTTTTTAAATAATTAATGGTTGTGTGAAAAGATAATGAAGTCTAGAAATTGAGTATATTTATGGATTCCAATCACATATTCTTTCTAGTAGTAGAGGGATATAGTTAGATTTATAATCATTTTTGTAGATGAGATTAGTATCTTTCCTATTTTGGGCTACACAAATTAGAGTACATGGGTGGTAAACATAAAATCAGTTAAAGATAATGTTTTTAATAACTTCAATATATATATATAATTTAATGTATTATAATATTAAATACCTAAAAGATCATGTTATAATATAGAGAGGTATGGAAAGGGATAAATCCCAATTAAAATATTTTCCAAATATATTTTTTTATATTTATTAACCCTTATTGATATTCAATAGTCAAAAATTTTTCGGATATCTGGAGGTATTGAGGTTCTCCTAAAACAAAAAAAAAATACATGAAATACATAAACTAAATACACAAAAACTACACATAGTTCATTTCTAATGTTCATTACCAATATGTGTACCTAGTCCTTTCTGATTTTGGGTTCAATTTGAAAAATATATTGTTACTAATCTCTTGTCATTATTACAAATTATTATAAAGGACTCACCCAAAATATAATGAATATATAGGTTTTCTATGAATCATACATTCCCAAATTTATTCCAATATAATTCAGGCATGGTCTATTATCATCATAGTCCTTTTAGAAGGTTTTAACCACATCCAAATATAGTACCCTCCTCTAGAAATATATTTAGTCTCTAGACTATTTTAGATATTATTAAATTTTCTCACTCATGTTCATTAATTATTAACCCCACAATCACCTAAATTCCCTTCCATTTTAACAAATATTCCAATATATTAATTTATTATGATCCTATAATAAAATATATTGGCTATGAGCTAAAATATTATAGTCAATATCATTACATAGACATTATCCTTATTTTCTTAGCACAATCATTGAAATTCCAGTTCATATAGATAATAAGATACACAGTATTATCCTACACCTTAATTTTTTTTATATTTACTGGGAATATAGTTAATAGATAGAAGTATAATTGTTTCCCCTTCAAGTCATCATTTATGATATGGCGATATCACATAACGTCCTCTTCTCCTTCTTCAATCATAAAAATATTTTCAATACTAGATTCCATCAAAATCCACATCATTTATAATTTTTTATTTTTTAATTCTAATGTAGTATATTGTTCTCACTTGATTATTTACTCTCATTTTTTCTACATTTAATCTTATAAAAATCATCTAGAATTATTTTCTATATTATAAATATAAAAACATCATTTATTTATTGAAGAGAAATATTATCATGTTTTGGACACTAAATCCTAAAAATATGTATAATAATTTTTAAATATTCATAAAAACATGGAATTTTATTGATTAAAAACGTTTTACTAAAAATCATTGGAAATTAAAACTCTATCTACAGATGAATTCATGCATGAATGTTAATGATATGAAATGATAGTGTTAATTTTCCCAATATGTGGATACCTATCAATACATAAACCATCACCATATTGTATCTAAATACTCACACTAGTTGTTCATGTCTTCAAATTCTCTATGTTGCAAATATCAATTCACTAGATTTTAATAATTTTCTTGAATCACAATGTCACATATGAGGCCTATATTCAATATGGAAATATATGTGGCATTAGTTTAATTCTACTTATTAAAAATTCATAAACCAAGAAGTATCAAAAACTATATAAATAAATAAAACACATATATTGTGAACGAATTATGAAACATAGTATTAATAGTAATTTAATAAATATTTTTTTTACTTTTGAGTATTTTACACAACATGTAATGAGTGCATATGATTAATTTAATCATTTATATAATAATTCAACACTTACCATTTTCCAATATTATTCATGATTAATGAAAAATCAATAATATTTAATAACTTAACAATGACACATACATTTTTTGAATTTATTTTATATGAATAAATAATGTTATGTATAATTATAAATAAAAAATGAATGAAAAAATATGTTATGCATTCCATATGTTTTTAACTTGTTAATAATGAAAGTCCACATGATATATTACAAACATTTATAAGAATATGTTACACAATAAATGAACTAAGACAACCTTTATGAATCATTTTTCATCGGAAAAACTATATGTATACAATGAAATAATTAGTTTTCAACAATCAAATTAGAGATTTACAATCATTCAAATAGAGTAATAACATATTTAATTAATATAATTGAAATTTATACCACATCAATCCAACTCAAATGAATATAAAAAACTTTTCATTTTTTCAAAAAAAAAATCCAATCCTCAAAATAATTAAATATAATATCTTATAACATAAAAATAGAAAATATTGTGTTTTTTAATTTCCATTCATGCTACATTAGTTCTATCCTTAAATAGTGAATATCAAAAATATAATCAATGAGATATTAGTCATATATAATAATAACCTTAATTATCTAATATTATTAATATGATTTTATACAATTCTAGATATCCTTATACTTCATTGATCACAACATTCCAATCATATATCCCATAACTGACATTTTCATGTTCTCTTGTAGCCAGATTATGTTGATTTTGTAAAAGAATCAAAATAATATAGTATAAAATGCTTAAAAATCATATCAAAAATTCAATTAATTTATTATTGGACATGTACAAATATAAACATGTGATAGATCTAGTAATTGAATCATTCTCGTATAGTCTCATAATACAAATTCATTATATCATCATCTTACAATATATTCATTAATTATATTTCCTGTTCAGTTTCAATTTAATCATTTATATGTATAGAATTTTCACTTTGTTATCTAGGATCTTCCACCATTACACAATATATATTAAGGTACCACATCTAGATGGAAACCTTAATTCTTGATTATAAATAAATTCCCCATTCTACAATGGGAACACAAATAAACCTCTTTATATTTTTATTCAGTACAATTAAAAAACTATATATGAATGCTTCAAACATATCCTATTTCTTATACATATTGACAATAAATGGAAATTTGATAGTCTCAATGAATGTATTATTGTCTAGTTCTTCAGAAAATGTCATCTACTATAATGTTTCCCCCCATTATGAAGATATAAATACATATTTCATGAAGATAAGGGCAAAACATATTTCAAATAGTATTACATCAAAATTAAACCAAGTCGAAGTCTTCATTAGTAAATATCCATGTTGGAATCCTAAAAGATAAATTGTAATAATAATTATTTCAATTAACTAAATTTTCTTTTAATACTATTTTTAGTATAATATTTTTTAGGGGCCTCATATATATTTCTATATAAATATTATAACTAAGTCGTATCTTAATAAAAACATTCCAAATATACAATTCAAAGTAATGTTATTCCCCTTTCAAGACGTTTTATAATAACCACCCCCTTAACATCATGATTTTATTAACTATTAAAAATTATGTGAAAAATATTTATTTACATACTACATATTATATATTATTAATTTTATATAATTTTTAAAAGAAAATAATGAAATTGAGAAGAATATTTTCCTTATTATTTCAATCTTATGGGTTTCACAATATTAGAATTTATCATTGATATTTTCCTTCAAAAATAAAACATTCTACTGAAGTATTTTCTAAAGTGGTCTTTGATCAATAGCGTTTGTGACACACAACACCAACATTAAACGAACAATGAAATGTTTTTATTTAAATATAGTCATTATAAAGAATATATTGAATTATTGTGTATGAAAAATAATTATCATGTTATGAAGAAAATATAAAGGTCATACTCAATAAAAATTTATCGATTAATTATTACGTGACATGATCACAAAATATTGTAAAATTATTTTATTCCACCAAAATACATTTTTTAAAAATTGAATTCTTTTTTAGTAGATATTATAATTATTTAAATATAGTTTTTAATATTATATTTTTTAAAATTTATATTATTTTTTAAATAAACTTATCAAAATCTATATAGGGTTTATTGTTTTGATTCTTTTGGAATGATTTATTTTTTAGTGAATTATAGAAAATAACATTTCTTGTAAAAATTCCATATCCAATTATTTAATCTTCCAATTATTCATTGAATTTGAGAATAAAATAAGATAACTATACATTAATTATTATAAAATTAATTAATTACATAATAATCATATTTTTAGTTGATTTTGGAATAATTTCATTTATTTGTTTAAAAAATTATTTTTATAAAAACCATGTTTTGGTGTGATATTGCATTTATATTAAGAATTATTCATATTAAATATATATAATTTTTATTATATTAAATAAAATTTATATTTTTTGGATAAATATTAATATTTATTCTTAGATAATTTTCACATGATTCTAAAAAGTATAAAATTTTTAATGAATATTAAAAAATACACTTATTATGAAATACAATTTCATTTATGATATCACTAAAATGTAAATATGAAATTAAAATTTAATTAAATTAAATAACAAGTCATTAATGTTAATATAATACCAATAATATATAAATATAATCCAATACATTTATATTAGAAATTACATAATTATAAATAGGAAAATCATTTTCAATTTTGGCGTAGTGATTTCACGACTATTGGAACATCAAATTTTAGCTAAAAAGAAAATAATTGAGATTGAATTGGAATTTTCTCTACATGGGTAACAAATATGAATATTTCTTTATGTATATATAAGATTATGTGAGTTATATAACATGTGACCAACAAAATGTATTATGAAATTTTTGGGTGAGGCTATATAATTAAAAATAACATTTAAAATAGTTTTTAATGACATACGTGTTAGTAAATATTCATAGTGAATGAATTAATATTTTTAATATGGTCTATGTTAATTTATTTGTATTAAATTAATATATTTATAATTTATATGCATGATATATCATCCGTAAATTCTCTTTAAATTCCGACATAGTTTTTGTGTAAGTAGTAGAAAAATCATAATTTTGAAAAAATTAAAAAAAAATTATTGTTGAACTCTAGTTTCCCATGAATTTTATAGATTAATATAAAATAATGTTGACATTATTAATGTATATATTAATATTATATTTTTTTCTTGAAGTTATTAAATTCAATGTAAATGAATTGATTCAAAAATAAAATTAAAGATATTATATAATCAAAAATATTTTATTTGAAGTTAAGAAATTATTAAAATACATATATTTAAACACGTGAATGGAATATGTTTGAAAATATTAAGCAGTTTTGACATATGGGTCAAAATTAATTTTATAGTTATGTTTTGTACTTATAATTTGTAAAATAATTTTATACCACAATATTAATAAAAAGGGTTAATGTGGGATTATAAAAATGATATAAGGAAGAAAAAATCACTTAAATTTGTTTAAATTTTATTATATGAGAGAAATGTGACTCATTGTCCTCATATATTTAGAATATATCAATTTAGTTCCATGTTTTTCTGGAAAATTAATTTTTTATTAATTGTATACATTATGTGATTCCATGTGTGCCCCTCCATCACTTATATATGGGTTCATCTTGTTATATATTATTAATTAATTTTTGGGAATCCATATAATCGAATACCTATACAAATACATTCAATTAATCCCTACATAATATGTGTTCTTGATTGACTACTGCCAAAGAAACTATTATCATTAGGTATCCATCACTACATCTTATTGATGTTTATAGTGATATATTTAATGTATATATATGATATTCAAGACATATATACAATCATGTAAAGACAATTTGTCATCAAACTTCCTATGTTTATATAAACTAAAAAAAATGTTAATGTCATTCATGAGTATGTGTGTGTTTCCCCCTCCACGAAGTGATGTGGTTTTGTTTCAGGACCACATCATATTTGTTCTGTATAATGGTGTATTTAATTAAATAATATGATATATATTTTATAATAAAATATAGTTAAATGTAAAATATCTGTTTCCTTCAATCAATCATGTTTTTTTAAAATATGAAACGTTGTACATGTGTATATACGTCGTACCATTCAGATGATTGAATCATTTTGCATTTTCATTACCATAAATAATATTTGATTATATAAGTATAATTATTCTATAAAAATGATACTGATTTTTTTTTTATTTTTTAAATGATAAAATAATATCCTCATTGACAATAGTAAACAAACCAATATCATTTGGAATATATCAGTTTAATAACTCAAACCATTTAATGTACATTTCATTGATTACGTAAATATATATATATTGGTATTAAAAAAATAAAATTAATAATAATGTAGAATAAATTCTTAATTAAGTAAATAATTAACATATTTTTTTTATCCTGAAAGGCCAAGAACATATATAAAACCCTTACCCCAAAATCCTAGAGTTGATGCATTGTTTTATTACATTGGCATGATAATAATTAATGAAATCCTAAAAGAACGATCAGTTTAGCAGTCATGGATAGCCAGGTTGAAAAAATAATCCCCATAATACATTGTGAAATATAAATTATAATCATTAAACATAACAAAATTAAATAAACAACATCCTTTAACACTTATACAAATACTTATTCTTTATAACTATTGGATGTAAACAAAATAAGGGTGATCTCAAATTATCACTACAGGTATGTTGAGAGGATGAAATTATTAATCAATGTTACAAAATTTAAAATTATAGGTAAATAACTATTGACAATTTAGATTAATATAACTAGATCAAGAAAAATTAATATGTCATGGTATGAAACTCAAAACACATAACATTTAATCAATGAACAAAAAATGAAATGTATCTATAGATATGTCGATATAATATGTCATGGATGAATAATAACATAATATAAAAGAGAAATATTCATTCCTAAATGATTTCATGTATGTAGAACAAGAAAACATTTACCATCAAGACATTTCAAAAGGAATTTTTAAACTACGGATAGTAACCTATATAATTTGGAAATCCTATTTATCCCATGAGAACTCATTGATGCATATAAGGGATATATATTATATGGGACCCACTCTTAATTACATGTCCATTTAATTCCTCATAACGAATAATAACATATATATTAATCCTTATAAAATATCTTTATCAATTATTGAATTCAGTTTTATCAATAATTCCAATGTAAATTAAATAATTGTCAATGTGAACACCATATATAAAAATGTTATATGATCTAAGAAATAATAATATCTATTGAATTAAAATATCAATATACATGTGAATTTTCAGTGAAAAATGACTAGAGTAAAGATATTTTTTGAAGATAATGATAAAAATCCCAAAAAATAATTGATATTTCAAATATAATCATAAATAACATTCTTAAGATGAATAAATTTTAAACATTCAAAAGTTTCCCATAACACATGAAATCATTTAAATAATTATGTCTATGAAGTTATTCCATTAAAAGAATCATATATTATACTAAGAATAAGGATATTTTATATATTATCTACCAAATGGATGTACATACAAAAAATATGTGAAACCATGTTCATAACTACAAATAACTGTAAATTTAATTTAATTTTAGACGAATTACCTTACCATATCCTTGATTTTTTTTCTAATAATTATCCTCTGATATAGTGGTTTAAAACATTTTTATAACTAATATTATAACCCTATTAATGTTTATAATATATTTTATCATCTTCTTATAAAATCTTATTACACATATGTTAACATCATTTCATTAATTTAACTATTTCAGGTGATAAACTCCTAGTTTATCATGTATGTTTTTACTTTTTATTTATTTTTATTTTTGTATATAATGTTGTAATATAATATCATGAATTTAATCTGTGACCTATATATAATATAAATACATTATATATGTATATAAAGTTCTACATAATATTTATATATAAGAAATGGAATGCGCCACTCACTGAGACAGTATGTTATATGTACGCATGATTGCATCTTTCACATCATTGACATATTTTAAAAATAAAATGTATATGATTAGTATATACATGTATATTATAATTTCATTACACTATTTATATAATATAAATCTTATATTTTAATTTATTTATACATTTTGACTTCCATGTGTAGTGTTAATGAATCACGTCAATTGTGGGGGCATTAGTACACACTTCCAAACAGAATATTATAAAAATTATGAAAAATGGATTACATAGTGTTATGGGATATAAATAAATTGAAGAAGTAAAAATATATTATGAATATAATATATAACATTTATATCAGTAGTTTCCATCATAATGACCACTATGATAGGCACTAAGGGATGAATGATCTATCATTAAGTCATGATGATGTAGTTTTCCATTCACATAAAAACCATTTTCGTAACCCATTAGATAGATGTGATTTTATGTTTAGGTATAATCCTTAACAAAACAACATCATTGTATATTTATATTAATTTATAAATAATATAATCATGATTTAAAAATAACTAAAGTGACGGAGGAATAATGGAATGAAATGTTATCGTTTCAAAGTGTGTCCTTGAAAACAATGGAAGTCCTATTGGTTTGTACGAAAAGGATTCCTTTGATGTAATTCATCTATAATGGAGGGTTCAATGTCAATAAAATGGAATTTGGAAGCTATTTGGGAAAATATTTTCCAAACCTATGTGGTTTGTGAGGTGTAATGAAGTAGGAGTAGTGGTGTCCTTTTATAGTGGTGGAGGAGTGTAACTCCTATAATATTTTGACAATAGAATTATTCCCATGATTCCATGTTGAATTTTTATCAAATAATGAAAACAATTTTAGAAAATGGAGGATTATGATGAAATATTTCCATCTAATAGCTCTCAGAAAAGTTTATTGGTCATTTTGGGTCTTAAAAATAAGGTTTAGCCCAATATTTTACTAAATGTAACATTAATTTTTGTAATTAATTTAATTATATTTCACTAATAATTTTGGTAAAAAATTATTCATATTATAAATTATTAATTATTATGATTCCTAATATTCAATCCATTTTTTCAAATATATATAACAAAAGTGGATGAAATTTATTTAAAAATCATCTCGCAAGCAGGATGACAATCCATGATTGTAATGTAAAAAAGTTCCAATTGTTTGATATGTTTTTATATTCAATTTCAAAGTAAAATTGATACCAAAAACCCAAATTGGAGTAATATATATATATATATATATATATATATATTATTTTTTGTGTATTTTAAAATAATTAAAAATGTAATTTAAAAATATAAATAAATTATAATAAAAAGAAGTTATTAATTAAAATTCATTATTATAATCTATTCACTAAAATATGAAAAATCCCAGAAAATTAGAGAAAAAATAAACTAAAATAATATTTATCTTTCAGTTTCAAAATGAATTTTTTTTTGACATATTAATTAAATTAACGAATTTATATTGAAATTTAAAATAGGTTATCCATAAAAGGTGGATGAATTACCTTAATAAAAATATAGCATTTTATAAATAAAATTGGGTTTCTAATTATATTATTCTTACAAATTCTATTGGATTAATATAAAAATGAATTATTATAACATATATATATATCACTATAATATAACTTAGAAATTGAATTAATTTAATTTATTGGGAGAAAATCGATTTTTGAACATATAAAAAATATTTTCATTATATTCTATCTTTTTTCATATTTATTTAAAAATAATTTTTATCCAATTAAGTCATTTTATATTTTAGTAATCAATAGATTTTCATAATTTACTTTACCCTTCAATGACTACTAATTTAACAGATTAGATATATCAAATTATATTAAATAATATTTTAATTATATATTCTTATTTAGGTAGAATCATTCGGTAATGTAACGTAAAGGATTTAAAAAAACTCATTAATGAATAGGATTTATGCTAACACTGAATCATTTTAATTGAAATATATATTATAGATATGATTTCATTAAAATAGTAAATATATTTTAAAGTCTCATGGAATTATATTCCCTTATGCACTTTGATAGATCTAAAATTTTCTACATTTTTTTATGAATTTAAATTGGTTTAATCATTCCAAATTATCAATTTGTGTTTATAAGAATCAATTTTCATTTTATAACATGTTTTGAGAAAAATGTTGAAAAGTGCTTAATTATTGATTTTTTGCAAGATTTTTACAGCAAGGTTATATTAGTCAGTTACTAAAAATTATAAATCCAAATTAAGTGAATATATTCTTTAGAATACATACTTTATTTCCTCATAATTTTTCATTTCGTCCACGGGATGATTCAGGAATCTAGAGGTCTTAAAAATCAATGATGTTGAAGGATTTTCTGGGCAAACAGTGTAGACGCCACCCAGGTAACATAAGTCAATATCGACCTACACACACCCAATTGTGTTGATTCCACCTAGAATAGAACAAGGACACATATGGTAGACTCTATAATTAATTGTAGGATGTTTTAAAGTAATAAATGTTTATATTGGGTGTTATAATTTTGAAGGAATCTTCTAGGAAAGTTCATATTGAAAAATAAAAGTCCAATGAAAAATTCACACCTCCCATATATGATTTCCAAATATACTGAAAATTTTATTAGAGAGAGTCAATATATTTTTGAGCATCCTTCATGTTGGGTGGAATGCGTGAAGATGTCATTTATTGGGGCTACAATACATAACCTTTTAGTAAAAAATATGCCTGTAAAAGGAGGGGAGATCCACCCTCTCAAATCATACTATTCTCCATAATATTCCTTCTAGGAACCAAATAAGATATCTCCACTGAGAAAGGATAGATACAAATCATTCCCCATTCATTTTAATTATATTTTTTAATTTTTTTAGTTTTCAAATGTAATTTAAATTTCTAATAAAATTCATGAATTGTTTTTATTTCTATGCCCACCCATCCACCATATTTTCATCTTCTCATCCCACCATTGTGAACTATATTACTCATGATCAAGAGTAACTAATCCAAGGAATATACCTAGGTATTAATCAGGTTCTGTTACACATGACCATGTTTTTAATATTCTTTGATTTAATTCTAATGATAATTTATTGTTGCTGTAATAATCACTATGTTTATCTAATGTTTATCTTTTTAATCAACAACAATTTTCCCTTAATTGAGGAGGAGGATCAAGGGAGTACTTGGAGATCACTATGTAGAATTTCCCTTCATAAATAGAGTAGATTATGGTGTTCAATCAAATGATTGAGTGTGTTCAGTAGGAATATTTGAAGTTTTTTAATGAAGTAACTCCTTGAAAATTCTATTGGGGGAACATCCTTTCTTCAATAATTATATTTTTTTTAGCATTTCCTTTTAATATAAATTGATTTTCTAAATATAATTTATTTTCATAAAGTGAATTCCATTCATATATTTAATAAAGAAACAAAAAAGTAGTAGATAATGTTAATTAGATTAAGTGAGTGAACAAACTGAAAAGCTCCTCAAATGAGACAAATCCCAGTCAGCTTCTATTCTGCACTAGGAAAATTAAATTAGTTTTACCACGCCCTACGACGGGAATGCATCAATATAGTCTTCAATTCCTGTTTTGAGGCATGTCTGTCGTATGTCATTGAAAAATCATATTTTTATGTATTTGTAGTGCAGTATAGAGGCTGACCATGGTCGCCTCACTTGAGTTTTTTTAGTTCGTTCACTCACATTTTCTAATTCAATTAAAGTAAATTTTTTATTGTTTTTATTTAATATAGGAATGGGATGAAATTTATGAAAATAAATTAAATTCCAAAATTCAATTCAAATTAATATGAAATTCTAAACAAAATTGACTTAATGAAGAATGGATGTTCTCTAGAGAGAACTTTTAATGAGCACCTTCATTGACTACCTTGATATATTCTTTGTGAACACTATCCATCATATGTGTGCACACCGTAATCTATCCCAGTTATAAATAGAAATTCCACTTAGCAATCTCAAATAACACCCTCCATCCACATCCTCAATAGAGGGAAAATGTTTGTAGATATAGAAGTTAAAAATTAGACAACCCCAGTGAGATTACACCCACTATAAATAATCCTTAGAATTAAATCATAGATTATTAAAAACAAGTTCTTGTTTATAAGAACCTTATTAATACATTGGGATAATTATTGAGATAGATAGTCATTATCATTAGTAGTATAGTTCACTATGGTTTGATTATAAGAAGAAAATATGGTGGATAGGTGGGTAGAGAAATTAAAAAATGTATGAATTTTATTAGAAGTCAAAATAATATTTGAAAACTAATACAAAAATAAAGTGAATAAATATATTAAAAATATAGGGGGGATATTTTTTGTCAGTCTCCCTTGGTGGAGATCTAATCCTGGGTTCCTTAATGGAATGGGATGGGGAATGGGATGATTTGAGAGGGAGGATCTCCCCTCTGTTTATCTTAATAATTTTTTTGAATAAAGTTTATGTTTTGTAGCCCTAATAAACGATCACTTCACGTGTTCCACCATTCATAAATGTTTCTCATAAATATATCCTCTATATCTTGTCAAAATGTCATCATATTTGGACATCATTTGTGGGAGTAATGAATTATTCATTGGATATTTTTTTTGGATGAAGTTTCCCTAAATAATCCTTGAGAAGAATAACAGCTAATAGAAACATTATTGACTTCAAAACTCTGTAAAATTATTTATTGAGCTTACCCTATGTGTTCATGTTCTATTCCATATAGAATAACCACAATTGGAGGTGTGTAAGAAGTTATGGACTTCTTTTATAGGGATGGGTTCTATACTATCCACCTGGAAAATCCTTCAACTTCATTGATTTTTTATGGACTCTAGATGCTCGAATCTGCCCTTATTCTGGAAGAAATGTTGTAGAAAAATAAATAAGGATTAAAAATAATATTCACTAAATTAAGATTTATTTGTTTCAATAAATGAATAAAACACTCGTGCGTCACACCTAGTGATTCCTATGTTAACTAATATCAAATAAGAAGTTCTACCTTTAGTATTTCAGGGTGTCAAATTCTACCCATCTTAATGTAATTAAGTCTAATCAATTTGAACCTGATCTCTGTAAATTAGTGACTAATAATTGGAAATAATATATTATTGAAAAACCCATAGAAATTTTTTTTACATCACATCCTATTAATAATATAAGATGAATATACAATGTTCACCAAACTAGGATATATACTAGGAGAATAGAGGTGTGAAATTTAAATGAGGATACTGATCAAAATAATTAAAATCATATTTCTAGGGAAAGTTCTATAGAACATGGATTATAGAATGTTAACAATAATAATCCCAAGATTATTTGATGATCTTAGGTTCTATTTGACTCATTCTAAATGAAGGCACTGGGATAAAAAGTATTTCAAAACCTTTTTTCAATGTGTTGTGGAATTTATTTACTCTCAATTAATATATGTCAAAAAAAGATTCAATTTTATAAATTCAGTATTATCCATTGGTTGTGTTTTAAACTATTTCTATTATGTATCTTTTCAAAAGTTACATCATATAGTGATGTAATATATTAAATTATTAAATAACAACTAATGATCAACCATTTCATAAATGGTTAAATATTCCAAAATATTATGATCTAAAACATTATAAATTTGGTCACTAAATTACCAAAATGATCATACCATTATCTTTTAATCAACATGATGCAGCTCAGAATTTTGAAATTGGAAACATGTGAATATAATCATCATGAATACTCTAAAAATATGGTAACCACTCAAATTACCGCAATACATTATTGTAAAATTTTATTGTTTCCTATTTATTAAGTAAGACACATGTTATTTTATATATTATATAAATACAATAGTGTAGTAAAATCCATCAGTTATAACATATAAATTATTTGAAAATTCATTATTCAGCTTCTAGGTAGTGAAATCTTTTCCAAATTAAATATTTATTCATCATTATCTCAAAATATGGAACATATTAAGTGTTATCTTCCCCTCAATCATGTTTTTTCATATATTTTTTGGTTCCATTCATAAAAATGATATCATATCTTTAATGAATATGTACTACAGTAGAATCCTCATATATTAAATAATTATTTTAATTAGTACATTCATATTAATATATTAAAATTACATAATTATAAATCAGTAATATTAATCATTCTTTTTCATCTGTGGTAGTAGCACAACATGATCATTATCTAGTAACATCATTCATGTTATATTCCTCTGAATATTGTGATATTTATTTTAATGGTGTTGCATCTACATACAGTTTAATCATTATAAATTAGAAACATTTTTCATACCCATGATATCTGAAGGATGGTGGCCTTTATTTCCATAGTTGATTAAAATTTTCATTCCTTTTAAGAAAGTTCTAGGGTGTTTCTTTCCACAATTTTCACATGTGTTAAAGTACTATATTCCATTATTCACATCATCGATACTTAACACTTCTATAAACTTCTTCTCATGATTCCATTCAAAGTCATAGGATGTGGAGAATTTTTTACATATCTTGCTAGCACCTGATATTATTTCCTTATATGATGAGAATACATGGGATACTTCTACCCTTTCAAATATTTTCTCGATACTATAATATATATGATCATTATAGCTCTTTGTATCATGTCTACTAGTCGAGTTCAATTTCCCTTTATTAGGAACAATTTATAAAAAATTGACTATACTGGATTAGCTCAAAATTTTTTGAACATTTATTAAATTAAAATATAGTATAGAAGATGAAATAAATATTTGTAACTTAAATACTAGAATAATAATCTTAGGTTACTTTGGTGAATACATTATTTTTATATTCCTCATAATGGTAGGTAGATAAAATGTTAATTATCCTAATAATATCCCCTTGGGAGTGTCAAATGAGGTTCATTGTAAGAACCATTGTCAGGTAACTTGTTTCAGAAAATCAGTATCATCAAACCATGTCAGATATGTTACTTTTAGGTACATTTATTCCAGAACCAAGTCCAGTTGTAGTATTTTGATAATTTTGTTCTGTTAGGAATTCCCACGTAATATCCACATTAACAAATTTCTAGGGTGTTTTTTTATAATTATACTCAATTTATATCTTAGGTTAGTGCTTCCTAATATATTTTTTCTTCTAAAATAACTTTACAAGGTTGATTATAATTTTTTTTATACTAGTTGTAATGCCCTGACCCATGAATCCCAGATCTGGGGAAATATTTTATTACATTTTCATGATTATAAATAATAAAATACCAAAGGAAAGATATGTTTAGTAGTCTTGGAAGGATGAATTACATAAATTATACAAATAATACATTGGAAAATAGAAATTATAGACAAGGTACATAATATAATGAAATAAAATGCATCATATAATTCTTATTCAAATATTTCTTATTCACAACCTATGGAAATGAATCAAAAGAGTGTGACCTAAAATGATTAGTATGGGTATGTTAACGGGAATAAATAATGAATTAATGTGTATAAATTAAAAAATAAAGGTAAATTATTCATGAAACAAGCCAATAAAATAACTACATTATGAAAAATAAATATAGAAAGCTAATACATAGTAACACATACCCATTTAATCAATGAACGTAAAATTAAATTAATCTATAAATTTTTCAACACAAAATAACATGGATAAAAAATAAATGAAACTAAATGATGGAAATTATTTTTTAATGGGAATCATTTATAAGGAAAATTGAAACCATTTTTTTCAAGACCCTTCATAAGATTATTTAAAACTTCAAATTTAACCCATTTATATTGGACATTTTATTAGTCTTAGGAAAACCTATCGATGCATCAAGGGGATTTATAATGTTTGGGATCTACCTACCATTACTATTCCAAATAATTCATTATATAAAATAATGAGTTAAACAATATTCTTTATAGAAAATCAATATTGAATAAAGAATAAAATATTACTAATAATTTCCTAGTTAACAAATTAATTGTCGAAGTGAACATCATATATATAAATTATATATGGTTTATGCTATACTAATATCCATTATAGGAGAATATGTATATTAAAGTATAATTATAATGAAAAATTATTACAGTATAGTTATTTTTCAATCTAATGTTAACAATCACAAAATTATGTGAGATTTCAATGATAAAAATCGGTAACATCCTAGAGGAGAGTAATATTTAAAAATTCCAAAGTGCCCCACATAACTTCAAAACATTTAAATAATCATCCATGTGATGGTATTAAATAAAATTAAACATATTATATAATGATAATAAGGGTATCAATGATATTATGTTCCAAACGAAGTACATTCTCCATATAATTTAAACTAGTTGGATAAGTACAAATAAGTCTCAATAAAATATAAATTGATACCAAATCCCTTACCTTATCCTTTCATTTTGTTCTGGGGTATTTATCCTACTTTATAGGGGTTAAAAATATATAAATTACTAGTAAAAGAACCAAACCAATGTTTAAAATATAATTTATTCTCTTCTTTTTGTGTCTTCTTACCTTTCTGTTAACCACCATTCATTATATTAATTATTTCGGGTCTTAAATGTATAGTTTCTCGATTAGGTTTTACCATGTTATTTGATGTTATAATTAAATATAACATTGTTAAAAAATATATATAACATAAAACCTAATTTTAATATAATATATATATATATATGTGTGTGTGTGTGGTATATATGTATCTAGGATAAACCATAATATTTTTATACATTTAATGGAATCCAACGTTCATAGAGATGTTAAGCTGTATATTCATATGAACTTAACTTCCATTTCATAGTAATATTTTAAAGTAATGAAAAGTAAATGATATGCATATAAATTTATACTATAATTATAGTACCATATTTTTAGATACCAAACATTGACGTACATAGAAATTACATTACTGTTGCGGAATACATAATACATGAGAAACACATTTTCCCAAAGACCGTATTTGTTTATTGTATTTGGAAACTTGGAACATAATCTTCTAATCATTGTGAAATATTTTCAACATCTCCAATAAAGATATTCCCCTTTGGTTTTCCTACCTAAAACCTTTCTTTATATATTGGGGAAAAGAAAACATAAAAAAGGTGAGCTCAAATTCTCAGTAAGGTTAAACATGGAGGACATAAGACAATCCCAAAACATTTGGATGTAAGAATATGAACATAAAACACAAAATTCATTAGTAATGACATAAATCTTTGAATTGCATAAGGCATAAAACATAAAGGAACATTAACCATGATAAAATAGCATGGGAATAAAATATGTAATTGTGGAAAAACAATATGCACATTATATGATTTCCATAGATGCCAAGTCATTGCTGCCAAGACCATCATATCGGACAAAGTCCCTTTCTGAATCATGTTCACTCCTCATTCCAGTCATGTATCACTGAACTGGATTAACATTCTGTTCCATCCATGTCTATCTAATGAGATATAAATCATTACCCATTGAATCAGAGGGAGATATATGTCCCACCCATCTCATAATGAAATCACTCTTTCGTGTGCCACAAAATAAACATAAATAATTATCATAACCCAAAGAATAATATTGGTTTCATAAACATCATCCCATCATAACATTATCCATATAAAACAAATGGATATAATTTCATAATAAGAAAAATAAAACCATGTAACTAATATAGACATTATAATTGAAACATAAAAATACTAAATAATTTCATATTTGATGGAAAATAGTTTTTGTAAAACACTTGAAATGATTACTTGAGGAATATATCATTTCTTTTTCAAAATAATTTTCTTTCGACAAAATGCCATTATTTTTTAAAAGAAAAGTATTTTGTTGAAAATAATCATGAAATATTGTATAGGATCCTTCATGAAAATTAGTTGTTATGAAACTGTAAAAATCTGTTCATGCGGAACAAGTTAAAAAAACATTCTCCTCATACTTTTGTCGGAAAATTCCAAAAGTACCTTGTTTGGTAAACAAAAGAATGATTCCTTCCATAAAATGTGGTATAACTTAAAAAGGGTAAAAATTAATCTAAACATGCATGGAAGATTATTAAACACTTTATGAAATTATTTTTATAAAACATCGACATGTATGCTAAATTTAGCCCCAGTAAATACTTAGGTATGTACAATCTCGGATAAAAATGAGATTACAAAATTATCCCTTAACTTATTCCAATTTCTTTTTATCTATCTGAGACCCCTGTATAGAGGGTTTAAACATATTATTAACTTGTAAAAGAACCCACGTAATATTTCTGTTATCATATATGATTCATTTAGGACTTTATATTACCCGTTCATTTGTCAATTCCATGTTAAAGTAGCGTTTTGGGTAAAATAGTTTCATTTATCATCTGTGTTTTTACTTGTAATTATTAATATGATTACATAGATCATGATTAAATACATCCAGAATTTAAAATATGATTTATATATAATATATATTCATAATATACATATATATAATAGATCAATAAATGGAATGAAATACACAGTTCATCGACACGGTAGGTCGTACGTATGCATGGACGCTGTTTTCGTTTCCTTATTAAATTGAATGTAATTATAGTGGATGATATAATATCTCATAATTAGTATCATGTAATAATAACCATATATGTAGTTATTATTTACACCATTATACCCATCCAAGTAAGGTGCTGGTGGAAAAATAGATTACACCACGGTGTGGAGACGGTATCTCGTACGTACGCACTTGCGGTTATTTCATTTTTCATAGGATGGGTAGAAGGTGAAATAGGGTTGATAAATATTTATAATAACATATCAATATATTAATTATAATTATGTTATTACTTTATAATGAAAAAACTAAAGAAGAGGAAGTAGATGAATAATGAAACTTGAAAAAATCGATAGAAGAGATTACCTCTTCTTCGACGTGCCTCCTCTTAACCTCCACTTAGGGCCCTAAATATGGTCTTTGAAGAAGAATACGACCTCTAGTAGGTTTCTATGAATTTCGAGAAGATAAATTTTTAGGGGTTGGCTGACCTTTAAGGATCAAAGTGGATTGAGGAGGAGAGGGAGGATGTGCAATTTTGTAAGGGAAGAGTGGGGCACTTTTGGAAACCTCAATATATTAATTTTTAATAAACTCAAAACCCTCATAAAAACGTCCAAAGTGACTAAAATTCAGATATGTGGTAATATAGGGTTGTAATATCATCAAAATATAAAATTTACACATGTTTGGAAATTATTATAAAGCTTAACAATTTGATTTATCCTTGTTTAATTTAATTAATCTTATTTGTGGTAATAATATTATAAATTTTAAATTGTTACAAATAATTACTTGTGTGTTAGGAATTATACATAATTCGGTACTTTATGAAATTTTAGACCATATAAATTTCAATTTATAATTTTTAAATATTAATGTGATTTTTAAACAATTTAATAATATGTTATTTTTATAAAATAACAATAGTGTTAATTTTGACACTATTTATTTATTTGAATTTACATAAAATCCTCACAGAGTATATATTCAAACCAAAATGATTAATAGATTCGTAACATGAAATATTAATCTATAAAATTATTGGATAACATTCATTAGTTCATATAATTTTTATTTTAATAATTATAAAACCATTTATTTGATATTTATTTTAATAAAACAATTACAACATCATTTTTGTATAATCATTTAATATACTTATTATTTTCATAAAATTTAATAATAAAATCCTATGATTAATATGAATATAATAACTTTCATAATAATATTTTTACTAGAATTATTAATCTTAAAATAAGATCATTTGAACTGTTATATTTATTAAATTATGAAGGTGACTTCTTTAACATCATTTTAAATAAAATAATATAAATATCCTAATCTGTTTTATAAGGCTCCAAATGCTTCAAAAATCTACCCTTGGTTGTTTATGGTATGTGTATTCTTGACCAATATGTTTTCATCATGTTTCTAGTCATTTTGATAGGTATTATTATTTTAATAAAAAACTATATTATTGATTTTTCACTAAATAAATAATTTATGCATCATTAATTTATAAGCTATGAAAGTAATTAAATATTTATTAAAAATTACAAATAAATTAACAAGATAAATAAAAAAATTTATATTTTAAATGAGTATTTATAGTCAAAATTATATTATGTATAACCTTATATTAAAAATAATCTAATTATTAAAGTTGAGTGAGACATATTTCACTTTATTTATAATAAAATAAATTAAAGGGCTTAATCACATCCAAGTGGATTTCAAAGGATTCCATTTCATCCCAAATATTCATTAGGACGGAATTGAATCATCCAATTATATTAAGACAAGTGTTAGGGGAATTTTATAATATTATTTGTACCCTTAATTACCGAATTTACCTTTAACTGTGGTAAATAAAATTTATCGTAGTTACTATTCATAATGCCCAAAAATACAAAGTATCTTATTAATGTAATTTATACCTACTGATTCTAAATATGGAATCCGTTTTTCCAAATTCAAAACCCTAAAGTTACAGTAATTAAATTAAAATTAACCCCGTTGTCGAAAAAATGGGTTTTTGTTTAAAAGATTGCAAAAGATTGAATTAATTTTACCTAGGAATTCAACGTAAAGTCAATTATAATGACATAAATTATATTAAATTGTAAAAATATATTCTATTTATACTTTAAAAAAATTACTATTATAATTTAACCATATAAATTATCAAGATGAAAAAGCTGTTTTTAAGAACAATTTAGCGTGTTTTTACTATTCATCAAAATAATTACGTTTTCAGAAAAATATCAAAACATTATTCAATGTCAATTTTTATATACAGATTCAAAAGAAGAATTTTATTTTATAAAATTTAACATATATACTTGTCAAAAATTATATTTTAAATGGGTGTGCCATCAAAAGGCGGAAAAACTACATTTTTTAAAAAATACTTATTTTACCTGAAAAATTTATTTTGTTCTCATAACTTGTTCTAGAAAATGTGTAAGATGAATAATAATGTTATAAAATTCATAATTTTGTTAAAACTATCCATAACGGCAAGTTCATAATAATATTACAACCATATATCGTTGTTTAGTGAAACCTGGTATTGCGTACAACACACACTATCATGAAAGGACGTTATTGCGTGTAATGAAAGCCCAGTTAGGGTTGTGTGTAGTGAAAGGCTAATTTGTTGTTGCATATAACAGAATCCAACAATATTTCATTTATACATTGAATATATATATATATATATACAGTCAATGTTGCGTAGAATAATTACTATCAAACGATCTTGAAATTGTTTGTAACATGATCCAATAACAGTGTTTCCTATACTGCAAGCTAATACGGTGTTGCGTACAGTGCAAGATAATATTGGTGTAGCATAAAACATAAGATATGAATGAAATTAAAAATAATATATGTCATAAAATCTCGGGGTGTTACATTATACCCCCATTAAAATGAATTTCACCGTGAAAATTCTTCGGGGTTATAAATGCTTATTACATGAGAGTTTCTTTCACAAAAAACCCACATTGTAAAAAGGAATACTAAAACTTAATTTTAAAAATTTACATTAGAAACAAAATGTACACCCAATTTAACGCATCACTTGGGTTCCCACATAGGAGAACATAGGTGAAAATACGGATATGGAAGAGAAATCTAACTGACAAGTTCTAATGGAGAGTGGTAGAGAACATAGCTATAATAAATCCATCAGTGACAAAGCTATAAATTTGTTATGATCTAAGGTACCATCTGATTCATCAGATATGAGAGCACTAGGACAATATTTTTGGTTTTAAAGATAATTTCTCAAATGTTGAATAATTTTTTTATTAAAATAAATACTTACTTGATTTTGGTAAAATCTCACTATTTCTCGTTCCTCGAACAATTTCCACAACATATATTAATGAAATGAAGTTAAATTTGTCATTCGCGATGTTTTAGTAGATAATGCGATAGAATGATAGGTCATTACATCTTTCACAAACATAAGGTTATAAAAAGTTATATACACAAGTCTATCTATGGTGAGATTAATCGTATATGGTTCCAAAATGGACTTATACTTCATCTATCATCCTTCTTAATAAAATAAAACTAGAATATACTAACCAGGTACATCATGTAGCCCAATGGCATGAAATAAAAACCTGTCGCACTTTGGTTGTGGGTTTGATTATCGCAACCTTGTCTGATGCGATGGGTTTTCGACCATCCTATAGGATGTCCTTTTTATAGAACTACACTATTATAACATTCCTTATATAGTATCGAAAAAAAATTCTAGAATAATTGTATTCTATAGGATGTCCAACTTAATCTATTCCAACCATTAGGCTTATCGAAAATACTTATGCCCATGCTTATAGTATAAACAAAATGATTACTAGAAATTTCATCAACCAGGCATGGGAATCCCATCATTTATCCCCCATATATCATAAAATATATCTTGTTGGTCACATTCCAGACATGTGACTACCTTAATTATGTATTCGATTGAAACATGAATTACCATAGAACCTTATTGGAAACATGAATTCTATGAAAAGTTAACTCTTTCCACATACCAAAATCCAAAAATTTCTATATACTCAAACCATGATATAAAATTTTCCTTATATCAGTCATGATCTCATTAATACTATCAAACATCTCATTACCTCCTTATCACTTCTTTATGTGCATATCATATACTTTAAAAAAATATCTGAATATCCATTCATGGTTACCGGTACCATTCAATATATACTTTCAAATACTTATGAAAAAACAACAGTTTAATGATCCTTATATGTGTCTTTATTCCATAGTACCATTACCTATACAACATAACTCTTGATAAACATAAATCATTCCACAACCTTCTTAAACCATTGACTGAGCTTGAACAATTCTTTCATCTCACATATCATTTTTAGTCTCTTCATCCCTGTCAATATAAATACTACCCATACGAATATAATGATTCTCTTCGTGAGGCATTCCCATTGGGAATTGGATTTCATAATGACTGTACATTCCAAATTTAAAACATTTAACCATTGATGATATCTTAGCAATACCATTATCCTTGTCCATGGTGTAAATTGAAGCTTTTACTTTGGAATTATTGTCTTTGTGTCCTTTTTTTCCACACCCAAAGCATCTTCTAGTTCCTTTGAATCATTCTCCCAGATTCCTCTTCCTACATGTTTTACATGAGGAAAATTGAACTTTCATTCCTCTATGATCATCATGAAACTCCATCCTTCTCTTATTAGCTGAGTTAAGAATCTTACCAAAGTTGAGATTAATGACCATAAAATGAGATTGCTGATTAGGCATAATAATGTTGTTTGGATATCCACATCCCATTTTATTTGGTTTCTTATGATGAATATCATTACATTTTCCACCATATTCTCTATTAACATGTATCCTCCTTTTTCCTTCCATTTCGTAAAACCCAAAAAAGAATAGTATGAGAGGAAAAATTTGTACTAGGAAAAATACATAATTAAGGGGGAGTACATTAAATATATAACATCTTAGGATTAATTCTATGATCATTATCATAATTCTAGGACTATAAACTATACTTATACTTAACCGTAGGGACATCCCTAGACATACCTTAGAAATATCTCCTAGGATCTCACTAAAGATTTCGCATCCTATTTTCAAAATGTTAACTAAATCTTCATTCTGATACCAACTGTAGAGGTATGGAATTATTTGCAGTGGAATTGAATTGATACCTATCAGAGAACTCCTTGTGAGGCTACACCCCATGGGCAGGACAAACCCCCATCCCCATTGGCAGCCATTTCCTCATGAATCCCTTGGGCGGAGAGCCATGCTTTGTCCAAATCTCACATGTATGAGTTCCCCAGGATCAGATACATTACAACCTCCTTTTCAATGATAACAACTATTGTGAACCAAGCTCGGCGTACATATACATTTCATTACTCTTTTAGAATACATAATACATGAAAAAAACAGATTCCCGAAGACCGTATTAGTTTAGTGTCTTTGGAAACTCAGAACACAATCTTCTAATCATGGTGAAAGTTCTTCAACATCTCCCATAATGATCTTCCCATTTGGTCTTCATATATAAAACCTTTTATTATATCTTTGGGAAAAGAAAACATAAAAAGGGTGAGCACAAATGCACAGTAAGGTTAAACATGTAGAACATAAAACAATCCCTAAACATTTGAACGTAAGAAAATGAACATAAGACATAAAAAGCATGATTAATGACATAAATCATGGCAGTACATAAGGCATAGAACATAAAGGAACATGAACCATGATAATATAGAATATTAATAAAACATGTAATTGTGGAAAAAAAATTAATCACATGATATGATTTCCATATTAGCCAAGGAATTGCAGCCAAGACCATCATAGTGGACAAACTCCCTTTATGAATCGAGTTCACTCCTCGTTCTAGTCATGTATCACTAGACCGGGTTAACTTGACGTTCCAGGAATGTCTATCTCATGAGATATAAATATTTATCCAAATCATTGTTGGGAGATATAGGTATCACCAATATCACAATGAAATCATTCTTTCGTGTGCCACAAAATAAACATAAATCATTCATCATAACCCAAAGAATAATATGGGTTTCATAAACATCATCTCATCATTACATAATCCATATAAACCAAATATATATCATTTCGTAATAAGAAAAAGCAAACCATGTAAATAATAGAGACATTATACATGAAACATAAACATATTAAATAATGTCATCTTATATGGAAAATAGTTTTGATAAAACACATGAAATTAATTCTTGAGGAAAATATCCTTTCTTCTTCAAAATCAATTTTTTTTTCAAAAAATGCCATTCAATTTTAAAAGAAAAATATTTTTTTGAAAACAATCATGAAATATTGTAGAGGCAGATTCATAAAAATGAGGAGTTATGAAATCGTAAAAATCTGTTCAAGCCGTATAAGTTAAAAAAACAATCTCCTCGTACTTTTTCAAGAAAAGTCAAACAATACTTTGTATGGTAAACAAAATAATGATTACTTCCATAAAATGTTGTAAAACACAAAAAAGGATAAAAATGACTTTAAACAGGTAATGAAGAATAGTAAACACTTAATGAAAACATTTTTATAAAACAATGGAATGTTTGATAAATTTAACCCCAGTAAACACTTATGTATATGCAATCTCAGATAAATATGAGATTTCAAAATTATCCCTTACCTTATGTCTAATTTCATCTATATGTGTCTGAGACCTCTATATAGTGGGTATAAAAATTTTATAAACTTGTAGAAGAACCATTATAATATTTATTTTATCATATATGATTCACTTATGCCATTATATTACCCATTAATTTGTCAATTCCGTGTTAATGTAGCATTTTGGGTAAAATCATTTCAGTTTTCGTCCGTATTTTGACTTGTAATTAATCATATGATTACATAGATCATGATTAATTACTTAAAAAATTTAGAACATGATTTATATATAATATATATTCAGAATATACATATATATAATAGATCGATATATGGAAAGAAATACACTGTTCATATAGACGGTAGGCCGTACGTACGCATGAATGCTGTGTTCATTTCCTTGTTAAATTGAATGGAATTAGAGTGGATGATATAATATCTCAGAATTAATATCATGTTATAATAACAATATATTTAGTAATTAATTACACCATTATACCCATCCATGTAAGGTGGGGGTGGAAAAATAGATTACACCCCGGCGTGGAGACGGTATTATTTACCTACGCACGCATGGTGATTTAATTTTTCGTAGGATGGGAAGAAGGTGAAATAGGGTTGTTTCATATTTATAATAGCATATCATTATATTATTTATGCTGATTTAATTATTTTATAAATAAATAACTAATGAATAGTTTGTAGAAAATAAAGAAACTTGAAAGAATCGGTAGAAGAGATTACCTCTTCTTCGACACCCCTCCTCTTAACCTCCACTTAGGACACTAAAGATGGTCTTGGAAGAAGTCCAGGACATCTAGTTGGTTTTTAGGGAAGTGGATAAGATAAATTGGTAGGGGATGGATGATCCTGAAGGCACAATGTGGTGTGAGGGGGTGAGGGAGGAGGTGGCCTTTTATAAGGGAAGAGAGGGGTACTTTTGGAAACCTCAAAATACTAATTTATAATAAACTCAAACCCCACATAAAAACTTCTAAAGTGACTAATTTTAATATGAAGTAAGATAGGGTTGTAATAAGATCAACCAATTAAATGTAGACATGTTGGGAAATTATTTTAAACCTTATCAATTTGATTTATCCTTATTTAATTTATTTAATCTTATTTGCGGTAATAATATTAAAAATTTTAAATTGTTATAATTAATTAGATATGTGTTGTGAATTATCTATAATTGGGTACGTTTTAATATTTTAGACCATATAAATTTCAATTTATAATTTTTAAATATTTATGTGATTTTTAAACCATTTAATAATATGTTATTTTTCTAAAATAACAATAGTGTTAATTTTGACACTATTCATTTATTTGAATTTAAATAAAATCCACATAAAGGATATATTCGAAAAAAAAAAGTTTAATAGATTCCTAAAATGTCCTATTAATATAGAAAATTTGTTGATAACATTAATTAGTTCATATAATATTTCTTTTAATTTTTATAAAACCTTATATTTTAAATTTCTCTTCATAAATCAAATTACTACATCATTTTTAATAATATTTTAATATACTTATTAGTTTTATAAATATTAAAAATAAAATCCTATGACGATGATAAATTTAATAAATTTCATTATAATATTTTTAATTGAATTTATCATCTTAAAATTACAACATTTAAAATTTTATATTTATTAAATTATGAAGGTGTCATATTTGACATCATTAAAAATAAAATGATATAAATGTTCTAAACTGTTTTATAAGTCTCCAAATGGTCCACAAATGGACCCGTGGATGTTTATGGTATATATATATGCTCCCAATAAAGTTCGGGTAAGTTTACGGGTTTTTTGATAGGTATTATTATTTTAATAAAAACTATATTATTGATTTTTCAATAAATATATAATTTCTACATCATTAATTTATAAGGTATTAATGTAATAAAATATTTCTTTAAAATTGTAAATAAATTACCATGATAAAGAAAAAAACATTAGCATTTAAATGAGTATTTATAATCAAAAATATATTCTCTATAACCTTATATTAAAAATAATATATTTATTAATGTTTGAGTGAGACATATTTCACTTTCTTTAAAATAAAATAAATTAAATGTCTTAATCACATCAAAGTGGGTTCCAATGGATTCAATTTCGACCTAAATTATTCATAGGAATAAATATAATCATCAATTTATATTATGTCCAGTGTTAGGGTAATATTATAATATTATATTTACCCTTAATTACTTAATATACCTTTAACTTTGGTAAATAAAATTTATCATAGTTACTATTCATAATGCCCAAAAATAAAAATTAGCCTATTAAAATAATTTTTACCAAATGATTCAAAATATTGAATACATTTTCCGAAATTCTAAACACATAAGTTGCAGTAATTATTTTAAAATTAATCTCATTGTCGAAAAAATGTGTTTCTGTTTAAAACATTGTAAAAGATTGAATTGATCTAACCTATGAATTCAATGTAAAATCAACACTAATGACATAAATTATATTAAATGGTAAAAATATATTCTATTTATACATTAAAACAATTTACTATTATAATTTAACCATATAAATTATCTCGATGAAAAAAAGTTGTTTTTAAGTAAAATTTAACGTGTTTTTACTATTCATCAAAATAAGATCGTTGTCAGAAAAATATCAAAACATTATCCAATGTAATTTTTTATATCTTTATTCAAAAGAAGAAGTTTATTATGTATAATTGAACTTATAAAAATGTCAAAAATTATATTTAAAATGGTTGTGCCATCAAAAGGCGGAAAAACTGCATTTTTTTAAAAATACTTATTTTACCCGAAAAAATTTATTTTGTTTTCATACCGTGTTCTTGAAAATGTGTAAGATGAATAATAATGTTATAAAATTAAAATTTAGTTAATATTATCCATAATGGATAGTTCATAATAATATTATAACCATATATCGTTGTTTAGTAAAACCTAATATTGCGTACAATACACGCTATCGAGAAAGGTCATGATTGCGTGTAATGCAAGCCAAGTCATGGTTTCATGTAGTGCAAGACTCCTTACATGTTGCGTATAATAGAATACAACCATATTTCATTTATACATTGAATATATATATTTATATATACTCAATGTTTCGTAAAATAACTACTATCAAATGAAATTGAAATTGTGTATAACATGATCCAAGAATAGTGTTGCGTATACTACAAGCTAATACGGTGTTGCATATAGCGCATGATAATCATGGTGTAGAGTACAACAAATGATATGAAAGAAATTAAAAAGAAGATTTCTCATAAAATCTCTGGGTGTTACAATATTTATATAAAATATTTTTAATATATTTTTATTCAAAATATATTTAACATGATCAATCTTTAGTGTGAATGAATCACATCAAAATCGGGGGCAGTAGTTCACACATCCACAATGGTTGTTATCATATTTATGAAAAATGGAATGTATATAGTTATGTGTTATTAAATAATTAAAGAAGAATAAAGATTTATTAAATAAAATAAATATTATATATAAGTATATATTCTATCATAATGGCCTTAGTGAGAGGAAATAATGAAATAATGAACAATCATTGTTTTACAAAGTGATATTTCACCATTAACATAAAAAATATGTACATCCACTATTATATTGAGGTGTGTTAAAGTGTTGAAATAACCATAAATAATCCTATTATATTTGATATTATTTTTTCATTATATAATCATGATAAAAAAATAGATGAAGGGGTTGAGGATTAAATGGAAGGAAATAGATCTTTTGAATGTTTTACCATAATAAATGTTTAATAATAATTATTTTTTAAAAATAAATTCCTTGGTAGGATTTATGGAAAAAGTGAGTCATCTAAATATTGTGAATGGAATTTTAATTTCTATTTTATTAGATCCTTTCTATGAATATTTGTTTTGATAGATGTGAGGATGTGGGAGAAGTGTTGGCCTTTTATACTGTAGTATGAGTTTCACTCTTGTAATTTTTTGAAAAAGGAATTCATCCACAATTTTCATGTGGAATTTGTATCAAATAAAATTCCAAATTAGGAAAAATGTCTGATATGATGGAAATTTATCCATACAATAGGTCTTGGAAAAGTCTATAGGTTGGTTTCGGCCTTATGGTTAACGTGTAGTCCTTTGTTATGCTAAATTTATCCTTAATCATTATAATTAATTTTAAACACGTACACTATTTTATTTGGAAAAAAAATTGTTGTTATTAGGCATTATAAAGTATGATTATTCAAACTATCAAATCCATTTCTCAAAATTAAAATAATATATGATGCATAAATTAATTTAGAACAATTCATATCGGAATGATGACAATGTGAGTTTTTAATGTAAAAAAATACAATCTTTTGATTATTTTTTACATGAAATATCAAATTCAAACTGGTTAAAACGAACTAAATTTGATTAAATGATATAAACATGACATAATGGAACATTAAAACAAATTTAAACTATAATTCAACACAATAAATAAATTAGATGAAAATGAAGACTTGAATGAAAATTCTCTATTTTTTAACTGTTGAATTTAAAAAGAAATATGAGTCAAATTTTCCAAAAATTAACCCTAGAATAATATTGAGTTTTCTATTTAAAAATAATGTTTTTAAAAAAAATTATCAATAATTTTTTAAAAAAATTCGTATTTTTAATATTGTAAATTGTAAAATTTTGAAAAAATATTTTAATAAAAATATATTATTTTATGAATAAAATGGAGTTTATTCTTATCTTAGGCTTTATAAATCAATAGGATTATTATAAAAAATATTTTATTGAATCTATCATATATATTAAAATATCACAGTAATATTACTTAGAAATTTTTATTAGTTTAATTTATTAGTGTAAAAATCATTGAGAAGATAAAAATAATAATATTATCCCCCAAATTCAATCAATTTTAATATTCATTTCTAATAAATTTCAATCCAATGAAATCAATTTATAATTTTCTAAACCATTTATTTTGATATGACAGTTTACCCATTTCATAACTACTAATTTAATGGATATGTTATATCTTGTTATATTAAATAATATTTTAATAATATATCATTATTCATTAATAGTCGGTCTTGTAAGTAATACAAGCCATTTGAAGAAACATATTATTGCAACCAACATACACTAACTAAGTATAATTTTCATTTCTATGTATATCACAAAATTAATTTATTTAAATTTGTAAATATATTTTTCCAATGACCCCCTGCCTCTAATGATATCCCACGAGGGATGGTAATGGAGAAACCGAGATAATGACCCCCAGAGTCCCACCTCTAGTAGGCCCTGGGGTGGAGACTGACACCAAGGATATACAAATATGAAAATTTTGATTCATTTCTATTTTAAAATAAACAATATTAAGAGATAATATATTTCATTCCAAATAAACTCCAATATATATTTATATACATATATAATCAGGCCAAATCTATCCCACATACATGTTTACAATTCAACTGTTGCGAATACATTGAAAACTGAAAAGTAAATACCAAAATAATGGTTATGAAATGGCATAAAACTATACCAAATTCTGAGCTAGTATAGCCTATCACGGTCCATGTAATCCTCCTATAAACATGAAAATAGTTTATTCATTTGTAGGGTGAGTATATAGATATATTCAAGAGGAAATAAAAAGACGCTCATGAACATGTGAGAGAAGCATACTAAAGATCCGATGAGAAAATTGAAAACCCCAACAACACATAACAACATATAATAGCCATCTCATCCTCACCATGTCACATTCACCAAGTAAATCATGTCATGTAAAACAATATTGTAATAAAATCATTGATGTGGGTACCCACACCACATCCCACTGGTTTAGTTGTTCTTGCCTAATAATAAATTTTCTCATGCCCCCACCTCTTCTAAATGAATCATTGAATCAATTACCCACAAACACATGGGACTCACAATTAGTCCCCTCACATAGTTAAATGATGAACATCACATCTCGTCGACAGACCCCAATGTATCACAGCTATTCCCTTCACCTGGGAAAATGAATTACATCATATCTCACCCACCGACACATTGGCCAAAACCACATCACATCATGCCCACACTCAAATGGGACCTCATAAACCTAACAACTTCATGATTATAGACATATGGACTAAAAACCACATCGTATCCCAAAAAATCTAGGTAAATAAAAACTCAACTCATCCCTAAGACACATGGTATGTAAAAACCATCTCATCCACATGAAACATTGGAATGAAAAACTTTCCCACAAAAAAGTTAGCCTCATAAATGATGACCATTATAGAGAATCTTGGGCTTTCACAACCTAGAAGAAGTATCATGGAAGAGGAGGTGGACATCTATATATCCTCTCCTAGGGATGTTTGGGAATACACCCCCATGATGATAGTGGTGTTCAGAACATAGTTCTCAACTATAGTGGGTTGCATAAAGAAATCACATTGAAAATACAAGTAATACATATCTGATGTCAAACACTCCAAACCAACCTATCAGTTTTCAACCAAAAACCAACTCATTAACCCACCATAGGGACTACCTCTAAATGAACAACCACACTAAAAGCCAGAAACTAAAATCTCCCCCCTAGTCAATTCATTTAACCAATAATAATTCATTAATAACTACTCTTTTATTCATTCAATTAGTACCCGAGAAACTAGTAGTTATAATGAATAAGAAGTAGCACAACAAAGGCACACATAGTAAAAAAACCGTGGTGAATTAACACACTTCACATTCCTATATGTTTAACACCCATTCATGACATATCATACCAATAATGAGATACCAGAAATAATTCTATAGGATATTAATAGGGAATAAACCATGCCCAACAATGCCATCATGATTCTTGAAATTCATTCCTCCCAATCAATCATCTCTAAAATGTAATCCCCAAACATAGATCCACACCCCACAACACGTCTAACCAAAAACCATTCATGGAAGCCTTGATACATATCACTTATTTTCCTTTCCAAAATCAATCAATAAATCAACCTAAGAGGCCATTATTCAATTTGAAGAACCCCACAAGACGTTATTTTTCTCACAACTGTACCACCACACAACCCAAAAAAACATATTTTTATTTTACAATTCATCTGTTCATTAATCAAACATGTTAATATTATGGTTTATCATAGATGGTATTATCCTAGGGCATCCATTTATTATTTGATAAAAAATCATTAGAAAATTTAATATATTATTGTTCAACTAATAATAATAAATTATCATTCATTCCATATAACTACCCATGCGTAGGCAAAGAAACCCCCCATGGCCATGATTTTCAAAGGGGCATTTTCCCCGAATAATTCACTACCACAACCAAAAAAGAATCACAGGACAATAATACATCAATTTTCCCATCACAACATATTGATATTAAACTGATTCAATTATCATTATTTAATTTTGATCCAACTATCTTCACATGGGAAACATTCATACACCCACCACTCATGATACTCAATTAAAAGGGGAAAATGAATCCAACTTGGAAGTAGAGACAATCAGCACATCCTGGTTGCACAAAATTAGAGGAAACACATGCAGAAGGAAGAGACTCCAGGAAAATCATCATTAAAAGGCCAAAATATAATTTCATGACTCATGGGGAAGGTATAAATGTTTAGGGTGTATCCCACAAAGATAAGGGAAGAACACAAGTAATTTAAAATCCAGGATTAAGAAAGGATGGATCATAAATCCATTATAGAAACATTTTTTAAGAATTCCATTAAACCTATACCTATAATCAAGCACTTGGTTTGAACACATAGAATTTTCCATGACATTTTGAAAAATAAGAACATGATTTATATCCCTTAAACGTATTTTACATCATCGAAAATTTAAATTGGATGAAACTGTAGGATGTTGGGAACAAAGTTCATGACTCACTACTGGAATAACAAACCATTGGATCAGTCACTGTTAGAGGGATCACTATTGGATGAACTACCATTAAAAGTCTCACTATGGGGAATCACCATAGTGAGTCCCTATCTTAGCTCACCACCAAGAGTCACTATCATGATTCACCATCCTGAATGACCATCATGACTCACTTTTGTGATAAAATGTCTGGAATCACTATCACAAGTCACCGCAGAAAATCACCGAAATAGCATACAGTTAGAGACTGAAATTCAGAGACCTATCATAATCGACCTACCATTGGAGAAACTGAAAACAAAGAAATTTTTGCAATTTATTGAAATAAGACATTGTTACCAACCTGAAGACTTTAACCACCATATTTCAAAAAAGTACTGGTTCAAATAGGTCCTTGCCATTACATCAGATACTTCTAAAAATATTCTCTACCTTGGGAATTCAAAACCAAACCTTGAAATTGAATAGGGTTATGAACTACCACCCCCTGAGATAACTCTCAAGTATCATTTTGCAATTGAAACACCACTACTGACATCGTTGTTCAATGAAAAACCACCATATATTGTTTGAAAGGTGGTGTGAAATATCAATATCCAAGAACACCACCTCATTCATATACTAACACAGTTAATCTATATGACCCACAAAAAAATGAAAAATAAAATTTCCATCCCATACACTAGAATCCGGGAATTCCTCCATCTATTTCAAGATATTATCCAATCTAGGTGGCACTGGCTCACCCACACTGGTTTAATCACATCATAATAAATATTTCATTATTATTATTATAATATTGTATTAACATGTTAGTATACAGTCAAAAATTATATAATAGAGAAATAATTCATTTCATAACAAATTAAGATCGAACAGTTCATTGCAATGCAAAATATAACAAAAAAACGAAGAAAAATTCTACCTTCTCGGCACGAATATGTGTTTCTTTCACCAAACTGTATTCCCTAAGTATTCATTTCTCCCCAACATGTGGTTAAAATGAATTTTCCTTCCACATAGAACCATCTACCAATGATATTGTATTTTAAATGGTTGTTCCATGTATACCATGTCATATTTGATATCTAACTCTCCCTAGTCAATTAAATGAGGGTTATTATGAGGATACCAATAGAGTTGAGAGATGTGAAATATTTCGGGGATCCTATCTAACTATGGTGGGAGTACCAACTGGGTTTCCACCTCACCAACTCAACCCAAATAATTGAGGTGCCTATTGAGCCTAGGTGAAATTTTACTCAATATACCAAACCACTTCTACCCATGTTGAAAATAACACTTCAACAACACTTGTTCCCCAACCTCAAAATCCAAGGTCCTCCTTCTTCGATTGATGTGTGAATTATATTAGTCATGTGATAATTTCAACCTTTCCCAGAAAAGATCAACCTTATCATTCATGATATTCACCAACTAAAGAGCATGAACAACTATCTCTCCTAACTATGTCTAGCACAGTGGAGAGAGACATAATCTCTGATACAATTCTTCAAATAGTTCCATTCCAATAAAAGAGTGGTAGCAACTATTATATGAAAACTAAAAAAAATTGAATGTTTTGCACCCAAGATCACCAAATGTCAATGAAGAAAAATTGAAACATGTCACCCATCATTTAGAATTTTCATTCTATCTATTCATCTATCTGATGGAGGAAGTTAGTGTGGAGGCATAGCTGAGTTTCAAAAGAAAACTACAATGCCCTCCAGACATGTGATGTAAATAATGTTTCTCCATCCGACCTAATGGATCTAAATACTTCAGGATTCCACACCAGCTCATCCTCATACATCTTTTCCATGTAATCCACATCGCTCGGAAGTGAGATTATTTAATCTTCCAATACATTATTACCAGGATATTATTGGAGCCTCCGTAAGCTGTTGGTAACCTTTTGACAAAATACATTTAGATTACGTCCCTCTTCCACTCAGGGACACCTAATAGCTGCAAAAAACCTCTGGGAACAACGTGAATATCCATTACCTACTGGAACAATATTAATTATCAACAAAATCATCCACTAACCATTTCATCATCATTCACCAAAACTATAGCATCAAAGTGAAATACATCATAGAAATTCCTATGATTACTGTTAATGGTGAGTTTTGGAACTCAGAAAGGAAACATCTTCATATCCCTACCAGAACAAAAAACATCCCATGAAACACCATATAGTTCTTGACCTTCCACCGAACAACCTTAGATAACATCACTATTGCCAATATGATTATGCAACACCAATGCTGTTGAGTCTCCCTACTCACACTTCTCCACATGGTTCATTAGAGAATGATTCCCCATCATCTGAAAAAATATCCTCTATCCTTGTATTACCTTCAATCCAATTACTAGGCTTACAACTCTTTAATTCCCTCCCTTGGGCTCACAGATTCTAGTACAACCTCCTTCTGCAACTACCGGCTCAATGAATACTCCATGACAATCCCCTTAACTGATGTGTAAGTGACCTAAAAATATTAATCATGAAGTAACACCATCCAAATTTACTATCACATGTTCAGATATCTCTAAGAAATGATTTAAAAAAACTCATTTGATCTGGGAAGTGCACAATGCACTCCAAAATTAATTAAATTCATCGCATCTAGAGAGAAAACAAGACCACTACTAGAACCAGATTGTGGGTGAATTAGTTATGTTGTGGGGGATATATCTTCCTAGACCAATATGATATCACTCCCCAATAATACATTAGCTTTCATCGATAACTCTGAATGTGAGCATCACAAAACACCTCAAACATCACCCATTCCTATGGAAAATCAATGAATTGTACCAATAGAAAAATTCCTTTTCAGATAACTGAATGTTGCCTCACACAAAACCATACACACAAAAATCAGGGACCTTTCATTTCATAGATATCAATGGAACCAGAACACCACATAAACTGGGTTCAAACATCCAGTAATAGCCCCTAAATCAAAAAAAAGCAGCTGATTTTGACCAAATTCATTGGTGCTTCCTAGGAATCAACTACATCATCCTTCTAAAGTTCCACCACTACACCCATATGAGACACCACATATCAAAGGAAAGGTACCACTAATGTGATGAAATGTATCTTGGACAAAATTCTTTGGAGTGGGTGGCATCGAAGGGCTTCAAAGACAGTCATGAGATGTTTAGTTTTCTCTTATTATGACTTTGAGTTGATCAAAATTTCATCAATGAATATGATAAAGAATCGGTCTAGGAACTAAATGAAGATGATGTTCATAAGCCCCTTGAAATTGGATGGTGTGTTTGTAACACTGAACAACATGAAAACAAACTCGAAGTTGCCATACATGCATCTAAATGTAGTCTTCAAGATATAGCCATCCTTCGACCTCAACTAGTTATATCCATACCCTAGAATGTTATTACAAAACCATATATCCCTTATCATCTAGATGAAAATATTATTTATCCTCTGAAGGGGGAAATGGTTCTTGAAAATCACTTGATTCAGCCTCCGGTGGTGTATGCACAACCACATACAAACTTACACCTTCTCTACAAACAATACTATAGCACCCCATGGAAACAAACTAGACCTGATAAATCCCTTCTTCATCATGAAATCAATATAAATCACCAAATCCCATAACACATATGGTCAAATTTGATAAGGATATGTCAAAATCAGATAAGTTCAAGGTTGTATATATACCAGGAACATTGTGTCATGTTGAGGGGGTAGAGTCACTACCTTATCGGGAAAAAAATTCCAAGAATTCCCTAACAATAATTGGAGAATCTTACTTTCCAACATCCATGGAATCCAAATATTGATAATCCAATAATTAGAGAATGGGATCCACATACCGATTCCTACCTGGCCACTACACTTACTATTGAAAGCCTCTCACTGACCATCCACTTCAGAAAACATGACTCTTCTCCTGAAGAAGTCAATAATAAAGTTAATGAAATACCACCAATATATGGTAGAAATGATATCATATGCATAATTATGTAGAATTAAAAGATCCCCATGAGACTATTGCGGTCCCATCATCAGTCTAAATCCCTAACACACATCAAACAAGTTAGTCTGAACTCTGGTCAGTGTACTCAAAACTAGTGGCACGGGAATCCTCTCAATGTATATTCAAAAATCATGGGCTAGAGCATGTGTATGAATGGATTAATAATTTCTTGAATAAATCAACAATAACGTATGGTACTAAACAATCTGACCGTATCTCTAATGATCTAAGACCTAATAAAACAGGTGTTTATGCACTGTGTAACTAACCGCAACTGCCTCTTATTAACCATGGCTGAAGACCTCTTCAATGACCATGACTAGGTCTAATTTCGAATAGAACGCCTTTAGGACAACCTCATCATACTTGATCCCCTCTCAGTGGATCATGAACCTATTATCCAAGCTAATGAAATGGCCTACCTGGAAACCTCAAATGACACCACAACAAATGCCGGTCCTAGCGGCGGTTTAAACCGCCGCTATATTGTGTGGGGGTGGTTTACAAAAAACCGCCGCTAAGTTTGGCGTCGGCAATCTATTAGCGGCGGTTTTTTCGATTCCGCGGCGGTTTTAGAAATGTGTCGTAGGTCCATCATTTAGTGGCGGTTTTAATCGCCGTGAAATTCAGGCGTTTGATGCGCCTATTCTGCGGTGGTGAATACCGCCGCTAAATATCAACATAATATATTTAGCGGCGGTTTTAACCGCCGCTAAATTCTGCCCAGTTCATCATTTAGCGGCGGTTTTAACCGCCGCAAAATGATTTCCGGTTATTTAGCGGTGGTTAAAACCGCCGCTAAATGTTGAACTAGAAAAAAAAATATGTTGGATCTTCTCCACCACTGCCCTAAATTTTCCAAATCCACAGCCACATCTCACCCATCAGCCCCACATAATATCACATCCACACATATTTTTAATGTACAACATCTTACAACATTATTACATCATTACCATTTCATATTCCATCACTAAAAGAATACTACCACAAACCCCTACACAGAAAAACCAACATCCTCATAATAGTGACCATAACATCTCTTACCGTAATAAAAACCAACATTAAAAATGGGCACAGGTCACACATTAGTGGTAGCGGTCACACCGTGCCTCGGATTGAGGCGGAGTTGACTCGTACATGTCACCAACATCCTCATAACAGTGACCATAACATCTCGTATGTCAGTTGTTGATTTCACTTAAAATTAAGTCCATTTTTAACAAAACAGTGACACTGTGAGTGGTGTTGGCCACACCGGGCCTCAGATTTATGCGGTGTTGAATCGTACACGTCACACATGAGTCATTGATTGTTGTGAAAAAGTATCAATGCAATCAGAATCCGTTAGATCGGTTTGGCGTATGTACGTAAAATATTGTCCATTTTAAACTAAATACATACACTTGGAGTGATACCGGTCACACCGCTTCTCTGATTGAGGCGGGGTTGAATCTTACACGTCACATTTGACCCATGGATAGTTGTCCATAAGTTTCAATAGAATCCCAATGTGTTTGGTCGGTTTGTCGTATGTCAGTTGTTGATTTCACTTAAAATTAAGTCCATTTTTAACAAAACAGTGACACTGTGAGTGGTGTCGGCCACACCGGGCCTCGGATTGATGCGGTGTTGAATCGTACACGTCACACATGAGTCATTGATCATTTTGAAAAAGTATCAATGCAATCAGAAGCCGTTAGATCAGTTTGGCGTATGTACGTAAAATATTGTCCATTTTAAACTAAATACATACACTTGGAGTGATACCGGTCACACCGCGTCACAGATTGAGGTGGGGTTGAGTCGTACACGTCACATATAACCCATGAATCGTTGTCCTAAAGTGTCAACACAATCCGAAGGCGTTTGGTCGGTTTCCCGTATGTCAGTTGTTGATTTCTCACTTAAAAATAAGTCCATTTTGAACAAAACAGAGGCACTTGGAGTTGTGTCAGTCACAACAGGCCTCAGATTGATGCGGGGTTGACTCGTACACGTCACATTTGAAGGTGAGTATGCATACACGATAGTTGACCTTCTTAGAGAAGGGTTTCTGGAAGAGTATAAAAGACATTAAGCAATGAAGATCATTAGAGTGTTGGAGCAAATGTGGTTGCTACAAACAATGTGGAAATCGGCTTGTCCAAAGCGACCTAAGTTACAACTTGTAGGTATTGTACTCATTTTTTTTCTGGAAGGTTTCAGTTTAAATGCATTTTGGAATGATCATTGCTAGCCATTGTCTTTTAGGTTTTTTTGACAGCTGAGGGGAATGGGTGGGGTCTGAAGACATCGTAGGATATGTCGAAGGGTGACCGCTACCACCCAAAGAGTCGCTCTCTTGTTTAAAATGGACACCACTTTAATTGGAAACAAAAACTGACCTACGTAAATCTGACCAGACGCATCCAGATTGCCTTCATCCTTTAGGAGAAGGATCCACGGGTCCTTGGTGACGTGTACGAGTCAACCCCGCCTCAATCCGAGGCACGGTGTGACCGCTACCACCCAAAGAGTCGCTCTCTTGTTTAAAATGGACACCACTTTAATTGGAAACAAAAACTGACCTACATAAATCTGACCAGACGCATCCAGATTGCCTTCATCCTTTAGGAGAAGGATCCACGGGTCCTTGGTGATGTGTATGAGTCAACCCCGCCTCAATCCGAGGCACGGTGTGACTGCTACCACCCAAAGAGTCGCTCTCTTGTTTAAAATGGACACCACTTTAATTGGAAACAACAACTGACCTACGTAAATCTGACCAGACGCATCCGGATTGCCTTCATCCTTTAGGAGAAGGATCCACGGGTCCTTGGTGACGTGTACGAGTAACATGCAAGAATGATGGACCACATTTCTTTGGCCTTTGGACAAAAAACCATTAAAATCTCCAAAATACCTTCATATCATGCATTAACCAGTAAAATCTCCAAAATACCTTCATATCACGCAGTTTTGAAAAGAGTCACTATTTAAAAGAAAGTCACAAATTTAGATACATCTCGAGATGGTCAGTTTAAAAACATTTTGAGGGACACTACTAAAGACATTCTCAGATATGCACACATCCCCCACTTTTAGATCGTTGTCTACTACAATGATCTTCCAAACAAGATATGCATTAGAACGCTCATGATACATAGAGCAATTCACTGGCCACCTTCGAGAATGATCTGAAGCACAAACCATGACAGCATTATGTTTTTAACTTCAGCACCTCAGTTGAGAATGTGACACCTTTCAGGACTTGGCGCCATTGTATGTCGTTTCGTCCACTGAATGGGTCTATCCTTTTATTTAATTTTTTTAACTTCAGTCAAATATTCTAGAATGATGTCGCGGCAGATCCTTCACCATTTTGTTTTGCTGAACATCTCATTACATTGTTAAAAAAAAGCAGGGTGTCTTGCATGGGCAATACGTTCTTGCATTGAATATGATGCACTCCCATTTATTCAAACCCACAAAACCACCCCACGGCGCGGCGGTCATAGGCAGGTGCCTGGGTTCCTCCCCGCATGAGAAAACAGGGACTCATATTTTACTGGAAGGCGGGGAGGAACCCAGGCACCTGCCGATGACCGTCGCGCCGTGGGGTGGTTTTGTGGGTTCGAATAAATGGGAGTGCATCATCTTCAATATAGGAACGTATTGCCCATGCAAGACACCCTTCTTTTTTTAACAATGTAATGAGATATTCAGCAAAACAAAATGGTGAAGGATCTGCCGCGACATCTTTCTAGAATATTTGACTGAAGTTAAAAAAAATTAAATAAACGGATAGACCCATTCAGTGGACAAAACGAAATACAATGGCGCCAAGTCCTGAAAGGTGTCATATTCTCAATTGAGGTGCTGAAGTTAAAAACATAATGCTGTCATGGTTTGTGCTTCAGATCATTCTCGAAGGTGGCCAGTGAATTGCTCTATGTATCATGAGCGTTCTAATGCATATCTTGTTTGGAAGATCATTGTAGTAGACAACGATCTAAAAGTGTGGGATGTGTGCATATCTGAGAATGTCTTTAGTAGTGTCCCTCAAAATGTTTTTAAACTGACCATCTCGAGATGTATCTAAATTTGTGACTTTCTTTTAAATAGTGACTCTTTTCAGAACTGCGTGATATGAAGGTATTTTGGAGATTTTACTGGTTAATGCATGATATGAAGGTATTTTGGAGGTTTTACTGGTTTTTTTGTACAAAGGCCAAAGAAATGTGGTCCATCATTCTTGCATGTTACTCGTACACGTCACCAAGGACTCGTGGATCCTTCTCCTAAAGGATGAAGGCAATCCGGATGCGTCTGGTTGGAATCTATGTGTCCCTTCAGCGACAATGAGTTTGTGTCACCATTATAATTTTGTTAACTAGGTGAGGTGGTGCTAAGAATTTTGGGCCATGAGTTGTGGAGAGGATTGGAACAAAGGTGTTCCGATTGGCTCTCCACAGGGTAGTGTATTGCCTTATCGATATCCTCTTGTGCGGTGGTATAGTAACATTACCTAAACCTTTAATTTTCATTTTATGTTGATAATAAATAGTTGAGAGATGAACTTTAGTCATTTTTATTAAAAATACACACTATAAACCTATCAATTATCCTTGAGAGATGAACTAGGGTATTAACTAGACCATAAACCAACTTTAAAGATATAATTAATTTGATGTGTCATGACAATGTGGTCAGTTCCTATTGGCGAAACCAAGGGGATCGACACTACAATGTAGATTAGGAAACCCTAAGAGTGGGAGAATCCACAATGGGAGATTTCGGAACCATCCTCACAATAAAATACACAAATCAATCACCATTTTCCATGATTAAAATTTCATTTATTCACTTAAAATAGGGAGTTAAATTACCTATATGTTGCTGTCGGCGCTTCCCATCATTAAATATCTTAATTACTATTCGATGATAGAAAGTTGACTCAATTTATTTACTTTATTCTATTTTTAGATTAATTATTTGGGAAATACACCTCACCCTATTCATTTGAATGGTCATGGAATAAAATCGCAACCATGAAAACTATAAAAAATACCCCATTAAATCATCATATAATCATTCTATAATCACTGATTAATCATAACACCACTTGTTCACACCAGGCTTCCCCACACTACTGAAATTCTATCACATCAATGTCTGTACTTGTACCCACCAAAATGAAGTGTGAGCTGATCACTAGATGAATTTACCCCTACCCTCTTACATGTTTCTCCATAATTTCTAGATCTCCCACAATATCTCACCCTAGTGGATTTTTATAGACCACTTTACATGGTCAAGATGAAATTTCCCTTGATTTCAACCCCAGATGAACACTCTTACCACATTGATATTTTATTATTATCCCATTATATTATGATATACATATGAATTAAGATCCAAATCGACCAACCTTATCACCTATTTACAAAATCACCACCTTAAATCATTAGTACGAGTGTATCCATTTCCTAGAATTCTTTCCTTACACCCCATCTGTGAATCACCTTGAAAAGGTTTCCTTTTCCCAAAACCCCATTAATATTGAATGTATTTATATTTTGTACTCATATCTTAGTGTATAATTTAGTTATCAAGACTTCCATGCATTCCAACCATGCTTCTAAAAACTTACAATCATCCTAATTTCCTTATGAGTAAAATAATTATGCTAACATGAAATCCCTATCTCAAATGAATGATAAGTATCTTATCAAAGGTCACTTTTTCCTAGATTAACTAACCTTTATAAGGATTATTATTGATAACTATCCAATTATTATTTCACCTGGATGAATCATTTTTCCACATTATCCAAATCATCCCAAGACTAGGCTGAATATGATTTTACCTTGCAACCCCAAATCAATATCCCTATTTTTCAACATCTGAGAATAAATACATATTGAATCAAACCCAAGTCAAGTACCAAATCCCTTAAAAATCCTGTAAAAATAAAAAACACAAATCATCCTAGACATATCATAAGTCCTCACCCCTATCATAGAACTAACCTTCAGTGATAATAACACCCTCACCATAGGTTTCACCAGATGGTCGGGTCTATGGGTACGATTCATGGATCATAAACTTGGTCATTATATCTAGTAAAACCTATAATACAACTTTAAATACATTTAACTTTTATATAAAAATCACAATCAGTCACCCCCATCAATATAAAATAATACCACAAGGATAGTCACACTTATATACATCGCATATCTAGTATATTATGAAGTAAAACTCTTAGATCTTGGCCAACTAAGATATCAATGATCAACCTCTTAATTCATTATCAAGTGATCATTGGTGATGTTTAATCCAACTAACATAACCCTAATCTAAAATTTACCCTAGTCTATTAATTAACTTTACACCAATTAATCATTTAATTCCAAATTAATTACTAACCAATAACTTTTAATTAATCCAAGACTGTTCTCATTTTCATTTAAAAACACTATCGTATCATCATAAAAATAATGCATCAACATTGTATCCACACAAATAATTTTCTCATTATGAAATTTTATATGGTACATGAATAATCACGAGTATGTCAAGCAGTAGACATAGAGAAAACTCACTTTGGGGCCGAAGTCGAAGCGAGAAAGGTCGTCAGGAGATGGGGGTCGCGGTTTGCCGGTCACAGGCACCGCCGGAGGAGGTCGTAGGGTCGCTGGAGGAGGTCGCGGGGTCGCCGGAGGAGGTCGCGGGGTCGCCGGAGGAGGTCGCGGGGTCGCCGGAGGAGGTCGCGGGATCGCCGGGGGGTCGCGGGGGGCTGCGGGCGAGGGTTGCAGGGAAGGGTCGCGGGGGGCTGCGGGCGAGGGTTGCAGGGAAAGGGGTCGGGGTAGGGAAGGGTCGGGGTTTTTAAAAAAAACAAAGGTTTTGCGGCGGTTTATTAAAAACCGCCGCGAAACGTATTTCGAAAAACGTTTAGCGGCGGTTTTGTGAACCGCCGCCACAAAACCGCCGCTAAACACTGTTTATTTTGTAGTGTGAGGTTGGTGCTGAACCTGTCCACCTCCAACATAGTGAGCTCGAAAAGTCACCAGAAATTAATTCATAGTTTGTCTACATAATCCATACTTAATACACCTTGTTCCCATGTTCACATGGATGGAATTGGGACCATAAAGATGAAATGGAAACTATTGAGGTTGAATCCTTACAGGTTTAAATCTAGAGGGCCCTGGAACTAAGGATATACTACTGGTAACCTATCCCTTTGAATAACTTAGATGAATTTTCTCTCCTAGATGGCCTTCTCTCTAGTTCATCCTCTCAATCACTTACACATTTTTCTGAACCTCTAGATATGTGATCATCTTAAATTGAGTAACCAGGTGCTGAAAAATAGGAAGAAGATCCTCCTCTAAGCCTCTTTCATGAGGTACCTCGTCCAGAAAGAGAACTGCAGAAAACGAAGGAGATCTATAATCATAATACCTAGAACTCATAACAATTTACACCCTTAATAGAGGGAAACTAACTCAAAAAACTTCTCATACTTCAGGGTTTATTAATGTAAATTGGACTATAACTCCTTCTCAAAATCAACCCACAAAATGTCAACCTTCTTCCTCTTCCCTAGGTACAACTTTAACTACAGTTGTGCAGCTCCCCACATCTGGATAACTACCAAAAAGAACATAATACTCCATAGGAGCATGGATCAAAATAATGTTAATGAAAGTATCCTAGAGCTATCACTCTTTCTATACATCTGAAATGCATCCCTCATACATTCCCATAGTGTTCCACTAGAAATAATTTAACGTTCCCTATAAATGGTTATCCACCAACACTGTATAAACCCTCCATCTATCAATTGGATCTACCAGTAGAGTCTAAAATTCCTGATTCACTCATGGATGATAACCGGTATTAATAACTAAATTTTTAATAATGGAATTCCTAAGCCTGAGTAGTATGTAATTATTTTTAAGAATCATTTTAACTCACTTCATTATCCATTTGAAATTCCCCAAAACAACCTAACTAAGACATGAAAATAAGTCAATATGATGTGTGTACCTTTCATAGGGTATCTACCCCGAAGACGGTGTCACCTCAATTGGTCGTTCTATTATATTAGAGTCCTTATATCAGATTGTGTGGGCCCTAAAATTCTATTTCATAACTAGTATTCCCTAGCCTATATCATGAACTAAGTCCACCTTATAATGTTTCCCTAACAACACTTAAAATCCTCACTATGCCTAACTGTAAGCACTATCTTATCTTAAAACCATCAATCTCTAATAACATTATGTCATGAACCCATCCCTATGAAGATACCTATCCTAATATTAGAATGATGTTACCGAGATAATGACCCTCTAGTCCTTCCTCGAGTAGGACATAAGGTGAAAACCAACACCAAGGGTTTAAAAATCCCAAAAGTGGGAGGAATTTTCAATTTTAAATAAATAATATAGGGAGATAAGATGATTCATTAAATAAACTATAAGATATATATATTTATTTATTTATTTATTTATGCCAAATCCATCACACATTCATGTATGAAATACAACTTTTGCAATTGCAATGAAAAATTAACACATAAATATCAATCTTAAGGCCATGTTGTGATGAAAAAAATTTCCCAATTACTCAGTTAGTACAGTTCCGCAAGGACAATTAAATCCTCCTGAAATCATGAAAATACTGTTACATACATAGGGTGAATGTATATATACAATGAATAAAAAAACAAATTTCTCCCATTCTCATGTGAGAGAATCATACTATTATTCATGTGAGAAAAAAACAGAACCCATCAACACCTAACAAACTATAGTAGACTTCCCAACCTTATAAAGGAATAATCACCATATGAAACAAGTCATGTAAATTAATATATTAAGCACATCAATAATTTGGGTACCCAGAACCACTTCTTAGTGGTCTAGCCGCTCTTTCCAAACAGAAAATGACTTTGCGCTCCACCTCTTCTCAAATACCCTTGTTACAACCCACCAAAAAAACCTACTTTTAAAAGAAAGACACACAAATTGAGTTAAATAAGAACTAAAAATACCACCCAAAGACACATGATCCTAATTACTAGTACCATCTCTTGAGAAAAATATCACAGCCTATCCCACCCGCAGACACCTGGTCCTAGTCCTGTCACCGGGGAAAACCAATATTATCACATCTGACCAATAAAATCAGGGTCATCCACCACATCACATTCTTACCACACACACATGGTCCCTCAAAAACCACTCTACATCACATCTTCAGATACCAGAGACACAAACCATGACATATTCTAAAAATACCTGGGTATGCACAGCTTGTCTTAATCTGAAGGAACCTGGGAATGTACAACTCATAACAAAACAAATAAACCTGTGATAACAAAACATTCCGACACACACTTGATCCTAAAAAACCACAACCAACCTGAAGAATCATGGGCTACCACATGATAAATTAAAGAGTAGGTACACTAGTATAATTATGTGATTTAATGTCCAAGTAATAATGGCAGTTTTTTATAAACCCATGTCAATGGTATGTGTGAGTAATTTTTGGTGTCAGTTTTAATAAAAACAGATTAAAAAGGTTTTTATTAGTGGTTTTTGGCATTAGTTTTTAGTAAAACCAGTGAAAAAATAAAAATACGATCATTATTCACGTCATTTTTTACAAAAAGTGACATCAAAAATCAAAAATAGTTTTCTTTGTCAGTTTAGGATAAAACCGACATGATATATCTAATATTCTATGTTGGTTTTCGAAAACACTGATGAAAAATGTTAAGTAAAATATATTATTGAAATCATGTTTTAGTAAAATGGATTCTTATTATTTTTTCTGCATCAGTTTTGGTTAAAATCTACAACGAATTCTATTTAAATAATAATGTGATCGGGAAACCCATATTTTGTTTGATTTTTGAAATCGAAACTCGCGACAACATATCTCAACATGTGATGAATTTTAATCCTTATTTTTGTTCTCTAACAGCAATTGTTGACTATTTTCTTCCAATTTCACGATCTTCGGTCGACATTCTTCATTCTCTTTCATTGTTTTAGCATCTATAGTTTATTTGTTCTTCTGAAACATATTTTGGGATACATTCAACAATGGATTGATTTTATTTTATTTTTATATTTTTTTTCCATTTTACAACCATTTTTTGTATATATCTGGCAGTGATTTATATTCCAATGATTAATATGCAATAATTTTCAGATTTTGGATCTATTTGTGCCCGAATATTCTATTAATTTTTTAAAATTTGATGTTAAATTATTTATTATTTATTATTGATTATGAGTATCATTAATTATTAGTTTATGATTTATGATAAATGATTTGTAACATGGATAATAGTCATCTCTAAGACTGATTAGTTAATGTTCTTGATATGTGTGGGAGTTGTGTGATTTTCAGTTAGGAATTTATATATGACATTATGTAAAAATGTATTTGTGAATGATATTGATATGGATTGGATTTTATTGATTTCTAGTTTCATGTTAGAGTAACTCAATGTTTGTCCTCATAGGACTGAGTGAATAAGAATATGTTGGGTGGGATATTAAATTAGGTATACCTAAATTATACCAAAAACTAATTGAATTATTTATAATATTTTTTACTACTTGGGTACATTGATACACTATGGTTAGTTTGGGCATAAATAGATATTTTTATCCATTATAAAATGATCCACAACCACATGTAATATAAAATATAAATAGAAAATATAAATGTGTTATTTTTACATGCATTAGACTATATTTACAAAAACCTACAACCTATCTTATTCAACTCACATTGAGATATATATTATCTATTGTAATATATTATTCAATTATAATGGGAATCTAATGATTATCATGACTCTATATGTAACACCCTGACCCCAGCTACCCAGAGTCGGTGCATTACTTCATAACATTGGCATGATCACAAAAGGTCAAGTCTCGAAAGGCCGATTAGTTTAGTAGCCTTGGAAACACTAGATACATTCATAAATGTTACATTACAACATAAGTTGAAAAACTACAATAACAAAGTCTCCATAGTCCACACTCATATCCTCTTCTGACTATCCCTGCAGGTCATTCCTAAAATACTTCTTCACATCCTGGAAAATATTAAAACATTGAAAGGGGTGACCTCAGATGCTCAGTAAGGATAACAATATTGCGGAAGCCTTCATAAATAAACATAAACATTTAAGGAAATGTATAACTAAAACAAAAGCATTTTAAACTTTAACATAAACATAATATGGCAAAAGTAAAATGAGATAATGCCATTTACTTCTTCATATGGATATTCTACTGGTCGAACAATCACATGCAATATCAATAACCACTTTCATAATGATGGAATGCATATTGCCAGACTATCATAACCACATAGCCAAGGCCTCGTGCCAAGTCTACAATAAGATTTTTTAAAGGCCTCGTGCCAAGACACTAGTTTGTCTCATGAGACCTATCGATGCATCGAGGAGCTATATCGGGCTCCACCCGTCACTTATTAAGTCCAATGCATTCCTCATATGAATAGGTTTAAACATATCATAAACCATAACAAAATCGAATCACATAAAACATGCATAAAGGAAACATAAAATTTCCACATTTCAATCACAAGATTTCAATACAACACATTGATATATTAAAAACGCTTTTAAAACAATTTTCAATACCAAAATAAAAAAATTTAATACTTTGTATTTATTTTTCATTAAAAAGAAGTGATGGCTTGTAGAGGAAGCCGAAACTCAAATAATGGTCACGGCGGCGGAGAAGTCATTATCACCGCATATGTACGAAAAGAAAAACATTCCCTTTTTGTCGTTTAGTAAAACGCTTCATATAAAAAGATTCCTTTTGAATAAACGTAAAAGTCAAAGGGGTTTATACACCGTATAAAAGAAAGTTGTGTATAAAACCAAATATGCCTCAATGAAAGGAGATTGAGACGATGTCCTTAAAAAGATCATTTTTAAAATAAAATAGATATATTATGTGTATTCACTATAGGTACACATAAAGAAAGTAAAAATACAAAATAATAAATAATAATATCATGACATAATTTGAAAGTAGGAGATTAACCCAAAGAATAGAAATTGGGTTAAGAAGTTCCCTTACCTTGCATCTTGTCCTGACTCGACCGTTCTTTAACCTCCTGAATAATAAACTAGAATTAATTTATATTTACTTAAGATGATTTTTCATGTTCATTATTCCTTTTATATCACTTATTACCATGTTATGAACATTATGTAATTATTTAAGTTAATAATGGTCTTTTTGTCGATCTTTGGTACTTGAGTCAAAAATAAACTTCTTATTATTACAAGTTGTTCATGTGGTGAAATATCCATTATATCCAGAATTATATTCATGATGTAGATATCATATATATCATATATATACATTATATACATTCATTTATAATATTAAGTAATATTTAGAGGTAAGAAATGAAATGCACCGTTCATGGAGACGGTAAGCCGTACGTACGCATGAACGCTACTTTCATTTCTATTTCATATTTAATGGAATGAAATCATAATGATATAAATTTATAATATAATTGCAGCATAATATAGAATATACCAAAATTTACTCAATCCTTTATACATCACACATATGGTATTAACGATTCAAATCACATTGAGGGGGCGGTAGTCCGCACTTCCTAAAATGAAATTATCGTGTTTACACATAATGGAAATCATAAAGGTATGACATAAATGAGAAATAAAGAAGCATAATGATAACATAAAAATAATATATATGTCATATATGAAAATATTTTCATCAAAATGGCCACCATTAGAGGTGTTAAAAGAATATTGAACAATCATCGTTTCGTGAGGCAGTATTTTGCCACCCACAGAAACAGTATGTTCTTTAAACATTAGATGTAGGTGTGTGTAATTGTATCTAGAATACCTATTATAAAAACATCCTAGTATATTGAGGATACTGGTGTTATTACAAAAGCAACTAATAAAAGGTGTTTATGGGGTTGGAGAAGAAAAATAAAACAAAACAACATTAGAGAAGACATTACCTTAAAATCGGGTAACTCTTTTTGATTTGAGCCAAAGGATTCCTTGAGAAGAGTTCTTCCCAAAGTCATGCTTCTAGGAGTAAGAGGGGGAAGTTGGGAGAGTATTTGGGCAGAGTTTGGCCGAGCCAAACGGCTTGAAAGTGTGAATGAGGTGGTAGAGGTGGGGGACTTTTATAAGAGGAGAGGAGGGGCACTCTTGGAAAGTAAAGAAAGTTTACATTATTATACAGTGCTTTTCGGATTCTAAAGGTCCCACACTTATATAATTAATGTCTAAGGTCATAAGGGTTCGAAATATACCCATCCAATAGTCTTTGCACAAGTTTAAGCCTTTTATTGTACATTATCTTTTCATTTTATTAAAATCGTTAAATAATGAGGTCGTCGCTGCATCATAATGATGTCATAAATAATTTACTTTATTCAATGTCTAAAAATTATAAAAAAAATACTATGATGTAGGACATCTTTTTATATTTCAAATTACTATTTATATTCAAAAATATGACTTGTATAACCCCATGTAAAAATTGTTTTAGTAAAACATTTTATGTTTGTGTCATTTTTTACTTTAACATTAACTAAAAGGTATTTATGTCATTTTCTAACTAAAGTGGCTCCATGGGGTCCCCAAGTTGACCCATAGATTGTATTGGTCGGACATGAAACATCCAATGAGGGTAGGACATGTTTCAAGCTCATCTAATATTATTAAAACATTATTTATACCTTATATTACACTAATTACCTCTAATCGTGATTAAGAACTTAAAAGTTACTATTCACCAAAAATTATTTTAATCTCATTGAACCACATTTTAATTATTAATGACAACCATTTATGTCGGATTTTTGAAAATCAAAACACAGAAGTGGTAATATTTCATTTAAACGAAAAATCAGTTATTTAACTACCACTTAGTGGTTTCACTATTCATCAAAAATTGAAGTTTTTCAGAACAATGCCAAAATTTCACACTAAGGTATAATTGATATTCCGAATTCAAAAATGATTTCTATTTTAAAAAATTCCAAACATATAAGTTGCATTAATTAATTTCATAATTAATTCCCACTATCACAAAAAATAGCGTGTTTTTAAGAAACAATTTATATCAAAAGATTGACAATTGTTCATTCCCAATTTCAATGTTAAATTAATTCTAATGACCACCATTGGATAAAATGGTAAAAATATATTCTAATTATACATTACAACCACTAAATAGGATAATTTATCACAATAAATTATTTTGATTAAAAAAGTTTGTTTTAAGTATTTTTCACTATTCATAAAAAATGGAAGTTCTCGGAAAATTACAAACAATTTAACTTAGGATAATTTTGATATTACGAATACAAAAATGAAGTCCATTTTGAAATATAACATTTCTATAATTTTAAAATGTGGGTATTACTATTCATAATAGCTACTTTGATTAGTTGCGGTGTGTTAGAACTCGAAGTTGCGTACAATGCAAGCTATTGCATTATTTAATGAGAAGCGTATCATAGAAGCTCGGGGTGTTAAATTCTCAACTCCTTCAATAAATTGTGTCCTCCCAATTTGAAATTTTTCTTGGAAAATAAAATGTTGAAAATAGAAAATACCTTTGTAGAAAACCCACATCGGAAATAATGTTAATCAAAATATAACTTTAAAATAAAGAAAGATGAGTACAAAGGTCACCCGAGATAGCCCATACTAGGATTATATGAAAATATGGATATGAATGAAAAACAAAACATCAAGGTCTGATGGAGAGTTGTAGAAAACTGGATTAGGAGAAAGTTAACAATAAGAAAATCACAAACTTGTGATTGGTTAAACGGTCATTGAATCCCCAGTTGGAAAAGTTAACAGGAAACATTTTTGTTTTAAGTTACCTTTTATAAAGTTAAAGAATTTATTTAGGAGATTTACTAAGAATGTAAAGGAATATACATACTTGTCATGTAGACTTTCATTATTTAATAAATTTTTACCAAAAACCTATCTTTCACTCTAAAAGGTAATAAAACTAAAAAATATCCTATTTATCCTAATTTTATAAGGTTCCAAATATTAACACATACCATTTAGAATAGAAAAACTATTTTTTAATAACCAGGGACTTCACATAGTCCAGTGGTAGGCGATTAATCCCAATCGCACTATGGTTGTGGGTTCGATTCCCACAGCTTTGTCCGACGCGATGGGTTGTCACTCGGTCTGCATGTTTTCCTTTTTATAAATATCCAAAAATAACTTTAACAATAGTATCCAATGTAAAATATAATCCATTCAAACCTTTATAGTTATCCAAAATAATTCTGTCCAACTCACAGTCCAGATTTTATGAGGAAGGTACACATAATGAAGCTCCTTTTTTTCTGTGTAACAACATGTGAACACCTTCATCATGTATTCTTTTAAAACACTACAACATAATGAATTACCATAAATCCTTATTGATTACATTCATGATCCCTTATTCCTTATAGAAAACTAGATATACTCCTTCTATCCAAAATTGTATACAAATCATTAATCAGTTTCAAGGATGTTAAGAATATCCAACATAATTTATCCGAATCAATCATGTCTTATTCCAAAATCACTATCTCGGTATCAGAACCATATTATGGTTTATCTTTCTCTCAACCATATATTTTCCAAACATTTAACCTACTGTGGAGTCACTTTTCTTGGTTCCACACAATCTCAAGTCCTAGATGAAATAGTATTGCAGTACAATCCTTATATACTCCATAATTATTATAACCAGTACATCATTGATACAACACCCAAATTAAAAAATTCTTTAATAACAACATAAGAACTCTAATCATTCCTCCTGATCTGTGGTAGTATCGTAACTTTATTATTATCCAATAACATCATTTGGGGCATACTCTGATGATTTGAACATTGGTTTGCGTAGTGTCCCCACTCCTTGCAGATGAAGAATTGTACATTTGAAACCTTTTTCTTACCCTTTCAGTCACGCACTTGGTGTCCTTTTTACCCACACTTATAACAAACTCTCATTCCCTTCAGGCAAATTCCAAGGTGTTTCTTCCCACAGTTATCACATATTGGAAAATTCTTCTTTTCCCTCTTCCCTTTATCCATCATTCTCTCTTCCATCCTTTTCTTCTCTTTCATCCCTTCAAATCCATAAGACTCAGAGAATTCTCTACTTATCTTATTAACACATGATACTATTTCTTCATATGTTGATAACACATGGGAGAATATTTCCCTTCTAAATTTTGTCTTAATACCATGAATGATATGATCCTTCTTACTCTTTGGATCATACATATTGATGGAGTTCACATTCCTTCTACTAGGCTCCATTTATATACAATGGCATAAACTAGATTAGTTTATGAATCAAAATACATAATTCCATACTTATAAAATACTTATCCCTAATTGAACTATTTATGGATATAATACATAATCATAAAAAGGTTTCCTTTGAGGAAGTATATACTCATAACTGTTCATAGTGGTTTGTAAAGAAAACGAGAATTATCCTAAGCATATCCCCCGGGAGTGTCGTAACCAAGAGTGAAGCAAGGCCCGTTGTCGTGCACCAGTTCCCGTTCGAGTCTAGCTCAAAGCGGTGTTTTGGGGTTTCACCCCTAGGTACATCTGTGCCAGAGCCGCCTCTACCTGCTCGTATCCAGACAGGGATGTATTTCTCGGAAAACTCACAACATCTCTACAATACCAAAATTCTAGGAAGTTCTTCTATACTAATCCTCAAAGTCTATCTTCAGGCTATGTGCTCTAATCAGAGTTTATCTAAATCTAGCTTCCAAGGTTAGTACTAAACTGCCTCTGATACCAACTGTAACGCCCCGACCCCAGCTACCCAGAGTCGGTGCATTACTTCATAACATTGGCATGATAACAAAAGATCAATTCTCGAAAGACCGATTAGTTTTGTAGCCTTAGAAACACTAGATACATTCATAAATGTTACATTACAACATAAGGTGAAAAACTACAATAACAAAGTCTCCATTGTCCACACTCATATCCTCTTATGACTATCCCTACAGGTCATTCATAAAATGCTTCTTCACATCCTGGAAAATATTTAAACATTGAAAGGGGTGAGCTCAGATGCTCAGTAAGGATAACAATATTGCGTAAGCTTTCATAAATAAACATAAACATTTAAGGCAATTTATAACTAAAACAAAAGCCTTTTAAACTTGAACATCAACATAATATGGCAAAAGTAAAATGAGATAATTCTATTTACATCTTCACATGGATATTCTACTGGTCGAATAATCACATGCAATATCAATAACCACTTTCATAATGATGGAATGCATAATGCCAGACTATCATAACCACGTAGCCAAGGCCTCATGCCAAGTCTACAATAAGATTTTGTCAAGGCCTCGTGCCAAGACACTAGTTTGTCTCATGAGACATGTCGATGCATCGAGGAGAAATATCGGGCTCCACCCGTCACTTATTAAGTCCAATGCATTCCTCATATGAATAGGTTTAAACATATAATAAACCATAACATAATCGTATCACATAAAACATGCATAAAGGAAACATAAAATTTCCACATTTCAATCACATGATTTCAATACAACACATTGATGTAATAAAAATTCCTTCAAAACCATTTTCAATACCAAAATAAAAGAAAGTTAAAACTTTGTGTTTATTTTTCATTAAAAAAAGTGATGGCTTGTAGAGGAAGCCGAAACTCAAATAATTGTCACGGCGGCGGAGAAGTCATTATCACCGCATATGTACGGAAAGAAAAACATTCCCTTTTTGTCGTTTAGTAAAACGCTTCATATAAAAAGATTCCTTTTGAATAAATGTAAATGTCAAAGGGGTTTATACACCATATAAAAGAAAGTTGTGTATAAAACCAAATATGCCTCAATGAAAGGAGATTGAGGCGATGTCCATAAAAAGATCATTTTTAAAATAAAATAGATCTGTTATGTGTATTCACTATAGGTACAAAAAAAGAAAGTAAAAATACAAAATAATACATAATAATATCATGACATAATTTGAAAGTAGGAGATTTACCCAAAGAATAGAAATTGGGTTAAGAAGTTCCCTTACCTTGCGTCATGTCCTGACTCGACCGTTCTTTAACCACATAAATAATAAACTAGAGTTAATTTCTATTTACTTAAGAACCTGTTTAATGTTCATTATTCCTTTTATATCACTTATTACCATGTTATGAACATTATGTAATTATTTAAGTTAATAACGGTCATTTTGTCGATCTTTTGTACTTGAGTCAAAAATAAACTTCTTATTATTACAAGTTGTTCATGTGGTGAAATATCCGTTATATCCAGAATTATATTCATGATGTAGATATCATATATATCATATATATACAGTATATACATTCATTTATAATATTACGTAACATTTAGAGGTTTGAAATGAAATGCACCTTTCATGGAGACGATAAGTCGTACGTACGCATGAACACTACTTTCATTTCTATTTAATATTTAATGGAATGAAATCATTATGATATAAATTTATAATATAATTGCAGAATAATATATCATATAATACCATTTACTCCATCCTTTATACATCACACATATGGTATTAACGATTCAAATCACTTTGAGGGGGCGGTAGTCCGCACTTCCTAAAATAAAATTATCGTGCTTACACATAATGGAAATCATAAAGGTATGACATAAATGAGAAATACAGAAGAATAATGAAAACATAAACATAATATATATGTCATATATGAAAATAGTGTCATCAAAATGTCCACCATTAGAGGTGTTAAAAGAATATTGAACAATCATCGTTTCGTGAGGCAGCATTTTGCCACCCACAGAAACAGTATGTTCTTTAACCATTAGATGTAGTTTTGTGTAAGTGTATCTCAAATACTTATTAAAACAACATCCTAGTATATTAAGGATACTGGTGTTGTTACAAAATAAATGAATAAAAAGTGTTTAGGAGGTTGGAGAAGAAAAATAAAACAAAACAACATTAGAGAAGACATTACCTTAAAATCGGGTAACTCTTTTTGATTTGAGCCAAAGGATTCCTTGGGAAGAGTTCTGCCCAAAGTGAGGCTTCTAGGAGTAAGAGGGGGAAGTTGGGAGAGTATTTGGGCAGAGGTTGGCCGAGACAAATGGCTTGAAAGTGTGAATGAGGTGGTAGAGTTGGGGGACTTTTATAAGAGGAGAGGAGGGGAACTCTTGGAAAGTAAAGAAAGTTTACTTTATTATACAATGCTTTTCGGATTCTAAAGGTCCCAAACTTATATAATTCGTGTATAAGGTGATAAGGGTTCGAAAAATACCCATCCAATAGTCTTTGGACAAGTGTATTCCTTGGATTGTACATTATCTTTTCATTTTATTAAAATCATTAAATAATGAGGTCATCGCTGCATCATAATGATGTCATAAATAATTTCATTTATTTAATGTATAAAAATTATAAAACAAATACTATGATGTAGGAAATCTTTTTAGCGTTCCAATTACTATTTATATTCAAACCTATGACTTGTATAACCCCATGTAAAAATTGTTTTAGTAAAACATTTCATGTTTGTTTCATTTTTTACTTTAACATAAAATAAAAGGTATTTATGTCATTTTCTAACTAAAGTTGCTCCATGGGGTCCCCAAGTTGACCCATGGATTGTCTTGGTCGGCCATGACACATCCATTGAGGGTAGGACATGTGTCAAGCTCATCTCATATTATTAAAACATTATTTTTACCTTATACAACACTAATTACCTCTAATCGCGATTAAGAACATAAAAGTTACTATTCACCAAAAATTATTTTAATCACATTGAACCACATTTTACTTCTTAATGACAACCATGTATGTCGGATTTTTGAAAATCAAAACACAGAAGTGGTAATATTTCATTTAAACGAAAAATCAGTTATTTAACTACCACTTAGGGGTTTCACTATTCATCAAAAATTGAAGTTTTTCAGAACAATGCCAAAATTTCACCCTAAGATATAATTGATATTCCGAATTCAAAAATGAGATCTATTTTACAAAATTCCAAGTATATAAGTTGTATTAATTAATTTTATAATTAATTCCTGCTGTCACAACAAATAGCGTGTTTTTAAGAAACAATTTATATCAAAAGATTGACAATTGTTCACGCCCAATTTCAATGTTAAATTAATTATAATGACCACCATAGGATAAAATGGTAAAAATATATTCTAATTATACTTTAAAACCACTAAATAGGATAATTTATCACAATAAGTTATTTTCATTAAAAAAGTTGTTTTTAAGTATTTTTCACTATTCATAAAAAATGGAAGTTCTCAGAAAATTACAAACAATTTAACTTAGGATAATTTCGATATTAAGAATACAAAAATGAAGTCCATTTTGAAATATAACATTTCTAAAATTTTAAAATGTGGGTATTACTATTCATAACGGCTACTTTGATTAGTTGCGGTGTGTTAGAACTAGAAGTTGCGTACAATGCAAGCTATTGCATTATTGAATGAGAAGTGTATCATAGATGCTCGAGGTGTTACACTATATTTTCCCTAATTCAGAAGATGATAAATAATATTAGAAATTAAAACATAGTGATACATCCCACCACACCTTTGTATTGGAATCTTCCTAGTTTATTCTCAAACTACTTTTTATTGAAGATACTCACCACTAATAAAAAGGTTGTCACTACATCCAAATAATATGCATTGTTTCTCACCACATCACGTTCTAATACCTATAAATACATAGGGAAAAAATATTTATATTGAACTCTGTTATTCTGATACATTCCCAATTCTTATGAATCAATTTCTTGAAATATCCACTAATTTCATATGCAGTGATCCTAACCAATTGAACATTGATTGTATTCCCCCTTCAATTTCTTCATTTCATTATTTGCGAGTTCACAACTCTTAACTCGATCATTCTAACTATTAATTCTTAATCAAAATTTATAGATAATTTTTTAATCATATTTTCACAAAATAATCTATGTATATACTCATAAGAATATGCAATGGATCCACAATAACTTATTATTCCTTAAATGATTATATTTTTCTCTCACCAAAATGTGTTTTTAGATATTCTAATTTAGATATGTATTTAATTTAATCATTCATAATATTTTTAGTATTAGGATTGATTTCACATATAATATGAACATTTACTATAATTTTTAATTCATATTGTTAATAATAAGTAATTCCCCCCGTTAATGTAAAGAAATATTTAATACTTTTTACTCAGGAAGCATCGAAATAATTCTAACAAATATGTAAAATGAACTAATAAATTTTAGAAGATTGATATTATAATTGAATTATAATATCAATATAACACATGTATATAATATTAAAATAAAATGAATACTTTTTTAATGGTTTTCATATCTGATTTTTTCTATCTAATTATCAATTGTTTTTATTAAATGCATTTTTTTACAATTTATCTATAAATATTTATAAATATATTTAAATTTTTATATGTTTTAGTATATTCACCAATTATTTTCTGATATCTGATATTGAATGGATCATAATTAGATATATGTATGAATAACTACTAGAGAATATGAAAAAGGAGTTTATGAATTCATGGAATTTGTGAAATGAAATATTGAAAACATTGATTTGATTTTTTATCCATGTGAGAAGCATTTAAATATGACAACACTACTGGAAATCCAGCCTTTCCCAACGGTTCCAAACCGTTGGGAAAGGCTACAGAACCGTTGGTATAAGTTATACCAACGGTTCAGTAAACCGTGGGGAAGTAAGCCGTTGGGAAAGGATTTTCCCAACGGTTTACACAGAACCGTTGGGATATCTGAGAAAAAATCAGCATTTCCCAACGGTTCTGCCAAACCGTTGGGAAATCAGCTTAAATTTTCTTTCCCAACGGTTTACAAACCGTTGGGAAATCAGCTTAAATTTTCTTTCCCAACGGTTTACAAACCGTTGGGAAAGGTTTTTACCAATGGTTCATAGAACCATTGGTAAAAACAACTATTATATGGGTATTCCCATCGATTTTAAACCATTGGCATAGGCTTTGCTGTGCAAATTGCACAGCAGCCTGCAATTTGCACAGCAGGTCTCGTTTTTGGCCATTCACCCTCGGTTTCAATTCAGTTTTCAATCCAATTATGCCATCGTTTTCAATTCATTTTCCAATCCAATTATTGTACCTGTAACACATATAATGCATACATAACAAACCAACACATTCAAATAATGAAAACCAACCAACCAACACATATAATGCATCCTAAAAATATACTCATCCATAATTAAATTAGAATTCATAACATGATTATAAACATACATAATTCATTTAGAATTCATTTTAAAATTTAGATGACAATCATATGTGGAATCCGGAATTCAATTCATAATTTGATTGGTTTTTCATATACCATATATTTTTAATAGAAATGATATCCATTTTAATCAAAATACATAAATCTGGAATGATACCAGTCACACCGTGCCTCGGATTGAGGCGAGGTTAACTCATACACGTCACAAATGAATCATTGATCGTTGTCCTAAAGTATCAACATATTCCGAAATCGTTTGGTCGGTTTTGCGTATGTCAGTTGTTGTTTTCACTTAAAATGAAGTGTTTTTTAAATAAAAGAGAGACACTTTGAATGGTGTCGGCCACACTGAGTCTCGTATTGAGGCGGGGTTGACTCGTACACATCACAAATGACCCATGGATTGTTGTGCTAAAATATAAAAACAATCAGAATGTGTTTGGTTGGTTTTTCCTATGAATTTAAAATGTAGTCCAATTTAAAGAAAAGAGATACACTTAGAGTGGTCTCGGCCAAACCGCGACTCGGATTGAGGCGTGGTTGACTCGTACACGTAACATATGACCCATGAATCGTTGTCCTAAATTTTCAACAGATTCCGAATGCGTTTGGTCAGTTTTTCATATGTCAGTTGTTTATTTCACTTATAATCTTGTCCATTTTAAACAAAAGAGACACAGTCAGAGTGGTACCGGCCACACCACGTCTCGGATTTAGACTGGGTTGACTCTTACACGTCTCAAATGACCCATGGATCATTTTACTAACGTATCGACACAATCCGAATACGTTTGGTCGGTTTTCCGTATGCCAGTTGATGTTTTTCACTTAAAATGACGTCCTTTTGAAACAAAAGACGGACACTATAAGTGGTGCCGACCACACCGCGTCTCCAATTGAGGCGGGGTTGATTCGTACACGTCACATATGACCCATGGATCGTTCTCCAAAAGTTTAAATGGAAACCGAATGCGTTTGGTCGGTTTTCCGTATGTACTTATAATGTTGTCCATTTTAAACAAAAGAGTGACACTTAGACTAATCCTGACCACACCGCGACTCAGATTCATCCCGGGTTGGCACGTACATGTCACATATGACCCATGGATCATTGTGATAAATTATCAAAAGATTACGAATGCGTTTGGTCGGTTTTGCGTATGTCAGTTGTTCTTTTCATTTATAATCATGTCCATTTTAAACAAAAGAGACAGAGTTAGAGCGGTGTCGGCCACACCGCGTCTCGGATTAAGACGGGGTTGACTTGTACATGTCACATATGACTCATGGATCGTTGTGCTAAAGTATCGATAGAATCCGAATGCGTTTGGTCGTTCTTCCGTATGTCAGTTGATGCCTTTCACATAAAATGACGTCCTTTTGAAACAAAAGACGGACACTTTGAGTGGTGTCAGCCGCACCGCATGTCGGATTGAAGCGGGGATGATTCGTACACGTCACATATGACCCATGGATCGTTCTCTTAATGTTTCAACGGAAACCGAATCCGTTTGGTCGTTTTTCCGTATGTACTTAAAATGGTGTCCATTTTAAACAAAAGAGAGTCACTTAGACTTATCCTAGCCACACTGCGACTTAGATTCATCCCGGGTTGGCTTGTACACGTCACATATGACCAATGGATTGTTGGGATAAATCATCAACAGATTCGGAATGCGTTTGGTCGGTTTTCCGTATGTCAGTTGATGCTTTTCACCTAAAATGACGTCCTTTTGAAACAAAAGACGGACACATTGAGTGGTGCTGGCCACACCACATCTCCGGATTGAGCTGAAACCACCATGCAACATTCTAATTATTATTCGTGACGTGTACGCGCAGACAGCACGTCAATCGGACGTGCGGTTTGCGCGGTACGACTCAATATTCGTGTTTTAAGTGATGTGTGCGCTTCGTAAACGCGCGTGAGGGGGGTCCAAACGGGCGGAACGAAGTCTGAATGGCCTGATATCAGAAGAAAAATACGGGAGAGTGATTTATGAAGTGGTCGAGTAGACAGCACGTCAATCGGACGTGCCGTGTGCCCGCGGTGACCGACAACGGAGTTCTGGTGTCAGAAACGGCCAAAACGGGCGTCCAACGGTCAAATTCATAGCGGACGACCTCAGATTGAGCTGAAACCACCGTGCAACATTCTAATTATTATTTGTGACGTGTATGCGCAGACGACACGTCAATCGGACGTGCGGTTTGCGCAGTACGACTCAATATTCATATTTTAAGTGATGCACGCGCTTTGTAAACGCGCGTGAGGGGGGTCCAAACGGGCCGAACGAAGTCGGAATGGCCTGAAATCAGACGACAAATACGGGTGAGTGATTTCTGAAGTGGTCGAGCAGACAGCACGTCAATCGGACGTTCCGTGTGCCCGCGGTGACCGACAACGCAGTCCTGGTGTCATAAACGGCCAAAACGGGCGTCCAACTGTCAAATTCATAGCGGACGAACTCAGATTGCTCTGAAACCACCGTGCACCATTCTAATTATTATTCGTGACGTTTACGCGCAGACGGAACGTCAATCGGATGTGAGGTTTGCGAGGTACGGCTCAATATTCGTATTTTAAGTGATGCACGCGCTTCGTAAACGCGCGTGAGGGGGGTCCAAGGGGGAGGGGGGTTGTCCAGGGTCCAAGAATGAGGGGGGTTATTCAGGGAGTTCACAAACACACAACCACTAAAATAAAACAACATCCATAAAAACATACAATATATAAAAACAACTCAACTCCAATACTATACTACGAGTCTAGATAAAACCAACAACTAGAATAGATTAAACATCAAATCTCAAGTCAAAAATGTAACGGATCAATATGTCCCACATCAGCATCACCATCACCATCATCATCATCATCTCCCTCGTCATCGTCCTCCTCATCGTCCTCACCCTCCACAGCGCCTTCCTCCTCGCCTTCGCCCTCCTCCTCGCCCTCCTCATCTCCCTCCTCTTCCGCATCAGACTGCTCGCCATCATCATCTTCAAGCTGGACATCGGCCTGACCACCACTGGAACTGCCACCTGGTGCACCATATATAGAATGTATCGACGACATGTATTCATCAATCGCTGGTCTGGCCTCTGCTGGAAGTGTTGGACGTAGAACTTCAATAAATTTCATAAATGCACTGTTTGCCCTAGCAGACTATTCTACCGTCTCTGTGGCCCTTTTCTCAGCCTGTTCTGCCTGTGCCCTAACTTGCTGCAGCTCGGTGGCACTACAACATGTACCTGAGGCAGGCCAATACCTCGTCGGGGCTATCCTAGGTCGGTAGCATACTCTGCCAGAATGATCCTCTCCCAACACCTGATGTAAGTGATCAGATGGCCCAAAATTGTCTGCTTCTTGGGCATCGAGGGCCTCTAAAGCATCCTGTTAAAAATATAAATATATTATTAAGTTACGAAATAGATATTAAATTGTAAAATCAACAGATTAAAACTTACAATCTACTGCTGAGTCGCTTCGTTGACAACACTTCCTTCCTTTTTTCGTCTACTCGAGCAATACAGTTTTGCTCGAGGCACACGTCCTTCAATATTTTGTACTTGCCTCTAAAATGACATTAAAAACAAAACTTATATAAAGACTTTAGAAAATAATTAAATAATTGAGGAAACAAAAGAAAATGTAAGTCGTAAAGAAAACTTATAAACAATTGTCATACCTGCTGCCTCTCATGATCCGGCATTGTCGTGCGTCCTAGTGTATGGAGGTATTTTTTTTCATCAATGTTTTTTTTATTTTTTCAAGATGATTCCTAAATAAAATTCTATAATGCAAAGGATAATATTAATGAAAAACTTGAAAGTTATTATTTAGATACCTCAAATGTAATTCATACCTTAAACTGGGTACTCGTCCAATGAGTAATCATCTGACGATACTGCTCTATAGGACAATCATCCACGACTGGTACCGCCTCTAACTCAGTGCCAACTCTAGCACGCCATCCAATATACAGCTCATGCTTGTAGGCTCTCCAAAGCTCGCCTAAATCCTTTAGACATTCCAGTCGTGCACCCTCACCATCAGGAAAATTAAATCGAAGCTGAAATGAAAATATTAATTTATATAAATACAAAAAAAATTCATGTCATTAAATATAACAAATTCTTTTACCCATATCTCTGCCCAAGCTCTATCTTTGACCTCATGTGGCAAATGTCTCCACGACAGCGGGCTGACGGGAATGATGTCGGAGTATTTGGCATGCGTCGCCATAAAACTCCGACATTGCTGCCCTGTTTTCTCAACCATCTGATTGTCTTCATTATATTCCACCATAACATGTGTGCGACGGTTCCACGCCGAACGCATGCGTGTATAGCCCCGCCCCCGCCTCCTGTCAGTAGATGTATCTGTCATGAAAGAAAAACAAATATTTTATCAAAACATGTTATAATGAAAATAAATATTGCTATAAAAATTTGTTAGGGTTTTATAAATATACCTGCGCTAGTCTGATCAATGAGTGGCGCCGGATCCACAGAACCTGATGGAACACCCTCTGGTGGAACAGGAGTCGAAGACGATGGAATATAAAAGCTCGGAGAGACAGAAGTAGAAGGAAAAGAAGATGGAACAGCTGTATGACCTGATGCTGACTGGGGAGTGGGAATCATCATGGGATGTGAAAATGATGGGGCAGAAGATGCAGAAGGTAGCGAAAACATGGGAGGTCTAAATATCCCGTGTGTCCCTAACGACACACCGGGATCAGAATGTGGGAAGGCTGAAATGTCAGTGGGAGGGGCAGGGTCTAGTCGGGCACGCGCAGCTCTACGTCCACCTCTGGTACGAACCATCCTCGTACCACCGGCCTGAGTACTAGGACCAGTACTAGGCTCCTCGTCGAATAACTGTCGACGTAATGGTGGATCCTACAAAAAAGTTTACAAAAAACATTAATCACATGACATTATATATTCTGTAAATATATATATATATATATTTGAAATAAAGTACTCACTGTAGGCACTAATGGTGGAATGCCCATCTCCTCCATCCGACGATTGTTCTCCGCCATTTTTTTTCTTCATCTCTCTTCAATTGGCTTCATTTCCTGCATTGGAAAACAAATATGTAATTAATTAGAAAAAGAAAATTAATGTGTAAACCAAAAAACTAAATATATGAGGGAATGAGGGGATTCATTGGTAATTTAGCTATCAATTGTTTTAGAAGAGCTTTAATAAATTTAATAAAACATACAAGTTGTAATGTTCACCAAGTTAGAAATATTGTTTGATTTGGTTTGAATACAGTACAATTCCAAATTAGAAAATGCAATTCAAATAAAACAGCAACCAATAAACATTGAAAATTCACATAACGGTCAAGTCAGCTAAAACATATTTGTGATCAATACTAAATAAATATGAATATTACCAACCATAACAACCCAACTCGAGGTAAACCAAAATAATTGAGAACATGGATGAATGATTCTATATATTTCCAACCACAACTTCAGGTTCACAATCAACTCTGACAATTGAGCTATTTGAGTCATCAAAAGAAATAAATGGATTGGTTCCAATGGCAATAGGGACAGTGTCAATTCCATCATCAGCATCATCAAAAATATGTCTTGGAATTACTTTAACTGTGACACCAAATTCAGGTTGAAGTTGATCTTTAACATAAAAAACTTGTTTAGCCATTGATGCCAACACATATGGTTCTTCGGTTGCAAGAGTGTGGGTCATATTAATTACTCGAAATCCACAATCATTAATAAATGTGCCATGTCTCATCATCGAATCAAACCAATGGAATTTCATCATTATGACTCGTCCATGAGAGTAATAATCCAATATTATTATTTTCTCAACGACTCCATAATAACCCACATTTTCAAGTCGCGGTCTACTATCTGATGCACTGGAATAACAATCTGTTGTGGCAGTAACCATAATACCATCATGTTGTGTTCTCATGTTTTTCGCTCGTTCAGTGACAATAAATCTGTACCCATTGATAACAATTGATTTACAGTCACGAACCACGGTATTAGGACCAAAAGCCAAAGCTCTTATTTCCTCAGAGATAGAGTCAGCAGACAAACTCAATACCTGCAATATAAATGACAGTTAAACTTAAGTAAATATTGAAATAATTAATTTAAACAGTAATATTTTTACCTTCAATTTTAACCAAGCAGAAAACTCTTTGCTATGCAAAGTCTCTCTCCTTCTCAAAGATAAAGAACGATGCTTCCTATTTATCATTGTTTTATGTTCCCTGTAGATAAAAAAATATGAATAGTTTAACAGATATATATTTAAGATATACATATTCAATTTTGTTACCTGATATAGTCATCAAACAAATCACAGTTGAACAAAACTGTGCGATGTGCCAACTCCCGCTCTTCATGGCTTAATGTCTTCAATGTATATGATCTAGGAATTCCTCCTATTTGAGGATGTGACGGAAAACTGGGTTCAATTTGCTCATATTGTTCATCTTCATTTCTCATTGGTCTGTTCATTCTTGTAGTAAGATCAGACAAATACATTGAACAGAAATCCATACATTCTTGAGCTAAGTAACCGTTCACGATAGAACCTTCGTGATGATTCTTGTTTCGAACATAAGACTTTAATGTGAACATATTTCTTTCAGTTGGATACATCCAACAAAAAGAAACAGGTCCTCCGAGAAGTATTTCAGTTGGAATATGGACAGTTAGATGCAGCATGCATGTGAAAAATGATGGGGGAAATATTTTCTCCAACTCACACAAAATTAATGGGGCATCTGTCAACATTTTTTGCAAGAAAGACTTGGACAACTTATTAGCACAAAGATCTCTAAACAAATGGCACAACCGAATAACACCCACCCTTACATTATTGGACAAAAGATGACGGATTGTTATTGGAAGCAACTCATTCAGTAGAACGTGATAATCATGAGTCTTCAAAGATTTTAGCTTCAACTCTCTTCTGTTGACCCGTTTAGATATGTTGCTTGAATAGCCATCAGGAACTCTAATAGTCTCTAATACTTCCAAAAATTGTTTTTTTTTTCAGTAGGTGTCATCACATAAGAAGCACATGGAAGTTGCCATTTATTTTCACTGATACGCACAGGATGCAATTCTGGTCTGATGCCCCAATCCACCAAGTCACGTCGAGATCGTAAATCATCTTTTGTCTTCCCCTTGACATTTAGAAGAACTGAAAGCAACATTTCACATATATTCTTATCAATATGAATTACGTCTAAGCAATGACGTAGCAAATTGGTTGACCAATAAGGCAAATCAAAAAAGATACTCCTCTTCCTCCAATTGTAACAGGTTTCTGTGGAAACATTCTTTCTCTTTCCAGATTTCATTTGACCCTTCCCGAACGAAAAACTGAAATCTTTCAATTCATTAAGCACATTAGTTCCAGACATACGCTGAGGTGGATCATCGGTCTCTATAGTATTATCAAATCTTCAACGATTCATTCTATATGGATGATCCTTTGGCAAAAATCGTCGATGTCCCATAAAAGTGAAACTACAACGATGTTTCAGTCTTCTAGATCGTGTATTCTTCATACAAACTGGACATGACAGTTTTCCCTTCGTGCTCCATCCAGACATCATTTCATAAGCCGGAAAATCATTGATCGTCCACATAAGCACAGCATGCATCTGAAATATGTCTTTCGAACATGCATCGTATGTGCGCACACCCAGATCCCAAAGAAGTTTCAACTCTTTTATTAAAGGCTGCATGTATACATCAATATGAATGCCGGGATCAGAAAGACCAGATATGAGTATACTCATGAAAGTGAAAGATTTTTTCATACACAACCATGGGGGAAGATTATAAATGTGTATAAAAACTGGCCATGTGCTGTGCGATGTAAGCATCTGTCCAAACGGATTAAAACCGTCGCATGAAAGACCCAGCCTCAGATTACGCACGTCAGCTACAAAATCAGGATGTCGAGCATCAAATCTCTGCCATGCAAATCCATCTGCAGGATGAACCAACTCATCATTAGTCTTCTTTCTCTCGGTATCATGCCATCTCATTTTTATTGATATTTCATTAGACATAAAAAGATTCTGGAGTTTGGGGATCAATGGAAAGTGCCACATTACTTTCTGTGGAACGCGGGATGGTGTTCCATCAGATTTTACTTCCAGTGGGATGTGACACATTTTATACATTCATTTCGTTCAGCGGTTTCTTCCCAGAATAAACTGCAATCTTTCGGGAAAGCATGAATTTTGTTTCTGGAAAATCCAAGTTCTTCAACTAACTTTCATGCCATATAGTGGTTTGAGGGAATATCTGCATCATCTGGAAGTAAATCCTTCAAGAGGGTAAGAATTTAATCGATTGCTGTATTAGAAATCCCATACATAGTTTTTCCATGAAACAATCGGATTAAAAATTCCAGCTTTTTCATTTTATCGCATTGTCGATATACTGGAGTCGTGGCAGCATCATTCAATTTTTTCACCCTATCAATATCATCATTTTCACTAAATGCATCAGTTGTCCTCATATCGACGTCTTCTTGAGTTGAAATCCTTTCTTTTTCATGATGACAAATAAACGGAAACCGATCATCTAACAAATTCTCCATTCCAGTCCTTTCATTTCGATCATCACCAATTTGAGATTTCATTTTCTCCCCATTGTGATACCACACAAAGTAGTTTGCTTGAAAACCATTTTTGGTTATGTGGTAGCTGACTTCTTCACGACTCAACCAAGGTCTACCAACACAATTGGAACATGGGCAGTGTATTCGACCACTATCTGAAGCATTGTGAAATGCAAAATCTATAAAGCTCTCCAAATTGTTTTGAAAATCCCTTGAGATGCGATCGGTTTCATACATCCAACTTCTATCCATTCTGTAAAAAAATTCATATAAGTCATTTTGTCATAAACAATTCAATAGGATTGAACTTTAATAGAAAATACATTTAAGTAAATGATAAAGGAAGAAAATAATCATGGTATCAACTAGACATGTGAAAAAAACATACTAATGTGTTATTGAAAAAATGTAAAACCAACAAGAACTTAATGTGTTATCACATCAGAGCATGCCTCATCCCATAACCATATTAGTAGGGTACCCTCGTGGACAGCCCCGCCCACCCCCGTGGACAACCCACCCACCCCCGTGGACACCCCCTACCCCCTAGACAGCCCAACCACCCCCGTGGACAGCCCACCCACCCCCCTCGACACCCCTTCTCTCTATGGACAGCCCCCACCCCCTTGGATAGCACGCCCACAACCCTGGACACCCCTACCCCCTGTGGTCAGTGTTTTACCCCTCTCTCTTGGATTTTAATGATCACAATCACTCTCATCATGTTCTAACTTGTTTTCAAGTTTTTTTGATGATAGGAAAAAGGTTTCCAAAGAGTTGACCCAAGAAGACTGGAAAAGGACTCTCTGAGTACACCGGCCAACCGGTGGATTTCCACCGGCCAGCCAGTGGTCTCTGGCAGAAGCAATGCTCTCTGCCAGGTTCCACTGGTCAGCCGGTACCTGACCACCGGCCGGCCGGTGGAACCAGACAGTAGGCCTTGCCCACTGCCAGGTGCCACCGGCCAACCGGTGTCTGAATCACCGGACCGCCGGTGTCCCAGCACCGGCCGGCCGGTGGAACCCAGACAGAAAGCTCTGCCTTCTGTCTGGAGCACCGGCCGGCCGGTGGCCAAGCACCGGTCAGCCGGTAAGCCCAGTCAAAGTAGCCCTTGGGCTTTGACCAGACTTGCCCACTTGACCCCCAACGGCTCCGAAAGCCCTCCAACGGCCATATTGAAGTATTTGGGGATATTTCTCCTATAAATAGATGAGGATGGATGCCGGGAACAAACCCCCGATACATTGGAATGATATTTTTATCCCTTGAAGCTCTAACGACAAATCTCTAAGGCTACTTGTGATCCATTTCCATCCTTGAAGCTTGGGCTGCCTCTACATCAACTACTCTCACACTCTTGGCGCTCAAGACTTCCTCTAGTTTGTTATAATTTATTTATTTCAATTTTTTAGTCCTTCATTGGGTTTGTATTAAAACAAACCATCCTTTTCTTCCTCACTTTCATTTTGGGTTTCTTGCTACAACCTATGGACAGCCCCCCACCCCCTTGGATAGCCCGCCCACCCCCCTAGACACCCCGACCCCCCATGGCCAGCCCACCCACCCCCCCTGGACAGCCCGCCCACCCCTCCTTGACAGCCCGTCCACCCTCGTGGACAGCCCGTCCACTCTTGTGGACAACCCGCCCACCCCCGTACCCCCTGGAGACCCCGTACCCCCCTGGATAGCCCCGCCCACCCTCCCAAACAGCCCACACCCCCTCCCCTGCAACCCCACCACCACCACCTAGACATACCACCCCCCTGGACACCCCACACACCCCTCCCCCACCAGGACACCCCACCCAGACCCCCAGGACAGCCCACACCCCCTAGACAGCACCGCCCACCCCGTGGACAGCCTTTCCCACCCATGTGGACACCCCCGCCCACCCCCGTGGACAACCCACCCACCCCCGTGGACACCCCCTACCCCCAAAATCCATTATCCAAAACATATCAAATTGGTTTGAACACAATGCATAATTCCCACAATCCATTATCCAAAACATGTAAACGTCCCAACTCTGATTTACATGTTTTGAACACTCTCCTTCCAAACATATAATACAAAAACATTAAAGAAGTCTTCACAAACACAAACAATATCCTATTTAGATATTAATTTCAATAATCAATTAAACCACCAACACCTGGAAAAATCTATTCATTAAAACAACTACAACAATATGGTTGAGATCAAATTTTACCTATTCGTATGGGGTGTACCTCTTAGGATGGGGGGTGGTGGTGTTCGGATTCGTGAGAGCACCTGAGCGAATAGATTAGGGCTCTGTCCGAATGGGGAGAGGAGATCTCGATCTGCAATTTGGGGGAAACCTTTTCCAACGGTTTATAAAAACCGTTGGCAAAGGCACACATTTCCCAACGGTTCACTGGAACCGTTGGGAAATGTGTGATTTCAGCACCCTTTCCCAACGGTTCCAGTGAACCGTTGGGAAAGGGTCCACCGAAATTATCTTTGCCAACGGTTTTCTGAAACCGTTGGCAAAGGCTCACTATACCAACGGTTTAAGCAAACCGTTGGTATACTGCCGTTGGGAAAAGACTAAATTCCAGTAGTGCAATTTTAAACTATATAGATATCAAGGATCATATAATTTTTATGATTTTAGATTTAATTATACACATTGGATTTTTCGTGGTTAAATAAATGAATATTCAACATCCAATGTTGATGAAAATATTAATAATGAGGCAAAGGATCATATTGATGAATTAAATCATGATTTAGTTGTTTAAAACTTCGAAAAAATAGCCATTGTTGAGCGATTTTATGATGATTTTTTGAAACCATTATTCCCAGGTTGCATTAAATATACAACGTAATCACCAGTTTTGATATTTGTTAAATTAATAGAAAATATAGGGGGAGTGATAAAAGTTTCTCCAGCTTACAGGATATTTTAATTTATTTACATAGGGAAGGAAATGGGATTCCAGATTCCAATTATGTGGATAAGAAAATATTATTCACAATGGTATTTGGTTATAAAAATATACATGCCTTCCCCAATGATTTTTTACTATATAAGAAATAAAATGAATATTTATAATGTTGTCCCACAAGTGGGGAATCATCTTATAAGATCAATGGTAAATTCAACTCATATTTATTCTCTGTGATATCAACTAATGTCATGAATAATCAATTTTTTACTTTGTAATGATATCATCCAATAATTATTCAATTCAATAAATATTATTAAATTGTGATTCATTTTTAGGTAATGGAATCAAACATCTTGCTAATGAAATTTGGTACCTTCCAATAATTCTTCATTTCAAACATCTATTTTCAAATTTAGTTGATGAAAAATGGTTAAGATGACATTAAGATTAGCACATCTCTGATGGTAACATATTCACCCTGATGATTCAACAAAATGGAAAAGTTATATATATATTTTCATGATTTTGGAAGTGATGTTGGAATTCACTTAATGGGATAGTTTACTAATGGAATGAATTCTTATCGGAGCCTCAGTATTCAACACTGTTCACGGGCTATTTTTTATGGTAGTTTATAACATCCCCCACATTTATGTTTGAAAAAAAGATATGTTATGATGAGATTTATGGTTTTTGGACCAAAACAACAGGGAAATGATATTTATGTGTATCATTACCCATTTATTGATGTTTTTAATCTTCTATGGGAGGAAGGTGTTAATGTTTTTGATTCCTATAAGATATAGTATTTTCTTTTTTTTGCTTTGATAATATTCACAACAATCATATTTACTTCATATGTAAACTTATCTGGATACAGTGTTATGGGAGATAAATGATGTGCAATTTTTGAAGAATATACATCATATTATCAATTAAAAAATAGAATAAATACATTGTGCATGGGACATCAATGTTTTTTGTGAATAGATCATCCTTATTGGAGATTAAAAAACATTTAATGGATTACATGAATAAAACCTTCCCCCTTGACCATTTTCGGTTGAAGAATGTTATGATAGGGCGAAATATATTGATTCAAATTTAGGAAAGAAAAAAAATTCTAGTATAAAATTATATATATATAATAAGTAGTATATTTTTTTCGAACTACATTATTCAAGATTTTTAGATATAAAACACTACATAGATGTTATGCATGTTGAGAATAACATATGTGGCAGTTTCAAAGATAAATTATAAGGAATAAATGGAATGAAAAAATATGGATTAGATTCATGATTGGGCATGATATTTATTACAATACGTCTATAGTTATCTCTAATGATGAACGAAAACATAACATATTTACCTTTGTCTTTTCACACAATAAGAATGATTTAAATGATGAATTTTTTCTATGTATTCATGGCATTAATGTACCCAGTGGTTTTTCGTTAAATGTGAATATTTATGCTTCATTGAAGGACTGTAAATTAGTAGGTAAGAAGTCTCATGATTTCCTGGTTTTGATGAACAACATCTACCAGTAGAAGTGCGTGGTGTATTGCTAACGGCTTATAGAAATATTATCATCATGGTAGATAATTTTTTAAAATCCATTTGTAGTAATGTTGTTGATCCAAATTTAATAGATGTGTTAGTGAATGAAGAAAATTTTATTCATTGTAAACTTGAAATATATTTCCTACCCACATTTTTTGATATAATGGTACATATGATGATTAATTTGGTGTGTTAGATAATAATATGTGGTATTGTAGATTTTAGATGGATGTATCAATATAAATGATATATGATAAATTTAAATGGATATGTTAAAAATCCTTATCGACTAGAGGCCTCTATTTTTCAAAATTTTGTATCAAAATTGTTGATTGTGTTCTATAATAATTATTTGTTTGAGGTGAAGCATATTTTTCTCCCTGTATGTTGAAATATGTCATTTGATAGTAAAGGTAGGGGGGTTTAAGCTTAATGGTAATGTTCATTCCATGTGATGATGTGATACAAGAATATTTATACATTTTGAATAACATAGATTAGGTTGAATCATATATATTATCACATATTGCAGAATTAATGTTATGATATGAGAAATGAAACAAAAATTTATTTACGATTGAGCGTAAGAAGGAATTTGTTTCATGGTTTAAAGATAATGTCACCCTAGATAAATATGCATCAGAAAAAATGAAGTGGTTATCAGGGGGACCATATCTTAATTAGATAACATGGTATAGTTTTGATATCAATGGATATACATTTTACCTAAAAAATAGAATGAAAAGAGTACAGTCCAAAGTAGTGGGGTGATGGTTTTTTGCTTATGTAGTGAATTTTTTGAGTGCCAAAGATTAAAATCCAATTTCTACATCAATTCTATATTTTATAGTTTTAGAAATTTGATAATTTTATTATATTATATTCCAATTCACATTTTTTAATTATAATTGGGGTGATGGTGGTAGTAGTGTGAAACATAATGAATATCAGTTTAATCTGGTAGATTTGAAAATATTTAATTACAACGAGGAACTAGTTATCAAGGAGACCCATGTAAAGAATGTATTTTATTTCATTGATCGATTGAATGATCAATGGAATGTTTTTTTCAAGGAAAAAAGATACCATTTGGTGGATGGGGATGAGGCTGATAATGATATTGATTTATATAAGCCTTATTTATCTATTATTCAATTTCTATATGATTACAATTATTATAAGACATATATAGTGATTAATGTACGTAATGATCGTGATGAAGGAATGTGGGAAAACACTAAATTAGTCTGCAAATTCTTCTGGTAATTATTTAAATTTTTTTCTTTTGTTTTTTGAAACATACTAATGCATGACTCTTTTTTACATGATTATTTTTCCGTCCTTGTTTCTAAATATTATGTTTTGTAATGATATTCCATTACCCAAAATTTCAATAAAATTTATAGTTACAATGATATATACTGATAGAGTGGAGAAGTTACTGAGGTATATCTATTTTTAAATATTAATAAATAATCATTAATATAACTATTTAAGGAAATAAAACTATTAATTTAAAAAAAAAATCGGTACTACTAATGCATCCTCGGTAGGGGAGACTTATCCTGTTACTACAAAGAAATAATTTTATAAAATTCATAATTATCGTATTACACAATTACCAAAAATATCCCATTCATATGATGATGATAGAGTACACCTAATTTTTGATGATGATAATAATTCAATTGGTGAAAATGTAGTTCAGTTTAACATTTAGAAAGTGATGCAGAGCCACTGCAGGATTAGTATTTTATATCTTTATTTGAATTCAGTGGATAGGATGTCGAAGCAACGGAATTGGGAGGCGATGATAGTAAAATATCTTAACTGGAATATTTTATCTCATTTTTGGAATATTATATATTTTAAATGACATATTTAATTTATTCAATTATACATAACATTCAATTTTGGGGAATCCAAATAAATTAAGAAAATACATCTCTGTTTAGTGGTTTTTTTGATAGAGAGATTTTAAACCAAATATGATAAAAAATTATTTTTTTCGAATGAGAATGATTAAAATCAAATGCCTCGAGTCTCCATTTATAGATGAACATACATTTATGAAATTTGGTGACCATTGTAATGATGTAAAATTTCATGTATGATAATTAGTTTATATAATAAAATTTAATATATATATTTCTTATTACTTAGTAGTTTATTTTTATATAATAGACCTCCAGAAGATCGCATCAAGAGATATAGTTGACAAAATTTTACCCTCATACAAAATCACATGGATGATATTCGTATTTAGAGAAAAAAAATTATTGAAGTAAAATTTGAAGCCTTAAGAGCTCGATATAGAAGTGGTTATGATTGGGTCCCGTTTGGTCCTCTATATCATCCCACACCACATGAAAAAATGGAATATAGCATGAATAAGGAAAAATGAACAGTATATTACAGAGTAATCTCATTAAGTATTTGACAAAATTATATGTAAATATTATTTATTTGTTATCAAAATTTATATTTTATAAATTATAAGGACTAATATAAATTTTTCATTTTTCATTTCATGATGAACATTAGAACTGGGAGACACATGGATATTTTATCCACGATGATATGATGGATATCATAGCCACTACTTTGGGAAAGGAAGAACACTGCAATCATGTTAGATGATATCAGGAAGGTGTTAGTATTTAGATGATTTTTGGTCATAGTATGCAATCAGGAGACCCTAAAATAGAATCCTTAAAGAAGAGCATAATGATATGAAAAAATCTATGGGTGATCAAATTCAAAAAGTAGTGCAGAAGTCTTTGTTAGGACACATGGCAATGATGTGACAATCTGCGCAGCCTTTCCAGGTATATTATTTATTTCTCATAAATTTTTCTATATTATAAATTATGAACACTAGTATAACTTTCTCATTTCTCTGCCTTCCCAGACTGCTCGACCGGACTACACTGCCTCATCTGCCTACCCTTCCCCATATGAACAACTATACCAGGTATATTATTTATTAGTCAAGAATTTTTCTATTTTTTAAATTATCACCAGTAATATACCTTTTCAATTTTTTAGCCTTCCCAGACTGCTCACCCATACTACCCTACCCCATCTACCTACCCTACCCTGTATGAACAACCTAACAGGTATGTTATTTATTTCTCATTAATTTTTATATTTTTTAAATTATAATCACTAATATAACTTTTTCATTTTTTATCCTTCCTAACCTACTCACCCGAACTACCCTTCCCAATCTGCCTACCCTACCCCGTATGATCTTCCGTTCTAGGTATATTACTTATTTTTCATCATTTTTTCTATTTTATAAATTATAAACACTTATATAACGTTTTTATTTTCAACCTTCCGAGCATGCTCACTAGAACTACCCTACCCCATCATCTTTCTTTGATTTTCCATCACCTCACTCAGACCAAAATGTATATTATGAGTTGTTTTCTCGATATTCTCACAAATATATTTTTGTTTTCGGACTCGTGCATTTTCTGGGGGATTAGGTACACCACAAGACTATGTAGATGGGTGTGGATATAGTGTCAATAATCTATATTATAGATCCTAATGATAATCTACCAATTCCTATTGAGGACACCACCATAGTTGGGGATTGTTTAGGAAATTTTTTACTTTGTTCAACTTGTTTGCATCATTATATTTCATATGAGGTATGTGTTTTTAAATATTATTTACAAATGATAAAAATTTAATTATTTGTTTTCTGACAATTAACTTATATAGGATTATCTGAAAGAAAAAGAAAAAAAATTTAACAAAATGTTCAACAACATTCGACTGAAGATACATCAGATATTCCTTAGAGGATAGAGTTATTATCTCAAGAATCTTATTCATTGAATTATATCTATCTATTTTGGAAGACACTCGATATATTTAGAAGATAATATCTATTGAGATTAATCAATGAATATATCAAGCATCATGTTAATTTTGAAGAGCTCAGCCTAAATGTGGTGCAGTTGTTTTCCATGAAAATAAAATCAAATTTTTATTTTTATTTCTTTAATAAAATATGAATTTAAATTTACTAACTATATTTTAATTTTAAAATTATTTATCGACAGATGGTTCTTCTAAAAATTGAAGTACAAACATTTAAGGATTTATAGATATAACATTCATTCCCATTGATGTGCAACATGTGATGAATCCTGATAGAGTTGCATATATGTGTGATAGATGATCACATATGAATATTCAATGTTCTATTCTTCTATTTATTGATAAGTTAGAACATAAATATAATTATGAAGTAATGATCATTATAATTTCATTAATTTTGAACTTTTGGTATTGTGGGGGGGGGCATTATATGTTAGGCATTTTGTGCCCATGTTAATGCACCTTGTATTGGTTTTTCTCTTTGTCAGAGAATGATTGAAAATGATTTTCCACCTTATTAGAATGTTGGGTTTTTTATAAGCTCATTATGTTTTATTCTTTCTAATTAGATATGTATTATTAGTTTGTATATATGAAAATTCTATTTGTGGAAAAAAATTAACAAGGAATACTAGTCTATAACGACACCGAGTAAAATAAAATATGTGGAAGTATAGAAAAATAAATATTATATTATATTTTGATTGGATTTTTTTATATATATTAATTTTTTTTAACAAATTAATTTTTTAAAACTGTATTGTCATAATCAAAAAGGACATGTTGAATGTGTTTATTATAATCTATGATTCATGTATGAGATAATCATAACTGAAGAAACTACTAAATTTGATTAGGTTAGCTGTATTAATTTTTTTATATTTTCTACCATATTATTCTATTTTTTATCTCATATCATTCAATGTTATTATAAGAGTTCAATAATTCACAGTCTTATTGTCAATCTAATATGACACATATTCAATCTATTTTTTCGAACAATTAGTTCAGTCAGATTAGGATTTGTGGTATATATATTATAATATTTTTGAATAATATTACATATGTCTTCAAAAAACTAACTTCCTTGATATATTATGCGTTTTAACCAAATAATAAGCATATGAATGCTTAAAAAATAACTATCAATGAGAATTAATTAAGTTTCATGTACGTGTATTTTAATTCTACGTTATTTTGATAGTGTAATATTCTGAATATTCTATTTTTTAATATTCGACGTTGGTTATTCTGTTTATGATAGGTATATGAATTAATAGATAACCAATCAAACATGTGTTGAGGGGTTGTGCACTATCCAAGATGACATGAACCCATTTCATACATGGTACAACTCCATACCAAATGGATAATAAAACATTATATGTGACAAAGAACATTCCAAAAAGTGATTTAAACAAATTACTTGGTATCCTTAAGGCATTGGGTATTGATTCAGGACATAATGTTGGCGAGTGAACATGACCTTGTTATCCACATGGAATCAATTTCTTGAATTGACCCTGGAATCCATAATGAATTGAATTTGTGGTTTGGCCACATGACTATCATATGAACATCCTAATCATTGTCTCATGTCCAGTCAACCACCCTGGTTTAATCATATCCTGATGGCTCTCTGGTTGAAACTACCAAATAATAATTCATGAGGTCTGGTAATATATTAAAAAATAAATATGAAAAAATGAAGCATAATACATTTCATGATGAGATATATTTAGAATCATATGTAAACATGTGATAAATATCTAAAAATGTAACAATTTACATATGAATTTTTAGGAAATCAAAAATAAAATTTGTTATCATGGCTACCCATGCACATTAGTTACCATAACCGAAAATGTCTGTCATGGTCACACATAGACCCACACAACACTATGAATAACATAAAAACATGGAAACATTCGAAACACCTATATTTTGATATATTCCAAAACCAGAAGTGGTCATAAATAAAATAACACTCTTGGAATGCACGTCATTACCTCAAATGTATATGGTCACCCCATGTTATATCATATTGTGGAGGTATCCTGTACAACCAGATTTTTCATCTTATCACTCAAATAAAAAAAATATAGGAGATATTTATATAATTATTCCCTGATTATTTTTAATATATCTCATATTTCTATGAAATTGGAAAATGTTAATTTGGGTATTCTATCTCCAAACACCTAAATAAATATCCATGTATACTTATATTATATAAAATGTACATACACTCAACCATATTGTGATATGATCACACACTAAAAATGGAACAAATATCTATGTTAAAATGTGAAATGAATTTCATCCATAGGGAGTATGAATTAATAATCTCATTCTTAGCCTACTTTCTCTAATCTTCCATTACAACATAATTTACAATTAGACTATTCCATTTATCCTTAACCACCAATGCTACATTGCCTACAATGTCATTTTCTTCCAACATTCATCACTATAATTCATGGAGTTCAATCAAGTTCCTCTGCAATGTCTTTGACTATTTTTTATAATATTTAATGATGTGTTAATCTTTAACAAAAATTCATGTATATTTTTCTATTACACAAATGTATAGTCTTCGAAATCAAATAATTGCTATTCCGAGAAAGAACTTTAAATACTAGGGTCTTAGGACTTGTAAAGGTCACAAAACTTCTTCAAGAAGTCATTAATTTTAGGTACATGTATTTTATTTCTACTTTATAATACGAATTCTTAGAAATTTTCGTGATTAAATAGATAAAATCATGTAAGTTGTAGATTTATATTGAATTTTAAATACTATTTGGTTGTTGTATATTTTATTTTTTTCAAGGGTTACAATTTTATTGGAAGTGTAATTTTTTTATTTTTTCTATAAATAATAACTGATGACATCAATTATTTTAAAAACTAATACTGATATCTAAAAAATGTGATTATGACGTTGGTTTTATCTAAAACCAATGCTATAAACTTAATCCTCTTTGATTTTTTCATCGTTTTTATGTGAAACGGATGCCAAACCCCTTAAATACAATGATTTTCAGTTTATTTTTTAGGTTAAATGGCACCAAAAATTGTTTTTTGTCATCGGTTTAATTCATAATCTAATACTACCACCCTAAGAGAAAATGATTTTCATCATCGGTTTTTAGAAAACCAATGCATAAAATAATCTTATTAACATCGCCTTTGTATAAGTTAGTTAATAACTGAGATTAAAATTAAAAAACCAATGTTAAATCATATTTTTGTACAACAAGGAATAGTGGGTTTCCAATCATCCATCCTCCCACAAGGATGTATGGGAACGAAAACCTCCCCCATGGCGATGGGGGTGCTTAGCACATATTACTCATATAGGGTGGATTCAATTTAGAAATAAAAAGTAAAATAAAGTTAATATATATATGATACCAAACACTCATTCCAATCCTATTAGTTTTCAACTAATACCCATGTCGTAATACCACCTTTACTGCTAAATTTAATGCACCTCCTCAAGATAAGACACAAACTCAAATCATACCCCCATCCAATTCATTTAACCAGTTCTCATTAAATATTGACATTTCATTTATTCATTTCATCACATCCAGATAAACTACTTGTTATAAAGAACAACTAGTAGAGAGAAGAAAGTTACAAATAGTTAAAGAACCATAGTGAATTTACCCACTTCACATTCCTCTCAATTTACAACCCATTCATGACAAAACATACTGATATGGAGATACATGAAGTATTTATACATTTTTTTAATGGTGAATCATCCATTCTAACCACTACCATCATTATTAATCTAATTAATTCTACCCAATTCATCATCTCACCAAAGACTACCCCTCGACCCATAACCATCCTAGTAACAAATCTCATCACGACCATTATTTATATCCTAGCAGCATAACATTACCCATTAATTCCAAAATCAATCAATATCTAAACATGAGATTCTATTATACCTTTTGAACCAACCCACAACACATAACAGTGCTCATGACCATACCACCACACAACCCAAAAAAACATATTTAGATTTATAAATTCATCCATTCTACATATTTCCACTTGTTAACTTCTGGGGTTATCATAAGGTATGATCATTGGAAATACATTTAGTAGATTAGTGTATGTGGATATAAAATTTCATATAAAATTGTTTAATGAAAAAAAAACTAACATAATTCATTCAATAGACCTTCCCATGCATAGAAAATGTCCTCTAATGACTGTGATTATCAGTGTGGAATTTAGACTCTATAATTTACAACAAGAACAAAAACAATGGGAAAAAAATATGGTCATATATAAATTTTCATAGATCCTTCATATTGTTCTTAAACCAATTAAATAATATTTAATTAATTTTTAACCAACTATATTCACATTGGAATAAGTCAAAAAACAACCCCACATGAATAAAAATTAAGAGGAATGAAGAAAAACAACTAGTAAGATGATTTAATCGACACATCCTGATGGCATGATAGCAGGGGGCACATGCAGTTGTAAAAGACTATGGTGAAAAAATAGTTCGAAGGCCACAACAGAATTGTATGACTCATGGGGGATGTTTCAGGGAATATTTCAACATGATAAACGGAAGAACACAAGATAAAAATTATCCCATCTTTAGAAAGGCTATAAGTTAATTACTTGATAGAAATGGTTTTTAAAATACAAAAATGATGTATGTCAACAAAATCATTCTATTTGACCATTTTGATGGCTACAAAAATTTTAGAAAAAAAATAATATGATTTATTTCCCATGAAACAGTTTCAAAATCACATAAAGGTGTTATAAACAACTATTTACATCAAATAAAATGTTAAAATGGGGAAATAATTGGATGCTAGAAACACTGTTCAAGACTCGCCATTTGAATGACCTAAGGTTGGAAAAGTATCCATATGAAGACTAACTATTGGAAGAGTTAACATTTCCCGACTCACCATCACGACTCAACCTTTAGAGTCACTGTCGCAAGTCACTATCATGTGTCACACTCATGAATCACCATTAAAACTCACATTTATGACTAATTGTCATAGCTCTCTAGTTGAACTCCCTATCAAGGATCACAATCACTAGTCACTCTGACAAATCACCATTATGACTCACTATCGTGATTCATAGTCCTAACTGACAGTCATGATTTACATTCATGATCTACGACCAAGGACCTACCATTATTGACCTACAATTATAGAACATGAATTATTATAAATGATGCAATGTATTGAAATAAATCACCATGACCTCCAAAACACATCATACACTATATTTTAAAATGATATGACCTAGAAAGGTTTGGGTCCTTATAATTTTAATGTCTGAGCGTGTTATATTCCATTAGGTGATTGGGGATGCATAAGATACATGATATGAAATAAAAAGATATTATGCTAGAATATTAAGGGGTTACAACATACATTCTAATTCCAACATGAGGTAAGGGGATCATTACGATAAAACTCCTTTTTTAAACAAGTTTGTGATTTATTTTCTTAATATTTTTTCTAAAGAACATATTCATTAAAAACAATTAATATGTGTTTTTGTATAGTTAAAATAACTATATAGAATATTTTTTCCTCTTTTAAATTATTTATAATGATTTCAAATGGGCACATTTTTTGTAATTTATATATAAAGTTTTCAATTTAATTATAAAATAAAAACTAGACTCTATATTTTAATGTATATGAAGTTAATTGAATTTGATTACAAAGATAAAAGTATATTATAATTTTATTTTATTATCATATTCCATGTCTTCTTCAATGAAAAAACATCATTAACGTTTTATGAAAATTTTAGTTTTAGAAAATTTGTTTTAAGGGAAAAATATATATTAATATCAAAAAATGTTTTCCATATGGGTTCAAAAGTACATGTTTATGGGTTTGATGTTGGAGAATGACAATGTTATGTTTTTTATACATGTTATATTCAACGGAATTTTTCTATTATTGGGTTATACTCGTACAACTTTCAAATGCATTGGGAAATGATTATGATTTCTAGAATATTATGTTAGAAGTTATCTATAGTGGATATTTCATTTTATGGGTTATTAAATTAATTATATGAAGATAATATCTTAGGGAACTAGTATAACTTTTAAATGTTTTAAAAGTATTTTTTATTGAAATAAATTTATTCCTAAAGGTAAGGAAATAATATTTTGGTTTAATGGAATGATTATTCTCATTAAGTTTAAAATGTTTTGTGGTTAAATTTTTTTTTTGGGTTTTCTTGTTTTTTTAATAAAATATCATGATTATGATCTTGGAGCACTATTTTTTATAATGTTTTAATTAGAATAATTTTTAGTTATTGATGATTTCATAAGTAAGTATTATATGAGAAAAAATAATTTACATTATATATGGAAAAATATATTTTATAATTTCATAGTTTTAAAATGGACTGTTGAGTTTCACTAATTATTTTTATATAAAACATACTATGTTTTTTGTGCTCTTAATGTTTTTTATATTATTTTAACATCTTTTTGGGATGATTGAGAGAAAGTTAGAGGTAATTATGAGGGTCATTATTATTTTATTGTGAATGGTAAGAACATTTCAGTATAAAAGATTTATATTTTGAAACAAATAGATAAATATTACAATTATAAACATTATAACATATGGATTTTGTTTTTATGATATATGATCTATTTATATAAAGTAGTAATATGAAAAGGACCGAGAAATGAAATATAATGACTTCCTTTCTAAGGAATTAATTAATATGCTATTTATAGATGAATCCTTATAGGGGTATTGGAGGAACATTTTAGAAAACATTAGATATTAAGATGTATTATTTGGGGTTCATTGAGGATTTTTGAATAAAATTATAGGTTTATAAGTATAAGATTTCCAATAAGTTAAATGGATTAAAAAAACGTTTTTGGTTTTATGTGATTTGAAATTTTCTTTACTAATGATATTTAGTTAGAAAAATCATTATGTTGAATTATGCATAACCCATAGGTTTACCAAGAAGGATTTTATGGGTTCTTCATCCATGATGCATCCCAAATTAGGCAACTTACTTTGGGTATTTTCCCTTAACCAATAATATAATCATTTATACTATTTAGATTCTAATCTAGAAGTATATGTATAGTTGTAGTACAAATCAATATGCTGCAACAAATGATGCATGCAATAATATACAATCAATAAATGTTTGTACAGTTGTAGAATGAAATATGAAAAACGATTAACTAAAATTTATCACAGTATCAACTATTAATTAATTAACCACATGGACCCCTGGATGCCTAAGGAATCCAAAAAAATTAACACCTTCCTCAGTCCATAATAGAGTCTGAATATATTCCCATTATCATTTCAAAATTTATTTATCAAATGGAAATTTATTGTCCATTTCATTTAAATTTATAATTAACTAATTGGTTCTATATTAAAATTCCAATAATTTTGGTATATTTCATCATTCCCATGTCATTGGTAGCTTAAGAAACACAAAATATGTCCCATGAATATTTTTCACTACAAACTTTGGATGAAAAAGTCATTGTCAGAAAAATATATTTATTAATATGGGATTTGGATATAGTAGACCATGTCCCCCATATATGTTTATTACTGCGAGCATTGGAGGCTGCAATCCTTGACCCACACACATTCATCATATAAAACGAGGTTAATGAACATTATTGTTCTTGTCTCTTTTAACAATCAAACAACAAAATATTTTATTCAACAATTAACTATTTCATTTTAAACAATTAAAATATAAAACAATCCATTAATTAATGCAACAACTAATTAATCAATTCATAATCTCAATAGTATATAATTAATTCAAAAATTAATTAATAAATTGAAAGTCATAATAACCCACAATTAATTCATCAATTAATTAATCAATCAATGATTATATTGAAAAATAAATCAATATTAATTAATTCACCAACTAATCAATCAATCCACAGCCCCAATATCCCATAAATAATTAAAAAACTAATTATTCAATATACTATTATCTACAATCAACAATATTGATTAATTAATTGAAAAATAAATTAATCAAACCACATTCACAATATCCCATAATTAATTGTACAATTAATTATTCAATCAATGATTATATAATTAAAAAAATATACATTAAATAATTGGATAATTAATTAATAAAACAATAATCCCTATATACCACAATTAATTCAATAATTTATTATTCAATCAGAAATTGTATAAATTTTTTTTACTTTAATTACATCAACAATGAATTAACCTCATCAATCTCATTAATTAATTCAATAATTAATTAATCCTGTCAATGTCACTAACTAATCCTATAATTAATTATTCATGTAAATTCCACTAGCTAAATAAACCATTAACTAATCACACTAATAACATTAAATAATTCTATAATTAATTAATCAGGACAATAAGATTAAATAATTAAATAATAAAATAATCCATTTTCAATTGTTTCAAAATAATATCCCTTGAAAATTAATTCACCAAATAATAAATACAATTATATTAATTACATCATTAGACTGATCCATATTTCAATCCCTCAATTAAGTCAAAAATTTACTTTTCAAATCAATTTATATTAATTAATTACACAATTAATCAGTAACATTAAATTCCGTCAACTAATTCTCTATATTATTTTCTATTTTAATCCCATTTGTCTATTTCACAATTAATTAGTCACTTTATTTCCCTTAATTAATTCATCAATTAATTAATCCTTCAATCCCATTATACAATTCATTAATTAAACAATCACATTACTCACATTAATTAATTCATCAATTACATAACCCCATCATTTAATTCAATATCTAAATAATCATGATTTTTACATTAATTAATTTTTAAATTAATTAATCCAATTACTTAATAAACAAGTTAAATAATCACACTACTCACATTAATTAATTCATCAAATAAGTAATCTTCCTATTTACTCCTTCAATTAAATAACCACATCACTCACATTAGTTAATTATTCATTTAATTAATCCCCCTACCTATTTTAGAAATTATATTATTACATTACGCCCATTAATTATTTTTTCAATTAATTATTCCCATTTTTAATTTAATAATTAAATAATTAAATTTCTCAAATTAATCAATTAGCGAATTATTTAATCCCTTTTTTATTCAACAATTAAATAATCACATCACTGACATTAATTAATTAATAAATTAATTAATCCCATTATTTAATTCAATAATTAAATAATCACATTTCTAATATTAATTAATTCCTCAATTAATTAATCCCCATTATTTAATTAAAAAATTTAATAATTATATTGCCTACATTAATTAATTCACAATTAATTGATTCCATTATTTAGTTCAATATTCATATAATCATATTAATAACATTAGTTAATTTTTAGAATAATTAATTCCCTTTATTTAATTTACTAATTAAATAATCACAATAGAAACATTAATTTATATAATAATTAATTAATGGACATCCAAAAACTCAATATTTCATTATTAATTCGATAATTAATTATATAATTTAAACCCAATATCTGATTATTAATAAAAAAATTATTATTTCACTCGAAAATCAAAATTCCCTTATTAATAATTAAACAATTATTTTTTCAAAATCTATAATCTCAATTTCCCAAATTTGAACATTCCAATTATTTAATTAATTCTTGAAATTCATTAATTTGATCAAGAAGAAATTTTCTAAGTAACTAATAGATATTATACTAGCACATGCATATTATTTCAATTAATAATATCGTATTTGAATTATAGATGACCTACCTCATGTTAGACAAAGAACTCTTGATAACAAAAATTCCAAACATCAATTGAGTAACAACATAGAAATAGAGTTGAGTCGTAATCCTCAATTAAATAAGAAGTAAATAAATATCCTTAAATAATAGATCTAGATCTAACAAAACATTGGATATTCAACCTTTAATGTATTAAAAATGATGGATATAATAACAGGAATGTAATAGGGATTATGAACTCTTATAGAGAGAGGTTTATATCATTAATCCAACATTTTGATTAACTAAGAACACATGTTAGGAGGGCTAAAAAAAATTCTGATAGGCCTGAAATTTCCTAAATAATGTTTTGGTTGGGTAGGGGTCGAGTAGGGGTTAATATAGGTGGTTTGAGATTTTAAAATCAAATTTTCGGGAATGTTTAATTATCCCACCTGATTTTTTTGGTAAAATGGAGTACGATTTTCTCTAAGTGTGTGACAACTGTCTGTCTATCATTTTTGGGGTTCACATTTTCTTCTTTCAGGTCATAGTTTAAGGAATACCATATTCTAGTCATGAAAATCCCATTACCTCTAGGGTATATTGTTTGCTGGAATGGGTTCACGATTTGGGTAAACATTGCGCCAACTTTGCACAAGACCCTCTTCTTCCAATATTCTCAATTTTCAACCCAACACACCCCATGGTGTAACACAGATGAAAATACACAAATAAATTTCAAAAAATCACTCTAAATAAATATGTAACATCGCCATAAAAATCACAGGATCTTACAATCTCATTACATTATAACAACTCTTCATCGAGCTGTACTACAATGATTCGTTACAAAATGTTAGGTTCTTACAATATACCCCCTTAGAAAATATCTTCCTCAATATTTAATCCAATACATCTCTATGATTTTGTTTTAAAATGATTATTTAAATATTACTTAATTTCTACTTCTCTCTCCCAAAATTTCTCTAAAAACTGTCTATGTTTCAAATTCCACAATCTATCCAATTGTCTTTCCCCGCAACACCTTTCAAATATGATCGAACAAACAGATCAGATGCTTTACAAAGGGGCCATCTATTTCCTGATCAACAACATCGACAACATTCCTAATGCATCTCCCAAATCTTCATTCCTAACAAATATAAGAACTCCTTCAAAAAATGGCACTGAGGCTCATGATCAAAACCAAATAAAAATGAAATACATCTCCCACATCAAAGGACCAATTGGCCTTCCCAGAGGTATTTTATCATTCACCTAATAGTTACCTCATTTCCATTTAAATACCACCACATCCAACCCACAATCGTTCTCTACGCACCTACTTCTGATACATTTCTCAGCACCATTGGAGCTTCTATAACATTATACTCTCAATCAACTCATCCATCATTTTATTAGTAAACCTCCAATCCATCTTGTCAACCACATCTGTAATATTTTGATGGTGTACCTTCCACTATCCACCTCCAAATATCGAAATTCATCAGTGTAACCTCTAGTAGGCCCCATATCCATCCAAAACATATTTAGGTGGATAGGGGTTAACCCAAAAAATTCTCATCATACACGAGACTATCTTTAGGTAGGGGAAACGATCATCCCTAATTATGATTACTCTAGGAATTCATTGGTGAAAACCACCTGAAACCCTATATCACTGATGTTACCTCACTTAATGGAAACCCCATAATCAATAAAATTGGGGTCCATCCCTCTCAGGAAACATCTCACCACACTGATCCAAACTGAAATGACCTCTCTCACAACCTATAACTATGTTCTAAAATAAGGGAATTCTCACTTCCAAAAAAACCACGTCAAATTGAAAAGAGAAAATAAAATTTATTCTTATAATCCAAAATTAACATATTTTACAAGTGGGATTTAAAACCCCATAATATGTATTCAACCTTTTTTCCACCATGAAATCAAAACTGAGGCACTATCACTAACCTAAACCATCCTACACCTAGGTCCTTTTTAAAAATAATAAACACATTATCATTATTCATTTTTTAACTCATACAAAAATGTTTTCCAAATATTTATTATTTTTATAGTCATTCTCAATTCCATGTTAGGAACTATTTTCAATTCTATTTTCAAAGTAAGGAAAAAAAATTCAATATAAAAAACATACCCCAAACCTATTTCCCCATGCATGCCTAAACTAATCCATGTCCAAAAACGAATTCAATGTGAATAGAATGATGCCTTAATACTCAACACTCATGTATTACTGTTCTATACGTCAAATTTCCTAAAATATAAACATCAATAATCACAATACAAAACAACGATGTCATCCATGGTGAAATAATATTCAACTATAAATAAATTACAATAAACAAATATCACCCTGGGAAATTGGGTTCAACGCCATACATGAGTATGTTAATACCTTTCCTGAGATGATAACCAAGGCCAAAATTGTACTAGTCTCTTTTCTACCATTCATAAAATATTAAGACAAAATTGGAACAAATATAAAACCTCTTATGATACCACTATGTAACATCCCAACCTGGGAGCACATAATAGAGCAGTGATACAGTCAGTTAAATATCCTAAGGAACGCCTCCCCTTATGCCATATGATTCTAACTAGTAGTTAAGGATTGGTAAATCACCCATAGGGAGACAATACCCTAATTTATTAGAGGTAAACACCATTGGATGTAAATATAATATATTAGAAGCATCAATTACAAAACAAATACCATCATCACAAGTTCTCAAGTTCAATAAATTCAATATCCAACTGAAATGGTAGATATTCCATGCTAATGTATATGTCAATTGTTGAAAATGAAAACTAAAAATAAATACAGTGGAACCTCCAAAATGGTTCACGAACAATGTCTGGTTCCCTCTGCTATGTTCTGTCATAATTTATCAATCTAACACATGTTTTTTTCTATAACGAATCCTATAAACATGTAATACATTAAAGTACAGATTAAGAAGCCCGAGAATGGTGTGAGGACACCTCAATAGTCCAACACCAACAGATACTAAATAAATATCCGGTAAATAACATTGAATACATTTTTATATTGAAACAAGTATATTCTATTAGTAAATTGTTATAACATTACTAAGCTATCCATTAATTATCCACATATACTCTTGGGTTCTAGATGACACCAAACCCACAATACATGCTTTTACATGTACTGTTTTGTAAATCATTTCACATTCTCAATTCAAAGTTTATTTAACTAACGATATTTAATTATCCATTTCATTTCAATTTTTTTATCTGTAATTGGATCTATATACCAATTCCAAAAATTTGGATCTGTGTTATCATTCCAAAAACCTCGTGGGCTTGGGAAGCATCAAACCATTCCCTACACATAATTTTCACTATAGGCTTTGGATGTTTCATAACGTTTCCATTAGATATATTTATTTCAATGGGATTTGGAAGTATTTGGAAATGTCCTACACATATATTTATTACTATTATATTAAAAGGAAGTAAACCATGTCCTAAAAATTGTTATATAATTAAACAAGGTTAATCAAAATTAACATTATAATCTCATATCACAACCATAATCCAATTATTTAATTCATTTCAGTAAATTTTTAAATCAAAACACTTTTCAAAAATTAATTCATTACTTAATTAATCAATTATCAATCTCAATATCCCATAATTTGTTAAAAACATAGTTATTCAGTATAGATAATAAATCTCAAATAATTAATTCATCAACTAATTATAAAATAAATAATTTTATAAACACAAAAATCAACATTATTTATTTCAACAAATAAAAAATCAAACCATAAACCCAATTTCGAATAATTAATTCAATAATACATTTTTAAATCAAAGGATTTATAGACATAACAATCAATATTAATTAATCCAAGAATTAAATTATCAAACCACAATCCCAATAATACTAAATTAATTATATAAATATATATTCAATAAAATATTGTATAAACACAACATTCTAAAATAGTTAACTGAACAATTAATTAATCAGACAATAATTCCAATATTACTTAATAATATCATGTGTTAATTTTTCAATAAATGATTATATAAACCCCAAAACCTATATTAATTATTTCAAAAAAAAATTAATCTCGTGAATCTCATTATTTAATTAAAGAATTAATTAATCTCATCAATCTCATTAATTAATCCAATAATTAATTAATCATGTCAATTCATTTAGTTAATTAAAAAATTTACTAATAACATTAATAACATTAATCAATAAAATAATTAATTAATCACATAAATAAATTTAATTAATTCACTATTTAATTAATCCAACTCATTTAAATGCATCATCACAATGATCCACATTTAACTCTCTCAATTAGTTATACGTTTAATTTTTTACATCAATTTCCATTAAATGATTCAATAAATAATTAGTCAAATTAAATGACATAAATTAATTTAGAAATTAATTTTCCATGTAAATCACATTAATTGATTTCACAATTTATTACTCACAATATATTCCTTAGTTAATTCATTATTTAATTAATCATTCAAACCCATTATTCAATTATACCATTAAATTACCATATTTCTCAGATTAATTAATCCTTCAATTAACTAATCTCATTATTTAATTTAACAATTCAATGATAACAATACCCATAAATATTAATCCATAAATTAATTAATCCCATTATCTAATTATATAATTTAATAGTAACATTACACACAATAATTAAATCTTCAACTATTTAATAAATTTTATTATTTTAGTAAATAAATAATAACATTATCAAAATTAATTATATCATTTATTAATTATTCCGTTTATTTAATTCAACAAATTAAATACTTACTTTAATTAAGGTGTCAATTAAGAAATCCCATTATTTAATTAATCAATAAAAAATCACAATATTCATATTATTTTATACTTCAATTAATTGTTCCCTCTATATATGTAAACTATTAAATAAATGAATTATTCATATTAATTAATTATTAAATTAATTAATACCTTTATTTATATAAGTAATTAAATAATCACCATTATCACCTAAATAATTCATCAATTAGTTAATCTATTTTATTTATCTAAACAATTAAATAATCACATTGCTCACATTAATAAATTCATCAATTAATTTGTCACATTATATTATTAAACAACTAAATAATATCACTAATGACAATAATTAATTCACTAATTAATTAATTTTAGTCATTTATTTAAAAAAAATTGTAATTTAATTTTCTATAGTTAAATGCTTCATCAATTATTTAATTAATATCATCAAACTCAATATTGCATAACGAAATCATCAACTAATTTTTTAATTCAATCATAGTATGTCATATAATATTAGACCATTATATATTTCATAAATAATCCCAGTTAGCTCATAAGTAATTTAACAATTATATATTCAAAATATATAATCTCAATATCCATAGTTTGATCAATCCCCTCAAAAAATTTATTTATCAAATTAATTAAATTTTTCTAAAAACAACTACTAATTATAAATGATAAATTATACAAAAAATAAACATACTTTTAATTTAGAATTTGGGATTTGAATTTTAGAACACCCATCCCATGTTTGAAAAAGAACATTCATTACCTGAAATCACTAATTTTAGTAGAGTAATCATGTAGAATGAGATCTGGATATTAATCCTAAATCCAGGATTTAATAAATCATTATACTTAAATCCTAGATATTGATCTATCAAGAAATTGGATAACCATATTTTTATGGATGGTATAAGATTGGAAGAATATCAAGAAATCAATCTTTAATTTGATCTCTTACTAGGATAGGTGTAGATCGTTAACCCTCCTTTTGATTTGCCCTGAACAAAGTTTGAGAGGGAATATAATTAATTAGGGAGCCTTCAAATTCATGAAATATATTTTGGGTCCAGATGGGGTCAATATGGGGATAATATAAGGGGTTTTGGAATTTAGAAGCAATTTTTTATGCCATATTAATTTTCAGTCATGGTTTTGTGCTCAAGGGCACATGGCTTTCTCTAACTGTGCACCAACTATGACCCAGTTATTTTAGGGGAGCTTGAATTATCCTTTCTGGGTAAACAGTTTTACAAATTGTGTGAATGATTGGAAAATCCCACTACCCCTAGGGTGTATGGAATACATGGATGGATGTACAGTTTGGGAAAATTGTGTGCTAACTATCCACAACCCCTACTTCTCTCTATTTTCATAATTTTCACCCAAATGTACCCTAAGTTATAACCCAAATAAAATGTTATCCAATCACATCGATAGAATAACTCTAAAAAATCCTTTAACACCTCCACAAAAGGTCTGAATATTATATGTTCAAATTTGAAGGATTCAAATTAGTAAGGTGAGTGAGTTGTATGTAATATCCTGATATTTCAAAAATAAAAATATGTTCAATACCATATATAACACCAAACACTGGGCATAAACCACACACATATCATTATTATTTAAATGGATCCTTTATAAAAGAGTAATTAAATCTTTATATATGATTAGGAATTGATACAATCTGAATGATATATAAAGGTCCCAAAAAATATAAATTAATTGATTAATTCTTTTAGAATGAGAAAAAAATTTGTTAGTGAAATCATTTCATTCGTAAAAATACATTTTCCACAAAAATTATTTATTTGAATAAATATTATAATTTTTTACTAAAATTTACAAAATTATATTAGATAATAAAGGTTATATTTTTTTAAATCATAATATCAAACTTATCATAGACTTAGTTTTTAGATGATTTATTTCTTAGTGAATAATGAAAAATAATGAATTTTTAAAATATTTTATTAATTTCAATTAAAATTTAAATTATGATTAAAATTTGACATTAAATTTAGTTTAGTCTCAATTATATTGAAACAATAAAAAAATATTCATATAAAGAATAATTATATAGGATATTCCTATGTTATTATTTTTTGGTAAAAAAGTTCAATTCTCAAAAATGAGATTTTTATTACGTTTAATAAATTCAAATTTTTATAATTTAATGAAAACTATAGTAATTTGATTTAAATTTATTTAAAATTTGTATTTATAAATAATAATTTATCCTTGCATTAATTTTTCATAAATATTGATGATGACAAAAAAACTTAATTGTAAAAAAAACTAATTTTTTTGAAATATGATAACTTTTTTGATATATACATGAAATAAAAAAGATAAAAATAATTTAATAAACTTATAGACAGAATAATTTATTTTATAACAAAAAAATATATAAATATTTTAATCTAGAATGTATAAATTTGAATTTATTTATTGATAATTATTAAAATAATTTTCAGTGTCAATGTAGTTTTGGCCCAATAATGGAAATCTGAAATTTTGTGTCCTAAAGAAAATATTTGAAATTGAATAATTATTTTCTAAATATGGATAATACATATTAATAATTATATATATTGAATATGGATGAAAATTAATTTTAAATTATTATAATAATGGACTTATCCATATTCTTGTGAAATTCTTATGGAAGGCTAGAAAATTCAAAATAATATATTATATAATTTATGTTTCTATGGAATTGGTTAAACATAAATATTTAACAAAATATAAATGTACAGATTGAATATATTCAATTTAAATTTGTTAATGCAAATTGTATTCAATTTCATGTTATGATTTAAAAACCCTAATTTTTTTCACAACAACTATATAGTGTTTCTGTAAGTAGTATAAAAATAATCCCATTAAATTTAAAAGCACTAAAAATTAATATCTTGTTGTGGAGTTTTATTGACCAGAAAAATAGTACATAGATATTACTTATTAGGGTTTTTTCAAAAGTATAAATTAGAATTATATTGTAATACTAATGACTTTAATGTTAACTAAAATAAATATATACCAAAAATGAAATTAATGTCATTTTATAAGAATGTTATTATCATTAAATGATTTCTAATTTATAAAAATGATTATTTTGTACCTGTGAAATATATATGATGGAAAATAGAAACCACTTTATATTTAGTGGTCTTTTATGTTTTATATAAATATTCTTGACTCATATATTGTAAAAATTATTGATACTGTGATAATTTGTAACATTGTTAACTTGATGAAAACTAAAATAAAATGTTGAAAACAACACCTAAAAATGCAGTGTTTTTTATAATGGTGTATTTTTTCCCATAATAATCCTATAAAAAAATAAATATTTTATTTTTTTATTGAAAATGTATTTATATTAATTAAATATTTCATGTAATCCAGAGATTGATCTTATCCTCACATATAAAATGGTGTATTTTTCCTTCCATCCTCCTACCAATTTAGCATTATATATAAACCATGAACATTAAAAAAACCTTCATATGACACCTAACCACATCCAAGAAGATTCATTTTTTGTATAATACCAACCTCTATGTATTACAATGTAAAAAGGATGTTGATATATGTAGATTAATAACTCTTAACATAACACTTCCATTATGTTTCTTTTTTAACGCATCTGTTAAATATTCATAAACCCTGACAAACTAATAACATAATTATAATAAATATTGTGATTTTTTATTATGAAAATATAATAAAATATATCCATATCCTCTCCATGTAATGGGAAATTAAACCATCATTTTCATGAATGTCACACTACCACCTCACAAATCAATGTAATTCTATTTCCATAGAGTACTCAAACAGATTGTTATAGAGATGGTTTTAATGAATACATATAATATTCAAAATAAAAATGTTATTTTTAAATATAATAAATCATAAAATCTCTTACCAATAAATATACTGAATAATTATGATTCCACTAAGGAGAAAAGTTCGAGCTATACTTAGAACCACCATCCATGTGTCTCACACCTAGAGCGAGGGTAATATGGTTGTAGATAAAATGGATTCCTTGGAGGTATAGTTATCCATCTCCACTAGTCTTCTACTAATCAATAATTTTAAACCAGAGTGTGTTATTTTAATTATAGGGGGTGCCCTCAGATTTCCCTATTTATGACTCCCTAATTCCCGGGGACCCTTGGTTGTGTTGGTTTTTTTAGTTGTTTTCTTGTTCATGTTTCTATTTTGTAGAATAAAAATTTTATTATGATGGTAATTGTATATATCATGGTAATTAAATTATAAAAACAATATTTAATTGTTATAAATAAATTTAATAATTAATATGGGATTACTATACATGATGATAAAGGGTGTATGTGATGAGGTTTACTCGAGTCAAGGTACACTCTATATTAAAAAACTTATTCTAAATATTTTAATGCTTTATATTCTAAATATTTTTCATCCACATCCATATGAATAAAAATCATTTTTATTCATACTTATATGTACATATATTAATTATAACTGAAATTGATTCTCCTTTTAAATTATTTTAGGTATTTTAGAAGGGATATTTTTTCTATTGTAAGAGAATGATAAGTGTTTTTTGAAATAGAAAAAAAGGAATGTTTTGTTTCACGGTATACAAAATGAATTCATTTTCACACTGCCATAATAATTATTTTATATTTTTATTAATTTTTAATATTTCATTTATTCTTCAAATAAAACCCCTCCTTCCCATTTTACTAGAAATGTTTCGATTCCAACAATAAATTGTAATGGAAAAGGACATAACAATATCTACAAAAAATTCATATTTGAAAATTCATATTTAATGTTTTATAATGGAAATTCAAAATTTTATGTGTTTAATACATGTTATGTCCCTATAAAATTATTCTTATCTATTTATTCTGATATAATTATACAGGGATTTGGGTAATGATTAATTTATATAAAGAAATATGTCAAAAATTTACATTAATGTTAAATACACCGGCAAGAGTTCATATAAGGGTTATATATAGATGATTTTCCAATGATCCTAAATAAATTTTGAATTATTTATAATGAATATTCATGAGATACATTAATTTTAAAAGAAAATATATCAATATTTTTTAAAAATTGATGATTCCCATTTGTGGAAAAGGGGTATGTTATAAGAAAAAATGTTTTGTGGGTTATTTTTTTAAGGAACCTTCATGAATATAAATGTTAAATTATTATTTATTATAATGTGTCTTAATAAATTCATAGGGAATTAATAAATATTTAATGAGTAATTATTATTTAATATCAATATTTATTTAATTTAATATAGAACTAATTCAATTATTTCTTGATTTTTAAATTGTATGACATGTTTCTTTTATTAAAATTCTATGTCCCTTAATGATCATTTTATGCCCATATCATGTTTTTAACTTTTTTAAGGGTTTAAGGATGATTATGAAAATAGAATAAGTAATTTTTAAATTGATGTTGGTTTTCCTTGATAATGAAATTTGTTTTTATATAGATCATTTATATTTTACTAATAATGAATACTCTGTGGAAGTTTCTATGTCATAATATTAGGGTTTTGTTAAGTAATCATTGTGGAGTAATTATATACATATCCAAAAAATGATACTCAAAATTAAATATAGTGAATTCATTTTTAAATATTCAATATAATGATTTTTTAAAGATCAATCCTTATATACAATACATGAAACCACTAAAACACCTGAAATGTTCTCCATATGTTTTAATAAACAACTAGACAATACATGTTGGATAATTCACTAGGTTTTACTAATATCATATCACTAATACCACACATATATGCAAGACCATTAATTAAATGAATTAAAAAAATAATAGGGACTAAGAAAGAACTCCATATCTCTTCAGTGGGAGAAAAAAATTTGAGGGTTTCCTATCAATAATGATATGACTCTTATTTAGGATCCAATTATGGGAATACAATTTATTAATTTGTTATTGAATTATTTAATTGTTGATTAAATGGGTAATATTTAGTTTTCATTCTATATTAATCTTTTTATGGGGATATGTTTTCATTGAATCAGACAGTAATGAAAATGTATAACGAAGTTCTTGACATAGATTATTTTGGACGTCTTATTATAATGGTAAGAAAATCATACTATCCATGTAAATATGAAATGTTTTATTTTTACATACCAAATTTTCATTAATAAATCAGGTTTCATCCTAATTAGACATCCTACCATGATATTATTAATCTTATTCATGTGGAAGGACTTCTTTCGGTTAAATAATCAATATCTATTATTCATTCTTTATGGATTTTTATATTGTTAGTTGATTTGGACATATTTTTATGAATACAACATTAACATACTAAAATATATTAGTTTTTCCACATTTTTTGTCCTAAATCATTAGAATAATGTAGTTTGTAATTTTTTTATGAGACATAACATCTACTTCATGAATTTGTTTTTCCAAACTAGTATTTATATTTCATTCATAGATTGATTCTCTATATGAATTAATCCAAATTCCAAAAATCTATATATTTGAGTCTGACTTACATATTTCCATTATGTGAACTATTCAACCATTCTAGATGAGTCTTCTAATTTTTTTCATGAAATTCTTATCTATGTATTTTAATGGAGTTTTTTTCCTAAAATTCTAAATATGTTTGTAAACTAACGACAAATAAGTGTTAATTTTTTAGTTAAACAAATTTTTTTAGTTGTATATTAACATAAAAATAAATATTTATTACTATTTTTGAACCAAAACTTATCAAAATAATGAAATATGAAAACAAAGATTTTTTTCGTCACCATTCAATATATTTTGGATAAATAAGTAATTATTTTTATGTGGTTTTCTTCTATTCAGTTTTTATCCCCAAAAACATATGTATTAAATATTATATATATATATATTAAAATAATTTCACAAAATTATATTAATATATATATATTTATCTTAAATTATTAATATTTAATATATATTTTAACATTATCCATTAAGTTCATGTTTTAACAAACACATAATACATTATTTTATGTCAAAAAACCCTTATTTTGAGCACCATTTAGGGAGTTTCTATTATCACGTATGATTAATTAAATGCTACATATATTGGAGTTTTAATTTACATTTATATTCACCTTGTTTTTTATACTAATATTTTTCACCAATTATATAAAGTTAAAAATAATTATTTTATAAAAAATATCTATGTAAATGGTCACATTTTAAAGTGATTTATGGTATTATATGAAATAATTATTTTATAATTATTTTTTCACAAATTTCATTAATTTTTAAATATAATATTTTATCATAATAATTTTCTAAAAACCATATTTTTTCAAATAATTTGATTATTTATCTTATATTGTTTCTTTATTTATTAATTCTATTTCAAATTAAATATACATAATCCTGAGGGAATTTTTACAATCATCAACTAATAAAAAAAGATCATCTGATTATCTCTTAAAATTTTCAACATGATATTTATGCCTAATGATGCATTCATATAAATTTATATTTAAATATATTTCATTATTTTTTTTCAAAATCATATTAGTAAATTATATAAACAATAAGAGCATTAAATTATCATTTTAAATCTTATTAAAGCACATCAGAATCATTTCTTTTCAAAACTTTCCCGTTAATTTTACATTGACCATTTATTTTAAAAAGTTTGTGTTTTTAATTTTATAATACCAAAACATGTTCCTTGAATTATAAAACATTGATAGGATTCATGTAATGCCCCAACCCCAGTTACCCAGAGTCGGTGCATTATTACAAAACATTTCCATGATCACACGAAAGATCAAATCTCGAAAGACTGATTAATTTAGTAGCCTTGCAATAACTAGATATATTCATAATGTTTTAAATTATATCATAAAAATGAAAACTTCAACAATATAGTATCCATATTAAACACTCCTATCCCCTTATACTATCCCTGCAGGTCATTCATAATTTACTTCTTTACATCTTGGGAAAAATAAAACATAGAGAAGGGGTGAGCTCAAATGCCCAGTAAGGATAAAAATATAGAGGAAACATTCATAAATAAGAAAACAAATTTAAGAAAATGTATAACTAAAACAAAAGACTCTTAAACATGAACTTCAACATAGTATGGCAAAAATAAAATTAAATAATTCCATTTATTTATTCACATGGATATTCTACTAATCGAATATTCACATGAAATATCAATAACCACTTTAATAATGATGGAATTCATAATGCCAGACTATCATATCCACATAGCCAAGGCCTCGTGCCAAGACTACAAATAAGATTTTTTCAAGGCCTTGTGCCAAGACACTATTTTGTCCCATGAGACCTACCGATGCATGGAGGAGCTATAGTGGGATCCACCCATCACATATTTAGTCCAATGCATTCCCATATGAAAAGGTTTAAACATAACATAAACATTCTTATGAAATCTATCATAAAAAAATGTAAATACTTCATCCATAAACCACGAATGGTATAAAAATAACACATCCATAGTCAAATATATCACAAAACCTTAAATACAATATAGATGTTTTTTATTATAATAAATCAAATTCAAATAATCTTAAAATCCATCAATGGATGTTAACATAAAAGAAATCAAAAATCCTTTTAGAGAAATATCTCTTTCTATTCTAAAATAATTAAAGAGTCATATATCTATAAAATAAAACATTTTATTTGAAAATATTCTTATAAGCTTTTAAGGGAAGCTTCGACGATTTTATAACAGCAGAAAATAGCCACACCCGCCGTATAAGTTAAAAAAACATTCTTACCTTAATTCTGTCGAAAAGGTTAAAAAGGACCATGTTTGGAAAATGACAGAATGATTCCATTATAAACATCATATAAAAATTCAAACAAGGGTATAAATGAATGTAACCCATATTATGTAAAATAGTAAGAATGTTTTGAAATACATTTTTAAGAAACATGGATCTGGATGATAAATAAGTCCCTGTAGATTATTATGTATAAACAACCTCGGATAATGAAGAGATTGAGAAATAATCCCTTACCTTGTACTATTCCTTGGTTGGGGTAGGTTAACCTCCTGTATAATGGTGAAATAATTGTTATTAAATTATAAAAGAATCATATACATTAATATGATATCATATATGATCTTTTAACATTGATTTGTTAATAATATCTTAGTATTATCGTTGTTTCGGGTGTTAACTTACTCGTCTTCTTTTATATGTTTTGTTACGTAAGACATGTTTGACATGGATAGTTTCTATAATAATCATATATAGAATGATAGCAAGTCCTTAGATAATATTATTAATCATCAAATGAGAATTATACTTGAATGTATACGATGCAGAATGAATCTCATCGCGTTCGTGGAGATGGTAGTCCGTACGTACGCACGAGTGACAATGTCATTCATTTGATATTAAAATAATATAAAATTAGATTGAATATCATATATACAGAATCATTATCATGTTATATTTATTATTTACATGAATTACACTATATTATTATATCAATCCAAATAATAATTTATTGAATAACAATTACACCACGACGTGGAGACGGTAAGCCGCACATACGCACGTATGGGGACATATTATTAAAAGGATGGATAGAATACATAATATGGTTGTAATATATTTATAATAAAATCACATTATATATAAGATACTGTAGTTATTAGTTTAGAATGGGAATGAATGAAGAAGTTGAAGAAGAAAGGAACTTGAAAGAGGGTGGTGAAAACATTACCTCTTCTTCGGGTTCTTCCTTTTGATTTGATCAAAAGGGATCCTTAGGTTGGAATTATGACTAAATGAAGGCCTATAGGATGAAGTGAGGGATGTTGAGAGAGTATTTGGGAATAGTTTTTCTGATCCAAATGGCTTTGATGGTGTGAATTAATGAGAAGGGCGAGTGCCCTTTTATAAGAGAGGTGAGGGGCACCTTTGGAAATTCTAGAAATATTATTTTATAATAAATTCATATTCAATTTCCAATGGCTCCAAAGTGGATTATTTAAATTTTAAGGTGGGTATGGGTAGAAAAAACTCAAACAATAGAATTTAGATAGGTTTGGGTCATTATATTAACCTTATCGTTTAGTTATAACTCTTAGTTAATTAGTTTGATACTTACCATGTCAGTTTGTATTTTTATATTATATAGTTAATAAACATACTATATACCTCCAGAGACCCCAAAGTGGTCCATTAATGATACACCTATCATGATATAGATCTCTTGGACGAACAATAGATTTTTAGGAATTTAATATCAATTAATAATAAAATATTTGTTTTAAAATCTCTTTTATGTCAATTTTGACACTATTTGGAGATTTATTTTTTTGAAAATCATAACAGAATGATTACTTCGAAAAAAGTTAATTAATTCAATCCTAACTTGTCATATTAACCTATAAAATAATTGTAATTCATAAAAAGTCTCAAATTATATTTATTTGGGTATTTATAATATCAATTATTTTAATTTTTTACTATTATGGTAATTACTGCATCATCATTGTGTCATAAATAAATTAAATTATATAATGTCAAAAAATTAGAAATAAAATATCATTATGTATGAAATCTTGTTATATTTCTAATGAATATTTATAATAGAATTTATCTTATGTGTAACCCCATATTAAAAATGTTTTAGTAAATAAACCTTGATTTTAACTCTTTTAACTCTTCTTTGAATTAAATAATAATAAATGTCCCAATCTAATCAAGTGGACCTAAATGATAATATTTTATTCCAAAGTTTGTTTTTAGTCGAGATACACTTGTCCAATAGAATTAGGACATGTGTTAGTGTAATATTAATATCATTTTTACCCTTAATTAACCTATTTACTTTTAACCGTGGTAAATAAAAATAAAAAGTTACTATTCACAAAAAAATTATTTTCATCTCATTAAACCACATTTTACTCATTGATATTAACCGTGTCTCTCATATTTTCGAAATTCCACTCAAAGAATCGGTAAAATTATGTTTTATGAAAAATTCAGTTTTTTTAACTACCACTTAGTGGTTTCACTATTCATCAAAAAATGAAGTTTTATAGAAAAATACCAAAAATTCACCCTAGGCTTATTTCAATATTCTGAATCAAAAAATGAAGTCCATTTTGAAAAATAAAATTTATATAATTTTAAAAAGTATGTATTACTATTCATAACGGCTAGTTTGATTGGTTGTGGTGTGTTAGAACTCGATGTTGTGTAAAACACACGCTATTCCATTATTCAAAGAGAAGTGTACCGTAGAAGCATGGGGTGTTAAATTCTCCCCTACATCAAATAATTTCTTCCTAGAAATTTCTAGAATACTACTGCATGAAAATACTCGGGTGGTTCTTCATCATAAGTTCCTCAGGTTCCCACGTTGCCTCTTCCATATTATGGTTTCTTCACAAGACTTTTACCAGACGAGTCGTTCGGTTTCTCAGTACTTGTTCTCTCGTATCCAGAATCTTGATGGGATCTTTGCAATAAGACAGATCAGTTTCAATTCTAATTCCTCATAGGTGAGTACATGCGTTGGGTCATGCATGTATTTCCTTAACAGAGATACGTGGAACACATCGTGAACTTTGAAGAGACTTGGCGACATTGCCAATCGGTAAGCTACAGCCCCAATTCATTCTAGAATTTCAAAAGGTCCGATGTACCTGGGACTCAATTTACCTTTCTTACCAAAATGTATGAATCCCTTCCATGGAGATACCGTCAGGAAAACATGATCACCAACTTGAAATTCCAAATCCTTCCTTCGATTATCAGTATAGCTCTTCGGGATACATTGAGCTGCTTTGATATGGTTTTGGATTACCTTCACCTTTTCTATCGTTTCCTCCACTAGTTTTGGGCCTAAAAGTTTTCTTTCACCAATGTCATCCCAACAGGTTGGTGTGCAAAATCTCTTTCCATATAACGCTTCCTATGGTGCCATCTGAATACTCGAATGGAAGCTATTGTTATAGGAAAATTCTACCAGAGGTAAATATTGATCCCAGATACCCTGAAAGTCAAGTGATCAGTATCTCAAAATGTCTTCTAAGGTTTGAATAGTTCGTTCTGATTTTCCATCTGTTTGAGGGTAGTAGGAAGTTCTCAAATGAAGTTCAGTATCCAAGGCTTTCTGAAGACTTTTCCAGAATCATCAAGTAAAACGGGGATCACGATCAGAAACAATTGATAGGGGTACTCCATGAAGTCTCACAACTTCATTAATATATAGTCTTTCTGGACGTTCCAGTGGTAGATTTCTCTTATAGCAAGAAAATGTGTTGACTTGGTAAGACAATCAACAATACCCCATATTGCATCGTTCCTTCTAGTAGTCTTTGGTAGTCCCATGACAATGTCCATTGTGATATTATCCCATTTCCACTCAGGTATGTGAAGAGGTTGAAATATTCCACCATGTTATTGCCTTCCCGCTTTCAATTGTTGACAAACCATACAGCTTGACACAAAATCGGCAATCTCCCACTTCATGTTGTCCCACCAAAAATGTTCCTTCAAATCTCTATACATTTTGGTGCTCTCATGGTGTATAAAGAAATTGGAAATATGTGAATCATCCAACAATTCCATTTTTAGATTAGGTATATCGGGAACACAAAGTCTCTTCCCATATTTCAAAATTCCTTCTTCATACAGAAAGTATCTCAATCTCCCATCATTCACATCTTTAATCTTCTTTTGAAATTCTCCATCATCGGTCTGAGAAATCTTAATTATTTCTAGTAAAGATGGTTTGGAAACCATTTGAAAAAGCTTTGATGTTTCACCTTCCCTGGTTATTCCCATGTCCATCATCACTAGTTCCATGAAAATTCGATCCCTTTCAATTCTCATATTGTTCAAAACTCCATGAATTTTTCTGCTCAAAGCATCTGCAACCTTCTTTGCCTTCCCCGGGTGGTAGTGTATCGTACAATCATAATCCTTGGGTAATTCACGCCATCTCCTTTCCCTCATGATGAGATCTTTTTGTGAGAAAATATACTTCAAACTCTTGTGATTAGTATAAATATCACATTTTTCACCATAGAGGTAGTGCCGCCATATCTTCAAATCAATGATCACAGCTGCTAACTTGAGATCACGAGTAGGATAGTTTTGTTCATGAATTATCAACTGTCATGATGCATAAGAAATAATCCTATCATTTTGCATAAGGACACAACCAAGTCCTTTCTTCGATGCATCACTATAAATAAAGAACCCATCATTCAACGATGGTAGAGTCAGTATAGGAGAATTGACAAATATTCTCTTCAGTTCTTCGAAACATTCTTCACACTCTTTTTTCCAAACAAATTTAACCCATTTACGTGTGAGATTTGTTAATGGGTTATCCAACCGAGCAAAATTCTTGACGAAATGTCGATAATAACCTACCAAACCAATATTACTATATACCTCAGTTATACTCGTCGGTGCTGGCCATTATTGGATTGCCTTAGTCCTAAAAGGATCAACATAGATTCCATCATAAAAGACAATATGGCCAGGAAAAGAAATCTCCTAAATCCAAAATTCAAACTTGCTAAACTTCCCATATAATTCATGTCTTCTCAAAGTCTTCAGGATAATGTGCAAGTGATTTTCATGATCTTCGTAGCTTTTGGATTATACCAAGATATCATCAATAAATACCACCAAATATTCATCGAGTTATTCCTTGAAAACTCTATTCATCAGATCCATGAATACAGAGGGTGCATTAGTCAATCCAAAAGGCATTACTGTAAACTCATAATGCATGTACCTGGTTTGAAATGCTGTCTTCGGAATGAATTCCTTCTTCACACAAAACTGATGGAATCCAGATCGAAGGTCAATCTTTGAAAAGTATTGATCTCCATGCAGTGGGTCAAATAAATCATCAATGTGAGGTAGTGGATACTTGTTCTTTATTTTTATAGCATTGATCTCCCTATAGTCGATACATAACCTCATAGATCCATCTTTCTTTTTAACAAAAAGAATAGGGGCTCCCCATGGAGAAACACTGGGGAGAATAAATCCCTTATTACTCAAATCGTCTAGTTTTTTCTATAGTTAAACTAATTCTACAGTGGCCATTCTATAAGGGTCCTCGATATAGGCCTTGATCCATGAATTAAAACAATGGAAAACTCAACTTCTTCTTCTGGAGGATGTCCAGGTAAATCTTCTGAAAACACATCTACATATTTTTTTCAAAATAGGTACATCCTCTATTTGAACATTCCTTTCATCACCCATAGTCATTTCATTCTCTTCCTCCCCAATAAATGAATTTATTTGAGCTACTGGGGGTGGATCTAGATAAGAATTAGGTGGTTACGATTCTGCTCTAATGATAAGGTGTTCTTTATCATCATCATCAAAAATCGTAACCTCCTTCTTCTTACAATAAATCTTCACATCATGGTCTGAAATCCAATCTATACTGAGGATTATATCAAACTCAATCATAGGTATGACAATGAGATTAGCATATAAAGAACATTTATGTGCTCTAATGGGGACTAATTCACAAAAATTTGTTACAATGATACTTCCCTTAAGAGTTTTAACTGATAACTCCCTTGTTAAATCAAATTGGAAATATCTTATTTTCTTAGAAAACTGGGAAGATAGGAAACAATTAGATGATCTAGAATCAAATAATGCATTTGCTAAACATGAGGAAACCATTAAATTACCTACCACCACATCTTTCGAAGCTTCTACCTCAGCAGTAGTGATAGCATAAGCTTGGCCTTGATCCCTTTCCCTTTCAGAGGTAAGTTCCTCTAACGCTTAGGACATTAATTTGCATAATGTCCCATCTCCTTCCAATTTTAGCATTGGACATCGGTAGCTTCCTTCTTCCCCTTAAAATCACAATCTTGGTGTTCTTTTTCACCACACTTGTAACAGACTCCCTTTCCTTTTAAGCAAGTGCCGAGTTGTTTCTTCCCACGTTTACTGCAGGATGGATATTCAACTTTTCCCTTCTTCCCATTATTTCCATTCCCAGATTGATCAGCAGATCTCTTCTTCTCTTTCTTTTCTTTAAATTCATATGACTTAGAGAATTCTTTATCTGTCTTGATAGCACATGAGACAATGTCTTCGTATGACGAGATGGATTATGAGACTAATGCTCGACAGAGAAATGGTTTTATCCCATCAAAGAAACGACTAATCATACTTCTTGGGTTACGTATATAATCTCCAGCCTACCTTTCTAACCTTGTAATGTTAGCCTCAAACTTTGCAACATTCTCATCCTCCTTTTGTGTCCGACTCAGAAATTGCCTTTCCCTGTCTGCTCGATGGTCGTGAGGAAAGTATTTTTCTAAAAACATATCCTTGAACTCCCTCCATTACATATTTGAAACTTCATCATCTTCCTTGGTGTTTTGAATCAATGACCACCATTGATCAGCATCTCCAGTGAGGCGATAAACGGCCATGACAACTTTTTCCCTTTCACTACTCCCCATAGCCTGAAATATTTTCTCTAAGGAACTTATCCATTGCTCAGATACTAATAGATTTGTACTCCCATTGAATATTGGTGGTTTCTGCCTCATGAAGTGATCTAACATTGATCCTCCACACTGTGGATTCGGGTGCTCCATACATGTAAGGTTATTATTCATAACCTGAGTGGGTTGTCCCAGTATGGTGATTAGTTGATCAGCACCAGTTGCATCACCAGCTTCACTATAATTATCATGAGTAGGAGGGAAATCCCTACATGGAGTGCGTGCATTGATACAATTTCCATTTCTTCCACTAGGCGCCATTTCTAAACAATGGCATAAACTAGATCAGTTTATGAATCAAAATACATAATTCCATACATATAAAACACTTAACATAAATTGAACTATTTATAGATATAATCCATATTCATAAAAAACGTTTTCTTTGAGGAAGTACATACTCATAAACCCTTTATAATGATTTTTAAAGAAAATGATTGTTATCCTAAGCATATCCCCTGGGAGTGTCGTAACCAAGAGTGCAACAAGGCCCATTGTCGTGCACCAGTTCTCGTTCGAGTCTAGCTCAATGTTGTGTTTTTGGGTTTTACACCTAGGTCCATCAGTGCTAGAGCCGCCTCTACCTACTCAAATCCAGATAGGGATGTATTTCATGGAAAACTCACAAAATCACTACAATACCAATATTCTAGTAAGTTCTTCTATACTAATCCTCAAAGTAAATCTTAAATCTATGTGCTCTAATTAGAGCATATCTAAATATAGCTTCCAAGATTTGTACTAAACTTCCTATGATACCAACTGTAATGCCCCGACCCCAGTTACCCAGAGACGGTGCATTATTACATAACATTGGCATGATCACACGAAAGATCATATATCGAAAGACTGATTTGTTTAGTATCCTTGGAATAACTAGAATGTTAATAAAGTTTTACATTACATCATAAAAATTAAAACTACAACAACATAGTCTCAATAGTCTAAACTCGTATCCCCTTATACAATCCCTGTAGGTCATTCATAATTTACTTCTTCACATCCTCGGAAAAATAAAACATAGAAAAGGGGTGAGTTCAAATGCCCAGTAAAGATAACAATATAGTGGAAACTTTCATAGATAATAATAAACATTTAAGGAAATGTATAACTAAAAAAAAGCCTTTTAAACTTGAACTTCAATATAGTATGGAAAAAATAAAATAAAATAATTCCATTTACTTATTCACATGGATATTCTTCTAATCGAATATTCACATGTAATATCAATAACCACTTTCATAATGATGGAATGCATAATTCCAGACTATCATAACCACATAGCCAAGGCCTCATTCCAGGACTACAAATAAGATTTTGTCAACGCCTTGTGCCAAGAAACTAGTTTTTCACATGAGACCTACCGATGCATTTAGGAGCTATGGTAGGCTCCACCCGCCACATATTAAGTCCAATGCATTCCCATATGAAAAGGTTTAAACATAACATAAACATTCGTATTAAAACTAGCATACGAAATGTAAATAATTCATCCATAAACCATGAATGGTATAAAAATAACACATCCATAGTCAAACGTATCACAAAACATTCAATACAATATAGAAGTTTTGTATCATAATAAATCAACTTCAAATAAGCTTAAAATCCATCAAAGGATGTTGACATAGATGAAATCAAAACTCTTTTTAGAAAAATATCTATTTCTATTTTGAAATCATTTAAGAGTCATATATATATAAAATCAAACATTTTATTTGAAAATATTCTTATAATCTTGTATGGGAAGATTCGATGATTTTATAATGGTGGAAAATAGCCGCACCCGCCGTATAAGTTAAAAAACATTCTTACCTTAATTCTGTTGAAAAGGATAAAAGGACCTTGTTTGGAAAATGACGGAAATATTCCTTTATAAACTTCTTATAAAAAGTCAAACAAGGGTATAAATGAATTTAACCCATATTTTGTAAAATATTAAGAATGTATTTAAATAAATTTTTAAGAAACATGGATGTGGATGATAAAGAATTCCTAGTAGATTATTACGTATAAACAACCTCGGATAATGAAGAGATTGTGAAATAAACACTTACTTTGCACTTTTCCTTGGTTATGGTAGGTTAAACTCCTATATAATGGTGAAATAATTGTTATTAAATTATACAAGAATCATATACATTAATATGATATCATATATGATCTTTTAACATTGATTTGTTAATAATATCTTAGTATTATCGTTGTTTCTGGTGTTAACTTACTCTTTTTATTTTATATGTTTTGTTACGTAAGCCATGTTTTTCATGGATAGGATGTATCTTAATCATATCTAGATTTATATCAAGTCCTTAGTTACTATTATTAATCATCAAATGAGAATTAGACTTGAATGGATACGATGGAGAATGAATCTCATCGCGTTCATGGAGACGGTAGTCTGTACGTACGCACGAGCGAAAATATCATTATTTTGATATTAAAATAGTATATAATTGGATGTTATATCATATATAGAGAATATTTACCTTGTTATATTTATTATTTAGATTTATTAAACATCATTATTTTACCCATCCAAATAATAATTTATTGAATAACAATTACACCATGACGTGGAGACGGTAAGCCGTACGTACGAACATATGGTGACATGTAATTCAAAGGATGGATAAAATACTGAATATGGTTGTAACATATTTTTAATAACATGATAGTATAAATAATATAATGAATTTATTAATATATAATGGGAGAGAAATAAGAAGTTGAAGAAGAAAGGAACTTGAAAGAGGGTGGTGAAAACATTACCTCTTCTTCGGGTTCTTCCTTTTGATTTGATCAAAACGGATTCTTAGGATGGCTTTCTGAATAAATGAAGGCCACTAAGATGAAGTTAGGGAAGTTTAGAGATTATTTGGGCAGATTTTGGCTGAGCCAAATGTCTTTGAAGGTGTGAATTAATGAGAATGGGGGTGCCATTTTATAAGAGAGGTGAGGGGCACCTTTGGAAAAGCTAGAAATATTATTTTATAATAAATTCATATTCGGTTTCTAATGGCTAAAAAGTTATTTATTTAAAGGTTAATGTGTGTATGGGTTGAAAACCACTCAAAAAATAGAATTTAGACAGGTTTGGGTCATTATATTAACCTTATCGTTTAGTTTTAACTCTTAGTTAATTAGTTTGACACTTACCATGTCACTTTGTATTTTTATATAATATAGTTATTAAACATACTATATACCTCTAAGAGACCCCCAAGTGGTCCATTAATGATACACCTATCATTATATAAGTATTTTGGCCGAATATTAGATTTTTAGGAATTTAATATCAATTAATAATATAATATTGTTTAAAAAATTCTTTTATGTCAATTTTACACTATTTAGAAAATTGATTTTTGTGAAAATCATAACAGAATGATTATTTCGAAAAAAGTTAATTAAATCAATCCTAACATGTCATATTAACCCAAAAAATCAGTTTAATTCATAAAAAGTCTCAAAATATATTTATTTGGGTATTTATAATAATTATTATTTTAATTTTTCACTATTATGGTAATTACTGCATCATCATTGTGTCATAAATAAATTAAACTATATAATGTCAAAAAATTATAATTAAAATATCATTATGTAGGAAATATTTTTATATTTCCAATTAATATTTATTATAACGCCCCGACCCTAGTTACCCAGAGTCGGTGCATTATTACATAACATTGGCATGATCACAAGAAAGATCAAATCTCGAAAGATCGATTGGTTTAGTAGCCTTGGAAACACTAGATATATTCATATGTCTTACATTACATCATAAAATGAAAAACTACTACAACAACATATTGTCTCCATAATCCACACTCATATCCCCACATAATATCCCTGCAGGTCATTCATAATTTACTTCTTCACGTCCTGGGAGAAATAAAACATAGAAAAGGGGTGAGCTCAAATGCCCAGTAAGGATAACAATATAGCAGAAACTTTCATAAATAATAATAAACATTTAAAGCAATGTATAACTAAAACAAAAGCCTTTTAAACTTTAACTTCAACATGGTATGGCATAAATAAAATGAAATAATGCCATTTACTTATTCACATGGATATTCTACTAATCGAATAATCACATGCAATATCAATAACCACTTTCATAATGATGGAATGCATAATGCTGAACTTTAATTTCTTTGTCAAGGCCTCATCCCAAGAACTTGGGGCTAACTGTAACCGGAACCCAACCCGGAGTGCCTCTAATAACCGGACACCAACCCGGAGTGCCTCTAATAACCGGACATCAACCCGGAGTCCTTCTAATAACCGGAGACCAAACCAGAGGGCTTACTTTTACCAGTCCCTAACCTGGAGGGCTTACTTTTACCAGTCCCCAACCTGGAGGGCTTACTTTTACCAGTCCCCAACCTGGAACATACTTGTCCAACACATTCATATGAAGTAAAGGTTGAAATATAACATAAACATTCTTATTGGAACTAGCATACGAAATGTCAATAATTTACTCATAAACCATGAATGCTATATAAATGGCACATCCACAGTCAAACATATCACAAAACTTTATTACAATATGGAAGTTTTGTATCATAATAAATCAACTTCAAATAAGCGTAAAATCCATCAAAGGATGCTGACATAGATGAAATCAAAACACTTTTTAGAGAAATATCTCTTTCTATTTTTGAAATCATTTAAGAGCCATATAAAATAAAACATTTTCTTGAAAATGTTCTTATAAGCTTGTAAGGGAAGCTTTGACGATTTTATAATGGCGGAAAATAACCGCACCCGCCGTATAAGTTAAAAAAAGACATTCTTATCTTAATTCTGTCGAAAAGGTTAAAAAGCAACTTGTTTGGAAAACGACGGAAAGATTCCCTTATAAACCTCTTATAAAAATTAAAACAAGGGTATAAATGACTTTAACCCATATTCTTTTAAATATTAGAAATGTTTTGAAATACATTTTGAAGAAACATGGACGTGGATGATAACAAGGTCCCAGTAGATAATTATGTATAAACAATCTCGGATAATGAAGAGATTGCGAAATAAATCCTTACCTTGTACTTTTCCTTGGTTGGGGTAGGTTAACCTCCTGTATAATGGTGAAATAATTGTTATTAAATTATAAAATAATCATATACATTATTATGATATCATATATGATCTTTTAATATTTATTTGATAATAATATCTTAGTATTATCGTTGTTTCGGGTGTGAACTTACTTGTTTTCTTTTGTATGTTTTGTTATGTAAGACATGTTTTTAAAGGATAGGTTGAATATTATTCATATCCAGAATGATATCAAGTCTTTAAACATCATTTTTAAATCATCAAATGATAATTATACTTGAATGGATACGATGGAGAATGAATCTCATCGCATTCGTGGAGACGGTAGTCCGTACGTACGCACGAGCGACAATATCATTATTTTGATATTAAAATAATATATAAATGGATGGTATATCATATATACAGAATCATTAACATGTTATATTTATTATTTACATGAGTTACACATCATTATTATACCCATCCAAATAATATTATATTGAATAACAATTACACCACGACGTGGAGACGGTAAGCCGTACGTACGCACGTATGGTGACATGTTATTCAAAGGGTGGATAGAATACTGAATATGGTTGTACCATATTTATAATAACATCATAGTATATGTGATATACTGGAGTTATTATTTTAGAATGGTAAGAACAAAGGAAGAAGAAGTGGAAGAAGAAATGAACTTGGAGAAGGGTGGTGAAATCATTACCTCTTCTTCGGGTTCTTCCTTTTGATTTGATCAAAAGGGCTCCTTAGGTTGGCTTTCTGATAAAACTAAGGCCCCTAGGTTGTATTGAGGGAAGTTGGGAGAGTATTTGGGCAGGGTTTGGCCGAACCAAAGGGCTTTGAAGGTGTGAAGAAATGAGAAGGAGGAGTGCCCTTTTATAAGAGGGGTGAGGGGCACCTTTGGAAAAGCTAGAGATATTAGTTTATAATAAATTCATATTCGGTTTCCAATGGCTCAAAAGTTTACTATTCAAAGGTTAAGGTGGGGATAGGTCTAAAACCACTCAAACAATAGAATTTAGACAGGTTTGGGTACTTATATTAACCTTATCTTTAAGTATTAACTCTAAGTTAATTAGTTTCATTTTTACAATGTCTCTTTGTATCTTTATATTATATGTTTAATAAACTTACCATATACATACAAGAGACCCACAAGTGGTCCATTAATGATACACCTATCATGATATAAGTCTCTTGGCCAAAACTTAGATTTTTAGGAATTTAATATCAATTAATAATATAATGTTTGTTTTAAAAACTCTTTTATGTCAATTTTGACACTATTCAATAGTTGATTTTTGTGAAACTCATAACAGATTGATTACTTTGAGAAAAGTCAATTAAATCAATCCTAATATATCATATTATCCTAGAAAATTAGTTTAATTCATTAAAATGTTCATATTATATTTATTTGGATATTTATAATATCAATTATTTTAATTTTTCACTATTATAGTTATTACTGCATCATCATTGTGTCATAAATAAAATAAATTATTTAATGTCTAAAAATTATAATTAAAATATCATTATGTAGGAAATATTTTTATCTTTCTAATGAATATTTATAATATAAAATCCAACATACATAACCCTATGTAACAATTGTTTTGCTAAAAGATATATGCTTGTGTCATTTTTGTATTCATTTTAACTTAATTAAAATAAAGTGTCATTATCACTTACAAGTGGATCCATGGGGTCCCAAAATAGACCCAAAGATGCCCATGGTCGACCATGTATCAACAAATAGGGTTAAGACACATTTTAGGGTAATTTAGTATTATTATAATATTATTTTTTAACCCTTATTTACCGGATTTACCTTTAACAATGGTAAATAAAATATTTACTGCAGTAATTATTCAAAATGTATAAAAATAAAAGTTACCTATTTACACAATTTGAACATCCTGATTCCAAATATGGAATCCATTTTCCTAAATTCAAAACACAGAAGTGGCAGAAAAAAATTTAAAATTAATTCCTACTGTCAAAACAAAAAGCGTGTTTTTAAGAGATAATAACTATCAAAAGATTAACACTTGTTTATGTTTGGTTTAATTGTAAAATTATGTCCAATGACAAACATTATATTAAATGGTAAAAATATATTCTAAATATACTTTAAAACCACTCAAATTCATAATTTATCAATATTAATTGTTTTGATTAAAAAAGTTTTTTTTAATTAAATTTTAGTAATTTTCACTATTCATCACAATATAAAAGTTATCCGAAAAGTACCAAAATTTCACCCTAGGCTAATTTCAATATTCCGAATCGAAAAATGAAGTCCATTTTGAAATATAAAATATATATGATTTCAAAAAGTAGGTATTACTATTCACAACGGCTAGTTTAATTAGTTGCGGTGTGTGTTAGAACTCAAGGTTGCGTACAACACACGCTATCGCATTATTCGAAGGGAAACATACCGTGGAAGCTTGGGGTGTTACATTCTCCCCTCCTTCAAATAATTGTGTCCTCGCAATTTCTAGGGTATTACTGAATAAAAATACTTGGGTGGTTCTTCATCATAAGTTCCTCGGGTTCCCACATTGCCTCTTCAATCTTATGGTTTCTCCACAGAACTTTTACCAGACGCGTCGTCCGGTTTCTCAGCACTTGTTCTCTCGTATCAAGAATCCTGACGGGCTCATCACAATAGGAAAGATCGGGTTCCAGTTCTAATTCCTCATAGGTGAGTACATGCGTTGGATCAGGCATGTATTTCCTCAACAGAGATACGTGGAACACATCGTGAACTTTGGAGAGACTTGGCGGCATTGCCAATCGGTAAGCTACAGCCCCAATTCGTTCTAGAATTTCGAAAGGTCCGATGTACCTGGGACTCAATTTACCTTTCTTACCAAAACGTATGACTCCCTTCCATGGAGATACCTTCAGGAAAACATGATCACCGATTTGAAATTCCAAATTCTTCCTTCGATTATCGGCATAGCTCTTCTGCCTACTTTGAGCTGCTTTGATGTGATTTTGGATTACCTTCACCTTTTCCACCATTTCCTCCACCAGTTCTGGGCCTACAAGTTTCCTTTCACCAACGTCATCCCAACAGGTTGGTTTACGACATCTCTTTCCATATAATGCTTCATATGGTTCCATCTGAATACTCGAATGGAAGCTATTGTTATAGGAAAATTCTACCAGTGGTAAATATTGATCCCACATACCCTGAAAGTCAAGTGAGCAAGATCTCAACATGTCTTCTAAGGTTTGAATAGTCCGTTCTGATTGTCCATCTGTCTGAGGGTGGTAATCAGTGCTCAAATGAAGTTCAGTATCCAGGGACTTCTGAGGACTTTTCCAAAATCTTGAAGTAAAACGAGGATCACGATCAGAAACAATTGATAACGGTACTCCATGAAGTCTCACAACTTCATTAATATATAGTCTTGCTAGACGTTCCAGGGGTAGATCTTCTCTTATAGCAAGAAAATGTGCTGACTTGTTAAGACGATCAACAATCACCCATATTGCATCATTCCTTCTAGGAGTCTTTGGTAGCCCCATGACAAAGTCCATTGTTATATTGTCCCATTTCCACTCCGGTATGGGAAGAGGTTGCATGACTCCTCCAGGCTGTTGCCTTCCAGCTTTCACTTGTTGACAAACCATACATCTTGACACAAAATCAGCAATCTCCCTCTTCATGTTGTCCCACCAAAAATGTTCCTTCAAATCTCTATACATTTTGGTGCTCCCAGGGTGTATAGAGAAATTGGAACTATGAGCATCATCCAGCAATTCCCTTTTTAGATCAGGTAAATCGGGAACACAAAGTATCTTCCCGAATTTCAAAATTCCATCTTCATACACAAAGTCTCTCAATCTCCCATCATTCACAGCTTTAATCTTCTTTTAGAATTCTTCATCATCGGTCTGAGAACTCTTAATCCTTTCTAGTAAAGATGGTTTGGAAACAATTTGAAAAAGTATTGATGTTTCACCTTCCCTGGTTATTCCCATGTCCATCTTCACTAGATCCATGAAAATTGGATCCCTTTCAATTCTCATATTGTTCAAAACTCCATGGTCTTTTCTACTAAAAGAATCTGCCACCTTGTTTGCCTTTCCCGGGTGGTAGTGTATCGTACAATCATAATCCTTGAGTAATTCAAGCCATCTCCTTTGCCTCATGTTGAGTTCTTTTTGTGAGAAAATATACTTCAAACTCTTGTGATCAGTATAAATCTCACATTTTTCACCATAGAGGTAGTGCCTCCATATCTTTAAAGCAAAGATCACAGCTGCTAACTCGAGATCATGAGTAGGATAGTTTTGTTCATGAATTTTCAACTGTCGCGATACATAGGCAATAACTCTATCATTCTGCATAAGGATACAACCAAGTCCTTTCTTCGATGCATCACTATAAATAACGAACCCATCATTCCCCGATGGTAGAGTCAATATAGGAGCATTGACTATTCTTTTCTTCAGTTCTTCAAAACATTCTTCACACTCTTTTGTCCAAAAAAATTTAACCCCTTTACGTGTGAGCTTCGTTAATGGGTTAGCCAATCGGGCAAAATTCTGGACGAAACGTCGATAATAACCTGCCAAACCAATGAAACTGCGTACCTCAGTTATACTCGTAGGTGCTGGCCATTCTTGGATTGCCTTGGTCTTAGAAGGATCAACAGAGATTCCATCTTTAGAGACAATATGGCCAAGAAAAGAAATCTCCGGAAGCCAGAATTCACACTTGCTAAACTTCCCATATAATTCATGCCTCCTCAGAGTCTTCAAGATAATGCGCAAGTGATTTCCATGATCTTCGTAGGTTTTGGAGTATACCAATATATCATCAATAAATACCACCACAAATTCATCGAGATACTCCTTGAAAACTCTATTCATCAGATCCATGAATACAGAGGGTGCATTAGTCAATCCAAACGGCATTACAGTAAACTCGTAATGCCCATACCTGGTTCGAAATGCTGTCTTCGGAATGTCTTCCTTCTTCACACACAACTGATGGTATCCAGATCGAAGGTCAATCTTTGAAAAGTATTGAGCTCCATGCAGTTGGTCAAATAAATCATCAATACGAGGTAGGGGATACTTGTTCTTTATCGTTATAGCATTGATCTCCCTGTAGTCGATACATAACCTCATAGATCCATCTTTCTTTTTAACAAATAGAGAGGGGCTCCCCATGGAGAAACACTAGGGCAAATAAATCCCTTATTACTCAATTCCTCTAGTTGTTTCTTTAGTTCGACTAACTCTACAGTGGCCATTCTATAAGGGGTCTTCAATATAGGCCTTGATCCAGGAATCAAATCAATGGAAAACTCAACTTCTCGTTCTAGAGGATGTCCAGGTAAATCTTCCGGAAATACATCTACAAATTCTTTCACAATAGGTACATCCTCTATTTGAACATTCCTTTCCTCACCGACAGTTATTTCATTCTCTTCCACTAGGCGCCATTTCTAATGGCATAAACTAGATCAGTTTATGAATCAAAATACATAATCCCATACTTATAAAACACTTAACATATATTGAACTATTTATGGATATAATCCATAATCATAAAAATGTTTTCTTTGAGGATGTATATACTCATAAACCCTTCATAATGATTTGTAAAGAAAATGAGAGTTATCCTAATCATATCCCCCGGGAGTGTCGTAACCAAGACTGCAACAAGGCCCGTTGTCGTGCACCAGTTCCCGTTCGAGTCTAGCTCAAAGCGGTGTTTTCGGGTTTTACCCCTAGGTACATCTGTGCCAGAACCGCCTCTACCTGCTCGTATCCAGACAGGGATGTATTGCTCGGAAAACTCACAAAATCTCTACAGTACCAAAATTCTAGGATGTTTTTCTATACTAATCCTCAAAGATCATCTTAGGTCTACGTGCTCTAATTAGAGTTTATCTAAATCTAGATTTCAAGGTTTGTACTAAACCTCCATCTGATACCAACTGTAACGCCCCGACCCTAGTTACCCAGAGTCGGTGCATTATTACATAACATTGGCATGATCACAAGAAAGATCAAATCTCGAAAGATCGATTGGTTTAGTAGCCTTGGAAACACTAGATATATTCATATGTCTTACATTACATCATAAAATGAAAACTACTACAACAACATATTGTCTCCATAATCCACACTCATATCCCCACATAATATCCCTACAGGTCATTCATAATTTACTTCTTCACTTCCTGGGATAAATAAAACATAGAAAAGGGGTGAGCTCAAATGCCCAGTAAGGATAACAATATAGAGGAAACTTTCATAAATAAGAATAAACATTTAAAGCAATGTATAACTAAAACAAAAGCCTTTTAAACATTAACTTCAACATGGTATGGCATAAATAAAATGAAATAATGCCATTTACTTATTCACATGGATATTCTACTAATCGAATAATCACATGCAATATCAATAATCACTTTCATAATGATGGAATGCATAATGCTGAACTTTAATTTCTTTTTCAAGGCCTCATCCCAAGACCTTGGGGCTAACTGTAACTGGAACCCAACCCGGAGTGCCTCTAATAACCGGACACCAACCCGGAGTGCCTCTAATAACCGGACACCAACCCGGAGTCCTTCTAATAACCGGAGACCAAACCGGAGGGCTTACTTTTACCAGTCCCTAGCCTGGAGGGCTTACTTTTACCAGTCCCCAACCTGGAGGGCTTACTTTTACCAGTCCCCAACCTGGAACATACTTGTCCAACACATTCATATGAAGTAAAGGTTGAAATATAACATAAACATTCTTATTGGAACTAGCATACGAAATGTCAATACTTTACTCATAAACCATGAATGCTATATAAATGGAACATCCACAGTCAAACATATCACAAAACATTATTACAATATGGAAGTTTTGTATCATAATAAATCAACTTCAAATAAGCGTAAAATCCGTCAAAGGATGTTGACATAGATGAAATCAAAACACTTTTTAGAGAAATATCTCTTTCTATTTTTGAAATCATTTAAGAGCCATATAAAATAAAACATTTTCTTGAAAATGTTCTTATAATCTTGTAAGGGAAGCTTTGACAATTTTATAACGGCGGAAAATAACCGCACCCGCCGTATAAGTTAAAAAAAGACATTCTTATCTTAATTCTGTCGAAAAGGTTAAAAAGCACCTTGTTTGGAAAACGACAGAAAGATTCCCTTATAAACCTCTTATAAAAAGTCAAACAAGGGTATAAATGACTTTAACCCATATTCTTTTAAATATTAGAAATGTTTTGAAATACATTTTGAAGAAACATGGACGTGGATGATAACAATGTCCCAGTAGATAATTATGTATAAACAATCTCGGATAATGAAGAGATTGCGAAATAAATCCTTACCTTGTACTTTTCCTTGGTTGGGGTAGGTTAACCTCCTGTATAATGGTGAAATAATTGTCATTAAATTATAAAATAATCATATACATTATTATGATATCATATATGATCTTTTAATATTGATTTGATAATAATATCTTAGTATTATCGTTGTTTCGGGTGTGAACTTACTTGTTTTCTTTTGTATGTTTTGTTATGTAAGACATGTTTGTAAAGGATAGGTTGCATATTATTCATATCCAGAATGATATCAAGTCTTTAAACATCATTTTTAAATCATCAAATGATAATTATACTTGAATGGATAAGATGGAGAATGAATCTCATCGCATTCGTGGAGACGGTAGTCCGTACGTACGCACGAGCGACAATATCATTCTTTTGATATTAAAATAATATATAAATGGATGGTATATCATATATACAGAATAATTAACATGTTATATTTATTATTTACATGAGTTACACATCATTATTATACCCATCCAAATAATATTATATTGAATAACAATTACACCACGACGTGGAGACGGTAAGTCGTACGTACGCACGTATGGTGACATGTTATTCAAAGGGTGGATAGAATACTGAATATGGTTGTACCATATTTATAATAACATCATAGTATATGTGATATAATGGAGTTATTATTTTAGAATGGTAATAACAAAGGAAGAAGATGTGGAAGAAGAAATGAACTTGGAGAAGAGTGGTGAAATCATTACCTCTTCTTCGGGTTCTTCCTTTTGATTTGATCAAAAGGGCTCTTTAGGTTGGCTTTCTGATCAAACTAATGCCCCTAGGTTGTAGTGAGGGAATTTGGGAGAGTATTTGGGTAGGGTTTGGCCGAACCAATGGGCTTTTAAGGTGTGAAGAAATGAGAAGGAGGAGTGCCCTTTTATAAGAGGGGTGAGGGGCACCTTTGGAAAAGCTAGAGATATTAGTTTATAATAAATTCATATTCGGTTTCCAATGGCTCAAAAGTTGACTATTAAAAGGTTAAGGTGGGGATAAGTCGAAAACCACTCAACCAATAGAATTTAGACTGGTTTGGGTACTTATATTAACCTTATCTTTAAGTATTAACTCTAAGTTAATTAGTTTCATTTTTACAATGTCTCTTTGTATCTTTATATTATATGTTTAATAAACATACCATATACATACAAGCGACCCACAAGTGGTCCATTAATGATACACCTATCATGATATATGTCTCCTGTCCGAACCTTAGATTTTTAGGAATTTAATATCAATTAATAATATAATATTTGTTTTAAAAACTCTTTTATGTCAATTTTGACACTATTCAATAGTTGATTTTTGTGAAACTCATAACAGATTTATTACTTCGAACAAAGTAAATTAAATCAATACTAATATATAATATTATCCTAGAAAATTAGTTTAATTCATTAAAAGTTTCATATTATATTTATTTGGGTATTTATAATATCAATTATTTTAATTTTTCACTATTATAGTAATTACTGCGTCATCATTGTGTCATAAATAAAATAAATTATTTAATGTCTAAAAATTGTAATTAAAATATAATTATGTATGAAATCTTTTTATCTTTCTAATGAATATTTATAATCTAAAATCCAACATACATAACCCTATGTAACAATTGTTTTTCTAAAAGATATATGCTTCTGTCATTTTTGTATTCATTTTAACTTAATTAAAATAAAGTGTCATTATCACTTACAAGTGGATCCATGGGGTCCCCAAATAGACCCAAAGATGCCCATGGTCGACCATGTATCAACCAATATGGTTAAGACACGTTTTAGGGTAATTTAGTATTATTATAATATTATTTTTTAACCCTTATTTACCGGATTTACCCTTAACCATGGTAAATAAAATATTTACCGCAGTAATTATTCAAAATGTCTAAAAATAAAAGTTACCTATTTACACAATTTGAACATCCTGATTCCAAATATGGATTCCATTTTCCTAAATTCAAAACACATAAGTGGCAGAAATTAATTTAAAATTAATTCCCGCTGTCAAAACAAAAAGCGTGTTTTTAAGAGATAATAACTATCAAAAGATTGACACTTGTTTATGTTCGGTTTAATTGTAAAATTATGTCCAATGACAAAAATTATATTAAATGGTAAAAATATATTCTAAATATACTTTAAAACCACTCAAATTCATAATTTATCAATATTAATTATTTTGATTAAAAAAGTTGTTTTTAATTAAAATTTAGTAATTTTCACTATTCATCACAATATAAAAGTTATCCAAAAAGTACCAAAATTTCACCCTAGGCTAATTTCAATATTCCGAATCCAAAAATGAAGTCCATTTTGAAATATAAAATATATATGATTTCAAAAATTAGGTATTACTATTAACAACGGCTAGTTTAATTAGTTGTGGTATGTGTTAGAACTCAAGGTTGCGTACAACACACGCTATCGCATTATTCGAAGGGAAACGTACCGTGGAAGCTTGGGGTGTTACATTTATAATCGAATTTATCTTATGTTTAGCCTTATATTAAAAAATTTTTAGTAAATAAACCGTGATTTTAACTCTTTTAACTCTTATTTGAATTAAATAATAATAAATGTCCTAATCTAGTCTAAGTGGACCTAAATGATAATATTTTAATCCAAAGGTTGTTTTTGATCGAGATACACTTGCCCAATAGAATTAGTATATGTGTTAGGGTAATATTAATATCATTTTTACCCTTAATTACCATATTTACTTTTAACTGTGGTAAATAAATGTAAGAAATTACTATTCACCAAAAAATCATCTCATTGAACCAAATTTTACTCCTTGATATTAACTATGTCTCTCGGATTTTCATAATTCCACTCACAGAAGCGGTAAAATTAATTTTTATAAAAAAATTTGTTTTTTAACTACCACTTAGTGGTTTCACTATTCATCAAAAAATGAAGTTTTTCTGAAAAATACAAAAAAATCACCCAAGGATAATTTCTATATTCCGAATCCAAAAATGAATTCCATTTTGAAAAATAAAATTTATAAAATTTCAAAATGTATGTATTACTATTCATAATGGCTAGTTTGATTGGTTGTGGTGTGTTAGAACTCGATGTTGCGTACAACACATGCTATTGCATTATTCAAAGAGAAGTGTACCGTAGAAGCTTGGGGTGTTACAATTCATTCACATAGTATTATTTTTCAATCTTATCATTATCCATCACATCAACCTCTAATTATTTATATGATTGTTCAAACTATAACTCTATAAAAAATATATTATATTTGTAAAAACATCAGAAATGATATTATTAAAATAATATTTTATTATTGAATAGTTATTACGGAGTGATTATGAAAATTCATCATCTTATAGGATAATTTTTATTCCTTATAAGGATCATTTTCAATACATTTTACAAATAAATCAGTTTTTTTAATATTTGATAATAGTTGTTTATCTTAATTTAAACCAATATTTTCTTCTTTTTCTTTATGAAATATTAAAATTACTTAATGTTTTAGGAAAATTTGATACAAAGTAAATTTTACATCTAAGATACATTAGAACCTGCATTACTTCAAAACATAACTGATATTTTATTAAAATAAGCTGTGAAAATATATTAATATCTCTATGTAATGATGGTCACATATGATATAAATTGACGTTAAAATAAAACTATCAAAGAATATCATGGCTGGAGAATCATTGTTATATTAAGGAAGTGGATTTTTTTAAAATATGATTCTAAATTTATCTTTCTACATTAGTTAATATCTATCCACATTAATTAATATTTATAGATCACATAATGGGATGTCTATACCCAACAACACATGAAATATTGGATGTAAAAAAGAGAAAAAAACAAACATGCTTTTTACCATATTTGGTCCCAATGTGGGAACCTAGACCTTACTTTATTTGGATTGTGTCTGTCGACTAAATTGTTAAAAATAAATTTTAGTGATCTGAAATTCATGATAAAGTATAATTCACCTAAAATTAAATAGGATGTGTGGGATAATATAATCCTTTTCAGTTTTTTTCTTATAATTTTACGGTGATCTGGTATAATCCTATAAATTTGGATTTTCATTATCCACCTCTTTATGCATCATTCTCATCCTCAAATACCATCTGTCTCTTAAAATCAATAATAATAATAATAATAGTGATTCCCTACATTTATTTCTAGGTTATCCCTTTTATTTACATATGGGATATTATGATTTTAATTATATGAACATTAATTAATGTTATAATATACTATCCCTTAAATAATATAACATTAACAATAACAATAGAATAAAAATATTTAATGTATGATAGCCAGTTATTTCTAAAATCATGGTCAAAATGATGATTTCATAAAGATAACTGGATACTTCATGATATCTTCTTTCCCAATCCTCATTATTTTATTCGACACATAGATCATGAACAAAAAAAATATTATTACCCCTTTTCAACTAATTTAAATAATATGAGGACCTTAAAGCGATACTTCATCTCCTTCATCCATAATGAATATGTATTCTCTTCTAGATATGTCTATATTATACATTTCTATATTCTAAAATATTTTATTTTCGAAAATATATAGTGTTTTCATTTGATAGAAACTTATCATGATTTATATATAACAATATCATAATAAAAATAAACATAATATATTTTTTTATATTTTTATTATATAATTAAAATTCATTTTGAATGTGAAATGTTTTCTTTAAATTCCCATTTAATTATATTTTAATATATGTAACTAATATCTTCATTTTAATCATCTATGTGACCCAAGATATTATTCATTTTATCCTTCCTCTAATATAAATTTCAAGTCTAAATTACATCAAAATTATCAACCATGATTTAACATATTATTTATGTCATATATATAGTCTATATCTTCATTGTCTGGTTATGGAAAAATTATTGTAAAATGATTCATCTTATATATAAATACTCCTATTTCATCCTGAGTTGATCATTTATCATCTTGTAGAAATGATCTGATAACCATCATCAAGAAAATTTCTTAAATGAATGTATAATTAGTTATGTTTAATTAAAATAAAGATATAGATACATAATCAATTGGATTCTACTGTGAAATAATTATTTATTCTTAAAATATGTCATTTTATATGTGTTGAGAAAACTTTTGTACTGAAAAACAATATACATTATAGTGTGAATAGTGCTTATATTGTTTATTTAACTTTTCTGAATTTCCATTAAAAATTTACTCTTTCATAATTTATATTTTATATTCTGTAGTTCAATTCAATACATATCCTTTTCAACATTTCCTAATGTTTGATGATAACTTTGAAATATTTTTTTCCTCAAATATATTTTGTATGTTTTTAAATTTTTTCACAACAATCTAATGAAATTTACAGATAATTTTTCAAAAACCTACACATAATTGATAATTATATGAATTCAATGAATATGAAACTTTTCTCAATTGAAAATGCTTATTATATCCTTTTAATTCTCATTTTTTTAGTTTTGATAATTATTTCAACACCTCAATCATTGTTTTCTAATAAATTTATTATGTGTTTCAGATTTAGTAAATCAAAGAATTTATTATATATCTAAAAAACTGAGAAGATTATTATGTTTTTAATTAATTGGAAATATATGAAGATAATATTAATTACATAATTTTACAACAATTTGTAAAAAAGTTGCTTGGACGGTCAATAAAGTCATCGAATATTGGGTATTTAATTTACCCACTCTAGTTTTCTAGAATGTTATTTCTTCAGTTTTTTAAGATAAAAGGAGATTTCGATGTGAGATTGATTTGATTATTCAATCCATATAAATATATATATATTTACTAAAAATAATCTTTATAGGATTAAGGATGAAATTGAAGTTAAAAGTCAAAAAAATAAGTGTTGTCTCGTGTCAAGATATTCTCATTTCCCAGAATAATTGTTCACACTCTATCTACATTGTTAAGCATAACAAAAGGAATGAACCCAACATTTTATAAGTGAAAATATAGATTGTAAACCCTACATTGGACAGTTTAGGATTGGTTTATCAACCATACATTCAGTGAATGATAATTTTATGGAATATCAACCCTACATTGGAATATGGAAATAATATTCATACTCTACATTCAAGAGTTTGAACATATGGTTAAACATGAGTTTTAAATTTTTTCATGGTTCTATTATAATCAAAATATTATTGAGTTATTCAGATTATTTTTAATGAATTTAGTATATATTTATTAAATATAATTAAAGAGACAATGATGGTACACTATTCTAGAAATAATTAAGAAGGCTGTTGAAACTCTTTGCATTCGGTTTTCTAATGAATATGATTGTTGTTACAACTTTTCTATAGTTATTCAATATATATATATATCGGGCATAGAAAATCACAACTAAAAAAAGAATAGATGTGAATACTCTATTAAATTTTGGGCGTTGAAAATGTTCATATAAATTGTCATCTATTTTGAAGAGGGAATTCAAATTCTTTTATCATTCTTATTTTCTCAATGATTAATGATGAAGGATGATGATAGATACATTATATCATATATTTGATGCTATTTTAAGATGATGAAAAATCCTTCTCTATATTGGATATTATTTTTTAGATACTATTGTTGTATATTGATTATTTAATTTCTTCTTTCAGTTGCGGCTGCAATTATGTTGTTCAAACTGTAACACTAAAAAACAAATCTCTATTCATTTGGTGGAATATCAGTAGCTCAGACTCAGTTTTGGGGGAGTGTCATCTTCATTAACTATGTTATGGATATATTATTCCCTGTAATAGAACCATAAGGCCCAATAAATTCATATAAGGTGCCAGCTGTGTGTACAATATTTTGAATGTTATTTGGAATAGAAGACTTTTTTATGTAAATAAAAAAGCTCATGGAGTATAGAATTAGTGTAGAGGACATGGTAATTTATGTACCCTAAAACACTTTTTATCTTTATGTTATTTTCCTTTATTTATTTCCAATACTAAGTTGACAATAAATGATATTGAATGTATTCCAACGTTTCAAGAGGGAAGTTTTAATATTGTCATTATTTTTAAAAGGACCCAATTCATTCACAAGTTGTGTCTTAATTATGGAAATTTTAACATAACAATTGGATATAGAGGGAGGAATTTTTTAAAATATTGAAGGAATCCTTTGGCTCTAACTGTCTCGAGTTAAACATTTAGATGAAGATAAATCTAAATTGATTTTTTTGGAGGTATGTCTATGATATATTCTCCTTATTTCAATGGTTATAATTATGAATTCTAGAATGATCACATGACTATCTATTTGATGAATCTAGGTATTAATATTTATATCAATATAGTCAAACCTAATTAATTCCTTGGAAAACATAAAATTGTAATGCTTCTATGAAAGCTATGTGTGATATTAATTTAGAGGACATAAATGAAATTATATGTGGTCTTGGTCAGGATGTATTTAATTATATTTGACAATATTCTACTACCTATGAGTTGTGAAAAAACTATTAAAGATTCCTATAATGCAATAGAAAATGTTAAAAATTTTGTAATAGTACAGAAAATCATTAATTTGACTAATTTTGGAAATAATAATACAAGAGTATCACATAGATTAATGGAAGATTAACATATTATTTTAATGATATTAATTCTTTGGGGACACCAATTCCAGAAAAATATTATGCATTAAAGGTAATTAGAGTTTCACCTTCTTTGTGAAATGGAATATCAGTTTCTATTTGACAATACACATAGGTTAAATTTTTAAATAAGAAATAATTGATTGGAACTTTGATAATGTACAAATTATAGATTCAACAATAAGTAGAAAATCATATTTCTATCATGAAGAAAACAGAATCACTAATTGTTTTAATGGTGCATATTACGATTCAGATTCGAGTCATTTGGATTCCTGCACTGAGCTACAACATCTTGATAAACAATTTTATGACCTTTATAAAATGAGAAAATTGAAATGGAAGTTGAATAAGGAGAAAGATGTAAAATACTATGATTGTAAAAAGAATGGTCATTTGAGACCCAATAGTGATTTTCATAAAGATCAAAGAAAGAATGAATATAAATGAAATGTAAAAAAAGTCATAAAGGATACTATTAATGCATAAAAGGAATCATATGATGAATCTACAACAAACTCAAAAGCCAGGCATGAAAATCTAAATGTTTTTCTTTTTCTTATGGCTTATGAATATGAGGTTAAATATTATTACTCTGAATATTATAATTCTGACATATATCTTTAAGATGAACATAACAATAATTTATTTATGCTTTGAGATAAAATTTATTCTATAAATAAAAATCATAAGTATTTTATAAATTTTTTGATGGTATTTAAACTTATAATGATATTATTTCGAAATAGATTTCTAATTTATGATAAAAATATTCCAAATATTATTATAAATTGTGTTCCAATAATAATTAATGATTTTTCGAATGAATTTTATTATTTAATAAAAAATTATTGTATACTAATCAATTGACATAATTATTTGAATCAAATTCATGGTAAAAATAATATTCACAAAGGAAAACTCAGTATTGGTAGTAATAGAGAATGAACAAATTATATAAAAATCATTTTGTTCTTGGATAAAAAACAAAAATCATGTCTACTATTAAATGTCTTTATTTTGGTAGTTACAGACATTATGATAATAAATATTATTTTAGAAATTATTATTTTTATGGTGTGAATCATGTTCATTATTCATTAAACATATCTAGCTTTAGTTATTTAAGGTTACATCAAATAAAGTATTTATTTCCACATGAATCATTATTTGCTGACATTAGTATACCCCAAAGTATATGAATTCCAAAAGGAACATCTGTTTGATACATTACCGGTATGTGCCACTGAACATCATCGTTATATAATCAAGTGGATGCCTAAAAAAATGTGATTTTATTTTATTCAAATTAAGTATTATTGTAAATAAAAACAAAATTTGTTATGGAATAGTTAATCCAAGAAGTACAGTAGTTCAAATTTTAATATTCAATTTATATTCAATAACTGTTTAATAAAGGAAGATAATTTTTTTTAATGTTTAACGTTTTATTTTTCTATATTTAAAAATTATTATACATAATCTATTAAATATTTACACACTATTATTTATTAAAAGTAATTAATTTTATGAATTATTTTATTAACAAATTACCATGAAAATTTTTCTGATGATTTTATATAAAAATTTATCTTATCTGTAAGCATGTCTTAAATGATTTGTAATTTAAAATAATTGTTTATGATAAATTAATCTCTTTTTTTGTGATACATTATTTTATTATTAAATTAAAATTTTTGGTTATTCATGTCATACGTAAAAAATTAACTCAATTCTGTGAAAATTATTTTATTTATTTATTTATTTATTTATATAAATACATTATATAAATTACTTGAAAATAATTTTATTAAATTTGATGAATATCATAAATATTTATGCTTAGTCGTAATGGGAGTTATATTAAATGTTAAGCATGTGTTTAAATGCTTCATTATTATGAATAAATTAAAGGGTTCAACACATTCATTGCATTCACTTATCATTCACTGAAAAACATTTAATATGTTTTCATGGCTCTAGGATTATTTATTTTATCTTTTCGAAGGAAGCAAGAATTTTCGGGGGAGATTATATTGGTGTATTTGTTAATAACATAATTTTATATAAATCATATTTTTAATATTTTTATTTAAAAGAATTTTTAAATATTTATTTAAGAATTATTTTTCAATTTTTAAATATTTAAATAAATTATTTCCTAAATTTTAATTTTTATTTTTATAAAAATATATATTTATAAATTTAAATATGTTAAAATGGGGGAAATTTTTATTCATAAAGATTAGATTTATTAAAAAGGAGTGTAAAATTTTAGTTGTTCCAATTCATTGTATTTTATTATTGTATTATTTAATATACTGAACATTTTGGATCCTTGTAAATAGGGTAGAAAATATATAATAACAAGTTAGGTTTTATTAATTATCAAAAATGAGGATATTATTGAGTGGCACCTTTTCATTCTAATTTTTAATTTGTTTTTATAATTACATAAACCCATCAATAATAGTTTTCAAAGTGTTTCAAATTTAATACATAATATTATTTATTTTAATTATAAATAAATATATATCATATTCTTATATTGTTTATTTCATTGTAAATATATGAAAATTATCTTCAATTAAACATTTTACATAAAAGGCTGAAAATCTGTTTTAGATGGTCAATAAACGAAATGAATATTGGGAATGATGTTTCCTAGTTGTAGTTTTTGAGAATGTTATTGCTTTAGTTTATTGAAGATATATGTAGATGCTGATGTTAGATTTATTCGATTCATGAACCATTGGAAAGATCATGAGATCTATTAAAAATAATTCTTCTATGATTAAGGATGAATATAATGTTAAATATTGTAAATAATTAGTGAAATATGAAGTTAATAGGTTTGAATTTTCTGGAAACATTATTCAAACCCTATGTTGGTAAGCATAACATAATGAATGAACCTACGTTTGATAATTTTGTATGTGGATTATTAACTCCAGATAAAAGAGATTCCATATGAATCAAAAAACCTATATTTAGAGAATGATAAATCTAAGGAATATGAACAATACAATGCAATATGGAAATATTATTCATACCTTTCTTTCTGGAGATTGAATGTATAGTTAATCAAAGCAATATTTGGAATCCAATGCTGAAAATTTTTAACATATTGACCATTATACCTACATTGTGTTTGTCACAAAATTGCATGCAAATAAAATTATGGTTCATAAACCATGTGTTGGTAGGAACCTTATGCTACACAAAAGAACTATACAACAATTAATGGAACCATATTCTATGTAGTTTAATAATACACTACATAGATGAATATTTTTTTGTACTTTATCATTATATAATTGAATATTTCACTTTACCTTTCAATGATGGTGTTTTAAATCCGTGATATTTTTATTATTTTTTTCAATTTTGTTCTTATTATTAATGATTGTTTTAATGGTATTTTTTTACATATACAATGTATTTCATAAACTAGACTAAATCATTCTTTTCTATAATGGATTTTATGAATCTCTATGATAGACTTGATTAAAAATATTCTTGACTAAATTTACTTGTAGTTTTCAAGATCTATTTAGACTATATTTAAAGTGGTTTTAATGTATTTAAATAGTATTTTTAATGTTTTTCCACAATGCAATTATTATAGAGATTTTATTTTAGGAGTTATTAAAATTATTTATATGGAATTTATTAGAGATTTATTCATAAGGAATAATGAGGCAACAATGCGATGATATTCATGAAATATTAATGATGGATGTTGACTCTATTTATTTGGGGTATCATACTTAAGTAGATTGTTATTACAAAAACTAGTTAATTATTCTCTAAATTTACCACTTTCTTGTATGAAAAAACACAGTAAAAAGAATAATATCTGACAACTCTTTTAAAAAGAGAGTGGTATTAATATTAATAATAAATCTCATTGCTTTTGAGGGTAGAATTTAAATTCTTTTTCTCATTATTATTCTCTCATGGTGTAACGATGAAGGAAGAATTCACAAACAATGTTTGATCTACTTTATACTATCTTAAGATGGAGAAGAAGCCTGTTGTACATTAAATATTATTTTTCTGGGGTAATTTTACTAAATTGAGGATGTCATTTCATCTGTCATCTGATTCTGCAACATTGAAGTTGAACCTATACCATCAATAAAATCAGTCTTTATTGATTTTTTGGGGGATATTTATTATTCAAACATAGTTTTGGTGGAGTGTTGGTTTCTCTAACTATGTTGTGGATACAAATTTCCATATAAAAGAACCTCAATGACCTATGAAATCCATGTATGGTGTCAACTACATGTACTCATTTTTGAAACGTCTTTTAATAAGATGACATATAATTTAAAATAACCATGATTCTGGAGAAGGCTATTTGTGGAGTGGACTAAGGAAATTCAATTCCCCAAACCACTATACATTATTGGTTTCCATTCACCTATTTATTTCTGCTTCTATCTCCAATTTAAGAGGGAAGGAATTGATTAATTCACTACAAGAGGGACGTTTTTAATATTTTCATGCTTTTTTTTTAAAATGACACAATTCAAAAATATTGTATCTTCATCATTGAAATTTTGAAGTAACAGAAACAATTTAGAATATCCAAAAAACATTCCCAATGTTATGTTATACATATAATGGGACCCTATTTCTTTTTTTATTTTTTTAGGGAAATCCATACATTTACAAATAATTATTCAATTTGATAGAATTCAATTTAAATTATAATTTTACAATTATTCTAATGAGCTATGAATATATTCAGATATTATTTGGTTATTTTCAATCACTTAAATATAGCAGAAATGGACTTAAGGATAATTTTAATTTATCAAAATAGTTGAAAATATTGATAACATCAATTTTAAGGAAATGAATTTTATAAATTCTAACCTATGTATTTCGATGATAATTAATTTAATCATTTATTATATTATTATACTTGTATTATTACAACCATCAAGAAATAGATTTTATTTATATATAAATATATATATCATTCTCTAAAATTAACAGTATGATTTACCACATTTAAAACTATAATTATACATATTTAGTAAAAAATTATCATTCCTGTCTAATGAATATATATTTCTTAACTCTACTAAAATCCATCGTATTTACCTTCTCTTCAACCATCATTATCCAATTTTATATCATTCATATAACATTGAGATTGATATTATCATTAATTAATTTTAGAAACAGTTCAATAATAATCACATGTTATTACAAATTATGAAATATATTCATCTAGGTATTTAATGGTTGTAAAAGTATATCTCATTATATGATTCCATTATTTTATAATAGAAGTTACCTCGTAATCATTAATCATCACTATAGTTAGTATCTTCCCCAAATTCATCTTAATATTCCATGATCACACAATATATATATATATATATATATTCGTTCATAATGGGATCAATACATATTGACAAAAAATAGAATCAATATACTATATTGTGATATTTATCCTATAATATCGATAGTAATATTATTTCCTTCATGTGAATATTAGTTAAAAAATAATTTAAAAAAATAAATTTATTCATAAACCTAAATCATAAAATAATAACACACATAAATGTTCATAAAATTTACATCACTATGGAAATCATAATAACTACATTAGTTTACCACAAACCATATTCATAGATCTCTATGTGGGTACTGATAGAATATTTTATCAGCTTCCTTGTTTTATTAAAATACCTCATTTATCCATCTCATCGTATGGGAATAAAGTGACCTCTAAACCTGAGGTACTACTACAAATTACCTATCTAACACATAATCATTTCCCATATCATGGACTATACTTTTAGAAATAATCATTGAGTCCCAAGAAGTGTCAATTTCAATAGAAAAAAATGCACTTCTAAATTAGTAAGATATATTTATCCAATGAAATATACACAAAACTCCCAGAAACTACTTCATTAATAAAACAAACAAACTTTGTGGCAGATAATATCAAAATTTAAAATTTATAAAGAAAATTAAATTAAAATTAAATTCAAAATTTCATCATTGCCAGAGAAATAGTTTTTAATGTGGTGGTAGTCATCAAGTATATATAAAAATTAAATTGGAAATAATATCTAATGTATCACATGAAAAAACAAATGTAAATCCAAAATAAAATATATCATTTCATTTTCATATCAATTATATAAAATTAATTCAACCATATAGAATTTTATTTGATGATTAAAAAAATGTTTTTCAAAATAGATAAATTAGTTTTAAATTTAGTAACAGATTTCCATAGAAAAAATAATTTATGAAAATTGACAATATTTTCTATAATATAAAATCAAAAATATTGTTAAGTTTGAGTTCTCAAAATTTCATGTTTCTTTGACATTATATTCTATAAACATGGGAATTTATATTAAATAACTAAAAAATAGAACAAAATAAAAATGTTATTTACATGAAATATAAATTTTTATTGAGGGATATTTTCAATGATATTCATTTCAATATTTCATCAAAAAAAGAATTATCACTACCTGACATCTATATTTTTACTGTCATGAAAAATAAATATCTTTACCATAACCCAAAAAATAATAAAAAAACCAGGAATCCCACATTTATTTTCTAAAATTTAGGAAATCATGTTTATTTTTTGATATCAATTACATTCTTCTTATCCACCAAAAAAATTCATTCAACAGAAAATTAATCTATGCTGACATAAAAACCAACACCCCAAGTTAATTATTACCTCTCTTCACACATTTATTAAAAATTAATTTAGTTTTAATCAACATAATATAAGGAATTTACATAAATATAGTTTATGAAATTATCACTACCCAATTAAAGATTCAATGGATGTATACAAAACATGATGCTTTTTTTTGAGATTTTAATGTTGGATATGGGTTGGCGCGTAAGATAGGAAAAAGAATCCCAAAAGTGAATCTTATTACTCTTATTATATTTAATGGAGGTATAAAAATTATAAAATAAATATACGCTGGTCGGTCTCCCCAAATAATTATATCCCATCATAATCTCCATTATTTTGAATTTTTATCATGGGTGATGACTTGATTCTAATGAATGATCTATCCATTTCCCCTATTTTCTAGAATTTAATTAATTTTTATATTTATAATTTTATAAATTAAATTTATTATTGTAGTTATTTGGTTTATAAGGATATTAAATGCAATAAAATGAATAAGGAATCATATTTATTTATGTTAAAGGCAATATAAATGAATTAATAATCCACTATTTTTTTCAAAATAATTTTATGCTTCAAAAGGTTGTCACATGAAGGCCCTTCTCCCACTATTATCATTAAAAGAAATAGAAATAATATTTATATATTATGTAATATAAAGAAAAACATTAACTTCATCATCTCTATAACATAGAATCAAATTCATGGAAAATGAATTCACAATGGCTATCAGTGTTATAGTGGGTCTCAAAATAATTAAAAAATGATTTCTAAAAAATAACAAAAATACTTTTATTTCATTCCATTATTCCCAAAAAGTATTATAATAAAAAATAATCATGTTATAGGTAATGATACATATATTTGGTTTACTTGAATCTTTTGGAAACCGGGGTGAATATGTTGAAATTTTGTTATGTTAATTCATTGAATGATAAAAATATTATCGTGTATTTTTTAAGGTGCATGAATTTTTAGAATAAAAAAAGCATGAATTTTGGAATTCTAAAGTCATTGATAAGAAGTTTTGTTGTATATCATTGGAATGTGTGTTCTATTTTAAGAATCACTAAATCCTGGTGGTTTTAATTGGATTTATTTAGGGAACTAGAAAAATTCAATTGTTATTTATCCAAAAGGTAACTTCATTCATAAGGCTATCATTAATTATGTTTGGACACTACGATACGTAGGAACATGAATTTGTTGATGCGATGGGAGGTCGAACTCATCACGCCCATTTGGGGAGATTATTGTCTACTACAAGACTCTATTTATAAATTTAATATATTTTCATTAATCCTTATTAATTCACCAGTTATACAATATATTTCCCTTATAATTTTTAATCACTTTTTAACATGAGAAAAATTTAGAATAATTTTAATGTATTCGAGGTTATTCATTATTGGAGATATCATTATTTTATTGGGTTATCCACTAACGTTCTGCTCTCATATACTATTTAGATATTCTTCTAATCATCTTTATAATGGTAGATGTTTTTTATGCCACTCAGTGGGGAACTATTGAATTTATTGTCGTACATGGAGACAAAGGTGTGTATTGATATCTGGGCCATACCAATATTATGGGCTACCTATGTATAGTTTTGAATGGAATCAGAACCCTCTTTGTTAAGTGCGACTTAATGGGATACATCAAACCTTTTACGATCGTGTGACATGTCCCTGATTGGACAGTTTAATGTCATGTTGTATGGACATCAAAGAAAAAGTTTCTTAGTCATAGATTGGTGTGTGACACATGCTGATAGAGCCCTTGGAACATCGAACGGATATGGGATTCCATGTAAAATTATACCCTATTAGGAATATGGCCCAGGAATAACAAGGCTGATTATATGTTTTAGGTTTGATCCTCAGGAGGATTTCTACTTATCACATTTGGATGGGAGTCAAATCCAATGTAGATCTATAGGTATCGTTGTAGTGTATACTCCATTGAGTGAAATGAGTTTTGGATTAATTTCTATAAAGGATTATTTGTTTATTTGGGGGTATAATTTGGGGTATAAATTTAACGAGAATATCCATATTAAGGTAAAATTGTAAGATTCTTGAAGAGGATATCTATTGAGATCGGGCCCTGAGAAGGTTTCATACGTATCCTAGTTTGAACTAGAATTAGTGTTATCAAAGTTGATGTACATGTGAAAATATTTTGGCCATGACAGATGTCTAATACAATGCGAGTCATGATCAGTGTGATAAACAATAGGTTTCCAAATATTCAACAAAGGCACTGACACTTTTCATCCATCACTAAGGGAAGAGGTTGCACCTATGGTTGTGAGGGTGGATGATGTCGAGTCGAACCGAGAAGTGGGTGAGGTGACGGACCTTCCCTCCCTTCAATTTACATTGGACAATGGTCCAGGGAATGGAATGGGTGAAGCTAAATGAATTATAGACGAGAGATAATGCAAAATATTACTTGAAATATTAAGGGCATACACCCGAATGGCTACCATAGTGTATCTCAATATGGGAGGGAGACTTATCCTTATATTTCATGGAAAATATAGAGTGAAACGTAACATCTCGACTAGAGACTTGAGGTTCTGGGTCATAGATATCAAAAGGGGAAGACAGAATTGAAAACCTAATCCTCCAAATTGGGAACACTCCAACATTATTCAGAGGATAATTAACCATGTGAATGTGGATATACAAACTCAGAGACACTTCATGAATAATAACCCCTTTGTGAAACAAATTTGGGAAACATCTGACTATGAATATACGATTCCAAATAAGAGACATGATAATCTGACAATTCACAAAAGTTTAATAAGTCAATAGGTTTTGTTGAAGGTCTCAATAGAGTACCTTTTAGATAAGTATCCAATGAAGAATATACCTTTCCATGAATGGAATTGTAATAGGCTTAGTGTCTTGTAGACTGACGAGAGAAGGTGAATCAAATAGAGGTTCCCAAGTAGGTCATGGAGCATAATTATAGGCTTGCAAGTAGACTTGGGAGATTTGATATTCACTTGAGTGATGAAAGACCAAGATGTTAATACATGTTTTTATAAATACCCATATATTTCAATTAAATTTTTTTCATTAATTATATGCAATTTTATGAGTCCGTAGTTTCCGAGGGCACCTGATTCTGAGGCTCAGTGTGCCAGGAAGCAATTTATGATGTTTTTTTCATGTACGTTCAGTAAATGTACGTGCGGGTTTTTCTATCTTTAGAACCGGTGCTTGGAATTGAAATTCAAAGACACTGATGATCTCACAACACCGATATTCACATAAGGAGACCTTTACAGCAATTTCTTTTGGTCGAGAGTAGAAGTTATAATTTATGGATTCATAATAAAATTAAATAAAATTGATGTGTTACACAACATTATTTTGTTGTTGGTTATTATCTCAAAAGGGGGATATGTGGTGGGGCCCACTCCCACATAACCTATCATGAGAGGATAATGTATGGTGTAGCCCACACAAACACCAAACCCTTTAACTCCCCTTTAACTCATTGAACCCCTTTTTAACTTTTGAACGTCCACATAATGGTGGAGCCTCTCCACATCCCTCCCATTAATGTGCCAACACAATTAATTAAGGTCTTCTTTAATTAATTTGTGGTTTCAACAATTCATTTGAATTGTTTTGAATGCATGATAATATTAATGTCGGGGAGCTTATTTTTTATATTTTCCATTGAAAATATTTTGTTGGGGGACATTGGGGGGATTAGAAGGAAAGAGTATTTTCAACGAAGAATATCTCCATCAAAGGATGAAGAACATCTTCGACGAAGAATTATATCCTTTCTGATAATGAACGAGGAAGAATGCTAAAGCTCGGAATTGGCAGCTTGTGGCAGGCGCAACGTACGATGCCATCTTCGAATTCTCTTTCCAAGAAACTGACAATAGAACAATTTTCTTGAATCAATGTAGGGGGTTTATGTATAATTTTAAGAGAATAAAATTATATCTTGTTCTTGATGAATGATTTGGATTGTCTTGGGCCATTTGTTATCACCTAACGCGGAGGGCGTGGGCTGAACGAACTTGGCCCAAAGACCCTCTGTAGGTTCTTGATTATTTCGGTGGCAGTGTTCGGAGGAGGTGGCCATGCACTGGCCTCATGAAGGAAAACTATGGCCCGCATCCGTGGGCCGCTCGTGCTGAAGATCTGGCCGACTATTGCCTGTCGGGCTGGTGAACCAAAGCACTCGCAGGTGCCACACGGAGGAAATGCGGCCCACAACCGCGGGTCCCATGCTGGAATAACCAATAGGCTATGGCCGACCGGGAAGGAGACCGTGGTGCCGCTTGGCGCCACGCTGTGGATAAGATCGCGGCTCACTCGGCGAGCGAACTAGTTGTCCACCTGCCGGTCGATATGAAGTAGTCGCGGAGGTGCTTGGCGATGCGTGCAGAGGAACCATAGCTCGAAACCTTAGGCCACTCGCACCGGACAAAACTGGCCGGCTTCAGCCAGCCGGGCAGCAAGGAGGGGCGTTGCCACTCGGCACCGCCGGGCGAGCCGAACCGATCCATGAACCGGGCCGGGTCTGCGAGTGGGCTGCTCCCCACTGTGTCGGGCCTACCCACTAACAGGGTCGGACCCACCGGTACAGGTCCTTGGGTGGGCCACGCTCCACCATGCCGGGCTGACTAGCCGAGCCGGGTCGGACCCACCGAACCATGTCGGGCCAACCCACTAGCCCATTGGTCTTAATGGGTCGGGCCCGTTTCACTTAAATGTGAGTAACTTCTAGACCACTCGTCTGATCTATGCTCTCTCTATGACACTGGGATCCTCATGGTTAGGCGGGCCTTTTACGATACTCTAAGTGATTTTTGGAAAACTTTTGAAAATGGCTGGGTTTGGAATGATCATAAACCCAATCGGGCCCCTAGAACAGAAATGCTAATAACTTTCATACCGGGCGTCCTATTGACGTGTTGTCTGTCACGTTGGTTTACTTTGGATGAGACATAACTTTGAGATACATACACTCTAGTCTTTGTGATAGTTGATTTATCTACTCCTTTTCTCAAGGAGCAGACCCTCTTGTAATCGAGTTTGCTGTGTGCGGGAACCCTAGAACTGGTTGCAACTGTGAAGACTACTATACCTAAATCCTACCTGGGTTCAGCAATGACGGATACTATACTAGGATCCTTCGTGGGTTCGAAAATTATGGATATTGTATCAGAATCCTCCGTGGCTTCGACAATGATGACTACTTTTCTTGTATCTTGTGTGGAACCAACAGTTTTGACTTCTGTTCATGTATCCTATGTGGGACCGAAATAGTATCTGGTCTTGTATCCTATATGGGTCCGACATCTTAGCTGGTCAAGTATCCTATGTGGGTCCGATAGCTTTGATAAATCAGTGACTACATCTGATTATGTCTATCGCTTTACGAAAGATGTATACTTGAGTGAGATGAGTCTTGACTTTCAATCATTATCATTGATGTGATTGACATTACATTCCTATGTGAACTAGGTTGTACTTGGACTCGAAAGTTGTAGTTGATATGTGGTTTATAACTCAGGTATATGTATGGGAATATAGCAAAGTATGGTTGGTTGATACTTTGTGATTGTATCTTTCCTTTTGTGGTTTATCCTTCGTGTATTCTGGGATACCCTCAGGGGTCTCGGGGTCCCTACTGATTATCGTTATACTCACCCCTTCACAGGAAATTCCCGCACTTCGTTGTGTTGTTTGTAGATGACAGACAACATTGATCAGGGCAGAGTTTTGTGGAGCTAGATGGAACCCGGAGGTGGACCACTTGGTGAGACGTACACGAAGTGGACAGACGGACCTGAGGTGCTGAGGAGGCCATCTGTACTGACCCTCCCAGTGGGATTCACAGAGGATGACTCAGTAGATGCTGTTTACTTTCCTGCTGGTGTACTTTACTGTTGGGCTTATATTTTTGGACCCTTTCCTTTCAAAACATACTTTTGTATTATGTTTTAATTAGTGTTTATTTTCAGTTGTCTCCTCTACCACTTGTGTTCCAACTGTGTGTGTGTTACATGATAAAAATCAAATTCCTTCCCTTTTATCAGGATTACACATTTGGTGCTAGTCGCCATCCCCTGTACTGTGGAAGGTGGGCTTGGGGTAGTCATGACACGGGCCCCAAGGATGGGTCGTGACAAATTGGTATCAGAGGAGTCGTTTCTACCGTAGAACATAGACTTTGATTCTTTAAATGGAAATAGTGTTTGGTGTTTTGGGTGTGGTTATCAGTTTAGGGAAACCAGTGATTGTGCAGCAGCCGACGTATCCATACACCAGGACCCTGAACTCTGATTTTTGACTAATTGCATGAAAACATTGATTGCGTGTGTGTTTCCTTTGAAAACGTTTTCTTGGAGAATAATTTTTGTCAGCTCACCAGGTATACTTTTTAACTGCGGCACACCTGTTTATTTTCAGGATGGCCCCATGAAGGCATCCAACTAGGGTTCCAAGTTACATATGAGATGGTATCCCATTGAGCGAAGACGCCTCGGTGTAGGGCCCCATCACAGCAGAGGCACCAGCGGTACCACTACCTGCTGGGCCACTGATACCACTAGCCCCAGCAGTGGAGAGTACACGCTGCCTGAGTGCATTGCACGAGTTCTAGTGCCAGAGGCTGCCCAGGTTTCGAGAAGATACGGACCCAAAGACAACTTAGGATTGGATGGAGGATGTCGTGAGTGTTTTCATATTGGTAGGGACACCAGCCGACCTAATGGTGATACTTTCCACGAGTCTCCTGCACGAAGCAGCAGGCAGATGGTGGAGCCCGATACTCAATGTGCATGATGAGGCATCATTACTCTTGATATACATTGAGAGTCTCTTCCTCTCATAGTTTTTTCCAGCAACCCTTCATGCGGTACAGATTCAGGAGTTACATTATCTACAGCAGGGTAGCATGACAGTAGATCAGTACTCAGCGAGGTTCAGCGACCTCTCACGCTCCTCCATGGATATATTATGAGACCTATTCTTCAGGGACAGGACCTTGGATCAGGGAATCAGGAATGAGATTATGGATTCAACAATTCCCCTCAGCATCCCGACCTAGTTGGGGGTGCTGGTGCGAGCCCTACTAATAGAGTGTTTTCTCGTTGAGAAGTCACCAACAGCGAGACCCACCATAGGGCGACACATATCAGTGTCTTCTAATGTCGGCAGTAGACAGTTGATGTAGAGGTCTAAGTGGACCAAGGTATCAGGTGGGCGACCTCAAGATACAAGTTTGGTTGTGTGGGGAAATGAAATAAAGCTAGCTATATGAGAATCTTGTAGTGCTATGCATGCGGCGGGTAGGGCCACATGGCTCATGACTGCCCGACCCACCATGTATATGAGTAGCAGACAGTAGAGGGATCTCCTAGGCATATGTATAGGTTCATCCTTGGTGGTCTGCTGGGAGTAGGAAGATGTGGCCAAGGACCTGGCCGAGCAGTGGCTGGTGGACGATGTTTCGATGCTCTACCACCACCACCACTAGGAGGACCCCCCTTACCATAGGTAGCCGGTGGAAAGAGGCGGGATGAGCTCCAAGAAATTCAGGCCTATAACCACGGTGCACCTAAGATGATCCGAGGTACTATTTGTGTCTAATCCACCCTTGTTGCAGTACTTATAGATAGAGGTGGGAGCCATTATTTTATTATTGTTGCCCTTGTTCAGAGATCGAAGATTCCGATGGAGTGGGTGGCTCGATCCTTACAACTAGAGACTCATATGGGAGAAGACTCGATGATTACAAACTTTTTCCAGTAGTGTAAGCTTACTCTAGGAGGCAAGAGATCCGGTTGGGATATTCTTGTAGCGGCGTCGAGGCCTTAGGACGCCATCTTGGGTATGGACTGGTTATCCATAGTTCATGCTCAGATTGACTGTATTAGGTACAAGGTGCGGTGTATCCTCACAGATGGGACCAGGTTCACCTTCAACTATGAGAAGGGAGCCTTTACAGTGTAGTATGGACTTATGCAGTGGAGGGGGTAGCTGATCATGCATCAGTTGGATAGTCTCATACTTGGAGTGGTTGATGTGTGGAGTCTGAGTTTTCCTGTTGTGGTGGATCAGTACGTGAATGTTTTCCCTGATGACGTTCTAGGACTACCTCCTCATAGAGAGGTAGACTTCTATATTTCTCTGTACCCCAGGACAACACCGATATCTACTCCATCATATCGTATGGCTCCCACTGAGCTTAGTGAGTTGTGGGTACAACTGGAGGACTTCCATGGGAATGGATATATCTGACCCAATGTTTCACCCTGGGCATCTTCGATTTTTTTCACTAAGAAAGCGGATGGGAGCATACGACTATGTGTCGACTACCGTCGCCTAAATCACGTGAGCATGAAGAACAAGTAACAACTCCTGAGTATCGAATACTTACTTGATCAGGTCATGGGAGCACAATGTTTCTCGACGATAGACCTTAGGTCAGGCTATCACAAGCCTAGAGTTCGAGATGAGGATGGGTAGAAGACGACCTTCAATTTTCGATATGGCCTCTATGAGTTCTTGGTTATTCCCTTCGGCATAACCAACACTCCATCAATGTTCATGAGTCTCATGAACTGGATCATCCAGCCTTACCTCGATCGATTATTCGTAGTCTTCATTAACGACATACTAATTTACTCTACTACTGAGGAGGAGCACGCCTACCATTTTCGGGTAGTACTGGACACACTCTGAGAGATTCAGCTTTATGGTAAGCACTTGAAGTGCCAGTTCTGGATTCGGGAGGTTCACTTCTTGGGAAACTTCATCTCGGAGGCTGGAATTGCAGTGGACCCAGCGAATATCGAGGAAGTACTTTCTTGGGAGCCACCCAGGAGTGTGATGGAGGTACGAAGATTCCTCGCTCTGGCCAGATACTATTAGAGATTTGTGCCAGACATCCCCAGAGTTGCAGCACCGCTTTCATCATTGATGAAGAAGGGGAAACCCTTTGTGTGGTCAGAGAGATGCCATTAGAGATTTTAGGAGATGAGGAAGAGGTTGAATAGCGCACCCATCTTGAGGATACTAGTGTAGGGAATATAGGTACGTAGTTTACTACGACGCATCAGGGACCAGACTTTGGTGTGTCCTGATGTAGGAGCAAGCAGTGAATGTGTATGGTTCATGATAGTAGAGATCGAACAAGAAGAACTACGCTACCCATTACCTGGAGTTATCAGCAGTGGTCTTCTCCTTGAAGAAATGGCAGAACTATTTGATGGGCGAGTGTTTTGCAGTCTACTCTAACCACCAAAGTCTCAGGTATGTCTTCTCGCAGAAGGACTTGAACTTGAGACATCGACGATGGCTCGAGTTCCTCCCGGACTATGACATCAAGATAGCCTATACTCCTAGGAATGGTAACATTGTAGTAGATGCTCTCTGCATGAGATCAGGCATTCAAATGCTAGGAGAGGTGATAGATCAGCTGGCCGCGTTGCAAATATCCTTTGTGGATAGAGATGGAGCAGCCTTTCTTCAGTATCTCACAGTAACTCCTCCACTTCTTCAGCGAGTCAGGGAGTCATGATTAGGGGATGTTTATTGTTAGACGTGATGTAATAAGATATCCTCAGGGTAGGCACCAAATGGTTTTTTTGAAGGTGGGGAGCACATCATCCTCTTCAGAAGATGTACCATGGTACCAATTGCACTATAGGAGGAGGTGCTAAGGGAGTTTCATATTTCCCCTATAGCAGTATATCCATAAGTGGTGAAGATGTATCCGGATCTCAGACGACATCACTAGTTCCAGTTATGTAGAATGTAGTGGCAGAGTTTGTCTCTCGATGCCTCACTTGTCAACAAGTGAAGGTGGAGAACCAGGTTCCACCATGATTGGTTCATCCCATAGAGGTTCCAGAGAGGATGTGGGGTGAGATAACAATGTTTTTAGTTATGGGACTTCCACGTACATTCAGAGGAGATGACTCTATATGGTTCATTGTCGACCAAATCACCATATTTTCCCAATTACTACCGATAAGAGAGTAGGGATCAGTAGAGAGCTTGGGACAAATATACGTTCAGGAGATCGTTTGGCTTTACAGTGTGCCATCGACTATCATCTCTGATCAAGATGCTTGTTTCACTTCCTGACTAAGGAAGGGGTTACAAAAGGATTTTGGGACGCATCTTCACTTGAGCACTGTCTTCCATCCTCAGAAGGACATTTAGATAGAGAGCACCATTCAGACTCTCGAGGACATGATATGTGTATTTTTCCATAACTTTGGTCGTAGCTGGGAGGATCACTTACCCTTGGTGGAGTTTTTGTACAACAACAGCTACTACTCCACCATAGGGATGACACCTTAAGTGTACATATATGTCCGAACTTGCAGATCAACTCTGTGCTAGACTGCCCCCGGGGAGTCATCACTTGTGGGACTAGAGATGGTATGGGCTATTATTGAGAAGTTGCAAATCATCCAGGAGCGGATGAAGACTGCACAGAGCAGACATAAGTCAAATGCTGATAAGATAAGAAGACCACTGGAGTTCAAGGATGGCAACCATGTGTACCTATGGGTCTCACCTCAACGAGGTCTATGGAGATTTGGTCGGGGCGGAAAGTTGTCTCCATGATTCATCGGACCATTCCAGGTCCTCAGTAGGGTAGGTGAGGTTTCTTACCACCTGGCCCTTCCACCTCAGTTGCGTCGGGTGCACGACGTCTTCCACATATATCTACTGAGGAGATACGTGCATGACCACTCCCACATCATCTACCACGAGGAGTTGGGCATCGATGATGAGGTGACTTTCATGGAGGTTCCAGTGGATATTGAGAATTGACAGGAGCTGGTCATGCGGGGATGGTCGATTCCTCTGGTGAGTGTTCGTTGGCTACACAAGAACCTTCAGGAGTGAAAATGAATGTGGGAGGCCCATATGTGTGCTCAGTACCCTCATTTGTTTCCTAAGACTGTGTTGTAGCTTTACTGGGATGTGAAACCATGAGGTAGGGGTAATGTAAAGACCTGGAAATTTCAATGAAAATTTTTTCTTAAATTTTATGGAATTTTACTAGTCTGCAGTTTCTGACGGCGCCTGATTCTGAAGCCCGGTATGCCCAGAATAAATTTCTATATTTTTTTTCGGGTACGTTCAGTAAATGTATGTGTGGGTTTTTCTATCTTTCGAACCGGTGCTCGGAATTGAAATCTGAGGATACCGATGAACTCGCAGCACCGGTATTCACTTAAGGATACCTTTAATGTAGTTGCATTTGGTTGAGAGTAGAAGTTATAATTTGTGGATTCATAATAAAATTAAATAAAATTGACGTGTTACACAAATTTATTTTGTTGGTGGTGGGGCTCACTCCCACATAACCTATCATGAAACGATAATGTGGGGTGGAGTCCACACAAACACCAAACCCTTCAACTCCCCATTATCTCCTTGAACCCCTTTTTAAATATTGAACTTCCACATAATGGTGGAGCCTCCCCACCTCCCTCCCATTAATTATGCCAACACAATTAATTAAAGTCTTCTTTATTTAATTTTTGGGTTTACAAATTCATTTTAATTTTTTTGAATGCATGGTAATATTAATTTTGGGGAGCTTTTTTATTATATTTGTGTTGGAAAATATTTTTTTGGGGGACATTGGGAGGATTATAAGGAAATAGTTATTTCCACGAAGAACATCTCCAACAAAGGACAATGAACATCTTCGACGATGAACGAAGAAGAATGATCGAGCCCAAAATCGGCGGCGTGTGACGGGTGCAACGTATGGCATCTTCTTTGAATTATCTTTCTATGACACTGACAAGGGAACAACTTTCTTGAATCGAGGTAGTGGGTTTTTGTATAATTTTAGGATAATAAAATTATATCTCGTTCTTGATGAATGCTTTGGATTGCCTTCGGCTATTTGTTATCTCCTAACATGGAGGGCGTGGGCCAAACAAACACGGCCTGACGACCCTCCGTAGGTTCAGGATTATTTTGGCAGCGGTGACTGGAGGCGGCGGTGACCAGAGGCGGAGGCCGCGCACCGGCCGCGTGGAGGAAAACACTGGCCCCCAAATGCTGGATACTCAGGCAGAAGAACCGAATTGATATTGAAAGCTGGGCTGGTGAACTTAGGCACCAGTAGGTACCGTGCGGAGGAAATGCGGCCAACAACTGTGGGCCTCTTGTAGGACGAACCGACCGACTATGGCCGGCCGGGCAAGATACCACGACCCACTGTACGAGCCGCTCGGTGAGCGAACTGACTAGCTACCTACCGGTCGGGTTGAAGGATACATGAAGCCACATGGCACCGCATGTGGAGGAACAGCGGCCAACAACTGTAGTCCACTCGCGCTGGACCAAACCGGCTGGCTTCGGCCGACCGGGCAATAAGGTGGGGCGGCGCCGATCGGCACTGCTGGGTGGGCCGTTCCCCACCGAGCTGGGACGACCCCCTAACCAGGTCAGAACCACCATGTCGGGACCCTGGGTGGGTCGCGCTCCACCAGGCTGGGATGAATGGTCGAGATGGGTCGTACTCGCTGAACCTGGTCAGGCTGACCCGCCAGCCCACTAGGCTTGACGGGCCGGGCCCGTTTCACTTAAACATGATTAAATTCTAGACCACGTGTCTGATCGACGCACCATTTGTGGAACTGGGATACATGCGATGTGTAATTGCTTTTTCTATAATCTAATTGAGTTTTGGTCAACTTTGAAAAATGGCCGATTTTGGAACAAACATAAACCCAACCTGGCCCCTGGAACAGAAATGCTAATAAATATCAGACCAGGAGTCTGATTGATGTGTTTTTTATCACTTTGGGTTCCTTTTGATGAGACAGAACATTGGGATACATCCACTCTTTACATGATGATATTTTATGTATCGAACCCTTTGGTTGAAGAGCGCACCCTCTTAGAATCTAGCGTGTTTTGAGCGGGAAACCTGGAGCTGGCTGCGACTACGGCGACTACTCTACTAGAATCCTACGTGGGTTCAGCAGTGACGAATATTGTATTGGGATCCTCTGTGGGTTCAACAACAATATCTATTGTACCGGAATCCTCCTTGGGTTAGATAGCGATTGCTACTATTCTTGTATCCTATGTGGATCTGACATATTTGACTTTTGTTCTTGTATCCTCTATGGGTCCGACAGCTTAGATGAATCAGTGACTAAATTTGATCATCTCTACTGCTTTACAAAATATGTATACCTGTGTGAGCTGAGTCTTGAATTTCAATCATTATCATCGATGTGATTGAAATTACTTTCATGTATGGACTGGGTTGTGCTTGGACTCGAGATTTAGAGGTGAACTGTGGTTGATAACTTAGGTATATGTATGGGAAAATAGCTATGTAGGGTTGGTTGATACTTCGTGATTGTATCTTTCCTTTTGTGGTTATCCTTCGAGGATTCCGGGAGTCTGTCGGGGGTCTCGGGGTCCCTACTAAGTATTGTTATACTCACCCCTACATGGGAAATGCCCGCACTTCATTATGTTGGCTGCAGAGATGGAGAACACTGATCGAGGCAGAGTGTTGTGGAGATGGATGGTACCCTAAGGTTGACAACGTGGGGAGACGCATACAGAGCAGACGGATGGACTAGAGGTGATCAGGAGCCCATTTTTACCCACCCTTCAGGTGGGATTCCCAAAGGATGACTCAGTAGTTGTTGTTTACTTTTCTGCAGTTGTACTATACTATTGGGATTGTATTTCCGACCCCATTCCTTTCAACACATACTTTTTTATTCAGTTTTATTCAGTGTATATTTTTAGTTGTTTCCTCTACGACTTGTGTTCAGACTGTGTGTGTGTGTGTTATAGGTTAAAAAGGCAATGTCTTACCTTTTATCAGGATTACACCGTTGGTGCTAGTCGCAAGCCCCTGGCCTATGGATGGCGGGATTTGGGTAGTCACGGCACGAGCCCTTAGGATGGGTCATGAAAAGGTGATACTGTACTCAAGCCTTCATAAATATTCACAAGTATTCCCATATGTGGGGTGCTCAGGTTCATGCGAGATGAATAGGTGGCACAGACGTGGTTTTGAATTAGAGAGGTTCTGTGATTTAGGATCTCAACTATTATGGATTTCAAACACTAGAATGACTTAATCCCTATTATCCTCCTTTAATTCATCATCATTAGTTGTTAATGAATAACCATGAATGATTCAGAAGACTAGGGTTCCAAACTAGGTCAACTAGAGCATCAATTAGGCCTCAAGTAAAATCATATGTGAAAATAAAGGCCCCAATGGTCTATTTATAGGTAAAAATTGGACCACGGGTGAAAGGAGATTGGTCGCACATGTTTGTTTCACGACAACATTATGTCGTTCAAGTGGTTGTGTGTCAGATTGGTTGCACCCAAGTTGTATTTCGTGCCATTGGTGATTTTTCCTAACAAGGGTGCCACATAAATGAATTTTCCAAAATAATTATTTTATTATGAAATATCATGGTGGTGTGTAGGTATTTTCATGCAGCTACCTTCGACGCCACATTTAGAACATAGTCAAATTTATTACTCTATACAATGGGGGTTGTTCCCCCTCACCCAATCATCGGATTACTATTGTCCTGACCCTTTTCCTCGGTGACATCATTATCATCACTATCCCCCATTAAAAATATAGTCACACCAAGAACCTTTCGAGCCCGATCGAGGACATTTTACGTAATATTGGATGGACTACATTTTATGGTGTCTACAAATACAAGATTAGAAATTGTATAAAATTATTTCTAAATAAATAAATACATAAGTCATAGATTACTCTTGTTAAAACATGATTTAATGAAATTCATTTCAAATTGACTAAAAAAGAACTAAAAATTTTAAAGAGTGACAAAAAAGTTATAATTAACATTACCCAAAAAATATCATGTTATCTCCACATGAGAAATCCCTTTTTTATGTTATAAAACTATCCAAGAATATGAATTTTTAGTTCCAAAGTAATAAAGAGGGATAAAAATAATTATACCATAGCCGATGACTCCAGAATTATTTCATGTTTATACATTTGGTTTTGAAATTAGTATTTTAACATATGGATATAATTTATTGAGATATTTCTATAGTTTCATTTAAAAAATATATTTATAACTTTTTTATATTTATTTATTATAAAATGTATGTATGTTGAGATAATGAGTTAATAGAGTCTAATATTTATATTTTCACTCTCGTATTGAGTTTACAATAGAGGTTTCTCCATGGTGATATTTAATCTCACAATGAGTTTTGGGTTTCAAGACATGACATTTTTTTAGAATTTGATATTATTTTTTCATTTTATTTCTTTTATCACACCCCATATTTTCCTATTATGATATAGAATGGTATCCCTAATATACATCATGATTGAATGGACTGGAAGACATGATAGATTCTTTGAGAGTTTGATTAGATGTGGATCAATGTGTGGTGGTTGTAAAGACAATATCCATGGTTGAATCTAATTCATTTTACCTTAAAATAGACTGTTTATTTATTTTAAATATAGATATATATATTTTTAAATTTTTTAATAGCTTCTAATGACCATTATAACTATTTATGGTTCATTGGGTTTTTATTTTGGGATAAAGGATGAATTCTGGTGCATCGCAAGGTATTTGAATTCAGTAAGATCAACAATAAATAATTCAACATGAATGAAAATATTCTATGAGTTATTAATTTTCAGGGAGGTTTTAAGATTATGATTACATTTATTATAGTTCTTATGATAATATCATATGGCTCGATATGATGTCTGGCTTTGGAATTGACTAGAAGCCTTGTGACAATGTATATTTTTCTATAGGTAATAAAAATACCCCATTTCTAGTACATAAATGGAGGTCTTCTCTACTATTTTACTAGATGGTATGTTATGTACATGGATAGTAATCCCATTTGGGTTAAACATATTTTACCATATTGGAATTTCATTGACATGGGATTTCCAGGAAAATGATGGGTGAGATACCCACCCAATTGGGGGAAATGAGGTTACATTCCATGTATATTGAGGTGCAAAATGTGTACTATTCTCTTAGATTGGATTTAAATGGTCCAGTATCCAAGGGATAGAAATATTCTTTAGAGGATTCCACTCTATGTATTTATTCCATATAATATGGTAGTGGATACTATTTATCATTTTGATGGATTTTAATATATTTTTCATGGTTGATAATAATTGAGGGGACGATTCCCTAATTGATTATCAGAGTAATCCTAAGGAGAATATCAAATGAGACATAGATTAGGGTCATGTGGATGATTGATTTACTTTCCATAAGATCACTATAGTCATCAATACATGTTTACATGGGACAGTTCCAAGTCAAAATGACATGGTTAGGACCATCAGCAAATGATATGTTCGGTATGTTAGGACAATAAAGGATGAATGTGAACATGTCAAAATAATATTTATATATATGTTGATAAATTTTTATAAATCATTCCATTTGAGCTCAGTGAGGATGTAATGTAAATATATTGAAACTAAGGGAAAATATGTTTTTTGAAGATGACTATTTGGCCAATAGATGATAACAAGATAGATAGTCCCATGTGGGGTGTTTAGGAATTGATGTAACCTTAGGGTGATGATGGGTGGAAAATGATACATTGATCCTATGGAGGATTCATAAAATAAAAGGTATATGATGATTTGATGTGTCACTTATAACACAATTAAATAACATGATCCTTGTTGGAATATATTAGAAGGTGTTGGCAACACTCTTGAGATGATGAAACTGATTATTTGAGGTGTTGTGGATAGAAAATCAACCCCTATAAAAATAATTATTATTATTATTATGAGACATTATTGGGTGATTAAAATCCCATAGATATATGATGATGAACAATTTTTGGAATCAACTCCCATTGATTTATAATCACATGATGAAGGTTGGATTCTTGGGATTTTTCACTTGGATTCCCAAAAACTAAGTGATTTTGGGATGTCGTTGATCAAATCTCAACGATATTGTGATCATACATTTTTATATAAAATAATAATTCAAGTTTATATGTGGATCAGAACGTTTTATTATAACAAAATTAGCATATTCCTAGGGACGCCTATGATATTGAGATATTCATTTTGATATTATATTATATTTCTTAGTGATCCCTAGATTTCAGATGGTTACATGGTGAAAAATTAAGTCATACCTAGTAAGGGAAAGTATCCAATGGGAATCTTGTTGACAATTTTATACATTTCCAGTTAAAATATAGGTTGACTTGTTTATCGGGAGAAATATAGGTTCCCTGATCACATGGTATATGGATGTGATGTCCATTAAAAAAATATTCCTAGGATTCCTTTGATCTTTCTACAATGGCATATGATATTTTATGATTACTAGGATTTTAAGGAACTTTTAGTAATTCTTATCATGGTTGGATTCCTAGTATGAACCCTTTTATTTATATTTATTATGTTATTTTATCAAGGATATCTAGGAAACTCCCAAGGATTTGATATATATATATATATATATATATATATATATCAAGAGGAAGTGTGTACATGGGATACCATGGTTTGAATTGTTTCCCTTAGAAGTGATGTATTATTCTTATAGATTCTTCAACACTACCTAAAATAGGTTTGTGTCTATCCTATATGTATTTTGAGAAACCAATGATCGACAGTGATATAGTAAATTAATTTATATTTGTTATTACTTAACCATTCATTATATGTCATTCATATAATAAGGTAATTAGGAGAAAAAATTATACGTACACTGTTGGGGGTTTCTATTGAATATTTATTTATCATCCCATGTAAATTCACATTGATAAAGTTTAAAAAATTATATCTTCTTTTAGATTGATCTTGGGGAATGCATTAGATTGGGTAGGTTTCCAAAAAAAAATTATAAAAATTCGGAAAGAGTAGTTTGAGGGATATTTGGTAAATAATATTACAATAAATATCCATTATAGATGTATTTCATTTTTTATTTTTATCTTCCTTTTATTTATATTGTATATGTGATTATTAGGATAAGATATATTTTCATATGATATGTTTGACCATGATTCATTATGACTGTATAATTATTTATTTTAGATTACATTAAATTATAGTTCATTGATTTTATTGGAGGTAATCATTGAATTTATTTAAATGGACGTTTAGTTTGTTTTAACTATTTTTTACTATTATATGATGGTATACTTTCATCATGATAACATTTTATTCCTTAACTACTATTCATGGATATTTTATGATTCAGTATCCATGATAGATGTACCACAAGAATATATTTCTATGGAACTGATGATCATTCAAGCAATAGGGATTTTAAAAATTCTTTTCAAGGGATCTACATGGCTGATATCATAGGGTGTACTAGTGTTTATGTTTTTACATAGTACATTTTTTGATTATATAAATATGAAACCATAATGTGTTGGGGATTATAATGGATATCATATTCATGCATAAAAACCGAGTTCCTTATGAGAAGACTTAGTTACCATTATAAATGGACTATTTATTCTAGTGTATTGTTTATTAGTTTTATAATAAAATGTAGCATGAATGTGTGGAATAGTTATTCAGTGACATTATACCTATTTTAATTGGAAATGACAAAAGATAAAAAATTGTCATGTCTACTTCTCTTCAGCTATATTTGATTCTTTCTAAAAGTAATATTTTCTAGAATTGGAAACAACCAATAACTCCTTTATCCAACATGATAAGCTCTACTATTTTCCAAAGATATATAATTATTGCAATTTTATACCCACATCACTTAAGTACTCACATTGGTTGAGAGGATGGGAGGTTTGGCTCAACACATGTTGTTGGTGGAATTACAAAATTCTCTATGGTACCGTTATTGACATATGTTTTGATCAATAATTAATCCCCATATCTTTCTATGAGACAACTTATTCTAACATTAATAATTTAATTTTGACCTATACAAAATGAGTGTCAGCACAAATTATGGCCCTCTTATGGGTGAGAATTTTTGAGTGGGTCATATCTTCTCCATTGATGATATCATTTGTATATATCAAATTCCATTAAACATGTAACCAATTAGTATTTGTAATACTATTATATTGATTTAGAAATGTTGGTTGTTTTTTATCCATAAATCAATATGTTCTAGAGAATATTTCTATATAGGATATTGGTGCTTGTTTATAGGTTCGGGATCAATAACATAAATGAGATAACAACATATCATTGTGAATGTAATCACAAGCCACATAATTTGGTCACATTAAATAGGACACATCATACCATTTTTGTTTATGTGATAATGAATGCTAGATATAGTTTAAAACAATGTGGTAGGAATGTCTTGGTGGAATATACCCGTGAGTAGTCAATGCAAGACACACACCTGAGGAAACCTTTCTAAATATGCCTCAAATAATATATGGACCAACAAAGATGATTTGGTTGGAAAAGGGTTGTGGAACTAGGAAGGTATATTCCATAGGGACTATTTCCCAATGAGGATGATATAATGAGCCCATGAATGTATATAACACTCCTTGTGGTGAAATTGTTCTATTATTGGATATGGATTGATAAAAGATATTTTGGAAGGAGGAATAACAATAAAAAATATAATATTTCCATACTCACATGTGTAAATAAATATATTCAAATGGATGTATTTAATAACAAGATGAACATGGCATACTGGGGTGGAAATGAATGGTTAATGAGTTTTAGGTATTAACATTGGGGAGGCATCCTACATATCCTTTTGAAAAAGAATCCAAATCCCATGTATTTTTACTGATATTATTTAAGGTTACATGATTATAGAATACCCATCCATTTAACTTCACATATAAAATATTTATATAGAGCCATATAAACTATTCAATGTAGGTTCTTTAACCAAGTTGAGGTAAGTTATATATCCTGTAAATCTAGTAATCAGTGAGTTTGTAATTCTTGTGTTATAGGAATATATTTTATGAAGGGAACAACAAGAGGGGTTAGAGTATGGATTATTTATAGAAGGCTTCCCTGAGATTCATGATTATAATTATGAACCATTAATAAAGGAAAATATTATATATATCTACACCATATGTTGATACCAGTAGTGTGGAAATATAATTATGCTAATGGTATCTTCATTTATGATATCTATGCCCATGTGAGTTATTCTCAGTATGAAAAAAGAGCTAACAAAAGAGCAGGAACACTTCATATTAGCATAAGATTGTATTTAGAATTTTCCTACACAATGATGCATCTATTGAGAAGAATATGATTATATTTATCATGGATGATTTGGTATTTCAAGAGAATGATTATAGGATTTCATAGGGAATAATTTAATTTTAATCTCATATGGGGAAATTTGATATTAATTTCATGAATATTTTATTATTTTTACAGGGAGTATGGAATCATAGAACTGAAATAATATGATTTTTGTTGTGTATGTGAGCAAGATCCATAAAAATTGATCTCATGTATCCTACACATAATAGGAATTAGAGTCCATGTAGTTCATATAATTTGAACTTCTAATTGGTTAGCAATGACGATTGAGTTCTTATAGTAATTTACCATTACTTAAAAGAGCATGTGAATGATTCCTTTTGGTGTCCAATTAGGGACATGGACATAAAAGTGTTAATATGGACTATGATTTATTGATTGAATCTCAGGATATATGGGATATAACATTAAGTTTATGGGTTCTTGAGATCACATGAAGATCAAGATGTATCTTGTTTCATGTAATAATAATGGAGGTTAATTCACAAAGTAATATGAGTCATGCAATCACATAAATGGTGTTGGGTAGGAAAATTTCATTCCATGATCGTATGGAAATGATATATAATGATAGTGTGAGTTGTGGTTCCTCGTTATATAAATTGACTAGTATTTCATCATGAAATCACATGACTGAATGTACATTATGCAATAATATATAGAAAACCATTTATCATGATAATGCCCAGGTTAAAAAATTCATGTTTCATTGATGTTCACACAAATAATGTATAAGCATTCTTTTTTTATCATAAAAATCTGTTTTTTATTACTTCCTACACCGATTAACTCATATTTCTATCTCAAAATTCAGTTTTAAGATTCTATTTTCCTGAGTGTCAAGGGTATTGTTTTATATTGGATGTTACCTTATATCTATATGACTTCACAAAATACATGATTAACATACCCATGTTCTATTTGAAGGATTATTATCATTGAATGATGGATTGAGACCTTGTATTATACATATCTAAGACACAAGTCACGGATGACATCTTACTATGTAATGTGTAAAAAACAATGATAATGATAAAGGCCGATCATGGAAATCCTTTTCCATGACATGATCTTTTGATATGACCTTCATATAGTGATCTGTTTAATTTTTCTATGATGCATAAAGAATATATATATTGTGAATGAGACACCTCAAATAAACATAGTCACTATATCCATATAATGTTAGGAAATCAAAGTGATTTAACGAATGGTTTTTTAAAGATAATTCCTTCATTTATCATTTATGTGTTTCATGAAAATGTGGTTCCAAGTGACCATTCATCTCATTAAGGGTTTTGTAATTCTGGTGACCCAATCGCATGACCCTTCACTGGTCATGTGATCGGGGAATTAAGCTTTTCTTATCTTATACGTTGATTTTCACCAATTTGGATCTTTATTTTTCTATATTCTGAAAAACTCAACTTCGAATTATTCATATGATTGTAAATATAAATTCATCATTAAAAAATTAATTCTCTAAAAATTTGGGATAGTTTGGATAGGAGAATGTAAATTTATACCAAGAGTTATAGGGATTTTATTTTTTGTTCGGACTTTTGGGAGACTCATTGTATACCAATTGAATCATGGTATATCATGAAGTCTCTCATAAATGTGACGGTGTTGGCCTATTTTCTTCACATTCTTTTAATTTGTTAATCTATTGTCTTACATTTCCCTCACATTTACACATCACAATATCTCTTCACATTACTTCTTTTTATTATCAAATTAAGTAAATGCATCACATGATTGGATCATATATTTTAACTACCAACTCATCAATAGTAACATACATGAATAATACAAAATATGTCTTTATCATGTACATGAAGTATTATTTATAATTAAATTTTTATGCAAACTTCTAATCCTTTCAAGGCTTAAGTAATAGTGTGACCTTGTTTTCATCACCCAATTTAATGAATTCCAATATTTTTGGTACATCATGTCAAACTTCAAAATTAATGAACTAATTTATTAATCAAATATAAATTTTTAAATATAGTATCCTTACATTTAAAAATATACTATATTTTTTCCGCCAGATTTAGATGTCACCATAAATTTTTACTGAAGTGGTTTTGGAATGATGAAATTCCAAGCTTAGAAGCATTGAGGCTAACCAGTGCATTATTTTTTAGTCTACTCATGACTTATATTCCATAATATATGGTAAAAATATCTTGGAGTATGTCCTTTATAACATCATTACTTTGTATGATTTTGGACTTAAGAAAAATCAAATGATATTTGAATATTAGTCATGGATCATGCCTACTTCCTGGATCATCATGTCTCATTGTGTGTTTAGGGTGAATATTTTTAATGTGGGTAATTAAGTCTTTGATAATGTTTTCACTAATGAATATATCATTAATAATCATCCAATATACATTGAAGGTGTTTGGCATGATTCCATGCTCGACATCCACATCCACCGATTGATAATGCTGATTCTCGTGTCCAATAAGATGTTTAAGTAGTTCTCTAGCTAGGATATCTGGTTAGATGGGAGTTTCAAAAGAGGCTATTGGAAGAAAATCTTGTTATATAATACCACTTCCGAATATTCATATTATCCATATTGATAAATTTTATTAACGTGCGATGGGTTTCCAAATATCATAATTATTTCACTAATGGTATGAAAGAATACTTGGTTACATAATAGATCCCAAACATGACTACATTCCATATAATGCATAGTTAGGTTGAATGTAACACCCCAAGATTTCATAGTGTGTTATTTCTTCAAAATAATTCAATAACTTGCACTACACACAACACCGAGTTCAAGCGCACCATGACTTACCAAACAAGCCATTCAAAAGAGGTTATGAATAGTATTAACTAAATTTTAAACTTTATATAATCCTTATAATTTTAGAATCCATATTATGAGTTTCTTAGATATAATGTAAGAACAAATTCATTTTCAGTATTGCACTTTTACCAAATTTTAATAGTGAAACCTTTTTAGATACTATATTTAAAACTTTTTGACTAAATGGGGACATCAAAAATTTAAAATGAAACATCCCAAGCATCCACGGTACGCTAGCGTGTCTTGTACGCAACACCGAGTTCTAACACACCGTAACCAATCAAACCAGCTGTTATGAATAGTAATACCTACTTTTTGATGTTATATATATTTTATATTTTAAAATGGACTTCATTTTTGGATTCAGAATATCAAATTTAGCCTAAGGTAAAATTTTGGTACTTTTCGGATAACTTTCATATTTTGATGAATAGTGAAAATTACTAAATTTTAATTAAAAACAACTTTTTTAATCAAAATAATTAATAGTGATAAATTATGAATTTTAGTGGTTTTAAAGTATATTTAGAATATATTTTTACCATTTAATATAATGTTGGTCATTGGACATAATTTTACAATTAAACCGAACATAAACAAGTGTCAATCTTTTGATAGTTACTATCTCTTAAAAACACGCTTTTTGTTTTGACAGCGGGAATTAATTTTAAATAAATTTCTGCCACTTCTGTGTTTTGAATTTAGGAAAATGGATTCCATATTTGGAATCAGGATGTTCAAATTGTGTAAATAGGTAACTTTTATTTTTAGACATTTTGAATAATTACTGCGGTAAATATTTTATTTACCATGGTTAAGGGTAAATCCGGTAAATAAGGGTTAACAAAATAATATTATAATACTACAAAATTACCCTAAAACGTGTCCTAACCTTGTTGGTGGACACATACCCGACCATGGGCATCCTTGGGTCAATTTGGGGACCCCTTGGAGCCACTTGTATGTGGTAGGGACACATTATATTAATAAAGTTAAAATAAAAATAAAAATGGTATAAGCTTACATCTTTTAGAAAACCAATTGTTACATAGGGTTATATATGTTGGATTTTAGATTATAAATATTCATTAGAAAGATAAAAAGATTTCCTACATGATGATATTTTATTTATAATTTTTAGACATCAAATAAGTTAAATTATTAATGACAGAATAATGATGCAATGTTTACCTCATTAATAAATCATTGAAATAAATAATATTATAATGATTAAAATATTATCTAAAACCTGTCCAATTCTTATTGGTTGATGTTATTTAGAATATGAGTCATCTTATCTTCGACCTCAATGATTTTTGGACCATTATAAACCGAATATAATTATATTATAAAGTAATACTTTCACTCTTTCCTAAAGAGCCCCTCCTCCCCCTTATAAAAGGAGACCACTTCTACTCATTCCTCACACCTCTCAAGCCACTTTGCTCGTCCAAACTCTACCCAACTAAGCTCCCCACATCCCTCTCCTCCTCCTTGAAGCTTCCCCTTAGGCAGAAAGCATTTCAACAAGTCCTTTGGTTCTAACCAAAGTGAGTTACCTAAATTAAAGGTAACGATTTCTCTTAAATTATTTTCATTTATTTTGCTTCTCCAACCCCCAAACTCTTTTTATTTCCTTTCTTTTGTAACAACACCAGTATCCTCAATATACTAGGATGTTGTTATAAGAAGGATTCAAACTACACATACACACAACTCCATCTAATGGATGATGAACATAATGTTTCTGTGGATGGAAAACTAACGCCTCACGAAACGATGATTGTTCAAATACATCTTACCGCCTATCATGGTGGCCATTATGATGGAACTGTAATTAAATATGATATTAATGATATATATTTTATATATAATCTTCTGTAATTCCATTTTATTTCATACCATTATTCGTTTCATGTTGTATATACATACGATAATTTCATTTGAGGAAGTGCGGACTACCGCCCCCTTAAAATGATATGACTCGTTCATACCACACATGGAACGTATAAAGGATGGTGTTAATGAACTTAAGTAACATATATAAAATATTATATTATACTGGAATAGTAATATACCTATGTATCATTTGTATTCGATTCTTTTAAAATAAAAATTAAATGGAAGTACTGTTCGTGCGTACGTACGGACTACCGTCTCCACGAACGTGATGAGATTCATTCTCCATCGTATCCATTCAAGTATAATTATCATTTAATTATTTAAAAATGATGTTTAAGGACTTGATATCATTCTGGATATGAATAAGATACAACAAACATGACTTATGTAACAAAACATATAAAGAAAATGAGTAAGTTAACACCCGAAACGGCGATAATACTAAGATATTATTATCAAATCAATATTAAAAGATCATATATGATATCATATTAATGTATATGATTCTTGTATAATTTAGTAACAATTATTTTACTATTATACAGGAGGTTAACCTACCCCAACCAAGGAAAAGTACAAGGTAAGGGTTATTTCACAATCTCTTCATTATCCGAGGTTGTATTATATGTAATAATCTACTGGGACCTCTTTATCATCCACATCCATGTTTCTTTGAAATGTATTTCAAAACATTTTTACTATTTACAAGAATATGGGTTAAAGTCATTTATACCCTTGTTTGACTTTTTATAAGAGGTTTATAAAGGAATCTTTCCGTCGTTTTCAAAACAAGGTCCTTTTTAACCTTTTCGACTGAATTGAGGTAAGAATGTTTTTTTTAACTTATACAGCGGGTGCGGTTATTTTCCGCCGTTATAAAATCATCGAAGCTTTCCATACAAGCTTATAAGAATATTTTCAAAGAAAATGTTTTATTTTATATGGATCTTAAATGATTTCAAAATAAAAGGAGATACTTCTTTAAAAAGAATTTGGTTTCATCTATGTCAACATCCTTTGATGGATTTTAAGATTATTTGAAGTTGATTTATTATGATACAAAACTTCTATATTGTATTGAAGGTTTTGTGATATGTTTGACTGTGGATGTGCTATTTTTATACCATTCATAGTTTATGGTGAAATTATTGACATTTCGTATGCTAGTTTTAATACGAATGTTTATGTTATAAACCTTTTCATATGGGAATGCATTGGACTTAATAAGTGACGGGTGGAGCCCGCTATAGCTCCTCGATGCATCGGTAGGTCTCATGAGACAAACTAGTGTCTTGGCACAAGGCCTTGACAAAATTTTATTTGTAGTCTTGGCACGAGGCCTTGGCTATGTGGTTATGATAGTCTGGCATTATGCATTCCAACATTATGAAAGTGGTTATTGATATTGCATGTGATTATTCGATTAGTAGAATATCCATGTGAACAAGTAAATGGCATTATTTCATTTTACTTTTTCCATACTATGTTGAAGTTAAATTTTAAAAGGCTTTTGTTTTAGTAATTCATTGCCTTAAATGTTTATGCTTATTTTGAATGTTCCGCTATATTGTTATCCTTACTGGGCATTTGAGCTCACCCCTTTTCTATGTTTTATTTTTCCCAGGTAGTGAAGAAGTAATTTATGAATGAATTGCAGGGATATTATGAGGGGTTAATAGTGTGGATATGAAGACTTTGTTGTTGTGGTAGTTTTTCACTTTGAAATGTAATGTAAAACTTTATGATTATATCTAGTGTTTCCAAGGCTACTAAACCAATCGGTCTTTCGGGATTTGATCTTTCTTGTGATCATGCCAATGTTACGAAGTAATGCACCGACTCTGGGCAACTGGGGTCGGGGCGTTACAGTTGGTATCAGAGGAAGTTTAGTACAAACCTTGGAAGCTAGATTTAGATAAACTCTGATTAGAGCACGTAGACCTAAGATGAACTTTGAGGATTAGTATAGAAGAACTTCCTAGAATTTTGGTATTGTAGAGATTTTGTGAGTTTTCCGAGCAATACATCCCTGTCTGGATACGAGCAGGTAGAGGCGGCTCTGGCACAGATGTACCTAGGGGTAAAACCTGAAAACACCGCTTTGAGCTAGACTCGAACGGGAACTGGTGCACGACAACGGGCCTTGCTGCACTCTTGGTTACGACACTCCCGGGGGATATGCTTAGGATAACTCTCATTTTCTTTACAAATCATTATGAAGGGTTTATGAGTATATACTTCCTCAAAGAAATCATTTTTATGATTATGGATTATATCCATAAATAGTTCAATTTATGTTAAGTGTTTTATAAGTATGGGATTATGTATTTCGATTCATAAACTGATCTAGTTTATGAAATTGTTTAGAAATGGCGCCCAGTAGAAGGAATGAGAACTCCAGAAATGCACATGATCCAAAGAGAAGGAAGGATCATATCTTTCATGGTCTTAAACTAGAATTTATAAGAGAAATAGTCTCCCATGTATTATCATCATATGAAGAAATAATATCATGTGTTGATAAGATAAGTAAAGATTTTACTGAGTCCTATGGCTTTGAAGGGAAGCAAGAGAAGAAAAGGATGGAAGAGAGAAAGATGGATAAAGGGAAGAGGGAAAAGAAGAATTTTCCCATATGTGGTAACTGTGGAAAGATACACCTTGGAACTTGCCTGAAAGGAATGAGAGTTTGTTATAAGTGTGGAGGAAAAGGGCACAAAGTACGTGACTGCAAGGGTAAGAAAATGGTTTCAAATGTACAATGCTTCATTTGCAAGGAGTTTGGACACTACGCGAACCTATGTCCCAGTCATCAGACTATGCCGCAAATGATGCTATTGGATAATAATCAAGTTATGATACTACCACAGATGAAGAGGAATGATTAGAGTTCTTATGTTGATTATGTCAATAGAGTGTTGTATCAACAATGTACTTGTTATAATAATTATGGAGTATATAAGGATTGTACTGCAGTACTATTTCATTAATGACTTGAGATTGTGTGGAACAAAGAAAAGTGACTCAATAGAAGGTTAAATTTTTGGAAAATATATGGTTGAGAGAAAGATAAACCATAATATGGTTCTGATACCGAGGTAGTGATTTTAGAATAATACATGATTGATTTGGATAAATTATATTGGATATTCTTGACTACCTTGAAGCTGATTAATGATTTGTATATTCCATCATTGTTGGGGTTTAAAACATTTTTGGATTGATGAAGTATATCCAGCATTCTATATGGAATAAGGGAGCATGAATGTAATCAATAAGGATTATGGTAAATCATGATGTTTCAGTGTTTTAAAAGAATACATGATGAAGGTATTAATATTCTATTACAGGGTAAAAAGGATCTACATTATGTTTACCTTCCTTATAAATGTTGGACTATGAGTTTGGACAGAAGTATTTTGGATAAATTCTAAGTTTGAGATTAATTTTGGATTGCCATAAAAGGACAACCCGGAGGTCGGGCGGCAACCCGTCGTGACCGGAAAGGCCGCGAGACTTAAACCCGCAACCGAAGGGCGACAAGGGTGTATCACCTACCAATGGCCCACGAGATGTCCTGGATTAAATAATGTAGTTTTTATTAAAAGATCTTGTAGATGAATTATAAATTCGTTTATTTTGGAACCCTATACGAATAGTGTAAATAGAAATTTTTTTACGTTCTATTATCTTTTAGAGTGAAAGATGAGTTTGTGGTAGAAATTTATTAATGGATAAAACTCTAATTATAAAGTAAGTATATCTCCTTATGATCTTAGCCAATCTCATAAATAAATTCCTCAACATTAATAAAAGGAACTTAGAACAAAAATGTTGTCCTAGATGGTACCTTAAATCATCACTAATTCATGGCTTTGGGATTGTTGGCCTTTTCATAGCCATGTTCTCTACCACTATCCATCAGATAATTGATGGTTATATTTCTCTTCCATATCCATATTTTCCTACATGGAACCCTAGTATGTGTTATTTTCGGTAATCTTCATACTTTCCACTCTTTATTTTAAATAGAGGCCTCGTTAATTCATTTTTCGATGTGGGATTTCAACTAAGATATTTTGAAACGTCAAAAATGTGTTATGCTAATACCCTATGTTTTGATGAACCGATGGTATTTCAAATCATCATAGATTGATGAATTTAAAGACCTCAATTATACACTTGTTTTTGATTGATGATCTCAATCACTACCTATAAATATTTATGTTTTTCCTCCAATTATATGTCTCTAATTGCCACCAATGTTCTCCTAATCGAGATCATAATTTGGTGGTGACCCTTTCATTTCTCTTTTCCTCATATTAAGACTAAATTTTAGTAACCTAATTTCCGATGTGGGTTTTCCCACAAAGATATTTTCTATTTTCAACCTTTTATTTTCGAAGAACAATTTCAAATTGCGAGGACGCAATTTATTGAAGGAGGGGAGAATGTAACACCCCAAGATTTCATAGTGTGTTATTTCTTCAAAATAATTCAATAACTTGCACTACACACAACACCGAGTTCAAGCACACCATGACATACCAAACAAGCCATTCAAAAGAGGTTATGAATAGTATTAACTAAATTTTAAACTTTATATAATCCTTATAATTTTAGAATCCATATTATGAGTTTCTTAGATATAATGTAAGAACAAATTCATTTTCAGTATTGCACTTTTACCAAATTTTAATAGTGAAACCTTTTTAGATACTATATTTTAAAATTTTTGACTAAATGGGGACATCAAAAATTTAAAATGAAACATCCCAAGCATCCACGGTACGCTAGCGTGTGTTGTACGCAACACCGAGTTCTAACACACCGTAACCAATCAAACCAGCTGTTATGAATAGTAATACCTACTTTTTGAAGTTATATATATTTTATATTTTAAAATGGACTTCATTTTTGGATTCAGAATATCAAATTTAGCCTAAGGTAAAATTTTGGTACTTTTCGGATAACTTTCATATTTTGATGAATAGTGAAAATTACTAAATTTTAATTAAAAACAACTTTTTTAATCAAAATAATTAATAGTGATAAATTATGAATTTTAATGGTTTTAAAGTATATTTAGAATATATTTTTACCATTTAATATAATGTTGTTCATTGGACATAATTTTACAATTAAACCGAACATAAACAAGTGTCAATCTTTTGATAGTTACTATCTCTTAAAAACACGCTTTTTGTTTTGACAGCGGGAATTAATTTTAAATAAATTTCTGCCACTTCTGTGTTTTGAATTTAGGAAAATGGATTCCATATTTGGAATCATGATGTTCAAATTGTGTAAATAGGTAACTTTTATTTTTAGACATTTTGAATAATTACTGCGGTAAATATTTTATTTACCATGGTTAAGGGTAAATCCGGTAAATAAGGGTTAACAAAATAATATTATAATACTACAAAATTACCCTAAAACGTGTCCTAACCTTGTTGGAGGACACATACCCGACCATGGGCATCCTTGGGTCAATTTGGGGACCCCTTGGAGCCACTTGTATGTGGTAGGGACACATTATATTAATAAAGTTAAAATAAAAATAAAAATGGCATAAGCTTACATCTTTTAGAAAACCAATTGTTACATAGGGTTATATATGTTGGATTTTAGATTATAAATATTCATTAGAAAGATAAAAAGATTTCCTACATGATGATATTTTATTTATAATTTTTAGACATCAAATAAGTTAAATTATTAATGACAGAATAATGATGCAATGTTTACCTCATTAATAAATCATTGAAATAAATAATATTATAATGATTAAAATATTATCTAAAACCTGTCCAATTCTTATTGTTTGATGTTATTTAGAATATGAGTCATCTTATCTTCGACCTCAATGATTTTTGGACCATTATAAACCGAATATAATTATATTATAAAGTAATACTTTCACTCTTTCCTAAATAGCCCCTCCTCCCCCTTATAAAAGGAGACCACTTCTACTCATTCCTCACACCTCTCAAGCCACTTGGCTCGTCCAAACTCTGCCCAACTAAGCTCCCCACATCCCTCTCCTCCTCCTTGAAGCTTCCCCTTAGGCAGAAAGCATTTCAACAAGTCCTTTGGTTCTAACCAAAGTGAGTTACCTAAATTAAAGGTAACGATTTCTCTTAAATTATTTTCATTTATTTTGCTTCTCCAACCCCCAAACTCTTTTTATTTCCTTTCTTTTGTAACAACACCAGTATCCTCAATATACTAGGATGTTGTTATAAGAAGGATTCAAACTACACATACACACAACTCCATCTAATGGATGATGAACATAATGTTTCTGTGGATGGCAAACTAACGCCTCACGAAACGATGATTGTTCAAATACATCTTACCGCCTCTCATGGTGGCCATTATGATGGCACTGTAATTAAATATGATATTAATGATATATATTTTATATATAAGCTTCTGTAATTCCATTTTATTTCATACCATTATTCGTTTCATGTTGTATATACATACGATAATTTCATTTGAGGAAGTGCGGACTACCGCCCCCTTAAAATGATATGACTCGTTCATACCACACATGGAACGTATAAAGGATGGTGTTAATGAACTTAAGTAACATATATAAAATATTATATTATACTGGAATAGTAATATACCTATGTATCATTTGTATTCGATTCTTTTAAAATAAAAATTAAATGGAAGTACTGTTCGTGCGTACGTACGGACTACCGTCTCCACGAACACGATGAGATTCATTCTCCATCGTATCCATTCAAGTATAATTATCATTTAATTATTTAAAAATGATGTTTAAGGACTTGATATCATTCTGGATATGAATAAGATACAACAAACATGACTTATGTAACAAAACATATAAAGAAAATGAGTAAGTTAACACCCGAAACGGCGATAATACTAAGATATTATTATCAAATCAATATTAAAAGATCATATATGATATCATATTAATGTATATGATTCTTGTATAATTTAGTAACAATTATTTTACTATTATACAGGAGGTTAACCTACCCCAACCAAGGAAAAGTACAAGGTAAGGGTTATTTCACAATCTCTTCATTATCCGAGGTTGTATTATATGTAATAATCTACTGGGACCTCTTTATCATCCACATCCATGTTTCTTTGAAATGTATTTCAAAACATTTTTACTATTTACAAGAATATGGGTTAAAGTCATTTATACCCTTGTTTGACTTTTTATAAGAGGTTTATAAAGGAATCTTTCCGTCGTTTTCAAAACAAGGTCCTTTTTAACCTTTTCGACTGAATTGAGGTAAGAATGTTTTTTTTAACTTATACAGCGGGTGCGGTTATTTTCCGCCGTTATAAAATCGTCGAAGCTTTCCATACAAGCTTATAAGAATATTTTCAAAGAAAATGTTTTATTTTATATGGATCTTAAATGATTTCAAAATAAAAGGAGATACTTCTTTAAAAAGAATTTGGTTTCATCTATGTCAACATCCTTTGATGGATTTTAAGATTATTTGAAGTTGATTTATTATGATACAAAACTTCTATATTGTATTGAAGGTTTTGTGATATGTTTGACTGTGGATGTGCTATTTTTATACCATTCATAGTTTATGGTGAAATTATTGACATTTCGTATGCTAGTTTTAATACGAATGTTTATGTTATAAACCTTTTCATATGGGAATGCATTGGACTCAATAAGTGACGGGTGGAGCCCGCTATAGCTCCTCGATGCATCGGTAGGTCTCATGAGACAAACTAGTGTCTTGGCACAAGGCCTTGACAAAATTTTATTTGTAGTCTTGGCACGAGGCCTTGGCTATGTGGTTATGATAGTCTGGCATTATGCATTCCAACATTATGAAAGTGGTTATTGATATTGCATGTGATTATTCGATTAGTAGAATATCCATGTGAACAAGTAAATGGCATTATTTCATTTTACTTTTTCCATACTATGTTGAAGTTAAATTTTAAAAGGCTTTTGTTTTAGTAATTCATTGCCTTAAATGTTTATGCTTATTTTGAATGTTCCGCTATATTGTTATCCTTACTGGGCATTTGAGCTCACCCCTTTTCTATGTTTTATTTTTCCCAGGTAGTGAAGAAGTAATTTATGAATGACTTGCAGGGATATTATGAGGGGTTAATAGTGTGGATATGAAGACTTTGTTGTTGTAGTAGTTTTTCACTTTGAAATGTAATGTAAAAATTTATGATTATATCTAGTGTTTCCAAGGCTACTAAACCAATCGGTCTTTCGGGATTTGATCTTTCTTGTGATCAAGCCAATGTTACGAAGTAATGCACCGACTCTGGGCAACTGGGGTCGGGGCGTTACATTGAACTTTGTCTATGATATATTGAAAATATAGTTGGTGAAACTATTTTGGGGAATTATAATGATTTTTAACTTCCTCCATCATTTTCCTGAGTTGATATATGATAGACACCTCTCATTAATATTGGGCTCATTGACCTGTCCCTGAAAACACTTTGGAAGGATCCATATCTAGGTTTTCATAAAAAACATAAGAAGTGTATTGGATAATTTATCATGAATTAATGAAATGAAAAGATGGAAAATAATCCCAATGTATTCCAGTCACAATAATCATAATGTTTTGAGGGTTCCAATTTTTACATTCTTAAAAAATGGAAGATTAATGACTCATGGTGGACACTCACCTCAGGGGATGGATGAATTGTTAAAATGGATAGCATTCATGAAATATTCATTTAAAGGTACATGTTTTGGTTTAGATAGAATGTTAGTGCGAGAGAAACCACCATTATTATGGTTTAATCAATGTGAGTTTTCATACACATTATCTTGGATAATCTTGTATTTGCCACATTTCACCGCCAAATATACAATTTCAATTGTGTAAGCGCCCATTCGGAGATATTTAAACTCTTTTAAGTGTCTCAAGGATGGATTGGAGGATATATGTATTTATATGAATTTATCAATAATCAATAGATTCTTTATGTCAATGTTATAGTATTTATCAATAAAATATAATAATGTAGGTATTTTATGTTGATGAATTTTTCATTAAGAATTATGTTGAAATGCTATAATTTTTTTATCACATTAATGGAACCAACATATGTAATTTATTGTTAAGGAAATTTATTTATTGATAAGAATGCCCATTTTATATCCATATACGTGGTCACCCAATCCAAATGAATTAATGATAATAAAACTGACAATATGATTCTTCCATGATGGTCTGGGTTATATTTTTGATGTATTTTGAGGAAACAAAAGACTAATATCCAGGTTATGTAAATGTATCCTCCCATAATAGCCTTAAAATTATGGATTTTTTTCAATAAGTATGAGACTTAGGTTTAATAGTACCTCTACCTATTTTGTGTTAATGTTTGTCTCTCCAATGCATACACCGATTCCTAGGTCTAGTTTCTCTAGAACATGAAATTGGGTGCATTGTTGAAAAAGGATACATGGATTCCATTAGTGAAATATGGTTAGGATACAAGAGATCTAGTGGCATCCAAAATAAGGTTTACCAGTAATAACCCATTTTCTTATACATTTGTGGGATTTGGTATTACATATAAGGAAATGTCCAGTTTGGAGCCAACTCAATCATCAAGGAATGATCCATTAGATTAAGCAATGACCTATTGAATGCCTACAAATGATGTTCAATATTGAGATAAATCTACTGTACCAATGGATACATTTAACATCGGTTGATTGTAATGGTATGAACATCAGAAGTAAAAATGAATCAATGAGTATTATGGAGTGTTTTTCAAGTTGGAGGTGGAGCTCAAGGGTTTTACGATTGTTACCACTCTTAATGTTACATCCATCAAAAAACAAACTACAAAAGATGAAGTTCTGCTCCATAAATATTTTTAGGTTACACTTATTATGGAGGGAAAATTTCATTACATTTCATTTTTATGGAAAATAATAATTCCTGAAATAATAGTGACTAGATAAGATTCAGAAATTGAGAAATACCATAGTGAATATGTAATATTGAATTTTTGTTACCCTAACATGCATGTATTATTATAAACACACCATAAATATTTAATTTATGGTATTACATAGGGTTCGGTAAATATGGTCACATGTGGATTCTTTGGTGTACACTTGTGGGGGAAGACAATGACTACCTCAATTATTGAATGAGAGGCTGATGACCAAGTCTCTCATAGAAATATTCAATGGGTAGAGGAAGTGGACACCAATGATAAAGATACAATACTGGTTCCTCTTCCAGTTCCACTGAAGAAACCACTATTATCAACACCTAGTAAATCATCATCAAATTATACATCAATATAAATATGGATAGTTCATCAATGATGATCTTCCATAATCGACATATAAGTTTGTTAATTTATTTATTTATAACTTTTAATTTGAGAAAATTGAGGTTCTCTTTATAAGATGATTAATCATGCATTTTATCACCAAGTACCTTCAATGTCATATATATACATTGTTTGGGAGGTTGACACTCATTCCATTGATTAAATCAGTTCTCTATTTTTCGATGAGGTTATAATGACCCGATGTTTTTAAATGGAAATTACCTTCTTATATTTATTTCATAAACTCTCATGAATGCACAAAATAATGAACTAATAAATGTTAAGTTACCTTTAAACATAATTTTTTCACTTCTGTGTTTGTAATTTCAAAAATTCGACATTCAAGGTTGTGTTCAAGATGTTTTTTTGGAGTCTAATAAAAAATAAAAAAAATTGATGAATAGTAAAACTACACTAATTAATAGTAACATACCCTTATGAATAGTGATATACCCTAATGAATATTAATCTCACCTATGGTGGTATAGAAATCATATTCACGTTGGAAGTACGATAAACCTATATTTTAGAATATGTTAATGATTGTTTTAAAACCATTTTTTCATAATAAGTTATTATTTTAATTAAATATTAAAATAATCATATTTAGAAAATTATTTTTGAACAATGGACATCATTTTTGGATCCTACACGTCGAAAAATGTTTTGGGTGATGTTTTGGGATTTTTCTGAAATACATGAATTTTTTATGAATAGTGAAACACCGTAATTTACAAAAAATAGGCTAAATAAGCTAATTATAGATTCATTTTTGTTGTTCATCTGATGTAATCCCACATAGTTCAGGATTAAATTATAATATTAATATACTTGGTCATTGAAGATTCACTATTCCTTGTCTAGTGGGGAAATAATAAACTATTGAATTTTATATTTAGGAAACCCCTCTCTCCTCCAATATAAATGTCATCTCCCCTTACCTCTATCCCTCACACATCTCAAGCCTTGTGCCTAGACAAATTTCTGCCCAAATACCCTTCCATGCACCTTCCCCATGTCCAAGGCTTGCTGGTCATTCCAATAGTCTAAACCCAAATCCCTTAAGGGGATTCTCAAAGAGAGGAGATCAAAGGGTAAGAACCCTCTTTTGTTTTCAAGTGTTTTGTTTTCATTTTCATTCTTTCCTTATAACCTTTTCCCCTTACCTTATCCAAAAGGAATTAAAGATCCATAATCTTATATATTATGGTTTCTAATCATGTTTATGGAAAATTTCAAACATCATGCTTCTCCTCCTCTCCCTCGTGTTCTAGAATTAAAACATCGTCTGAGATGTGTCAAATTACCGACATCTTGGATAATGTGTTTTCAAATTATGTTATTTCTAGCCATAAAACAATTTATTTTATGGTTGAACCAGATTATTATATATTTTATATGTCCTATTTAATGTTCTTTAATCCTCATACACTCATTATATAAAACAATAATACAAAACAATTCAATTATGGGAAAAATCGTTAAAATTGATTCAAGTGTTTATCATTAATGTTTAATGTAAAGGATCCCTTTCACTCTAATTGACAAAATTAATTTTAACCATGTAACCTATAGGATTTCCAATAATTTTATATAGCTTCAATTCCTGACAACCAATTTCATCTTACAATATATTTTATCCTAAATACAATTGAACCGATCATTAAAACAAATGAAACAAATGGACCCGAACAATGAAATTGAACCGCGTAATCAACCATGATGGGTATAAATGAACATAAAATGGTTATACTGAATCTTTTAACTTTAGATATGGTTCTATAACTATTGATCAATAAACTTAATTTGACTATTCAGGTCATTAATATCATGTGAAGAACACCAAAGGGCCTAAGTTAAGGGATCCTCTCAATTTCACTCTTATTCAAGATTGTTCACTATGTTAAGACATGTTGTGTGTAATTTTTAATTATGGGGTATGATTTTTCACCTCCCCCATACTGACCTCTTTATTCATAAGTGATGATAATTCCCTTTCATCTCTCACTAATCCCCCTCAATTACTCCCGATACCATGCCGATATTCCATAAAGAATTGTACCCGAACCTCTTTTATTCCTTCGGGTTGTCTTATCTACCATTCTACCAAAATGATGTTATATTATATTTTCTTATTCATAATATAAATGTTTTTTACATTTACCAAGTATATTCATCAATACTCTTTCATCACTTTCATTCTTGGATATGCATGACTTTAAGTGATTCTCTCCTCATTACTTCCCGATAAGTGAACCCGTTTTATGGGAACATCCCGAATTCTTTCCTATTATCAACTATACTATATCCACTGTTTTAAGTAACCTTTTTCCTCATAAAATTAGTCTTTTTATTATGAAAACCATCCTGGTTTACTTCTGGTTTTATAAAAAATATTATGATGCTTTTCGTTTTAAGAGATATTCGATGTTTTCTTAAACCGCACTAAAATGTTTTGACTCAAACATTCCTAAAAAAATTTTTTACATGTTATCACATCAGTTTGTAATATATTTTCATGATTGATGACTTTATATGTTATTAATGTCTATTTATGATTTAATTCCTTTCTTTCATGGACTCTTGTATGTTACGCCCTTTTTTATTATGATTCATGACGTGATTGTGTGCCCATTTCTTCCCTTGGGTACTCTTATGTTTATGTCCGATTGAGGATATTTATGTGGATAGAATATACATGAATAAGCTTAGATGTTTTTGCCCAGAGAGCTCTCCAATTCATTGGGTAAAGTTAATATCTCATGAGAAGATTATGGGAAAACGGTCCGGGCGGTTATCCTTGGCTTGTGCGACTATGGGAAATGAGAATGGTGGTTTGCCTTGACTCATACTAAATTCTTGTTTAAAGTTGATACCACCTCTCTATGAAACTATGATTATATAATAACATGCTTATATAATCCCATGATTATTTTATTACATGTTTTTTTGATCCCATGTTTATATGTTATGATTCCATATGTTCCATGCTTCAAATATCATTATGTCAAGCCTCCTAACTCATGTTATTAAAGTTTATTCTTATGTTTTTTCCCTTACAGGGCTTTATAGCTCATCCCATTGTCCATGTGTTCCCCAGGGTACCCTATGAAAATGTAAGGGCTCAAAGGAAGTTAAGATATCATTATGAAGATTAAATAAATATGTTTTTTTAGCCCATGTTTTATGTTATATGTACCTAGTCTTCCAAGACACTAGACTTAATAATCATTGGCTTGTAATCTGATGATGATTTATGTTTAAAATCATGATATGTTATTTGTAAATGGATGGGGTCTCTATAGAGGCCTATGGAGAGGTGTAGGTAGTTAGGTTCAAAGAGACGTTTGACCATGTGTCTTAGGCCAATGAAGAAAACACTTGACCTTTGACTAGAAACAAGTGAGTTTCCTAACAGAAAATAATTATTGTAAATGATATAGTTCTAATAACCATTCCCATTCATAGGAATCAATATATGAGGGTGATCATTTTTTTGTAGATGAATATTCCATTGAGTTTTTATCATGTTATCCAAACATCTTTAATGTTTACACCCCCTCTGATTGATGAATAGACTAAAACAATTAAGTTTATAAATTCCATTCCTCAACATAATGTTATAACAAAATAAATCTATATGACCCATAATGTATAGGATGTTAAGATATAAGTGGTAACTCATGTTGATGATAGAGTTATAACCTCAGTAATTAATTGTCATCCATTCCGAAACATATTTTTTGTTTTCTTGAGTGATATAATTTATGTTCTCTATTGCATTAGATCATCCTTAGATCTCATAGAACACAAATTTTATGGTCTAATCCACAATAATTTCACAATGTTATGTAGTTAGGATCCCCTCACTTAGTGACTTAGTGTAAGGATATATACTGCTTCTAAGAAAAATCATGAGTTGAGGTTCGACATACCAAATATTTCATCAGAAACTATGGTAGATGGATTAGATTTACAACTAGATTTTGATCATATATGGCCCATTCAAATATACTAATAATTTAGAAGTAACCATCTTTTAAATTTGAAAAAAACATATTTATATAGGTATCTATTACCTGTAAATCTATTCTAATGTGATGGAGGTGGTTCTCAAATGGTATTTGAAGACGTCACATTAATTGAGAATCTTAGTGGTAGAGGCATCATAGTTATCCAATTAATAATACAATAATTACCCTTGTTAATATCCTTCGTGTAAATAGAAATAGTGGCTCAACATGATATGACTACTTCTATAAATAATTTTATTGATAGGATATAATATTAATTTTCACATCCGTAGTATATGTTGAACATCATGGTAAATGTTGTTGTAGAATGTTATATTCTTTTTAATGTGGTTCATAATTCCATAATTGGCACTATTTAATGGGAAGAGGTGATACCACAAGCTATAGAGTTAGAAACTAAATCAGTGGGAGAGTTGTTTTAGTCCATCATTTCCAAGTTGTAGAATCTTGAAAATCACCAAGGGGACCATTGATCCTTTTTTATGATTTTTTTATTTGTAATAGACTTATTGGGGAAAACTTGAGATAGAGTCGCAACTATTTATATTCAACCACTTTTTACATCAATTAATAAAACCATTTTTGTTCTATGTGTTGGTTTCATTCTCTTAATCCTATTATTTTATATTATACATTTGATATCATGATGACTTAATATCGCATATGACACCATGAATCATCATGGTTCCCAATAATACTATGTCAACCAAAATAAAAGCATAAATAGTTAAGCCGTAATGACTCTTATATTCAATGGATTGTGAAAGGAAATTTTTATACCTTCCATAATCAATACATTTGGGGCCATCCATTAAAAATAGTTATGGTTATTTTGAAGCAAATGTATGTCCTAGGAAATTTGGATAGAATAGTGGTAGTGATCTAACTTTTCCCCAGGCTAGGGCCTATTGAGAATTGGTTGACTATTCTTTTGAGAATACATTGTGGCCCATAAGATTTTTGTATGTTCATTTGTATTTCCATTAGTTTTACCTAATCATCATGTGAGAAAATATTAGTGGGGTAGGGCATCAATTTTACTAAAACCACTGTTTAAATTTTTCTAAACTAATAATTTTTATACTATTTCAATTTTTTTGTCCCCCGTATTACCATGATCACACATAGAATGAGTACAGTGATAAATGAAACCAAATTATACTAGATTTACTTATTTGAGTTTTCAAATTAATAGGTACTATTTCTCCATCTGTGGGTATTTTATGGTTATAAAAATATGACCAATTAGTTATTTTGGTTTAACATCAATCATTTTAGACTCAATATTTATATAGTTTAGAGCCATATCGGTTGGAATATAAGTCATTATACATTAGGTTCATATATCAGGGGAAACATGTCTCTATAGTTTATTATAATATATATTTTTCCATTTTCCACATTATATTAAGGTCATGTGGCATTGACCCTATGTTACTATAGTTTAATGATCATATTGTTTTTGTTTTAAGAAGAGGAAGATATGTCATCCTGAATTCATGACATATAGAATCATTCAAAAAAATTTCAATGAACATGAATTACAGATGATTTCATTAGAAATTTATATGTAGGATTCTTGTAAATCACTCTACAGTAACTAGAACCTCTACATTGTCATCATAGATTAAGGTGATATATGGTTCCTTTTTAAGGAATATATTCCTCCTATTGACATACCATTGGCTCATATGCATAACTGCCTAATTAATAGTCAATAAGTTTCTCCCTTGTATCTAAATTACTCCTCACTATGGGTAATTAACGATTTAATAGGGATTTGGAAAATTTATAAATGGATTAGGTCATGGAGTAAGTGTATTCAATGAGTAGGGAACCTTGAACCCTTTGTTATGTCATGATTGATTAATTCTAAATAACTAATCTAACACATTTCATACATGATTACTTCAAGAAGGAATATAATTCAAGAATGTTCGAGACACCATACATCCATACATAGGTTCTGAATTATGAGTATTTATGTATGGATCTGTCACCATTTTTTACATACTTAGCACATGAAGGATTAATATTCAATAAGCTTTCTACCACTCAAAATACTTATTATATCATGAAGAATGAATATTCATGATGGGCACTCAAACCATCCATCATTTCTATAATAACAACCACAATATATGGTGACATAACATCGATGATAGAGAATCCACCTAAACTGTTAGATTATAGGAGGTGTAAATCATATATCAAGGATATTTTATTAATTATGATGGTGTTCTGATATCATATTATGGTATGATTAAAAACACAATAATTTTATGAATTATGCAAGTATACTTCTTTCACTCATAGGGATCATATGTCTATTTACAAGGAATAAATCATTGGGATTTTGAGTATAGGTTCTCATATGTATATCTAAGTCAAGCATAGTGAAGACGATGGATCCCTAGATGGTGAAAATGCACCATTATAACGTAAATAAATGGGTTTTTCAGATTTATATCCTTCGGTAATGAACTTGATTATTTGGAAAAATCTATGTTTATTCACTTTGTTGATTCCTTATATCAAATGGGCTGAAAACCCATAAAAATATAATGTCACATTAAATTATAGATTGCCTTATAAAAGTTGATTTTGATTTATGGTTACGAATCTCATACTATAAATTATGTGGTTTTGTTTCCTGTCTCATGGACATCAAAATGTTTCTAGAATTCAGTACTTCATCCTTACTTCAAGAACATGTATGATATACCATGTTGTATCATATTAGATATAAAATTCTATAGACTAATTTTACGATGGGGTGTGTAAATAATATCTAAAAGAGCTTAAATTGGTGATGATGTGGTAGGAAAAAATTATTATGAATTATAAAAGTACAAACATAGGTTCCATGTTCAATATTGATGTTTATAGGGCTCGTAGGTGTCACTGGTACATTTTTTATAGTAAAAGTCCCTTTGTTTTTATTCTAGTGCATTGAATATATATTTTAGAAATGAATACCCAAGAATATGGGTCCCTTTAATCTATAAAACCTCCTTTCCTGGGGATATGAATGGTATTCGATGATCCAAACACTTGGGAAATGAAGTAGGGTGTGATAAAAAACAATCAAATGAGGATCCTCACACCCTAAACATTCTATCACAATATTATTAATGTTTTATTACGGAAAAGGGTACATATTAAATCATTACTAAAAAAATTTCTAGGACTATATGGGTCCATTAAAAATAGAATATTGTTTTCTTTGGTTATAGGATGATCCCTTCTATCTTTTTTCCACATGAATTTACATACTAACATTTTTATAATTATTTAAGGATAGAATCTCAGTGAGGAGAAACATTAATTTTTCATAGATCTTCCTTTTTGGTTCATTAGAATAAATATTTGTATGTACTTTGTATAAGAAATTCATTTCTCTGCAATATTAACAATATGGGTGAGAGTTTAAGGTCAGATAACTTTGTCCGGAGTGTACATTGGTTATGGTCATATTGAATATATGATGCTATGAAGGAAATGTGTGAAAAAAGACCTAATATGTCTCCCAACTATTAGGAATACCCCCAACACCATTATTAATGGGACATCAAAGTAATATAAATCATTTTTTATCTTTCTTCAATCATGATTAATGGTTTGGAACAAACACGCAAAGAATGGTCCTAAATTACTCTGAAGTTATGTACACCATTGTAAGGTCTCACAAGGTCTCAGGAACAATTATTCAATGAATTGATGTGTCTGGTGATAGGATCGAGGATTATATATAGCATATATATAATGATATTGATATTAAATATTCTGGGTGAATTGATACTTTACATGCTCCTTCCAAAGGACTATGGAAGCCTTCTAGTGACTCAATACACATGATACATGATGTATGGATTATGGGTTTAGGGTCTTTGAGATGATGATGTGTGTATCTTGAAAATAATTCAACAATGGTCTTATTTTCAAGGCCCATTGATATGGATTGCTATTGGATGATGGTTTGAGTGCATTATCATTATAAAAAAAGGACACAACTACCGTAAAATTTAAAAACATGTTATAAGGAATCATACATTCATCTGTTTTGGGTTATAAAATATGTCATTTTGCTGTATAGTTTTATGTCATAAAGCTAAGATGATATGTAGGAGAATGTTAATACATAAAAGAATTTTATAGATAAATATACACATTATGGGGTCCCTTATATAGATTAGGATCACACTTGAGAAAAATGGGCCTCTATACATATGCCATTATAAATATGTTTAAGTTCATACTATGTAGACCAATTTTGGATCGCATCTTTCGTCATGATACTACTAATCACACCAAAAAGGATCTCATAGAAATTTATGCTAACATGACTCTATATTGGGGGGAAAATGTGTTCAATGAAGAACCCATACTATGGTGGTTATGGGTATATTAAAAGAGGTAAAAGAAGTGTGATGTATGCATTATGAACTTGTCGAACATATATTCATTATTTTAATTCTATGATATGTGGGATATATATCTCTCTCCAATTGTTAGATTTAGGATTGATATCTTATGAGATATGCAATATATGAATTAGGGGTAAACCCTACTCAATTAGGGGATCTTTCTAATATGGTAGTATTGGGAGTGAACCATGACTACAATGATGGTTTGTGTTGTGAAACAAATCCACTATAATTTTATTTGTAATGTTTCTTGAACTACAGAGGAAATGAGTTTTGAGGTTTTTTTAATTCCCTAAAAATATGTACAATTACAATGTTATGCCCTAGTGGTTCATATTTTTTAATTTCATTAGTAATCATGTCATATGAGCTGGAATGTATTATAACATATCACAAGATTATGATCTTTGATATGTAGGGTATGATTTTAAAATGTTATTATCATGTGCTCATACAATTATGTTGGTGTTATACGTACAAATCTACCTTATTTACCCATATAGGTCATATGAGATTTCTATTTATTATGATTCCTTTCCCTTGTTCATGAATAAAGGTATTAATAATGGTATGTCTAAGAATATAACCATATAATATGATCATTACAGGATATGTTGAATATTATTATAGAAATTCAAGGATCCCAAGTATTTATATAATAATACATTTTCAAATATTTTAATATTAATGAATAATATATTAAATTTTCATTAAGGCGGATAGTTTTTCTGATAGCATACTCGACACGCAACAATGGATTTCTATGAAATCTTATGTTCCACACAATGTTGAGCTGTACCAAAATATATTAACATAATAATATATTTATTTTAAATGGTAGTTTATGTGTAATCATTGTATTGAAAAGAATGAACAAAATTATGTATATTATGATTTTATATATTTTCTAAATATCTTTACACTTATCCAATGAATATTAGAGGCTTGAAATGATAATTAATCCAATTTTCAGCATTAAATACTCTAATGTTTGTAAATATGTAATTTTACCACCTTTTTAAGGAAAATCTTTTGTAAAAATATGTTTATTAACGTTGATATTTTATATTTCACAAAATAAAATTTTCATTAGAAGGAGGACATCAAAATTTATTTTGGATAAATAATTGGTAATTTTCTTATACAGCTAATTTTTTAATTAATAGTGTAAAAGACAACAATTAAGTCAAAAATTCCTTTGAATATAATTTATTCATATAGATATATTTTCCTTTTAATGGTTTTTAAAGTGTAATTGATATATTTTATTATCATTTAACCCAAAATTGGTCATTGTATGTAAATTTAGATTTAAATTGTATATAAACATATAGAAATCTTTTAATAGTTTGTTACATATTAAAACCCCTCTTTTTTTGACAACATGAATTAATTTTAGATTAGTTTCTGAAAATTCTACGTCTTGAATTTCGGAAAATAGATTCCATATTTGGAATCATAAAATCTTATTTTTTTAACAAATTTCCTTTTATTTTAGGACATTATGAATAATAACTTTTGTAATTATTTTTATTTACCATTGTTAGAAGATAAATCAGGTAAATTAGGGTAAAATTTTATAAAACTACCCTAACACTTGTCCTAATCATAATTTATGGGATATTTACAACCATGTTAATCCTTGGGTATATTTTGGGATCACATGGAGTGACTTGGGTATGATAATGACATGTTATAATAATTATTTTGATGTAAATAGAAAAATAACATAAACATGTATATTCTTACTATAACAATTTATATGGGGTAATATAACTAATAAATTAGAATATAAATAGGAAATATAAATATAAAAATATTTTCAACATCATGATATTTTATTTATATTTTTTATATAATATATAAATAAATTAAATTATGGTACAATGATGATTCAATTATTGATTCATTAATAATGGATTCCAATAAATGTTATTATAAATATTAATATAATATTAAATTGACATAATTATTGTCATAAATGATTTATCTAGGTGAATATGAAATGACTAGAATAATTTAATGTTTTTTTCAATAGAATCATGTTGTTGTGAATTTTTAAAAAAGTCCATTTTGAATAGTGTCGAAAAATGAAATAATTCATAACATAAAATATAAAAGTTTTTATTCAATGATATTAAAATCCTAAAAATATATGATTTTTAAACATGGTTAAGATATTATAAATATATAAATAATTAATTTTGTGTGATTTTTTTGACATGATATGTTAATTACATTAATCCACAATGGGTAAATTACATTATATCACAAGAAGATTAAAACCATTAAACTAATGGATACAAAAATGTGAGGGTAAAAATTTAAAAAACATATCTAAAAAATATAGAATGATGGGTATTCGAAACAAAATCATCTTGTATTGTAATTCAATATGTTTTTGAAATTTTTTAATAGAAATTGAATTTATAATAAATTAATATTTCAAGAAATTCTTAATGTGCCACTCCTCCCCCTATAAAAGGCCACCAAATCTACCCACTTATTCACACCTCTCATGCCTATTAACTCTTATAAAATATGCAAATATAATCTCCATACATAACTAAATTCTTTATACAATCCTTACCTTGGATGGAAGGAAATTCAAGAAAGTCTTTTGTCTTAAATAAAAAGATGTTACCCGATTTAGAGGTAACATCTTCTCTCAAGTTCCATTCTTTTATCTTCATTATCCACTCCCTATTCTATTATTATTATTTAATAAATAAGAAATAAATTATAAACAAATTACTATCATGTTTTTATGATAATTATTCTATCTTAACTTACACACAACTCCACCTAACAGATTCGATCTTACGGTTTTTGTGTTCGAAGAACTACAATATTATGAAACGATGAATAATCAATTTTCACATACCACCTCTCATGGAGGGTATTATGATGACAATATATTTATATATGATATCTATTATATTTATATTTTCTATATTAATATTTACTTTTTTATTTGAATCACACCATTATGATATTCATAATGTGTGAATACGATTATTTCATTTGATAAAGTGAAGACTACCACCCCCTCAATGTGATATGATTCGTTCATTCCATACATGGAACGTATAAAGGATAGTGTTAATGAAATTATGTAACATATATAACATAAATAAATTACATCAATTATAACATAAAAATGCATCATTATGTTTTCATTCCATTAATATGACACAGAAATGAAAGTAGCATCCATACTTACGTAGGACAAACCATTTCCATGAATGGTGCATTTCATTTCTTATCTCCAAATATTATGGACTATTATAAATACAAATATATTGTATATATATGATATCTAAATCATGATTAATATTATCAATATGATTTAATTTTTACCACATTAACATTTTACATCAAAACAAGTTCATTTTCAACTGATGTACCAAATATCAAAAAATAAGCCGATATGAACATAAATAATTATGTAATTTTTTTTCATGATTATAATTAATATAAAATGAATAATAAAAATGAAAAATTTCCAAATAAAGTACAAATTAACTTAATTTTTTTATTTTGTAATATAAACTATGAATGAGATAAGTCAGTCTCTAAGTAAGGGACTTCGTCTCAATCTCTTTTCATGGAGGCATATTTCATTTTATAGAATAACATGTTTTATAATGTGTATAACTCTATAATTTTTAATTTAATTTTATAAAAAGGATTTAAAATGTATTATTCTTATGAATTATTTTAGTAAACGACACAATTAATGATTCATTTTAACATACAAATCGGTAATGAAATTTCTGCTTCCATAAGTGTTACATTATATTTGGAATCCATATAAAGCCATAATGATTTTAAAAAGGATACTATATTCCATATACCATTTTTTGGTATTTGGTTAATGCAAATGGGTTTGATAAAGAATTTAGTTTGTCAATATATTGAAATGATAAATATTTATTGAAATTTGAAAAAGTTATCTTTCCTTTTTGCATGTTTTATGTGTTATTCTTAAGTTATGGTTCTTGAAAATTGTTTATGTATACGGTTGGTTATGTGATAACATGGGGGTGGGTGATCCTGAAATATATATCAAATTTATTGGTTATTGAGTTAGAGGTAACTTTTAAGCATTCACCTATGATATTTTGGGAATATACTGTGATGGATATTTCAAATGTTATAATAAAGGTTACTCCCTATGTGGTTGTGAAAGCTATATTGTATGTATGTTCTAGATTACACAATTTACCTTAATGATTTCTATTAGTTTTTCATAAATCATATGATTTCATGAGGTATGATTAAAAGCTTATTTTTATCAGTAAAAAGTACTATTTCATTGATTTTTATGTAATCATGGACTAATGTTTTTTTCCATATTTAATATCCCAAACTAAACAATTTATGCTCATTCCATGTTATTGAAAAGTTTTTCAGAATGTATAAGTAATCTTATTATAAAGGAAGAATTAAAAAAGATTTATATAATGAAAATAATATCTATTTTTTAATATTATTTATTATTCGGAAAAAAATTGGATAGAGTGGAAGTGTCTACATTGAAATTTTAGAGATGTAATGTAATAGCTATGTCCAAATTCTATAAAACACTAAACCTGAAAAGATCCTATCTTTGAATTCATGACTTACAAAAAGAATATTTAATGTTTATGGCTAGGGCCATATTTAATTAAGAATATTTTATGTCGCATTTCTGAAACAAATAGATATTTATGATCCCTAAGATTGTGATTGCATCATGAAATGAATTTTACTTTGAAATATTTAATAATAATGTATGAGAATATTGGTCTATTACATTTGGTATTAGATTATATGTTTATTTAACCATTGGAATATATCATATGAAAACATTAGTGAATTACAATTGTATATGTATAATGACATTTCTAATGATATATTAATAGACTATTCAATTTATAGAAAAATGTCTTGGAATGTTGTTAAATGATAGAGAGGATGGTTTATAAGAAATTACCACATTATCTAGATACAATAAGTGTCTGTAGATCTGGAATAGAGGAAGAAATGGGTAATAAATCAAAAAAGGGTTCATTGACTTGGACTAAAAAATTACATGGTTCCCAATTATTTTCCTTTATTGACACATAGTTGGACACTCCTTGGGGTTATGATTTAAAAATACATTGAATGATTAAAAACCACTTTGTAGGATTTAAATAATGACGTTGAATAAACATTGTCAAGCCTATGGTGTTATAAATTTAAACTAATTTTTCATGATTTGGACACCATATTGGTGATTTTTCAGGATTATGTGGTTTCCCAGGATAAATATTTTCACTCACTCTATTTGTTTTTGGTTTTTGTCAATGGAGGAATCTTGAAGGTACTAGATTAATGCTGACTATGATTGATAAATTTTTTATGATAAACCAAATGGAATGATTACTAGAATAAAGAATATTGTGAATACTTTTAATATATTATAATGATATATTATTATGATAATTCTCCATAATGATCTATTTAAATCTCCAATAAAGCGTAGGATAGAGTAAGTTGATAGTTTGAGTGGTCGGGACATAAGAGGAAAGACATGTTTATTTATTCTATGTAATAATATTTAGAAGAAGCACCCAAGTAAATTTATTCAAGTATTGATAATATTTTTTCAGTGTGGAAAATGAGGAAACAAATTGATTAATTACAAAGGAAAAATTAATAGCTTAATTAGAGAAATGAATTAGAGATTTTATCTCACTAAATTCTCAATTATGTTAGAATGTATCAAATGATGAATTTATGTTAATTATAAAATTCCATTTCCAAGATGGAATTCTCATAAATATAGTGGCCATTGTTATATAAGTGATGGTTATATTTCTAATGATGAAGAGAATTCAATTTAAATATTAATGTGAATATGCATTATGAAATATGAGAATGAATATTAGTTAACAGTTTATGATGAAATTAGAATTATTTATGTGTTTATGTATTGGAATGAAATTAATTATATTATTATTAGTTCTACTCTTAAGAACCATTAAATAAATATGGATTATTCTATATACATTTTAAATTATTGAGTTTCAAAAATATGATAAATGGTATTGCTAGCCTAATAAGGTTATTTAATGGAACAATTATATTGTGAATAAGACGAGATAATCGTTAATATGATATTGATGTTGATAAAAGAGTAGTTAGTTTGGATAATGGAATGAATGATATGGATAATGTAAATTTAATTGAATGGGTTACCATTGAACTAATTCATTATTTGATAATAATGTGTTTTATGTAATATTTTTTTTTGTGTTTATTTTTTTCATATTTATAAAATATGTTCAATAATATGTTATTTTATTTATTGAATTATGAATGATTTAATTTATAAAAGAATGTTTGTCTTAACTAAGGTAATATAGTAGTTCAATATGTCATTATGTTTCAAGAGAATAAATATTAAATATATTCACTAATTTGGCATGTAGAAATATGAGCTACGTAGTAATTATTATGATATTTTATATTAGTTTATTTTGTAAGCATATATAGAATATTTTTAGATTTTTGGATTATATTTTTGTAAAATATTTATGATAAATTTGTTTAACTATTTGAGAAAATGATTAAGTTTAAATTTGGATGTTATTGGGAAACCTAAGATAAAAATTATGTTTTTGAAAAAAGAAATAATGAATGAATGGTTAATCCTTATTTTATGGACCTTATGATCCTCTAGTGCTTATGGAATAAAATAATTCATCATTAATTAAATAATTTTATGTTTCAATTTATCATGAAAAACCCATAGGATTAGGATGGGCTTATGAAATGAAATGAAATTACGTAATTATATATTCTCATGAAATTTTTTAACCTTTAGGAAAATAATATTAAAATAAACTTTTGTCTTATTCATATCATAAATCATTATATAAAAAATGTTTTCACACTTCTTTGGTTTATGGTTTTTATAATGTGTATTTTGACATAATAATTTACTTTAATTTGATTAATGATCTATGTCACACTCTAACATTATATAGTCATTATAATTATATTTAATGACCAATTAATCACATCCCACATATGTTCTCATATTTGGAAACATATTAAGTGTTATTTATAGATCGCCTTTATAAATACTTTTCAATCTTTTCAATAAGATTTTTTATTTTACCTTCTATGATGTTGTTTTACCACAATGGTATTTTAAAATTTTAAGCCATGTTTTACTTAGTACTAGTATAAATTTTGAGGACACCATTTTTTTAAAGGGGTAGAATGTAACACCCTATATTTTTTCTGAAATATTATGTTTTGAAATTTTTTTAATATTATGGATATTTTGAGTTATGTGTAATAATTATTCTAATTTTTATTTTTTCAATACTTATATTTTCTTGCATTAAATAGTATACCATGTTTAGTTTTCATTACAAACAAAACTGTCTTAAAATGAAATAGGATACACTATTGGAATATTATTATTTAACATAAAAGTTATCACATAGAAATTAGAATAGTGGGAAGTAATTGTATCAAATAATTTATTTAAATATAGGTAATAAATATGTACAAAAAATTAATTCTTTGGATACCAATTAAATAGATATTAAAATAAAAACTATTTAAAAATAATTGAAATCTTAATTTGGAAATAATTTTTTTCACATAAATGAATTTTATATAAATAAATTAAAGATAGAAATTTTTGGGTATTAATTAATTTAAATATATATATTATAAATTAAATAAAATTCTTGATAATAATATTTTGTGTTTTCTAGAAAATAAATACTAATTAATAGAATAGTTCTCTTAAAAACATTATTTTTTAATGATGTTTCATCATCTTTTGTGATCATATTTTATACATAAATTTTCAAATTATGTCTAAATATATATATAAAATTCAAGGATTATTTTTTGAAATTATATTATAATAATGTTATTGTAGTGAATTATAGATTATTTTTTAAAAAAAAAAAATTTCGATGTATAGTGAAAATATTAGTTTTTATTAATAAGTTTCATTTATATTAGTGAATTTAAAAAAAATAAATTATTTTAATATTGTTTGAAAAATAAAATTAGTTCAATTTAATATCTAATAATTAAATTTGTCTAATTGGAATCAATTTGATATGTAATTTTGATATAAAAACATTTTATCCTTTTGAACATTTTGTCATTGGAAAACATCTTTTTTTCCTCATATCTTGGATTTAATCAGAATTAAAAACTTCCATTTATAAGAAATGAATTTTGAAAAATGTATTCAATATTTGGAAATAGAATAATTTATATTTTCTAATAATTTTAAATTAAATTTTCACCATAATTAAGAGTAAATAGAGTAGACATTATTTACCACGGTTATGGTAAAATTTGGTTTAAAATGGGGGTAAACTAAATAGATAAGACCTAAAATTGACCTAAAACATTCCCAAATATCAATGTATTCCAATTTTTATTCCATATATCCTCTATGATCTATAATTCCCCATTTTTATCCTTCAATTAAGTAAAAATTTTGGATACAAATTAACCCCACAAGATGTTGCGAAATTGTTTTCCATTAAATTAAATATTTTTCATATATTTATTATAATAAACATCGATTTTATCATGTGTTATAATAAATTAAAATTATAAATTTTTTTGTATAATTCACCAAGATTATCTTTCATCACATGGAATAATGATATAATGCATGAAACGTGACATCATGTTTAATTGAACCGTGAAGTAATAAAATTTTATATATGATTATTCAACACATTTCATTAAATTTAACAGTGTCAATAATTTTTTCTAATATATGTAATATATGTAAAATTTTCATAATCAATATATATTTATTTATAAATTTGTAATGGCCCAGACCTCTCCGTCCCATTCCTTTTTCAAAAAGAGTGTCATGATGTGTTCTGGAGGGTAAAATGGACTTTTCCCACACCTTTCAGAATTTTTTGAAACTACACGCTGTGTAGTGTGAATACACGTCGTGTACCCCCTCGCCAGGTATACCCCGTGTTGAAGGCCATGTCCTTTCCATGTGAAATAAATGAGTACACTCCGTGTATCCAATACTACACGCTGTGTAGCCCCTCCTCGCTTACGCATTACCCTCAAACCGCGTGTTGACCAGTCAATGTTTGTGTGCTGTGTCGAGGTCGTGTCCTTGCCTTGTGAAATAAATGAGTACACACCATGTAGCCAAAACTACATTTCATGTAGTCCCTCCCCACGTATGTGTTACCTTCAAACTGTGTGTTGACTAGTCAACGATCGCGTGCCGCGTTGAAGGCCGCGTAGGAAGCCGCGTGGTGAATGTGTGAAATGGCCAAGTACGCAACATGTAACATAAATTACATGCCATGTACTTTTGAATTTCACAACTATAAAATTAGGGTTCCTCTCCTCCTTTTCAACTCACCCCTCTCCTCCCCATTCCTCTAATCAGAGCTCTCCTAAGAGTATCAAAGGCTCTTTTTCTTCCATAACTTCTTTGTCCGAGCTCCGATTTACGATCCGTCAGCGGCCACAGGATCATATCAACGAGGCGGAACTTCTGAGGTTGGATCTGTTGTCTTTACTTTGGCCTTTCATTTCTAACTTCCACCCGAGGTGGTTTTTCAGGGATTTGACAGAAGTGACTGGGGTCGACGGGCGTCTTCTAAAGTTGATCTGGGGGAGCATTTTGATCAGAACCTGTTGAGGTAGGGATCTTACCTTCGTCTCTCTAAATTGTACATCATGCGGTGTGGGTATCCTCTTGTTTTCATTAGAAACCATTGATCCATTAAACGAATATAATAAATGGTTAAAGAACGGGGATGGCGAAGTTGTTATGTTTATCTTTGTTTATACTCTTGTTATGTTGTGAATTGAATAGGCATATGCCTACTGAAAATCATAGTCATTGGGGGAGTTTGATTGCGCAATTAAATGATACCCTATCTTTTTAGACTGTTTTTGTGAATGGAACTTTGTTGAATGTGGAATTTGGTTAATCACGTAAAGTTGGATGATTTAAAATCTGGAACCATTGTGTGATCACCCCAATTGAACAAAATGAAATAATGAACATGTGGTTGTTGGATTGGATACGTGGCATGTGATGGTCATGTATTATGGGTTTTTGTGGATCAGGTGAGCATCGGGGCTGTGGTTGTCTTGGTTGTGGGTTGGTGTGAATGATATGTTGGTTATGGGAAGCGGGGCTGCGATAAATGGTATCAAGGGTTGATGATGTACGGTGTGGTTGTGGTTATGGTGGTTGGTTGCGGGGATGCAGGGTTGGTTTTGAATGTGAACGAACTATGGGTTGTGAATAATAAATAAAAAGTGGAAGAGTTAATAAATGGTGGGGCATGGTAATGGAACTGGAATAATAATAAATGGGTTGGTTGGTTAATAAAAAGGGACTTGGTTGTGTTTCTTGTGTTTTCCTAACTTGATTTTTGGATGGTAGGGATATGCTTTACGAACGACCGATGTGGTTAGTTGTGGATAGTTGCCCAGTAGTTAAGGAACTAATAAACTGATTCTGTTGAAACATGAAAACCTAAATGGGGTTGGGGTTGTTTGTGGTATGCATGCTTCGTAGTGGCAGTGCCGAGTCATGTACTTAGTTCTCTGATTAGAAGCCATAGGTTGGGCTGAGTGTTTTGTATATATATATCAATATCTTTGTGTTTTGTTGCACCTCACCAATGTTGAGAACTTAGTTCTAAACACTCCCATTTCATGGGAGAGGGTGTTTCCCCTTAGTTACTAGATCCTTCCTGCTCTTTCTTCCCTAGCCTATGATGGATTGAGGCGACCTTACACCCATGAATCTTCGGGTTGGTTTCGATTGGGGTGGTTTTATCCCAAGACTCTTTGGGTAGGTTTTACAATTTCCCCAGAACCATAGGGATGAGGCTCAGGTGTGTGCGGGTGAGATACGTGGTTGTGAGTCCCATGTGTGTGCGGGTGGGATACGTGGTTGTGAGTCCTAGGTGTGTGCGAGCGAGATGTGTGGTTGTGAGGCCCATGTGTGTGCGGGCGGGATGTGTGGTTCTTGAGGCCCAGGTGTGTGAGGGTGGGAAGACTGTGGTAGTGTCAGGACGTTCGCTGTTAGGAAGAGAAGCTAACTAGTGGGAAATGGTGTGGGGTACCCAATACTTTTGTTCTTATATACTACTACCTATTGTGATTGTATTTTTGTGTGTGTGGCTGGTGTGGTTGGGTGGATAGAATTCCTTGCTAGGATTCTTCTACTGTTCTCATGGGACATTAGGATGTCTCCCCACTTATGCACGAGAGCCTTAGGTTTCCCTACTGAGTATACTTGTATGCTCACCCTGCGTTTACTTTTAGGTTTCTAGGAGGACTTCCTGGGACATGCGGGACCCTACTAGTCGGGACAGTTGGAGTTGTTGCAGTTACTATACTCTTGTTTCTTTTGGTATGGTACTTTTGTGCTTTCTTGTACTTGTACCTTGTTTCAGAACTATTTAAACATGCATGTGGGATTTTTTTGGGTTTATTTCTATACACTTGTTAGTTTCCTTTTTGGTGGTTGACTTATCCTATTTCTCGATCGTAAATAATAAAAAGGGTAATGCCTCCCATATTTGTGAAAACTCATACCATTGGTGCTTGTCACCACCCCAGGGCCTACTAGAGGTGGGACTTGGGGATCATTATCTCCCTTTAACCATTTCCAGCTCAGGAGGGGCATCATTGGTGGGATGGGGTCATGACAGAATGGTATCAGAGGTGATGGTTGAGAGATAGGATGGAGTCTAGAGTTAGGTACAATGAGGATTGGATGTGATGGTAGGGCAACAGTGTTGGTTAATCTTGTTGCGTGAAATATTCCAGGGAATACCAGATAGGACACGAGATTTTAGAGCCCCTGTGATCTGATGCAATGACTCTGAGCCTATCGAACGAACAAGTAAGACTACATTGATTGTAGGGTAGAGACCCTAGGGAAGGTAAATTCATCCTCATGATTGTGTTTTACTCGATTTGGGTGTTCTGGGAAAGAAATTGAATAAAATGATAAAATGAAACCTTGAGAAAATTCCTTTCTACTTGGGCTTAGGTGATCCTTGTTTACCATACATCTACGGCACCTGGGTGTCGTGCCCAGGTGGCTCAAACAGCCGAGGGCTAGTAGATTCAGGCGTTCGATCAGTTGATGATTGACCGAGAGGAGGAAGATAGCCATTGGTAGAAGACAATTCTTTCTTTCTAGCAGCAAACCCTCAAGAATTACGACGGTAGTACTTCGGATACAGATATGGAGGGGTGGATTGAGGAGTTATGGATCACTTTTACCTTGATCCGTGCTCCGAGGGAGTACTGGTTTCCACTAGCAGTCAGTCAGCTGAGAGGTGCGGCGTGACAGTGGTGGACAATCTACCTTGGAGAGAGGATAGAGGCAGAGGTTCCATGGCCTGAATTTGAGAAGGAATTATGAGAGGAATTCCTTTCTTTCATGATCAAGGTGGAGAAGTGGTAGGAGTTACTCTACCTTCAGTAGGGGAGTATGTGAGTATGTGAGTTGGGGATCAAGTTCCAGGATCTCCTATGCTTTACTTCGGATCTTTTTATAGATGAGGAGTCTCGGGCGAGATGATAGAAGGAGTCTGACTTCAGGGTCCTCCTCAGGGACCTCGACCAGGGCGTGGTCAGGGAGGTGGACGACATCAGAGAGGCAGAGGAGCTGGGCGTCGACAGTTTCACGCAGTAGAGTTGGCAGCTCCAGCAGGATAAAAGGTGGAATGAGGTACGATTTGTTTGTTCGGCACTCTCAATTCTTCTTTGTTTGATTCGGGAGCTTCACACTCCTTTTTTGTACCTGGTCTATCCCATGATTTGGGACTAGACGTAGAGAGACTTTCCATACCACTGGTGCTGAATACACCAGTTAGAGGCCAGACAAGCGTATCATGTGTTTTCCGAGGATGTGGACTGAAATTGGTACCACATCGATGTAGTGGGGACCTTCTTCTGTTACAGATGCATCCATACGATGTCATCTTAGGCATTGACTGATTTTTTTCTATTAGTGCCATTATCGACTTCTTCCGTAGAAGAGTCATGTTCTCCGACGTGGATGGGAAGCATGTAGCTTTTGTTGGTGAGAGCAGATATAAGGTGGGAAGCCGGCTTGTGGAGCCTCTCCTTTCTTTGTTAGGTGGGATATCAGTGGTTGTAGCTGATGCAGAGATGATGGATGTCCTAGAGGTTGTTAGAGAGTTCCTCGATTTTTTTCCTATGGAGGTTGTTACTCTACCCCCCCCCCCCCCCCCCCGACGTGACGTTGAGTTCGGGATAGACTTACAGCCTAGTGACCATCCGATTTTGATGCTCCCTTATTGGATGGAACCTTCAGAGTTTCGGGAGTTGCGGATTCAGATTGACAATCTTATGGAGAAGGGTTTTGTTCGACCCAGCGCATCGCCATGGGGTGCTCGAGTTTTGTTCATAAAGAAGGCAGATGGTGGTCTCAGGCTATGCATAGACTACCGAATGTTGAACCATGTAATGGTCAAGAACCGTTACCCCCTTCCAAGGATAGATGATCTCTTCGAACAACTGAAGGGAGCAGGTTGTTTTTATAATATTGATCTACGATCTGGATATCATCAGTTGAGGGTAAAGGATAGTGACATCTCGAAGATGGCTTTCAGGTGTAGGTATGGACACTTCGAGTTTGTAGTGATGTCGTTTGGAGTTACGAATGCACTGGCTATGTTCATGGGACTTACGAACTTTGTCTTCCGAGAGTTTCTGGACCGGTTCGTCATTGTGTTTATCGATGACATCCTGATCTACTCAAGATCAGAGGAGGAGCACGTTGAACATCTTAGGGCAGTCTTGTATGTCCTTTGACACCACCAGCTTTATGGGAAATTGTCGAAGTGTAAGTTCTTGACACAAGAAGTACACTTCCTTGGGCACATAGTGTCTTAGCATGGAGTGTTAGTGGACCCGTTGAAGGTGGAGGCAGTTGTTTCTTGGGCAGAAACCAAGAGCATGGAAGATGTTCGTAGTTTCTAGGGGTTAGTAGGTTACTATCGGAGGTTCATTTTGGACTTCTCTCGAGTTACTACTCCATTGAAAGCTTTGACTAGGAAGAACCAGGTCTTCATATGGAGCGAGCAGTGCCAGAAAGCTTTAGACTACCTGAAGGATAAGTTGGTCAGTGCTCTCGTTATCGGGTTTCCAGAGTAAGGGTTGTTGTATGATGTGTTTTTTGATGCTTCTGGACTTTGTCTGGGGTGCGTGCTGATGCAGAAGAAGGGAGTGATCTTTTATGGGTCTAGGATGTTGTTCCCTCATGAGATAACTATTTCACCCATGAACTAGAGCATGCAGCAGTAGTTTTTGCACTAAAGTTGTGGCGACATTACCTCTTTGGGGAGCGCATTGCGGTATTCTCAGTTCACAAGAGCCTGCGTTATATCTTCTCTCAGCGTGACCTGAACATATGGCATCAGATATGGGTTGAGTTCCTCCAAGACTATGACTTTGAGATCTCTTACACTGAAGTTAAGGGAAACGTTGTGGATGATTCCCTGAGTGGGAAGTCACATAAGGATGTGGTTCGGGAATCTAGTGGTTCTTGGAAAGTGATGGAAGAATTGGTTGCCTTGCAATTTGATGCTAGGGCAGAAGGTGTTAGAGGCTGTTTGTTTCAGATGACAGTGCAATCCTCCTTGTTGCAGAAAGTGGAAAAGTCTCATTGGGGGGACTCTGAGGCAGAATTGATGCCGGATTGTTTTGATCCGGGGAACTCTCTAGAAGGATGGTCAGACGAAAGCCGACATCAGATGCTTTTTCATGGAATGTTGTTTGTTCCGGAGGTGATGCATGATGGAGTTCTCCGTGAGTTTAAAAATTTACCGAGGCCTGAGGGAACCGTTTTGGTGGCCCAGGGTTAAATGGGCAGTGGCAGAGTTTGAGGGTGAGTGCCTAGTGTTTCAGCAATTAAAGGTTGAACACTGTGTTCCCAGTGGTTCGTTTCATCCATTAGATGTCCCTGAGTGTATGTGGGAAGACATCTCAATGGACTTCATCACAGGACTACCCAGAGCTCAGGAGGGTTATGATGCTATCTGGGTGGGGGGTGGATCGTCTGACAAAATCAGCTCACTTCTTAGCAATTGAGGAGTTGGGCCTTGTGAGTACCTTAGCACGGAGGTACGTAGATGAGGTGGTGCGTTTGTATGCAGTTTTGAAGACTATCATCTCAGATCGGGATACTCGATTTACCTCACGAGTCTCTAGGGGGTTACAACATGCTTTTGGCACCCATCTACACCTTATCATTTCTTTCCGCCCCCAGACCGATGGGCAAACATAGCGGACTATCTAGATGTTGGAGGACATGCTGCGAGCATGCATTCTTGATTTTGGAGAATCAAGGGTACGACACATGCCTTTAGTAGAGTTTTCCTACAACAACAACTTCTTCTCTACTATTGGCATGACACCGTTTGAGGCTTTGTATGGAAGACCATGTCGTTCACCCATTTGCTAGGAAGAGGTTGGTGAGATAGGTGCTCTTGGGCCAAAGGTAGTGCCGAGCACCACAGAGAAAGTCCAGCTTGTGCATAAGAGAATGAAAGTGGCTCAGGACTGATAGAATTCTTATGATGATCGTCATCAGAGGGCCTTGGAGTTATAGGTGGGAGATCATGTGTTTTTTAAGGTTTCCCCTCGACAGGGGCAGTAGAGGATTGGGAAGGGGAGTAATCTCTCCCCTAGGTTTATCAGACCTTTCGAGGTGCTGAGGCAAGTCGGCGAGGTGGCATATCTGCTGGCCCTGCCACCATAGTTGGAGAAGGTTCACGATGACTTCCATATCTCCCAGCTTCATCAGTACTTACACGATGACTCTCACATTATCAACTGGAGAGAGATAGATATGGGAGATGACTCGACCTTCTACGAATGACCAGTCAGAATCTAGGATCGTAAATAGAAGGTGCTCCGTGGATGAACCATTCTGTTGGTTCTTGTGTTGTGGAGGCATGGGAGCCTTGGTGAGAGCACATGGGAGCAGGAGGCTCAGATTCATGCTCAATACCTGGAGTTTTTTTGACTTGTGTTTTTCCTTGTTCTTCTGAGCTTTGTTTTGATGTGGTACTATGTACCATTGATATATGGAATGCTTGGCCCATCAGTTGTGAGACCATTTGTTTCCTTGTTCTCTGGAAGTGTGTTGCATGTCCGGATGTGTGGGAAAAAGGGGAAAAGCCAGATCCTTAATCGAGACACATTAATGCGAATGTGATTGAATCCGTTCGAGCGAGTCAGTTCCACCTAAATGGGATTATATCTCAACATAGGAAAAGGAATTTTCCCCAAACCACGTGTTCGGGAAGTGTGTGGGTTGTGCGGTGTTGGGGGCTCTTCGAGTTGAAAATCCTAATGTATGGAAGTGGGAAGACATGATTCTTAATCGAGACGCATTAATGAGGATGTGATTAAACACGTACATGCGAGTCAGTGATGCCTATAGTGGATAATATCTCGACATAGGAGAAGGAATTCCTAACACATAAAATTAGGGTTGATGGTTGGGTTCCTGTTATGACGAGGACCCTAAGAAGTGTCTTTTTAGAATCCTCTGGGTTGGATTTTGAATTCTCTGGGAAGGGAATGTTTTAAGAGGTATCTGATGTAATGGCGCAGACCTCTCTGGCCCATTACTTTGTCAAAAATAGGTTCATGAAGTGTTCTGGAGGGGAAAATGAATTTTTCCCACACATTTCAGAATTTTTTGAAACTACACACCGTGTAGTGTGAGTACACGACGAGTACCCCATCGCCGAGTATACCCCATGTTGAATGTGGTGTCCTTTCCGTGTGAAATAAACGGGTACACACTATGTATCCAATACTACACGCCGTGTAGTCCTTCCCCGTGTACGCGTTACCCTCAAACCGCGTGTTGACCAGTCAACGGACATGTGCCGGGTCGAGGCCTTGTCCTTGACGTTTGAAATGAATGAGTACACGCCATGTAGCCAATACTATACGTTGTGTAGTCCCTCCCAGCGTATACGTTACCTTCAAACCGTGTGTTGACCATTAAATGGCCGCGTGTCACATTGAAGGCCGTGTTGGAATCTATGTGGTGACCATGTGAAATGGCCAAGTACAAGCCGTGTACTTTTGTTTTTCATGCCTATAAAAGAGGGGTCATTTCCCCCTTTTAAACTCAGCCCTCTCCTCCCCATTCATTTGAGCAGAGCTCTCCCAAGAGACTCGAAGGCTCTTTTTGCTTCCATAGCTTCCTCGTCTGAGCTCCGATTTACGATCCGTCAGTAGTCACGGGATCATAACGATGAGGTAGAACTTCTGAGCTTGGATTTGTTGTCTTTCCTTCGGCCTTTCCTTTCCAACTTCCACCCAATGAGGTTTTTCCGGTATTTGACAGAAGTGACAGGCACCGTTGGACATCTTCTAAAGTTGATCTGGAGGAGCGTTGTGATCAGAACCTGTTGAGGTAGGGATCTTACCTTCGTCTCTCTAAATTGTGCATCATGATGGGTGGGTATACTCTTGTTTTCATGAGAAACGATTGAACCATTAAATGAAGATAATAACTGGTTAATGAATGGGGATGGTGATGTTGTTATGTTTATCTTTGTTTATCCTATTGTTATGTTGTGAATTGAATAGGCTTATGCATACTGAAAATCATGGTTGTTGGGAGTCATTGCTTGTGCAATTAAATGTTGCCCTATATTTCTTGACTATTTTTGTGAATTGAACTTTTTGGAATGTGGAATTTGGTTAATCATGTAAAGTTGGCTGATTTAAAATCTGGAACACTTGTGTAATGACCCCGTTTGAACAAAATGAAATAATTAACTTGTGGGTGTTGGCTTGAATACGTGGCATGTGATGGGGGTGTTTTGTGGGTTGTTGTGGATCGGGTGAGCAGCAGGGCTGCGGTTGGCTTGATTGTGGGTTGGTGTGAATGCTATGTTGGTGATGGGCAGCGGGGATACGATAAATGGTATCAAGGGGTGATGATGTATAGTGTGGTTGTGGTTATGGTGGTTGGCAGCGGGGCTGCAGGGTTGGGTTTGAATGTGAACGAACTATGGGTTATGAATAATAAATAAAAAGTGGAAGAGTTAATAAATGGTGGGTCATGGTAATGGAACGAGAATAATAATCAATGGGTTGGTTAGTTAATAAGAAGGGATTTGGTTGTGTTGCTTGTGTTTTCTTAACTTGATTTTTGGATGGCAGGGATATGCTTTACGAATGACAGATGTGGTTGGTTGTGGATAGTTTCCCAGTAGTTAAGGAACTAATAAACTGATTCTGTTGAAACATGAAAACCTAAATGGGGTTGGGGTTGTTTGTGGTAAGCATGCTTTGTAGTGGCAGTGCCGAGGCACGTGCTCAGTTCTATAATTAGAAGCCATAGGTTGGGTTGAGTGTTATATATATATATATATACATATATGTATATGTATCTTTGTGTTTTGTCGCACAACACCCATGTTTAGCACTTAGTGACGAACACTCCCATTTCATGGGAGAGGGTGTTTTCCCCTTAGTTACTAGCTCCTTCCTACTCCTTCTTACCTAGGATGTGATGGCTTGAGGCGACCTTACACCCAAGACTCTTCGGGAAGGTTTCAATTGGGGTGGTTTTAGCCCAAGACTCTTCGGGCAGGTTTTACTATTTCCCAAGAACCATCGGGATGAGGCCCAGGTGTGTTCAGGCAGGATACGTGGTTGTGAGGCCCAGGTGTGTGCGGATGGGATACCTAGTTGTGAGGCCCATGTGTATGAGGGCGGGATGTGTGGTTGTGAGGCCCAGGTGTGTGTAGGTGGGATGTGTGGTTCTTGAAGCCCAGGTGTGTGCGGGCGGGAAGAGTGTAGTAGCGTCAGGATGTTCGCTGTTAGGAAGAGAAGCTAACTAGTGGGAAGTGGTGTTGTGTACCCAATACTCTTTTCCTTATATACTACTACCTATTGTTATTTTGTTTTGGTGAGTGTGGCTGGTGAGGTTGGATGGATACAATTCCTTTCTAGGTTTCTTTTGTTGTTCCCAAGGGACATCAGGATGTCTCCCCACTTGTTCACGATAGCATTAGGTTTCCCTTTTGAGTATACTTGTATGCTCACCCTACATTTACATTATGGTTTCCGGGAGGACAACCTGGGCCATGCGGGACCCTACTAGTCAGGACAGTTGGAGTTGTTGCAGTTGTTGTACACTTGTTTCTTTTGGTATTGTACTTTTGAGCTTTCTTGTACTTGTACCTTGTTTCAAAACTATTAAATCATGCATGTGGGATTGGTTTGGGTTTATTTATATACACTTGTTGTTTTCCTTTTTGGTGGTTGACTTGTCCTATTTCCCGATCATAAATAATAAAAAGGGTAATGCCTCCCATATTTGTGAAAACTCATACCCATGGTGCTAGTCGCCACCCCGGGGCCTACTGAAGGCGGGACTCGGGGGGGTCATTATCACCCTTTCACCATTTCCATCTTAGGAGGGGCATCTTTGGTGGGAGGGGGTTGTGACAAATTTTTTATTAAATAATATATTAATTTTTATTAATGTAATTAATTTCTTAAAATATATGTTTCCTTAAAAAAATATTTTTTATGTAATTTATGTGGAAATATTTTTTTTATTTTTATATATGATATAAAATCTATTTTATAAAATTTTAATAATTTTTATGTCATAATATCAACATTAACTTTAGTTCAATTTTTTTTCATACAAATTTTATTTTCTAGTGATTAGTGAAAATAGTGATTTTTTGTAAAACTGTAAATTATGTAAATAAAATATTTTTTACAAATTACAAATTATATTTTTAAGAAATAAAATTATTATGTGGTAAAATTTAATCCAATTAATTCCTTTTTTATCAAACTATTATTATAATTTATTACAATTTTATTTTGGAGTTTAAATAGGGGTTTTCAAAATAAATTTTATAAAACACATAATGTGTCACCATTTCAATCTATTAAAATAATATATATTGAGAAACATATTAAATTAAATATATATTTTATATATAAATAAATTATAATTTTTATTCTTACAATTCTTATTATTAATCATGTAGTTAACATCAATAACCTTATACTTGAAAAATACACTTCTTGAAAACCCACATTTGACCATGTCTATGGGTTTCCCTTTAAACATAAATTTTCACACTATTATAAATTTTATATTAAAAAATGATATTGAATTATTAAATTAACATATCATAGATATCCTATGGTTATTTATTGTGTATTTTTTGAAAATATTACATTTTTTAGGAATAATGAGAAATGATGAATTTCAATTGAAAACTGCAACATTGTATAAATGGTTAATAAATTGAAAATTTATTATATATTGTTGTTAGATAAAAACTATTTGATATATATATATATTAATCCATTTTAGGTCATTATAATTAATTTTATATTCTAAAAGTTCATAAACACTTTTAAAACATTTAATCATTCTCTTCAAGAAAACTGGCTTTCTTGTCACTTCTATGGGATTAATTTAATATTAAAAAATTAAAAAACTATAAATTGAATTTGGATAAGTTTATTAAATTTATTGAAATTCAATTTTTCATATTATATAATATTTTTAAATTAATATATACAAAAAATAAAATGAAAAAAATTATAAAAATAAATTATCATGGTTCTGGTAAAAAAATGCTTTACCATGTAGTTAATCTTAATATTATAGTGGCCAAAATTACTAAAAACATTTCCAAAAACCATTGAATCAATATATATATATATATATATATATATTTTATTTATATTTTCCATACCCTATTACACAAATTTGAACTTCATTTGTTTCATAATTATCCATCAATTACTTGCAAAGGATTTTAATTTCTTTTGTATTAAAAGGATTGTATAAATAATTCACTAGCATGAATCCAAAATAGAAATAAATTTTATTTAATAATCATAAATTTAACATTACTTCCTTTTATCTCATACATATTCAATTGGTGTCATAGGGATCACGTGAACATTTGGATGATCTGAAAATCTCTAAAAGAAAATAAAAATATGAATAAATCATAACACATGGGATAAAAGGCATAACATGATGACATAAAAAGTAATGAAGTATTAGTTAACATGAAGAGTAATTAAATATATAACATGGGATCATAGGAATGTGTAAACAGTAAAAAATGATATAATAATGAGTTTAGTATAATTTCACATGGGGTAAAATGAGTTGAGGCTAACTAATAAGGCCATTACAAACAGAGGATCTTGATTGAATGCTAACAACCAAGACCATTGCACATGGAAGAGCTTGAACCATGGATAACTACCATGTCGATTTCACATGAGGAATGAAGAGAAAAAAAATACCCAATTTATTATATTTTTATTTATATTAACCCATTATATCATTTTCATCCATTTGTGTTAAATAAAAATAATCAAACATAATCATAAGGGTTTCCCATGTAATGAAATAAGTATCATAATATTTTCATAAGTCTTACAAAAGGATCATATCATAAATATGTCCATGAATGAATGTACTTAGAACACACATGGTCATTAAAAAATTACATATAAATTATTTCGAATTCATGTGACAATATGTAGAATGGGAGTTTGAGAATTTTCAAAATATAATACTTTTAGTGTAGTTTAAGGGAAAATTATAAAGAGTATTTCGAATGGGATAAATAAATAATAATTTCTATAAAACCTAAAATAATGAAGTATAGTTTTCATGATCTAATTTATTATTTTATAAAAATTATGGTGTTCTAAAATATATTATGTAAGGTACCTGGAAGTGGGTATGAAATTGAGATGTTCCCTTCAATCGGTCTTGCTTGTCATGATGAACTAAGAAGGGATCCTTTTTGAAAAATGTATTTCCCAATAAACTAATTTTTAAATTATCTAGATACATGAATATGTTACATTTTAAAATAATTTATAATTAATATATACATATAAATAATAATTAATTTGTGATAATAATATATAAATAGTAACTTGAATGAAAATGGGGGTTTGGAGAGAACCCCTTATTCATGTACGAATGGTTAATGAACATGAACATGACATCATGAAAAATTAATTAATTAATTTATAACATTTTATAAAATAATATTAATTATTATAATTTTTTATTTTCACTTAAGGACTTTTATAAGAGTTATGAGAGACAATTTTATCATTCGTGGGTGTTCGGACCCTGGATTTTCTTGATTGATACACTATTATTTGTGTATAGAATATCATGTAAAATGATAATAGTTATACAAAATTGAAATTATATGTTAATAATGAACTAAAATAAGATTTAATAATATTTTATACCATTTTTCCTAAAACATTTTATGATTCATTAGTTATAATGTTAATAATAATTGGATAGCTTATTTTGGCACTTTTTCGAACATCATAAACTAGTGTTGTTTTATTATTTAATATTAAAGATATATTCTATTACCAATGAATTAAATATATTTTTAAATAAAATATAAAATATAATTTAACCATTATAATGGGTGTATGATCACACTTGGAGTGGGTAAAGGAAAATGAAAAGTTCTCATCCTCAAAGGTGATAAATTAGGACCTCATAGATGATATTTTCATTTTTAGAATGAAAGGGATTGGAGAAGAGGATAGACAATAAATAATTACTATATAATTGTAATAATTAATTATATATATTATAATATATTTTTCATTCCTCTTTTATAAGGGTAGTTGAAAATATAATATGATGAAAACAAAAAAATTAATGAAATTAAAACTGAATGGAACCTGAATTCACCTCTTGAATTTATCCTCATTGAGAACCTCTTTATGGGAAAAGGGTTTTGAATTTTTTTGTTAAATAATGCTTCTAGATGTGGAGGGAGATGATTAAGAGAGTATTGGATGAATTTTTACATTACTCATGGATTTTTAGGTGTCAAAAGAAGGGTGGGTTAGAGTGGAGGGGAGGGGTGTTTTTTATTATTTTACTCATTAATTTATTTTTTTGGAACAAGTGTATGAATTGAAGTAATTCTTGTGACTATTTACATTAATTTGTGCATGTGGGTTATAACTAACGGTGATTACTTCATCCATACATAAATAATTACATAACAATTCATGTACTTAGGTAGAATTTAAATTTATTATATCTCACTATTCACAAAAAATTTAACTATTTTGTGAAAATCCATAAAAATAACCAAAAATAATTTATGACTTGTAGAATTAAAAAATTAACTCCATTTTAAGGAAATAATTTTCTAAATTTAAGCATTTATTTTTTATATAAAATAATCATTTACTAAAAAATATATTTTTAAAATTGTAAATAAATTTAAAAAACATTGAATAATTAATTAAAGTCTCCAAAAATTATTTCATATTAATTAGAAAAAAAAATTAATTTAAGAATATATTTTAGAAAAAATATATTCTCATTTAAATGATTATATTTATAATAATATTTTTAACAAACATTTTTAATTTTTTAAAATACAAACACTTAGTTTCCCATTTTATAAATATTTTTTCATTTCCATGGTGATATTTTCCCACAACCACGTTATTATGGGTAATACCTTCATCATCTCATTAGAATTTTTTCCTTCAGACTTAAATTATTGAAATACCATTTACTCTGATGTATATTCAATGATATCCTTCTTCATATTGTTAAACCCATAGTCCTCATAGAGGTCTTAATACATTATTGGGCTCTTTTGGTGAATAGATAAAGTAGATCTATGTGTGTTATTCAGAATCCATTTATTTATTTAAGGATTTTATGGTTAAAATAATCATGACACAAATATAAAGACACAATTATCATCATTTTTAACAAGGAATATTTCCCCTTGTAGATATATTCCAAATTTTCTATGCTTTCACATCATTTCATTAAGAATAAATTATTTTATACATAGGGTATGTTTGATAAATAATTAGAGAAATTATTGATGATATTAATTCCTTAATAATTCCCATGTCCATTATTTTTATTTCTATGAATATTGGATCCTTTTTAATGTTCTATCATTGATAATGTTGTAGGATCATCCCTAATTAGACAATCTATAGCATTATTTTGTTTCTCAGGATGGTTGCTCATTGAGTTGTCATAATCTTTATTGAGCTATAACCATCTTCACTAGTACATATTAGGATAATTATATGTGAATATATATTACAGACTCAAATTATCAATATATATCTCACTCATCTCCATATATAGATAATGTCACCAATTTTTCAAAGTTATGATCACAACGACCTACTCCATATCATTTGTGGGATTGTTTTTGTCATGAAATTTCTACTAAATTTTGGTGTAGGATATAATGTAAAAATATTTCATTATTATTGATCCTAAAAACTTATTGAATTAATCTCTTCATACCACCATGATCTTACCACTTTTTAGTGGTGTGAGTATTCGAAAAGTGACAAGCCTCTTTCTCAACTTGTTAAAGAAATATTTGCATTCACTAGTCTAGATAAACTTTTCTCCCTTCTAAGTCAGCATGGTTATTGGGATTCAAAATTGTGAAAGTTTCTTCAAAAGTCATCTAAAATACCATACTAGGCCTTGGAATGTATAAATACATATTTTAGAAGATATAATGGGCCACTCTTCACTCATCATTATCTAAAAAGGGTCCAGAGATATTAATTTTCATATCATAACTTGATAATAGAATGATACTTCCTAAATCCAAAACTCACATTTACATTAATTTTCATATTGGTTCTCAATTTTAAAATTCTTCCTCTCAATATTCTAATAGTAATTGTGTTCCACCATTCCCTTATAGAGTTTCACAATACCAGAAGTAATGGATTCCAAAAATGTGTTGTGGTAATATATAAATACTTTATTGATTTAATCCAGGAAAATTTCTGAAGATTAATTGAGTATGAAGGGCTTCACTATGAAATCAATGTTTTCATTCCTTTTTTGTATGGTATTCTTGGTAATATAACTATTCTTATACCTTAATTGGAGACATACAAACTTAAGTTCCACCTTAGATGAATACTTGTCCACAATTACTTGATCGTACATTTCATCTATCCATTGTAAGAGATATTTATTCTTTAACATGATTTTTTTGAGCTCATGATAATCAATGTCATGGTGAATTTATCGATCCTTCTTCATCATGAAGTGGATTGATGCACCGCATGGTGAAACACTCATGTATATAAAACCATTTTCCAAATTCTCACTTAACTTCTTCTTCATTTCCTTCATAATGATATAGGAAGATTTATTCGGTTTCATTAATATTCATAGAGATCCATATATAAGATCAATTGTTGACTCTACCTCTTGATTTTGTGTATGAATATATAATTTTTTTTGGAAAACAATAGTTTAGTTACTCAAAATGAGAATGCATTCAATCATGGGTATCTCCTTTGTCTCAATCATTTCATCTAGATATGTAATATCATAAAAAACTATCCACAATTGAGATGACGGTTCTGATAGATATTCATACTCCTCCTTACACTTGTACATAATTGGACGATGCCTCGATATGTGAAGTTTGATATCCATTTCCTTATAGTTGGTGATGGATTTGTATAAAAATATCAATTCTCTTTCCAAAATAGAATAATACTCCCCAAATGGAAGTAAGGCATGATTTTCATGGGTTTTTCTTCCCAAACCATTAGTGGGATAGGAGTTTTATAATTTATATGCAATAATTTCCCCATTTTTTCTCAGATATAACTCAACCTTAAAATTTCAGGTGATATTGTAATAGTTATACTAATCCTTAATGAAATTATATATCATGTAGAATAATTAATTATGACTATACCTTTCACTATATTAATCTGTTTCTAATCATTTAATTCATCCAAAATAGATTTTGGGATGAGAAAATTTAATCCTTTCAACACATAAAAGGGAAACTGATAATAATAAAGGGATAAAATCTATGTTAAAATTATATCCTAAATTTTGATAACATTTGATAGAATATAGGTTATGCATTATGAGAATATTTTTCCCTGGGTTCTTACTATTTTTTTTAGTCCTATTCTCTAAAATTAACAAGAATATTCTCTGATACCAGTATTTATGGCCCTAAGAATTTAGATATTTTATTTCGTTATTTTAAGCCTAATTAAAATTAAATTATAATTGTAGGATGGTAAATTCTAGTGTCCTTGGAATGTTAGATTCATAATTAAAAAACATGAAACTAAAAAAAATATATATTTTATTTAGTCTTTATAATTATATCCTATCTTGCTTCAAGAATATATATCTTTAAAGGACAACATGATCAATACCTGGATATATCGTTGATCTGAAAACCTTGTAAGGGAAAAAATAAGAATAAATATTATCATATAGGATAAAAGGAATAAAATAATTACATCAGAAGGAATAGATCTTGATGAAATATTAGGAATCATAACATGTATAATATGGAATCATAGGAATTATGTAAAAACATTAAAATTTGCATAATCATGAGTCAGGTCTTTGGGAAAATAGGAGATCATGAGCCAATTATAACTACCAAGACCAATCCACTTAGATGATCATGAGTCATTGAAAAATACCAAGACTGTGGAATATGAAGGTGCATGAGTCAAGGATATCATCAAGGACAATTTCACATGACCTCTCAAGAAAAAATAAATTTAACAATGCAATGGAGAGCTGTCTAGGTGAACCCATAATAAAACATTAATAAATTTTTTTCCACATAACCAATCAAACAAAAACATAAGGTTCTCCCCGGAAATAAATGGGTTTTATAATCCTATCACAAGGCATAAAAAATGTGCATATTAGAATGGGTTTCATGAAATAATGGGATGAATAAAAAAATGGAAATTAATTAATAAACCTAAGAATAAATAAATATAAATGATTTCCAACTAAATTGAAAACATGTAAACATGTTTTCTAATAATATTTAAAAAATAATCCCCTTTAGTGAGGCTTAATGGAAAAAATAAAGAGTAATTTTTTATCTAAAAACATATTTGTTCTTATAAAACTAAAAATGAATAAAAAACTTTCATGGTAAAATTAGAAATTTTGGAGAAATAATGGTTGATCAAAAAATATTATAGATGGAACACAGAAATGGGTATTAAATTGCGATGTTGCCTTTAATCTATCTTTCTTATCTAGAAGTATTATGATAGAAACCTTTTTGTAACATGTATTTCCCCATTAAAGAAGGATAAAATTATCTGGATACATGATTTTGAAATATATATACATAATTTTGAAGAATCAATTAAAAATAAATAAGAATTACATTGGGATAAATATATAGAAAGTGTAATCTAATGGAAAATTGGGGATCTAATAGAATCCCATACCTTATGTTTGAAAGTGTTATTCAATTGAACATAATATCATGGATAATCATATTAAAGACATTAATTAATTAATTTAGAACTGTTAAGAAATGTATATGATTTTTTATAACTTTATTATTTTCTCATATGACCATTTTGAGGATTTATAAGATGCAATTTCTTATTCAACAGTGTTTGCTTCCATGGTTGTCATGATCATTTCTCTTTTATTCGTGTATGGAAGATAAAATGGAATTGATATTTAGAATTAAAATTTTATAACATTAATTTTCTCTAAGAACATTTAATGTTCTTATATATTATTTATTTTAGGAAATTAGGTAGATTAATTTGACTAAATAGTAATGATAACAATTTAGAAAATTTTAGCATTATTTCGATCATCACAGATTATTGTTGTTTTTTCAAACATATAACAGAAATATAATGGTTCTAGAAAAGTAAATGGGTTTTAAAATAATTTTTAAAATAATTTTTTTTCATTATAATAATTTTATTACTAACATTGGAGGTGGTATGGGATAATAAAAACTTTTCATTTACAACTGTGATAAATCAACACCTCAAATAGGATTTTTTAATTTTTAGAATAAAATACAGTAGAAAAGATTATTGATAAATGATTAATATGTTAAAATAAAAAAATAAAGTATATATATGATACATTTGTAATAATTCCATATAGATATGGGGATGTGATGATAGAATTACAATAGAAAAGAAAAATAGAATAAATTAATAGAGAGAGGAAGAGGATTTTAACTCTTGCATTGCCTCTCCTTGATAACCTCTTCAACGAAAAGGGTTTTGTATTTTTTGTGAGAAAAACATAACAAGGACATTTAGGATTTTCAAGGGAGATTATTGGGTATAATTTATGAAATTATCAAGGATTTTTATGTTTGAGGATAAGGGGTGGGGCGGGAAGGTTCATGTAGTGGAGGAGACATGTGTTTTTCGATTATTCCACACATTAGTTTTTTTTAATTTCGGATCATGAATATGAATAATTGATATTCTCGGGACTATATATAATAAATAAAGAATGTTATTTAATTATAATTCTTCATAAATCATATATATCAGCAATTCCTTAGATATTAATGTATATTGATATTTTTGGAAACTATCATATTTCAGTAATCACTAAAGATTCAACTATTTTAGTAAACTCCCAAAAATTTCCTTTAACAATTTTCCAAAAAATTTAATTGAATAATGAACTCAACTTTATAAAAATAGTTTTCTAAATATGAGAATTTTAGTTTTTAAATAAAATCATTATGTAGTAAAAAGTCAAATTTTAAAATTTTAATTGATCTTACCACATTGTGAAAAATAAATTGATGTCTCATTAAATTAATTTTTAATAATAAGATAAACAAATATTAATTTATCAATATATTTTATGAAATAAATTTTTTAAAAAATTATATTAATTATACAAATGTAAATTAAAATTTATGTTTAAAAAAATATCAACACATAGTTTTTCATGTTCCAAACATAAATTTAATTATAAAATAATATAATGAAATCATATTTTAATTTATATGATGTATAAATTTTATTCAGAAATTCATAGGTGAGGTTACAATTCTATTGGTCAGGATACTTTTTATAATCCTTACATTAGTATTCCAAATTTCATATTAATATTTTTTTGTATATTCTTCTTGATTTCATGAAATACATCTTTATGTGTTCATTCTTAATTTATTGAGTTTGTATTGTGTTATCTACACGATTTTAGATGATTTAAATTGTACTAGATAATTATAAGAATGGAAGATTCAAGGATAAACCTTTTGGTCCATTACAATATTCATCATATCATTGATAATGGTTTATTATTAGTTCTTATTGACTAGAAAAAAAATCGGTGAAATTAGTTTTATCAAAAAATTAAATGTATTCCCGCTCATCACTTATAAAAGGGAACCCTTTATATTCTCTTATTTCAACCATAAAACCATTTCATATTGGAATGGAACAAACATATCCCTAAAACAAATTCTCACATCATATACTATATTCCCAATTTTGTACAACAATCCGACCTAGCATGTTTTTTGTTGCAAACATAAAGAGGATACCAGAAGAAGAGGCAACGTTCACCAACATCTATTTTATTTATTTATTAATCCAACTAGATAAATTATTATTATTCTATGATTTTATAGAAATAATATTATCTTCCATAAAAATATATGCAATATTTTAAAGTGAATAACCTAAAATAATATCCACTTCATTAAAATTGGTTATGAAATCATAATTTGTGTGTACGGAGGACTACTGCCTCACGAACCACATTCATTCATTACTCTATTAACACTTATAAAAATTATAAATAATGATGTATATATTTTATTTATATGATACTTATTTTATTATTATTCAATTTTAATTTTTATATATCACCTAATATCATGATTTATATTTTGTGGTAATATGATAACATCGCTCATGTGTACGGTAGACTATCATGATGTGAAGTAGTGAAAATCATTCACCCCTTACATGGAAGGTAATAGATATGGTCTTTATGTAATTTTTAATATATATGACATAAAAATGATTCCAAAATTATAATATTTCATATAACATTTTTTATTTCAATATGTTAAGAAAATTGATACCACATTTATGCGTACCAAGGCATGTCAACTCAGTTAACGGTGTACATAATTTTCTACCTCTACACATTTTAGGTAACTATAAATACATATATTATAAATAAATATTATATTTATATCATCATTTGATTTCTGGAAAAATGGTACTAGGAAACTAATTAGACCTATAAAATAACAATTCAAAACATAAACAAAAATAAGGCATTTATTACCAAAAACATATATTTATCATTGAATTGATAATAATTGAGAAATTAAATGTCACATTCACATAATATATGGTATTGTATATATATATAATTTAATTTAATGATAATAAAATTAAATTTATTATAATTATGTTTTATCATGTATGAAAGAGGTCAAGAAATAAGGTAATGGATTACCAACCACTCCTTTATTTCAAGGATATATCTGAAACTTCACAACAAGTTTCGTTTTTGTAGAATATATACTTCCCCTATGACATTTTAAAATATGTATACAATTATTTGGATGATATTTAATGTTTCATTTTTTGTTATAAATTAATGTGCATTTAGATTTAAATGATTTCTAATGCGTTAAGGGATTGTTTTCTCAATTTTCTTCTTTGACTGGTACGTTATTTTATTCACCTATAATCATTCATATTGTGAATATAAATCAACTTTGTCATATAATATCATGATTATAGTCAAAATCATATTATTTTATTATTTTTTGATTTTATTCCTTTAGGGGGATTACGATTCATGGTTACTAATCTGGTTAATATTTTATGTTATAAACTAATAACATATCATAATTGTTAACGATTATGTTTCCTTGGATTAAAATATCTAAAAAATATCTTAAAAATCTCATATATTTTATTTTTAACAAATTTTCACTTTATTTTTATATAATAATACATTTTACACTCTTCTTTACATAATGTCATTATCATGGTGTTTTTTATATTACAATACATTAATACTCCCTTCAGTCAGAAATCAACATTATTCTAAAACCATGATTCCAAAAATGTTCTAAAAAAGAATTATTATTAACTAATAAATTTTACAATATTTTATAACAATGGGTTTTTAAATTATTCTTCATGGTATTTTCCAATAAATCAAAAAGTGTCAAACGAATCATTATTTTTATGTGTATGTCTTGGATGAAACATCCAATATTCATAACCATTACATTATATGATGATTAATTTTTAATTTTTATATGTTATTTTAAAATGAAAATAATTTAATTTTTTTTTTAAAAAATCCTTTTTGAAACTCGAATGGAAAATTTCTTAACGAAATTATTTAAATGATTGATCAAATACACAATACATATAAGATGACTTCCATTTTTGTAACTTATGTTTTACTAGGGATATGATAAAATAGTAAAATTATTATTATTTCTCAGAATGGTTTATTTATATGATGATATTATTCTTATGAAAATCGATACTCATTCTATAGGTTATACCATGATATACTTCTTATGAAACAAACTTATTTTTCGACAGGTTATACCATGATAACAATATTTTGAACCCCACTTTTTTTACATGGGTTATGCTATGATTAAATGATTAAATAATTATGAAACATTGATCTTTTAAAATTTTTATTATATAATTAAAATTAAATAAATCTGGTTTCATTTCATGAGTTTTGATAATATGAATATTTTATGTTCCTGTAGAACACATATATATGATTTTCATTAAGTTGATTATGTGACCTATTTCTATTCAATACATTGTGTAATGATAAATATTCCATGAGCTTATTGGGTATACATTTGTTTACCCCAAGCATGAAAAATAGGGTTCTGGTGTGGTTATTATAATTTAATCCTAGTAAAATGGTGGTTAGCCCAATCCTAACATAATATGGATGCCTTTTTCAGTATACATGACATATGATATTATATAATTTGTTGTTTTCCAAAATTTCATGAATTCATCCAATGTTATGATCTATAATTTCATGTTTTTTTATATCAAGATTGTTTAGGTCTAATTACCTACCAATCATTAAGAAATGACATATGAAATTGGTCTTTGATAAAAAGTATTTGTCTTTATATTGTTAAGGTCATAGTCGTATAAGATTATGATTATGTTATGCATATTTATCTTCCCTAACAAAAATTACATAGCATCTCAGATAACCCTTTCTTTTGTTTCCACTTTTCATCTTATTAAGAATTTTTTTATTTGGGGTATGTTTTTTAATATACAAAAGGAGAATAACTATATCATTGATGTTGAATATATTAAATTAATCAAGAGGATTTTCTACCTAGTATCCTAATAAATTGAACATATATTTTCCTTAGCCATGTGTTTGTAAAATGTTACAAAAATTAAAAAAAAAGTATTTATATTCAATTATGAAAATTCCAGGTCTTTATATTAGGTATTATAGTTCTTAATTAAAAATTATAAATTTGGATGGTGAAATTTTAGTGATATATTTAAGGAAATGTGTAAGGACATAATTAAGAATGAGTGAATGATTAGGGAAATTTTATCGAATTTAATAATGGATAGATCGCATGGTTTACATGAAATTATATCCTTATTAGGACACTTTATGTGGATGTTACTCTGATATAGGGGGACATAGGGGTATCAAATCTTAAAGTGGTACATTGAGATTGACTTGCTCACCACTTAGTGCCAAATAATGGTTATATATTCACACATAGTATTACACTATAGAAGGATATTGTTTTTAATTTAAACCCCATTTTTGTTCCATCATGGAAGATTTAAATAGATTAATACATATAAAAACCTTGGATAAACTTGTGGTTTTTTAAATTTTTAAATAAGGTTTCATGATTTAGACATATTAAAAGTGATTTTAATTATAAATATCTTTTCTTTAATGATTTGTTTTTCTTGCACTTGGATTTTTTGGGTTTAGTCATTAGAGGGAACCAGATGGAATCTGATTAACATTTACTATGATAAGAAAATTTATTATGATAATCCAAATGGGGTGATTTAGGGACTTATGGATGTTATGGTTTTTCAAAAAAAATTATCTTATAACATAATTAAAAACCAATACCTTAACCAACTATCAGAATAACCACGAAGAGAAGGATGGAGTTTACTAAGTTTTCTAGTAGTGGATACCATGTATAAAACATAATGAAGATTCATATATTTTGAAAATATTAGAAGAATAAAAAAATGGATTTCCTCGTAGGGATAAGAAGATGTTTCAGTTGAGAAATAGTAGGACACAATGTAAGAAACTATAATGGATAAATGAAATGATTAGAAATTTCAAGAGATGAGAAACAAGTTCCACATATGGTATGATTGATGGTTTAATGTTTCAAATATGGATGTTGTTATAATTTTCAAATATATCTCCCAAAGGGAAATATCATGATGAATGTAATGAAGGTTGTAAGAGTAATAGTTATTTTTCTGTTGATGATGATACCATAGATGGAATATAAAAATAAAATATTTTAAGGGGTAATATATCGATTATTGGTTAATGGTGACTGATTAAAATATAATTATTTATGTATTTCTGTTTTGGGAATCATCGAATCATTTTCTATTAGTTTTATTTTTGTTATATAAATCATGAAACATCCAAGTATTTTAAGAAATCAGTTTTGGATTTATGGGTTTCTAGAATATGTTTAATGGTAATTATGAATGATAAAAGTGATTTAATATAATGGTAATATATTTATTTGGGGAATATAAACCAAAAAATGTTTATGAAAATGAAAATATGTTTTTTATTTTAGATAATGTGACAATTGATATGGAAAAATAAAATTCAACATTATTTATAAATAGAAAAATTATAAAGGATTTTTTGAAAATGTGGTTTATGTTATCACTGATAGAGTTTGGAACATTATTGTTTAAATGAAATATATTCTATTATATATGATTTTATTCATCTAATGATTATTAATGCATATTTTCTTTGTTTTTTTTGTTGTATTAATTTTTATTACCATGATTTAGGAGAACAAATCACCAAGGTATTAACATATTAGGGTAGTGAGCATAAAGAGCTTCTCAATGTTATTCGGAGGATTGATGATATTTTCATCATGAAATTTTGTGACCTAATTTAAATGTTTTATGATTTCAATATTTTGGAAATGTCATAATGAAAAAAATTACAAAATTGATAATGTTAAACATTGGATGAGGTTTTATAAATGAATTTATTACTCCACCACAAGAATATTTTAGCATTTTCTATGTCATGTGCTTACCATTTTGTTGTGATAATAGCTAAATATAGATTTAATAGCTTATTTATATTTTTAGGTTTATTCTGATATATTAGTTATTTAGTAACCACAAATTCAAATATATTTTTTGGAGTATAATATATATAGGAATTATATAATTTATTATTCAATGGAAGATATTGTTCATACGTAGTGGAATAAAATAAAGTGTGTATATCTTCTAATGAAAATTATTCATCTGAATGAAAATAATATTCAAATAAATGATATTCAAATTTTCATCATGTTTGATGAAGTTAACGAATATTTTCAGATCTCCTTTTTTTTGGATTTCTGGTCATTAACCTTCTTGGGATCACTCGGTTTCTTTTGACCAATGTTCCCTATTAAACTCCATCTGTATTTGGGTATTATTTCACACTTCTATGCCCAGTATTTGAATTCACACATATGTTCTGTAACACACCGACCCTAGTTACCAAGAGATTGTGCATATTACACAACATTGACATGATCACAAAGGATCATATCCTGAAATACATATAAGTTTAGTTTTATTAGAAGTGATAGATACGTACATAAGTTTTATATTAGATTATGAAATTAAAAAAATATTGTGTCCCCTTAGAACAATCTTATATCAGTTAGCTTATTCATGAATGTTAATCATAATATACATCTCTGCATCATGGGAAAAATAAAATAAAATAATGTTGTGAGTTCAGATTCCCAGTAAGTATAACAATATAGTGGGAACTATTATAAATAAGCATAAATATTTAAGGAAATGTATAAAACTAAATCAAAAGCCTTCTAAACTTCAACATCATCAAAATATGGATAAGATAAATCAAATAATTCCATTTAAATATTCACATGGATTTTCTTCTATTTGAAAAATCACAGTTAATATCAATATCCAATTTCATAATGATGGAATGCATAATGTCGGACATCATAACAACATAGTTAAGGCCTCAGGTGCATACTACAAATAAGATTTTGTCAATGCCTTGTCCCAAGAAACTAGTTTGTCTCATGAGACCAACTGATGCATTGAGGAGCAACAGAGGGTTCCACCCATCACTTACTAAGTCAATGCATTCCTAATTTGAAAATATTGAAACATGACATAATTATTTGTATTAAAATTATCATAAGAAATGTTTATACTTTAACCATAAACAATGAATGGTATAAAAATAACAAATCCCTAGTCAAATGTATTACAAAAACCTTCAATTCAATATGGATGATTTTATCACAACAAATAAAATTCAAAGAAGTGTGAAATCCATCAAAAGAATTTGACATTGATGAAATCAAAACTATTAGAGAGAAATATCTCTTTCTATTTTGATATCATTTAAAAGTCTCATAATTATAAAATAAAACAATTATATTGAATATATTCTTATAAGAGATTAAGTGATGCATCGAAGGTGTTATAATAGTAGAATATAGACAAACTCTCAATATATGTTAAAAAATCATTATTTCATTAATATTTTCGAAAAGGTTATAAAGGACATTGTTTGGAAAATAACGGAAATATTCCTTTATAAAAATTTTATAAAATTTGAAACAAGGGTATAACAATATTTAAACACTAGTATAGTAAATATTAAAAATGTTTTCAAATACATTTTTATGAAACACAAATGTGGATGATAAATAGGTCCCAGTAGATACTCACATATAAAAATGTCATATAATGAAGTGATTATAGAATTAACCCTTAAATTTTAATTTTCATTGATAGAGAGTTTATGAACCTCGTATAAAATAGTTAAATAATTTATATTATATTATACAAGAAACAAATACATAAATATTATATCATATATGAACTTCTATTATTGCTTTTTTTATAATATTTCAGTAGTGTCCTTGTTTCGTGTGTTAACGGATTCATTTTCCTTTATATGGTTTGTTACAAAAGCCATTATTTTTATCGATAAGATGTATTTGATTCATATCAATAATTATATTAAGATAATAAGAAATATTTTTAATTATAAAATGAAAATTATTATTTAATGGTTATTATGTGGAATAAATTTCATCGTGTTCATGGAGACAGTAATACATACGTACGCAAGAGCGATAATAACATTATATTAATGGTGAAATTCTATCTAATTGTATGGTATATCATATATACTGAATTATTAACATATTATATTTATTATTTACATCAATTATACTCATTATTATACCCATACATAAAATGAAATGTTGAATAATAAACTACACCACAACGTGGATACAATAAGCCATATGTACGCACGTATGGTGACATTGTCTTTTATTGGAAGGGTATAATAATGATTGTTGTTGTAACATATTAATAATAACATCTCTGAACGTATAAGGTACTATATTTATTATTTTTCTTTGAAAACAACAAATAAAGTGGAAGTGGAAGAAGAAAAGAACTTTGAAAGAGGTGATAAGATTATTACCTCTTCTTCGGGTGCTTCCATTTGAGTTGATCAAAAGGGATCATTAGGTTGGATTCTGATAAAATTAAGGATTTTATGATGATTTTAGGGTATTTAGGAGGACATTGGAGCTGGGTCGGCCGATCCAAATTGATTTGGAGGTGTAAAATTAAGAGAAGCGGAAGTACCCTTTTATAAAAGTGGTGAGTGTCATTTTAAGAAAAGATTGAAATATTATTTAATTATATAATAATATTTGGTTTATAAATGATTCAAAAGTATTTATTTCATTGATAATGTGGGGATGGGTCTAAAACCTCTCAACCGATAGGTTTTATTCAGGTCTAGGTCACAATAATAACCTTATCTTATATATTTTACTGTTAGTAAAATAGTGTTACTTTTACTATTTATTCTTGTATTTTTATAATAAATGGTTAATAAACATACAATAAAAAGCCATGAGAAACCCAAGTGGTTAATTGTTTATATATATAACCTTATCTATGTCCTTTTTTCTAACCATATATTTTTATGAAAATTATATCAATTAAAAATATAGTATACGTTTTAAAAACTCATTTATGTCAATTTTGACAACATTTTTTATTTGTTTTTTGTGAAAGTCATAACAACATTATATCATTGAAAAAAAATTAATTAGTAACCCTAACATGTCATATTAACATATAAAGATCATGTAATACATAAAAAATACTCAATTAACAATTATATTAATATTTATAATATCAATTATTTTAATCATTCACTAATAAAGTAATTACTGCATCATTATTGTGTCATAAATAAATTTAATTATTTAATTTCTAAAAATTGTAAATAAATCACCATTATGGAGGAAATATTTTTATATTTTTAATGAATATTTATTTTCTAATTTACCTTATGTATAACCTTATATTAAAAGTGGTTTATTTATTAAACATTAAATTCAATATTTTTAATTCTTCTTAAAATAAATTTGTAATAAATATCTTAATCTTATCCAAGTGTACCAAAAGGATCATATTTTATTAAAAAGGTAAATTTTGGTTGAAATAAACTTATCCAATGGAATTAGAACATGTTTTTGGTTTATTATAAAATTATTTTTACCATTAATTTCCCTATTTACTTTAAATAGTGGTATATAAAATTCAAAAGTTACTATTCACCAATAATTACTTTCATCCAATTGAACCACATTATACATACTAATTTTAATCATGTCTCTCAAATTTTTTAAATTCATTTTAAAAAACTGGTAACCTTACGTTTTATGAAAAGATTCTAGCATTTGTCAATGTTGGGTATAAGATATTAATGTGATTCAATAAAAAGTTTCTATATCTTATCTTATTATAATATGACTATAATGAATTACATTCAACATATATTGGTATTATGTATCTATTTTGACCTAAAATATATATAAATAAAATAAATAATTATTTACATAAAATGTTGGTTTTAAACAATAACGTTGTTTTTTCACTATTCCTCAAAAAATGTAAATTTTCAGAAAAATACCACAAATTCACCCTATGAAAATTTTGATATTTCGAATCCCAAAATGATGTAAAGTTTAAAAAATGAAAATTATTAAATTTCAAAAATTGTTTATTAAAATTCACAACAACTATTTTGATTGGCCGTGATGTGTTAGAACTCGAAGTTCCATACTGTGCAAGATATATCATTATTCAAAGGGAAGCGTACTGGGGATGCTTGGGGTGTTACATTATTCCCTACAAATAATTTTTTTCTCGAAATTTCTATAATATTACTTCATAAAATTATTCTTGTGGTTCTTCACCACATGTTCCACGGGTTCCCACGTTGCCTCATATATCTTAAGGTTTCTCTATAGAACATTTACTAGACGAGTTGTCTGGTTTCTCAACACTTTTTCTGTTGTATCAAGAATTATGTTAGGCTCTTCACAATAAGATAGGTCGGGATCAATTTCTATTTCATCATAGGTGAGTAAATTCATTGGGTCGAGTATATATTTTCTCAACCATGATACATAGAACACTTCATGAACATTGGAGAGACTTGGTGGCATTTCCAAACGATAAGCTACAACTCTAATTCGTTTTAGAATTTCGAAAGTTCTGATTTACCAAGGACTTAATTTTGAATTTTTTACTATAAAATATAACACCCTTCCATAGATACACCTTCATGAAAACATGATTTTCTACTTGAGATTAAAAATATTTCCATCTATTATCGACATAACTTGTTTTCATACATTGAGCTACTTTGATGAGGGTTTGGATAAACTTAACCATTCCCATTTTTTCTCTACAAGTTCTGGGCCTATGAGTTTTCTTTCACCAAAATCATCAAAACTAGTTGGTGTGTGACATGTATTTCCATATAACACTTCATAATATTCCATCAGAATAAATGAATTGAAGCTATTTTAATTGGAAAATTCTACCATAGGTAAATATTGATCCCACATACCTTGAATGTCAATTAAGAATGATCTCAACAAGCCTTCTAAAGTTTGAATAGTTTGTTTTGTTTGTTAATCAGTTTGAGGGTGGTAAGAACTTCTCAAATGATGTTCAGTATCCAAGGCCTTCTGACGAATTCTCCAGAATCATGATGTAAAATGGGTATCATGATCAGAATCAATCAAGACAGGTACACCATGATGTATTACAAAATCATTAATATATAGTTTTGCTAAACATTCAAGTGGTAAATCTTCTCTTATATCAAGAATATATTCTCTCTCAGTAAGAAGATCAAAAATGATCCATATTGTATCATTCCTTCTAATAGTCTTTCATAGCCACATGACAATGTACATCATAATATAATCCCATTTCCACACAGGTATGGGAAGAAGTTCCTTGAATCTTATAGGATGTTGTCTTTATGCCTTCCCCTATTGACATACCATACTTCTTGACACATAATCAAAAATTTCACTCTTTTTGTTGTCCCACGAAAAATATTCCTTCAAGTTTCTATACATATTAGTGCTACAAAGGTGTATAGATAATTTGGAGCTATTAGAATTATCAAAAAATTCCCTTTTAGAATATGTTTTTCCGAGACACCATGTCTCTCCCCAAATTTCAAAATTCCTTCGTCATATACAAATTCAATCAGTCTTCCACCATTAATATATTTAATTTTATTTTGAAACTCCTCATCATCAGTTTGAGAAATTTTTAAAGTTTCTAGTAAATTTTTTTAAAAAAACATTTGGAAAAGTATTGATGTTTCACCTTCCATGATTATTCCCATATCCATTTTTACTAGATCCTTGAACATTGGATCCCTTTAAACTCTCATCATGTTCAAATCCAAATGATCCTTTCTACTCAAAACATATCCCACCTTATTTTCCATCCCCGGGTGGTAGTGTATACTGAAATAAAAATAATTGAGTAGTTCAATCTATCATCATTTTATTATGTTGAGCTATTTCCCTGAGAAACTATACTTGAAACTCTTGTGATCAATATATATCTCTCATTTTCCACGATAGAGATAGTTTCTCAATATATTCAATGAATATATTACATCTAATAACTCAATATCATGAGTGGGATAGTTTTGTTCATGAATTTTGAGCTATCATGATGCATAGTCAATAACACTATCATTATTCACAAGGACACAACCATGTACTTTTTTGAAGCAACACTATAATTAACAAACCCATCATTCCCCATTGTTAGAGTCAAGATATGATCATTGCCTATTATTCACTTCAGTTATTCAAAAAAATCACACTCTTTTGTCCCAAAAAATTTAACACCATTACATGTGAGATTGGTTAATAGATTAGCCAATTAGGAAAAATATTGGATGAAATGCTGAAAATAACCCACTAATGAAATAAAACTGAGTACCTCTGTTATACTCGTCGGTGCTGGCCATTCTTGTATTTCTATTGTCTTAGAAGGATCCATAGAGATTCCAACCCTAGAGACAATATAGCCACAAAACGAAATATCTTGATGATAAAATTCGGAATTTTTAAATGTACAATGTTAATATTTTCTTCCAAGAGTCATTAGAATTGTGTGCAAGTGATTTTCAAAATCATAAAAAACATTTGGTGTAATCCATGATATCATAAATAGTTACCACTTTTATGTCAAGTTGATATTCCTTCAAAACGTTATTAATTAGATTCATGAAATCAGAGGGTGCATTTTGCAATCCAAAAGGGATTACAGTAAACTCGTAATGCCCTTATCTGGTTCCAAATGTAGTATTCAGAATGACTTCCTTCTTCACATAAAACTGATGATATCTAGAAAAAATGTCAATCTCTGAAAAATATTGTGTTCCATGAAGTTGAATGAATAAATCATCAATGTGAGGTAGAGGAAACTTGTTCATTATGGATGTAGCATTGATCTCCATGTATTCAATTCACAGCCTCAAAGATCTATCTTTATTCATAACCAAAAGAAGAGGGGCTCCCCATAGAGAAACACTAGAGTGAATAAATCCTTAATTACTCAATTCCTCTGGTTATTTCATTAGTTCGACCAATTCAACTGTGAAAATTCTATAAGGGGTCTTCAATATGGGGTTTGAACCATGAATTAAATAAATGGAAAATGTAATTTCTCAATCTAGTGGATATCGAGGTAATTCCTCTGGAATCATAACCACATATTTTTACACAATAAGAATGTACTCTATTTGAACAGTCATTTCCCCACCAATAGTTATTTCAAATTCATCCACCATAATAATTGAATCTAGTTCTTCTATTGGGGTTGTATAGATGAGAATTAGATGGTGATTTTTCTACAATAAAGATAAGTTACTCCTCATCATCATCAAAAACTGTAACCTCTTTCTTCAAACAGTAAGGTTTTTTTATCACGGTCTGAAATCCAATCCATACTGAGGATTATATCAAATTCAATCATGGGTATGGCAATGAGATAAGTAGATAAAGCACATTTATATAGCTGAATGGGAACTGATTCACAAAACGTTGTTTCAATGATACATCGCTGACAACTCCCTTGTTAAATAAAATTGGAAATATCTACTTTTCAAACTAAACTTGGAATATATTAAACAATACGATGATCCAGAAACAAAAAATGAATTCACTAAACATGAGTAAACCATTAAATTACATTCCACCACAACATTTTTTTTCTTCAAACTCAATAGAAGTGACCACATAATCTTGAAAATGATCCCTTTGTATTTTATAAGGTAAATTTCTATGGGGCTTAGGACATAAAATTGCATGATTCCCCATTTCTCTACAACTATAGAAATTGAAAAAGATAGACTCATTCATTCCCATGTAATCAATACCTTGGTGGCCTTTTTCACCACACTTATAAGATACTCTCATTACCTTCAGAAAAGTATCGGTGTGCTTATTCCCACATTTACCGCAGGATGAAAATTCATCTTTTCCCTTATTATCCTTACTTATATTTCCAAAGTGTTCAGCATTTCTCTTGATGATAAGGATTGTGAGAATAATTCTTGAAAAAGAAATTGATTTAGCCCATCATATAATTGATCAATCTTACTCCCTAAGATACATATATAGTCTATTTCATGGCTTGGATATATGTGTATTGTTATCCTCACACTTTGCGACATTCTCATCCTCATTTTTCCTAAGACTCAAAAATTGTATTTCCTTATCCGCTAGATGGTCATGAGGAATGTTTTTTTCTATTAAAAGATCGTTAAACTATCACCATTTCATAGTGGATACTACTTAATCCTCCTTTGTGTTTTGAATTAATGGCCACCATTGATCTGCATGTCCTGTGAGGCGATAAACTTCCATAAAATGTTTTTCCATTTTGCTACTCCCCAAATCAATAAATATTTTCTATAAGGAACACATCCATTTCTAAATTAAAAATGTATTTGTTGTCCCATTGAATGTTGGTAGTTGTTGCCTCATGAAGCAGTCTATCATTGATCCTCTGTGTTGTGGATCAGGGTGCTCCATATGGGTATGGTTAAAATTCATAACATGATTGAGTTGTCCTGATATAGTGATAAGCTAGTCAAACCAATTGCATCACCGGCTCCACTATAATTATCATGAGTAGATGGGAAATACCTACATGGATTATGTGCATTGATACAGTTTTTATTCCATCAACTAGGTTCCTTATGCAAACAATGTAATACACTATATTAGTTTATGAATCCCAATAAACAATTCATAACATGTAAAACACTTAAAATAGATTGAATAATTAATGGATATAATCAATAATAATAATAATGTTTTCTTTGAGGATATATATACTAACAATTATTTCATAATGGTTTGTAATGAGAATGTGAAATATCCGAATCATATCCCCACGGAGTTTCATAACCAAAGGTGCCATAAGGTCTATTGTCATCAACCAGGATACTGCGGGACAAGCATGAAACTCCTTATTGGAGTTTTCACTCCTAGGTACATCTATTTCAGAGCCACCTCTACATGATCGTTTCTACAAAGGGATGTATTTCTTGTAAAATAAACAAAATCTCAACATTACCAAAATTATAGGATGATTTTATATTCTAATCCACAAAGTCTATCTGATGGTAATGTTCTCTAATCAGAGTTTTTCTAAATCCAGATTGTATGTATTATACTAAACATCCTCTGATACACATTGTAACACCCCCACCCTAGTTACCTAGAGCTAGTGCATTATAACATACAATGTCATGATCAAAAGGGATCAAATCCAAAAAGACCAATCCGCTTAGTATCCTTGTAAGTTCTAGATACGTACTAAAGTTTTACATTAAACTATGAAATTTTGAAAAAAATTTGTGTTCCCTTTGAAAAATATTATATCCCTTCGACTATTCATGCATCTTAATCATAATATACTTCTTTGCATCTTGGGAAAAATAAAACATAAGAAAGGGGTGAGCTCAGATGCTCATTATGGATAACAATATAGAAAAAACCATCATAGAAATGCATAAATATATAAGGAAATGTATAAGCCTAAAACACGAGCCTTTTAAACATATCCTTTATAAAAATATGGCATAGATAAATCAAATAATTCAATTTTCTTATTCAGATGGATATTTAACTAGTCGAATAGTCAGATGTAATATCAATAGCCAATTTCCTAATGATGTAATTCCTAATTCCCGATATGATAACAATTTAGTCAAGGCCTCCTTCCAAGACTAAATATAAGATATTGTCAAGGCCTTATTAAAAGACACTAGTTTTTCTCATGAGACCTACCGATGCATCACGGAGCTATAGCGGGCTCCACCCATCACCTACTAAGTCAATGCCTTCCTCATTTGGAACGATTGAATCATAACATAAACATTCGTATTAAAACTGTCATATGAAATTTTAATAAATTAACAACAATCCATGAATGGTATAAAAATAATACATTCACAGTCAAAACTATAACAAAACCGTCAATATAATATGGAAGATTGTATTATAATAAATCAACTTCATACAAGTTTAAAATCAATCAATGGATGTTGACAAAGATGAAATCAAAACTACTTGAGAGAAATATCTCTTTCTATTTTGAAATAATTTAAATATCAAATAATTTTAAAATTAAACATTTATTTTGAATATATTCTTTTATTATTTTAAGGTAATATGCTAAGGTGTTATAATAGTGGAAAATATTCACACTCACCATATTATTTAAAAAATAACACTTTCCTTAATTTTGTCAAAAAGGTCGTAATGGAACTTATTTGGAAAAAAACGGAAAGATTCCATTAATTTTTTTTATAAAAAGTAAAAAAAGGGAATAAATGACTTTAACCCATATTATTGGAAATTTTTAATATGGTTTAAAATTCATTTTTATGAAACATAGATGTAGATGATAAAGATATCCCAATAGATACATTTAAATAACCTCACAAAATGAAGAGATTGTAGAATTATCCCTTACCTTGTACTTTTCCTTGATTGAAGGTATGTCAAACTCCAGAATAATAGTTAAATCATTGTTACTAATTTATATAAGAACCACATAAATAAATATGATATCATATATGATCTTCTAATATTACTTTGTTATTAATATTTCAGTGGTATCATAGTATCAGGTGTAAAATTATCCCTTTTCCTTTATATTCATTGTTACATAAGCCATGTTTGTTAGGTATAGGATGTATATGATTAATATCCAGAATGATATTATATTTTAATTATTATTTTTAGTTATAAAATGAATATTACTCTTTAATTTCTCTAATGGGGAATGAATTTCATCTCGTTTGTGGAGACAGTAATCTGTACGTACGCATGAGCGAAAATATCATTCAATTGATGGTGAAATAATATGTAATTGGATGGTATATCATATTTAACGAATCAATATAATATTATATATTTTGTTCATCAATTATTTTCATTATTATACCAATTCAAATAATGAAGTGTTGAATTACAAATAACACCACGACGTGGAAACGGTATGTCATACATATGCACTTATGGTGACATTACAATTAATAGGTTGGAGAAAATAATGAATATGGTTGAACAATATTTATAATAACAACACAGAATGTATAAGGTACTAGTGTTATTTTTTTTATCAATACTACATAGTAAGAGGATGTGGAAGAAGAAAAGGACTTTGAATAAGGTGATAAAAATTATTACATCCTCTTCGGGTGCCTCCATTTATGTTGACCAAGAGGGCTCCTTATGTTGGATTATAAACAATTTAAGGAATCTAGGTTGAATTATGGGTAGTTGGGTGGATTATTTAGAAGGGGTTGTCTGAGCCAAATGGCTTTGGATGTGTGATATTAAGATAAATGGGATGTACCCTTTTATAAGAGAGGTGTGGGTCACTTTATGAAAAGCTTGAAATATTATTTTATTATACAATCATATTCGGTTTATAATGGTTCCAAAAGGATTTATTTTGTATATAAGGAAGGACTGGGTCAAAAAACTCTTATCCAAGAGGTTTTAGATAGGTTTAGTTCACAATATTAACCTTATATTTTAGATTTAACTCTTAGATAAATACAGTTACTTTTAACATGTATTCTTGTATTACTATAATAAATGGTCATTAAACATACTATAAAAAGCCAAGAAACCCCCACGGGGTTAATTATTGATATATGGAACCATATATATGTCTGTTAGTAGAAATATATATTTTTAGAAATATTATATCAATACATAGTATTTTATTTGTATTAATAACTCATTTTTGTCAATTTTGAAAAAAAAATTGTATTTGTTTTTGGTTAAAGTCATAAAAACTTTATAACATCAGAAAAAAATTATTTAATAAACCCCAAAGTTTCATATTATCCAAGAAAATTCATGGAATACATCAAAAGTGTCAATTGAAAATTATATTAATATTTATAATATCAATTATTTTAATCATTAAATACTGTGGTAATTAATGTATCATCATTCTTTCTTAAATAAATATAATCATTTAATTAATAAAAATTATATATAAAACACCATTATGTAGGAAATAACTTTATCATTCTATTGAATATTTTTAGTCAAATTTATCTTATCTATATCCCTATATTAAAAATGGTTTAGTTATTAAACATCGAATTTAACACTTTTCACTCTTCTTCGAATAAAATAATAATAAATGACATAATATAATCCAAGTGGACCAAAATAATCATATTTAATTCCTAAACTAAATTTTTTAAAAAATAAACATATCCAATAGAATGAGTACATGTGTTATGGTGATTATAATATCATTTATATGTTTCATTACATTATTTAATTTTAACTGTGGTAAATAAAATCCAAATGATACTATTCTACAATAATTATTTTCATCTTATTGAACCACATTATACTTGTTGATTTCAACCATGTCTATTATATTTTTTACATTCAATTCACAGAAGCTATAAAATCGTATTTTATGAAAATTTTCTAACGCACCTAAAAGGTGGTTAAAAGAAGTTAAAAATGAAATAACAATTATATATACATATAATATTATTATAAAATAAATCCATTAAATTACATTGAAAATATATAGACATTATGTATCAATTTTTACCTAAAATAAATTCTTATAATATAACTAATTATTTAAATAAAATTTTAGTTTTAAACAATAACGCATGGTTTTTCACTTTTCATCAAAAATTGAATGATTTTAGAAATATATAAAAGATTCATCCTAAGCTAATTCTGATATTCTGAATCCAAAAAATGAAGTACATTTTCAAAAAAAATTATAAAATATCAAAATGTAGGTATTACTATTCATAACAACTTATTTTATTGTTCATGGTGTGTTATTACTCGATGTTTCATAGAGCACAATCTATTTCATTTTTCATAGAGAAGCGTATTGTGGATGCTTTGGGTGTTACATGTTCTAATATTTGAAAACATACTTTGTGTTACTCCATTTTGACATTTTATATTACATTCTTTATTTAAAGATGTAATTTTATTAAAAATAATTATGAAGTGGGTTTCTATGATAGAGTTTTTAAAGGTTAAACATTGGATGACCAAGAAAAAATTTAATGGAGAAATTCATTTTTTGGAGGTACGTTGTTACACTCTGAGATTTTCTGAAATATGTTTTTGAATTAAATTTAATATTATGGTTATTTGTATTACATGAAAAAATTATTTTATCATGTGTAAAATTAAATACTGAGTATATCATTCATTATCTGAACCACAATGTTTAACTTTCATTAAATGAAACAACAATAGAATTCATCAAACACAAAACCGAGCATCCGTGAGTAATGTTATAATATTATATTAATTATGTTCATTATAAAAATTAGTTAAATAGGTGTGTATGATTAGTATGAAAAACATTATTAATTATGAACTTAATGTTCATACTCAATATAAATTTATCTATAAATTATCAGTAAATATTCAATCAATTTTTGGTAAAGATACTAAATTATAATAAAAATTCTAAAATTATGTTCATTTCAATTTATTATAAAAATGTTTGATTTATTTATATATATTTTAGAAAATTTATTAGATAATTTTATCTTCACTCTTGAAGTAATTATATTTAAATTAACTTATTGTGGAATTTTGTGAGTTTTTGGAAAATATTGACCATGAAATGAATACTGAGAAACACTGATTTTGGTAAAATAATTAATTAATTTAAATAAAATCCATAATTTAAATTCCAAATTGTGTTTGAATGTAACATAATTATTCTTTAGGTATATTAGATACACCTAATTTCTTTTCAATCATCTTTGTATTGGATTTTAGTATAAGTTTAATCATGTGTTTAAAACATATTTTTTCTAAAAAATATTTTAATGTGCATAATGTTTCTATATTTAAGTTAATTAATATAATTTCCATTGAGGAAGGTATTAAATATAATTTAGATATTATATATCAATATATTGTTATTTATATTAATAAAATTATTATTAGTAGACATATAGTTTATATAAATCATCTTATCACTGAAAAAAACACAATTCTTCCAATCCCACTTTTCATCACATGTGCAGATTTTGAGTTAAAATTAACTTATTAATCATTTAAAGAATATAAAATATTGTGAATTTTTTAAATACTAATGTCCAAAATTCCCTATTTGGAATTTTTTATAATTTTTAGAAATGGATAATATTTTTTTAGCAAAATATGTTGAATTTTAATGGAAAACATCCATTATGAGTATACTATTTATAAAGATAAATTATATTTTAAATTGAAATTAAATTAAAATTATTTCTATTATAGATAAATTATGTAACATCCTATGATGAACCACCATGTTTCAGATGAATTCCCGAAGACCTCATATCTGCCTACCCGTACACAAGAGACTGTCGACTAGAAGTGTGTTCTGAGTCCCTTAGTGGGGAGACTACACCATCAATATCATGTCAATTGATCAATAATATAAACAATCAATAGAATATTTAACTATAGTTAATATGGATTAATGTAAATATTGAATACATATCATAAAAATATAGTACGTCCCACAAGTTGTAAGCCTGTCTAGAGGAAATAAATCTGATAAAGTAAACAAATAAATAGAGGGCCCCATAGAGTCTTTCCGGTTATGATAATAGTTCCATGCTGAACTCCTAAATATTCCACCACAGATCATTTTCTCCACTGGATACCACATGTAATATATAATCCCATCAATATTCCAATGTACAGTGTGAGTAGAAGACTTAGTAGGACACCACCATTGTATCATTACAATAAGTGCACAATATATATAACTTTGTATATCATTTCATTTGTAAATTCTCAATAAAAATTCATGTACCAGGTCATCAAGCACAGACCTAGCATCCATGATCCCCGATCATAAATGTTTTAAGTCATTTTTGAAAATAATGTCCCAAAAAACATGTACCTGCATTATGGTCTCATAGCTCACCTCACCCTTCTAGTATATGATATAGGAATTCCACACATTCAATATTGTATATCCACAGTCTAGATATCCTTTCAATCACTCTGGACCAATGTACATAGGAATCCACGATCAATATCATCAAGTAATCCTATTTTATTGCTTATATATAGGGGTTCTTGTGGCCTACTTTAACGATTATAGGAGACCATGAAGATGCAAAACTTCTCACTATATCATCTAACTCCCTTCCATAAGGATTAAAAAATTTATCTTAGAATCCAATGGAAATCTATTATGCTTTCCCCCTACAGGGTTATCTATGAAAACTAGTATGTTTGTTAGGACTGGTTGTGCCCAAATTAACCATATTTTTAAAAACGGTCATTGAAGTACAATTAGGGTCGAATCCATAGGTACCAAAGAAGAAACCATGAGAAACTCTATTTTGTTGATGGAATGGCTATGAAGTGGCCAACATTGGGGTAGATTTTAATTTGATAACTAATGATATAATCTGAATAAAAATAAAAATATTATGTGAACTAAAAAATTATAGATTGTGGGTTGATCATAGGGTTTCACTTATGGTGGAATGGAAGAATTTCTCTTCTTATAAAATTTCATGTCATTAATTAAATACGTAACCAAAAAATGAGATAATTTTCCCAAATAATTCACCAATTTAATCCCTAAATAATTCCAATTCTAATCACTAATTTACTTTGAGGATAACATTAATGAGAAATTATAGGAAATAGATCATACCAACCCTCAAAATGTGTCATTTTTAATTATGGCAAAGAGGAAGAAGACTGTAACCAATTAAAAGTAAATACTAAAATAACAAAAAGATATATATATTATCTACATGTAATAAATTTCAAAAACCGACCTTGTTACTCCCTTGGAACTATCCTAAAGTGGTTATCCATTTATTTATGCTAATCTACCAATGCAATTAGTATGTATACTTAGGGGGAATTGAAGAAGAATAAAAATATTAAAAAAACAAACAGTCCACAATTTTGTGATTGAATACACAAGCGAGGGTATGAATAAATTCGTTACATTTTCAATATTGTAAAAATGTGAAGAAATTTAAAAGAAAAAGTCAGGACTAAGAAGTTGTTTTATTAAGATATTAAATGTTAGAGAAAAACATACATTAGAGAAATTTAGTATGTGATTACAAAATGAAAGAAATAAATTAAAATTGAATGAAGTAAAATGGATGAAATAAAAACAAGGAAGAAAATTACCATAACCCCCATATCCTTAAATATTCATACTATGATACCTAGAGACACCCCCAAAAAATCAAATCCATCCCGATTAATTTAGAGAGTCAAAAGTAGGTTGATAAAATTAAAGGAATTGGATGTTTTGTAGTTGACCCAGAAAATTGTCTAGATTCATCCATCTTTTTAACATTTGAATTGTACATTAAATATGGATGATTTATCAGGAGTCATACGAGATAAATATCTCTTTCCCAGTTTCCTCTCACGTATTAAAAAATTATAAGTCATTTGGTTCTTCCGTTTCGATGTTATCCCCGCAATGGTTGGAAGTGTTTATGGGTTTTCATATCACTCCCTCCAATTAATTGTTAACTTCGTTTTCCCTTATCTCTCTGAAAACATCATATTTAGCTATGGACAGAATGAATGAAATTATCCTCATATTATTATATTTATACAGTAATAATTTGAGATTCAATGAGCTTTGTTTGGGGTCCCCACATTTGTTTGATGGGACTTAGGCACATTGTCCTTTGTCCATACAATTTATTCATTTCATCTAAAAAATATCCATATTCCTATGGTATTCATCAATCAATCATAAAAGATAAAATATTCCAAAAAAGTGATCAATACTATTACAAAATATCAAATTCAAAAAATGAATAAAATTATTTCCACAAATATATGATTTATTGGGTCCAAATTTTAATTATAAACATGAATTGAATTTGAGATAAGAAATTAAGTTCAATTTATATAATACACAGACATTGGTGTTTATGGACATTGGAAAACAAGATTATTAATATATATAGAAATGAATATTAGATACTTTGACTGGATAATCCCACCCTGCAACATTAGTTTTTCTATTCCAGTTCAAAATGAATCTAAAAAATATGAAATAGAATTTTCTTTTCCAAAACTATTTTAACATACATTGATCATAAAAATAAATCATTCCAAAAAACCATGAAACCTTTAAAAATTATTTCACACAAGATATTTACACAACCATTTCCCATTCCCAAGCACATTCATTGGTTAAAAAGTTTTGTTGCATTTCATTCAATTTCAATCAAGTATGATGGTTCGTTGGGCATCACAAAAGACATGGGGTCTAGTTTCATGTTCAGGAGGGAAAAAATGGAATCTCTAGGTGGGAATCACATTAAACAATAATATGATTATCCAATTATTTTCATTTTATGTTATTTTTTGTTTTGTTTTGTTATGTTTTGTTATGTTTTATGGATTTTTTATAATAATAATATATATTAAAAGACTAACACTGGGCAAGAAAACTGTGGAGTCATGATCCCCAATTACTGTACCCCACCCATATTATCAATTCCATGATAAAAAATAGAGATAAAAAGCCTAACTATGAGAAAGAAAACTATGGATTCACAATCCCTATGTGCCTCACACCATGCATTTGGATTAAAAATTACTCTATGTGGTATTTTTTTTATTTTTTTTATGATCAAATTAAAATAAATGTGGCCCAAAACACTACGATATGATGAAAGGGACACAAGACCTCACATTTAAACCCATTGTCAAATGGACATGCATTTTCCCATTTTAATTAAGAAGATGGAAATGTAAACTTTGAAAAATGACATTGGACAATCACACTATCCAAATACTATGCTCGGGATATAAACATTTATTCAAATCATAATAAAGGAATTAAAATAATTTGGAAATAATTTTTCATGTTTCAATGTAAACATTAATTAATTCAAGGATAATTATTTTGATTTTATTTTAAATTTTTTATAATAAAATTACAATATTTTTTTTGAAATCCAATATTTTCACTCCCCCCAACATAGAATGAAACCACACATAGTATGGAGAGAGTCTATAAGAGTGAGAATAGAATTTAGAAGAGTGATAATAGAATTTGGAAGAAATAGTGGATATGTAATTTCAAATTAAATCATGGAATAATGTCACATGGTTTATTGTTGGAGACCCTTCAATATTAAATTGATCAATTTGGCATCACGTAACATGTAGACTACTTGGGAGTTATTGTTGTTTGGGTCTGAACTCTAGATGATAGGGGTTTTATTTTAAAACACTAATATATATCAACAAATAAATATGAAACAAAAGAGACATTATATCACATTTTAAAACCCATGGGGGTCTGTTGAAAAAAAAATTAACCATATACAAAATAAAAAAAAAGCATAAGATCAGTTGGCCTTAGAAAATAGATTAATTTATATTCATTCTCTTTATTTGGATCAACTATATTATCCAACACCAAATTTCAAAATTTTAAATACCCATAATTTCTCCACTTCAACAAGATATATATTGATTCATTTTTTATAATTTTTTTCATGTGGAATCATTTTTTCTACAATGGGTGGGAAAATCAATGTAACCTCATAAATGGTTGATTCAGTTGAATTTCTAGTCTTCCCTAAATAATCAATGGCCATTACAACATTTTCAGTTTATTTTGAATAATGAACTATATATAAAAGGTCTTTTTAACACCTATGATAGGATTCTTGAGTAGAGAAAGAAGGAAAATAATTTTGATCATGGATACATTGAAAATTCTTTTAGAAGAATGGAAATTTGAGTCCAAATTTCATTCTTCTAAAAAAGTATTTGAATGAATTGGTTCATTTTGAAATTAGGATTCATCATAAAAAATTTCCCTTTTAATATCAGTAGTGGGTGTGGACGTATTGATTTTTATCTTTCCCAATGGTTCAATAAAAGGTGATTCTAACAAATCATTATTGGAGTAATATTTTGGACACTCAATCCATGATGACAAATTTTACCATTGTGAATCCAAAAAATAAATTTCCTCTTATTTTAAATACCCTTCAATAATTCCATGATATTTTTTAGTTAACTGATAACCATAGAATAGTGTTTTTTATATTCATGAGTGGTTTTTTGGGTAAATATTTTTCTATAAATGATGACGAAAATACATCTTTAGTGGGAATGGGTTCCTCAAAAGTATTAAGTCTTTGTACATCTAATGTCAAAGTTGAAACATATTAATTCATTATATCCATTTGTTCGCACAATAGTTCAAGGAGTTTTTGAGTAATATGTTGGATAGAAGATTGTACATCATGAACTTCATTATATTTGATCCCTTCAATCATCCTTGAAAGATATGGAAGTTGATCCTTTAAACAATCATCATCTCATTGATTGTACATCCCAACGATTTTGGCGTATTCAACCAAGGTGTGGTAAATGAAATGTGTTATGTGAGGTGTTTCAATGTATTGATTTCCAATTAGATTATAACATTGGTGTGTGAAGAGGTATTGTGCATGATATTCCATTATATTTGTTTGAAAATTGGTTTGGGAATATTTAGTCACAATGAAATAAAAATGGGAATAGTGAATAGATATTATAGTGAGAATAGAGAATTTGGGGTGAGAAAAAAGTAGATTGTGTAAGGTACATACATGGGTCCCTATAAATGGTGCCAAATTTTTTTTTCACCCAAATTTATACAAATGGTAAAAGCTTTAATTTATATTCATATAGGGATCAAATCTAGAGGGACCAATGAAGAATCCTTGAGACACACATTTTCATTGATAAATTGGCTATGATGTGGCCATCATGGGGTTATATATTAATTGGATAACTAATGATATAATTTATAAAGAAAAGAAATTATTTTAACTAAACAATTATTAATGGAGGTTTAAACCTTATGTTACTCTTGTAGTGGATTGGACGAATTTATTTTTTATAAAATTTCATGTCCTAAAATCAAGACGTATCCAACAATTAGATAATTCTCCAAAATCATTAAAAAATTGAATCCCAAAACAATTCTATGTCCAATAACCAATTAAATTTTAGTATCACATTAATAAGCACTCAGAAATATAGATCATACTAGCAGTGAAAATCTATCATAATTCATGTTGGCGAAGATGTAAAAGAATGGAACTCATCAAAAGGAAATTCGAAAATAAATAAATGATTTAAATATTAAGTACATGAAATAAAATTCAATCCACAAGCTTAGAACTCTTTTTTATTAACCCGTAAGATTTTATCCCTCCATTTATGCTATTCTACCAATCCAAGTGGTATGTAGACTTATGGGGGCATAATTGAAGAAAAATAAATAAATTAAAAGAACGAACACTACACAGTTGTGTGATTGAATTCAAAAGTACTATTATGAATAAATTCACACCTTGATTAAACGGTATCAATGAGTGATGAAAATGAAATGAAAAGTTGAATATCAAGAAGAACATTTATTAAGATATAAACATGTAAAAAAACATACATTAAGGAAATTTATGATGTGATTACAAAATGAAAGTTTGAAATTACAATTGAATGTAATAAAATGGATGAAAGAAAATTTTGGATGAAAATTACCTTCACCATAAGCTCCTTATATAGTCATATTATGATCCTTAGAAACTCCCCACAAAAATAAATTCCATCCCCATTAATTTATAGCGTAAAATGGAGGGTGAGAAAATTAAGGCAATGGGATGTTTCGATGATGGCCTAAAAAATTGTCCAGATTCATCCACCTTTTAGGCGTCCAAATTGGACATTAAATATAGATGAATCATCACGGGTCGTATAAGACAAATTTCTTCATTCATGTTTCCTCTATTATCTTTCATAATTTGATTTCATTTTGTTCATCTATTTGGATTTTATTCCTGAAATGATGGTAAGTATTTATGCGTGTTCATATCGGTTTCACAATTTAAATGTTAACTTCAGATTCATTTATCTCTATGAAAACATCATAACTTTCTTTGTACATAGTGGAATGAAATGATACCAATTTATTTTCTCTTTCTTCAATAACATTTGAGCTTCATTAGGCATTGTTTATGAACCCCACTTTTGTTTGATGGACCTTAGGTCTATTATGATTTGTCCCGAAAATTTATACATTCATTCTCAAAAACTCCATCTTTGTTTGGTATATATCCATTGATCCTAAAAGATAAAATATTCCAAAAAATTGATCAATCATATCCCAAAATATAAAATTCAAAAAATTGAATATAATGTTCTCCAAAAATAGATGATTGATGGGTTCCAAATTTTAATTTTATACATGACTTATATTTTGAGATGTGAAATTTTGTTCAATTTATATAATTCACTAAAATTGATGTTTATAGACTTTGGAGCACATGATTATTAAGATATTCTCCATGAATATTAGATACATTCAGTGACTAAATAGTACCTCATTATGGGTAGCAATAACTATTATTAATGATGTTAGGGCTGCATCAAGTGGGGTTACCTCATACAACCAACCTCATGGACCCACCATTGTATCATGATACTTATAAGCCATTACCATAGACTACGAAACATAATTTCATAGAATAGTCAACCCAGAAACAAAAAAAATCATGATATTAAATGATTAGCAATACAAAGGTCAAAGTTAGTATAATCCCAAAAACAATATACGCCCACAGAATCACAAATACATTCATATCAAACAAATATGTATTAGTTCGACATAACTTCACATCATGATAAAATAATAATTATTCACGGCCCTTAATGTGAAATAACCTACTCCTCAAAGTCTTCCTTGACAATAATAAATTTTTTTCAAGGTTTCATCACCAAAACTTCATTCACAAACCTACTAGAAATACATTAATAACCAAGTATTTCTATATCCTAATAAAACTATTTTATTTAAAAAAGATATAAAATATCACATGTTTTAACAATTTATCTTTCTATTATAATTAATGAATTTTTGTTCTAGAAATTTGATCTCAATATTCTACTTAATAATAATTATAAAGCCACATTCGATAATTTATAACACAAAATTAATTCCATAACATATGATTCATTAATTATAATTGTTATATATTAAAACCATATAAATAACCTTGAAAATTAATATCTATTCAATGATAATTTAATATCTCAATCACCTGACAATTTCAATTATAACTATCCTTATAAATTTCATATAATTATATTCCTATAATATTCAAAAAAAATCCTTCATAATTCAACAATCATATTTCATAAACATCTTCATAAATTATCTTTTGATAATTTAGTGAACTTATAATTTTATAATCATATTTGGATAATCCATTGAAATTATTTTTTTATAATTCTTATAATTATCTTTTAAAATTTCATTCAATAATATTTTTATAATTCATAAAATTTTCATTTCATAATAATTTATACATTTATTATTATGATAAATTAATCTATGATAAATATCATTTCATTATTTATTTAAAATTATCATATGATAATTATATATTATTAGTTTCTGATAATCTCTCCCAATTATATTTTGATAATTAACTGTAATTATCATTTTGATAATTTTTTAGTTTTTTTATAATTTCACAATTATCATTTTATAATATTAACAATTATATTTTTCTAAATTTTGAATTTATAATTTGATAGCATTTATAATTGATATTTTTATAATTTTTTAAAAAAATATTTAAAATTGAAAAAAATAATGATTATTGATTGCCTCACTCAAAAAAATAGGCTTTGGAATCTAATCGTTGAAACGAATCCAAAAGTACCAATGGTGCATCAATCTGATTTTTACTGGAAGAGATATTGAAGAGATAATATTGATGAATAATGAATAATGTAATAAGAATTGTAGAGGTATGGATGAGAGAGGGATGCGAGGTGTGGGGTGTGAGCATGATTAGCATATATGATGTGTGCCTCCCCCCATTTAGCCCATTTTAATGTATTTTTTATTCCAGTAACTGTCTAATATATTTATTACTGTATTTATTTTCTCTTCTCACACCTCTGAATCCCATGCAACATATTATATGTTATTTATATTCATTTAAAAAATACTCTATGAAAATATATTAATCATTCCGTAAATATATTTTATTATTACAACATAAATATATATTAGAAATATATATATTTATATAGATATGTATTTACACGCACACTGATATTTATTTGTTCACATATATATAAATATATATATATATATACACACATAAACAAACATATATACACTCACATATATATATATAGCCAATGAATATATTCCCACACACACATATATATATTTGATGATATATATATAGATATATAAATCTATGTAATTTAAATTATCATATAAAAATAATATTTTTCTGACATAAATGTATTAAAAAATATTATTATTCTTACTGATCTCCAATTATTTATACCATTAACATTACTAAATAATAAATACCATTGAATACCGAGTAAATCAAAAATTATATTTAATCAAACTATTTCATATATATGTGATAAGTAATAATATCACAATTATTATCTAATCTCCCAAAAATTTACCCATGGTTAATCAATAGTAAATATTACAGACGAATAAAATTAATTAAAGTAAACATTTATTTTTATCAGTTTTATTTCAATGAAACAAATAATAATAATATTATTATTATTATTATTATTACCCATAAGTGTGATCTAACCAAACATATGATATCTGTTATATTAATACCCCACCTTTTTTAAACCACAACATATAGATGTTATTGTGTTCTCGGATTTTTCATACAATGCACAATTTAAGGGATATTAATTTCATTATTAACTAAAAATAATAATAATAATAATAAAATTATATATTGAATGGGTATTACCATGTATGGTGTATTGGAACACTATATGATCATAACAATTATAACCTTTAATTTTTAAAACTCATAATCCGGACCAAACAATGGTCTCATATTTCTCATATGACACATAGTTTTATTGATATTCACTTATGTTGGATAAATTTTTCACACATAATATAATATGTTGAATCATTTTATTTTTCCTCCTAATGAGGATATTAGTGCCTCTTTATATCATACAAACATAGTGCTAAACAATGAAATTTTCAATATAATATTCATTTTTCTAAGAAATATTTTATCATGACACCAAACCATTAAAAAATTTATGAAGTCATTATTATTAAAATTTACATTTTCAAAAAAATATACTTATAAATTATTACCATGAGTTTTTTTATTATCATTAAAAATTATACATAATAAAAAAATTTCATATATCTAATTACCCTAATTGAGAAGTATTTATAGAGGTATTTCATGATTTACTCATGCCACTAATCCCAATCATCAAACTCGTATTCACAACCATAAAAACTATTTTTTTGTAGTGCCGCCCATTAACATCACTAAAAAAGCACTCATAAATGTGGTAACTTTAACAGTTCAAAAATGAACAGATAAAAGTCTCATTCAACATTGCAAAAAAATGTTGTTAAAAGTATCCTTTTATCAGTGTTTTTAGAACAAATAATGGTACCCCTTTATTAGGGATTCTAAAGGGACACCGTTTATCAGCATTTTTATAGTAGCTCCAATAAAGGGGGTCATTATCTGTGGAATTTAATAGAACATATAAAAATTAAATATCAAATAAATATTTTGTTGAGTCAATAAGGTTTTCCTTATGAATTTTCCGTTCCTTGTTTGGAAAATCACAAACACCCTATACTTATAAAAATCTACATTTTACTTATAGAATGGAAATTTACTTATCAAAGGAATTTAACCCTACTATGTTTTCAATCTTCATATCAATATTTTTTCTTATGAATAAAAATAGGATTCATATTAAAAACCTTGGAACCATATAATACTTAGATATGAAGAATTATGTTTTAGGATCTGAATTCTAGATATGAACTGTAATAAAGTTCCACTCCAAATTCGGGATAAGAACTATAATGAAGTTCCACTCTGAATTTTGGATATAAACTCTAATGAATTTCCACTCCGAATTCTGTATACAAACTCTAATAATGTTCCATTCTGAATTATGGATAGGAAATCTCATATATTTTGACTCCGAATTATGGATATGAACTGTCATATAGTTCCATTCTGAATTCTATATACGAACTCTCATATAGTTCGACTCCGAATTATGGATACGAACTCTCATATAGTTCCATTCAGAAATCTGGATACGAACTCTAACAAAGTTCAACTCTAATCTTTTATGAGTTCGACTCCGAACTTTTATGAGTTCGACACTGAACTTTTATGATTTCAACTTCGAACTTTTATGAGTTTAACTCTGAACAATTACTAGTTCGACTCTAAACTTTTATGATTTCGACTCTGAACTATTACTAGTTCGACTCTGAACTTTTATGAGTTTGACTCCGAACTCTGTAAGTTCAGATTCTAATCTCTGGTGAAACCAGACTCCGAATTACCTTAGAAATTCAGACTCCAGATTTCTACAGAATTGAGGTTCTGAATTTCTATAAAATAGAATCCGAATATCATTTTTATTAGAGAATCCAAATTCTGTTTTGGTTAGACTCCGAACTTTTATTTTCTTGCATTCCGAACATTAATTTTTTTTTCCTACACTCGATTCATTATAAAATGATATCGTGATTTTAGTTACACATGTTTTTTTATAAAACGACGTCGTCCATTCTATTTCTAAATAACTGTTGGTTGAGTGACACGTATACATGTCCCTCCAAAATTTATGGAATATATGACCATTAGTGGAGGGAGCCGACTGTTGGAAATTTTCCTATAAATATGAGCTCATTTGAACGAGCTCAATACTGATCTTTGACATCTGTGTATATATGCTATTGAAGTGATTTCTAGAGAGAGAGCCTCTTATTAACTCTCAAAGATTCATGAAAAAAGTTTGAAAAGCTTGTTAAAACATTTCCTTGTGTAGATTTGCTTTGTGCAACTATGATTGTTGGTGATTACGATCGAGGGCTTCCAGGGATAGGAAGACAGAGGTGCTCACTTCCTTGAAGTTTGAGGGATTCCATGCTGAGGAAGACAGAGGTTCCAACTACCTTTATGTTGAGGGCTTGTGGGGATAGCAAGACAGAGACTCGGATCTTCGTATCGAGGGCTTACCTTGGTGTGAGTAGGACAGATTTTTTTGAAAGTATAAATAATGGGACATTTATCAAAGGTTGTTGGATACCCTTATCTATTGGTTAAAAGATTCATATCTTGTTAAATGTTCTTGTTACAAGATTTCCCGCTTCTTTTTGTATTTTAAGGAAAGTAAAATATTTTTATATTTCCTTACACTTGTACTCTGATTAATTTTAATTCTATACTCTTTAAGGTAGAATCTCCTATTGTAAACTTTGGTTAAGTCTAAAATTCCGGATCCATATTTCGGGAACCTATTTTCGTAATCACATTCCAGATTTAAGCAAGTGCATAGAACTAGAAGTTTGTATATTCATACTTTGTCCCAATATTTCATTGGTGATTAGAGGTATTGTGAATTTTCTTAGTTTATCATTGTTAAACATAGATCTTTCCTTGTTTAAAGGAATTTTTAAAGTGTAATATTCACCCCCCCCCCCTCTTGTATATTGATCATCTACATCATAATTTCGATCATACAATTGGTATCAGAGGTTGGAAACCTCATCCTCTATACCAATCTTACATTTGGTATCAGAGCGGGTCTCTGAAATACTTATACTCACATATAAGTTTTTTTTGCTCAGTTTTTCTTTGTTCTATGTTTTCCTTTCATAGGAATATTTTCCTTGAATCTGAATTTTTGTTATTAACAAGTTTTTGTGTAGAAATATTTTTAAGATGGCTGGTTTAAATGTTGGTTCCATTGACAACCTAAATCTGAAAAGACCACCAATTTTTGATGGCAATGATTACGAGTACTGGAGAGATCAAATTAAGACTTTCATTATCAATACTGGAGTAGATAACATTGTTATGCTTACTGGAGGTTATCAAATTCGTGACAAGGAAGTAAGTTCTTTCAGAAACCAAGAAAACCATGATTATCAATTAAACTGTAAGGTACACAATACTCTACTTTGTTCAATGACTAGGAACATATATAGCCAAATTTCATCATGTGAAAAAACTAACTCTATATGGAAGAAACTTAAAGTTACTCATTTTGGTACATCTTAAGTGATTGAGACTAGAAGATCTATGTTGAGAGCTGAGTATCGTAGTTTTAATTTTCCTTATGTAGAACCTATAAGAAAAGTACATCAAGGATTTCTAACTATCATGAACAACTTACAATCTATGGGAGATAATGTTCTTGATGATGAAGCTATTGTGGATAAGATCATTGACATTATTCCCAAAGAGTGGCAATCAAAGAGAACGGCTATTGATGAGAACAAGAAGGTTACTCAAATTTCCTTAGTTGAGCTATTTGGAACTCTTCTCCATCATGAAACAATGATGAAGAGAGATGCTGACAACATCAAAATGAATAATGGGAATGGTACTGTTTCTTTTACTACAACATCAAATCATATGAAAGAAAAGACTCCTGGGAGAGTAACCAGATCCCAGTCTAAGAAGGTTACAATCCAATCTGAATCTAGTGAGAGTGAAGTCTCAGAAAATGAGTTAGCTAATCTTACTCTAAGAATAAACAAGATAGCCGGTCAAAGAAATTTCTAATCCCAGTTTAAGAAGAAGGAAAATATGATAAGAAAGATTCAGAGGTCACATGTAAAGAATGCAAGAGAAGGGGGAACATACAACCTGATTTCACATTGCTTAAAGAGAAAGAAATAAAATAGAGGTATTCTGAAAGGAATCTGAAGAAGTTTTAAAAACCTAAAGCTAAGAAAAATCTGAAAGCCAATACTACATGGAGTGCTAGATTTGGAGACTCTTCAAAAAGTAAATCTTCATAATATGATTCATTAACTTAGAATAATATGGGATTCATTGCTAATACTTCTTTTCCACATACATGTCTTATGGACAAGGTATGCTCTGTCAAGGCTTTAACAAACTTATATCTTGATAAGAATTACTATTCCGAAAATAGTACTTTATATGAAGATACTTCATCCTCAGAAAATAGAGAACCTTCATATGAATAATTATCTAGATTTTCCAAGTTACTTGAAGTAAAAAATTGTAAATTTTCTAGGATATTACGCAAGGTAAATTCTAGGGAAGAAATTCTTACAAAAGAGATTTCAGATATTTCTTCAGATCTTAATTATAAAGAAGAGATCATAAAAAAAATTTCTAAAGACCTTTAGAAATAAAATTCTGATAAGGAAGAACATTCTAAAGATCATAAAAATGCTATTTCAAAAACAAATTGAGGAAAAATATAACTCTAAGGAAATGATTCCTTAGGATAAGAATTTAGTCATTAGACTAAAATCCGAAATTTTTTCTCTTTAGAAGCTTCTTGCGAAATTTACCTCTGGGAAGGAAATTTTTTGACAAGATGTATTCTCAAATTAAACCTCATGGAAACACTACTAGAATAGGTTATACTCACCAAAAACCAGTATTCAAAAAAAACTATTTGGTTCCTTCTAGAGCCCCTTTTTGTACATAGTGTCAAAGTGGTGGGCATTGGAAGAAAAATTGTTCGTTGAATAGAGTTCAATATATTGGGTTTCATAAAGCATATTTCTCTAAACAAATGTGGATACCCAAAATTTTGTTATCTAAAAATCTCAGATCCAAACAAGTTTGGATTACGAAATTCTAATTATTTTCTCATTTTTAGGAAGATAAAAAAAATACCAACAACAATACTTGGTACATGGATAGTGGATGTTCCTGACATATGACTGGTAACAAAAACTATTTTGAAAATATTATCAAGACGAAAGGAGGAAAAGTAACTTTCAGAGATAATTCTCAAGGAGAAATTGTTGGTATAGGCAATATTTATCTTCTTGGTAAAACCTTAATTTAAAATCATTTGTTTGTAAAGTGTCTTAAGAAAAACATCATTACCATAAGTCAATTATGTGATGAAGGAAACCTTGTGAATTTTAGGAATGATAAGTTCTTAGTGCACAATTTCAAGGAAGAGTTTATTCTATCTGTCCATAGTCAAGAGAATGTTTACAATTTGAACTTAGAAGACCTTAGGAGCCAAGACATACCTTTCCTTAGTGCAATGGAAGATCATTCATGGTTATGGCATAGAAGGCTAGGTTTCTGTAACTTTAGAAATTTATGAAAACTCTCTAAGAAGGGTTTAGATAAGGATCTACCAGAGGTTAGAGTTGATTATTCTAAAGTTTTTGATCCTTGTCAATATGGAAAGAAACTTAAATCTAGTTTTAAATCAATTGGTGAATTCTCAACAACTGATGCATTACAGTTGGTGCAAATGGATCTTTTTGGTCCAACACAAACTGGAAGCATTGGGGGAAAATACTATATGTTTGTTCTAGTTGATGATTACACTAGATTTACATGGGTATATTTTCTATCAAAGAAGTCTGATGATTTTTATTGTTTCAACAGTTTTAGAACCCAAGTAAAAAATTGGAAAAACCTTCCATTTAAAACTATTCATATTGATCATAGAGGAGAATTTCAAAATTATGATTTTGAAAATTTTTGTAGTAAAAAATTTATTACTCACAACTTTTCATCACCTAGAGCACCTCAAAAAAATGATGTAGTTGAAATAAGAAATAGGATTCTTACACAAATAACTAGAACCATGTTGATTGAATATTCTATAGCTATACATTTTTTGGCTGAAGCTGTAAGTACTGCTTATTACACTATAAATCGAGTTTAGATTATAACTTTTCTTAATAAAACTCTTTATGAGTTATGGAATGGTAGAAAACCAAGACTTTCTTACTTCATAGTTTTTGGTTGGAAAGTATTCATCCAGAATACTCAAGATAATCTACACAAATTATCACCAAAATATGATGAAGTAATTTTCATAGGCTACTTCACAACTTCTAAGGATTATAGTGTTTTCAATAAAAACAATTGTACTGTTGAGGAAACAGTACATGTAAAATTTGATGAAACTAATCCTTTGGTTTTTAAATCATCCCAACCTACATCCTCGAATGTGTTTTAAATAACTGATTATAAACCTCGAATAGAAGATCCTTTTGATAATGAAAATGTTCAAGAAGGTACTTTTGAAACATTTACCCCAGAAGAATTTCTACCCTATGTTGATGAACAAGTTTTACAATACCCAAACCAGTTGTTTCTAAATAATCATCCCATTGATAGTATCATTGGTGATGTAAATCAACCTATAAGGACTAGAAGTTCCTTAAGAAATGAAATAGAACATCTAGAATTTATTTCCCAATTAGAACCATAAATCACTAATGAAACTTTAGGTGATGATGATTGGATTAATGCCATACAAGATGAACTAAATGAATTCTAATGGAATAAAGTCTGGACCTTGGTTGAAAGCCCTAAGGAAACTTCTATTATTGGAGTAAAATGGGTCTTCAAAAACATGTGTGATGAAAATGGATTCATATTTAGAAATAAATCTAGAATAGTTTCTAAAGGCTATAATAAGCAAGAGGGAATAGACTATGAAGAATCCTATGCTCTAATAGATATACATGAATTTTTCTTATTTTACTTGCCTTTACAACAGTCTTCAATTTTAAACTTTTTCTAATGGATATGAAATGTTCTTTTCTTAACGGTTATGTTCATGTGGATGTTTTTGTTGAACAACCTCTTGGATTTGAAGATAAAAATCATCCTGATCATGTTTGTAGACTTACCAAAGCATTGTATGGACTTAAACAAGCCCCACAAGCTTGGTATGATAGACATACATGATTTCTGCTTCCAAATAACCATGTTAAGGGAAATGCAGATCCAACCCTTTTTATAAAAAAATATAAGAAATATTTTTTGATTGATCAAATTTATGTGGATGATATTATATTTTGTTCAAATCAGCAATCTTTAACTGATTCCTTTGCGGATCTAATGAAATCTGAGTTTGAAATGAGTATGATGGGTGAGTTAACATTTTTCTTTGGTTTTCAAATTTCTCAACAACCCGAATGAATATACATATCCCAACATAAGTATATTAAATTTCTTCTTAAAAAGTATGGATTTGACAACCCTAAAAGAATTAGTACTCCCATTGGTACCTCAAACACACTTGATCTTGATGAAGCTGGGAAACTAGCAGATCTAACATCTTTTAGAGGTATGATTGGAAGCCTACTATACTTGATATCTAGTCGACCAGACTTAATGATTTCATTATGCTTATGTGCAAGATATCATTCCTATCATATGGAATCTCATTTAAAGGTAGTGAAAAGAATTTTTCGAACCTTAAAGGGAACCATGGATTTAGGACAATTTTATTTTTATGGAAATGATTTTATCATAAAATTATTTTCAGATGGTGACTTTGGTGGATGTAGAATGGATATAAAGAGTACTTCCAGAACATTTCATTTCATAGGTGATTCATTAGTTTCTTGGTCATGCAAGAAGCAACATTCTATAGCAGTCTCCACTGTTGAAGCTGAATATGTAGCAGCTTGTAGTTGGTGTGCTCAAGTGTTGTGGATACAACACACACTCATAGACTATGGCTTGAGTTTTACTAAAACTAAAATTTTGTGTGATAATACAAGTTCCATTTCCCTTAGTAAAAACAATGCACATCAATAACTTGAAAAGCACATAGATATTAGGCATCACTTTCTTAGTGATCATGTACTTAAAGGAGATATCATTCTTCAGTTTATCAGAATACAAGATCAACTTTATGTCATTTTCACAAAATCATTACCCACCGATAGATTTGAATACATTAAACAGAAGTTAGAAATGATAACCCTGAGGTAATCCTTATTCATTAACATAATGTTGAACAATTATCCTTATAGTAATAAACTCCTTTTCATAGGGGGAGTACATTTTCTTGGTAGCATATTCAAAATTTTCATAGTCATATTTTTTTAAAAAAGCTTTTGTAACCAAAATATTCGTAGTCATTCCTTAAAAAAACATTTGTAACCAAAATATTCCTCTTTAGTTTTTTTTTTGAACTTTTATAACAGTAATTTTTTTCGTAATGAGTATTTCAAAATTTCCGGAAGTGAAATTTTTGGAAGGGAAATTTTCGAAACTAAAATATTCCAAATGAAAATTTCCGGAACTAAAATTTTTGTAATGAAAATTTTCAGAACTGAAATTTTGGTAAGGAAAACTTCCAGAACTGAAATTTTTGTAAAGAAAATTTATGGAACTGAAATTTTTGTAAGGAAAATTTCTGGAACTGAAATTTTCATAATGAAATTTTTGTACTGAAACATTCATAATGAAATTTTCGTACTGAGAATTTTCGTAATGAAGTTTTTAATTGTGAGTTTTTCTTATTTAAATTTTCCTCAAGAAGAATATTATCAATTATGAACAATATTTTTATCCATTCCAAAAGGTATGACTTCCTTACTTAAGTATTTTTAATCATAATTTTCTTACTGGTATTTTCCTATGAGTTTTAAAATTTTTCGGATACTAGTTTTCTTAAATCTAATTGTTTTCTTAAAACCTAAAAAGATCTAATTTAATATTTCCTTGGGGATAGGTTTTCAACCGTCAAATCTGATCAAAAGGTTTTTTAACCGTTACATGCTTTTTGAAAGTTCAATGGTCAACACCATCTCCTATATAAAGGGGACACCCAAGGGTCATCCCACATCGGTTTTTCAAATCTTTCACGTCTTGAAGCTCTACCTCTCTTCTTAAGGCCATTTCGATCTTTGTCAAAGCTCATTCCGAATCTTCCAGAACTCTCCATTTTGAATGTCTGTTGAAGCTACTTCCAAAGATATTTCTACCTCAAAACCAATCTCAAAATGGTTAGTTTATAGGAAAATCTTCATGAATCCGAGCTTCTTCGAGTATGATTCTCTTATATCTAATAATATCAAATAGAATGGCGGGGAGGAGGTTTGCATGTCGATGCCAGAGAAACATGATCCAGTTTATACAGATTTACATGTTGAGTTCTATGAGTATGTTTCCTTCCTTGAGGAAGTTGGCAGAGAGTTCTTTTCTTTCATGTCTTATTGAATGACTTACAAATTATCGTACACCAAGGATGTAAGTTTGGAGGGTTTAACATATGATGGTGAAGCTGAGTTTTGTTCACATAAGCTTTCAGATGAGCAAGGAAGTTTCAACAAAGTTAAGGCATTGAAATTTCTTGGACTTAAAGATGCAAAGACTTCTAAGATTACTCATCTCTCTCCGAATAATCAGATTCTATAGCTATGGGAACAAGGTTTTCTCGTACCAAGAAGGGGTGATAAGGATAATATGAAAACGAGTGACATTTAAATCCAAGATTTCTTGGTAAATCAAAGGAAGATAAATCTGATGAGGCATGTTTTGATTACAGTTAAGAATATCAAAGAAGGGAATCTGAAATCTCAGATCATAATGTATCCAGCCTTGATTTCTAAACTTATCATCAGATGTCTTGATTCTTTTAAAGTTTCTTTCACTTTCTAGCAATGAAATTTAAAGGTAATGCTAGTTAGTGATGATACACTAAAGAGGATGAAAATGGGTTTTTCTAATGAAACTGGATAATTCTATCCTTTACCAGAGGAAGAGGCTGAGACCATTTCGGAAAATGTGGAAAAAGATGAGCCAGTGATGAAAATTACTATGAATCGAAAACATAAGGAAGCTGATGCTGAAGAAAAAACCCCCAAATCTTAGGAAACTCAATCTACACCACCCAATCTGAAGAATCAAAAATCCTGCCTAGATTAGGTGGTTGCTAATTGGAGGGAAGACAAAGAGAAGAGAAATGAAGGGGATCCGTAGTTCGAATTGGACCTTGCTGAGGCCAAGGCCTTAAGAGAAAAAGTTGCGGATTAGTTAGAGAAGAAATCAAAAGAGAAGAAGCTAAAGAAGAAAATTTCTGAAGCTGAGGTTGTTCAATCACTTTTGAAAGAAATTGAAATAGCTTCTTAGCAGATTTCGGTTCCGGAAACATTCCTTACCAAACCATTACCAGAGACTCTAGGAAAGAACTTCATCACTCCAAAAAATATTAAAGAAAAAAAGTTGTTGAAAGAGATAAAGTAGTAGTAGAGGAAGAATAATAATAAGAAGGAAGTGATGATCTTGATGACTTGATCAAACACATAGAATATTATGAAGAAAAGGCTGAATCTGCAAAATTAGTCACTCTGGGAAAGGGAGTTGAGAAAGAAAGTTGGAATGATGATGATAAGAAAGAAGAAGAGGAAGAAACTTTTTTGTATGATGAGGAAGAATCCTATGAAAATCATTATCTTGAAGAAGGATCAGAAAAGGTGAAAATAGATGATGACCAGATTTTACAACTATCAGAGAGTGAGGAAGAGTCTCCAGATGATCAAACTATTCTATAAACAGATAAAGGTAAGTAAGTGTTCATGGATACACCAATAAATGATATCATTAGAAAGAATGAAGTTGGTGGTTCTTCTAAAAGGAAGTTGGTGAAAATTGAAGAAGAACAATCCCCAATCAAATTATCGGATTCAGAGTCATCAGCACATGGTCATGACATTGTTGTTGAATCTTTGAAAACGTTAGTGGACACCATTCCGATAATTCTGACTATAGACTCCAGATTCCAGATACTGCAACATAGTTTGAATCATAAATCATAATCCTTATCTATGTTGATGGATAAGTATATAATGATTGAGGCTGAACATATAAATTTCCTTATCAATTATTATGTACACAGGAAATCATGCAGCAAAATCACTTTGAAGTCTAAGAAAATTGAAATAGACATGGCTGAGTTTGATCGCTTTCAGAATGAGGTAAATGAATCCTTTGAAACTGAGGATAACAAGATTAATAGTCATCAGGATGAGCTGATCATTGAACAAATTTCTTAGAATCAACAAGTGAAAGAACTGAATGATAAGGCTAAATAACTTGCTCAAAATTTTATAAGGTATAGAGATCTTTGGATTGAGCTCAAAAAGACTTGTAAAACAACATAAGTTAGTGAAGAAGCAAGAAGAGGCCATGAAGGCTCATGTAGATGTTTTGAAAGATCAATATGAAAGGATAAAAGATTTTGAGATGCAAGATGTGGAGGATCAAAAATACTTGAAGAAGCTAACAATCTTGTCGAAGAAGCTTATTCTGAAAGAAAAATGAGGAAAAATAGGCAAATCTGATCATTTGTTTCATTTGTTTTCTCCTTTTAATTGATTTTCAAATCTAATGAAATTTTGGTTGGTTGTATCTTGTATTGTTATATACTAATGTTTCAGGTATCATATGTCTATTCTATTCCCATAAATTATTTTTGAAAATCACAAAGGGGGATAAGGAAAAAGAACTACTTAAAAGAGGAGAAGGAAAAAATTTAAAATCGAGAAGGAAAAATTTCTAAGTACAGATATCCATAAAGTAAAGGGCAGTTTCTCATTACGAAGTTTTTTCATTCCCTTGATAATGATAACTCCACTTCGGAAATTCAGAATACAATCCTTATAGTTTCCATTCCTAAGAGAGAGTTACTTGTATTTATCATTATTCATGACCAAAGGGAGAAAAGTTTTCATTTCAAAGTCTATTGAAATTTTTCAAAGTCCTTATATTCTTTTTTGTATGGTTGTTTGTGCTTTACTAAAAGGGGTATATTTTTTAGTTAGTAACGTTTTACTTATGAATTTTACATTCCTTCTTGTTTTAGAAATCACAAACATCCTATACTTAAAAAAATCTAAATTTTACTTATATAAGGAAAATTTCCTTCTCAAATGAATTTACCCCTACCATGTTTTCATTGTTCATATCAATATTTATTCTTAAGTATAAAAATTGGATTCATATTAAAAACCTCGAAATCATATAATACTTAGATATGAAGTATTCTGTTTTATGATCTGAATTCTGGATATGAAATGTAATAAAGTTACACTCAGAATTCTGGATATGTACTTTAATAAAGTTCCACTCTGAATTCCGGATATGAAATGTAATGAAGTTCCACTCCGAATTCGGGATACGAACTCTAATGAAGTTCCATTATGAATTCAATATATGAACTCTCATATATTTCAACTCTAAATTCTAGATACAAACTCTCATATAGTTATATTCTGAATTCTGGATACGATCTCTAATATAGTAGGACTCCGAATTCTGGATACAAACTCTCATATAGTTCCATTCCGAATTCTGGATAAGAACTCTAACAAAGTTAAACTCGGAACTTTTATAGGTTTGACTCAAAACTTTTATGAGTTTGACTCTGAACATTTTCTAGTTCAACTCCGAACATTTATGAGTTTGACTCCGAAATTTTACTAGTTCGACTCCGAACTTTTATGAGTTCAACTCCGAACTCTGTAAGTTCAGATTCTGAACTCTGGTGAAACCAGAATCTGAATTTCCTTAGAAATTTAGAATCCGGATTTCTATAGAATTGAGGTTCCGAATTTCTATAAAATAGAATCTGAATATGCTTTTTATTGTAGACTACGAATTCAATTTTGGTTAGACTCCGAACATTTATTTTCATACATTACGAACTTTAATTTTTCTTATCCCTACACTCGCTTCATTATAAAACGATTTTGTGCTTTCTGTTACACATGTTTTGTTATAAAATTATGTCTTCCATTCTATTTCTATCTATGTGTTGGTTGAGGGACACGTATACTGGTCCGTCAAAAATTTAAGGAAAATATGACCATTGGAGGAGGGAGCTGACCGTTGGAAATTTTCCAATAAATATGAGCTCATTCGAACGATCCCAATACTGGTCTTGGACATCTGTGCATACATTCTATTGAAGTGATTTCTAGAGAGACAAGATCTTATTAACTCTCAAAGCTTCGTGCAGAATGTTTTAACAGCTAGTTCAAACTTTTCCTTCTGCAGACATTTTTTGTGCGACTCTGATTATTGGTGATTACGATCGAGGGTTTCCGGGGATAGGAAGACAGAGGTGCCAACTTCCTTGATGTTTTAGGGCTTCCTTGCTGAGGAAGACAGAGGTTCCAACTAACTTGAAGTTGAGGGATTGAGGGCATAGCAAGACAGAGACTCCAATCATCGTATCGAGGGCTTACCATGGTGTGGGTAAGACAGACTTTTTTGAATGTATAAATCAAGGGACCATTATCCAAGGTTGTTGGATACCCTTCTCTTTGGGTTAAAAGATTTATATCTTGTTTCTTGTTCTTATTACAAGTTTTTTCGCTGATTTTTGTATTGTATGTAAAGTATAATATTTTTATATTTCCTTACACTTGTACTCTGATTAATTTATATTATATACGCTTTAAGGTAGAATCTCATATTGTAAAATTTGGTTAAGTCGCAATTTCCGGATCCATATTTCCGGAACATGATTTCGGAATCACTTTCTTGATTTAAGAAAGTGCATAGAACTAGAAGTTTGTAACTTCATAAATTGTCTCAATCTTTCATTGGTGATCAGAGGTCTTGTGAATTCGCTTAGTTTACTTTGTTAAACATAGACCATTACTTGTTTACGGAAATTTTTAAAGTGTACAATTCACCCCCTATTGTATATTGAGCATCTACATCATTATTTCGATCCTACATATTTCATTAAAAATAATTGATTAATATATATATATATATATATATATATTAATTGATATAAATAAAATAATTTTTTAATATATGTTAGATATTGTTATGTATGAATTTACACATAATATAATAGATATTTAGTGAAAATGGGATCTAAAATAATTGAAAAATATTTTAAATTAATAAATTTTAATTATTATTTTTTATAGTTATTTAAGAACAATTTGAAGATAAAATAAAATCGAAAAATTAATTAAAGATCTAAAATAAGTTGAAAATGTAACTTTAACATCAAATGACCATAACTTTTGATCCTTGTACCTGTTTGGGCTCTACGACATTTAAAACCATTTTCTACGATGATCTCTACGCTTCAAAGAATAAGGAAAGCCCTTTTTCACATTTTATGAGGCCCAAAGGCCCATAAGACCTCCAAAATTGAGTTTTTAGTCAGGCTATCACACTTTTTCAACAATCGATGGAATTTTAAAATCTTTTAAGGTTGTATTTTTCTTGTTTTCAATAGGGACAACTTTTATTCAAATGGATTACATTTATATCGATATTATGGTTTTTTTCATTTTTCAGAAATAATTATTATTAAAATCAAATACAAAACAAAATATAAAATTTTTTATATATTAACACATAAAAAAATTAAATTCTATTAATAAATAATTGAACATATTTTCATATAAATATAATTATTCAGTAAATAAAAAATGTGTAAATAAAAAATAATATCCTTTTTATTTAAAAAATATATATGAATATTTATATAAATATAAAATTAATGCATACATAATGTATATATATATTTATTTATTTGGGTTCTGAAAAAAATATATATATATTCATCTACAAAATCTAATATATGTATATATATTTAAATATTTAATATATGTAAATAAATATAAATATGTATAATTATATTTATAGATTCACACAGATTTATATATAAATATGTATGTATGTATTTAGAAACACATATACACACAGAAGAACTATTTTATATATTTTAATATATATATATAGATAAAAAGTTAATAATATATATATATAACGATATATCAAAAACCTAACGATCAAAACAGTCTTAGTGAGTGGAAAAGGTGTTGTATTATGAGGGGGTGTCTCAAGATCAAAACCCACCAAAGGAAGTGGTGCACACATGAAGATGATGAATTTCATAACACTGTTAATGTGGTAGGGATAGTTGGGGAGGGGGTTCCTAACACTATAAATGGGGGTGGAGGATTTTTGAAAATCACTATAAAGGGGTGTATTGGTGCTGTTTAAAGTGTTTTGGGCACCATCAATATTTTCCTAAAAATTTATTTTAATTAGAATAAATTTTTGAAATTTAAGAATGGTTTTTTAGCGTAGATAAAAGGGATATCCAATTAGGATAACCTATATTATCAGTTATTTTATGGCACTATAAATGCCAATTCAGGGTTATTTTAATGTCTATATTTTCAGTTGAAATTCTAAATAATCCTTTTGGATCTACACAAGCTACCACAAAATATGATCCAGTGTCATCGTCGTTCTTCACAACACCATCTCACTTCAATCTATCATCTTCACTTGAATCTACTCATAATACGAATCTATCTCCATCTGAACATCCATGCAATCAATAACAACTGTTGAATCATGTTTGTAAATCCAGCTATATTACACATGGAACTTGTCTTGAAAACCTCAATGGTGGAATGGGTGGCCTAGAAGATATGCTACTACCCATATCAGCTCATTGATCTCCAAGTGTGCAATAAAACATAGTGAAAACATCCCCTTTTTCATTAGACATCACCACCCCAAATGAGGACTCAGTAACATAAAATCCCAATCTCTCACATTATACTCCATTTGTCTTAACCTATGGTGGGAATATGAACTATGATTGCTATAATGGTTGATAATCCTCTTCTCAAATAGATTCAATATATGAGAGGCCTACTAAAACAAAGTGATCCTACAACCACTGCCTCACCTGCCTCATACCAACAAGTAGTGATTGACACAATCTCTCATAAAGAACCTCCTATGGGTATAACTAAAATAAATTCTAGTAACTACTATTGAATTAGTACTCTATATATTCATGGTGATCATCCTAAACTCCACAAAATTCTATCGCGCAAGATTATATTGTATCCTCTATCATGATTATAGTTTGATTAGACTATCATTCAATCGGATGATTGTACACAAATCCAAATATTAGATTAGAAATTCTGGATTTTTCAAGAACTTTCAAAAGTAAGGGAAACAATATTTGTCTATATGTGAAAGGACACTAATGGGAACTCCATGAAGGCATACGATATCATAAACATGGAGATTTACGAGATCCAAAATTTAGTGATTCTCCCTAATAGATAATATGTAAGAAGACATTATTAATTGAACAACAATAACACATATTATGACATGACTCCAGAGGGTCCAGACTGAATACATAATAAGGTCCATCATAATTTCCTCCCACATCCAAATATGTAATGGGAGTGGTTGTAAAATCCCACCATGATGTTGTTTCTCATCCTATACCATTTTATCAGTGAGAAATTGATTGAAAAAACATGTAATGTGTATATTTACCCCAATCCATGACAACTAAGTGATGAATTTATAAAACATTTTGGTCATTGTAGGATGTTATGCCCAAAAAGTGGTATGGTAATCCATTATCATATCCTCTCAGATAGATGCAATAACTACTAATCTCCAATTTATTGAGATCATAACCTCATCATCCATAAAAAATTCATTAATATAGTCACCACTGACAATTTTCTCCCTCATCAAAAGACACTCTAGTTCTGACTCGTGATCTGTCTTCAGTAATTCCACTATGGAGTATTTGATGACTAAATTGGTACAAATCAATAATCTCAGATCCTCGAAACCATTCTGCCTGAAGTTCACCAACAAGCATGTCAATCATCACTAACTCTAGGACATCCTCTCACAATTCTCAAGTCCACTATTCATCTTACTACGAAAAGAATTCAGAATGACGTTACCTTTTCAATGTTTATACTTCATATAATGGTAGAACCTACATATATTTTCAACCCAACTTTTTTTCCTCATGTTTGTGTCCCCTTGTTTGAAGATACATTGAAGGATATTGTAGTCCTCAAAATGAAACATATCTTTATAAATATATAATTTCCCCAATACATCAGAGCATGGACTGTGGATTCCATCTCCATGACATGTATTGGGTATTTCCTCTAATTTGGCGGTAGCTAATGAGATACATATGCTAAACCTTCTATATTACATAACCACTTATTGCTAACCAATGCACGATGCATCATTGTACACTTCCTAATTAATATCTGGACCATGGAGTGTTAGTAATGGATCTACCATCAATATTAAATTTCTTTCATGGAACACGTCGTCACATTGGTTCGACCATTAGAACATAACTTCATAAATGAAAAAGTCGTTAGGATAACCCCAAATCAGACTATGTGATCACACAAGGATTATGTTAACATTTTTATGAGATCACACATGGTTCTCCTATTGGTGTTCCCTTATCCCAATGTACAACCCTCCTATAACAATCCTTTGTTACTATCCCTGTATGTTATTCATATTCATCATATATATAATATCACAACTGCATTCTCAGTTCAACTAATATATTACACTAAAGATATATCAAAATAACACACAACACATAAATATCCCACAAAGAAGCTACCCAAACATTCTAGTACCAACAATGTATTAAATTAAATTATTATTCTGATACACAGAAACTAGTATATATATATATATATTGTATGTGAACCTACATGCATAGCCTTGATGAATTAATGCATCCAAAATCCAATAAATCACATATCAACAGAGTGTGAATCACAGATGTTGAGTTAAATCAATTGTAACAACAAAAAACATTCATATTTTATGTTATAAAAATGTTACACTATACAGTGCTAGCCAGACACTATGATATTTCCCCTACACGAGTCCCAAACATTTTATTTATTGTAATTTCTATCCTATACCATTTTTATGCGAAGAAAAATGTCAATGTGTCCTGGTCCTCTAATACATTTGGTAACATTATAACAATAAAAAATTACTCTATGTCGAATGGTATGTGAAATAATGAGTGAATCCATGTACATGATAGGATCTCGACTAGAAGCAAGAGTATATTTCTATCAGTTTTGTGTCTATTCCCACAATATCTAGTCATAGGATCAATAATAAATAATAAACTATATATTAGAAAATCTTTGTAAACATATGGAAAAATATTTATGGAATTTGTATCACAAAAATAAAGTATCTCCCAAAAGTGGAAATCAATTCTATTGGAAATGATATCAGTAATGTATATAAATAAATAATGGGTAGCCCAAATTATACCCTAATAAGAAACTACTTCAACATTCCTATGCTCTACAATCTACAGCAAGGTACTTTCCCTTCCCTAGATCCCTCATTGAATAGGAAAGACCATCAATATTTCTAAGGAGAATGTGAGTTCAATACATGGTAGGACACCACCAATTTTTCATTATGATATGTGATGAATATAAATAAAATATTATATCATGATATAATTAAATACCAACAAACATGAATGTATTGAGTCATTGTGCGCCAATACTGACCTGATGAACGCTGACCCTACCAACTTCATCTCATTTCTGGTAATAATTTCTTGAGAAAACATACCTCTATACATATCCCATAGGTCACACCACCCTTCTTTAGGTTTACATAAGAATTATTCAGATTTCATTGGGTCAATCCTAGGTCCACATATCCTTTTAATCAACAATGTGAAATATATTTAGAAATCCCTAATTATTATCTTCCAACAATATTCTATTATTTCCCCTATACAATGGTATCCTTTCCCCCTTTAATGTTGTTAATACTGTATCATGATGGGTATCCTCTCCCAAGACCGCAAAACTCCAATTGTCAATGATCCACCTGCGTATATTAGTTTTCACTAACTAGTTACTATCATTTCCCTTCTATAGGGTTATCGTTTCCCACAATTAAGGATGATAGGACTCTGTTATATTTGGTATCCACAAACACCCAACATCATGGATCCACCTAAATATCTCATTACACATAGGATAGTCACATTGTATTCCCCTCAAAAATGGTAGGAACACTCTCCATCAAGAATTATTTTATTGAATCCAGTTTGGTAACCATGGAGACCTGACCTTAATGCTCTACCTGAGTATATCAACAAGTAAAACACAATTCTATAGGATATGAAATACTCAAAAAATACTTTCATATTAGGAAATGAAAAGCCACACCATGAGAATGTCAGGAAAATCACACATAAAAAATAATTCACATGACTAATCATGCACCCACATGCATTATAGAACAATAATGGGTTAGTCTAGAAATACATCACACTATGATAACGTCATAAACATACAAGGACCCTAATAAAAAAGAATCCTTGACCTGATTATAATAAGAAACAATGAAAGAAACAATTTTCACACACCAACTGGAAATAAAATCACCTACCATGGATTCTTAAAAACAAAATCATCTATTTTATTTCAAAGAAAATAAAATATCACGTGTGATATTATTTTCGATCACCTTGATAATTTCATAATTATCATTCTAAAAATGATAATAGATGTTTTCTTAAATAATAATTATAATACCACATTTGATAATTTATAATTGTAAATTAATTCAAGAAGTCATCAGTTATTCATTTTAATTATACTTTTATAAAATAATAAAATTATCATTTAAAAAAAAGTATAATTATCTTGTGATAATTTTATATCAATGAAACAAGATATTTGTTATTATAATTACACATGTCATATTTGCGTATTTGGATTCCAATAATTTTACTTACAAATTATCTATTATAATTCAATAATCATATTTTTTTAATTTTACTTTTAAATAATCCTTTGATAATTTTGTGAAATTATGTTATTTTAATCATATTTGGATCATTAGATGAAATTATCATGACATAATTATTATAGTTATCTTTTTTAATTTCATGAAACTATATTTTGATAATTAATGATATTATCCATTAATAATAATATATCCTTGATTTTTCTATATATTACTCATTGATAATAAACTTATAATAATTTCATAAAAAATATCATTTGATAATTCAATAATATTATCTTCTGATAATATCATTCAATTATCCTTTAATAAATCCCTATAAGTATCATTTGATAATTTTTCTAATATTAACTATTATTAAAAAAATTTAAAAAATAATCGATAATTTCCCACAACTATCTTTGTTAAAATAGTGAAATTATCATTTGTTAATATCAACAATTAATCATCTGATAATGTTTTTTAAAAAATTATCCAACAAAATGAAAAACATATATGTTTTCAACATACCAGTATACCTTATAAAAATAATCTTTAGCTTCTGATACTCGATACAAATCTTGAGGTACCAACGATGCATGAATCCAATCATTTTAGGAAGAGATATTAATAAGAGATGTTTGATAAATAATAATAAGAAAAAGAGTGGGATGTGAGGGAGATGTGTGTGATTGGGATTGTCCTAAATTATGTGGGCCTCTCCCCGATTAGTAAATTTTTTTATCATTATCTATTTAGTCATTTTATTTCTAAATTTATATTCACTTCTCAAATAATTTAAATGCATGAAAACTATTACATGTTTTCTTCTTATATTAAAATAATCCTATTCTAAAATATATTAATAATCCCTTAAATTTATTTTAATACAAACAATCAGATATATATAGGGATTATATATATATATATATATATATATATATATATATTTACACATTGTTATATATATATGACCTCAACCATATATATACACAAACCCACACATACAAATATATAAGAACCCGAATATTTATATATAATTAAATATTTAACAAATGTATATATTCCCAAAAATAAATATATTTGACCTTATATAAGTTTACAAAATTTAAATTTTCATAAAAAATTATTATTTTCCAAAATTAATAATAATAATTATAGAAACAATAATTATTTTTATTATTAATCATATCCAATCATTTTCACCATTATCATTTTCAAATAATAAGATCCATAAAATATTAAGAAATGAATATATTTACATTAATAAAAATATTTTATTTATGTAGTATGAGAAATAATACAATTATTATTATATAACCTCTCAATAATTCTCCCATGGTGAAACTTCAGTCAACAATTAAGAAAAATTATATTTACTAAATTTCCAATGTATTTTTTTCAATTGTATTTCTCCTACCAAAATAATGATGACCACAAAAATAATAATATAATTATTATTTCCCATAACTGATATCTTACCAATCATCTACCTTGTGAAAAGTTTACACCTCACCTAGTGTAAACTATGTATTTTGGACTGAAACATTTTCCCATATTTCTCATTCAATACACTATTTGAGGGATATTATTAATTTATAAATTACTTAATAGAATTATAAAATAATTTAATATAAAAAGGATATTTTCCCATTTGGTGTTTCCAAACAACATATTCACATAAAAGGTATACACTCTTTATGTTAAACCCATAATTCTAGACATAATTGTGGCCACCATTTTCTCATACGATGCATTGTTTGCAAGATATCAATTTATTTAATGAAAATAATAAATTAAAATATTATATAATTTATCCTTATGGGTTATATGAACAAATTTTCCATGATCTATAATTTTATACCTATCATAGTGTAAACACCACTTTTTAGGCCTATCATTTGTCTGTGATTCATAAAATGACACATCTTTTTGGAGATGTTAAATTATTTTGGATAAATCATTCCTAAATTATATAATATTTTTAATATTTTTAGTCAATACACGTTGAGTATCATAGGGAATAATAATTTTTCACATACATTACAACAAAATCCTAAAATAATCCATATAAAATACCAAAGTGCTAAGTCATATTTTACCTTAATTAAAATCCTTTGAGACATTTTCATCTTATTTTTTAAATAAAATATATTTTGACATTAAATTACTTATATGTTATTAACAATATTGATTTTTATTATCATTAAACACACATGATATTATATATTATTAAAATTTAGGTCATTGGTATGAATTTTAAATTTAAATTGAATATAATAACATTATAATATTCCAATCATTACTTCTATAAAAAACTTGTGACCTCATCATGACAACAAGATTAACTGTAAATATACATTTTTCTTCACATTTATGAATCAAATTTGGAAAAATTGATCAAATATATGGAATTTTTGTAATCAATATTATCTAATAATGTACACTCATTTATTCTCCAAAATGATTAGTGAAAATGGTAAAAATTAGTTACCACAGTGATGGTTAAAATGGTTTAACAAGGGGATTTAACTGTGATTATACAAGAAAGCATTATACAAATAATTCCCAAACACATTGTTTGCACATATCTGTAATTTATTCATCATATTATATGAACCTTCTTTTATTAGAGCCTTTTTACATTAAAATATATGAGTGGAATTATATATTTCAAAAAATTACATTTTTGACACTCACTACACATGTAATACCCCACCACTTATCATGTCCTCTGTTGACAATAAATTCATTTTGATTTGGTATACATACCCAAATCTATATTAAACATCCAAAATATAATCTTATATGCCTTAGTTTGGACATAAATCCACACTAGGTAGGCTTTTGGTTAAACCCTAAGTAGTATAACCAAAGAAGATGAAACATTAATAATTGGGACTTTTTGTTTTCTTTTTTTTCCTCCACCACATTAAACAATTATTATAGATTAAATATTTAAAAACAATAATATCATACATATAATGATATTTGTTTATGTCAAGTTCCTAAAAAATCATTAGCACTTCCATCAAATTGGTTATGAAACCATCATTCATTAGTACCATGACTACAACCCCGCGAACTAATGCCATTGATTTTTAGATTAAATCCTCTCACGAATGGAAATAATGATAGATTTATTGTTAATATATTATATTTGTAAAATAATTATTCTTTTATAATTAAAATATGACACATACCTGCATTATTTCTATTTTTTGGAACAGATAATGTCCCTCACATGTACGGCAGTCTATCACCTCACAATGTGATGTGATTCACTCATTCTCTGCATAGATGTTAATAATGATGGGTTTAAAGATAATATTTGATATAAAAGATATAAAAATATTCTGGAATTGAAATATATCAATTAACATTATTTTATTAAATATTCCAATAAAAGGGAATCACCTCTCAGGAGTATGTATGACCTATAATCTCTATTTATAGTGTAATTAATTTACAATTTTAATCTATTATAGATTTATATAAATTCATATATACTGAATATATAATATATTTATATAGTGGTTAATGTTTTTGAGCATATGGAACAATGGTAAATGTAATATGACCATTAAAACAGTGTTGGGACCAAGTTGGATGGGGAAGGAAGTAATTGGAGACTACTATTACAGAGTGTTTTCCTTTGTTTTCAAAAAGGATAAATCAATTCACATTGTAAAGGACTTGAAAATTATATGATTTTTGAACCGATCCTATGTTCAAAGAACTTGTGTCAAAGATGACGCTTTGTTTGCAATAATTGATAATGGAAAGGTATCATCCATCTGATGACGATTAAAGAAGAATGAGGATTTGAACAAGACCATACGATTCATCATGATTTCCTAAAAACCATGAAATATATTACTTGAAAATAGAATAATATGATTTTCTAGAAGTGTAGAATTATTTTTTAATAAGAAGAGATAATTTGGAAGGTCTTTTCATTCTTAGGTAGCCCTGCATTTCGGATTGTATCAAAATCATACAATGCTTTGTTGATTTTTATTTCACAAATATCACAAGTTTAGAGAACATGTGATTCAATCCTTATTGGGTAAAGGGGTAGAAATTATGATGATAGTCATATTCATTTTCAATTGTATAGAATGATGACGCTGGAAGATATGGAGGTTTTAGTACTTCCTATTGAAAATGTGGTGATGCTAATGGAGTTCGATGAAAGACAATATATTACATAACATGTAGTATGTGTATTGGGAAAAGGATGTTAGGTGGAAGTTTGAAGTTGGCTTGGTATTTCATGTGCATGTGGAGTTCCATCACCTGAACATCAAAATTTGGAAAAGGATAGGCTTGTGCGAAAGAGTGGTTTTTGCATGCATGATTGGTTTTTGCACGCCATATTGAAGGGAGATTGGAATATTACATGAAAGGCATGATTCCATGTCCAAACATCGAAAAATTGAAAAAGAAACGATGTGTGAAAAAGATTAAAGAACTGTTAATGATTTGGTTAGAGATAATGTGACTTACGCGCCCAACACAATTCCAAATATGGTTTTGCGTGATGCATCAAGATCTTTCATGAAAAATTGGTGTTTTTTCACGCCAGGGTCGAAGAGGTCTATAAATCAGAGGTTACCTTATCAGAATTTTGTTGCTTGAAAAATAGAGAAATACCAATCTCTGAGGCATGGTTAAATATTTTGAAACACAATGTGTGCAAAAGAATTAGATTTGTGTGAAAGAAAAAGAATTTTTTGTAATGAAGAGAGTTTTGTGCAAGATTGAAGTTTCATGGAAGAGGTGTTTCATGACAAAAGTAAACAATTGATCGTGTGGCATAAAATTTGTGTGACAGACACCTAAAATGGTGAAGGTAAGATTTGGGGATTTCCCAAGTATTCAGTTTTGCGTAAGATAGTTCATTCCAGCTTCTTGGTAATAAATTGAATATTCTTACTTCATAGAATAGACAGGTTCAATTTTGCTGAATCATTAAAATACTACAATTACTTATTTCTTCAAAGAGGGTGAACAGACCCTTGAAAATTGTTTTCCAAGTGCTATATGAGTGTATGGGTATATCCTACTCATTGTATTCCACATCAATGTCTTGTTTTCTAGTGAATTTTGTGGTACTTGATTTTTTCTATACCATACAAAGTACGTATCAACTCCAGTTGATTAGTGAACCATGTAAATCAAGTGTTCATGTGGTTGTGTGTGATCAATAGAGAATAATCTCATTAAAATGAGTTGAAGGATGATTCAAAAAATGGAAACAATAAAAGAAAAATATATCACTGATTTACTCATCCCCTTCTCAATGGTATTATGATCATGATTGGGAACATCCAATAAAAAACCAAACCACACACTTAAAAAGTGGTTTTTAACCTGAAACATAATATGAACATGTAATTGATAATAAACAGGTAATAAAAGGTCACTGGAAAATAATAAATGGTATGATATAAATATAAATATATATATATATATGTATATAAATATTGTTCTCTAATAGATTCATAGTGAACTTATATTTGTTATATAGTATTTTTCAATGTGTATAAAGGGATTCAATATTTAAGGTAAGAAATTTCAGGTCTCACTTATATTTTTGGGATAAATGAAAATGTACCACTCATTTGTTTTGTGTTGGTTATATACTCCAAATTTTTCATTTAATATAATGAATCCCATTATTTTCATTATATTTAATGTTTTATGTTATGTTATTTATTACTAGGTATTACAGGTAAAAATATTTCTAATGTGTAATAGTATTTTTGTCTGAATTTTGTTTATTTGAGATGTACAATATGTTATGCACTAATATCATTTCACAATTTTTATATAAAAACACTTGAAAATTTAATATAATTTATTTATTTAATCTCAAGATATTTTATGTTGTTTTTATACTATTCTTTCTTGTGGATTACAATTAAAGTTTATAAAAATTCAATAGATTTTATGTTACAATCTCATCACTTATCAAGATTGTTTATTATTATGTTTTTTATGATAAAATGTTATAAAATATCTCTCAAGAAACTCATGAATTTTATTATCTACTAGTTATTTATGATATTTTAAAACTTTATTACATTTTACAATCAAATATACTTATAATAAATGGAATTTTTTTTGAAAAAAATAGGGTTTTCTCATTATTTGTAAAAGAACATGTTTTCTTTCAAAACCATGATATCCAAAAAAAATATTTTCAAAAATTGTTTATTATTATACTATTTTTAAAAGGGAATTTTTCCCCATTTTGGACATTTTGAAAAAAAAATATAAATGGAATCGTCATTTTATTTAGAATGAGTAACTGCTTTTGTTTTTCTGAAAATTTGAAAGGAATATTTTTTTTAAAGTGTAAAACATTAAAAAAAGATCTTGTAATCATGAACATTATTTCATTAAAGTATCCATTAAATAATTTAATTTTTATTTTCAAATTAAATTATTTTAAAAATGATTTAGGATTTAAATCATTCTTCTCAAATAGGAAAGAATATTCTTCTCACAAAATTATTCAATTAATTGATCAAACTAGTTTTCCATCTATGAGGAAAACCATTGATGTTACGTGTTTCTTACTCAGGATATTATCCAGGAATATAATTCATATTTTTTATATGAATTATTTATTATTATGATGCAATTATTTTTTTGAAACATACGTCACATTCCATGGTTTATTCAATGATATAATTCTTATGAACCCCACATAGTTTTTTATGGGTTATACCACGATAGAATTATTTTGAAATAAAATAGTTCTTATATGTGATATTATATGATAAAATGTGGATATGATTGACTATGCTATCTACTTTACATAGGTTTTGATTTATAAAAATTATAGGAAACCAATTTCATTCCATGGGTAATGAAAAGTTGAAGGTTTTATGATCTTTTGGAAAGAATGTTAATGATTTTTATTGTCTGATGGGTTGGACCTATATCCTAAACTAATTAATTGGGTATTGAAAAATGATCTATGAGATAATAGGTAACACAAGTCATTATACCAATCTCGAAAAATATAGTACATGAGTGATATCATTATCCCAAAAGATATGGTACATGAGTGGTTAGACTAAGGCCTAAAAATATAGTACATAGTCGGTCATCCTCTGATAGATGTAGGAACACAGGTGGTTATCCCAAGACTAAAATTTTATGATTCTCTTGGTTGGGTAAGCTTGAAAAAAAATTATATGATTATGTGTTTTCAAAATTTTCATGAATGAAGATAATTTTATTCCCTATTGGGAAATTTTCCATTATTTTATTTCGATTAAGGTCATTTTATCTACCAATATATGTCCATGAATCATGATTATGATCTATGATATGCATTGTATAGTTTATAAATGTTATGCTCAAGTTAGAAAACCAAAATAATCATGTAATGCATAAATGTCTACATTTTTACCCTTATTGACAATCTGAGCTCACCATTTATTATTTTTAATTTCCCAAGGTTAAGAAGAATGGTTTTAAGAATGTAATTATATTGAAGATTCATAAAAGAAAATATATTTATGGGTGATGTTAAAGATCATTCTTTGGTCTCCAAAATAACTAAGAATAATTTTTTACTTAGGTGTTTTATTGTGTAATGTAATTAATATTCGTCTCAAAAGATGGAATATCCATGTATGAAAACCCAAGGTCACTATAAAAATCATTTTCTTTTTAAAAAATAAAATTTTTCCACTCACATCACATACAAAAGGCCAGACCATCTTATTTAATCATCACATATCCAAAACCCATTGTTTCCGATAATCCCAACCCAAATAACAAAAATATTTCACTCATCTCATCCTAGAATCCTTTGTTTGTTCCAAAATGTGACCTAATATTTTTTTTATACAGTCCAAGAGAAGTTGTTTGAAGAAGATGTAACATCCCTAAACGTGGGTTTTATATTATTAATTTCTCCACCACATAAATTATGATTAAAAATTTTCTATATAATGTCCTCAATATCCTCTATAGACTAATATGTTTTTATGTTAATGGTAACACCTATATCCTTATTTTGTTCCAATAAATGGGATACAAAATCATTAATAGTGTGTAATACTGGTTATCACCTAATGAACCTAAGTGATGTGTTTTTAATTTTTTTATTAAGATGGAAATAATGATATATTAAATAAATATACATTATATTATTAAAATATTTATACTTATTTAATTATAATATCACATATACCTCCTTATTTTCCATTTCATAGGAATATGATAATGTTACTCAAGTGTACGACACACTACTACCTCACAAAGAAATGTGATTCATTCTTCATTTAGTGAAAAGGTAATATAGATGGGTTTATTGATAATATATGATATATATGATTTAAAAATTAATTTGTAATGGTACTTTATTATATTTCTCTATTTCTAAAACCCCCTTCTAAAATGGAAACAACATTTATGCATACATACAACCTATTGTCTCTATGATAGAAGAATTTCATTTTCTATATCTTTCTTATATAGATTAATATAAGTAAATATTTAATTAATATATAATAAATTTATTTAATGTTTATCATTTTTAGATAATGAAACCGTGATAAAATAAATTCGACATAAACTAACTTCTAAAAACATACAAGAAAAAAAACATGGTTGTTACACTAAACATGATTTTTATAAGGAATGGTTGGTAGATGTGTAATAAAAGATCTTAAATAAATCATATATGTTATGATAATGATTATTAGGGATATTTAATATATTAATAATAAATATGTACTTATAATATAAGGTTTTTAATGTGTATGAATGATTTTAGGACCTATGGTAAGAGATGTTCGTCTTACTGTTATTTTATGTGAGACACAATCAACATTAACAAATTTTTTCATTTTTATAGTGTATATAGAAACCTTTAATGTATATTAATATTATTATTCATAAAATTATTGATATTCAATTATCTATTTTATAATATAACTTTCATGGAATTTATGGTTCAATATTTAACAATATGGCATCATATTTATGTCTCATTTTTATTTTATTTAAGATTGAAGCCATAATCAACACATTTTTATTTAATTAGGTTCATATAATCCCCATGAATTTATTTAAAATATATTATAAATAAAATAATGGGTATATAAATATTTTTTTATTTATCTATCAATCATGGGGTTAACGACTACAATGTTACAAAATGGGTAAATGTTTTTCACAAATTGACTTCGTGGGAACCTATGATACATTATGCACCTATCTGCCTCTAGGTTGTGTAAATAATTAAATTTTAAAATTTTATATCATGAATATATTTCTTTTCATGACATTATATGTTTCACTTATTATAATTATTTCATTAGTATTATGATTCATTGTTTCAATGCGGTAAAAGTTTTATGTTACAAAATAAATGTTTATCTGGTTATTTTATGATTTTGATTCCAATAATGATATTTTAATAAACATATCTAAAGACGTGAATGTTCTTATACTATGGTTATTTATTGAGAATACATGTTTTCCATTCCGTTTTCTCACTTTATGTACTCTAGAGTGAAAAGGAAATGTGTTTAATCAAAATCATATTTATGTCTGTCTTCGATCCAAAATCCATTTTCATTATAATTCATGTTTTCTAAAAATTGTTTCAACCAATTTATTATTTAATTATAAAAAATAACTATTAAGGATATTTTTAACCACATTTTTATTTTTTAATTTTTTTTAAAACTAATCTTCATCTCCATTTACAAACAATAATTGTTTGGATTTTATTGAAAATGTGAAAGGAATCATTGTTTTAATGTGTACAGAAATAACATAATTTCTACGATTAGACACATTATAGGTTTTAATCCATCCATAATAATTTCATTTTTTATTATTAATGAAATATATTTCAAAAATATATCATGAATTTTTATACTTAATATTTTTTTCAATGTGGAATGTATATATTTTATCAAAAATGTATTTAATTATTTTTTATTCTTTATTTATATGTTTAAAATTTTATTTACAATGAAAGTGATTTAGAGCATGATTTATGTTTTAAAAAGTGATTTAAAAATAGTAAAAGTTATATTTCATAAAGAAATAATTAAAATTATTTTTATTTATTTCTCTATAAGTTCCCATCTTCATTTTCAATGAATTATTTTAAATGTTTTATAATGAAAAAGGTGTTTTCATAATCAGATTGATATTTTCATAAATAATGGTTTTTATGGATTTTATAATGACTCATTGATTTATTTGAGAATTATATTTTTATTGGAATGTATTTCCATTTTTATTTATGATTTTTTAATTTTTAAAATTTATTTTCCATGAAATGATAGCCTCCCAAATAAATGTTAATAGTGTATTTTAAAAATCATTTTCCATATAATATTATTTAATTTGATGTTACTTTTTATTTAAAATTTTATGATCCAAGGATACAATTTTTACAATTTATATGTGTTTTTTATATTTATAGTGACAATAAGTTCATTAAACATGATTATTTTAATATAGTTTTACAATGATAAAATTCTTCTGAAACATACATCATTTTCCAAGGGTGTTTCTGTGTTGATATGAATATGAAACATATTTTTAATACATCTTAGGTAATGATTATTTCTTTTAAAACCAATTATGTTTCCTAGGATTTTATGGGATTTATTTTTGTTCTTCTAGAATATATATGTAATATTTCCAATATGTGATGGGTGGTAAATATATCTCCCTCTAATTTTGTGTTTAATTATTGATATCTCATGAAATATGTAGGAATGGAATGAGATGTTTACCCATTTACGTGAGGGAAATTGTATAGTTTGATAGTTAAGGGAGTGAAACATGACTACTATAACGGGTTGGGGTGTAAACCCAGTCAACTATGAATACAATTTAATGAGATGTGAACTACAAGGGAAATTATTTTCAATAAGTAAATGTTTGTCACAAATCTATTACTTTTCTAATGTTATGTTCTCGTGGTTCATGTGCATTTATTTCCTTATGATTCATCTCTTGTAAACTGCAAATATTTATTCCATGACTTAGGATCATGATCATTGATATACATGGTATAGTTTAAAAAATTATTATTTTATTATAATTCCCTTATGATCATATTAACCTTAATGGACCGAACTCCATGTTTTTATTTTATAATAGATAATGCCACTTTTAAGGGTTGAAGGGGAACCCGTACATGACCCATAGGCCCAAGTAACAATGCCCAATATGACCCGAAAACCAGGACCTGAAGGCCCATTTGCACACCATGCCTATTACATGACCCGTAGGCCCAACCCAGTAGAACTGCCCCTCCCCAGTGTCTTGACTCATTGATCTCCTTAGCTCCCCACCCTGCATTACTGAACATGTAGCATTGCCTCATACAAAGTTTCACAGTGCCTGGTCCCGATGGCGGCTTCCATACCCTCTCATTCTTCCAATCTGGTTAGCTCTACATCTGGTGGCTACTACTCATGTTGCTCTGATCCTCTTCTATGGCATGTTTAGTGTGAACGGTTCTAATCTATGGTCTATGTGACCCGAAGGCCCTGTGGCCTGAAGGCCATTGATGACCCGAAGGCCCTGGAGACCCGTAGGCCCAAACCAGTGGCCCGATGGACCAAATCGGGTGAATAGTTCCAGCTGCTACAGTGACTGATACAGTGAAGGATACAATAACTGCTACAGTGACTGCTGTTGTGACTTCTACAGTACTCGGAAGTTCTCCTCTACCCGGTTTTGAACCTGGGTCTCTTGGATGCCAAGAAAGAGCCCTTACAACATGGGTATGGGCTTGTTCACGTCATATTAAGCTTCTATATCATCATTTTTTTACCTTTCTTAGCATATTATATCAATATTTCTTATATTTACTATCACTAATATACAAATAATGTTCTGATGTAGGTTATGTCGAAGAAGAATACAATTTATGAATATCATTATGAGAGATCATGAATATGATTCATGAAATTATAATAATTTGTTCATACTCACCTAGTGCACTATACTATTATGATCATCAGGTATGTGTTTGTGTAACGTAATAATATTCATCTAAATATATTTAATATAAATATATGTGAAGATTAATTATTTTCATATAATCTTACCCACCATATATTCTCAACTATTTTTTTAGTATTTAGAAATGTAAACATAAATCAGACTATTTATGAAACATTTCATACTATAATTACTATATGAATTTATTAACACTTTGAAGACATAAAAGGTTCACTCAATTAAATTGATGAATAAAATAATTTCGTCAGAAAAATAAATCATTAAACTCACATGTTAAGCTAATATTCCACTTATATGGATATATAACATTTTGAAACATAGTTTCATTGGTATTTAAATATATATCATCTTACTCCATGATGAATAATATTAGCGACTATGGGATCTCGAGATAAATACCCCACAAAAATAATTTAAACGTAATCATTGTACCATTTATAGAAATAAAGAACCATATTTATTAGTGGCATTGAATTAGATGTCCATAAACCTAATAATTGAATTTTGATAATTTCATGATCTCAAGAATATAATTTCCTCACAACCTATCATAAGATTTACCAATATGAATTTTATCATTATTTTTAAGTTATTCTTAATATAGGGATTTTAACATTCATTTTCTGACCTGATATAGTGGTCACATACATGATCTTTCCTCTAATAAAACCATAATACTCTCTATATAATAAATTTAAATTTATAAGTGATATTTTTTATTAAACTTCGACCCCATGATTTTTTTAAAATGTTATATAAGAAAATGGATTGATACTATTCCATAGAATTGGTGATCCTTTCAATGGGGATGATGAATATGGTAAAATGACAACAAAATCTATAATTTATCCCATTTATAGAATTCATGTATGAATTCTAATTGAATTTTACTAAAAATAGCCCATATAGTAATAATGGAAAGTCTTGGAAATAGATTATATACAAGGGATCTATCAGAAAAAAAGCTACATCATCTCATTTTTAACATCTTCATCCCATATAAATCTTTCCATGATATCATTATAACTATCACACAATTCTATTGGGATCCTATACAGATCAATTCCATAAATTATTTTTAGGATTACTTCTACAGTTATATTTTAGCACATTAAAAAATAACACCTTTATATAAGATTTTTTTTACATGACCTCCAATAATATTTCGTTGGAGAAAATGTGATTTTATGATCACATATATAAATTACATTAATATATATTATTATTAATAAATTCATCATATAATATAGATTTTTCCTCTACCGTAAAAATAGTCACTTGTATATCTCTACAACCTATTTCTCTTCCATGAAGTAGATTTTTTATATGTCCGTTACTATTTCATGGGGGGAATCATATTTTTAAATACCTTATGTAAATGAAATTACATATAGTTAATCATGTACTTTGTAGTCACCATGATAAAGTTGTCACTAGGATATTTATTTCGATATTTTATCATATATTTTTTATTTCACATCAATCTACCATGCCTTCTCTCACATGAATTACATTATTTGTTGGTACTCATGTCTTGTTGTTTTACATGCACGAAGGCTTAATATGGAGTCATTATCTGGAATAATAAAATGTTATACCTACATGTAGTAATTGTTTTCAAGTACATCAATAATAAGGAAGAGACTAACATGTTTAAAAACTAGTGTATGGCACTTACTTATGATCAATTTTCAATTACATAAATGTTAGAATAGAAATGGTCCTAATGAATACAAATATAAACTTGTCCATTATTTTTGTTATACCATGTCAATATCCCTTATTCAATCCCATGTAGATTAGGTTATTGTTAGATGTGAATCCATTAATTTCATACATCTCCTTATTATATACCACCCATCTTCCAGTCAATTCTATTTAATACTTGATGAAGTTGTATTCCTTATATAAAATAATTAATAATTACATAATTTTATTTATATTATTGTAATTAAATTGATCCTCTTAGTAATACATGTCAAATTTTTTGTAACTGGTCAAGATAAATTTTGATATATTTTCTAAACTAACTATAATTTCTTAATATTGAGTTGAATTTTCACTATTACTTAATATTAGAGAAGTAGTAAATAGAATCCATATGTTCGTATCAGAAAGTTTTACTAAATAATTTTTTCTAATTCTAGATTAATAATTCATCATCTTATTCAACTTATATTTTTATTCAATAATGGATACCAATAATATTTGATTATATTTCATTTCATTATGTAAGATTTCACATTTTCATTTGGGTCCTAAAACATAAATATTCCATATATTGAAGGAGATAATTGAGAAAAGGAAAAATAGGATCTCTAGATTCTATCCTCATATTTTTTTAGAAGTAGTATTACAATTATTTGATATTTATATTGTTTCTAATCTTTTAATATCTCCTCTTGATTTATATTTTCACCAACTTTATGGTGAGAAGTATTATTAATTATAAACCACATAGGGATCTTGTCTTATATATATATATATATATACTATATATAAGAGAATGAAAAAACCATTAACTTTAATACATTACCTCTCCAACTGATATGAGTAGAGTTGGTGATGTTATTCCACCCAATCAACATTTCCATTATGACCATTAAATGAAACAAAATACCCACATCATGGACCACCTTTATTATCTTCAAAGAGGTCCTTAGACACAACAACCTAATCCAAAAATAGACTATTTCTGAAATTATATGTAAGTGTAAATATTAGATCTTCAATCATCTTATTCTAATAAAATTTACGTCGTAAAAAATAATAATTCTTTCACCTCTTTAATAACACTCTCTATAGACCCCCATATGATTCAAATCATTAGCCCAACCTTTATCTACATCATGTAAAAAACATTATACTATTCTGAAGGGATATCGCCCCACTTAACTATAAATAATATCAAACCTGATAGAAGATTAAGGAGGCCATAAAGAATTCTTTATTAAGGACCACTGTATATCATATGTTACTACCTTATATGAATAAGGTGATACATCCCTTTACAAAGCAATCAATGGACTTTATCCTACAAGAAAAGGATAATCAACATGAGGCATAACAATAGGGAGATCATCCTTGAAACCAAATAATAAACATTTCTTATTGGAAAAACAATGGTGTTTCATAGGGAATTCTATTCAAGAGTCCATATTATAATGGAAACAAATATCACACCACCACTAAATGGATTTACCAAATCCAAGAAAAAAATAGAAATTGAACTACCTAGTTATCTATATATCCACCCATATCCAATCCCTCTTCAAATGAATCATGAACACAACACCCTTATCTATATAAATAAGGTGGATTAATATACTCTTATTCAATTAAATTAGGGGGAAGCCTAAATAGGTAATAGAAATCTGGGAATGACGATCTAAAAAACCATAGAGAACGAGTCTCAACCTAAATGGTAGTACAAGTGAAACCTAAATTATATAATTCATTAACATACATAGCTTTAAACATCACTCACCCAATCCCTATAAAAGAATCTTATGGGGGATTATGTGATCCAAATTATAGATAATTGAGATCCAAAACCACAACTAGTGATGTGAGACCCTAAGCATTAATAATTTATTAAAGGTTAAAATTAATATCTAATCTATTGTTTTTAACCAATACCCACAAGTATGAACATTTAGGAAATGATATTTATATAAATGATAGGGTATGATATGGAATTTCCTCGATGGTTACATTTTCGGGTGAAAATATTTGAACTGGTCGAATAATATGAACAAATAGAGTAAGTTGAGAATTCCTCAACTTGAAAGGATTCTATTTGATGAAAATGATACTGAGTCAAGAATCAAGTTCTTAAAACTAAAACCTTATAGGATTTATCAATAATTAAGGATTAATGGAGATATGTCCATTTTGGAAGCCACGACTAATCACCATCTCTATCATATGATGTTAAACTAGGGAGTACATAAGATGCCCACTATTAATTTTTTTATGAGATTAGGATTATGTAAAATAGTTTTAAAAAATATTTATCAAGGGTCTCTTAACATAAATTATCTCAACCACAAAATACTCAAATAGAAAAATAGAACATGTCCCATCATTAAGATGGTTATGGAATTTCTATCCAATTTTGTAGGGAACAATGGTTTTCTATCTATTATAAATTTTCCCATGATACCTTCATCCATTAAATGAATATTGATTAAAAATCATATTAATTCTTATGATATGGACCTATTTCCATATTAAAAATTAAAATCCTCATCAATAATTCCCACAAACTCAACCAATAACATCCATTCTTAATCAAAGATCCTATGATCAATTGAAATCCTATATAAAGACACATAGAATAAATATTTAATTTAAAGAATTATAAATAGTTTTTTTCATAAATTTAATGATAAATATGTACATAAAATACCATGAAATTTTTTTTGAAATCATTGATACATTGACTAACCAAGCTCTAAAGGTCCATGGATAACCCTGAAAACAATATCATTAAAAAAATCCTATCATACACCACATAATCAATAACCAATTACATATAATTTCGAATATAACCATAAATAAATTAGGAAGTGTATTACCACAATTTGGATAGAAATATATTACTTGACTTCATACTTTTGATATTTTTTACACAACATCACACAAAATACTCACTTGATAACACCATGATTTGGTGATGTTTGTAATGAATTAATATGATGTTTCATCCAAAATATGTGGGCTATAATGGAAACCAAAAAATGATTGGATAGTAGAGAAATTAACTGAATCAACATATTTTTTTCTAGAATCCTACACCATATAATTTGATATAAATTTTGGAGAATGAGTGGGTGAGAGATAGCTGAATAACAAATACTTAATACCTTATTTCCCCTAAAAATATTATCTAATTAGAAAATTACCAAAAATCATATGCTTAAAAATACATGTTCCGAAAATATTGTGATATTGACATATGATCTTCATAAAAAAACTCACCCTAGGTTGTTTTGTGATAGAACATCTATGGCTATAGTGAATAATCTAACCACCATATTTCCATAAGGGGAGATGATTCATGGAACAATCCCCTTCAGTGGGTATCCCAATAACTTATTGCATGATCACCCTTGAGGGAGAAACTCATAGGTATCGACCTAGATATTTCTGTCACAAATGAACCACATCACATAAATACATAATACTTCAGGGAGAAAATATAACAAAAAATTTAAAAGAAATAAAACCCATTATAAACTTCAATTCCCATGGATAATGAGTGTTCCCAGACAATTTGCTGAAAAATCATCTACATGTCACCTAGACCCTTCATCGACACTCAGCCAAGCCCCTAAACACCTAAATTGTTCTTATATCCCATCCCAGACATTATCATAGTGATTTTAAAACTAAATATTCTATAAATTAACGATCTACATTGGGGATAAAATTAAAATTCCCTTTTGTAGTAGTGACATAAAATTTTTACAATTATTTACATAGACAACATTATGGTTTTTGATGGTTTAAAACATGATGTGAAAAGGTTATTTATTCCATGGATTATTTAATAAAGACTCGTGAATTATTTGATAATATGTGACACAATTTACTTACATGATAGAAAGTGATATAATTACTATAGGGTACTTGTGACGTTGGAATATGTGTAGGTCATTATGCCACATTCGATGAAAAACAAGAGGGCTTGACCCTGGTAATGGTGGGGTGGTCAATGAAACTAGTAAAATTGAAGATAAAAGGAAAACAATGTTTTTTGGGATTGTGTGGTGGATTCATTAATTATTGGAATGGAAACATTGGTTCATGTATCACATAGTGCAAGAAACTAAAATCCATGAGTGTTCTTAGGTAAGGACATCATTTGAGGGATGATGTGTTGGTGGACTATATGGAACCTATGATAGTGGTTGTGTATTCACAAGTAAAAACATGAAGAATATTCTAAGATATTTTTCATTGATTGAGATTTCTAGCTCTTGGACATGAGGGTCATTTCCTGTTGTGCCATTTTATATGATCATGGGTTTTAGGCCTCTAGGAAATTTCATTGGGAAAATTTTTCATTAACAATACAATAAATTATTGGGTCTCCCCTAAACAAAATGAAATGGAAGATTTAATTGTTAAATAATTTAATAATTTATTTCAAACCAACATTAATAATTGGAGGATTTATAATTTGTGTTATAGTTAGTTTCATTATTTATAGCATTTGTCATAGATTACATCCATTTTTACTAAATATTTGTGTCATAAGAAGAATCAATGGATGTATATAACAGTTGTATAATCCTTATAAAATTATTTTCTTGGAAATACCTTTAGATTATGTTTATAAAATATTTTCCCTATGTTCCACTGATGATTACATTTCATAAGCCATTAATCGGAAGGCTTTAGAAGAAGATAGACAGTCGGTGATCCTTATAAAACATTGGAATATTTTCATATCTTTTGGATACACTAATATAGAGGAGTTAGTTGATTACTTCTTTTGATAACTATTAATCTCATGTCATAGAGAATAGATATGAATTTTCATTAAATGCAATTTAAAAATTTATTCCAATTTTTTTTGTTCAACATGAATTGGATGGTTATGAGCTATAATTAGAAATTGTTGATTTTTTATATTCTATTTTGTTTTAAATTATATATTATAAATATATTCCAACATAAATATTAATATATTAAAGTTAATTTTGAGAAATACAAAATAATTAATGTCGAATAAAAATATACGATATTTATAATTTATTATATATTTGATCACCTCATAGTTCCAAATTACATAACATGTAAGAGCTCTTCTAAATATTGAAAATATTCAATTATAGAAAAAACTATTTATATTTAATCTATAATATATATATATTTCATAAATGAAAATACAAATAATTCCTATCATTTAAAATAACGTTTTTAGTAATGTTTTCAATGTAAAAATAAATAACCTCTTTAATGAAAAATATTTTAAAATACAATAATTCAGCAAAAAAATAATTTATATCAGTACCCACAATAATATTCAAGACAATATCACATTCTATATAACTAATATTATCTTATATTTATATCCAAAATTTATTACATATCATATATAACAATATCACTTTAATAGTTCATGTGAGATACACTATCATTGTGAACCGATTATAATCATCAGATGATATTGATCAAAATATAATCAAATAATACAATCTCAATATATGCCTCCTAGGGATATCCCAAAACATATAATTTTCAATATAATTGTATTACACTATAATAATAGTGTTGGGGTATTAGAATGATTTTATTCATAATATATGACATGGAAATATCACTAAAAATAATATCACTAATAGTTATATATTTTATTTTGATAAATAACATGGACAAAGCTATATAATATTGAAATTAATTATATACCTTCATAAAATCCTATGATATCATCAATACATATAATTTTTATAATTTTTTCATATACAATATTGTTCCTATTTATTTATATATTTTTCTATGATATAAAAAATGTTTTCTATTAACTGTTGAATTGTCTATATATTTTCAAAAAAACATGAATTAAAATCTTATTCAACAGTGATATATAACAAATAAAAAAATTTACAACATAAATCCTCACTGTTGAATAAACATTAACCATTAATATATCTCATGAATATTCCTATGAATCATTCGAAAGAATTATTCCACTATCATTAATCCATAAACTATGGGAACTACAGATAAAATACATTGAACCACCCTTTAATTATGATATGATTACACCATTATATTAATGACTAACAAAGGAATAATAGAGATACTAAAAAAGAGTATTATAGTCAATAATATTATCATAGAGTCATAAACATAGATTTGTCTTACATCACCAAATGGAGTATTATTCGAATATTAATTCCTATTCAATCATATCATAAACATTCAAATAATAAATAAAATTATTTTATAATTTTTAAAAAGGCAAATTTTAACTCAATGGATACCATTGATTATTAGTCAAATAAACTATAATTTAAATACTTAATAACAAAATTTAATATATTATATGATATATCAACAGATAAAAATTAATTACATTATAAGGGAAAATAATACAGAACATATGTATTCATTTGTATTGTTTAATATTTCTTTATATGATATCCCTTATCGAATGTTGTAAAATTCACACAGTATAGGAAGTGATATAACAGAAATAACTTATTGAAATATGGTATTCAAGGTATATATAATTTTATTCATAATTTATTATGTTTATCCCATATGGGAAAAATATAATACTTATTCAAAAGAATAATTAATATTATTTTTCTAATGTAAAAATTATGTTTCTTTATATTTTTATTCATAAACATCACCCCTCCCCACCAATAAATTTGAAACTATCAACACCATATTCATAAAATAAATTTAAAATATAAAATAATAGATATATTAAAATTTTATTTATAAAATTGAATATGTTAAACTATATCAAATGAAATGTTTTGAAGGAAGGATGAAAATAAATGTATTTGTTTTATCTCTTTACATTCCCATAACATGAGTTTTATGCCATTCTATAGCAATTATTCTATTATAACAATAACTATTTTGTTATCAAATCTTTATTCTCAATAGATATCCAAATTAGTAAGTTTATCTCATGCAATTTCATCATTATTGTGAATTTTTTGAAAACACCATGGAAATATAATATAATACAAAATTCTTATAAATATGCACTATAAAAATAGAGATAAATGATAAATTCTTCTGATTAATGATTCATAATTAAAATAATGTAATAAATAAATTTTTGATAAAACACAATATTAAATAATAATTACATATTATAATTAATGAGGGGTATAATTATAATAGAAAAAAATGTCCAAAAACAAATATTATATTCCAAAATGTTCAGGAATGAAAGCTATAATTATTTCTTCATTAGAGAATAATTATATTTTTTAATAATAATTTGTATTATTTAAAAAACATAACAATAAAGTTATGTAAGAATAATCCTTAAACATTCTTTGAAAAAAATGATAGACTATGATAAGGTGTGTGAGGATGGACATATGAAAAATCATCATATTTTTGTATAAAAGGTAAATATATCACAAATACTCTTGCTAATCACATAATCTTAATAATCTCTACATTCTCTTATAGGTGATCATGTTTTAATATTTCTTCCATATTGTTACCTTTAGAATGATCTCATCTTAAGATTTCAACCAATAATTTTATTGGAAAATAATGTACAATGTCCCCACATAATTTTTTTAAGGTGGAATATGATATCATCACCATCATAATATAATTACTAGAAATCATCAATCATGATCCAATATCAATCAACAAATGATTCACAATACATTTCAATCGAAGCCATCCCTCCTTATAAAAGCATGAATGAAATGATCTCTTACCTTCATCCACCCCACCCATTGTCTCACCTTTACCCTATCACATATAATTCATTAGATCTTGCATCACAGTTATACAATTAATTGTAAAAATTTCGTAAAATATTTATAAAAATGATAAATAATAAAGAACTATTAATTAATATAATAATATAAAAATCATAATATTGTATTTACTCTTTCCAATAACCTATATTATAGTTTAATATGTGTAAATACTTTTATAAAAATGAAATTAATTATTAAAATGATCAATCATAGTCAATATAAATTTATTGATAAAAATAAATATTAACAATATAAATAAATTGTTTTGTGTAACAAAAAATCTTTGCAATAATTAACTTATGATATATACTCAAAGTGTAACTCCCACATCTGTGAGTCTCGTTTAATCATTCCCTACTATATTAATTGGTATAATATATCCTCTTAAAAGTTTTCACCTAATATTTGGTGAAAATATATTACCATGTATTTGAAGTATTATATAATTCTTAATGACGGATACAAGACTCATCATTCAAAATCATTGAATTTCAATACATATATATCATAAAAATTAAATTCGATAAGTAATTAGAATCATCACGAATACATGAATCCTTGAACTATTTGATAACTGGACTCAAATAATCCTCAATAAAATAAAAATAATAATATTTATAATTAGGAATATTAGGTAAAAAATTAAATAATATTTATTATATATAAAAATTAAACATGATTTTTATTCTCGATGGTGATTCAATATATCATAATTCATATATATGGGAACTATATTTCATGATAATATTGATTTATAAATTTAATTAATCAGTATCATAATATCATCCCCAATGAATAGATATGTATGATATTGAAAATAACAGTACAAATTTTATCTAATGAAATGAGTTGTGAAAATATGATTTTTTTTAAAATATATATATATTTATTCCACTTACTACCTCAAATGTGGATGGAAATTAAATAATGTTCCCAAAACATTTGGGGCATGATTCTACAATCTGTAATGTACCCAACCCCGTTCTGATGATCGAGTAGTAATATCTTTACATTATAGATTTTGATTCTGTAATATATGGGGTCCACATATTGGCATGAATCCTAACTCATGATATGAAAAATGTTCATTAAATTCATATATATATATATATATAATTTATTATGTAAATAATATATTACATTATAATTTAATATTTTTATAGAATATTTTTTATTAAATATTAGTTATGTAAAATAATAAGTATACTTCTCATGATTTTATTTACATATGTAGTCATCTTGTCTTTCATCATAATTATCATAATTATCACTATCATCATATTATTTTTAATAAATTTTCATTTCCAAAATATATTCCTTTTAAATAACTCCTATTGTTTCATATTTATTGAAAATTACGATATTAATATTTTAATAACCATTAACTCATAATTATAAATTTAAAAAAAATTATCAAAAAATAATCTCATTAACATTCAATATATCCTTATGATTTAAAATTTATTTAATTCAACTATATTATCGATTTTAAGAGTAAATATAAAATTTAATGATTTCCATCTTAATATGGAAAAAATTAAATATATCTAGTTTCATTATAGTAAATAATTATTTAGTAATTTTATGAATTTGAGATTAATTGATAATTTTTTTTGAATTTTTTTTTTGTTTTATATATTAATGATTATTTCTAAAATGTCATGTAGATTTTAGTAACATGTGAGGATATTATTTTATTTCAAAAAAATAAATGACATTGAGAATATTAGTAAATATCTTATTATTGGTGATGGTTGGAGGAATTTTATTGATTAATTTCATGTAATTATAAATCAATATATATCAACCATATTCTTTCCCCAATTTGAATATGTTTCTCCAACATTGAATAGAAAATTAAATTGACCATTTGTATCTGATTATTATTAGTGAACTTTTTTTAAAGGAAAAATATATTCATATATTCACATTGTCTATAATTTATATACGGCATGGATGTATTATATATCAATTTCAATTACTTGTTATAAATGTGATTTTTATAAAATATTATTGTAATGAAGAACCATGGAATCCAGTTCAATTATAACCCCATAAGTATATTTAAAAACTTTTTAACCACGCCATTCTAGCCCAAGATACTAGAGACACATTGAGATGGCCAAAGCAATACATATTAATGTTGGACCACATGTATGGGATGTGTTCATGAGATATATGATCAGTGAGGGTGGTGTGGCCTTTAATTATTAATGTGTTAGTGTATCATAGATATTTCCAAGATGATGGGGTCAAGAGGATGATGTATTGTTGAGAAATATGTTATGACATAAAGGCATGTACTAATTTAATATTCTTATGGAAAATTTTTCATGAACATTTCATCCTGGATAAAAATATATTTAATGGAGGGGGGATCACATGTCCCATATTACATATATGTCTCATGATATTTTCTATTCATAAAATATCTCATGGACTATATGAATTGATGTTCAGTAACCAGATATTTTAAAACATGAGTATCCCTAAAAATGATTATTTGAGATATCATGTGTGAAATACCCCCTATATGGAAACATTTTTCATAATGTATGATGTAATCTCAATAGACCATGTGCCTCCAAATTACCACATGAGTAACTAAAGAATAAATAAATAAATGAGAGACTAAATAATGGTTTTAATTAATCACACTAGATCTTACTATTAACACAACAACCATAAGAGTCTCTTTGTGGTAGATACACCCACCACATTAAGAGAACCAAATTTTTAGATGAATCATAAGAATATTCTATGATATTGCATGAAATTATTCCACATGCCACATGATCAAGAATTATAGATGGATATACCTCATGAATAACATGAATATAATATCCAATGTTATTTTTGAGTGTATAATGTGAGAAAATTCGAATGACACAAAAACAATTTTGACTTGTGAAATTGAGATATTCATACATATTCACATACATTCTAGTTAATTGAGTGATTAGAGGTATGTCATTTTTTCATGTTAGAATAAATATCTACCCAATTTAATTGATTTTAGTTATATGATATTGTTAAAGCGGTAATGTCAAAAATTCTTTGATAGTGTCCCCTAAGGAATCATCCAATAAATGATCTTAAATATACCTGAATATATACTGTGTACAACTTCAATAATTATTAGTAAATCCATGTAATAAATATATCTTGAATATTTCACATAAGTAATGAATTTTAAAAATTATTTAGGTATTTAAATGTGGAATTCAACAAATAATAAATTCTAGGTAATACGTAATTTAAATGAGTAAATAGTAGTTAAATATCCTATAATGAGAAATAAATGCGATATTATGATGTTAATAAGGTAATATCTTGACATATTTAAATGATAATTAGTATAGAAGAAATAAATAAATTTTTTGAGGATTTAACTAGATTTGAATTTATAGAATAATAGTGAAAATATATATACAAAAAATCATGGTAATGAAAAATAACGTGATAATAAAAGAATTTTTAATGTTGTCATTCCACTTTTTATTTTTAATATACGTATCTAATAATTTTATGAGTATTATATTTATGATTCATACAATGTTTGATATATTTAAAAGAACATGATAATATACATTTTTTATGAGGGGGAAGATTTAGTATCCATCAGTTCATTTACACGAGAAGATAAAATTTTTCATTTATATTCAGAAGAATAATTCTAATTTTTCTAGGTCTAGGTCAGTTTCTTAATTAGATGTGCATATAAATATTGTTTTTTAAATCATCAATTAATATGTTATGTCTCTTTTAGTTGATATTATAAGTCTCTTGAGGATAGTATATTTTTTGGGGAATAAATAGATTGACATATCAAATTGGTACATTGTTGATAGTATTCAACTATTCTTGGTTATAAAAACATTATTGATTATATTAACGATTTTTTGTTGGGTGGTATAAATATCAAATGTTTTTGTACGTCATTTTTTAATGAAAATTATTTGAGGTTATGAGAATTAAATGAGTAGATATATATTATCAATCCACTCAAGTTCTCTATTTCTAACTATAATGAATTCATAAAAAGAATCCAACTGGTTTACACCAATTTTCTTGTCCATCCTACGAGGGGATATATATGTTAGAATAGAGCCAAGGTCCCCTCTTATGATCTAATAATAATTATGATAGACTGAAAATATATTATTGGTCAACATCTATCGTGTTCCTATATTCATTTGGAACAATTATCATATATAGAAGAAAATGATGCAAACCAATATTCTACCACACATTCTAGAGGTGGGAGATACATTACAATTTGGGTCTCCATCCATTTATGATTTTTAAATTATGAATGAAGACTATAAAATTAAAATGGAATTTTATGTTATGTATAAAAAATAGATATCAATTTATTTCAAAAAAATTAAATAAAAACTTCATTATTTATGATTTATTTAATAAAAAACTAAAAATTTAAAAGTTGTTTGAATGTTATATAAACCAGAAAGATTCCAAAAATATTGTCTTCTAAATATAATTAAATAATAGAAATATGTTCTATCATGATTCAATTGATGTGAAAATTAAAATGGATAATGTGATTATGGAAAAAAAAATTTGTTTTTGGAGAGAATATAGAATATTTCATCATTATTATAAAATTAATGAGTAACCATGAATATCAATTTAATTCTCAAATGTCATCTATGGAAGAAGAATTATATTTTATATGAGATAAACCGAAATTAATTATCATCACCAATTAAAAGGGGAAGGGTATATATTTTATATGTAAATTCAAAGATTAATTTTTCTCTCATTGGAAATTGGAAATTAAAATAATACAAAGATAATTAATAATGTAATTTAGATGATGATCATCTAGATAATGATACAACCCAAATAATGAAACATTTATCAAATATACTCAATAATGGAATGTGGAATAGAAAATTTAATAAATTTAAGACATTTTATAATTGTCATGATATTGAATATATTGATAAATAATATCCAAAAATATGGTAGAATAACATAAATTATATGTGGATGATGAGAAAGCCCACAATAAGCATATGGGTATATATTAAAAGATGTTTTTTTGTTTAAAAAATAAAAAATTTAATGAGATATATGGAAAAAGAAAACACATGTTGTTCATTAGATGATATGTTAATATTTTTTTTCTTGTTCAAAATAACAATTATTCATAAAGTAGTGATGATGATAAAAAATAATGGAATGATCTTATGTGGAAGATAAAATAGTATCTTGAATCGAGTCTCAAGCTGATTGGGAATCATAAAAAATTCAAGTGGTAATGTAATGTATGTAAAAGATAAGTTGGATAATTAAAATGAGAAGTTGATCAATAAATATGTAGTATATGTGGATGAGATCAAGATGAGAAAAAACTAAAAAGTTTTGAACTATTAATTATAGAATGTGATCTTGAATAAAATTTTGATACTAATGGGGGGGATATAATTGAGACAAAAATATATGTGGTATAGTTAAACATGATTTTATTGGGTTTAGAGAGTAGTTCATAAAATAAAAATTGGTAACATTTGATTATTATCATGTTTCTAAGAAGAAGGGTCCTTATAGGAATATAAAATCTGTTCAAAATTGTTCGCATGTTGAATATTTTATCTCTAATAGTGTAGGTTGAAAATATAAGGAAGGAACGAGTTCCAAAAACATATAATCATGAGATATATTATTTCACATTATTGATAGAATGAGGAAAATTTCCCCACATCCCAAGAGAATATAGTGGTTCATTTTTAGCCGAACAATAATACAAGACATCTAGGAACATAAAATTTCGAAATATAAGATAAAAAAATAAGGGATATTTCTACTATTGTGGTTGGTTAATAAAAAATTCTTGTTGTTATTAAATTAAAATATTTATAATTTGTAATGAACAATAAAATGTATTTTTAATAAAAATGAGTGATAAATAAAAAATTAAATGATTTTTGATAAGAAACTCATGAAATATATCCACTTATAATAGATCTAAAAATTTAAAGGAGGTATGTTAAAGGATTTGAGAATATTTTATTAATACTAAGGTATTAATGAGTGAATTAATTTGTGTAATTTTATATAATAAAACATATAATTCATTTACTTCCAGATCAATCAAAATATATCATTAAAGGCATAAGAATTGTAAGCATAGAAAGAGGGAATTTTATTTTTCATTTCCATACACAATAAAAATTTATAAAAAATTGGGAAATTTTCAAGATAAAACTATATAAAATGTGAATAAATATTTTCATGGGAATGGGTTGAATTTTAGTAGCAAGTGATATACAATATGTGGTTCTAAAAATCAAGGAAATCTGTGTTAATTATACGAGTATTATGTACAATGTTCAAAAAAATTATATTATTATAATACTAGCCCCAAAATAATATATAAGGAGGATTATGTATATAGAAATTGTGATGATGAAATTACTTATGAGGTGATTACAATTATTTCATATAAGGATGTAGTTCAATTAAGTCAGAAGAAATGTTATGATATTATAATGACAAAGAAGATCAGTTGAATAGTGAAATCCTATCCTGGATTTTTATTTTAAAGGACCATATGGGCCACTTCTTATTCCTTATAATTTTGTGTGTTTTGAAATTTCATATTGGTAATTATTGGTGATTATTAAGTGTTATCACCTCTTAATAAAGAATATGATTATTTCTCATAGTGTATTACTGCATGACATTTTCCATTATAAAGTTATTCCCCAATAAGAGGCAAAAATATGAGATAATGTTTTACAAATCATTGGTTCATGTTACCCTATAATTTTTAAACTATCTCATAGAAATATAATTTTATTTATGTAAACCAATCATACAACCCTTGTGATGATTTTATTAAATTAATCTTTTATGGATAAATATTGATTGATAAAATAAAGAGTTACAGTGGAGTCTATTTCCGGCAACATAAACTGTTGTGATGAGATTATTATGAATGGTATCAAATTTTAGTGAGTTAATGGAAAATATATAACAACATAGATTCATCTCTCTAGTTTATTACAATAAAATTTTCCTTATTTATTAAGAATGGGAAAAATAATGTCACATTTCTAATAAAACCATATGGAATAACCATTCATTCAAAACAGAAAATGGGGGAATAAATATAAGTACCTTCAATGTATAAGAAGTAACGAGATGATCCTTATATAGTAATTTTCCTTAATAATAAATAATATTTTTAATAAGGACTTAAATTTAGGCACAAATATTGAATTTTTTTGTATTGGAATCAATTTTTAAGAGGAGATTGTATTTCCCATGTGAGGATTTCATTTTTTAATTAAATAAATAATAATGCGGATAAAAATTGAAATGTGATTGGTGATGATTCTTTGAAGATTTTTATAGATTAATAAAATTCAATAGGATTTTATTATTGACAGTTCATTTTATCTATATATGATTATGATGTACATTCCATACATAGTGGTAAGCAATTCTTATTTTTTATCTAATAATGGTTGATGAACTATTTTTAAATAAAAAAGGTGTGTGAGAAGAATTCTTATTAAAAATTAACATATGTTTTTCATTTTCTTGTTGTAAATTATATAACACATTTTCTATGTATTTATAAAAGTTATTATTGTAAGTTCCATCTGCATGATCCAGTTTCCCAATGTCCCTATTGTGATCGTAAAAACCAAATCAACACATTATGCCTCCCAATGTGGATAGAGGTGAAGAAGAATACAGAGCCTATTCATTGGCATGAAAGGGGACTATATTTTGCAGGCTCATAGGAGGCATGGTCAGTAATGAGAGGAATGATTCATAACTGTTATAGTATATATCTATTTATGATTCCAACTTGGGGTCATGGAATATAGGATGAATCATCATTGAGTATTGTTAAGATTGATAAAATTGAGAAAAAATAATTGGTTTGGGATATCTCAATATGTGGTTATTATTCATCCATGTTTAAAACTTATGGAAATAAGGATGTGGTGCTATGTGTCCCAGATTTTACATCATTCGCGTGAGATTGTACAAACAGGAATTTTATAATCAACAACATGATTCAATTTATATTGAACACATGTTTCAATAATTTATTAACCATATGAATTATCCATCATGTGAACATGAAGGATGGTCTATTCTTATAAAAAACAGGTTTATACCTCAAGATGAACTCCTGAACTAACAAATACCAACAGTCTACTGAATGAGTAACTCAAATTTCTGAATTCATCTAAACCACCACATGAAAACATTGTAATCTCCCACACATGCGCCTAGTTCAAGCACATTGATCGTAAGAGTCTCATTACTTTAGATAATTCTACTACATAAAGAGAATATATCCTAACATTATCCATGATGATCTTTTCATGATACCAAATGAAATATTTTCCTTCACTATATTCATATGACTGGTAGATAGAGATGTTAAATGAATATAATGAAAGAAAGAAATTCTCAAACTAAATACACAATGTGTTTTTCAAGGATTATAAAATATGTGTATCCAATGTGAAGTTTATTTCATGTATTATATAATAATTTAGGATATTTAAGATTGCATGACATATGAAATTGAGATATTAAAATTGAAACACATTTATTCATGTGAATCGAGTGATTGAAAGTGTGTTTTTATATCTAGATTATCATGAATCTCTAATGAGTGGAATTAATTAAATTATTTCATTCGATAACAATAGTGATCATTTTTGGATTTAATGGATGAGATCCCATGATGAATTGGTAACACATGAATCTTGAGGCCACATGAGAATTTACATTATAGGAAATTATTCATTATTTATGTATACAAGTAAAGATTTTTATTAAGAGGATTCCACATAAAAAAATAAAATGAACTGAACTATTTAAATATTCAAATAATTAATTCAATGAAAATATATTTTGAGACATAATGTATTTAATGTAGTATATGGTGATTCATATTTGGATAAGGATAAATAACTAATTAATATGATGGATTCATAGATAATACTAAATAGTTTTAGAAGGAGATAAAATTTTTAATACTTGAATAGATATAATTATTAATTAAATTAATTTTAATTCTAAGAATCACAATTGATTTTTAATCACTATAATTTTTATTAATTCAGGATAGTTTGAAAAAAATAATTTTATATTCTATTATTCCTCTTTTTTTATTTAATGTGAATTTCAATAAATATGTTAAGTATAATAAAAAACTCACATGAAAAATTAGAGAGAATTTTTAAGAGAAAATTATTTCCATTTTCAAGGAGGGTGAAGAGTCTCAAGATAATATATCACTCAGTGGATATGAAGAGCATCTAGAATAATATTAAAAAGAACAACCCAAATAATTCTAAACCTGTGTGAGTTCTCAAACTAGCAATTCAAATCAATATTTGTTTCTATTGTTATTATTCATGGTTTTAAATGTGTAGAATTGATAATCCATCTACAAATGGAGGAATAATTTTAAAATGTTTTTATATTCATTCATTGTTTCATGATCATTTATAAAATGAAGTCACTTCTGGTGGATTCTAAGGGATATGTGAACAAAGTTGTTTTCCTGTGGGAATTAAAATTTTTAATGGGAAACAATGGACACTAAATTAATAAAACTTGGTAGTATTTTTATTTAATCTATTATTAATTATTGTGTATAATCCATATTTTTTAGTATAAAGACAATGTAAATGAGTAGGATTTTGTGATAAACAAGTAATTTTTTTTCAAATATCTATATTTTGTTTAATAAAAGAATGTTATTATATGATAATTATTTGATTGTATAGAGAATTTTAATTGGTTCAAAGGGTTTAATTTAAATGGTTTTAGATTAATAAATACAATACCTATAATACAACCCACCTAGTGATCCACTCATCGTGGAGGTCTAAATATATATTAATGTATAATATTCCAATAGAATTAATGAAGTATGGATAAAATTTTGAAAGAAGTTTTGTGGTTTTATTTTAGTATAATTACATAAAACATAATGGCTAAATTTATAGGTTTTTATTAAATAATTTATTATATATAGATGTGATTATATCTTATGAAAATATATATTAATCAAATAATATATGTATTAGAAGTTATATATTTATAATAGAAATGTCTACATAAAAGTTGGATAAGAATTGAAGTTAATATCTTCTTGAGATATTTTATGTGGATATGTATGATGCGAATAATAATAGGTATATATTTAAATGGTCGAGACAAGATAAAATATGCCCTAAAGTAGGAATAATAAATAGAATATAGTTAATGGATTTTTCTCAATTAAATTAAATATAGGTGGACAAAATATTACACTTAAAAATTATGCAATTAATAATTTCATAAATGGTTTCCATGAAAATTTTGTCTTCATTAGATAGGGTAAGAATCATTTTGTCCCTAAAAAATATGCAAACAAATTTGGTTTAAGTATTTTTTTTTTTCTAATTTTAGACTCATCCAATAAACTATGTCACTCATTAACTCTTAATAATTAGTATAATAAGAATGATATTTTTATTTACTAACATAAATATTTATTTTGATATAATATTTCATATATTTTTTAAATAAACAACATATGCAAAATTTGAATAGGAAAAACTCAATTAATATTAATCAAGTGCCACTTAAGATAAATAAAATTGTTCATTCATATGACATATAAAATAATAATTTCATCTAGGATTCCATATTCAATGTGATGTATTCCTTGTAAAGAAAAAAACTTTTATTGATTATTTTGACAATCCATATGTGAATGTATAAAATCAATATCTATTATCCACACGACCATTATAACAATTGGATAATTCAGATGGTTTTGTACTGAGTGTATAGAGATAGTTATTTTTCTTATTTCCTTATTATGATATTAAAAAAAATTACTTATTATTATATTATCATGAATATTTATTTGAAAAATATGTTGCAAAACTAACTAAACTGGTAAATCTCTTAATCTAGACCAATAATTATGTTTCATATGTTCTTTGAGTGTTCATGAATTGATGTGTATAATTTTTTCCAAATTTTTTCATTATATTGTATTCTAGTATAAACAATTTATTTAAGTTTCAAGAGAAAGGCTGAATAGAAATTTAAAAAATATTCTGAATTTTTGACCCACAAAAAAATTAAGTTCTCCATTTGATTTAACAAATTAACAAATAATTTAAAATTAATGTAAATAAAGTGGTTATATTAAAATAATTATATATTAAACTCTTATTAGATAATCAAAATTCAATATAATTTTCTTTATAATTCAGATGAAAAATTTCGGGATGGTTTTTTAGAAGAATATATGACTAAATCCTATAAAAATATTTTTACTCAAATATTTACAAACATAGACCTATTTTATTTTATTTTTAGGTGGACAGATGATTAATTGTTAAAAACAAGGAATAAAATCTCTAAAATAAGAAATTATATCACTTACAATATCATAATATAAAAGGCCTACACAAGAAACATAAATTAATTATTGTGTAATAACAAGATATTTTAAATTAGATATTCATTTGAATGTTAATATAATAGATAAAATTCTCCCACAAAACTCTGAACCACAAATAAAATAGAAATAGTATGTAAATGTTAAAATATATCCATACTACTTGTAGGTAATGATATATGAAATGATATTATTAATATATATATATATATGATAAATATTGATTATTGATGATAATGAAATCATAAGTTATATTTTTTAGAGAAATAACTCATATGAATGATTTATGCATTAAAAAATCACAATTATAAAAATTAGTTTTTTAAATATCAAAATATATATAAATTATCTATATTTTTATTAAGAAACAAACAAAAATATTTTTAATAATTTATCAGAATCATGGATGAATATTTATTTTAAAAATGTAATTTTCTTATGTGATTTAATTTTGTCATATTTTTATATATTTATATAAAACATATATTATAAAATTTCATAATTTTAATTATAAAACATAATCATATATTTCATGTTATTCATTTCCAATCTTATATTTATGTAAATATGGGTTATTTTTTAGATATATATTACTTTGGGTTAATAGTTTCCAAACAATGATATTGGTAAAAACATAATTTTTTTCATATTATCATAATTCATGAATGTGTTCGTTCAAGATGTATATGAAGAAGAATAAATAAAAGGGGGTGTGAAATGTATGTTAAAAAATATTCATTTTTCACATTAAATGGCGCATTGTCTAACAAGATTAATCTAATAATATTCACAAAACATCATATGTATTAAATGGTGATCGAACATGGTCCTTTTGCTTGAAAAACTATGTATTATATATATAGATTCTGATATGTATTCCAATGATTTTAATGAGAAAATGATTATATTTTTACTATATGTGAAATCGTATTTAGTAAGTAGTGGTAACATATTTAGAGTTTAGTCATGTTGACCATATGAAATGATTTAATCAATGTAAATATAGAAGAATCGTAATCACAATGGTTTTGATAAAATAAAATTATAATTAATTAAGAATTATATTTTTAATCATATATAATTTAATTATATTTAAATTATTGTATTGTAATTAAACGAATTATGATATTTCCATTTTTGGTTCTCTTGAACTTTATTTTTATAGAACCCTGAAATTCTTTTGTACTTTTTTCTTTTTACCTAATAAAAATATCAATGTACTTATCAATCACCGAGGATAAAGGTCACTATATTTGTAATTACAGGAATTTTTTTCTCTCACTTCCATGGGAAATTCCTTGATATGATGATCTTTTTTTCTATCTTTGCTATCAATATAGGCCCTTGAAATGTTGATTATCGTTTCTGTATCGATATACCTATGATGCATCGAAATGATGATTGAATTTTCTATCTCATTTTCTATACTACCACTCGATACCATGATTGGATTTTCTATCTTGTTATCCATGTGATCTCATGATCATATTCATGTGATCGGTCATTATGAATTTAAAATAAATAAAGTAATAAGAACAAGGAATAATTTGTTTACTTAATGTATGCATCAAAGATCTCGCATATATAAATTTTTTATGATGAAAACGATCAGCACTAAACTTCAAACTATTTAAATTATGTGGTATTTTAAGGCATGACTTCGAGAGTCATCTTGGTACTCCAACATTCATATTCCCTCTATATTTTTCATGATTACATGGACACATGGTACTTCATCCATCAAACGTTTTTATAATTTTTGACGTTGTTTTGATATAAATCCTTTTTAGTGGAATAATTTTTTCATGATTTAGAGATATGATTTTTCATGTAAAATTAAGAAATTATGGTAAATTATTTCCGTCTGAGTATGATCTTACTCAAAACCATTATCAATCTGAATATTAAGATTTTGAAATAAAAAATAGGGGTCATATATTCAATCTGGTAAAGCTGAGTACAATAATGCAAAGTGAAATTATTATCGTATACATTATCATTACGATAGACAAAATGGTTAAAATATTTCTGTAACACATTAAATATTATTATATATTAGGTAAAAAGAGTATTTTTTTCTTAAGAAGACATGATAAAAAAATTTGAACAAGGAAGATAATAGTGTAAATTACCATTGGTGATTTCCAATAAGAATATGAAAATGGATATAAGACAAACTTTTGAACAACATAATGAATGAAATGTGTTTGTAAAATTATCAATATAAAAATATATATTTATAAAGAAAAATTGATCCTTTAAAATTGCAGTGATGAATTCATTAAACTCATGTGTAACATTTATAAATGTTATGAAATATTTTATCTAATAACAATATTAATTTGAATGTATTAAAAATTGGTTTTCATCACTTTTTAAATTACATCAATGAAAACATAATCCATTGTTAATATTAACATTTTCATATTATTTAGTAATTAAAAATTAATTTTTGGTTATATTTATATGATAATAATGGCTATCTTTATGGAACAAGATGTTGTTAAAACTATTCCTTTCAATGAATTAGTTTATTAACGTTGTATACATTTTATCCCATTATTTAAATTAAAAAAAATAAATTTATTAATTGAATAGGATATTTTAAATAATTAAAAACTATGCTAACACAAAAATAAATTATGAAAAATAAAAAATGAAAAAATTAACAAAAAATAATAGAACCCAATTTTTTATAAACAAAACAATTTATATATGTATAAGGATTAATGTTTTTAGTTTATTTTAATTAAGTTTTAACTAAATTTATATTAGTAGGTTATTTAATATATGTTTATAGTCACCAATGTTTTTATAAATAATTATTTTATATTATTATTAACACATAAATTTCATAAATAAAAACTTGTAACCACAATAAACATATATATATAAATAATTATACGAATAAATGATCTTAAATATTTATAAAACTAGTTTTTAAATTAATGGATGAGGAATTAAAATCATTATATTATCATATATCTGATTATATATCAATTTTGGAACCATTTAATCTTAAATTGTCTAATAATAGAATTTATAATTTAATGGTGGTTATAAAAGTAGGCTTTTATTCACATATAAGGTTCAAATAATTCATCCACATCATACCAAATATATTCCATGGAATGTATTCTTTATGACCTTAAAATGTAATCCACCTAAAATCCTTTAAAAATTTCATATTCCCCTGGTCACCATATGATACCTTAATCAATTAATCTCTATTGAAACTATCAAAAGAAATTTCAATATACCAATGTGACTTTTACTTATTTCATACAATTTGATCAAAATATTTCACCTCCAAAACTACCACAACCATAGAAGTATAATGAAATAAATATCAATAACATACTTAATTTTTATTATTTTAATAGAGATCATTTTTACTATATTACATCAACATAAAATAAATAATATTAACCATGGGTTGTGCAGAGAATCAACTCCACTAAGTAACACGTTGTTGGTTTTTAAATAGATTTTTATTCATTTTAAACCACACTAAAAATATAATTCTCAAAAATATTAAATTAGAAAAATATCATTATTATTCTATTTAATGACATTATAATTTTACTAAACTAAAATCACTTATACAGATATAACATGTTCATGGTGGATTGGGTTCAACCACATGTTTTAATAATTATATAATCCTCAATCATTTTTTATTAATGGAGAATGAAAAAAAATATAATTATAATTTAATACGAAATTAATGATAAATTTTTATTTTTATTTTTTTATTATAAATTAATTTTTCTATTAAATTATTATCTCTGATCAATAGAATGATCAAAATAATCCAACGTTGATGCAAATTTTATGCAATCCGAAAAACAAATATTTAGTTGATAAATAACATATAATATTAATTTTTTTATTAAGTTTTTTATAAATCAATAAGAATATAATAATGTATTTAATAATATTAATGTGTTATACAAGAAGTAAGGTTCATGTGAACAATGATAAAAGATCAAAAGAAGTGTTTTTTCTAACACTATATCAATCAATTATGTCAAATATGTTCTTATTGAACTATATTGTTCCTTGAATTATTTAATGTCATAAATAAATAAATTCTATGAAATTTTCACCTTATATTTTAGGGATATATAGTTGTCCCTTATAATCTACTTGTAAAATTATTCTCACATCAATTATTATGTTTCTTGTAATATTTCATTATATTTCCTTTTAATTCCTTTGGAATTTAATATGATATACAACACATTTTTTATGGTGTAAATAATAACCCATTAAAAAATTTTAGTTATCTTTCTGTTATTAATGCTATTTGATGGATTATTTGAAATTATATCGATAACATTGTTTTGATTCTATATTTTTTCAATTCTATATTTTTTTTACTATTATTAATTCCATGAGGCATGTCTGAAATTGTGCACTATATTATATTTTATTTGGTTTATTAAAATACATATTTAGTTATTATGAAATTAATTTATTAATGTATATATATTTCTGTTTAAAGGTATCCCTCTAATTTCAAAAGGATTATTATATTACAATTTTTCTTTAGGATATTTTCATCCCAATCATACTACATTGAGATATGATTCATATTACACACCTATATTGTTTTTTAGATAATTAATTATCCTTGGATTAATTTCTAAACCATGTTATTTTATTTTACATTTTTTGAATAAACACATTTAAATCCACAACATAAATTTTCATACAAAATACTCCATTACTATGTGGAAATATTCTTGAAAAATTATTTCCTCTATGAACACTTGATATTTATATATATTGATTAAAGGGTGATGACATATATACCATACATAAATTTATTATGTAAATATTTAATGTATATATATATATTTTCAACTCATATATGTGTTTATTAATCAATATGGAATATTGAGTATGTATTGTTTAACCATACACTTTCTTTCTCTATATGGCTAAAGATAATGTTATACCTTTTATAGGAATGTTGAAATTTATTGGTGTTCAATATATATTTTTTCCACAATAGAATATTATTTCAAATGTTAAGTGTAAATTTATTATGGATTTTATCACATGGTGTGTGCATTGTATAGAATAAATTAAATTGTGAGCCCAGATATTATATAGTCCATCAAAGCATTGATTATTCTAATAATACATATTATGTTGGATATTTTGGTGTATTTCTACATGGATTGAGATATTACCCTAAAACAAGATTTTCATGTTATGCTCATGATATCTAAGATTTTGATTCCATTTCTTGGGGAATGGAATTTTATGTATGAAATTATGCATTTCATCACAGAAGAACTATTTCATGATATCGATGTGATGTTTTTATAACCATTATAATACAAGTATATATTATTATTTCATGTTAATTAAATTCATTAATTTCTTGATTTCATAGTCCTTCTATATTATTTATTACCATAATATTCTAACTTATAATCAATAATTTTATTCACATATGATTACACTGATAGTTTGATCAAACTCACCGCTAGATAGGTTTCCATTTACCATGATTTTAAATATATATATTATATATTATTTTTATAACAAAAATGAATGTTTTAATAATTTATGTGATATATTTAAGTCCTTTTATTTTTTAACCAGCTATAAATATCAAGGAGAATAATGTCCATTTTATTAGAACTATTAATTATTGAAATGTACTACCTCTATAAATATGTAAACCTTAATAGATCCTTGTGAAATTAAAGGTGAAATAAATTTTATTGATGTCAAATTTTATAGTGGTTATACTAAGGATTTTATAGTTTTTGTCAATGTGATTATAAAAGGTATGTGTTTATAGAACCATATATATGTGTGTGGGACAAGTCCTCTCTATTTGTATCAGATTACAGTTTATAAAACTTGGGATATCATAATTTTATATGTTAAGGTTTTAATTTTTTTTAATGTGTGATATTTTATTTGTTATAAAAATTTCAAATTGAATGAATACATATTTATTTTAGTTGATGTAATAATGATTATTTTAAGGATTGATTAAACATAACATTAGTGAGAACCCAAACTATAATTATATTTGATCATTATTTTTATATGATAACATACATAGGTATTAGTAAGGTAGTGACTGTGTGGTTCTCATAGATATTTTATCCTTATATAGATACTACATGTGGACGAATGATATAGATCAAATGTACCTAGGATTAATAATATAAAAAGGCTATATTGGTCATTGACTCGATCCTCACCCAAAAAATGAAATGAAGTTATATATACACACCTAGACTTCCAATCCCAAGGGGATATGTTTTTGTGGAAAAAATTCTATTTGTAATATAATTTAATGTATTTATATTTTTAAGGATATATGATTAGTTGAAATAAATAAACAACATATATAATAAATGACTACACTAAATTTCATTAAAATTAATTGATATAAAATGTAATTATATTTACGTGTAGGAAATATGGTTTTTGAATATAAATATATTATAATAATTATCATTATTTTTATCATTCATGTTAACACTATTTAGTTTCATTATGGACTAATAATATAATGAACCATGATAGAAATTGAATTCATTGAAAATACATAGACTTCCCTAATAAGTAAACTAATTGGATATGGGTGAGATTTATAAATATTATGGTGTTGAAAAAAATTTATTGACAGATAGGATTAATAATTATAAAAATAATGAATCCCTAAATACACAAAATATCATATTTATGGAGTCTCGTGAATGTTCATATGAAAAATATGATGAAGGAAACGATATTCAATTTCATACAAGTCAAAAATGTGGGAAGAATCTCCCAATGAAATGAATTCAATAAAAATTATGATGTTTATTGTGTGGAAATGGAGGAAATGTATAATAAAACTACGGGGGAGAAATTTAGTATTCAATTGACATGATGAATTAAAAATTAGAGGTTCCAAGTCAAACTAATTTTAATTATGGTCAGATCATCATTTAAAAATAAATATTGGGTTAACATTTATTTATTAAAACATTAACTAGTTTCATTGGTAAGATATATCTATACGTTGTAGGAAAAAGTTTATTCAAAATTTAAGAATCTAAAACCAAATAAATTTAGTTATTTCTTTGTATGGATAATTTTTTCAACAGTTGGGTTCACACAAAACAACCAACCACAAGAAAATATGAAAAACATATAACTAATAAAATGTATATGTATAGTGGGTGGGTCAAAATAGATGTAAAAAAGATAATGAAATATATTTTGAACTAAAATGGTTATTAATAATGTTAATAAATTAATATATTATATAAGTGTACATAAGTAATTAATAATAATAATTTATTCTATAAAATATATCATTTCAATAAAATACCATACTATGCATTACAATATAAATTATGTATGGAATAAATAAATTTTTATTTAAAAAATAAAACAACACCATTTTTATTAGTATTTGATATGAAATCAAAAATAATAGTTTCCATTTTTGGGAAAAAAATTCATTGAAAATTATTATCATTGTATATATTTGTTTAATTTTAAATTTTAAATTATAAAATTTAGAATTTAAATATGAAATAATAAATTTTATTTTTAGATTCATTATTTCAACATTCTCTTATTATTAATTATCGATATTTTTAACAAATTGTGGATTTTCAGTGAATAAAGAAGACGTACCGATATTGCTAAAATCATCAATTTTATGAGATTATCCGAATACAAGAATGACATAAATGTACATGAAAACATTTTATATAATAATATATATTTATGAAAAAATTTATATAAGAACATAATTTAGAACTCATTAATCCTATTTCTATCTTCTTGGAAACATAAGTAATATTTTACTACAAGTACTATTTTAATTCACTTATATAAAAAATTAATTGTTATCAGATATTACAATGAAATATATTAAAATGTAATTCATATTTTTATAAAAAAAATGATCAAATTATCTAACAAGGTAAATATAATTTTTGAGAATCAAATGTGTATTACTTATATTATAGTTGCTTACCCTGATAAGGGTAAAAAAATTATTTTTAATCCATTTTTTTATTATTTTGTAATTTATATATGGAATATATGATTATTAGATGATAATTGATAATACATATATAATTTTTAGTTGAAAGTATAATTATATTATTATTATTAAAATTATTATGGAATGATAAATAAAATTACGAACAAATAAATGTTAGAACACAATTCTTATAAAAAATATTTCAATATATTAAAATGTATCAATTCAAAAGTTATTTATGAAATCATTTTAAATATTATTAGAATAAATTATGATTAATTTTTTTTATCACAACTAAATTTGTTAATTGGGATTATTTTATATTTTTATTGAAAAAAATTCATAGTCGAAAATTAGTTACAAAGTTAAGAAAAATAATGAAGGTCATAATAATGTTTAAAACAAGTGCTATATTAAGTGTAAGATCTTTTATCAACATTATCTCACAAGAAAACAAACTAATTTTCACTTTCTGAATCTATTATCCTTGAATAGTGTCATTATATTATATAAAATTAATGGGTGACCCCAAAAGATCCATTTTCCTTTCTTATAAAAGGGACACACATCCTCCACATTATAAAATAAAAATACTTTCAAATTTCATCTATAATTATTAGCATATTTCTATCCTATAATCCTCTCAGTATTTAAGAATCCCCTTGAAAAAAAATTTAATTATATGAAACAAATTTTAATAGATAATTTCAACATCATTTTTAATGTACCGGAGTAAGTATTACTTACATAGTAATACATAACATTAAACATCATCTTCAAAACCTATAATAAATTTATTATTATAATGACTTAAGATTTATTATAATACTGTAATATTATTATATTAATGTAAAACCATTATTTTTACCTTATATTAGAATATAAATGTAAAACAATAACTCCCAAGTATTGTTTGGGCTACCACAAGTCACAACCCATCCCTCGTGACCATTTCCATTAGTACCCCAATCCCTCCTCCAATAGGACAAAGGATGGCTACTAGCACTGAGTAGGCATTCTCCATAAATGGGAGGCATTATCCTATGCACCTATACACTTGTACACACCTATATGAAAAAGTGATAAATTGAAAACAATAAGTTAACTTTCCTGCATACCACTAAGATACCCTCCACAGAGTGAAAATAAAATCCTAAAAATGAAAGAGGGCCATAATACAAGGTCAAAAAAATAATAAGTATTAGCTCCTATAACTCATTTTCCAAAAACCCTATCTGATGGGTTGGTATTGAAATAGCATTCTAAAGTAGCTGAAACATTCCATGTATTTCAGGCCTCTCTATAACTACCACCTAATCTTAGTCCACAAAGGACTCCTTCAAATTGACGATCATCATTAGAAGACATGACACATGCAAGAAAAGCACATGAATGTGCCAGTAAAACAATACTCGGTGGGGACCCTAAAACCCCAATTACAATACCACTAAAAAATACATGATTTATACCAAAATGGAAACCTATATAGTACACCGCAATGGAATCAAACTAAGTACAACCTAATGGAATCACAAGAAGAATAGTCAATGTTTTCAAATCACACATGTATAAGTCTGATGAACTAAGAGATGGAATACCAATTGTAGTCCATATATATCCAAGTCTTTATAACACAAGATGTGTCAAGGGATATAATATTGTTAATGGAGAATGGTGTGTCAATGGCGCACTGAGCTTCGGTGGAACACAAAGCATTAATGGTGTCTCATAAGTCAATGGGGCATTGATAATTGATGGTGCAAATTGCATCGACGAAGAATTGAGCATCGAAGACTCAGTTAGAATTAGTGGTGCATGTAGTGTTAAGGGGTCACGCCACCCCCAAGTCACAAGTAACATCAATCCAAATGATTATTCTCATAGCGCACCTATTCTGTGAGAACCTACTACTCAAGATGTTAGGTTATAAACCAACCACCACAAAAACTCAATTAGAGTGACTTAATAGTAATAACTCGACATAAGTGTCTCAACATCACAAACGGATTGTCAAATTGTCACATAGTTTTAAAGAGATTGATTTTTTTAAAAAGAACCAATATTGTATGGACGACATGACCCAGATCGGTTAACCCATACCAAACTGAACTAGTTAGTCTAGTTCTAAAAAAAGAGGCCAAGCATGATGGGCCACATTTCCCATCCTACTGGGCCATCAGAGAGGTCCAATTCACCCAAACTGACATACTGCATGTAGACTATATACTTCAGCACATAACTTAGTAATACACTCTCTAACAATACAGCCACTACGTTCAATGTAGACGACACCATGTCTTTACCCCCTACTCCCACAACCCCACTACTATGGGATCCTCCTTTGATGCTTCCTCTAATCAACATCCCACTATAGTTTCCATTGTAACCTCCTTCTATATCTTCCTTCCATTTCTCTTGGCCTATGCCACTGTGTCCTCCTCCTTCAGTGTTGTCCATATGGACAGTTGTTGTGCACTTCCACTGAATCATTCCACCCTACTGATGACTGGCTGTTCATCGCACCCCCCCCCCCCACACCATGAACCACCGCCTGCCTACTGTGCTACCATTTCACATTCGCAATGCCATCACAAATCACAATCCTATATCATGGATCATTGTGCAACAGATTATGGTTTAAAGGATTTATTGTTCATGTAGAGTTTATATGGGCAATGAATGCATGAATAATGTGATTAATACATTTTAGTGATAAAATACATGAACACCCATGAACATATCAGGGACTTATTCATTCATACCTGATCCATACATGATTTCGAGTTCATTATAAAACCAATATAAGAATAATATCATTGATTTACTCCCTTTAATCCCACAATAATTATCCCCACTGCAAGAAAGTTGAAACCGAAAATAAACAAGTTTGTGTGCTCTTTTTCATTCTTCATTTGATTCAAAGAAAGGGAAAATAAATAATAAAGAGATAAAAACCCTACCTCGATGTTGGATAAGTTGTGGATGAAAAAGGTGTTTTTTGTTGTCTTTGATCATCAATCTTCTACTATTAATCGTTGTGAGAGAGATTCTATCTCCTTTTGACATTGGGGAATTACACAGTTATGGTGATAACCCTAAATTCATATGACATGGTTTATTAAAAAGGAAAAATACCACTAAGTCAACAGATAACATCCAATAATATATTTTTATTAAATATTTTCATAATGCTTATGTCCAAAGTCTAACATCCACCCTCGAATCGTGCTAGCCGATGTTAGCCCCACATAAGGAACAAATCCCCTTATAAACTCAACAGTGGCCTCATAATTCCAATAAGAGTTATGTTTTATGATTTTTTTGGATTTGAAATTAAATTAATTTTAATGTAATAGTTTTTTTCATTGATACACTACTAGAAACATTTTCTATAGATGACTCACGTAGACTAATGTTAAGGAACACCTAGGGTAAACACACTTCATTGATATTAATAGGGCCCTCATATTTCTGATTAGAAACTCATTTAAGAGTTATTTCACATTTTTAGAAAAGTAGTGTGTGTCTGCTATTAAATTCATATCATTTTTCAAACAATCCTTCCAGGAACCCCTTGCTTCAGAATCCCATGTCGTCTTAGTTCCTAGTCCATGAATTTTCCTAAATAATTTTTAGGAATAAAATCAAAAAAAATTCGAGTCATTACATTTTATCCAACATAGGGATTTATATCTTTAAAAGACAAAACAAAGTCTTCTTAAAAAATAAGAGGGCACTGAGCATGAATATGAGCCTCCCACTCCCATGTTCTCTCTTAGATATTTTTGTGCTACCACCAAACACATGCCTGATTAATCTACCATCTTTGAATGATCTGCTCATATCGATCCTAAATCACCATTTGTTACAACACAAATGTTAATCGATTATTAAATCCTATATCACCCTAGTTGATGATTTGTGATGGATTATGCATTTATATCCTCAACTACAAAATGTGGAAGAAATCATGCACTTGGTGAAACTTCTAAGGAATAGTTAGGTGGTATGCCACCTCAGCAACTCTACCCTGAATTTCAAAAGAGCCAATATATCTCGTAGATAACTTTATTCCCCAACCAAATCTACACAATACCTATAGTTGATAGCCGATGGAACACATGGCCTTCCTCCTCAAACTCCAGAGGCCTCTACCTCTTGTAATCATAAGACTTATGTTGTCTACATATAGTCATCATCTACTCGAGGATGATTTGAACCTTCTCTGTTGTATCCCATAAAATCTATAGACCTATGAGTGCTAACGCTCAGGGGTCTATTTAGAATAGTTTTGACCTTCATATTAATCATTAAAAGGAATATAAAAGTTCCATACCAATAGTTGGGTATTAGATGTTGTTATATAAAAACTCCCCCATAGGTTGGTGTTCCTCCCAAATTTTATTAATTATTATGATGCAAGCACATACTATAACCCCTAGAACTGGAATTATCCTCTATGTTTCTCTATCCAACGGGGATAAACATTGTGCTCAAGAGAAAAATAGTACCAAACTCATCTTCACATTCCTTCCAAAACTGGGATTATAAATTATAATCAAGATATGAGAAAATCATTGATGGAACATTGTGTGGACAATATATATCTTGTAGGGAGTGGAATCCCATGATCACTACAGAAATCTTCCCATGGATCAGTATGATGTAGGCTAACATGGTGAGTCGGTCAATGATCACCCAGATGGTTTCATGTCCTCTAGACGCACATGGTAAACCTATCAGTATTTCTATTGATATCTTATCCCAAAACATCTATGGAACATTAAAAATGATTGTATAGCATGATAGAACCTTAAGCATAACAATAACTTTCTTTCATGTGGGGCATCTAGAACCAAAATCTTCTACATCCTTCTTCATCCCTATCCACCAGAACTGACATCATAAGTCCTGGTAACTAATATCCTCTCCTATATGATCTAAAAAAGTAGATGCATTGAATGACATCAATTCATCATACCGAAACGCCATTGATACTACTGTGCGACCTCTAAATAGAACAATATGATACACTCTGTTTGAATATAAATCAGGGGGTATGCCCCATGGACATTTGAGCATCTGTAGTATCATAGTCAGTATCTTCAAGTTGTTATCCCTGACACACTATAATGTTGGTAGTGTAACTTCCATATATTTGAGATAAGAATCTATATATCCATACATAAAAGATATATGCAATGAGGAAAACTTCTCTAGTTCCTCATCCAGTAGTAGTGTACTCCATCTCTGACTAAGAGAACATTCCACCACATTCCCCTTTCAAAAAATATTGTTGATTTCTAAGTCATAATCCTGGTGGAACACTATCCATCATATCTATCAAAATATTATATCATTCATAGAGAATATATAATTTTGCATCTTGTGGTTAGAGTCAATAGTAAACCACTCACCCATTATATTGTGTCGCCACATCTTCAATGAATAGAAAACCATTACTATCTCATATTCATCAGTAGAATATTTCTTCACATGGAGCCTCACTTGGAATGAACAATATACAATCACCACATCTTCCTATATTAGTACACAATCATTATCTATCCCTGATTTATCACAAAACACAATGTACTCAAAAACCTTTTTCAGTAATCAGAAGATCACAGTGCTCGTCAATCTCTACCTTAGCTCCAGAAATCATTTCTTGAACTTTTTTGCCCATGTGATAGGATTCCCCTTCAATGTTAATGCCTTTAAGGGATATAATACCGTGGAAATATCAGGTAAAAATATATTATAGTACCCATACAATCCTAAGAAAATATGCACATTGGTAACACACTTGGGAGGCCCACAAGAAAGCACTACTTCAATATTCGCCAGATCCAATGCCACTCCATCCTCTGAAATGTTGGGTCCTAGAAAGTGGACTTCTAGAACCCAAATCTAATACATTTAGAACATACCATAACTTTGGTTCTCCTAGAGCGTGTCCAGGACTATCCAAAAGTGAATCATGTGCTCCACCTTGGATGCTATGTACACATAGATGTCATCAATGGATATAATTATAAACCTATCTAACAATGGCTGGATGATCTTTTCCTGGGTCCCATGAACACTGTCAGGGTGTTATTCATGCCTCACATCATCAACAGGTACTCATTATTGTCTTATTTATATATTTAGGCTATCTTTGGGATGTCCTCATCTTGTACGTAATACTAGTGATAGGCATATTAGAGGTTTATCTATGAGAACCACCTATCTACCTTTACCAGATCAAAGTGGTATTTAATAATTGGTAGTGGATACTTATTTTTCTCCATCACCTGGTACCGGTGCTGTAATCCCACACATTACCTCAAGATCCCATTTTACTTGTTGTAAAACAACACTAGGGCTACCAAGGGTGAAACACTAGGTCTCATGTAGCCCTACCTCTGGAAGTGCCCCAGTTGTTCCCATATCTCATGATGGTATAGTGGAGACATAAGATATACAGGTGGAGAAATTAGTTTTGAACTAGGGTATATATCCTTGCTAAATACTACGTCTAGATTATAATATTATCATAGAATATTTCCGAGAAATGTGTCCTTGTAATCATCGAAAACTGTAGGAAACTATATAAATTTATCGTCTACTAAACCAGGGGTCATGCTATCCAACTAGAGATTAATAGGCTTCACCCTATTATGTGAGAGTTTTTCCTACACTTATTTGGTTTCCCTTACACAGAAAAATAATTACCAAGACCCATATCTAGGCACAAACCACACTATATTCCTAAAATATTCAATATGGGAAAGAACTGTGGTTAAAGAGTCCATACTATAAATGACATCATAAGGCTTTTACAGTTCCACCTATATCACAACCGAAACTCTCAACCGAAGATAAAGGGAAAACTATTAGAACCAATGTGTGATGGTCAAACATTCTCCAATAATAATATCTATGTATAGGGATCGAGTCATCATTTCCATTGGAATCACCATGTCTCTAACAAGGGTCATAGTTAGAAAAGAGGTACTTGAACCTCTATTTTCAAAAACTGTTGAAAGGGTGGAAAAGATGAGGATCGTACCTTTAATTATATCCAATGAACTAGGGATGTAAGCCCTTATATCTGGAATCTGGCATCTTTTCTAACTCGCAGCTCCCTGAGCCTTTGGTAGACCAAATTATGGTGGGGGTTATAATGCCTTGAACCTCTGTCAGCCTCATATTTGTCATCCAACTCCTCTTCCACATCTTCTATCTAGTTGAACTACCTATTCACAGTATCTCCTCTTCAAATATAGACCCTCAACCATATGTTGGTCATCCCTACATCAAATCATCCAATCTCAAGCCATGTCCCCATATCGTCGTTCGAATAGCACTGCATGTCCTTTAACAGAATCACTATTCCCTAGGAGACTGACACTACTAACCCCATGTCTAGAAATCATCCCATTAATGTTTTAATCTTCATTTATACATGTTTTATCTTTTAGACACATACTAAAAAAATTCATCTACCGTTGGTAGTTCTTACTGCTGGTGTATTCTTTTCCAAAAATCTATATACTACATAATCTCTCTCTAGTACAAAGGCATATGTCATAATGAAATGGTTTATCTTGGGTTAAATAATCTCTCGTTGTAACACATACTTTATGGTTTGGTCCATGTTGTACTATTCCCTCCCCATATCTGTGGAGTAGCAAGAAAAATCTATAAATATCACTAAGTAAACTTCTACTATCTGGCATCCCTACTATAGATATGTTATCTCCGGTATACACACAGAGCAGAGTCTCCTGGAATAACTCCACCTTGGAGAGATGCGTAATTGTAGTCTATGTGAGTGTATTCTCATCATGCATCTAGATCAGTACGCCCCAACATATATCCATTAATCCATGTAGTACAGTCGCGACTAAGACAACCATCAGGTCGAGAGGCGTCCTCACTAGGTGGAAGAATTTAATAACCCCCTTCCAAAAATCTTTAGAAGACTTGGGGTCTGGTTCACCCATGTTTTTAGGAGTTCACTACCTATGGAAGTCATGCAATTTACTCATCTAGTGTGAATCATATACCAGTAGCACATGTATTAACTGCTTCACTCTGGGTGGTGGTATCACCGGTACACCTCTTGGGTGTGAAATCCTTGAAATTGGACCATATACTAATTCCTCATCATTATGTGGATCATCCTCCTAATCATGCAATAGAATCATGGTTTGCTATATATATGGATGCATCCTGAAATAAATCATGATGCTCCACAGTCAATAGAGTATACCTATGCGATGACAATGACTCATGATTGAAATGAGAAGACAATCAATACTATATAATGCATGTACCATTTATTTTCCCTATAACTATAGTTTTCTTGTACCGATTTGGAATGACTAATTTATTGTCATGGTGACTAGAATCATCGGCCACCACACCATCATTGGAGTCCCTGGACTAAAATCCAAACTCACAACACTAAACATTGTTTCCCCAAACAAATCTCCCTGAATCTTGGTTCTTTATTTAGAACTAACCTTCGATGATATTTCTATTTCAAAAATTTTCCCCCAGGACCCATGTTGTGATAACCCAAATCCCACCTCAAATAAGCCAGAGGCTGGTGAATAGAACCAAGTATAAATATCCCCCAAATGGTAGGTATTTCCCTAATTAAATGTACACACTCACAAATCTCAAAGAAAACGCGATGACATGAAAACACTATGTAAATATATAGGCATACAAATATGATACCTAACACATAGTAAAACTACAAAATAAAAATGTAAATGGGGATCGAATAAGAGAACACCAAAAATGAAAAGTAGAATCTCCTGAAAATAATCTGCAGAATACCCTACCTGAAGTGAAGGTACAGAAACAGCTGTCCAATGTCACTAATGACCACCTCGTCTTCTATGCCTCTCTCTATGCACCACCTCATACTAGTCCACCAAGGACTCTGTCAAAATGTCGATCATCTACACAAGACATGACAGGAGTGGGAAAATTTTGTAATGGACTGAGTAAAATAGTACTCAGAAGGAACCCAAAAACAAGAATGTAAATACAACTTATAAATACATGATGTATACCTCAAAGGAAACATAGTAATTGTTCGAAAAAAAAACAATGTACACCACAAATAAAACAAACGATGTCAACTCAATATGGTCATATCATATATGTACATGTATAAATCATGAATTGACTAATTTTGAGTTTTAGTCCACAGATTCCCATATATCACTGACAATAGATGTGTTGATGGCACGCAGTGTGTTAATAGTGCACAAAGTGTCGATGTCACGTGGATAATCAATGGTACATAAATATTTAGTGGTTGACATAGTGGTAATGGTGTAAGGGATGACGATGGATCATAGATAATCTATAGTGCATGTAGGGTCACTATTGCACTGAATGCTGATGGTGCATGGAGTGTTAGTGGCACACGGATCATCAATGGGTCATGTAACCCCCAATTCATGTAGTCAAAGCTAGCCGCATGATTCTTCTCATAGAATGCATGTTAATAGAGAACCTACTTCTCAAGACACTATGTTAATAAAATTGAAAATATTATATAAGGTATATCAAAAGGACCTTCTCTTACCATGTTTACCAACTCCACAAATGACTCATCAAATGGAAGCATGATTTCAATGATACAACTAATTTAGTAAAAATGATCTTCTCCTGTCATGTTCTAACACAACCCAGACCAGTTGGTCTAGTCCAATCATATTCAAACTGACCCAGTTCACACATCCCATCCCTCCACATGGGGACCAACTCCATTTGAACATAGCTTTTCCATGTTATCTTGATCAATGTGTCCATGACGATCAATTTAGACAGAAATGACTCCCATCCCCAGGCCTCGAGGCCCCTATAACGTCTCAGTTCGAGAAGCCACCTAGAGGTGCCCCGTACCCAGTTGGTCACATGGACTCAAGTGCATTTCCCCAAACGCTAGAGGCTGCCGACTAGTAGTGAGGGCATTTGGTGTGATAGTGGGAAAACTATGCCTTCATAGGCAGAGTACGCAGCAGAAGATAAACAAAAGAAATTGCAGAAGCAGTCAACATCCATATAAGAGTGAACAATAGAACAATAAAATTGTAAACAAATGGAGCACATATATAAGGATGCATGATGCATAAGTCAAGGAAATAGCCATACAAGTCACAACTCAAGAACACAACAATATTAAACCAAAGTACAAAGGAAAAAATTAAATAGCTCCTCAGCATCTCATGCATAAGCTTGGTCCCATTATACCAGCTCCAAAGAAAATCAAGTACCTAATGTAGAAGGGCGCTATACCTTGTCTATAACTGAAATAATATAATATGTTTAGGCCCAAAAGCATGGCCCAAATAGTGTGTGATACTATATCCTAGTAGGAAACCACCACAAGATCCGTGCCTAATAGTCAGTGAATATATGGCAGGTAAAAGTACTAAAAACAATAAGAAGAAAAGTAATCAACAATAAACAATCCATTTTTTAAAAATTTAATTCACAACAAGTTGACAATTAAACAGGAATGTAGAAATAACTGGTAACCCTCTGGGTAGTTATCACAGCCTAACCCTTCTGGTTCAAACAAAAATTACTAACAAACCTCTGGAAGGCATACATAGTCTCACCCATCTGGTTCGGCTAATGTATAGACTCTCTAGGGAAGCACTCACCATCAATTCCCCCTATAGTCTTGCATCATACTAAAGGTGGTCTGGGGAATCACCCAATGTCTATCCCCCTTTGGCCCACGTTGAGGAACTACATACACTCTGAGGAAGCACTCAACGTCAATTCCCCATGTGGTCTCACATTGTAAAATTATAAACACACACTGGAGAAGCCCTTACGTCCATTCTCCATGTTGTCTACCACACTAGGTTCTCATGGCCATGTGTAAGTAAAACATGTATAGCACACGTATTTCCCCAATTAAACCTCAATGAACTACTTATCTAGCATTCTAATGCATATCAGCATAATAGAATAATAGTCACACTATCCAACAACTAGGCATGGAATCTAGCAATATCCTAACAGGAATAAACATGACCAAATGGTCATAAATAGGCAAAACGTGCATGGTAAATACATCCAAAGCCCAGAAAAATTACCCTATTACCAAAAAATAACCTCTACTTAGGTTTACAATTGAAGCAGTCAAGAAATAGGGCTAAACGGTAAACACACAATACCCCGTTCAAGGGTATTGGTGGAAATCCCACAAAATACCAAAATCCCTTCAACAAAAAGGCACAAACCACATACCTCAAGGTTTGGAGATAGATATACTTTAACAACAACTCTTGAATCTCTTTATAATGTCATAGAACTATGAAAAATTATAAAATGTTCAACCCACAATAACTTGGATAAGAGGAGGAATTTGAAATGATTCTCTAGAAGAAGAGAAAGCATACCGCTACGATTCCAACGCAATCAACGGTGCTCAAATCGGAGAGAGGACGGAGGATCGGGGTCTCATCAAAGATTCATGGATTCTCGGTGCTCTCAGACGAATGAAACCTAGAAGGAGTTCTTTCTGTCTGTTAGACACGACCCCATTGTATTTAATGAAGCAAAATAAAGTACACATAGTGTACTTTTGAAGTACACGGCGTGTACATACTGTTTTCGTACTCCACATTAAGCACCCTCCAAATACCCCCCACACGGCCATGTGCATCGCCGCTACATGACCAGGACCTGGTTGCCTATGGCTAAGAAGTACACAGCGTGTACTCATAATGTGCACATCATGTACGTAGAAAATTTCTAGAAATTCCTCTTTTCTCAAAAAATGACCAAAAAAGAAACACATACCTGGAAAGAAGGCCTGAATTCTTAAAAACTTCCCCCTTAAAAAAATTGTCCCTGAATTTACCTAGTGTGGTGTAGAAGAAGAACCATCGAATAGTTCTGGTCACTGTGCTTGTAAATCAGCCTCCCTCTCCCAAGTCTCGTCATGTACTCGCATGTGCTACAATAGCACTCGTACCATAGGGACAGACTGGACATGAAGAACCATTGTATTGTAATCAAAAATCTGGATGGGGTGATCCTCAAATGATGCATCCACTTCTAGCTCAAGCTCCTCGGATTGAAAGTCATGAGACATGTCTGAAATTTAATGTCAAAGATGAGAAACATGGAAGACATCATGCATTGCCTTGTAAATCTGAGGTAACTGCAACCGATAGGAAACCAGACCCACTCTCTCTAACACCAAAAATGGCCTAATGTACCTCGGTGAATGCTTACCCTATCTCCTGATCCTTCTGGGCCCCAACCTCGGTGTGACACATAGAAAAACCAGATCCCTAACCCCGAACTCCAGTGGTCATCTCTACTGATCAGCATAAGACTTCTATCAAGACTGTGTAGTATCCATCCTCATCTGAATCAACTCTATCTGCTATTTGGTCTCCTAAACAAGAGGTGGTCCCAGCAAAGCTGCCTCTCCTACCTCCAGAAAACACAAGGGTGATCGGCATGGCCTACCGTACAAAGCCTCATAAGGTTCCATATGAATAGTTTCCTAAAAAGTAATTTTTTAGGATAACTCCACTTGGGGTATATGATTCTCCCAAGAACATCCAAAGTCTAGAATGCATGATTGGAGCATGTCCTCGAGCACCGAAATCGTACACTCGAACTAGCCAACAGTCTGGGGGGTATGTTGTACTCAAAATTACCTATGTACCCAATGCCTTCTGACACCCCTACCAGACCCGAGAAGTAAAACATGTATCCCTGTATGAAAAAATGGAGTCTGGAACTCCATAGAGACATACAATCTCAAGGATATATAGCCATCCTAGCTCATTAACACCGATGTACTCCTTGATCAGCATGAAGTGAGAAACCTTCGTAAGCCTGCCAACAACAACCCATAGAACATCATTCCTTCGAGGTGACCTCAGCAACCCTATCATGAAGTCCATCGCGACGTCATTCAACTTCCATTCAGGAATGGGTAACTGCTGTAAATGACCTATTGGTCACTGATGCTCCACATTCACCTGCTGACAAGTAGAACACCTCATTACAAAACCAGCTACATCACTCTCCATACCTGGACAGCAATACTAGTGGTGAAGATCATGATACATCTTGGTGATGCAAGGATGAACTGCCCAAACAGAGGGATTAAAATCCTATATCATCTCCTCACGGATATCTGATGGCACCCATATGCGTCCCTAAAAACACAAGATCACATCCTCTCCTATTTTCCATCCAAGATTAGGGTCCTCTCTTGACATGCTTTCTAGTATTACTAGGCCTTCAGAGTCTGATAGATGCCTCATTTACACACGATCTAAGAGGATAGTGGTAACAGCTAAAATAGATATAAAAGTCTTCCCCTGTCTGTCCCGCACCTCCAAATGCATCTAGAGAATAGGACCATAAGCTGCCACTCACTATTGGCCTCCTGAACTACCTGTATCTAAGTCCTCCTTCTCAACGCATCAGCTACAGAGTTTCCTTTCCCAGGCATGTAGGCAAGCTCAAAATCAAAGGACTATAGGTAATCCACCCACCTACATTGTCTCAAATTCAAGTCATGTTGTGTGAATATGTACTTGAGACTTTTTTGGTTGGTTAAAACCACAATGTTCTTCCCCAGAAGGTAATTTCTCTAATAGTGTAAGTCATGAACAACAGCTGCCAACCCTTGATCGTGTATCAGGTAATTCCTCTCATGTGGCCTTAACTACTGTGACCCAGACACAACGACTCCATCACCATGCATAAGCATTGCTCCCAGACTGATACCTGAAGTATCACAATAAATCATATAGATCTTGCCCGGATCTAGGTAGACTAGTACCGATACTGAAGTCAATCTCCCATTCATCTCCTGAAAGGCTGACTCACAGGAATCTGACCATAAAAACTTTGCACCCTTCTTGGTCAACCCTGTCTGTGGTGCTACTAATCGTGAAAAGTCATTTATGAAATTTCTGTAGTATCCATCCAGCCCTAGAAAACTACACACCTCAAAGACATTCTTCATCTACTCCCAAGAAACTACAAATCTCACTTTTTTTGGGTCTAATGATACTCCTGTCTCTAAACTAATGTGACCAAATAAGTAAATCTAGTCCACCCAAAAAGTGGCACTTTGAGATCTTAACATATAATTGATTCTCCCTTAGTGTACTCTAAACGATATCAAGATGTGTGGAATGGAATGTTGAGTGTGATTGTACACCACGATATCATCCACGAAGAGCACCACAAACGAATTCATGTATGGATGGCAAACTCGGTTCATCAGTTACTTGAAAATTGTTGGCGAGTTCGTGAGACTGAACAGAAAAACTAACTACCCCTATAGACCATACCTACTCCTGAATGATGTAAGAGGTATATCTGATGGTGTAATGCAGAAATGATGATAACATGACCTCATGTCAATATTCAAGAATACTCGATCTCCTCGAAGCTGATCAAAGAGGTCATCAATCCTCATTAAGGGATATCGGTTCTTGAATGTCAACTAGTTCAGATTACAATAATTCACACAATGTCTAATGGTACCGTCTTCCTTCCTCGCAAACAGGACAAGCGAACCCAATAGATATGTACTGGGTTGGATGAAACCCTTTGCCTGCAACTCCTGCAACTGCTTCTTGAGATACTATAACTTAGGTGTAGCCATCCTATAAGTAGGAATGGAAAACGGAGCAACTTTTGGAATGATCTCAATAGAATATTCTACCTCATGTTCTGGAGGTAATCCTGAAAATTACTCTGGAAAGACATCCCTGAAACGATCCACCACTAGAGGAATGTCTAAATGAAAAGTCCCCTAGTCTTCCAGATATAGACTGGTAATCATGGATTTAACTCTTTATATTCCATGATGCTCAGGTCCTGCTTTACTCACCTAGAAATCCCACTCACCCTTACGAAGAAAAGATCCACCCTCTAGGGATATAAAACTCACCTTACGGTGATAAAATTCAATGATTGACTGGACAGGGAACTAACCAGTCCATCCACAGAATGAAATAATACCATGTCATCTCTAGGACATAGTGGTCCCATAGAAAGTGACACCTAGAAACCTCTAGATAGCACTCTTTGAACTGACATACACTAGCCATCCTAGTCCCCAACGGTGTGTCTAGCATCAAGATATCGGCGGAGGAAAAGATGCAGAGACCAAGGCTCTCCACAACATCAATGAATATAAAACTATGGGATGATATGGTGTCTAAATGAGCAGAAGATAAAACTGAGGCTACTATGATCATACCTCAAACTGTAGAGAGTCCGGGATCCTACTACAGTTGGTTCTCAACCACTGTAATAGTATGACCTATACCATGGCCCTGTGACCCTACCTAAGCACTCTAAGCTGATCTACCCTACTTTTGTTAATAGACCGGTGACTGAGTACCACGGCCTCGACCTCCACCTTGGCCCAAATGGCTGTAAGAACCCCAGTACCCAGACTAGTGAGAAACTGGCGGCGTTACTCTTGGACGTGTAGTCATGGATGAACCCCTGTCACCAACTGCTAGTGAGAATACCTGACAAAAGCCCTGAAGGAGACCCACCTTTCCACAAGATTGGCACTCCAATGGGTCGTTCTGGCACTGCGGCCTCATATGCCTAGCCCTTCCACACTCATAGCATACCACATAGCTACCTGAAGATGTGTCTCGCCTCATCGGATCACTGCGTGAATACTCCCTATGGTGCTTCTTGTTGTCAGTGGGAAATGTACTAACTCTCTAAGTGGAACCACCATGGCTCTCAGCTCCGGAATCTCTCAGATTGTGCTCTATAATCAGCACATAGTTAATGATGGAAGCGATGGAAGTCAACATGAATATATTCACTTGTGACCAGATCTCCCATCTGAGACCATCCTCAAGCTTCCTTGCCAATAACAACCCATATCCACCCTGGAGGGGTGTGAAATGATGAAGCTCGGTGAAACGAGAGGAATACCCAATGAAATAAAGAGTACCCTACTCTAGGCTCATGAATTCTTGGGATTGGTCGTCTCTCAATGTCTCTGAATAGAAGTAGTCATTGAAGACACACTGAAACCCCTCCCACGCCATAACTTGTTGATGACCCGCCTGTGAGATCACGTCCCACAACCTTTTGGAAGAGTCTCATAATACGTAGGTAGTGATCTTGACCCCCCATTATGGAGGTATCTCCAGATTCTCAATGATAGTCAGCTTGGCTTCTATCCAGGACTCTGCAACTTGAGGTCCTCCTTCCCCTAAGAAGGTGGGAGGATGATTCTATTGGAAAACCCGCATTAAGTCTGCCATAGACGAAGCAGGAGGCGGTGCTCCCTGGAAGGTCTACATCATCCTTAGAATGGCTTCCGTAAACTACACATCAGCACCTGTAGCTGGTATCACTGCTAGTGCCAAGGCTGGCACAATAGGAGGATCTGCAGGAAGTCCCTGATCAGCCATATCTGGAATCTGATCACAACCCTACAACTGGTGGACAACCGGATGATGTTTTGGTGGCATGACTCTTCATGGTCAGACGCACACCATAGATTCAAAATTATCATTGACTAAAAACATGATGGAAAATAATGGAACAGGAGAATAAAAGCATTCATGTTTTTCAAAACATGACTACACGACATGTACTTTTACTACACGGTGTGTTCCCTTAAGTCATTCACATGGGCATGTAATTCTGCTTTAACCGGTCGTGTAACACCCCAAACACACGGCGTGTTATCCAAACACACATCGTGTACATGAATCTGATTCCCTGTCTGAGTATTTCTACATAGTTAAGACACAAAACTCTCTTAGTACAAGACTACACGGAGTGTTCAAGGTGAACACGGTGTATAATCGACAAGCTTCACCATCCCGTGTTGTTAGTGACACAGACTATGTACAAAGGATAAACAACACAGTGTGTTCCAGACGGACACGATGGGTACAGATAAGTTACAACTGACCCGTGTTGTTAAATACACGTCCAGCTAACCGGATGACTCTACACGACGTCTTCCAAACATACAATGTCGTGTATTAGAAACGATAACACTAAACCATGTTGTTTGTGACACGTCTGGGTAACTGGGTCTGACTACATGGTGTGCTAATCTATTATAAGGCGTGTTCCCATAAGAAAATATGCATCATGTGTCTCTGCTCACACCGCCTATGACACAGTTAAAGACCAAACGACGTGTACATAAAATACATGACGTGTACTTAAGATAACAAATTTCTTCCCGAACTGAATAACACATGGCATGTAGTCAAAACTACACATCATGTATTCTGGGTTTTTCCAGACAGTAAGCCACAGAAACTACTCTGGAGCCCAGAAAAACACTGAAACACACATTAATGTTTCCAAATTCCGATTCATGGGGGCCCATACTCCCCGTGGATCAATGTATGGAAACTTTTAGAAGTAATAACAAGGAAAATAATCAAGGATCCACCAAATTTCGGTCCATGAGGGCTCATAAAACCTCAACAACCAAAGTCTATAATTCATCCAAAAAAAACATAAAAACAAAGATCTAACAAGAAATAGATATTCGATCATGAAATTTATCACAACAGCAGGTATATTTTACACAACACCTATCACAACAACATGCTACTGCTAATGTATCCTGAACGACATGGAAAGAATGAATGGCATGTGGTTTCTAAAAAGTTCATATATGGTGTATGAGATGGAATACCCTCACCTCATTGGGCTGTGATAGATATAGAAGCACAATAATAACCACAATAACATCACAAAACATGTGAATCACCCAACGGTGAAATAAAATCAACTGTAAAATTGCAGACCAGTAAAATTAAAATAAACGAGGGAGTATGGATTTTCCCTATACATGGGTTTGCTAATCCTAGGAACAGATTATTATCAAGTACCTATTCCATCTGATACCTGGATATTGGCTCCAAACAGTAAGTCAAGAGAAAAGAACCTCCCTATGATACAACTTTGTAATGTCCAGTTTCCTGAAGCAACCCAGAGGTGCACCATACATAGTTGGTCACATGGCCTGAAGCACATTTCCCAAAATTCCAGAGGGTGCCGACTAGCATCGAGGGACTTGGATGTGATAGTGGGGAAATAGTTCAATCATTGTAAGAGAACAAAATGAATGATAAACAAAATCAATACTGGAAGTAGTAAACATCCATACAAGAGAGAACAATGAAATACTACAAGTGTAAACAAATGGAGCACATATATAATGATGCATGATACATAAGTCTAGGAAAAGAGCCAAAAAAGTCACAATGCTGGAACAAAACACTACTAAGTCGAAGTACAAAAGAAAAATAATAAAAAGATCCATAGCATCGCAAGCCTAAGCTTGTTCCCATGATCCCAGATCCACAAAAGTTCAAGTACCTAAAGTAGAACGGTGAATTCCCTTGTCTATTCCTACAATAATAAATCTGTTTTTTTCCCAAAAGCATGGCCTAAACAGGGTGTGAGACAAAATCCAAGTAGGAAACCACCACAGGATCTGTGCCTTACAGTATGTGAATATATGGCAGGTAATAGTACATAGAACAATAAGCAGAAAAGTACTCAATAGTAAAAAATCCATAGTTTCAAGCATTTAAGTCACCATAGGTAAGAAACAAAACAAGCAAGTAAAAACAACAGGTAACCCCTATGGGTAGTTCTCATAGCATAACCCCTCTAGTCAAACCAACAAGTACTAGAAACCCTCTATGAGGCACACACAGTCTCACCCCTCTGGATCAGTTAATGTATAGACTCTCTAGGGAAGCACTCACCATCAATTCCCACTATAGTCTCTTATCGTACTAAAGGCACTATGGGGAATCTATCAATGTATATTCCCCCTGTGGACCGCATCAGAGGACTATATACACTCTGAGGAAGCACTCAACGTCAATTCCCCCTTGTGGTCTCACATCGTAAAAATTATATAGACACTATGGTGAAGCCATTATGTCCATTCTCCATGTGGTCTACTACACTATATTCTCACAACCTTGTGTAAGTAAAACTTGTATAGCACACGTACTTCCCCAAGTAACCCTCAAGAACTACATAGCTAGAATTCTAAGGCATATCAGTATAATAGAACACCAGTCACACTATCTAACAACTAGGCATGGAAACTGGTAATAACCTAACATGAAAAAACTAGACCAAACTGTCATAAAAAGGCAAAATATGCATGGTAAATACATCCAAAGCACAAAAAATTACCATATTGAAAAACAATAACCTCTAATCAGGCATACAAGCAAAGAAGTCAAGCAATAGGGCTAAATGGTAAACAAGGAATACCCCGTTCAAGGTTATTGGTGGAATTCGTACAAAATACCCTAAGACCTTCAACAAATAGGCTCAAACCACCTACCTCGGGTTTAAGAGATCAATATACTTGAACAAAAATGCCTGAATCTCCTTATAATGTCCTATATATACTAAAATGTATAAAATGTTCAACTCACAATAACTTAGAAAATAGAAGTAATTGGAAAATGATGCTCTGGATGAAGAAAGAGCATACCTCAGTGATTCCAACGCAATCAAAGGTGATCAAATCAGAGAGTGGATGGAGGGTAGGGGGCTCGTCAACGATCCATGGATGCTCAGTGCTCTCAGATTACCGAAACCTAGAAGGAGTGGTTTCGGTCCATCAGACGCAAACCCGATGTGTTTAATGAAAAAACAAGTACACGACGTGTACTTACTATTTCTGTACTCCACAATAAGTGGCCTCCGAACACCATCATCACGCCCATGCGCATGGCCGCTACACGGGCAGCACCCGACTGCCTGCGGCAAAGAAGTACATGACATGTAATCATATTGTACACGACATGTACATAGAAAATTCTAGAAATTCCACTTTTCCCCAAAAATGACCAGAAAGGAAAAACATACTTGGAAAGAAGGTCAGGGTTCTTATAGCCTCGTTGAAGAAGGTTCATCCTCTAACATGACATTCAAGCCACATATAGCCATGGCCATAGTTGTGGCCTCCTACAGATGCTCAGGTCGACCGCCCTCAATCTATACCACCATAGGGTCCACCTCTGGCGCATTCCCACTGAACCGCGGTTATGTGTGCCGCCAGAACCAGACCTCCTCCCTAACTGCGTACTGCCCCTACCAGTAGCCACCCTACCGGTGGGCCTTTTTTCACAACAATACCTCCATGATACATCACCAACCTACTAATCTACCATCAAACCAATGAAATTTCAACATAGATCACTACCATCATTCTCGAATCGTTCCATCATGGATCGTGGGAACAATTATTGATCGTTCGCGTAGGGTTTCAAATCTCAAAGTACAAATGATAAAAACGATCGATTTAGGGTATAAATAAATCACATTAACACCCATATAATAGATATTGGACTTATTATTTTATCATTGATCCATTCATGTAAGAGGGATCACGAAGAAAGTCCCAACAGATCAATCACCATGATCTATTCCATTTAATCCCACAATAATTATCCACCATGAATGAATGATCGAACCACAGATCAAACTATTCAATGGATGGTCCACATTAGGTTTATGATTCTATGAAGGGGGAAATAATTGAAAAAGGGATTGGTACCATAAATCATGTTTGTATTAGTTATTAATGATGAATGAGGTTTTATATTCTCATTTATCCTCGATATGTCGACATTCATCATGGGGATAGAGGATTCTTCTACTTACCTTAGGGAAATTATAGGGTTATATTGATATCCTTGAATAACACTTAAATGGATTATCAAAAATTAAAATCATATTTGTTTCATCACATCACATCCATTAAAATATTTTTTTAAAAAAATTAATGATGATTCTGTCTAAAAAATTGACTTATGCCCTCGACTCATGTCAGTCGAGGTTAGGCCCTTCTAAGTAAATCCCACCTTTTAAACTCAATTGTGGTCTTATATTTCCAATCTGATTTAATATTTTTGATGTTTTATGATGTAAAAAACAAAATAATTTTTTTAATTATATTATTTATGGTTTTTACCATGGTTGATTTTTCTACGGATTACACGTGCCAACCAATGGTTTGTAGTACATAGTGTAAAACCCCAAATCTGTGCTCCACGCTGACAACATATTTATGATCCAATAACTTGTTTATGAGTTATTTCACTTGTTCATAAATTTCATGTGTACATGATATTAAAAACATATCATTTTTGAAACAATCATTCTAGAATCAATGGGCCTAAAAATCACATAACATCTCATTTCCTAGCCTCAAAATTTTATCAAATAATTTATAAAAAATCTTGGATGTTCTAATTCATTACATGCTTCTAAGAAGTAGTGATTTTCATTTTTTATTTTGATTATAATTCATTATAAAAACATAAAATTTGATATACTAATATAAAAAATATTAATATCTTCATTATTCTTGTATTATAATGATATTATGAAATTCCCTAAGTAACATCACACATCAAGATATATCATGTTATTGTTTGGGATAGTTGAAACCCCTACATGAATAATGTTAAAAAACCATATCCTACATTACTATAATAACTCAAATACTAATATTATTATATGTTTGTAAGAAATAATGATGAAATGTTTTGGTGATTTGGTACATAAGGTATTTCAATTATTGTTAAAATATGATATTTGATCACTAAAATTTTCCAAATAGTCCAACACTGATTAAATTTATGCACAATCATAAGAAAAAAAATCAATAATAAATATTTAGAATATGATTATGAATAATAAATTATTATTTAAATATATTTCAATGATGTTTATAATATGTTATCAAAAAACGAAATTTGCTTATATGGGCATCTAATATCATGTACATAATGAATCAAGAACATGGTAAGGGTGTTTGAAAAATAAATTTTATATCATTGAGTTATAACCCATTATATTGAACTATGTAGTTCAATGTTTTAATTGTTCTAAAAATTTAAAACATTTCTGCTAGTTCATAATTATGTTAAATGGTTCTACAATTATTCCATATACAGTCGTTATAAAAGGATCCATATCTTAATAACTATGTTATTTATAATGATTTATTTTATAAAATTTATATTCCTTAACCCCTCATTCAATTATAAACCTAGTATCCTTTTGTTGGTGTAAATAATAAACCATTAATAATTTGTATTGTGATCTTCCAATTATTAATGGTATTTAATTAATCATTTAAAAAATATTCACAAGGGATTTTTTATTCAAATTCATATAAAGGAATAATTGATATTAATCTCTATTATCATTTCCAATAGATAGCTTATATATTTCACAACATACATTATTTTATATTGTTTTCTCAATTGATTATTTATTCATATATAATAAATATCTTTTATTTTATTAAATTATTATTTCATTATATCTATCTCATTTCCTTTTGATTCTTATGTGACCTTTATAATAATGGTATTTTCATATCAAATTTACGTCATTGAGATACGATTCATATGCAACATTTGTTTCCTTTTTATAGTCAATTTATCATCCATATATCACTTTATAAATTATATCACATTAATTTACATTTTGGGACTAAACACATTAAATTCCATCACATATTATGTCATTACAAATAATCATATTTTATTTTCATTCCATTCAGTTTAAGGACTTTCTTTTATGCACACTCTTTAGTTACATCCTTTAATGGAAGGGCATTAACATAGATTCCATAAATTAATTGATTTTTTAAATAATAAATTATATATACTGTTTTTTATGCTGAATATTTAAATTAACCACATAGAAATGTAGAGATTGAATTTTTATTCATCCACGCTCATTTTTTGGATGGTTTGTGAACATTTTATTCTTTTTATTGATATATAGATATGTATAGTTTTCTATATGTGTTTATTATAATATAAATAATTATTTGAAATTTTGATTTTGACTAGATTCTTAGTTTCAAAATATGATGAATTAATTGGTGTTAATCATGTGTTGGCTGGAGATAACCATTATATATTCCCTATACCTATTTTCGGATCTTATGTGACAAACTAGATTGGGTATTTTTTTATACTTACCCCGATCATGATATTTCCATGACAAAACATGTTGATGTTAAAAACATAATATCAATTAGTATAAAGTCCCAAAATTATCATACATGTATACCAAATAATAATTGTTGAATAATCTATATATGACACTATTATCAACACAATAATCATATATGTATTGTGTGATTGGAAACATTGACATGTAAAAAACATGTTTTTAAGTGAACTACATCATGTCCCACAAAGTTATTCATAACTAGAAAGCTTGTTAGACCTATAATACATAATATATTTATTCATAACCAATGTAATGGAATGATTAAAAAATGTTATCTGAGAGTCATAGTAATAGTAAATAAGGTTGATACAAATTGGACTTCAGTATACTATTATTAGAACACGAACATAACATTCAAAAACCAATCCATGCATTTCAATAATCGTAATTATGTGTACTGACATGAATCCAGTAGTTTATAAGACATTAATCAGAAAAGAAGAAATGAAAATAAGTCATGAAAACATAACATTGGTATAGAACAATGATTTGTGGTATGAATATATACATTGAAAATGATTTCCATAGTATTAACAGTTTATTTCAAAGAATATCTTAGTAAAATTGGTTTACTCACAAAACCATCATAATAGTAATGGTCTACTCCAAAGTCTATCATAGTAGATATATTCTCTTATAGAACAAGTTTTACATACCACTAATGTCTTATTTATCTATTGATATATAAAAATTTACCTAATTTATTAGATTTTGATATAATTCCGATACAACCCATCACGAAATGAAAATATGAAATATTTGTGTCCCAAGATCATAAATAATTCGTCATATCATAACCCATGAAAAAGAAATTTGTTTCAAAAATATTTCATCATGTGATAAACCATGAAAAAGAATTTGGTATAATAAACATTTCATCATGGAATGCACCATGGAAAACAAATAGGAATACCACATTGAATGAAACTTAATTAATAAAAATTTCATCAATTTATCTTATTATAACACATGTAGAAGAATAGTTTTATAAAACAAAATATCATCATAATGATAAAATAAATAGAGAACTAATAATGATTGTATCATTAGATTATATCACCATTAAGGATTATTAAATGTTTAATAATCACTTATTTGAAGGAAAATGTTTAAGGAATATCCCATAGACAATTTTTTGATGGATATATCACATCCTCTATGAAATCACTAATTTAAAAAATAATATTGACGAAAGTATTAATGAATTTATTTTTATTCATAATAAAATTTGATAATTTAAAAATATTTGTTAATTAAATGAGGTTTCATGATTGTGGAACATTAAATTCATGCAATGTACATTAAAAAACCTATCATCTATTGTTTCTATAAAAAGAAAAAAACTTATTCATTTGGAAAAAAATATGGATATTCATTTTAAAAAAATTAAAAATAAAAAAATAAAACCTGGGTAAATATCTCATTAATAATAATTTGGAGTGTTGAAAAAATTGAATATATTTTTATAAAACATATACATAGTATAGAAATGATTTTATACTGAATAGAAAAATGAATGTGGGTTTTCATTAAAAACATTATTTTAGAATATTGAGTTCGTAAATTGAGGTAATTTAATGGAATAACTATAATTAATAGAAATAACATAAGGATATGATCTCTCATCCTCCTCTTTATATACTGATTATATTATTTAATTATTAGAATAATAATAATAAACAATACTGATAAATAATAATAAATTAATATAATTCTATTACTACTTTGGTAACATTAAAATAATAACACCCATTAAACAAATAAAAAAATAATTATATTAATATCACATTATTTTCAATATTAAAATCATTGAATAATTTTATGGAAGTTATAAAGACCCCAAAAAATAAACCGGTAGTGAACATGACATGTGTCCTTCACAATTAAAAGTGATTTAGAAGTCCTTAACCTCAAGTCTAATATTTCTTCATATACATTTGAATATACTATAAAATAAATATAATATTTTCGTTGATACATTTAATAAAAATAATCATATATATAATACCATATATGTTGTACTTATAACATGTTATCTATCATTTAATTATAATTATTTTTTAAAATTTCTTTTCAGGGTGATAACTGGTTAATTTTCATGTATTTTTTTGTTCAGTAGTTTCAATCAATGTATGTTCATTATGGTTAAATAATATAGAAAATTTTAATCTTGATATAAATAATCTATATATTAATTTTATATGTTCATTTATTAATCCATAATATTTAGAGATATAAAATGTATTACACCGTCCATGGAGATGGAAGGCCATACATATGCATTAACGTTGTTTATGATTTTCTGAACTGATGGTACAAATGAAAGTTATATATTAATTTAAATTTAATTATTGATTTTATATAATTTATATCATATATATACATTAAAATTTAAATAATATCATCAATGATAAAATTAAATTAATAACATTCAAATCTCTTCGTGGAGGTGGTAGTCTACCTGTAAGCATTAACAATGTAATAAATTTCCAAAGGATAGGAAGGTATGAAGATAGATGTGATTTTATAATTCTATCAGTATAATTATTTTATCAATAATATATATATATATATATATATGTATATATATATATATATTTATATTTAATCCATACTTATACCATGAAATGAGAATTAGTGATGGAAAAAGAATTACATCTGTTCTTGAGTTGGTAGTCTCTTGTACACATGATCAATGATTTTGATTCCCATTTGATAGATGTGGATATGAATATAAGTTATTATAAAAATATAAATATATATATATATATAATAATAATATAATATAATTGTTTTATTATATCATAATATTTATTATATTTTATGGAGGTGGATGAAGAAATAGAACATAAAGGCTCGGTAAAAGTATAATTCATTTTATTCAGAGAACATTTTTAGGTTTGTACCAAAATCATCTATAGATGAGATTAACAACATGATAAAGAAATATATGAAATGGGGGGATAAGAAGGGGATAGATTTAGAATGATCCTAGATGATAAAAAGTCTTCTTATGTGTGGATAGGGGAGGAGACGAGGTTTCCTTTAATAAGTGGGTGAAATGACCCACTTGAAAACCCCGTAGAAATTTCTAAATAAAAGGGAAATAATGAAATAATTCATTACAAATTATTCATATATAGTATAATTGATTAAATTTATATATATGATAATTTCTATATGTTTACAGTCAAAATGATTTAGAAATGTTTAATTCACTAATTTACCCTTTTATATTGGTTTAATCCACAACAAATTCATTTTAACCTCAACCACAATAATATATTATTTTTGTTTTGATTATTCATTTTCACAAAAAATTAAGTTAACCTTATAATATTGTATTAATTATTCCTATTTTTAAATTTTAATCCATTTAACTAATTTAATTTAACAAAATAGTAAGAATATTATTTAAAATTAAACATATAGATGAGGTGAAAATTTTATATTACAAAGAAAAAGTTTTACTATGTTTAAAAAGTGATTATATGAAAAATGGACATAAAATTGATTTCAATTACCTAAATTAGATTAATAATGATATAATTAAACTAACGTTACAGTCAAAAGAATCCTAAAACAATATAGACATTTTAATGGAATTAATGGAAAAAATGGATTTTAAAAGATTAGTAATTTTTCCTCGTCAGTGAAAAATTAAATAGTTTTTAGAAATTCAAAAAAATAAACTATAAAATAATTATTAAAATATTATCCAAAAAATAAATGTAAATATTTTGTAAATTATTTTTAAATATTTCATAAAAAAATTAGTTATTTTTCAGAAACTGAAAAGAATTATATTCTGTTCAAAAAAATGTTCTATTAAGCATTTACTGAATTCCAAAAAAAATTATGCACCTATTGATCAATATATTATCACTGTCAAATCCATTCCTAATTAATTTTCAAAACTTTGATATCCTATTCATATAGATAAAAATAACAACTATGTTTTAATGATAATTTTTATATAGTAACATTTTTAATATTATATTTTGGTTCTTCAAAAAATTGTGTTTCCTTTAATTCAAGATGTTAATGAATTTAAATTTAATTTAAATATCATAAAATATCATGGGTTAATATTATACCTCCCATAAAATTATTTCACCAAAAAAATAAATTACTCTAATAGAAATAATTGAACACACTTTTTCCTTATCATATCCTCATGTTCTTATGTATCTTCCACAAATTGGTGGTTTAACTACAAATCATTGACCGTGGGACTGGAATTGTTTTGTATAAATTTATCAATATGATCCAGAATCATTCTCAGCTGTTAATCATATGTTTGATAAATCATTAGTGGTACAATATCAAGTCCTTGAACAACTGAATGATTGTGTATATACATCATCATGTGATATATACGGAAGAAATCCAAAACAAGAGAGAGTTTAGATTGAAGTGACAACAAAGAAGACATTTTCCAAACATGATCAAGAATATCAGATCAAGATTACATTCATTATGATTCTAATAACATCATTCCATGGATGAATTTATAGAAAAAACTTCTCACAAAATTGAAGCAGCAGATCTCATTGATAATGATCATCCAAACTTTTCTATTTAATCTAATTTTCCATGATGTGTTATTGAATAGATTTGAGGTTCTCTTCAATTTCCACATCTAGATCTAGTTCTGAATACATTATATCCAACTTGATTGGAGTGCATTGTAGTTCTACACTTATATACATATATATCATCATCAAGATCAATATTAAAGCTTGAGTGAAAGTAATTATAGTATATGAACATGACTTGGGGAAGGTGGTGACCAAAAATACAATTTAAATACATAGATATAGATCTAAACATATCATATAGGGATTGAATTTTCCTCTCAAAGTGGAAGTTTTTAAAGAAGATAATTAGTTATAACACACAACACATTATAAATATATATATAAATAATTCACCAGAATAGTAAGGTAAACGTCAGATCCTGATAAGATAAGATATAATGTGGTCCTTTATGTATCCTTAAGACATACATATGGTGTATTATATATATATGATGTAGTGATTAATGTTGTATAATAATGAAGAAGTTTTAAGAATTGTTTTTGGTGATTGATTACATTCAAAATATCATTATCGATTTTAGATATTTTGTTGTGTCCAATGAAAACGTACAATTATAAGTTTTCCAATTTCAACTTTTCTATAAGTAATCGTTGTAAAATCACATTATAATTTTGTCTCTCATCCTAAAATTATTAACACACCAATAATCATGATGAAAACACTGCATTATCACACTTCATTTAATTCTACCAAAAATAATCTTTCAAATCACTATATATCATTATACATCAAGGATTAATAAATAAATATTATCTCCATGAATACCCTAATAGACTGTTTAAAAACAATTATATATGGAATAAATATATATTTCACAAGCAGTATCATTTCATACCAATCATGGTTAAACATTGGAATATTTCTCATCTTCTTCTCTAACTCCATGTCTTCCTTCTCTTCCTCATTAATCATCACTTGGAGGGATGTTTTAACAATTATTTGAAATGTATAATATTTCTCTAATTCCATAATTATAAGTAGGTCATTAATTAGAAAATATGTAAATATTAGATATTTTTTATACTCATAATTGATAATATATCATGATTGTTTTGAATCAATGTGTCATAAACCTTTTACACCATGCCAAGGTGGTAATTTATTGAGTTGTCATAATATTTAATAAACTGCGTCTCTATTATATAGTGAATATTCAATACTATCTATGAGAATTTATTATATTATCTAATATGATATTTATATATATCACACTATACTGCAAAAATAAAAATCCCCTATATCTCAAATGTTATATTTATGAAATCTAACATAAAAAATAAAGGTTTTGTAATTTTTCATATGAAACAATAATTGTAATGATGCATAAGTTTTCATCAGATCATTTTTAAATCCCATTAATATCTATGATATGATATTTAATCCCATGACATAAATCATTTTTATTTTTAACTCATTAAAAATAATACTTACAAAGACATCTAATATTTATGTGGTAGGTCATTCATCCTCATAATCATGTAATTATTGGATAAATCACCAAAACATTTCAGGATGTGATAGTTTGTTCTTTATTCTAAAAATATATTAATATAATACATATAAAAATCCTTGAACTATATTTAAATTACATATAAGTAACCATAATCATTAAATGAAATATAAATGAAAAATCTTGTCAATACCACCTTAAATATGAAAAGAAAATTCTTCCACATATAAACCAAAATGTTGAATACAAGGGTTATATATACCATATTCCAAAAACAATACCTCTCAAAACTATTGGTAATAACATTAGAATACCATAACTTAGAACCTAAAGAGAGTTTTCTATGATTTTAAAAATATGGTCATCCTTAAAATAAAAACCCAAAATGGTACAAATAATTCATAAATTAATCATAAATGACTTTATAAATTCATAAAAAATAATATAATACATAGCATTCTAATGATTACTATACCCCAAAGAACATTGGTGAAAAAATTGCACAGCAAAATTCTGGAATTCAAATTTGAATGTTGTTCAACTATTTTACATCAACGTGTATTTATAATATAGGTACATCCATATCCTAGGGGATAATCCTTATTTTTTTTGTATAAACTGGGATAGTGCCATGGTACCCCACATATATGTCATTATATTCCAATATATTAGTTTTTTTATGAAAATTGTTTTTACATAAAAACATATTACACTCTATTTCACATATTATTATAGAGAAATAATTTCAATTTATTGAACTATATAAATTATATATTCTTTCATCAATGTTAATTACCACATGAAATTTCTTAAAAATCCATATTCTACTTTTTTTATGCATTATAAATCTCATTTAGGTTCATGATTTTAATAATATAATAGGATATATTATTTTGAATAATCACAATATCTTTCTACCAAGTCATTTTCAATATTTTTACTCACAAACATATAATTATCCTTGACATTTATTAATAACATTATTTCTCATGGTTATAATGATTGTATAAAAAATATAGTATAAGAAATAATATTAATAGATGAAGACCACAGAATAATGAATAATAATTTATAGGATGTCTAATTCATGAAAAAAATCATTTATCTATGACAAATTTGGTTTATCGTTGTTCATTTATTGTCATCGTCAACTCAAATCCATAATTATGGTTTGTAAATTATTTTTCGAATTCAAAAAACATATCCTCGTTGATGACAAACCTTGGTGTGATGTATTCCCCTTTATTATGTTCTTGTTTAAAATGAGTTTAGATCCCAATGTTCCCCATTTAGAGTTATTACCAGTGGGTAGAATTGTACAATGTTCGTAACTATATATAGTATCTATAAAGATATGAATTTTTGTTACAAATAAAAATCTCTATCATTCACCAAAATTATATGATATTTTCCAAAAAATTGAATTATCCATAGGGATATAAATATATATTTATCATCATATTCTATTAATGTTAAAAAAATTATCTCATTCAAACTGTATATACCCACACTTTTAAAACTATAATTTTACATAATAATTGATGAATAATAATTACATGATATTATGATCTAAAATAAAATAATATAGATCATGTATCATTGGGATAATTGACACATAAATAACTTGTTCAAAAGTTAAATACATAATCTAGAACTATGTTATACATAATTAGCACACATTTTTATGAACATCTAAAATAATACATTTCATCCAAAAATGTGGAGAGGAAACAAATGAAATGGAGGGAATATATTATCATTAACGGTAGACAAGGAAGATATATATATAATATGATAATAATGTTATAATAAGAAGAGAAAAAAATAAGAAAAATATACCCTATATATCAAGGATCTTAATCTCAGGTAATTGAATGAATCATGATTTTTTATAAAATCTAAATACTAAAAGAATAATAAATCATATGACCTGATAAAAAAACATTACAATAAGAAATATTTATTTTTTATAGAAAAATTAATAAGAAATTATTTACTTAGTATTAATGGTATATTTCCGAAACATTAATAGAGGAAATGGTTCTCTCCACAAACCATCCTAGTATTCAAGACTCACAACTAAGGTAATCATTGGGAATAGAATAACATTGTGAACATGACTCACTTGGTATTATAGTCCAATTTACCTCAAGAGATATCAACAATTACCCCATTCATTGGAGGGATATATATATCTTCCATACCACTATTCAAATAATGATAATTAGATAATATTTTATGAAATATGACCAAAAAATCACATATCATAACCCATGAAAAATAAATGGCCTTCATAAACATTTCATCATTTCATAGCACATAAAACTTAAAGGGATTTCATGAAAACAATTTCATGGAATAAACCCTAGAAAATAAATTAAATTTATTAAAATTTAATCATGGAATAACTCTTGGAAAATAAATGGATTTCAAAAATATTTTCTCATGGAATTTCTTATGGAAAATATTCAAAAAATCGTTAAATAATTTTACAGAATATCATAAATATTTCCTATCCTATAATTTTAGTTATTCACCAATCATTACAGTGTCTTATCCTAATACACTAGAGCCAATAATTATCCATATATAAAGTTAAAAAATTATGAAACATTAATATTGTTCCTCCTGGATGATAGAATAAACATTAGCATCCCTATTGAACGATAATATGAGATCATTTTTCAAACATCATATGGTTCATTTATCCTTACAAAAATCCATATATTAATATAAATCAAATTATTTACATATTTATAGATTATTATACTAATGAAAAAGTATATATAACAATTCAAATAATGTTTTTACTGATGAATGAAACATCATTAATACCGACAATTTTTTTATGAATTGTATTCAAAATTATTTTGTCATCCTTTAAAATTTTATATGATCTGGAAGAAGGTTTTTTCCATTCATGTGTTATTAAAAAATATTATCCAATTTCAAAAAGAATATGATAAACTGTTCTTACAATTTCTTTGTAAATAGAACAGAAAAAATGTTTCCACCAAAATTACATAGATCCATGGATATTAGAAAATGTTATTTGGTGACCCATATATGTCTAACACTATAGTGTAGAACAACAATAATGATTTCTTAAATATAATACCTATAATTTATTAAGGATAAAATATTTTTAAAATAATATTATTTTCATTAATGAACAACCTATTTCCATTTAGTACCATATATGATATTTTTGGGAAAAAGATAGTTTGATTGAAAATTTAATTTTTTTATTAGAACCAATTGATGAAGATGTTAGAGAATAGATCAACAATAAAAAATTATTATCAATGTACTATTAGATGATATTGAAATTAATATGAAGATTTTAAATTCATTTAAAACCAAAAATTATTTTTACAACTATGAGCTACATTAATAAAATTAGAAATGATACCATTTTTCCTGGAATGATACAACTAAATCAAATTAAAAAAATTCATGAATTTTAAATTATTATTTTCCAAGAACGTAATATATATAATTTTTTTTAAATGATTTATAATTATATTAATCCTTCAAAGAAAAAGTGAAATAAGAATATGAAGGCATTTTTATAAGTTCATCAAGAGTTTCCTCTTCCATGAAATATATTTAGTCCCCAGTGACATTGTATAAAATAAAAAAGTATTCCAATTGGAATCATTATCATAAGATAAAATATAAGTAAGAAATAATTCTTCATCGACACACTTGGAGTTCATATTATTCAATAACATTTTACAATTCCTTTCTAATATTTTCATATAAATAATATCTTTATTTTTCAATATTTTAATATATGATATTATGTGACCTTGATTTATAAATTTACAAAAGAAAATTTTATTTGGATATTGATTTTCATATTCTTTTTTTCTATCCTTCCATGAACATTTAATAAATCACAATATACTTAAAATATATTCATATATCTTAAAATGTGATCTATCCGACCACCAATAAAATATTGTAATCTTCTATTATATATTTCCATCTTCTTTTGACCTTTCAGACGAAATCATGGATATAATCAAAATCAAGGTTTATAAGGGATTTGAAAACATCATAGAAGACCTTTTTTTATTTAATCCCTATCATTATATTTCAATTTCAAAAAAAATTATTAGATATTTTTAGGATTATTTCACTTTGAATTTAAAATATCATATAGATCTGTCATCAGATTTTTATTTTTTATTTCGTTATAATTGTATTATAATTGTATTTTGAAAAATAATATTTATATTAATTATATTCTAATAAATATAACCTAAAATAACTTCTAAATCCTTACTATCTAAATTTCATTCAATTGTAATATTTATAATAGAAGAAGTATAAAAATAAAACTTTAATAATTTAATGATTTAGAAGATACAGAAAACTGAACCCTATTATTTGACCCAACTATATAATCATCTATCATCATTATATTTTTATAATTCCATAATGATACATTAAAATAATATATGTTTAGATTAAAATGATATTTTATTATTATATATCAATATTCTATTAGATTCACACATTTTCAAAAGTATATATATGTTCATATATATATGATGTTTATCCCTTAATTATGTGTCCCCAAGCGATTATAACCCATTAAACCCCATCATAAATATTTGACTTATATAAATTATTTATACTCAATGAAAGAAATATTATTATTAATTTATTTTGATGAATTAAAAATAACATTTTAGGGAAATAGGATTTTCTAAAATGTGCAATTATAATTTTTCCCCAAATATGGTTTTTTTTCAAACATTGAAAATTCAATATAAATTATATTATTTAATGAAAAACATAGTGTGTAATAGAATTTATAATATTAATGGATTCATTTTTATTCTCTTTAATAATGTGATAAATATCTTTCATTGGAATATTTTAATTTTAGATTATCATTTGATAATGATCCATATTTCATCCAATGCATTGTTTAAATTGATATTATATTTTATTATTATAATTAAATACTATAAAAAATCACACACCTAGAGAGCATAATATCTTAGTGTCTTTGGGGACTAGGTATATAATAGTAAAATTTTTTTAATGATATTAAATATACCTCTAATGGTGTTATCCATTATTAAATTTAACAAACATAAAGTATTAAAATACTTTCTTCATAACCTGTGGAAATGACTAAAAGAATGGGTGAGCATAGATACTTAGTGAGGGTAAACAATATAGATACATCAACACAAAATTTATATAAGGGTAATAGAATATTAAAATAATATTTGAAAACTATAACCTATATATCAAATATAATAATCCTGATTCTAGTATAAAATATTGTATTTCATAATACATAAATTATAAGAGAATCAATGAACATGATTCATGAGTTAAAAAAATGTTCATAAGGCATTTAATTACAGATTTTTCATAATCATATAAAATTTTATATCAAGGACACCCAACAATACATTCATTACATGTTTTTATTTGTATATATAACCAGATACCATCTTTATGCATTGGATTACATTCTATTTACCCTCTATTAATCATTTTATAACATCTGGTGTACCCTTTTTTAACCATGGGATAACCACCCATGTTCCTTATAATCATATATAACATGAGTCATTACAAAATGAATGAGAGGGATATATAGGTCCCTAACATATCATGATGATAATCATAAAGACATGTTCCATAATATCATTAAAATTTTATCATATCAAAACCCATAAAAATGAATTTCTATCCATTTCACAATTTCTTTAAAGTCCAACCATAGAAAATAAAAATGGCATTCATAATAATTTTATCAAGGTATAACCCTTGGCATAAAAATAGTTTTCATAAAAATACTTTCATCATAACCATAAACATTGATTTGAATGAATAAGAATAGTATCAATGGATCATATCCCTAGTAATGAATAAGTATCATCAAAGGGTTTAATATTGTATAGAATGTTTTTTATACAAAAGTAAGATGGAATATTAATTGATTAAATACTATTTCAACATTCAAAAACATAATTGATAATATAAATCATTCAAAAAAAATCCATTTTTATTAAAATATATGTGGAAACATATAATGGAATCCTTAAAATCTATTTAAACAAATTGAGGAATAAAATATCATTTCCATTTTGAAAATCACATGAAATTCCTAAAATATAATCGAAATTATTTTCAATGAAAATAAAATTTTGGACAAATAGTTGTATCATTAAGAAAAATAGTTTCAAGATACCTATAATTTTTTTTCATTCCATATATGTTTAAAAAATATTACATTCACAATATCAAAAAAATCCAAATAGGACATGATTAAAATATGACCTAAGGATTCATTTTACAAAAATATATAAATATAAAATAGTGGTTAAATTTTTCAATAAAATCATATAGGAACATTAAATAAATGTAATACATTTTCTAAAATAAATGTAAAATAGATAAATGGTGTTTGATAGAAGCAGAAAATAATTGAGGGTTTAAATTAAGACATTATTCAAAAAAAAGTGAGTGTAGAAATAGAGGAAAATGTTCAGAAAACATGTATTAATCATAAATAACAATATATGAATAAATTTCATGTGTTTTTTTATTTTCAAATCATACAATTTCATTATTGTTATCAAAATAATGAATAACCCCAATGAACGATGATATTTTATGATAAAACACATATTAGTCGGCTAATTTTGAATTGTAATCCCTTTGAATGAATAAAAAAATATTATACAAATAAAATCATGATAATAAATAATTTTTTGATATTACATGTAAAATAATGTATATATACACCTCATAATGTAACAGTTGTTCATAACAAAATGTATGTATCAAATATGGATAATTTAGGAAAAATTCCCTTACCACTTTGGAAAAAGTTGAACCGTAAACCCCAAGAATGATATTTCCCAAAATAGTTATGTAAAAACGTATAAGATTAATTATATGATATATACATGGAATTTATGGTCATTATATACATCACATATAAGAAACATGTGGTGAATGTGGGATATATCTCATAGATATAATTGAGAGAGGAAAAGTCTCGAACTATATGTCTCAAATCCTTAATAAACATTAATATCTCTTGAATCATAAATATATTTCAATTATTAACAATTTAAATAAACATACATATATAAATCATACAATATATTAATTTCCATTGAAATTTTATGACACATTTATCCAGAATTTGTTGTTAAAATCATTTTTAGGTAATAAATGCTTTGTTTTTCATGTATATTCTGATTTATAAATATTAGTCCTATTAGTTTTTTCATTTATTTATAAATATATAATGTTATATGTGATATAAATATCATAAATATTCATTAAAATTTTGTTTAGAAGGATGAAAATAAGTCATAGTTTGAAAACGAAATGCATTGTTCAGGGAGATGTAAGGTTGCACATTCGAATAGATATTGTTTCCATTTACCCAAGGAATTGATATTACAAAAAGTAGATAATATGTTAAAATTATTTAATAAATTATATTTCATATATATTAAATATTTTTACTAAAACCAAAATATTAATTTCTTTTTAAAACTTGAATGAATCATATCGCTTAGTGTGTTGGTAATTAACTGTACACATGAGGTACAATATAATATTACCATAAAAATAAATTAAGGAGGTATATGTTATATACATATTAAATAAGATTAATAATATAATAAATGAAATATATATAATTTAAATCTACAATTATACGAAAATTTTAACGGTGGTGATGGGTAATGAATATCATCATTTCACAAGGGGGTATTACGCATTACACGCGAACGATGACTCTGATACCCATATGATATAAAATGAAAATGGTGTTGGTAATTAAATTAAAATTATAATATTTAAATATATTAATCATAATGTTTTTATTATATAATAATATTTTAATCATAATATAAATTTGTGAAGGACGAAATTAATTAAAATACTCTGTTTGTGGTGTTACCTCTTCTTTGGACAACTTCTTTTGGATTGAACCAAAAGGAATCATATCATAAATTTATTAAAAAACTAAGGATTATATAAATAGGGAATAAAAATATGGAAGTTGTTTGGAAAGGTATTGAATGATACAAATTATTTCAAATGTACGAAAATGAGAGGAGATGAGGTGGCATTTTATATCTCTACTGAGTGGAAAAAATTTAATATTTGAAATGAGAAATGTGTACTATGGATTTTAAAATTAAAAAAGTATCTAAAATGCTCAATTATAGAAAAAATAATATAAATGAAAAAATGAAAAAATATAATGGTGTTATAAAATAATTATATCCTAAATCAATATTGAAATGATAATAATGACCTAAATTGACTGTATGTATGTATATATATATATACAAATATTTATATTAAAATAACATTAAAATATCTTTTTTTTAAAGAATTAAAATAAATACAAATTCATTAAAAAATCAAGTATTTATCACTATTCCTCAAAATATTAATCACTTCAAAAAATTCTCATAAATTCACACAAAGATAATTCCCACATGGGGGTTTATAATATTTTGATTTAATTTCATATAAACCATCTATAAGTGTCAAAATTAATTTTAAATTTATTACACAAATACTGAAAAAACTACTTTTTAGTAAAATACATCATTTAAGCATAAAATTACTTTTATTCATATATCATTTCTAAAAATCACAAATGATGAATTTTAAAAAATGAATAAAAATATTTGATATAAGTTTTATTAAAACCATTAACCAAAATTGATTTATTTAATTTATAGGCATAATATAGTTTTGTCAGCATATATATTTTTTATTTAAAATGATTTCCTTTATTTTGAAATGTTCTTTAAAATTTAATTTTAAACTATATTGTAAAAAATAAATTATTTATTTATATATGTGTAGAAAATATAATTTCATAATGTAGTTAGTCATATAAACAATTTCCAATACAAAGTCTTGGAGATATAAATTATTTTAAATAATAATTTATTAATAGTAAGTATCATTTTCGTTAAACTCGTTGTTTCATGTAACATAAAATAAAAATATTTTTTCATGTGATGTAATCTTAATTTATTAATGTGTGTAATAAAAATATTAAAATTATATTTATTTTGAAAAACATTTATAAAATCATTTTTGTTTCATTATAACATAATAATGAGAATTTCTCCCATTAATTTCATCACTTCAGAACAAACAACAGTGGATACATCTACACTATTACATCCTTAGGTTCACACATAACTTAATAAAACTCATGGCATTACCATAAAGCATGTACGAAGTGAGTGTTATTTTTTCATAAAATTTTCACTATTGAACCTATAATCTATACTAGTTGTTCCTCATTAGAAATATCATGCTCCAACTTTATGACCTATGTATTCAGTACATGTGATCAATTGGATATATAAATCCTTTGTATGAATACAATGAAAACCTCATAAACATGAGATATTTTAGGAGTAAGTTCCTTCTGATAGGATACTATCATGATATGAATAAATATTTCAGGAGACTGATATACCTAGGTCTTGTTTTTTCCTTCATTCATAATATTGAAAATTTACATAAATTCATTACTGCCAATTTAAAATTATAAATTAATTTTAAAATTATTATTATAAAATTCATTCAAATTTACAATATCCTTACATTCTTTTTAATCGATCTAAAAAACAATACTACCTAATCAGCTTTTTTAGTTCTCAAATGAATTATTTATATAACATAATTCTATTTTATTGGAGTTATCCTGTTATTTCCACAAAGGGATTGAAAATGATCCATCTTTTTGTTTTATTGGATGATATTGTTGTCAAATGACTCACCTTGTTTTTGATTTTGATCCCATCAAACTTTTGAAATCCACAAAATTAAACCATTGAATATCACTTTTTGTATGAATTGTTCATTCAAAAAGACCATATAACTAAGGATAAAATGTATTCTAGAGTATCAAAATTATTTTATGATGTTTATCAAGAATTATCAAAAACATCGAGGTAAAAATTAGATTATGATCAGATAATGATGAATGGTGTACCACATGATTCCATAAAACATTCTTTAAGTTTATTCTAGAAAATGGGTCAAGATAGAAATATTTTCTCATATAAAAGATTTGTGACTATATTATAAATTGATCATGTAAAACCCCTACTTACCACAAATTAAAAGTTAATATAAAACCAGAAGGATACCAATACAATTAATAAATTTAAACAAACTATAATGGAATTACTCCTTAAGTAACATTATCTCTAAAACATATCAAAACCCAATGTTATTATTTCCATAAATGTCTCTTAAAACATATTCTATATTGATTTAATTACTTCACATAAAACCTAAAAAGGGTATCCAAAAACATTGAAGTTGTTATGAAGCTTAAAATCATAAACCCATGATGGAATCCATCACTTGTAATATAATTATACATGGAGTCATATACATTTTGAAATATAATTCACCCATTATTACTTATATAAGATCTTATCTTATATGAAAACATTTCAATTTTATTTGTTGGTTCTAACTTTTTCTGATATAGTTTCAAATGTGATTTAACTACTCAACAATCTATACAAAGAGAGATAAATAATGCTTAAAATCAGATGAAATTTCACAAAAGGATGAAGATTTTTTTTAAATATGGATCATGCCTACCAAAAAATACTTGATGTTCCCAAATATGGAGTGGAAGATAATATCCAATAACAACCATGATTCATTTCATTGATTCTTAGATGCATAATATATCCCTTTTCCATTTTCATTCAGAGGATCTTGTGGATTATCAAGATCATTTTCTCTTGGACTTGTGAGGAACATTCACCAAATTGATTTATAATTTTAGTTAATATAGATATCTTAATATAAATGATAAAATAATATAAGTTAATTTATTTAATATTAATTTTAAATATAATTTTAAATTTTATTTTATATTTAATCATATAGAATATAAATGATTAAATTTAATATTATATTATATTTATAAAAATAATGTAAATAAGTTAATACCTATTTTATATCATGGAATTTATCATAAATATTTTCATTACATGTTTTTTATTCGTAATATATTATATTGATATATATATTTATTCATATTATGAATATTTATTTACCTTTTATAGTTGAATTTCCAATTGGACATCTTCTAGATCCGTGATAAGAACATCCAGTGGATGTTCTATATGAAATTTTGGTGAAAAATTCATTGAAAAATAATCAAAATGTAAGTTGAAATTTCCATTAAAATGTACTATAGAAAATATTATGAACTTCTCTAAAATATATCATTCATAATTTTCATATATTTTTTGCTTTTATTGTGAATTTTTTGTTAAAAATTATAGTTGAATAATTTACTTCTAATTTCATGGGAATTTTTTAATGAAAAATGATGAAAAAATAATTTTTTGTTGATATATGTAGATATCATTTTCTAGTATAAAATTATAATATAATGTTAGAATTAAACATTAGCATATAATTATTTTTAATTAATTTATATTAATTCTTATTTTAACCCTTTGAATAAAATTTTTAGTATAGATTTTTTTTAAGATATTTAAAATAGATTTTTATATTTCTTTTTTTCATTTTAAATAAGTTCTATTAATTAAATTTTATTTTACAAATATACGTATATGATTTTATGAATATGCATGTGAATTTATTAAATATTTTCAAATATATGAAAATATATAATTTAAAAGGATAACTTTTTCCAATTCTATTGTTTATTAAAATTTAACCTTTTTTATTATGATGAAATTTTTTTCCCTATATTTTAATTATGTTTCAAATTATTGATTTGAATATAAAAAATTAAAATTATTATTTTTATATGGTTTTAAAAATGATTATGAAATATTATCCAGTCAAATGTTTTTAAGGTAATAAAAAATAATTCGTTTCTTAAACAACTTTTAGTTTTTAAATTATTTGAAAATAATTTTTCCTATTTTAGTTAATTCAGTTTTACAATATTTTTTAAAATTATAATTATATGTTATTTAATTTCATATTTGATCAAAAACATTATAGTGAACTATAAATATATAAAATATAATAACCCATTTATTATTTTGGTCAAGTTAATTCATTTTCATAAACCAATTAAATTAATTTTATATAGTTTTATTAGGATTAACACACTATTATGCCTCTAAGGGTATAACTGTTAATTTGACAAATTATAAAAAATACCAAATTTTAATTCTTTTTTTTCCATTCTCCATTTCTTTGGGTGAAATTAGAATTTACCCATGCTATTCAAGATATTCCAATTATATATGCTAACTATAGATGATAAATATCTAATAGATCTCAAGGATTGGTGTGTAGCCCTTTCATTTTGGTGGCTACTACCCATCACAAAGCAATTAGAAATTTTTATCCATTGACCTAGTGGGATCTTTGAGAATATTGATTCCTTTAGAAGTGGAGGATGTTATGGACGTGTTCCTTGGGTATATTATAAGACTACCTCTATGTTGAGATATGAGATTTTACATTTTCATGCAACACATAAATATAACAATATCATCAGTTGTATATTGTATGACCCCTACCGAGCTTCATGATATGAAGAGAATGTTTAAGGAACTTTGAGAGAACGGTTTTATCCAAACTAATGTGCCCCCCTTGATAGCTTGGAAATTTTCCATGTGAATGGATAACATGATCTTGTTGGATTGTGTTGATTATCATCACTTGAATCCAAAAAATATAATGAATAAGGAAACATTTTCTATGATTGGTAACCACATTGAATAGTTATGAGGAACATGTTTGTTCTCGAAGATCATTCTCAGGTTTGGCAACCAATATTTATTAGTTTGTGAGGCTGATATTCCAAAGATGGCACATTGAAGTCACAACAAACACTATGATTACTTGTTGATACCTTTAATTATTTTGAATGCCCTCCTCTGTTTATGGATTTGATGTAGTATATCTTCTCTCCATACATAGATGTATTTATTATTTTCAACATTAAAGACATAGTTATATATTCTGTGTGAGAGAAATATCATATATGGATTTTAAGGATGGTTCTATAGAATCATTGTGATCACCAACATTGTGTTATGTAATTGAAATTCAATTTAGGGATTTTTTTGGTTCACTACTTGGGGAATTTTATTATTGATGATGAATTATCTATGGATCCACAGAGATTCATGTAGTGAATTATTAGTATCACCCCAAGATTGTGTCATAGGTATAATTTTTTCATTCTTTGGTTGGGTATTACAATAGAATCATGCTGGACTACTACAGAAATTAATCCCCTTTGAAATCCTCATCACAAAAATCAATTAATTAGCTGGAACCGGGTTGTGTCAGAAAGATATTAAATATTCACAAATGGGTAATATTAGTGATTAATATTAAGAAGATGAGTAGTGGGTGTGTTGTACGTTGTATATTGATATTCCTTCATAGATGAGAGCATTTGTTTATTGATATAGCATCCATTAGTGATCACATATGGTTATTTCATTTTATAAACCATGAGTAGAACTGCATGAATGAAAAATTGGAGTTAGCGGTGGTAGTCTTCCCTCTAATGTTGTCGCAACACTATCATCCGTAAGAGTTCATTGTTGTTTACACATTCCACTAGAGAATCATTTATTTCTTAATAGAGTGTGATCTGAACCTGAGATAGAGGTGGTATATTATGCTTCTAAACGAATTTTATTTCCATATAGTCTATACAACAAGAAAATGTATTATTTTGTATGATGGACTTAATAAGAATTGTCATTCTTATTTAATGTAGGATGAAAATGAGGCATTGTATTTGCAGTAGCTTACCAAAATAGAAGATATATATACAACATATCTTTATTAAATGTTTTTGACTCCTCTCCTTCATCATCATATGAGGGATACTTAGTTGAAAGTCATAAAATATGAGGTTTTCTATGACCCTATTAATTAAAGGGATTATCTATATTGAATTTATAATGGTGGGAAACACATGATACATTTCAAAGGAAGGACTGTGGTTTCGTCCATGTAGTTAAAAGAAGTGATAAGGATGTTTTAGATAACTCCTATATATATATAGTTGTAAGGAAGATATACAAGGACAATCAGAATCAGTTTTTTTATGTAAAGGATGTGTATTTTAGTAGATTTTATCTATCGATGTCCCACGTGTTAGTAGGTGGAAGTAACGAACCGGGTTATGGAAGGTATTCCACAACATCATGAGATTCTAGAATAGAAATTGGATGACATATACATAAAAATTTTGAAATATCATCCATTAATAGAGAAAATACATGATTCTAATTGGGTAATAATTTATCTAATTACTTAGTCTAAAAAAATATCCCAATCATTAGAGAGAAGATTTCATTGGATATTTATGGGAAATTTTATATGCAAGAGATTGAATGAATCTATTTAGTTCCCATAATGATCAAAATTGTTTGTGATGAGTGATTTATGTAACTATTATGTAGAGGTCTAAATGAGAAATTCAAGGCCTTGTTTTTTATTATTACACCATTTGACCAAAAAAATATATTGGAATACTATGAACACTATCTTTGTGTAGAAGGATATGATGAGAGATATTTTTTTTTGACAATAACTGATGCTCGAAGTATTACATTCCATTGGTAATTTTTTCTTTTAATAACATATATAACTCTATGAATGTCATAGGAAATTTTGTTGTCTTTTTTAAGTGATCGTGAAAGTGAACTATATGATAGATTGCGATTACATAAACATCACATGTTTAGAAAATGATGGATCATGTAATGAATAATACTGTATATGTGATATGCAGTAATATGAAGGTATCCAAGAACCAATAAAAACATTACACAGATTGATTTTTTAATCCATTGACATTGGAGAAAGTGGACAATTTTTTTCTGTCATTCTTCCCATGATGTTTATTATTGAGGTTTAGAAGGGGTTAAAATAGACCCCTTAGGTTCATTTTCCCATTCGTGACATATGGAGGCTTTAGTGAGGTTTGATACTACATTGCCTCACCCACATTATCGGACAATGTTCATGATATCATCCTTCTATTTTGGAAAAGTAGTTAATTGTGCAATCGTATGAACATAATTCACTAGGGAAATATATGAATTATTTATGTATCCAACATAATATATTACCCAATATAGATTGAGGATTAGAAATAGAAGATCCTAATAGGATGAAAAATTCCCTTATTTCGTGTGTTTTAAAAGCACATGAGAATGCATGAGATCTCTAAAAATACTAGGAGATAGTGGTAGTATTAGTGTCCAAAACATTTTCGTGAGCTTGTTTTTTCTAGGAATGAAATGGCCTCAAGGGGAAATCAATTATTGTCCACGTTTTTTTCTTGTAAACAATTAGAGATTTATTATGAAATATATTTGGATCAAGGTTATAATACAACATGAGATAATGAGGCAAGGTGAGATTGGAATTGATGTTTTTATAATAATAACTATATTAATATCACACTAATTAAGATTACCTAAGAAAACAATAAAATATAAATAGATCCTTGGATTAAAAATCTAAGTCCACGGTTGAGTCCTTAATGTGGTATTTAACGTTGGGGTGACATAATTTTTATCGTCACTATACATTCTATATGGGAAGTTGTTTTAGGACATGTTAAGTGGATTAGTTAATTAATTAAATTTATCAATTAATTTAATACAGATAACATAATTTCATAAATATAATTTCAACTATGTAAATTCATGAGGTATGATAGTATAACCCTATAAGTATTTATAGGAGGTTCAGAGTGTACATCATTGATGAATTAGAATATAATAACAAATAATGATCTGATCAAGCTGGATTGATAGGCAATAAACACAATTGTATTTCTACATCAATAGATAATGTTTTATTCTCCAATGATGGATCAATTAATTATTTAAAGACCTCAAATCTTGGTATTCATCATTGATTAAAATACAGAGAACAAATATATTCTTATGTTCTTTTAATCTGTGATATCCAATCTTTTCATGAACTGATTGGAGAATTAAAATATTTTATTTAATTTATTATTTGTATACCAAGATATCACACTAAATTAACAAATTTAAATTTTTTGTCCATGTATGATTGGTTGATAATGATTATAACCCATTTTTTATTTTGATTATTCCCCATCATTGTTCACATTATATAGTATTGTCCTACAGGGTCAATATTCAAAATTTAAAATGTTGGTTTTGAGAATGATCAAACCCTAAAATTAGTGGTGGTTGATCAAATGATTATTTTAAATGTTCATTATGAATGTATCAAGATTAATTATAGAAAAAATTTAATTATGTATATAGATCTAGGTTCTTGGACAATCGATGGTGATTAGTAGCACACGAGACATTCAATGAACCACGACGGGTGATTAGAATAATTTTTGTATCCATTAGAGGGTAACAAATTATGCCCTGATGTGACAAAAATGGATTTCATCTAGTTATTAGGTGTGATCCAGGACAATCATGACAGATTCGTAAAAAATTGAATAATTTCAATTATAAATAAAAATACTACACTAATGGTATTCTTGAAAAAATAAATGTACCATACCCAACTGCAGTAGATAGGGTTTTAGCGAGGAAATTATTACACACCATACAGACCACCTCCGAAAACCATGATATACAACATCTTACACCCACCAAGATCTCCATATGACTAGAAATTCCTTGTAATATGGATGTACATAGGTAGAGGATAGTACCTTAGAATTATATAGTACATGGGCATGGGCCAACATACACTAGAATGGTTTGGATGACATGGGAAGTCCTATAGTGGATGAGACATTCCATGTGTGAATAAAATGCATTGTTTAAAATGAAATTGTTACTAAGAAATGTCCTTAAGAGAACATGGATAGGAAAAAAGTGTATGTGATATCATATTTGGACCCCCTTACTTATCATATATTCCATCAATCAACATCTTCATATTATAATACTTATATTTGGATTAGGATATTGGCCCATGAGTATATTATCCATTGTATTTTTACATATATAATGTGATAGTATACTTCATATTTGATTTTGATATATTATGTGCAATTTTGAAAAATTGAAAATTATTTAGGAGATGCTTGATAATGGTGGTGATCATATTATATCATTAGATAGATATTGGTTTCAGTAATAACCTATGGCACCACAGATTGGGTTTATTATACTATAAGTGCGATTCTATGTCCAATAATCACCAGTCACACTAGGTAGTGGGTACTTGAAGTTTTTTATAATGGTAGATATAGTACTCCACGACCTCGGAATTGTGGTTTCATAAGAGTATCATTGATTAAAATTCATAAAAGGGTAGATGAGTGAATTATTTTTTTATAATTTGGAAATAATCAAAACACAAAACATTTAAAAGTATGATTTAGAATTCATTTGGTCATCATAGTTGAATAATTGTTTTTCAAGTCAATCTAATTGTATCTAAATATGTTTTTATCATAATCACCATTACACTTATAAAATAAATATTATAGAAATATAATTAGGAATACAATCATTCTATTATACAAATAGTGGGATAGACTTATAAATAATGAAAAATAATAGATAGTAAATTTGAGAATTACAAAAAATCTACATTAAAATAATATAATATTTTAATCTTATGAGTAAATGTATTCAACAACCATGATAAATGTTATAAACAATTTTGTAATTACTTTAATGTTTATTATTACATACCATGAAATCCCTCAATATTATGATCAAAATAAGATATATCTTTATATCCATATAATCCCTTGATATGATGATCAATGTTTGTATTCCATTCCCCAGAATCCATCAATCCTATGAATCAAATTCACTATATTCAAATCCCTAGAATACATTGATCATAACAATGATCAGATGCGGTACTAAAAAATAATTGTTCCTTCCAAAGGAGAAAACACATCCAAAGATTATATAAAACAAAATCTATATAATTTATAAAAAACACTTTGGAACAATATTTTTTATACGATAAAACAATATGAATATTGAAATGGAAATGTAATCATCACTCAAAACTTTAAATAAATAGATAGGTATAGTGGATGCTCCAACAATATCTTTTTTAGTTATTTTTAAGGACCCCGTATTACTGGATAATTGATTGCTCACAATTTACAAGAAAAAATGAATGTATATAGTCCATCTTGATACAACATGTTAGTTCTAAAAGTATTAATTTGATAGAAACTATTGTTATATTATTTGATTATAAAAATATGATAGTTTAATAGACTACATTATATTTATTCAAAAAAATTATCGTTATAAGGCTTGTCTAACGTATTGGTAATAGAATCTATCTGATAGCCATCAATTTTGTTAGTATGCTTGATAACGAAAGGTCAGTCCAATGTTCAAAATAATGGAATGACTGATTAGTCAAAAACATACTTAATCCAGTATATCAAATTGAAGAATTTATTTTTTATGTTCATAATACATTAGAAACATTTATATGTATGGTAGAAAGTAAATTTATCTACACAAGTATATAAAATTATTTGGGGAAAAAATTTATTAATTATAGTATTAAGAGATGGTTTTTGATTTCAAAAACTAAATAAATGGAAAAGTAATATGTGAAAATTTTGACAGAACAATCTCCCCTATTTTAGAAATAAAAAACCATGGCAGTTAATTGAATAATAATAACAAAAAAATAAATAGTCCTCTGTTGTTTTTTAATTTCATTGTTATTTTAAAAAAATTTCACCCCATGAGTTTTTAACTCTTTTAAAATGTGATTAAAAGTATTTGAACAAACCCTATTGTAAAAACAACTCCCCCTTTTAACAGTATCGACCATTATATAAATATTTATCCACCTTAGAAAACATATCACCATTTATAATATTTTCCAACCCTATTTTATTTTAAAAAATGAATTGTAATGAATAGTATATTTCTTGAAATGTTATAAAATACAACATATGAAACAATATTGAAATAATGATCCATGAATAATATAAAATTATATAACTAATAATAATTGAAAATATTCAATAAAACAAATTTGGATGAAAAAATATATAAATTTATCAAATTACTCATATTTTTTATAAAAAATACATTGAGTGTTTATTTTTTTCTATTCTGAAATTCTATAATAACTTTGGATACTAGAAACTATATAGTGAATTTTGACTCTAAAATTGTAATAAAAGTTTAAATTTGGTAAACATATTATGAAATGATATATTTTGGAAAAATATTAATTTTGAAAACAGAAATAAATTAATAAGAACTAATTTTTTTTGAAAGAAATATGTACTCCCCCAATGAGTAGATGTATATAAATATGTGGTCATTGGTAATCATGATTTTTATATGAATGATCAATTTAAATTGACCATAATAGGATTCTGATTAATATATTAAATTAATTATTAAATAATATGTTTAGTAATAATATTATAATGTTGTGATTTGATTCCGATGAATTGTAAAATTATATCTATTTTAAGTGTATACTCTTTAAAAAAATGGTGTTTTATATCTATGTTTATATAACATGAGTGATTTGATTGGTTTTTAAAAAAATAAATGAAAATCATAATATCACAATATATTTTTGTTTTTCAAAAAAAATATAGATATGTTCTTTGATTGGTTTTTTCATCCACAACACATTAGCATAAAAACATCTAGGTTCTTGATATTCGGCATTAGAAGTGGAAATTGACACTTAGTGTTTTTTCATACAAGACAATGAAACTAAATACTCAAAAATGATATTAATTGTTCCATGAGTACATATTATATCTATTATACATCCACAAAAGTATTTATCAAAAACCAATTTTAATCAAAATAATTTCAAAATGAATAGAATAATCATAAATCCCCAAATTCATTAAGATAATGAACATTTAATTTTACGTATTTAAGGAGATATAATTTTTTATTGGATTGATACCTAAAACAAAAGCACATTGAATACATTAAATATAGATGTGTGGTAATTAAAATACTATGATTTATTATGAGACCTATAAAATATTTATGACTTACCGGTTTCCGAGCCTCACCATGATCTAACGAATTGAATGTAGAAATCGGAGTACTTTTTATTTTTTGTTTTTTCATATACAAATTTAATAATAATATTTTTTATTTAAGTGTAATGAGATATAAATGTTCATTATATTTTTTATGAAATTTTAAAAACATAAAAATATATTAATTCCCCATAAAACTCTTTTCAAACTCATTCATTATTATATCCACAATGAAATCTAAAATATTTTGTTCGGTTGAACAAAATTTAATGTCATCAACAAGAATTTATACTATCAAAATATTTTTATTGACATAATTAATAAAAAAAATGTTTGATGCATAACTCTCATAAAAAATATTTTTGTTACAAACATTGACTAAAACAATCATATAAATATCTAGGGGTATGTTTTAATCCATATAGTGCTTTGGTAATTTAATAAACATATAATTGATGTTTTGTACTTCCAAAAATAGGTTGTTGTTCTATATAAACCTCCTCCTTAAAATATCCATTATGAAAATCACACTTCGCATCCATTCGAAAGAGTATGAAATTATAGAATGTGGTAAATGGTAGATGTATTCATATAAATTATCATTTATCAACAAAGAATATTTTTTATTAATAATATAACCCCCCTTATTATTTATAACCTTTTTTAACAATTTGATATTTAATTTTGACTATATTCCCAATTTCATTACAATTATTCTGAAATAATATTTTTACACTTATTATATATGTTTTTATAGGCCATTCAACTAATGAAAAGAATATTTTCTATTAAAACTCAATGATTTAGTCTTAAATTCCCTTAATCCAATATTTATCACATAAATCCCCATGAAGATTGATAGGTTTGAATTATTATAATAATTCTAGATTATCAATTTAATTTCAAAATGAACATCTAATCCTAACTATTGCATATATACCACCAACTATGTTTTAAGAAGGTTGAAACCTATAAAACAACATTTTTTATGGGATTTCAAAATATATTTCTTCAACAATCGGTAGAATATATTCACAAGTAGTGAATTCATAAAATAATTCATTTGTTATTTCTTTAAAGGATTAACATTCTAACAAAAGGTAGAAACTTTGGTTTGTAAATAACAATCCATGATATAGGTTAATGTTTCTTTAAATGAGTGTGTTAATCTTATTAAATCCAAAAATGAAATTTTTCCGCAATAGTACTTTTATTTTAAATAAAAATACTCCAGATGTAGAAGTTGTGGAGTAACATAAAAATATTCCCTCATAAAATTTGGGTGAAAACATTTGTAAATTGTCATTAATATTCTTCTTTAATACATTGAATGGAAATACAATATTTTAAGAATCTATTTGTTTTATTCATATGCACACCTCATAAGGGGTTTAATATGAAACAAACTAATTAAAACACTATTTACAGTATATTAGAAAATATTAACCTCTTCAACCCAAAATGTTTTAAAACGCAATTATTCCATCATCAGAGTTCTTATAATCTCCAAAAGAATTATATTTATTCATTGTAATAAAAAAATTTATTGTGGGGTTATCAGTGATAAAAATATAGGTTTAATAACAATATTACTAAAAAAAGATTCAAAAAAATAATTACTCAATTCCCCTCTATGATCACTATGAATTGATATAACATATATTTTTTCATAAATTTTAACTGTAGAATAAATTGATTTAAAATTAATAAAGGATTATGATTTCCCTAATAGAAAATGAAACATAGTGTATCTAGTGTAACCATAAACTATGACTAATATATAGTATTTTCCACAAATAAATCTTGTCTCGGTAGGACAAAATATTAAAATGTTCACTCAGTATAAATAATAAGATTTTGATACATCTCTAATAGTTATAAAACATGAATTATATTTATTAATAAATTTTCCATTCATGGATTGATTTGAATATTTAAACCTATTTTCTGTTAAATCCTTAAAAACCCCTTTCCTATTCAACCTATCCACATTTCAAATATTACGTTGTCCAAACCTATAATCCTTACTTATTGTTGACATTTTCTTTCAGTAAGACAAGGTATGTCTTGGATACGAAGGATTTATATGTTTAGTATATAAGCATTCTCATGGAAATCAAAAGAAAGATTAAATTAATTAATGGAAGTATTTAAAGTAAATTTAGAGTTTCAAAAATTCTTAAGGTATCCTTTATCACATAATATAATTATTATAATATGGGTTTTCTTAATTCACACAATAAATAATACATTAGTAAAAATTGATTTTAGGAGAAGAATAATGTTACATATTATAATAATCAGTCCTTGAGCATTATATATTAATGTTACATTTACACCTTTAATGATGATAATAATCTAGATGAAATATTTGTTCTAAGTCATGTTCCTCGAATAGCCACTATCTGTGTAAGAAATTTTTTCTTGGTAACATATTCTTTTCCTAAAATCAACAATATTAGTTTTCTAAATCCCAAACCATCACATGTCCTTTAATATACGAAAAATAATATTTTATTTTACTAAATATTTCAAAAAATAATATTTTGGTAGAATTTAATTTTTATATTAAAATTAACCTTATAATAACTAAGATATTTTATTCTATATGAATAAAATTGTTTCATACAGTGGACTTCACTTAGGCATCATGTCCAAAAAAGGTGAAATTTTCAAAACAATGTAATTATTGAAACAAAAAGTTTTTTATTCATAAAACCCATTGGATTATTATAAAAATGTAGATTATTTTTCATATAAATTCTATCTAATTTTCCCTTAATAAAGGTATACTTGTATATACCTTTCCCTGTGCTAAATTTTTAATATTTTCGTTATACAACCAGATTCTTATCATTACTGGTAATTTTTTTGGAATTATGTTTTCAAAAATTAGTTTGTAAAATATATTACATTGAATCATATTTTTTTATAATCTTATGAAATATATTAATTTTGAAATTTAGTTTTATGTTGACATTTTGAACGGTAAGATATTTTAATAGGTAAAATTGTAACTCAATTATCTTCTATGGAAAGTGTATCTTTGGAATTTACATTTTTCATATAAATATTACAATTTTCTTTTTATATTAATAGCTAAAATCTTGATACATCAGTATAAATTGGTAATTAATTATCATATGTTGAGTATAATTCTTCATCAGGAGATTTAGAAAATTTATCATTATCAAATTCTGTATAATTATCATTTAATGATAATTTTTTGGGATTCATATATATTTACATTTTACATGAGATAATGATTTATAATGTGTTATTTTTCAAAAATATTGTTGTTTCTTTTTTCTGTATAATTCATTTTTAGAGGAATTATCAAATAAATATCCACCACTAGCACTCCATGTGTCAGATGCTTTCAAATAACTCATTCCCTTTGATATAATGTATTTATTGGCATTCCTGTATGAATTTTATTCTCAAATGTATTTACTTATCAAATTTTTACAATCATGTGTAATATTTTCGGCTTTCATACATTAATAACAAGTAAAATCAGAATCTGTCTTCTCACTTATATCCTAATGATTTTATTTTTATATGATTTTAATGTGGTTCATTCCAACTATTTTACTTACTATTATTTCTGGATTTTCTGACACATTTTCTCAATGTGGAGATGAATTTGCCTCAAATTCATTATCAAATTTATTTTTTATAAATATTTCACTAATTTCTATGGTTACTATATGGTATATGGTATAGTAGATTCTACATTAATAAAACTCAACCATTTTAGGTTATTAATTTTTATCTTCTCATTTATTTACTCCTTCATTGTATATGATATTACCAAGAAAATCATAAAATGTAAGAAAAATAAACTTTCTTACATCATCCATGATAGATTATTTTGATTCCCACTTAATGGGTATTATTCCTTTATTATTTTTGATCAAAATATCATTATCAAAACCTTTTCAGCCATGATACTATAAAATATATATATTAGTTTTAAATATTTGGGTCCTCTTGGAAAACATCTCACCAAGTAGAATAATGAAGTCATGGTAATTAGCTCATAGCATAACTCTTCTTATTAAGAAACCTTTGGTTGTGAAAAAATTAGTAACATACAATATACTTAAAATACTATTGTCATATTTGGAAGATGATATTTGATAGTAGATATTACCTATCACAGAACACGATAATGTATTTCTATCTTTTTACTTCAATAGATATTATATTTTCACTGTATTTTCACATGAATAAACCTCCTTATAAATAATTATATAATTTTCCATTATCATTTTTAAGTTATCCACAGAAATATTAAACCCGAATGATTTCATTCTAAATTTTCAAAAGTTATTTTTATTCCCATTAACAATTTTTGGTGAAATTGTATTTAAATTTTTAAGCAGTAAAATATTTAATCCTTCCGTCTTCAAACAATAGAAACTATTTTCTAAAAATAAATATTTTTTAAAAATATTGTCTAATCAAAAAAATTATCAAAATTTAAAAAAGATGAAATAAGTAATCAATTTAATAACTCAATAAGTATAAAATATTTTTAAACAATCCTCTGATACCAATTATTTTATCATAATAGTAACATGGATTTCTATACATTCAATAGGGGGTGAACTCTAGTGGAAGAAGTTGCAAATAGAAAAAATAAAAAACCTCTTCAAGAAAATAATTTTACTCAAACATCATCAAATGATAATAGTTAGAGAATAAGATTCATAGTTGACCGGATTGTATCAACATATGTTTTTTTAATCACCATTACACTATTAATAAAAATTGTATAAAAATATAACTATGATGACTAACCATCTATTACATGCATAGAATAATAGACCTGTAATGAAAAAAAAGAATAGCGATTAAATGTAAAAATGACATACAATATAGATTATTATATTAGAATATTTTATCCTTAAAAGTAATGGTATTCAAAACACTTGACTAATGTTATCCATATTATTATACTATATATCATTATTTTAATTCCACACATGGAATGTCCTTGATATAATGATCAGAATAGGACTAACCTTTCTATTCTATGAATCTCTTGATAAGATTATCAATGTCTATCTTTCTAGACCTAGAATTCCTCTATATGATGGATCAGATTAACCATCTTCATATCATCCTAATCCCACTACCATATGAATAATCATAAGAGTTATTAAAATTAGTATTTTATTCTAAATAAAATATCCTAAAAAAGGATTCTTTATAACAATAGCACCCTAAATAATTACATAGAATTTGGAATGAGATGTTGATGACTAGAAAAAACTACATATATTGTATTCTGAGTGGGAAAATGTCATAAATCTTCAAATGAAAATTTAATTATAGGTGGTGATCCAATGTTAATAGTTCGGATATAGTTATAGAAACCTTGGATAGTTGTCTCTTTGATATATGATAATGTTATGGCGTAACAGAAAGTATGATGTTGTATTGCTTTAGAACCACAATAGTGGTAAATTTAGTACATAAAATATAAACAATTACTATGTATACTGATAATAAAGGAAGGATGGTCCATTGTAATTATTTATGATTTAGAAGAATAGTAACTTTTAAGAGTGTCAGTTTGATGTATCATTCCCAAAATCATCTATATAGTCCAGACTATATTCAGTACAATAGACATTGAAAATGTATGACTACTAGTCTGAATAATGAAATGTATAATTCATTGAAAAAATACAAACTATAATGGATCATATTTATGAATGTGTACACTATATTCATAATACAATAGAAACATTTATATTTATTGTAGAAATTAATATTTGCTAAAAAATGAACAAAAATACTACGGATATAAAAAGTCATTAATAATATTTTATGAGAGTGACTGTGATTTATAAAGGTAAAGTAGATGAAAATTAAGAAGTAATATTTCTAACTCAATAGGCAAAAGTCATTTTCTATGTAATAGTACCCCCCTTATCATAATCTTATTGGGGATTATATTCTCAATGGAAATCATACATCATCATTAATGGAGAACAATTTCGAGTACTAGGAACCACTATAAATATTATGGTTATGATGCAATTGATAATGGGATTCAGTGATGGAATTTTGTAGCTGTAGGATTACTTATCAACATATGACGTGTTGTGATATTGAATTACCCTTTGTATATGATTTAGGTTTCTTTATGAGAATACATATGTGTATATTTTTGGTATTGTTTCTTGATTTTTTGGGGATTATCTATGTATTGTTATATATCTGTATTTTTCCCTTTCATTTTTCTGGGTATCATACTGGGTATGAATATAGTCACCCAATAATTGGGTTTTCCCAAAAACAATTATGACTTATGATGAAGATGGATAAATGGGTAGGTATTATAGTGTATAATTGTGATTCCTCAGGGCATTAATGATGTGTAGTGGTTGTGATTAGAGATCAGGAGCTACACTCTATCAGAACTCATCATTTCTAGTTGTGTTTTTGATGTGACTTCATTTCTATGTGATCATGTGTTTTTCCCATTTCCATATTATTTAATTTCATATGAAAACCAATTTATTTCCGTTAAATTATTTAATTCATTTGTTTTATCTATATGTAATATTCATCACATTATATTCCACTACACTTTTAGTTGGAAATGTTTTACGGTGTGCATACTTATACATTATTATAAGGCCCACTATCTATAGTTATTCCTTCTTGGTGTTTGCTTCTAGAAAATTTTCAATTTAATGGGGGATTGGGGTTGTCGTGGCTTATAATTTTGAAGGGAATCTGGCCCCTAGTGGGTAATGTTATTACATCTTAAGTATATAATAAAAAAATCCAACAGAGGTCTCTTAATGGGGAGCTACTCATTGTAACTGATATCTTTCATTTTAGTATTCATTTTACTTAATTTAATTTTTCACTGACTAATACAGTACTATATATTCAATATCTCTGATATTCATATATTTTATTCCTTTATTAGAATAGCATTATTCTCCCCCTTTTCTATCCCATGGGAATAAATAATCACCCATGCATTCTTCTAGACAACCACCTCAACAACATGGTGCATTTTTTCATGAACAACTCAATCGGGTTATAATTGTAATATACAATATTTAAGGTAAAATTACTATTTTACAAATATATCAGATCATTTAGATTCTTACCATTTCACCCAATAAAAATTATAGTTTTTGTTATTACATGTTTAATAACATATCCTCAAATCAATGTGATTCATTTTTCACCACCTTATTTTTACGGGTGATTCGAAAATTGTGTTGTTTTATAAATAATTATAAGTTTTTCATGATAAATTTTTTATATGGGGGAATAATTACACTTTAATCATTGTCAAACTAACCAAATAGAATTCAATTATGAAATTAATATCCTCCAAAAACCTATCACAATCATAAAAAAATATGTAATTAAATATTACATTGAAATAAATATATTAAATTTTTTAATGATAAGGTAATTGACCAAGAATGTTTTACTAAACATGTAAATAATTAATATATCATTATTACATATGACATCAATGGGTTACATAGAATGTCTAGAATCATGTTAAGGAGATTCTTAAATCAGTTTCCATTTATTTTGTTATACCTCTACTCCACTAGCATTGTGACTTAATTACTAAGTGTTAAATGACCAATTATTATATTATTTTTTAAATCTATATGATATTTGTGGATTTACAAATATTAAACATAATCAATTCATTTTTTTAATTCTAATATCATGTATATGATCACTATATAGATTATTCATTTCAATTTTATTCATTAACAAATATCCTATATTATAAAAATACTCTCTTTTTTAAAGATAATATTCTACTTATTTATATATTATATCATAAATGAATCTTTAATAAATATATTTACTGTTTATTTTTTTCTCTATTTCATGATATACCAATTCAACAGTTTCAAAACATACAATGGTTTTCATAGTATTAATTTTTATTCATTGAGATATTATTATGTTTATGAATGGTGATTTATATTATATGGTTTTTTAACTAACCCATGAATTATTTTTTAGATATTAATTTTGGAATGTATTTTTGAACATAGTCATGTTAAATTACATCATTCAATGAATTTTTTACTCATTCCTTGCCCATGTTGTATTGATTTCTCATATCACACTTACTTCATAGATAAATGATTTTATTTTTGTACCAATGTTCATTTTAATGGTGTATATAATAAAACTTAAAATATAATAAAATGGAAAATTTATCCTAATTCTATTTTATATTACATTTAGTTTAAATCGTAAAACTTTTTTTTTGTTTTAATGATATATAAACTGTTTTTATTTCAAATAATTTTAATGGATTTTAAAAAAAATCAAACTCTTATGCCATGTTTTTAATCATATTTAATGATTTTTATTTTCAACCTAAACAATTTACTTGAGTAATTTTACATTATTATTGAACATTATTTAAAAACTTTAAACGGTAAATTTTTTAATATTGTCCACATGGGTAAAATTCGAATCACATTAGAAATTCTAGAGTGGAATGTTTACTTTTAAAATTTACAATTTAAATGTATTTTCATGAAATACTATAATTTTTTTATTTTTATATGAAATTTTATGTTTATATAAATATTTACAATTAATATTACATTATAATTATTCAATAATTTTTTATTTTAAATTTCATAATAAGAGAATATATTTTCTGTGGATTCGAAATAAAGTTTCAAATAATATTATAAAACTAATTTTAAAATTCATCAAAATAATTTAGTGATTCTTATTCATCCTTTAGGATATGATCTTATGTTACCATTTAATTCCATTTTGTTAGGGTTTTTAGATGTTTTTTTAAATTATTATTTGGAAACACCTTTCATTTTTATATGTAAATGATGATATGTTAGCTTTGTTGTATTGAGAGAATCCTTGGGGGGTATTTCATGATATGGTACATATAAATTAGCAATGAATGTGTTATTTTGGAGTTAACTGAAGTCACTAATTTAAATTGTGAATATTCAATTTTAATCCTCCTATGCATTGAGTAATGAAATAGTGTAAATATGATGGATGATAATTTTATGATACATTAAATTTTGTTACTCATAAGTGGTTATAAATATATTTAATGGTATGATACTCATTATTAATGTAAAAGATTAGTGGTTATGGGTTATTACTACATGAAATTGGAATTTAGCGTGTCTTGGAATTCAATGATTAATGTTTGACGTTCCAATATATCTACCATATTTTTGGATGCTATATAATAGTTCAAATAGATCATTTTTAAATAGGTTGTTTTCACATGGATCATGATTATTCACATTGATTATGTCATAATTCCATTATTATAAAAATATGTACACTAATTAAATTCAATTGTTAATGGTTTTGATTAACCCCACTGAGAGTTAAATACCAACTTTCTTATGTTTTCCATTTCCATGGGTTATGAAGAATAATATTAATTAAATTATATATATTATGGTATCATATCTAAAAAATTTATGATATATTTTGATGAATTTTTGGGAAATAATGAAGGATTTCTATAAAGGAAAAAATTATCACATGAAGACATGAGTATTTCTATGTACATGTTCTTCCTAATTATCTAAAACTCAAAATGAAAATATTCATGGATGTGTAAGAGATACATAATTTCTATTTTATGATTTATGATTATGGTGGATAAAATTAGGCATGTTTATCAATATCTATCCTTGAAATGCAATCATTACTTTTCGAACTAGTTCTGTTAGTGTGGGTTTTGGGATATTATAGTTTGTAACATTGTATGAATTATATAACATTGTAGATAGGAATGTTTTGAAGTGAGTTAAAGATAAGAGTTATGGATACCATCATAGGATTATATGTCTAAGGTTGATCATATGATAAAATCCGTATAATTGTTTTAGATGTTGTAAGTGATAGTACATTTTGGTGACTTATAATATTAGTGGAGAAATTTTATTAGATAAAAATTTATGTATCCCATTAATTTAATGGGAATAATTCTTCTATAATTTTTTTAATATGTTATAGAAATAAACATAATTATATTAGAACACATTTTTTGTAAAATTATTATATCATTTGGAGTTTATTGAGTTCATTTTGGTTATAAGATCATTTATTTATGGAATGATCTATATTAAACCAAATATGTTATTATGGAAATTATAGTGTCAAATATATTTTAATTGAGATTATGGTTTATTCATTTTGGTTATTTTTTAACCTTAGAGAAACCATTTGGTATTTTAAAAATTGAATATTGTTATATTTTAATAATTTTATATATTATATTATCTATTTAAAATGAATCATTATGCATTTGAAATATTAATCATGTATACACATCACTCAGAATATGGGAGGAGATGAAGTCACAAACTAGCAGATACTATCATCCAATGGGTGAAATTGCGTTTGTAAATTTTAAGATATCAAGTAGGTATGTATTTTTAAATTATCTATCATAATTTTTAACGTATCCTTCATAATTAGATAAATTAAGTTGAAAATGTAAAATTTTTACAATAATTAAATCACTTACACTAAGTTGGTGGTTTTTTCACATGTCTTTATTTTATGGGTTATTGGTCAGTACCTTCACAGGATCATTAAATTTCTTATGATTAGTGTCCTATTTCACATTAATCATTATTTGAAAATTCATTTTTGATAAATTCCCATATTTTCACATATAATAAATTTCATCCAATTTGGAAACCTAATTTTGTGTTATTCTCGATGACCTCATAGTATCTTTTCCCATATTCTCAAAAGGAAGTGTCATTATATTTTTTAAATTTATGTTTTTCAAATAAGTTATTGTCAAATGGAAAACCCTATATTATCAATATCGAGAATAAATATAATATATTTATGATATTAAAGGTGGAGTATTTAATGTGATAATATTTTTATAAAATTTATTACTTGATAAATTGTTTTGACATGTAGCACCATGAAATAAACTAATTAGAATATCAGTTTTAAATATTACCACTTAAATGTAATCATTATAACTAAGGTGTTAAATTGGTGGTATGAATTGTAATTTTTTTAAAAAAAATCTTATATTATTAAAATATATATAATAATTGAAAATTTCAAAAAATTTAGAGAGTTTACTCTATCTTTTTACAAAACATTTTCCAGAAATATGGTATTATTTATTTTTATGAGAAAATTATATAAATAAAATATCACACATTTAAAATTATAATTTTATAAAAATTATATCATTTTTTAAATTTTCATTTGATAATTATCTTGGAATTATAATTTGATATTATATTTAAAAATATTAAATTATCAATTAATGGTTACCAAATATCAATTTTTTAAAAAACAATCATTTCCACTAATGTATTTAGAAAGATTCATTAGTTTGGAAATTATCAACAATATTTATTATCTAATTTTATTATAAATAATCAAAATACATTGATTTTAATCGACAATATGATTAATTTTTTTAAATGAATTTTTATACTATAATTTTCTTTTTTATTGAAAATTGATTATCACTGTGTTTTTTTTGTTAATTAGAAAATTAATTACTAAAAAATATAGAGATTATATTTTATAAAATGTATTTCATATATTGAATCATAATATTTACATTTTCCAAAATATTTAATCTTCAATTTTTGTAATAGTGAATAGTAACCGTGAAAAGTATTGTTCGCCACTAAATGATTAGATCGGGCAATTAAGGTAAAGAAAGTGATAAGGCCCTTGATATATATATATTACACCTAAATAATTTAAAAATATTGAGTTTAGATAAATAATCTCATTCATATATTTGAATACATGGAATCTTTGTTCCCTTTTTCATCGATTAATACATTAATATTACTATAATTAAAAGAATATTATAAAATTTCACTTTCTTAACTTTGATTTTCCATATATTTTCATTTTAGAATATGATGATTAAATTTATAAAAATATGATATTATAATGAAAGATATATATTTATATTTATGATCATAAATTATTTTTAATTATTATTGATGTATTAATTATCTTAAATGCTTACACACTAACAACAAAATACTGGTAAAAGCAGTAGAAAATTCGAAGAAAATTATTTTTAAAGAACCAAGTAATACATTTTGATAAAACATGGTGTCGCATAAATTTTATGGTCAATAATAATATATCATTTATTATTAAGGATTTCATAATTTAATAAGAATCCAATTATGATGTCGTTAACATCATTATATGTAAATAGATCATAAATTGAAATTAATGGTATTTTCTGATAAATAATATATTGTCAAATTATTAAATAATCATAGAAGTATTAAATTTGGTCATGGAGTATGGAATATGGTATACAATATCATACCATGATTTTTTGAGATAATTATTTCATTATTGGAAACTTTATAAGACTTTTGTATTAAATAAAGTTGTTACCACGGTTATTGTTAATATTTTTTAACAAAGATATTAAACTCAAGGATATTTATTAAAATTCTACATAAACCTATTTAATTTTATTGAATGGATTTTTATTATAAGATATCTTATCAAAAAATATTAACCTAATTGGTTCAACATTCCCATGTTAATGAAATTATTATATTTATATATTTTATGTAATTCCATATATTTTCATTCTATTACTATATATGGAATCAACCTCATTTATTACTGAAAAACCATAAAATATTATCTATTAAACCATAAACTACCATTATAAGAATCCATTTACATGTTATATTGTTCCTTTCCTCTTTCAATAAAATATCTATTATCCTTAAGAAGAAACACAAGGGTGTTCTCTAAAAGGGGAGGTAAACAATTTCACTGATCTGTTTCATTTTACATATTATTTTACAGCCATTAATTTATTCATAATTTTTCAAATAAAATAATGTTAGTATCTATAATATTATGATAATGTATTGTTTTAGTTTCATATAATAATTAATCATCTTTTCAAAAAATTTGCGAACAGAATCATAATTCTGGTATATGTTGACTACCATCTCAACAAAGCAATGTGTTTATATTTTAAACATCACATCACATGGAAATTAATATGATGGTTATAATAAATATTTTTCTTATTCATGGAATAAATATGATTGTAATTATATAATATGTGACACAAAATCTTTCTATTTAACTTATTAAAAAATGATAACACTATATGTGTGTATATGTGGAATATCACACACACCAAAAATGATATTTTTTTCAAATACAATAGTCTTGAGTGATTATTAATTGAATTTTTTTACAAAAAAGACTATAATATCTCAAATTTTATTCTGGATATGATAGAATAGTTAACCCTTTGATAAATTTCAACCAACCAATTTAATTTTTTAATTATTAACTAAAAATACTCAAAATACCCAATATGGAATAATTTATTTAAGTATTTACTTTTTTTGTAATTTATTTAATAAATTGTGAAAATATAATGAAATAAGGTTGGATTTTTTTCTATGAAAAAGAAAATTATTAATATATATTTATTATGTAATAATTTAATGGGCATACAATAAAATGTATGGACTTGTGGATTTTGGTTTCAGAAGTCAATTTAAATTCCTTAAGTTATACTTAAACTTCAAGTACTAAGTTATACCATTATTATTATTTATCTAACATATTATTATATTATATTATAATGTTTCCAGGATTTTTATTAGCTCAATGTCAAGTGTTAGAGACACAAATCAGGTTATGCACCATGTTTTAATTTATATATTGTTATTAATAATCCAAAAATATTATATCACACATTAATTAATTAAAATTTTGTTTTTCATAGAATCATGTTATCTTCTTTATTTTGATGTCTCTATTGTTAATATATTAACTATATTGGGTGGGTTTCTAATGTAAAACATCATTATTTAGATTTTTTTTAAAATTCACCTATATTATTTTATATGATGTACATAATGACTCATGAAATATAATATAACTAAAACTTTAATAATCTTGTCTATTTTTATCCATTTTATGAAATTTATGTCAAATGTGTATATGATTAAAAATAATAAAAATATTATTATTTTTTATAAATGTTCTTATGATGTTTTTTCTGACATTCATCCATATTATTCCATTGTGTTCATTATCTTATTTCAATAATATTATTTTCCAAACATAAATTATTTCATAAATTTATATTCATTAATAATATAACTTCACATAAAATGATTAAATGAAATTTATTGATTTTTTCCTCATCATTCACTTGGAATCTAAAAATAATAGTTTGAAATGATTTCTGGTTTTTATGATTTTTAAAAAGAAAAAATTTCCCTCACATAATGAATAGTATTTTAATTGAAGATTAAATTAACTATTTAATCATATATTATTAATGAATATGATTTTATTAACAGTCAAAATGTTTTTTAAAAAATAATTTATCAATGGAAAATAATATTTCCTCATGTTTTCAATAAAATTTGCAAATGATTTTTTAAAGGTAAGTTTTATCTATATCAATGTCCTCGAAATATTCATATGACACTATTGAGATATGATATTATGATAACATTAACATTAAATCTCTACTTGGTCAGTATTTTCATGTTTATTGTGAGGAATGTGAGTTATATTTTACAGGTAAATCAATTAATTGGTTCTTTGATGTAATGCATGCAACAATGTGTTTTTTTCTGATATTGAACATAGAAATTATAGATGAAACTAGGATTGGGGAGTGAACCAAAATCAATATTGGAATTTATATGATATGATATGGGAGGGGATATTATATCCCTCTACTATAATTGTCATTGAGATAATGTTAAATGGATAGAAGCAACACCTAAGAGAAGAGAAATTTAACTAATTATATCTAACTCATAAGAAAAAAAGAATACCGATATAAGTTTATTCATACAAAATATTAAATTATCTCATTATTCAATTCCAAGACTAATGTTTACCGTTACAAGGAACCAAAAAAGTTTATCTATTCTTTAACAATTATTTAATCGGTATATTACTTAATGACTATTTTAATGGATCGTGATTATTATATTATACGACTATCATCTTATGTTTAGTATTTATTCCATTTCTCATTGTTAGTGATCCAGGTTTAAATTGGAATAAATTCTCCTATGTTATGATAATTAAATTTTATTATGTTATCATAAAACCATGTCGATATTATTTTCATTGATTGAGTTAAATTTTTAACCTTATATTTACCATTGCATAGTTTTTTCTCTGACCCTTCACATATATACTATTTCTAGAGGTTATGAAAAATGTTGTTTAATGAATTATATCAAAAATTGTTTCATTTTGTCATTTTTTAGTGGGTTATATTGACATATAAATTTTAAATAAAATTATTTGGGTATTGTAGGATCAATTATCACATGGATTATGTGGTACTATTCTTTTATAGTTTTTCCAAATTCAAAAAGACTCATAACCCAAAAATTAAATGGGTATTTAAGTGATCCAATATTTCAATTTGATGTTAAAAATTATCGATGGATAATATTAGTTCGTCTGTATCAATTTTAATTCCAAACATATAATGGTTTTCTTATCATTTGATCTTATATAAAATATTAATGGAAATTATAGTTTATATTAGAAAATATTAAAGATAAAATTTAATTTTTTGATGTTTACATGTAAAAATAATCTAAGAGTTATTTATATCATATGGGGTGTATATTATTACGGTTGATCAAATATTAAAATTCATAGATATATTTATAAGGTAATATGCGATGGGAACCTATGATTATTAATGATATTTTTTGGATACATTTTGTTAGGTTTACGTATGTGATACATTGAGAATTTATGGGTATAATTTTTATTGATGAATTCTTTAATATATTATAGAATGTTTCATAAAAATTATGAGAATATATTGTGGATAAAAAAAATTTATTTGTGATTTTGTTTTGGTTAATTGTAGATAGGGTTCTTTATTTAGGGAGTGATCTTAGTCTGACATTTTTTATTATAGCTAAAATTTAGGATTCAAATTTATTGTTTCATTAAATTGATGATTGTTCATTTTTTGTATTAACATAACTTGTAATAAAAAAATTACAATAAGTAAATAACAAGAAATTATCTTCTTATACATTCATAGATTATATGATCTATTGAATGTAGACACTTTAATAATATGAATAATTCATCAGAGATACTAATTACTTCAAATATGTGATGATTTAGAGGAGGATACATATAGAAATATGAAAAAATGATGGTATTGAGTTCACTGATTATAATAAATCAAGTATGTATATATTCTCATGTTCTACCTCTTAATGAAAAAATGAACCCTCCCCATTAGATAAATGATCATGAAAATAGAAATAATTTCAATTCTTACTATCGTTTATGATAAATTAATTATTTTTTCATAACTCATTGGTTTGTTTGTCTATGGTAATTGAAATTCTCACCACCATTCGCCTTCTTCTAATCAATGTTCTTTACCACTCGCTATCATTATTTGGACATTATATTTTACACTATGTAAATAATTTAACATCCCAAAATATTCTATTATTAATTAATCTAGTAATGTTTCACTTGATATGACCTTCATATCTCAATTTAGATCTTCTAAAAAGTAATTTATTAGACCATGTTTACATTATTGGTTTTTAGCAAAGTAATTTTCAAATGATAAACCCATGATTGTATGGAACAATATAAAATTATGCAAATGAAATTTATTAAATTGGAGAGAATTTAATATCCTGATATATTAAAATAATAAATTATTTGATAGCTTTCATCACATTGAAAACTGAAATTTAATTGAATGGTGATATAATTAAAAGATATAATTTAAAAATATAATTTATTCGATTTGACCATTATAACATAGCTAATATATTTGTGGAATTAATAGAAACAAACAAATTTTCTAAAATATTTGTACATTGAATATATATCCATTAATGAATAAGAACACATTTTTTAGTGATGTCATTTTAATCTTCAAAAAAATCCTCAAAAATGGATTTTATTTCATTTTGTGAAAATATTGAATAATTTCTCAATGTATTAAAATAATTTTTTAAAAAATAAATGAATTCCTTAAATAATCATATATAAATTATCATATGATAGGAATTTGATATTTTGTTGAAACATTAATTTATCACGGAAATGTAAGACAATAATGATTTTATAGAAAATTTTAATTACCATGAATATATTTTAAATAATATTTGTTAGGTAATTGAAATTAAAATTAAAACATTTTATTATTTAATAAATATAAACAAATTATTTATTTTGAAATCGAAATTATGGTTAAATTTTTCAAAACCTATTTTTACAAAATCATCCTTTTTCTATAGAATTATTTGTCATCGTGTTTTACATTATTTTTTTAGGTGTAATTTACCAAATATATTAATGTAGAATTTAATAAAATGTAATAAATATATGGATTGTGAATTAAAAAAATTCTAAAAATTAATTCCCAATTTTTAGTCACACTGAATAGTATCCTAGGAAACTATTTGTGACCTCAATATGTTTAATTCATGGAATTATGGCTAAATGTAATGTGATAAGGAATTAATAATATATCTAAAATATAATTTATTTATATCATATCATCATAGGTTGAAAATATATTACTATATTTTAAAATATGGTATTTTTTATCATTCCTCAATTGATAATGTTCTTTTTATTATTTCTAGTAATGGTAAATTACAATAAATCACGCCCGTGAATATAATTTATATTATATATTTAAATACTATTAAGAGGATGTTATGACTGAATCAAAAAGTTTAATTTGAATATAATAATAATGGTTTATCATTGTAATTTATTTTTAATATTTTGAGAATGATTTGTTTTCCATAAATACATACACATTTGAGACCCAAATCTTGAAAAAAATAGTATAACAATCAAGGTAAATGGTTTTAAAAATTTGATGTAAAATTTCCAATTGAAAATGTTTAAAATTGAGTTTGGTATTTAATAATCATATATATAATCTATAGATAATGTTTATTTATTCAAATTTCATACCAGTATTGATCTGTCTAATGTCCAAATAAGTGAATAGTTCTTAAGATGAAAGAAATGGGTTTTATGTTAAATAATATAATGTTAAATGATTTTAAAATATTAAAAATAATGAATGTGGAAATGTGGGATGTAATATGTTCTAAAATATTTTCCATATACCATTTTTGGGAAATTTTTTATCTTAGAAGTAAATTTATATACCTTTGGTATTAAAAAATTTTTAATGACTGATATGTTTTAAATTTGTTAATGAATATATTAAACTGAAATATATGGTATTAAAGTCCACATAAAACTCACAAATGATTTTTGTATGAATGAATGTCATTCATAAACTATCATGTATTATTAATTTTTTCTACCTTGTATAATATGATATTTAAAAAAATTATTATATATAAATATTTTATATAGTTCCAAATGTGTTATTTATTTCTCCATAAAAGGAAACCGCTTATCATAAACTAATCACACCATATTTTGAATCTTAACGTGAAAAAAAATATGAAAATTTATTTTATGAATAGATTTAAATATATATATATGTACATTATTATTCTATAAAAAATCCCTGGTGTCCTTTATAATAAATCCAAAGGGGGTGTCTCCAATAAGAGATAGTCATTTTAATAGAACATTGTCATATTAAATCTTCTTTTAACAAATAAAAAACAATAATAAACATTCACATATGATAACATAAGTATCTAACATATAATTAGATTATATTATGTTAACATATCACCATATTCATGTATTTTTTGAAATTATGCAGAATGAAATCATAGTTTGTGTGTATGTGTGGAAAATTACGTTTATGTAGATATGAGTTTTGTTTTTTTATCACCACTTCATAATAATGTTTATAATGACTAAATTATTAAAAATTTATTATATTAATTAAATAATTATTATTAAGTAAATATATTATATTATATTTATTTATACTCTTGAATAAATTAATACATTATAATATTGGTCATGATTGTGTGAAGAATACCACCACCACAAAATGATGTGAATCATTTTTTTACATTAACTGTCCATCATAAATCGTAGAAGTTTTTTGATTTTTAAAAGAGAGAAATTTTTAATTTTTATTATTATAATCAAAATTGAACAAATACACCTTTTACCATCACAAATATACTATTCACATCTTGAAAATATGAATTGAATTCCCGCAAAACAACTGAAATGGATTGAAATGAATAATTAAATATATATTCTTATTTAATAAATAAAATTAATTGATTGATGAAATTTTATAGAACCTATAGAATTATATAATAAAATTATTCAATTAAAATAACAATATTATAATGGATATTAATGGATTTACACCGCATTTCTAGACTAGGGGTAAGGAGTTTCTTGGTTGAAATTCATTTCTTTTAATATTAATTCTACTTCATTGAATATGATATGGAAATATTCTGAGTCAAATGGACATTGATTTTATTATGTATTATTCCCACTATTATTTTTTTGTTTCACAATTGAGACATAAAATGACATCATTGATTAAATTCAAACATCAATGATATTTTTTTATATGAAATATTAATCTCAATATTGTTTCTTGGATAGAAGTCTTCTATTATGCATCTAATTATGTTCATAAGTTTAATATTCTCTCTATGGAGATATTATATCATGAATCCAAATTTTATCATGACATTCAATGTTCATTTTAAATTCTATATTTCCTGAGATAATAATTTCTATGTTATAAAAATTACAATAGTTTTCATTGTCAAAATATCAATTCATTGAAACAAAATTCATATTACGAAACATGTTTTAATGTTCAGTGTACTTAATTACCCATTAATGTTTTCAACATATTATTTCATTAAAATTTCAAGTTTTATATAATCATTTTATGTTTCATTATTCAATATAATTTTGATTTAGGTTATTTATAGTTCATTGGGTTAATCATCTAAAACATAATTATTTGCAACCTAATTTAATTATTAAAGCTAATTTATTTTATATGGTCTATATACAAAAACCTGAAATATAATCTCATTAGTTTTAATACTATGTTATTTATGACACATTTTGTGTTATTTTATTAAATGGTCTTCTAGTTTTAAAATATTGTAAATGGTATTTCATTTAAATATTAATTTATGGTCTTTAAGATCATTTAACCAAACTATAACTAAATTTTAATTATCTTAATACATAATTATTTTTTATATTTAAAAATTAAATTCAAAATTTATTTTCTATATTTATTGGACATCAACAAATATTTTTAAAATAAAATTTAGTGTTGTTTTCGACATGGGTAACTATTATCCATATTTATTAAATTTGGAATGGAATTTTTATTTTTAGTAGTTTTAAAAAGAATATATTTTCCCATAATAATGAATATTCTTTTCTGTTATATTTCTTTTATAGATTTCTGATATTTGTATTAAAATAAAAGTTTTTTATAAATAATCTATTTATTTTAGTAAAAAAATAATCAATGGAATATAATATTTTCTCATATTTTGAATAATTCATAGAATTAAATAATAATTTTTAATCTATATAAAAATAAATTATTGTTTTTTATAGTTCACTGTGGATATTTTCTTCTGATAAATATAACATCATTTATTTGAATGTTGGTTGATGATGTTTTAAAGAGATTTTCAGAAAAATTATTTCATTATCATGTTTAATTAATTTTCTATTAGTTTTTGTGTAATTAAAGTATACACATGTTTTTTCATTATGTTGTTCTTCTAAATTATTCATTAAAGCAGTATTGGGTTGAAGATCCAAATCCTTAAGGGATTTTATTTCCAATATGTGAATTATGGCCCCATTATTACAAACCAATGAATATGGAAATATGAATGAGTTAAATAAAATGATATTACTTTTCATATATGATGATGATATCCCATTATCAGTTATATCAAAGAGATATAGGAATAATTTTTTAGGTGATTCCATGATGAATGTCTGACATACCACCATACCTAAATATTTTTGAAATGAAATCTATGAGTTCTATGGGAAAATTTTCTCAATGATTGTATTAAAATAATTCATGATGGTTGACTTATATGGATCCTATGTGATATTAATGAATTATACCATGCCATTTTATTTATGATTTAAATTAATATGGTTATATATTATTTTTTATTTTTCTAATGCAAATTGATTATGTTATCATAGCATTCTTCTCATATTATTGTCATTAATGTCATTCAATTTTTTTTATTATGTTTACCATAATAGTGTGTTTGATCTCACCAATATTTTTTTCTCTACTTCCCATTAATATAAAGAATTTGGGAAATTTAATTATTTCAAGACAGAATTCATGTGTGGAAATATTCTAGTAGATTTTGAATACATATTTATAAAAAAGAAATGTTTTTTATAGTAAAAATGATGATGAAATAAATATAGATGTGTTCTAATTGAATTATTTTTAATTATTTTATAAAAATATTATTGTAAAAGGCTATTTTTTATTTGTGTAATACAATATTTCCTTTTTATATTTAATGTATTTGATTGATCAAATTGGATCATTTTTTCCATGAATGATAGAAATGTTATGAATATGTTTTTAGAAATAGATCCAGCAGTATAGGTTAATGAATATTATTATTTCTACACAATTTAATGATTTTAGAGACTAATCATGTATAAAAACCCATGGTTAACATATATTAAAATCATAAAAAAAATTCAGAATATTTCAGAAATCAAACAATTACTCACCCAATTACTATATTATTTTTTGTGAATTTGTATATGTAGGATCTAAATAGTATATGTAGATGCTAAATTACAATAGTATGGGGGTCAATTATGTTGTTTAAAAACATTCATTCCTAAATATAAGGAAAAATATGTTTAACGAAGTTAAACATGGTAAATTTCCAAACCCTACTATAAACTTAAATTTCATACGTTCTGGAAATATGGTTCCATAAATATGTTTATGGAAATTAAACTTACTAAAATCTCACATTCGAAAGGCTTATACCTAAACTAATATCGAATTTTATTTAGTAGAGAAAATAAAAATATAATAAAGTATGAGAACTTTTATTTTTTCAATTATCAAAATACAACGGAAATAAAACATGAAACAAAACAGTTAACAAGTAAGAAATATTTTCAGCCAAAGATTTGGGTATCTAACATCTTTGGATAATTATCCTTTGATTTATACATTCAAGATATCTGTCTTACCCACACTAGGGTATGCCCCCATAGGAATATCGAAATATTTTTTTTATCCCTACAATCCCGTGACCATTAAAATAGTTCTCACCTCTCGCATCCTATCACTAAAATCCCTCGAAATTAATGGTAGTTTGAACCACTATCTTCTTATCTCCAAAATACCTTGATTATACTCAGCAAAAATCAAATTTTACAGAAGTAAGATGAACAATGTGTTCAAAATGAAAAAATCATGAGATTCTCTCTCTCTAGAAATCAATTCACATCATTAAATCTCTAGATTTGTGGAACAGTGTGAGATTGTTCAAATTAAATCTTATTTATAGGAAAAACTCGAACGTTCTACTCCCTCCTACAACAGTCAAATTTTTTCTCAAATCTCAGTGGGACCTGTTCACGTTTCACTCATCCTATGATTAGTTAGAAAAAGATTGAACAAAATCATTTCATTAAAATATCATGTATAAGGAAACTGATGTTTCTTAACAAAATATTAATTTTGAGAGTCTATAAAAAATTAATGTTCACTTTATAATAAAAAACAATTTGTTTTTATAAAACATGGAAATTGGGATTCTATTTAACAAATAATTTTGAATATGAATTCTATAAATTCCAAAGTCTGATCTTGAATTAATTTGAAACCATGGTTATAAGAAATTTAGAGTCTAAATTCAGAGGAATTCTGAGTCTGAATTATATGGAATTAAAATTTTGAATCCTAAGAAATTCATAGTAAAAATTATATAGAATTTAGTATCTAGATTCTAGGGAATTCAGGGTCGAAATTTTGAGGATTTAGATATTTGAATATTTGAGAATTAAAATCCTAAATTTCAAATAGTTTGGATTTTGAATTTCAGAGAATTCAGATTCTGAATTACATCGATATGAGATTCATAATTTCAGATAATTCCAAATCTGAATTTTAGAGAATTCGGAATTTTAATTTCAAAGAATTAGGAATCTGAATTTCAGAGAAATCGAAGTCTAAATTTCAGGGAATTTGGATTCTGAATATCATAAAATTCATAATCTAAATGTCAAATAATTCTATATCCAAGTAACTATATTATTTCTAGGTATTCATATAAGGATACAAATTTTAATATTTGTAATAAATGAAACATTGTTTTGAGTGATTATAAAATGAGGTAATGAAAACAATGTATGGATAGAAATTTCCTAAGACAAGGGAAATATTCCATAAGAAAATAATCCTCAGAGAAAGATAATTATACAGAAGATAATTTTTTTGTGATTTTCAAAACATAGGAAAATAGAAAATACATAAGGAAACATTATTGATGAAACAATATCCCCCTTTTGGAAAGCACAAAAATCTTTTCAGAAAATAATAAAAATTCTAAAGATTTTTCTTTATAAGCTTTAAAATAATAAAATATCTCCATTTAATTTTTAGTCATGATGAAAATGACTAACTCCCCCTTAGGTTCGGAAATACCTAAGAATCGTATTGTTGAATTCCTTAGAGAAATTTTACTTTTTCTTGCATACAAAATACTACTTTAAGTTAGCTCCCTGTACTTAATATCTCCCAAACATAGGGCATTCTCTTCCTTATACTTTTTATTCTTTTAATCATTCTTTTCTGAACAATTAGAATATTCAAAAAGTCATAGAAAGAATGAAAAAATAGTACCTGAATGATTAGATATCTACAAAAAAACAAATAAATAACAACTAAATTTTCATTATGATTGTAAACATTTGTACGGGATAATAAATAAAACAAAATACTTGTTTCCAAAGGAATAATATTCATTCTCCTTTTCCTTCTTCAAGACCTTCTTCATGAGATTATTTAATTTCTTGAGCTCTATGCGATCTTCGAAGCACTAGAGAAACTATTCCTGATCCTGATTTTTATTTTCTAGATCCTTTATATTTTAATCATAAGACATAAGGATTTATTCCAGAGACTTCAACAACTCTACTTTCTATTTTAACATTTCTTCAAAACCTGCTCTGAGATCACTTTCCCACCTCATCTTTTATTAAAATGAATTCATATTTCCCTTTAAATATATTTCTTTTCACTTTCAGGCTACTTGTTCAAGGTTCATCATTTCTTTAAATCATTTTGTATAATCTTTCATCCTTTCATATGCTCTATCAAAATAATCCTTTACTTAATCCTATTAGTTTTCAATAATTATCAAATCTTCAATTGTTTTCATGGTCTATAGTGTAATCATCATACAAGACCTCATGTGAGCATCATAACCAATATAAAATGTTTTGAAATCATCCTCAAGATTGATGAATCTATCCATGAGCACATTTATGGATTCTGTATTCTGATTAAGGGAGTTTTGTAGTAGTTGACTCCTTGAGCCAATACTCATAAACAAGGGACTGGTCTCTACTAATTTCATTAGTGACTGTACGACAAATCCCTATCCCATGGAAGAATATTTCAAATATGATTTCCTTGTAGGTGAGGATTATTTCTCTATCTCAGCAGCCTTCCCCTTGGATGACCCACCAACATCCTTCTTGACCATGATTATTTTATAAGGTAAACCAACTATCAATTTTTTTCCTTTGTTTACTTTTTATATGTTCCCCAAAGTACATATGGATTCATGCTCACTATCTGAGACTTGAAAGATTTTATCTTCATCAAAATTGTATTTCTTAGTATCTAACATATGATTATCAGGTTGAATGAAGTGATTATTTCTACATTCATCATCAGGAGGGTTATTAACTTCTTCCTGATGCTCATCTTCTATTCTATTTGGATAATGTTTTATTGATTCATGATGGGATGTCTGTATCAACAGCTTTTCAGAAGGGCTTTTCTTTTTTAGGGTATTTTTTTGAATTGAATTTTCACATCATAATTCTCTTCTTATTCTTATTCATCTTCTATTACTACTTCCTCTTCTAGGACTATCTCTTTATCTACATTAGGTTCCAAAATTATGAAATTTTATCCCAGAGTCACCGATATTTATTCTTGTAGAAAAATTATAATACAAAAATATATTCAGAATATTTCTCAGTATCCTTGAGAGGAGATTTAACAATTTATGCCTCGTGAATTTTCTTCTTTTTCATTTTGTTTTTTTGATTACTTTGATATTACATAGAATATATAATATTCAATTCATTTTCCTCAGTAGTATCTAGGAAAAATTTAGGATCGTCATCTTTCTTATTCTTCATCTCTTCCCTACACTTAGCGAAAACGTTATCATGGAAATATTTTATCTTACTTGTATTTTGGGGTGATGATGATGATTCAAGAACTATAGGTTTTTAGATGACTTATGGTACCTTGTTCTTCTTTTTGGTTCTTAATTGGAAGACTCTAAAAATTACGCTTTCTTAGATAAGGCTTCAATATAACTTTTTAATAATTCATAAAATTCTCCAAATTTACTATTAAAACACAATTTCATCATCTTGAAAGCATTACACTCAACCGAAAAATATTTGATGTTCATATCTTATAAATTCAAGGTATTTTAAATGACTCTAATCCTGGGACTTTGATCTTAGATAGAATTTCTAGATATTTTTTAATTTCCAATTTGAGGGTCCCATTATTTATATTAATAATAGCCCATAGGATGTACTTCACCAAATTTATCTTCCATAATTACACCAGATAATCCCGAATGAAGAAATCACTTTTCTTCAAGGAGTCCTTGTCTCCTTTTATCATAAATATTAAACCATGTACCCATAACTTTATCATTCTGAAATTTGTTGAGGGATGGTTATTCTTTGGTATTTTCACTTCTTTGAGTCCAAGGAACACTATTGACTTCTACTTATAAAAGCATCATGATTCATCTGGTATCTTGTGGGTGCATAAAATGGCTTCCCCTTTATACCGAATTCTAATAATACATGAAGCCTTTTTGAAGTAAAGGGAATATTTTTTCCCATAACTCTTTAATAAAATATTATCCCTCCCACCATCATTGTAATAACTTATAGTCTCATAAAACAGAACAATAAGCCCTCGATAAACGAGATCCTGTCATTTTGGTATGGATACTAAAAAGCATTCTCATCCATCTAGCTAAATATTTTTCCTATTGGGAGAATTATACTTCGTAAAGAACCTTAGATCAACTAATCATTCTCTGTAAATTTTCTATTTTGATAATTCCTTAATTGGATATATTTTCTTTTGAGGAGAGGCTTCAAAAGATATCTATAATATATAAAAACTCAAAAATGTGGAATGAAACTTTTTAAGAGATACATAGCTTCATCACAAAGAGTCATGACAACTGATGTGGGACATTAAATAAGAGGGCCTTTATGTAAGCATTAAAGTGAAGGTTCAAATTTCGGAATTGATCTAGCGATTGAAACAAGAATGATCTGATCTGATTGTTGAGATTAATTTCAAAGAAGTATTTGGAAAGTTCCTATCTTTTGTGGTTTTTAATTTATAAATTCATATTTATGGAATGTGAATATGAAAAAAATATTCTTAAAACACGAACAAATACCAACAAGAGAAATTTTTAATTACAAAAACATATGTAAGGAAACATTTTTTCCTGGATTTCTAGGAAAGTGTCAATGAAGAAAAATATTCATCTAGAGAAAATATTTATTCCAAAAATATCTATTAATGAAAATTATTTTGTTATGAGATTAATATTATGGAATTATGCTTCACAATAAAATTTATAATAGAATTTTTATTTTGAAAAATATGATTAAGGGAAAAAATTTGGTTTTTCAAACAAATGTAATCCCCCTATAAAAAAGAGTTTCTTAATGTTTGGATATAGGATAAAAAAAATATAATATGGAATATTACCTTATGTTTATCATTGATAACATTTTTTTAATGTATTCAATTAAATTTGAGTGTAATTATTTTGTAAAAATATTAACATGATGATCCTTCATTCCAATAAATTGATGTATGGTATCTCTTTGTAGTGTGTGATCCCTAAGAAAGTGATTCATGATTTCTATGTTTTTATCATGAGAGTTATGAGAAGAGTTATTTTCTTAAATAAATGACACTAGTATTATCACAAAATATCCATGTTTTGGTTAATCATATTCCATAGTCCATGAGTGTGTGTTGCATCCACAACACTTGGGAATAACATCTTCTAGCTGCTACATATTCAGCTTCAATAGTAGAATGTGCTAATGAGTATTGATTTTTTGCATGACCCTGAAAATAATAAATAACCAAATAAATGATAGGTTTCAGATGTAATTTTTCAATCCATTTGATATCCAAAAAAATCAGCATCTAAAAAAAATTAAAACAAAATCATTTTCAGAAGTATAGAAAAGTATTCAATCTATGGTTTCCTTTAAACAATGAATATTTATTTTCACTTCTTTTTAATGAGATTCCTTTGTATTATATTGATATCTTGCACATATTCATAATGATATCATTAAGTATAAAAGAATATATTTCATGTATAGTAAGCTTCTTATCATGCCTCTAAATGATGTTTGATCTATTGGTTTCCCAGCATCATCAAGATCAATATAATATGAGATACAGATCGGTGTGCTTATATATATAGTGTGCTCATATCCATACATTGTAAGAATATTTTTATTATATTTATGTTGTGATATATATGTTCTATCTAGTTTTTGATAATTTTTAAAACTTATGAATAATGTTAATTCCCATATATTACTCATTTCAAACTCATATTTTTTTTGATTCATAAACAATATAGTTATATATTACTGAGTTGATCCACATATAATGACATCCAGATAAATTTGAACAAAAAAACATTTTTCTTATTTTTCATTATAAAAATATTTTGATCTTCATTTCCCTTAACATTATTGTTTTGTAATAAAGAAACATGTAAGTCAATCATACTAGGCTCTACAGGCTTATTTACTTCTATATAATGCATTAAAAGGTTTGAAAACGAGTTCATGATGTTTGGTGTATTCCAAACCAATATGTTATTCAAAAAAAACATCCTCATGAAGATATCTATTAAGGAAATCACACTTTACATCTATTTGAAAAAGTTAAAAATTAATAAATACTAAAGAGGAAAGTAAAATGAGAATAAATTCATGTCTATCTATGAGAGGATAGGTATCATTATATTCTATTACTTTTTGTTGATTATATATTTTAGCAACTAATATATATATATTTCTTATTATGATTCCATTTCCATCACACTTATTTCTGGACTCCAATTTTACTAAAATTACAAATGTTTCCTTAGGTCATTCAACCAAGGTCTAGACTTTATTCCATTAGAGTTGAATTAGCCCATCTTGCATGGATTTAATACAATCACAATCACCTAAATAATCTTCATTGATTTTTTGTGCTAATTGGCAATGGAAGTCAATATGATACACATAATACCTCAAAGAACCTCTAGTCCATAAGGCTTATTTACATCACCAATGATACTATGACTGGGATAATTCATAAGAAACAACTAATTTGGGTTTTTTAAAACATTTTCATCAATATTTGGTAGGAAATTTTCTTGTATAAATGCATCAAAAATATTTTCGTTATCATTTTACTTATTAGAGGAATCATAAATCAAAGGTTGATCATCAGTTTCTGAAAACATATCATAATATGTTGGTTGGGATTTTTTAAAAATAAAAGGACATGTTTTATCAAATTTAACATTCACTATTTCATCAAAATTATGTGTGTTTTTATTAAAAAATATAAAAACCTTAGAAATAGTGGAATATACTATGAAAATTTTCTCATCAGATTTTGGTGAAAATATTTGTATGTTATCTTTATTATTCAATATGAATAAATTGAAACCAAAAACATTTATGTACGAATTTATAGGTTTTCTACTAGTCGACAATTCATAAGAAGTTATGTTAAGAAATGGTCTGATTATAACTTGATATATAGTATAACCAGTTGTACTATTAGTTTTGTCTCAAAAGTGTTTATCTATAGAATATTCACTCAACATGGTTCAAGTTATCACTTGAAAAATTCGATATCATGTTTCAAAAACACCATTTTTATGAGTTCATAGAGTTTAGAATTTATGATTAATGCATATTTTACTATATAAAGATTCAAAATATGAATTTTGAAATTCTCTTCCATCATCAGTATTAATAGTTCTCAATTGAAGTTTTTCGTAATTTTTTACTTGGGATCTAAATGTTTTAAAATAAGAAAATTCATCAGATTTATTTTCTAGAAAATAGACCCATTTAATTTAGGGTAATCATCAACTAAAAAAAATACGTAATATTTTACACCAATGCATTGTGTTTGTGTTTGAAAAAAAAGATACATATTCACTAACAATAATATATCATAATATGAGACTTCACAGATCTATTTAAAACTTGATTTATGTTTTTCCATATTGACAATGATCCCAAAATTTTGAAGCATCAAATATAAGCTCCGGTCGATCATTAAAAAGTCTTTTCTTCGAGTGATTTTATAGGATACTACGGTTACATTATCCTATATTTCTTTTCCATAAAAAAGAATGATCTTCGATTTGAAATGTTCTAAAAATTCCATATATTGTTTTAAATAATATGGAATTATTTCGAGACCCCGAAATCTGACGACACGCTAGTATGAGGCCCAGATTGCCCAAAATGAACGATCAATGTTTTGTTAAGCTTTAATTAGCATGCGTATTAATTTTTGCTAAAAAAGTGGAATCACTCTAAATTATTGTTTGGATCATAAATATGAGTTCACCGTTGCAATCAGGATGGTGGGATTACCTTTGGCAGGACTTATGTTTAGTCGGCGCAAGCCTACTGTTAGAAAACCTAAAAATGGTATAACCGTAAATAAAATAATTAAATAAATTTTTTTATTTTACAAAGGCTTATAACTCATGAACTGTAACTTTGATAAAAAATTATGAGACCACTGATGAACTCGTGAGGGTATGCTTTCTTTAGGAAGATACTAACTTTGGCTGGCACGAGCCACCAGAGAAAGCTAGTTTTTGGCCATAAATAAAATAATTAATTGAAAATTATTTTATTATAAAATCCATATAATTTTAATGGAAGCTCAAATTGGAAATCAGATAGTACCTTAGGGTTCATTGGGGCATGTTTCACTTAGGCAGAGCCTAGCCACGACTGACATGGGTCGAGGGTGATTGATAATAATTTTCTGAATTTTTTTCGGGTACGTTCAGTAAAGGCATGAGCGGCGTTTTGTAAAATTCGAACCAGTGCTAAAAATTGAAATTTGAGGACATCATTGAACTCACATCACCAATATTCATATTAGGATACCATCACCTTGACTGACGAAGTTTGGGTGTGGAAATTAGTTTTTGGACTTTTCATGGGAGAAAATAAAATAAATGTGCTTTATTTTATTTTTGAAATTGAAACCTACCATTTGAAACATGATGGTGGGGACCACATGAGGGTGGTTGGTCATTTAATGTGAGGCATTAAATGCCTTATTACACAAACTGTGTTTCCAAATTCCTCTTTAATTAATTGGATTCATTGATTCTGAATTAATGAATCAACCTGTTAACTCTTGGGATATCATCATTGATGTGCCAATATTTAATCTTATATTATTAATTTGGAACCACACCACTCAATGGGAAAGGATTGGAAATAGATAGGAGATATTTGGAGAGTTGGATAGATCATTATCCAAAAAAGTAGATCGTCCAATGAAGAACGACATCCAGAATTGAAGAACAAATAACTGACCTTGGAGCGTCTTGTGGGCATGAAGAACATCGACATCAATCTTGAAATAATTTTTCTTCTTCCACTCACCACCTCCAATGTAAAATCAAGGTAGTGGGTTTATTTTTATTAATATATGATTGAATTTATTTATAGATTTTTCATATTATTGTTTCACAACGATGATGGCCAAACTAACATGGCCATTGCCCAGCACATATAGCTTGCCTCTTCCCTATTGATTATTCGTGCATTCTTTGTGTTTTCATGAACAACAAATAATTAATGATGCTGGAATCAAAATGACTCATTGAGCGCAAAATATGGACACGAATATCTCGACATGAGGATTGTGAATATGCAAACGATATTATTTTCGGACATGGAACGAAACCGTGATTGCTCACGGAAGAAGTTAGTGGTCGGCACCCAACCAGCCACGAGGAAGGTGGGGCGGTGTGCTTCCGCGCCGCCAGTTAAGAAGTAGGTTGTGTCCTGTCAGCCACGGCAGAGCAAGTGGTAGCATCTGGAATGGAGGCCGGCCATGTAGCTGAGCGGCAGTATGCATCCGTGCTGCTGGAGCAGGAGGCCTCGTCTGAGGCAGAAGGGCGGACGACACCCGACCGGCTATAGAGGAGCAGCGGTGTGGAACAAAGACGTAGGGAGGAGGACCGGCCGGAACACTGGCCAACCGTAGTAGTTTTTCGGGACCCACTCAGGTCCCGCGGTGACATGACAGCGCCATAGGAGCTACCCTTTGTGGTTTTGAATGGAAGTTGGTCTGCTCCCCCTCTAGTGCTAGCTCTGGCAGACCGCACCCAGCAGACTACGTCGGGCCTTCCCATTCACAGGCTGGGCTGGTCCCACTGTGGCCCAGGCCATTAGATCAGGATCTGGGTCAGGCCAGGTTGACCCGTACCGGGTCGGTTCGGGCTGGGTCTATCTGGATGGGTTGGACCGAACCGTGTTTCACCTTTTTGGTCGTAACCTGATAACTGGGGGTCTATTTGGAAAACCGTCTGTAGAACCGGGATCCTTGGATCGAGATTGTACTTTTGGTATACAACAATTGAGTTTTGGATAATTTTTGAGTATATCTGGGTTGGATAGAACCCAAAATCCAACAAGACTCTCAGAGTATAAATTCTAATAACTTATAGACCGGGGGTCCGATTGACGCGTCTTCTGTAGCATTGGGTCCCTTATGACAAGATGGACCTTTGGGATACATCTAGTGGGACTTGGAGGCGGTTTTGGTATGACTTATGGATTGGGGAGAGGTTCTCCCATGCACGCTATGTACAGAACCCTGCAACTAGCTGGGACTCGATGACTGCTGACCATTTCGACTCGGAGTGACTTAATAGGCCCAGTGTGGAGCTCCTCTGTGGGACGCAACATACCCATGTTGGGAAGTGCCTCTGTGTGACATGGAAGACCCATGGAACATGATAGGAGGAGTACCTCAGCTGGCCCTGAGGGGGAGCGCCTCTGTGTGATGCAGTAGTCCCATGTTGGGGAGAAACTCTGTGTGACACGTCAGACCCAGGGTACTCAACAGGAGGCGTGCCTCAGCAGACCAAGGTTAGTGGGAATTTCCTATGTGTGATGTGGAATTCCCATTGTACTCGTTAGTGGAGACGTTCACTAGTATCTGAGGTGTTCAACATTGTAACTGGGCTTATTACTTGTTCCTTGGCCTATATAATTTCTGACTGGTTATCAGCATTCATAGAGACTGTGTGGGTCAGCACATTGGAATCCTATGTTGGTCTGTGCATACCGATCATGTGTGGGTCAGCGCTCAGCGATCCTATGTTGGTCAGTGCAAACTGATCCAGTGTGGGTCAGATCCTATGTGGGTAATTGCGGGGGTAAGTATCTATCAATCCTAAGTGGTTCAAATTCTGTATAATTTGCAGTAGTGCCTCTTGACTGAATTAGACAATACAACATCGCGATTAATCATATGTACTTATATACATCACTGAAAACTTGGTTTGAGCTGAGACTCTTCTTACACTAAGACATTAACCTTTTTGGTACTACCTTTGTGGTGATACTAGTGTGTTACTTTCACCTTCATGGTACTATCATCGTGGCGATACCTATGTGGTACTTTTAACTTCATTGTGCTATCATTTTTGTGATATCTGTGTTTTACTTTTACCTTTGTGGTGTTACTTGTGTTGTACTTTTACCTTCATGGTGTAACCTTCATGGTGTTACCTTTTTGGTATTCTTTCATCATGTATGAGATATGTATATCGTGATAACATAGGTGTATGTTTGGGCATATACCTAAGTAGGGTAAATGTGTTGTTTGGTAGTTTTCCGTTTTGGAACATTTGGAGTCCTACGGGGTCTCGGTGTCCCTATAGAGTATCATTATACTCACCCCATACACGGGATTCTCCTTCCCATAGTGATGTATTGTACAGATGATGTACAACATTGATCAATGCTAAGGGTGCTGGGACTGGACGGTGCACGAAGGTGGACCATTCCGTGTGACGTGACATAGAGGAGACAGACATGTGTGGATAGCTAAGGAGAAGATTTGTACCTACCCTTCATGTAGGAACCTCGGAGGATGACCCAGTAGCTATTTTCCATTTTCATTCAGTTGTATTGTATATTCGGTTATACTTTTACCTTAACATTTGGGCTTGTATTCCAGCCCCTTTTAATTTCATCACTCTTTTACAACTGAAGTTTACTTCACAATTGCTTCTTATTGTGTTCTTGGACCGTTCCTTTGTTCATGATTAACATCAATGTCTTCCATTTTAGGGAGTATGCCTTTCGGTAGTAGTCACTATCCTTTAGCCTATGGAAGGCGGGCTTGGGGTAGTCATGGTACGGGCCCTGGGTGGTTGGGTTTTGAAAACATGTTATCAAAGGAGTTCGATTCTACCAAAGAACTGGGAATCTGATCTTTTCTATGTGGAGCAATAGTGTTAAGTGTTTTGAGTGTGGTTTTCAGTTTGGGGAGTCCAGTATTGGGTTGGCGGCTGATGTATCCCTACACCAGGACCCTGAATTCTGATATCCGACTAAACACAAGAATACACTGATTGTGTGTGTTTTTGAAAAGTATTTCGTTGATTTTTTGGAGTCAGCTCACCAGGTATATCTTAATGTTTTTGGAACACCTGTTCCTTATCAGGATGTCACCGCTTAGACAACCACTAGGTTTCCATAGAGAGTACATGATAACGGTACATTCAGAAATGAGGCCTCAGTGTAGGGCCCTCTTAGAGCATTAGCACCTTCAGGTTGTGTACCAGTAGTACCACTACCCATTGGAAGAGCATTTCCACCAACCCCACTAGTAGAGGATGCACGCCGACTGAGCACATAACATGAGTTCATGCGACAGAGGACTCCATGGTTTCAAGGAGAGAAAGATTACTAGGCAGTTGAGGACTAGATGGAGGCTGTGTCTATTGTTATATGCCACATTGAAAAACCAGTAGAGCAGATAGTGATATTAGCTTTTAGTTTTTTTCAGTGAGTGACCATTTGGATGGTCTGTATAGTGATGAGGCTTCAGTACGTGGACCATTTCCCAAGATAGTACATTTAGGTAGTGTGTCATCTATATCAATACATGTTGGGCAGTAGTAACAACCATCAATACCAGTAGAGGACACTTTTAGGCTTTGTACCTTGCACAAGTTTCAACATCGGATACCCCTCAGGTTCTAAGGTGATCCCAACTCACAGGGAGATGAGGACTGGCTTGAGGAGGTGTCTGAGAGTTCTCTACAGCTTCCACATCTTTAGTAGGATGATATGTCAGTAGAAGATTATTCACTAAGGCGTACTGACCATTCCAGGTACTCGATTAATATGATATGATCAATGATTTGAGGCTCGGACATTCTAGCGTGGTGTGTTTAAGGACATCTAAGCCTACACTATTCCTATATACATTCCTACCTATGTTTGGGTTCTATATAGAATCTTTGTGTTTGAAGTCTCATTGGATGAGCGGAAACAACCAGTGAATGTTAGTAATGGGAATGTATGAAACTGGCGCCAGTCTCAGAGACTTGGGTGTGTACAAAATCTTTCGTGAATAATACGTATAAGGGACAAATGAATATGTAGGGTTGTAGATGTGGAAGCCGGGCTAGGAAAACAACATGAGGTGGAGTACATTTCAACATGTTACAACCCCCACCTCAATGTGGTCCCCACCAGGCTAAGGGTGCTAGAGGACTGTGGAAGGGAGTAGCTGCATGCGGTCATGGAGTGTGACCCAAGGACTCTATGATTTATTAGAGTTATGGTTTGTGTCTAATACTATCTATTGTATAAATAGACATAGGAACCAATCATTCTTTACTTAAATGAATCTTTTCCAAGACCCTGAGTTTTTGGTAAAATTGATGACTTGACCCTCACGTCTGCAGATACCTATTAGAGGATACTCGATAATCATACATAGGCCGACTGTGTGATTTGACCCTTGAGGAAAGAGTTTCTGTTGGAACCACTTAGTGGCAGTGTCGAGGCCTTATGAAATTAGTTGGGGTATAGACTGGGCATCCATTTTTTATTATCATATTGATTTTTTAGGAAAAATGATCATGGTTTTCCTACAATATTGGAATGGGATTTTCCTTACTCAAAGAGAAATGACTCCCAGGCAGCATAGGAAAAACTCATACAAATGAGGGTGCAACCGATCATTCTTGAGTTGGATAGCCCTACCCTTGTGGTAGAGGGAGTTTTGAGTTTTCAGTTCCCAATAAAAGTGGCAATGTGTCGGGGACACTGACTGCAAGGCTCGACATGCTCTGATATCCATAGGACATGAACCTAGTGGATTTTATATCGGTGGGGAGAATGTCATCTTATTCAGAGGATGTACAATGTTACCAGTGGCGATATGGGAGGAAGTGCTGAGGGAGTTCCATGCATCCCCTCTAGTGGTACATCCAGGAGTGTAGAAGATGTACCAGGACATTTGGAGTTAGCACTGGTGACCATGGATATATAACATAGTGGTAGAGTTTTTATCACGATGTCTCACATGTCAGCAAGTGAAGACTGCATAGAGCTAGAAGAAGTCTTATACTGACAAGAGATGAAGGATTTTGGAGTTCCAGGGTGGGGACCACGTTTTTATAGTCTCCCCTCAATAGAGACTACAGAGATTTGGCTGATATGGCAAGTTATCAATGAGATTTATTAGACCAGTTCTGATACTTCGAAGGATTGGTGGGGTGGAATATCGCATGGCACTACCAACACTATTGGAGTGGGTGCACGATGTCTTCCAAATATCCCAGCTGAAGAAAAAAGGGGCATGACCCTTCTCAAGTCATCGACCATGGAAAGATGGACTAATACGATGGGGTAATGTTTAAGGAGGTTCCGGTAGAGATTGTGGATCAACTAGAGTGGGTCTTTTGTGGGAGGTTGATACATATGGTGTGTATTCATGGGCAGCACAAGAACCTACAGGAGAGTACATCAGAGTGTGAAGTATAGATCCATGCTCAGTAACCCCATTTGATTCTGTAGAATTTATTGTGGATTTTGGGGATGTAAATCCCTATTGTGGGCAAATGGAATGTCCCAAAAATTCTGTATAAATTTTTTAATTACGTGGAATTATTTTGATATCGCGAAATCTGACGGCGCGTGATTCCAAGTCTCTGAGTTCCAAAAAAGAAATTTTGATGTTTTTTAAGCTTTAATTAGAGTGCATATGAATTTTTCCTGAAAAAGTGGAAAAAAGCTTAAACGATTTCCTGGATTAGAAATCAGAGGTCACAGTTGCACTTAGGATGGCTTGTTTACCCTAGGAACAACTTAAGTTTTGTCGGTGCGAGCCTACGCTGAGAAAAATTGAAAATGGAATAACAGTAAATAAAATAATTAAATAAGGTTATTTTATTTTTCAAATGCTTATAAATCAAGAAAAATAACTCATATAAACAATTTGAGAGCACTGCTGAACTCATGAGGGTATGATTTCTTTAGGTAGATACTAACTTTGGCCAGTGCATGCTACCAGAGAAAGATATTTTTTTCCATAAATAAAAGAATTATGTGACAATTTTTTATTTTAAAATCCATAAAATTTAATTGGTAACTTCTATTGGAAATCCAAGAGTACTTTTGGGTTCATTGGGGTATGTTTCCCTTAGGCAGAGCCGAACCTCGACCAGTGTGGGTCGAGGGTGACTGATAGTAATTTTCCAGAACCTTTTTCTCAGGTACGTTCTGAAAATGTGTGAGCGGCGTTTTGTTACATTTGAACTAGTGCTCGGAATTTAAATATGAGTACACTATTGAACTCATAGCATGTTTATTCGCTTAAGGAGACCTTCACCTTGGCTACAGTAGGTTGAGTGTGGACATTAGTTTTTGGAATTTTTGAGGGAGAAAATGAAATAAACATGCTTTATTTTAATTTTTAAATTGAAACCTCCTATTTGAAGAATGAAGGTGGGGACCACACGAGGGTGGTCAGGCATTTAATGATATATATTAAACGCCCAGTTACACAAAATGGGAAACCACATTCCCCTTTAATTAATTAGATTCATTAATTATGAATTAATGGATCAAATTGTTAACTCTTGGGATATCATCATTGGTGTTCCAATATTAAATCTTGACTTATTAATTTTTCACTACACCTCTCATGGGTAAATGATTGGAAATGGATGGGAGAGCAATAGAGAGTTGGAAATATCATTCTCCAACAATGTATATCCTCTAATGAATAATAAATTCTGGAATCCAAGAATCATGAACCGACCTTGGAGCATCTTGTGGGAGTGACAAACATCAACATCAATCTTCAATGACTTGGTATTCTTCCTCGTGCACCCTCCAATGGAAAATCGAGTTAGGGTTTTAATATTTTCTATATATTATTGAATTTATTTGTCGATTCTTCATATCCTAGTTTCACAATGATGATGGCCAAAGTAACTTGTCCATCGTCCTGCATATATACCTTGCCTCTTCCCTTGTGATTCTTTGCGCGTTCTTCGTGCGCTCTACAACCCCAAATAATTAATGATTCTGGACAAAAAGTTTCTCATTGAGAGAGACATATTTACATTGAGATATCAACATGAGGATTTTGAATATGAGAATGACATAAATTTTGGTCTTGGAATGAATCCACGATGGCTCGCAGCAGAAGGCAATAGACGAAACCCGGTCAACCGCGATGAAGTTGGGGTGGCGTGCGTCCGTGTTGCTGGTTTGGGAGGAGGTGGTGGCCTATCGGCCGCGGTGGAGAAAGGGGAAGTTGTCGGCATGCCGACCAGCCGCGTGGTAGAGGGGCGGTGAACACCCTCAACGCCAGAGTAGGAGGCATCAGAAGAGTACAAAGGGAGGCTGAAACCTAACAAGCCATAGAGGATCAGCGGTGCGCAACCGTGCCATTTGGAGGAGGACCAGTCGGCCGGAGTGGTTCGGAGGGAGCCACTCGGGTCCATCTGTGACAGGGCAGATCCTACGGTATGACCCTTGTCTATTCCAAATAGAAGGGGGTCCCCTCCCCCATCGTTTCCAGCTAGGGTGGACCGCCCCCAGCGAGCCAGGATGGGTCGTCCCGTTCACAGGCTTGGTCGGGCCCACTATGGCTGAGGCCATCCGAACTGAACCCATTTCAGGATGGGGCGACCAGAACTAGGTCGGATCGGCCCAGGCTGGGTCGGGCCGGGTCTGTCTGACTGGGTCAGACCAGATCCAGGCCCTTCCGGACCTAGTTTCACATTTTTTTCCATAACTTGAGAACTGGGGTATGTTTGATGAACCGTTTGTGGCACCATAATCCTTGGATCGAGATGGTCATTTTTGTATACTCCGCATAAATTTTTGGTAATGTTGGTGTATGTCTGGGTAGGATCAAACCCCAAATACAACCAGTACCTTAGGGCAGAAATGCTAATAACATATAGACCGGGAGTCCGATTGACGTGTTGTCTGTAGTGTTGGGACCCTTATAAAATGACACACCATTGGAATAATTCATGTGGGACTTATAGGATGTTGAGGTATGATCAGTGGCTGGGGGAGAAGTTCTCCCACGTGCGCTATATAAAGAAACTCGTGACTGGATGTGACTTGATGAATACAGAACTTTTCTACTTGGAGTGACTCGATTGGCCCAATGGGGAGTGCCTATGTGTGACGCAGCAGACCCATGGTGGGGACCACCTCTGGGTGATGCGTCAGACTCATGGAACTCAATAGGATAAGTACATCAGTAGGCAACGAGGAGGAGCGCCTATGTGGGATGCATCATAATGAAGGTGGGGAGTGCATCTGTGTGACACAGCAGACCCACGGTACTCAATAGAAGGAGTACCTCAGTAGTCCAAGGTTAGTGGGAAGAACCTATGTGTGAAGTGGCAGGTCCAATGTACTTTTTAGTGGAGTAGTTCACTAGTATCCTAGTTGTTCTATGTTCTAATTGGGAATGTTACTTGTTCCTAGGGCTAGATAATCTGTGACTGGTTATCAGCATTCATATCCATCCTATGTGGGTCAGAGCTCAACGATCCTATGTGGGTCAGCGCAAACTGAACCTGTGTGGGTCAGATCATGTGTGGGTCAGTGTTCAATGATGTTGTGTGGGTCAGCGTATATCGATCCTTTATGAGTCAGATCCTATGTGGGCCAACGCCCAGATATCCTGTTTGGGATAGTGCATAACGATGCAGTGTGGGTCAAATCCTATGTGAGTCATTGAAAGGGTTATCTCTATCAATCCTATGTGGGTAAGACTCCATATAATCAACAACAATGACTCTTGATAGAATAAGATGATATAGCTTCGCGACTAAACATTTGTACTTATATACTTCACTAAAAAGATTGTTTGAGGTGAGACTCTGCATGAACTATGAATTTTACCTTCACGGTACTATCTTCATGGTGATGCCTTTTTGGTACTTTTACCATAGTGGTATTATCTTCCTTGTGGTACCTATGTGGTACTTTTACCTTCATGGTACTATCTTTGGGGTTATATCTATGTGGTACTTTTTCCTTCATGGTAGTACTTGTGTAGTACTTTTACCTTCGTGGTGTTACCATCATGGTGTTATCTTTGTGGTATTCTCACCTCATCTCTAAGATGTGTATATCATGTTAACATATGTGTATTTATGGGAATATACCTAAGTAGATTTGATGTCCATCATTGTGTTTTTTCTTTATTGATCATTAGGAGATCTATGGGGTCTCGTGGTCCCTACTTAGTATCATTATACTCAGCCTTGCACTAGCTTCACCCGCCCCTTGTTGTGTCTTGTGTAGACGACAGACAAAATTGATCGAGGCTGAGGGAGGCAAGACTTGATGTTGTACGGAGGAGGGCCATTTAGAGTGGCGTGATGTGGAGGAGACGAACGAACGTTGAGGGCTTAGGAGGCGATATGTACCTACCCTTCAGGTAGGAACCTTGGAGGATGACCTAGTAGTTGTTTTCCTTTTTCTTCCAGTAATATTGTATATTTATTTTACTTCTACCTTTACAGGTGATCTTCTATTATGTTCCATTTTAATTTTATCACTCTTTTACTACAATAGTTCACTTCACAGTTGTTTCGTGTGGTGTTCTTGGACAGTGTGTTTGTTCAGGATTAAAGGCAATGCCTCACCGTTTTAGGGAGTATGTCTTTCTATGCTAGTCACCAGCCCCTTGCCTGTGGAAGGTGGGATTGGGGTAGTCACGAAATGAGCCCTGGGGGATGGGTCCTGACAAAGTGTTATCTAAGGAGTTTGGTTCTACCGAAGAACTAGGAATCTGATCTTTTTTGGGTGGAGCCATAGAGTTAAGTGTTTTGAGTGTGATTTTCAGCTCAGGGATTCCAGTGTTGGTGCAGCATCCGATGTATCCATACACCAGGACCCTGAATTTAGATTTCTGACTCAGCACATGAAAACACTAATTACATGTGTTTTTTTAAATTTTTTTCATTGAATTATTTTGATTCAGCTCACGAGGTATAACATAAAGACCATGGAACACATATTCCTTATTAGGAAGATACTGCTTAAATAGCCCCCCAAACATCCTGAGAGTGTATGTATTGATGGTCCACAGAGCGATGAGACCTTGGTGTAGGGCCCTCTATTGGTGTTAGAACCTTCTGGTGGTGTACTATCAGCACCACTTCCCATTGGATGATCATTGTAAGCAGCCCCAATAGTAGAGGATGCACGCAAACTGAGTGCCTTTCACGAGTTCCAATGACAAAGGACTATGAGTATTCAATGTGAGACAAATTCCCAGGCTTCTGAGGACTGGATGGAGGTTGTGACTAGAGTTTTCTTCCTAGTTGAGATAATGGTAGAGCATATAGTGATCTTATCTTCTAGTATTTTTCAATGAGTGACCATGTGGATGGTCCACATAGTGATGATACTTTGGTATGTGGACTGTCTCCCGAGATAGTACATTCGGGTAGTGTTTCCACTATATCACTACATGTTGGGCTGCAGTTACAATAGGCAGTACCACTAGAGGACATATTTAAGATTTGTGCCTAGCACAATTTTCTGCATCAGATACCCCTCAGGTTCCGAGTCAAGCCCAACTCAAAGGCGGCTTATGACTGTCTTGAGGATGTGGCTAGTAGTTCTCTAGAGCTTCTACAGCTTCGGCAGGATGACATGTTGGTAGCTGGGTATTCATCGAGGCATACTGACCATTTGTTGTACTCGGTGATTATGATACGATCAGTGCTTTGAGGCTTCGACTATCAAGAATGGTGTGTTTAAGGATGTCTGAGACACCTCTATTACTCTATACATTCATACCAAAGATAGGGTGCTAGAGAGAATCATTTTGGTTGAATGTTCTTTGGATGAGCAGATACAGCCAGTGAATGTTAGTCATGGGAAATAATGAAACAGGCACCAGTCTCAGAGACTTGGGCATGTACAAAATGTTTCGTGAAGAAAAAGTGTTTGGGATAGATGATTATGTATGGATTGAGATGTAGAAGAATAGAAAGGAGTACTGCAAGAGGTGGTGTACATATCGCCATGTTACAACCTCCACCTCATTGTGGTCCCCACCAGGCTTAGGGAGCTCGAGGACATGGGAAGGGAGTAGCTGCATGTAGTCAAGGATTCTATCCCAATGAATCTATGAATGATTGGAGGTATAATCTCTGTCTACTACTAGTTATCGTATCAATAGATATTGGATCCAATCATTAATCCCATTCATGAATCATGACGAAGACCTAGAGTTTCTGGTTAAACCATTGACTTCAACCTTACGTCTAGAGATACCATTGGGAGGAGACTCAAAAATCAAACATATGTCGATGGTTTTATTTGACTCTTGAGGTGAGAGTTTTGGTTGTAACCTCTTCGTGACAGTGTCGAGGCCTTACGACATTAGTTTGGGTATGGAGTGGGCATCAACAGTTTATACTTTGATTGTTTGTATTAGGTGAAAAGGTCATGGTTTACCTACAATGTTGGAATTTGATTTTCATTGGTTGGAGAAATAGAAAAACCAGGCAGCATAGGACAAACTCATTGAAAGGAGGGTACAACCGATCAAGAATGAGTTTGCCAGCCCTTCCCTCATGGTAGTAGGATTTTTGAGTTTTTATTTCCCAATAGATGCAGGAAGGTGTGGGGGAAACTAACTGGGAGGCTTGACGTGCTCAGATATCTAAATTACAGGCACCTGAGAAATTTTCTAAAGGTAGGGAGCACGTAATCATCTTCAGAGGACATACTATAGTACCAGTGGAACTACAGGAGGATGTTCTGAGGGAGTTCCCTATGTCCCCTGTTGTGATACATCCAAGAGTGGAGAGGATGTACCAAGACCTTCAGCGAAAGCACTAGTGGAAAAAGATATAGAAAGCAATGGCAGAGATTATATCAGTATATCTCGCCTTTCAGCAAAGTGAAAACTGCACAGAGCAGGCATAAGTCTTATGCTGACAAGAGACAGAGACCATTGGAGTTCCATGATGGGGAAAAAGTTTTATTGTGAGTCTTCCCTCGATGGGTACTACAGATATTTGGCCAATATGGAAAGTTATCACTGAGATTTATCAGACCGTTTATGATATATCAGAGGTTTGGCGAGGTGGCATACCACATGGATCTACCACCACTGTTGGAGTTGTTGAAAGATGACTTACACGTATCCTAGCTGAGGAAATAAGTGCATGACCCTTCTCAAGTCGTTTTCCATGGAAAGATAGATTTAGATGATGGGGAAACAAATACGGAGGTTCTAGTATAGATTGAGAATCGCCAATAGCGGGTCCTTCGTGGGTGGTCGATACCTCTGGTGTGCAATCATAGGAAGCACAAGAACCTACAAGAGAGAACATCAGTGTGTTCCTATTGTGAGAAAACATGAAAATGGAATAACTGTAAATAAAATAATAAAATAATGTAATTTTATTTTTCAAATTCTTATAACTCAAGAACGGTAACTCGAATAAAAAATATGAATCCACCACTGAACTCGTTAGGGTATGATTTCTTTAGGCAGATACTATTTTAGGCCGGCGCGGGCCACTAGAGAAAGTTAGTTTTTGGCCATAAATAAAATAAGTAACTGACAATAATTTAATTGTAAAATCCATAACTTTTAAATGGTAACTCGGATTGGAAATCCAAGAGTACATTTGGGTTTTTTAGGGAGTGTTTCACTTAGGCAGAGCCTAACCTCGACTGGTGCTAGTTGAGGGTTACTGAAAATAATTTTCCGAACATTTTTTTGGCTACATTCAATAAACGTACCAGAAAAAATTTTTAACTTTTGAAATAGTGATCAGAATTGAAATATGAGGACATCGTTGAACTCGTAGTGCCGATATTCACATAAAAAACCATCACTTAGACCGCAGTAGTTTGAGGGTGGAAATTAGATTTTGGACTTTTCCTGGGAGAAAATAAAATAAACATGATTTATTTTATTTTTAAAATTGAAACCTCGCATTTGAAATATGAAGGTGGGGACCACACGATGGTGGTTAGGAATTAAATGCTAGACATTACATGCCAGGTTACACAAAATATGTAACCACATTCCTTTTTAATTAATTGGATTCATTAATTATGAATTAATGAATAAACTTGTCAACTCCTAGAATCTACCCATTGATGTGGAAATATTAAATCATAGCCTATTAATTTGGAACCACACCTCTCAAAGGGAAAGTATTGGCAATGGATGGGAGAGATTTAGATAGTCAGAAATATCTTTCTCCAACAAAGTAGATCCTCCATTGATGAAGGACTTCCAGAATCGAAAAATGGGGAACATACCTTAGAGAGTCATGTAGGAGTGAGGAACACCGACGTAAATCTTCAACGTCTTCGTCTCCTTCCTCACACCACCTCCAAACGAAAATCGAGGTAGGGGTTTTATATTTATTTATATATGATTGAATTTGTTTACTGATTCTTCATATTCTAATTTCAAAATGACGATGGCCAAACTGACATGGACATCATCCCTCACATAAACCATGCCATTTCCCTTTTGATTCTCCGTGCGTTCCTCGTGTATTCTTCAACACCAAATAATTAATGATGATGGAAACACAATGTAAGATTATGAACATCATATGAAAATGGAGATCTCGACACGAGTATCATGAATATGTGAACCACAGAACATTCATGCTTGTAAAGAAGCCACGATGGCTCGCTGAAAAAGGCGGTGGCCAGCACTCGGCCTACTGCGAGGAAGGTGGGGCGGCACGCATCCGAGCAGCTGGTTGAGTAGGAGGTCGTGGCCCGTCAGAAGTGGTGGAGAAAGGGGAAGTGGCTAGCACTCCGGCTGTCCAGGTGGCGGTGCGGCGGTGCGCGTCCACGCTGCAGGAGCAGGAGGCCTCAGAAGTGGCCAAAGAGCGGCAGACACCAGACCGGACATAGAAGAGCAGTGGCACATGACCACGCCTTTGGGAGGAGTACTGGGCGGAGCACCGACCAGACATAGCAGTTCGGAGGGACCCACTTGGGTCCGACGGTGACATGAAAGCACCTATGGTGCTGCCCTTTGTAGTTCCAAACAGAACGGGGTCTGCTCCCCCTTCATCGCTAGCTCGGGCCGGACCACACCCAATAGGTCAGGCTGGGCCATCCCCTTTCGCAGGATGGGTTGGGCTCGCCGCAGCCCAGGCCATCTAGGCTAGACTCGAGTGTGGCCGGGTTGGTCCGACTAGGTCGGACCGGACCCAGTTTCGACTTTTTGGCCATAACATGAGAAAAAGGGGTTCATATGACGTACCATCTACCACACCAGAATCCTTGGATTAAGATAGTACTTTTGGTATAATCCAATTGAGTTTTTGATAAAGTTGGAGTACAACCTGGTTGGATAGCACCCTAAATCCAACCGGGCCCTCATAGCAGAAATTCTAATAACTTATAGACCAAGTGTCTCATTGACTCGTCATCTACTGCAATGGGTCCCCTATGACATGGAAGATATTTGGGATACTTCTCTAGGGAATTTGAGGTAGTGTAGTTATGACCGATGTCTTGGGGATCAGTTCTCCCATGAGCGCTACTAAAGAAACCATATGATAGGCTGAGACTTGATGACTGCAGACCTTTTCGACTAGAAGTGACTCGACAGGCCCAGAGGGGAGCACCTTTGTGTGACACAACAGTCTCAAGGTTGGGAGCACCTCTGTTTCAGGTGGCAGACCCTGTATCTTTATTGGATGAGTTCCTTAGTAGGTCTTGAGGGGGAGCTCCTCTATTTGAAATGGAATACCCAAGGTGGGGATCACCTCTCTATGATGCAGTTGAAACATGGTACTCGATAGGAGGAGTACCTCAGCAATCCTGGGTTAGTAGGAAGCACCTATTTGTGACGTGGCAGGCCCACAATACTCTTTAGAGGAGGAGTTCACCATCAGCTAAGGTGTTCGACGTTGGGATTGGGAATGTTACATGTTCCTAGGCATAGATAACTTGTAACATGTTATCTGCATTCATAGCGATCCTGTGTGGGCCAGTGCTCAATAATATTATGTGGGTTAGTGCATACCGACCCTATGTGGTTCAGATCCTCTGTGGTTCAGCGCCCAGTTATCTCGTGTGTCTCAGTGCATACCGATCTTGTGTTGGTCAGATCCTGTGTTGGTCGGCACTCAGCGATCCTGTGTGGGTCAGCCCATACTAATCATCTGTGGGTTGAATCCTATTTGGGTCATTGCGGGGGTTAGTATCTATCAATAATGGGTGTGTAAAACTTTTTATAATTAGCAGTAGTGCCTCTTGATAGAATAAGATGATATAGCTTCGTGACTAATCATATGTACTTATATACTTCACTGAAAACCTGGATTGAGCTGAGACTCGGAAAAAATTAATACTTTTACCTTCATGGTATTATCTTTATGGTGATACCTGTGGGGTACTTTTACATTTTTTGTACTATCATCCTGGGGATATTTGTGTGGTACTTTTACCTTCGTTGTGTTACTTTTTTGGTACTTTTACGGTCTTCGTGTTACCTTCGTGGTGTTTCATTTGTGGTATTCTTACCTCATTTATGAGATGTCTATATCTTGATAACATATGTGTATTTATGAGAATATAACTATATATAATTGAGGTCTTGATTTGTGATTTTCTTTTGTGGAACTTTAATAGACCTACGGGGTCTCGCGGTCCCTACTTACTATTGTTATACGCACCCATGCACGGGCATCACCCGTACCTTGTTGCGTCTTGTGCAGATTATTTACAACATTGATGGAGGCTGAGGGAGCCAGAACTAGATGATGCACAGAGGTGGGCCATTTGGCATGACGTGACATGGAGGATATTGACATACGTGGAGTGCTGAGGAGGCGATCTGTACCTACCCTTTATATAGGATGCTCAGAAGATGACCCAAAAGCTGTTTTCTTCTTTCCATTATGTTTTATTGTGTATTCAGATGTACTTGAACTTATACAGTTGGGCATGTATTCCGGCCCCTTTTAATTTCCGCACTCTTTTACTATAGCAGTTTTCTTCGCAGTTCCTTCTTTTTGTATTCTTGGACTGTGTGTTTATTTCAGGATTAAAGGAAATGTCTTATCATTTTAGAGAGTATTCCTTTACGTGCTAGTAACTATACTCTGGCCTATGGAAGGCGGTATTGGCGTAGTCACGACATGTGCCCTAGTGGACGGGTCGTGACACCATTTCACTATGGTAAGGTATATCATTGATTCTATGGTCTTCAATGTTTAGTATCTATACAATCTATTACCTATGGGAAGAAAGAATAAAATTTTCCTTGTAATTGTGTACTAATCATTTATAATTCCTAAAATTGACATGGTAACATTCACCATATAAATGGATTATTCTTAATGAGGTTGTTATAAAGACCTTTTACAAATAAAAAATTTGAAACTAATGTTTTTTCAAGAAGAACAACGTTACATATACCAACAATTTCTCCCTGAGCATTTTCTATGAATGTTACATTTCCTCCTTTCATTTTGATAATCTTTTCAAATATGTTTTTGTTACCAGTAATATGATGGGAACATACACTCTCAATGTACCATGTATTTTTAATGGTACTTCCCTTATGTTCCTAAAAATAATAATGATAGTGTATTGGAATACCAACATTCCTGGACCTAGAAATTTCAGAAAATAAAATTTTACAAATGCATATTTTCATAAAAAAATAAGATATATGAAAAACTAACGATTGCATTATTTTTTAAAAAAAATTCTCTCCCAATGTCCTCCACACAGACATTTAGTGCAAAAAATAGCGCTCTAAGGAAAAAATTAATTGTTGCTTATTATTGGTTTTGAGTTAGTATAACCAATTCCTAAACTATCCCTTATATGATGAACATGAGAAAACATTTTATCAAATTATTTCCTTTATAAGTTAAATTTTGAGAAATTATTTTTAAAGAAATGATTTCTTATTTTTAGTCTAATAACTACATTCTTATCCTCAAAGTTATTAATCTTCAGAAAAAAGTTATTCCCTAAAACACTTTTCTCATATATAACACTTTCAATATCCTTATAAATTTTATCATTTTGGGGTATTAACATACTTATGGGTTTTGAGAGATTTATCAAATCAAAAGTTTTATGATCAAGATCTTTAAGTATACTTGATTCTTATATTATTAAAACCAAAATTCTATATTTTTCATTCTTTTACATCATTTTTATCTTACAAATTTTATTTTCAAAAAGTTTAGAAAATATTATATCTTCTTCATAACAAGGAAAATAATTATCTTCATGAGAATAAGATTATTCATCAGATGACTTATAATATTTATCATCAGTATAATTTTCATTCAATGGTATATTTGTGATTTATTCATCATTGTGAACCTTGTCCATTAGCAAAAATTTTCAATGTTTATTTTGGCTATTAGACCATGATTTTTCTGATTACAACTTCTATAATCAAAGGATTCATTAATTTTTTCATCACAATAGGCACTCCATGTGTCATTATACTTCAAAACATAATTAACCCTTTTCTTGTAATACTTATACATAGTTCTATCAGAATACATTTCCTTACTGTCTTTTCTCTTCAGCATGGAACAATCTGGGCTCATGTTTTTAGCTCATTTACATTCATAACATGTATATTCTGAATCATCTATGTCCTTTAATTAAATAATATTATATTTATATTGAAATTATTTCATTCCCACTATCTTGTTCATCCTTCGAGGAATATGGTCTAAACCATTTTCAGAATGTTTAATTTCTCTATAATTAGATAGAATAGTGACATTCTTAGACATAGATACTATAACCCATTCCAAAGTCTGGTATTTCGTAGTAGTAAAGGATAAAATTCCCTTTCCATTCTTATTTTTATTCATATAAATATCTATTTTCATTATTTTTTGATGTTGAATAAGAGCTTGAAAAAATTCATCAAGATTTATATTGGAAATATTCATGTTTTCATCAATATTTGTCCTTTTTTATTCCCACTTATTAGGCATAATATCAATTATCTTGTGAAAAATAGTTTCATAATCAAAACCTGTTGTCTCCCATATACTAATGACTCTTGACGATAGTCATAAATATTTGTTTTACTTTGAAAACAGGCTCTCCATAAGTTAATATAAATCAATGATATTCATCTCTCAACATATATCTTATAGATTCTATACCTTTGGAAGCCCCAAAATGCAAAACATCAAGTTTCTTCCTGCTGATGTAGGCATCATCACAAGAATATATTTTATTTTATATATTCCTAGTCATAGAACACAACAGATCAAAAATTGGAATAAATTTAAAACCATGTTATATAGAATGGGTTTACAAGAATATTATTCCAATATTCTATGATCATTAGAATTCATTTTTTTATCATTTTTACAATTTTTTAAATGAATATCCTTATCTCTTTCCAATTAGGGAATTTTTTAACCATTTTACCGTGTAAATGTAATAATAATTTTACTTTTGTATGAAATATATGTATTTAATGCCATAATTTATTTAAATATTCCATTTCATGTTCAAAGGGATAATATTTAAGAAATGTTTTATAATTATATTTAGGATAAATGGTTTCCAAAATATTTAAAAGTTTCTTTTATATGTTTTCGTGTAAATTTCATTCAAAACATTTTAATATTTTCCAGAAAAATGTTTTTCAAAATGTTTTCCTATTTAAATTATATGTTTTCAATAAAAATGGTTTTCAAAATTTTTTCACATTTCTTTCATAAAATTTCATAAAAAATTTATTTCAAAATTTTTTCACTTTTCTTATATAAATTTTCATGAAAAATAGATTTAAATTAATTTTCATGTTTCATTTATTGGTTTTAAGAAAAAATTGTATTCAAAAGCTTTTTAATATTTATTTTGAAATTTTCAAGGAATATGGTATGATAAAAGTTTTCATGATTTATTTATATGTTTTCTTAGAGTTTTACAAGGAATATATTTTAAAAAAAATCAATTATTTTATAAGTATTCAAGGAAAATTTTTTCCAAATGATTTATGGTCTTCACAATAATTTATACATTTTTTTCTATGAAAATGATTTTCAAATGGATTTATGTATAAAAAATCAATTTTCAAGGAATAATAGTTATTTTGTTCCTGAAATTTTTTTTACAGGTATTTACAAATTATGTTCCATCTAAGATGACATCTATTGATGTTTTGCATGACCTTTTAGGAAATTATCTTAGGGATCCATTCATTTTCAATATATGAGTGAGTTGTGCATAATTTTATGGACTTCATGAAACCCATTACTATATAATGGTTATATTTTTTTGAAACATGTTTTTTTCATTGGTTATATTTATGATGATATGATTACGAAAATTATCTTTTATTATAGGTAATGACATGTTTACAAGTTTATTATACCCATTTAATTTCATGGGTTGGGATATAATTATTTATGACCCTGTTGAATATGTTTGTAGTATTTTATTATGAAATTGGTGGGACCTATATTACCTTACAATCCTTTGGTTAAATATTTAAATCTCATGATATATAGTATAATGGTCTTGGTAGTGAACCTTGACTGCTATGATGGTCATGGGAGTGAACCATGACTACCAAAATGGTATGAGGAGTGAACTCATGATACGATGATTTACATTGGAGTGAACAATGACTACCAAGGTATTATGGGGAGTGAACCCATACTACTAATATGTTAATGACATTAATTAATTTGCAACCAGGGAAATTATATTATATTCTTATGTGTCTGCCACAATCACATGTTGAATTCCTTTGTTATGCTTTCAGGAATAATGTTATTTATTTCCATATATTTCATGTCTTATGAACATCCATTATTTATTACTTAATTCAAGTATATGATCTTTGATAATCTGGGTATAAACTTATATTTTCACAATCATGTACAGATACCCTTATTCTCACAATTATGCTTATATATCTATATTAGTTACTCTAACAGAGAACATGATCTCACCCTTTTCTTAGTATTTCATTCCTTGGGTTATGAAAAAAGGGATTATGTCGGAATACTAAAGGTGGATAACCTTATGAGATATTTTGAAGATGTTTCAATAGGATAGAATATTTTGTTTCTATATTCTATAGACACTTAACTATTATGGTCCATGTGCATGTATTTTTTTATGTACAAAATATTAATCTAAATTGACGTAATATCAATGTATATTATTCTTGGGTCACAATAAAAACACCAACATGGTGCTTCTATGGATCATTTAAAACTATGGATTCATATAATATTTTCATTGAACAGTGATCATAGGATTCATAACATAGTGGTTAAATAGTTATTAAACGGTTGATATAAATTTATGGTTTTAAAAAAGAATCATTTCAACACAGAAAATGGAGAGGATGGCCTCATCTAGTAGGCTCAAGATGTACAATGATCATCTGTCAAAGCTCGGAAGGGAGGTAGTACCACCAAGATTCTCTATTGACTATAGCCAAGTCGAGCATCAATGCGTTAATCATTAATGGAATCACCAACGAGATAAGTGGATGTTAATAGAGATTAACAACAGAGCGATATTATCTGAGCCACCCAAAGAGTCTATCACAATCGCACACCTTACCCTTAGATCTTATGTTGGTGTTATATGGGGTTACATAACTAGGAATTAGTTACTTTTTTTAATCCATTTTATAACTAAATGACACATTCCCTAAAATATGGTATGATGATAGTTTTCATAAAATTTTAACGAATTAGAGAAATCAATTTTTTGGGTAAATTTGTACTCTTTAGAAATATATAAATTACTATATTAAACAAGGATATTATTAATATTTTTTATAATAGTGATATAAGAACAATATTATATATTATAAGCGGTGATTATATTCCCTATTGTTTTTACTCTATAAATTATTAAGTAGATTATGACTCACATCCACATAAGAATGCCTAATATTTTAATATTTTCAGGAATTGAACATATAAAATAATTTTATCCATTATCCTTTTTAAAAAAACAATGGGAAAAACCATGGGATGGTTTTTGGTTTGTAATATTTAATTCTATATATTCCAAAAACTATTTTTGTGAAATATTAATGAATTCCACTCACTTTTCCTAAACAAACCAATTAAATATCCCACTTCTCTTTATTAAAAAGATCTTGACCATGTCCCTACTCTACCATCCTCTCTTTAAAATCCTCCCTAGGTGATCAAATCCCTCATGAATCCCCTCCTCATGCTCTTGATGTAACACACTAAATAAATGGATCATCACTTTCCTTTCCTCCTTTAAAAATAAAGAATCATATATGAAAGTGGTTCTTGTAATTTTAATGGTTATAATTCCATTATTTTATAAAATTTATATTAATATACCTTTAATGTAATTTTAATGATGTATTATTTGTCCTCCCTTATTTTTACCCTCAACAAAGTCGTTATAATGCCAAAATTGGATAAGGGATTCATCTCTTCCTCTTTTGAATTAGAGCACATTATTTGATAGTAGTTCATTTCATATCTATTCACTGAATTTATATTCAATTGTAATAATTACCTTGCTGTAAAAACAATTTTATTTCCATGAGATATCATTTATCCTCCCTTATTTGGAACCTTACCTAATCCATTACTATTCTGAAATTCCATGAGGGATATTCCACCCACTTCTATAAAAAACATTATTTGCATGTTATGTCTCTTAATTTCATTAATTCCTATATTTGGATATGTAATTATATATTATCCAAACTGACTATTTTATATATTCATGTCAGGACCCCCTTTCACTATCAATTTTCCCTCTTATTAACCATTATGTAGACCTGTTACCATGCAGAATTTTTGTAAGGGATTTCACAAATTTCATTTCCATTAAAGCTACTCTATTACGATATGAATCTTATATTCCATATTTTATATGATGGTTAAAAATGATAAAGATCCCCCATAATTTCAATTTTATGTATATATTATGAGATCTTCCTTTCACTCTTATCGAGAACCCCATGATCTTTTAAGCACACCTATTACCCTAATAATTTTCATAAGGGATTCCTTCCTTCCTCATTGTTATCCATGTATCATTATGTCGTAATACCCTTTTACATTCCGTTACAAATATCTGGGTATGATTTATCCCCTCTCATATTTTTCCATAATTATGTTTGAATGATGAGATACTTCTTTCTCTCTCATTAATACCTTATGTGTACAACAGTTAACATGATTAAATTCTTTAAGGGATTTCTCTCTTCTTATTCCCATTAATGTATTTCTCCCATGTTAGACATCTAAATTACATTTCATATGTTGGTATATTATATTTCATGACCCCATTATATTCTACTTAATCTATAAATGATAAGAGACAAATTTCACACTCATATTCCCAACTAATGAATTTCCATGTTATGGAATTATGCTGTCGAGATTACACCACAATTTTCAAAGCCAAAATCGTCATGTATTGAATACCATAACCATTTATCATTCAAGGGTATTCTCATTTATGAAAAAATAAATATTGAATGATTCTAAATTGTATGCATTCCACAATTCTTAATTGTGGACAAACTTATGGTGTCGAATGATTTCATGTAATATGATCCAGGTTTCACACTTATGCATGAAATGAAATGCTTATGTAGGGTACCCCCAAATAGAAATCAAATACATTGGATAATGTATAGTATCCTAATACCCTATGTGTAATGAGGGTTCAATCTTGCTAATTAATGAGAAACTAGGGTTAATCATGCTAATAAATGTGAAATGTGGGTTTATTCAAGATAATCCATTTGAAATGAGGCTTGTCTCATGATAATATCATGTTGTATATTGTGTCCACATTTCCATGTTATGTTTATCATGCTATATCATGACTTTATGTTCATGTTTCTATTATTATCCATTGACATGCCTATTTCCAAACAGAAAATATAATCATCATGTTATGCCTTGTTTACTCCCTTACTGGGTATTATAGCCCACCGTTTTCTTATATATTTCTTTAGGTTATCCCATAAATTCTTATTACAATGAAATTTTGTGGTCATGTAAAATAGATTTTCAATAACGATGTTTCATTTGATATCTTATGTTTTTTTTAATGTTCCTAATTTCCCATGACACAATACCACTTGATCCTCAGAGTTGTCATCAGTTCATTTTTATGTAGTAAATAATGTTGAAATATATAATAAAGAGATGTGTTGTTATAATTGGTATCAGAGTATAGGTTTAGTTATTTTTTTGGATTAGGACTTGAAAACCCCAGTGAAATCCTTAGAGATAATACTATGTATAAAAAACATCCCAAAATTTTGGTGAGTATATATTATGATGTTTTTCATGAAAATGGATCCTTGTTTGGACACATACATGTAGAGGTGTCTCTAGAACAAATGTATCTAGGGGTAAAACATGAAAACACCATTTTGACATAGAATCGAATGGGAACCGGTGCATGAAAATATGACTTGTTTTACTCTAGTTTTGACACTCCTAGGGGATATGATTTGGTAATTTAATAATCTTAGTATGAACCATTATTGATGGAATAAAAATCCCCTAACAATGGGACTATGTGATGTTTTAAGTGCAGAAATCAGCACCATAGGAAATGTCACAAATGGATTCAGTGATGTTTTGAGAGAGGAAAGGATGGGAAAAATGTATCAAATGGCCAAAAATGAATTGATAATGAGTATGATGGATAAAAAGTTCCATATATGTAATAATACATAGTTCTATTCTATAAATGTGGAGAAGTTGGTCATTACCCAATAAAATGCTCAATTACAAGGGTTGAGAATCATGATGAGCATCAACCATCTCCATGATCAAGGGACCACGAGACGTTATATGTAAGATAAATAATTATTAATGAATCGCATGAAACAAAAAATTAAATGTAGTGTATGTCGTAATGTATTTAGATTCATGTCCTATTAGTATATCATTTATATTTTCTAAGAACATTTAGCCTCGAGCATAAATGATATTAAATCATTATAGAAAAACATCTATAGTTTTTGTATCAGATGTTGATGATTGTGGGAATAAACTTTTTGAAAATTTCATAAGTCTATCATTGATGTAATTTTAAGAAAAAAGACAATCCCACTGCCTATGGCTCATGGCAGTTGAAAATTCCTAAGAAAAACTATCCCACACATGATCTGGAGTTGGCGGATGTGATTTTTGCATTAGAAATTTGTCTACATTACTTCATTGGGTAGAAGTGTTAAATATATACATATCAAAAAATCCTCATGTATATATTCACAATGAAAGAGTTGAATATTATCCAATGATGATGGTTAGATCAGATTAATGACTATAACTGCCCAATCCATTACCACCAAGGGAAAGCAAACAATGTGGTTGATGCTCTAAGAATAAAGTACTCAGTGATTCTATCATTGATGAGAATTGAAAAGGATCCAATATTCTTATATTGGATGAATATTTAAATTGGAATATTATATAAGGGAACATCATCAATACTTTCACAAATAATTTATAAACTTTATCTTTTGGAATGGATAAAATATACTCAAGAGGATGATGTGGGAATATAAAAAATGATAAAACTATCTGAAAAGGGTAATCATCGGAGTTCATTGTTAATGGAGAATGAATTTTTATATTTGTATCAAGGCCATGTATTCCATCATATCTGGATTAATAAACGAACTTTTAGATGATTCGCATAATTTGATTTTCTCCATTTACCATGGAAATACAAAGATGTATTGAGATGTTTGATAGAATTTTTGGTGGGACAACATAATGAAGGAGATCACTGATTATAAATCAAAGTTCTTGATATTTCCTCAAGTTAAGGCTAAAAGGAACAATTTTATGTGGATGATTCAACCATTTCCCATAACAACGTTGAAATGGGATAATATCACTATATAATTTGTTACAGGACTTTCGAAGACATCCTAAGGAAATAATTATATATGTGTTGTTTTGGATCATCTTACAAAGACGACACACTTCATTTAAATTTCTAAGGATTTGTATTTGCATTAACCGGCATGGATATACATAAGGGATTTGGTAAGGATTTATGAAGTAGCACAATCAAATATATATGATCTAGATCCAACATTTACCTCTATGTTCTGGAAAAGTATCAAAAAAGCATTGAATACTGAGATGAACTTCATTATGGATAATCATCCTAAAATTGTTGGCCAATATGATTACACTATCCAAACACTAGATGTCATCATGAGGGAATTCTCAATGGAAATAAAAGGAGGATGGGATCAAAATCATTCTCTGGTTGTGTTCTCTTATAATAACAATTTCGACTCAAGAATACAAATGGATTTTTGTGAAGCCCTATATGGGAAGAGGGGAAGAATATCTACATCTTGGGATGAAGCTGGGGAGAGAAAACATCTAGGTCTAGAAATGGTTGATGAAATGAAGGAGAATGTTAAGACCATAAAATAGAACATTTAAGCTTCTCAAAGTCGACAAAAGCGTTCTTATGATAATCTTTGATGATACATAGAATTTGATATTAGGGACATGTTATTCTTCCACATATCACAATGGAAGATATTTATCTAATATTGGAAGAACAAACAATGTAGTCCAAGTTACATTAGGAATTTTTTTTTCATTAATCACATCAGAGTAGTTACATATCGACTAGAAATCCCACCAAATCATTTTCTAATACAAGATATATTACATTTTCACTCTTGAGGAAGTACATACATGACCCATCACATGTACTCAATCTAGAGGAGGTACTGTTAGGGAATAATAACTCATATTATGAGAATCTGATGAATATTATAGATCTTAGGGAAAATGTTCTATGAAATAATTCAATGCCCCTCATCAAAGTTTTGTGGAGAAAAAAGATGTTTGAAGAAGAAACATGGGAACCAGAGGAAGTGATGAGGCAGAGTTACCTACATCTGTTTTATTGTGGGAAAACAAAATTTCAAGGGTGATATTTCTAAAGGGGTAAGGGTTTAATAACCGAAACATTAATGAATAAAATTTGATTTATTGTAATGTCTTTTGGATATAAAAAACACAAGCACATTTTTTTTATTTTTTCTCATGGGGTTTAAATGAAAATTGAGTATCATTACCTTTGATAATATAGTCGTCAAATACTGATCACACACCTAATATAAACATTCAGTTTTAAAAAATAATCATTTTGACATAGAAAAAGGAGAGGATGTACTTATCACGAATATTCGAGCCATAAAAAGCTCATTTTACGGAGCTCGGAAATGAGGTAACATCACTGGGATTTGATATTTAAGAATCAAAATCCATGAATCAACATATAATCTGTAACAGAATCACATAGGAGAGATGTGGAAGGTAATAGAGATTACCCACACGAGAGATGTTATTGGATCCACCCCATGAGAATATCACAGTCACATCCCTTACCCTTAGGTCATATGCATCTGTTATAAGGAGTTATGTAACATGTAATTAGTTACATTTTGTTTAATCCTTTTTATAAATAAATGACGTATTCCATCAATTCCTGTATAAGAATAGTTTTCCTAAAAGTATAATGAATTAGATAAATTTTTCTTTCTTTGGTAAAGTTTATACTTTTTAAAATATATAAATTATTATATTAAACTGAGGTTTTATTATAATTATTATTATAATGGTGTTATAAAAATACTCCTTTTAATTATTTGTAGTGATTATATTCCCTATTCTTTACTCTATAAATGATTAAGTATTCAGTTTGAAAAGAATTAATTTTTCATACGATAAAAATAAATATGTATTTATAATTAAAGAATTTATTACAATGAATGAATGAATTTTTGGAAGAAATAATATTTTAATAATATATTATTATTATTAAATTATTAATAAATATTAATTATAATATAACTTTTATAGTAGAAAAAGTAATTTTTATTATGGATTAGAAACTCTCTTGGTCAAAACCTGTCAATTTTCAATAAATAACAATTTTCATTTTAAAAATGAAAATTCAAATATCTAGAAAATTATTTAGATAATATGAATATTTTTTTGAATCAGGATGTCTAAATTATCCAACAACTAATTTTTCATAATTTTCTAAGACAATAATCATTTTGGTGAAAATTAAATATTGTATAAATATATATTGTGTTTTCTAACATCATAATGACCCAATAGTGAAGAAATAAAATACAATAAAATCTCTATTTGTAAAATATAGATACTATATTTAAAATCATGAGATTTTATATTTTTTTTATTAATCTTATGAAGCCTTAGTGGACCCACTAATACTTATAAAATATTTTTTAACTTTAAAATGATTTTTTTGAGAGTGTGACTCTCCTACACATATGAAAGCCTAATATTTTAATTATTTCATCCATTTTCATTATAAAATAATGCCTTCCACTACCCTTTGGAAAAATCCATGGTTAAAACCCATTAGAAGGTATGTGTATTTAAATATTTAATTATATAGATTCCAAAACCAAAATTTGTTAAATATTAAAGGATTTCCCTCCATATTCCTAAATAAACCCACCCATACTCCCACATCTCATCACTCAAAATCAACTAAGAACATAAATACTCAAACCTCCTCTCTCCTAAATCATTCCAAGTCCCCCCATGTCTCACGAATACCCTCTTCATACTCTTGAATTCACACACATCATGTAAGGGATCCTCACTTTCCTCTCCTCATTTCAAATTCAAGAATCTTATTTGAAAGTATATCATATATTTTCAAATGGTTATACTGTCACAATTTTATAATAATTCTATTATTATACATTTTATGTTATTTTAATGATTTTTTATTTATCCTACATCATTTTTACCCTTACCAAAGTTATTACCATGCCAAAATTTGTATGGGATTCCTCTCCCCTTTGAATTCAAGCATATTCCTTGAGAGTAGATCCTTTAGTTACAATTTCTTGAATGGAAATTAGATTGTTATTATTACCTTAAATTATTATTCATTTTATTTTAATTAGGTATCATTTATCATCCATCATTTAACCCTTTCCTAAGTATTTACTATGTTGAAATTCCATAAGGGATCTTCCACTCACTTAATTTATCGAACTTTCTTTTCATATTATGTCTTTTAATTTCATCAATTCTGATATTGGCATATGTTATTTAATAACCTAGTTAGTGAAAATTTTATTTATACATGATGATATCACCTTTAACTCTCATTTATCGCTCTTATGAACCCCTATATAGACCTGTTACCATGCTGAATGATTTATGGGAATTCACACTTCTCTTTTTCATTCATGATGCTCTGTTCATTTTCCTTATTATCATCCATATTTATATTATATTAATGATGTTACACACCCCCATACTGTAAATTGTCTATATATTATGATTATATCTTCCATTCCCTCCAATAAATTCCCCAATTAATCCTTTGAGCACACCAGTTACAATGATGAATTTTAGTAAGGGATACCTTCCTATCTCATGGTTATCCAAGATTATTTATATCATAAGGCCATTTTACATTTAATTAAAAATGTTGGGTTATGATTTATAACATCTCCCATACAACCCCCATTATTTTCTAATTATGAGATATCACATTCTCTCTCAATAATTCATTCCATGTACACCCCATAACTTGAATAAATTTCGTAACAGATTTCTCTCTTTTTTTCCATTCAATAATTTCTCATATATTATGAATATAAATTAAATTTCATATATTGGGATATAATGTTTCATGATCCTCTAATTGTATATTTAATGTATAAATTAAGATATACCCCTTTTTCATTTCATCAATCCATCTAATAAAATTCCATATGACAACATTATTTTGCTGAAATTGCCTTGTGATTTTCCTAGACAAAATCATTGTGTAGTAAATAACCTACCCATTTCTCTTTAAAGGGTATTCTCATTTATTAAAATATTCATATATAAGGGTACATACTTATATTTATTCAACATTATTTAATCTTATAATTACTTATGATTCTCAATGATTACATGTTATATGATTTCTGTGGCACACTTATACACAAAATGAAATGTTAATGAAGATTGTGCTTTGATAGTGCTATAATGAATTGGGTAATGTTTAGTATCATGATAAGCCATGTGCAATTAGGGTTTAAACAAGATAATTCTTGTGAAATAAGGGTTTAATAATGCTAATATATGATCAATGATGGTTTACTCATTCAAATCAATGTGCAATAAGCATGAGATCATGCTAATATCATGTTGTATGTTGTTTCCACATTTCCATGTTATGATAATCATCCTATATCATGAAATTATGTTCATTTTTCTCTTGTTCTACATCGATATTCATATTTACAAACAAGTATTGTATTCTTCATGTTATTCATTTTTTAATCCCCTACATGGCTTTACAACTCATCCTTTATTTGGTATGTCCTCATGTAATCCCATAAAATTGTATGTACGAGGGAATGTTTTGGACATGTAAATGATGTTTCCAATAAAGATGATGTATTGTATATCTTACGTTGTTTTTTAATGTCCCTAATTTCCCCTGACTCTTGACCTCTCAATCCATATAGTTGACTTAAGTGCATTTTTATATAATAAATCATATTTAAATATGCAATAAAGGGCATGGTTTTTATAAACAAAACTACTATTGATGACTAGAAGTGGCACTCATATACACTACTATTATTTTATATAGTACTCATTGAGACTGACTAGTTCTCCACTAAGATGGTCCAATCCATTTGTTGGAATCCTTTTTATTTCTTTGATCCCTAATTTTTTTCTAATAAACATCAATATTATGAGGCTGTTCATTTTTAAAAAAAAAATTGGAAGTAATAAAACACCCAATGAATCCTTCTCTGTGACATAAACTACAGAACTATGGAATTTAAATTTCTTTTTATAAGATATAAAAATGTATCTTATTATTTAGCGGCATATTTTCTTTCCTCCACATGGATTCTCTTTAAAATCTTTCAACTAATATTAATATTATATTCAAATTTAAAAAATATTTCTACTATAACATTGATATCATTTTGTTATCAAAACCAAAAAATAAATATTTTCAAAAAAAAATCAACCATTGGACATAATCTAGTTTTATTACTAATAAATAAAATCACAACTCAAAGGGTTCTGGTACATGAGAAAATTATATATTTATTTAAAACATATAAACCATTTATATTTTTTAGTTTAATTCCAAAATTTTGTTATAAAAATTTAAATGAAGAAATAGAAATCTTAAACAACATAATAATTTTACCATGGCAAACCAATTGGAAATAATAGTTTAGATTATGATAGATAATAAGTTACCCATTTTGTAACATAATAAATACACTTCCATGATCTAAACCAATGCATCATGTACAATATTATATTATGGTATACACCAACACATCATTTTTAATAACCATTTTATCTTATTTTAGGTAGTATAATAAATCATAAAACCCATTAAACTTAAAAAAATTAATGTAAAACATTATCATAAAAAACAAAATTAATATACCTTTTTACATTAGTTTAGGATATTTTAATCACCATTGATTTTTTGAATATAACAATCGGTCATTTTCAACAAGTAACATTAACCACGGATGATGTAGTGGGGTTTTCTTTTATCCAAGTGATGATAGTAACTACATAATGATAAATATTATAATAAGAAATAATAAATTTAAAAAATAACATCTTAGATGTGTAAAACTAAAAAAATATTCAAATGAGGGGTTATATAGGATTCTCTCTGAAAAGATAGATACAAAAAATATTAAAGAATCAACATTTCAATCAATTAATGTGTTAAAGGATACAAAAACCCATATTTATATTTTCATAAAATTGGTAATTCAACAGACTTAATGGAAGACAATATTGATTCAATCGTGTGGTGTTTTAACAAATAACCACATTAGATTATTTAGAAAATTAATGTTTTCATAAAATAATATTATCTCCAAATCCGTAGTGGAAGGTGAATTAATGATACTCTATATATGTTCAAAGTGAAAATTCATGTTCTTAAATGGACTCTTTTTGAAGGCCTTCAAATTTCTCTCATGTCATCATTTTAATAAACCTATTACTCTATTACTAACTCCAAATAATTTAATTGGATTTTTATTTCAACATGATCCTATTTTAATAACAATAAAAAAATAAATTATTTAATAATGAATCATTATTATTTAATTAAAAATTATTATTTAAAAAATATATATAATGAAATTTATTTAATTAATTAAAAAATTCCAATGAACTAATCATATTAGTTAGAAAACCCAAATTGGGATTTTTTTTAATTATTCCCTCAATGACCCATTATAATGTTCATAGTGGTAATGAATCAAATAAATAATATTAAATTCTATTTTTTATGTAGAAACATGTTATTTATACATAACATTAAAATTGGTTCTGTTTTATATATTACACCACATGTCCTTAAGAAATGATCCTTTTCCATTGTAGTGAGATTAATCATTGAAAAAATGTAATTTCAATCACATATATCATGTTAATTTAAATAAATTCGTGTTATTACTAAATATTACTTCATCACATGTGATTTTCATTAAATGGACTTGTATTTAGTAGTATATTAACTTTCGATTTTAATGTAATAAAAAATCATATGTTGAAAGAGATAATTTCATGGTAAATAAAATATTATCACTTGATTAGTGTCTTATCCAATTACCTTCTAAATAACTCTATTCCCATTTACATTATGTTGTTATTAGTGTCTGAATCATCACATGTGGGTGACATATTTGATATCATTATGTCAAAGGATCCATAAAAATCAACATAATAAACACTAGTGACTCATATATTTGAATCCTTGTTTTTATGTTAATTTTTTAAATTAAAATAAATTAGAATCATATATCCCATGATTAATTATTTATATCCAAATTCAACCTATCATATATATAAATCATAATATATCATCATAACCCAAGATGGATTTCATTAATTAGGGAAAACAATAATTTCAATATATTTTATGGGTTCTTAGCATATCTTATCCCAATTTGTATATAGAAAAATAAAATTAAGATAAATTGTTTCTACTAATAAATATTATTTGGTCTAAATTTCCAAAAGATAAAATAACATGACTAGATTTAGGGAAAAAACTAATAATATCCCAATGTACTTATGTTAGTAATCATTATCTCTTACACTAAAATAAATTTTTTTAAATTCATGTTTTTGTTTTGTAAGTGGTAATGTATGAGGATCAAAATTATTTTCGAGTATTGGACAATGAAATATCATAATAGCTCATCTGTAATTCCAAGGGGTTTCATTGATATCTACGTGTCATAATTAATGCATTAAATTCATCATGACGGTCTCATAACATGCAATATTTGAATATTATAAATAAATATTCATATAAAAATTACTCATGAAATTATGTTATTTAATAATTATAGGTCACCATGTCATCAAAATAAATACACAATTTAATATTGGTAAAGTAATACATTTAACTTTTGGAATGATAAATCATCTCAACTCATTACCAATAAATGTTTTCAAACAATGACCTATTATTTGTGTAGATCTATCTCTAAATATATTCATTCATAGTATCTTTATTTCTTAACCATGATAATTTATTGATTATATATTCCAGAAATAATTTTTTACTAACTGAATTATTTGGATTACATTTCAATTAAGAAGAATTTCATCAAAATTAAACACTTGAAAAATATCCAGAACTATAAAAGATCAATATTAAAAAAATGTTATGTATATTTTATTAATATTTTTAATATAATTTATATCTTCAAAAATAAGTTTTTTCTAATACAAGGATACTTTTGAATCCCTAAATGGATTATATTTTCTTTAAAATTAAAACAAAATTTCTTATATTTTAATAAACAATAGTTCATAACATATATAAATCCTCAAATAAATTCCTAAAATGGAATGAAATTTTATCCAATTGATATATATTTAATTATTATATCTAAATATGGATAAAATAATGAAAATGGATTTGATATTAGCCATCAGATAAATGGTTATTTCACCATCCATACAATAATTTTAATAAAAATGTTTGTCTAATAATGTTCAGTCATTGATAGACATTGTAATATCCATGGAATTTTTATTATGAAGGACACACTTAGAGTTAATGTGGTATATCAATTCTAATTGATATATATTGTTGTCAATATGATCAATGTACATGGAATCAATTTTAGATGATATTGTTTTTATACATCCCAAACAAATAGAACTGTTGATTTCCTCATTTTAATATTTGTAATCATATTTTATTATAATTACATGATCTTCACTAGAAAAAATAAAATTATATCATCATGTAAAATAGATTCAATTCATTTTATGAAATTGTTTCACCGATTCAATTAATTCTCCACTACCGGTCACCCTTCTTGAATATAAACCATTAGAATAACACCATAGAATTGTAAATAAAAATAATCATGTGAAAATTTCTTTCAACTATATTTTTTAAAATAAATTACAATTCAATAAAAATTAAATTTATGATATAAATAAAATATGATATTATATATTGTATAAATAATAACCCACCATTTCATTGGGTTCAATATTAAACAGAAACATAACTTCTATGGATAAATGTTTACATAATGGATGATATATCACATATGATTGAAAACATAAATAGTTGTCAAATAATAACTATCATACTTCATAGCTTCAACAGTTTCATATTAATCATTCATCGGTGGAAATTTGATCTAAATATTATGTGGGATCCTCTATCTATGGTGACATGGGATAACGTCCCTAATCTCCAACTTCAATTTCAAAATCATGTTGTTATGCATATGGTTGGAAACCTAATCGGTAGATATATCTATTCATATAGTTGAACCTAATCTCTTTTCACCCTATTAATCCTGGAATATGTGTTGAAATGGATGGGTAAAAATATCCATTTTAATAAGTGTGGATTATTTTTGGTGAGGAATACCACTTCTATAGTAGAGCCCTTCTGTTTGTCTAGGATTTCAAAAAGCGGTTATTGAGGAAGGGTCAGGCTAGAAATCATGGTCTTGATCACCTGTGCATAAAGAAATGATTCCCCAGGAAAACCAGATGGTGACTTCTTTTTTTAGTTGGTTGATAATGAACCTTACTAGAACACCCCCTTCCCTAATTCAGAGTAAAATTCTAAGGGAGGGATGTTTGATTATGAAATTTGTGGTGTGAGGGGTAACAGAGGGGATTAAAAATACTATTGTCATGGTGCCGATGGTGGGAAACAAGGAAGATTCTCATGCTAAGGTGTTTGAACCAAGTAGTGATCTTTTACAGAAGTATATGAAGGGGCATGATATAGAGGTGGCATATCAAACTAGTGATGGGAATGAAGGGGATATGGTTCATGAAACAGGACTTCAATTCAGTTGAGAAACAAATTTGAAAGGATTGTAGAGGTAGTATTGAACACTGAAAATATTATCCCCCCTTAAAAAGACTAGTGATTCGTGAACATGTTCAATGAAGGTGAACTCATTCATTAGGAAGGTGAAGCTTCTAGCCCGAAAGATAAATCGATAAATAAGAGGATTAAGGGTTTAAAGACTTACTCATCCCTAACACATGTGTTGGAGACACCTACAACTAAGAAGAAAAAAAATCTAAATTGTTGACTCTGAGGATGTGAGCCATCAGAGATCAGGGTACATGGGTGATCTACCCCTGGAATAAATGTTAAGATCTGAGGGTGAATTTGTTGAGCATGTCATGTTACCTAATGCTTCTATGGAGGATGATACTAAAATTACCATGATGAATTTAAGGGGAACACGTAATAAGGATAAATAGGATTGTGTTGACCAATATGACCTTGTTATTTTTGGGGGATTAAACAACGGAAAGATTAGTATTGAAGATTACATAGAGTCTAGGGATCAAAATGCCTCTGAAGTTGAAAATCGGAGGAGGGAACCACCTAACAATCAAGTACCATCTATCTCGTGGAAACTATTTTTGTAATTTGATTTTGATAAGATTAAATTAATCTTCAAAGACTCTGGATAAATTGATGGATGTTGTGTCTTGGTTTGGGATGTCATTTTTATCATATCAAATCTTATTTTGGATTAGACTTTGTGCATGTTGAAGTGATTTTTGGTGTCATTCAGTATTGTTTTTTTGATCATCATTGGAAGGGTTCCAGAACTAGAATCCTTCAAATATTCCTTACATTTGGATTAAATTTTTGATAGGCTATGGATTTGAAATAAATTTCTTTATAATGCATCCTTGAATGAGAAAACTAGAATAATGATGATGAATATTTTAGGGTTTGCTGATATAAAGAAGTTGTTGTAGGGGAGGCCGATTCATCCTTTATTTGGTTCTTCTCCCAAATAGGGTTTTTCGGTTATAATGCTAATCATTATTGTATCTCACATTCCCAATAAAAGTGTTTCGAAAATTCAATTTTTTGTCCAAAAATGAATCTCTTGTGGTGTTTTTGGAACGCCTATGATTGATTGTTTTGTGTAAAATAAGTAGTCTCTAAATAAATATCCTATGATAAAATATAATTGAAACAATGAATAGAAATTTAATGAACCATTTATAATTGGGATGGATTTATAATTAATATAACTTATTGAATAATGATATTTCTAGTGAATTGATTTGTGATAAAATAAAAAAATATTATCATGAAATATTTTAATTAAATATTCACCAATAAGATTAGATCTGTGTATGTTAATAAATCTTCCATGAAAATAAATTAATTTTATTTTTTAATAATATCAAAATTAAAGAGATATATAATTGAGTTCTTTAATACACCCATACACTATCCTATTGTGTAAATAATTTAATGTTTTAATGTACTAAACATTACAGAGGAAGTGTTTACAAAAAATATAATATACATAATTTATAGGAGCTCTAATAATTATTTTACCCATTATCCATTTTACTTAAATGTTAATTTGTGTATTCCAAAAAATGAAATATATTCATATATATATATATAATTATTTAATTCAATCAAATGAAATAATCAATCAGTTTAGATTAATTTTATGAGATTCTTATTTATATGGATAATGTTATAATTATAAATATTTTTCAAAATTAAATAATTTATATTGTTATTCATATATTTTTTTTTAAAAAAATTGATTTTTAATAACAAAGACATATATTCCATCAGAAATCATTTCATTACCATAAAATATTTAATTCATATATATTTTTTGTTAGTTCTTATTTATTATAAATTAATACCCTTTATTATCTGGGAGTGGAAATGGAATAATTTTTTTAAAAATGATTGATGAGTCATGTCATCTAGAAAATCATTCAATAAATATAGAATAATTAGATTCATTATACTCATATATAACACAAAAACTCATTATCCATTCCGAATATATAGGTATACTTATCAAATAATAAACATACTTTTGTTCATTAAAAAAACCCACATTACCAAAAATATGTAATGATAATTTGGTATCAAATTCCCTTGATGTTGATATAGAAAAGTAAATCCTTATGAAATTATTGTAACATTAACTATAATTATTTAATTTCATTCAAATGTATTTAATAAAAATGCTTTTTTCATAATTTTCACATTCCTTATCATTTATATAAATAATGGTTTATTATTTCCACGTAATTATGAATATTATTTTAAGAATATTTTTATTTTATGAGGTGAATAAAATATCACAAATTGTATTAGATTCCTTAGAAATTATAATTTATCTATTTTTTGGAGAAAAATAATTAGAATATGATACAAACTAATTAGAATAGATTCATTATTGTTTTCTCTTAAGGACGGATTTCAATGATAAATATGATTCATTGTATAGTTCCAAGAATACCTATTATATAATATGTATCATTATTATTAAAATATAAGCTATTTTAAAAGTATCTTATTGAATATAATCCTTCTAAATTATAGAATTTATATAAAATATATTAAATATGACAAGATCCATATTTCAATTTTTCCAAACCCAAATGAACTTATTTCTTAAGACAACATATTTTTGAAAATGATATTTGAATTATATAAAATAAAACCCTTCAATTATTTATTATGAAATCATTATCAATTTTTATCATGATTATAAATAACAGTATGCCTCTCTGTGTCTATCTGATTGGGTCCCCAAGTCACATGACACCCAAAATTACATTATTTCAATTATTACACCTTTACCACAATTCAATATAGATCATTATTTATTTATTTTTATGACCCCTATTATTAACGTACAAAGTATTTATCAATGCTATTACTATTTTAATTCTTCTAGACCATGTACATTTAATGTTGAATTATATATTTATACTCTATATAACATCATGATACATTGATAGTTTATGTTTTCCTTTTTATTGGTCCCCTTTTGGGTTTTCTAATCCTTAGATGTTATTTTCATAGTTTAATTCTGTTTGAAGTATAGTTTCATGTCGTGTTCCTAAGGTACACATTGCGTACTAGTTGCTGGTTTCATGTTGTGAATGTTGGATCACGAGGTGAATAGGTACTGATTATGTACACATCATTCACATGAGGTGCATGTCGTGTAGGCATTATATAGAGTGTTTTAGGGAAAAGGAACTGGGTTTTTCATCATTACATATCCATCGTGGTATACAGGTCGGGACCAAAGGGTATACCTCTTGACCCTACCCATTCTAGGGATAAATTCATGCATTCAGGTGTATTTATGGGTCATTTTATTTCTAGACCTCTTGGATCTCATCCCTAGACTGCTCCAAGGTGGTTTTTAGAGGCATCTCACCTTGCATATTAATTTGAAATGGATCTGGTCAATCATTTCATCTGTAGTGCATCTCTCCAGGTAGGTTTCCATTCCGGTTATCCCTTGAAGTTGATCATGATAGCACCCTAGTAATGAATCATCATATCTTATGATCTAATATGGATGTTTCATGTTGTCTTCTTCTAGATTCCTTGTGATATTTTGTCTATAAGGTCATTTAATGGAAAGTTGTGGTGTGGATTTTGTCCGTTCATGATATTTGTGGGATTCATCTAACCTTTGACCATTTTTAATCTAAAGTGGACTAATCATTTGATGTGTGGGGTTGATTTTAAGTTCATTATTGATGGTTTATTTGGGGTTTTGTATTGTATTTGGATTCTGTTACGGGCTTGTGTGATAATAAATTTGAGTTAGGTGGTCCATCTGTAGCCTCTAATAATGATCCTTCTTGTTTTGTAGGGAAATTTTCATTATGAATTTATTTAAAAAAAATTAATGCTTATTATTCCTGTGGAAAAGGGGATCTGATATAAAAATAGATTTCCCTGCCTATTGATAAATCGATTATAAATATTTTTTTGAATGTTTTTAAAGGAATTGAAATAGGTTCTTGAAAAATAACACATGGGTAAACATCGATACTTAGGAGGAAGGTTCAACTTGAGGTCATCATCATTTTCTCTTTGATTATCACATAGGATATTCTTGGTGCTTCCCTGTATTTCATAGTACTACTATTCTAGGGGACAAATATTGTCATTTTTGGAGTTTACTTAGAGGGAATTATTCTCTTTCCAAGTCCCATTGTTCTAGGACCATATTTGTGAGCATGATTCTTATGGTATGAATATTATGTTGCCTAAACCTGTAGTTTTCCTAGGTATGTGATAAATGTGTGTCTTTTTTTCAAATATCATATCTTTTTGAGTTTTCCATAATATGCATGTTAATGCTTCTAGATAAATGTGATGGAAAATATTCGTTGAAACAGTTATACATACATTTTTTAGAACTATTAAAAAGAAAAAAATTTACCATGTCTTTTTTATATATTCATCTCTACTGCTTACCGTGCCTGGTTTTATTTTAAAATAAGCATACATGATTTTTTATACAGAGTCTTGTTATGGAACACATGGTTGGAATTCTACTGAGTTTGTTAGCTCACATCCTATACACTACATCGGCAGTGCACATACCATTATTTATGTTCCAGTTCTGAGAAAGGTTAGGCATTGCATTATGGTGACGAGGATTATGTCTGATGGTATAGGTATCTGATTTTGAGATGTTTTTAGTTCATCCATTCTATTATTGTAGTAGTTGTTTTTTTTGATTCCCTTATAGTTAGAAGTCTATATTATAGTTTTTAGGTGTGGGTAAAATTGATTGGTTTCCACTGATTTCTTATAAATATTGTATATATATTTGGTTAGTCTTCCACTATTCCTTTATTTACATGTATATATATGTCATATTTTTGTTCAGGTCGGGTGAAATCACTCTATATATATTTTCATTCGATGTTCGGTTACTTTTCACCAGCCTGTGGGTTTGGGAATGCCATTTGAGTACGTGAAAAATTGAGTCAGGTTCTGTGTTTGAGGGTAACTCGGGTCAATTAGATTCAGTTAGGTATCAAAGGAGATTTTTCCCCAAGAATATTTTCTTCGACTGTCAGTTAGATTGGAGATAGGATTTTTGAGACTTGATAGGTATGTTATGATGAGTGTCTGGAAAGATCTAATCAAAATTAGACTCAAATTTCCATGGGATTTCATGATATCTGTCTCAATTGTTGTGGTTTTCTTTAAAATTATCTATTTATGAAAATGGGATTTTATATTTGAACTGAGATTTGTTATGTGTCTGAGAATTCTAATATTTTAGTATGTAGTAATATGCCTCTAAGACATATTCCACCGGCTCCTTTGGATAGTGCATCTAATGCTCCTCAAAGAAAAAAATCTATGGACCAGAATATCATCATGACTATCATAGGGGATGTCCAATCTATTGATCAGAATGTTCTATAAGCTCAGAACATAGTGGTTGATCTACATCCTGGGGCTAGTGGAGAAAGACATCAATCACATGAGTTCTTTCAAAATAATCCACCATCTTTTAAAGGGACCACTGAACCTCAAGAGGCGGAGACACCTGGGAATATTACGTGGATGTGTGCATCATAAACAATTTAGAGTTTTATCAAGAGTGGGTGGGATTCAATGTTCCATACAGATAGACATGTTGTCTTGGATTGGATGTGTTTCAAAGAATTGTTTATTTAGATGTTTTTTCCATAATATATGATATTGGAAAAATATATGGAGTTACTAAAATTTCAATAAATAGATCATTAAGTGTTATCATGCACCAAATTGATTGCAGAGCTTATACATTTTTCTCTAGATGTGGAATCAATGACCATCTGAATGTGAATATGTATCTCTAGGGTTTGTGACCAGACATTAGATTATAGGTGTTCAGGTTGAATAATTCAACCTAGGAAGAGATATTGTACAGAGAAATTATGGATGATATAGACATTGCAATCAATGTCGTCTTTACTATGTCTTCTCTTCCAGCTAAATATAGCTTCAGTGGTATCTATGGGAAGAAGAGGATGTGAAAAGACTATTATATGAGTGGTAATGGTGGGGCTCAGCAACGAACCTCCTCTACACCATCTATTGCTGCTGGTATTGTGCCTCTAACTTGCTACTGGTGCTAAAAAGGGATCACAACATATGTTCTTATTGGATTCCCTCTATGAAATTCAATAGCTATGGACATTCTGGTCATAGAAAAACATTATGTTAAGACATGAGTAATACTCATTATGTTTAGGGTATGTTGGATCCAATGAAAATTGGGTTTCATCAGAGCCATCAAACACTAAAGGGATTCAATTGTAGGCCGCATGAGTGAAGCATTTATAGGTAGTATATGGCATTCCAATGGAAGTTGATGTTAGTCTTGTGGTAGTGAGAGGTATGCTCTTATTTCAGCTTTAGTAGATACTGATTTTTATGACTCTGGTTCCTCCCTCTAATTAATATCATCATGTATTGTTAATGTTCTTAAAAATCAAGCTTAAATTACTCCCTTTACAACTGTGTTGGTGACAAATCATGGAGTGAGGAAATATATGGGGTTTCTATGTTCTTATTGTTTGATCACGATATCTAAGATTAAGTTGGTCATGGATTTTCTTGTTCATTAATTAAATCTGTTTGATTTCATCATTAGTACGTATTTTATTATCACAAAGAGAGTTTAGTTTGATTGTTATCCTCAGTCTGTTTCAATTATTCTTATTAGAGGGAGCTCTTATGTGTTTCAGAGGGAGTGGTATCCAAGATCAGGTCATGCAGAGCCTTCCCACAAAATGCTCTGGAGTGTGTTTTATATCACTGTGTTGAAGCATGATGACATTTCATCTATTTGTGATCTGCCATTTTGGTCTGATAAATTCATTAAATATTTCCTCAAGACTTCACTGGTCTTCCTCATGATAAATAGGTAGAGTTTACGATGGACTTGATATAGGGATCAAAACAAATATCGATGCCATATTATTGTATAACACCTGTGGAGTTTAAATAACTCATGATATAGTTAGAAGACCAGTTAGAAATGGGGTTTCATCTCCCTAGTATTTCTCCTTGGTAATCCCTTGTTCTCTTTACCATGAAAGAGGATTGTTTACATTTTTTATGTGTGGATGATCAAAATTAAAATCGGGTAACAGTTATGAAAAAAACATTTTCCTTATTTGAATGATTTGTTTTATTTGTGTAAGGTAGAAAAGTGGTTTTAAAAGATCGATCTTCAGTTTGGTTATCAGTAGATCAATATTTTTGAGTCTAATATAGCTAAGACAACCATCAGGAGCATGTATGCCCATTATTAATAATTTGTGATGCCTATGTGTCTTACTAACACTCTTATAATTGTTTTTTATTTGACAAATCATATATTCCACAAATATCATTACACTTTTATTGTAGTATAAAGGGATGATATTCTGAATAATTCAATGTCCATGTGAGAGCAAGAGGACTATTTTATTTTGGTTCTGGATATTTTTAGAAATCACTATCATTAAGGTCATCTTTCAAAATATTGATTCTGGATTTGTGAATTAATGTTCATGGGGCACAAAATTTAATAGCATGGATTATTAGTTGATCCAGTGAAGGTAAATATTTTTTTGTCATGGAATGAACCAAAAAAGTATGTTAGATATGAATCTTCCAGGGTCATTCTAGATACTACTAATGGTTTGGCAATGAGTTCTCTAATATGGAATCACATTTGACTGATATTACCAGGAAAGTGGTAAAATGATAATGGGATGAAAAGTTTTTTTCTTCTTTCGATCTACTAAAATGACATCTAAAATCCTCACCAGTTCTAATCTTACCTGAGCCTAGAATGGTGTATGTGTTGTTTTGTGAGGCATCTAGTGTTATTTTGGGATGCGTGGTGATGTGTGATGATCGTGTGGTAGCATAATGCTCTCACCAACACCGACCACATGACAAAAAATGACCCAATCACGATATAGTTGGTGATTTATTTGCTTATATACTGGTAGCACTATTTCTTTGGGTAGAATTTCATGGGTTTCTGTTATCATGAGAGTGTAAAATCTATCTTTTTATACAATGAATTGAATATTATATATAGAAGATAGGTAGAATACCTTCAGGAGTTTTACATCTACATCGCCTAAACCTCATAGAAATTGAATGTAGTTGAATACTCATTAAATATTATAGCACCATCATGGATCATTTTTGAATCGAATGAGGAGGGAAATCTTATGGTGCTTCTCACTCAGTTTCACATGGATAGTTAGGATGATGTCTCAGGTATGGTTTTGACCAGTGTTAAGGAGCCATCAATTCCAATAGAGTCTATAATTCAAATCAAACCAAAACATGATGATTTTTAGGAGATCCAATAAATCATTTATTGCGGGGAGAGAGTTCCTAGATTGAAAAATTCCTCAAATTGAATACATCACATCTAGATGTGAGTATTAGTCACAACACCTATTGGAAGTTCAGCCTTGTTTTATTTTCATAGATCATCATGGGACAATCATCCAGGTGCTACAAAGATGTAATATGACATGTGAAGGCGATTCTGGTGGCTAGGTATAAAGGGTGAAATTATAGATTATTTGTCCTCTTAAAACCCATGCAATATATAAAGGCAGATCTCTTGAAGCCTTTTGGTATTCATAGCCTCTTCTAGTTACAGTTTATATGTTGTAATAGGTGTCCATTTATTTTTTTTCTTGGGTTACCATGGATATCCGAGGGAACAATTCTATTTGGGTGGTTGTTTATCAATTGGTGATGTCTTATAATTTAATTCCAATCAATAACAAAACCAAATTATATGATTCTTGTAAGAAGTATGTGAAATAGTTTATCAGGTTACATGGGAGTCCTTTTACAATTGTTTTATATAGGGATCCTAGGATTACCTCATGGCTCTGGGAGATTCTTATAGAGGAAATGGGGTCTCTAGTTAGGATGATCACATCATACCATCCAATGAGAGATGGCCATATGGAGTGTGAAATTCATATCCTTGAGTTAATGAATCATTCCATAATCTTTGATTTCAGTGGATCATGGGATATCCATTAGGGACTGGTTGAGTTTATTTACATCAAAATTTACTCTTCAACGATTAAAATGTTTCTTTTTGAGGAGTTGTTTGGTTACCTATGCAGATAAACTCTTTTTTACTAGAGGTGGGTGAAGTATCGTGGGTTGGACCACTTCTAGTTCAAGAGACATAGACAATGATTCAAGAGTTGTGATGATGTCTGATTTCAACCCAATGTTCACAAAAATCATATATAGACTAATGGCATCAGCCATTGGTGTTTCTATTTGTGAATGGGTTTTCATGATTGTTTTTCTTTGGTTGGTTCATCATAGACTTGGAAAATAGGGAATGTTTTCATCGAGATATGATGGAAAATTTGATATCACTAAACATCTAGGAAAATATGAATATCAGTTAGAATTTTCTACTTAGATGAAGGGAATTCATGACATTTTCCACATATCTCACCCCATAAAGTATCACCTGGTTCCCACTCACATTCTGTATTGGGGAGAAATTGATTTAGATATAGATGATTCTCTTTTGGAGAATTCTTTTGAGATTGTTGAATCTCAATATAATGCCTTTTGTTGTAAGTTGATTTTGTTGGTCAGAGTACAATAGAAACAATTATTGGATTCTCATGAGACTTGGGAATTCATATCATTAATGAGGGTGAAGTTTCCTCACCTATTTCATAGGAGTAAAACATCGACATCACTTATCAGGAAATAAATTTCTTGTGATTATTAGATTATAGCTTCCCATTACTTTGATCAGGTTTCCCCCTATTATATTTTCCATTATAGTTTTTAAAATCCATTGTTGAGTTCTTCTTGGTTTATTGCAGGTTGTAGAATATTTTCACATCATGATCCTGGGGTATAATTCATGTATTGTTTGCTACATTCATGTTTTGAATGGGGGATGTGAGTGTGAGTTGGTATTGAGTAGGTACAACTCATGTAACTAAGGATCACATCTTTTTTGGGCGTAAATATTGGATTTTTATCCCAAGGAAATGGGTTTTTATACATTAATTATAAAGTGTGACCTACACATCATGACCAAGGGGTACACGTCGTGACCTGACATGTTCCTAGGTTAAAGTAACACCTTTAAGAGTTTGTATCAGTCATTTTCCATCCAGACCTCTTGGCCCTCTACAGTACATTGCACTTAAGAAATTTTTAGAGTTTTCTAGTCTTCCAGATTGATATAAAATATCTCTAGTCCATCATATTGTTTTTGGTGTGTCTCCCTTCGTATGTTTTATTTTTATTTCTCCCATGTATTTGATCGTGATAGCTCCCTAGCCATGTGTTATCATATCCTCTGTTCCATAGTGCATGTTTCTCATTTTCTTCTTCTATATTCATTTTGACAATTTTTTCTCGAAGGTCATTCCTTTTCTAGTTGTGTTCCATCAGACGTTCTTTATTGAGGTATCTGGGTATTCTTCTATCCACCGACCATTTTAATTGTTACATGACCCAATCCTTTAATGTTCTTTTTTGATATTATGGCCTTCATTTATAGAATTGTTGGGTTTCTTTCTTTGATTTGGATTCTATTTTGGGTATGTGAGAACAGAAACTTGTGGTAGTTGTTTTCATCTCTAGCCTATGATAATGAACCATAATGTTTTATTTTTAAAACTTCATTATTTATTTATTTATGAAATTGGAATGATTTGTGTGTGTTTTGAAAAAGGTTTTTGAATGAAAAATATTTTTTACTATTTTGTGATAAATTGACTAAATTTTCTATTGAATTAATTTTAAGGGATCAAAATGGGTTTTTGGAAAAGGGAACATGGGTTACCATCAGTACATAGGTGGATGATTTAGATTAAGGCCATCATCCATAGCTTGGTGATCATAAAAGATGATTTTCATTGGTATTTCCTCTATTTCCTAGCCCTATTGTTCTAGGGATCTGATATTGAAATTTTGAGGAGTTTATTCATGGGGTTTTCATCTTCTTCCAATGAATGTTGTTCTAGGATCATCTTTTTCACATGATTCTTATAGTACATGTAGTCTTATGCATAATAATTTAGTATTCCTTAGTGTCTGATACTTGTGATTACGGTTTTTACTTCTTGGATTTTTGAGTTAGCCTTGATATTCAGGTTTATTCTTGTGAGAAAATGTTATAGAAAATATATTTTTAAACAGTTATACATACTTCTTTTTGAAACTATATAGAAGGGAAATGATATCTAGGATTTCCATAAAACTAATTATCAACATAACATGCCATTTTTTGTCTCAAAATAAACATTTAATATTTGTTCTACAGAGACATCTTATGGAACACCAGGGTGGGTTCTAAATGAGCATGTCAGCTCAAACCATTCGCACTACTTCAATGGTTTATAAACCGTTGTTTGTATTCCTCTACAGTGAAAGGAAAGGCACGACAGTAAAGACATGAGGATTGTGGCATTTAAGATGGGATGCTAATAGTGAGATGGTTGGGGTTCTTCCATTCTATTTTAGGATTAGATATGGGGTTTGAGTCCCTTTTTGTCAGACTTATATTTTGGTTATTTTATCTATTATTAAAATTGTTTTGTTTCCGATATTTTATTATTGAAAAGGCAATTATATTTTAATATGCATTCTCTATACCTTTCATTCCTTTTATATTTATTTCATGTGGTTGTTCATGTTGGGTGAAACAGTTCCCTCTGCTTTTTCTATTGATGTCTATGTTCTTGTCGTATGCTTGTGTGGATCAAGAACACACTTTGGGTTTGTGACGGTTCTGGTTGAGTGATGAATTCTATTATAACTTGGTTCAGTTCGCCAAACTCCTCATTAACATTGTATTACCAAATATATACTACAAGATTATATTCTTATGTAATTTAATAGTATGTATGTTTTACCCTATGGTCTTGTTGTACACACTTAAGGATATTGGGGGATTATATTATATTGATAATTTTGTTATTTTATTCAGTATAGATAGATCTTTACTTCGCATTTAAAATAATCCTCTATTCTATATTATATGAAAAATAAAATTCTTGATGAATAATTACAATGGATAGATGATATTACATAGTTTATTTGTACTGGGATACACCTAATGCATAATATATCGATTAATTGTTGATACCATAATTAGTCACAATGTTACTAGTATGTGATTGTAATATTTATGAATACTAAATTTGTCATACATTGTGTATTTCCTCTTTTGTTATTCTTTTAAATACATTTCCATGTGTTTTAAATTTATAGTCAATTTGTAGAAAAATCATAAAATAATTTCATAATATAATCAATTCCAATCAAAAATGTGTTTTTAATGAATTTTTATGATTAAAACCATGATATTTCATCATATTCAAATTGATGGTGTATTAAATGTATGATATTTAGTGAAATTTAATTACACAAACATCCCTTACAAATTTTATATATTCTATTATAATATGTTATTTATGATCATCAATATTCTAGTTTTTATTTTATATTTATCACCATATATTTTTAGTGTATCCCCTATAATTCTATCCATTTATAGATTTGAAATTCAAAAATTAAAATTTAATACAATTCATATAGTTCATACTTCAAATATGTCTATTTAATTTTTTCCCATTTGATCAGGATCATAGAAAATTAAATATGTAGTTATATATTTAGAAAATAATTATAAAACCATCATGAGAAAGGTACATCATCATATTTGAGTTTTTCACCCATAAATCATGGATTAATATCATCCATTATGAAAATAAATGATTGTTTTCTCATAAATAAATCCTAAATGCACTACATTCACTAGAATGGTGTAGTGGTTCATGATGTGTTCTATCCCATATGGGAAAAGAAAAATAAGAATTCAAAATCATGACCTTATAGATATTTCACCATGGGTGTTCATGGGATACACCCTTCAATAATATTTTAATATTGATTATATCATGGTGTGATGAATCCTTATAATATGTGACCATCATTAAATATAATGACTAAATTGTAGCTGGTAACCCATCATTGAAGGGCATACCTTCCATGGCCTGAAGACCAAAATTCCATAATGACTAATATTCTTCGAAATATACATTATAGTGTGAAATATAAATATTTTTTTTTGAACCGTGATACAAAAAATCTAAAAATGGATGATAACAACCATATATAATAAGTTTTTCCATACGAACCTTGAACTAATTTTGTAATTGGACTGTAAGATGGTTCAAATTATCCTTTTTCAATAATCCTCCTTGCTTGACACATACAGTCACATTGTGACATCCAATTTTCAAAATATTTCAGAAATTAATTATTTATTGTCTAAATGCATCCATAATTTACCAAAAAAAATTTTAATGATAGTCTATTTGATATTTATTCAAAAAAACATTATCTGATACAACAATTGGTTTTTAATTCACCCTCTGGATTTTATTGACAATGTTTGGACATTAATATATCCCTTCAATAATTTTACCATTTTAATATATACACATTATCATATGGATTTTATAAATAATTATCTTCGGTGCTTAATTTTTCACACTTTTAAAACTCCCCCTGATAATATAATGAAATTCTTTTTATAGATTTATCCAGTAAAACCATTCTGTATGATATAAAAATTAGAGTTCAATAATATATTTTCACAGAAAAACTAAGTTGGGGAGCATTGTATAGTTCAGTAATAGTTGACAGATTTTTTTTTCATCTAATAATAAACATCCTAATGAAGCTTCTGAACAACATAAAACCCCACAATTATTATTTTCCTTATCTTATAGCATCCAATTATAAATATATTTTCGATTAAATAAAAACTATTTTGTTGATATAAACATATGTATAATTCAAATAGGTGAATTCATAGATCATCAATATGAGCTAATTGGATGAACATTAATGATTATCGTGTGCCTCTAAATCCTTGAATAAAACAACAGTTTTTAGAATATATTATTCAACAAATTTTGAGATTCAGAAAATAATACATTCATAATTTCATTCTCCGCCTTCAATTTTATTAATTTTATCTGATCACTTTATATTTCATGTGAGAGTGATAAAGAAGATAATTTATTCATTCAACTAAATATTTTTACCCATATGAATTAGTATAGGATGATGTATATCATCACTAATGTCATGCAATTTATAAAAAACCTATATAAGATATCTTAAATGGATATATAGTAGTTATATATCCCACTTTTACTATAATAAAAAAATATTATTATTTCATTAATAGTCATCAAAAAAAGGATCTCCTAATTTAAAAAGATACAAAACTTGTGAATTTTCTATGAACAATGCCTTTTTCCAATTAGCTTCAGAAAAAAAATATCCTTTTTTATTCATCAATTTCAAACAAAAATTTCAATTTACCATAATATTCTATATTATTATTTTCATTGGAAAGAAATGTACTTCTTTAGAATAAATTTTTAAATATAATACTAAACATGTTTCATGAAAGATATACTACTAGGTTATAGTATGATAAATTAAATTACAAATGATTCTTTTATATTATGTATATTCAAATGCCTTGTTAACATCATTTCAGCCATGTGTTTTTTACTTCTATTAAGGTTAAAATATTTTAAAATCATTATTTTATAAAATTATTCATAACTTCCCATTCAGATATTACATATGAAAAAAATATCTTATTTTTGGTGAATTTATATCAATATACCTAATTCAATTCCATAATCAATGAAATCAAAAATTCTACACCCCTATATTTTTTAAATTCTTCCCTTAAACTTTTCCGTTTTCAATAAAAAATTGTTTCTCCCACATTGACTACTAACAACTAATCAGAATTTCCAAAAAAACTAACATAAAAATTTTGATCATCCCCTCCATCTTGATATTCAGTTTCCTCCAAATTGAATCCATCTATGTATGCTTGTAATCATGAACCTTCTTTAGGATATACAAATTCCTTTTCAGCATAATTATTTTTTAATCATCATTGAATATTAATAAAGTAATTCCCCGACCCCAGTTACACAGATTCGGTGTATTATTACATAACATTGGAATGATATTAGAAATCATGTCGTGAAAGACCGATCAGTTTAGTAGCCTTGTAAGTATTAGATACATTCATATATTTTACATTACATCATGAAATAAAAAGATAAAAAACAATTTCCCCTTATGAACACACATATATCCGTATCCTATCCCTATAGGTCAACCATAAAATAATTCTTCACATCCTGGGATAAAAAACATTGATATATGTGAGCTCATATTCTCAGAAAGGATAACAATATAGCAGAAACACTAGTAGAAAAATGATTTCTAACATCATCAATTTAACATTGGTTTCTTATAAACCTACGTAAAAAAATGTTTGAGGAGAATGTTTTGTGTCGATTTTTATAAAAAATGATGCCAAAAAAATTTGTTTGTATTCGGTTTAAATAATTGACTTGATAAACAAAAAAAAATATTTGGTTTATGTTTTTATGAATAACTAAAGCCCAAAATTCTCCAAAAACATTTTTAGCGTTAGTTTCGGATTAAACCGACCATAAAATGTTAAAAAATATGTTTTTCACATTGGGTATTTACTAACCAATGCCAAAAATATAAAAAGAGAAAATTTTCCCTTTGGGTTTTTAAATCTGAGGCGAAACAAATGTTTTGGCATCGGTTTTTTAAAAAAACCGACGTAAAAAACTAAAAATATTTGGAGTCTGTTTTTATGAAAGCTAACACCAAAAAATTAAAAATAAATTATAATGTTATAGATAATTATCTATGATTATATTAGACTTCTCATGGAGCAAAAATGGGGTTACAGATTAAAAGTTATGGATGTTAAAAGCTAATCTTCTCAAAGAGAATTGTTAAAGAAGTCCAAATTTTAAAAGACATATCTTTTAATCTGTAACACCATTTTAACTCCCCAACCAGTCATATTGAAGCTTAAAGATTTCTCTAAATCATTGTAATGTTTATAAAATATTTTATAGTCGGTTTTAATAAAAACTGACACCAACTTTTTTTTTAGTTTTTCTCTTATGTTTTATTAAAAACCGACGCTAAAACAGTTTTTTTTCGTATTGGCGTCAGTTTTTAAAAAATCCAACATTAATTTTTTTTATCTTTTTGTATTTTTAGCATTTTTTTAAAGCAATTATGCAAAAAATACACTTTTTAACATTTTATCATCAGTTGATTTACTATCTGACACCAAAAAGGACATCGATTGGCATTTTTTGTTTCAGTATCCTAAAAAACCAACGCCAAAAGGACAATGTAAATCCTATTTTTTGTCAATTTCAAATGAAACCAACGCCAAAGAGTAACACAGGATTATAATTTCAATTTTTTCACAACATGCGTTTAAATTTTTAAAATCCTGCCACCATTTTCATATTATTCAATTGAAAATATTTTCATTTACTATTTATAACCCTTTTCACATTCATTCATCATTTTTGACCTATTCGAATCAATAAAGTTCTCAATGCAGCTTCAATCATTAATTTGAACATGGTACATATTCTATTAAATTTTTTTTCATTATTATTATTATCTTTTATTTCTAAACAACTCGATTATCTTTCTTATAATGATGAATAATTCATATTTCTAAATATATGCTATATAATTATAAACAACATATAATTTGGTTGGATTCTCCTAAAACCATTTAAATATGTTCAAATTATTATGTTTATTTTATTTAATTAGTTTTATATGATTTTAATTCATGTTTATCATGTTTTTTAAATACGAGTTGTTTCAATTGAAATGTTGAAAGGTTCAACTTCCGACGACCATAACTTTTGATCTGTTACTCTTTTTTAGCTCCAGAACTAGTCAAATCAATGATTAGTAATTTTCTATAAAACATAAAAGAAAAAAAATTACTTTTGATGTAGGTTTTTTGAATAGCTGATGCCAAAACATTTTTTTAACTTTTTGGTGTTAATTTTTAAGGAAACCAGTGCCAAAAATGATATAAATGAGTTTTTTTGGAATCCATTTTTTTAAAAATGATGCTAAAAACAAATGTAACACATTTTGGCCATTGGTTTAAAAAATAAAGTGTAAAAAGTTATATTTGTTATGTCGGTGACTTCAACGTTGGTTAAACCCCGATGTTAAAAATAAAAAAAATTATGTTAAACACAATTTTTCAACTAGTTAAACTATCATAAATAAGCATAAACATTTAAGGAAATTTATTAGACTACAGCAAAAGAATTTTAAACCTAAACTTTAGCATGATATAGAAAAGATAAAACCAAATAATTCCATTTAACTATTCGCATGGATATTCTTGTTGTCGAATAATCCAAACAATATCAATAACCACTTTCATAATGATGGAATGCATAATGTCTGACATCATTGCCACATAGTCTAGCCATTGTGCCAAGACTACAAATATGATTTTGTAAAGGCCTTGTTCCAACACACTATTTTGTCTCTTGATACCTACCGATGCATCGAGGATATGTAGTTTTCTCCACCTGTCACTTACTAAGTCCATTGCATTTCTCATATGAAAAGGTTTAAACATAACACAAATATTCGTATTGAAACTAGCATATAGAATGTAAATAATTTATTCATAAACCATGAATGGTATAACAATAACACTTCCACCATAAAACATATCACAAAACCTTAAATTCAGTAGGGATGATTTGTATCATAATAAATAAACATCAAACAAGCTTAAAATCCATCAAAGGATGTTGACATAGATGAAATCAAAACTTCTTTTTAGAGAAATATCTCTTTCTATTTTGAAAACATTTAAAAGATATATAATTATAAAAGAAAACAATATTTTTAAAATAATATTCTATGATTTTATGGGAAGCTTCAAAAATTTAATAATGGTGGATTATAGCCGCACCCACTGTATATGTTAATAAAAATACAATCTTACCTTAATTTTATCAAAATAGTCATAAAGTAATTTGTTTGGAAAACAATAGAATGATTCCTTTAAAAACATATATGGTCAAAGAAGAGTATAAATGACTTTAACCCATTTTCTAGTAAATATTAAGAACTTTTTTTATATATTTTTAATAAAACACGGATGTGGATGATTAAGAGGTCCTATTAGATACTTATGTGAAAACAACCTTAGATAATAAAGAGATTGTGAAATTAACCCTCACCATGTACTTTTACATAGGAGATGAAATGTTAATGTTCTGTATAATAATTATAATTTTTATTAAATTATACAAAAACTATATACATAAATATTATATCATATATGATCTTATAATATTGCTTTGTTAATAATATTTCGGTAGTATCATCATTTCGAGTGTTAACTGATTCGTATTCCATTATATGATCCATTACAAAAGCCATATTTGTTATGGATATGATGTATTCGATTCATATACATAATGATATTATGTTCATAAATATTTTTTTTAATCATAAAATGAAAATTATTCTTCAATGATTACTATGGGGAACGAATATCATCGCGTTCGTGGAGACGGTAATCCGTACGTACGCACGAGCGACAATATCATTATATTGATGGAGAAATAATATGTAATTGGATGGTATATCATATATATAGAATATTTAACATATTATAATTATTATTTACATAAGTTATACTAATTATTATACCCATCCAAATAATGATTTGTTTGAATAACAAACTACACCATGACGTGGAGACAACAATCTGTACGTAGGCACCTTTGGTGTCATTATAATTAATAGGATGGAAAGAATAATTAATATGGTTGTAAAATTTTCATAATCACATAAAAATTTATAGAAGATACTAGATTTATTATTTTAGAATGGAAACAACATAGAAATTGGAAGTGGAAGAAGAAAAGAACTTGAAAGAGGTAAAGAAAATATTTACCTCTTCTTCGGGTTCTTCCTTTTGATTTGATCAAAAGGGCTCCTTAGGGTGTATTTCTAACCAAAGGAATGCCTCTAGGATAAAGGGAGGAATTTTTTAGGCATATTTTTCAGGGTTTGGCCAAGAAAAAATTCTTTGGAGGTGTGAAATTAAGGGAAGGGGAAGTTCCCATTTATAAGATATGTGAGGGTCACTTTATGAAAAGATTGAATTATTATTTTATAATAAAATTATTTTCGGGTTATAATGGATCCAAAATGATTTATGTAAGGGATAAGGTGGGGATAGTTCTAAAACATCTCAAGAAATAGGTTTTATACAGGTTTATTTCATCATATTAATCCTATCTTTTAGATTTAACTCTTAGTTAAATAGTTTGTCATTTACCATGTCAATTTGTATTTTTATATTATATAGTCAATAAACTTACTATAACATGCCTTGAGAACCCCATGTGGGTCATTATTAAAATATATAACATTATCTAAGTCATTTTTCACATCCTTTGATTTTATGAATATTATATCAATTAATAATATAATATTTGTTTTAAATACTCAATTATGTCAATTTGGAAACTGTTTAGTATTTAACATTTTTTAAAGCCATAAAAACTTTATCACTTAGAATTAAATTTATTTAACCAACCCAAACATTCCATATAAACCTAAAAAATAAGTCGAATTCATCGGAAGTGGATAGACCCAAATCTTGACGTACATAGACATTACATTACTATTGCGGATTACTTAATACATAACAAAAGCAGACACCAAAGGACCGTAATAATTTAGTGTATTTGGAAACTCGGAATGTAATCTTCTAATCATGGTGAAATATCTTCAACATATCTCATAAAGATCTTCCCCTTTTGGTTTTCTTGCCTAAAACCTTTCTTGAAATCCTGGGAAAAGAAAACATATAATGGGTGACCACAAATTCTTAATAAAGGTAAGCATGGAGAAAATAAAACAAACTATATACATTTGAATTTAAAAACATGAACATAATGTTTAAACATCAAAATCCTGAGAAAATACATAAATCTTGGAAGTACGTATGGCATGTATCATAATGGAACATCAATCTTGATAAAATAGCATGGGAATAAGTCATGTAATTGTGTATCCATTCACCACTTGTTGTGATTCCCATAGTATCCAAAGCATTACTGCCAATACTGTCTTAGTGGAAAAATTCCCTTTCTGAATCGAGTTCACTCCTCGTTCCAGTCTTTTATCACTGAACCGGATAATCCTACCATTGCAGCCATGTTTATCTCATGAGATATAACTCTTTACCCAATGCATTGGAGTGAGATATAGATCCCACCCATCTAATAATGAAATAATTCTTACTTGTTCCACAACATAAACATAAATCATTCATCATTTCCCAAATAATAAATTGGGTTTCATAAACATCATCCCATTATAACATTATCCCTAAAAAAGGATATCATTTCTTCATAATAAAAGTGAAACCATGTAAATCATAAGGGCATTATACTTGAAACATACACATAGAAAGCAATTCCTTCTTATATGGAAAATGGCTTTCATAAAACACTTAAAATGAATTCTTGAGGAAAATATCCTTTCTTATTCAAAATAATTTTCTTTTCACAAAATTCCATGCAATTTTAAAGGAAAAGGATTTTGTTGAAAATAGTCATTAAATCATGCAGAGTAAGATTCATGAATGTAAGGCATTATGAAATCGTAAAAATCCATTGATGTCGTATATGTTAAAAAATATCCTTCTCGTACTTTTGATGGAAAATTCAAACAACTACCCCGTAACGTAAACAAAATAAAGATTCCTTACATACCATGTAGTAAAAGTCAAAAATGGGTAAAAAAGAATTTAAACATACAAAAAACACTTTTAGAGAACATGGACATAGATGATAACAGTAACCCTGGTAAATACTTATGAATAAACAATGTCAGATAAGAGTGAGATTGGAATAGTTATCCCTTACCTTATGTCTGATATACTTTGTATGTTTCCTAACCTCCTCTTCTTCAATGCGCCTCTTTTAAGATTCATCTTAAGGAAGTACAGTTGGTGTTTTGAGAAGACCAGAACCTCCAGAATGTTTCTAGGGAAGTGGAGAACAGAAATGGGTAGGGGTTGGCCATGTTTCAAGGCTCAAAAGGGTGTGAATAGAAGAAGGATGTAGTGATCTTTTTATAAGGGAGGAGTGGGGAACCTTTGGAAAAACATAAAATATTATTTTATAATAAAATCATATTTGATTTATAATAGCTCCAAATTCATTTATTTCTAAACTAAAGTGGGGATGGGTCGAAATCCTCTCAACCAATGGGTTTTATTCCATTTTAGGTTACTATTTTAAACTTATCTTTTAGATATAACTGTAAGTTAAATAATTTAACTTTTACCATGTCTTCTTGTTTTGTTACACTATATGGTTAATGAACATACTATAATAATCCAAATGAAACCCAAGTGATTCATTATTTATATATATAACCTTATATAAGTCATTTTTCCGAACCATAGATTTTTAGGAATATAATAACAATTAATAATATAATATTTGTTTTAAAAACTATTTTATGTCAATTTTGAGACTATTTGGTAATTGATTTTTGTGAAAATCATAACAGAATTATTAGTTCTAAAAATATTATTAAATCAATACTAACATGTCATATTAACCTAGAAAATTATTGGAATTAATAAAAATGTTAAAATTACATTTATTTGAGTATTTATAACATCAATTATGCTTATATTCCATTAATAAGGTAATTACCGCATCATCATTGTGTCAAAAATAAATTAAAATATTTAATTTCTAAAAATTATAAATAAAATACCATTATGTAGGAAATTATTTTCGCATTATAATGAATATTTATAGTCGAATTTATTTTATTTATAACCCTATATTAAAAATGTTTTAGTTATTAAAAATTGATTTTAACTATTTTAATTCTTCTTTAAATAAAATAATAATAAATATCTTAATCTAATCCAAGTGGACCTAAAGGGTAATATTTTGTCCCAAAGGTTGTTTTTTGTCGAACTACACTTATCCAATATAATTAGGACATGTGTTAGGTTAATAATAATATCATTTTTAACCTTAATTATCCTATTTACTTTTAACCATGGTAAATAAAAGTAAAAAGTTACTATTCACCAAAAATTATTTTTATCTTATTGAACCAAATTTTACTCCCTGATCTTAACCATGTCTCTCAGATTTTCAAAATTCCACTTACAGAAGCTTTAAAATTAAGTTTTATGTAAATTTTCGAACTCTCCATGGAGGTGGGTAAAAGACGGTGAAAAGTTCAATAAAATTTTTATATGTATAAAATTATTATAAAATGACTCCAATGAATTACATTGAACATATATTGGTATTATGTATCAATTTGGACCTAAAATAAATTTAAATAAAATAAATAATTATTTAAATAAAAAGTCAGTTTTTAAATAGTAACTATAACGACCCGAAGTTTTTCAATGGAAATTACCTTCTTATATTTATGTCATAAAATAACACGAAAACACAAAATAATGAACTACTAAGTGATAATTGACCTTTAAACATAATTTTGTCACTCCTATGTTTGGAATTTTGAAAATCTGACAAACACGATTGTCTTCAAGATGTTTTTTGGAGTCTAATGAAACAAAAATAATTTTTGGTGAATAGTAACCTACCCTTATGAATAGTAACATACCCTTATGAATAGTAATATTACCCTTATGAATAGTAAATCATCCAACATAAGAGTAACCTTACCCATGTGTAATCAAATAAAATTTAGACATCTTAGAAAGTGACAATTTGACCTTAATAAACGTTTTGGAATTTTATAAGTTATAAATAATTAATTAATTAATATAAAAAAATAATAATTTCCCTAAAATGTATTGAATCAATTTATAATAGTTTTTAGATAATTTTAATACCCTACGTAATTTTTGAAAGAACAATAAAATCAGTTTTAATCGTAACAACTGTTTTTTAAAGAAAATTTTGATTTTAATTAAATATTAAATTAATAATATTTAGAAAACTATTTTTGAAAAATGGACATCATTTTTTGATTCTACACGTCAAAAAATGGTTGGGGTAAATTTTTTGTGATTTTTCTGAGATACATGAATTTTTTATGAATAGTTGAATCCGATAATTCACAATAAATGCTAAATAATGTATTAATTGAGTCATCGATAATGTTCTGCTGATGTAAGCCCACTTGGTTCAGGATTACATTATAAAATTACTAATCTTGGTCATTCAAGACTCACTATTCCATTTCTTGTGGAGAAATAATGAACTAATGAATTTTATATTAAGGAAACCCCTCTCCCCTCCACTATAAAAGCCACCCCCTTTCCCTCTTCCTTTTATTTTATTAAAGAGAACGTTGTTCATGAGGTGTCAATTTATCACCTTCAAAAACAACATGCTCTCTTCTTCCATTTCTACCTTTAGATATGGTCATGAAACCATTTTTATGGTTAAACCGGAATATGTTATGTGTATTATGTTCAAGTTAATGTTCTGGAAATAACCTATGGACATATTACTAAGTGATAAGCTAAAACAAGTTCATTATGATCCAAAAACTGTCCAAATTGACCCAAATAACCATCATTTAATTTTTATATAATGATTCATCCACATGGATCTAATTTAATTAATTATAAAATCATTCATTCTCCTGTAATATCATTAATGACATGTAATTTCATTTCTGGATGTTTACTCATGTTCTACCCAAACATCAATTTAAGAATACAAGTGAACCACCCAAGAATAACCATAAAAACAAACATCCCCGAACAATGTTTTTGAACCCTATATGTCTTCAAAAGTAACATAATATGACATAATGAAACAAGAATGAACCCTATTAATGTACACATGGTTCTGGATTTATAATTAATGAATATAATTCCATTATACAGGACATTAAATAGAAGGAAGCATTTGGGTACAAGGTAAGGGTAAATTCTCGAACCCAACTTTCATCCTTCGGATTGTACCTCTTTCACTCCATTTTTGATATGGTCTCCCCATAAAGATCATTTTTTCATCAATGTATTTCCTTTTATGGGATATACATGTATTCTAACGATGTTTATGTCAATCCAAATGTTTTACAAAAGAACTCTTCTCTTAAGAACTCAGTTTTTACCTCTCATTCAATGTTGATGGTTCTTGTATCAAGTATGTTGTTCCCTCTTTCTTTTGGGAACCCAAAGGTTATGAATGTGTTCTTATGAGATGAAACCCATTCCTTTTCATGGGTTAGTTATGTTTTATGTTCATTGTGGCATGCATGATAAATGATAATGTTATGATGTGACGGGTGCGCCCGGAATTATATAGCGCTCACTAGTGCAGAAAACATTTTTTACGTCGGTTATTTTTCATTATTTACGTCGGTTTTTAGGCGAAGTTAATACGGACGACGTTATAAATAACGTTTTTTACGTCGGTTATTTAAAACCCGACGTAACATCCCTAACATCACGGTGTTTATCACGTCGGTTCATTAATAACCGACGTGAAAAATGATGGGGGATGGGGATTTATAACGGTGGTTATTATATAACCGCCGTGATAAACCGCGGGTGGGGGGTTTAGCACGTCGGTTATATAATAACCGACATGATAAATATGCGTGGGGGGGTTTATCACGTCGGTTATTTCTAAACCGACGTGATAAAACGCCTGGGATATCGTTTATCACGTCGGTTATGACATAACCGACGTGATTAACCCTTCCCCGGGCCTATTATCACGTCGGTTTCTTAAATAAACGACGTGATAAAAAGTCCTGGGAAACGTTTTATCACGTCGGTTATCCAATAACTGACGTGGTAAATCGATTCCCAGGGCTTTTAGCACGTCAGTTATATTAAGAACCGACGTGATAAAAGGCCCGGGAACGGTTTATCACGTCGGTTCTCGAAAAAACCGACGTGATAAACCCCTACCGATTTATTTACCACGTCGGTTATTTTATAACCGACGTGAAAGCGATATATTTTTTTTTTAAAATAATTTCACTGCTATCACCAAAAAGCAACTAGAAACCAAACAACAAAAATAACCATGCCAGCCCTCCCCCAAGCCACAACTGAACCCCACCCTCATCTATACCCACCTAACAACCTGGCCAACCCTCCCCCACCACATTGGAGCCCCACCACAACCCTTGGACACCCCCCACCCCTTGGACAGCCCTCCCCCCCACCCTCATTTACACCCCCACGACCCCTAGTACAGCCTCAAACACCCATTGGACACCCCTCCCATATCCCTTGGACACCCCCCACCCCTTGGACACCCCCCACCCCTTGGACACCCCCCCCCCACCCTCATTTACACCCCCAAGACCCCTAGTACAGCCTCAAACACCCATTGGACACCCCCCCACACCTTGAGAGCCCTCCCAGACCCCTTGGACAGCCCCCCCCCCCCCCCCGACCCCTGGACACCCCCCCCCCCCCCGAGCCCTTGGACAGCCCCAAACACCCCTTGGACACCCCTCCCATATCCCTTGGACACCCCCCACCCCTTGGACACCCCCCCACCCCTTGGACATCCCCCACCCTCATTTACACCCAATCGGCCCCTTGGACAGAACTCCCAGACACCTTGGACACCACTCCCATATCCCTTGGACACCCCCCACCCCTTGGACACCCCCCCCCCACCCCTTCGACAGCCCCCCACCCTCATTTACACCCCCCAAACACTAGGACAGCCCCAAACACCCCTTGTACACCCCTCCCATATCCCTTGGACACCCCCACACCCCTTGGACACCCCCACCCCTTGGACAGCCCCCCCACCCCCCCCCCCCCCCCCGACCCCTTGGAAACCCCCCCCCCCCCATCCCCTTGGACAGCCCCAAACACCCCTTGGACACCCCTCCTATATCCCTTGGACACCCCCCCCCCCACCACTTGGACACCCCCCCACCCCTTGGACAGCCCCCCCCCCCCACCCTCATTTACACCCAACCGACCCCTTGGACAGCCCCAAACACACCTTGGACACCCCTCCCATATCCCTTGGACACCCCCCACCCCTTGGACACCCCCCCACCCTCATTTACACCCCCCCCCCTGACCCCTAGGACAGCCCCAAACACACCTTGGAAACCCCTCCCATATCCCTTGGACACCCCCAAACACCCACCCACCCCCTTGGAACCTCTCCCCCCATACCAAAATCCAGACCAGAAAAACCATCAACAGTAGACCAAAACAAGAAATAGAGAAAAATTAAACATTCAGTTATATAACATTCAAAACTTACACTGTCAACTTCAAAAAAAAACTAAATCCAACCTAAACGACTACGAAATACACAATTACATTGACAATATTCAAAATTACATTTTACATTACAAACAACTAAAAGTCAATCAAACCTGTAAAATAATTTGACCACTCCACTTGTAAGTGTTTGATATCTTCAGCAGTAAAGGGTTGAGGGTCATAAAAAAGCTACAAAGGAAAATGATAGTAGTCAACGTGTATAATGAATAAATCAAATTGAAATATTATGAGAAAGATGAAATCTTACCAGGTCAAAACTCAGAACTGTCCCAGTTGTTATTATTTCATACATAAATCTTAACATGTAATATCTGCATTCGATGATGCCTTGTTTCTCATGACATTTCTATTTTAATGAGTGTAAATTCAATATATTATTTTTATGTAATAAATCAAAATGTACAAATTATAAATGGATATTTACCTTCGCATGTACATATTTGATCTTGAAATTCCTTTTCTTTGCGCTTTTTTGAAAGTGGACCCATGCCCTGTTAGAAAATAATGCGAATGGGGTAAATTTAAAATTCATTATAATATATAAAACTATTGTGAAATTGAAACTTACATTTCCAATATATTCTTAAAACTTTCTCGCACATCATCATGGAGAGAGCATATCCAATAAAGTGCTTTCTCCCTAGGGCAAAAAACCCCTAACATCCAATGATCCCTGATAAAAGGAAATTTAACGTTAGTGGTTTTTTATGTAAAAATATAATTAACTCTTTGAGAGGGATGTGTTTCATACCTATCACAAAAAGGCATCATCCAACACTGTGTGATTACATTCTTTTCAAATCTCTCAGCAATATAAATCATTCTTTGTTCCTCATCCAATGCACATGCTTCAGGGGAAATCAATTGTGGGTCCACGAATCCATATACATCTGTCAGCTCATTCCTCTCACAAATTTTATACAGATACCTAATACAAAGCAGACATAAGTATACATTTTTAATAAATATAACGCAAGGAAAAGGTGTTAAGACTTACATGATAAAAATTTGCACCACGTTGATGCCCAACTTATCTCCAGTGACAAACTCCATGATATCAGTTTTCATAATCCCCACACTTAGTTCACGTCCACAGACATGAGCTTCCATTGTAAAGTCATAATGATCCTCCAACAAATTTGAATATCTTGACAATTTGTCAAGACTGCTAGTATCTGCATCTGATGTCATAGCTATCTGTCTTTGTTGTTGTCTATACAGTATTTATTTACCTTTGAAGTAGTCCTGTAAAAATAAATTGAAAAATATATTTTTTTTCAAATGATAAAACATTAATAAAAATATAAAATAAAAGTTATAACATCCATACCTCTATGGTAATGAGTCGATGATGTCTGGATGGCCAAAGTAAAAAATGGCCGATACTATGTCCAACTGTCGTCACCTCATCTGTAGGTAATGGTATCCGAGCTGATCTATCTATAATATCCTGTACAGTGACCCTCTGATTCTCTACCTCTAACTGTTGATGATGAACTGTATCTCCTATACAATATACCATCCCATATGCAACTATATGATGTTGAGGATCATCAACATACTACTCACAATAAGTAGGTAGCTGCGGCGGAGGAGGAGGATCAAAAATGGGGTCCTCAGGCTGAGGTGGGGGAGTGGGAGCTACTGGGAGAGGTGGAGTGGGAGGTGCACCCTGAAATTGTCTTTGCAAGTCTGCAAACATAAACTGCACCGATGCTCTAATCTTGTCCTCCATTGTCGCATTAATATTATGGACTTCAGCCTCCAAGGATTCTATTTTTTTTTTATAAACTCCCTCAACGTTAGAAGTTGAGGAACGTGGCAACACTTTTCTTACCGATACACCTTCCAGATATCCTCTTACACGGCCAGGATGTTCGGGCTTTCCCAATGCCACAGATAAAATATCTTCCCTCCCAGATGGTGTAAATGTCCCCTGTGAACTCTGCTCCTCAAGAGAGTCCTGTAATAATTAATTGAACATTTCTATAATGATTGGAAATATATGACGAAAATAGTAAACTTAAATAAATAAAATAGATATCTTACAATCCTCTCAACTACGAGTCTCGATTCTTCTGAAAGATATTGTCCTTTTTTGCCCTTCCGAGCTCTTTTCCATTTCTCATGTCTAGATGGAGGGGATGGAGGGGCCACCTCTCCAGAGCTTGAAGACTCAGCTCTTAGTTGTTGAAATTTTTCTGCCATCATTTGTTCTTCCAATAATGCATACCCTCCCCGAGATAAACTATGAGGGTATACATTTTTAGATTGGATCTCTTGATGAGCTTTCCTTGTTTGCTGTAAATTAAGAATAAGTAATCATTAACAAAACAATAATAAGATCATTTATATAAGAAAGCTTATAAAAGTTTACATTGCCCTTACCAAAAATGATTCTTTTCTTCTACTTTCAAAAAATTGTCTATATGTGTCTTCATCTATAAAAGGATATATACGACATGGATTCTCATGACTCCTATGACCATAAATGAAATCAGATGAGAGGGTTCATTTGAAATCCCTCCATCTCCTAGCAGCCAACGATAAGAATTTCTTCCTGACTCCTCCAGTGTCAGGAATATCAAATGTCATCTGATAAAAAAGAGGTTAAAAATATTATATATACTAGAAACATTTAAAGAACAGTCAAACAATAGCAAAAGATCTTATCAAAATGGTCTCCCACAGCTGAGAAATTATCGCCTTATCCACACTTCTCCAATCATCATAGAGAATGCTTACTTTGCTCTTAGCCTGAGTTGCTACAAAACCCTTAAAATCTTTAGCATTTGGACCTCTAGGAAGATCATCATCATCAAACTCCACGACTATCCTCTCCTCCTTCGTACGGGCAAGTGATAATTTTGGTAAACGTGTGCACCCACGCTTACCAACCTTTGAACTCTTTTTCGTAATAGGAGCATGTGAATGTTCCTCCCCAGATGTATGAACAATATGCTCATCTCCAGAATCATGTGGCTGATCAACTGATTGATCTATCATTTTCCTTCAAATCAAAAAAACAAACATTAGTTCACAAATATACAAATTCAAATATTGTAATACTACTTAATCAGAAAATAGAAAAGTGTACTAAATTACATAATAGTAAACATTGGTAATATGGTAAGCATGTTAAACAATGATAAACATGGTAAACACAGTCTTTTGTACCCCTCTCTCTTGATTTTAATGATCACAATCACTCTTATTATGTTCTCACTTGTTTTCAATTGTTTTTGTTGATAGGAAAAAGGTTGCCAAGGAGTTGTCCCAAGAAAGCTGAAAAGTGGACTCACTGAGTCCACCGGTCAGCCCGCGTGAGCTCACCGGCCCGCCGGAGGACCCAGGCAGTAGACTTGCCCACTGCCTGGTGTCACCGGCCGGCCGCTGGCTCTCCACCGGCCGGCCGGTGGACCAGACAGAGAGCCTTCCTCTGTCTGGACCACCGGCCGGCCGCTGGATCACCACCGGCCGGCCGGTGGACCAGATAGCCTTGCTCTGTCTGGACCACCGGCCAGCCGCTGGATCACCACCGGCCCGCTGGTGGACCAGACAGAGAGCCTTCCTCTCTGTCTGGACCACCGGCCGGCCGCTGGATCACCACCGGCCGGCCGCTGGCTCATCACCGGCCGGCCGGTGGACCAGACAGAGCTTTGCTCTGGACCACCGACCAACTGGTGATCCACCACCGGCCAGCCGGTGCGCCCAGGAATTCTCCTCTTTATGGTTTTTATTGTTTTATCATTTTGGTTTGATACATGTTTTAATAAGTAAAAAATTTACAATATCTAACATTATATGAAAAAACTAAATGTAAACAAGAAATAAACATGTGTTACCTGTAATTTTAGGAATGTACAGTTGGATTGTTTTCCCAAATTCCTTCGTCGTGATCGTTCCTTATGGCACAAACCATGTCTTCAACATACTCATCATTATGTTCTGTTAATATTTCCATGGAAGTAGGGATCTCACATAAATCAGCATCTTCATCAAATTCATCCTCACCAACATATTGTTTTTTCCCTTGTAAAACAACAGCCCACTGCATATCTGATTGATCTACTACATAGAAAATTTGTTTGGCATGTGTTTCCATTATAAAAGAATCAGATGTGTCTTCCAATCTATTCAGATTAACAAGTGTCATTCCAAATTCATCGTGTCTGGCACTGTTGTTACCGATAAACCATTTACAGTTAAAAACAGGAACTTTAATTTTAAAGTAATCAGCCTCCCATATGTCTTCAATCACTCCATAATATGCACTTGATGCCGAAATTGGGTTTCTGTCCTTAGCACTCGAGAAATGCATTGCTTCTGCAAACACCAATACACCACTATTCTGAACTGCACTTCTATTTTCCTGAGCTTTCGTATGAAATGTATAGCCATTAATGTCATAAGCGGACCATGTTATCACATTTAAAGATGGACCACCCACTATCCATTTTAATGTCTCTGATACATCTGATCTACCAAGCAAGGTCTTTTTAAACCATGGCAAAAAAGTTTTGTTGTGCTCATTCAAAATCCACATTTCTTTCTTCTTTGGATGACATTGTTTCAACTCATTAATATGCAATGTGATATACGGTTGAACATTAGCTATGTTATTCAAGATGTATGATTCTAACTTCTTCATCTGTTCAACTGACAGTGATTTGACTTTCAAGCCACGAATCTCCTTTCCCTCATTATTAACCCGTTCATGGCGAGATGAAGGCAAACCTATGTGTTGCGCAGTAGCCAAGTAGCTCGTACAAAACTCTTCTACCTCCTCAGAAATATACTTTTCAATAATGGAGGCTTCAGGTCGATATGGATTTTTAACATATCCCTTTAATATTTTCATATACCTTTCAAAAGGATACATCCAACGAAGATATACAGGTCCACAAAGCTTTATTTCTCGAACCAGATGAATCATTAAATGCACCATCATATCAAAAAAATTTGGAGGAAAATACATTTCCAAATGACAAAGTATAAAAATTGAATCCTTTTCCAAAATTTTCAAAGCATTCACATCAATCGCCTTGTTACAAATTGAATTGAAAAAATAAAACAACCTCATTATAGTCTTTCTGACACGGATGTGCAATATTCCACGAATTACAACTGGTAGAATTTGTTGCATCATGACGTGACAATCATGTGATTTCATACCTATCAACTTCAAGTCTTTCAATGAGACAAAATTTTTTACATTTGAAGAATACCCTTGAGGCACTTTGATATCATGAAGACACTGACAGAAGCTACTTTTCTCCCTCTTCGATAATGTATGACAAGCCGGGGGAAGAAATGTTCGTCTTCCTTTAGGACTGGGAGCTAACTCCAAACGTATTCCCATTGATAGTAGGTCTAACCTTGCATTCAACCCATCTTTTGTCTTTCCTTTAATATCTAGCAATGTTCCGATCAAAGAATCACAGATATTCTTCTCCACGTGCATGACATCAATATTATGTTTGACTTCATGATACCTCCAATATGGTAGCTCAAAAAATATTTACCTTTTCTTCCAAATATGTCTATCATTACCAGATTTCTGTGACTTTCCCAATGTCACATCAAGGTTTTTCACCCTCTCAAAATACAAATCTGGGGATAAAGGTTTTGGAGCAGTATCAAATTCTTGTGAGCCATTGAATGCCTTTTTTAGTCTTCTATAAGGGTGATCCATAGGCAAAAACTTTCGATGACCCATGTACATTGTTTTCCTCCCATGATGCAATTGACAATATGACGTCTGTTGTTCACAAATTGGACATGCTTTATGCCCTTTAACACTATATCCAGACAAATTTACATATGTTGGGAAGTCATTTATATTGAATAGAAGCACTGCATGCAGTTGAAAATATTCCATTTTATAAGAATCATACATACTAATACCATCAGCCCATAACAGTTTCAAATCATCAATCAGCGGTGACAAGTATACATCAATATCATTGTCGGGTTGCCTTGGACCAGAGATCATGATACTCAACATGACATATTTGCGCTTCATACAAACTTTAGGAGAGAGGTTGTAAATTACCAATAAAACAGGCCATGAACTATGTGTGCTACTGAGGGTTCGGTATGGATTCATTCCATCTGTGCACAAGCCTAGTCTCAGATTTCTAATTTCATTTCCAAATGTAGGGTACTGGGCATCAATTTTCTTCCATTGTGGACAATCAGCTGGATGACGTATTTTTCCATCACATACCCGCTCATCAGCATGCCATCTTAACCTTTTTGCATCATGTGAATTAGAAAATAAACGTTTGAAATGAGGAATTATAGAAAGATACCAAAATACCTTTGAAGGGAGCTTTGTAATCTCTACATCAGCTTTTGATTTGTCTTTCACCTTATACCGTGATGTCCCACATTTAGTACACTCTTTCAGAAATTCATATTCCTTCCTATATATAATGCAGTCATTCGGACAGGCATGTATTTTCCTGTATCCCAATCCCATCGGGTATAATATTTTTTTGGCCTTATAATGTGAATCTAGAAGATCGTTATCTTTTGGAAGAATGTCTTTCATCAATTGTAGCAGCTCTGTAAAACTTCTGTCACTCCATCCATGTTTCGCCTTCAGGTTAATCAATCTTAACACCGCCGACAAAACCGTAAAATATGTACAACCAGGATATAATGGTTTTTCGGCATCACCATATAGACGTGAAACTGTCGGTTCTATCTCAATTTGTTCTGCTACAATATCGCGAATCATTTCTTCAATTCCATCGGAGTTACCATCTTGCGATTCATTATCATCAGTGACATTCTGTCCAGTTTCTCCATGCCAAATCCAAGGGTTGTAACTCAGATTGAAACCATGACAAATCAGATGATCTTTTATCTCTCTACTTTTCAACTTCTTCATATTCAGACATTTCAGGCATGGACAGAAAAAAATGTCACTACTTGGAACATTTCGTTTAGCAAATTCCAAAAAGGCATAAACACCTTCCTCATATTCATTGCTCATTCGATGTGCCGCAATCCAACTTTGACTCATTATTACCTATAACAAATAGCAAAAATATATATATTTTTTAGATAAGACAAATATATGTTTATATGAAAAAAATCATAATTTGAATGTAAACAATTTTGAAATATAAAACAAATCGATGTGTATTTAAAAAAATATGCTTGAATATTATTTTTTAAACAAAATATAGTAAGATATAACACCCCCCCTGGACACCCCCAGACCCCTCTGGACAGCCCCCCGCCCCTCCTGGACACCACCCCCCACCCCCTACCCCCTTGGACACCCCCCTGGACATCCCCCAACCCTCTGGACAGCCCCCCCACCCACCCACCCGGACAACCCCAAATACCCTCTGGAGAGGCCGCCACCCACTTGGACAGCCCCCCACACCCATCCACCCCCTTGGACACCCCCATGGACACCCCACTGACCCCTCTAGACAGGCCGCCACCCCCTTGGACAGCCCCCCACACCCACCCATCCCCTTGGACACCACCCTGGACACCCCCCGACCCCTCTGGACAGCCCCCGACCCCTCTGGAAAGCACCCCCACCCCTCCTGGACACAACCCCCCACCCCCGACCTACTTGGACACCCCCCTGGACACCCCCCACCCCCGACCTGCTTGGACACCCCCCTGGACACCCCCCAACCCTCTAGACAGCCCCCCCACCCCTCCTAAACACCACCCCCACCCCCTACCCCCTTGGACACCCCCCTGGACACCCCCCAACACCCACCCACACCCTTGGATAGCCCCCCACACCCACCCACCCCCTTGTAAACCCCCTGGACACCCCCCGACCCCTCTGGACAGCCCCCCACCCCTCCTGGACACCACCCCCACCCCCTACCCCCTTGGACACCCCCCTGGACATCTCCCAACCCTCTGGACAGCCCCCCCACCCACCTGGACAACCCCAAATACCCTCTGGAGAGGCCGCCACCCACTTGGACAGCCCCCCACACCCATCCACCCCCTTGGACACCCCCCTGGACACCACACCGACCCCTCTGGACAGGCCGCCACCCCCTTGGACAGCCCCCCACACCCACCCATCCCCTTGGACACCAACCTGGACACCCCCCGACCCCTCTGGACAGCCCCCGACCCCTCTAGAAAGCACCCCCACCCCTCCTGGACACAACCCCCCACCCCCGACCTGCTTGGACACCCCCCTGGACACCCCCCAACCCTCTGGATAGCCCCCCCCCCTCCTAAACACCACCCCCACCCCCTACCCCCTTGGACACCCCCCTGGACACCCCCCAACACCCACCCACACACTTGGACAGCCCCCCACACCCACCCACCCCCTTGTAAACACCCCTGGACACCCCCCGACCCCTCTGGACAGCCCCCCGCCCCTCCTGGACACCACCCCCCACCCCCTACCCCCTTGGACACCCCCCTGGACATCCCCCAACCCTCTGGACAGCCCCCCCCCCCCCCACCCACCCGGACAACCCCAAATACCCTCTGGAGAGACCGCCACCCACTTGGACAGCCCCCCCACACCCATCCAACCCCTTGGACACCCCCCTGGACACCCCACCGACCCCTCTGGACAGGCCGCCACCCCCTTGGACAGCCCCCCACACCCACCCATCCCCTTGGACACCGCCCTGGACACCCCCCGACCCCTCTGGACAGCCCCCGACCCCTCTAGAAAGCACCCCCACCCCTCCTGAACACAACCCCCCACCTCCGACCTCCTTGGACACCCCCCTGGACACCCCCCAACCCTCTGGACAGCCCCCCCCCCCCACCCCCCACCCCTCCTAAACACCACCCCCCACCCCCTACCCCCTTGGACACCCCCTGAACAACCCCCAACACCCACCCACACCCTTGGACAGCCCCCCACACCCACCCACCCCCTTGTAAACCCCCCTGGACACCCCCCGACCCCTCTGGACAGCCCCCCACCCCTCCTGGACACCACCCCCCACACCCTACCCCCTTGGACACCCCCCTGGACACCCCCTAACCCTCTTGATAGCCCTCCCACCCCCCTGGAATCACTGAAAATTTACCATAACAAGAAGTTGGGCCATTCAAAGAATGTTTTTAGGTGTGGAGGAAGAACTGATTTTCAATAGATAGAGAAGGAACTCGACATTAGGTTGTCTATTCCAGGTGTGGATTTGAAGGAGTTAATGTTTGTTCAGTGACCCAAGAGATTGAATCAGAAATTCAGATGTTGTGCCATTTTCTCATGATGAGGATGAATAATTGGTGGGGTTTGACTTTTAAATAGAGAGCTTAGCAGACCATCATATTTTCTATAGATCAGTAAAGGATGTTAGCATCGAACATAAGGCTTAAGGGATGCTTTCAGATCCAAATATGTATGTTGATGGATGCAATGGATCTAGTAGAGGTTCTAGAAAGAATGGGGGTTTTATTTTTTTAGGATAAGTAGTGAAGAAAAAACTAGTTAATTTTTTACTTGCTGAAAAGAGGGTATCTAAAATTTTTAACATGCCGAGGGGAAATCTGGTGAGTCCTCCTTGTGAAACTTTGTTTGCAGGGGGTGAAAATGGTGATGTGATCCCAAATCCATGCACCTATGCCATGGTTGTGTGTGAATAAAGTAGTAACAACTGTAAAAGGGCAACCCATCCAAATGGACACGCCCCAACCCTCTCGGGGATTTATAGAAAACGATGAAAAATTAGTGAAATCATAAAATTAGTCAATATTGCAAGTCGAACTAATAGATATAGGGATGATAAATAAGATTATGGTGCCAAAACGAGTTAAAAGGGTTCGCAATCGAGGAATCTTAGCTAGTTTCAACAAAAAAATCACAACACATATATATATACTATCCGCGAAAAAAAACGAACGAGTGGGAGGATTACCTGAGTGCTACGAGTTTAGATGATTGATCCGAGGAGATTAAATATGAGAAACGATGATCGCAAAACGAATCTAAACCAACGAAATGGACGAGCCGATTCGGGTTTACGCGCGAGAGAGACGAGTCGCGACTGTCGAAGGTAAACTCGCGAATGACAATCCACGGGTCTGGGTAAATTTTTAAATGAGTTATCACATCGGTTATTCAATAACCGACGTTATAATTTTTTTCAAAACATTTATAACATTGGTTATTCAATAACCGACGTAAAAACCTTCCTCCGATTCTTTTTTTACGTCGGTTATTTTATAACCGACGTTATAAAGGGCTCAAAATCCGCGTTTTTTTACATCGGTTATTCCATAACCGATGTCTAAAACATCTGCGGATTCTTTTTTTACGTCGGTTATTTTATAACCGACGTAAAAAGGCCTTCAAAAACCGCATTTGTTACGTCGGTTATTGAATAACCGACGTAATAACTCGTACATATGTCGATTTGTTACGTCGGTTATTGAATAACCGACGTAACAAACACCCCCCGCTTCTGTTTTTTACGGCGGTTAATGTATAACCGACGTAAAAAACGAAGCCGCGAGATTAATAACATCGGTTATAAAAATAACTGACGTTAAAGGTGTACCGAACACAGGTTTTTACGTCGGTTATTAAATAACTGACGTAAAAAACCTCGTTTTACATATTATGACGTCGGTTTTATATAACCGACGTAAAAAATGGTGACGTAAAAAACGTTTTCTGCACTAGTGGCTCCAATGCATTGGGTAAAGTGATGAATCTCATGAGTAAATGTGAAATGATGTGTGAACAAGATGCTAGCATTGTTCACAAGTAGATGTGGTAGTTAACCACTAAGACATGATGTTTCATTTTTATGCATTTCCACATTTCAAGCCTTCTATTTATGCTCTTCTCATGTTCATGATCTTTTTCCTTTGTCGTGATTATTATCACCCCATGATATATGTTTCTTCTCTATCCTCTTATTGGGCTTTTAGCTCACCCCTTTTTATGTATATCCTCGGGAGGCTACATGTACGAAAGAGAGGACAAGTGCCATTAAGAAGCTATAAAAGAAGAAATTAAATGAATGTTTATGCTTGATGTTGTATTTGTTATGCATGGTCCTAGTTATCCCAAGACACTAAACCTTTGGATCCTATATGTGTAATGATATTATGTTTTTTATCTTTCAAATGATGTAATAGTGAACTAATAAAAGGCTGGGTCGCTATAGTTGGTATCAGAGGAACGGTTTAGTAAATTTGGGAATTAGGATTAGTGAACCCTAGAGAAAACTTATAGTATGAGATTAAGTACAAATATTCACACAAGAACATATACCTAGGGATCCCATATGTTATGTTTTTGGTATAATTGTTTATATGAATAAGTTATTCATGACGTGTTTTCTTATGTTTTGTTCTATCATTTTCTATTTTAGAAAATGGTGGCAACCAGGAGAAATCATGCCAACAACTCATGCGAGGGCCAATGCAACAATTACCCGAACGACATCTGCATTGATTTGGGTGGTGGAGTTCAAAACTTCATAGAGATTCTTACCCAATTATCTCAAGTTATGAATAATAACCATAATAATGGGGAACTTCTTCCTTCACCAAAGCGGGAGAAACTATCTATCGAATGTTTTATGTGGCAACGACCACCGATGTTTTGTGGATCTTCTGATCCACTAGCTACGGAATAGTGGGTCAACTCCATGGAGAAGATCTTTTCTGTAATTCACATTTCTGAGATGGAGAAGATGACTCTAGACGTTTATCATCTAGATGGATAAGATGATCAATGGTGGGATTTGATTAAGAACACCAAGCCAAGGGAGTAAATTGAAGAGATGGAATGGGAAGACTTTAAGATAATTTTTCTTAATAAGTACTTCCCACAAACTCTTCGCATGAAGATGGAGAGAGAATTTATAGTTCTCATGCAAAAATAAGGAGAATATGTCACAACCTATGAAGCTAATTTCACAAGGCTTGAAATGTATTCTTCGGGTTTTGTTATCAACAATGATAGCAAAATTGATAGATTATTTAGTGGATTAAAACCACACCTTCAAAAGGCTCTCGCTATTCGAGAATTTGGGAGATATGAAGAAGTTGTTCGGTGTTCTCTCAAAGTGGATATGGAGTTCGGAGAATGGTCCCATGTATATGGTGATAAGAAAAGAAAGATGGAGTTTCAAGTTGGTGGATCTAATGAAAAATGTGGGAAGAAAAATAAATGACCCACATGCCAAAAATGTGGGAAGTTTCCCCATGGGAACTGCCTCAAAGGGACAGGGAAATGATTCAAGTGTGGGAAAGAAGGACACCATGCTCAAGAGTGTAGAAAAGACATGAAAAGGAAGGATAATGTTGGCGATGAAAGGAGAGAACCACTCGTGGTTCAATGCTACAACGTTAGGGAGCTAGGGCACTATGCAATCTAGTGCACTAAACCTCGATCTCTCGAGGGTAATCAGTGTCAGCAACCACAAAATCCAAAAGAACAGAGGAAGGCTTATGCCATCACTAATGTGGAGGTGGATCATGATAATTTAGTCATACAAGGTACACTTCCTATTCACTCAAGAATGGCAAAACTTTTATTTGATTCTGGTTCTATACATTCCTTTATATCTTTCAAGTTTTCTAGAACTATAGAATCAAAGACCCGAAACCTTGTAGTAGAGATATCTGTAAAAACACCAAGTGGTGAAATCATTTCAACCCAAGTGTTGGACTCTTCTCCTGTTGGCGTATGTGGGAATATTCTTCCAGAAAATCTCGTAATACTTCCCTTAGTGGAATTTGATGCTATAATGGGAATGGATTGGCTCTCGTTTTATAGATCACATATCAATTATTGGGAAAAGGAAATATCTTTTCATATTCTGAACCATCCCTTGCTCCTATACAAATTCAAGGAAGATCATGAATCTCCTTTGAAAAATCCTTCAATGGTGTGGGTGTTGATTCCCTATGAAGAAGAATACCTCGCCCAACTGGTTGAGTAGAAGGAAAGTTACAACCTTGAGGAAATTCCCATCGTGAGGGAACAAGGTGATGTATTTCCTGAAGAGTTACCCGGAATTCCCCCGGATCGTGAGGTAGTGTTCTCTATTGAAATCATACCCCGAGATACTCCTATCTTGAAGTTCTCCTATAGGATGGATCCTATCGAACTGGAGGAGTTAATGAAGAAGCTATAAGAGCATCTGGAAAAAGGGTTCATACACCCTAGTGCATCACCTTAGGGTGCGCCAGTGCTCTTTTTGAAGAAAAAGGATGGAAAAATGCGGTTGTGTATCAATTATCGAGAAGTCAACAATATCACCATAAAGAACAAGTGTCCTCTCCCAAGGATTGATGACTTGTTCGACCAGTTATGAGGATCTCAATACTTCTCCAAAGTGGATCTTCATTCTGGATATCATCAAGTAAAGGTGAAGAAGGAAGATATTCAGAAGACTACCTTCCGAACAATGCATGGGCACTATGAATTTTTTGTGATGCCCTTTGGACATACTAATGCTGCAAAAATCTTCATGGATTTGATGAATAGAGTTTTTAAAAATTACCTTGACAAATTTGTGGTAGTGTTTATCGATGATATTCTCATCTACTCCAAGATCAAGGAGGAACATAAATAATGTCTAAGACTTGTGTTGGCACCATTAAGAAAAGAGAAGTTGTACGCCAAGTTCATCAAGTGTGACTTTTGGATGAATCAAGTCACATTCTTGGGACATGTGATCACAATTGAGTGAATTTCTATGGATCCTTGAAAAACAAAGGCGATTGAGGAATGGCCCAGGCCCTCTAGTGTCACAGAAATCCATAGTTTTCTTGGATAAGCTGGTTACTACCGAATTTTTGTGAGAAACTTCTCACGATTGTCAATTCCGCTAACTAAGTTAACAAGAAAAGGCAAAAAGTATGTCTGGACAGAAGAATATGAGGGAAGCTTCAAGGAGCTAAAGTGAAGACCGATCACTGCACCTGTACTCACACTACCGAAAAGTGGAGAATGTTTTGTGATATACAGTGATGCTTCAAATAATTTCTTTGGTTGTGTACTCATGATAAAATGACAATGCGATAGCCTACGCCTCACGATAGTTGAAGATCTATGAGCAGAAAACCCAATGCATGATCTAGAGCTGGCAGCCGTGATTTTTGCCTTCAAAATCTGGAAGCACTACCTTTATGGCGAGAAGTGTGACATATACACCGACTATAAGAGCCTAAAGTATATATTCACACAAAATTATCTCAATATGCGTCAAAGGAGATGGTTATAGATAATCGAGGATTAAGATTGCTCTATTCACTGTCATCCTGGAATGGAAAACAAGGTAGCTGATGCTTTAAGTAGAAAAGAACCTACTACTCTATCCATGTTGTGGATTGAGAAAGACCCTATCTTCATGGATGTGAAAAGGATGGATTTGGGAATGGGAAGGGTAGGGGATACATCCTACCTTGCCCAAATTATTGCGCAACCATCCATCCAGGAGAAGATTAAGGAAGCACAAAGGGATGATGTGGAGATACAAAAGAGGGTGAATGCAGTATAGGAAGTGAAGTTGTAAGAGTTCCATATCGACGATGATGGTGTGATTTAGTTTGGAACACAGCTTTGTGTACCTTCATCACCCAGGATAAAAAAGGATCTATTGGATACTACACATAGCTCAAATTTCTCTATCCATCCTGGGAGTACCAAGATGTATCGAGATCTCTGAGAACACTTCTGGTGGGATAACATGAAGAAGGAGATTGCGGAATATATATCAAGGTTCTTGGTATGTCAAGAAGTTGAAGCTAAGCAACAAAATTCCAAGGGTATGATGCATCCATTGCGTATACCCATGTGGAAATGGGAAAATCTTACTAATGATATTGTCACGAGTCTCTCGAAGGCATCAAAGGGAAATAATGTGATATGGGTTGTGGTTGACCAAATCACCAAGACTGCCAATTTTATCACTATTCGAGAAGATCTCTCGCTCGACCAACTTGCAAATATATATGTGAAAGAAGTGTTGAGACTGCACGATGTTCAACTCTTGATTGTCTCTGACCGTGATCCAAGGTTTACATCTAAATTCCGGAGGAGCCTTCAACATGCTTTGAGTACTGAATTAAATTTCAGCATGACCTATCATCCCCAAACTGATGGCAAGTCTGAAAGGATTATTCAGATGCAAGAAGATATGCTAAGAGCCTTCTCTCTTGAATTCAAAGGTGGTTGGGATCATCATATCTCATTGTTTGAGTTCTCATACAACAATATCTTCCACTCAAGTATTCAGATGGATCCGTATAAAGCTATATATGGAAAGAGATGTAGAAATCCTACCAGTTAGGATGAAGTTGGAGAAAGAAAGCTACATGGCCCCGATCTTGTTCAAGAGAAGACAGAGAAGGTTCATGTCATCCATAAACACATCAAAGCTGCTCAAAGTCAGAAAAAGAGCTATGCTGACAACCGTCGACGGGACTTGGAGTTCGATGTTGGAGATAAAGTCTTCTTTTGAATATCTCCATTGAAGAGAGTCATGAAATTCGGGAAGAAAGGGAAGCTAAGCCCAAGGTATATTGGCCCCATTGAGATCCTTGATTGCATAGGAGTCGTGGCCTAATGTCTTGCACTTCCAATGAATATGGATCATGTTCATGATGTGTTTCATGTATCACTACTAAGGAAGTACATACCAGACCCCTCACATGTACTAAATTCAGAGGTGGTATAGCTGGAAGATGATCTCTCCTTTGAGGAGCAGCCAGTAAAGATTCTGGACCGAAGTGATAAGGTTCTAAGCAACAAGACAACCCATATTGTCAAAGTGTTGTGGAGGAACCATAAGTTTGTGGAAGAAACTTGGGAACCAGAAGAGGAAGTGAAGGAGAAGTACCCTAACCTATTTGTGTAAAGTGAAATTTCGGGGGTGAAATTTCTTAAGGGGTGAAGAATGTAATGCCCTGAAGTTTTTGAATGGAAATTACCTTCTTATATTTATGTCATAAAATAACCTGAAAACACAAAATAATGAACTAATAAGTGATAAGTGACCTTTAAACATAATTTTTTCACTCGTATGTTTGGAATTTTGAAAATCCGACATATGCGATTGTGTTCAAAATGTTTTTTGGAGTCTAATGAAACAAAAATAATTGTTGGTGAATAGTGACCTACCCTTATGAATTGTAACATACCCTTATGAATAGTAATATGACCCTTATGAATATTAAATCATCCAACATATGAGTAACCTTACCCATGAGTAATCAAATAAAATTTAGAAATCTTAGAAAGTAACAATTTGACCTTAGTAAACGTTTTGGTATTTTGTATGTCATAAATAATTAAATATAATTAATTAATTAATTTTAAAAAAAAATATTTCCCTAAAAAGTATTTAATCAATGTCTAATAGTTTATAGATAATTTTAAGACCCTACATAATTTTTGAAAGAACAGTAAAATCATTTTTAATCTTAAAAACTGTTTTTTAAGTAAATTGTGATTTTAATTAAATATTAAATTAATAATATTTAGAATATTATTTTTGAAAAATGGACTACATTATTGGATTCTACATGTTGAAAAATGGTTGGGGTAAATTTTTGGGATTTTTCTGAGATACTTGAATATTTGACGAATAGTAGAATCCGATAATTCACAATAAATGCTAAATAATGTATTAATTGAGTCATTGATGATGTTCTGTTGATGTAAGCCCACTTTGTTCAGGATTACATTATAAAATTAATATTCTTGGTCGTTCAAGACTCACTATTCTTGTCTTGTGGGAAAATAATAAACTAATTAATTTTATATTAAAGAAACCCCTCTCCCCTCCACTATAAAAGCCACCCCCTTTCCCTCTTCATTTTATTTTATTAAATAGAACATTGTTCATGAGGTGTTAATTTATCACCTTCAAAAATGATATGCTCTTTTCTTCCATTTCTACCTTCATATATGGTCAGGAAACCATTTTTATGGTTGAACCAGAATATGTTGTGTGCATTATGTTATATTTAAAGTTCTGGAAATAACCTATGGATATATTACTAAGTGATAAGTTAAAACAAGTTCATTGTGATCCAAAAACCGCCCAAATTGACCCAAATAACCATCATTAAATTATTATATAATTATTCATCCACATGAATCTAATGTAATTAATTATAAAATCATTCAAGATCCTGTAATATCATTAATGACTTGTAATTTCATTTCTGGATGTTTACTCATGTTCTACACAAACTTCAATTTAAGAATAAAAGTGAACCACCCAAGAATAACCGTAAAAACAAACATCCCGAAAAATGTTTTTAAACTCTATAAGTAATCCAAAGGAACATAATATGACATAATGAAACCAGAACGAACCCTATTATTGTACACATGGTTTTGGATTTATAATTAATGAATATAATATCATTATACAGGACATTATAGAGAAGGAAGCATTCAGGTACAAGGTAAGGGGAAATTCTCGAACCCAACTTTCATCCTTCGGGTTCTACCTCTTTCAATCCATTTTTGATATGGTCATCCATTAAAGATCATTTTTTTGTCATTGTATTTCCTTTTCTGGGATATACATGTATTCTAACGAAGTTTATGTCAATCCAAATGTTTTCCAAATGAACTCTTCTCTTAAGAACTCAACTTTTACCTCTTATTCAAGGTTAATGGTTCTTGTATCATGTATGTTGTTCCCTCTCTCTTTTGGGAACCCAATGTTTATGATTGTGTTCTTATGAGATGAAACCCATTCCTTTTCATGGGATAGTTATGTTATATGTTCATTGTGGAACGCATGATAAATGATAATGTTATGATGTGACGGGTGTGCCCGGAATTATATAGCACAATATGAAAGTTTAAATGTGACGGGTGCGACTGGAATTATATAGAGCTACAATGCATTGGGTAAAGTTATGAATCTCATGAGTAAATTTGAAATGATGTGTGAACAAGATGCTAGCTTGGTTCACAAGTATGTGTGGTAGTTAACCACTAAGACATGATGTTTCATTTTTATGCATTTTTACATTTCAAGTCTTTTATTTATGCTCCTCTCATGTTCATGATCATTTTTCTATGTCATGATTATGCTCACCCCATGATATATTGTTCTTATCTATCCTCTTACTGGGCTTTTTGATCACCCCTTTTGATGTATATCCTTAGGTGGCTACATGTACTAAGGAGATGACAAGTTCCAATAAGAGCTATATAAGAAGAAATTAAATGAATGTTTATGCTTGATGTTGTATTTGTTATGCATGGTCCTAGTTTTCCCAAGATACTAAACCATTGGATCCTCTATGTGTAATACTATTATTTATTTATCTTTAAAATTATGTAATAGTAAAGTAAGAAAAGGCTGGGTCACTATAGTAACCCATTGTTTTCACTATTCATCAAAAATTTAAAGTTTTCAGAAAAATACCAAAATTTCACCCTAGTCTACTTTCGATATTCCAAATCCAAAAATGAAGTCCATTTTGAAAGATAAAATTTATAAAATTTTAAAACGTGGGTATTACTATTCATAACGGCTAGTTCATAATAATATTATAATAATATATCGTTTAGTGAAACACTGTATTGCGTACTATACATGCTATCGAGGAAGGTCTTGATTGCGTGTAATGAAAGCCAAGTGAGGAATGCGTGTAGTGAAAGATCCATTTTGTGTTGTGTATAAAATAATCAAAAAATATTTCATTTATACATTAAACAAAATCTATACTTAATTTTGTGTAGAATAATTTCACAAAACGAACTTGAAATTGTGTGTAACACGAGCCATGAATTGTGTTGTGTATACTGCAAGTTAATACGGTATTGCGTACAGCACAAGCTAATTTTGGAGTAGAGTACAACACAAGACATTAATGAAATTAAAAAGAATAATTCTCATAAAATTTTGGGTTGTTACAAGAAGTCTCAATTAACATTTAGTTGGAAATTTATAATATCAATTATTTTAATATTTCATTAGTTAGGTAATTACTACATCATTATTGTTTCATACATAAATTAAATTATCTAATGTATAAAAATTATAAATAAAATTCCATTATGTAGGAAATAATTTTATCTTTATAATGAATATTTATAGTTGAATTTATATTATGTATAACCCAATAACAAAAATTGTTTGGTTATTAAAAATTTAATTATAATATTTTAACTCTTCTTAAAATAAAATAATAATAAATGTCATAATCTAATTAAATTAGACCAAAGAGGATCATATTTTATTCCTATGTTTTTTTGTCTAATTATTATTATCCAATATAATTAGTACATGCGTTATGTCAATTATGATGTCATTTTTATCCAAAATTTATCTATTTATTTTTAACCATGGTAAATAAAAGTCAAAAGTTACTATTCACAGAAAAATTATTTTCATCTTATTGAACAACTTCTTTACTTACTGATATTAACCATGACTCTCAGATTTTTTAAATTCAACTCAATGATGTTGTAAAATTATGTTTTATGCAAATTTTCAAATGCTCCGTGGAGGTGGGTAAAAGACTTTAAAAAGTTCGATAAAATTTTATATATCTATAATTATTATAAAATGACTCCAATGAATTATGTTGAACATATATAGGTATTATGTATCTATTTTGATCTAAATTTAATTAAAATAAAATAAAAAAATTGTTTAAATAAAATGTTGGTTTTAACCAATAACGCAGTGTTTTTCACTATTCTTGAAAAATTTAATATTTTTAGAAAAATATAATAAATTCACCCTATGAAAATTTAGATATTCCAAATTCAAAAATTAAGTCCATTTTGAAAAATAAATTTCTGAAAATTTAAAAACATGTGTATTATTATTCAAAATGACTAGTTTCATTGGTCGTGATGTGTCAGAATCTAGAAGTTGCATAAACCACAAGCTACTGCATGATTTAATGGGAAACGTACTGTGGAAGCATGGGGTGTTACATTTTTTCATCTTTAAAATAATTTAATCCTCTAAATTTCTAGAATATTACTACATAAAAAGATTTATGTGGTTTTTCATCATATGTTCCTCAGTTTCCCACGTTGCCTCTTCCATCTTATGGTTTCTCCATTGAACTTTTACTATACGAGTCGTTCGGTTTCTCAGAACTTGTTCTCTTATATCAAGAATCTTGACAAGAAATTCACAATAAGACCAATCAGGTTCCAGATCAATTTCCTCATAGGTGAGTACATCTGTTGGGTCAGACATGTATTTAATCAACAGTGATATGTGGAACACATTGTGAACTTTGAATAGACTTGGCTGCATATTCCAAATCGTAATCCAAAACCCCAATTTGTTCTAGAATTTTGAAAGGTCTGATGTACCTTGGACAAAATTTACCCCTCTTATCGAATCGTATAACTCCCTTCCATGGAGATACCATCTTGAAAACACGATCTCCTACCTAAATTTCCAAATCCTTCTTTTGGTTATCAGTATAGCTCTTCTGCCTACATTGAGCTGCTCTAATGTGGGGTTGGATAACCATCACCTTGTCTATTGTTTCCTAAACATGTTCTGTGACTACGAGTTTTCTTTCACCAAGGTCATCCCAAAAAATTAATGTATGACATATCTTTCTATAAAATGCTTCATATGGTTCCATCTGAATACATAAATGGAAGCTATAGTTATAGGAAAATTCTACCATATGTAAATACTGATCCCACATACCTTGAAAGTAAAGTGAGCCAGATCTCAACATGTATTCTATGGTTTGAAAATTCCATTCTGATTGTCCGTCGGTTTGATGGTGGTAGGCAGTACTCAAATGAATATCTGTATCCAGGTATATCTGAAGACTTTTCATGAATCATGATGTAAAATGAGGATCATGATCAAAAACAATTTATAGGGGTACTCCATGAAGTCTTACAACTTCTTTAATATACAGTCTTGCAAAACATTCAACTGGTAAATCTTCTCTTATAGCAATAAAATGTGTTTACATGGTAAGACGATAAAAAATGAACCATATTGCATCATTCCTTCTAGGATTATTTAGTAGTCACATGAAAAAGTCTGTCGTAATATCATCCCATTTCAACTCAAGTATTGGAAGAGGTTGCATGACTCCTCTAGGATGTTGTCTTCCAGCTTTCACTTTTTGGAAAACCATACTTCTCGACACAAAATCAGCAATATCTAACTTCATTTTGTCCCACCAAAAATGTTCTTTCAAATATCTATATATCTTAGTGTTACCAGGGTTTATAGAGAAATGGGATCTATGAACATCATCAAACAATTCCATTTGCAGATCAGGTATATCGTGAACACAAAGCCTCTTCCCAAATTTCAAAATCCCATCTTGATATATGAAGCTGATCAATCTCCCATCATTCACAACTCTAATTTTCTTTTAAAAGTCCTCATCATTAGCCTGGTAACTTTTTATCCTTTATATTAAAGATGGTTTGGAAACAATTTAAAAAAATTAATGTTTCAACTTCCATGGTTATTTCCATATTAATCTTTAATATATCCATGAAAATAGGATCCCTTTCAACTCTTATCATGCTCAAAACTTCATGATATTTTCTGCTCGAAGCATCTACCACCTTATTTTCCTTCCTCGGGTGGTAGTGTATAGTTAAATAATAATCCTCAAGTAGTTCAATCCATCTCTTTTGCCTTATGCTGATTTATTTTTGTGAGAAATTATACTTCAAACTCTTGTGATCAGTATAAATCTCACATTTTTCACCATAGAGATAGTGTATCTATATCTTCAAAGCAATGATTACAACTTCTAACTCAATATCATGAGTGGGTTATTTTGCTCATAAATTTTTACTTGTCATGATGAATAGGCCATAACTCTATCATTTTTCATTATAACACAACCAAGTACTTTCTTTGAAGCATCACTATAGATAACCAATGCATTGTTCCCTGATGGTAGAGTCTAGATCGGAGCATTAACTAATTATTTGTTTAGTTCTTCAAACATTCATCACACACTTTTTTCCAAAAAAAAAATATACCCTCTTTACGTGTGATCTTGGTTAAGGGGTTTTCTTATCGGGAAAAATTCTGGACAAAATGCTGATAATAACATGCCAAACCAATAAAACATAGTACATCAGTTATAATCACTGGTGGTGGCCATTCATGGATTGCCTTTATCTGAGAAGTATCAATAGAGATTCCATACTTATGGAAAATATGTCCAAGAAATCAAATCTCCTAAATCCAGAATTCAAACATTCTAAACTTCCCATATAATTCAATTCTTCTAAGAGTCATTAGGATAATGTGCATATGATTTTTGTGATCTTTGTTGCATTTTTTGTATAACAAAATATCATCAATAAATAACACTACAAATTAACCAATATATTCCTTGAAAACTATGTTCATTAGATCCATGAAAACAAAGGGTGCATTAGTCAGACCAAGAGGTAATACTGTAAACTCATAATGCCCATACTTGGTTCGAAATGTGGTTTACAGAATGTCTTCCTTCTTCACACACAACTGAGGATATCCAGATCGAAGTTCAATCAATGAAAAATATTGAGCTCCATGATGTTGGTTGAATAAATCATCAATGTGTGGTAGGGGATACTTGTTATTTATTGTTATAGAATTGATCTCCCTGTAGTCAATGCACAACCCCATAGATCTGTCTTTCAAAATAACAAAAAGGACAGGTGCTCCCCATGGAGATAGACTAGGGCGAATAAATCCATTATTACTCAATTCCTCTAGTTGTTTCATTATTTCCACTAATTCCATTTTGTACATTCTATTAGGGGTCTCTGATATGGGCCTTGAACTAAGAATTAAATCAATGGGAAACTCAATTTCCCATTCTGGAGGATGTCCATGTAAATCCTTTGGAAACACATCTATGTATTCTTTCACATTAGGTACATCCCCTATTAGAACATTCTTTTTCTCACCCATAATTATTTCATTCCCATAGTACTTAATAATTGAATTTTGTAGATATAATGGGGGTGGATGTAGATAACAATCAGGGGGTGAAATTTCTGCTCAAAATATAATGCACTGGCTATCATCATCGAAAATCGTAACCTCCTTCTACTTAAAATAAATATTTTCATCATGGTATGAAAGCCAATCCATTCCGAGGATTATATAAAATTCAATCATGGGTATGACAATGATATCAGTAGATAAATAACATGTATATTCTCTAATGGGAACTGATTCACAAAACATTATTGCGATGATACTTCCCTTAGGTGTTTTGACTGAAAACTCCCTTGTTATGTCAAATAGAAGATATCTAATTTTCATACATAACTAGGATGTTATGAAACAATTTGATGATCCAGAGTCAAATAAATCATTGGCTAAACATGAGGAACCCATTAAATTACCTGCCACCACATATTTTTTATCTTCATCCTCAACATTAGTGATTGAATAATCTAGGCCTTTTCTGAGGAAAGTTCTTTTTGGTGCTTAGGACATTCATTTTCATAATTCCCCTTTTGACTTCAATTGTAGCATTCAACAACTTCTTTCTTCCCCTTGTAATCACGATCTTGGTGGCATTTTTTACCACACTTGTAGCAGACTCCAATTTCATTCAGGCCAGTAACAGGGTGTTTCTTCCCACATTTACCACAAGATGGATATTCATCTATTCCATTCTTCCCCTAATTTCCATTTCCAGAGTGTTCTTCAAATCTCTTCTTCTCCTACTATTATTTAAAGTCAAACGAATTAGATACTTTTTTTTCTGCCTTGATAGCATAAGAGACAATATATTCGTATGATAAGATGGATTGTGAGAACAATGGTCACCAAAGAAATCATTTTAACACATAAACTAATATATCAATCTTAGTCCTTGGGATACATATACAATCTTTAGCATGCCTTGATATCCTTGTAAAGTTAGCCTCATATTTTCTGACATTATTATCCTTTTTTCCTCAGACTCAAAAATTTCCTTTCCATATACGCTCGACGGTCATGAAGAATGTAGTTTTATATAAAAAGATTTATTCCATATTTGATACTTCATCATCTTCTTCTGTTTTTTGAATCAATGACACCATTAATCTGCATATCCCATGAGGCAATAAACTGCCATAACAACTTTTTCCATTTTGATACTCCCCAAAGTGTAAAATATATTATCTAATGAAATTATCCATTACTGAGATACTAATGGATATTTTTTCCCATTTAATTTTGGTGGTTGTTGAATCAAGAAGAGGTCTAACATTGATCTTCTGCATTGTGGATCAGGGTGATCTATATGGGTATGGTTATTATCCATATCATGAATGAGTTGTCCCGGTATGGTGATAAGATGATCAGCAGCAGTTGCTTCACCAGCTCCACTATAATTATATTGAGTAGGAGGGTAATCCCTACATGGATTAAATTCATTTATATGGTTTCCATTCCTTCTACTAGGCTCCATTTCTAAACAATAGCATACATTAGATTAGTTTATGTATCACAATACATAATTCTAAACTTATAAAACACTTAACATAAATTGAACAGTTTATGGATGTAATCAATAATCATAAAAATGCTTTCTTTGAGGTTGTATATAGTCATAATCCCATAATAATGGTTTGTAAAGAAAATTAGAATTATCCTAAGAAAAAACCCCAGGAGTTTTGTAACAAAGAGTGCATCAATGCCCATTGTTGTGCACCAGTTCCCATTCATTTCTAGCTCAATGAGGTTTTTTCGAGTATTACAACTAGGTACATTTGTTCCAGAGCCGCCTCTATGTGCTCGTTTCCATATTGGGATTTATTTTATGGTAAACTCGCAAAATCTATAGAGTCCCAAAATTCTAGTAAGTTATTCTATACTAATCCTCAAAGAATATATTAGGGCAGTGTTCTCTAATCAGAGTTTTTCTAAATCTTGCTTCCAAGGATTGTACTAAAATTTCTCTGATACCAAATGTAATTAGTTTACACAAGTTACCAAGAGTCGTTTCATTATTACATAAGATTTTCATTATATAAGGAATCATGTCCCGTAAGACCGATCAGTTCAGTATCCTTATAAGTACTAGATAAAATCATAAGTTTTACATTACATCATGAAATAAAAACATCAACAACATTTTTTTACCTTTTGAAAACTCTTATATCCATAGCCAATCATTTAAGTTCAACCATAAAATACTTCTTCACATCCTGGAAAAAAATAAAACATAGAAAGGGGTGAGCTCAGATGCTCGGTAAGGATAACAAAATTGTGGAAACTTTTATAAATAAGGATAAATATTTAATGCAATGTATTAGACTACAACAAAATAATTTTAAACATAAACTTCTGAAAAATATGGAAAAGATAAAATCCAATAATTCAATTTACTTATTTTAATGGATATTATACTAGTTGAATAATCACATGAAATATCAATATCCACTTTCATAATGATGGAACGCATTATGCCGAACATCATAACCACTTAGTCAAGGCCATGTTACAAGACATCAAATAAGATTTTTTCAAACCCATGTGCCAAGACACATGTTTGTCTCATGAGACCTACCGATGCATCGAGGAGCTATAGCAGGCTCCACCTATCACGTACTATGTGCAATTCAATACTCATATGAATTTGTTTAAACATAACATAATCTTTCGTATTAAAAATTGCATATGAAATGTCAATACTTCATTCAAAAAACATTAATGGAATAACAATAACACATCCATAGTCAAATATATCACAAATCCATCAATACAATTCATAATATTGTTTTCATAATAAATAAACTTCAAACAATTTTAAAATCCATCATAGGTTGTTAACATAGATGAAATCAAATTGTTTTTTGAGAAATACCACTTTCTATTTTGAAATCATTCAAAGTTATATAATTATAAAATAATACATTTATTTTGAAAATATTAGTATAAGATTTTATGGGATTCCTCTATGATTTTATAATGGTGGATTATAGTCATATCCATTGTCTATGTTAAAAAAAGACATTCCTACATTAATTTTGTTGAAAAGGTAATAAAGTACCTTGTTTAAAAAAAGACAAAAAGTTACCATTCAAAACATTTATAGTAAAATAAGGGTATAAATCAATTTAACCAATAGTCTAGTTAATATTTATAATGTTTTGATTTATACTTTTAATAAAACATGGATTTTGATGATAAGGACGTACAGTAGAAACTTTTGTAAAAACAACCTCGGATAATAAATAAATTGTGAAATTAACCCTTACCTTGTACTTTTCATTATTAGATGATATGTTAACCTCATATATAATAGTTAATACATTTTTATTAAATTTTAATGATCTATATATATAAATATGATATCATATATGATATTATAATATTTCATTGTTAATAATATTTTTGTAGTATCATCGTTTCGGGTGTTATCTGATTTGTTTTCCTTTATATGCTTGGTTACGTATTCCATGTTTCTTATGGAAAATATGTATTTAATTCATATATTGAATGATATTATGTTAATAAACCATGTTTTTAACCACAAAACGAAAATTATTCTTCAATGATTACTATGGGGAATAAATCTCATCACGTTTGTGGAGACGGTAATCTGTACATACGCACAAGGGACAATATCATTATATTGATGGGAAATCGTAAATAATTGAACAGTTTAACATATATATAAAATCATTAAAATTTAATATTTATTATTTACATCTGTTATACTCATAATTATACCCATCCAAATAATGAAGTGTTTGAATAACAAACTACACCACGATGTGGAGACGGTAATCCATACATATGCACGTATGTTGACATTGTAATTTATAGGATGGATATAATAATGAATATGGGTGTAAAATTTTTATAATAACATAAATTTTTATATAATATACTTTAGTTATTATTTAAAATGGAATAAACAAAGAATGATTAAGTGGAAGATGAAAAGAACTTGAAAGAGGTGATGAAATATTTACCTCTTCTTCTGGTTCTTCCATTTGATTTGATCAAAAGGGTTCCTTAGGTTGGATTTCTGACCAAAGGAAGTACTGTAAAATTAATGGAGGAAATTTGGGAAGATATATGGGCATGGGTTGGCCAAGACCAATGGATTTTGAGGTATGAAATTAAGATAATGGGAAGTTACCTTTTAATAGAGAGGTGAGGGCCACTTTTGGAAAATCTTGAAATATGATTTTATAATAAAATCATTTTTAGTTTCTATTGGTTCCAAAAAAAGAATAATTTAAAGTATAAGGTGGGGAGGTGTCAAAAACCCCTAAAAATGTTTTAGATAGGTTTAGGTCATCATATTAACCTTATCGTTTAGATTTAACTCTTAGTTAAAATTTTTTTCATTTACAATGTCTCTTTGTATTTTTATATTATATGGATAATAAAATAACTATAACATTACAAGAAAACCCCATTTTGTTTATTATTAATATATATAACCTTATATATGTCTTTTGGAAGAAAAATATAATTTTATGAATATTATATTAATTAATAATATACTATATATTTTAAAAAATCAATTATGTTAATTTTGACATTATTTAGTATTTGATTTTTTTGAAAGCCATAAAAACATTATTACTTCGAATAAAATTTATTTAACCAACACTAACATGTCAAATTATCATTTAAAATTAGTATAATTCATCAGAAGTATAAATTACCATTTATTTGGATATTTATAATATCAGTTTTTTAATATTTCATTAATAAGGTAATTACTGCATCATCATTGTGTCATAATTAAATTAAATTATTTAAAGTCTAAAAGTTATAAATAAAATAAAATTATGTAGGAAATATTTTTATATTTCTAATGAGTATCTATAGTCGAATTTATAATGTGTATAAGCCTATATTAAAAATATTTTAGTTATTAAACAATAAATTTAACTCCTTTAACTCTTCATTAAGTTAAATAATTATACATGTCTTATTCTAATCAATGTCGACCAAAAAAGATTGTATTTTATTCATAAGGTTGTTTTTGGTCTTATTATACTTATTAACTAGAATTAGAACTTCTGTTAGGGTAATTATGATATCATTTTTACCCTTAATTACCCTATTTACTTTTAACTGTGGTAAATAAAAGTCAAAAGTTACAATTCACCAAAAATTATTTTCATCTTATTGAACCATATTTTACTTACTGATATTAACAATGTCTCTCAGATTTTTGAAATTAAACTCACATATGTGGTAAACTTATGTTTTATGCAAATTCGTAAATGCTCCCAGGAGGGTGGTAAAATACAGTAAAAATTTCGACATAATTTCATATATCTAAACTTATTAGAAAATGACTCCAATGAATAATGGTGACAATATATTGGTACTATGTATCTAATTTGGCTTAAAATAAATAAATAAAAACTAATTATTACAATAAAAATTTGGTTTTAACCAATAACACAGTGTTCTTCACTATTCATCACAAATTGAATGTTTTTAAAAAAATACTAAAATTCAAAATAAATATAATTTCGATATTCCGAATTCAAAAATGAAGTCCATTTTAAAAAATAAAATCTATAATATTTCCAAAATTGGGTATTAATATTCATAATGGCTAGTTTGATTGGTTTTCATGTGTTAGAATATTGATATTGCGTACAATGCAAGTTATTTCATTATTTAAAAGGAAACGTACCATGAAAGCTTGGGGTGTTACAAATAATTAATATAGATGATCAAAATTAGTTTATTCATCCATAAATCCATTCAATAATTATTTCATGATAACAATTTTATATACTATGAAATTCCATTAAATAAAAATATTGATAAAAATTCTAAAAAAATAAATAACTATAAATATAAAAAAAATCATCAACATAAAATCTTAATACCATAGAATACACATTAAAAACAATCTTTATATTTTTCACTATAAAATCAAATATAATTGAACATTTTCATAAACCAAAACTATTTAATAAATAATATTATGTTTTTGTCAATCCAAAATCTCCAATGTTCGATTATTATTAATATTTTATTATTCAATATTCATTGAATTGACTAATATTACTCCATTGAAACTCCATCAATTCATGGGGGTTTTATAAAAAAATATCATGTTGACTTCTTCCGTTCAACCTACGATTTTTAGATAATATTATACTGGCTCCAATAATAATTTTTTTGAATCAACATTACTCATTTCATCAATTTTATGACTCATAGAATAAATCAATAATTCCATTTATTCAAATAAAAATATTATTTTAGAATGGAAATTATTATGAATATTTCAATATTCTCTAAAATCAGTATTTATTACATTATTATCAGTAATTACTTATTCAGATATATAAATTACAAATGTTACATTTTCTTTGTCCCCTAAAACAATTAAATTATAATTCTTTTTAACCTAGTAAATTATTTTATTGAATGACTTGTATGTACTACTATTGGATGAGATGCTAACTAAAAAGAGTTCATATGCTACAACATAAAATTTCACTTCATTTAATTAATTATTTAAAAAATATTCATTTAGTTGTAAATACCATGAGATACTTCAATGTGTGTTTCCTTCCATGAAACATTTCACCTAGTGTCATAAATTTTTATATATTAATTAATACAATATTTTAAGTATATATAACCACTCTATCGAATTATTTATAATAATTACAATAGCTAGAACTAACCACCAACAAATTAATATTTGAGGATTCATACGATATTTTTTATTCAATCTATACACTTTTTTTGGGTTTCTCACATAATAAATTTTAGGTTTCTTATCCCAATTTCATAGATAATTTCCAACAAAATATGTTCTATAGTCAATTATAATGTTTGATCATAAATTTTATATAGTTCACATTGTTTCTAATTATATTATTCATTATAGTATCATTACATAATTTAACACCCCCAAATTTGATCATATATGAAATACACATTCCATTCTAATATAATCATAAAAAATTAAGGTGAAATATACATTACCATGTGTTCCAACATCTCCATTTATACACCACACTTCAGTATGAATAAAATTAAAAAATCATGATGTTCTATTTTTATTTTGAGAATATAGATTTTGAAATATCTTCCGTTTAAAAAAATAATAAAAAAAACTTCCCCAATCTCACATAATGTTAATAAAATTCACTAAAACTCTAAATGATGATAATTTCTCTATAATTTAGTGATCAATGTTTCATATGAATTTATTTGGAAAATATATTTTCTTCCTGAAATTGTAAAATAAATTTTTTCCCTAGATATATACCTTATAGTTAATATTATTTTCCTCCAACCACTCATACAAAAATTCTACTGCTATCTATTTATATTGAAGTCATTTTGAAAAATAATATCTTCAAATATTGAGTCATAATTATGTAATAATCTAATTAAATTATGAAAAATTAAATCTATATAATTTACATCATTATTCATTCATTAATACCAAACCAACTAGGTTTTTTTATAAAATTATATATTTAACCCTAAACATCTTAAAAAATATGTTGATCTATTAATTATATCATTAATTTTTATCAAATTTTTAATATTTATTATCAATTTTTATGAAAACTTTTTTCATGTATATAGGTGGTTTTATTATCCAATGAATTTAATGAAATTGTAGCTAAATTTGCATGGGAAATATTCTTTTATTCATTATAATAAATTATAGAATGTGTTAAGGAATATTTTCAATTTATCTTATCTTAATTAGAATAATCCATAAGGTCAATTTGATCTTATTATATAGGATAAAACCTATAATAATTTATAATTGGTAACATGCCAAATATAAAATAACATTATACATGATACAATCCATTTCAACAAAAAACAATTTTTTTTTGGGCTGACGTGATTATAAATCCATGGTTAATCAGGATTTTATAGGTGAAATTTTTTGATAGGTAACCTCCTAGGATGTTTCAAATGTTTTCTGAGTGAGGTAAAGTAATATTTGGAGAACATGTGTTGACATGTAGAGATATTCATTATTGTGATTAGTTTACCCAATGAGTAATAGTTTATTGTGTGATTTAAAGGATTTCATATTATTATAGGGTACCCATGGGGTCATATAACACTGTTAACGGACAAGGGATGTTGGGTTTTTGAAAATTTAATTAAAATTAATACCAAATATTGATGTTCCCAGTCAGGATCCATGTATCACTTAGAGGGGGAGGGGGTGAATCAGTGATATCATTTTCTTTTTTTGTTTCCTTCGAATTAAAACAATATTCGCCTCCTGTTAAATATTTTCTTCTCTAATAAACACACACAACCACTGAAACACAATATTTACAAGGTTTACTACTCAACAAGAGTAGTTACATCCTTGGAATGGTACAGAAATAATCCAGTACTACACAATCCACCGTAAAACAATCCTTTGATGTGGAATACAACGAGTAGGATATACCCTTACACTCGTGTAGCACTTGTAAAACAATCTGCTAGCACGTGTGCACCCTCTTAGCACAAATAGGAAATTACAGTATTTCAGTGCTTCATTACAATTGAACAGATGTATTCTCTGAAGAAAAAATCATCAATTTCTTACCCAGAAGCTATTTAGAACTCCCATACACACAATTTAAAATGAGTGAATACCAGAAATTTTTCGTGCAACCTTTAGGATATCTTGCATGCAATTAAAATTCCTTGTGCGTAAAAAATTAAGTTTTGGCATGAAAAAAGTTTTCGTGCAACTTCCCTTTTTCACGCATCTTTTTCTCTTTTTGTGCAGCTATCCTCTTTTCGTGCAGACCCCTTTCTTTTCATGCATCTCACTTAGCATATAATTTTATGCACACCAGATCTTGGGAATTCTTCTAAGTGTCAAGCATTAACAATTGAGAAGGGTTCACCTCATATTTATAGGCCTTTTTGAGACGGCGTGAAAGCAACTAATATGCACGTAAAACCCTCTTCTTGCACGTAAAAATTCATTCATGCAACTTTACAATTCGCACAATGCTTCAATATTTTTAGCACCTCATGTCTTCGCTAATTTTCGAGCTTCTGATCTCAAAACACCTTTTGTGCGAAAAACTTCAATCCTCTATTTCGCACACCACGACAATATTTCACGCAGCCTTATTTTTTCACGCATCCCGATGATATTTCGCGCCTCCCGCAAATATTTTGTGCAGCCTGCATATATTTTGTACAACCTTTTTATTTTTTGGGAATCTTTCTGATTTTTCGCGCTCCCCTCTACTATTTCACACACCACTTTATTTTTTCGTACAACTTGCCTAAATTTCCATGCACTCCATTCCTTTGGCATTTTTCGATGTTCTAACCATGATTCATGCCTTGCATGTAAAAATCTAAACCACCATAAACTGTGCTTTTGTGTTGCCTATTGATTGTCCATTGCTTTTTAATTTCTCTCTTCACCGCTTCCCATAACCATTCTTCATCTTTAATCACGAATTCCACTATCATGATATATATCCTTTGGTAGACCAGATCTAGCATCTTCAAGAATTACAATGGGAAGTACTGAAACTTCCAAATCTTCTAGCAGTATCATTCCTTCCAATCAAAACTGTATATGACTTGCATCATCCTTTCTCCCCCTTTCCTTCTTAAGGCTTGTATCACGAGTTCTCCTGACTTATGATATTTGTGAAATACATAGAAGCAAAGAATCATATTTTTTTAAGTCTTTTAAAATGTGAATTGATTTAACTTCATTGACAATAATAGACAACACTCTTCAAACACTAATCTCTTCAAACTTCTTTCTCCATCAAACATGGTCCTAAAAAATATGAATTATAGATTCATTACCTCGGTTTTATGTTTTGGTTCTATAATGAATTTTTTATATTTTAAAGTTGGGGAGAGTTCAACATCCTTAGAAAGTGATACATAAAAGATTCATTGGTATTAACCAATAGAAAAAGGTGAACACTTAATTTTTAGTGTCTACATTATTGTAAATTATAAATTTTGTTTGTTTTTGAAGATGTAGTGTCAGGATTTGTGACCTCATGTGATGTTACTTGATGTGTGTGTGAGATAGAAAAAATCACTATGAATGAACATGTGTTAGCCATTAAGGACAATGATATGCCTAGTATGTGAACCTATTGATTAATATAGTCTTACAATCTAGAATGGAAATCAATGATTTATTTGATACCCACGTGTGGTTTAGTGACACGGTTCATTACTCGGGGAGGTCATTTCATGAAAAATTTAAATTAGGTTTCACTGTATCCATTTTCCATTAACATTCCAATAAAGATCTTCCAGTTAAATAGAAATAATATAATACTTTATTCCCAATGATTTTGGTATAAATAATATACATTTTGTTTAATTTTTTTAAAAATAATATGAATACATTCCAAAAAATATTTTTTGAATTAAAAATAATTATTCTCTTAGATAACCATATTTCTTACTAAAAATGAAATTTTGTCCCCATGAAAACTAATTAACAGACATCCAATGAAAATAATTTTATGATTTCTATAATTTTCCATAAAAATTAGATACTTGTTTAAATATTCATTAATTTTTGTTATGTCCCCGAAGGATGGTAATTTTTTCCTTAAATTTTATAAATATACTCTTTATATATATTAACCTATCCATTGTTGATTCCTTATCAAAATTAATGCTAGTGTTATACAAGGAATTGGTACTTTGGGAAAAAATCAATTCATCATACTAATTTTTTTATGAATACAAAATATCTTTTAAATAATTTAAAATCATCTAAATGTAAAGATTCAACAGTGAATAAATTAGTTAAATTGCTAATTCATGTTTTTACCTCATGCTAATGAAATCATATTCAAGAGTATAAATCTTCCTAATTCTCATCTTCTAAAATATGTTAACATCATCAATGATCTGAATCTTTTTTATCTCTAATATATAATTATTTGATTCTTAAAATTCAATATGAATTTTTTCACATTCTATTTTTACATTTTTAAGGAAAAAAAATTCCTCGTTCATATTAATAATATAAACTCAAAGGCATCATTAATATGACTTTGGTATTTCTTTTTGTCATTATCTATAATCAAGCTCCCCAAAAGCCCCTTATAAATTAACATTGAGGTATAAAACTACAAATTTTTTATCATATATTTATATAATGATATATTTTTATTTTTACGTGAATTATATCACAACATCTTGTATATTTTAGATAAAATATATCTCCATAACATTTAGTAGATATTCTTCCACATCTATATCCACTATTATTACAATAATATTTATCTAAACATTCATACATCTTTTTTTAAGAAATAAAATTTATTTTTTAGGAAACATGTAATTTTTTTGTGAAATTAACCATCACACACATGTTTATCATAATTAATTATAAAAAATGAATATATGTTTCCAATCAATAAATAAAAAAAAATTATGAAGCATCACTTCAAACATTTATTCATTTTAAAATTTATTTTCATATCATAAAAAAATGATAACTTAAATCATTTTTATATTATCCCCTTGAAATATAATTATATGATTATTTTACTAAGATCATATACATTAAATACATCTAAATAGAACCTATCATTATATATAGGACATAAAGAGATAAATCCCTATGGTTCATTTCATTTAGTAATAAAACCTTTTTATTATAAACTGATTCCATACATCATATAATATTTTAAATATTATTAGGATTCTAGATTTTAGGTACATGTCTTTTGTAGTAGCAATGAAGTTAGTAATATGTTTTACGAAACCTGTGAAATTTATTACCATATCATCAAGCCTATTATAGTAAAATTGTATTTTAGTTTCATTCATTTTTCTATCACATTCATATCATATATCAGTTTTATCGAAAAATATTTTTTCGATGGGACAATCCATCGACTTTATATAAAAAATCCTTCCTAGAAAAATAGCCTTATGTGGAATTTTGATCCATATATTCATTACAACAAAATCTTATCAGGGTATATAATTTTTATTACCGTGGTGTCACATACATTAATTTAATGTACTGAGGTATTTTATACATATTGATTAGTATATTGTATAATATATTTCATTCTATTTATTGAAATATTATATTTATACACATCACTAAAATAACATCCGTGGAATTCCTAATATTTTCATTGAAAATAGTTATCTATATCAACATTCATGAAATACCAACCTGAATTAATCTACATTTATTTGACATATCTTCTCAATTTATAAGTTAACTGGGTTACTGGGGAATTGTTTTTTCTTAAAAAAATTTCTTTTTTAATTAGAAAAATTATATCATTCCTTCATGTTGGTATATAAAACGAGAATGTTTAATATAAGAACTATAAAATTAAAATAAAATAATGAGGGAAAAAACAAGAGTTTACATGGTTCACTTGTAGTAATCTATTTCAAAGGATCTCATATTATTAATTCTGTGATATAATAATTAACCACTACTTTAATATTATATTATTATGAACATTATGAAGACCTAAATTCTCATCCCATGCTCATGAACACTTCCATTTTTCAATGAACTACATTGATGTGGTTTGTAAACGTGTAATCGTCATGTTGGTTGATATCATAATAATTATATCCAATAGTAAACATAAAATATTAATCATTTTATCTATTATTTTATGTTCATAAAATTAATGTGGGGATATTAAAAAATACACACATGTATGTGTGATATTTTATGAAATTCAAAAATATGTGATTATATTGTTATTTTAGTATATTTAATGGTACGTGATTGTCTTTAAGCATAAATTTCGTGTTTATCATTCTGGTGTGTTGCTTATTATTTGTTCTATATAATATGTTTTTATTTCTCATTCATATGTCAATATTCAAAATCAAACAGAATGAAACATTCACATACATCCACATAAATTCCATATTTTTTTTATTAATATATGACATCCGGCCTTGAAACCTATGTGAGAAGTGTTTACATGATCAAATAACTACCCAATCAGTACGTGAAAAAATCATCATTTTTTAATAACTCAAATCCATTAATATTTATGGGACTTGATCCTTCTTTTCATAACAATTAAGTTTCATCCATAACATATTAAAAACAATAATAAGTGTCCTGAAATGATCGAGATAATGATTAAATGGTCTTTAAAATAGATGAAATGAAATAAATTAATCTAAAATCAGGTCATTATAGTTTTTAATTGGAGGGAGTTATTGATACATTAATAATATAGTAATTAATCTATTTTTAATAAAATAATCGAAAATGTAAAAACATAAATCGTATTTTATAATAATAAACATAAAAATAGTTACTCAAGAAAATGTTATATTAATGAAAAATCAGATGTAGAACTCTATTAAGTTTGATATTAGGTGTCCTTTGTGTATTTTTATAAGACTATGAATATCATTCATAACCATAATAAATGATAGTTGTAATAAAAAATAGTACAAATAATGAAAATTAAAAGGAAATTTTGTGTAATATAATCTGAAAAATGACCATTAAAAATGGTTCATTATCATCTATTTCAAGACTAATCAGGATACATATATATTTTCAAACTCATTTATATTATCACTTTTCCACATATACCCTTTTAAATAAATCATATTATGTAACAATATTTTTATTGCCATGCACTTACATAGTTAAAATTGAATTGACTTCCATGGTGTAAAAATCATCGTATGGGTGGACACATCATATTTGGGTTATACATTTCACAAATCATGTTTAGTGTTATACCCAGTTACCTTCTGATAAAAAAATTTATAAAATTACGTTGGATTGATAGAAATGTATGAAAAATATTATGTAGGTTACCTATATCAAAACCTCATATCTGAAGACATAAATCCAATGATCACTTCAGTCACATGGATGACACATGTATGATAATTCAATGGGAATACATTAATTTTGTTAATAAGAATTCAACCTCACTAATTTATATCCCATTAGTGATCAAATAAATCTCTATTTAAATTAACCACCTCATAATTATACTAACATATCCTTATAACCCAAAATAATGATAATAGTTTAGGGATAATGTAGAAATACATATATTAAATTGGGGTTGTATCATACAATAACTCCCTTGATATGTTATTAATATAGATGAATGATATGTTATTTCAAATAATTTATTTTATATTATACACAATATACCATAGATAATAACACATGATTTAATTTATTGAACAAACACTAACATCAAAATCCATGATGTTTCTAATACCAATACATCATGATTTAGATTTATTTTATATTTATATAAATAAAATACATTCACTAAATACTTATATATGTAAAATTCTTTTCAAAAATTCTTTATCTTATGTAGTAACCTATGAAGGCATAAAAATATCATATTTTAAGAATTATTCTGAAACAAATTTTATAGAAAACATCATTCATTTTCTCCATATATTTAATAAAATAGTATCACTTGTTTAAATCAATCATATTATTTTATTTAATCCAAAAACCATATATGATAATGAAATTGTTTTAATTTAAATATATTATGGTAAATCATAACCCATATTCACATAAAAAATAATAGTAAACACTTAATAATTTTTACTATTTAAAACAATTATTAATTTCATAATAATTAAAAACAAAAAATAAACATTAAGAACACATTATTGGAAATAAAGATATAAATTGATTTTGTGTGACTAGTATAAAATAAACAAATCTCTATACCCATTTCTGCCAGTATTATCATATACAAACGTGTAATATCCTAAGAAAATTATACATGACATTGATATACAATAAGATATAAGGAATTTAAATCCCATAATTCCAATTATTATCTTCTTGATTGTCTCAATATATTATAACCAATGGGATGGAAACATCATATGTGATTAACCTAAATAGATAAAAACCAATATTTCACTCATAAAAATAAATTGTAATAGCAAATATCACTTTTCTAGTAATGCATGTAAAATTCATCAATTTATCCAAATCTTGAGGTCAGATGTCGTACCCATCTTATAAGAGGAAAAATAAATTCATTCTTATTGAGGAACAAATTATATACTTTGAAATAATATTATCAACATCATGATATTATAATTCAAAAGTAAATTAAATTATGGTATCAAAGTATAGTGGATATTATTAAAATTATATTTCCAACCACTAATACAAGGATTTAATATGAACCATACACCACTCATATGAAAAGGAATGATTGTAAAATTCATTATGAGGTATACATTATGGGTACTATTTTCATGACTCGACGCCTAAGGCGCATTTTGTGACTACCCCAAGCCCAACTCCAAAAGGCCAAGGGATGCCAACGAGCTCTGAGTTGGCATATCCCTCAAATGGGAGGCATTCTCCTAAGGACATGTATACACACAGCTATCTCTAATCCCAAAAATTCTGAATATAAAATCTATGTAAACAAGAATTCATACCATTATGATAGCAAAAATAGAGTAAGACAGTATAAAAATGAAATGTAAATAGGTCCATAGTATAAAACCAATCAAAGGAAAAGTACAAGATCCTGAATGTCATCCATAAAAAACCATGCATGAAGGGAAGGTTCTGAAACATTTTTCTAAAGTCATTGATGCACACATGATAAGTTGTGCCTCTCTAAGCAACACTAAGTCATGATCCACCAAGGTCTCTAACAAAGATTCAATCTTCTACAAAAGATAAAACGCATGCAGGAATAGACTGTGAAGGGGTGAGTAAAACAATACAATGTAGGGATCCGAAACCAAGAATGGAACATAACTAAGAATTAAAAAAAGTGCACCACAATAGAAACACAAAAAATAAACCACAGTGGAAACACATGATGTACACCACATTGTAAACACATGATGTGCAGTCTATTTAGTCAGCTCAAACTAGTAAAAATATAAAGCTTGAGGAGATGGATTTGTAGTTGTAGTCCACAAATCTCCTAGTATATATGTCAGTAGAAGTGTCGTTAGCACCTAGAGTGTCAATGGAACACAGAGTGTGGATGGAGCATAGGGAATTGATGGTCAAAGGAGAATTAGTGGTATATGGAGTGTCAGTGGCGCATGGAGCATCGATGGATCCTAGAGTGGTGATGGTGTGACAGACATTGATGTATCATTGAGAAATGATGGCGCACTGAGCGTCAATGGAACACAGAGCTTTGATGGTGTACGAATTGTCGATGGTGCCCAATGAGTCAGTGGTCCAAGCATCCCATGTGTAATGTAATCAACATGATCACATATTCACAGCCAACTGCAAGATTCCACTCATAGTACGCATGTTCGAGGAGAACATATTATTGAAGTTATTAGGTCATAAACAGCCATCCACAAAAATTAATGTATATTATCTCAAAAGTACCACCTCGCTGCATGTGTCCCAATTCCTCAAATGGATCATCAAATGAACTCACCATTTGAATGATATGAAACATATAGTAAAAAGGGATGGCTCTAGTCTTAGTATTACCTGACCCACATCATCCAACCTGGCACGGCTGGGTCTGGCCAACCCGACTCGGTCGCTCTGGGCCAGACCAATTGTGCCACGACAGTAGCTTAGTTTGTCAAGACAACCATGCCGCATGTGGTCCAACTCCTTCGTCACATGGGTCAGTCATGAACTACACATAAATTTGGTCACTACAGTCAATTCAGATGACACCGCATCCCAACCCCTTTGTCCAAAAACCCCACTTCCATGGGTTACTCCTCCAATGTGGCCTATGAGGCACATCCCATTGTAGCAGCCACCATGGCCTCCAACCACAATGCTTGTCTTACACCCTCCAATTGTTCTCTTGTCTCACATTTTCTATGTCGTCATCAATCATAGCCTTCGGTCTTAGATTGGCTCTCCATATATTGTGGGCACAATGATTTATCATTCACGTCGGGTTTCAAAAGTGAGAATAACCCATGAAGAACATGATATATTTAATGGGGTAGTGACTAAGCACATGAACACCCAATGAAATTTTTCTTGGCCTATACCCTTTTCCATGATCCATTCATGTTAGTGGGATTATGATAAAATACCCAGTAGAATAATAATAACGATTTGTTCCCATTATTACTGCAATAATTAAGCCTCCCTAAAGAACGATCGAACAGCAGATTAACCTGTTGATGGAATTATTTTCATTCTTCACTTGATTATAAGAAGGGAAAAAGGAACCATGAATATACCAGAACACTACCTAGTGATCAGATCATTATTTGACAATAAATGGAGGTTTGTGTCATCATCGATCCTCCATTTATCCTCATACATCATCGGGATAGAGCTTCCTTCTCCCTAGTTCATTGGAATTCTATGGTTATGGAGATAACATAGAATTATTGTATCATGGCTTATTAAAAAAATAATCTTCTGATGCATCATCACGTATCATATAAATTATATATTTTTCTTAATTATTTTAATGATGTCAACATCCAAAATCTAAATTTCACATTCAACCTGCACTTGTCGAATTTATTCCTAACATAAAGAAAAAACCCCCCTTAAAAACTCAATAGTTGTCTCATATTTACTATCTATGTTAATATTTATGAGTTTTTAGGATTTAAATATAAAAAAAAATTATTTAAATTTTTTATTTACAGTTATGAACCTAGTTACTATTTCTAAAGATGAACCATACCAACAAATTATAGGTCATGCCAACTGTAAAGCCAGTACTCTGAGTTCAGTGGATCCCTCTGATTTCTAATCTGGGAAACCATTTGATATCTATTTATATCTGTCAGAAATGTCACCCATGCATTCTATTAAAAATCATTTTAAGAAAAATCCATTCCCAACACCCCAAGCCTTGGAATCAGAAGCTTCTTAGGTTCCAGGTCTCAAAAAAATTTCATGAAATTTCTAAAAATAAAATAGGTTCAATATGAGTCCTTAAATTCTTCACACTATAGGGATTTACACCCCCAAAATCCAAAATAAGTACTAATCAAATAAAACTTTGAGGTTACTGAGATGGAATCTGGACCTCATGATCTTATGTTATCTCTTAGAGATTCATGTGCTACTACCAAATGTGCTCCATAGGAATCTACTAACCTTGATGGATCCCCTCTTGTAGATCCATGATCAACATCAGGTACCCCATAAAAGTAATGCCATTTTAAATAATCAAATCTCCCCTATCGATGATGTGTGATGGATCATGCACATACCTCCTTAGTTGTGACACAAGGAAGACATTATGCACCTGGTGTAGTTGTGGGGTTTGGGAAAAGCAATACGCCACCTTTCCAACTCAACCCAAAATCTGAAAATGTCTGATGTATCTCAAGGATAACATGTCACCTAGACCAAATATATGCAATCCAAATCAAGTTGAGACCCAAAGGAACACATGGTCTCCCTCATTGAACTCCAAAAGCATCTACTTCCTGTCAGAATATGACTTTTGTTGGCTATGGGAAGTACTCAATTTATCCTAGATGATATGAAACATCTCAGTGGTAGACTGTACCTACATAGGAATGATGTGTGCTGACTCTGTAGGGAATTTTTATCATATTGGTGACTTGAATGGTTGTTCATATAAGGCCTAGAATGGTTCCATACCATTGGTGGAGTTGTAGCTATATTTATAACAAAATTCACCAGATGTAGGTGGTCCTCCTAATTATGAACAATGTTTGGGATGTAAGCACATATAATTTCCTCTAGAACCGGGATGGTCCTATCTGTTTGGTCGTCCATATATGTATGAACTTCTGTACTCAAGTGTAATTGAGTCCCAAACTCTCTTTATAATCCCTTCCATAACCGGGATGCAGACCGAGCATCACGATATAAGATGATCATTGATGGATCTCTAATAAGATTAACTATCTCCTATATGTAAGGGAATCCCAATCAATATACATAGCTATAATCATGGGTTAGTAGGAAGGGGGCCAACTTGGTGAGTTGGTCAATAATCACCTAGATGGTATTGTAACCCCTAGACATGCTAGGTAAACGTGTCACAACGTCTATCGATATCACATACCACATCCATTAGGGCATCTCTAGGGGATGATTAAATCCCACTAGAACCTGGATTATAACCTTCACTTGATGACAATGAGGTATTGATATTCATACTATAACACCACATTCTTCTACCCCAGCTACTAGAACTGACATTAGAGGTCCTGAAACAACCTTCACAGACCTGGATGTACCTCCAAATGGGATATAAGTAACTCCCTACAAACCTCCCCTCTCATTGTCACTAGCACTACTATGTGCACTCGAAGGAAAATGATATGATCCCCACAATTATAATATTCATCAGGTTCATGCCCTGTAGACATCTAAGCATGTGTAGTTTCAATGTCAGAATATCTGAATTATTCCCCCCACCCATATACCTATAAGAGTAGATGGGAAACGACCATCAACTAGTGATAATATGCTTCATCTACATAAACAAAGGATATCTGCAATGAGCCGAACTTCTCTAATGCCTTTCTTAGTAGTTGTGTACTCTTCTCCAGCTATGATATTCTTCCACCTCATTCCTCTTTCCAAGAGCATAAACTTTTTCAAATTTATAGTATAGAAAGAATTCTTTTCTATTCCTCTATATCATGTTAAAAACCTTCTGAGAGGAGAGATACTTGAAACTTTTGTTGTCATAGTAGATGGTATGCCGCTTTACCATTAGGTAGAGTCACCAAATCATCATTGTAGAGACTACTACTAATAGTTAAAGATCATGGGCCATGTAGTTCTTCTCATGCTACCTCAACTATTGAGAAACATTTCCAATTAATGCTTTCCACTATATCAGTACACTACCAGGACCGATCCCAAATGCATCACAGAACGTATTGTACTCATCACCATCATCATTTATTATCACGATGGGATCACTCTTCAATCTATACATTACCACCTAAAAGCAATTTTGTAACATCAATGTCCACAAAAAAGGCTTAACTTTCAATATAATGGTTTTAAAGGATACTAATAAACTAGAAAAGTCATGTAAAATATTCCAATAGTACCCATACATTCCCAAGAAACAATACACATCGGCAACACTCTATGGTGTCTCCCAAGGAAGAATTTATTAAATTGTCATTAGATCAATTGAAATTCCATCATATGAAATGATGTTTTAGAGAAATTGGACATCTCGTATCCATTACTGACACCTTGAGAGATTCAAATAATTATTGTTCTCTTATAGTGTATCCAAGAACATCCTCTTGTGTATCACGTGCTCCCTCTCAGACACTGAGTACACTACAATGCCACGAATAAAGACTACGACAAAATGATTTATGTATGGCTGGAAGATAATGTTAATGAGTACCATGAATACTAAAAAGGACTTCATCACCCCAAACATCGTTACAACATACTCATAGTGGCTTCACTGACTTATGAATACCATCCTCATGATGTCGTCATACCACATACAATGCTGGTGTTATCCAGATCTGAGATCTATCTAAGAGAACCACCTCACTCTTCTCTACTTGTCAAAGAGATAATCAGTCCTATCCAGTCGATGCATATTCTTCAGGATCACTTGATATAGACATTAGAATTCCACCCAAAACCTCACACTCTCGTCTATCTTATAGGAAAAAACTCATCGGGGTTTCCTAAGGTGAGACCCATGGTCTCAGAATTCCCTTCCTCTTCAAGTCCTCCTATAGCACCCTTAAGTCACAATGGTATGTGGGATCCATCCAATATGTATAAGTAGATATTGATTTCATCCCATGGTATATATAAATTAAAAAATCAACCTCCTAAGGAATAGGTAATAATGGAACATATTCCAAAAACATGTCCTCGTACTCATCCACCATAGTAGGAAATTGAGGACTTATCTCATCCTTTATACTGAGGTTCATCCTAGCCATCTAATATTTGATTGGATACACCTTCCCATGGGTCAGTACATCCTAATATTTTTTGTTTTTTGTTTTTCATGGAAAGGAAAACATGGTCTCATCTCCATGGACATGCCACACAATGAACCAAAAATAGTCAATATGGGCATGAACTGTGGAAAACAAGTCCATACCGAGTATGACATCGTACGGCCTCGACGCTGCCACCATGAGATCCCAATTAAACCACTCACCCTGTCGAGATAGGTAACACTACCATCACTAGTGTTTGTTCATCGAATCTCTTCCCATAAGAGTCTTTAATTGTAGTTATAGAGTAAATGGTTCCACTAGAATCCTCTTGTCTCGAACAAGGGAAATGGTGAGAAAATAGTGATTGTCACCCATGTCTATCAAAACTATACCTTGGGTGGAAAAGAAATATATCATACCAGTAGTCATCTATGGAGAAATGAGTTTATAGGACTCAATCTCCTAATGTGGGACTCATCCCTATAAACTTTCTCCCTAATCCCATGGTGGGACAACTAGGGATGTTGAACGTAATACCTCGAACCACCTCCCACCTCATACATCATGTCTAGATCATCTAACACAACCACTACTTGGCAGAATTCCCTTTTCTAATATTTTCCACTAACTCAATTATCCCTCAACCATCTGTTGATAATCTATATGGATTGTCGGAAAATATCGTGCAATGTCTCTCTGACCACCACACTCGTAGCGCAACCTAACATTGGGCTGACTCACTATTACTAGGGTGCCTTGTTCCACTATCCCAGTGTCACAGGGCGGTCCCCTGAACTATCTGATATTATTGGATCCCTAGGTCAGCTTTGATCTATGTATTAATTATGACTTAGCTACCAAATTCCTGGTAGTAGCACCCACAACTGTTGTCTACTCCTCCAGAATGCTCTCTACAATCAATCCTAGATTCAGTACCCCCCAAAATATGTCAGGATTTTATGGGATATCATTGATTCCCTAATTTCCAAGCTTGGAAAATACTTGAAGGTCCGGTCCCTGATGAATGGGTTCTAAAAAAATTCATGGAGTAGGGGGAAAGAACCATAAATATCATCGAGTACTTCGCTACTGTCTAGATACCTTACTACATATGTAGTAGCTATTGTATATGCATGAATCTTAATGTCACTATAAATAACTCATCCCTAAAGCAATGATCAAAGGATTCCTAAGAGAGGTTCATATAATCATGTTTCTATATTAGTATGCTTCCCCATCTCCCCGTGGAACCATGTATAAGACTCATGGATAGGACTTCCATTTGGTCAAGAGAAGTACTCACTAGGAAGATGTCATGAGTGACCGCCCCCAACCATTCTTCAGCTACCTGAGTTTCTGGTTAACCACTGAGTCAAGGTGGTCAGTACCTCTGGAACTCATGCAGTGCACCTATTTTGTATTAATACTCTACTAGAAATGCTGGTAGTAACTATTAATATCCAAGATCCGGTATCACTAGTACAGCACCTCGAGGTGATATCTCTTTTACATGACCCTATACTAACATGTCATCATTAGGTGGATCATCCATGTGATCGCACATCAAAATACTAGCTGGAAGGATGTGTGGAGCATCCTAAAATTGATCATGAGGTACCATAGATAATATATTAAACATGGTGATCTGACATTGACTCAAGATGGACATGAGATCACACGCAATATTATATTATGCATGTACCATTATATTCCCAACAACTCAGGTTTTTATGTACTAGGTCTAAAATAAGAATGTATAGGCCTCGTGTATGGATACATTTGATTTCACACCAACATTAGATTCCTTGGCCTATAATATGATCTCAATACATATAACACTATTTTGAGAAACCAGTCTCATAAAATCTTGGTACATTTGGTAGAACCAAACAGCCTTTGATACCACTCTGTCATGACCCATCCCTCGAGTCCCATGAAAGGACTACTCCAATACCTCCTCCAATAGTCTAGGGGCTTGAATCTAGATTCGAGTAGGCATATCCCACAATTGGTAGGAATTTCCCTATGTACCTGTACACACGAACCAATCTCCATGCCAAAAATTGTTTATCTAAAAACAGTAAGTAAACATGAATGCATACCAATAAGATACCAAAAACCCAGTATGATTGTAAAAAATTGAAAAGAAAAAGTCTCTAGAATAAAATCCCAAAAAAATGTGAAAGTACAAGCTCCAAAATCTCATCTACCTAAATACCTACCTAAAGGGGAGGTTCATAAAACAATGCCTAAAGTCTCTAAAGAACACCACTCCTATTGAGTGTTTTTCTTAGAACCACCTAGTCCTGGACCACCAAGGACGGAGTCAAAAAGTTGATCGTCTACACAATACATGACACTTGTAGGCATAGCCCATGCATGGTTGAATAAAACAATACCCAGTAGGGACCATGAAACCAAAAAGGTATACCACTATGAAATACATGTTGCACATGTCAAAGGAAGCACATGAAGTAAACCATGAATAAAATCAATAACTGTACCCAAAAGGAAACACACAAAGTACTTTCAATATAGTCATATCACTAGGTTACAATGTTTAATGCATGAAGAGAGGAACATAAAGATGTATTCCACGGATCTATCAGTTTCTATGAAAAAATATGTATAAGAGACACATAGATCATAAATGGGGAATAAATTATCGATAGTGCCTGGAGTGTCGATGGTTTACAAAGTGTAAATGGATCACAGAGTTTCAGTGGCACATGTAGTGTTGATGGAACCCAGAGTACCGATGGTGTACAGGATGTTGATGGTGCACATATCATCTATGGAACAAAAAAAATTGATGGATCATTGATCATTGATGGAGCATAGACATCAATGGTTCATGTAGCCCCCATGTCATGTAATCACCAAGAACACATAGTCACATCTAACCACATGATTCTCCTCATAGCACACATGTTCTAGGGGAACTTTCACCTCATACCATTAGGTTGTAAACAAACATAAAAAACTCACATATATTATATATAAATGTAATTATTGTAGAAAGTCTCCCATTACCGAAAACAACTCATCAAATAGACACATAATTTGAAATATATGGCCAATTTAGTATAAAAGGGAATTTTCTGTTATGGGTCCGACCCAACATGGTCTTTATCACTCGACCTGACCTAGTTCGGCTGTCACTACCCCTTTGGTTCTGCAAGTTTAGATTCAGACAGCCCGTTGGGCCACTGAAGTGGCCAGGTTCACCTAGCCCGGCCCACCACATGTTGGATGGAACCATCAATACACAGCTCGACCTTCTGCTCCTTGTTAACATGGCTGTCATGTTCAATGTAGATGAAACCATGTCTCAACACCCTGGCCCCACTTCCCTAGTACTAAAGGGTCCTCCAAAAATGTGACCCCTTATCCCCATCCCACCACAGACACCATTTTGGTGGCTAACTGTCCCCCATATATTGTGCCCTCATCACACCACTACAATGTCCTCGAGGATCAAAACTATTTTTATCGAATCTTTATGCCATGGATCGTGGGAACCACTATCAATATTTCACATAGGCATTAAAAATATAGATAAATGAATAAATAACACAATAGATATAGTGGGAGGGATTAAGAACATAAACACCCAAATAATGGATCCTCGCCTTTATCATTTGTCTTCGATATGTATAAGTTTGTGGGAAAATGAAAAAATCAACAGCAGAATAATCAACAAGATCTATTACCTTTAAATTCAAAATAATTATCCCTCCCTTAAGAATGATTGAAATGTGGGTCAACCTATTCATTGGTTAGTCTTATTCATCTTTAGATTATAATAAGGTGAAAAGTAATCACAAAGAGGATTATGATTGGATCAGACATTGATGAAGAACATAGATATGTTTCCTCAATACTAAACCTATCACCATTCGTTGTCAGGAGAGATATTCCTTCCCTATACCATTTTGGAATTCCAAGGTTTTGTGATAACATAGAATTTCTATAACATGACTTATTAAAAAAAGAAACAGCCATTGTGTCATCACATAACATCCAAATAAAATATTTTTATTGAGTATTTTAATGATGTATACATCCAAAATAAAACATTCAGATTTGACCATCATTAGATGATGTTTGGCCTCGATTAATGAAAAATCCACATATGAACTCAACAGTTTTTTCAAATTTCCAATATGTGTTACCATTTATCATTTATTAGTATTTAAAAATAGAATAATTTTTATTTGATTTTTTTATTTATGGTTACACCCTTGTGATGTTTTCTATAGATGAAACACACCAACTAATGTTTGGTCATTATTTTGGAAAATGTACTTCCTTGAGCTCAATGATTCCATCATATTTCAGATATGGGCAAAAAAATTGTATTTATTTTACTTTTTCATAAAATTCACACGTGTGTGCAATTAAAAAAATAATTTTTCAAACAACTATACTGGTCACCACAAGCCTCAGAATCACACACCATCTAAGAACCTGGTCTCATTATTTTACCATATATTTTTGAAAAATAAAATCAGGAAAATATAAGACATTACACATATGAATTAATAAATTAATTTTATACCTCATATAGGAATACCCTATCCCAATATGGAATCCAAACTGATCCTCACAGGTTTTGAAATCATATAATACATCAAAAAAAATCATTTAGTGATAACCTAAATTTATTCATTGAGTGGTCAATAGTCCTTTCAATTTTTATAATATATACAATAATCCTATAAGAATGGTAATTTAGTGAATAGGTTTTATATAACATTGTAATAATTTCTTCCATAATCTATTTTAAGAATACTAAAAAACTATATATATTCCCTAATTAAAACATATATAATATTATATATTGGAAGACATTCTTCATACTTAACTTACATTAATGGTTTTAAATAACCTATAAATATGATTTTAATTGTATTGTAATCTAAATATTCAAATAAAAAAAATACTTATACAAAAAACCATTAATTATTAATATCAATTAATAAGTATTACTTTCAAAATAGTTAGACTATAAATTATAATAATCATATTTTACTATTATAATATATTATTAAACTTATTCACAACTTAATAACAACATTAATGTTATTAAAAATGCATATTCTCTTAAATAAATGAAATATCTCAAAAAATCACTCTCATAATAGAAAATTCATATTCCAAAACATTTTTGATATAATTTTCGTGATAAATAATTGTATAACCATTTATATTTGTGATAATTATTTCCTTAATATTTCAAAAACCTTTAGGGAATCAATTTATATTTATTTAAAATTTCGTTAGTATAACTATTTATTTGTTATATATTAAAAATCCCCAAGTGAAAATGTTTTATCATTATCTAATTAGAAATTATATTTTCCAAAATTTTAATTTTTATCTTGAATATATTTTTTAGAAAATATTTCATATTACATTTAGTGATACAAATAATAAGTATACTATGAAAAATTAAATATTATATCATTTTCATTGTATTTCTAGAACTGATTTTTAAATGAATATTTTAATAATTATAATTTGTCACTATTCAGTGGTGTGAAATCATTCCATGACATTATAAATATTATCATAGAAAAAAATAATTTTATTCACGATAGAAACATTTTATACTAAGAATTTTTTCCATTATAGTTTTATAATCATATGAATAATAAATCATGTCTACCCAAATCATATTCTATTACTAATCATCGAAACACTTATTTTTTAAAAAAATAACATATTAATTATGATGTAATAAAATGAAAAACAAATTTTTATTTCAAAATAAATTCTATGAATAATGTATACTTTTCATTTAAATACTTGATATAAAACCCCCTTGGGTTTTTACATTAATTAAAAAATAAAACCTAAACCATCAACTCATACATTATTTGAAAATACTTTTCATAAAATTTTACCATGAATATTTGGTATCATAAACAAATTAAATTAGAGGAATTTAACTTGATAAGAATTATCTAGGATGCATCTCTTAACATTATGGTTTTTTCATGTAATTCCTCCTCTAAATACATTGGCGTCAGAGTTAGACCCCCAAAAACCACTATCTTTATACATTACATTATAATAATTTAAAAAAATATAATAAAATATTAATCATTCTTCAATATTATATTAATTTCAAAATGTTTATAAAATATTTTTTATAATGAAAGGATATAATGGCTACTAATTACATTGATAACCAAGAGACTATGTGAAAATATTTTAAATATATATATCTTATAGTTCAAATATAATATATCTATCTAGTCACATATGATATTTTAGTATAATTTGTTGAGGAATAATGAGACATTAGTACATATTATCCTTAATTTATCAAGTGGTGATCACAAAAAAAATAGGTCAATAGTAAAATCATCATATTAAGAATTGAATAATTGTTTTCATGATTGAGAATCATATTTTTATTGGATGTATTGTTCATTAGGATTTTTATTGATATTAATGAATATTTAAAATTGAAAACTACTATTTATGGTTTTATAAATGACAAAATATGCTTATTTTAAGGTAGGATATGATGGGTGCGTCTTAAGTGATATGAATTTAATGAGAAATCCAATAAAGTAGTTTCCCCTTAAATGTTAATGGAAGAATATATAATTATAATTTCTCTGAAATGGAACAATATAATGAAATCCATTTCCACTTTAGATTATAGAGGGGTTCATTTTAGATAGTCAATGAAATATAAATGTTGAATATTGGCATATGAGAGAAGTATTCATTCTACTTAATGATATATTAGTAGTCAAAGGGATTATATGATGTAATTTGATTTAAAAGAATGTTTTTTACTATTGGAATGCTGAAAATATTTCATCGTGGTCCTTTTATGTGTTTCTAGATTCTATTCTATGATAGTAGAAAATTCCACCAAATTTTATTGGGAACGAATATAGGAGGGTCTCACAATATGTATATATAAAAATTTAATAAATTATTTTAAAAATAATATTATGAATACATATTATTCACAATTATTGTAATACGTTTTTCAAGTTTGATCGATAAAAAATTTTAATACTGAGATATTCAACTATAAAATATTTTTGATTTATTTTATATTTTTTCAATTCATTCTCATGTAAAAATAATTTTCACATTTTTAGTGAATATATTAATAAAAATATATTTTTATTTACATTAAAATTAATTTTATTTGTTTTGAGATTATAATGTATATTTCTATAAAAATAATTTTATATAAATAATTTTTATATTATTAATTTTTTGGTAAATCCCATTAAACTATTAATTATCCAAACCAATAACAAAAAAATTCGTATATTTTATTTAATATCTTCTAAAAAAATTAAATTATTCATATCAAAATGATTTTTAAATAAACAAATCATGAAAATAATAATAATGTGACTATTATTTTAAATCAGTTATTTCATAGATTATATATAATTATATAAGATTGTATGAAATTATAAACAGTATAACATTTGAATTAAATATAAATTATATCAATATGGTATTATAGAAGAATTATTCAACATAATATATTTTTTTCAAGTAATTACTCCAAATAATGAGAGAAAATCCTCACAGAACCCAATTTAATAACAAAATGAAAATAATTAGACTACTTACTGTAATAAAAATTTACTATTTGAATTAGTTGACTATACCACAATATCCAACAAATTTTAGCATTTTTTTACATAGATTTGAATCGTATGTGGGTGATCTGCTGCTAAATTCCCCACATGGATTATCTACCAAAACTAAAAATCATCCTGAGTGGAAAAAAATTAGAGAATTTTATTGTATACATTTATTTTATTTTTTAAAATAATTAAAAATTAAAAGTGAGAGTTATTTCAATAATATTATATATTTCAGTTTATGAATTTCATTAGATATTTTCCAATATAAATAATGGGAAAACAAAACTATGATTATCCCCATTGATTTCTCTATGCCCCGAGTCTAGTAAGTTGTTCTATAGTTGACACATTATATTTATATATAATTTATTTTTTCATTATCATTAATCATATTGGTAGTTTTTATATTCATATTTTTATCACAAGAAAATGACCTAGATAGAACATTCAATCATGTTCATAAGTCTAATAACAAGCCAAGAATTCATAAAGACAATCAAAAATGTTTACCCATATATGTCATGGTTGTTGGAATTATAACACAATTACATATCCTATTACATAAAATTAAAATCCTTTTATCATTTTCCAACTGAAATATTGATTGTGAAACTTATGTCTTGGCTCATTGTGTAGCTCGTTATGTGACATCATTACATGAAGTGAAATGATCACCTATGTGGGACATATTCAGAATTCTACTTTATAATGTATAAACGGAATACACATAGTTTTACCCTAGATGATTAGGTTGTATTCATAATTAAAAATGAGTAATGTGGTTTATTCGCAGTTTAATTACGCACTACATAATAACAACCATTCATGCACCATAGTGAGACACAAACTAATTCACTTGTTTCTATCATAGATACATTATTTAACAAATAGAAACACATTGATGATACTCACTATATGATTTATAATGGGATGTGTGGTGTAAAATATTATGTAATTAAATTGAAATAGTATTATATTCTTTCTAGATTATAGTAAATATTATTTATCTAGAGTAGTCCTCATCAATTAAACATTGAGTAAACATTACTACTTTTTATTGGTCACATATAGTAAATTACCTGAAACCTAGAAACTACAATTACATGACATGTGTTTCTTATAATATATTCCGTACAGTAACTAAACAATTTCTAGTAATACATATCAAATAAATTTTTTTGTTTTAATGTTTTAATATTAAATGTTTAGACTGTGTGATGTGACTTAAATAAACTACGCACCATGTATAATAAGACATTCCATGTAGGTATAGATGTTTTTTAATTACATTATATTAAAAATATACCAAACACAATGTGTGGCACATGAAATTTCAATTTATAGTAAATACATTGAAATTATTAATCATATAAATATATTTAATCAAACATATAATATTCACACCACTTGGCATCCTGTGTGTGCACCATATGAAAAATTAATTTTAAATGAAAATAAAAATATGATTAGAATAATTCAGGATTGGGATTTCATTTTATGTTATATAATTTTTTAAATTATTCATTTGATTAATATATTTTTCAATTATATTTAAATTAATTAAAAATAATAAAAATTTATTTTATTAATACTAAAAGAGTAGTTATTTTAGGTTGGTATTTTTCAAGTGCTTGTCTAACCCGTGATTTAGTTGGATATTATTTTTAATTTAATTATTTATTTCTTGATTTAATGGGAATTTTATTGTTAAATTAATTAATTTTATTTGTTTATTATACCTCCCTCTAATCTTATATTTGGGTCTGTATGTCCATGTATTATTTAATATAACCATAAAACATATTAAACCCAATTATTCTATCTGAGTAATAAATTTTAAATGATTTAGTTCCTAGTTTTTCTAGAAGATTAATTTAACACCACTAAAAGATAAATTATTAATATAATATATGCTACAGAAAATGTAAACAAGGAGAACCATTTTTTTGGACCCCACCTCATTATAAATCCACATTTAAAAGTGGTTTTTCCTAGAATAATGATTTATAGAGGTGTAATCATGGGATGTTTCTCGTGGTGTGTACGAGTGGGAAGAAAATTACTTGACAGATCGTCATTTAGAATATAAGGATTGTTATTAATTGGGGAACCATGTGAGTATGTGGGTAGTACATAGTTAGGGTATATCACATGTTTTAATGGAAAATTTTGTTCTGGTGGGTACTAGTTATTTTATTTGTATCAATGAAATAATACACACAGAGGTTTGGCGTTAATTATACTTTATTGAAGTTGGTTTTAAAATGAGAACACTATAATTTAATGGGGTTGTGTGTTAATTTATTTCACAAAAATATTATAGGGTTAAATATTATATATTAATATACATGTCAATTAGGCCCGCATTTATTTTTTGTAATATATATAATTAGAACACCATAGGTTAAGTTTTATGTCCATTGGCAGTTATCAACATGGCTAACCCCACTGGGATGTTTTATCATGTGTGTGTGATAAAGGAAAAAACACATTGAAAGAACAAATTTTTATATGGGGTTGGTTCATTAGTATGATGACCCATTAAAATCTGTTTTTTCATCCTAAGGATGGTAAAACATTTTTATTCAAGGTAATTCATGCGAATGTGGGGTTAAGTTAATTCATTTTAGGACTATGGAAATTATTAATCCCACAAATTAGATAAAATAGTCAATGGATACAATTTATAAATTAATGAATAAATAGATTCAATTTATTCTTCCATATGGTAAATGATTGTCTTATCACATATGGATAAATGAATTGGTCGACAAAATATAATGATCATATATTCAATACACATTATTTTTCAATTCCTGATGATCAATTTTTATTTGAGAGGAATTTTTTTTGGATGATTAAATGATATCAGATCAGATAAATATCTTTAAAAGAATGTTAAAATAAAAAATGATATATATATATAAATTATTTTATTATACAACTTTAAATATTTTTGTAAGTTATAAATAATAATTATATGGATGTATTGATTAAAATAATGAACATAAAAAATTATTTTTTAAAAAATTATCAAAAATGAAAATATTATGTTAGAAAATGCCTTCCATTTACTATGTTAGGAAACAACCATATTCAAAATTACATTTTTTTATATTATAAGGATCAAATTATAGAATAAGTGATTAATAAAATTGATTATGAGTTGAAATAAAATATTAGTACGAATGATAGTGAATTTATTAGATATAATAACATTCAGCATCTAGTAATAGTGAAATAAAACTATATGTCATCAAGATTGGGGAGTCTTCAAAATGGATCTAAGAGACACAAGATAATAAATATTACATGTATAAACTATATAAAGTCCTTCTAGTAATTTTAGCAACCATTTTTTGGTTTATGATAATGTACTTTTGTATCATTTCCATAAGAATATCAATGTGACTTGATATTCAATATGTAATAGTGATGGATATTGGGAATAGATAAAATATTGTGGACTAATTGAATAATTAATTATTTAATAATTTGTATTCAATATAAATAACTAATAACATTCTATTATTTAATTTAGAAATTTGATTAATAATCCACATAAAAAATACCATAAATATTTGAAGAAGAACATGTCTCCACCCATAGAAACCATCAATATTTGTATACACACATTAATATTTCACTTATAATTAATGTTTTATTATATGTTTTGAAATCCAATATTTTTAATCATCATGTATAGGGAGAATTTGTGGGTAAAATTTATGTCTACAGGAGGCATATAGAAAAAGTATATGATTTTCATTGCATCATGTTATCATTTGTGTCTGAAGAGATGGAATGACAATATAATTACATGGATTCATGCAAAATGATATCCCATATCTAGTAATATGAAATATATAATGGTTTTTGGATGATAATTGTGATTTTAACCTCACTATATGAGTCTATATGAGAAGATATATACTTAGATAATGTTTATAGACCCAAGATAGAGATGTATATTGTTCTTATAGAAATATTTTACTTCTATTATGACCTAAAATTACCAATTAATGTTATATAATTGCATATATCAACTATATAAATTATATAAATTAATAATCATAAAATGGATTGTATTGAGAACCACCATAATAAAAACATGGATATATTTTACCATGATTATATGGATTAGTGGGAACATGGATTCGTAGTCGTTATTGTTAATGATTAAATGAACATGTCTTTATCTACAATGAATAGTTCAAAGTTGATGGTCCATCCCAATGATGATAAAAGGAAAAAAATATACACAAATTGGGAGATAGAGAATAAAAGTGTGAAAAAAAGACGTTATGAGACTCACATGTGTAATGAATTTTTAGTGTAAGTGGAATTACAATTAAATTCAATATGGATACTGTGTTATATTCTATTTCTGTAAAATTCATCATTTCATGTAGTATTTATATTTATCTTTTTTTTATATTAGTTTTTTTATGTTGTTATATATATATAAGAACTATGGAAGGTTATAAATATTACATGTAAGTTAAATATTAGAATTTTTGGAGGGATTTTATTCATATATCAACTAAATAATAACATGACACAATAATTTCATAGTGTATTGGTTGTCAAAAAGTAATTTCATTGTTTCGTGTATTTGTTAAACATTTTGGTTAGTGTACTCTATTAAAAACAATAAGAAATTGATTCATTCTATTAATTTTTTCCATGTGATCTATAATTAACTAATATTTTAATAATACATGAATTATAGATGTCCAATATTTTAATTTAATGATGAACATGAAATAAAATACACAAATAATAAATAATTATAGAATGATAACACATTATATGTAACAAAAAAATATTTCATTTATATACTCAATAGGGTGTTTGAATAATATTGGGAAATACCATTTAAGTGTTTTAACAAGATTACATGTGATTTTATATGAAAATGACACCTTTATTAATTGATCGATTACTTCCACAAATATATTAGGATATATTTATGATGATACATGTGAAAATTCATAAGGATAATCTAGATAAAAACTAAAAGAAATTATGTGAGTTCATTATTATATTTTTTTCATTTAAATAATTGTAATGAATATTATTTCTAAAATGAAATGACCAAATTTAGGTGGGTGAGTCTAAGAATAATTTTTAAATGAAATTATTAGTAAAATGATGTTTTGATAAGATATTTTCTTAGGCCAAACCTATATTATATATACTATATTTATGATGTTTAAAATATAGGATTAAGTATGTGTTTCATAGGTATTGAATGTTTTCCATTAATCTTACTAATACATTCTTCATATATAGAAGTGGTAACACATTCAACATATTATAATGGGAATGATTGATTGACAACATAAAAATTATTAAATTAAGGCAATCCATTAAGTCACTATATCATGTGTCATGATTTTAAATCTTTTCAGGCTATTTTTTTAAAAAAAAACATTAATCAACATGAACATAACAAGAATAAGATGTAAATATTTTATGTTACTTATGATATAAAAATCCATAATATGGAAATTTTTTATTATAGTTATTGAATATATTATTAAAATAAAAGAACAAATTTATTTTTGGATTGTGGGTGGATGATATAATATAATGAAGTCGTGGATCTATATGCACATGAGTGGATATGAGAACAATAATCTATATATGACTTGTTTGGAGATTTTTTTATAGATACACAATATTTTTAAAGTTAAAAACCCCAATGTTTTGGTATTTTATCTACCAATTTAGTAGATATAATACTCTATAATATAGTTGAATCAGATTTGGAAGCAATAGAGGGAGAAAATAACTTTTACACATTTTGTTATGGACCCAAACATGGATTCTTTGTACAAAAATCTCATTCTATATTTTGGTGTAATCTTCAATTTATTTTAATCCATTGGATTAAATTTAAGAAACAAATGAAAATTAATGTTAAAAATGGTATCTATGATGCATGATTTGAAATTGGGGGGTTTCATTAAATTTCTGGCCATGTACTATGAAAACACAATTTCACCCATCACCGTATAAAAATACACTAAATTAATTGTTAGGTCCACTATGTCAAATACCATAGGGGTAAATTATGTTATATGTGATTAAAAACATCCCTCATTGATCATGTTTAGTGGTTAAATAAAACCATCTTGTCAATCCTTTGAATAGTAAATCATGAAAAATATTAAAACATGCACGCAACACAACAATTTCACTTGGTTCACCATCACATGGATACTTCCAAGGAGCATAAACTAAAATTTTGTGGACATAAAAAATCTACTAAAGTTGTACCGTTGTTTACAAAGATCTATGTGGACTCACAATCCCTCCTCATTTAAAAATAATCACAAAATGAAAGATCACTACTCTCTCAATGGATGTGTTATCATAGATTCTTCAGAAGATCCATTAATATTTTCTAAACATGTAGGTCCCTTAATTTCCTCAAATTAATTATTAATCCATAGTATGTACATACACTACTTATGTTCCACTTTCATCCAATAATGAATACTACATTACCACTGGTGTATTGGGAAACATCCAACATTCATACAACCCAATGGAGGCACTCACAATACTTTAATCATGATGTGAAAGTGATCATTTTGAAACTGAAAAACTACCATTCATTCTACTCCAAAAATTCATGAAAAATACTTCTTATACATACAACATACATGACACTAATCCTTTTACACACAACTCAAATTTAGTATAAAACAACCATTTGGCGACCAACTGTAGAATCACTAACCATTTTACGTGACCTCACCACATGAGTGACCAGATATCTAATGTTCTCAAATTGTTGAGATACTACTGATTCAGGGGGTAGCCTCATATTTATATTCTTTTTTAAAAAAATAATTATAAGTTCAAAATAATCTATTATATGGGCTAGTCTACTCTCCCAAATCCTCTTTTGCACAATACACCATGCACGCCTCTTCACAACATACACAATCATCCTTTCTTTTCCATGTTGTGATGATATGATTTTAAAAATTGAATGGTGTACAACATTACAAGAATCCTTAATACGGGAAAAAAATCCCATTTCCAAATACACTTTAATCCATTCTCCAATGTTCAGACCCAAAAATTTGGAAAACACTAGAAAAGAACACCATCTTGTATATGTTATTATTGTACCACCTCTAGACTGTCCAATAATTTGTCATGGTACTTTATTAATATATTCTTTCAATAATATCCATAGAATGTTACAAATTTCCACAAAATATCTATTTGTCAACAAAAACAATTAAACCAAAACCACTTCAATGTAACTATTATTGACTTTTCCCATTAAATCTTCTAGTTATAGAAAATATCAATTATTATATAATTTGGGAAATAGATTTCAAGACTACCATTCATAATGAATTCATTTTTAATGTTTTTTATGTTATCAAATTTAGAGGGTTTATAACACAAAATAATGAAAATAATTTTTTCCCTATCATAGATCTATTAATTAGTCAAATAAGGCATCATGACCCTAAAATATTAATTTTGATGAATCCATGTGATAGTTTGTTCATTATGAAAAAAGTAGTTATCTTTTTAGAAGAGTTTAGTGAAATATCCATTGTCCTCTTTCTAATATTTTATATTAAATACTTATCAATGTATATAATAGTCATATTGTGATTTATGATTATGATGAAGAATATTTCTCTATGGTTGATTAATATAGAATCCCTTATTATAGAGAACATGACCTAATATAATATATCAGAAGTTATTATTAGATAATTACTTAATATATATATATATATATATATTAATAAAATATAAAAGAAAATATTTTGTCCAATAATTCATTAGTGAGTTCTTTTATATGTTAGATCGAGTAAAATCACATGAACATGATGTGTTTTGGAATAAGAGGAGATTATTATTATGAGAAAAATTCCATATGGCTATCTTTATGAAAAGATAAAACGTTTTATGATATTTAAAATGTTTTAATATTTATTATTTGTAAATAATGGTGGTAAAATATCAACAATATTTGGATAATTTCATGAGGTATAAGCCAGAATTGTAAAATAATATATGATAGTGTATAGTGAAATTGTTTAGGATAATCAGATCATATGGGATACTAGTTTTCATTAGTATATAAATTCACCCCTGACATTCTCTATCCAACTTATTTAATCAATTTGTGCATAATTTAATTTATCATGATGTTCTATATTCTTCTCAATGAAAATATTTATTATTTGGGATTTTGTAAAATTGGAGATCAAAATATCACATAGTTATTACTGGAATTTCATTAACGGTGTGAATAAAATATAGTTTTTAATAGATACATTTCACACTGTGGGAATTTGGTTTCTCAAATAGTTTTGCTAAATCATGTTAGTTTCCTAATAATTTTAGTGGTCCCCACATGATTACTGTATAGATTAGAAAATAATGTTCCAAAACTTGAAGTTTTATATTTGATTTACAATGTTATAATTTCAAATTATTATGATGTAACACCTCAAGATTCCATGGTACACTTCTCTTCGAATAATAAAATATATTGCGTTGTATAAAACTTCGAGTTCCAACACTCCACGACAAATATAACTAGCTGTTATGAATAATAATTCCCAATTTTTAAAATTTTATAAAAATAATTTCAAAACGGACTTCATTTTAATTCAGAATATCAAAATTATCTTAAAGTGAATTTGTGGTATTTTTCTGAAAACAATCAATTTTTTATGAATAGTGAGAAACACTGCATAATTGTTTAAAATCAACTTTTTATATATATAATTATTTATTTTATTTAAATTTATTCTAGGTCAAAAAAGATACATAAAACCTATATATGTTCAATGTAATTCTTTAGAGTAAATTTATAATAAGATTAGCTATATAAAATTTTATTGAATTTATTAACGTCTCTAACCCACCTTCTAGGCATGTTATAAAATTTGAACAAAAAAAATTACCACTTCTATAAATTGAATATTAATAATTTGAGAGACATTGTAGAAATCAGTAAGTCAAATTTGGTTCAATAGGGTGAAAATAATTTCTGGAGAATAGAAACTTTTGAATTTTATTTAATACAATTGAAAGAAAATAAAATAATTAAAGGTAAAAATGATATTATAGTTACCCTAACACATGTCCTAATTCTATTGGATATGTCTATTTCCACCAAAATCAACCTTAGGAAAAAAATATGATTATTTTTTCCACTTGGATTAGATTAAGACTTTTAATATTATATTATTTAATGAAGAAGTAAAAGTCATAAATTCAATTATTAATAACTAATATATTTTTAATATAGCATTATAATTCAGATAAATTGGAATATAAATATTCCAAAGAAATCTAAAAATATTTCCTATATAATGGTTTTTTATTTTTTATTTTTAGTCATTAAATTATAAAGTTTTATATATGACTCAATGATGATGTAGTAATTACTTTATTATTGAAAGACTAAAATAATTGATATTATAAATATTAATATAATTGTAAATTGAGACTTTTGATGTATTTCAAAAACTTTTATGGTTAACATTACATTTTAGGGTTGATTGAATAATTTTTTTTTCGATGTTATAATGTTGTTATGACTTTCACAAAAACCAAATACTAAATAATGTCAAAATTGACTAAAATGAGTTTTAAAACAAATACTATATCATTAATTGATGTATTAGTTCAAAAAATATTAGGATCATCCAAAGGACATATATAAGGTAAGATATTTCAATAAAGAACCACATTGGGTTATCTTATCTATTTATTGTATTTTTATTAACCATTTATTATAATAATACAAGAATACATGGTAAAAGTTATATTATTTAACTATGAGTAAAATCTAAAAGATAAGGTTAATATTGAGACATAAAACTATCTATAACCTATTTTCTGAAATGTTTTAGAACCATAATTACATTATACTCTAAAAAATTTCATTTGGACCCATTATAATCTGAATATTATTGTATAATAAAATAATATTTCAAGATTTTCCTACAGTGTCCCTCACCTCTCTTATAAAAGGGTATATCCCCTTATCTTAATTTAACACTTCCAAAGTCATTTGGAATGGCCAAACCCTGATTTAATATCCTCCCTAATACCCTCACTTCATCTTAGAATATTTAGATTGATTGAAATCCACCCTAAGGATCCCTTTTGATCAAATCAGAAGGAATCACCTGAAGAATAGCTAATATTTTCATCACCTCATTCAATGTTCTTTTCATCATCCACTTCATCATTAATTTTTGTTTCCATTCAAAAAATAATAAATCTATTACCTTATAAATAAATTTATTTTATTATAAATATGGTACAACCATATTCATTATTCTATCTATCCAATGAGTGACAATGTCACCAAACGTGCGTATGTACGGCTAACCGTCTCCACGTCATGGTGTTGTTTGTTATTCAACACATAATTATTTGGATTGGTATAATAATGAGTATAATTGATGTAAAAAATAAATATAATATGTATTTATTCTGTATATATGTTATACCATCCAATTACATACTCTTTCACCATCATTATAATGATATTTTCGCTCCTACGTACGTAGGGATTACAATCTACATGAACGCAATGTGACTCATTCCCAATCATAACCATTCAAGAAAATGTTTTCATTTTATCATTAAAATTGATGTTTAAAAACTTAATATAATTATGTATATGAATCAAATAAATCTGATCCATCACAAACATTTCTTACATACAAGTCATATAATGGAAAATCAATTAGTTAACACTTGAAACAATGATACTACCGAAATATAATATTAGAAGATCATATAAGATATCATATTTATGTATGTGTTTCTTTTATAGTATAATAACAATGATTTAACTATTATAAGGGAGTTTAACATACCCTCAACCAAGGAAATTTACAAGGAAATGGTTAATTATATAATATCTTCAATATCTGAGTTTGTTTATACGTGAATATCTACTTGGACCTCTTTATCATCCACATATGGGTTTCTTAAAAATGTTTTTAATTTTTTAAATATTTACTAGACTCTGGGTTAATGTCATGTATAACCTTTTTTGAAATTTAATATAATCTTATAAAAGAATCATTCCATCTTTTTCTAATTAATGTCCTTTATGACCATTTTGAAAAAATTATGGAAAGAATGTTTTTTAACTTATACAGTGAGTGCGGCTATTTTCTATTATTAAAACATATTCAAAGCTTCCTATACAATATTATAATAATTTTTTCCAAATAAATTTTTCTATGATAATTATCTGACTTTTAAATGATGAAAAAATATAAATAGATATTTCTATTAAATAGTTTTGATTTAATCTATATCAATATCCATTGAATTATTTTACACTTGTTTGAAGTAGATTCATTATGATAAAATATTCCATATTTTATAGAATGTTTTGTGATATTTTTGACTATGGATGTGTTATTTTTATACCATTATTGTTTATAGTTAATGTATTAACATTTAATATGATAGTTTCAATATGAATATTTATGTTATGTGTCTACCTTTTCATATGAGAAATGCATTGGTCTTAGTATGTGACAGGTGGAGCCTGATCTAGCTTCTCGATGTATCGGTAGATCTCATGAGATAAACTAGTGTCTTGGCAGAAGGCCTTGAAAAAATCTTATTTATAGTCTTCGAATGTGGCCTTGACTATGTGGTTATGATGTCCGACATTATGAATTCCATCATTAGGAAACTGGTTATTGATATTATATGTTATTATTCGACTAGTAAAATATCCTTTTGAATATGTTAAGTGAATATTTTGATTTATATTGGATATATTATGTTGAATAGTATGTTTAAAAGGCTTGTGTTGTTTTCCTATACAGTGCCTTAAATATTTATGATTATTTATAAATGATCCCGCTATATTGTTATCCTTACTGAGCCCCTGAGGTCACCCCTTTATATGTTTTATTATTCATAGGATGCGAAGATGTATATTATGACTGACCTATAGGGATAGTCTAATGAAGATAAATGTGTTCAAAAGAGACAAAATATTGTTGTTTTTCATTTCAAAATGTAATATAAAACTTCTGTATGTATCTAGAAATTCTAAGGAAACTAAATTGATCGATCTTTTGGATTTTATCCCTTTTGATCATGTCAATGTAATGCAATAACGAACCAACTATGGGTAACTATGATCGGAGATTTACATCTCCACCACTATTTTTACCTCTAAAAACTAATATATTCTCAAAACCATCCTCTGCAAACCTATATCTCCCACCTATTGGTTTTATCCTCCTCTTATAGTGAATCCATGATGTTTATTTAAATTTGAAAGAAATATTCCTTTGGAAATTACTATATACCACTCTCTTATCACTCCTTCGTCCTTATTAATCATTGTGATTTCATTATTTAGTATATGTAACCAACTGTGGTCATATGTATAATTGAATTGGTTTTCTATTCTCGTGTTTCTTTTAGTTCTATACTGATAATTATGTCCTCTTCCTGGATTCTTGATGGAAGAAACTTGAATGTCCTTGAATTTAATTATTTCCCAATTTCCATTAGTTATTTAATTTTATAATCATGATTTATCATGTGTTTAATTTATGTTATAATTACTAAATGGTAGTATTATTTATGTTTCATGATTTTTTAGATGAAAAAATAAGTTTATATTCATTTTCGTTTTAATGAAAATATCTCTTCAATTTTGATATAGCTTTCAAGGTGATTTCAGAAAACCATTCAGACTTTTTTTAAGGCTTGAATGGAATATAGAAATTTATTTTTAGGATTAATGAGGTGAATAGGTATTATAAGTTTTTGATGTTGATTTAATTAAACTACTAATTGTTTTTTTATTTTTGAAAAAATATAGTGTTATCGATTGGTAATTAAATGAGATATGGAGGCCCATTTGGCCGTATGAAAGAGGGATTTCCAAATTAACACCCACCCTCATACCATTCTCTATAGTTTATTAATAAATAGGAATTTAATTTTCAATTTGATTCATTTCCCAATGGTAAAATGATTATATTGATATTAATTAATAATTTATGATTAGGGTTTTTTGTTGAAGGTAGTTTTGTGGTGAGCATGTGATTGTTATTATTATATTCGTATGTTTTAATTATTTTACTAATCTCTATTTATTTATCATATTAAGGTAAGAGTTTTTCAGTAATCCCTCTATGATGACTTGATTCACTATTTAATTATCTCTCTCTCATTTATAGAACATGGATAGATGTTACACTTATTATTGTATTTAAATCCTCATTTAGTACATTGATGGAATCATAGGGTGTCAGGGTAGATTGAATTTGATATAGAACCAATTATTTATTATAAAAAAATTATAAAAACATCCAATATTATACCTTATGGTCCAAGGCTTCTAGGATTCCTGAGATCATTTTTGTAATATTTTTAATCCATTTTCTTAGGTACCAATAATGAATTATTTTATAAACAATTATGAGACATGTTTTAAAATATTTTGTTTCCTGATCTGTTCTTTTATTTAAATTTTACTTCTCCAAAATAATGTTCATCAATGATATGCTATGTAATATATATTTATATTAACTTAAAAACTATTTTAAAAGTATTTAAAACTAGATTGAAATCAACATTCTATTAAAATATAATTCGTAGTGTATAGTTTCATTGGTATTCATATTCTTAAGTACATTAATTCAAATATTATCATTTTACTTATAGTTTCATTATATTTTTTGGTTACTCATAGGGTTCTCATGGATTTATAGTTTTGTGGTACTATGGAAGTAATTTGGATAATGGGATGGGTGTTGTTTTGTTTAATTATTATTTCTGGTCTTAATTGTATCATCTAGGTCAGATAAATATTTAAAGTGATTTTTTTACAAATTTATGTATATTTTAGATCAATTATTTAGTTATTATATTATTTTAATAGGTTGGGGGAAAGTTTCAATTTTTTATTGAAATAAATGAAATTACTTCTTATTCTAGATAGACAGATCCCATTATATGATCAATGAATAACCAATTAGACATAAACCCCCTTAAAACATGCCCACAGGCTCAGATTAATTGAATTTATATACCATGTCTCAACAACATGTGTCTTTAGTTACCTCCCAATGATAAATATACTAACCTAGTGTGTAAGACATACACAATTAGTGCAACATACCTTAAAATAATTTTTGGCGATCTCATATCCTAGTAGTGTTTCCTCAATGGACTGCTGTCAGATTCATCTCATCTCTATCATCTAATAGCCACCATCTCGAATAATTAATAGAAAAAACATAGCATGAAAACTACTTATCAACCCCCCACCATCACCCGCATCATTCCTCCATATCCAATCCTTATCCTATCCTTAAAACCCCACTCATATCTAGGAAACCTATAATAATAAATCCAATACACATACTCCACTCCTGACCCAAGCCTCCCCATCCAGGAATTCTTCCCCCATGACACTTTTCATAAACTCTAATACAAATAATGAAAATTATGCAATTGTTATATTTATATCTCTAATGACTTTTTCCAAGATCATAACAAGGAATAATTTTATCCAGTGGTTTCTTTAGTATCATTAACAATTTTTTGAGGTAATATTATTATATTTAACACATACAAACATTCACTAAAAATCATTGAATAACTAAATGATGAATTTTTATTGGATATACTTAATTTCAACTGTTGAAAACATGAATATTTATATTCTCTTACTATCTCATGTAGTGATGTTTCTTTTTCCTCATTAATTATACTGATTAAGGGGAGTCTCTCCCGATGAATTTGGGTTGGATCCACATTATTATGTGGATATATTGATTATTCGTTACAAATTACCCCATCATGAACATAATTTTATATTATATCCTCTTTCCCACTCATTAAATAGACATATTGATTTGTATTGAAGGAAACATTTCTTTTTATTTTTACACAGTGTATTAATGTCAATATGTGTTGGGAATTTATTGAAAATTTTCTTTTCACTTTTCCCTGATTTCAAAATGTACACATTTCCTCAATTGAGATTTATAAGAGTACCATCATAATGCTAACTAAATATAATTTTTAGATGTTTGTTCCATGATATAAAATCCATGAATTCATAAATTTTGGTAAATATGAATCAACTTTTTCTCCATACTATTAAATGGAGGAAATCAATTTTTATAAACATTATTTGACCACTATAGGGTATAAAAATACAATTTCGGTTCCTTCAACTAAAAATGCTCATAGATATGGCTTAAAAATATATTTAGAATATGAAATTTTTTAATTATAGTGGTCTCCCCTACTGCCTCTTTTGAATTTACAATATCTATTTCCAAATGTCAAATGTTTTCAAACCCTTTCTTATTTATAACTCATCTAAATTTTAATACCTATTAATATAGATAAGGGTGTGGATTTATAATAGATTTGTTCAATGAAAACATATCTTCTTTTAATCGAACTATTTTAAAATAGGCTACCCCTACAATAAAAGGGTGTTATGAGATTCATGACTAAAAACATTTATTAAGTGTGTGAACTTGATCATTAAAGACAGTGATATAAGATCTTTATCACAACCTTACAGAAACATGGGATTCATATGTTTCATAATCTCTAATATAATCAATTTAGTAATTAGTAAAACCTCTCTTACCAAGGGGATGAGTCATAGGGGATCACATAAATATATTAAATATCTACATTAAAAAATCATTGTCCCTTACACCTTTATTTATTTATATATTTTAGATTTTTATCAAGTCACAATAGAATATTATTTTAACGTTAATTTTTCCAATAAACGTTTTTATTTATTCGAGTTGAAATTAAGATATTTTTAGTGAATATAAACAATAATTATCTTTTTCTTTTTCATTTTTTGATAATAATCCAATCCTTTTATTCATAATAAATAATCAATTATTAGTATTATTAATTAATTGAATTACTTTATCAATTTATCATTACACAATATTATATTTCCAACACAATTACACAACATTTATATTTATATTTTATTATTTTCCTATTTCCATCATAAGGTATGTTTTTATATTGAAATTCATCCACCAATCTACACCCGACCCTAAAAATATTAGCAATTAATGGAGATCATTTGGTTTATTAAATATAATAGAGTTTAAAAATTGAGTTCTTTAGGCAATTAACAATTTAATTTTATGATGAATGGAAATGAACTACAACTTCCTCTAAATCTCATTTAATTAATCGAACTCATGAATAATTATAGAAATATTCATTGAAATTTACTATAAAATTATTGGAAATCCAATTTGGAAAATTTATATGCATGGTAATACCTATGTAATAGATCCAGAAGATAAATTTTCATCCAAATATATGTATTCATTGGGATTGGACCTCAATCCATAACAACATGAATTATGGTTTAGAAGATAAGTAATTTAATCTTATATTTATTGAATTAGTACTTAAATATTGAAATTGATAAAAATTTCTCATGGAATAATGAAAAAATATAATGATATGAATCATGATTTGTATTGACAGGAAATTTAAATTTTTATTATATATTAATATAAATATATTTCTTATATATTTAATTACATTACTAAAATTTCACTTGGAGGAATGGTTCATGGTGATTATTATAATATTTAATAATTAGTAAATACAATTCAATATGTATTATTAGGGTTATGAGAATGAATGGTGATGGAAATACATTATGAGAAATGTATTAAAAATATATTTCTCAATGAAAAAATTTGATCTCCAATAATATATAAACTTTTTATAATGAATTAGTTCAAAAAAGTTCATGATTTTTCTAAGAATATAAAATAAATGAAAATAAAAATTTCTTTAAAATCCATTGATGTTGATGCCCCAACCAAAATTGAGACTGATGTTTTTAATTATAAATTGAAATTGAACAAAATCATGATGTAGAAAATGTAATGTTAGGATGGATAAAGGATAAATAATCTAATTGTTATAGAAGTCACATGTCATATTTGATATAAAAGTTTCCCCATTAATCTATACTAAATCATTTATTTTATGAAGATTAATGTGAATAATAAAAGAAATAAATCCATTATTTTATCAAAATGGAGTTTTTGTGATGAATTAATTGACACACCTTCCACAACATAATCAATAAATTCATGTACTAAATTCATTAGAAAAATTCATGTGTGATGTGATGAGGAAACTTCTGTCACATATCTAAGGTTATCTATATCATCTAATTATTATTCCCATAATTCATTTTTCCATATGGAAAACTAAATAATGTTGAACTAGAATGTTGTAATTATAACCTTGAAATAGAATATTGTAAATCTTTTCATTTTTTGATGTACATAAAATAAATCATTGTATTTTTATCAATTGCAATTGATATATCCTTAATGATAATGAAATTTTTTTAGTGAAATTGAAGTATTGGTTTTAAATTTAAAAAAAATTCAAAATAATGAAAAGTTGGTCAATATAAAAAAATATTCTTCTAAAACATTTTGGGGACATTAATCTCCTCTTAATATTACTATGTGACCCAAAATAAGGGAATACAAATACACTCACATTTGATATTTTTCTGGTATATTCCACCAGAGCTAATCAAATTTACATAAGTTGAATTCTAAATTAAATAGGACTATCCAACCCCAATTTGATGATCTATTAAGATCAAATATGTTTTCCACATATATTCAGTTTTATAATTTCTTGATCAGTGTGAAATGTTTTATGAAGGGAGAAATTATTTTTCATTATGTTATTCCCAACCACATTTCTTATTCTATTTTTCAAAAAAAATTGAATAGAAAAATATCATGGGTATCATTGTGAAATAAATTATTTCATTTAATTATATATCATGTAATTAAATTTATTATATCAATGGATGGTTTTACATTCTTGAAATATATTTTATAATTTTTTTGGGAATCCTTTCGATTAGTGTTTTTTCAAAGTGGGATTTCATGTTTTTAATCATTTTTCATTCATTATTTTAAATTGGAAAGTGTTTTTCCTTCCAAATGTTAACTTACCTCTTAAATATTTTTCAAAATCCTTGTCCCCAAAAAATTATAATATAAATTACTTATCAGAGAAATATTCTTTTAGGTTTATTGTTATGTTTTTTGAGGTAATATTATTATATTTAACACATACAAACATTCACTAAAAATCATTGAATAACTAAATGATGAATTTTTATTGGATATACTTAATTTCAACTGTTGAAAACATGAATATTTATATTCTCTTACTATCTCATGTAGTGATGTTTCTTTTTCCTCATTAATTATACTGATTAAGGGGAGTCTCTCCCGATGAATTTGGGTTGGATCCACATTATTATGTGGATATATTGATTATTCATTACAAATTACCCCATCATGAACATAATTTTATATTATATCCTCTTTCCCACTCATTAAATAGACATATTGATTTGTATTGAAGGAATCATTTCTTTTTATTTTTACACAGTGTATTAATGTCAATATGTGTTGGGAATTTATTGAAAATTTTCTTTTCACTTTTCCCTGATTTCAAAATTAATCATTTTTTTAATTTTAATTTTTTTAAAAAATATTTTTTGGAGGGTATTTTTTGTATATCATAACATTTATATATTTTTAGATAATATATAATTTTTATTATATTCATCATTTGAATTTATCAAAATCTTTTTGAAATGTTTCCGTCAATATAATTATATATTTATATGAGGAGTATTTTGAACATCAATATAATATCTATAATCCAGCTCATGTTATATCCTTCATTATACATTATACTTTATATTTTTTACATTTTTTATTCTCTGTACGTGGATTTTTATGATCATGATAATAATTATGTGGGAGATAGTAGTTCATGTCTCTATTATCATATATTTTGAACATGAATCATATTAATATATAAATTATATTCCATTTTCCTCTCCTTCTTTTTTTCAGATAATCACAAAGGATATAATATGAAATTATAATTGGGGAAATATTTTTATTGATTCAAAGGGGGAGATGTAAAATATATTTCTTCTTGAGAATATTTAATGTAATGTTTAAAATATTTTGATATTTAATATCGTGAATTTCTATGAATGCATGATTAAATCATTAATACATTATCACACACAAAATTTGGGAACCAAAATCTAGTGACAGTTGAGATATTTCTGGTATATTAAACTAAAACCCATCAATATATCGTAGGTTATATTATAAATTAAATTACAAATTCCGTGTATAATTTCCTAATCCATTTCGATCGAATTAGTTATATATATAGTCAGTTTTAAAACATCTTGATTGGTACTAAATGACTCAAAATGTGATAAATTATTAGTCATTATTATTTCCCCACAACTTTACTTATTATATTTTATATATTTTTTGTTATTGTTTTGAGAAAAATCATGTTAATTGTTATAAAATTATTCATGTTATTTAATTATTTAGAACATAATTAAATGATTTACATCAATGGATGGTTTTACTTTATTGAGGTTTATTTTATAATGGTTTCATAAATACTTTCAATACTGCTTTTTTCAAGTGATGGGGTAATTTTGTTATCTTTTTTCGGGCTTTGATATTTATTAGAAGGTTTTTTTAATTTGAAATTTTAATACCCCTCTTAAATATTTTTGAAAATCATTGTTTCTAAAAATGTATAGTTTATTTTCATAACTAGTGAAATATATTTTTTTGGTTATTTGATATATTTTGGTGATAATTACTTTATATTTTACTCATAAAATTACTATATAAATATCATTGAATGATTAAATAACGTTTTTATTGAATATATTAAATTTATACTCTTGAAAACATCAATATTTTACTTCTCTTACTATCTCCTATTGTAAAGTTAATTTTCCCTCATTAATTAAACCAATTAGGGGAGAATCCTATCTGATAATGTTTTAATGGGACCACATCATTATGGACTCTACTTATTATTCGTTACATTTTCACCAATCATGATATTCATTACATAATATTTCTTATTTTCCACTCTTTGAATAATCTTCATGATTAGAATAAAACTAAACATTGATTTCATTCTATTTGTGTATCAAAGTGGATTTGTTTTTGGGAATTTATTCTTATTTTTTATTCACTTTCTAATAATTTCAAAATTAAATAGTATTATATTTTCTAATTTCATTTTCAAATATTATTTTTTAGATTATTTATTGTCCTAAATTTAATCATTTTCTATGTTTGATAAAAAAAATTATATTTTCATATGAAATTCAAAAAATATTTTTGAATTGCTTCCTTGAAAATCATTATTGTTTTAGAAGATGAGAATTTTGAACAAGAATGTTATATATATCATCCAAATGATTTTATTTCCACCTTTTTGAAAAATATATTATCTTGATATTACATTCCTTATTCTCTAAACAATTATTTTTATAACCCCAATAACCAATATGTGGTAGAATGTAATTCATGTATCAACTATCATATCACTTGATCTTTTATCTTCTTAATATATGGATTATATATAATTTTCCTCTCTTTGTTTTCTTTATGATAATCATAATGGGTAGAAAATAAAAATATATATGGGGACTTATATTTGTAAATTCAAGGGGGGATAATTCATATATATTACTTATTGAGCACATGGAATATCATGTGTAAAATATAATGAACATTAATATCATTAATTTCCATGAATGCACAATATAATATTTATTTAATCCTGATGTGTCATCTTAATATTAAGTGTTTGAAATCGGGAAAAAGCAGTAATTATTGTACCATCATCTCATAATATTGTAAAGATAAAAAAATATCAAATTTGTATCTAATGGTATCATTTTTGTGAAACTTAGTAATGAAATTTCAATTTAGTGTTACACTTTTTATGGGAAAAAATATTGTATTAAGTAGAAATTGTTATCATAATTGTTTTTATGAAGTCATTTAAAGATGTTATTGGATATAATAATTGTAATGAAATGATGATATCAAACCATAGTGATGTTTTTTTGGTTTTAGGATTCATTTGATCACTATTTCATGGAATCAACCAACAAGTGAAACATGGATAGAAGAAAAAATATCTTGGAATTCACCTACCTTATGGATAGAGGGGAACAAGCCATCTGGTTATGGGGTACCGACAATCCAATTGAAAATTTTACTACACCAAGGTTTTTTGGAGGTCCATTAGAACCCAAATTACTTTTATCATCTCATCAGTAAAGTATTTCTGGAAGTATAGGGCCCTATGTGTACAGTAGATATCCGATGGAATCTAATGGGTATCTTATGGGGTTAAGATAGGGAATAAATGATGCATTTATTGAGGTAATAAATACATTAATGTGGCCTTCATTGGAATTAATGGCATCAAATCATTTGTAAAAGAATAATTACTCTATAAAAGGTTATGAATTTAGGATCTATGTGTATAGAATGAATAATGATAATACTATTGTATTGAATACCATTTCGGAATGTGATAATGGTTAGTCAATGTGATCATTACTTAATCGATTATTAATAATAAAATTAAAATTTATCATTCACAAATGGTCTTATCTCCATTCATATTAATAATTTCTCTAAAAATTACTCTATTTATATATATGGATACATATTTGTAATATATAAGTTCAATGAAAATTTACGCTCTTCTCATCAACCTCTTCTAAAATGATTTCCTACATCCATAAATGTGATGGGATAGTTTCATGCTAATTGGAAATTTTTATGAGGGTTCTCACACCCAAAAAATTTGTGATATATGATTATTATCCAAAATCAAAAATTTAATATGAGGATTTGGTTTCTTGATCCCTGATTGAATCAATAATGTAATATGAAAAACATCCCATTTATAGGGTAGGGGTCATATTGGATGAAATAGTGATATTATGGAACTAATTTATCAAATATATATATATATATATATATCTACTATTTAGTCTCCAAATTTAATATTATTATCAATGTACATAATCACATAATGAATTCATAGCATATTCCAATATGCCTCTCAATTAACTAACTATGAAATTAACCACAATAAATTGTATCAAAATTTTCATGATCAATTGTATTATCATTTTGTGATAATCTTTTTATCATGTTCATCATAATACATAACTAATTATCATATCCATTAATTATTAGAATTATATTATATCATTATAATTACATAATATAATATTTCCTCCATAATTAGGATTATTTAGTTTTTTTTTATTAGAATGTAAATTTTATCATATTATATGTTATTAATACCTAAAATATCAACCTCCATCATTCCATACAAAACCAATTAATAAGTATACCATAGTGAAGTTATATTCCTTTACCAATTTGGAGAAATATTTCCCAGAAAATTATATATGATTCTATAATGATTTTTTCCACATCAGGTTGATCAGGAATATTTCATAGTGGTTTTGAAATCCTAATCGAGTGCCCTATCTAGACTGTTTATTGTGATGGTTACATAAAATGCTGAATTAGGGAATCAGTTATTTTTATATTCTTGTGTATGTTTCATACCTTTCTTATTTTTGTGGGTATGGGTGATGGAGATAATATCATTAGAGTTTGTAAGGTAAGAGTTTGAAGAATCACACTAGATATTTCTTACACAATAAATTGATCATCAATAAGTTGTAGTGTTATGATCAATGAGATTTCATCCAATATTCTATATTCATTTTTGTAATTTTAGATTAGAAGTGTTTCAGATCATATGGTGTTGTATGCGTGATGCAGAATCATTCTATGTTATTGAGTTAAAATGAACACAGAAACTATAGCCCACAAGTTGTCCCACGTGGTCGAAAATTCCACAAACTGACCAAGAAAATGGTTATGTTCCCCCTCCAATGGTGTTTCTATTATTGGTGAATGGTTTTACATATAATAAAGATAAACTGAGAACCCACACTACCCTCCTTAACATTATTTGGAAATTTTTTGACCTAAAATTTCTATTTGTTAAATGTGAATATTAATTAATATTGTTTTAAGGTTAATTAAGTTTATTTCAGTTGGTTTTTGATAAGTTTTAAAAAATAAAAAATGATTTTAATAGTTGAAAAAAATTATTCTCAATAAAAATTATAGCTATATTCTACTTCCATATTTAAATAAATGAATGGTTATTTTATTTAAATTATGGTAATTTGTTTTAAATGGTATGAAATGAAATGTTGTTGTTATTGATTTCATTCATCATATAAATTCTCATTATTTTACAGTGAAATCAAATTTTTAATAATAAATGAATGTAATTGATATTAATATAGTGGATTTATAAAATGTTTTTGAATAGATGTGGCATCATATATATTTGTAAGCATATTTTTAATGGGGAAATTGGGAAAATGTGTTTATTTGGAATTGATTTTTTGAAATTAAAAACAATCAATAATGTTATAGAATAAAAATTTAATATTATGGATGTGGATTGCATAAAATTTAATATTGAACATAATTTTTAAAATTTTAATCCTGTATTTAAAATGGTATTTAATATTTGAAACTATGGTACTTATTTTTCAAATGTATTATAATGATGTATTGTAATATAAATTTTACATGTGGTTTTGAAGATCAAATTTGAATTTTAATAGGTTATTATGATTTATTCATTTTGTTGATAACCTTATATCATATCATGTATTTTTATAAGTGATTCAGATTCTATATATCATTAATGGATCATGTTCTTCTTTACATTTGATCTATTACTCTATGATTTTCCCAAATGAGTTGATGTGTTAGATCCTTTAGAATTTATTTATAATCATAACTCTTTGGAATCAACTACCTTTCCAAATATTTTTTTACCCATAGTATAAGTGTTGTAGTAGACAAACCCCTTTTTTAGATCTCCTTCATTATTCCCCATTTCTATTATGTATCATTATCCATATCTTTTTGTAATTGCAATAACTATGTTTTTTGGAAAGGGAAACTATATTCAATTAGGATATTAATGTGTCCCTTTTGTTTAGAGTATATATCAATTTTATTTTGAAACCAATTAATAGAAACTTCGTCATTTGGACCCTTTTTTATATATTTTTTTAATAGGGTTCTTTGGGTCATTAAACTCATTTGAATAGAACTCATTGGTTTTTTTTCATATCCTTTTTATTCAGGTTAGTATTTTGAAGGTGTTTTTTTGGTAGGGGTGAATTTTATGTTCTACCTATTGGGTTTATGAAATACATTGGGGTTTTTTTAGCTAACTATTATGGATATTTAATGTGTTGAGTGGACTTGTCAACCGATCTTTTTTAGATAAAATATATGGACCATTGTAACACTGCATAGTTTTATAAATGAATTTAAATGAATAAAATTTATTTTAATTAGATACTTATAACTATCCTTTAAACATAATTGTTATGCTTATTTGTTATGAATTTTGAAAAATGGTTATAGACAATTATGATCAGTAAGTTATGTTGAGTCTAATGGAACCAACATGATTTTTGTTGAATAGTAACACACCCTAGTGAATAGTAATATGAATAGTAATATGACCCTAACATATAGTCCATAATATTTTTATTTTATTTTATTAAGCCTTTATGATAACAACTACAAAATTAATTTTTCAAGCTGTTAAAAATTGAGTTATAAACATAAAATTGTTATTTTCGAATAAAAAATGATTTCATTTAAAAAATAAACTAAAATTATTTATGAAATTATTTTCAAAAAATGGAGTTCATTTTTCATTTCTACACATTGAATAATTGTAAGGGTGAGTTTTTTGAATTTTTTTAAAGTTGTTAAATTTTTGTGAATAGTGAAATACGATAAATTACCATAAATGATAATTACATGTTTTCCTACATCATAGGATATTAAACGATGATGTAAGACCACTTGTTTCAAAATAACATTCCATTTTTACTATTTCAGGTCACATTTATCCATAATAGTTATCATCTTGTGCAAAAATATATAAAAATGTAAAATCCCTCCTCTCCTACATTATACATACCACCAACATTCCCCTCTTCCTCTCACACCTCTAAAGGCATGTTCATTATCTATGTTCTTCCAAATCCACTCCCCAAGGCTATAACATATTTCCTAGTAATGGTGGTATCACCAAAAGGCCAAAATAAATGGCCTTAAGGAGGATCTCATGGAGAAGAGATCAAGAGTTAAGAATCTACTTCCTTTTTCATGTTTTTTCTTTCAAATTATGTTATTTTCTTATACTCTCTTTCCCTCCATTTATCCATGATGTATAAAATAACCATATTAAAATCTATAATGCATTTTAACATGTTCTAGTAAAAAATTCTTCATTTTTCTTCCTCTCCTCTCCCTTTAAATCAAAAAATAAAAACATTGTCTATGATGTGTCGATTTACCAATATCGCAGACGAAGTGTTTGCAATATTCATTAAATCCTTCAAATATAATCATAAAAATCATCATTGTGGTTGATAAATAATTTAATGTTTTTTAACTAATTTAATGCTCTATAATGAACATATATGTGTTTCATTAAATTATATAATGACAAAAGTTAATGATTATCGAGGAACCACCAAAAATGATGTAAATAAATACATTAAAGTTATATATAATGATCTTTAATCATAAATGATAAAAAAAAATTATTTTTGGTATCATTATATATTATGGATATATATTAATACCAAATAATTCATCTTCTGAAATTTGTTTTCCATTCGATATGAAAATCAAATAAAATCATCCATGGAAATCATGTAAAAACACACCAAATATAATTGAAGGAAAACAATTAAAATAATTAAAGAGTGAAATGATGTTGTGAAATTGTCATATAATGTGATATAAAAATGAATATTTTTTTAAGGTGTTAATACCAATTTTTAAACAATATACATGAATTTAAAATGGGTTTTGTGTAATAAAAAATCTATGGTGGTGGAATTCAAACCTTGTTTTACATTCTTTGGGTTAACATTCAACTTCATTATTTATGTGGTATTAAAATTTTCTATGTGATTATTTTTTTATATTATGATTAATTATATTTATTCACATTTTATATATGTTTTACATACACTCTATTATGTATCACATCAATTATATGATATTTTTAAAGGCCTTTTCTTTTAAAATCATATTTTAATATTTTGTTTTACAAAATTGAAAATCAATGTTTTTATGAAATTTTTCATGTAGTATGATAATGTTCTTGTTCATGGTAATTGTTTTTTATTTAGATTGGGACCTAAATCTACCTCCAATTCATATATTGTATCTATTTTTTTTAGGTCCGATGTATTTTTAATCCATGTGTAACTACGATGGTTACACAAATTGTAACGTAGCCGTGAGGGTTACAAATTAAAAGGTAGTCGAGAGGGTTACAAGATTGTCTTAGTAATTCTACAAGATTCATTTATGGTTCTATTTATATTCATTATGTTGTTTTGGAATCTTGTGGAAATATAATGTTTCAAAAATTATGTATATATGAGTGACACGTAAGTCTTTTGAAAATGATTTCATACGTTACAAGTATTCATGGACTAAAATGTTATTTTCTTATTTTTAAATCCCTTACTGTTATTTTTTTTATCATCCCATGTTTTAAAATTATTTTCATAGTATATAATGATGTGTAAGAAAATAAAGAATGCCATGTTAACTTTTTGGGAGATTTGTCAATGAAATCATGTTTTATTTGAATATATTTATATTTTTAAAGAAATAAATACTATTTGTATGGTATCCACTATGTATTAATGTGGAATGTTATTAATGTATTACCTCAAAATTATCTGAAGCTCTAAACATGAAATTATACACAATGTGAAATGATTTATTCTCTTGAATAAAATCAATATTATGTAATTTAATAAGGCCAGGTCCATATAACCTTTATAAGTATTTTTAAAGAATTTCTGACCTAGATTACCATTATATTAATATCTAGAACTGAGGTTAGATTATATATAATTTTTCTTAATAAATATTGTGCTATATACCCCCACCCACTTTATTACTGGTTCATATTATTGTGATTGGTGGATAGACCCTCCTAATTTTGGTTCATTTATTTGTTCCATGTATTTCATTGAAAAAATTTTGGCCTCTTTCCCTTGTGGAGATATTTGTGTTTTTAGGGATATTATAGGATTATCTTGATTATTATTTTAGTTTTGGTTCCATTATATTTGAATTATTTAGTCGTGTATCATAGTGGAACATATACATTACTATACATTTGATGATCCAAAATTATACTATATTTTTATATGGTGGAAATACACAATGTGGGTCTCCATATCATAATAAATATAGTGTATTTGTTATGTGAGAGTAGTGGATTTCATATATATTATTATGCAATTTAATGATGATTTTAGTATGAGATAAAGTCCCATTTCTTAGTGTAGCCATCTACACTTTCATAAATCCCTTTTCTTTTGTTTTAATTTATATGAAAAAATTAAATTTTATGGTAATAGTGTCATATGGTTTGGAGAATTATCACACACTAATAGACACCTTCATTTTATTATATTTATATATTAGCATATTATTTTCATTGTGTGTTAATTTTCACATCTCTATGTAAATTTAATTTTATTGGTGGGTTTTTATTGACCATATGGTTTTCACCCATGATTAACACTAACTAGGATACACCTATGAATATTACCAGCATGATTTTATTGTACAATTTTATATGTTTGTACATTGTATCCAAAACAACATAGCCAATATATGTGAGATGTATTGTGAGTCAATCAGTCCCTCAATAGTTGAATTTTTGTTTTATAAAATGTTTAATTTTCTTAGTTTTTAAAAACATGAGAATAATTATTCTACCCCATAAATCATTTTGAAATCATACACACATATTATTTCCAAATCAACAGGTAATACCATAGTGGTCCCTCTATTTGATTTTATTAATCCCCTAATGGATAATGGTTTTTATTCAAATATTATGATTGAATTTAGAAATTAATCACTCACTATATTGGTCTAATCATCTATTCGTTAATTTTCATCCTTGTCTTTTCCAGGTTAGGTTCCTAGATACATAATGAATCATTTAGATTGATTTAAATTGGGGTTTTTATAGAGTTCTTTTTTTATCTATTAATATATTTCATTCCTTCTTTTTGCGGTTTATATAAATTCATGATTTTTTATTCCATTTCAACTTTTATTTGAGGTCAGTTCCCCTTGGTTTTCGACAATAAATTTTATAATTATGATTGATTTAGTGTTTAAATTTTTTTTCATATTATTAATGGATGTTGTAATGTATATCAACGGACTATTTCAACATAAAATCATGAGTCACATGATTTTCCTTTCATTACATTAGGTAAGCTCAATTTTAAAATATGAATTAAACTGATTTAAAAAATCCTATCATATCATGTGTTTTGTTAATGTATGGAAAATGTCGTTCCTAAATGTTTTTGTGTCTTTTTTCATGATATGTTCATTGTGTTAAAATTTATTCTATATATTTTATAATGACTATACAGTTATCATTGGTTATTTATAAAACATCGGGGTATTAGGGATTGTTTTTTAATGGCCAATCAATGGATTGATTGACATTTTAAAAGGTTGTTTCAAAATGGAATCCCACCCATTGAATAAGCCCTTTATTTTATTTGGATATTGAAAATCTATTTTCATGTGATTCATTCATTAGAGGGTGAATATTTATATTAATTGTAAATCACCCTAAAGGTAATGGTGAAGTTTTCATGAAGGTTGTTTATATGTCTGTGAGTTTATACTATTTACTATATTTTAATATAATAAATTTTAGGCTCAATTCTATTTCTATATTGTGCTAAACCATATGTTGATCGGATTAAAATATATTCACTAATATATCACTAGTTCATTGTCATGAATGGTCTAGAGAAACTAATATATACATTGTTCATATTAGGGGATTCATCCCCTATTTAATTCCATTGAGATAACTCTATGTGTTAATTAAGGTTGGATGTTATTCAAGAATGATATATTATTATATTGAATGTATAGAAGGATGAAAATTTTCTTGTAATGTTATATTCTCTCAAATTTCCCCAGATCATTTTATAATAACTTTTCACTTGTTTTCCTATACCTAAATCCATCCTTATATTATAAAACAAATTCATGAATTTGTGAAATAATATTGAGAATTTATTTATCCCATTAAATTAAGATTCTAGAATAAAATGTATTTTCAATGGAACATAACCAGATACATGATAGAATTAAATGGAAAATATTATTTTGTATATGTATTTCTAAGAATAATGAAATTAATATTATTTAAAAAGCTATTTCTTGTGGAGAGGATTTTATTGGATTCCTACTAATAAGTGTGGTCACTCTTATATTTTCATTTCAGTTTCTATTCAAGGATATATTTGTATTAGTCGTATTCATATTGTGGTCTAAGGTTTTGAAAGACTTGTGACATCACATAGAGTTTGGGCTATGTGTTATTTTCTATTATTTCATTCTTTTTTTATATGTAACATTCATGTTTTCTAATCATGTAAAAAAATGTTTCCATATTAATGTGTCTTTTACCATAATCTAAATTATACTATATTTCATGCTTAACTGTGTATTGTTACACATGATGTCGATTTTAGTTTTAAACATATTATCTAAATATGCTTCCACACATGGAATATAATACATTGAATAGACATGGTTGACTTTCATATGGATTTAACATACTTTTATTTATTTGAGGAAATTGATCCAATAATATTGTATATAATTTCATATTGTTTTTATCCTCAATGGAGCTATTGGTAATGGTAATTAGGAATATTTTTGGCTAAAAATATTTCCCTATAAATTTTCTGACCCATTATTGTATGAAACATATTCAGTTCTCATTAATATTGATCTATTAGATCGAGAATCACATATTGAATATGGAAATGAGAAAAATAATTATCGAAATAAATGGTAGATATGTAATTGTAGAACAAGTATATTGTGTCATATAATGAATCTAATAAAGAATTTTTCATAACTATTTTCTCTAAATCGTGGAATTTAATCTTAAATGTACTATAGAATGCTACTCTGAATCCAGATAATATAATATCATAGGTACTATCGATTTATTCATTTTAACAATATAGAAAAAATGTAATATATTCTGATATAAAAAATATTTTTTTTAACTCGTTATGGTGAAGCCCCAGTAAGAATAATAATGTAAAAAATAACATCAAATTCTTAATAGTAAAATCCATAAATTAGAATAGGCATAATTTATCATGTTATATAAATTGGTTAATTGGGGTTTAGTTCATTTTATGTCAAGTGGGGGCCTATTAGAGTTTGTTTCCTAGATCCAAAGTATAGTATACATTATATTTCTTGTTATTTAACATAAATCTTAAACAAAAATGACTATTTTTCAATGTAATATTAATATGATAGTATCCTTAGGTTATTTGAATGATCCAAATGTTATATTAGTTCCTTAATATAATGATAACACGTATATTTTATGATTGTATATATTAAATTTTCACATGTTCTAATGTTAGCATTTTTTTCATAAAAGAAAGATATTTTTATAAGCAATTGGTTGGGGATAAAAAAAATTTGATTGATTCTATTTAGAATTTCTCACTTAGAGATTTATATGAAATTATGGCATGATGATAAACCTGTGAATTAGAATTTGAAATATTCTATGTGTTGTTTCTTATTACTATATATTAATGTGTGTAATAGACCTTAGGAATTATATTATTATTTTTTTATACAATGTATTAGGTATATTTATTTATGGGGAAAAACAATCATGTTATATGCTCACAAAGTGGTATCATATATTGCGTGGTCAAAAGTGACATAACATTAATTGAAAAAATCAATAATTTATTTGTACCTTAAATATTAATGAAGAAATATATCAGTTTAAATTTTTATAAAATTGAATTATATGATTTAATACATTACCATGTTAATTTATTGAAGTGCTAATTTTTTTATGTCAGTGAAATGTTATTATATTATATAAGGTGATACCAAAAATGTTCTAATTTTTTGATGTGATATCAACTAAAATAGAGATTATATCAAATTGTAATATTCATTGGATTTTTCTTGTTATTGTGAATGTATAATTTATATCAACAGTTGAATTTTCATGTTGTGGTATTTTGATCTTGTTCTTGAAGTAAGTTCACCTCTTATATTGATATAAAGTCCAAAATAGCCATATACTAAGTCTATCAATAATTTCATTGAATATTAGTAAATATAATATACAAAATAATTATTATTTATATTCTAGAATAATAATAATTCAGATATTATTGATCATGAAATTAATATACTAAATATTAATGTTTAAAATATGAGTTAAATTTTGTTTTTTGATTATTTATTTATAAGGAATTAAATAAGTATTTTCCCACTATTTTATGGAATATTTTTTAGAGCCCCCAGTTGTTGTTAAATTACCCACAATTTGTGTTATTTGAGAATATATATATATTATTGTATGTATATAGAGGTTAGATGTGGTTTGGTATTTTTATTGAGTTATTTATAAAGGATAAATATCATTGAATTTTTATTAGAAAACATGAACCAACTCTAATTTACCAAGAAATTTTTGTGAGGTTGATTGGGTAAGCCCATGGTTGAGACTAATTTTTCCATCCCATGGGAGTACCATGGGGATGCACTAAAAATTAAGAGTAAAATTATGGTTTGTGTAAGGTTTTTATAACTATTCAACACAATCATTTGGGATGTGGTAATAAGATATACCACTACATGATTGGAACATAATTTGAAAAACTACATGGATTTAACTATTTGACTGTTAATATTTTCAAGTTTCATATAAAAAGATAGCACATAGTTTGATAAACCATCAATCCTAACCATGTGATGTGTAGTGAATAACCTGAAATTTGTTGTATAATTATAATTATGGACTTATAACCCTCATGAATTTTGAATATTGGTAAATATAATGGTCATCAAGAATCCATCATTGTTTATAATTTTAAAATGGTTGTTTGAAAATAATGTCAATATTTACAGCACAGAAAAATATTTATGATATTACCTCAATAAATAAATGATTACTATAAATGTTATTGGGGAACCTAAATTTCAATTACCTTGTGATGACATGGTACAATAATTAGAGGAATGTTGTTTAGATGTAACTATCACTTTTAATTCATGTGTGGTTGTGTGAGTGTGAATGGAAACATTGGAGTGGGTAATAAAAAGTATGGGAAATGTTTTTACATCTTTATTTACTATTTTCTATTAGACTGGTTGTGTATATGATATAAAATCCTTGCTATATTTTCATAAAATTATTTTATACAATTGTGCTAAATTGTTCTTTTTTTATTTGAGTTAGTTGGGATAAATATAGGAATATCCTATAGCACATATACTCATCCCCTACGTGGGATCTTTACTAACTTTATAGATATCATCTTTTGGGATATAGTCAAAGGTAAAAAAAACATATTTCTCCAGTAATGTTCTAGGTTACCATGAGAGTTATATGTGGATCTCGATCATGCTGATTTGTTGGTTGTTTTTTGGTATCATGTCACATGAGTGCTATGATTCTGGTCATATTGTTTGTTTATCATGCATATTTTCTGTTCCATTGTCACTCTAATATCACTGACACATTAAATGTATTACCTTCAGTTGAATTACTATATTAATAATGCATCATGTTGGATGATTGGATTTTTATTGTTTTGTGTTAGTAGGTTCACCCTACTAGTAACAAGCCAATCACATATCAAGAAGATAATGGGGTTCGAAAGTTAAAATTTATTTATTTTTATTTTAGTCTTTTAGTTTGAAAATTTATCAACTTGGTATGGATATTCAGGTTGATGTTTTATTTTTGTTGGTCTGTCCACATGGTGTATGTGGATGCTAGAAAGGATACATGATCAGCCGAATATGAAATATAAAGGAGGAAGAGACATATATGACCATTTTTATTATGATATTTAGATTACAAAGGGACTTTTTGGTAAAAAATTACTTTTAGAAACATATAGTTATATTGTCACATCCTCGTTATGGGTTATCTGATCAGTGTATTGTAACAGACACAGTTATTAGGAATTCCCCCTAGGATTTTATTATTCATTTTGTATTTGATAGTGTACGTATAATTAAAATCATTTTAATAATGGTTGGATAATGAAACAAAACATGTACAACATAATTATTATTGTTATTTTTAATGTTCATGGACATTATTTTATAGTGAATAAAAATTAATAAATTTATTTACTTACATATAGAAATGGAAAATGTGAATGAACATAAAAAATTGAAGAGAGTGTTGTTGAAAATGTAAATTCACCCAAACCATAGGTGAACAAAGAGTTATTTTAGATAATCACTTATGATTTTCATGTCATGGATATAGTAAACTAAAATAATGATCATCAATTGGTTGACCACCCTTGTCAATTTAAAAATTAAAATCCACTCATCATTTGCGAGTATTTAGTAACTATGAAAAAAGTGGTATGGATAAGTAGTATTAATTGAATATTTAATCTTCTAAGATTTCTAATTATGTTGAAATTCATGATTCAAATGTACACACCTACGTATCTAAAATGATAAAAGTTCTATTTAGATGTTCAACCTAATTTTGAGTAAGGAATTACATTGTATGATTTTTAATAACATTTCAATGATAAATTCGATACTGAAAATATCAAAATTAAAGGAAAAAAATATATCATTTGAATTACTCATGTTGAAATCTCAGTAATTTAATATGCCTCTATGTTTATGAATTTATTCATCTTTTCCCTAAAAGTTTCTATAAGTGAATCATGGAAAACAAAAAATTTATAGTCAGTCCATGACTAGAAATTCAAAAAAATAATGTTTTCCTTTATCATATAGACTATATAGGTATGAGAAATCATCAAATGGTGGAAGAATGAATTATTTCTATGAATACAACTTCAGAATGTTTGTTTATCACCACATGAATGGGAGGGAACCCCAATAAAGGGAATAAGTGAAATATGGACACCTTATTCCATTGTGGTGAAGTATATCAGAACATAACTACAAGGTCAGTTAAATTTACTCTATTACCCATGACTATGAAAAGATGACTTCAGAGTGGTTAATCTACGGATATATATTAGTATTTTATGACACCCCCAAGGAATGTTACATTTGAATCGAGATGATACATCTCCAGTGTTATTGGAATTGTAATCCATGGTCTAAAACTTGAAATGCATCACATGTTTCTCATATATGTTATCATTGAATTGGTTTATCTCACTATAATAATGCACATTCTCAAAACCTGGAAAGTCATGGTGATTTTAGGAACACCATGACTCCTAAATAAGTGAATTTTAAATAGGGAGATAAATATAAAGGGAAAATGATTAAGATATTAAATGGTATTGAATAGGTGGTCATTAATAATTAATTTGTCCCTGTGAATGTATGAGGTATGATTATTTTTCATTTTATGATTCTTAATTCCTTATTGGAAATGATTGTGTCCAATAATTTCACTTCTTATTTGGTGGTTTATCTAATGTATTTTCATTTGGATTTGATTCCTTATATTTTGATATAACAATATCTTATTAGCCAACAAGATTGTCGATATATTATATTTTTATAATGTATCATGACTATAGATGGTGTAGATTCAATACAGTATAATTCTTTCCATGAGATGGACACAAATGACAAGAATATAGGGATTAAATTGTTGTTAAATTTTATGTTCCATATAAAATTTTAATCATGGTAGTTGAGTTTCTTATTTCCAAAGGGTGTTAGGAATGTTTTAAGGGATAATGGGAAGAAAATACAATGAGATTTGGACCATTAGAATGAACAGATGGAATAATTTATTATCATTTTCCAATGGTTACTTTGGAATCTGTGGATGAGACTGTAAATAGTGTTCTTCCAACAATAGTTGACTAGTTTTTTGATGTATTTCCTAAAATATTCTATGGGTTTTCACAAAAACTCAAAATGGTTTATAAAATTAATATCATACAATGTTCTATTCATATTTTTCCTTATTCATATAGGATATAACTAAAATAATTTATGTAATTGTGAAACCGAATATAATAGTTAGAGTGAAATTGATTCATTTGATTGAGAACACCCTCAGGGGAATCACATATCAATTTTTTGATAATGGTAGATATGGATCTTAGGATTTCATTAGATTATTGTCAAATTAACTATGATATGATAAAGAAAATATACCCAAATTCAATAAAATTATAAAATTTTTCATCAATTTAGGGGAATCTAGTTGTTCTATAAAATTTAGTTAAAATAAGTGTAGCAGTAACTGTGAGTTCGGAAGGTGGATATTATAAAAAATACATTATATAATTATTAAAACCAATATGAATATATTATTATGCATTTTGGTATCATGATTACAATATAAATATGTGTAATTGATGAATCAGATAATTCAAAGATATATTGATTATCTTATAGTGGTGTTTGTTGGATGCATCCTTGTGAATTTGAGGACTAAATATTATTATGGTGAAAACATGGATATAGTGTTCAATATCATGTGGTATCATCACAATTATGTTATTTATCACAAATGTGATATCTATATAAAAGGGGTAGGTTTTTATGGTCATGTTATCTGTAAAAAATGTGACATTTGGGTTATATAAAAAATATATATTTTTATCTCATAGTGTGAGATGAATAAATTTAATTAGATATGATGTTTTTTAGTGAAATATTATAGAAATTCCATTCAGTATTTTTCATTACATCCCTCCCTGATTATTACATTGACATGGAAATGTGATCCTTGATAATTTAGTAAGGATTTTTATAAATAATTCCATGATATCAAGGTTCAGATTAAATAATAAACTATCCCCATGTTAATAGATACATGATAGGGTTATGTTGATTACTTTGATACATCGTTATATGGGATGAGATTTTTCCTCATGCTTGGAGATCCTATATTTATTTATGGATCATGACAGTTACCATTCCATGATAATAACTAACCAACACATTATTTGAAATTAGTGGGTTTTTTGCCTGAAATGAATGTTGGGATCTATTATATATTTTTTGAGATATATGTGGTGTATTTTGATCATAATAGTTTGATACACATTTTATCAAAAAGGGATTTGAATAATAGGAAATGAAGATGGATTAAGTGTCATTAAATATTTCTCTTGTACATGATGTAAATACATGATGAAAAGAATTACATGGATTAGGGATTTCATTGGAAGTTATATAATCTACAAGCTAAATGAGATATAATTCAGTGGTAGCTAAACTTAGCTTTAGATAACATGTATATATATTGTGAGAAGGAATATAAAGCTATATTTTTATTTATAATGTATATTTTTCTAAATTTGGTTGATCCCATGTGAGATGTTAAAAAAATGATTCAGAATATCTAGATATGTGTTTAAAATCAATGGTGGGGAGAAAATTGAGGAATGGATGATATATGGGAGATCTATTCAATGGTTCTAGGATTTGATTATGGTTTTACCAACCGTTTTGGAATAATATATTTTAGTATATCACTATTTGATATAGGCTATTTATCCTAGAATATAATATATTTATAAAGTTATATAAGGATTGTTTTAGTTGGCTAGTATGAAGAGAGTAATGGAATTGTTTTTATCGAGATGCCACAACTATTTCCAGATCAAGAAATATATGTTCTAATAAACATTTATGTGGAAACCTTTATCGATTCCCATGTGTAAGTGGGAATTTTAAATTATGTATTTTTTGATATCTCTATAATGATCAATTTGAAAACATGATGTTATATGGGTGATTGTAGATCAACTCATAATTTATTCCCCTTTCATTCATATTTTTGAAACTAATACATTGTTGTATATTTCCATAAATTACATTTGGGAAGTATTAAAGGTGATTAAATTCCATGTTTAAATTGATTCTAACTTATACCCCAGGTTCAATCTCATTTCTATAAATTAATATATCATGAAATTTAACATCAGTTGACTATATGTGAATCTTATCATCCTCAAATAGATCGATAATTTGATAAAATGATCCCAAAATTTGAAGACATGATTTTGTATGGTGTCATGGATTTTGGAGTCTCATATGAATACAAAACACCATTATAATAGATTTAATACATTAATAGTTATCTAGACATTATATATTTGTTTTCTTTATGAGGATTGTCTATCTATTATTTTTGTTCTCTATTTTTCTTGTGGTAAATTGGTAAGACATATATTAATAGACTTAGAATTTTTTAATGAGATAATATAGAAGATTAAGATTATTGGAATGTGAATACATATGGATTTGATCCATCATAAATAATATTCATTCCATCATTAGTGACCATTAACATTTGAGGTACCTGATCATGTATTCATGATATTCTATCAATGGATTAGATGTCATTATTTCGGTAAAAAATTAAATATATAACCCTCATACATTATTAAAATTTGGAATACATGAACAATTGGTTCATGTGGCTTATTATTTTCCATTACATAAAATGTTAAATTAAGTGTTCAATGTGTTTCATATATCTTAATTAAAAAATTACATGCTTAATTTATACCATGTGATCCAATGGGTCCATGATAATCATGAAAAATAGGTTTGGTTTATTCCTTATCTAATATATATTTCATATAGGAAATAAAATATTTTACCAAGGAACAACAACATTTTGGGTGTGTTTTATTGAATCATACTCAATTTCATGAATATAAAACAGAGAGTAAAATATAAATATTAGAGGAATTGCCTAGTATTCAACACAGTAAATCTGGTTATATAAATTCTATGATTATAAACAAAAAAGTTGAGTGGAATGTAGAAACCTCTATTTTAGTTACCCTATCATTTTTATGTAATTTGAGCTTACACAAATCATGGGTTATATTCTAGTATACTTTCAGATCTTTTAGACAGTTTTGACCTAATTTTGGAGGGTCACCGTTCATGGAAGATTAATAGAAACCATGATCCAACCAATGGTTAGGCACCCCATTATAGAACTATTTATCCAAAACATGTGAGTTCCTAGGTGTAACACCTCGATATTTAAAAGAAATTTATTTTTAAAAATTAATTTAATAGTTTGTGTTGCATGCAACACCGAGTTTGATCACACCATGACTTATCAAATTAGTCGTTGAAAAAGTTGTTATGATTACTATTAACATAAATTTGAATTTTATAATCTCCATATAATTTTAGAATCCATATTAGGTGTTTCTTAGACATAATATAAGAAAATAATCATTTTTTCTGATAAAAAAAAGTAGATCTCAAAAAATGCAATTTTACCACGATTTAATGGACAACCCTTTTTAAAACCAATATTTCACAATTTTATATATTTAATTTAGAGAAATTAAATTGTTCTTTAGATTAGAAACATAAAAATTAATTTTGGTTAATTTATTGGTACTTTACTGATAACTCTCAAATTTTGAGGAATACTGAAAATTACTAAATTTTAATTGAAAACAACATTTTTAATCAAAATAATTTATACTATTAAATTATGAATTCGAATGTTTTTAAGAATAATTAGATCATATTTTTATCATTTAATACAATTTAAGTCATTATAAGTAATTTCACATTTAAATTTGACATAAACACATGTCAATCATTTGTTAGTTTTTACTTTTTGAAAAAAAAACCCTCCTTTTTCTGTGGATAAGAGAAATTAATTTTATATTAATTAAGGAAACTTCAATGTTTATAATTTTGTAAAATAGAATTAATTATTGAATTCTAAATATCAAAATTATCTTAGGGTGAATTTTTGGTATTTTCCAGGAAACATTAAATTTGTTATGAATAATGAAAAACATTGCATTATTGTTTAAAACTGACTTTTTATTTAAATAATATTTTATTTTATTTTTTAAGTCAATATAGATACATAATACCTATATATGTTCAATATAATTCATTGGAGTCATTTTATGATATGTTTAGAGATATTATATTTTATTGAATTTTTTATTTTACCTACCTTCTAGGAGCAGTTGAGAATTTCAATAAAACATAATTTTACTTCTTTTGTGAGTTGAATTAAAAAAAAACCAAGAGACACGGCTAACATCAGTACGTTAAATTTGGTTCAATAAGTTGAAACTAATTTTTGATGACTCGTTACTTTGACATTTATTTACCACAGATAGAAGTATATAGGGTAATTAAGGGTAAAAATAAATTTATAATTACCCAAACATGTGTCCTAATTCAATTAGATAAGTGTAATTCAACCAAAAACAACCATATTAATAAAATAATATCCTTTTTGGTCCACTTGGATTATATTTTGACATTTATTATTATTTAATTTAAAAAATAGTTAAAAGTGTAAAATTCAATGTTTAATAACTAAACAATATTTTATATAGGGATACACATAAGATAAATTTTACTATAAATATTCATTAGAAATAAAAATATATTTACTGAATTAGGGAAATTTGTTTTTAATTTTTACACACTAAATAATTTAATTTATATTGGACACAATGATGAGGCAGTAATAACCTTATTAATGAAATATTAAAATAATTTATCTTATAAATATCCAAATAAATTTAAATTTAGACTTATGATTAATTCCACTAATTATATTTTTTAATATAACATTTTATGGTTTATTAAATAAATTGTATTCGATGTGATAATGGTTTTATGGCTTTTAAAAGAATCAAATACTAAATAGTATCTAAATTTACATAATTGAGTTTTTTAAAAACATAAAATATTATTAATTGATATAATATTCCAAAAAAATCTATGGATTGGCCAAAGAAAATAGATAAGGTTATATATATAAATAATGAACCACTTGAGGTTCTCATGGCTTGATAAAGTATGTTTATTAACTATATAATTTAAAAATACAAAGAGACATGATAAATGTTAAACTATCTAACTAAGAGTTAAATCTAAAAGATAAGTTTAATATGGGGACATAAACCTATCTAAAACCAATTGGTTGAGTATTTTTTAACCCATAACCACTATATACTTTAAATAAATCAATTTTGAGTAATTAGAAACCAAAAATTATTTTAATATAAAATAATATTTCCAGCTTTTCCTAAAGTGCCCCTCACCCATCTTATAAAAGGGATCTTCCCCTTCTCAACAAATCACACCTCCAAAGCCATTTTTATTTTCCAAACCCTACCCAAATATACTCCCAACTTCTCTCAAATCAACCTGGAGTCATTACATTGATCAGAAAGCCAACCTAAAGAGCCCTTTCGGTTAACTCAAAAGGAAACTCCCAAAGAAGAGGTAATAATTTCACCACCCTCTTTCAAGTTCTTTTCTTCTTCCACGTCCTCTTTATTTTTTTGTTTTCATAAAAAAAATAATAAATATAGAACCTTATAAATAATTTTATTTTATAATAAATATGGTTCAACAATATTAGTTACTCTATCCATTCTATAAATGATAAAGTCTCCATACGTGTGTATGTATGTCTTATTGTCTCCACGTCATGGTGTAGTTTGTTATTCAAACAATTAATTTTTTTGTATGTGTATAAAAATGAGTATAACCTATGTAAGTAATTAATATAACACATTAATTATTTTTTATATATGATATACCATCCAATTACATACGATTTCACCATCAATATAATGATATTATCTCTCGTGTGTACATACGACTTACCTTCTCCATGAACATGATGAGATTCATTCCCCATCACAATCATTAAAGAATAATTTTCAATTTATGGTATGAAATAATGTTTAATAACTTCATATAATTATTTATATAAATCTAATATAGCCAATACATGAAAAAAATGACTTAAATAACAAACTTTATAAAGGAAAACAAATCAGTTAAAAACAAAACAATCATACTGCTGAAATATCATTAACAATGAAATATTAGAATATCATATATGATATATTAGTTGTTTATTTTGTTCTTTTATAATTTAATATCAATTATTTCACCATTATACAGTAGGTTAACATACCCTATAGTAAGTAAAAGTACATAGTAAGGGGTTTTTATCTCACTTTTATTCCCCTGAGATTCATGCTATATTTTCCACTATTTATTTTTGTGTGGTGTATGTAATGCTAATTATTTTATTGTTTAAATAATATACATAAATATAGGGGTATTTACATCATTATTTGATGATCCATATTCCATGGGGATTATGTTTCGTAAGTTACCAAATGGGTAATGGAAATTCAAATTTCAATATCCACTCCTTCGGTTATACGCAAACTTCATTGATTACTATAATTCAAGATTATGCATAAAATTTCTATTTATTTACTTATGTAGTAATTTACACTCCCCTTGGTGTGGATATACTTTTGATAAACATAATAACTCCATTAATAAATTCGCATGTCATCAATATAAACTTGGTATGATTAATTTTTACTCAATTTATATTCTTTGAGTTACACATCCAAGTCATTGGTGTTGTTTTTACAAGAATATGTTTGACTGTACTCTGATTTATTTACACTGAATATCCAATAAAATTGAGTTTATTTATATTTTTCACACACAATTATGTAATTTCTTTATCCTAACCACAAGGATATAGTCTTTATAAAGGAATTCATCAAAATTTACATTCCATTAAAACATCATTGTTGTTATGTTCCAATTCACTTTTATTTGGTGAATATACATTAATTTGAAATAGTATATCATGAATCCCTTTATTGACATTATATTATAATGATTTTATTACCGCAATTATTTGTCTTCAAGCATCTCTCATTTGGTTTGGAACTCTATCTAAAATATCATTTTAATTATTTTAAGAATTTATTATTCTTAATATTTATCATTAATGTCCATGTTTTAAAAATGGTTATAAGGTTTCATTTATATGTACATTAATGTTTTAAAATTGAAATTCAGTTTAAAAGTTTCAAATTTGTATGGGACACTTTGACTCAAAAGCCTATTTTAAATAGATTCTTGATAAATAGTGGGACATTTTAATGTTTTTCTTAAAAAGGATATTTCTCTCAAAGATTTAATAGGATCATTTACAACTAAGTCAAAATAATTTATGAGAAATTATTCTTGATAAAGGATGATTTTTTATGATAAAAATATTCCTTACTATATTGATGGTTTTTTTATATGTTTGAAAGTGGATTTGTTATTTTTATACCATTCTGGTTTAATGGAGTAAGTAATTACATTTCGTATGATAGTTTTAATACGATTTTTTGTGTTACGTTTAAACCATTTCATATAAGGAATATATCAAACTTAGTAAGTGAAGGGTGGAGGCTACTATAGCTCCTAGATGCATCGGTAGGTCTCATGAGACAAACAAGTGTCTCGACAAAAAGCCTTGACAAAATATTATTTGTAGTCTTGGCACATGGCCTTTACTATGTGGTTATGAAGTTTAGAATTATGAATTTAATCATTATGAAATTTCAAATAGATATTGAATGTGATTATTCAACTATTATAATATATATGAGAATAATTAAATGGAATTATTTTGATTTATATTTTCAATATTATGGTGAGGTTTAAGTTTAATAGGCATTTATTTTAGTCTTATACATTTCCTTAAATATTTATGTTTATTTGTTAAATTTTTCGCTATATATTTATCCTTACTGAGAATCTAAGCTCACCCATTTCTTATGTTTTTTTTCCTCAAATGGAAATAAGTACATTATGATTAACCTGCAAGAATAGGCTAAGGAATATAAGAGTGTTCAATAGGGAAACAATGTTGTTTTTTAATTCATGATGTAATTTAAATCTTATGTATATATCTATTACTTCCAAGGCTACTAAACTGATAGGTCTTTCAGGACATGATTCCTTGTATCATGTCAATGTTAAATAATAATTCACCGATTTTAAGTAACTGGGGTCAGGGCATTACAGTTGGAATTAGAGGATGTTTAGTACAAACCTTGGAAGCAAGATTTAGAAAAAAACCCTTTTTTGGAAACACTACCCTAAGAGAGAGATTGAGGATTATTATATAAGACCATCCAAAAATATTGTAAATGTAAATATTAGGTGGGTTTTCTGTGAAATACATCCATGTGTGGATATGAGCAGGAAGAAGTGGCTCTGGAATAGATGTACCTAGGAGTGAAATTTCTAACAAGGAGTTTCAGGCTTGACCCTGGGTATCCTGGTTCACGACAACGGGCCTTACATCACTCTTGGTTACGACACTCTCGGTGGATATTCTTAAGATAATTCACATTTTCATTACAAACTGATTTGAAGTATTTGAATATAATATGAGAATAAATTTTCCTGGTTAATCTTATGGTTTTTAAGAATGAAAATAAGGTGTTATGATATTCTCTAAATGATTCTATGATTCAAACTATTCTTTCTTGTGTAAATCAATGGCTAGATTCCAAGGAAGTCATAGTAACATTGAACATGATGTACAAGGTGGGAACGATGGTGGAAATGAGGAATGAAATAGAATGTTGATAGGTGTAAAAGATATCGTGTTCATGTCAAGTCTGTTTTCCTAAAATATGATCAAAAAAATATATACTAATAAACTCCTGGACAAAAAAGAGAAGTTAAAGGTGGTGAATAATAAGAGCTCCATATTTGGAGCCCATGGAGAAAAGAAATCTCAATTTCCATCATTCATGAAATGTGGAAGGAGACACATACAGAAGAGTCTCAATGGAAAAAAGAAATTCATTATGTGTTAGAATGAAGGGCAGAATGTAATTAATTCATGTGAAAAAATGAAGAGTACTATGTAATAAAATAAAAATGATCCCAAGAATCAATTTACAATCATTTGTTGTAAATTTATGGGATCTAGGCATTACCCGAGTGAATGTTCTATTATATTGGATAACCTCTTTGTCATGGAAGAAACAATGTGGAAATAAATGGATGGTGAAATGTTTAAATGTTTTAGTGGTCTTTGTTGATGGGATTGCATTGGAAGACATTTCTCTGGTATGTGTAACCCAGTTCTTAGTTCTTTGAAAACTCAATTTTAGGAAAAAATATTTTTATATTGTTGATATAGTTATAAATAAACAGTTGGGTTTGTATGATTCTTGAATTTGATGAAATTACAAGTTATTAAATTTTTGGATGAAAATGCAAGGTGTGATATAACATTTGTGGTGATTATATATTTTAGTTATTTTTAATATTTTATCTCATTTTGGGAATGTTATAAATTATAGTTTTTGAAAAATGATAACACACAGACCGTGTAACAACCCATCACGTCAAAAAAAAGTTATGGGAATCGAACACACAACCAAAGTGTGATTGGGATATATCACCTACCACTGTACAACATGATTTCCCTGGTTAGTGTGACTAATTATTTTCAGTTAAATAACTGTATTGATAAATAAAAAGTTTATTTGGGATCTTATGTCTTATCAAATGGATATCCTTGGTATAGGAAAATGATTTTGTGATTATGTGATAAATGTTATTTTGGAATATGTTCACATTTTTGGGAACACTATATTCCTAAGGATAATAGAATACAATGAGATTTCATTTGAGGAGTAATGGTGGATTTTTATCTATGTTTCTATTGGGGATTTATAGTGATTTTGGTTATTTATGGAAATTATTAACCTATCATTGAGAATATGTGATTAGGTTAATTAATTTTAAGTATGTGACTTTAATTGTAGTTAATGTAATTTAGAGATACAATTTTACGTAGAATACTGCGTAATAAAATTCTTCTATTTTTTGGGATTAAATATTAGTTTGGATGATATTGATGGATTTTAAGGTCAATTTTATTGAATAATATTTATTGAACTTTTTTTATTGTTGGTTTAATTTTATAAATTAAGATTAGTATTTAATTCTCTAAATGATTATACTTTTTGGGATAAATTGATCTTTTACTAACCATTTTGGTTTTGGATAATCTCTAAAGCAAGGTAAATATATAGTTCATCCTTTGTGGATTATGTGATTCTCTAGAAGTTGATTCTAGCACTTCAGGTATGACCAAGTTGTCTTGAATACTCATCATTTGATAAAAGAATATTTAGTGGTATAAATTTATTAAATGATGAAACTCTACATAAAAAATAAGTATACATTGTTATGATCTTAGCCATTATCATAAATAAATTCCTCGACTTTAAAAAATGGAACTAAACACAAAAAACGTTATCCGTTAACTTTTCCTATAGGGAAACTGATGACCATTTATCCTATCACAGGTTTGTGGTTTTATTGATGTTATGTATCTCTTGATCATGTTTCCAATCACTCACCATCATAACATGACACTTATTTATCTTCCACATCCATGTTGATCTACATGGAATCCTATTATGGGGTATCTTGGGTGACCATTGAACTTCTATTTCATTCTTTAAATGTGATTGTTTTATTGACTCTTTTTACAATGTGGGACATTCAATGATGTTCTGAAGCCTAATTTTAAAATTTCGAGGACGCAATTTCCAAAATGGGGATGAATGTAACACCCCAAGACTTCAAAAAATGCTATTTTCTTTAATGTAATTCAATAGCTTCTATTACCTACAACGCCGAGTTCGAGCACACCACGACATACCAAACTAACCGTTCAAAAAGTGGTTAGGAATAGTATTAACTGGGTTTTAACTTTTATATACTCTATATCATTTTAGTATCAATATTTTCGGTTTCATAGACATTATATAAGAACAAATAAATTTTTTATATAAAATAAGTAATTTTAAAAAAAAAGAGTTAATTTTACCACCTTTTAATGGAAAACCCTTTTCAAAACAAATATTTGACACTTTAATATATTCAATATAATGAAAATAAATTATTATCTTGAATAGGGAAATAAAAATAAATTTTGGATAAATTTTTGGTACTTTTCTGATAACTATCATATTTTGATGAATATTGAAAATTACTAAATTTTAATTGAAAATAACTTTTTTAATTTATATAATTTATAGTGATAAATTAGTCATTTGAAATGTTTGGAAGAATAATTATATTATATTTTTTTCATTTAATACAATTTAATTCATTATAAGTAATTTCACATTTAAATTTGACATAATCCCATGTTAATCATTTGACCATTTTTACTTTATAAAAAATTGGCATTTTGGATTTGACAATGGTAATTAATATTAAATTAATTAGTGAAAATTTTATGTTTTTAATTTGGTAAAATATAATTAATTTTTGAATTCAGAATATCAATATTATCTTATGGTGAAGTCTTTGTATTTTTCTGAAAACATTCCTTTTTTGATGAATAGTGAAAAGCACTGTGTTATTGTTTAAAACATAATTTTTTTTAAATAATTATTTATTTTATTTATTTTAAGTAAAAATAGATACATAATACCTATATATGATCAATTTAATTCATTGAAGTCATTTTATAATAAATTTTGATAATAAAATTTTGTTGAACTTTTTACAGCCTTGTAGCCACATTCTAGGGGAATTTGAAAATTTCCATAAAAAATAATTTTACTACATTGGGGAGTTTAATTTCAAATAATTGAGAGAAACTAGTAACATCAGTAAGTAAAATGTGGTTCAATAAGATGAAAATAAATTTTGGTGATTAGTAGCATTGACTTTTATTTGCCACGGTTAAAAGTAAATAGGGTAATTAATGGTAAAAATGAGATTATAATTATCCTTACACATGTTCTAATTAACTTGGATAGGTTTAATTAAACAAAAACAGACTTAGTAAAAAAAATATCTTCTTTGGTCCACTTGGATTCGGTTAGGAAGTTGTTTTCAAAGAAGAGTTAAAAGTGAAAAATTCAATGTTTAATAACTGAACCATTTTTAATATAGGATTACACATAATATAAATTCGACTATAAATATTAATTAGAAATATAAAAGAATTTCTCACATAATGGTATTTTATTTAAAAAATTTAGACATTAAATAATTTTATTTTTATATGACACAATGATGATGCAGTAATTACCTTATTAATGAAATGTTAAAATAATTGATATTATAAATATCCAAATAAATATAAATTGAGACTTCTAATGAATTCCACTAATTTATAGGTTAATATGAAATTTCAGTGTTGATTAAATAAATTTTATTATAAGTGATAAATTTTGTATGTTTTTTGTAAAAATCAAATACTAAATAGTGTCAAAATTGTCATATTTGAATTTTGATAACAAATACTATATTATTAATTGATATAACATGAAGAAAAATAAATTTATCAGCCAAAGGACTTATATAAGGTTATATATATTAATAATTAACCACTTGGAGATTTCTTGGCTTGTTGTTGTATGTTTCTTAATCATATAATATAAACATTCAAAGAGACATGGTAAATGTCAATCTATTTTACTAAGAGATAAATCAAAAAAAAAGGTTAATATGGTGCCATAACCCTTTATAAATCATATTGGTTTAGATATTTTCAACCCATTCCCACCTTATCGTCAAAATAAATCATTTTCAAGCCATTAGAAACAAAAAATTATTTTATTATAAAATAATAATTCAAACTTTTCCTAAAGTGCCCCTCAACCCTCTTATAAAAGGCTCTACCCATTCTCTCAAAATCACACCTCGAAATCCATTTGTCTCAATTAACGCCTACCTAAATATCCTCCCACCTTCCCTCAAATCATTCTAGAGTCATTTCTTGTATCAAAAATCTAACCTATAGAGCCTTTTTGATCGATTCAAAAGGAAACATCCAAAGAAGAGGTTATAATTTCACCACCCTCTTTCAAGTTCTTTTCTTCTTCTACATCCTCTTTATTTTCTTGTTTCGATACCAAAATAATAAATAAATTTTCTTATACATACATTTATTTTATTATAAATATGTTACTACCATATTTTTTATTATATCCTTCCTATAAATGACAAAGTCACCATATGTGCGTACGTACGACTTACTGTCTCCACTTCGTGGTCTAGTTTGTTATTCAAACACTTTATTATTTGGATGGGTATAATAATGAGTATAAATAATTTAAATAATAAATATTACCTATTAATGATTCTTTATATATGATATATCATCCAATTACATATGATTTCTCCATCAATATAATGATATTGTTGCTCGTGTATATGTACGACTTACCGTCTCCACGAATGCGATGAGATTCATTCCCCATCATAATTATTTAGGAATAATTTTCATTTTATGATTAAAAATAATGTTTAATAACTTAATAATAATATTCATATTATCCAAATACAGCTTATTCATAACCAACATGACTTGCGTAACAAAACATATAAAGGTAAACAAATCAGTTAACAACGAAAACAATGATACTACTGATATATCATTAACAATGCAATATTAGAAGATCATATATGATATAATTTTTATTTATTTGGTTGTTTTATAATTTAATAAAAAATATTTCACCATTATTCATGTGTTTATACTACCCCTTACAAAGTAAATGTACAAGGTAAGGGATTTTTATCTCACTTTTATTCCAGTGAGATTCATGCTATATTTTCCACTATTTCCTTTTGTGTGGTGTACGTAATTCCCGTGATTGTATTGTTAGAATAACATAAATTAATTTATGGGTATTTACATCATCATTGTATGATCCATCTTACATGGGTTTTATGATTAGTATGTTACCAAATCAGTATGGGAATTTCAAATTTCAATTTCCACTCATTCGTTTATACGCAAACATCATTGATTACTATAATTCAAGATTATGTGTGAAATCACTATTTATTTACTTATGTGGTAATTTCCACTCTCCTTTGTATGTATATAAATTTTATACACATAATCACCCCATTGATAAATTCTTAAGTCATCGATTTAAACTTTCTATGTGTAATTTTAACTCAATTTCTATTTATTTAGTCAAACATCCAAGTCATTGGTGTGGTTTTTTCAAAAATATGTGTGAATAAACTCTGATTTATTTACACATAATATCCAATAATATTAACTGTATTTATATTTTTAACACAAAATTTAGTCATTTTTTAACATTAATATTAGGATACGGTTTTTATAATGGAATTCATCTCAACATACATTCCATTATGACTTTTTTGTTGTTATGCACCAATTCACTTTTATTTGGTGTATATACTGTACTTTGAAATTTTATATCATTAATCCCTTTATTATCATGATATTATGAATTATTTATTACCGCAATTATTTTTATTCAAGTGTCTCTTATTTGGTTAGGATCTCTAACCAAAAAATCATTTTAAATGTTTTAAAAAAAATTCTTCTAAATATTTCACATTAATGACCATGTTTTAAAAATGGTTTTAAGGTTTTATTTATATAGACATTAATGTTTTAAAATTTAAATTCCTTTTAATAGTTTTAATTTGGTATGGGACACATTGATTCAAAAATCTATTTTAAACAGCTTCTTTATAAATAGTGAGACTTATAAATGTTTTTATAAAAAAAAGGGATATTCGTCTCTAAGATTTTTACTGATCATTTCCAATTATATGAATATCATTTAAAAGATATTATTCTTGATTGAGGTTTATTTATTATGATACAAATCTTCTATACTATATTTATTGTTTTGTGACATGTTTCACTTTTAATGTGTTATTTTTATACCATTCGTTGTTTATGGATAAAGTATTGACATTTCATATGATAGTTTTAATACGAATGTTTATATTATGTTTAAACATTTTCAAATGAGTAATTCATTAGACTTATTAAGTGATTAGTGGATCCCTCTATATCTCCTCGGTGCATTGATAGGTCTCATGATACAAACTAGTGTCATGGCACAAGGCCTTGAAAAAATCTTATTTGTAGTCTTTGCATAAGGCCTTGACTATGTTGTTGTGAAGTCTGGAATGATGCATTCCATAATTTTAAAATTGGCTATTGATATTGAATGTGATTATTAGACTAGTAAAATATCCATCTGAATAACTTAATGGCATTTTTTTGAATTATATTTTCCATATTTTGATGATATTTATGTTTAAAAGGATTTGTTTTAGTCTTATGCATTTCATTAAATGTTTATGCTTATTTATGAAAGTTTCTACTATATTGATATAATTACTGAGCATCATAGCTCACCCCTTTCTTATTTTTTATTTGTTCCCATGATGAAAAGATGTATATTATGAATAACCTATAGGAATAAGCTACAGAATATAAGAGTGTTCAAAGGTGACACAATGTTGTTTTTTTTCATGATGTAATTTATAAATTATGTATGTATATAGTACTTCTAGGGCTACTAAATTGATCTGTCTTTCGGGACATGATTCCTTGTATCATGCCAATATTATGTAATAATGCATCGATTATGGGTAATTGGGGTCAGGGTGTTATACTAGGGGAAACTATAAAATGGAGAATATAGGTAAAATAATATTTTTTTCATTGTTTTTTCAAAATTGTGTTTAAATTAATGAGTTTGTGGGTTTAAGATAGCAAAACAAAAAGGTCGGTGAATGGTTCGGAATATTTTTTGGAAAACATTGTGTTGTAACCTCGATTTTCATTTATTATGTGATATATTATAAAATAGTTTCACAACCATGAGACACATAGGTAACGACATGAAAATTTTGGATTAGTTCATATTAAGGCCTTAATAAACTCATTTTTTCTAATACTCCAAGGGTATATAAATCCATTTCCACTATCAGATACCAATGTAATTACTTTCTATATGGAGACAAATTTTTTAGTATAAATAATGTTGGATATTCAGATTCATATGTAATTAATTTTTAAAATTAAATATACATATAGTGATCCTATATTTTAGTACATTAACATTACATAATTTTAAATTTAAACTACATAATAGCATTAAAAATAAAATATTCAAATGGAAATGTCTTGGAAAAATTAAAATTATACATAAAATTTACATAATAATACACATAAAGTATTTAATTTCTTCTTTTATATCCTCTTAGTGGCCATCATGTTCTCTAATGTACATGAAATCATTTGAGGATATACATCAATAAAAGGGCTGACTAAAAATCCCAAAAAGAGGATGAATAATGGACATGAATCAATATAACCTGAGAATCCCTAAAAATAATCATCATTATAAAAAAATAATATGATTATCATCAACAAAATGAGATTAATATTGGGTAATTTCATCGAATGATTCATTTTATACAAATGAAACATCATGTCTATGTGGTCAAATACCACACATAGTTGTGATTAAATCTTGAATCATGTTCATGAAAAACACATGTGAATTTTCATAGCATCACCATGGTGAAAAAATATAGAATATTTTTTACACATATCCAAATTATCACATGAGATAAAACACATTTCCAAATGCATTTCAGGACTCTATAATTTTGGTATAACCCGTAACATCATAAAATTTACATAATCATCCAAGACATATATAACGTATAAAATTTGCAGTCTTAAATTAACACATGGACAGGAATTTGTGTCATATGAATTTTATAAATAATATATTCATGACTAATCTATTGGGTTCTCAAAACAAATTGGAAAAAGACACATCATATAATAATAATTAATCACGAGTAAAAATAGAACAATGTCAAGATGAGTCAAGATGTGTTTTTTTGAAATAAGTGTTGTTTTTCAAAAGTAATTATAATTATCATAAAAATAATGCTGATAATTTTATATCTTATAAAATAAGATACTATAACAAATGAAACAATACTTTAGGAATTATAATGTAATATCCACACTGAAAATTGGCATGAATGAGGTATACCATATAGAAAGGAATGGGGTTTGATAATCCAATCACCTTCATCCCCTATTTATTTATTCACTTTTGCACCACCAAAATTATAAAATTATATTTATTTGACAAAAAATTGATACATAAGTGAATTATAGTCATTTTAAACCCTATTTAATTAATATAATCATTTTATTATATTTCATAATTTATGTTCGTGAAATTGATGCATTTGATATCATGTATTTTTGAAATATTTATCACTTTTCTTTGATTTATCTATTTTAAAAAATATAATTTATAAAGTTGTATAATTAATTATAGAATATAATAATTCATACATTTAAAATTTTTATATATTATATATAGTTAATAATATTTATCCATTATTATTTATATTTGCGTTGACATGGAAATGACTCTCGTAGGTTGTCCATCGATTATTGATTGGAAATTGTTGGGAGAGTAGGAATGAGAAATTAGAATTTTTATAAAATGATGTATGATACTTACACTACATTATAATAAATGATGTCATTTTACATTTCTACCTAATTTACTCTATTAATTTTTTTAAATTTTTGGTCTAAAAAAAGACAGATAAGAGGAAGAAAAAATGAAAAATTAATATAAGTGGATCATAACTTACTTAATCCCCATTGTAGCTTCTACTGTACACAACTATAAATCATTGTTGAATGGATTTTTATTTCTCTATAATGAACCTATTTAATATAATGAGTTTGATATGATAATTGGTGTTCATATTTATATTTTTAATTATTGGTAGGATTTGTTTTCTTTATGAAGGGAGGTGAATAATTTATACATGGAGATAGCGGTATTTTATAAAAATAATATTCAATAAATTAATATATCAAAGGTAAAACATGTAATAGTAAATTGTTTGCATTATAAATAATATATTATAATTATATTATGATTTTCAAATTTAATTTCCCTTTATTATTATAATTCATTAGATTACTAAAAAATAATGTGGAAAGAAACACAAATTCTTATTTTAAGGAATCACATTTGACTTTAGGTTTTAGAAATTTCATTTTAGGTTTGGAAAATACATTTAAAATGTTTTAATTAAATTAATATGACATAAAATATATCATGGGTGAATTTATAGATATATAATGTGTTATTTCATTATTACAATATGAATGATTTAATTTATGATAAACTAGTTTTGTGAGAAACATTTTTTTACTACTCACTCGAAAAATAACTTTTTCCAAAAAAAATAACAAAATTTAACCCTTACACAATTTAAAAGTAATGATTTCAAAATTGATATTTATTTAATCAAAATAAATTTATAAAAAATATAATTTTAAATTTAAATATAATAATATTTTGTTTTACAAAATTCTTTAATATATAGTATATTAAAAATATCCATATATTTTATTTTATTTCCTTAAAAATGCTATTGATTTGTTGGAATTATATTTTTTTATTTACATAAATATATCATAATATATATTATATATATAAAAATATATTTTTTTGATATAAAATTTTTATTCCAACGTTCAGTTTATTATTCCAAATGGTCACATTAACTCTTATTCAAACATGTCCATTCATTAACTCAATATTAAACTCAAATTCTACATGGTTATATGCATCAATTTTTAATAAAATTTCTAGGTTTACAAATAGTTTTTTTTATATATAGTGTTGTAAGTGGAGGAATTATTCTAGTTGAGTGGGGTGATCCATTTTTCCCACATCTACTTTTCTATTTTATATTTTTTTGTCTAATTATAATGTTTATAATTTTAATTGGTTTTATTGCAGATTAATGTAATTTTATTTAGTAATAAATAAATATCATTATTGGGTTATATATATATATATATTACATATATAATATTTTAAAATATAATACAACAAACATTAATTCAGGAGACAAATATTAATAAAAAACAACATGTTATTACATTCTTCCCCACATTTGAAACTTCATCCTGGAAATTCCGACTTTTAATATTTGTTGAGAATAGGTGAGGGTACATTTGTTTCATGGCTTTATATGGTTCCCAATTCACCACATAATAATTATTATTCCTCTATAAAACATTTAGAGTGTGATTTTTTCCTTTTGATTTTGAATTTTAATCTATTATCTAAGATCATCCCCAAATAATCCTCAATTGAGAGGCCATTATGATGTTGTTTTATGCCTTGATTAATTATTTAACAGTGATCAAGTATCCACATCCTTAGTACTGATACATGGAACACATCATGAACAGGATCCATATATGTTGTAAGTGAAAGCTAATATACCACTTCTCATATGCAATCAAGGATCTCAATGGGGATATTGTACCTTGGGATCTGATTCCCTTTCCATCAACATTTATTGACTATATTACATTCTGAGATTTGAATGTAAACATTCTCTCCAACATCGATCTCAAATTACCTTTGATGGTTGTCAGCATAGCTCATTTTATGTCCTTGAGAAACATTTATATATTGTTTGATTAATTGAATCTTATCTTTCATCTATTTCACAATATCATGTCCTTGTTTCTTTACATCGAAAATGACACCCCAACAAGTTGGAGTTCTAAATCACTTCCCATACAGAGCATCATATAGAACTATATGAATATATGAGTTAAAGATATTGTTGTATAAAAACCCAAAAAGTGGAATATGTTGATCCCATCCTACTTGAAAATCTATTTAGTAGGCTCATAGGATATCCTAAGGCATACTAATAGTCCTTTCTGATTGGAAATCAGTTTGGGGTGGTAGGTTGTGATGAAAATAAATTAAGTAATCATATCATGTTGAATAATTCTTTATAATTTTCAATTGAACCTTAGTTCATTATCATTTATGATTTAAATTGAACCCCCATGTATCCACGTCACATCCATCACATATATCATGTTATATTGTCCAATAAGTATTTCATTCAAAATAGTGAGAATGTGTTATGTCTTGGTGAGTTAATCCACAATAACCCATATCAAATTCCTTCCATTGGATTTTTTATGGAGACTAGTGACCAAGTCTATAATGAAATTTTCCCATTTAAAGGTGGGTATTGGAAATAGATTCATTATCCATTTTTAATTAATTCTCTCTTCTTTAACATTATGAAAATTCTACCATATAGAGATGTAATCTGAAATATCCTTATCATGTTGTACCACCAGATAATTGATCCAAGATCACGATACATCATGGTAGTTACAAGGTTGATGTATAAATATGTGATATGTTCATTTGAGAATAAATATTTCTTTATCCCAACCGAGGAAGGCACACAATGCCTCATTACAAACAAAATCACCCCATAATCAACGATGTGTAACTCATGTCTCATCCATTAATTTATTGATTTCACCTTCTTTTTTAGCTCTAGATCACCCCATTGTTCTTCCTTGATATTACCTTGGAAGGATGGTTGGGAAAACATTTAGTAACGTTAGTATGTATTCCGTACCATTATAATGTCAATATCAATATTTTTTATTTCCATGAAGATAAGCGCCTTCTAAATCTGCATCATGCATAGAGTGGCAGGTTTATTTCTACTACAAGAATCCACTACATTTTTTGACATTTTAGGTTAGTAATAAATAATGAAAGTGTTTTACTATATTATATATAACCATATTCATTGATACATATCAAATTCTATTTTAATGAATATATACTTTAGGTTATTTTGATTAGTATATATATCAATATTTTCACCATAGATGTTGTGCTTCCATGTCATCATAAAAATATCACTACTGTTAACTCCAGATCATGTTTCAGGTCATTCAACTCACACATATTCAATATTCAAGAGGCATAGGCTTTCACATTATCATTCCACATCAGCACCAAACCGATGAGTTTCTTCGAAGAGTAATCTTATATCAAAATACATTCCCCATTTTTTGTTAGTGTAATTACTGGGGATGTAATTACCCTAATTATATACTCTTAGATGATTTCCTAGCATTATTACATCTATACAAACATTACCCATATCCACTTTAACATATTTATTGTGATAGAAAATAATTATAATTTTCACCAAAAACATCTTTAGTACCCTGATATTTCAATAAAACTATGCATTTTCTTGACACCATCAGGTCTAGGACATTCCTCAATTACATTTTTCTTTTAAGGGTCCACAACAATTACTTAAAATGTGATCATGTTCCGATAATATGAGACATTATTCATCCAAAAGTCACAGTAGCTAAACATAGAATACATTTCCCCCCACTATTATTTCACTATCATGATCACTATATGACCTTCATGTTCCTCATTTGGAATGTTGAAAATTGCAATACCATCGATAAAAATTACTACAAAATTGTTGTGGTTGTACCTAAAAACAATATTCAAAAAAACCTTGAAGATTTTATGTTAATTAGTAAGTTCTATGGGGATCACAATGAACTCATAGATCCTATACATCATAAAAAAATAATTCATATGAATACAAAACTTATTAACCTTTGGTTGATGAAATCTAGAACAAAGATGCACCTATGGGAAGTAATGAGATCATCAATGTTGATCGAACAAGTCATCAATTATAGAAATGGAGAACATGTTATTTATGGTGATATTGTTGAAATAAAATTAATCAACACATTTTCACAGTGATCCATCCTTATTATTAACAAATAAAATTGACGTAACCAAATGTGATGCACAAGGTCATATAAACCCATTAACTAAATTCTATTTCATCTGATTCTTTAACTCCTCTGGATGAATTGGGGAGAACCTATAGGGGAATTTCATGATTATATAATCTATGTTTGTGAGATATATTGAGGACTCTTCATAATGATATATGGATGTTTGAGTAACCCTTCAAGAAATACCTTAGTGTATTCCATAATAATGGTAAAATTTTACATTTTGATAACTTCCTTTGAATTGACCATTTGAGTGCGGAATGCTTATTCATAGAGAATAAATGCCCAAATCACTGATTATATTCCAAAGGAGATGCATGACGTTCATTACATACGTAAAAGGCCATGGGATGGTTCCAAATACTAAAAGTGATTTCCTTTTCAAAAAAGTCAAATTGTTCTGTATATAATGAGATTCCATTCATTCTCATAATATATTCTAATTACACAAAGGAAAAATTAAAAGACGTTTTGGATGAATCGTGCCACATAAGCTAAAACAAAAATATTCAAACACATGGTGTTTAATTATTTTCCCACTATGTGTTTTTATAGATATCTCTATTTCACGGAATCGATTCCTTGATTCAATAGTTCTAGAAAACATGAATGATATAATGGAATGTGTAGAATCTAAATTAAATAATAATTTTTTCTATTCCAAATTTAATAGGATGTGTACCTCGTATGAAATCATTTTTAATCACTAGATTACCAATAGTTGTGGAATAATATTATGATTTATCCTTTTTTTGGATGTTGAATATGATCATATAAAATGACATGAGGTTTATTTAACTATCATTAATTTTTCACTTTCTCCTAACAATTGAAGCATAGAACCATAGGTGGTGCATTAGGAGGTTCCCTCCATTCCCCAATCCTAATTTCTGTATTTATTTTGTCTCTTCGACATTCATCATGGTTGTGGATTTCTCTCCAAAACATTAATAATTTACATATAACCTTGAGGTTATTTCGAAGATACATCATTCAATAATTTTTAAATGTGATTAGTTGGATCCTAATTCCTCCATCATTTCATCCACATAAATGAAATAATATTCTTCAATTTTCTTCTCCATAATTATTAGACTATTTTTAGAATTCAATATCTACATTCATAGAACATAGAACCAATTCATCATAGCTTCGAAAGTTTTGGATTTAAAGAGCCTTTTGAAGTTGTAGTATTATAAAGTGAATGAAACAATATATTTTTATATCATAGTTAAAAACAAAAACTGATGTGTATAATAAATTCCTTATGATTTTAACCTCATAATCCATTAAAAATCATCTTGCTTTTGATTTGTATCTATGAATTAACTCTCCCTAGTTATTAAAAGTGTTCCATTGAAATACATGCTATGAAATATTTTATTAACGTATTCCAACTCTATATATTTTATTTAATCCATTTTCTTGGTGTCCTTAATAAAATCTAACCATTTTTCAGCTTATCTATATAAAAAATAAATTACCAAAACCACATTATACATATTAGGACTATGGAAAATAGTAAAGATAATCTATTTTGAGTTAACTAATTGTTCTAGTACAACTGATTCGGAAGGTCCAATATACATCAGTGGTCATTCTTACATAAAGGAATCAATGTATAATTTATCCTTCTTGGGTGATGGTGGACATTCAACATGATTAATGGTATTTTTTCATATCATGATATAGTTGGTTAATAAATTTTATAATGCTTTGAATACTACCTCCAATGGAATTGGGGATGACCTTTAGACAATCATTGCATTCATACTCACATGGACATCGTTCATGGTTTCTCAATGATACCACAATTTTAAAAAAATGATTTAAATTATTGTAAGTAAACAATGAATAATTAATTTATTCTTTTATGAAATTAACACTAAATTAATATCTTATTATATCCCTATATTTATCATTTTTTTTTAAATATTATTCTATGATTTTTTTCCTATATATACACTTATTCTTATGGATTTGACAATTGTTTTTATAATACTAATATCCAAATTAACTAATCCATGCTTTGATATCGACTATAGTGACCCTAAATTTTCAAACATGTCAATTACATCATTTTAATGATTAAAAAATTTATAAAATTAACAATCTAGATAAAAATGTTAATTGTATTGGGAAAATTAGCCATATTCATAAATAATTCCTAATATTACATAATAATTATTTAATTACTTCTTTTATTTATTCTTAGTTTTCCTCATGGTATACATATTATAAGTAATCAATTGAGGATATAATCATTGAATTTTTTGATCTAAAACCCCAATAAGTGGATTAATTATGTACATCAATCAATATAAAATGAGTGTTGTTAAAAATAGTCTTCATCATAACCTAGGAAAATTATTTCAATAAACATTAGGGGGGAAACAATGGGTAATGTCCAGGAATGAGGAAGTGCATTAAAATTAATCCTCATGACCTAGTTGTCAAATACCAGACATAGTTGTGAATAAAACTAAAATCATGTCCACGAATAAAACATGTTTATAATCATAACAACATCATTGTTACAAATTATGGAATCATGTTAAGAAAAATTGAAAATTATATTGAGAGATATACCAATATACACAATTCATTAGAGGGGTATATAATTTTGGGCTTACCCGTCACTTCCTTAAATTTACATAATCTTCTGTGACACATATAATGTATAACAATACTAGTCATATTATAATCAATTGAATTGAATGGGTTTCATTAATATATTATAAATAGTACATTCATGAATAAACTTTTGGGTTCCAAAATTAATGGGGGAAAACATACTTGGTATAAGAATCACTAATCGTAAGTGAAGAAGAATCAACATCCAGATGGGTCAAAATATGGTCGGGAAAGAAGTGTTATTTTGATAAAATATTTATATTTGTCATAAAACAATTTTATAAACATGTATTATAATGACACAAGGTTTAAGTACATGTTAATGACATTACATTTTTTCAATACATAATACATTACAAAAATATATGCCAAAATATTGTATTAGATTAGTATCTTTGGAAACTAGAAAACCTAGAGAACTAGTTCAAAAATCATATAAATCATCAAATGCTTTGTCCTTAATAATTAGAAACCCCATTTTACAAATCTTATTTTATATTATAATTAAAATACCAAGGGAAAAGAAACATGAAAAGGTGTTAGATCAAATTCATAGTATGGGTAAACATGGATAACATAAAACAAACCATAAACATACGGATGTAAAAACATGAACATAATGTTTATATATCACACTATTGATTCATGAAAAAATATTGGTTGTAAGTAAGGAATATATCCTAATGGAACATTTAAATGTTAAAATAGAATTAGAATAAATCTAAGAATTATGGAAAATAAATAATCAAATAATATGATTTTCATAGAAGACAAGGCATTACAGCGAAGACTATCATAATGTAAAAAATCCATTAATGAATCGAGTTTACATGTCATTACAACCATATATTACATATCCAGATTCAATTTCCATTGTAGTCATGTCACTCTCATGAGATATAAATATTTACCCAATGAATTTAAGGGAGATATATTGTCCACCCATCTCTTATAGAAATATTTCATACATGTTCCACAAAAACACAAACCATTCATCATAGCATATCCTAAGGGTCAAAAAATTGGGTTTCATAAACATCATTCAATCATAATGTATATAAAATAAAAGGATTTCACCAAAATAATTCCCTTATAACCACAATTAAATCAATGTAACAGTAGGGAAAGAACCATACCATATTGTCATCCAAGATGGAAATTAGTTTTGATAGAAAACAAGAACATGGTTATTGAGGAAAAAATAATTCTTCATCAAAATTGATTTCTTTTATCAAAATGACAAGAAATTTAAAAAGAAAATAATTTATTTAAAAAAAGTATTAAATCATTTAGAGTAAGATTCCTTAAAATTCGGTGTTATGAATATGTAAAAATCTATTCATATTTAATAAAATAAAAACCATTCTTCTCAGACACTTATTGGAAAAGTTAAAAATCTCCTCATATGAAAGAAAAAGAATGATTCCTACCATACCATTAAATAAAAATTCACCAATTGGAAAAAATTAAAATACAAATAGTAGAAGAATATAAATAACACTATATATTTATTAAACATGTACGTGGATGATAAATACACCACAATAAATACTTACATATAGACAATATTAGATAATAAATATATTATGAAAATTTTCATTAACTAACGTCTGATATGCTTCATATGTATTGGAACCGCCTAAATAATGATATAAATAATGTTATTGACTTATTCAATATTTAAATTCGTTTTTATTCTATCATATATGATAATATTATTATCATTTGGTCACCCGTTATTCGGATATGAATTCTTTTATGTTAATTTGCTTGTTTTATTTGGTAAGTTCATGTTCTACTTATTTGGGTAAAATTATATCATTTATAGAATGATATTAGTATAATAAATATCATATTTATTCATTCCATTAATGTATATAATCATGGTTTAATGAAGATCATGTAGAATGAATCACATCACATCAAGGGGATGGTGGGGCATATGTATACACGAGCGACGATATCATCCACCTGATGATTAAATGTTATGGAATTGGATGGTATATTAATTATACTGAATAATTATCATTTAATATTCCTTATTTAAATATATTATTCTCATCATTATATCCATCCCCTTTTTATGTGCACAAACAGTTTCTATAGGAAGGATTTATGCCAAAAGTTTTACCTCTAAGAGTAAGGTAGGGGATGTGGGAGATTATTTGATCAGAATTTGGATGATCTCTGTAGCCTGAGAATTGTATGTAAGTGGGTAGATGAGGTGGCCATTTATTAGAGGGAAGGTCACATTAGGAAACTTGTTAAATATGTTTTTAGTATAAATTTATTTTCTAATTATAATAGATCAAAAAGTTATATATTTAGATGATATTATGATTATGGGTATAAATACTCTCAAACAATATGTTTTGCAATTGTTTAGGTCAAAAAATTAACCTTATCATTTAGATTTAACCGTTAGTTCAATAATTTAACTCATAACATGTCCTCTGGTATTTTCATACTATATGGTTATTATAATTACTAAAAAATGACAAGTGAACCTCACATAGATAATGAATGAAGATTTTAACATTATAAAAGTCATTTGGTTGAAGCATAGTTTTTAGGAAATTTATATCAATCAACAAAATAGTATTAGTTATAAAAACTCATTTATGTCAATTTTGAGCATATTTAGAAATTGAATTCATTTAGTCAAAAAAATATTGATTCTTTCAAACCAAAAAAATTAACTAAAATATTATATGTCTTATTCATCCATAAATTTCGGGTATGGAATCATAAATTTTAGATTAGTTTTTTTAATATTTGTAATATCATTTATTTGAATATTTCATTAATAAGGTTATCATTGTATTATCATTATGTGATAAATAAATTTATTTATTTAACATCATTTTTTTAAATAAAATAAGATAATGTAGTAAATATATTTATCTTTCTAATTAATATTTATATTTAAATAGATAATTTATATAAACCAAATTTAATTTTTTAGTTTGGATATACCTGGTTATTTTATATTTCCCTTTTCATTAAATTTTAAAAAAATTATAAAAGGTCATTATCACACCCATGATGCTCCATAGTGTTTTAAAATAGACCCGAGGATGGAAATGGTCTTCCATATATCAACCAATTGTATTAGGACATGTGGTATGGTATTTTTATGTTATTATAATATTAATTTTCATCTTAATTTACGTTATTTACCTTTTAACCATGGTAAAGAAAAAAAAAATCCCAAACTAAAAGGTAACTACTTTCAAAATTTAGACTTTATGATTATAAATAATGAATATATTTTTCCAATATCAAATAATATAAGTTCCATTAATAAATTTAAAATTAATTCTCTTTGTCAAAACCTGAATGGGAGTTTTTAAGAAGTAAAAAACTATCAAAATATTGACATGTGTTTATGTCCCATTTAAATATGAAATTACATAAATTAAACATGACTGGATTAATTTATAAAAACACAATATAATTAAACTTTAAATCAAATTACTAATATAATCTATCTATAAAAATAAATTAGACAAAAAGGCAATTTCGAATTAAAATGATGTATTTTCACTATTCATTAAAATATGAATTTCTTAAAAAAATTCCTAAATTTAAACCAAGATAAATTTGAATTTTCTTAATCAAAATAAGAATTTTATTATTTCAAATAGGACTTATATAATAATAAAAAACTATATTTTAAAATATTTCACCATCAAAATGAAGTACAACTAAATCTTTTTTGGAACATTTCTTCTTTTATCCGAAAAAATTGATTTTGTTCTAATATAATTTATAGAAAAACGTATAAGATTAATTTAATACATTACATTTAATATCTTACACATATATATCACTAATAAAATACTGAAATAATTATTTTATTATTTTTATTAACTATGTTATTTTCATTTATATATTTTATTTATAACGAAGTTAATACTATTCATACCAGCCGTTATAAAGACTAGGTCATAATATTTAGTTTCAACATATACTGTATTGTATGTGAAATTAATTCAATCAATTTAACATGAAATTATATGTATCACAACCCATGAATAGTGTTGTGTATACTAATGGGTAATATGGTGTTGCATATAGTGCTATCTAATCATGGTGTCGTGTAAAACACAAGACATCAAAGAAATTAAAATGAAACGTTCTCATAAATCTTGAGGTGTATATTATAAACCTTTTTAAATTAATTTCTCCCTCTAAATTCATCAGGTTGTATAAGGTTTACTATTTGAAATATTCTATCATAGAAACTAACATCATAAAATGTAATACTATAATCTCTTTTCAAAAGAGATGTTAGAAACATAACAGTTACCCAAAGCAAGTCATTACTGGGTTTCCATATAGGAGATCCTATATGTGATATGAAAAAATTCATGGGGATGAAAAATCTAACCATCATGTTCTGAAGGAATGTGATAGATAACAGGGTTTGAAGAAAGTTACCATCCAGAAACCCATAAATCTATGTTGAATTATGTGAACATCAGATTCATCGGATCACAAGATACTAAGATAATATTTTTTGTTTTCAAGATCCCTTTGCTGAAGTTAATGAATTTTTCATGAGAACAAATACTTACTAGATTTTTGTACAATCCCACAGTTTTTTGTTCTCTGAACAATTTCCACATCATCTCTTATTTAATGAAATGATGTTGATGTTTTCATTAATGAATTGTCAGCAGATCATGTGATAGAATGATAGGTCATTCCATCTATCCAAACAAAATTGTTAGCATGAGTTATCAAATATGCATAATTCTACATGTAGTGAGATAATACATTAATATAACAAACATCATTAGGAATATACTTTATACTATTAATAAATGGATAAAATTACAATCCTTTGAAAAAACTGAAAATTTAAAACTATAGAAAGAGGTGAACTAAATTGACATTATATTTATCACCCATATCTCATATGGTAGTTCTTGGTTGTCACATCATAAAAAAATGAATACCTTAATCAAATATTCTCTTAAAACATAGTAATAACATTAATTACCAAAGAACCATATTGAAAACATGCATTTTATGAAAATGAACTTCATCCACACACCAAAAATTACAAAACAATATATATAATCAAATCATGATATAACATTGTCTTTATATCAGTCATGAGGTTATTAATACTGTCAAACATCTCATTGTCTCCTTATCCCATCATTATTTTCCTGTCATGTTCTTTCAAAAAATATTTCAATCACTTTTCAGGGTTATCGGTACCATATAATTATGAAAAACCACAATAGTCCAATACATAGACCTTACAATATTACATTATAGTATAAAATATATTCTACAAAAAAAATTGGAATCCCAATAAAAAACACTTAATCATTCCAACAATTTGTTGTCATTCTCAACATCACTAAAAGATATCGAATGTGATTTGAATTTTTAATTGGACTTAATAGGTTGTTGTTATTTATTACCATCTATAACCATTGGATTTGGGCAATGGTTATCATAATTAACCATTTCATTTCACTTGTATCATTCAAGTGTCGGTGGTGGATTATCGTAGCCTTTTATGTATTCACAACATTACCATCCTTTTCTAATTACTTCGTCACTCGAATGTTTGATGATGTTCTTTTCAACACATAAATAATTTTATAGTCCATTAAATTCAATATCCACTATCATTATTTACACACATTGAGTATAAGGAAATATTCAGCCTCATTTCACCATTTTTTTAGATTTTCCCTTAAACTCCATCTTTCGTTTCATATGAAAACCCTGATCTTGATATATAACACAAACATCCATATCTACCTAGATATGATAACATACAATATTTTCATATAAACTAAAGTATCTTATCATTAATTATATTTTATGAATTGGTGTGATTCCACTAATGAAACGATCAATATTACTTTCAGGTTGGATGATAATGCCAGAAGTATACCCTGCAATTCATGTAAAATTTTCCTCATATGTATCAACAAATTAATCATCATTTTTCTTATTCTTATAGAAATAAATTTCCATTATTTCATTAATAATACAAGTAATGTACATATTTAAATTTACATTGATATTTCTCATCTCATTCAATGGATTCAATTTCATTTTGTGCCATGTATTTGTGATTAGTTTCCAAAACTTTTCTGTATCTCCTTCTAAATGATAAACTGCAAAAATGAATATTTAATGTTCTTGAATATTATGTATGGAATATATATTTATTTCAATGATCTATTTTTAAGAAACAAGTGTATTAAAAGATCCATTGAAAGAAGGTGGACATTTCCCCATGAATGAATCAACAAAATGTTGTTCCCGTCTATGGTCATTTGAAAGTACATAATTATTAATAGATTCTATAAACATATAATTTAATTTTTAATTCCATCTCCATAATATTTGGCTTATCAGGTGGAAAATCCTTGTATTTCCAATTTCATTGATCATTAACACGGTTCCTTCATGTTTCATGCATTTTCTACGACCCTAAAAAATCGCATTGGAGGGAAAATAATACTGGGAAAAAACATAATCAAGGTGGAGTACATTTAATATCTAACATCATAAGTTTCATCCTATTTTATTGAAGATAATTACCAGAATTATATGATTGTATCTTATTGTTAGACTTACCCTTATATACATCCCTAGATATACCATAAAAATATCTCTAGGGATCTCACTAATGTTTTCGTATCCTATTTTCCAATGTTTGATTAAAACATTGCTCAGATACCAACTCTAACGACACATGATTGATGTACATGAACATTACATTACTTTTTCTGAATAATTAACAAATAACATAAATATAATCCCAAATACCAAAATATTTTATCATTTTGGGAAAATGGGAAATATAAGAATCTCATTCCTAAAACATAAACATATCTTCTTGCTTTATCATTCATAACTAGAACCCCTTCTCGACACATCTTACATAATATCCTCTTTCAATTCTAGGGAAAAAATATTCATTAAAATGGGTGAGCTCAAATTCTAAATAAGGGTAAACATGGGGAATATAAAACAAACCATTATCATAAGAATGTAAAAAACTATAACATAATTTTTAAATATCAAAAACATCAGTGAGGAAATAAATCTTGGTGGTATGCAAGGAATGGATCATAAAGGGATATTAAACATGATAAAATAGCACTATAATAAAACATGGAATTGTGTAACACAAATAATTATATAATATAATTTCTATATGAGACAAGGAATTTCTTCCAAGACCATCACATAGGAAAATGTCCATAACTGAATCGGGATTACATGTTATTCCCATCGTGTATTACTGAAGTAGACTTAATTTATAGTCTAGTAATATACATCTAATGTGATATAAATCTTTACCGAATTCATTGGAGGGAGATATAAGTCCCACCCATATCGTAAGGAAATAATTCCTATAAGTGCCAAAAAAACATAAACCATTAATCATAGAATAACCGAACGAACAAAAAGAAATTGTTTCTTAAACATCATTCCATCATAATAAATATAAAATAAATGGATTTAATAAATATAACTCCATTATAAACACAATAAAATAAAATAATAATATGCATAGAAATATAACCATATGTCTTCTTAGATGGAAAAAAATTTCACAAAATAGATTAACATAATTCTTAAGGAAAATATTATTTCATTTTCAAAAACATTTTCTTTTCTCAAGATGCTACACAATTTTAATAGTAAATAATTAGGGTTAAAATTAACCTGAAATTGGGTATAGGATGATTCATTGAAATAATGTGTTATGAAGATGTAAAAATTCTTTCATGTGGTATAAGTTAGAAAACATTCATCTCATACTCAATACAGAAAAGTCTAAATGTACAAATTTTGGAATAAAAAAGAAAGATTACTTCAATAAAATTTAATCAAAATTCAGAAATCGGTACAATTGATTTTAAACAATATTATAATAACATGAATAATATCATATATTTAAGAAACAAATATTTGGATGATAATTATACCCATGTAAATACGTATGTATAAACAATCTTTGATAATAATGATATTTTGAAATTATACATTACCATAGGTATGATATGAATCATATATATTTGAACATCCTGTATAATGATTAAAATAATCTTATTGTCATATTCTTGATCAACATTAATTTTTATGATATCATATATGATCAAATTAAAATCTATTTGGGACTCATTATTCATATATTAACTATATTATTTTTATATGCATGTTTTATTGGATATATTTGTGTTCCACTTTATAGATTATAGTTATATCATTTAAAAAATGTTTTAAGTATAATATAAATTAAATCTATTAATTACATTTATTTACATTATCATGGTTTGTTGATGATTGTGTAGAATGAATAGCATTGCATCGGGGAGACGGTATGTTGTACGTACATACGAGCGATGATATTAACCATATAATGAATAAATTGTAAGGAATTGGATAGAATATAAGTTATACTAAATAATTATCATGTTATGCTTATTATTTTCACCCATTATACTCATCATTATATCCATCCAAATAATTTTTAGTTGAATAACAAATTCAACCAAGATGTGGAGATGGAAAGTCATACGTACACACGCATATTGACATTGTTATATGTAGGACGGATAATAGGAGGTTTATGGTTATCCCATAATTATTATAACATCTCGTCTCATAGAATATATAGGATTTATGAAATTATTGTGGAAGAAAAATAATAATAAGAAGAATAATGAGAAAATAATTTTGAAAGATGTGATAAAACAATTACCTCTTTTCCGAGTATCTCCTTTTGTTTTTAACAAAAGTTATCCTTGGGAAATATTTTTTCCAAATGTGTGGACTCTAAGGTGATGGGATGTAATTTATGATCTTATTTGAGTATATTATTGTTCATACAGGGTGATTGAGATGTGTGAGTAAGTGGGTAGATGTGGTGGCCTTTTATAAAAGGGAGGAGAGGCACTTGAGGAATGTATTGGAATAAAATTTTCTTATAAATTGATTTTTGAATTTTAATAACTTGAAGGTAATATATTTTGAGGATAATATGGGGATGGGTCTGAATCCCATCAACCATTATGTTATAAACTCGTTTATTTCAAAAAATTAACCTTACCATTTAGCTTTAAACATTAGTTAAATAATTTAAATCTTATCATGTATTCATGTATTTTCATAATATATGGTTAACAGACATACTATAAATTTCCAGAAGAACCATAATTTGTTCATTAATGTAATTTAGAACTTTATCCGAATCATTTTTTGGATTCATATATTTTCAGGTCTACTATATCATTTAATTAAATAATATTTGTTAAAAAATCATTTAGGTCAATTTTGACAATATTTATATATTTATATTGTTAAGGTAATACCACCATGATTCCATGGAACAAAAAGAGTTAACTCTAATATAATATGTCATATTCATCAATAAAATGCATGTGTGGAATAAAATTGTCCTAATAACATTTATTTTAATATTTATAGTATCAATTATTTTAATATTCCATTAATAAGGGTATCATTTCATCATCATTGTATCATAAATAAATAAATTTATTTAATTTTTATAAATTAAATATTAAATTCCATGAGGTCGGAAATATTTCTAGCCTTATAATGAATATTTCTAGTCTAATATATCATTTATATAAACCAAGTTAAAATTTTAAATTATTTGATTCATGTTTATGTTATATATAACTTTTCATTAAATTAATAAATTTTATAAAAGGACATTATCACACTATGCGGTTCCATGGGGTCTAATAATTGACCCATGGATTCCCATTGTTGGACATATCACATCCTATAGTTTTAGGGCACATGTTAAGGTTGTTTGAAATTATTATAATTATATTTTTTTAACTTATTCATCTCTAATGACCCAAGCTTGATGTAAATGCACATTACATTACATATTCATAATACTTAATACATTACAAAAATATATTCTCAATGACCATGTTAGTTTTGTGCCTTTGAAATTAGAAAACATAAACAACTGATTCATAAAACATCTACATCATCTCTTACTTTATTCTTCCAAACTAGAACCCCTTTATGACACATCTTACTTAATAACCATTTTAAAATCCTGGAAGAAAAGAAACATGAAAATGGGTGAGCTCAAATTCCCAGTAACGGTAAACATGGATTACATAATACAAACATAATACATAATAATATAAGAAGATGAACATAATGTTTAAATATCAATATATTGAGTCATGAAATATATAATGGAATTACATAAGGCATGAATCATAATAAAAAATTAACTATTATAAAATAGCATTGGCATAAAAAAAGGAATTATGGAAAGCATATAAGGCCATAAAATAATTTCCATCGTATCCAATGAATTGCTTCAATGACCATCATATTGAACAAAGTCCAATACAAAACCGAGTTTACATGTCCTTTTATCCCATTATTACTAAACTAGATTTATTTGTCATTACAGTCATGTATATCATATGAGATATAAATCATTACCCAATGATTTGTAGGGCAATATAGTTACCACCCATATAATTATTAAGCCATTCATACATGTGCCAAAAAAACATAACCCATTAATCATATCATAACTCATGGAACAAAAATGGGTTTCTTAATCATTATTAAATCATAATGCATATAATATAAATGGATTTAACAAAAATAATTCCTTCATAAACATAATGAAATCAAAGTAATTAAAGGGATAGAAACACTACCATATCCATCCTTAGATGGAAAATAATTTTTATAAAACACATGAACTTATTAGTTGAGGAACATATATTTTATTCCCCAAAAATTTTTAATTTTCTCAAAATGTCGCATATTTTAAATGGAAATAATCTTGTTGAAAATAATCTTGAAAATGTGTCAAGAATTTTTCATGAAAATAAGGTGTTATGAATATGTAAAAATATGTTCATGATGTATGTGATAGAATAAACATTCTTCACATACTTTTGCTTGATAAGACAGAAAGTACTTCGTAGGGAAAATGGATGAATGATTCCTTCCCTAATTTTTAATAAAAATACTCCAATTGGTATAATTGAAATTAAAAAATAGTATAAGAATTAAAATAATATTTTATATTAAGGAAAAATATATGTGTAAGATAAATATACCCTAGTGAATAATTATGTATAAACAATCATGGATAAAAATGAGATTACGAAATTTTCCCTTACCTTACGTCCAATAAGATTCATATGTTTCCAGACCAAGAGTATAATTATTTAAATAATGTAATTTACTTATTCCAGAATGATATTAATTTTTATGATATCATATATGATCATATTATCATCTTCTTGTCGCCCGTTATTCGAATATTAACTTCTTTTTATTCTTATACATGTTTTTTCAATTATGTTCTTGTTCCACATCATAGGGTATATTCATATCATTTAAAAAATTATATTATTATAATATATATCATATTTATTCATTACATACATGTATATAATGTTGTTTTAATGAATATCATGTATAATTAATTACATCACATCATGGATATAGTATGTCGTATGTACGGACGAGCGAGGATATCATCCACTTAAAGGTTAAATGGTATGGAATTGGGACGTATATTAGTTATATATAATAATTATTATAATATATCCATTATTTAATTCCATTATATTCATCATTATATCCATCCAAATTAATTATTTTTGAATTAAAAATTACACCACATCGTGGAGATGGTAAGTTTTACATACAAACACATGGTGATATTGTAATTCATATGATGGATAAAAGGTGGTATAAGGTTGTAAAATTAATATAATAATAATTCAGGAAGTATAAACACTTTATTTGTTAAATTATTATGGAAACAAAATAATAATTGGAAGTATAATAAGAAATTAATTTTGAAATAGGTGATAAAATAATTACCTATTCTTTGAGTATCTCCTTTTTATTTTCACAAAAGTTCTACATAGGATTGATTTTTTCCCAAATGGTGGCCTCTATGAAGAAGGCATGGATGTTGGGAGATTATTTGTGAATAATTTGGAATATTAAATGTGTTTTAGATGTGTGAGTATGTGGGTGAATTTGGGATACTTTTATAAGAGGGGTGAGGCACACTGTAGGATATTCTTGAAATATTACTTTATTATAAATTTATTTTCGATTTATTAAAACTCAAAATTGATATATTTAGAAGATAAGATGTGAATGGGCCAGACTCCTCTCAACCAATTGGTTTTATACTTGTTTATCCCCAAAAATTAACATTATAATTTAAAATTAACCATTAGATAAATAATTCAACTCTTATCACATCTTCTTTTATTTTCAGACAATATGGATAATATAATTACTATAAAATTCCAAGATGACATAAACTGGATTTTTAATGAAATATTTAACATTATCTATGTCATTATTCAGAATCAATTATTTTAGGACTATTATATCATTTCAAAAATAGAATTTGTTATAAAAACTCATTTATGTCAATTTTAACCAAATTTAGAAAATGATTTTTGTTGGAGTCATAAAAACATGATTCCTTATTAAAAAAATTAAATCAAAAATAATATTTTTTTCCATCCATAAAATTCTTTTATGGCATAAAAATTTTCAAATTACCTTTATAATATCATTTAATTAAATATTTCATTAATAAGGTTATCATTACATCATCATTGTGTCAAAAATAAATTTATTTAATTAATTTCTAAAACTAATAAATAAAATACCATTATGTAGGATATTGTTTTTTATTTTAATGAATATTTATATTCAAAATGATCATTTATATAACCCAAATTAAAAATTTCTAGTTAGAAGATACAAGTTTATGTTATACATCCCTTTTCATTAAAATAAAAACATTTACAAAAGCCTATTTTCAAACCCAAGTGTCTCCAGGTTGTACTAAAATTGATAAAAGGATGATAATTTTCTTCCATATCTCATCCAATAGTATTATAAAATGTTTCATGATATATTTTTATAATCAAGAAATTATTTTTTACCCTTATGTTCCTGATTCACCCATTAACCACGGTAAAGAAAAATAATTAATGAATTTACTATTAATAATATCAAAAAACGAACCTATATACACAATTCAGACCTAATTATTCAAAATAATGAATCCATTTTTCCAAACTCATATTACAAAGTTTGTAAAAATTAATTTAATATTAATTCTTGTTGTGAAAACTAGAAAGCAGGTTCTTAAGATATAAAATCTATCAAATGATTGACATGATTTTCTATACAATATAAAAATTAAATTACATACAATGACAAAAAATGTATTAAATTACAAATGCATAATCTTATTACACATTAAAAATAATTAAAATATAATCTATCTATATAAATATATTTGACTAAAATGTTGTTATGAATTAAAATGTTGTATTTTTTATTAATCTTTAAAATATGAATTTCATATGAAACATTCAAGACATTCAAACAAGTTAAATTTTGATATACCTTATACAAATAAGAATTTTATTGTGTCAAATAAAAATTATTAAATTTCCCAAAAAAATTATAAAAAAAGGGTTATCCATCAAAAGAGGGTAAAACTGTATTTTTTTTTTTGAAAAACACTTCTTTTATTTAGAAAAATGATTTTATTATTATAGGATATATTGAAAACATATATAATAAATTTAAATCAATAAATTGAATATATTACATATATATTTCACTAATAAAATATATAAATTTTGATTTAATTATTTTTATAGAATCAATTGTTTTCATTTAAATTGTGTTTTAGAAGGAAGTTATCACTATTCTTACCCACAAATTGAATTCCATGGTTATAATATTTAGTAATAATTTATACATTATCTTACACGTTAAGAATTTTAAAATTGTAATTTTAAATAGTTTGTATCAAAAACAATTAATAGTGTTGCGTATACTATAAGCTAATACGATGTTGTGTATAGGCACAAGCAAATCAAGGTGTTGTTTACAGCCCAAGACATCAATGAAATTAAAAATAATCTATCTCCTAAAATATTTTATTATTACATTAATATCCTTGAAAAAATATGCAATACTGATTAAATTATATTTAAGTAACAATAAATTAATATCCAAAATAAAATTTGGCATGAACGAGGCTTATCCTAAGGAAATGAATTGTGTTTGAGAATCCCCGTACATTTTTTCCTTCTTTATTTCATCACTTTTGGACCACCTGAATAAAAAACATAAATTTATTAATAAATTGATATAGAATAAAATTATATAATTTATAAAAATATTTTTCATTTATAATTATTTTTTTATATTTTTATATTGTTATAGAAGAAATTGAAGTATTATGATATCATTTTTTCATAAAATATAACTATTTCTCTTCGTTTTCTATATTTTTCTGAAATTATATTATACATTAGAAACATTAAATCCATAATTATATAATTCAAATAAGTAAATTTATATATATATTATATAGTTTATGTTATTAATCCATACTGATTGTCATATATGTTTCACTTGAAATGGTTTTGTATGTTGTTAACTGACATTTGACGAGACATTGTTGGGAGATCTAGAATTAGACATTTGATGATTCTATATATAGTATTCTGATACATAAATTATGATAACAAGGTTAATATGTTGTTAAAATACTACCTATTTAATTCATTTATTGTTTGGTTGAAGAAAAATATAGATAAGAGGAAGAAGATATAAAAAGAGAGAGAAGTGTACAAAAACGTAAGTAATCCTTAGTGTAGCTTCTATTATAAGACACTATAACTCTATGGTTATTGGATTTTGATCACTCTATATGCTCGTGATAATTCTAAGGTGTTTTAGAGGGAATATCTGGGTTGATCCTATGCTTTGGAAATGGTGGGAGGATTTTTTTTCTAATTGGAATAAGTGGAGTTAATTATAGAGGAGGAGATGTGTTTTTTTAGAATATAATATTTAATAAAATAATGTATTCAAAAAAAATGTATTAGTGATTTTTTGACATTATAATTCATATACTATTATAATATAATTATTTTAAGTCTTTAAATACCCTTTTTTATTTGGATTCATTAGTTTATGAAAAAATAAATTTGACAGTCATAGAAATAGTTATTTTAAGTAATAACATTTGACTGTATGTTTAAGAAAGTCCCTTTTTAGGTTTGGAAGTTTTTTTAACATATTTTAATTATAAATTTATGAAATAAAATATATATTTGTACATTCTCATGTTCAAAAAATATAATTTCATTATTAAATTAACAATTATTTAATTTAAGATGCACTAGTTAAGTAAAAAATATATTTTTGTTATTCACCTAAAATGAATTATTACATAAAATTAACAAAAAATTAACCCTTTAAAAATTTCTATGCCATAATTTTAAAATAATATTAATTTCATAAAAATAAATTTAAATAACATATAATTTTAATTTTTATATAAAGATAATTATTTTTAGAAAATACATTAAATTATAGTTTATTAAATATAGGATAATATTTTCATTGAGTTATTAAATCCTAATAATTATTTTTTGGAATAAAATTATTTTTATTTAATTAAATTAATCATGATAATTATTATCTCTATCAAAAATTAGTATTTCTCTTTAACATTACTATTCTATTTGTGAGGTTTCTATTCACAATGGTCATATTACCTCAGACTTATACCACTCCATTCTTCCACCCTATATTCAACTCAATTTCTCTGAGTATTCTATATTTCATTTTTTTACAATTTTCTTGGATTACTAATATTTTTCTTCATCTATATATTTTATGTATTGGAGAGATGATTATAGTAGATTAGGGCAATCAATATTTTTAATGTTTATATTTTCAATTTTATATTTTTGTCCACTATTAATGTTCAGAATTTTAATGGGTTTAGTTTAGGATTAATTTAAAATATTAATTAATTAAACAAAGTATTTTTTGATTTTTCTATATTTTTATATTTATATTATGATATAATATAATAAATCACATATGTATTCAGAAACCAATATTTCTTATAATCCCTGGGTCTTTACCATACTATTTTCTTCTCTCTGAGAACCATTTTACTAGTCCACTAAGGATAAATCTATATTATATAAGTGGAAAATAGATTTTATATCTTTGAATATATTAAAGAAATTAATTCTTTTCTGGATTTTGAAAAATATAGTATCATTAATTGTTTGTATCAACTTTTGAGAGGTTTGTGGAATCTCAATCGTTTGAAAAATTTTATTACCTGAAGTAGTTGTAAATATTAAATTTTGTTCATGAAATACTTTGTTTAATGTTGTTTGACTCATGAAAGAAAACTAATTCCAATGGTGGATTTCTAATTTTATGAAATTGTGTGGTTCTTTGAAACTAAACATTTATTATAAATTAAAATTAATATCATTAAAATCATTTTATCTTATTAATACACACAAGTTGTTTGTATAAGATTTTTAAGAATGAATTGGTTTATGGGAAATTTAATTTAGAAATTTAATTCTTCTTACATGGATGTCATGAGATTGTTTATGGATGTGAAACTAGGAAAGATTCAAGTTCCATTGAAGTAATATGTTATTGGTCACATTTTGATAAATTTTTGGATTGATGAAATGAAGATCATAAGTATATAACATTCATTTGGAATGAATGTGGGTATGTAAATATGGGAACAAGTTTGAAAAATTATGGGAAACATTTTAATACATTATTTATTCTTTTCCATGTAACACATTATTGTATTAATATTACATAATTTATAAATTATATTGAAATTATATAATTTAAATTTTAAAATTGGTTCGGTTACTAGTGGAATGTTTTGTGATGCATTTAGTGAAATTAGATTATGTTTATAATAACCCAAGATTAGTAAATTAAATGCATTTCAAGTGCCCATCTATTGGGATATGGGTAAATGAAATATATCATATTTCACGTGTGATTCAACTAGATAACGTGGGTATACAAGATGGGGTTGGATCTTATAAATTTTTTTATTGTTGTTTGGGACCATTTCACTTCAGTTTTGTGTGTCATGTTTTATTTGGGTATTGATAATGATATTATATATTCCATTGTAACAAAAAAAATTTGGCATTACCAGTTTTACCATGGATTCATTATTACTATAACCATGCATCATATTTTAGGATTTAATTTTTCTTAGTGATATAATATTGTTTCATCATTAAAGTGAAAAATGTCCCCCAAGGTTTCAATTGAACTTTTCATTTATTGTGTTATACTATTGTCTTAGAAATGTCACATAATTCCACTAGCTCCCCTATCACACCACAAGAAAATGTTGAGAGGTGAGATGTTTATATTTTTTAAAACATTTATGTGGGTAAAATAATATTAAATTTTTATTTTATTTTGGAGTTTAATGAATATAATATTTATTTATTTATTTATAAAATAAAAATATTTTTAAAAAATAATAAAGTTTTTATTGTTTGTTAATGTAACACCTAGAGATATTAAAATATATTTCTATTCAGAAAACTTATATTGATATATAACTTTTGATACACACAAAACAAAACATAATTGAATGAATCATTATTTATGTACCAAATGAAAATAAATATGTGACATTAAATTGAAAATGAAAAAATAAACGACTTTGTAATAGTGGTTAAATTAACTTAATGAAATACCATTAATTAAATAGAAATTGTTTTTCCAAAACATGAATTTTTTATGAAATTAACACATTTTTGGAATGATATCAATAATAAATATAATTAAAATTTAGTTAATGAATAATAACATTATTTTTGAACATCCATGGATTTTTTTTTGAAATTAAAAGTAATATTATTATAATATTTTTTAGTGTAAACAATATTTTTTTTTACAATCATAGTTTAATAATAATTTATTTACTTAATAGTTAATTTAAATAAATTATTTATTTATTTTTCTGATAAATTAGTATTTAACCATGTATTTAAATTATTTATCATTTATATTTTTAATTGAAAGTGGTTATAAATAAAAGAAAAATTAATTTGATAGTAAAACAAAACATTTTTTCTTAATGTTGTTTTTATGTGTGTATTGTATTTTATTATAATGAATTAAATTTATGAAAATTGAAAAAATAATTTAATGAAATATATAGAAATTATATTCAATAAAGCAAATTAACATTCATCAAATGGGTGTAACATGACATGTAATGGGTGAAAAACAATTATGCATTTGAATACAATGGTTATAAAAATGACTATTGCATGTTCTTTTAATAGATATTAGAATTAAATTATTCCACTTTTAAAAATGAAATAAAATAAAATGGTTTTATATATAGTAATAAAATTGATTCTTTTATATTTTGAATTTCATTTCGGTTGAGAAATATGATACTGTGGTTAATATTTATGTAATCATGAAAATGGTGAAAATATGATAAAAATGCATCAAATAATGATTAAGGATTATAATATTAAAAACTATAATATATATTTTCATTTTTGGATTATTTTGAAATAATTAATATTATATTACAAAAAATAGATTATTTGTTACCACATAATGACAAAAATGACATGAATTCTTTTAATGATAATGTTATTCACAAGGGTGTCAGTACCCTAGTTTATAAAAGGGAACCTACCCTTTTTAGTTCATTTTAAAAATTTAGCATCATTTCATTGCTAATATATACCTATATAAAATAAATAAATACCATACAAATGTCCAGGAAAATATTTTATCACCAAAATAAAACATATTAAAGTTTAAGGAATGATTAAATAAGGGATACCTAAAGAATATATAATAATATATCGAAACTTCATTCAAGTTTATTTGTAAATTCACAGAATTTTAATCTATAATATCTATCCTCAGGTATCAACACAATTTGAATGTGTTTTGTTAGTTTTCCATATGTTAGTTGCTGTTTCACTTAAAATTTTGTCCATTTTAAACAAAAGATAGTCACTTTGAGTGATTCCGGAAACATCGTGCCTCAGATTGAGGTGAGGTTGACTGATACACGTCAAACATGACCCATTAATCGTTATAATAAAGTATCAACACAATATTAATGTCTTCGGTCAGTTTTCTATATGTTAGTTGTTGTTTTCACTAAAAATTTTGTCTATTTTAAACAAAAGAGACACACTTTGAGTGATATCAGCCACATTTTGCCTCGTATTGAGGTGAAGTTTACTCATAGACATCCCAAATGAACCATGGATCGTTATCCTAAAGTATAAACTCAATCAGAATGTGTTTGGATGGTTTTCTGTATGGCAGTTACTGTTTTCACTTAAAATTCTGTCCATTTTAGACAAAAAGAATACACTTTGAGTGATACCAGCAACACCGTTCAACTTATTAAGGCAGGGTTTACTTTTACACATCCAAAATGACCCCTGGATCATTATACTAAAGTATAAACACAATCTGAATGAATTTGGTTGGTTTTCCATATGTCAGTTGTTGTTTTCCCTTAAACTTTTGTCCATTTTAAACGAAAGAGAGACACATTGAGTGATATCGGCCACACCATTCCTTATATTGAGGTAGTGTTGAATCTTACACATCGCAAATGTCCCCTGAATCATTATCCTAAAGTACCAACATAATCCGAATTCCTTTGGTTGATTTTTCATACGTCAGTTGTTGATTTCTCTAAAAATTGTGTCCATTTTAAATCATAGAGAGACACATTCAGTGATATCGGCCACACCGTCTCTCACATTGAGGTGGGTTTGACTCATACACATCCCAAATCACCCATGGTTCGTTCTCCTAAATTATAAACACAATTCTAATGTGTTTTGTCAGTTTTCCATACGTCAGTTGTTGTTTCACTTAAAATTTTGTTCATTCTAAACAAAAGATAGACATTTTGAGTGATACCGGCAACACCGTGCCTCATATTGAGGAACTTTTGTCTCATACATGTTAAAAATGACCCATGGATCATTCTAATAAAATATCATCACAATCCTACTGTGTTTGGTTGGTTTTCCATATGCTAGTTTTTGTTTTCACTTAAAATTTTGTCCATTTTGAATAAAAGAGACACACTTTGAGTGATACTGGCCAAACTATGATTTGTATTGAGGTTTAGTTGACTCATACACATAAATCATGACCCATGGATTGTTATAATAATTTATAAACTCAATTGGAATGTGTTTTTAAGGTTTTCCATATGTTAGTTGTTGTTTTCACTCAAACTTTTGTCCATTTTAAACAAAAGAGAGACACTTTGAGTGATACCGGCCACACCGTTCTACTAATTTAGGCGGGGTTGACTCGTACATGTCCAAAATGATCCATGGATCATTATATTAATGTATCAACATAATCCGAATGCATTATGTTTTTGGTTTTCCATATGTCAGTTGTTGTTTTCACTAAAATTTTGTCCATTTTAGAAAAAGAGACATTTTGAAGGACACCGACCACACCATTCTTTGGATTGAGGTAGGTTTGACTCGTACACATCACAAATTTCCCATGAATTTTTTTCCTATCATATCAACATAATCTGAATTCATTTGGTCAGTTTTACGTATGTTATTTGTTGTTTTCACTTAAAATTATGTTCATTTTAAACAAAAGTGACACACATAAAGTGATACCGACCACACCATGCCACAGATTGAGGCGCGGATCACTCTTACATGTCACACATGACCCATGTATCTTTCTCCTAATGTATCAACATAATACAAAAGCTTTTGGTCAGTTTTCCATATGCCAGTTGTTGTTTTCACTTAAAATTTGGTCCATTGTAAACCAAAGAGAGACACGTTGAGTGATACCAGGCACACAGTGATTCGAATTGAGGGGGGTTTGACTCGTACATTTCAAAAATAACCCATGTTTCATTATCCAAATGTATCAACATAATATGAATGTGTTTGGTCAGTTTTACGAACAACTTTTATTGTTTTCACATAACATTTTGTCCAGTTATATTAAAAGAGAGATATTTTGAATGATACTGGCCACACCATGCCTCATGTTGAGGCGGGGTTGACTCTTAAATGTCAGACATGACACATGGATCATTATATAAATGCATAAACATAATATTAATGTGTTTTTCCATATATGAAGGTATTTTGTAGATTTTACTGGTTTTCTTACTTATAACCCAAAGAAAAGTGGTTCATCATTCTTTTATGTTTGCTGGTGCATTTCATATATTAAAATAGAAAAATGATTCATTAGAGAAAGGATGATTTATTTATAAAAATTACAATTTTCCAATGAATATTTACAAACAACAATGTTTTATTTTCTGATCTCCTTAAAATCTCTCAAAAATGGCAGCCAATTGTACACGCCCCCAAGTCAGGCCATGTTATTTGTGTAAAATCTTTCATCGGGTATGCGACCCACTCATTTCTGAAAAAATCAATATTTTACTATGAATATTAGGACTTTCAATAGTTAGAGTAGTCCTAAAAAATATATAAATAATGAATTAATAAATAATTTAAATGGAATAGTTGTTTTTTTTAAAATACCTCATTAGGGATGCTAGTTTGTTGATAGAAAATGATCTCTCCAGTAAATTTACAAACATAATAATTGAAACCACTTTAAATGGTTTGTTTTGGAAACATCAAAAACATTTATCATTAGGAGAATATATATGTAATTTTGATATGTGTTTGGATAGTGAAATTTTATTATATATACCCTGATATCTGTCAGGACGTAGGACTTGTTCACCACCTTATGCTTAGCCCTTATCCTCATAATATTTTTCGATGATATTGATACACTGCCCTATCAAAACATTTTCCCCAATAAAATATATTATAAATTATATTACATGATCTATAGACATAAAATGTTGGATGTAGTGTCTTACAATTTCACAAAATCCATCATGTGTGGTCGGTTTATTGGATATCCTCGCATTGTATCTAGAAAATAACTCTTTGGAGTATCCAAGTTCACTACAATTATCAACCGTTATTGCAGAAAAACACAAAATGGAATAAGTATCAAATGAAGTGAAAATATAATTTAAATTCTTTAATCATAGTGTTTTGAAACTATATGGTTGGTATTAGGAAGATTCTATAATCTGTAATATTACTTTCAAATGTTATCTACATGCCTTTCACTATTTCATCCTTTTTTTATGGCTCTAATTTTGTTAGTTATTTTAATGTGGTATGATGACTAATGAGTCGAAATTTTGGATAATGGGAAACTTCCTTCAACTGCTTTTCATATATACTCCCACCTATAATATAAAATTCATTTAGTCATAATTAGCACCTTATATCAGCTTTTAGAAAATCAATTCATGAAAACACACCTCATATATACATTTACAATTATGATGCCTCACAATCTGTATTCAAGGATCTAATTTACATTCTCAGCAGCAATGAAATCATTAATTTCCTCTCTTTATATATTCTTTTCAAAAACCACTATATGAATACTACCACTTTTTAGCTTTGTATCAATAGGAGTCCTCAATTCTAGTAAATGTGGATAGAGAACGGGTGGTGTTATTGTGCTTTTAGTCACTCTTTGAAATCGTTTGGTCGATCCTTTAGATGCTTTTGAGCCCACGTTTCTTGCCACCCTAATCCCTTGCTTCATCTATAATAAAATTCATTGGTTTATACCGTTTTTTTATTAATTGATAAAGGTTTATCTTGAAAAAATGGAAATAAATACTTCTTTGTGCTCATGTACTCATACAAGTTGTGATGACCATGCAATGAATGTCCCAATAGCTTTTTGACTATATGAATATCATTGTCATCAAGTGAAATAGGTAGATATTAATTGGGCTAACGAGCTACATTAATCATCACTTTTAGATGTTCTTTTGGAATTTGTCTATTATGCAGCTTGCCCTCTAGGATGTTTAACACCGTAACCCTCTCTACAACGTCATAGGTTGGTGTTGACAGATATAAATCATAGTCATTATCACCATGTAGAATATAATTACATGAAAAGTATGAGTGTTTTTCAAATTCATATTTCATGGAAACAATTATTAGAATATTGATTACGATGGTTAAGACATCTCTCTGAGGGGAACGGCTCTCCTAAAAGATGGTGGGGGTGGGGTGGGATCTTCATACAGTGGTTGTTCCTGAGATGTGTCTTCTCATTTATTCCCACCCAAAAAAGTTGTTAGGAACTCTTCCTACCATTAAAATATTTCTTCAAGAGTTTCTAGTATTTCTATCATTTTTTTCATTTATTAATTTCCCTCATCCGTTTGTTTTTTTTCTCAAAATATACTCAGGTTGTCACCCCAAACCCTGCACCTCTGACACAACTATATTGTTCTGGCTACTTCAAAGCCATTGATAATAGGTATGCATCCACTACAGGAGTAGTTTATTCCTGTTAATATCAGATATAGAAAAATATGTAATTATTATTATGTAACATCAATTTAAAACAAAACTCTTTTTCATGTCATACTTATAAATATTTCCCACACTTTTTGTGTGTTTTCATCTACTAGCTTCCCTTTCTTATTTACACATGCCTCCTTCCATAGCACATGATGTGTGATGGAAGTGTCTTTCTCTTTAGACTCATCAATCTAAATATAAATATAGAAATATAATTACAATATTGTTTCATGGATCCTAACAATATTACTGTAAATTTAAAATATGTAACATTTTCTTTACTAGTGAAGCATACCCCATCCTTACATTACGATATGGGTATATTGGTTTTGATGCACGTTACTTATTTTTAGTACTTAGTTTCAATTTCATAAATGAAATATTAACACTCAAAGTGATGAATACACATATCCTCAAGCAACATATTATTAGCCACAACTTACCTGAAACTTCTCATCCCCATGGTTGCCAATAAATGAATCCCATAATTATTGGCATATCAGGTGAGCGTAGGATCGTGGGGGTATTTTACCTTTGTAATATTTCAGGTGACAATATGTTAGAATAGTGAGGAAACATCAATGAATCCTTCCTATAAACCTTAGTACTTAATTATTATGTAAATCGACTACTATAAATGTACTCTACTAGGGATTGAGATGTGTAAAAATTGTTTTATTATTTTATTTTCTAGTAAATTTAAGAAATAATATCATAAAGTTACTATAATTTCTTCCCATATCATATCCTTTATCCTAGACACAACACGGTGCCATGAACCTATATCAATCGTCACATGTTTCCTAGTGACAATTCCAATTTAACTACTAACCATATCCTTGTTGGGGTTCACATGTTGGCCTTGTGCATTCCATCCGACATCAAATTTTATGCCTTTTCTGTTCTCATTAAGAATATTGGCTAACACTGTCAAACTACGATGCCCCTGTGTTTTATGTGACGTTGTTCATTCATCACCGACAATTTCATCGATATCAACATCATCAATATGTTCATTTTAAATACTAGAAATGACATGTCATGATGGTTGTTGAACCTCAACACTAGCAGTGACGAAAGGTTAAAAAAATTGTTGTTTCTCTGCACTGTGAACAGCAGCAACAACAGCTGCTCAAGAGACTTCTTCAGCCTCAATGTTAGGATCACTAGAACGTGCATAAGAAATTATCTAAAAAAGTGTTTTAATAGTGAATTTAGATAACATAACTTAGGTTTATCTATAATTACTATAAAATATCATAGGTTTTGTTACACAAATTAACATATGAAATGGAAAATTAAGCTTAGTGAACATAAATTCTATTGTGAACACATAAAGGATATGTAATAACTCTCTCTCAGCTTCCCCAAACTCTAACCCAAAACTGCACTTGAAGCCTCCATGTGATCCTATTTCTTGGAACACAACCTTTTAATTTCACAACATTTCACTAAAAATAGGGATATTTATGACACATTACCACATAAAAAGGGAATCAAACAGAAAATTAAAAGGACCCAATCTAAAAAACCATTATAGTAACCACTTAAGGAGTCGTTGGCTTGCCCACATGTTTTTTGATCCTCTCTCAAGAACACATCTCGATGGGGGAATTGTTCATCTTCCATGCAAGTCTAAATTCAAACCAAACATCACTAACATGGGGCTCTACCAACGCATAACATATACCTCGAAATTAATTAAAAAAATTATGATAAATAGTTTCTTGTTCCTATTTCTAACAGTACTACCAGAAAAGTATAACGAACATATATCATACCCATAAACACTCTGAGAGCCTCCTGGTAAAAAGGAAACAGTGACTACAACTATCCAATATTCTAACCAATAACTTCACTATATATGAGTTCTCTAGTTAGGGGTAGTATTAGTAGAATAAAACCAAAGTTCCATCCACCTCATGATACTCCCCAATCTCCTCCATCACATTAGTGCGGTAAATACCTCCAATCTCCAATTCCGCCTACTGCCTAAGAAATTCAACGACTGGCTCTCTGACTATAGCATGCATGTTACAAAAATGAAATGTGATATGTATATACCCAACACAATCACATTAAATTAATTGGATTAATGGGATATCCTTGAGGTACATCCAAATGACAGCGCCTCCTGAGATGAGACTTGCATCAAACACCTACTGTGGGTGGGTGCTGCTAACACTACATCCCAAATGATCACTACCTTAATAGATTTTGATATGAACTCAAACCATAACCATAACAATAGAACACTATTATATCCATAAAAATCCTAGTATTACATGTTTAATTCACCCAATCCACTAGAGGTTGGTCTATGAATTAAACAACATAAATTAATGGATTTAATAAAAAGAGTTGAAATACAATCCAACCAAAAAAATGGAAGATAATGTATGACCTACATAGAAGGAGGGGATATATGATAATTCACCATTGGTATACTCCTCAGTCTGTGTATCACAATCTAATCTATATGTTATCCAAGTCCACCAAGGACTCTGTTAAATTTTCCTTCAACTATATAAGACATGACATGTATGGGAAGATCCCTTGTAGGGATGAGTATTACAATACCCAATATGACACCCAAAAACACCATACATAAATCGTCGAGAGCATTCATGTTACTAAACACAGGTATTCCAAACAAGATATGAGACATAATGATAACCAAGGATATCCCAAATATACTCATAAAAGAAACTGAGTCAAAAACTGTCCCAAACACTTCTAGTTGTAGATCCACTCAAGGATTCAATGTAACACTCCTCTAACAGGAAATGAAACCCAAGCTATAATTTCAATGATGACACTCATCCTAGAAGCCACACTCATCTGATCTAGACAAGATGAATCACATAGGAAACATAGAGTGTTAACTAGAGATATACACTCCATCAGAAAAATACCCAATCAGAAATATCTTCTCATGATATAAATATAGGGGGTCAAAGCCTAAGGAATGATTGGGGTATACTATATTCTACTACATTAATCCTCTAGGATAGGGGATAGACACTTGTTTATGTGTTGGTCTTGCAAATTCAACAAACCCATCATGTGGGAAACACATTTCAAATAAAGTTTTCTTCATCCCTCTCGGAGGGATACAAGCTCTAGGTCACTATGTGACCTATGGTACATTGATCAGGATCATCTTCCATACTAACCCCCATAAAAGTGAACTGAGGGCACTTACTATAGACTATGTATATTGAAAACTGAGAGGGTTCATCTGAGATACACGCTCCATCAGACTAATACACCATCTGAAATATTAGATCTCTATTCAAAGAGAGGGGGTTAATTCCTAAGGCTTGATGGGGGACAGTATACCCTACATGAAATATCCTACAATATAGGGAATCAATGCTCATGAAATTTTTGGTGATTACAATTCTACAAACCCAATATAGGGACAACATGAATGAAATGATGATCACTCTAGGTCTGTTGAATTGATATATGTTCTATGTTGATGAGGGGTATGAGTTCAAATAAACAAGACCTAATTCCATAATAATCCTAATATAAGTGGACTAAGACAACTCAATAATGAATAATGGAATGCACCAACACTACACAGATCATTAAAAAGATATATAGGGGCCAACATCCTAGGACAATGTCAAGAAGCTGCATCAATCCCTCATTGGAATGGTCTGAGGGAACACAATCCACAAATACTTGTCCATGGAAGCTCAAAAATCTCACATAAAAATGAAATAATTGGAAATGTATCTCAAAACGATCATCAAAAGAGGACATGGTGTGTCACTAGGGGTATATAGTGTGTCTAAAAAATACGAGCACTTCCCATGACTCATTTTCACATGGAGTGATTCATGATTCCCACTATGGAATATCAAATGACCATTCTCCAATAATTCATTGAATCATAATCCAAATGAGAATTAAAATGATGAACACTTGTTGAGAAGGGAGAGAAATTACCAGAAACAAATAAAAGGAGATTTCAGAGACTTACCTAGAGTAGATCTCACCTACGATGGTTGGAGAGAAGAAGCATCTTGCAGTTATGCATACTTTTGCACTACGTAGGGAGGGAAATGCTCGACCGCTAGAGGGGGGTGCTTGTGAGGAGCCACCAACCATTGAGAAATAGAGGAGTAGTGTGTGTGAGGATAAGGGTATAGCAAGGAGGAGGAGAAGTTGGGTTCACGGGTAGGAGGACCTATGGAAGGCATTCAAGGGGGAGGATAAGGAGTTGGGCTAGCGATGAAGTAGGGCTAGTGGTGGAGGTTCAACTAAGAAAAGATCGGGGGAGTGGAGTTGTCGTAGGTGTACAGTACTGTGAGAGCTTAAGGTAATGATAAACAGAAGATACTGTGCACCCTATTTTATAAAATATGGGAATATGGTTTTATTAGTGATAAAAAAGCGCTGATAAATAACCCCTTTATCAGAACTAAAATTTTATCACTTATAAAGGGTACCTTTATCAGTTCCTTTTGAGTTTTGATAATGGGATTCATTATCAATGCTATAACAGCACTGATAAAAGGAGCCTTATTATCTCTTTTAATTAGAACTGATAAAGATTTACCGTTATCAGTGTTTTTTTCTTAGCACTGATAAAAAGTGGTACTTCCCTTTCCCATTTTCGTAGTCGTGTTAGGACTCTATAAGGAATCTAATGGACACAATAAATACTAGTTTATATCCTATCAACTAATTTGGTCAATATATTTTATGAGTACCAGATAATATTTCTAACATGACCAAAATTGTATGATTTATGTTAAGGATGATTTATATTTTCATTGTGTGCCATAATTGATTTTTTCTGGTCATGATCTAAATATCAAAATAATATTCTGGAATATTCCTCAATAAGACAAGAATATAGATCTATTATTGAGAATATAATATTCTAGTGACACATAATTTTTATATATAAATATTGTAACATCCCATGATCCATCACTCTGTAACGTGGAAAATCGGGTTGGTTACTAATCCTAAATCATGACATCGAATATTTTATTGGCTTCCGAAAAACATAAGGGATATAAGGATCCTAGTGTAGATACTATATACAATTGTATAGATTAGAAATAATGTCAAAATAATAAAATATTAGTTTATTGAAAATAACAATAATCCTGAAAAATACTTATAGAAGGTAAATGATGAAATTAGTAATAAAAATTATATTAAACCATGTAACATAAAAATGGAATGTATTTAATTTTCAAAATAAATATAATAAAGGTAAAATACGTGATGCCACAAATAAAATGAAAATATCCCAGCCCTGAACTCTATGTCGATCTCATCTCCAAGCTACAACCCATCCATCCATATTTAATAAAAAACAAGCTGCACTACTGGAAATACAATCTTTCCCAACGGTTCTGAACCATTGGGAAAGGCTGCAAAACCGTTGGTATATTTTATACCAACAGTTCTGCAAACCGTAGGGAAGTAAGTCGTTTCGAAAGCTTTTCCCCACAGTTTACTGTGAACCGTTGGTATAGGGTGGGGAAAGCCTAACCTATCCCAACGGTTGTACCAAACTGTTAGGATAGTTTTTCCCAACGTTTTGGCTTGAACCATTGAGAAATATCAAGGATTATCCTCTTTCCCAATGGTTTAGAAACTATTAGAAAAGTATTTTTACCAATGGTTCATAGAACTATTGGTAAAAAAAGCATCAGAGATGCTATGCCAACTGTTTGAAACCGTTGGCATAGCCTATGTTGTGCAAATTGCACAGCAGCCTACAATTTGCACAGCAGCTCTGCAATTTGGACAGAAGGCCTCATTTTGTGCATTCCCTCCCATTTTCAATCCAATTATTGTACCTACAATAAACTAACACATACATATACAATTATTGTACCTGCAATAACAAACTAACACATACATATAGAAAACACATTCATACACATTTAACATATAATGCATCCTGGAACTATACACATCCATAATTAAATTAGAATTAATAACTTAATTATAATCAAACATAATTCATTTAGAATTCAATTTAAAATTTAGATGACAATTATATGTGGAATCCGTAATTCAATTCATTATGTGATCGGTTTTTTGTATACCATATATTATTACCTAAAATGATGTCCTTTTCAAACAAAATACATGCACATTGAGTGATACCGGCCACACCATACCTATGATTGTGGCGAGGTTAACTCGTACACTTCACAAATGACACATCAATCATTGTCCTAAAGTATCAACAAATTCTGAAATAGTTATCTCTTTTTTCCGTATGTCAGTTGATGTTTTTCACTTAAAATGATGTCCTTTTGAAACAAAAGACAGAAACTTTGAGTGGTTCCGGCAACACCGCATCTCAGATTGAGGTGGGGTTGATTCATACACATTACATATGACCCATGTATCATTATCCTAAAGTTTCAATGGAAACCGAATGTGTTTGGTTGGTTTTCCGTATGTACTTAAAATGTTGTCCATTTTAAACAAAAGAGAGACACTTAGACAGATCCCGGCCACACCGCGACTCAGATTGAGCCCGAGTTGGCTCGTACAGGTCACATATGACCCATGAATCCTTGTGATAAATTAGAAACAGATTTCGAATTTGTTTAGTCAGTTTTCCGTATGCCAGTTCTTGTTTTCACTTATAATCCTATCCATTTTAAACAAAAGTGACACAGTTAGAGTGGTTTCGGCCACACCACTCCTTGGATTGAGGCGGGTTTGACTCGTACACGTCACATATGACCCATGGATCATTTTTCTAAAGTTTCTACACAATATGAATGTGTTTGGTCAGTTTTCCGTATGCCAGTTGATGTTTTTTACTTAAAATGATGTCCTTTTTGAAACAAAAGGCAGACACTTTGAGTGGTGGCGGCCACACTGCACCTCGGATTGAGGCAGAGTTGACTCTAACATGTCACATATGAACCATGGATCGTTCTCCTATAGTTTCAATGGAAACTGAATGCGTTTGGTCAGTTTTCCGTATGTACTAAAAATGTTGTCCATTTTAAACAAAAGGGAGCCAGTTAGAGTGATCACGGCCACACCGTGCCTCTAATTGAGCCCGGGATGACTCGTTCACGTCACATATAGCCCATGGATTGTTGACCTAAAGCATCAACACAATCCGAATGCGTTTGTTCGGTTTTTCGTATGTCAGTTGTTCATTTCATTTATAATCCTGACCATTTTAAACAAAATAGAGACATTATGAATGGTGTCGGACACACCGCACCTCGGATTTAGGCGGGGTTGACTCATACACATCACATATGACCCATGGATCATTTCCCAAAAGAATCAACACATTTTGAATCCGTTTGGTCGGTTTTTTGTATGCCAGTTGATCTTTTCACTTATAATCATGTCCATTTTAAACAAAGGAGAGACACTATGAATGGTTTCGGCCACACCGCGCCTCGGATTGAGGCGGGGTTTACTCTTACAAGTGACATATGACCCATGGATCGTTGTGCTAAAGTATCAACAAAATCAAAATCTGTTTGTTTGGTTTTCTGTATGTACTTAAAATGTAGTCCATTTTAAACAAAAAAGAGCCACTTAGAGTGATTCCGACCACAACGTGCCTCCGATTAAGGAGTGGTTGACTCTTACACATCCCATATGACCCATGGATAATTGTCCTAAATAATCAACACATTTCAAATGCATTTGGTCAGTTTTTCGTATGTCATTTGTTCTTTTCACTTATAATCATGTCCATTTTAAACAAAATACATACACAAGGAGTGATCCCGCCACACCATGCCTCGGATTGAGGCGAGGTTAACACTTACACGTCACAAATGACCCATCAATCATTGTCCTGAAGTATCAACATATTCTGAAAGCGTTTGCTCAGTTTTCCATATGCCAGTTGATGTTTTTCAATTAAAATGTTGTCTTTTTGATACAAAAGACAGACACATTGAGTGGTGTCATCCACACCGTGTCTTAGATTGATGCAGGGTTTATTTATACACATCACATATGACCCATGGATCGTTCTCCTAATGTTTCAACAGAAACCAAATGCGTTTGTTTGGTTTTCTGTATGTACTTAAAGTGGTGTCCATTTTAAAAAATATATAGACACTTATATTGATCTCAGCCACGCCATGACTCAGATTGAGCCCAGGTTGGCTCGTACAGGTCACATATGACCCATAGATCATTTTCCTAAAGTTTCAACAGAAACTGAATACGTTTGGTCGGATTTCAATATTTACTTAAAATGTTGTCCATTTTAAACAAAAGAAAGCTACTTAGAGTGATTCTGACCACAACGTGCCTTAGATTAAGGCGGGTTTGACTCATAAACGTCACATATGACCCATGAATTGTTCTCCTGAAGATTAAACATAAATCGAATGTGTTTGGTCGGTTTTTCGTATGTACTGAAAATGTTGTCCATTTTAAACAAAAGAGAGCCACATAGAGTGATTCTGGTCACATTGTGCCTCAGATTAAGGCAGGGTTGACTCTTACACATCACATATGACCCATGGGTCGTTGTGCTAAAGTATAGACACAATCTGAATGCATTTGGTTGGTTTTCTGTATGCCAGTTGATGTTTTTCACTTAAAATAACGTTCTTTTGAAACAAAAGACAAACACTTTGAGTGGTGGTAGCCACACCGCGCCTCGGATTGAGGCGGGGTTGACTCGTACATGTCACATATGACCCCTGGATTTTTTTTCTGATGTATCGACACAATACGAATGCATTTGGTCAGTTTTTCGTATGCCAGATGAGGTTTTTCAATTAAAATGACGTCCTTTTGAAACAAAAGACAGACACTTTGAGTGGTTCCGGCCACACCGCGTCTCAAATTGAAGCAGGGTTGATTCTTAAACGTCTTATATGACCCATGAATCGTTCTCCTAAAGTTTCAACAGAAACCGAATGTGTTTGTTTGGTCTTCCGTATGTACTTAAAATGTTGTCCATTTTAAAGAAAAGAGAGCCACTTAGAGTGATTCTGGCCACACCGTGCCTTAGATTAAGGTGGGGTTGACTCTTACATGTCACATATGACCCACGTATTGTTGTGCTAAAGTATCGACACAATCTGAATGTGTTTGGTCAGTTTTCCGTATTCTAGTTGATGTTATTCACTTAAAATGACGCTCTTTTGAATAAAAAGACAGACACTTTGAGTGGTGGCGGCCACAATGTTCCTCGGATTGAGGCGGGGTTGACCCGTAAACGTCACATACGACCCATGGATCGTTTTTCTAAAGTATCGACACGATCCGAATGCGTTTGGTCGGTTTTCGTATTCTAGTTGATGTTTTTCAATTAAAATGGCGTCCTTTTGAAACAAAAGACAGACACTTTGAGTGGTGTCGGCCACACCGCATCTCAAATTGAGGCAGGGTTTATTTTTACACATCACATATGACCCATGAATCATTCTCCTAAAGTTTCAATGGATACCAAATGTGTTTGGTCGTTTTTCTGTATTTACATAAAATGTTGTCCATTTTAAACAAAAGAGAACCACATAGAGTGATTCCGGCCAGAACGTGCCTCAGATTAAGGTGGGGTTGACTCCTACACGTCACATATGACCCAAGGATTATTGTGCTAAAGTATCGACACAATCCGAATGTGTTTGGTCATTTTTCCATATTCCAGTTGATGTTTTTCAATTAAAATGACGTCCTTTTGAAACAAAAGACAGACACTTTGAGTGGTGGCGGCCACATCCCGCCTCATATTGAGGCGGCGTTGACTCATACACGTCATATATACCCCATGGATTGCTGTGCTAATGTGTCGACACAATCCTAATGCGTTTGGACATTTTTCCGTATTCCAGTTGATTTTTTTCAATTAAAATGACGTCCTTTTGAAACAGAAGACAGACACTTTGAGTGGTGGAGGCCACACCACGCCTCGGATTGAGGCGGGGTTGAATCATAAACCTCATAAATGACCCATGGATCATTTTTCTAAAGTATTGACACAATCCTAATTCTTTTGGTCGGTTTTCTGTATGCCAGATGATGTTATTCAATTAAAATAACGTCATTTTGAAACAGAAGACATACACTTTGAGTGTTTTCGGCTACAATAGGTCTCAGATTGAGGCTGGGTTGATTCGTACATGTCACATATGACCCATGAATAGTTCTCCAAAAGTTTCAATGGAAACCGAATGTGTTTGGTCGGTTTTCCGTATGTAGTTAAAATGTTGTCCATTTTAAACAAAAGAGAGCCACTTAGTGTGATTCCGGCCACACCGTGCCTCAGATTAAGGCGGATTTAACTCGTAAACGTCACATATAAACCATGGATCATTGTGATAATGTATCGACACAATCTAAATGCGTTTGGTCAGTTTTTCGTACGCTAGTTGATGTTTTTCACTTAAAATGACGTCCTTTTGAAACAAAAGACAGACACTTTGAGTGGTGGAGGCCACATCGCACCTCAGATTGAGGCAAGGTTGACTCATACAAATCACATATGACCCATGGATCGTTTATCTAAAGTATCGACACAATCCTAATGCGTTTGGTCAGTTTTCTGTATGCCAGTTAATTTTTTTCAATTCAAATGATGTCCTTTTGAAACAGAAGATAGACACTTTTAGTGGTGCCGACCACATGAAGCCTCAGATTGAGGTGGGATGACTCTTACACATCACATATTACCCATGGATCATTGTAATAAAGTATCACCAAAATCCGAATGCGTTTGGTCAGTTTTACGTATGCCAGTTGATGTTTTTCAAATTAAATGACGTCATTTTGAATCAGAAGACAGACACTTTGAGTGGTGCTGGCCACACCGCATCTCAGATTGAGGCGGAGTTGATTCGTACACATCACATATTACTGATGAATTGTTTTCCTAAAGTTTCAACGGAAACCGAATGCATTTGGTCGGCTTTCCGTATGTACTTAAAATGTTGTCCATTTTAAACAAAAGAGAGCCACTTAGAGTGATTCCGGCCACACTGTGCCTCATATTAAGCCACAGTTGACTCATACACGTCACATATGACCCATGGATCGTTTTTCTAAAGTATCAACACAATCAAAATGCGTTTTCTCAGTTTTCCGTATGTCAGTTGATGTTTCTCACTTAAAATGATGTCCTTTGGAAACAAAAGATGGACACTTAGAGTGGTGGCGGCCACATCATGCCTCGGATTGAGGTGGGGTTGACTAGTACATGTCACATATGACCCATGGATCATTGTGATAAAGTATCGACACAATATGAATGCATTTGGTTGGTTTTTCGTATGTCAGTTGATTGTTTTCAATTAAAAAGACGTCCTTTTGAAACAGAAGAGAGACACTTTGAGTGGTGCTAGCCACATAGCGCCTCAGATTGAGGCAGGGTTGACTCGTAAATTTAACATATGACCCATGGATCGTTGTTCTAATGTATCGACACAATCTGAATGCGTTTGGTCAGTTTTTCTTATGTCAGTTGATGTTTTTCAATTAAAATGATGTCCTTTTGAAACAGAAGACGTACACTTTGAGTGGTGCCGGACACACCGTGTCTCAGATTGAGGTGGGGTTGATTCGTACACATCACATATGACCCAAGAATTGTTCTCCTAATGTTTCTACAGAAACTGAATGTGTTTGGTCGGTTTTCCGTATATACTTAAAATGTTGTCCATTTTAAACAAAAGAGAGTCACTTAGAGTGATTCCGGCCACACCGTGCCTCAGATTAAGGTGAGGTTGACTCGTACACGTCACATATAACCAATGGATCATTGTGCTAAAGTATCGACACAATCAGAATGTGTTTGGTCGGCTTTACGTATGCCAGTTGATGTTTTTCATTTAAAATGACGTCCTTTTGAAACCAAAGATATACACTATAAGTGGTGTCGGCCACACCGCATCTCATATTGAGGCGGGGCAGACTCATACACGTCATATATGACCCATGAATCATTCTCCTAATGTTTAAATAGAAACCGAATGTGTTTGGTCGGTTTTCTGTATTCCATTTGATGTTTTTCAATTAAAATGACGTCCTTCTGAAATAGAAGACAGACACTTTGACTAGTGTCGACTACACCGCGTCTCAGATTGAGGCGGGGTTGATTCGTACACGTCACATATAACCCATGGATCATTCTCCTAATGTTTCAATGGAAACCGAATGTGTTTGGTCGGTTTTCTGTATATGCTTAAAATGTTGTCCATTTTATGAGAATCCTCATGTGTCTATTAGTGGAATGGTATTTACATAAAATATTGTGGACATTCATATAAAATATTTTTACATCATTCTTAGTATGGATTATATTTTAGTTTATCATGCTATGAAATATTTCGGATCTAACAATGTAATGACCAATGAATACATCTCTTTTATACCATACCAAGAATCTATGATATTGATTAGATGGGTAAATGTGATTTACATTGATTATCATGATGAAAATAAATAAAATATATATTATAGATTTTCTAGTATTAAATGAAATCAAAGAGGGTGGGGGCTGTCCGACGGGGCTATCCGGGGGGCTGTCTGGTGGGTGTCCGGGGGGCTATCTGGGGACCAAGGAGGAGGGTGGGGGTGTTGTGTGGGGGTGTTCAGGGGGTTGTACGGGGTTCAAGGAGGAGGGTGGGTGGGCTGTCTGGGGGCTGTCTGGGGGGCTGTCTGGGGTCCAGGTAGGAGGGTGGGGGGCTGTTCGGGGGGCTGTCCGGGGGGTGTTCGGGGGGTTGTCCGGGGTCCAAGAAAGAGGGTGGGGGGTTGTCCGGGGGGGCTGTCTAGGGTGCTGTCCGGGGGGTTGTTCGGGGTCTAGGGAGGAGGGGGGGTTGTCCGGGGGCTATTCGGGGGGCTGTCTGGGGGGTGTTTGGGGGGTTTTCTAGGGTCCAAGGAAGATGGTGGGGGCTGTTTGGGGGGATGTCTGGGGGGCTGTCTGGGGGGCTGTCTGGGGGGCTGTCTGGGGGCTGTCCGGGGGTGTTCGGGGGGTTTTCCTGGGTCCAAGGAAGAGGGTGGGGGGCTTTCTAGGGGGATATCTGGGGGGCTGTCTGGGAGGCTATCCGGGGGGGTTGTCTGAGGTCCATGGAGGAGGGTGGGGACTATCCGGGGGGCTGTTCGGGGGGGTGTCCGGGGGGGTGTTTGGGGTCCAAGGAGGATGGTGGGGGTTTTTCCAGGGTCCAGGAAGGAGGGGGGTTCCCAAACACACAACCACTAAAAGGCAACAACATCCACAAAAATAGATAATATATAAAAATAACTCAACTCCAATAATATACTATGAGTCTAGATAAAACCAACAAATAGAATAGATTAAATATCAAATCTCAGTAATAATAGTCAAAAATATAATGGATCAATTTGTCCCACATCATCATCACCATCATCACCATCATCATCACCCTCGTTTGCATCCCCATCATCGTCCTCACCCTCCTCAGTGACCTCCTCCTCGCCCTCTCCCTCCTCCTCACCCTCGTCACCTACCTCGCCCTCCTCCTCTCCCTCCTCTTCTGCATCAGACTCCTTGCCATCATCATCTTCAATCTGGACATCATCCTGACCACCACTAGAACGTCCACCTTGTGCACCATATATAGAATGTATCGATGACATATATTCATCAAAAGCTGGGATGGCCTCTGTTGGAAGTTTTGGATGTAGAACTTCAATAAATTTCATAAACACATTGTTTTCCCTAGAAGACTATTCTTCCATCTCTGTGGCCCTTTTCTCAGCCTGTTCTGCATGTTCCCTAACTTGCTATATCTCGGTGGCACTACAGCTCATACCTGTGGAGGGCCAATACCTCGTCGGGGCTATCCTAGGTCGACAGCGTACTCTACGAGAATGCTCCTCTCCCAACACCTAATGTAAGTGATCTGTTGGCCCAAAATTTTCGGGTTCATGGGCATCGAAGGCCTCTAAAGCAGCCTATTACAAATATAAATATATCATTAAGTTACAAAATAGATATTAAAATATAAATTCAACATATTAAAACTTACAATCTGCTGCTGAGTCTCTTCGTTGACAGCACTTCCATTCTTTTTCTGTCTAATCGAGCAAAACAGTTTTGCTCGAGGCACACGTCCTTCAATGTTTTTTATTTGCCTCTACAATGACATTGAAAAATAAAGTTATATGAAAATTTTAGCAAAAAAATAAATAATTGAGGAAACAAAAGAAAGTATAAGTCATAAAGAAAACTTATAAAAAATTGTCATACCTGCTTCCTCTCATGATCAGTCATCATAGTGCGTCCTAGTGTGTGTAGGTATTTTTTTGCATCAATGTTCTTCTTATTTTTTCCATATGATTCCTAAATAAAACAAGAAAATTCAATAGATAGTATTAATGAATAACATGAAAGTTATTATTTAAATACATCAAATGTTATTAATACCTTAAACTTGGTACTTGTCCAATGAGTAATCATCTGAAGACACTTTTCTACAGGACAATAATCCACCACTGGTACCACCTCTAACTCAGTTCCAACTCTAGCAAGCCATAGACTATACAACTCATGCTTTTAGGATCTCCAAAGCTTGCCTAAATCCTTTAGACGTTCCGGTCGTGCACCCTCACCATCGGGAAAATTAAATCGAAGCTGACATCAAAATATTAATTCATAAAATACAAAAAAAAAATCATGGCATTAAATAGAACCGATTTTTTTACCCATATCTCTGCCCAAGCTCTATCCTTGACCTCATGTGGCAAATGTCTCAATGATAGCGGGCTGACAAGAATGATGTCAGAGTATTTGGCAAGTGTCACCAAAAAAATCCGACATTGCTGCCCTGTTTTCTCAACCATTTGGTTGTCTTCATTATAATCCACCATAACCTGTGTGCAGCGGTTCCACACTGAACTCATGTGTGCACTCCCCCGCCCATGCCTCCTGTTAGTAGATGTATCTGTCATGAAAGAAAAATAAATATTTTATCAAAACATGTTATAATGAAAATAAATATTGCTATAAAAATTTTTTAGGGTTCTATAAATATACCTATGTTGGTCTGATCTCTGAGCACCGCTAGATCCACCAAAACTGATGGAACACCCTGTGGTGGAACAGGAGTCGAAGACGATGTAATATAGAAGCTCATAGAGATAGAAGTAGAAGGAAAAGAAGATGGGACAGTTGTCTGACCGGATGCTGACTGGGGAGTGTGAATCATCATGGGATGTGAAAATGATGGGCCAGAAGATGCACAAGGTAGCGAAAACATTGGGTGCCTAAATATCCTATGTGTCCCTAATGACAAACAGGGATCAGAATGTGGGAAGTATGACATGTCAGTGGGAGGGGCAGGGTCTAGTCTGTTACGCGCAGCTGCTCGTCCACCTCTGGTACGAACCCTTCTCGTACCACCATCCTGAGTACTTGGACCAATAGTAGGCTCCTCGTCGAATAATTGTCGACGTATAGGTGGATCCTACAAAAATGTTTACAAAAAAATTATTCACATGACATTATATATTCTTTAAATATATCAATTTGAAATAAAGTACTCACTACATGCACTAATGATGGAATTCCCAACTCCACCATTCAATGATTGTTCTCCATCATTTTTTTCCTTCGTCTCTCTTCAATTGGCTTCATTTCCTGCTTTTGAAAAAACAAATATGTAATTAATTAGAAAAAAGAAAAAAAATGTTTAACCCAAAAAAATAAATATATGAGGGAATAGGGGGATTAAATGGTAATTTAGCTATCAATTGTTTCAGAAGAGCTTGAATGGATTTAATAAATCATACAAGTTGTAATGTTCACCAAGTTAGAAATATTTTTTTAATATGTTTGAATACAGTTCAATTCCAAATTAGAAAATGCAATTCAAATAAAACTACAACCAATAAACATTGAAAATTCACATAACAGTCATGTCAGCTATCAATTGTTTCAGAAGATCTTGAATGGATTTAATAAATCATAAAAGTTGTAATGTTCACCAAGTTAGAAATATTGGTTGACTATGTTTGAATACAGTTGAATTCCAAATGAGAAAATTCAATTCAAATAAAACTGCAACCAATAAACATTGAAAATTAACATAATGGTCAAGTCAGCTATCAATTGTTTTAGAAGAGCTTGAATGGATTTAATAAATGATACAAGTTGTAATGTTCACCAAGTTAGAAATATTTTTTGACTATTTTTGAATACAGTTCAATTCCAAATTAGAAAATTCAATTCAAATAAAACTGCAACCAATAATCATTGACATTTCACAAAACAGTCAAGTCAGCTAAAACATATTTGTGATCAATACGAAATCAATTTGAATATTAACAACCTTAACAACCCAACTCGAGGTAAGCCAAAAGAATTGAGAACATGGATGAATGATTCTATATATTTTCAACAACAACTTTAGGTTCACAATCAAATCTGATAATTGAGCTATTGGAGTCATCAAAAGAAATAAATGGATTGGTTCCAATGGCACTAGGGACAGTGTCAATTCCATCATCGCTATCATCAAAAATATTTCTTGGAATTACTTCAACTATGGCAACAAGTTCAGGTCGAAGTTGGTCTTTGACATAAAAAACATGTTTATCCATTGATGCCAACATATATGGTTCTACGGTAGCAAGAGTGCGAGTCATATTAATTACTCTAAATCCACAATCATCAATAAATGTGACATGTCTCTTCATCGAATCAAACCAATGGAATTTCATTATTGTGACTTGTCCATGAGAGTATTAATCCAATATTATTATTTTCTCATCAACTCCATAATAACCCACATTTTCAAATTGCGGTCTACTATCTGATGCACTAGCATAAAAATCTGTTGTGGTAGTAACCATAACACCATCATGTTGTGTTCTCATGTTCTTTGCTCATTCAGTGACAAGAATATTGTACCCATTGATAACAATTGATTTACAGTCATGAACCACAGTATTAGGACCAAAAGACAAAGCTCTTATTTCCTTAGAGACAGAGTCAGTAGACAAACTCAATACCTACAATATAAATGACTATTAAACTTAATTAAATATTGATATAATTATTTTAAACATTAATTTTTTTACCTTCAATTTTATCCATGTAGAAAACTCTTTTCTATAAAAATTCTCTCTCCTTCTCAAAGATAAAGAGCGATGATTCCTATTTATCATTGTTTAATGTTCCCTGTAGATAAAAAATATGAATAGTTTAAAAGTTATATATGTAAGATATACATAATCAATTTTGTTACCTGATATAGTCATCGAACAAATCACAGTTGAAAAATACTGTGTGATGTGCTATCTCCCGCTCTTTATGGCTTAATGTCTTCAATGTATATGATCTAGGAATTCCTCCTATTTGAGGAAGTGATGGAAAACTGGGTTCAATTTTCTTATATTGTTCTTCTTCATTTCTCATTGGTCTGTTCAATCTTTCAGTAAGATCAGACAAATACATAGAGCAGAAATCTATACATTCTTGATCCAAGTAACCGTTCACGATAGAACCTTCGAGATGATTTCTGTTTTGGACATAAGAAATTAATGTGAACATATTTCTTTTAGTTGAATACATAAAATGAAAAGAAACAGGTCCTCCGAGAAGTATTTCAGTGGGAATATGGACAGTCAGATGTAGCATGCATGTGAAAAATGATGGAGGAAATATTTTTTCCAACACACACAAAATTAATGGGGCATCTGTCAACATTTTTTGCAAGAATGACTTGGAAAACTTCTTAGCAGAAAGATCTATAAATAATTGCAAAAATGAATAATAACCACCCTTAAATTATTGGAAAAAAGATGACAGATTGATATTGGAAGCAACTCAGGCAATAGAATGTGATAATCATGAGTCTTCAACGATTTTAGCTTCAACTCTCTTCTGTTGAACCATTTAGATATGTTTCTTGAATAGCCATCAGAAACACTAATAGTCTCTAATACTTCCATAAATTGTTTTTTTCATATGTTTCATCGCATAAGAAGCATATGGAATTTTCCATTTATTTTCACTGATACGCACAGGATGTAATTCTAGTCTGATGCCCTAATCCACCAAGTCACACCGAGATCGTAAATCATCTTTTGTCTTCCCCTTGACATTTAGAAGAATCGAAAGCAACATTTCACACATATTCTTTTCAATATGCATTACGTCTAAGCAATGACGTAACAAATTGGTTGACCAATAAGGAAAATCAAAAAAGATAATCCTCTTCCTCCAATTGTTACAAGTTTTAGTGGAAACATTCTTTCTCTTTCCAAATTTCATTTGACCCTTCCCGAAGGAAAAAATGAAATCTTTCAATTCATTATGCACGTCAGTTCCATACATACGCTGAGGTGGATTATCGGTCTCTATGGTATTATCAAATCCTCGATGATTCATTATATATGGATGATCTATTGGCATGATTCGTCGATGTCCCATAAAACTGATACTATAGTGATGTTTCAGTCTTCTAGATCGTTTATTCTTCATACAAACTGGACATGACAATTTTCCCTTCGTGCTCAATCTAGACATCATTGCATAAGCCAGAAAATCATTGATCATCCACATAAGTGCAGAACGCATATGAAATATGTCTTTTGAACATGCATCGTATGTGTGCACACCCACATCCCAAATAAGTTTCAACTATTTTATTAAAGGTTGCATGTATACATCAATATCAATGTCAGGATCAGAAGGACCAGATATGAGTATACTCATTAAAGTGAAAGGATTTTTCATACACAACCATATTGTAATATTATAAATGTGTATAAAAATTGGTCATGTGTTGTGTGAAGTAAGAATCTACCCAAACGAATTAAAACCGTCGCATGAAAGACCCAGCCTCACATTACGCACATCATTTGCAAAATCAGGATGTTGAGCATCAAATCTCTGCCATGAAAATCCATCTGCAGGATGAACCAACTCATCATTAGTCTTATTTCTCTCGGTATCATCCCATCTCATTTTTATTGATATGTCATCAGACATGAAAAGATTCTGGAGTCTGGGGATTAATGGAAAGTGCCACATTAATTTTTGTGGAACACAGGATGGTGTTCCATCAGATTTTGACTTCCAGTGGGATGTGCCACATTTTATACAATCATTTCGTTCAGAGGTTTCTTCCCAGAATAAAGTGCAATCTTTCAGGCAAGCAAGAATTTTGTTTCTTGAAAATCCAAGTTCCTCAACTAACTTCCATGACATATAGTGTTTTGAGGGAATATCTACATCATATAGAAGTAAATCCTTCAAGAGGGTAAGAATGTAATCGATTGCTGTATTAGAAATCCCATACATAGTTTTCCCATGAAATAATTAGATTAAAAATTCTAGCTTTTTCATTTTATCACATTGTCGATATACTGGAGTTGTGGAAGCATAATTCAATTTTTTCACCCTATCAATATCATCATTTTCACTAGATTCATCAGCTGTCCACTTATCGGATTCTTCATGAGTCGAAATCCTTTATTTTTCATGATGAAGAATAAATGGAAACCGATCATCTAACAAATTCTCCATTCCAGTCCTTTCATTTCGATCATCACCAATTTGAGATTTCATTTTCTCCCCATTGTGATACCACACAAAGTAGTTTTCTTGAAAACCATTTTTAGTTATGTGGTATATGACTTCTTCACGGCTCAACCAAGGTTTAACAACACAATTGGAACTTGGGCAGTGTATGCGGCCGCTATCTAAAGCATTGTGAAATGAAAAATCTATAATGCTCCCCAAATTGTTTTGAAAATCGCTTGAGATCCGATCGATTTCATACATCCAACTTCTGTACATTCTGTAAAAAGAATTTATATAAGTCATTTTGTCATAAACAATTCAATAGGATCGAACTTTAATAGAAAATATCTTTCGAAGTCCATTTTAAATAATAAAATCCCTTTGATCATTTTTAACAAATATTTGGAGTAATCTCAAGGCACCCCCTTTGGAAAAGTGACATTAAATGCCCAATTTCCACACCAAACCATTGAAGACAATTAACATGAGATAATCATCGACCACAAATAACTTAACTGGAAATAAAAAAAATAAACCAAATGTGATATAGAATTTAATGTTAAGTTAGGAGAAATGAGATTAAATAGAGACAACAACGTCATAAATGGTTCCAACATCATAACTTTTGATTAAAACCACCCATAATAGGAATGGGAATGCCTCATACACCTAATCCCTAATAAAACAAAAAAATCTCTAATTAAAACATTGAATTTAGGTTTTCCACCCCACTTGGATAGCCCTACCCCCACCCCATCCACCCCACATAGACAGCCCTACCCCCACCCCACTTGGACAACCCACCACCCCTAACCCACGTGGACAACCCTACCACCACCCCACATATAAAAACCCAACCCCCCCCCCCACCCCCACCATACCTAGAAACCCCTACCCCCCACAACCCACATGGAAAACCCTGCCACCCCCCCCCCCCCCACCTAGACAGCCCTACCGTCACCCCACATTGACAACCCATCCCCCCCACCCTACCTAGACAGCCCCTCCCCCACCCCACCTGCACACCCTCCCCACCCCACTTGGACAACCCTACATGGACACCCTCCCCCACCCAGCCTGCACACCCTCCCCCACCCCAAACAGCCCTACCCCCACCCCATTTGGACAACCCATCCCCCTCCCCCACCCTACCTAGACAACCCCCCTACCCCACCCTACCTAGACAGCCCCTCCCCCACCCCAAACAGCCCTACCCCCACCCCATTTGGAAAACCTAGCCCCCACCCCCACCCTACCTAGACAACCCCCTCCCCCACCCTAGCTAGACAGCCCCTCCCCCATCCCAAACAGCCCTACCCCCACCTCATTTGGACAACCCATCCCCCTCCCCCACCCTACCTAGATAGCCCCCTCCCCCACCCTACCTAGACAGCCCCTCCCCCACCCCAAACAGCCCTTCCCCCACCCCATTTGGACACCCAGCCCCCTCCCCACCATACCTAGATATCCCCTCCCCCACCCCACTTGGATAGCCCTCGACATCCTCCCCCACCCCATCTGCACACCCTCCCCCACCTCAAATTGAAACATAAATTCATCCAAACCAAAATCCATTTTTTAACTAAAATAAATTCCATCAAAAGTACCATATCACCCCACTAAACAAACCCTTTACCATGTTTGAAGTGTAGAACAAAAAACATAAAACAAATCCAATGTTTCTATAGATAGCAACCCTAATTTAGCCTAAATAAAAACATCAAACATCAAAACAATAGAGAAATAACGCTAAAACTAAGGTAACACTTACTAATTTGAAGTGTGAAATAAGATTTTGTTTGATTGAAGATAGATCTTGGGTGGAAAGACTGTCGTGAACGAGAATAATTCATGAGGTTCTGTCTGTAATCGGTCTTCAATCGGGCTGGGTGGGGGTTCGGCTGGTCTGTATTTGGGGGAAATATTTCCCAACAGTTCTTATAAACTGTTGCAAAAGATAGAGTTTTCCCAATAGTTTCATTAAACCATTGGGAAAACTATTTTTCCCCATCTTTCCCAACAGTTTGATGAAACCATTGGAAAAACTAATTTTTTACGAATCATTCCATATAGTTTCATCAAACCATTGGAAAAAATTAATTTATATAGATCAATACCAACGTTTAATGCAAACTGTTGGTAAAGGACAACTATACCAATGGTTCAAAAGAACCGTTGGTATACAACTGTTGGGAAAACCATGATTTCTAGTAGTGCTGATTTTCAATATTCCAAAATAGCATCACTGAAATATACTCTAATACCAAATATTTAATGAAATATGTAGTGATTGTGACTCTATATGTTTAATCCACAGTGTCAAAACCAACCCATTCTGATTAATATATTCTAGAAACAAAGTTAAAAATATGAATAATAAATAATAAAAAGATATAATTCAATAATAAACCTCCTTCAACACCATTTGGGAATACCACTATGAATTTAGAATAGCCATTCCATCATTAACCAAAATTCAACGACATAATCAAATAATTGGGTATAGCTTTGTACGAATTACAACATTATCTAGGATGGCCCTATATATAGGAATTTCATCATTTTTGGCCAAGACCTCTATATAATCATTTCAACATCCCTTGTCCAAGCCCATTATATATTAATTTTAGCATAAACAATTCTGGTGATTTATATAATCATTTTATTATAACTAGGAATGACTATTTATATAAGCTTCAAAGAGTAACTCGGACAAACCCATTATATAACCATTTTAGAATCAATCACAAAACATGATATAGCAGCAAGTATAACTCATAAAATATCACAATCTAGAGGGGAAAATTCGACCAATTAATCTATATATTTCAATTACCTAATTCATTATTGATATTTTCTTTAAGAATTATTAGGATATTGAACATGAAAATATCATATAATACATTTCTAGTCATTCATATTATTTAAGTGATCTATTTACAAATGTAAATATATCACAATAAATCAAATGAGGTATCATGTATTGTTAGTAATAATTATATCATTTTCAAATTCATTTTTAATCAAGGGTAGTCCCACCTAACCGAGAGTCGAAAGCCAGGTCACAACACCATCAAATGAAAAGTGACATAAATAGTTACCCAATATAAGATTTATCATCGCATATTATTCAATTAAATAACTCATGTGTTATATACATGTAGTCAAAATTATTAATCATTCTTAGCCAATTAGAAATAGACCATTGGGTTTGGTTTTATACCACATACCTTCACCTAGAAATCAATGCGATGGTTCTAACTGGTAACACAAACCAAAATGATGGTGACCATGATAACATGTTGAGCCTAGATCACTGAAGATCAAGATCAATATCCAAAATTACCACTACATGTTGATTTCACCAGTACAATGGGGAAAAATAATATGATTGGTGAAATTCATATAAAAATAACTCATTGGAGATCAAAATACTTGTCGAGATGGTTAGAAGTGAAAAAAGAACTACAAAATCACATGTAGCATCTATAGGGTTCGAGATAGGGATTAACGATTGTTGAAGAATGAATCAAATGAACAACATTTCTTTAAAAAAAATGACACTAAGAAATTCATATTTTATAAATCTTTCATACCATGTATTTACCAATTTATGGGTTATAGCAACAAATTCATCATAATGGGATTATAAAACCTGATAAACCATTTCTTATTTTGAACTAGTTTCATTGGGGGTAACTAATTCACAACTAGATTCATTTCATGATGTCTCCATTGAACTATTTTCACCTTATATAACATGTGTATGACATGTAAATTCATAGAGGAAATCTCGCATCCTAGCTTCAGCAAAAGAACCCAAACCAGCTATGAAGCCTTCCAAATCCATAGATATACCTCATATTCCATGATATATGTTTATAAATATAATTAATTAATTTAAAAAAGACACATCACTGAAATTTCGGTTATTTTTCCCATAAAAAACTCATTATCCTCAAATTACACTTGGCCACCATTGATTAAAAAATAATTAAAAAAATGGTTCAATGAAAAACTCAAAGAGGGATGTAGTTTTAAAAAGAAGAGATCTTAAAAAATCAATACTATATGACAACATGTATCTGAGTTGCTCGATGAATCACTATGGGGTTCAGTGAACATGTATGTCCATTGAGATTTAATATTAGACTTGCTCTCCCAAGTCCACACATGATCATGCCAATGATACCACATTACTAGAACAAGATGTATTGTATTTCTCCTGAGATTAATCAAATTATTGTCCACATGCCATATCAAATTATCCCCAAAGGAAGAATATACACTAAGATTGATGTTATGAGCCTGTAGAAAATGATTAGGGTAAGTATGATATCTCTGAAAATAAAACATATGAACCAATACATCCATTGGACTATAGTATAGTGGAAGTGCTAATTTGTACACCACTAGACAGACCCTTTCCACATTATTGAACTATTTGAAATCCCAGGTACTAGTTTTTCCTATTTTTTATTTGGATTTTTCCTAACTGAAATGACACCAAAAGGAAAACATGAATAATAACCAAAAAATCTATAGGTTTTCTATGTTTATTGGTATATTATTTCTACCTACATCACATAGTTATAGACTACCTCTTAATCAAATGAACCTATCGTGAAATCTTCATCATGAGACATGTTCCAAAAAAAGATATCTCCCATTCCTCCAACCGAAAAATATTTGAACATTATGATCATACATAAAACTATTCATATGGTGACATTTGGATTGATGACATGATTCCTTAATTATAGGTGAACTCGATGAGATATAAATGATTCTCCATGATCCCCCAAAATCAAACACACAGCCTCACAACACATCATCCACAGTCAGGATTGTGTGTCCTAATTTACCATCACACTAAGTATGGTAGGTATTACTCAAAGGATCATGTGTTCCAAAAGCCTTCTAAGTACCCTTCTAGAACTGGGATGTGAAATAAGGATCTCTATTCATAATGATAATCCTCACAACACCATGAAATCAAACTGTCCCCCACATACAGACTACACAAATCATAAATAGTGAAGGTATTACTTATTGGAAAGTAGTGTAATAACATTTTTAGTCAATATATAATCATAACCACAAATAATTATAATGGGGGAGTCATGGGTAATACATTCAAAAAAGTCATGGTGAAAGCATCCCATTTCCATTCTGGAATGGGTAGTAGCACATTGATGATCATTTTTCACCTACTGACTGGTGAAACATCGTTATATAAAATACACTACCTCATTATTCAATCATGTTCACTAGTAATACCTATGTATATTATGATACATCATTTTTATACCAAGAAGTTCCAACAATATAGTATCATGAAACTTTGTCATCAGCTCCTCACACAAACCTATTAGAACATGTACATGGCCACAAATAGGAAGATAATTACCACTAAAAATAGATTATCATGATGGTGGCTCCCATCCATATTGTATTTATCATAGTTAAATATCCTCTAGATCAAATTTCTTTTCATTAATGATCCAGTCATGATGAATGGGTACAATAGATGTCGATATCAGATCTACTCACACCAAGTACTCCTAAACATCTAGATGCAAGTCTAAAAAGGGCCCCATAAACTATTACCCATCAAAAGACTCCTTCACTACCACTATATGTGTCTTAGAAAACACTTAATCTTTAAAAAAGTTCTATTTACTAATTTATAAGTCAAGTTAACATCAAAAGACTGCAGATACTCAACCCACCTCCTCTAATAATGGTTTAGGTCTCACTGTGAGACGATGTACCAAAGGATATTATGGTCTATGTCCACAAAATATTTGCCACCCAAAATATTATTTCACTATAATATCATGGTATATACCACCACATCAATTTCATGATATTGAGTCAGATAATTCCATTAAGTTGGTCTCAACATTCTAGAGCTATATGAAACCAGTCGATCGTCTTGCATTAGAATAACTTTGACTCTACCTATTTATGTGTCAAAGTATATAATATATGATTTACATGGGAGTAGAATGATGTTCATATAATGGGATTAATCAGTGATGATAACCTACTAAACCCAGAAACCATTGAATCACATTGTAATTTTTTGGAAACTCACTACATACTTCGATTGAAAAAATATATTTTCCATTAACACTCTAGAATCTAATATTACAAGACGAATGATGTTATAATTATCAATATAAAAACTATATTTGGTTATCATTTTTTAAAGATGATGTCCCGAACCATCTCGAGTACCCTAGTAAAATAAAAAATCATCTTTTCATGACATATCCCAATGGTCATTCATATTCCATGTATGTTTGTGACTTAACACCAACCATAATAAAAGAATGAATGTGGGAACTATTTTTTCACTAACAATGGGGAATTAAACCATAGATGTTTGCAAATGCAAACAAAATAAACTACACTATGAGAATTTTACCCAATGGAAAACTTGAAAAACATCCAAATATAATACATCAAAAAAACTACCAATTCCCTAAAATATACAATAGACAATGTCCACTGATCAACATTTGGAACCACCTCCAAATGATCCTTTTCCCTTTTAAAATCATGGAAGTAGCTAGTAAAAACACATGTGAAAGTTTTAGTAGGATGTGATTGAAATACTTATAGGATTTAAGCCAAATATAACATTAGAAGTTTCTAATATCAAATTAACTAAGAAAGTGCTTTCTATTTTCAAATAAAAATATTTTGAATTTTAAAATCATAATTAAAATAATTGATGAAATACATTTCAAAAGATAGAAATACAGTAGAAAATCATGTTTCACATTCCAAAATAATGGAAAAACATAACTCAAAGGATTTACTTTTCAAATAATGGAATACCCATAAACCAAACATTATTTATAAAAAGGAAACATTCAATATTATCTTAACTAAACACTTATGTAAAATAGTTTAAATAAATTCACAAGGGATTTAAAAATTATTTAAAAAAATGGAATATATCATTTGAGATAAAAACTTGAGCGAAAAATGGTCATATTCCTAATAAATTATGATATTTCTCAATAATAGGGATCTGACTGTATTAAAATAAATATTTACATACTCCCCTTTGGCCCTAATTCCATATAAGAATCATCACCATCGCTTTTGGAATGTGATGTGATAATTTGATGTTTTAGAACATTTTTTGTTGTTAATTTCCAACCAAATAACTCTCTAACTACCTAAGGCTTTCATTTTCTACAATAATAATACAACAATATAAAATTTATTTTATCACTTCATAAAATATACATAAATCCCATTATTGATTTAATATTTTCTAATTTCCATTTGAATTCTATACTGCGGTTTTTAATAAAAAAAACATTCCTTTTCCCTGATAATATTAATGGGACTATATAAAAACCATTTGATGGAATATTTCATTAATAATGATTTCAATTCATTTCATCATTGAATTTCATAGTCATGTTTCACAATTAAAATAAAAAAATTTATTTTTAAACAAATTACATCAATTTTATAATTACCCCCCAATTTACAGAAATTAAGGGGTTTCATAATATTCTATTAAATAAATTTTCATAATTAAATTCATATAATTAATTGAATTAAATTTCATAAAATACCCAATTGATATTATGGATTTTAATTTTCACAAATTTCTATAAATTGGAACAAATTCAATGGAATTGGGGTTTTTCCAATTTCATGTAAATTTCCATTTTTCTTAAAAACCAAAATTCAGTATGAATCATTTTTTTAAACAAAATGATTGAAATACATATAATTGATATCTATAAAATTCATTTAATTCTAACAATTGAAAATAAATAAATAAATTTATGGTTAATCTGTGTTGGGAATCAAAATGAAACCACCTGCCTTAAAATCCAATGGATTACAAAAGGAAAATCCCTAACTAGGATATGTTCATGATGAAATATGATCATGAAAACTAGGATAGAAGGATCAAACATAATTTTATAATCCATATATAGTGGGTATTAGATCCACAAATAATTACAATGATCCATGCAATCATAAGGTGGAAGAGATAAAGAATAGAAAACTATGAATGTGAGGAGGAAACTAACTATTATATGATTATAAGGTGTTCTTCTAGAATCTAATAACTTTTAAGTGGAGTTATGGGGCCGTGAAATATTTTTGGGATCTCCAAGGAATGTATAAAATGGATTGGGTTGAAGGTTTTCCACCAGGTCCCTTAATTGGGGGGGGGGGGTTCAAGAATTGTAAACAAAAATATAGATTAATGAAAAACCCTTTGGCAATGTTTTCTTGGAATAGGAACACAGTTTATTCAAACAAAGTGAAATACATAGAACTATTGGAAAAAGGGATTCATAGTTTCTCCATATATATTCTATTGTTTTATAAACCATGAAAACGTTTTTTTAAGACCACTATAAAAACTTAATAATCGTTTCTTTAAATGGAGAACTCTTTAGGAAACCATGATCCACATGTCAGTCAATTGTACACTACCCCATTAATTTACAAAAAACATTAAATTGTACCCGATGTAACCCCAAAGTAAAACATACCAAGATTCGTTCAAAATGGGGTTTTGGAATACTTGTAAACAATAATAGGATGTTAAAATCTACCCACCATAGAAAACTTATGTCCCTAGAAATCCTAGGAAGAAGCTTCCAGGTCTAAAAGATTAGGCCATTACTCTATCATTAGTGACACCTTATCACATCTATCATGATTATCTGGACCGTAATTTCATTGTACATATACCAATGATGTCATCCTCCCGTGATGAAACATGGTTTTACAATCAAATATCTTGACTAGTTGGTCAGTAACAGATAATCAGCTTCCACGTCATTATCATTCCAGCTGAGAACATGACATGGATAAGATAGATACTATCACATCTATGACACTTAGAACATGTTATGTATTGATGTAAACTGTGTTTGGTGAGATAAATGATATCAAACTTTCCCCACTTCATCAGCATCCTTAAAAGGTCCACAAAAATGAGTAGGAAGGATCCCTTTCATCGCAAGTCATCGATGACCCATCCAATGTAAAACATTTATGAACACTTGATGAAATACAGATAATTCCATGGTTTTATAGTGATTATAAACATAAGATTTTTTTCTGATCTATTCTAACAACATTCATTGAGGAATGAAGTAAATCTTTTTTGTCACCTCTTGGACAAATCTGATTCAATCCAGAGAACATTCACCAATCTCCATATAACACAATGGAGATATGTAGATACAACCATACATGGCCTCAGAATAACCCAATTTCATTTTTGACTAGTAACTATTTTTATATGAAAACTCAAACCACCCCATGTGATCATCTCAAGCTCCACCAAAGTCAATAACACAAAAAATAATCCTATACTCTAGAATTTGTATAGCTCTTCCTATCTAGCCATCCTAATATAGATGTATTGTCATACTCAAACATACATGAGATCCCATTACCTCTTGAAGGCCTCTACATAATAAATAAGGTAACCAATGATATCAATATAAAACTATAAAATTTTGAACTATAAGAAAATGAAAAATATCTTTAACATAGATATTTCCCAACTCCTAAACTTTTGTTGTACAATGTATTGGTATAAAGTGTACCGATTTAGTTATCCAGTCTATCACAACCCATATCAAAATATTCATAATCTGGGTATGTAGAATACCAACCACAAATTCCATAATATATCTCTTCCCATATCCATGTATGGACTGAATAGGTAAAAGAAAACCCCATGGTTTCTTGAGAAAGGCCATCACATGTTTTGAAGGAAAACAAAAAGAGACATCCGTAGAACTTCCCCTTCTCATGAATAGCCACCAGAATTGATGCCACATATCATAGAACATCATAATGGTTCTGGGGGGAACAACCCACATGAAACTATGGGAATCCCACTTCATATATTATATTTAATAAATGTGGTACCGCACTACGTTTTTGAAATAATAGAATTACCTCTTTATAGAATGGCCTATCAAGCATAATCTCCCAAACCTTATGAGATTATATGGTGTTGTGGAAGTCATTATAAATCATATATTCAAAATTAATAAATTCGAGAAGATCATATTTCCACTAAACATTGGCCAAGGAAACCCCAACCCCTGATTCCTAGACTCTAATTTTCATCTTTTCAATGATATCAATCATGTTTAACCCTTTTAATGATTCTTTCATTGCCTAGGTTGCATATTTCCTACTCTAAGAATCTACAACAACATTTTAATTCCCCTAAGTATTGGTTATGTCAATGTTGAATGATTTTAGTTATTCCACCCAACAGTTATGGAAGATGGTCAAAAAAATTTAAGAGAATATATAACTCAAAATATTGTGGTCTGAAAACATGGTAATCCTTTCTTCGTAAAGTAATAACATAAACTCATAAGAAAATTTTTCAAAACTGAAAGTTAGATTTCATGGGTAAAATAAATATTCTTATGTGGATAAGTTGAAAATATACATAAGAAATAACATGATTACCCTATATAAGAATGCAACCTAATACTTCACATGATAAATACCTTAAGAACACATAGCCCAACCTGGCCTCTTGAAGTGTCAACACTGGTGTAATAATTAAGAGACATTTCAGCTCAAAAAAATTATTTGGACATTTTTCATCCAAATAAAACATTAATCCCTTCCAATTTTGTGATGTTATTAGAGAAGCCCTCTTTGAGATTTCCTTTACCAATAGTTGATAATATTACTCTATGCCTAGTAAAATCATAATCACAAAGAAATTTTGTGGTCGTTCCAATGTCATAGTATCCATAACCATATCCTGATAAAATAATATTCCTTTTTTCTGAAACCAAGAGCCCTAATAAGATCAGTTCCTAAATCCTAAAATCACATTTTAAAAGATTAGAATAAGGTCAGTTATTTCTCAGAAAACTCATGTCTATTCATAGGTGATGTACATGATCTTCATTAGGCTTATTTTAAATGAGGATTGAATCAAAAATGTATACCATTAAATTATTAATATAATAATTCATAATATTTTTCATTAAATACATGAAAACTTTATGATCATTAGTTAGACCAATGGGCATGATAAAGTACTCAATATTGTTTTCGTTTCTGTGAATAGTGGTTTTATTAATGTCAGATTCTTTTATTCTTAATTTATCATAACCATAGAAAATACCAACTTTTGAGAACCACATATCCCATTTAAAATGATCAAATTGATCATCAATTCATGGAAATAGATATTTTTTCATTACTATAAATAAGTTTTTTATATTAATCAAAATATTTGTGTTGTGAACAAATAGATTTATTTTCGATGAGAATTCGCATAACCCTAGGTGACATGATATGGCATACACAACCTTTCTTATTAATATCTTCCATTTAAGACTTCATCTATTTCATTTCATCTATTTCCATATGGTAAGAGGGAATATAACTTGTTGATTGCTATAGATTAACTCAACATAAAACTCAACCTCCCTCACAGGGAAATCCGAGGAAGTATGAAGGAAACATGTACAAAACTAAAGGAAAAATATACAGATATAAATTCTCATATATTACCACACCATATTAAGGGAAAATACCAATATCACATTCCCCAAAATAGGATTAGATGATCCATATCTACACAATTACAAATCTCGTTCTCTTTGAAGGACACTAAACACAACATCGAGTGTTGTGAAAGAGAATTATTGATGATAATAATAAATTAGGTATTTATTGGAACTGATTCAATCCATCAATAAAATGATATCATGATATTTCATGTCGAGAACTAGAAATGTCCCACAAATCCCAAAATATGATAGTGGGAAATCAAAAGTGGGACTATGGAGACCCTACTCTTTCATAATACCAAGGGTTGTAGTAATATCCACTACACAATATAAAGGCTCCATAGGAAGGTTAAGAATATTAACAACATAGGTTAAAATAATTGAATGAGATTCATCATTATAAAATTTAGAAGTCACTAATGATGAAGATATTTCAATAGTTCTTTTCACAGTAGCAAGACCCATTTCTACTTCCTCTGGAGACTCATCCACTCTGTAATGACACATTGTTCAGGATGCCTATGGCTAGAACACCTTTTCATTGGATTCTTTTGATTTACCCACAATTTTAAAAGGTGTTTATTATCTCATTTCACTATTTAATGTGAAATTAATATGGAATAACCACTCAAATTAACCTAAGAATCTGTAAGATGCATTGTTCTTTGGTGAATTAGTATAAACCCATTTTGAATGTACAAACATTCCACACAAGTAAAATACTAAAAGCCCATTTTCGAACACAACATAATGGTTTGAAAAAACCCTTCCATCAAGAACCGCTGTGAGAATCATCAAGATTATGATTTACCTTAGAATAATGGACATTACGATTTTGAGAGAAAGAAACTATAAATAAACATGAATTTATATCACATTCTATCCCGAAAATCATAATTATATCAAATAAATTAGCATAAGAATGTAATTTAAGAATGAAATCATGAGAATCAATATATTAATGATGTCCCATCTCAATTTCTATGCCTTAAAATTCTCATTCGAAGTGATCTAATGTAATAAATTTAAGATCTAATAAAAATGGTTAGCATACACTTTCACGGTCCTTTCATCATGATCATATATGAAAAACTCAGTTGACATAGCTATTAGCATCCACTCTAGATTGAACAAGCTGAAAAAAAAATAACATTGAAGACATTACACTCAAATTCATCCAGAAAATTCTCCAATACCATCATATCCCACAATCTATTTCTCGAGCCATCTTGCATGATGGTGGCCCATATTACATTTATTTTTTAAGGTGTTTACATGATCCAAAACAAATAGTCCATTCTTCTCAACCACTCCTCAGCCTCTTGAGGATCATTTGACACTTTGAATAGTTCTAGAATATGGAAAAGGAACCATTGAAAACATATTTTGAGAACATCCCTTCAAGGATACACAAATGGAACCTGAATGAGATCTTGAGGTAGTGACGGTCCCGAATGTTGGATATTTTTCACAATCACCTCAACTAGATTTAGGCCCACAATATGATTCACTCATTGATGATCAAAATAGACTTCCTCTTGGATCTAAATCACGCTTATTATTTTAGGCATGGTGAAGGATCTCAGTCAGAGTAATGTATCACTAATAGGAGGAAGGGTTTAATCAGTGATACTCTTTTTATTTTAAGTTTATTTTCAATGGAAAAAACATTCACCTCCTGTTAGACATTCCAATGGCATGATGAAATCAAAATCAACACACATCCATAGGAACTCTATGATTTATAAAGACAACTATCAATAAGAGAAACTACATCATTTGTATGGTTTGGAAATGATCGAATACCATATATTCCATTAAGACAATAATCCTTAGATCACAATGAGTTGAAAGTAACCTTAAACCCGTGTAGCACTATGAAACAATCCCGCTAGTGCGTGTGCGGCCACAAAGCATAATAGGGTAATAAAATTGTTTTCTAACATCTCATGTTACTTGAACTTCATTTCAATTCAACAAATGAATTTAAATTGTAATTTTATTCATTAATTCCTTAACTAGATGAAATGTAAGAATCACGTGGACTTTGTTATGAAACAATCCGTCTGATATTTTTTCAGTACAATTCTTTCTAAAAAGAGCACCCATTATGATTCATTCAAAATGAAGCTCTAAGTTGGATTAATTCAAAACAAATCACCCAATTAGATTCTTTCAAAACAATGCTCTCAGTATGATTCATTCAAAATAATGCACTGAGTCTGATTCATTCAAAACAAATATTTTAGTATGATTCATTCGAAACAAATCTCCCAATCGGATTTTTAGATAGAAAACAATAGTGTTGAATTGGCACCACTTAAATTCTTGAATACAATTGTAATGCTAAATAGTATATGAATGAATATGAATCACCCAAGACAATAATCAATATAAATGGAACTAAACTATTATTCTCTCTAGAATCCCAGAGCATCTCTCTCTTCTAATGTCAATAGTGAATGTCACACAAGTACAATGTACTTCACACCTTTTATAGGTGACCCAAAGCATTGTTTAGCGGGAATCCCAAAACACTTTCTTGCACACATAAATTCATCCAAATCTTAATTTCTCCTCAAATATCAAAGCAATTATGAGTTTGTTAATGATTATCGATTCTTCTCGAATCTTATTCAATCTGCATCTCTTCTTTTCCACACTAACATTTAAAATATAATATGATTAAAATTGATGAGAAATACATGGTTTTGAATCTGATTCTCTCATACTAATTTCATCAAAACAATGCATGACATCATTTCAATTGAATGTGTATGAAGAAATTCACTTCTATACTTGAGATACAATCATTTTATTAAGTGAAAGGATCCTCCTTTTAAATTTTATTCATCAGTATCATTATCTTATATTTTATCTTTATCTATATGAGAAAATTAACTACATTTACCCATGTGTTCATGTATCATGACTACACTCATGACATTGAAATCAATGAGGAACATGTTAAGAATCTTCTAATTCAATTGTAATGTATTGTAATTTTACATTCATTCATGATTTATTTTTTAAATCTCATCCCAAGAATGATCTTTTTCTTAATAAAAATTTTCTAGATACTAATATTCAGAATACAATCATATCTGTTTAAGATCCTTCTAGATACAATAAATTTAGTTATGATCATTCTGGTAATGCTCATCAAATATATAATAATTATAGATACAATAATTTATATTAATCTCACCATGGATATGATTTCTAGTTACGATTTCTTGGTACGATCATTGTAATATGAAAACAATGATCTTCCAGATACGATACAAAAAAATATGATTGTGATTAATTCTCAATTGACACCATATATTTCCATTTCTTTTACCAGAATTTGATTGTTCTGAAAAAAAAATATGTGTCTCATCTTCCATAGGAATCACCTATTCCATCAGAACCACTTTAATTAGAACAACCTTCTATAGACATCAACATTCCCATCGACACCACCATTTTCATCCACACCACCTTTTTCTTCAAAACCACTTTCATCTGCACCACCCATCAATTTGTACCAATTTCACCGATACAACCATTACCTTGGTACCACATCGATTACTTTCAATCAGAATTCCATTTTTTTGAAAGGCATGGGATATATTCTGGATAAAAAATTTATCTTATTTGTTGAAAAACAATTGTCACCACTTTCTTCTCTCTGCCTCCATGTATGATAAATCTGAAATCGAATCTTTTCTAATTGGATGCATCTATTTCACTTCCCATTTCTTTTATCAAGAAAACATTACAACTTCTCAATAGAATTAAAATTTTTTATGAAATACAAATCCGCAATGAATCATCATAATAGGAACACAAGTTTAACATCAGTTCTTTTGAGTAACCGATAACAATTCATTTCCAACATGCTACATTCTTTTTTGAACCTGATTTCTCATGAAACATATCAATCCTTTCATAAAACAAAATCTCAAAACTATTTTTTCCAATAAATGTGAAGTGATTTCATTAACTTCAAAACCAAATTTGAAAAAGGAAACTATTGAAACCTTCATCACCTTTTTCATCATCTTGGTCCCAATAATTTCCCCCTTTATATATTTTTTCATCCAAGCTTCATAGATCAATGAACGTTTTAACCTCAACAAATTGATTACATATTATCAATTTTAATCCTACAATAGGTAACTAAATGTAAGAAACTAGAATAATTAATAGTAATACCATGTTTTCAAAAAAATTGATCATGAAAACCTCTTTGTTTTCTCTTCTTTTTTATCATTATCACTGCAAAACAATTGATTTTATTTTCCTATAAACATTCCAACAAATAGTTAAAATATTTCACACACAAAACAATTATGAATTCACAACTTACCCACAAATCGTTTTTGTCCAATAGATTTATGAAATAAATCAATTATCTTCATGAAAAAACAATACAAATGTAAGAAGATATAGAGGACAAAAACAAATACCTCAACCATGATGAGGAAGACGTTGGACACCAATGTTAAACATCATTTTTTATAATGATTCCTTCGATAATGGTTTTGATCAGTAACATGTTTCTATATTAGGTCATAATATAAAATCAATTCATTCTTCTCAACAAGCTATTGGATTAAATCACAATTGATATCAATATGTTTGAATGAGAATGTTTCACTAGATTCATGGTGAGATTTATTGCACATTGACTGTCAAAACTGAAGATCAAGGGTAACATTACATCAGTAAATAAATCTTCCAATTGTGATCTAATCAACATTAGTTGAGTAGTGGCTTGGATAGAATCAGAAAACATATAATTATTCATAGTGAGTGTTATTGGTTTTTATATTCACATTACAACTAACATTTTCATCTCAAAAAAGAATACCCATTTTGATAATGATCATCTATCATCATAATTTCTTACCCAATCTACTTCAGAATAACCAAATAATGAATACCATTAGAGCTGCAACACTTGATTCTGAATATTTTTGTCCCTCTAATGTGTCTAAGAATTATTTTTTAGAAATCATATTTGATTCTCTTAGAGAACTCTGAAATATTGAATAAAAGGTAACAACCTAAACAATATATGGTCTTGAGGAAGTCAAAGAAAATTGACTTTGAATCATCTTTTGATACTCTTTTTGATACACTTACTTTCCCTCCCCATTTTAACTCAACATTGTTCCCACTGAAATGGGTGTGGAAATAGGTTTTTATTTTTCCATGACAAACCTCATGAGAATTTATTTTTCATACTTTTTCTGTGAAAGGAAAATGCATTCTTTTGTTTTAGGTATTTTTAATCCATGAAAGTATTTCAGTTCTCTCAACATGGAAATTTCAAATACATTCTTCAATTATTTAGAAAATATTTCACAACATCCATAATCATTCCCAACAATGATAATATCATCAACATAAACAATTACAATGAGGGAATACTCTTGAATTTATCTAATGTAAAGACATCTATGCAATTTATCTTTGTTTTAATTCATATTTCATTAGAATGTATCCAATTGGGAATACAATTCCCTTAGGGAATGTATTAGACCATACAATACATTTTTCATTAGACACATTTAATCTACATCTTCTGCAACATCAAATCCACATGATTTTTCAATAGAAACCCATTCTTCAATATCACCATCTAAAAATACAGATTTACATCCATTTGAAATATCTTATATCCTTGTTGTGCAGAAATTGCATGAATGATTCTGATTGTTTTATTTAATTCCACTAGAGAAAACGTTTCATCGAAATAAATAACATAAATCATTGAGTACCTTTTGGAAACCAATCTTTATTTGTTTCTTATAATGTCACCTTCTTTATTCAGCTTGTTCCGAAAAAACCCATTGTGTGCCAATGATGTTTTTGTTTTTAGGATTGGGTACAAGTTAACAATAGTGTTTTTTCAATTTGATCCAATTCTTCATTCATGTCTTGAACCCATTCTGGATTCTCAAAATCTTATTTCACATCATTTGGTTCCACTTTTTAATACAAATATGTATATGAAATGGAATTGGTTGTTCATCTTTTTTGATCCTTTTGATTTTGATCACCAATTATATTCTGTTAATATACATGTTTCTTAAGCCTTGGATAATAATTTCAATTTTAATCCTCATAACTAGAAATATATGAGTCGTATTCTTCACCTTTATTAGTATTATAATTGGTTATATCCTTTTCAGAATTATCTTCTTCCACTTGCTCAGCTTCTTTGTCTGCCTGAACATGTTTCTATTATTTAGATTCATCAATCACATTCATTTCAACTTAATAGACAATTATTTTTTTTATTTATTGTATAATTTTTATCCTATTACATCTAGAGAGTTTCCAAGAAAGATTCCACCCTCACATATCTCCTCAAACATACTATACATTCCACATTTCTTCGTTATAATAGCAGGACACCCAAAAACTCTAAATTGCTTCAATCTTTGAGTTTTTTCATTATAAAATTCACATTGATTCAAACATGATTGATTCCTATTGAAAAATAGGTTCTGAATATAAATATCAGAACTCAGGTCATGCCTCCAGTGTTAATTGAGAAAGGCCATGCTCAATTAACATGGTTCTTACCATTTTCACCATGCTTCTATTTGTTCATTCAACAACCCCTTTTTTGGAACATGTATTAAGGGAAATAGTAGTATTGAACTTCATTCATATCAAGGTGTTATTCAAAATCATCACTTCTATATGCACCACTATTTTCCATTCTCAACTTCTTCACAAAATAATCACACACTTTCTCAGCTTTTCATTATAAAATTTTAAAACTTTTCAAAGCATCTGACTTCTGTTTCATGTACATAACACAAGTAATGAGAGTAAAATCATCAATGAAATAAATGATGTACCTATATTTATGTTTTTCATTTATTCTCATTGTCCCACATATATCAAAATGGATCAGCTACAGGGGTTGTTTTGACCAAATATCAACTTTATTATGCACATCATTTGTAATTTTTCTTTCTGTAAAATACAACCAGACAGAAATCTTCTTCTGGAAAATCTCGAATATCTTGAACACTGTCAATTTTAGATAACTTTTTCATGTTTTTCTGAAACATATTTCCAATCCTTTTATGAAATAATATATTCTCTTCCACCATACTCTTGTAACAAGTGTTTTTGAGTCAGCAACCTAAAACCAATTTTCTTTCGTACGTTGGCCTCTTTTAAAATTCATTACATATTCAGCACTCTTTACAACTAATCAATCATTCATGAATATAACATTTTTACCCTCATAACACATTAATGAGACACTTATAATATTATGTTTCATCCTATCAATATATAATGTTGTCTTATATTTCATAGTTTATTTTCCCAATAATGGCTGACACAATACCTTTTCTTCTCAACTATTCATAATTTAAAAAATTCATTATACAATCATTAGAAAATATAACATTATTAAAAAATTCCATGTCTCATTTCATGTGAGAATAACACCCACTATCTAGTATTCATCATTTTCCTTTCAGGGTTTTTAATGGAGTTTCAAAAACAAGTTCCTTTTCTCCATTATTTTCATTCCCTAACATTGGATTTTGAGACTTGAGAATATTTTACTAAGCAGGTAATAATACAAGACATCCTTTTGTAGGGTTTCCTAGTTGGTCACATCTTTTAAAAATTGTTTCCATTGGTTGGAACCTATTTAAAATCATCACTTCATTCTTTTCAGAGTTCTTCAAAAGAACGTTCTCGTTTTTCTTTATATAAGGATATTGAATCCCCCTCAATCAATTCCTTTCATAAAATATGGGATAATAGTAATGTTTTTTATTGAATTATCACATAGTTATTGTGTGCGAGAATCCCCAAAAATACTAGAAATACCAATGTAAAATTTATTTCTCATCTGAAACCTCTATTATAATTAGTATTGTGAATGTGTTTCTCAGCCACATTGATCTCTTTCTTCTATAATTCACTAAATTTTCTATTATCAATCAAATTCCTTCATTTATTTTCTGAATTATCAGAACAAGAAGTATTGGAAACATTTCTATATTCAAATTATTTAAAAACATGCCAAAACTTGTCACTCTTGGAATCATACATAACATTCTCAGCTTTCTCCATTTCAAAAGAAATTTCATTTTTCTTCTCACCCATTAAAGGAACATTTTGTTGAACCTAATCATGTTTCTCATTAAGAGAACTATCAACAACATCAGTGATTATGTTTTGAAAACATGTATTTTTTTCAGATATAGGTATTTTTTGTTGAACTTATTCCATCCCTAATTCATTTTTCTTCATATTCACTTCCAAATGCTCATTGATGTTCTTTTGTATCATCCAATGAATTATTCAAATAATCATACTCATTAACTATATTATCTTTCTCGCAATCAAAACATTCTAGGTTACTTGAGCATTATTTTTCCATCTTTTTGTTTTTCTTTTCTATCCTTCTGATATTTCTCAGACATTCTTTGCACTATTCTTTCAAATTCATTTCAATATGATTTTATTCTTCACCCGAACTTATACTTTTGAATTATTCATCATTCACTGGTTCAATGAATGTATTTTAATTTTGATAGTAAATGGATTCGTTGTATTAAACATCACTCTCTTCTTTATCATCATCATATTTGGATATGAATATTATTCTTTTTTTTTTGAATAATTTATTTTCCTTTCTATTATATCCATTTTCTGTCCATGATGTTCTTTTATTTCATTCATTAATATCACTATCATATTCTTTAATTCCTCAAGTAAAATTAGCTGCAATGTGAAAAACACCTCCACATTAAAAACATTTAATGGGACGTTTCCCTTTGTTTTTCCCTATACCTATTTTCAAATTGATAGAAAACAAGGATGGGATTTCATTGACATGTTTACATACCCCATTTTTAGAGTCAAAATCACCAGATTCATCTTCAATAACAATCTTCTTTGACTTTTCTTTCTTTTATTGCCTTGAAATTCATTTCTCTATCATCATTTTTTTATCTTCATTGCATTATCTCTTCTCATTTCATATGTCATAAGAGTGCTATGTATATCAACAAGAGAAAATGTTTTAGGATCTCTATCTTCCAATGATGAAACTATTGTACATAATTTATTAGGTAGGATTGTAAAGATAATTTCAACAACTGTAGAGTCTTTCAGCATTTTACAAAGAAATCTTATATTTCTCACAATTTCATTCACCCTGTTAACAAATTCTCTAATACAATCATTCTCACCCAACATCAAATATCCATACATCTATCTCCATATTTGAAACTTTTCCATATTCACTTTTATATTTCCTTAATATATGTTTTTCAACATATCCCACATACCTTTGGATATGGAAACACCATAAACTATCTAGAATTAACTTTTAGAAAGAAATGATAATATAGAATTCCTAGCCCTTCCACCATTCTCTAGAAATTTATTATCATATGTGTAAGTGAAGAACTAACATCAATGGGAGGAAACCCAAATGTGGGAACTTCATGAACTTCATTACTCATAGAAGTATGATATGGAACTATTCCATCATTCCAGATATGATAGTTATTCCTATTACAGACTGGAATGCCTTTATTGTTCACACAGTTCACGTTTTCCATTAGAAAATAATAATGAATGGATCCTTGGCTCTAAAAACACTTGAAAGTTCCAAATCAAAGTAATTTATCACTAGGTGGGGGAGGGGGTGAATTAGTTATACTCTCTTACTTTTATGTTCATTTTCAACTGAAACTACATTCTCCGCCTATTATATATTTCATTTATCTGCTAAAAAACGACAACACACATCCACAGGAACATAATGATTTACAAGGTTCACTATTAAATAAAAATATCTACGTCCTTGGTTTTTTTAGGAAATGATCCAATGCCATAACATCCACTAAGAAAACAATCCTTGGAATGAATTGAGTATAAGTACACTACCACTTGTGTATAACTATGAAATAATCCCACTACTACATGTACCACCTCTTAGCACTATAGTGTAATAAAATTATTATATAATAGCTCAAGTTACCTACACTTAATTCCAATTCAAAAAATGTATTATATTTTTAATACAATTCATCAGTTTTTTACCAAAAACAAAGGTAACAAACACCTTGAAATTATTATGAAAAAATGTCTCTGATATTTTCTGAGTCCGATTCTTTCAAAATAGAGCTACCAATCTGATTCATTCAAAACAATAATGCCAGTATGATTTATTCCAAAAAAATCTCCAAGACTATTCTTTCAAAACAAATCTCCATGTACGATTCTTACAAAACAAATTTCCCATTCTGATTCTTTCAAACCAAATATCAAAATCCAAATCTTTGAAAACAATGATACCAGTCCGATTTTTTCAAAACAATGTTTTAGTCCAAATTTTAGATAGAAAACAATAGAGTAAAAATATTACCACTTAAATTCATGAATAAAATTTTTATGATGAATAGAATATGAATGAATCAGCACCACCCAATAAAATTGTCTATCTCAACAAAATTGAACTCTCCTTCTCAGTAGAATCCAGGATTTTCTCTCTCTTTTAATATCAATAGTGCATGTCACACAAGCACAATGTACACGCCCTTTAAAGGTGACCCAAAACAGGTTTAGGTGGGAATCCCAAAACACTTTCCTGATCACTAAATTTTACAAAAATTTGATTTTATAATGAAATCTCGGATCAGTTTTGATTCATCAATGCTTCTCGATTTTTCTAGATTCTTCAACAATATCCATATATTCCTTACCAAACTCCCAATATAAATTTCAATACAATAATAATTTTTGAGAAATAAGTGGGTATAAATCTGATTATATCATAATGATTTCATCAAAACAATGCTTGATACCATACCAATTGATTTTTTTTGAAGAAATTCACTTCTCCACTTGAGATTCAATCATTCATTTAAATGAAAGGATCCTACATTGAAAACTCATTCACTAGTATCCTTGTCATTCCTTTTTTATATAACCACCTGAGAAAAGACACTTCATTCACCAACATGTTCTTGTATCATGACTTGACTTTTAAATCATTTAGGATCTTCTTTTTCATCAACTGAATTCAATTGAAAAGTATTGTAACTTTTGATTCACTCATACTTCATTCATTTCATCTCAAACCAAGAATGATATTTTCTAAATAAAAATGTTCTAGATACTATTATCCTTAATATGAGCATATATAGTAATGATCATTCTGGTAACGATCATTCTTGATATGACCATCCTGGATACGATCATTCTAGATATGATCATTCTAGTTATGATAATCTTGGATACGATTGCCGGTTAAAATTTTTTGGTACAATCATTTCAGTATAAAAATAATGAATTTCCCATATTCAATAAAAAATAATATGAATGTGATTCATTATCAATAGAAACATTCTATATCCTTTTCGTCTACCCAAATACGATTGTTTTGAAAAAAAATCGATGTCCCATCTATCATCAGCATCACCTATTCTATCAGAACAACTTTGATCAGAACCCCTTTCCATTGGCATCACCATTCCCATTGTCATCAACATTTTTATCAAAACCTCATTTTCCTTCAACACCACCTTCATCGACACTACCATTCCATCATTTCCACATTCATCATAACCACATTTCCATTGGTAACACTTCAATTACATTTACTCAGAATATAATTTCTTTGAAATACAATCAATATCATATGGATAAATATATTTTGGTTGTTTTTAAAAAAAATGGCACTACATATTTCTCTCTACCTCCAGGTACAATAAATAAGAATATAAATCTTTTCTTATTGGTAACATCTCTTTCACTCACCCTTTCTTTTATCAAGCGTGCATCACAAGTTCTCAATACAATTCAACATCTATATGAAATTCAAATCAGTGAAGCATAATCACAATTGAATCAAAATTTTCACACTAGTTATTCTATGAAGCTGATAAATATTAATTTTAAATATGATTCATTCTCCTGTGAAACTGATTCTTCCTGAAACAGATAAATCCATTCATAAAACAAAATCTCAAAACTATTATTTCCAAAATAAAGTGAATTGATTTATTTTTTTCCCAACCAACCTTGAAAAAAAATAATACTCATTAAAACATCTTCACCATTATAATGATCTTGATACCAACACCTGATGATACATGGTATCAACATATTATAAGGAAAACATCATATTGACAGTCAAACTATGTGATAAGGTAAAATATTCCCAATAGATAAAAAACATGTCATTGATTGAAACCTATCGAAATTACAACTGGGAAACGAATATAAGTAATCCCCAAGAAGTATTTTCCTAACCAACTCATAAGAGATATGGTTCATTATGGTGAGAGATGGATATGAACTCAATTGAAACTACATCCAATGTATTGACAAGATGAAACAATGTGTACTAAAATCATGATATGAATCTAAATATGGTGTTGTGATGCCACTTTATCTTGAACCAGCCTTGGAATCTAAGTGACGCAATAATCAAGATAGTCCTTTTAATGATAGAAGGTCATTCATTATCCCTACAGGTCAATGAGTTAACACCTTACAACATACCATAATTAAATTGGAAAATATTTTTCCACAAACAATACTGAAGTAAAATGGACTGCTGAATTAATTAATTAAAAAGAAGCTTCATGCGGTGAACTATAATGAAAGTAAAATAGGAATAACTTCCCAATATATTACAATAAAATGTACATGAATATAAAAAATTACCTATCCTGAAAGGATGAAACACATGATGTCCACTGGTCAATAACTAAAACCCCCTCCAAGTGAACCTTTTTCCATTCAGGGTCCTGAATGAATGTATTCTTCAAGAACTAGAAGGCATATGCAAGGTGTTAAGAAACACATGAATGTGCTTTCTATATTCAAATATATGGGTTTAGAATTTCAAAATAATCCTTTTAAAAATTCATGCATTACCTTTTTGAATATGGGGATTCATTAGAAAATCATGATTCCTATTTCAAAATGATGTAAAATCATTAAAAAGGATTTTATATTCAAATTATGAAATAACTTTAATAAAAAGTTACATTTCAAAAATAGCTCTTTTAAAAAATTGATTAAATTAAAACTTTTTAATAAAAACAAATTTTAAAAATTCACATGGAATATAAATCAATTTTCAACAACAGTGGAATATATCATTTTAGATAAAAATATGTGAGAAACATGATCACATGCCTAATAAGGTATGATAATTACTGTCTATTATGATGTAAGACTATAAAATGAAATATATGTACATACACCCCATTGGGCCTAAGGCCAAAGAGGACTCATCACCATTACCTAAGGGATGTTATGTGATGATATGATGTTTTTTAATATTATAAGTCATAAATTCCCATACAAATAACTCACTAGATACGTATGTCAAGCATGTGATCTAGTAATAAAAAATGAAGGGAAATTATTTTTAGTCTACTTAAAATATAGATTAATCATATCCACCATTTCAAATATTCCATTTCATTCATTTGAAAACCATACATGGGGTTTTAATCAAAATCATTCATTTTACATGATAAAATAGTGTGGTTTCTATAAAAACCATTTTGTCTCATTTTCCACAATTAAGCATTTCAAATAAACTGACAATTCAAATTTCCAAGTCAATTTAACAATTTTGTTAAAAAAATTAAATTTTCAAACCAATTATAACAATTTTATAATAAACACACCAATTTAATGTAATTTGAATTTTTCACAATTTACCATCAAAATAATTTCCACAAGTAAAATAAGAATTTAAATTTAAATAATTTACATCATATCAACAATTTAAATATAACTATTTAAATTTTAAAAAAGTCCATAAACACACCCCAAATCAATAGAATTGGGGGATTTTCAAATTTCATGCCAATTTTTTTCATAAAAAGACAAATCAATGGAATTGGTATTTTAGAACGAAAATGATGGAACTCAATTAATCAAAAACAAGATATTGAAATTATTTCATAAAATTGTATTTAAATTATGAAATATAGAATTAAATAAATAGGTCATCATAATGTAACACCAACATTTGAGTCCAACAGATCACAAATCGTCAAACCCTGATCCTTATTTTTTAGTGAAGAACAATGATCATAGAATCCTAGAGATAATGATTAGACCAAGGATTAGACACTAAAAATAGTGGGTATTAGATCCACAAAAAATAGAAGGATCCAGATAATCCTAAGGAGAAAGAGAGTTATCATGGGAGATTAAAACCCAGAGGAGGAAACTAACCTTAATAATATCCAAGAGTATTCTTATAGAGTTGAAACACTTCTAGGAGGAATCTGTGGGTTCAAGAACATTTATTTGGAGCTCTCTTAAAGAGAAAAAAAATGGTATGTGTCAGAGGATATCCATCAGGGATATAAATGAGGATTTATAAAATTTTAATCAAAATTGGAATAATTAAAAAACCCATCTTTATAGTATCTTTGAAAGAGGAGAATGGATTAGTAAACCATGTGTTAGTTGTGAAATTACTATAATTGGGTGTCATGTTTTCTCTTGATATTTTTCACAATTTGGTAAACCTTGCACAAGAAATACGAAGCCCATTGTTCAAATTTTAAAAATTTGGCTTTAGTGGGTTCAGAGTTTAGGAAACTTTATGGAACATGTCCTCCATATGGTCACTGGAAAAGTAATTTCTAAAAAAAATAAATAATCACTCATTGAAATGCCAAAAAAACACTTCCAATAAATATTTATATGGGAGTTTAGGAATAATTTTAAATATTAATACGATGTTTTAGATTGTGCTCTATAAAACTACCAAAATCAATGTGAATATATTGGTAATAATAATCCATTGACATAGAGTACCATGTGTTATCATAGAAAAAATGACCACATATTGATCAAGAAAAGGATGAATGATCAGATTCACAAAGGTCATCAATACCACTGATGTCTTTAGCAAACCAAAAGGCAACACTAAAATATCATTAAAGCCATCCATGAACCTAAACGTGGTTTGAGGTGTATCTGATGATTTGGACATCAACAAGTGGTATCTGAACCTCAAATAAAAACATAAAAAGATCTTAGAACATCTAAAATGATTGAAGATGTTTTAACTTAATGTAAGGGGATATGAGTTATCAGTCATCATCTAGTTAAATCTCTAATATTTCACATGAAAATGCAATGTCTAAATTGTTTTCTTGACATAAAATAAAAGGATAACCCTATGGTGACATGATACACCTATTTAAATAGTTATATTCTATATCTTCCAATTGGACCATCAATTCATGATGTTTTTCTTCTTCCATCCAATAATGTGAATTATAAACATAAATTTCTCATCAAACCAAATTGAGCATGAACTCAAAAACCATTCATCTGTAAATCCATAGAATTAGGTTATATGTGTAGCTAGAAAATGTCCTACCACAAGTGGAAAGGTATCATAATACATTTCTCCAAACTATTTAACAATAAATACTATCATTTTCATGATATAATATAATATTCACCAAATTGGTCAAAAACAACCATCCTAAAGATCCCACTAACCCTGGTGAAAATTGAAAACTCCATTTAAATATATCGGGTAAAATATATTTTAAATAGTTGATGTTATATTTGTATATAACTAGCCAGTTTATAAAAAATAACTAAATGAAAACATTTAATTTCAAGCACAAATGGTTTTCCAAAGAGACAATATCCATAATTTATAGGGAGCACGCCTTGAAATGTTTGATAGTCATTGAACGCACTCCTAAAGGATTATTTTTTGTCATTAAACCATATAGGATTTCCATTTTTTTTGAAAACGGTATGATGAATAGTAATGTGATTCTCCTTTATCAAAAAAATAAAAATTGAATGAAATAGTACATGGTAAAAAAACGTTTCTTTGGTATTATAAGGTCTGACATCAAAATTATATAGTATATACCATATTGCTTGAAACTAGCTATCTGGTCGCCTATATGTTCTTATATGAACCCTTATGTTATTCCCTCTTCTTAATTCTAGCACTCCAGTATTGGGGTACCACATCAACTAACTCAACATGAATATCCAATTCAACTCCATGTACTAATATATTGAGGTGTAGTTTAAACCTACACATACACAGGTACTAATCTGATCCCCATATAAAACAATACTATTACCATCCCATACAAAAAAACAATTGTTGAACCATCCTACCACAAGAATGAAACAACAAATCATTGTAATGACATATAGGATGATTATGGAAAAACATGTCACAATGATAGAACTGAAATGGAACATAGTCCTCATATTGATTCCCAATTCCTTGAATATACTAACCACAATATCCATGGTGTTAACTATTGTACAGGTTCTTAATGCTGCTATAAGAATTGATCCTATTACACCCTAATGAAATTTTATATTCAGTACTTGGGGCCTCTCTTTGATACAATTCCACGATGATTTTGATATTAGTCTTGTTCAAAAATCCACTAATGTGAATAATGTTCACCCCAAACATAATATCATTGAAAATACCTTCAATAAAAAACATCTCAATGATAATATCATCATATACCAGTGATGGAAAAAATCACAACATGACATAGAACCCTATAACATAGTCCATCACAATCATTCCATCCTAAATCAGTAGCATAAACTCACAATCCTTCTCATCCATAAAATTATCTGGAAAGAGTTTCTCATAAACATTCCCTTAATTTCCATTCCATCTAAATCCTATTTCTACGCTACATTATTTATAATATCACATTAAGTATTTTTATATATAAGAATCATGCATGTAAAAATATTAACACTCATATATGTGGGTATTTTGTGGATCATGATGATTTTATGGACTGAATCAATCAAGAACTCAGCTTCCTAGGGGCTACCCTGCTATTGAACATATGAAGATCCTATTGATGAAACACTATCTTAAACTATGTTACGAGAATGTTGATTTCCTCTCTTCCAACACACAATTAAAAGGCGACAAGAGAGAATTTTCTACACAAGAAGTGGACACTCCACAAAACATTGGATAAAAACATATTCATCCTCAACATGTAATAATATAAAAGGACCACTTTGTTGTTGTTTATTTAAATAAGGATTAACTACTAATTTATAAATACAAAACAATTTATTCATTTTTGATTTGTTAGATTTAACTAGTATCTCATTTGATAGTTAATACTGGAAAATATAACACATGAAACAAATATTTCCCAATTATGTACAATGCAAGACCAAATATATCCCTATGTGCCTATCATGATTCATGAACTCTCATCATATTTCATAACGATCCACAATAATACGTATCAATAAACAATAACATTATAGAACATTTAATTCACCCAAAGTGAAAAAATATGAAGCATAATAATAAACCATCCGAAAAAGTAGTCCCATCATTGGGTACTCATATTTTCCTCTATAGATGGGTAACCTACTTACCGGAAAAGGATTATGACCATGCCCTGACACATCCTAGTATGCATTCTTCATTTTGATAACAGTAATTAAATTGAATCAAATAGAATAATACACTTATGATACCAATTTCTAATGTCTATTGATCAAATACCCTCACAGATGGACAAATCACATTGGCTACTAGAACTCAATAATGCATCCCCATATTCTACAGGATTTAAATTAGTAGAAGGGGATTCAAGAACCAGTCGTGGTCGACCCGGCCTATCAGCTGATCTAGATCACAACAATTTCCCAACAATGAATTGATGTTTTCCAAATTTTTCAAACTTTGGGTGAGGGATATAGAAGATACAATAGGGAGACTATTCCCTTAGATTATAGTAAAGTAGAAAAAATACACTAAAAACCAAAATAATTAACCTCAAAGTTCAGATAAAAAATAAATAAATAACTCAAAAAAAACTAATAATGAATAAATGAAACATATGTACTCGAGGAAAATAATAAAGCCACTAGTATCTTGCTGGTTTGAGCACATAAATAATAAAATAAATGAAAATAAATATTCACGGATCTACTGTTATTCTTAGATGAACTACATGATAATTCTAGATTGTGGTTGAAAAGCTCCAATAATAACCACAAACTCCACAATATTAGCTTTTATCATTCATGCAACACTAGGATTCTGCCTAATGCAATCCAACATATTAATAAAGAATGTATTCTTAAGGTCTATATGTACACTTAGGTTCACATATAGGAGATGGGATATAAATTTCAATAGGACACCCCATATGGTGGTCCTAAAATATTCTTTCATAACATGTGCATGAGACAGGTGTCATGCTAAGCCTAGATGAACATGAATCATAGTGTGATAGATTAAAAAAATATAAAAGGGACTATGGGAAAAAATGAAAATATAAAACCATGGATTCTAGCTTAACACCCATAGGTAAGTCTACCCTTACTCATTCCTTAGATTAAGGAATGAAAAAATGTGCTCACATAGCAACACAATAAATCAGGCCCTCCTAATCTAGAAGCATCTCTAATTTACAACCCATTGAAAGGAACACATTACATCCCCTAGGATATCATCAAAGGAATTATAGACACATATCAATTATAATAAGAAATAGGTATCTAATTCCATGATCTGAACTGAGGTAGGGACTCCTGCCAACTACATGAGTTTGAAAACATGACAAAACCTTCTATAGAACTAACTGGGTGAACAAACCTATCAGCGACTCACTAGGCTATCAGAACAGGCCCCATAACCCATTGAAAACTATGTAAATGGATTCAAATATCCACTATGTTCTACAACTCATGTCATATTATATCCATCAATTTAACGATGTTTCACTCTTCCAAACCCTCCATTACCTCCCTATCCCCTCATCAAAACAAAATACCAACAGAAGGAGCTGTGAAACAAAATCAATCAAAGTGAACCATTCACAGTCAAATAATATCAAAATGGTCTCATCCATCATTAAATCAGATTCGGAATAACTTCATACTTCCAAGACACATATCAAACACAAGGTTTTTCTAACACAAACACCATTTGACCAAAACTACAGAAACACGTACAATCCATCTCATATGAAAACTGATCATATGGTCACCACAATAGTCCCCAAAAACTAATTAAAAAAGGATACACTGCAATGGGGGTCCTCTTAAAACCTATACATTTTTAAGGTAAACCACTAAGGGGTTCCTCTAGATCTAACAAACCTCCGACCAAGCCCTCTCAAAGGAAATATGGCTTCACTCGCAACTCAAACCCAATAATTAGAAACCTTTAAGGGAACCCTAAATAATCAACCATCCAAGAAGGTTATACTTTAGAACTGTTTTCTTAAACCTATACCAAACATTTATTAATGGACACTAGTATTTCTAATAATTCTAAGTCGTAGATGTACCCACATGGATCCTATTGTTCCCAACCACAAGAATCAAGACCTAATCCTTGAACAACGAAAATAATTTTCCCGACAAGTAAGACACTTTATTATGCCTCCTGGTTTAAGGCCAAATAATTATAAGAAAACAAACATGTATTCTTAAATCTATGTTGATCAATAATTACCCACCCTCACATGAGACTCAAAAAACACAACCTAAACTATTGAAGGATTCTATAACCAATAAATAAAATGAATCGTCCCAAGAAACTATCCATACAACTTATAAATTTCAAATGTATTCCAAAAATGTAATCTAAACATAATTAAACATATAATGGATATCTAACCATTCCAATAATAACATTGAGGATCCCAGTCAAAAAATCCCTTTAATGGAAAGGTACATAATGTGTACATCCATGTACACAACCTGTACTCTTAATGGTTATCATGGACATGTACTATATCATGTATAGGGTAAACCTAGGATATCCCCATTTATTATTAAATTGTAATTGAATTTTAATGTTTACTATTATATCTCCATTCCCATCCACATGGGATTTCATCACAAGAACATGTCCACATGTACATTTACTATTACATGGCGTGCACCCTGGGTACATGATTTGTACTCCCCCAATGACGATTATCCATATACATGACCACATGGCTAGGTATAGTGACTTGTACTACTAAATTGTGTGTAGATAATGCAAACATAGGGAACATCCAAAAACATCATCTTCCATGAATAAGAAGAATAGATGGCATGTTTTCATCAAACCACATGTCCTGTGAGGATGATTTTCTAAACCAAAATCCATCCTGACAAACTAGAAGACAACAATTCACCCAAAAACCAATATATAGACCCACAATGGGTACTAAAAAAATATAAAAAATGTTAAAAAAAGATAATCTATATTGATTTATACATAAACAAATTTCCTACCTTCATCAAAAAAACTACTTAATATTCAATTTGATTCATGTTCAGCAACATCGGCATGATTAAATTGTGTGACCTACGCTCTCTCAAGTTCCTCCTCATCCATATCTCCATAGTTTCTCCATACTACCTAAATATCCTCAATCAAAACTGAAATATTTTCTAGTTGAATACATAATACACCATCTTAGAAATGAAAAAAATTAAAATAAAAAAAATACAATAAAAATAAAAATAAAATTGAAAGAGAGAAGAAAGCGATCCCCATCATAGACCAATGCATCTATCAAGGGTATGGAACACCATGAAAACCCCCATTCAACAATAAATAGTTGTGATTTTAAATGAATATAATTGTCTGAAAAAAAAATTATCACCAAACTATCTTGCGCAAAAAAATATTATTTAGTAAACAAAATATTAAATACTCGTCCATTATTTGAACAACTCAAAATTAAAAGAAACACATTTCCTATGGTAAACTCCTTATTTTAGAACTAATTATTAATTCAAAATAATTTATCAGAGATTTAATGATAAGATAAATTAGCTTCTTTTATAGAAAATCCATCAGAGTAAAAAATAATAAAATTTCCCATATTTTTCAGAAATCATCACAATGTAGTTCAAGACAAGATCCATACCATAGAAAATTCCCCCATAATAATCCTAGGTGGTTATCAAACATCCAAGATTCACCAATAATAGATTATTTCCCAATAATATAACAAATTCACACTGATTTATCTCACAGAGCCGAAAACACTAATAACATAAGGGACATTCAGTAGAGATCGATCTAATTCTCTTTGATAAAGGATGATCATTTTCATCAATGCTCAACCAAGAAAAAAATTACATTTCCCATCCTCCTTCAACTATTAAACATGATGGAATGATTTTTACAAATATCCAACACTAGACCACCAAAACAAAACCCAATCCCCTACGCATTCTTAACACACTAGAAATGACAACCCCGCACTCGATGAACTCCTTGAAACCTAGACCACAACACAGGATTTCCTATGGTGAACTCCCCATAATAATGAATCCTAAATTCTGAAACAAATATTAGTTAACTGACATGGAAAATCTATAATTTCATCAAACTAGAACACATATTCCTTCAAAATATGTATTTATTCAAAAAAGACACACTACACCACTCCCCTCCTCATGGAAGAGCGTTCTGTGAAAAAACAATCACAAACTCTCATGATCAAATGCGACATAACCTAAAAACCTTGGATAACACACATAAACTCACTACCCATGCTCTGCACATAGGCTAGTCCAAACAAAATAGAGCACAGTTGAAGATAATATTTTGAAAAAAGGTATCTCCCTCATGAAAAGATCCATCAATTTGACCACACTACATACTAGCATTGATCCAAAACCATGAGAACCAAAATGCATTCCCACCATGATACCCAATGCACAACCAATACAATTATATCCCAACATCCAGCTAAACTATCCCTCAAAACAAGACCATCAATGAAACAAGGAATATATGAGCACTCCCATATATGGACCACACAATAATAATGCTATAATAGGCTCGCCATATAACATATTAGGGATACCAAAAACTTATGGAAACTCAATATTAAATAAAATATATCTCATGAAATCATTAATTTATCATGTAAATAGTCACAAACAGTATGAGGGAATGCAAAATCTCACACCATCTGAGAAGGGATTCTGGGCATCCATAGACAAAGGGGTTGAATCTACACACCGAAGAATAGGACATAAAAGGATCCAGAAGACATGTCAATAGAATAATGGAATTACTTAAAATAAAAAAACATGAATGTGAGTAATATATACCTAGAATTGTTCATGAATATAGCCCTACTAACATCACTCTGAAATACAAGGACACATAAATCCTAAAATTCAAAAACACAAGTCCATTAGTTGAGGTGAAAATCACAGATCTGTAGTTTCACAAACCAAAAACATCAATACACATTCCTTGGGAACCTGTACTTCCTACCATATCAATTGTTCATGTCACACTAGTCTGGTATCTAACGCTACCAACGATAAATTCTTATATATCATTTATACCAACTCCCCAAATAGTATAGCAGTAATAAAATAATGGCTATATTTCTATTTTTCATTACATGACATGTTCATCCAACCATATTACTAAATCAGTCTCATAAAATGTCCATAAGCATCCCTCGCTATACTCTATAGTCTCTAGAACATTTGTAAGGTCTAGGAGGGATAAATTTTGAAGTTTATGTCCTCATATCAGAGTCTAATAAAATTTAAACTAGAATAAAAATATATTCATCCATGAACATTAGAGTGAAAATAATTAAGTGAATAAATTAATACAATAATATAATAATGAATAAATATCAAATACATAAGGATGATCTTCTAATCTATTCTGAACGAGATACTCGATCTCTATGATGGGTGAAAAACTCAACCATGAATCTCACACTCTCCATGAGAATTTATGCATGAATTTGTGGCACTAGTCCTCTGCCTAATCTACTACATGAAGATCAACAAGAATGTAGACATAATGTATACAAATACAATGAGCATTACTATAAGGGGATGTGAAACATATCTCATTAGAACACCCAAACTATAGTCCAACCATATTATGTAATAATATTTTCCTATAAAAAACATCATTCTTATCATAGATTAATGTGACTCCTAGTATAAAAGAATAATAAAATATATAAAATAATCAATATCTATAAAAAAAATTTGAAACCAACAAACCATGATTTCTAGACTGACACCCACTTGTAATCCAACCTCACTCTATCCCCATCTAGATGAATTATGAAAAATGGATCATGTGGCCACAACATCAAGAATGTATTCTTGATCCTGATGTAGATACAAAGTCAAATTTAAGGACATGCACACAATCTAGACCCTAAGATATCATCCAAATATGAAAAAAAATTGAGTGCCTCTTCTAGGAACTGGGAATGCAGTGGAACAAATCTGATGTAGTGGTAGGGACCCCCTATTTTCCATGGGAAAATATTACCAATCCAAAATGTAATACATAAAAAACTAGGAAAATGACCCTATCGACATATCATTGGGCTAACAGAGCATTCCCCATAACCCATGGAAATAATGGGACCAAAGATTAGAATATAATTTAAGGTTTACTAGGCTATCCCTAGGATAAAATCCATTTTAATGTAGCCACACTCATCAATATAATCAATTATCTCCTAAGCCTCACCATTCAAAACCAACCAACCAATAGAGGAGAGTAATATAATCAATTTTATAGAACAACACCCAGTTCAATAACACCCCAATGGTATCATCCCTCACTAGTCCTAAAAATGAAACAACCTCAATCTTTCAAGCCATATCCAAAATACCATGATCCACTAACACCCACACACTCTTACAAAAACCATATAAATTATCACCAACCATTTCAATGTTGATCTAGCCAAATACAAGCCACCATAGTTCACATAAACTTGATAGAATAGGATTCCTTACTAAGGGGATACTCTACAAAACCACAATTCAGGAAAGACACAAAAAAATGGGTTACATTAATGGAACCAAACATCGGCCCAACCCTGATTAGTGGACCATGGCTGCTCTCCCTACTAAAGCCCAAAGAATACCTTCTCATTAAGTAAACCTCAATAAAAACCCTACCAAAAGGGTTGTCCACATAATAGTTCCCTTAGACGTCCCTCAAAAAATGATCAACAGAAACGAGTATAACCATAATTTTGATGATGTTGAACCACACACAATGTTTATATCTATCCCAACCATAGGAAAACAGACATATACATTGAACAACCTAACAAATGATCTGGGATAGGATGACCTGGGATTATTCCTCCTTGAATTTTTCCAATGAACCCTGAGAAAACACAATTTTTTCCCTCTATACAATGTTATCATCAGTTACACACCCTCACATAGGCCTCACTAAACACAAATTATCCCCTTGAAGAATTATTTTACCATAAACTCAATGGAATTCTCTCAAAAAATTATAATGGTGCAAAACACCATCCATACTACCTCTAAATATTGAAATGATAACCCCACTTAGATATAAAAATTAAAACATTCATAATATACTACTAATAAGCCCCTTTATAACTATAGGTATAATGGACACCAAAAATAAATTCCCTAGAAAAGTATACATAATTTACTTATGAGTGCACAATGTGTACTCTTAATGGTGGAAATGGCTAGGTAATTACATATGGATAGGGAAAACCCATGGTGTACCATTGTACTAGTAAATGTGAATGAAATCATCCTTTGTTCTATTACATGCCCATTCCCCTCCAAATGGGGTGTCTTCCAAATTACATGGCCACATGAAAAAATAATACTACACCGAATGTACGCATGGTAACCGACATATACTTCCCCAACATGGACTATCCATGTACATGACCACATAGAGAAGTATTACTACATAGTTTGTTCTTACTATACAAATAATCTAACTCTAAAAATACAACCTTTCCCAAACAAAAAGAGCACAAAACATAGGTTTATCAAACCAAATGTCTTGTGATTTGGGTTTCTTGAACAAAAATCCCTCCCAGTGCCCCAAAATTCCTTGAATCACCTGAAGTAACTAGATTGGCTAATGATGGGTCCCAAATTTTTAAAATACATGATTAAAGCTTAATATGACTGTTATAGAAGGATTTATGATGAAATATTAAAATATTACTATTGTATGATGGAAAACACTAATGTATTGATCAGATTCAAATTATACAACACCCACAGAACAAGGTTGTACAACCCGAGCACCATATCTATGCCTACTTATACATCTATCCCTATAATATCCCTCTACACTAACCCTATTATATAAAAAAACAATGAATTAAAAAATTGATGTCATACATGACACACAATTTTGGAATATGAAAATGCCAAATAAAGACAAAATTAAATGAAAAATAAAAATAAAGATAAAAGAGAGAAGAAAAGGGGGTTCAGTCCTAGATCTGATGCCCATCTCAATGTTTGTACAAACCTAGGAAAAATAATAATTATGGACTCAATAGTGATTTTAGAATTAAAATTTGATGCACCAAACATATTATATCACTAAAAAAACATTCATGATGAAATAATATTTTCTAAATTTAATACTAAATATTCAGCCAAAATCCTAATGACTCGATATTATAAAAAAACTATGATACTAGTGTTAAAAACATATTCTAGGAAATATAGTGTGGGCATAAAAATTATCTGAGATCTCTTTATTAGATAAAATAACATTTTAAAAAACAAATTAATTTTTATAGCCAAAATTTAAATTTCCCAATTTTTCATAAATTATTACATTGCGGTTCATGATAAGATGTGTAAAGTACATAGTAGGTAGACTATACACCATGGTTTAGAGTATTAATACAGGTAATGTAAAAAATACCAATGTAATGAAAATAGAAAATATAGAGAAACATAAAATCTTATTTAAATAGAAGAACAAACTAAACCAAAAAATTGCGATCCATGTACTTTTCGAATGAAATATATCTAAATTTCTATGGAATACTAATAAAAACAAAAGACATGATAACACAAATTTACTCATAATGAACGTGTCCCTAACCAATGTATGGTCCTATATCTATTCTCCAGCCTATATTGAAATTAGAAATCTACAATAAAGTCATGTTCCCTTTTCCAAACAAGTATATTTGTAATCTTCTCAGGTACTAGATGGAAGCCGTAATATGGTGTGAGTAAAATATAGTAGTTTTACTCTAAAGTGTATAAAAAATAGTATAATACATTAGTGAATGACATAATGATATAAATAAGTTTGTTAATTATTCATCATAATACAACAGAACAATCCACTCAGTTCGATTCCATGATGTAAAATCATTGAGCATGCATATCACCATTCCAACCATAACTGATATTTCATTACATAATCACACTACCTGGTCAAGAAACATAAGAATTTAAAAATAATTAGGTAAATATCCTTATATTTTAATTTCATCATATATTATAAGGCCCTATAAATTATAATTATAGAAACACCATTCCATGAACATTATATAATCATTAAACAAACTATGTCAAGCTTTTATATAATCATGTCATCCTAACCAGGCTAATCACTTTAAATAATAATGACAATATAATCGAGATATTACTTATATATATTCATTTAATTATGAATCACATCATACAATATAGAATAATGAATAAAACATATATCCTCATAATCCACAAGGCTAAATAAGGATTGGTAACCTTTATATTTAAATTACCCCTTTCATATGTCAAGTTGGTCTTTAACCATTATAATATAAGTGAACACAACAATACATTATCCAAATTTTCCATTCATTATAATTAAAATGTATGTTATTTACCGAGGTGAGTCTATCATAATAAATCACTTCAGGTCTCATGTCATGTTAATCAATAATTAATCCATCATCTAACTAATTATTATTCTAGGGTATGATCACCCAATATGTAGCTAAAACATAGGTAACACACCATTAAATGGAAGGGTCCCAAAGCATAATCAACCACAGTAGTTATAATAAACCACTATTAATTTATTTAATGGTTATGTTATTTTGGTTATATATCATGATATTTCACATAATAACGCAATTATTAATAGAAAATAGTATTCTGTTTTAATCAACCAACCATTAATAATAGATAATGGAAAAAGTTATAACAATTAACACCAACTTGAATGAAGGAGAAGATGAGAAAAAGAGGATCCTCGATCATAAAAGACCACGATCAAAACCCAAAATAAAATCTATAGTTATGATTTTATATTTTAAAAATGGATAACACATGAACATTTGGGGTAAACTATAAAAAAATATTCATTTGGGATCATACACTTGATCAGGATGTCTAGAAGTGATGAAATCACTCCAAGATCACATATTCATTCTCTTGGAATCAACTGAGAGGATTTAAAGACATATGAATACTTAATAAAATGAACATAATGTATTTACAAATACTTCTCTCAACAAATTCAAGGGATATATTCCTTTAATATAATGAATTTCTCAATTTTTGAGTTACGTTGAAAATTTCATCACATTAGGTTAAAATAACCATGATAAAATTTTCACATCTTGAGCTATTTTCATAGTGTGTTACTAGATCATTAAATGAACCAGTTGATGATATACTCATGACAACATTCATACATAGTGTAACAAGTTAATTAAATTTAAATTCTTATAAAATTACTCATTTTCTAGATTCTTCAAAAGAGCTTGAACAACATCTTAATCCTTGGAAACTCACAAATAACACTCATAATCCCATTGAAAAGTTAATACCTAGACACCATTAATTCAAGAAAAACATTTATCCTCGAACATTTGTTAATTTTTGTTGGAAACAAATCTCTATAATCAAACAAGACTTGACCACCAAGGTTTATTGAATAATGAATTTTCAAAAATAATGGTTAATTGAAAAACTCATATTATGGACAAACTAGAAAAAACACAGTATTAAAAAAATTTCATATCATTTTACAATAATTTTCCATATATATAATTAAGGACCATGCCCAAATAAAAAATATTTCTTTCAGTATAAAGACTTGATATAAAATCATATAAGTTCATGAAATCCCATTAACATTTCCCAAAATGATCTTCATTTATAGCACTATCATTAAAAATTACCCACATAAATTCCTAATGTATAGCATATGGAAAGGAATCATAATAAAGTATATTCTCATATGATAAATGAGGGTAATAAAATTATATATCAATAATCACCTAAACATAACTTGAGTATATGTTTATGATAACAAGATTATAAAATTTGTGACTCTATACCAATTATATTATTGTTGAATATCATAAAACATGGGATTATTCATTAGTATTCATATGAAATGAATCAAAAATGATTAAAAGAACATGTACCATGTGAAAATTTAATAAGTATAAGGAATATTCATTTATAATAAACATAATCATGGAAAATAAGTTCCTTATTAAATTATATCCTTAAAAAATATATTAGTGTATTTTTTACACTCCCAAATCCATTATATTCATTGTTAACATTCACTCCCAAGACTACAATAGAGGAAAGGGTCCCAAACATAATAGTGTTTACTACCCATTACCATCATTAATATCTCATGATATATCCATATTTACCCAATGCAGTGGAGAGATATATAAGTATCAATCACTGTATAATTTTCATCGGTATCACTAATCATATATGCTCTATTAGGATCACTATTTAATTATTAATGAATATTAAATAATACTAAATTAATGTTTAATAATGGTATTTTTCATTTAAATAACTATTATAATATACATAAATATATATACATATTAAATATATTAGTTTAGTTAAGTCAGAAGAATCATTTTTATAATATAATTAGACATAAAAAATATATTAAACATTATATCATCTCTTCGAAACGCCTTGTAAGCACATCTACTTATGAGAATTAAAGGTCATTTAATTAATTCTGTGAATTTATTTTTTGGAAAATAGGCACACCTGGATGTAATCAGTATGAAATAAGTTTCTTAATATGATCAAAATATTTTTTTATGAATACTTAATTTTAAATTTTATTTACCATAATTATTGGTAAATAGGGAAATTAGTGGTAAAAGTAATATTCTAATAATATAATAATACCCTAAAAATTTTCTAAATTTTATTGGAGAGTTTTCTTTGACCAAAATAACCATGAGGATGAAAATATGATCCTTTTTAAACCACTTCTGTTAGATTAGGACATTTTTTATATTTTATTTAAAAAGGATTAAAATATGTCATATTCCAATTTTAATAACTATTTCATTTTTAATATGATGATATGTAAGTGATATGGAAAACTATAAAAAGTATTTTTTTTTATGTGAAAATTATTATATAAATATTTTTAATTTATGTAACATTTTAGGAAATTAATATTTAACGTAAATGGAGACATAATAATGATGTAGTGGTTGAGTTATTAAACTGAGAATCAATTAAATGATATTATATCATTCAAAATAAATATAATTCGACTTAATTAATGACATCTACATATTTAATAGATAAAATAGACATCTTAGTGATATATTGGAAGTAAGTTTTCTATGTTATCATGATGGTTTGAAATTTTTTAAAATGTAAAATTTTTATAGTATCCAAATTAACTTAATAATACTTTAAAATAAATTATTTTAACTTTAACGTCATGAAATTCATAAGAATCACAGTATTGGAAAAAAGTAGGATAATGTAAATAATTTCATAAGTAGTAAAATTGGATTTTTTTTCTTATTTTATAGTAACTGTATTAACCCTATATTATAAATTGACAAGTAAATATGGTAAGGGTTAAACATAAAATATAAGTGTAAAATACAAAAGATAAGGTTAATTTTGGGACCTAAACAAGTATAAAATTATTTTTCTGAGAGTATTTCGACCCATTATCATCTTAGTACCGAAATAAATATCATTGGTTCTGTTTGAAACTAATAATAAATTTATAATAAATTAATATATTATGATCTTCCAAAATTTCCTCTTACCTCTCTTATAAAAGGGCACCCTTCCTTCAATTTGATTCACACATCTAAAGCCTATTAGTTCAGTCGATCCCTTCTCATTTATCCTCCCATATTAACTCAATTAACCATTTTGTCTATAATTTGGGATTAAATCCATTATATGGATTCCTTTTATAAAAACCAAAATGAGATTCTTGAAAAAGAGATAATTTGTTTTATCACCTATTTTAATGTTCTTTATTTATACTACTTCGACATTCAAGATTGTTTCCATATAATTATAATAAATATATTATCATACTTATACATAGATTTTATTATAATCATGGTTCAACCACATTAGTCATTTTATGCATCTTACAAATAACAATATCACCTTGCTTCCATACATATGAAATAGCATCCCCACACCGTGGTGTAATTTCTTATTTAGTAGTACATTAATTGGATGTGAATAATGATGAGTATAATAGATATTGAAATTTAATATAACATTATAATTATTCTATATTATTAATATACCATCCAATTACATACCATGTATCCATTAAGGTAATGATATTGGCGCTCGTGTGTTTTTACGACTACCATCTCCACGGTGCGATGAGATTCATTCTCTATGTTAAGTATTAAATAATGATTATAACATTGTTGTGATGATTTAAATTAACAATTTATAACATAATATCATTTTTTATAGGAATAAAATACATCATATACATAACTATAATGGCTTATAAGACAAAAAAGGAATGGGAAAATGAAAAGGTTTACACCTAAAATAATGGTAATACTGAAATATTAATAACAAAAAGAAATAAAAAGAGCTACATGATATCATAAATATGAATATTGTAATATTATATGTTAATAACATAATTTAATCATTACACATGAGGTAAAATCACCCTCAACTAAAGGTTAGTACATGGTAGGGGAAAATTTCAAAATCTTTTTATTATCCGATATTTTTTATACGTAAGTATATACTAGAACATATTTATCATCCATGCCATTGTTTCATCGAATGTATCTTAAAATAATATTTATAGTAATTTATATTAATTTTTACCCATGTTTAACTATTTATAAATCATTTTGAACGGAATATTTCTATTGTTTTTCAAATGAGGTACTTTATGACCATTTTGACAAATTAAGGAAAAAATGTTTTTTAACTTATACTACAAAAGAAGCTATTTTCTCAATTATAACGCCTTAAAATTTTAAATATTACCATAAAATATTACATGGTTATAATAAAAATAAATTTTTTTCCTTTTATAATATCTCTCCATTCAAATGATTTGAATTAAAAAGTTATATTTATCTCAATGTTTTTTAATTAATTTATTAGATGATTTTCATTTATATCTATATCCTTTGTTGGATTTAATCTTCATTGAGGTTGATTTATTATAATACAATATTTAATATTCTATTTAAGGTTTTATGATATGTTTTAATACGGACATTATATTTTTATACCATAATGGTATATGTTTAACGTATTAACAGTTCATATGATAATTTTAATACGAATATTTTTGTTATATTTCACCCTTTTCATTGTGGAATGAATTGGACTTAGTAAGTGATGGATGGGGCCCACAATAGACCCTCAATGCATAGGTAATTATTATGTGACAATCTATTGTATTGTAACATGTACCTGAAGGTATAGCTTGTTACAGTCTTCATACGAGTCCTTGAAATTATGGTTATGATGTCAGACATTATTCATTCCCTCATTATCTGATTAGTTATTGATATTTCATGTGATTATTCAACTAGTATAATATCAATGTGAATGTTTAAATGGAATTATTTTATTTATTATTGAGATATCATACTTAATATTTTGTTTAAAATGATTTTGTTTTAGTTTTATACCTTTCCGTAATAAGTTGATGCCCTTTTATGATAGCTCCCACTATATTGGTTGTCCTTACTGAGATTTTGAGCACACCACATTCATAGGATTCATTTTCCCCCAATATGTGAATATGTATATTATTACTAAAAAATATAGATAATATAAGTGATATGAGAGTTTTTAACGCTGATACTATGTTTTTTTTCATTTCAATATGAAATATAAAACATATGTTTGTATCTAGTTTTCCAAGTCTACTAAACTGATCAATGATTTGGGATGTTATTCCATGTCATAAATACAATGTAAAAAAATAATTCATTGACACTGGGTAACTAGTGTCAAGGAATTAGTGTTTGTGTCATAGGATATATAGTATAATCCATGAAAACTAGAATTAGAAATACATTCAATATGGAACATTACCCTAATATAGACATTAAGGATAAGTATAGAAGAATATCCTCTAAATTTGGTTGAATAGGGATTATGTTGTTCATTCATCTAATAAATTTTTATCTAGATACTACATGTGGATGTGGTATTGGAAAAAATGTACCTAGAAGAGATAGCCCCAACAAGGTGTTCTGGGCTTGAGTCGGGGTAACCTGGTAAACAAAAATAGGCCTTACTACACACCTAGTTTGACACTCCTAGGGGATATGATTATGACAATTCACATTTCAATTAACCCCATTATGAAGGATTTTTGAATAAATATGTACCCAAATAACCATTTTTATGAATATTGAATAGACATGGATAGAGTTTTCATTTTAATATACGTATGTTTCTAGTTTGTAATTATTAATTATGATTAATAACATACTATAGTGTATTACATTATTTATAAATTATACATAGTTGGATTAATGTAAACATTATCAATGCATGTAATCCATGTAGGTATTTCCTTCTAATGGAAGATAATGATAGCAGTTATTGTGATACAACTGGTGATAAATAGCTTATAACTGTAATGGGACATATCACTCTAGTTATGAACAATAACAATACCTGTATGGAGAAACCTAATCTGAAACACATAGGCTCAATGTTATATCACTTTATTATTCATCAACCTCCATCATTCAATGGGAATATAAATCCATTTGTGTCTGAACAATGGATATGTTCTATAGAGAAAAAAATTCATTATAGAGTAACTAAATAGAAAAGGTTTTATATATGTCTATCATCAATCAGCAGATGAAGATCAATTATTGTAATTAATTAAAAAATATATGCAGGATAAAGAGTTCAAAAATATTGGACGGAGGTAATTTTAATAAACCTTTATAGAAAAATACTTTTGTTATGATCTACGAGAAAATATGGATAAGAAATTTCAATGTATAAGGAATAAGGAAGATGAGAGTGTTAAAAATTATGAATCTAACATCACAAGGTTATCAAAAAATACTGCAAACAATATACCAAAAACAAAATAGTAATATTTATAGATTCATTGATGGGTTAAAATCATTCCTCTAACAGTAACTGGTCTCATAATATTTTTCATTATAAGAAAATATCATCTCATGTGCTATCAATACAGAAAAATAATTATCTAAGTAAAATTAATTTAAAGGAATGTTATAGAAGAAGAGATTTTATGAATAAAAAAATGGGAATATAGGGAATAAAATAAAGATAAAATTCCACCCTATATTAATTTTGGGAAGAATCTCCATATTAATTGCTTAAATGGGATGAGATTTTGTTACATGTGTTGAGAAATATTCCACCAAGCTCATGATTGCATGGGAAAAAAATAATATATCAATATTTAGTTCTATAATTTTAATCATATGGGAATCTTTGAAACTAATTTTCTTAGGTATCAATGGAACATTATGAAAGAAAGGAAAATGGAGAAATTCCAATATTTCACATTCACAACAGCTGAGGATGAAGTTCAAATGATGGGATAGAAGGTACAATAATCATTTCCTCAAATTCATCCACAAAATTATTTGATTATCAATCTTCTCATTCCTATATATAATCCCATTTTTCATCAAAATTTATATATTTCAAGTTCATATTAACATGGGTTTTTAAAAAAAACATAAGGGAATTCTCTTTGAAATAAGGATGTGTCAGGTAGATTCCATTATGGAATATAAATATGCCTTATATACTTTCTTAATAATTATACTTATGATTTACTTTGATATAATACACTTTATGAATTATATATCAATATATCATATGGAAATGTTTTTCAATAAGATATAAGTTGAGATTTGTGGAGAATATGTAGAATTCATTATATTTATAGCATGACACTCATCACCAGATTCCTATCAAAATCCTCCCCTATTATCTTTATTTAATGAGAATCTTATGGATAAGTGGAAATAACATCTAGGGATGATGAAATAAATATTCAAATTGATGATGTACCTATTGTATTGGAATATGTTGATGTCTTTCTAAAGTATTTTCCAAGACATCCTCCAAAGTGGGATGTTGATTTTACTATTGATTGAATCCCAAATTCAAGGCCAATATCACGAAATACCTATAGAATGGGAACTTTGTAATTAGTATATTTGAAGAAAAAACTAGAGGAGTTGATTAATAAGGGATTTATTTTCACTAGTGTTTATTGTGGATATCCCAAGTTAATTTGTTGAAAATAATGATGTATCAATGTGGTTGTGAATTTACTATTTAAAAATAGAATTTATATTAATAAATAACTAGTATCCTCTTCCTTGAATTGATCATTTATTTGATTAACATCATAGTGCTAATAATTATTCGATGATTGACCTTTATTCTATATATCATCATTTTTTTTAAAAAAATGATGTTATTCAAATGAAAATATTTTGAATGAGTTATGGTCATTACAAATTTACTGTAATTCCATATGTATGGACTAATTCAACCTATATTTTGAAGGATCTAATGAATAGAGTGTTCAATGAAAATATTGATTATTTTTTTAGTATATATTGATGATATCTTGGTATAATCAAAAAGCTATAAACACCATGATAAAGACATAGATATATTTCTGAGGACTCTTGCAAGAAATGAACAATATGGGCTGTTTAGAAAGTTTGAATTATGGGTTCAAGAATTTTTTCCATGGCCATATTATCTATAAGGATAGGATCTCAAAATATCATACAATGAAGAAGGAAATCCAATATTTGGTAACACTGAATTTATTAACCAAGGAATGCAATGTTATTACATTAGTAGGTTACTATCAACATTTCACCCATTTTTTTTCGCGACTGGAAAAACCATTAACCAAACTCACAAGTGAAGTGGTTAATTTCATTTTCACCAAAGGGTATGAATGATATTTTGATGAAATAAAGATAAAAATATTCAATTCTCCTATATTTAATCTACCATATGGGAATGATGGGTTTATGATTTATAGTGATGTATGATGGAATAGATTTGGTTTTGTTCTTATGTAGAATGATATGGTTATTTCCTATGTATTAGGGAAATTTCATACTCATGAACATAAAAATCCAACTCATGATCTTGGGTTAGTAGTAGTAATATCTTCATTGATGATATGGTGACAATGTATCTACAGTTAAAGATGTGAGATATATACTATTCAAAATTATTTGAAATATATTTTCTCATAGAAACAACTAAACATTATATAATGTAGATGGCTTGAGCTACTCAAGGATTTTGTTTGCCTAATACATTGAAAATCATAGGAAGGTAAATAATGTGGCATATTCTTTGAGTGTAAATTTCCATGATTTTATAAAAAAATGGGAGTTGAATAGGTTCTTATGTTCATAGATATATTAAATATGAACATTAGAATTACCATGAAAGGTGAAACATCACTACTTTTAAAAGAAATTATAAAAATTCCTTACAGGAAATGAATTTTTTTTTTATCAACATGACAATGAAAAGTTTCAAAAAAAATTAATTTTTGTAATGATGGGAGATAGATTAAATCGATATATGAAGATGGTATTTTGAAATGTGTGAAGAGTTTTTGTGTACCATATATACCTGATAAAAAAATTGAAATATTGGTTGATGTGTGTAGCTCTAATGTCTCTATACACCCTGATGAAAATAATATGTAAAAAAATTTGAAGGAATATATTTGGAGGGACAAAATGACTGTGGATTTTGTTGACAATGTGTCGAGATATTTGGTTTTTCAATAGGTGAAGGCTGGAAGACAACAACCTAGAAAAATCATGCAACATTATCCTAAACCTATGTGAAAATAGGATGATATTACGATGTACATTTCCATGGGGATATCAATGAATCCTAGAAGAAATGATGTGAAATGTGTTATTGTTGATCATCTTAGAAAATCACCATTTTTTATTATTTTAAGTGAATATTTACAACTTGAATTTTTATCAAGACATTACATTAATGATGTTTTAAGAAATTTTGGTGTACCCCTATCAATTAATTCTCTCAATGATTCTTGTTTTTCAATAATATTATGGAAAAGGCTTCACAATGACCTAGATATTATGCTTAGTTTGAGCACTGGCTACCACCTAGAACCTGATGGACAATTAAAAAGGGGTATTCAAAACATATAAGACATGTTAAGATCATTATAACTAGACTTTAATTGTATGTGGTATTATTATTTACATCTGGTATAATTTTCATATAACAATAGTTTCCCTTCATGTATAAAGATGGAACCATTTGTAATATTATATGGAAAGTGTTTTCGTTTGCTGAAATGTGGGTATGTTGTTGGTGAATGAAATCTATTAGAACCAAAATATTATAAGGAAATGGAGAAATGGTAATGAATATTAATACTCATATCAAAACATCAAAAACTTGGAAAATGAGATATTCTAATAATTGAAAGAATTATTTGGAATTCCATGTGTTTTGATAATGTTTTATTGAAGGTAACTCCATGTAAGAGTGTTATACGATTCAGTAGGAAGGGGTAAATTATGTCCCAGGTACGTCGGATCTTTTGAGATTATAGAATGAATTATAATTGTACCTTAATGTTTGGTATTTCCATCAAGTATCCACAATTATCATGATGGGTTCCATGTAGCAATGTTATGTAAATCCATGCCAAACCCAATGCATGTACTCACAAACAATGATATGGAACTGAAAACTGATCAATCTTTTTTTGAAAAGCCTAGCAACATTCTTGATGCCAAAGAACAAGTGTCAATAAATTAGGAAAATCCCTTGGTAATGATTCTTTAGAGAAACCATCAAATGGAAGCGGCGACATGGGAACCTGAAGAACATATGATGAAGAACCCCCTCAAGTTTTTAATTATGTCATATTCCATAAATTTTAATGATGAAATTATTTTAAGGGGGTAATGTAACACCCCAATCTTTCGCAAGATGATTCTTTTTAAAAAACTAAATAGATTTCACTGCACACAACATCGAGTTCAAGCACATCATGACCTGTCAATCAAGCTTTTTAGAAAGAGGTTATGAATAGTAATAACCAAATAATGAAATTTAAAAACAATATTTATCAAAATATGCTTCATTTTTTACTAAAGAATACCTAAATTACCTTATGGTGAATTTTTTTATTTTTCAAAAATGATACATTTTTTTATGAATAGTGATAAATATTGAATTATAGTTAACAAAAAAAATTTAAATATAAATAATTGTTTTAAATTAATGTTACAATGATGCATAATTAAGATATATGTCTAATTTAGGTATTAGAAATAATTTTTATAATAGAATTAGATATATAAAATCAATTAAAATTTTGGACATCTCTTTTACCCGCCCTCAAACCACCTCTACGGATTATAACTAGACGTAATTTTACCACTTCATAGAAATGAATATTAAAAAAAGGACATACATTTTTGTAATCAATGATAAAAATGTGTTCTAATAGGATAAAAATAATTTTTGGTGTATATTAACAATTGAAATTTATTAATAACATATAAAGGTAAATATGGAAATTAATTTTAAAAATAATATTATAATAATATAATGTTATCCTTACACATGTCCTAATTTCATTGTATAAGTATTTCTAGACCAAAATAATCCATAGGTTGAAAATTGGATCCTTTTAAGACTCTTTTTTTCTAATTAGGACATGTAAGGTATTTTTTTAAAAAGGGTTAAAATTGTCATATTCAAATTTTGAAATGATATAATTTTTAATGTGAGGATATATAATAGATATTGTAAAATTTAAATATTATATATAAATCTAAAATGATTATATATATAATGGTACTTTATTAATAATTTTATGAAATATTTAATTTAATTAAATTATGACACAATAATGATGTAGTAATTAATTATTAAAGGAAAATTTAATTAAATGATATTAAAATTTTAAAATAAATATAATTTTACTTAATTAATGGAATAAATGAGTTTTATAGAGAAATTAAAAGTCTTAGCGAAATATTTTAAATATTGGATCGATGTTAACATGTTGTTGTGATATTTATAAAAATAAAACTTTTAATAATATCAAAATGGACATAAATGATACATTAAAGTAAATAATATTTATTTTAATGTTATAAAATTAATAAAAATAAACTCTTTGGAAAAATAACTAGGATAATGCCAAAAATATTATTAATTATCCTATTCGGATTCTTTTAGAAATTTATAGTAACTATACTAACCCTATATTATAAAAGGTCATGAAAACAAAGAAAGAGTTAAATTGGTTAACTATTGGTCAAATCCAAATCACAATGTTAATTTTGTGACCTAAACATATCTAAAAATTATGGGCTAATAGTATTTTGACCAACTTCATATTAAAATATATATAATTCACATTGGACCTATTTGAAATAGAAAATTAATTTATAATAAATTGGTTTTTTAGATCTTAAAAAAGTGTGTTTTACCTATTTTACAAAAGGGTACCCTCCCTTATAATTTATTCACTCATCTAAATACATTATGTTCATGAAAAACAAACCCATTTCTCAATAAGACATCAATAAAAACATCCCAAAATCCATAATTTGGGCATAAATTAAATCTATAGACTCCATTTGTACAATCCAAAAGGAGATACTTGAAAAGGATGGAATTGTTTTCTCACCTCATTCAAAATTCTTGTCTTCATATAATTTCTCTTTCCATGTTGTTTCCATATCAAAATAATATCTCTATTATCATACATGTGATGATATGTCAGTAAAATCATGGTCCAACCATATTATTAATTTTATCCATCATAAGAATAACAATATCCACATGTGTTCATACGTACGACATATTGTATCCTCATCGTGGAGTAATTTTTTATTCAACGCTATATTATTTGGTTGGTTTTAACTATGAGTATAACTGATATAAATAATTAATATAACATGATAATGATTCTGTATAATTCATATAACTTTTAATTACGACCATTCAACCATCAAGTGAATGATACCTTCCCTCGGTCATACGTACGACCCGCCATCTCTATAAGGAGATGTGATCCATTATCCACATTAACTATTCATGAATGACTATAAAATAATTGTGTGGATTGAAAATGATAATTATTAATTTAATATTATTGATTATATAAATTGTTATACCCTGATATTTTATGAGATATATTATTTTTAATTTCTTTGATGTCTTCTATTATACACTACTCCAAGATTAGCTTGTACAATACGCAAAATCGTATATTCTTGCAGTATATGCAACACTATTCTTGGCTCGTGTTACACACAATTTCATGTTAGTTTTGTGGAAATTATTCTATGCAACATTAAGTATAGATTTTGTTTAATTTATAAATGAAATAAGTTTTGATTATGTTATACGCAACACCAAACGGAGCTTTCACTACACGTAGAGCAGACTTGGCTTGCATTACATGCAATCAAGACCTTCCTCGATAGCGTGTGTAGTACGCAATACCGAGTTTCACTAAACTAGATATTATTATAATATTATTATGAACTAGCCATTTTGAATAGTAATACCAATATTTTGAAATTTTATAAATTTTATCTTTCAAAATGGACTTCATTTTTTATTTAGAATATCGAAATTAGCCAATGGTGATTTGTTGGTATTTTTCTGAAAACTTTCAATCTTTGATGAATAGTGAAAACACTGGGTTACTATTTAAAAACTGACTTTTAATTTAAATAATTATATATTTTATTTTATTTTATTTTAGGTCAAAATTGATACATAATACCTATATAAGTTCAATGTAATTCATTGGAGTCATTTTATAATAATTTTAGATATATAAAATTGTTATTGAACTTTTCACCGTCGTTTACCCACCTCCTAGGAGCATTTTCAATTGTACATAAAACATAATTTTACCGCTTCTATGAGTTGAATTTCGAAATTATGTGAGACACGGTTACTACCAAAGAGTAAAATGTGGTTCAATAAGATAAAAATAATTTTTGGTGAATAGCAACTTTTTACTTTTATTTAACACGGTTAAAAGTAAATAGGATAATTATAGGTAAAAATGATATTATTATTACACAAAAACATGTACTAATTATATTGGATAAGATTAATTCGACCAAAAACAACCTTAAGAATAAAATATTACCCTTTAGGTCCACTTGGATTAGATTAGGACACTTATTATTATTTTATTTAATGAAGAGTTAAAAGAGTTAAAATCAAAGTTTAATAACTAAAAAATTTTTAATATATGGTAATACATAATATAAATTCAACTATAAATATTAATTAGAAAGATAAAAATATTTCCTAAATAATTTAATTTTATTAATAATTTTTAAAACATTATATAATTTAATTTATTTATTATACAATGATGATGCAGTAATTACCTTATTAATGAAATATTAACATAATTGATGTTATAAGTACCCAAATACATGTAATTTGAGACTTTTTATGAATTACACTTATTTTCTAGGTTAATATGACATGTAGGTATTGATTTAATTAATTGTTTTCTAACTAATCATGCAGTTATGGTTTTCCTAAAAATCAATTACCAAATAGTGTCAAAATTGACATAAAATAGTTTTCAAAAAAAATAATATATTATTAATTGTTATTCTATTCCTAAAAATCAATGGTTCGGACAAATGACTTAGGTAAGGTTATATATATTAATATTTAACCACATGGGGTTCGTTTGGATTGTTATAGGATGTTAATTAACCATATAGTGTAAGAAAACAAGAAGACACGGTAAAAGTTAAATTATGTAACTTAGAGTTAAATCTAAATGATAAGGTTAAAATAGTAAACAAAACTTGTTTAAAACCTATTGGTTGAGATTTGTCTGACCCCTCCACACTTTAGCTTCGAAATAAATCAATTTTAATATATTATAAACCAAATATAACTTTATTATAAAATAATATTTAATGTTTTTCCTAAGGTGCCCCTCTCCTCCCTTATAAAAGGGCACCTTCTCCCTCTTCTCTTTACACAATTTTGAGCTTTCAAACCCGGAAAAACCCTGCCCATTTTCCTTCTCAGATTCCCTATAAACATTATATAGGTTCTGGTCTCCTCAATTGACAAACTCTAGTGCCTTAAGAGGAAGCTTAAAAGAGGTGCGTTGAAGAAGAGGTAATCTCTTCTACAGATTCTTTCAAGTGTCTTTCTTCTTCAACTTCTTCTTATTTAGTTGTTTCATTATAAATTAATAACATTATTTTCACTAATATACTGATATGTTATTATAAATATGAAACAACCCCATTTCACCTTCTATCCATCCTATGGAAAATGAAATCATTGTGCGTGCGTACGTACGGAATACCGTCTCCACGCTGTGGTGTAATTTGTTTTTCCACCACCACCTTACTTGGATGGGTATAATTGTGTAAATAATAACTATATATTGTTATTATAAAATCATACTGATTCTGAGATATTATATCATCCACTCCAATTCAATTCAATAATTATGGGAACGATATCATCACTCGTGCGTACGTACGGATTACCGTCTCCACGACGCGATGAGATTCATTCTCAATGTTAACCATTAAAGAATGATTATAATGTATATATAATTAATAATAATGAAATATATGACAAGAAAAAGATACTGGATTTATATATATATATATTTCATCTACTTACTTCCATTCAAGTCAATAAGGAGAGGAAAACATCGTTCTTGTGTACGTATGGCCTACCATATCCATGAATGGTGTATTTCATTTCATTTATCTATATTATATATATATATAATGAATATATGTGATATATAAATAATTATTTACATTATGTAAGTAATTAAAAATATGATATATGTAATAATAATATCAAGACCAACAAGTCCAAACACGTACAACAAATAAAACGATTTTACCCAAAACGTTGCTTTAACATAGAATTTACAAAAGGAAGGGTAATATAAAGTCATAAATGAACCATATATGATATCATAACAATTAATATGATTCTATAAAAAGTAAATGATATTATTTATATCATTATACAAGAGTTTTGGATATGTACTAAGCATATCGGACCTAAGTTAAGGGAAAATTTTGCAATCTCATTTTTATCCAGGATTGCTTATACTAAGTATTTACTGGGGTTATATTTTTCATCCATGTCCATAAAAATGTTTTTCATAAAGTGTTTAATATTATTCCATGTATATTTAAAGTCATTGTTAACCCTTTTTTTACTTTTAGATAGTTTTATGGAAAGAATCATTCTTTTGTTTACCATACGAGGAACTTTTTGACATTTCCGACAAAAGTATGAGGAGAATGTTTTTTAACTTATACGGTATGAATAGATTTTTACTATTTTATAATGCCTTATTTTCACGAAGCTTACTCTACAAGATTTCATGACTATTTTCAAGAAAATCCTTTTATTATAAAATTTCATGTCATTTTGTAAAGAGAAAATGTTTTTAAAGAAGAAAGGAAATTTTCCTCAAGAATTAATTTCAAGTGATTTATTAAAACCATTTTCCATCTAATATGACATTATTTCATATATGTATCTTTCAAGTATATTGTATATATGATTCACATGGTTTAAATTTTCTTATGATGAAATGATATCCATTAGTTTTATATGGATTATGTTATGATGGGATGATGTTTATCAAACCCATTTTAATCTTTGGGTTATGATGCATGGTTTATGATTTTGTTGTGGCACACATAAGAATGATTTCATTACGAGATGGGTGGGACCTATATCTCCCTAGAATACATTGGGTAAAGATTTATATCTCATGAGATAGACATGGCTGGAAGGTATGTTAATCCATTTCAGTAATATAGGACTGCAATGAGGAGTGAACTCGATTCAGAAAGGGGATTTGTCCACTAAGCTGGTCTTGGCAGCAATGCCATGGCTACTATGGAAATCATATCATGTGACCAGTGGTTTTCCAAAATTGCACGTTTTCATCCCATGATATTTTATCATGATTGATGTTCCATTGTAATATATTCCTTATGTACCTCAAAGATTTATGTCTTCGCTAAAGATTTTGATGTTTAGATTTTATTTTCAAGTTTTTTCATTCAAATTTTTATGGATTGTTTTATGTTCTCTATGTTTACCCTTATTGAGAATTTGAGCTCAACCTTTATATGATTTATTTTCCCCAAGATATAAATAAAGGTTTTATGTAAGAAAACAAAATGGGAACATCTTTATGGGAGATTTTTATTATTTTTAACCATGATTGGAATATTATGTTCCGATTTTCCAAAGACACTAAACTATTACAGTCCTTGAGTGTTGGTTTTTGTTATGTATTAAGTATTCTGTAGAAGTAATGTAATTTATATGAACATCATGCTTTGGGCCTCTAAAGTTGGTATCAGAGGAATGGTTTAGTTAACCATTGGAAACTAGGATGCAAAAACTTTAGTGAGATCCCTAGAGATATTTCTAAGGTATGTCTAGGGATGTCTTTAAGGTTAACTATAAGTATAGGTTATAGTCCTAGAATTATGGTAAAAATCTTAGAATAAACCCTCTGATTTTATTTATTGAAGGTACTCCCCCTTTATTTTGTTGTTTTCCCTAGCATGATTTTTTCCTCTCATACTATTCTTTTTGGGTTTTAAAAAATGGCTAGAAACAGGAAGATTCACGATAATGGAGGATATGATAGAAAATGGAATGATATTATTCATGATCAACCAAATGAAACAGGACTTGAAAGTCCAAACATCGTTATTATTCTTAATCAGCAATCTCATAATATGATCAATAATCTCAACTTTGGTATGTTTCCTGACTCAGCTAATAAGAGAAAGATGGAGTTTTATGATGATCATAGAGGAAAGAAAGTTAAATTTCTATCTTGTAAATCATGTGGTAAGAGGCATCAGGGAGAATGTTTCAAAGGAACTGGAAGATTCTTTGGGTGTGGAAAAGAAGGACACAAAGCCAGTAATTGTAAATGAAAGGTTCATTTTAAACAATGGACAAGGATAATGGTATTTCTAAGACATCAACAATGGGTAAATGTTTTAAATGTGGAATGTACGGGCATTATGAAAACCAATGCTCTGTGGGAAAATTTCATGAAGAGAATTAGCATGGTCGTATGGTTATTATTTATGTTGATGAGGTTGAAGAGACTATAAATGATATATGAGATGAAAGAAATGATGAAGCAGATTCAGTGGTTTAAGAAGCTAGTGGAATGATTGTATGTTTATCAAGAATAATGTATGGTACTAGGGAGTAAAGAAAAATCTAAGGATTCTTACACTGTTTTCTTTCGGTGAGTTTTTGAAAGTATATGATGAATGGTACCATTAACCATGAAAGGTTATTCAAATATATTTGGAAGGTAGATGATATGTTCATAATGAAAGGATGTGGAGATAATGAGATGTTTGATATTATTAATGAGCTCGTGACTGATATAAGGACAAAGTGATATCATGGTTTGAGTATATCAAAATTTTGGGATTTTGGTATGTGGAAAGAGTAAACTTTTGACAGCATTCATGTTTTCACTATGGTTCAATGGGTATTCATTTTTCAAAAGAATACATGATTAAGGCATTTGAATGTTTGGAATGTTACCAACAAGAAATATCTTATGATATATGGGGATAAATGACGGTATTTACATGCTTGGTAGATGACCTCTTTATCAATCCTTTTCCTTATACTTTGAGTTTGGGTAAGCCTAAAGATTGGAATAGATTAAGTTAGACATCAGATAGTTTTCTTTAAGGATAAAATTTTTTGATATTGTAGTTTTAGAAAAAGGAAAACCCGTAGGACGGGTGGCAACCCGTCGTGTCGGACAAGGTTGCGGGAATTGAGCCTAAAACCGAAGTGCGACAGGCCTTTATTTCCTACCACTAGCCTACAGGAAGTCCCTGGTTAGTAAAAACTAGTTTTATTATATGTAGAGGTATGATATATGAAGTATAATTCCATTTTAGGAACCATATACAATTAATCTCACTATAGATGGACTTATGTATATTTAATAACATTTTCTATCCTTTTGTTTGAGACATATGGAATGACCTATCATTCTATCGCATGAACTTCTAACACTTCACGGGAGACAAATTCAACTTTATTTCATTAAGAGATGAAGTGGAAATTGTTAAAGGCACAAACAATAGTAAGATTATACCAAAATCAAGTAAGTATTTCTTTTCATTCATCAATTCATTAAATTTTGGGAAATGACCTTCAAAACAAAAAAAAATGTTTTCCTAGTGTCCTTATATCCAATGAATGAGATGGTACCTTAAATCATATAAAATTTATGTCTTTGTGATTATTGGCTTTTTCATAGCCATGTCCTCTACCACTCTCCATCAGAACTTGATGGTTACATTTTTCTTCCATATCCATATTTCCACCTATGTTCTCCTATGTGGAAACCCAGTGATGAGGTAATCTGGGTAACCATTACACTTCTTACATTACTTTTTAAAATTAGGTTTTAGTATTCCTTTTACAATGTGGGTTTTTACGAATGAAATTTTCAAGTATTAACTGATTTATAACCCCGATGAACTTCTAGGGAAAAATTCATTTTAAGAGGGGTAGAATGTAACACCCCGAGATTTTATGAGATATGTTATTTTTAATTTCTTTTATGTCTTTTATAATACACTACACCAAGATTAGCTTATACTATATGCAACACCGTATTAGCTTGCAGTATACGCAACACTATTTTTGGCTCGTGTTACACACAATTTCAAGTTCGTTTTGTGGAAATTATCCTATGCAACATTATGTATTGATTTTTTTAATGTATAAATGAAATAAGTTTTGATTATGTAATACGCAACACCAAACAGAGCTTTCACTACACGCAGCCCTGACATGGCTTTCATTACACGCAATCAAGACATTTCTCGATAGCGTGTGTAGTACGCAACACCGAGTTTCACTAAATAAGATATTATTATAATATTGTTATGAACTAGCCGTTATGAATAGTAATTACCACTTTTTGAAATTTTATAAATTTTATCTTTCAAAATGTACTTCATTTTTTGATTTGTAATATCGAAATTAGCCAAGGGTGAATTTTTAGAATTTTTATGAAAACTTTCAATTCTTGATGAATAGTAAAAAAACTAGGTTACTATTTAAAAACTGACTTTTTATTTAAATAATTATTTTTTTTATTTAAATTTATTTTAGGACAAAATTGATACATAATACATATATAAGTTCAATGTAATTCATTGGAGTCATTTTATAATAATTTTAGATATATAAACATTTTATTGAACTTTTCCCTATCTTTTACCCACCTCCTAAGAGCATTTCCAATTGTACATAAAACATAATTTTACCGCTTATATGAGTTAAATTTCAAAAACCCAAGATATACGGTTAATATAAAGGAGTAAAATTTGGTTCAATAAGATAAAAATAATTTCTGGTGAATAGTAACTTTTTGCTTTTATTTACCACGATTAAAAGTAAATAGGGTAATTAAGGGTAAAAATGATATTATTATTACCCTAACAAATGTTCTAATTTCTTGGATAAATGTATTTTGACCTAAAACTACCTTAGGAATAAAATATTACCCTTTAGGTCCACTTGGATTAGATTAGGACACTTATTATTATTTTATTTAAAGAAGAGTTAAAAGAGTTAAAATCAATGTTTAATAACTAAAACATATTTAATATAGGGTTATACATAAGATAAATTCGACTATAAATATTAATTAGAAAGATAAAAATATTTTCTACATAATAGTATTTTATTTATAATTTTCAGACATTAAATAATTTAATTTATTTATGACACAATGATGATGCAGTAATTACTTTATTAATAAAATATTAACATAATCGATGTTATAAGTACCCAAATAAATGTAATTTGAGACTATTTATGAATTCCACTAATTTTATAGTTTAATATAACATTTTTGTATTGATTTAATTAATTATTTTCTAACTAATCATGCTGTAATTATTTTCATAAAAATCAATTACCAAATAGTGTCAAAATTGACATAAAATAGTTTTTAAAACAAATATTATATTATTAATTATTATTCTATTCCTAAAAATATAATGTACAGAAACTAACTTATATAAGGTTATATATATTAATATTTAACCACTTATGGTTCTTTTGACTTGTTATAGTAAGTTTATTAACCATATAGTGTAAGAAAACAAGAAGACACATTAAAAGTTAAATTATTTAACATAGAGTTAAATCTAAATGATAAGGTTAAAATAGTAACCCAAAATTGTCTAAAACCTATTGGGTGAGGGACGTTTGACCCATACCCACTATATATTCAAAATAAATCAGTTTGGAGCTTTTATAAACCGAATATGACTTTATTATAAAATATTATTTTAAGTTTTTCCTATGGTGCCCCTCTCCTCCCTTATAAAAGGGCACCTCCTCCCTCTTCTCTTTAAACAATTTTGAGCTTTCAAGATCGAGAAAACCCTGAAAACTTTCCCTTATAAACTTCCCTATAAACATTATAGAGGTTCTGATCTCCTCAAAAGACCAACTGTATAGCCTTAAGAGAAAGTTTAAAAGAGGTGCGTCGAAGAAGAGGCAATCTCTTCTACAGATTCATTAAAGTGTCATTCTTATTCAACTTCTTCGTGTTTAGTTGTTTAATTATAAATTAATAATTTAGGTATCACTAATATACTGATAAGTTATTATAAATATGAAACAACCCCATTTAACCTTCTATCCATCCTATGGAAAACGAAATCACCGTGCGTGCATACGTATAGAATACCGTCTCCATGACGTGGTGTAATTTGATTTTTCACCACCACCTTAATTGGATGGGTATAATGGTGTAAAGAATAATTATATATATTTATTATAACATCATACTGATTCTGAGATATTATATCATCCATGCCAATTCAATTCAATAATTATGGGAACGATATCATCGCTTGTGCGTACGTACGGATTACCATCTCCACGACGTGATGAGATTCGTTTTCCATGTTAACAATTCAAGAATGATTATAAAGTATATATAATGAATAATAATTAAATATATGACATTATAAAGATACTGGTTTTATGTATATATATATTTCATCTACTTACTTCCATTCATGTCAATAAATAAAGGAAAATAGCGTTCATGTGTACGTACGGCTTACCGTCTCCATGAACGGTTTATTTCATTTCATTTATCTATATATTATATATATATAATTTATATATAAGATATATAAATCATGATTTAAATTATGTAAGTATGTAAAAACATGGTATAAGTAATAGTAATATCAATAACAACAAGTTCAAACATGTACAACAAATAAAACAATTTTACCCAAAACGCTGCTTTAACATAGAATTTACAAAAGAACGGGTAATATAAAGTCATACGTGAACCATATATGATATCATAACAATGAATATGATTCTGTAATAATCAAATGACATTATTTAAATCATTATACAGGATGTTCGGATACGTATGAAGCATATCGGACCTAAGGTAAGGGAAAATTTTACAATCTCATTTTTATACAGGATTGCTTATAGGTAAGTATTTACTGGGGTAATATTTTTCATCCATGTCCATAAAAATGTTTTCCATAAAGTGTTTAATATTCTTCCATGTATGTTTAAATTCATTTTTACCCCTCTTTGACTTTTACATTGTGTTATGGAAAGTATCATTCTTTTGTCTACCATATGAGGAACTTTTTGACTTTTCTGACAAAAGTACAAGGAGGATGTTTTTTTACTTATAAATTATGAACAGATTTTTATGGTTTTATAACGCCTTATTTTCATGAATCTTACTCTACAAGATTTCATGACTATTTTAAACAAAATCTATTTATTTTAAAATTGCATGGAATTTTGTGTAAACAAAATGTTTTTAAATAAGAAAGGATATTTTCCTTAAGAATTTATTTCAAGTGTTTTATTAAAACAGTTTTCCATCTAAGATGACATTATTTCATATGTGTATGATTCAAGTATAATATCTCTATGATTTAGATGGTTTCAATTTTATTTTTATGAAATGATATCCATTTGTTTTATATGGATTATTTTATGACGGGATGATGTTTATGAAACCCATTTTATTCTTTGGGTTATGGTGCATGGTTTATGATTATGTTGTGGCACACGTAAGAATGATTTCATTATGAGATGGGTGAGACCTATATCTCCCTCCAATTCATTGGGTAATGATTTATATCTCATTATATAGACATGGCTTGAAAGTTAAGTTAATCTTGTTCCATGATACATGACTGGAACGAGGAGTGAACTCGATTCAGAAAGGGACTTTATCTACTAAGATAGTATTGGAAGAAATGCCATGGATACTATGGAAATCATATCATGTGCTTAATGGTTTGACACAATTAAATATTTTCTTCCCAAGTTATTTTATCATGATTGATTCTCCATTATAATATATGCCTTATGTACTTTTAAGATTTATGTCTTTGATCAAGATTTTGATGTTTAGATGTTATGTTCAAATTTTTGCATTCAAATGATTATGGATTGTTTTATGTTCTCTATGTTTACCCTTACTGAAATTTGAGCTCACCATTTATATGTTTTATTTCCCCCAGGATATAAAGAAATTTTTTAGGTAATAAAACAATAGGGTATGATCTTTATGGGAGATGTTGAAAATGTTTCACCATGATTAGAAGATTATGTTCCGAGTTTCCAAAGAAACTAAACTATTACAGTCGTTGTGTGTTGGTTTTTGTTATCTATTAAGTATTATAAAAAAGTAATGTAATTTCTATGTACGTCAAGCTTTGGGTATCTACATGAATAAAATACCTCCAATGCCTAATAAATGTTGATTACACTAAAAAATAGGAAGGGTAATATGAATTAGTAAACACCTAAAATAATTGTAATTGTAATATATTATTAACATAACGATATTAGAGGATAATACATGATTTCAAAATTATTTATATGGTTCATGTTAAATTTAACAACATAAATAAATCAGTATAAAGGAGTTCAACTCACCTTCTACTAATGAAATTTACAACGTAATTGTTAATTTAATAATTTCTTAATTATCTAATATTGTTTATATGTAACAATCTACTCAGATATATTTATAATATATATCCATGTTTAATAAAATATATTTCAAAATATTTTAAAAAATAGTTTAATGCCATTTTCTATCATGTTTGACTTTTTTTAAAATGTTTTGAATAGAATAATTTCGTCATTTTCCAAACGAGGTACTTTATGGCCTTTTCAACAAGTTAAGGAGATTTTTTTTTATATTATGTGGAACGAGTGGTTATTTTCCACAATTATGACACCTTAACATTTAAATCTTCCCATAAAATATTACATGGTTATTTTCTATAGATATTTTTTCTTTTATAATTGTGCATCCTTTAATTGTTTTAATGTAATAAGGGATATTTCTCTCGATGTGTTTTAAAGAATTTATTAGATTATTTTATTCTATGTCAATATCCATTTTTGGATTTTATACTTGATTGAGTTTTATTTATTATGATAAAATATTCCATATTTTATTATAAATTTTATGATATGTTTGATTGTGGATGTATTATTTTTACACCATTAAGGATTATTATTAATGTATTAACAATTAATTTTCTAGATTAAATATGAATGATTATGTTTTGTTTCACCCATTTCATATGAGGAATTAATTGGAGTTAGTAAGTGGCACGAATGGCCTACTATCGTCCCTTGATTCATTGGTTGGTATCATGAGACAAACTAGTGTCTTGTAAGAAGTAATTGATGGTATGGTTATTTATGGTATTTGCATGATTCCTTAATGGGATGGTAATGATGTCTAGAATTGTGCATTCAATAATTATGTGATTATTTATATATATTGAGTACGATTATTGGACTTTTATAATATCTATGTGAATGTTTAAATGAATTATTTTATTTTTTTGTGATCATGGAAATGTAATAAAATAATGCACCAAGTCATGGTAAATGTGGTCGGTGTATTGAAATTATTTCCTTTTATAAAATTTAAATCATGTGTAGAACTAATAATTATAGAGTAGAAAAAATCATTCATGAATAGACATTGAATTAATCGTGGCCATGATAGAAAATGATCCCATAATAAATAGTAAAACATAGTATGTTTGCTTAAAAACTATTATTTTTTTCTACACATTATGTATAGAAGTTAAATTGAATGGTATACATGTATGAAAATTAAATAACCATATTATAATAAGATAAGTATATGTATCATATACGTATAATTTAATTTCACTAATTTGAATTCATACATAAACTATTCAGAATATAATGGGCTCCAAACATAAATCCCTTAACTAAACTCTCATATCGCTTTATAATAATTTAAACCTACTATATATTAAATATTGATTTATTGTAATTATATTCCAAAAAAGTTAATATATATTATATATAAATATATTATTCATATATATTATTTTATCACCACTATACCAACAATTTTTTACTAAAATCATTGTTCAAGGATATAACTGCTTCATTTTTCATGGATAATTTTATTTGGTGGTTCTGACCCTTGTACATTGATAATTTATACATCATATAAATAATATTAATAGTTATATAAATATCATATATATTCATTATATTTTTATAATTATGGTCCCCCCAAAAAGGATGAGATTGACAATTGAATTACACCATTCATGGAGATAGCGAGTTGTATGTTCAGATAAACATTATTTCACTTTTTTTCTAATGAAATGAAAGAATGTTTCAAAAAATAATCCATTGAATAATAATAATTATATAATATTATAAATATATATATATATATATATTATATATATTCTTATAACCATCTATGAAAAGGAAAAGTGATTAACATATAACATCATTTTGTGGGGGTGGTATTCCCTATGTACGCAAGAGATACAATATTATTTTCCAACAGAATCGAAGGTAATAAGGAAGATATGAAAATATAATTCCAATATAATAATAATATAATATCTATATTACATATTCCTTAAACGTATCATAAAACGTTCTTTGAAATATGGGTATTAAAAATTAATTACATCACAATGTGGATACATTAAGTCATACATACAAATGAGAGATGTTTTGACCATCCATTATATGGGAAAATGTGGATAATGGTGATTCATCATCATAACAAAAATTATTTATATTTTTTAATCTATTCATTAATTTTGAATATATTCCATGTTTTTAGTGGAGTTAAAAGAATAACTAAAATTGAAAAATCTTAATTAAGAGATATATATCTTAATTTAGAATTTTGTTTTGTCTTATGAGATAATAATTGGAAGGATTTTATTTTAGAAATAATTAAAATCCTAGGATGTAATGAATGAATATTTTTTTCGACGCTTTCATTGGGGCGCGTGCAGTCGTACGTGAGGACGCGCAACTGTTTCCCCGCATTCCTGCTTTCCGAAGGTGGGAGGAATATACCACTTATTCAGGGATGTTTACACCTTGATCGAAACAGGATGGTGGAATATCTATTCTTCTATACATGGATTCCTCCTCGGAACATGTCACCTAGTCTGAGTCTCCCTTATAGACTTAAGACGTTGTTCGTGAAACTCTTCCAAGCACCATATCTTCATGGAAACCAGTTAATTATAGTGATTCTTTCAGGACATTCCAAAGGGGCTAGTCAAGGAAGAAACCTTCGTTCTGGGGAGTGGTCACGATGGACATCACTGGAGTGTCTAGATGCGATACCACTGGCGTGTCTGGTTTTCTGTCACTTATTATAGGGATTCTTGAGGGCACAGAAGCTTGAGGCATCCTACGTCAAATGCAAGGAATTATGTTCGATAGGCATGTCTCTAACGTTTTCCTCAACTTCTCGTGATTTACATAGGGTAATCCATAAGTTTAACATCCTGTGGAGATGGATTGGACTGTTTAGAACACTGACTAGAGTGGATCAGATGAGTGTAACCCTTGGAGGACACATTGATGTAGGTGGGTTGACATGTCCTCATAGGGATGTGGTGGCCTAGGTAAGAATCAAGATGGATTATGGGGTGCTGAGTTAAATTGGTGGTGAATGGGATGGAACCACCATGAGGACGATGGTAATGTAGGACTTGAGTCTCATGTTGACTTCCTACATATCCTCATGGCAAGGAATCAATGTCTTCATAGTTCAAAAGGTCAATGGGAAGCCTAAGGATGAGGCCCATGAGAATGGATGTGTGGATGGGGCCCGGAGGAAGAGGAATATTTGGGTTGGGGCATGACATTCCTGAGACACAAAGTCTCAAGGGAAAGGTCAAGCGATGAGCTTGAATTGCGGTGTACACATAGGAAAACAACCCGATGATGTGTATGGGGCTTATATGTGGTTAGCATCCCGGGTAGGTTGAATCCACAAGGACGGTCCAAGGATGTGGGTCCAAAAAAGGGGATTACAACGTCTTTCCACTGAATAAGGGACATAACGGCTTACCGCTGATTGGGATAAAATGACTTACAACTGATTAAGGGACACAATGTATTACCGCTAACAATGGTACACAACAACTTACCGCTATGTGGGGTTTATAGTTTAACATCATGTGGGATGAAGGTGAACGACGTGAATATGGACCTAGGGTCCAGATGGATGGTATGGGTGAACTGACGTTAAGGGGGTTGAAATGACTGGGTGTTGGACTTGAATGTTAGGGAGGCTTCTTAAATACCTTAACAAGGAAAGGATCAAAGACCACGTAGTTTAGGTGGTGTAGGAACCAATGTGAAGTGGGTCGGAACCAATGGGTGTTGGGCTTGAACCTCGTGGAGGCTTCCTAGGTACCCTATCTTGGGAAGGATCAAGGACCACGTAGTTCAGGTATGGGGTGGGGCTTACACTCTAGGCTTCGCACGGTGTTGGTGAACCAACGTGAAGGAGGTTGGAATGACATGGGTGGTTGGATTGAACCTCATGGAGGTTTCCTACATACCCTGCATTTTCAAGTGTCAAAGTCCTCGTATTTCAGGATGGGTTTGGGGATTACACTCTAGGCTACCCACGATGTTGGTGAACCGAAATGAAAGATGTCGGGATGACAGGGGTGGAAGGCATGAACCTCTTGAAGGCATCCTAGGTTCCATGCCTTGGTAGGGATCAAAGTCCTCGTAGTTCAGGATGGGTGTGGGGCTTATACTCTAGTATACACAGAGATGATGTCATGGTAGTGCTTACTCTAAGACCACATGATTCATTCTCTGTGTGAGAAACAAGTGGCCGTAGAGACTTGTCAATCACATCATGAATGGTGCACTCATGGGAAGTGAAGTGGGGCTCAAGCGTGGTTAGCGGACCAAAGAGGAAACATAGGCTTATGCATGGTTTGCATCCCAGGGAGATGGAGATTGAGACTTACTACAGGGTGGAGGCCCAAATGGTGACAAAGTCCAGCGGGAGATTGATTAGGCATAGAAGAGAGGAGGAGAATCGTTCCCCATCAAGCCCTTTGTTGGCCTTGGGCACCAGAAAAGAAAGGAGGAGGAGCGGTGATACATCTTGCAAGAAAGGCTAGGGGCTTACAGAAAGGTGGTTTCCCTTTCCCCACAGATAGACGTCGCCTCGAAAATGAATATCTCATTCCATGTGTGGAATATTTCACTCCCATTAAGATGAGTGAATGTGCAGAATGACCAAGGTGGGTGACCCCGCATAGGATGTTTGGCGTGAGTTCACAGTTCAAAATTATGTGCTGAGGATGATGGTGCTTGGCATCTTAACATCTTGTAGCTCAGATGAGGGAGGGTTCACTTTTCACCCCTAGTACTTACATAATCGGTACCCTCTACAACATAGTGAAGAGAAGGGACAGGAAACGTCCTGAATGAGCGGTGTCGTGAGGTGATCCCATTGGGGGTCCACATTTTAATAGCTATGTGGAGAAGCAATAGTCATTTGCATACCTATGAGAAAAATTGTGAGGCAAAGCAATGCAACGGGTGGTGTCGTCCGACGGACATCGAAATTGCTTCGTGTAAACCTGATGGGATACACGGGAAAAGAAGATGTAGATAAAAAGAGGCCTTAAGTAGAAGCCTTGTGAAGCTCTTATGCTCCATGAAGTGGAGGGGGATTGTGAAGGGATGTGTTTTGAAAAGTGAAGTTTCCTAGGCTAGGAATGGGGCATAGGTGCATATGGGAGGAGGTTCACGAAGTGGAAAGGTACCCGTGAATCAATTCCTCATGATGTATGAGTGCCTCGCAAATCGGGGTGTTGTGAAACAATGTGCTTCGTGAAGTACAATGACCCTACCTTAGCATACAAGTCATGTGGGTTTGGTTGGTGTTTCATGAAGCATAAATGATTTGTGACAACCCGAGTCCCCGTGGGGATCTCCTTCCTTCACAAAGGCCCGTGGGCTTTGAGAAAGTCATCCCTCTCAGAAGAGGGGATCAATTAATGCCAAGGGAGAGGCACTTAAAAAAGCATAAGTACCATGAAGAAATTATGGTTGGTAGAGAAAGAGGTGCTTCATGATGTGAGAGCTGAGAAGGTGAAGGGTTGGAATCCCCATCACTTGGGCTTGAGCGGTGCATGGTAATTATATGCAAGAGGTGTCGTGAAGCAAAGTTCACTTGGCACGAAGCCGAAACATGCCTAGAGACGGGTCGCGAATGTCAATTTGATCATGGAGTCGTCATGCCTCCTTGCCTCGCAGTGGGTCGTGAACGTCAAAGCGGTTTGCAGAGCCATCCTGGATCCTTACTTCACGGAGGGTAGGGAACAAAAAATAGGTTCGCAGAGCCATTCTTCCTCCTTTCTTTGTGACGGGTCACGAAGGGGATCTCTTGTGACGGCCGCAGGGCTCCAGGGGCTTCACGATCCGGCTTCGCGAGGCAGTCCCTAATGATTTCATGATGTTCTATTCTCCTCCAATTTTAGAATCAACAAATTCCCTCCCTCATACTGGGAGTCAAGGAGAAAACAAGAATACAAGTCTAAGGGTCCTTCGCCAAAATTCCATGGTTACCCGCTAGGTGGCCTCGCGAAAGAGGCTCGCGAAGCAGAGCAGCGTTCTGTTGGCTGAGCGCACCATGAAGCCCGTCGTGGCTGGACGCGCCGCTAGGCACTCATGGTCCTATGAACTCACACAGTTTAACGTCATATGATGGGACGTGTAATGAAATGGAAGATCCGAGGAAGGGAGTATGTGGTGTAGGAGCTATAAACCCAACGTGAATGAGGACTTGGTTCGGATCACACCACGTATCCCCGGAGGAAACTCTTCAGGTCAGGGGACCAAGAATGAAAACTAGGCTGGTCCAAAAGCACTATGGTTGGGATTTCCTACATACCACATGAGGATGGGAATCAAGTCATACATAGTTAAAAGAGAACAGTTTAACGTCATGCGGGATGAGGAATGGTGTGCATGACATGGTTGCGTGAGTACACGTCCTACCAGAACCACTAAACCCACAAGTGTTGTGCCCGATGTGGGAAACAAGAATTAGTGATGGGACATTCCTAGCATAGGGAGTAACACATTAAGTATGATGGGATACTGGGTGAATGATGTCCCAATAATGTTGACCCCCTATTTAGTGAACCTAGATGCACGAAGGAGTAAACCTGAGTATGTTGGAATTCTACTTGAACATAAGAAAGTGGAAATATGTGAATCATTGTGCTCGAGATCTGGTCCACAATGATGGTGGCGTGATGATAGGGAATAACTGTTGACAATGATTGAAACACAGTACTAATATCATGTTAGACTGGAAAGGGGACAATCAAATGAGGGTCTACCACTGAACATGTTCAAAACACAGGACCTATCAAAAATGTTTCCTTAGATCTTTAGGTACGTTGTCCCGAAATGGTAGGTGAACCGAGGCGGCATGAGACCATGTTGTGAAGGGGGTCCCTTCGGATGAGGAAGATGATGAGGATCCAAATAAAGGGCTCACAAAGCTTGGACATGGTACGAGGGTAATGTCCCTGTGAAAATTCCACACTTCGAGTTCTTTGTCAGAATGCATCTGAGTATGACAATGAGATGCATCATATAGAGGGAGTCGAGTCCCTTATGAAGGAAAAGGGTCCTTGGGTTTCATTCTGTGAACTTAAGGTCCTAGGGTGGACCATTAAGGGAGGATTGATTTAATGGACTATATGCAGGGTGGAGAAATGGCCAAAAGTGACACGCAATTCCCATAGAGAGATCTTAGTTTTGGGTCCAAGAACTCATACCACGCTTGGAAAAGACATGGGGAGCACAAGGTGCAGCTATTGAAAAAACCCATTGTGAATGACATCCTTAGAGGTACTCACCAAAACACATGTTCACAGATGAGTTCGGGCCAAGGGGCCAAAAAAGAAGGGACATGATTTGTAGATTCCTGGTGCTGGACCTGGAGACCAAAATGTCAAGGCGTTTCTAAGTATCCCATTAGGATGGGAATCAAGCCATACGTAGTTCTGGAAGATGTCGTGCAGTTTAACATCTTGAGGCAAGGACATGAAGTGGACTTAGTTTACAGTCTAAGAGGTTGGACCATTGATGGTAGGAAACACGAGAGACACATGGTGGTTAATTATAAAACCTGACGTGAATGGGAACCTGTGGTCCCGACCACTACGTGTTCCTTGGGAAAGTTATAGGTCGAGGGACCAAAAACGAAAGTTATGCTGGGCCCAAGGAAAATTCCACGGGCGTTCCTACGTACCCCATGAGGATGAGGATCAAGACGCATGTAGTTCTAAAGATGGCATGGTGGGATATTAGTTCCAGGTATAATATGGTTGTGCGAGTCTGGACCAAACACAAAAGGAATCGAATAATTGATAGATATTGTTTGTCCTTTAGGATGAATGAGTTTTTTTTGTGTTGTTGATTATTATGTAGTGATGGACCTAGGATAGAATTTACAGGCATCGCTAAAAAAATCAAGGTGTGTAGAGGCATTGAAAAATGGTATGGTGCATGACTGATACCAAACATGATGCCTCCCTTAGTGAGGATATCATGATGCAATGCTATTTTTCATCATGAGGACAAGACAGTGAGGTCACTGTTTAGGGTCATGTGATGGGACCAACCATGCACTTTTAACATCATGCAGGATAGATGCAACAATTTAAAGTCATGTGGGACTAATCAAAAAAGTTTAAATTCATATGAGGATGAGTTCCACACCATACCGTGCGTGATTTAGAGTAAGAAACCTTGGGCCGAGGGGTCAAAAAAGGTTAGAGGATATGGGGAAGGATAAACTAGAACCCAATTGAGTTGGACCCGAAGATGAGAAGTTCGGGTGTTCCTACGTATCCCATGAGAATGAGAATCAAGCCACACTTTGTTCTTTAAGATTCCTTTTAACGTCGTGTGGTACTACATACAGTGTAATGTCATGTGGGATAGGTAGTAGGGGGATAAATCCAAGAAATGGGCATACATGGTGAGGCTAATGCAAACCCAACATGAATGATGACAGAAGCCCATACCACGCCATGCAGTCCCGTAAGAGATAAAGCCCCGAAGGCAGAACTGAAGAGATAAATTAGTGGAACTCGAGCTTGGCCCAAAGACAAGAAGTATAGGCATTCTTGCATATCCCATGGGAATGGGAATCAAACTATATGTAGTAATAAAAGGGATATTATTTTATTGTATTAGAGCTCGGACCCTAGTGGAGCGAAAACCTTCCAAGTTAGTGTGGTCCTCAACCCGAACCCTATGCCTATTTGAGTCAAACTCGGTGTGGTAAATAAGGGCGGAAGATGTTCTTTTTCAATACCTAGATTGAACTCCAAAGGGAAATCGGTGTGGAACCCCGAATGATGCATTTACCGCGACATTTTTCCTCCTAAAGTGCAAATTCGCATTGAGGGATTCTGCCAGGAGTGTGGAAATTCTATATGGACATGATGATGTGGAGAAAGATGTGAGTCATGTAACTATAATTTTTGGATTAATCGGGTTGGTGTGACGATGTAGGATAACTATTGACCGAGTTCAAAACACATCATCTATATCATGTGACCTGAGATGGGAAAAAAACGAGCATTGAATGCTGCCCAAATTCGAAAGGTGGGACTTGTATCAATTTGTTTCTCGAAACCCTTGATGGTGTTTCCCCATAATGGTAGGAGGGCCCTTGGGCCAAGTATCCATTCCATTCGGGGGTTCCTTTGGATGTGAAAGGGGATGGATTCCCTAATGAAGGGGAACACGAAGCCTGATAAACGGGTGAAAGAATGTTCTGGTAGAATCTGACATTCCAAGTGCTAAACCTAAGTACCCTTGGGAACATTAGTGAATCACCGAAGAGTATTGAGGGGATCATCTTGAGAGCAGTTGATTTAAAAATACAGGTATGGAACAAGGGGACGGAAAACTCTCAGGATTAGGAGGTAAGTGGCATTGATGTTAAAAAACCAAACATCAATGAGTACATAATCCCATTTCGCACCATATACTCCTCTCCCATGGGGGAATATAGTCCAAGAGGCCAAGATGAGGCTGGTCCCAAAGACTAAATGTCTGGGTGGTCCTACATATCCCATAAGGATGGGAATCATGCCATACGTAGTTCTAGAGGAAGACATGGATAGGGGTTGGATACATCAATGAGGGGGGTGTATGGCACGGACAGTAACCCAATGTGAATGAGGACGTAATCCTATACCACACCGTACAACCCCAAGTGAGAACTTGGGCCAAAGACTTGAGAATGTCAGGGGACCAGAGTTTGGGCCACATTCAGGATGTCGTGGCCAGATTGAAGTTTAATGTCTTGTCGTGAAGAAGAAAGTGGGTAAGATTCCATAATAAGGGGGGTGTAAGACATGGCTAGTAACCCAATGTGAATGAGGAATTAATCCCATACCACACCATACGACCCCAAGTGAGATCATGGTCCAGAGGCTCGAGAAGGCCGAGGGACCTTAGATTGGGAATTTCGGCCAACTATAGTCATATGAACTCTTATGGGGGTGTTGCCTCCTCATAGATCCTAAGACCATGAGAGCAAGGCTCGTTGTGGGAACCAAGGAGGAAGAATTGTCTCTCCCCATTATATAATGGTAAGATATCTAGCATCACCCAAGGGAAACCGTAGCTTGAAGGTGCGACGGGGAAGGATGAACCACTACACTCACTATTTGGGACTTATGGGGGTGGTGATAATTGAAAGGATAGTTGTTGACCATGTTCGAAACCCAGTTTCCATATCGTGTGACTTGGAATGGGAACAAAAAATGAGGATTGATCACTAACTGTATTCTCATTACGATACTTTTACCAATTTTTTGTTATAAATCCTTGATGATGTTGGCTTGATATGGTAGGAGGGCCCTTGGGCTGAGAATCTATTCCATTCGGGGGTCCTTTCGGACATGAAAGATGATGCAGTCCCAAGTAAATAGTGTGAGTGAAGCAAAGGTGTGCTTGTACATTTCAACATCAAGCTGGATGGTGAAAGAGGGGGAAGTATCCATTGAATGAGACACATTATGGGACCATGATTTACTCAACGTTGATTAAGGAAAAATCATGTGCCACACCATATGCTTTGAGCCGAGGGGAGACTCTGGAGATTAGGATGGGTCCACAGACAAAATGTTCAGGTGTTCCAACATTTACCATGAGGATGGGAATCAATCCATGTGTAGTTCTTGAAGGCCACACAATTTAGAATCATGCAGTGAGGATGTGGGAGAATAGAATAATGAGGAGGAATCACATAGTGCGGTTGTCACAGTTCTGACATGAGCAGGGCCGAAGATGCCTTCACTACACCATGTAAGGACCCTCATAGAGGAATACATCAAAGGGGGGATATTCAAAGTGAAGTGTTTGGGGATGGACTCAATATGAGGTGTATGAGAATTCCTACAAATTCTATGCAGATGTAAATCAAGCCTTACATAGTTCTATGGGTGTATTTTAGCATCTTACCGGACGATATACAATATAAGGTCGTGTGGGACGTAGTATTTTATAGTCTTGCAAGACCCGGTAGTTTAGGGTCATGCAGGACCGGTAAGCTCAGGAAATGTATTGCTTGAGGAACTTGGAATTAGAGGGAGGAGTTATACACTCACCATCCATGGTTACCAAGGAGTATGCACCATTGGGATAGACCTTGTGGACTACGTAAGGTCCTTCCCATTTGGGCACCAAGTTTGGTGGTTTCCTTCCAGGTATCATTAGTGTCCAGAGGGCCAATACCAATTATCCTTGATAGAAGTAACATAGGAAAACATTCTTGTTGAAATCTCTATACATCTTCTTTTGATGCCCTTCTAGATTTTATAGGTCACTAAGCCTATTCTCGTCACGTTATTCCAATTCGTCCAGACGAATTTCAGTAACATTATCAGTGCCTGTTGATCATAGACTGTTGTGCGTAATAAAGGTAATTGAATCTTGACAGGCCGAACGACCTCTTCCTTGTACACGTGGAAGTTTGGGGTCACCTGGTTGGATTTAACAGTCATCATCCGATAATCCTAGAGGGCGTTGGGAGCTTTTTCGGAAAACTCTACTTGTTCTGACCAACCATTTTCTACAAATTGATAGAATGGTTTTTCTTGAACGCCTCAATCTAACCATTTTCTTTTGTGTGGTAGTAGGGGGTATAGTTAAAATGGATGATGTACTAGCAGTAAAACTTCTTAAACTCGGACGCCCGTATGTTGGTGCCATTATCGATAAGGATGGCATGAGGGACTCCAAACCGGTAGATGATATTTGGGCTCAGGAAGTCAATGATTGAATGGGCCTTAACCTCCTTGAGTGAGACTGCCACTTCCTATATAGAAATTAAATCTGTAGCGGTTAGGATGAACTGACACTGGAATGTTGTTGCCAGTGGATATTGTCCCACGACATCCATTCCCCTGACTACGAAGGGCCAACAGTAACAGGTAGTGTGGAGAGGCTTTGGTGGTCGATGTATGAAGTTGGCATGAACATGGAATGCATGACATCTATTGGTGAACTCGATGCAATCATGGAACATGGAGGTCCAAAATTACCCCTGTCTATGGATCTAGTGGGATAGCTTTGGCCCAGTCTGATGCGCACCGCATGAACAAGTGTGAACCTCATAAATGACCTGAGAAATCTCAACTCCTAGGATGAAACGGAGTAGAAAACCATCAAACATGTGCTTTTAGAGGATCTGCTCAAGACTGGGACCACTCTGTATGGTAAAATGCAGTGCACAACATTGGATTCTCTCTCACTCGGCCTGATTAGTCGGGAGGTAACCATTTTGGAGATACTCGAAAAATGGGGATCTCTATTCAAGAGTAAGTTCAACCACAACATCTGAGGGACCTGGGATCCTGATGTGGTGGCTCAGGTGGTATGATGTCTCACCTGCCAACTGTCTTCATCACCTTTGGTGATGGGAGCAATGACTCTCCACTTTTCCACGTGGATAATCAGATCATCCTGGTCGGGATCAGCAAGTGATGCAGCCAGGCCGGCTAGGGCGTCAGCTCAACTGTTCAGAGATCGAGGGACATGAATAACTTCAAGCTGAGATGGGAACTGGTCCATTAGATGGAGAGTTTTCTCCAACAATGGTACAATCTTCTTCTTTCAAACGACGTTGTCAACATTGATCTTCTTGATGACTAGTTCGGAATCCCCTTTCACATGAAAATGGGGCACATCAATCTCGAGGGCCAACACAAGGCCAGTAATAAGAGCCTGATACTCTGCCTCATTGTTGGTTCAGACTTCTGAAAATAGGAATGAGTATGGAATAATGGCTTGTGCTAGTGTATTAAAGATGATACCTATGTCAACCTGGTTAAGCCTAGGATCATTGAGCCTCCTATCGGTGGGTCATTGGGAAGCACCATCTATGTGCATCTGCCAGCATGACATGTCATGATCTACGGAGAGGATTGCCTCATTTGGAAAATAGAGATCCAAGGAGTGGTCTGCAAGAGATGTATGAGTATCAAATAAGTCTTCCAATGCATTCTCCTTAATTGCTTTATGGGGGAAAAACCTGATATTGAACTACTGAAGAATCACTTCCATCAAGCTAGATGGCCTGTCAAAAAGGGGTGGTTCAGAATGTAATTTAGTGGGTCTAGCTGAGACACCAGTTGTACCTTAAGGTGCCTCAAGTAGTGTCGCAATTTCTATACTATGAATACTAGCGCAAGGCAGCTCTATTCAATGGGGGAGTATCTGGTCACTATATCGATGAGCATGCGACTAAGGCAGTAATGGTTGTTTTATGTCCCCTAATTATTATTCTAGGCAAGTAGTGCACCAAGGGATCATTCCAGGTTGGTCAAATAAATAAACAATGGCTTTCTGGAGAAGATTTTAATTATGACTAGAGGCATGAAATGATACTGCTTGATTTCCTCAAACACAGTCTGACACTCTTCGTCCCATTAGTATGTGATTCCTTTCTTCATGAGCCAAGAAAATGGATTTCACTTTCTAGCCAGATTCGTAATGAATCAACGTATGTAGTATAGGTATCCTTCAAAACCTCTAATTTCCTGAATATTTCTTGGTGGAGGAATCTGTATGATGGCATTGATCTTCTCATGGTCAATCTTGATACCCTGGTACCTGACAACAAAGCTGATGAACTTCCCATAGGTGACCTCGAAGGCACATTTCAATGGGTTCATCTTTAGGTGCCTATAAAGGAGGAAGAAGAACAACTTCTCAAGGTCCTTGATATGGTCCCAGCGTTGGTGAGATTTTATGACCAAATCATCCATATAGAATTCGACAAATGTCCTGAGGAATGGATTAAATATGCGATGCATGGACCGCTGATTGGTGGCACCTGTATTCTTTAAGCCGAAGGGAATGACCTGGTAACAAAACTTACATTGTCTCCACCTGAAGGTTGTGGAATCCTCATCCTCGGGGTCCATCTGGATCTAATTATATTTGGATTCCCCATCCAAAAAGGAAAGGGCTTGGAACCCCACCGTAGCATCGATCAGTAACTTCATCACTGGGAGGGTAAATTCATCCTTCGGGAACTAACAGTTGAGATCTCGGAAGTCGATGCGGACTCTAATATGCCATTTATTCTTCTGAACTGGAACTATATTGGCTAGCCACCTATGGGACTGGAACTCCTTGACGATGTTGGCTATAATGAGCTTTTCAACTTCATCCTTGACCATGGCACCGTGAGAATGATGCATCTTTCTGGGAGGCTGCTTGAAACCATGATGATTTGCTGGGAGACGGATGCGATGGGCAGCTACCTAAGGTTCTAGTCCGGGTATCTCACCTTAGCTCCAGGAAAGTGCATCACGATGTTGTTTCAGGATGTCTATGTATCACCACTACTCCTTGAGAGGCACAACAACATTGATCAATGTGGGTCTCAGATTTGCCTCGCTACCGAGGTTCATCTTACTAATTCATCAACCGTGGAAGTGACACCCTCTTCAAAGGCGGGGGGAGAGTCCTCCAAATCATTTTCTTCTCATGCGGAGGAGGGATACCCTTAGGGAGGAGCTTTTTTGGGTTGTTAGATCTGGAAGAGAGGTAGGTACCAGCTAGAGTGGCAGTTTTCATTTCCTCAGGAGATCCCTATACTTTCGAAATCCTAGCAATGAAATATATTGACCTGATCACATCTTTTATTCGTCCCAAGGGGCCACGGTTGATGTTGTCAAAGCATTAGTGGTGTGTCATCTTGATCCAGTTGATTCCATCCTGATGAAACAGGCAAGTATGATTTATCATTGTTTCCATGGGATAGACATGTCGATACCTTATAGGGGTAGTGGGCTCAGGGTTCACTGAGGCTTGATTTGTATAAAAATAAGATTTGATCTCCCGACATCGATTAAACCTGAGAATATGCTTCCCCATGTGCCAAGGACTACAAAAATTGCCCTATATCGGGAGTCGTGGCCTCCAATCGATGGATCGAGAAGATGTAGGTGTCATCCAAACCATCCCAAGGGTCGGTTGCAACATGAGATGCTCGACCTCACTGGCCTGAATCTGCATGTCCATGATCTTGTAATAGTTTACATCTAGGTAGAGGGCTTCATAAGAGGAAAAAGGAGAAGCATCACCATGGAGCACTCCCACTCGACCATTGAGGGAGTACATGAGGCATTGGTGATACAACGAGGGAACCACCATGTGAAGGTGGAGCCATGGTCTTCCCACCAATGTATTGTTCGCGGTGTCTTGGGAGACAACCACAAAATCAATAATAGAAACTAGTCCCACGAACTGGGTCATAAAATGGATCTTGCCGAACAGGGTCTGCTCTACCCTATCGTATGACTGGATCTTCTGGTTGGAGGGTGTCAAGTAATCTTTGGATAACCACAACTTTCATAGTGTCCGTGTTGGGATAAGGTTAATCCTAGAGCCAGTGTCAACAAGACAGCGGTGAACCCCCACACCATTGAATTGGATGATGATATACAATGGGAGAATGTTCCCTGTATGGGAGAACCTTCATCTTCTCCAAAAAAATGAGATAATGGCCTGGAATTCAGCATTATCGATCACTTTCGCATTAAAGGCTTCTGCATCTGCTACCTCCGTCTCAAACTGGAGGGGTCTTATAAAGCCTCAATGTGGGCCTCACACATATTTTCCAAAATTTGATGGGCCTCAAGGATGGAAAGCCTTATTGGGATGCTGACATGGTGCTTGAGAACTTCATAATTCTGCACAAGGAATGAACATCTGCTTGTAGGAGGTCGCTCTATGACGGGATGTATGGTGGACCATGTCGGCCGAGCCGACAGCTAACAAGTGCTGGGCATATCCCACCACTCACTAGTTGGAGCATGTAGAGTGGCTACCAGATTATAACCAGATCAGTTAAACTAGCCTATATCTGGGTGTGGAAGGTCACGACATGGTCGAGGTGGCTCTTCTAGATCCAGTAGAAAAAACAGCAGTGAAGGCTGGCCTGATGACATCGGATGAGGCTGGATGTGCAGATCTCGGTGCTGGGACTGCTGTCTAGTCTCAGTGGTTTGCATGGCCTAGCTGGATATTATGACTCATGTGCCTCAATGAACCATATTTTCATGGCTCCACCATCCTTGTCATTGGCATGGGATGTTGGGGAGATCCGTCTAGCGCTCACCGTTGTCAGGAGTCATGTAAGGGTTTTACCAACTCTGTGGTGTTAACCGAAGCATACCCTTGACTATCACTTGAATATTCATACACTACTAGGAAGATCTTGGGAGGAATCCCCATCTATGGGGTCATGATGTCACAAAGAGTATGAGATGACGTTGGCATTGGCGGGGCACATTTCTTTACTTTTCATCGCAAGTGTTTGTTCTTTTGGGAAGAGGCCGGCTGAGATGACAATGTAGAAGTGGTGGTTGCAGGTTTTGAAGGCTCTGGCAGATTTAGGCATGCATGGATGATACCATGGGAAAGAGAGATTGTTTTGCGAGTCATCCAGTCATCATACTTCTGAGACTTGAAGATCGAAACCTTCTTCCACTCTCCCACGCTATCACTGCTGCTGTATTTCCTTACGAAGATGCATGGAACATATGTCGGAGTTGGCCCAACCTTAATATGTTGTTATCGATATAGTCTTGAAGCCAGTCGTTGAACACATTGCACTTCTTGACAGTGTTCCCTAGGATCTGGTGATAGGGGAATTAGTTGGGGAGATCATTGATGTTTGCCTCTTCTAGCATTCTAAACTCAGGAAAATGCACAATCCCCTATTCTAAGGCACATCAGAAATAGTCAGGAACCTGATTCTCATTAAACGAGTAGGATTAGTTTTTTCTGTCTGGAAATGGGGGCCTCAGAGCCTTTCTTTGAGGAGGGGCTGGAGGAGCCTGTATATGAGTTGGAGCCTGGTTACCCTGCCTGGGTGGTGGCTGCATGTTGCACGGGGGCACCTGCAGATTCTGAGGTGGCCACTACTAGGCTAGAGGTTGCGCCTGTGGTGGAGGGCCTCTGCGAGGTTGTGGAGGCAACTCCACTAGTAATAATTCTAGCTATCTATGGGCCTCTATTTGGGCCCCCGTGGAGGGATCGACTCAAGAATCCCTTTTGTTGGAATTACAGGGGGCAACAGACATACCTGTATGGCCTGTTGTAGGGCTTATTCCAGGAATTAGGCCTTATCAGAGAAGTCTCGAAATCCTCCCGGGTAGTTCTGGGTGATCAGAGTGCGAACCAGTCCCATCTTAACCTTTCTCACACACAACTTCAGTAATTTCTCCTGAGTCATTGTCATGTCAAGGGAGTATGTAAGCTCTTTCCACTGGAAGATAAAGTCCGAGACACGCACATCAGACCTCGGTTTTCACTTGAAGAGGAATGTGATGCTCGTTTTCTGTGTGGTGGAGCTGAACCAGTAAAGTAATTGACTACGGTGGTCCTCCCAGTAGGTTACTGATCTGAGGGGGAGCTAGCTATACTAGAAAAACGCTGGACTCTCCAATTTCTGGACAAAACATCGAAGCTTGGTAGCCTCCTAATGCGTTGAAGTCCCTAACATGGGCCCACACCATTAGGTGAAGTGGGCCAGATACTGTGGAAGATTCCCTGTCATATTGAATGGGGAAAAGGTGGGATTCCCAAAACCTAGAGGTGCTGGCATATAATCTACCCATGCTTGATATGGCTTTCCATTAAGTGAGAGTGCCACTTGTCTCATTTCCAGCACCTCGAGGTGGGGAATGAGTGCCACCATTGGATCATCTGGGCGGGGTCTGTGTCTTGATGGGGATCCCTAACCACTATCATATTGGCATGCTCTTCAGCATGGTAAGGTGGATCAGTGGCTCATAGAGTGGCCTGTGGAGTGACCTACGGGGCAGTTGGGAAAACCCGAGCTTGGTTATTTGGATTGTCGTGTCGTTCCGGAGAGTTTTGTGAGACATACCACACCCTCGTTCTATAAGTTCCGGCCTCAACCCTGTATGTGGGGGCAGGTTAGTCCAGGTCACCTAGAGGTAGCTCACCAAGGGGAAGTTGTTCCTGCCCTGTTTCCCTGTCCTAGGATTGTCATAGTCTGATTGTTGCTATGTATTGCATTCAACGAGGATCTCATCAACCAACTTCGTCTGTTCAGCAAGTTTTTGGCACAACATGGCCTTCTCAGGGTCCTACTCTTTCTTTTGTAATGAGTTGGATGTGCCAGAGTGTTTGGAAGCTCCGAGGTTCTCTTTACCCATTTGTGATTTTGGCTAAGGACCAATGCCTTGGTGGGTGTAGAGAGACCTATAAAATTACTCTCTTTTTTTGAGTAACTCTTCCTGATGGTTCTAGTAGTGGTGGCACTCCTTCGAGGGGTGTATCCCCGTCAAGAATCCCCAGCTTATTCTCCTCATCCAATATTTCATCCATGTTGACTGTGACCCTTCCTGGGGGCATTTTCTCAATATAGCCTAGCGATTCGGGATGTCGTCGGATGGGATGGAATAGGAGGGCAGTGTATTTCCCCCATCCACTGATTTTCATGTGGGTGGAAGCCTCCTTGATAACCTTTCAGAGTACCTTGAAACTCTGAACGCATTGTTGTGGGAGGGCCTTAAGGTGTCATGGTGACTCGGGGTGCTGGGCCACACGGAGTGCGGTCAGATCAACCAAACGACATTTCTCGTCGATGTCTTCAAAATGCATCTGGCACCTGTGATGAGATACCTACTGGTGATGAAGGCAGAAATGTGTTTCCCATAGGTTTTGGTAGAAACAATCACCTTCCTTTTGGGAATGGGATTCTGGTGTGCGGAAATTCGTCGCTGCCACGGGCTAAAACATCTTGGGGAAGTGGTCTGCTGTGAGGATATTTCATAAGCTAATTGGATCGGATTCAGGGTCTCGACCTTCATTACCCCACTCATCAACTGGAGGTGGCTGAGGAACTGGGAGCGGTACTGATACAGACCACTGGGACGGCAGACTGGCTGGTGGGGAATACGAAGAACAGGTTGAGTGGCTGCTGAATCTCAGGATGTCCTCTGAATATTATAATGACATGGCCACTCCATTATGATAATATCGGCTGACTGACATAGTTATTGTCATTGGTTATAGGTCTACTAGGGATAGGCCATGCTGTTGCTCGCCTTCCATTGGTCCCCAGAACATCTTTCCATGATCTCTAGTCGAGGTGGATAGTTCTTCTGGTGACGACGGTGGTGATTTCACGACTGTAAACTACAGGGTTGTCATATTTTCATCCTCCAGGATATACCTATGGGGGGAGGCAGGAATCTGATGGACCTCACATTCCGTTAGTACTAAACTGATGTGCCTCATTCTTACCCCATCCCTTGACTCGGATGAGCGAGGATAGGGTTCCCGATTTGAGTCATATTCCACCTCAGAGTATGAGAAGCAAACTGGTTTGATCTCTATATAGACCTTACCCAAATATTTTTTATGGCGGTGAAGACCCGCTTTCATGCCCCTGGATGGATCTTCTAGACAGGGCTGATTTCTTGCACGAGGAGGACCTTCGGCAGTACTGGCACTAGGGTGGGGTGTACTTGCACCCGAGAATGTCGGGGTGTTAGGAGCACCGTGGATGATATCAAAAGGGATATGGGGAGCACCTCTGTGGGAAGTTCTAGAGCCGGTAGGACCTCTCCTAGAGATGGTAAGATCACAGGGAGGGACTCCATGGTTACTTCCCCTAGTGACATAAATGAGAGGAAGGTCCTCAAACTGGTCTAATTGAACACGGGTAGGACCTTTTTGATGGGTGGCATCATTGCAGGTTTGTCTACGGTGTCCATTTCTGGTTCCAGTGACCAAGAGAGTTGACCCAGCCTTCCCGTGGGGCGGTTGGGCCCCCTATCCATTTCAGGTGTATGAATGTCCCTGTTTATCATACATAGTGATTTGGTGGTTTCCATCAGTGGTGACTCTTTCCACAGTAGCTGCTGACGTAGACTACCATTGGCGAGCGTCCTCTTCGGGTTGAGCCCGATGCTGGTATCGGGTTGAGCCCGATGCTGGCATCGGGTTAGATGGACTGGAGCTGGTGGTGCATTTGCATGGCTTACCTGCTCCTCATCCAGTAAGAACAGTCAGCGTCATTGAAATGGCTAGGTGGTAACCCATGCTGGGAGCCTCCAGAATGGGACTCTAACTAGGGTGGCCTTGACATCCCCTAACTCATCAGCGTAGGGCAGGGAGTCGTCGAAGTGTTCCTGGGACATGCTCCCAAAATGGTTGAATGTTGGGGTGGGGAGCATTGGATCCCTTCTTGGCCCTCATGGACGGTGTTGACGATGAGGCATAGATGCCTCTAAATCCAGGCGGCCCATATCCTGAGTTGGGATAATACCCTCCTCCCCGTACTAGCAAATGGGGTCATTGATCACACATCATTGGATGACCATGAATGGGTATATGGGGTGTGAGCACCCAATGGCTATGGGTTTAGAGGTTGTTGTAGAAGTGGCAGAGCCATGCGGGACTACCGTGTTGGTACTACCCATGCCACAACATGAGTGGGCAGGCGGTGATCAAGTTCTAGATGCAATAACTGGATTCCTAAAAGCAAGGAGAATAACTCATCAGTGCTGAAAGAAAAAGGATTTGACGACCAGTGCCCTAACCTCATCCTGTCTTCTATGGTTTGTAAGATGGATCCATGCTAACAACGTTTTAGACTGGGACATCCAACATTCTACTGGCCCATATTCAGGTGAGTTTCACGCTAGGCTCGCTATTTTCATAGTGGAACCCGACGACGGATATCTGGATCCAGTGAAACGTCAATCCACTGATTTCTTGAACTCTACTAATCTCTATATTGAGATAAATACCTTCACGAAGGTTTCACCAATTCTATTTTCGATGCTTTCTTTGGGGCACGCGCATCTGTCCATGAGGATGTGTAGTTGTTTCCCCTTATTCCTTCATTCCCAATGCGGGTGATATCCGTTGCTTATTTAGGGACATTTTCTCCTTGATCGAAATGGTATGATGGTATTTCAGTTCTTTCATCCGTGGATTCCTCCTCATAACATGTCACCTTTTCTGGGTCTCCCTTATAGACTTAATACGTTGTTCGTGAAACTCTTTCTAGTGCCATATCTTCATGGACACCATTTAATTACACTACTTCTTTCGGGACATTCCAAAGGGTCGGATCAGGGCAGAAAACATCAATGAGGGGAGTAGTCACGTTGGAAATCACTAGCATCTCTAGATGTTAGAACACTAGCGCATCTGGGTTTTTGTCCCTTGTTATAGGGCTTCTCGATCGCATGGATTCCAGAGGCATCCCGCATCGAATGTGAGGAATTATATTCTATAAAAATTTCTGTGATGTTTTCATCAGCTTCCCGTGTTTAACACAAGGTATGACGCAAGTTTAATGTCCAGCGGATATGGATCATACTTATCAGAACATGGAATGGAGTGGATCAGATGAGTGTAACCCATGGAGGACACACTGATGTAGGTGGGTTGGCATGACCTCACTGGGATGTGGAGGCCTGGGTAAGATTCAAGATGGATGGTGGTTTTATTAGTGAAATGAGTGGTGAATGGGATGAAACTGCTGTGAGGATGACGATAATTTTGGTCTTGAGTCTCCGAGAGACCTCCTACAAATACATTTGGCAAGGAATCAATGTCTGTGTAGTTTAGTAGGGCGATGGGATGCCTAAGGAGGCGCCCCGTGATAATGGACGTGTGGATAGGCCCCAGAGGAAGTGGAAACTCTAGGTTGGGGAATGACATTCCTAAGACACATAGGCTTGAGGGAAATGTCAGGCAATGTGCTTGAATTGGGTTGTGCACATAGGACAACAACCCGATGATGTGTATGGGGCTTATGCATGGTTAACAGCCCGGGTTTGTCTGACGCCACTAGGCCAAACCAAATATGTGGGTCCCAACGAAGGGGATAAGAATTTCTTGCTACTGAATAGGGGATATAGCGACTTACCACTGATTGGTAAAAAAATATCTTGCCACTGATTGAGGGACACATCAGATTACTACTAACTGGGGGACAGAATGGCTTACTGCTTCATGGGGATTATAGTTTAACGTCATGCGGGATGAAGGTGAACAGACGTGAATAAAGACATGGGGACCATATGGATGGTGTGGGAAACCCGATGTGAAGGGGGGTCAGAATGACTAGGAGTTGGGATTGAACCTCAGGGAGGATTCCTACATACCCTAGCATGGTAAGGATCAAAGACCATGTAGTTCAGGTTGTGCGGGAACTGACGTGAATGGGGTCAGAACCAATGGGTGGCGGGCTTGAACCTCGTGGAGGCTTCCTGCATCCCCTTCCATGTCAAGGATCAAAGACCACGTAGTTCAGGTATGGGTGTGTGGCTTACACTCTGGGATTCCCACAGTGTTGGTGAACCGAAGTGAAGGAGTTCATAAAGACTGGGGTGGTGGTCTTGAACCACGTGGATGCTTCGTATGTACCCTTCCTTGAAAAGGATCAATGTCCTCGTATTTCTGGATGGGTGTGGGGCTTACACTCAAGGCTTCCCATGGTGTTGGTGTACCGACGTGAAGGAGTTCGGAACAACCAAGGTGGTGGGATTGAACCTCATGCAGGTTTCTTACGTACCCTGCCTTGGCAAGGATCAAAGTCCTCGTAGTTCAAGATTGGTGTGGGGATTATATTTTGGGAAACCCATAGGGGATTTCAGGGCCGATGCTTACTCTAAGCCCACATGATTCATGCTCGGTGTGAGAAACAAGATGGAACAGAGACCTGACGATCACATCCAAAATGGTGTTTCCATGGGAAGTAAAGTGGGGCTCATGTGTGGTTAGTGGACATAAGAGGAAATAGGGGCTTATGCACGGTTTTCATCCCATGGAGATGGAGATTGGGACATACTCCCGGGTGGAGGCCCGAATGGTGACAAAGCCCAGTGGGAGAGGGATTTAGCATAGAAGACAGGAGGATCACCATTCCCCATCATGCTTTTTTCTGGCCTTGGTCACCATAAAATACAGGAGGAGTAGTGGTGCTACCTCTTGTAAGAAAGGCTAGGATCTTACACCAAGGTGGTTGGCCTTTCCCCACGGATAGACGCTACCTCAACAAAGAGGATCTCATTCTACTTGAGGATGATTTCACTCCTATTGAGATGAGTGGATAGCCAGAATGTCCAAGGTGGGGGACCCCATATAGGATGCATGGGGTGAGGTCACAGTTTAACGTCATGTCTTGAGGACTATGGTTCTTGGCAGTTTAACTTCCTACAGCTCAGATGAGGGAGGGTTCACTCCGCACCCCTAGGACATACATAACTGGTACCCTCTACACCATGGTGAAGAGAAGGGCATGAAACACCGTGATTGAGGTGTTTCATGAGGTGATCCCATTGGGGGTCTACGTTAATGTGGATATGTGAAGAAGCAATAGTTGTTATCGTGCCTATGTGAAGAATCGCGATGGGAAAAAACGCAATGGGTGGTATCATCCGAGGGACTTTGAAATTTCTTTGTGAAATCCTGAAGGGATGCACATGAAAAGGAGTTGTAGAGAAAAAGAGGCCATAAGTAGAATCCTTGTGAATCTCTTGTGCTCCATGATGTGGAGGGTTTTTTTAATGTAATTTCTTCTTGATGTGTTGTTTCCTCGGCTAGGAATGGGGCATATGATCATATGGGATGAGCTTCACAAAGTGGAAAGGTGCTCATGATGAAATGCCTCATGATGTAGGAATGCCTCACGAAGTGGTGTGTCATGAATTAATGTGCTTCATGAAGCACAGTGATCCTGCCTTATCATACATGGCATGTGCGTGTGGTGGGTGTTTCACAAAGCATAAACACTTCGCGACAACCCGAGTCCCTGAGGGGATATCCTTCCTTCACGAAGGACCGCGAGCTTTTCGAAAGGCATCCATCTAGGAAGAGGGACTCAATTAATGAGATGGGAGAGGCACTTTGCAAAGCATAAGTCCCTTGAAGTACTCATGGTTCGTAGAGTAAGAGATGATTCACGATTTGAGAGCATAGAAGGTGAAAGGTTGTATGCCTCGTCCCTAGGCCCCGAGGGGAGCCCAGTATTTATTGGAAACAGGCGCCATGAAGCAATGATAACTTGGTGCGAAGCTGAAACTTTCCTCGTGGCGAGTCGAGAACGTCAAAGGGGTTTGTAGATCCATCCCACCTCCTTGCCTCACGGTGGGTCATGAATGTCAAATAGGTTCGCGGAGCTGTCCCGCCTCCTTGCTTCGCGGAATGTCGCAAACTTGAAAGCAGTTAACAGAGCTGTCCCACCTCCTTGCATCGCAGCAGGTCGCAAACGTCAATGTAGTTAGCCTCTAATTTTGGCGTCAGCAAATCTATCAATGTATTATGAATGATATTGGGGAAACTATAATTCTCAAAATGAATGAGTAATAATGGATAAGTCATTCCATTTTATACATGTTGGAGGGAGATTTATGGAATTAATAATGTATATAAATAATAAAATTTAATTTTTCTAATAAAGTGACTATAAATTGATATTAATAAAATTTGGGATGATTATATTTGTAATTCTTATCATCCATTAATATTTATTCAGTTTTATGTGTTTTTTTAACCCTATCCTTTTTTATCAAACCCCTTATTACTCTATTTTAACATATACTCTATAAAATTATTATAACCTTTAAGGTTAACAATTGTCACTATAAAATAAACAGTGTCCCTCTGTTGAAAATGTATGATATTTCAAACCATATCAAATTCACTTTCATGAATATGGTATATTTATGTATTTTAAGTAATATAATAATTTATTTATTTTCACAAAATACTATTAATGTAGTTTTTGGAACTATTCATTTACATTGACTTTTAAGTCAGAATTTTATTTATTTAATTCAAATATAAACATTTAAAACATCCCTAATTTAAATTATTTATATAAAAAATTAACCAGACATAATAATTCGTACAAAATGTATATCATTTTCCTAATTTAATAATCCAATATTTTATTATTATATTAATTGAATAAATAATTTATGTTTTGTTAAAGAATCATTTATTATTGTTTTATCCCTAAAAAAGAAAATTATACTAAAATAATCAAAATATAAATTTATCCATCTAATAATTTTTTTCAACAAATAGAACCCATTCTTATCCTAGTAATAATTTAATGGAGTTATTAATGGACTTCGTGCACTCGATGCACCTGAGGTGGAAGGGATAGGCTGTAATCCACCTCGCCTACACTGCTGAGGACCTGAAATGGCCTAATGAATCATGGATATAACTTTCCGCCCTTTCCAAATATCCATAGACCTCGTCGAGGACAGACCCGTAGGAAGACGTGGTCGCCATCCTTGAACTCCAATGGTCTCCGTCTCCTATCAGCATAGGACTTCTGTCTGCTCTCTGCATTCCTCATCTGCTCCTGGATGATTTGCACCTTCTCCGTCATAGCCTAAAACATCATTGGTTCTACAAGTGCTGACTCCCCTAGGTCAGTCCAGCACAGAGGTGATCTGAAAGTTTGGTCGTACAGTGCCTCGTAAGGTGTCATCCCAATGGTTGAGTGGTAGCTGTTGTTGTACACAAACTCCACCTCGGGTAATTGATCCTCCCAATTGTGACCAAATTCAAGGACACATGCATGGAGCATGTCCTTGAGAGTCTGAATGGTTCTCTCAGTCTGACCATCCGTCTGAGGATGGAATGTGGTGCTCAAGAGAAGATGTGTTCCAAAAGCCTCCTGTAACCCCTTCCATAGCCGATAAGTGAAACGATCATCTCGATTGGAGACGATACTCGATGGCACACCATGAATCCATATGATCTTCTTAAGGTAGAGGCGTCCCAAGCTCTCTACTGAGCCCTGCTCTCTGATCGGTAGGGTGTGGGCTGACTTGGTGAGTCGTGTAACACCCGAGACTTTTATGAGAAATATTTTGTTTTTATATAAATCATCAAAGGAATCTTTCAATACACACAACACTATCTTGGCTTTCTTTACACGCAATCGTGACCTTCCTCGATATCTTACGTCGTACGCAATACCGAGTTTCACTAAACAACGATATGCTATTAAAATATTATTAAAACTAGCCATTATGAATAGTAACAGCCACTTTTTGAAATTTTGTAAATTTTATTTTTCAAAATGGACTTCATTTTTGGATTCGGAATATCGAAATCACCCTCGGGTGAAATTTTGGTATTTTTCTGAAAAAATTCAATTTTTGTTGAATAGTGAAAACACTGGGTTACTATTTAAAAACCGACTTTTTATTTAAATAATTATTTATTTTATTTTAATTTATGTTAGGTAAAAATTGATACATAATACCTATATAAGTTCAATGCAATTCATTGGAGTCATTTTATAATAATTTTAGATATATAAAAAGTTTATTGAACTTTTCACCATCTTTTACCCACCTCCTAGGAGAATTTGAAAATTTACATAAAACTTAATTTTACAACTTCTGTGAGTGGAATTTCGAAAATCTGAGAGACACGGTTAATATCAAGGACTAAAATGTGGTTCAATGAGATGAAAATAATTTTTTGTGAATAGTAACTTTTTACTTTTTTTACCACGGTTAAAAGTAAATAGGGTAATTAAGGGTAGAAATGTTATTATTATTACCCTAAAACATGTCATAATTCTATTGGATAAGTGTAATTCGACCAAAAACAACCTTAGTAATAAAATATGACCATTTAGGCCCACTTGGATTAGATTAGGACATTTATTATTAATTTATTTAAAGAAGGGTTAAAATGGTTAAAATCAAAGTTTAAAAACTAATTAATTTTTAATATAAGGTTATACATAAGATAATTTCGACTATAAATATTCATTAGAAATATAAAACGATTTCCTACATAATGTAATTTTATTTGTAATTTTTAGACAATAAATAATTTAATTTATTTATGACACAATGATGATGCAGTAATTATCTTATTAATGAAATATTGACATAATTTATGTTATAAATACACAAATAAATGTAATTTGAGACTTTTTATGAATTAAAATAATTTTCTAGGTCAAAATGAAATTTTATTATTGATTTGATTAACTTTTTTTGAACTAATCTTTCTGTTATGATTTTCAAAAAAATCAATTACCAAATAGTGTCAAAATTGACATAAAATAATTTTTAATACAAATATTATATTATTAATTGTTATTTTATTCCTAAAAATCTAATTTTAGGCCAAATTACTTAGATAAGGTTATATATATTACTAATAAACAACTTGGGGTTCATTTGGCTTATTATAGTAAGTTTATTAACCTTATAGTGTAAGAAAACAAGGAGACACAGTAAAAGTTAAATTATCTAACTTAAAGTTAAATCTAAATGATAAGGTTAAAATAGAAACCTAAACTTTTATATATTCTATTATATGAGATTATTTCGACCCATACTCACCTTATCTTCGAAATAAATCAATTTGGAGCTATTAAAACCCGAATATTACTTTATAATAAAATAATATTTTTAGTTTTTCCAAAGGTGCCCCTCTCCTCTCTTATAAAAGGGAACCTCCTCCCTCTCTTCCTCACACCACATTGAGCCTTCAAGCTCGGCCAACCCCTGAAAAAGTCTCTTCTCCACTTCCCTAGAAATATCCTAGAGGTCTTGGTATTCTTCAAAGACCAATTTTAGTGCCCTAAGAGGAGGTCTCAAAGAGGCGCTTCAAAGAAGAGGTAATGTCCATTACCGATTCATTCAGCTTTATTTCTTCTTACACTTATTCTTATTTTGTTGTTTCATTATGAAGTAATAACATCAATATCACTCATATACTGATATGTTATTATAAGTATGAAACAACCATATTTCACCATCTATCCATCCTACGGAAAACGAAATCACCGCGTGTGCGTACGTACGGAATATCGTCTCCAAGCCGTGGTGTAATCTATTGTCCACCACCACCTTACTTGGATGTGTATAATGGTCTAAATAATAACTATATATGATTATTTTAAAGTGATATTTATTCTGAAATATTATACATACACTCCAATACAATTCCACGATCATGGGAATGATATCATCGCTCGTGCGTATGTACGGAATACCGTCTCCACGATGGGATGCGACTCGTTCTACATGATATTCATTGCATAATGATTATATAAATGAATTGAATGAATGAATATGATATATATTACACTAATACCATTCTGTAAATGAGGTATTTATAACCTAAAGAGAAGAATAAGAATTTGTTCGACAAAACACGCATAAGAACAAAAAGTAATAAACACCCGAATAACAAGTAGCAATGAAATATTACTAATAAGAAGCTAAGAATATGACCATATATGATATCATAAAAATAATTATGATTCTATAATAAGTCAATGACATTATTTAAATCATTATACAGGAGGTTCGGACACTTACGAAGCAAATCGGGCCTAAGGTAAGGGAAAATATCACAATCTCATTTGTATCCCAGATTGTTTATACTTTGGAATTTACTGGGGAATATTTATCATCCACATCCATGTTTCCTCAATATGTAATATTTATATCCTTTTAAAAAAATTTATATCCAATTTTACTCTTCAGTGAGATTTTAGTAAAAGATATGAAAGGAATCTTTTGTCATTTTTCGTATGAGGTACTTTTTGACTATTCCGACAAAAGTACGAGAAGAATGCCTTTTTTAACTTATACGGCATGAATGGATTTTTAGAACATTATTTACATGAATATTCCTTTACAAGTTTTCATTTTTATTTTTAATCAACTTCTTTTAGTTCAAAATTATATGACATGTTAAGAAAGAAAAATGTTTTTGAAGTAGAAAGGATATTTTCCTCAAGAATGGAGTTCAAGTGTTTTATCAAAATTATTTTCCATCTAAGATAATATAGTGTTCTGTTTCTATCCCTATTATTACATTGATTTGATTATGTTGTGATGGAATTATTTTTATGAATTCCTTTATCTTGTATGAATTGTTTTATGGTGTCATGATGTTTAATAATCCCATTTTTATTACATGGGTTATGCTATGATGTATGATTTATGATTTTGTGGCACACATAAGAATGGTATCATTATGAGATGGGTGGGACCTATATCTCCCTCCAATTCATTGGTTAAAGATTTATATCTCATGAGATAGACATGCCTGGAATGGCAGGTTAAATCGGTTCAGTGAAACAGGACTGAAATGAGGAGTGAACTCGGTTCAGAAATGGACTTTGTCCGCTAAGATAGTCTTGGCTATGAGTCTTGACTACTAAGAAATGATTCTCTATGATTATGTGTGTATGACACAAAGTTTCATGTTTTATGTTATGATTATTGGGATTACATTTCACTACTATGATTTATCCCATGTTATTAAATTGTGATCTCTTTTGGAGTTTAAGATTTCCAAAATGTTATGTTCTTATTAATATGATGTGATTGATATTTCTTTTGTATACCATTACTAAGTATTTGAGCTCACCCTTTTTTATGTTTGCTTTCCCCAGGTCAGGAAGAAGGTTATTAAGTAGGAAATTCCAAAAGGGACTCTAGATATGATAAAATAAATGGGAGACAATGTAGATGCATTATGAACCAGTTGTTTATGTTTCCCAGTTTCTAAAGACACTATACCTATACGGTCTTTTCCTGGTTTTGTTATATGTTGTAATAAGTGTGCTTAAATTTTGAAGTATTCACAATGTATGTAAAGTATGGGTCGTTATAGTTGGTATCAGAGGAAAGGTATAGTCAACCTTTGGAAACTAGGATGTGAAAGCCTTAGTAAGAACCCTAAGGATAAGTCTAAGCATAGAACACAATCTTAGTGTTTTAGAAATGGCCATGAACAACCAATGATAAGACCTTAAGTGTAAAATTTTATTCTTGATTATGTGTTTTTCCTATTATAATTAGTGTTTCTCACACTATTCTTCTTGGTTTTAGTTAATGGCTGGAACCCGAAGGAACTGTGTTAATGCGGAATGCGATGGGCAATGCAATGATTGTCCCCCTGAGCAACCAAAGGTTATGGGAGATGGAATGAAAAATCTTGTAGCCATGATCACACAACATTCTCAAGCTATGAATAATGCAGGACTTCTAAACGAGCAAAGTAAGGATCAACATTCTGTTGAATCATTCATGAGGCAGCGTCCACCTTCATTCAGCAGGTCTTCTGATCCATTAGTGGCTGAACAATGGATCAGTACCACTGAAAAGATATTTTCAGTTCTTCAATGTTCTGAACATGATAAATTCATCTTAGCAGTTTATCATTTGGAAAGTGATGATGGTCAATGGTGGAATCTTATTAAGAATACGAGGCAAAGGGATGAAATTGATTCCATGGAATGGGACGAGTTCAAGAACATATTTTTCAATAAGTACTTCCCTCGTATTCTCCGAAAAAATATGGAGAAGTAATTTCTTGAACTAAAGCAAAAGGATGATGAATCTTTTGGTACCTACGAAGAAAATTTTACAAGACTTACAAGGTACACTTCTGGTATTATTATCCAACCTGAGAGTAAGATCGATCGATTCTTTAGTGGCTTAAAACCAAGACTTCGAAGGGCATTAGCCATAAGGGAATTCAATAGCTACGAGGAAATCGTTTGATGTGCTCTCAAGGTTGAGATGGAGATTTGTGTAACCCATCAGTCATATGGGATTGATAAGAAGAGGAAAATGGAATTCAAAGGAAAATCTAAAGAGAACACTGAAAAGAAGATGAGTTTTCCCTTATGCTCAAAGTGTGGAAAGAAACATAGAGGAAATTGTCTTATGGGGACAAGAAAATGTTATAAGTGTGGAAAAGAAGGTCATCAGGAAATTGAATGTCAAAATAATGGGAAGAAGATGTCTAATGATGCAAATAAAGGAAGGGATACGCAGAATGAACCTACTACCCTTCAATGTTTCAAGTGTAAGGAAATGGGGCATTATGCCAATCAATACCCTAATCCAAGCATTTATGATGATCATCGATGTCAACAAACTCTTAAGGCCAAAGTAAAAGGAATGTCACATGCAATTTCTATCAGCGGTGTGGAGTACGATAATGAAGTTGTGAAAGGTACACTTACCATCCACTCTAAAGTAGAAAATGTTTTATTTGATTCTGGGTCCACCCACTCTTTTATTTCTGAAGAATTTTCTAAGGGTATCACCATATTACCTCAACAATTAGATGTTGAGTTAGTTGTGACAGCCCCTAATGGAACAACAGTCGCATCAAAAGTTTATAATTCTTCTCCGATTTAAGTTTGTGGGAAATTGCTTCCTGCAAATCTTTTGATCCTTCCCATAGTGGAATTTGATGTGATTCTTGGCATAGACTGGATTTCTTTATATGGATCTCATATCAATTGCCAAAGAAGGGAAGTCACATTTCATATTCCAGATCAATCTATGATTGTCTATCGATGCAAGGATGAACATAACCTTCCAGTGGAAATTTCTTCCATCTTATGGGTTTTGATTCCACTAAATGAAGGTTATTTATCTCAAATGGTTGGTGAGAAACTCACGATTAAGAATATTCCCATTGTAAGGTAGTTTGATGATGTCTTTCTGGAGGAATTGTCGGGTCTTCCACCAAATCATGATGTTGAGTTTTCAATAGAACTCGTACCGGGTGCTTTGCCTATTTCAAAGACACCTTATAGAATGGCCCCAATTGAGTTGCAGGAATTGAAGAAGCAACTCCAAGAGAATCTTGATAAGGGGTTCATACGCCCTAGTGCGTCACCTTGGGGAGCACCTATTCTATTTTTTAAGAAGAAAGATGGATCAATGAGACTCTGCATTGATTATCGATAACCTAACAAGATCACTATCAAGAAAAAATATCCTCTCCCGGTCATTGATGACTTATTTGACCAACTACGCAGAGATCAATACATTTCCAAGATTGATCTTCGTTCAGGGTATCATCAATTAAGGGTCAAAATGGAGGATATACCAAAGATGGCTTTCCGTACAAGGTATGGACACTATGAATTTATAGTGATGCCATATGGTCTTACTAATGCCCCTGCTATCTTCATGGATCTGATGAACAGACTCTTTAGAGACTATCTTGATCAGTTTGTGGTAGTCTTTATAGATGATATTCTTGTCTATTCAAAGATCAAGGAAGAACTTGAAGATCATTTGAGAATTATATTTAATACCCTGAGAAAGGAGAATCTTTATGCCAAATTTACCAAGTGTGAATTTTGGCTTTAAAAAGTTGCATTTTTGGGTCACATAATCTCAAGAGAGGGGATATCTGTGGATCCAGAAAAAACAGAGGTTATCGAAAGATGGTCGAGACCAACAACAGTAACTGAGAACCGAAGTTTTCTTGGTTTGGCTGGATATTATCGACGTTTTGTGAATGATTTTTCACGATTATTTAATCCACTCACCAGGTTGACTCGGAAAGGAGTTAAGTTTATTTGGACAGAGGAATGTGAAGTGAATTTCAAGGATTTGAAAAGATGGTTATCCATTGAACCTGTACTCACACTTCCTTGTAGTGGAGAAAGGTTTGTGATCTACAGTGATGCATCCAAGAAGGGATTGGGGGTGTGTTCTTCTGCAAAATTATATGGTGATAGCTTATGCCTCACGACAGTTGAAAATCCATGATCAAAATTACCCAACTCATGATTTGGAGTTAGCTGAGGTAATCTTTTCATTAAAGATTTGGAGTCATTATCTTTATGTAGAAATGTGTGATATTTATACTGATCATAAAAGTTTAGAGTATATTTTCACACAAAAGGAGCTGAATATGCGCCAAAGAATATGGTTTGAGATGATTAAGGATTACGACTGCTCAATTCATTACCACCCTGGGAAAACAAACAAGGTGGAAGATGCATTAAGTCGATAAGACCATGCTAGGTTATCCATTATGAGGATCACAAAAGATCCAATATTTATGGATTTACAAAGGATGGACCTTGGAATTATAATGAATGGGGAAATATTGTATCTTTCTCAATTGAATGTTCAACCATATATACATGTGAAGATTAAAGAGGCACAGAAAGAACATGTAGAGTTACAAAAGAAGGTAAGAAATATTCATGAATTCAACCTTGATTGTGATGGGATAATAAAGTTCAGGAATCGGTTTTGTGTTCCTCCCATCCCAGAATTAAAGAAGGAGATGCTGGATGAGGCTCATATTTCTTCATTATCTATTCATCTTGGAAGCATGAAGATGTATAGGGACCTGAAAGAGTACTTCTGGTGGGATGGCATGAAAAGAGATGTTGCTAAATATGTCTCTCGATGCTTGGTTTGTCAGAAAGTTAAAGCTGAGAGACGGAAGTCTAAGGGGATGTTACAACCATTACCCATACCCGAATGGAAATGGGAAAACATCACTATGGACTTTTTCGCCGGAATTCCTAAAACATCCAAAGGCAATAATGCTATATGGGTCATAGTTGATCGTCTTACAAAGTCTGCACACTTCATTACTATGAGGGAGGATTTATCTCTGGATCAGCTTGCCAGGATATATGTGAAGTAAGTTGTAAGATTGCATGGAGTACCACGTTCCATTATATCTGATCGGTATCTGAGATTTACCTCAAATTTTTGGCAATGACTTCAGCATACTATGGATATAGAGTTGAGTTTCAGCACTGCTTATCATCCTCAGACAGATGGTCAGTCTGAGAGGACAATTCAAACTCTAGAAGATATGTTGAGAGCTTTCTCTATGGATTTCAAAGGTGGTTTGGATCAACACCTACCTTTGGTAGAATTTTCTTATAATAATAGCTTTCACTCTAGTATTCATATGGCTCTTTATGAAGCTCTCTATGGAAATAAATGCAGGACTCCAACATGTTGGGATGAAGTTGGGGAAAGAAATCTATTAGGACCTGATCTTATTAATGATATGGCAGAAAAGGTCAGATCTATTCAACAACACATTAGAGAATCTCAGAGTCGACAAAAATGTTATGCCGACAAACGAAGAAAATACCTAGAGTTTGAAGTGGGTGATAAAGTGTTCTTATGAATATCTCCCTGGAATAGGGTCATGAGATTTGGAAAGAAGGGAAAGTTGATCCCTAGATATATCGGTCCTTTTGAAATTCTGGATCATGTTGGGAAGGAAGCTTACCGATTGGCGCTTCCACCGAATCTCTCCCAAGTTCATGATGTGTTCCATGTATCTATCCTGAGAAAGTACATACCTGATCCTTCACATGTACTCAGCTCAGAAGTTGTACCGCTGGAGCAGGATCTTTCTTATGAACAACAGCCGATAGAGATTCTGGATCGTAGCGAAAAAGTCCTACGGAACAAGACCACTCGCTTTGTTAAATTTTTATATAGGAACCACCAATTATAAGAAGATACATGGGAGCTTGAGGATATGATGAGGGAGAGGTATCCTCATCTGTTTGTTACAAAGTGACGAATTTTGAGGGTGAAATTCATTTTAAGGGGGGTAGAATGTAACACACGAGACTTTTATGAGAAATATTTTGTTTTTATATAAATTATCAAAGGAATATTTCACTACACACAACACTAGCTTGGCTTGCTTTACATTCAATCACGACCTTCCCCGATAGCTTGCGTCGTACGCAATACCGAGTTTCACTAAACAACGATATGCTATTAAAATATTATTAAAACAAGCCGTTATGAATAGTAATACCCAGTTTTTGAAATTTTGAAAATTTTATTTTTCAAAATGGACTTCATTTTTGGATTCGTAATATCGAAATTAGCCTAGGGTGAAATTTTGGTATTTTTCTGAAAACAATCAATTTTTTATGAATAGTCAAAACACTCGGTTACTATTTAAAAACTGAATTTTTATTTTAATAATTATTTATTTTATTTAAATTTATTTTAGGTGAAAATTGATACATAATACCTATATAAGTTCAATGCAATTCATTAAAGTCATTTTATAATAATTTTAGATATATAAAAATTTTATTTAACCTTTCACCGTCTTTTACCCACCTCCTAGGTGAATTTGCAAATTTACATAAAACATAATTTTAACACTTCTGTGAGTGGAATTTCGAAAATCTGAGAGACATGGTTAATATCAAGGACTAAAATTTGGTTCAATGAGATTAAAATAATTTTTGGTGAATAATAACTTTTTACTTTTTTTTACCACGGTTAAAAGTAAATAGGGTAATTAAGGGTAGAAATGTTTCTATTATTACCCTAACACATGTCCTAATTCTATTAGATAAGTGTAATTCGACTAAAACCAACCTTAGGAATAAAATATGACCATTTAGGCCCACTTTTATTAGATTAGGACATTTATTATTAATTTATTTAAAGAAGGGTTAAAATAGTTAAAATCAATGTTTAATAACTAAATAATTTTTAATATAGGGTTATACAAAATATTATTTAGACTATAAATATTCATAAGAAAGATAAAAAGATTTCCTACATAATGGAATTTTATTTTTAATTTTTAGACAATAAATAATTTAATTTATTTATGACACAATGATGATGCAGTGATTATATTATTAATGAAATATTGACATAATTAATGTTATAAATACCCAAATAAATGTAATATGAGACATTTTATGAATTAAAATAATTTTATAGGTTAAAATGACATTTTAGTATTGATTTAATTAACTTTTTTAGAACTAATATTTTTGTTATGATTTTCGCAAAAATCAATTACCAAATAGTGTCAAAATTGACATAAAATAGTTTTTAAAATAAATATTATATTATTAATTGTTATTTTATTCCTAAAAATATAAGGTTCATCCAAATGACATAGATAAGGTTATATATATTAATAATAAACAACTTGGGGTTCGTTTGGATTGTTATAGTAAATTTATTAACCTTATAGTGTAATAAAACAAGAAGACACGGTAAAAGTTAAATTATCTATCTTAAAGTTAAATCTAAATGATATGGTTAAAATAGAAAGCTAAACTTGTATAAATTATATTGGATGAGAGTATTTCGACCCATCCAAACATTATCTTCAAAAAATCAATTTGGAGGTATTAAAAACCGAATATGACTTTATAATAACATAATATTTTTAGTTTTTCTAAAGGTGCCCCTCTTCTCCCTTATAAAAGGGCACCTCCTCCCTCTCTTAATCACACCACATTGAGCATTAAAGCTCGTCCAACCCCTGACAAATTCTCTTCTCCAATTCCCTAGAAACATCTTATAGGTCTTGGTCTTCTTCAAAGACCAATTTTAGTGCCCTAAGAGGAGGTCTCAAAGAGGCGCTTTAAAGAAGAGGTAATGTCCGTTACCGATTCTTTCAACTTTATTTCTTCTTCCACTTATTATTCTTTAGTTGTTTCATTATGAAGTAATAACATCAGTATCACTAATATACTGATATGTTATTATATGTATGAAACAACCCTATTTCACCATCTATCCATCCTACGGAAAATGAAATCACCGCGCGTGCGTACGTACGGAATATCGTCTCCACGCCGTGGTGTAATCTATTTTCCACCACCACCTTACTTGGATGGGTAAAATGGTGTAAATAATAACTATATATGATTATTTTAAAGTGATATTAATTATGAATAGTATACATACACTCCAATACAATTTCACGATCATGGGAATGATATCATCGCTCGTGTGTACGTACGGAATATCGTCTCCACGATGTGATGCGACTCGTTCTACATGATATTCATTGCATAATGATTATATAAATGAATTGAATGAATTAATATGATATATATTACACTAATACCATTCTAGAAATGAGGTATTTATAACCTAATGATAAGAATAAGAATTTATTCGACAAAATACGCATAAGAACAAAAAGTAATAAACACCCGAATAACAAGTAGCAATGAAATATTACTAATAAGAAGCTAAGAATATGACCATATATGATATCATAAAAATAATTATGATTCTGGAATAAGTCAAAGACATTATTTAAATCATTATACAGGAGATTTGACACTTACGAAGCAAATCAGACCTAAGGTAAGGGAAAGTATCACAATCTCATTTTTATCCGAGATTGTTTATACATTGGAATTTACTGGGAAATATTTATCTTCCACATCCATGTTTCCTAAATATGTAATATTTATATCCTTCTAAAATTGTTTATATCCAATTTTACCCATCTATGAGTTTTTAGTAAAAGATATGAAAGGAATCTTTTGTCATTTTTCGTACGAGGTACATTTTGACTATTCCGACAAAAGTACGAGAAAAATGTAATTGTTTTACTTATATGGCATGAATGGATTTTTAGAACATTATTTACATGAAGCTTCCTTTACAAGTTTTCAAGTTAATTTTTAATCAAATTCTTTTAGTTCAAAATTATATGACATGTTAAGAAAGGAAAATGTTTTTTAAGTAGAAAGGATATTTTCCTCAAGAATGGAGTTCAAGTGTTTTATCAAAATTATTTTCCATCTAAGATAATATAGGGTTCTATTTCTATCCCTATTATTACATTGATTTGATTATGTTGTGATGGAATTATTTTTATGAATTCCTTTATCTAGTATGAATTGTTTTATGGTGTCATGATGTTTAAGAATCCCATTTTTATTACATGGGTTATGCTATGATGTATGATTTATGATTTTGTGACACACATAAGAATGGTATCATTATGAGATGGGTGGGACATATATCTCTCTCCAATGCATTGGGTAAAGATTTATATCTCAAGAGATAAACATGGCTGGAATGATAGGTTAAACTGGTTCAGTGAAACAGGACTAAAACGAGGAGTGAACTCAGTTCAGAAATGGACTTTGTACTCTAAGATAGTCTTGGATATGAGTCTTCACTACTAATAAATGATTCTCTATGACTATTTGTGTATGCCTCAAAGTTTCATGTTTTATGTTATGATTATTGGATTTATATTTCAATACTATGATTTATCCCATGTTATGAAATTATGATCTCTTTTGCAAGTTAAGATTTCCAAAATGTTATGTTCTTATGAATATAATGTGATTGATATTTATTTTTTATACCCTTACTAAGCATTTGAGATGACCCTTTTGTATGTTTTCTTTCCCCAGGTCAGGAAGAAGGTTATTAAGTAGGAAATGCCAAAAGTGACTCTAGATATGATGAAATAAATGGGAGACAATGTAGATGATTTATGAACCAGTTGTTTATGTTTCCTAGTTTCTAAAGACACTATACCTATACAGTCCTTTACTTGTTTTGTTATATGTTGTAATAAGTGTGATTCAATTTTGAAGTATTAAAAATGTATGTAAATTATGGGTTGTTATAATTCAGTCGACAATCACCCAGAACTCTGGATGTACTTGGATGTCCTGTCATGAAATCCATGGATATCCCGTCCCACTTCCACTCTGGGACCTCTAAGTGTTGTACCAAGCCTGCTAGAACCTGGTGCTCCGCCTTCACCTACTGACATGTGAGGCACCGTGATATGAAATCTTCTACTTCTTTCTTCATACCCTACCACCAATGATGTCATATGCGGTCCTGATACATCTTTGCCACTCTTGTATGTACCTCTAGAGGGGATGTGTGTAACTCCCTCAACACCTCCGCCTATAGTGAAACCGGTACCATGGTATGTCCTCTGATGTGGATGACGTGCTCCCCACCTTCAGAAAACTCATCAGGTGCCTGCCCTAAGGATATATGATCACGTTGCACTTCACAGTCAATGTCCCCATGTTGCGTCTCTGTGACTCACTGAACAAGTGGAGGAATGACTTTGAGGGACAATAGAAAGGCTGCTCCATCTCTATCCACAAAGGATATCTGCAACGCGTCCAGATTCTTTGTCGCCTCTCCTAGCAGCTGAATGAATGATCTCCTACTGAGATCATCTCCTTCAACATTCCCCTTCCCAGGAGTAAAGACTACCTTGATGTCATAGTATTGGAGGAACTCGAGCCATATTTGATGTCTCAGGTTCAGGTTTTTCTACGAGAAGATTTACCTGAGACAATGATGGTCAGAATAGACTGTAAACATCCCACCCATCATATAATACCACCACATATTCAAGGTGAAGACCACTTCTGATAATTCCAGGTCATGGGTAGTGTAGTTCTACTCATTTTGTCTCAACCTCCGTGAACCATACGCGATCACTACTTGCTCCAGCATCAGGACACACCCGAGTCTGATCCCTAATGTGTCGTAGTAAACTACGTACCCAATGCCCTCCTCCACTAGCCTTAGGATGGGCGCACTGGTCAATCTCTGCCTCGGCTCTTGAAATATCTATTGGAATATTTTGGACCACACGAAGGGTTTCCCCTTCTTCGTCATAGCTGAAAGCGGTGCTGCAACTCTAGAGAATTCTACCACAAATCTCTGATAGTACCCAGCCAGACCCAGGAAACTCTGCAGCTCCGTCACACTCCTGGGTGGATCCCCATGAAGTAATGCCTTGATCTTCACTAGATCCACTGCAACTCCAGCATCCAAGATGACATGTCCCAAGAAGTGAACCTCTCGAATACATTACTGGAACTTCAAGAGCATACCATAAAGTTGGTTCTATCGGAGTGTATCCAGTACTACCCGCAAATGGTAGGCATCCTCCTCCTCAATAGTCAAGTAAATCAATATGTCATCGATGAAGACTATGAAAAATCGATCGAGGTAAGGCTAGAAGATCCTGTTCATGAAACTCATGAACACTGCTGGTGCATTGGTTACGCCGAAGGGCATAACCCATAACTCGTAGTTTCCATACCGACACCTGAAGGCCTTCTTCTGCACATCCTCGTCTCGAACTCTGAGCTGATTATATCCTGACCTGAGGTATATCTTCGAGAACTATCGTGCTCCATTGATCTGATTAAATAGGTCAATAATCCTCAAAATTGGGTTCTTATTCTTAACGGTCACCTGATTCAGGAGACGGTAGTTGACACACAGTCGCAAACTCCCATCCTCCTTCTTAGTGCACAAAATTGGAGATGCCCAAGGTGAAACACTGAGTCGGATAAATACCTTTGCTTGCAAGTCCTCTAGTTATACCCGCAGCTCACGAAGCTTGGCGGGAGCCATCAGATATGTTGGAGTAGATATCGGTGTTGTCCCAGTGTATAGATCAATGTAGAAGTCTACCTCTCTGCGAGGAGGTAATCTTGAACATAGTCAGGTAAAACATCCATGTACGGATCCACCGCAATAGGAAAACTCGAACTCCGCACAACAATCGCTCTGAGGATGAGACTAGCCAAAATATGTGTGATCGGATGCCCCCTCCTCTGCAAAAGTCTGTTCTTCACTACAAAGGATCCCTTCTTGCCGGTGAAGTTGAACCTGGTCCCATCCGTGCGGAATAATCACACTTTGCGCCTAATTTATTCAATCTGAGCATGAACTGTGGATAACCAGTCCATACCTAAGATAATGTCGTAAGGCCTCGACGCCACTACAAGAAGATCCCAACCGAAGCTCTCACCTGCTAGAGTAAGCTCACACATCCAGCACTAGGGTGTAATCATCGAGTCTACTCTCTTAGAAGTTTCTAACCATAAGGATCAAGCCAATGGCTCTGTTGGAATCTATGACCTCCGAACAAAGGAAGAAGAAATAATTTAATGACTCGCACCAATGTCTATAAGTACTGCTTCAAGGGTAGAGTATAAAAATATAGTACCTATAATCATCTCAGTTGCGTCTTGGTCGTAGGCCTCGACTACCTGGAGCTGAGCCAACCTATGTCTTCCAGCTCCCTGTGGTTGGGGTGGACCACCTGGTGGTGGTGGTGGTAGTGCCTCGAAATGTCGTCCACCACCCGCTGCTCGGCCATCTCCTCTTCCATGTCTACCTACTCTCAGCGGACCACCATGGTCGAACCTCTGGCTCTTCCTGGGAGGTCTCTATACTGTCTACTACCCATCTTCATGGCAGTTTGGGCTATCATGAGCCATGTGACCCTGCCCACCGCATGTAGAGCACTACCTGCCCCTCATATGGTTGGCTCTGTTTCGTGTGTCCCGCACAACCGAACCTGTATCCTGAGATCGCCCACCTGATGTCCTGGTACGCTTGGACCTCTGTGTCAACTATCTAATGTTGGCTGTAGAAGACTCTGCTATGTGTCACCCTACGGTGGGTCTCGTCACTGTTGACTGCTCAGCGAGAAAACTCTCCAATATAAGGGATCTCTCCAGCACCTTTGTCTACGTCAGGATGCTGTGGGGAATCATCGAAGACCTGATATCGTGCCTGAGTCCTTTCTCGAAGGTCCGGGCCCTGAATAATGGGTCCCATACCATATCCGTGGAGTATCGTGAGAGGTTGGTGAACCTCTCTGAGTACTGATCTACTATCATGTTGCACTACTATAGATGAAGTAACTCTTGAATCTGCACCGCACGAAGGGTGGCCCAAAAAAACTCCGAGCGGAAGAGACTCTTGACATCTGTCCTGATTAAAGATGCATCATCATGCACCTAGAGCATCAGGATCCACCATCTACCTGTTGTTACATGTAGGAGACTCATGGAAAGGATCATCATAAGGTCAGTTGGTGTCCCTACCAATCTGAAAACTCTCACGACGTCCTCCATCCAATCCTCACCTACCTGTGGGTCCGTATCTCCCCAGAACCTGGGCGGTATCTGGTGATAGAACTTGTGAAACACAATCAAGAAACATGCACTCTCTACTGTTGGGGATGGTGGTATTATTGGCTCAGCGGTTAGTGGTACCGCTGGTGCCTCCACTGTGACGGGGCCCTGCACCGAGGCCTTGTCGCTCGGTGGGATACCATCTCATACGTAACATGGAACCCTAGCTAGCTGCATTCGTGGGGCCATCCTGAAAAAAAACAAGTGCACCACAGTCAAACAGTAAACCTCGTGATCCTACACAAAGTAATCACAAAGAAAACTTTTCAATGGAAACACACATGCAATCACCGTTTTCATGCACTGAGTCGAAAATCAAAGGTCAGGGTCTTATTGTATGGATATGTCGGCCGCCGCTCCAACACTGGACTCCCTGGACTGAAACCCACACTCAATAATCTTAACACTATTTATTCACAGAAAAGAATGATCAGAGTCCTGAGTTATGAGGTAGAACTGACTCCTCTGATACCAATTTCTCACGACCCGTTTTCGGGGCCCGTGGAGTGACTACCCCATGCCCGTCTTCCAATGGCCAGGGGATGGAAACTAGCACAAAAGGCCTAAATACCTAATATGGGAAGGAATTTACTTTATGAAAGTAAAAAAACACAACAGAGTATGCAACAGGAAGTAAACACTAATAAAAACTGAATACAAAAGAGTGTGAAAGAAAGTAAATGGGCTAGTATACAAATCCAAATGAACAACAAGTACAAGTAAGTGACAAATAGATGAAAGTAAAGATCAGCTCCTGGATCATCCTCTAGGGATTCCTACCTGCGGAGTAGGTATAGATAGCCACCTCAACCCCCATGTCTTTCAGTCTCCACTATTTTCCAACTCGTTGCAAGATCCACCTTCAGGTACCGTCTAGTCATGGCGTTCTCGGCCCCCGTCAGCGCTGTCTGTCGTCTTCATCCAACACAACGAGGTGCGGGCATAGCCCGTGTAGGGGTGAGTATAACGTTACTCATTTGGGACCTCAAGACCCTCAAGTTCTCACAATATCCAGTATGTATAAGCAAAATAATAAAAATACAACCATAAAGTATCAAACAACCCAACTTAGATATATGCCCATACATATACCTAAGTTTCTAGTCATAGTCCGACTCCAAATCACAAGCCCAAGCACAACTCTGTCTGCACAGGAATTAAAGTCAAACACCATGATGATAAGGGTTAAAAAAAAGACTCATCTCACAATGGTATACATATTTAGTATTGCTATAGATATGATCAGTTGTAGTCACTGATTCATCTAAGCTGTCGAACCCATGTAGGATCCATGTACAGAATTCGTCACTGCCGACCCCACATAGGATCCATGTACAGAAGTCGTCAGTGCCGAACCCATGTAGGATCCAAGTACAGAAGTCGTCACTGCCGAACCCAAGTAGGACCCAAGTACAAATGTCATTATTGTCAAACCCACGTAGGATCCAAGTACAGAAGTCATCACTACTGAACCCACGTAGGATCCAAGTATAGATTTAATCACTGCCGAACCCACGTAGGATCCCAATACTATAGTTGTCGCAGTCGCAGCCAGCTATAGGGTTCCCGCACACAACACACTCGATTCCGGGAGGACCCGCTCCTCAAGCAAAGGGGTCATTACGTCAAATTTCACAAATTCCATATTTTATGTACCTCAATGTTCTGTCTCATCAAAAAGAACCCAACATGATAGAAGGTGCATCAATCGGACGCCCGAACTGAGAGTTATTGGTTTTTCCGTTCTTGGGGCCCGGTTAGAATTACGCTCGTTTCAAACCCATCCGTTTTCAAAATTTGTCCAAAACATACTTATAGTATCGCAAAAGGTCCGACTCGTTGAGAGGATCCTAGTGTTGTAGACAGCGCATCAATTGGACACACGGTCTAGAAGATATTCGCGCTTAAGTGAAAGGGGTCGGGCAAGTTAAGCCCAGTGGGATGGCGGGTCGGCCTGACCCGGTTTGGCGGTTCTGAACCAGCTAGGGGTCAGCCCAGCCTGGTGGATCATGGCCCAGCCCAGCAGTTGTAGCCCATCTAGCACAGGGTCGGCCTGTCCTAAGCGATGGCGGCCCGACATGCACGAGGGTGACCCAACCCGCGTGGCAGGCAGTTCTCCCTACGTGGCAGTCTGTGGCTCAGCCAGCTGGCTGAGCGGAGCAGCGGGGAACGTGGCCCCCTGGTTTCCTACAATGACAGCACTGAGTGGCGCCGCCTCTCCTTCCTAGCCTGCCGATGCTGGCCGGTTTTATCTGGAACGAGCGGCCTGTTGTCCTCCCATGCAGCGCCAAGCGGCGCTCGGCTTCTTCCGCCCGACAGGGAGGTGGCTGGCCGGTTCGCCTGTTGAAGTGGCCCACCCAGTGTGGGCTTCGGTTCCTCTGCAGCGCGGTGCCATGAGGCACCGCGATCTTCCTACAGTGCGACGCCAAGGAGGCGCCCCTGTCCTACTACCCGGCCAGCTACGGCGGGCCGATTCACTTCACTCGAGGGGTCCACACCGCGGGCCGTGGTTTCCTCCACGCAGCTAATGTACTTTCTCCTCTTCCGATCGATGTCACCTCCAGACTCTACCACTTCCGATTTCCATTTCCAAAATAATCATGAACCAAAGGAGGGTCATCGGGCCGTGTTCGTTCACCTGCCCCATCCACGTTAGGCGATATCAAATGGATGAAGGCAATCCAATGCATTCATCAATAATGATTTTAATTTTAGTCACATAAAATTATGCAAAACCCCTACCTTGTATTTGACATTGCACATTGACGAGTCATGGAAAAAGGTTTTGTGGAAGAAAAATGAAGTTCTGTCAACATCGGAGGGAAAAATGATGTCGTTGGCGACAGTGGCGTCTTCTCCCTTGACGCGGTGGAAGAGGAGAGATTATGGCGTTCTTTTTGGAATCACCTTACTCTCTTGCCCTGGTTGAAGAAGTAGAGGAGACGATCGAGTTCCTCGTGTTCATCGCTAGAGAGGGTGATATCCTCTCAATCCTCCCATGTTCCACCAAAACAAGTTTATACCAACCCAATGAAAATAATGAAATCCCTTCTTTTAATGTTGGAAAAAAATTCCAATTAATTCAAAATGTTGAGCGAATTAATTAATCAATTAAGTAGGCACATTTAAGGGGAGGGAGGTGGAGAGGCTCCACCATAATTAAAGGGGGATTTGGAACATCAAGAGGGAATTTCAAAAGTTAAGGGGTTTCAAGGAGTTAAAGGGGGGCGGGGTTGAAGGGTTATGATATCATGTGGGCCCCACCACACATTATCGTCTCGTGTGAGTTTATGTGGGTTGTGGGCCCCACCTCCAACTCTACTTTGGAGGAAATAACCACCATTTAAAAATAAAAAAGCGTAACACCACAATTTTATTTAATTTATTATGATTCCCCAAAAATTAACTCCCACTCTCGACCAAACGCAACTGCGTTAAAGGTCATCTTAGGCGAATATCGGCGTTGTGAGTTTATTGGTGTCCTTGTATTTCAATTCCGAACACCAGTTAAAAATATAGAAAAACCCGCACGTACATTTACTGAACGTTCCTGAACGAAACATCAGAAATTGATTCCGGGCACATCGGGCCTCAGAATCAGGGGCCGTCAGAAACTATGGACTCCTAAAATTCAAATAAATTAAGAAAAAAAAATTCTTTTAAATTTTTGGGTTTTAAATTTTTATATTTAGTTTTTACTTTGAATTTTATTAGATTAACTGGGGAAATATTTATAAATTTTTATCCTTTACTCAATAAAAATATGTTTTGATACATAACATTTATGAGGAATAAAATCGGCCATTTTATATATGATGAATGTTTTGGGAATATATACATGAGTGGGGGCTGTCTATAGATGTCCCATTGATACATCGACTGGCCTCATTTTTACAAATCAATTGAGAAACATAGATATATTTTAACCCAATATATTTAAATAAGTTTTTAAAACAAGATGATTTTATATGTAGTTGTTTTTCAATTAGTATTCCCCTAAAAATTAATTTTAGCACAATAGATTTAAAATTAATTGATGATAGATCATTATGGTAGTGGTATAATATTCTTGAGACATGGCATCCAATAATTAAGAATTCCCATCATTGAGAATTATGTTATTTATTTCCCATGATGTTTTCATAGTGATAGTATTCATTCATGCATACCACTCTCAAAGTATTTTATAAATTGAATGGATTTTTAGTTATTTACTTTTCCATGTTGGTTATGCCTTTTCTTATAAGCATAGTCATGTTATTTAAATTTCATGTGTGCTAATTTATTTACCATTCCATATTGATTATCATTATTGAATCATGATGTATTACACTCTACAAAACCATTAACGAGCATTTGATCTCACCCACACATTGTTTCATTTCCATAGGATTGGAATAAGATATCATTGAATGAGTTTTAAAGGATTCTAAGTATTTTATTTTGTTATATAATTTGATGTATTTTATATTCATAATGTAAAATATGTATCATGTATTGTAACAAACTGTGCCTTCTCAGAATAATATTTTTCAATTTTTTGTTGGAAGTTCTCTGGTGGAGGCTTGAGGGGGTTCTAGGAGTCTTCGAGGTGGCTAGTGGTGCAGACGATGTGCTACACAAAATACACACCACGTAATGATTATTGGATTTTTAAAGGTTGTTCATGACTTTTGCAGTCAGATGGTTCATGGATTTTTAATTAGTTAATGGGGGAGTCATGAGATGCATTACATGTCCTATAGGTGGAATTCATAACGTGTATTAAATAGCGGACGAAGGCAAGACATTTTTTATTGAATGATTAAATTTTACTAAAATGAGGATTACACATCGTGTAATGATTACAAAATGTGTAAATGCAAGGATCGTGGTTTTAAATTCATTTTTACTATTGAAACCTTTTTATTCAGAAATACCCTTATCCCAAACTCTTTTTTTACAAACCTTAGTAGTCCTGATGATACTCTCTAGCCCACTCCTCCATTTCTTCGATCTGTTGGATCTGGTGACTATTTGTTGGTGATCTGTGGTGATTTATTCACATTTATATCCTTTTTTTCTTCTATTCCTCTCTTAAGGATTCACTATGGTGATGTTGTTCCATTTTAGTGTGTGTTTTGGGATATAATTTTATGATATTTGGATGTACTATAGAATTATCCATAGTTCATAATTTTGAGGTCGTGGTTTACATGTTTTTATTCTCCTCCTTGTGGTATACACTGATTTTGGAACGTTCTTTGAAGTAGTGAATCCATTATTTATCATTAATGTGTATCATGTGAGAGGTGTTTACTCTTCTTCACCTATGGGTTATGGTTGTGTTTTTTAATAATCAAGAATAAATAGTTTGTTAATTTTAATTAATGTGGAAAAAGGAAATTGATTCTCATGTTCTTACAACTTTCATATGATTGTGTTATTGTGATTGTAGGAGCATGATTCCATAATTATACTTGTGTCTATTGGGGGATTTTTTTTGATTCATGATATGTGTTGACTAATATCTCTATTTTCATTGTTTTGATATCACCCTCAAAGAGAAAATGGATAAACACTTATATTTGGATAATGAAATTGTTTCGCCATGATTATGCATTAAGATATAAAAAACTCTATAATAAAGTGGATTGTTATAAAATATCATTATTTAATGTTATAAAATTATTTTTCTCTGTTGTGATTTGTGGAAATGCTTGTGGTGTAGTGATGTGTGATTCATTTGTGGTTGGGTCATTTGGGGATGATGATTTTTTGGCCATGCCTTTTTGGAGGAGAGGTGGTGGATGTTTTGTTTAACTTTTTGGGTTATGTGGTGGTAATTTTTACGCCATTATTTTAGGGTGGAAAGGTGGTTGTTTTTTTCAGTGATTTTGGGGTGGCAAGGTGCTTGATTTTTGGTTGGGTTTCTAGGATGCTGAGTTGATTATATGATGGTAATGATGAGATTCTTGTAATGTCTCTAATTTTATTTTTCTAGATACTCGATAGTAACTGAATCTTTTATTAATGTTAATTTTTAATGTATAGGATTTATTTTGGATAGTGGGATGAAAATGGATAATTAATAAATATATGACGTACTTTGTGGCATGGGTTTTTTATTCCTAAAAATGAAGTGAATGGTGTGTATAATGGAAGTATATGGTCTTGTGGTATGGCTTCTAACTTTCATAGTGTTATTCATTTAGAGGTGGTAGAAAAAGTGATGCCACTGTGATTTGGTTAGTATTTATTTATGTAGCCCTAGTTTTGTCTTTTGTTTGGCTATATATATATATAAGTATTTTTTTTTTGATATGCTCTCTACCCCCAATTATCACTATATGAAAATAGTTACATAGTAACATCGGGGATATTTTGCTGATATTCGGTGAGGAGGATCTATGGATGGATTCCGACTCGTTCCCACCCACTATTTAATTAAATCTAATTATTCTATAGGTTGTGATGGATAAATGTATCTTAGTGAAATAGAAGGTGTATTCAATAACCTAGTTTCCTTCAAGTGAGATATTTTGTGACCCTACTCGGGGGTGGAAATCCTACGTTTTGTTTGGAATAGAATTTATATAGCCTATGTGTCAGTGGGTGGGATGATATGGGTTGATGTGTCTAATGTGGGGGGTCATTAACGGTAAGAGGATGGAATTGGGATGACTAAAATCATGTTCATGATACCCTACTACTCTTTTTATGATGTTGGATGTGCAATGGACCTTGTGTTTTCGGCAAGACGTTAGGTGGTTGTGCTTGTGGGGTGGAAATTATAGGTGTTTGAAAGAATGATGTGTTCTACCAATTCTTGGGGGAGTGTTCTATACATATGATTTGTGAGTTCTCGGATTCCTAATTATGGGGTATAAGAGTGTCATAAAAGTAGTAATGTAGTGTATGGAACCCTTTATCGATGTGACACATGCCATGTTATTTTACATATAATTCATTATTTATTGAGTGTCACTTGTTAAGGATATGATAGATCATTGACCTATTTAGGTGCTTCTGGTTTTTCAGTTTTCTCATTGGGGTATTAGTGTGATTAATTTAATTGTTCATAAGATACTTCTGATTTCCAAATGAATATAATTTTATGCACACAATATGTATATAATCTATTTTCATGTCTCTAGGTGGAAAATGTGGAATGTGCTAGACATTACTATCTCGGACCATTTTATAGTTTCTCTATCCATACCTTATACTATCTTTTGGGTATTTATATTGGAGACTTCTATCTATAATATTTATATTAGTATATTCATGTGGATTTTTTTTGGTTTGTTTTTAAATTTTTTCATGTGGGTTTTTGTGAATGATTCATATTTTTTATAAATAGTAATTAATTATTGAGGGTAATGCCTCCCATATCATATGATTTTTATACCCTCAATGATAGTCTCATTCCAAGGGCCTTCTAGAAGTTAGACTTAGGGGGTTGGGGTATTATATGCATCCACTCATTGTGGAATATTTAGAGGGAGGGGTCATGACAGAGTGGTCTAATAGGTGATAGTTGAGAGTTATGATGGATTTTAGAGATAAGAACTATTAGGATTTCATGGTATAGTATGAAAACAATTATATTTTACCTTAGTGAATGACATTGGCCTATAATACTATATATGGGACATGGTATTTTAAGGCCCCCATTTATCTAATTCACATACTCTAAACTTATTAAATAAAAAAGTATGCATCACTTCATTACAAGGTAGAGACCAAGGAGTGGTTCATTCATCATGATGATTTTTTTTCTATTTTTTAATTAGGTTTTTTTGATAATGTTAAAATTAATGACATGAATGAAAATAAATCACAACTAAATCACTTCTATAGATCTTAGGTGATTTTAATTTTCATTTCATCTATGGATCTTGTTAATAATATTTGTGTAGTATAGGTAGTTGATGTTTAGTAAGCTGATCAAGTTGATTTCCATATGGAATAACTTGAAGTAGAGGATGAGAAATTGTGGAGGTTATTTCGTGATTTTCATCAGAATTATTTAAGGATGTATGAGAGCATGGGTTCAGTTGTGGAGTCAATGATCTAGCTGTAGGAGCTATTAATATATTTTAGTTTTTTCTAGGCCCCGATGGGGTACTAAATTCTTTTGTTAGGTATTAAGATATGGCAAGCTCTGCGTATGTGTTAGATGTTGTTTGTGGGATATATTAAGGATGAATATGATTCTTGTAATGACTTTTAGAAAAATTTTGAGTGTAGTTGCTTTCATCAACCATGAGCGTTGTGAAAAGGGAGGGGCTTCATTCTCTTCAGCAGAGGTGTATGTCAGAGAAAGAGTTCATAATCAATTTGAAGGACCATATTTATTTTTTCTCATATCATTTTCATGATGTGGAGTCTCATGAAAGATGTATTGAGGTGGAAATCCATCCTCCAATAGAGTATTTAGTTACTCTGTTTTCATATTCGATGTATCTAAAGATTTATAAGAAGGTTTAGGTGATCAAGATTATTCATCGGTTGAGATTTTTACTACAATATGGTAACCCACTAGGTTCATTGTGGTGTAGAGTTATCACTATAAGGTCTATATCATTATCAAACATCAAGGATTAATCCAATATGAAGCTACACTCAAAATCATCCTTTTCAGACATCAAAGGGTAGAACTTCTCATGTGCTTCTGATAGGATTTTTCCAATGTGTTTTGGTTTGTGGGGTATATGTCCATGTTTAGATGAAGTTCATAGTCTTTCCCCAAGAATGGTTTGGTGGAGGTACATAGGTTCAACAACTACTTCAACAGTATCTTTATGTGGGACCTTTATAATAGCTAGGGGTTAATATTATGCTACACCAAGTGGAGATGGAGTAGGTATATGTTGATATTAGGATATTATTTGGGTTTAGGGACCTCAACTTGAGCTTGGTCATATAGGTGGTTTTCAATTGAGAGGTAGAGGTAGTTGGGCTTGATCACTTTCACATTGGAGAGGTAGTAGTGCGAGAGGGGTGACACACTATTAGAGGTACAATCGGGTTTTAGTACCCTTTTTGGTTCCTTTTTTTATTTAGTATAATAAAACTATTTTTTATACCATGTATAGTCTATTATATGGTAATATATGTTTAGAGGATTATCATCCTCATTGTGTTTACTATGCCAGTTGGATACTAGATTATCTTGACTATTTTGTGCTATTGGTGTAGACTGATGATAGGGCCACATTAATTTTTTGGGGATATTATCTTGATATGGATGAAGTCATATGATTTTATCCTCAACATTGAACATATGTATTATGTATAGCGTTTTATTGGCTTCTTCTATAAGAGAGTCATGTTCTATGGTGTGGAATTCCATCAGGCTTCATTTTTTTGCGAGAGGGGTTATGAAGTGTCCCGTTAGAGTATTGTGCCCTTTATCCTTTGTTGTCTAACATGTTAGTGGAATTAGTCGAATCTAGTATAGTGGAGGCCCCAAGGGTCATTATGTCATTTTTAAGTTTTTTTTCCAAGGAGGTCATGATGCTATCCCCTTATTGTTATTGTTTTATAGAATATAGTTCTGTTTTGTTATCTGATTTTAATAGATCTTTATCATATATAACCTTATGAGTTTCATGTGTTGAGTATTTATAAATATAAACTTATGAAGAAGGGTTTTATATAGGATAGTTTGTCTTCGTGGGGTTATCCAGGTTTTTTCCATGAAAGAGGATGATAGTATAAGGTTATGAATAGAATACTACAGTTTGAATCATATGATTTCCAAGAACTCTTTCCCCATTTTGAGGATAGATGATCTTTTAAACTAGATGAGAGTAAAAATATTGGTTTCTATGATTTATCTATTGTCAATATATCATCTGTTGAGTGTGAATGTGAGAGATCTCTTGAAGAATGCGTTCAAATATAGTTCTGGGAACTTTGAGTATGTAGTCATACCATTCAGTGTTATAGACACACCAGATGGGTTCATGGTGCTTATAAACTCTATATTTTGTGGGTTACTAGAATTGTTCATAGTCTTTTTATTTTATTACATATTGATCAACTCAAATTTAATGTAGGATAATTTAAAGGTTATCAATGAAAATTTTAGATCATTTGACACCATCAGATCTAGGGAATGTTGACCATGATTATGTTTTGGACATGAGAGGTTCATTTCCTCTAGAATTTGGTTTACTAGTTGATTTTGGAAATATACCCATTGATCTATGAGGAATTTTATACATGATAATATCTCATTAATGTGGAATAAAGTTATAATTTTCATTGACTCAAAAGCTATTATTAGAGGATTGATCTAATTTATAATTATTTCCATCCTTAAAAATAGTTTTGACCAGGAAGGTGTAGATTTTTGTGTGGACTGGTTAGTTTTTGGTATTCTTTGGTTACCTGAAGGGGTTGTCGATCACAGATCCATTTCTTTGGTTGGAAGAAGGGGGTTTGATATTTGAGGTGTTTTATGATGATTTAGGTCCAGTTATGGGAATCATGGTGATGCCGTAGAGAGAATTTATCCATTGTGGGTCTTGGAAGTTACATAACCACAAGTGTAACTATACAACACACGTTCTGGAGATATTAGTGTTTGTGTCTATGTAGAAGTTGAAGGATCATTACCTCATTAGGGATCACTTCATTGTCTTCATAGATAATAAGAGATTGAGGTACATTTTTTCCCAACAATATATGAATTTGTGGTAGTGGAGTTGATTGATGATTATTCATGATAACAATTTTGAGTTATCTTACACGATATATAACCAAAATTTTAGCAATCAATTTGAGAAAGAAATAATGGAAAGATTTTTTTCTAGAGTAATGGAATTCTTATAGGTTAATAGAGGATTTGGTTGCCTTTTTCTTATATTCGTGGGTGGATAGTGGTAGAGGATATTTGTTTCCAATCTTAATGCATCCATATTTGATGCAGTATGTGGAGGAGATATAGTGTCGAGAGTCACTGTTAGGGATGATATGTGATCTTGTTATCAATGGTGATTCTCTAGAGCAATGGATCGATTATCATCAAAACTAGATGTTGTTTTATGGGAGATTTTTCTATTTTGGTAGTGTTTAACGATGGGGTTCCTAATGAGTTATATATATCACATTTGGCACTATAAATAGGTGTATCCATGATGTACCATGACATGATGATGAATTTGTTGTGTGTCACGGGATGAAATGGGTAGTGGAGGAGTTCATGATAAGGTGAATGGTTTGATAGAAGGTAAACGTTGATCATCATTACCCTGATGATTTGTTTTAGCCTTTGGACATTCTTGAGTTGAAAATGGAGTAAATATATATAGATTTATTCTCATGTATATAGTAGTAATAGAGTGGTTTTGATTTAATCTGGGTGGTCATGGATCAATTAATGATAGATGTCCATTTATTAGCAATATAGGAGTCATACTTAGTGGATTCTGTGGCTAAGAGGTACATGGATGGGGTGGAACATTTTCATGGAGTTCTTATTTCCATTATAGCTGATTGGGAAAAAAATTTACCTTTTCAATATGGAGGGGACTACCACATGCATTTGGAACTCAGTTATACCTCAGGGCGGCATTCAATACTCAAAAAGAGGGGTGAAGGAGCAGAATATCCAAATGTTGGAGGATATTTCATGTGCATGTATTACGATCATTATTGGATCATGGAGATGAAAAAATAAATTGGTCATGTGTGTATATAATAATACCTATCACATATATATCGTTATATACCCATTTCATTATTTGAATAGGTGAACATGGAATTCTTCATTGTGTTGGATGGATGTTTGGGATGAAATATTTCTTGGTCCTGATGTGGTGTAGAGAATGACTGGAAAATTTCAATTGGTTTGATGGATTATACAAAAATAAAATGACATGAAGAATTCATATGCTGATTTTAGGAGGAGGCCCTTAGAGATCATGGTTAGGAACCAAATGTTCATGATGGATTCCCTTCAACATGGGCAACTAATGTTTGGTAGGGTGTAATGCTTTCTACCAAGTTTGTTGGGTCCTTTGAGTCTTTTTGAGTTTTGGTGATGTGGCATATCACTTTTAATTACCCCCATAGCTGAAGCATATGCCTGAAATTTTCCACGTCTCTTAGATTCATTAGTATCTTCATGATGTCTCCTATGTCATTGATTGGGGATAGATGGATATTGAGGATGATTTAACATTTTGGATTATCTGGTTGAGATATAAGATTTCCATGGGAATGAACTACAAGGAAAGAAATTTTAATTGGTCCATGTGTTGTGGAGGCATGGGGTCCTAGAAAAGATTTCATGGAAAAGAGAGATGAAAATGTGTACCTAGTGCCAAGAGTTTTTTTATTTTGGAAATTATGTTTTTCTTAATGATTAGATGTCTGTATAATATAATTTTATGAGATGAGTTGATTCCCCTGGTTTTTAATGTGTGTTGTGTTATAATTTCCTCACATATGAGATGTGTAAGACCTACTTCTTAATCGTGGGGATTTAACTATGATGATATTAAACCTATGTTGGGGTGTCAGTACCTCCCATATTAGATAATAACCTAACATGGACGATGGAATTACATATTTCATGTGTTTGGGTTGATGAGGTTCATTGGTAGTAGTGGTTTTTTGATTTTATATCTTAGAGGTTGAGGTGGATATGTATTGATTGTGGTGAAGGATGGTTGTGGTGATGTGGTTCTATGAGATGAGTTCGTTTGTGGCAGTGTGGTGATGAGGTTATGCCTGATGTTTTGTGGCTATTTGGATTTTAATCATTGGATGGTGGTAGTTTATTAGCTATTATGAGTTCTTTGAGGGGTGTCATGTGGTTTTTTTATAACTCTTTTTCATAACGGCTTGGTTTTTCATTCTCAATGGTGAGAATTGTTTGAGAGGTATTTGATGGGAAATACCATTCATTCCCAACCCATGGCTTACCTGACTATTAATTTTCATGTTTTAAATGTTGTAGGTGTTATGAAGTGGGGATGATGAGGTTCCAGCTGTTTTTTGTGTAATTTGGAGAAAATAAAGCTGATTCATGAAATACACATCGTGAAATGTTTACATGATGTGTATAAGAGGTTCATGACATATATTTCTAGTATGTTCACCAATTATGCTGCATGTAGTCTCACATATTGTAAATCATTAAAGAGGGAAGCCTAGATAAGGATTAAGAATAATTTATGTGATATTTGTGATGTGTATTTAATTAAGAAATTAGGTAGTTATTTTTTCAGTGAATGTTAACATCTTGAAAACCCTGATGAATAAACATTGTGTAATGGTATCATGACGTGTGAATGGTGGGGTCCATGTTTTCAATTCCTTTCTCCCAGCCAAAATTTTCAATTAACCTAACACTTCTACCCCTCTCTCATTTTGGAGGAACCCAAGGTTCCTTAAAAAGAATTTTTATCTCATAGATCGCTTACATTGATACATTGGTTATGTGTTTGTTTGTCGGAAATCTGTAGTGAGTTCTACTTCTTTTCCACCAAGATTTTCTACTATTCTTCTCACATGGATTCACTGAGGAATTACTGTTTTTATTTTTGAATATATTTTAGAGTGAATTATGATTAACTTTTATTGTGTTTTAGGATAAGCTACATTTTCTCATGTTTCTGTTGTGGTTTGGGGTCATTTATTCATTACCCTATAGTGCACAACGAGTTGTAAAAGAATCATTGTTATAGGGAATCCCTTTTTTATTGTGTATCATGTGCAATGGTATTAATCTTTTTATCATATGGGTTATGTATCTTTCATCTTAATAAAAAATAAATAATTTTTTTATTGAGTATGAAGGGAGAAAGGGGGAATATTTGGAAAATTTATACTTCTTTGATATGATTATAATATTAAAACTATATGGGATTGATGGCCTAATAAAAATTATTTTCATATATATATTTTTTTTATGGATGATATGGGTTGAGTACTATTTCTATATTTTTTTCTTATATCATCCAAAAATTGAATTTGACTGACCACATATATTTTACTATTGAATTTTTTTCCCTAGGATAATGGATTATGTGATAAATCCCCCAAAATAAAGTGTAATGTTGTAAAATCCCCTTTTTAAAATCTATAAAATGATCTTACTATGTTGTGTTATGTGGTCGTGATTTTGGGGTGGATATGTTTCATTGATTTGTGGTTGTGGAAAGTGGGTATGACGGTCTATTTTTTAATGCTTTTGGGTGATGAGGTGGTTAAATAATGGATGTGGTTTTAGGGTGGTGAGGTGGAGGTTTTCTTACCATAAAGTTGGAGTGGTAAGGTGGTGGTTGTTTGGTTGTTCATTATGGGTGGTGATGTGGTTGATGTCTTTCCATTAATGTGGGGTGTAAAGGTAATGGTACGGTTGTAACGATGTGCTTCTTGTGACATGTGTGGTTATGATGTGCTAGATACATTGTTGGAATGGATTTTTTTAAAAATGATAACTTGAAATGGAAGGGGTTTTATATAGATAATGGGATAGAAATGGATAATGAATAAATAAATGATTTTATGTTTAGTTAAGTTGGATGATGCTAAATAATTAAAGGAATATGTTATATATTGTAATTGGATGATGTTGTTATCCTGGTTGTGACTTACATGGTGTTATACATTTAGAGTAGGTAGTAAATGTGAAAACATTGAGTTGATAAGACTTAGGTTGTGTACCCATATGTTGGGATTGTGTGTTTTAGTATCTATATACCATTATTTCATTAGTGGTTTATATTTGAATTTGACCCATATCATGAACTGTGTTTTGACACCACCATAGTCACGTGGGGGTTTTTCCTAACTTATGATAAGGGGGATTGATGGACGGGTACATGCTCTTTCCTATTATCTCATCTTGGTGAGGTAGGTATATTACATACCATGATGTTGGGAGGGTTTTTAGGGTACACGATTGTTGTTATGATTTCTTAGGTGTATTGGAGACATATTTCTAGTGGCCATACATTTTTGATCTTCTGCTAAGGTGTCTTTAGGGGAGATTTAACATAACCCAATTGTCTGCAAGCTGGATTTAATTGGTTGAGTATGATTACAGTGGGGGACCTTCATAGTGAGAGGTGGGTATAACGTTTACGTACTTCATTTTCATTATTACCTACTTATAGGGTTATGTTTGTGGATGTGTGAAGGACGAGGTGTTTTTGGGTGAGGCGTGATGTGGTTGTTGAGTTTTCCCAACCAGAATTCAGGTATCATTGAGAGGAGGAGGGGGTGAGTCCATGATATATTTTTCCATTATGTATCCTACCATTAGAAACAAATTTTTCCTCCTACTAAATAATTTCTTCTCATTATTAAATAAATCAAACACATACCCATTGGATAAGAATAATTTTAATGGTTCCCTACTCAACAAGAGTATCTAGTCCTCAGTATGGTTCATAAATAATCCATCAAAATTCAATCTACTGGAAAACAATCATATTTTGTGGAATACAATGATTAGGAAGTTCCCTTACATTTTAGTAGCATTATGTTCTATACAGTGGTTCATTTTCATCAAGTATCACAATATAATGAAATATTTTTTTTTATCAAACTTGTTACATTGCTTCTTGATAAAATTTCTCTAATATTATCTTTCAAAAAAATTATTCACTTTCTTAATCATATAATAGTAAAAAATTCCTGGACTTTGTAATGACACTTAGTCTAATTTCCCAGTCTGATTCCCAATTCCAGTTTCTCAACATGGAAATAAAACTAACTCACAATACCACTAAAATAATCTGAGAATTATTCTTCCTCATTCTAGAAAACTTAATAAAAATTTTCTGATCTAATTTTCATCCCCAATACGTTAACCAGTTGAATGTGATCTTGTATCTTATCCTTTTTTTTATTTTGTTTGACATGCTTCTTCACGAATACACAATTTAGAAACATCCTATTCATTGAATTTTATATTTTACCTCCCTTATTTCATCAGAATTTCATGTCACTAAATGAAAAATGTATTATCCTCATTTTATAGTCAAGTGAAAATGGTGTAATATGGAATTTGAATTGTTTTTACCTCTTTACCAATTTTACCAAATCTCCAATCTAACATAAATCTCTTAGATATTTCATTGACTAATTAAATTACCCTTGAAATGTGTATATTTGTTTAACTTCATCATGTTTCGTCGAATTTTGGATCTTATCTTGAATTCATCACCCTTTAGTATTTCTAACAAATATTTAATCCAATTTTGATTGTTCATTCCATGTTTCCTTTTAAAATTCCCCATTACAATGGTCATTATGATTTCTTAACACACATTTAAATCAAAATACAATGACTTATTAAAAAATTTAATCTAATTCTAATTTTGATTTCAATTTCGAAATATAGTTTCTTCATTACCATAAATGCATTTGGTTACTCTTGTTTTCTTAACCCACCTGCAAAAAATTTAGAACAAATGATATTTTATTACATTTCTTTGCACCGCCTGAGATACTATATTCCCATTCTGATTTCCTTATTTTGATGAAAGCATATGCTCAACAACTATTTCTTTATTACATATCCTTGCAACAAATATAAGAATGAAAAAATATGTCTTATCATTAAGATTATAAAGAACAACTCTCATTCTAATTACATCATAAAAATGGAGAAGAGATATTATTTCAAACAACTTAATCCACTTCTACATCTTTTTGTCTTAATACTATACCAATGTTCTATCAGAAATAAACTTCTTCCTCTTTTTTAATTACAATTAATTGCAAAACAAATCTGCTAATATTTAAATATTCTGTCTTTTGGTCTAACTGAAATCCAAAACCTTCAGTCTCCCTTAATTTGAACATGAAAACCATCCTAGAATTTAAATAAATTTGATTCCAATTATCTGAGATCAAAATTTTTTACATTAGAAACATCCTACTTCCACAAACATTTTTTGGTAGTCACGAATTTCTTCATGACTTTGAATCTATTGAAGAAAATAATTATCATTTTCTAACATATAATAGAATTTATTTCCACATCCCATTGTTTCCAACATATTCATAATTTCCTTATGATGTAATATAACACCCTATTCTTCCATTAAAATTCTTTAGTTCAAATCATATTTAATATAATTATCTTAAATATGATTGGTCTGAATATTTTGGAAAACACATATTTTTCTTAATAAAATGACCAATTTGATTTCCCAAACTCGTTACCCCTTTCTTTCGACATTATATAATTATACATTTATCAGAAAACATATGACTTTTTTGAATTAAAAAATAAAAAAATGCATCATGTTGATATTTGATCTATGATAAATCTAATTTCTCTTTCTCATTATGATGAGAACATCATTTGTGAAAAAAGTTGAGTGTGTGAGCCTTTTCTTCTAGAAAAAATCTTTTAAATATGATAGTCTTTCTTAAGATCTAGGAGTCTAATTTATTTATTATGACTATTGAGTCCAGTCACTAGTTTTACTGAGTGCAATGATTTTATTTCCTTGACCAATAAAATATTATATTATTAACATTAACTTCTTATAAATTTAAAAAACCTTCTCCATATAACTTTCTCCCACAAATTTCCCCTTTTTTGTTGTCTTCCAAGGTTCATAAATCTATGAAAAGTTTATCCAAATGTCGTGGATTTCTTATCAATAATACTATGAATATGTGAGAAAACTCATTGTATAAAACAAGAAACATTGAAAAAAAACATTTTTGTCAAAATGTAGAGACTTAGGAAAAACTTTTCCAACATTCTTCCTCATATTTTATTCCCCAAAATTCTTGCTCATCATTCTTACATATCTTTTCTTCATCATCATTCTTCCTCAGTTATCTTACTTATCTTTCTACTTATTATTTATTCCTTATATTGCTTCCACATCCTATCACAGCTTCTTCATCATCCTTGTAATAAAAACAGTTTCTTTCAAAAATCACTCCAAATAATAGTAATAATAGATCACATACTTACATTATAAAATAACAGTATTCTCAATACAACCACATTAAGAATTATTCCTTAAGGATTGATTTATGAAATAATTATCCCCATTGACAAAACTATCCAAAGGTAATAAGATAGAGGGAATAAAAAAACCTCAAACATGATGAGAAATAGATGTATACATAATTTAAACCACTATTTATAAATTATTCTTTTGGTAATGTTTTTTTGAATATGTAATAAACTTGTTTTGATATAGAAAGATACTCTAGAATCAATCCATTATTTTCAAAAATCATTTAGATGATGTGGTACTTTATGTTAATATGTTTTGATTGGGAATGTTTCACCGGATTCCTATTAATGTTGATTTGACATTGATTATCACATCCCATGGTAAAGGGTAACTTTACATTAGTAAGTATGTATTCTAACTATATTTCCATACACATTTGTTTGGTAGAATATTTAGTGGCAGAAACATACTCATCATTAGTTATACTAGGAGCTAATAATTTTTTATTTATATACCAACTAACAAAACTCATCCCTATAAATAAAACTCTTTTAGATATGGATCTTACATAATCATAATTTCATGGCCAATAATTATATGGACATTCAAATATTTCGTTATATTATGAGGTATCATACCTGATTTGGAAATATTTTGGGTGATTTATATATCTAAAAATTATTTTTCTAGAAATTAAATATGAATAATTTGTGGAAATATGAAATCCTCCATATAAGGTAATAGAATAAAAAATTTTGGGTCTTGAAGAATTAAAAAATAAAAAATATTCAATCATATTTAAAAAATAATTCTCATAGACATTCTTACCTTATATATCTTTATAAAACATTATTCGCACAGAAATTGGTGTGGAAACTAGTTTTAATTATCTATGATGAACTTATTAAGAAGATCCCAAGAAAACTTTTTAAGAGAAATAAAATTGTTTTTCATATTTTATAATATATGTAATGCATGAAAGAATTTCATTTCACCCAACATTGAGATTCCAGGAATTATATTCATGTCTTCATCAAATCATTCAATTAATATTTCATCATTCACATCAAAGATATACCCATCATAATAGACAGTAAGAATTATGGAAAAAACAAAATTTATTCGATGTAAATATTTTCATCAACACATCACTTATTAAAACTCATCTTTTATAAGTAGGTATCGAATTTAAAATACCATTCACTTATAGAAGGTTTTAATCCATACAATATTTCCTTAACCTACACATATAACATTCATCTTTCCCAACAATAAAGACACATGGTTGTTTCATGTAATCTTTTTCATCGAGATTTCCATTCATGAATGTCGATTTCAAAGACATTTGAAATATTTTGTATCTTCATTTTGAAATAATATAAAGAAATATTTTGATTGTTCTATCCTTTCCACTAGATAAAAAGTCCCATTAAAATCACCACCTTCAATTTGTGAGTAACTGTTGAACATCAGTCATTCTTTTTTCCTTAAAACTCCAACTTATTCTTTCCGTTTTTTTAGAAAACTATCTTTTTCCAATAATTTTTTTTTGGATTGGGTATGAGTTCCCATGTATCATTATTTTATATATGATAATGCTCTTCATTCATATCTTGAAACCATTCTGAATTTCGAAAATCTTCATTCACATATTTTGTCTTTATTTTTGAATAAAAATAAGCACGTGTAATAATTTAATCATGTTTCTGTAAGACTTTTATACTATCCCTTTATGAAACTACTAATTATCCTCCTCATATCCCATGTAGTAATTGTTATATATTTCACCAACATGAAATATTTTTTCTTTTGTATTTTGATATATTCAAAAAATCATTCCATTTACCTAACTCTTCACAAAAAACCAATGTTTTATGATGATAAATTTTTTACACTCATAAAAAATTTGTGACAGACATATAATGTTAATTTCATCCAATCAATATATAAAACATTCTTGGATTTCATCTTTTCATTAAAAATAATGGATTATCCAACACCATTGATTCTTAGAGATTCATCCTTTCTAAAAGTTAATGTTCTATAAAAAAGTCATTAAATTTCTTCAATAACTTTTTGTATAAATTAATATGAAATGAACACTAACTATTATGAATACATGGTCATTATACATTTATAGCTGTCAAAGTGGTTTCAAAAACATGAGACATTTCTTTTTTCACATCCTACATCTGATAATTGTTAAGAAACATTTTCAATAATGGTAAAGAAACAATAAAATCCTTAGAAAGATGACTATGTTGTTCATATATTTTACAAATGGTTTCCTAGGGTTTGAACCTATTTTCAACATTCACACCATATTTATCGGGGTTCCCTCATAAATCCTTTCTCATATTTCTTCATTTAAGAGGATTTACTCCCCCTCAAACCATTCATTACATAACCTATAAAATATTATTAATGATATTTCATTAACCAAAAAATATTTTTCATAGGTCCAAATCCACCACAATAGCAGCTTTATCCAAAGAAAGTGTATTTTTCTATAAAATATTCAGATTTATGGGTGTTGTGATTCAATTTCTCAGAAACCTTATTAACATAACATTATTTACAACCAAATTTTTTTTAAATGAACCATTAATTTTTGGAACAAATTCCATTCAAGCATTATTAGAAAGAACAATGTAGAAAATTTTTCATTTTTAGAATTTCTAGAAAAAATTTGGACTCATAAATTTTAGAAATTCTTGACATTATAAATTTATTCGTCTTGGCCACATATATAACATTGCTAGATTTATTTTCATCAAAAATATAATAATTAATTAAATCCTTTGAAGGTGAATTTTAATTCCTCTTAGATTCATCCTTATTATAACTTTAACCAAATTAAGATATTGTGTTTTTAAAACATATACCTATCCATTCATATTTAGAATGTTTTTGTTTGAAAATTTACAACTATTATTCTCTTCCATTCATCTTTACTTCCATATGGTTATTATGATTATATTATTTATCAATAGAATTCATTAATTCATAAATATATTTTTATATCATGAATTTATCATCAGGAAAAACTTATTGATTGTTTGGTGATAAACATTCATTTTACAACATCATGATTTCCATATAAATCCTTTGAATCATTCTCAAGAATTAATTTAAAGCTTTATTAAAATTATATTCAATATGAGTTCCTTCTTCTGTTGAACTATTTTTTTACAAAATATTTATTATTCAATATTGTAATAAAAAACACTCTACATCTTTATCCACAAAATATTTTTTAGATTTTGCTTCACTATCTTATCCTTCCTAATCATTAGATAAAAATGTTCTTTTATATTTGAAGAAATTTTTATCTTTCCAAATTAAAAAATATTTATCCATATCACCGAGTTTCATCCATGAATGTGTTGGTACTATGTAGTCTTAATCATTATACTCTCCATTCTATCTCTGTGGAAAATTAGCTACAAAGATTCGAATAACTCCACATTCAAAACACGTGAATTCATGTTTCCCTATAAATTTACATATAAATTTTAATTCATTTTAATAAAACAATGACAAAATTTCAACATGGTTTTTACATACCCGATTTATAGATTCAAGGTATGCCACATCATCATTGTCAAATACATTTTTTAGAATTTTCATTCAGAAAAAATTTAAAGGACATTTCTCAATAATATTTTTTCCATTTATATTTTTTCCCTTCAAATTTCATAAGCAATGAGAGTATAATTATGAACTTCCAGAGATAGAGTTTTAGGATCTTTACCTTCCAATGTGGATTATTTTTCATCATTCATTTCATTAATTATTATTAATACTTATTCAATACCAGTTGTAGAATCCATCGTTTCACCAAAACATCTGATACTGCTAAAAATGTCATTCACCCTAGTAAATAAATCTTCAATAGATTCATACTCTCCCATTTTCACATCTCCATACATTAACCTCTGTTTATTTATTTTTCCTTACATGAATTTTTTTCGTTTGTAAATGTTTTTAATCTTATACCAAATACCATTGGTTGTGGAAAAATATATCAAAATTAATAACAAATTCTCAGAAATCAATGAGACTACATAATTTTGAGCTCTTCATTCATTCTTAGGATTTTTTATATCGTTGGGTGTAAGAGGAAACATTAAATAAACAGGAAAAAAAGACATCTATTGTATCTTCAAGAATATCATACCCAATAGATATAAGATAAGGAAAAAATCTATATTTAAAGATATGATCATTATTAACAGAGAATATTTGAATAACATTACTATTGACATAATTCAAATTATTTATCAAAACAACTCTTTCAAAAATAACATTAATGAGTAATGAATGGGGTCATTCACTCTGATACCACTTGAGATTACCCATCCAACATTCATGTATCACTAAGAGGTGGAGGGGGTGAATCAATTATATCTTTTTCATTTACATTCCCTTCCATAAGAATCAATATTCCCATCATGTTAAATAATTCATTCTCTACTAGAAACAAATCAAACATGAAACCCAAGGAAAATAATAATTTACAAGGATCAGTAAAAAATTGTATCGAATCCTTGGTATGGTTCAGAAATAATCTAATACCAAAAATCCACTATAAAAAATAATTTTTTATGGAATTTGATGAGTAGGATATTCCCTTACACCCATGTAGAACTATGTTCAATACAATAGTCCATGTTCTTCTAGTAACATGAAATGCTATAATAATTTTTTAAATAAATATGTAATGATACTTCTTGATAAATATTTAAAATATTTTCAATACAAAACAATTAATTAATTTCTTACCCACAAGATTATTGAGACTTCCTAGAATGTGTAATGATACTCAGTCTGATATCCAATTATAATCCCTATGTCTGATTATTCAGTATGTAAATAATACTATACCTAGATACAACTAAAACAATCATGTACTTGTTCTTACTCTATCAAAAAATATCTATTAAAAATTTCTCTATATGATTATTGATCCCATAAAGATAACCATTTTAATATGATATTATCACCACTCCAATCATTATACTATCTAGTAGTCTTCTTCATGAAATTATAATACTGAAACTTATTCTTACTAAAATTTCTGATCATGTAACTCATATTTTAGATGTTATGTAAGGTATAAAATACACAATAAATTCACCACCTTTTATAGAAATTCCAAAATGGTATATAAGGGACTATGAAAATGTATTCATGCTTTGATAAATTTCAAGAATAGTTAATCATTCTTCAATATCTGATCTTTCTTTAACTCCTTAATTTCACCTTGATATCCAAAAAATTCTTTAAATTCTTTATCCACATATGAATTTTATATCTTTTTTGGAATTCATATACCTTTATTCATTCTAAAAAATCATCAATAGGGTTCCAATTTATCTTTTTTATTTTCCCATTATGACTATCTATTATGATGATGGTCGTGATTTGTTCATGAACCTGTAAATCTAGAAATTAAATCCTCTTAAAAACCCATAGTTTGATTCTGATTCAGATTATAATTTTCAAATACAATTTCCTCATTATGATAAAGGAATTTGTTCTGTCAAAATTATTATCCCACGTAAAAAAATCATTACAAAATATATTTAATTACATTTCTTTGAACAACATGAATGAATTTCTTCTAAATGTAAGAAGGAAAAAATATATCTTTTAATTTTGATTCATTGAACCGTCTCTCATTCTAATTTCTTCATTATAATTGAGACATAATATTCATTCAAACTTCTAATTATGATTCATTGAATTGACTCTCATTTTAATTTCTTCATTATAATTTAGACACCATATTCATTCAAACTAATTTATCCACTTCATTTTCTTATTTTCTAAAACCAATAACAAATTTCATACAGAATACAACTTTGTTCTCTTTTCTGATTACTATACATATCAAATTCATTATCTGAAGATTTAAATATTTTGTCTTTTGGTCTGACTGAAAACCTTCAACTTCGGTTTCTTTCATTATGATCAAGTAAACAATCCTAAATTTGAATAAAATGATCTAAGAAAGGAAATAATTAAATTTATCAACTTCCATCTTCCAAAAAAATATCATGTAAGTACTACTTCCTTCAGGAATTTGAATTGTGGAAGATTATATTTTGTATCATCTGACTTATAATGGAAATTATTGTCACTTACCATCCTTTAAAACATCTTTTTTAAATTATTTAATAAGTATTATAAAATCATATTCTTCCAAAAACATTCCTTCTTTCCAATCTTCCTAAATAATATTGTCTTGAAAACAATTTAAATTGTTTGGATTATTAGAATATCGGTTATTCTAATCAGATGCTCAATATGATTTTAAACACATGTTCTCCCCCTTTATTTTATCAACCATGAAACCCTAGTTTATCAACCAATTTATGACTTTTGTTAATTAAAAAATATAAAACTATGTAAATATTTATTGTAGATCCATTTTTAATCTAATTATATTCCTAATTACAATCATAACCTTATTCCATACCCAAGGTCAGTTATATGGTCATTTTCCTCATGAAAACATTGCTTCAAAACCATGGTCATTCTTAAGTTCTATGAGTCTAATTTCCAAAATAATATTTTTCAGTCTGATCAGTTCTTATAAAAAGTGAGGTGATATTATTTACTTGTCCAAAAAAAGAAAATAATATTGAAATAACCTTATTATAACATCCAAAAACATTCTCGATTAAATTTGGTCCCAACTGTTGTGATTATGGGGCAGTAAACCCACATGTATATGGTTGTGAGGTGTTTAACCATGCTTGTAGTGTGGTTTAGTATATTTATGAGATTGGATTGTCAGTACCTACAATGTTGGGGTGTGAGAGAATCATATCAATAGTTAAGAAGTGTGGCGAACAGTTTATTGATGTGAACCATGTTATATTATATTACAAGTCTTGTTTTATTTGGTGAGTATTCCTTGGGATGTTTGGGATGGATAGTTGAGTTTTTTAGGTGTTATCAGTTCAAATATTTTCTCACGGGTGCATTTATATTCTTTGTTAACATTGGTACAAGAGAATTTGGTTTTACTAATGGGTATACTTGTATTATCACCAATCAAATGTAATCTATTTTCATGTTTCCAAGAGAAATACATGGAAAGTGATGGGAATTACAATATTGGTCATTTAGATAGTTGATGTGTCACTTACTTTTATTTAGTTTTTGTTACATTTCATAGACTTTATTATCTATAAATTTTACATTTACATGTATCTGGGGTGGTTTTGGTTTCATTTTATATTATTCCATGGTTTTTTATTATTGATCTTATATCCAAAAACAATGTTATTATAGAGGATAATGGATCAAATATAATGAGATTTTATATTCCCTCGTTGATAGTCACCAACCAAGGGCCTACTGCATGTGGGAATTGAGGGGGGTTCAATATCCCTCTCTCGTTATTACAGTTTTATTTGAGGGATTTAGTTGTGGAATTAATGTATCAATTCCTCGAAAAATGCTAAAATGATTAGTTATTTGTGTTTTTACCTTTTATATGTATTCCAATGTATTTAAGTAAGAAACTGAATCCAGGTTACTAGTGTCAAGGTTGTTATAGACGATGCATCATTAAGGGGCCTAGGTTGTGTTATTATAAAAATTTACTGGATAATATCTAAAAATTAACATCAATTTAATCCTAATGAAAAAATATCATTTATATGAATTTTAACTAGAGGTTATAGGGGTTTCTTTAATAATTTTTACATATCCCTTATATAGAATTATGTGTAAAAATATATACAAATAAATAAATCATTAAGTGTATATTTAATAAAGAAGAGTTGAACATGAGATATATGACATGGTTTAAATTGATAAATTTAATGACATATATTATAACATTCATTTATATTCCACATTTTTATATTTATATTCATTACAATAAAAAACATTCTTGATAATCATACAGTTTTATTTCCTTTGGAGTCTAGGATCACAACATTATAATATCTTGAATGATCATTAATGAATTGCACAAATATTATCCTATTTATAACTCTGGATATAATACAATACATATATCCTTTCTTCCAAACCAAAGGAAATTAAGCATAAGAAATTGGGATCTTATATTCTTAGTATAGGTAAAAAAGGAAAAATACATAAGCATAACACAAGAATAAGGGTATGAGAATGTTATCATAACATTATAAAACCATACCATAAAAATAAATGATCAAAATCATGAGTCTTGAAAAAAATAATAGCACTTCATAAGACATGAATAATAAGGATATGAAAGAACATGAACAAATTGATAATAACATTGAAATAATACAATGAATTTTGGTATACATAAACATATAAATTAATTTATGTAGAATCCAAGGCCCACATATAAGTTTACCATTATAGAGTTGGATCACTCCCCAAAAAAACATATCATTTATGGATCACTTCCAAGACCATCATAGTCGAAAAATCTACATTCTAGACATTGGTAAATCCCCTTTCTAGTCATATATATATCTCATTAAATATAAATATATTCCTAATTTATTAGAGGGTGATATAGGTTCCACTTATTGCATAATTGAAATCACATATATATGTGTTAGGAGATAATAAAATATTTATAATATCATAACAAAAGAAATGAAATCAGTTTCATAAACATTTAATCATATCATAACCTATGGAAAAGAGACATGTTTCATAATTATTAAATAATTTCATCTTATAATAACAAATTTAAGGAGCATGTTTCATTATTTTTTCATCAGGTTGTGACTCATGGAAGATAAGAAGTTTTCAATTACATATTTCTTTCATAATCAAAATCCATTATAAGATTAATATGAATGGTATCCTTGGATAAAATCCCCAGTAATTAATAGTAATATCAATGGATGTCATCAAAGTTGGAAAATGTTTTTATACACATAATAAAAAAATTCATACATAAAATAAATCTTCTTTGAAAATAAAATTTTAAAACTAAAAATTAATAATACATTTTTTGTACTCTATTCATTTAAAATGATAATTTAATCATATAATGGAAGATTTAAAAAATAATTTTAAATTTTATTAATGAAAACATCCAATCATCTTGGAAAAAATAAATACTAATCATTAAAAAATATTAAATCAATTTTCATTTAATATATCCAAGATAACACATATAAGAAAATTCATTAAAAACATTCATGAATGTGGGAAATTATATTCATACCAAACACATGAAAAAAATTGTTACTCAATCGTTTTTTGTAAAATAAAAATAGTAATTGTTTGAAAAATGTAATCGTGATTCCATTCAAATAAAATTAAAAAAATTAAAAATTGGAAAAATTATTTCATTAATAAATAATTATGATAATTTTAAAAACATTTTGGAATATTTTTTTATAAAACATGTGTTTTGAAGAAAAATTATTTTCAAATGAATAGAGAAATAGAATAAATTTTTAATAAAACAATGTTTTAGTGTTTTGAGTACATAAAATGATGAAATTGAAAAAAAACATTTATTCTTAAGAAATAAACAATGGAAAATAATATTAATGTGTTTTTTAGATATAGATCACATTATTTAAATATTATAAACATAATTATAAAAAATACTGATAAATGATGAGATTATATCCAAAAACCCATACAAATTTGTTAACATTGTGTTATATAACCAATGAAATAATATCCCTAAAAGAAAAAATATCATGAGTGAAAATAAAATTATGATTTTAAATATAAATGTTTCTATAAGTACACTTCATAAAATAATATTTCCCAATAATATCACATATGTCTCAAATGTGGAATAATAAGACAAAAATCCATTTCAACGTGGGTATCCTTCGAGCTCTAAACCTCATAAAAGAGGTATCTAAAAATGGATATATAAATCACTATTAAATTTATGATAATGAATATAAAATTCAATTATAGATATTATAGACACTATATATATGAATAATGTATTGAATATGGAATTCATCTCACAAATAAAAATCTCTGCCAATAAATCTCATATCACATTAGTAGTATTTTGAATCGTAAACCTATATGAAGGAAAAAATAAAAGGGATAAAAAAATATAGTTAAAATAAATAGATTCATGATATAAAATTTCAATTTGTTATTGTAAATACCACAAAAAATAAATAACTCATGAATTTGAATATATCAACTAGGAATGAATGAAAAACTAAAAAACCCTTACCATAAATCATGATTTCATTCATACATGTTCAATACTCCAATATAATTAATATATATTAATTATAAATTTATTATTTTCTAGAATAATATTTATAATTAAATATATTATTTATTATAACCTTTTGTTACCCAATAATAAACATTTCCTTATTTAAATCATCTTTCGGGTAAAAGATTCATCATTTTTCATGTATGTGTGGACATGAAATATTTTTACTAATAATTTCATGATGGATAAAAAATATCCAGAATTTTATTCATCATATTAATTTCATATTTATTCAGTATATATATTTTTATCTTAATCCCTTCATTTTAATGATAAAAATGGAATACCCAGTTTGTGGAGACTATAAGACTCATATACACAAGAATGATGTTTCCATATTGATGATAATGAGAAATAAAGAATGGTAAATGATATATTAATATTATGAAATTGTTTTTATGTAAAATATATAAAATATTTTTACTGAAAAATATCATTATTACCATCTATGTGAAGAGTACATGAAAACAGAATCGCATCATGTTGCGAGGTGGTAGTTCATCATACAGACAAATGACTTTATCATATCCCCCAGAAAATGGTATGTAAAAATTAATATATAGAATAATTATTATACAAGTACACATACATTAAAAATATAATATTTATTTATTTCATAAATCATTACTACCTTCCATCAAAAATAAAAATGAAAAATATATCACATTGATTCATGAGGCTGTAGTCCACCGTACACACAAGAAACATTATTATTTTCACATGGGTTCGGGGTTAGAACATATATTTGGTATAATAATAAACAAATATATCATAATATAAAAAATATAATATATAAACTTTAGAACAATCATTTTATATTGTTGTGGAAGTTGGTGATGAAAATCGAATAACATCAACTCATGAGGCGGTAGTATGTTGTTCAATGAATATATAATTTAATCTCTAATTTTATAGATGAGTACATAGATATAGGTCATTATATTAAAATTACCACATCTATGTATATATAATATAAATATTATATTATTTAATCATGGGTTAATAACAATTTATGGAGGTTGAAGAGGAAATAAAATAAAACCCTTAGTTCAGGATGTCAACTTTTCATCAAAAAAAATATTTTGTTAGCACGAAATGGCATTATAGAATGGATTAAAAAAAATCTTCCATAATAATAATATAAAAATAAGGAAGGTATTTTTTAGGTATTTTCCAAACCTATTTATTTTTTAAAAATGAAGTGGAGAGTGTAGGGTGTAGCCTTTTATAAGTGTATTGAGTGGCACACATGTAATTTTTGAAAAGAAAAAGATGCACCCAAATGTTTCACATTCCTAATGGATCCAAACACAACCCATTATAGATATTATAAGATATAAGGTTTAAATATAGCCATATAATGGTTTTCTGAAACCATTTTTTTCCTTTTTATCTATTATTATTTTAGTTTAAACCCTATAAACCTAATTTTAAATTAATCCGGGTAAATAATTTGATTACTATTTTTATTATTAATTATGATAAACAATTAAGTTAAACCTATTTTATAAAATAATTTATTTGTATTAAAAATTTTAAATAAATTATTCTAAATTAAATTAATTTAAATGGAATATTTAAAATTTAAAATAATCCTACAATTATGACAAGAAAGTTGTTGTCCAAGAAAAAATGTTCAAAACATTAAAATCTGTTTGTACAAAATCATGATGAAATTTATTCAGGTGGAATCAAGTAGATTACAAGATATATTATGGAAATAATTTTACATTTGAAAATATATTATTTTTTAAAATATTTAAATTCTTGAAATGAAATGATATTTTTTATCAAAAAGTGGTATTTTTCACTATTCATCTGAAGAATGGTCTTCCCTAAAAATTCTCAACAATTCAACATAAGAATATTTTGAAATGATGATTAAAAAATAGAGTATATGTTTTATGATAAATTATCTAAATTTTTAAATAAATAGTTTTAAAATAAGTTCTTTATGGGTGAAAAGAGTTCTTTTTGAAAACATATAGTTTTGTGCATAAAAATTAATTTATTCTTATATAATTTATAGAATACACTACAGATCAATGTGAAACATATAATTATATATAAAATATATTCATTTAATTAAATTCATTCAATAAATGTTATTTTTAAATTTTATTTAGTAAAAAACATCTCACTTCATACATTTGGTTTTTAGAAAAATTTATCCTTTATTCTCAAATACTTCTTATTTTCATTTTAAATTAATTGGTCCCCAAGGAATACTTTTTATATACATGTGTAATGAATATATCATAATAATTTATTTAAAACTAATCATACTGTAACATACCAGTTAAATAATGAGTAAGACATTTTCATATTTATTAATATTTGTGAATTAAATACTAATTTTACATTAAATGGGATGCGATGTTCGACGGCGTACCCAATACACAATAACATGTTTCATTGAAATATTATGTTTCACACAACATTGTGTTATACTGAATCATAATAATATAATATTATTATTTTAAATGGTAGATAACGTCTAGTTGTTGTAATGGCGGGAATGAAAAGAAATAACTACAAAATTATTCAACATGTTTGTTAAATGTTTTTATATTTATCCAATAAAAGTTAGGGGCTTAAAATATGAATGAATCTAATTTTAAGTATGAATACTCTAAGATTCAGTAAAAAGTCAATTTACTGCCTTTTGATGTTGAACCTGCTTTAAATCTAGTTTTGGTCATTTTTATATGTTCTATTTAACAAAATAAAATTTTTCTTTTGATTCAAGACATCAAAATTGTCTTTGGGTAAATTTTTGGTATTTTTCTGATAAAGTTCATTTTTTGATGAATAATGCAAAATACTATATTTTAATTCAAAAGTGACTTTTAATCTAATTTATTTATATTTTTATATTATTCTTTTAATTATTTTTAAAGTTTAATTATAAAATATTTTTACCATTTAATACAATTCTGGTCATTTTAATTAATTTGACTTTGAAATTTGACATAAATAAGTTTCACTCTTTTGATAGTTATTGTTTCTTAAAAACACGATATTTGTTTTGACAACAGGAATTAATTATAAATTAATTAATGAGACTTCTATGTGTTGAATTTGGTAAAATAGACATCATTTTTGAATTCGGAATATCAAATATATCTTAGGCTAAATTATTGGTATTTTTCTGAAAAACATCATTTTTAATGAATAGTGAAACCACTTAGTAGCAGTTAAAAAACTGACTGTTTCATTTAAATTAAATTTTACCGCTTTTTCAAATTGAATTTTGAAAATCCAACTTACATGGTTGTTATTATTAAGAAAAATGTGGGTCAAAAAACTGAAAATAACTTTTGGTGAATAGTAACTTTTGACATTTATTTACCGCGGTTAAAGGTAAATAGGGTAATTCCCGGTAAAAAGAATATCATAATAATAAAAAATTATCTTAACACATGTCCTAAACTTATTTTATGAGTCATGGACGACAATGGGCATATTTGGGTCGATGTTGGGACCCCATGGAGCCACTTAAGAATTATAATGACACTTTTGATTAATTATTTTGATGTTAAAAAAATGCCACAAAAAAATATCTTTCAATAAATTAATTTTTACATGAGGTTATATAAGTTATATTTTCAACTATAAATATTCATTGGAAATCTGAAGATATTTCCAACATCATGGTATTTTTTATAATTTTTAGACATCAAATAAAATAAATTATTTATGACACAATAATGATGCAGTATTTACCTTATTAATAAATGATTTAAATAAATAAGATTATAAATATTGAAATAACATCCAAAACCTGTCCAATTCTTATTGGAAGATTTTATTTAAAATTTTAGTCATCTTATATTCTACTTTAATTAGTTTTGGACCTTTATAAACTGAATATCATTATATAATAAAATAACATTTTCACACTTTTCTAAAGAACCCCTCCTCCCCCATATAAAAAGCCCTCACTTCTTACTCATTACACACACCTCTCAAGCCTCTTGTATCATCCAAAACCTACCCAAATAAGCTCTCAAGATCCCTCTCCTCCTCCTAGATGGATTACCTTATGAATAAGAAACTAAAAGAAGTCATTTTGGTTCAAATCAAAGGGAGTTACCAAAATTAAAGGAAGAATAATGAACAAAAGAGTTTTGTGAGACCCGAGTTAGGAGATATCTTATCTCACTTTTAATTCTATGAGATTTCCATTGTTCACAACTTATTTATTGCATGTGGTGTAAATTGTACTACAATTTGATATATTATCATGATTCTATTTATATTCATGGAATTCTATGATTCATTTGGTGGTTATTGAATTTTTTTCGTAGGAATCGATTGATTACAACGTGGTAAGGGGTTTTCATCTCACTTTTTTTCCCATGATATTCATGCTATATTGCCACTATTTCATTTTTTTGTGGTTTATGTACTTCCCATGATTTCATTCCTTGTGTAACATACTTCAATTTATGGGTATTTAAATCATCATTTTATGATCCTTCATTCATGGGTGGTATGTTTCGTAAGTTACCAAATCGATATGGGAACCTTTTAACCCAATTATATTCCTTAGGTTAATCTTCTGATTCTTAATTATGTCATGCAATGATTATGTGTGGAATCACTATTTATTTATTTATGTTTTAATTTTCACTCCACTTTGTTTGGAAATACGTTTGATACACATAACCACTCCATTGATAAATTCTCAAGTCACTGATATGAACTGGATAAGAGTAATTTTAACTCAATTTCCATTCATTTAGTTAAAAATCCAAGTCATTGGTTTTGTATTAAAATGAACTTGTGTGAATTTTATATGATTGATTTACACTGAATATATAATCACATTGAGTGTATTTATATTTGTCACACACTATAATGTAATTTATTTATCCTTAATCTAAGGATACCATTTTTATAAGGGATTTCGTCTCAATTTACATTCCATTGAGACTTCGTTATTGTTATGCACCAATTCAATTTTATACAGTGTATATACTGTCCTTTGGCATATTATATCATGAATCTTGTTATTCTCATGATATTATAAAGTTCTGATTAAATGTTATTCCTCAATTATTTGTATTCAATAGTCTCTCATTTTGTTAAAAACTCTTTAAATAAAATATCATTTTAATTTTTTAAAGAATTATTCTTCTAAATATTTATCATTAATGTCCATGTTATAAAAATGGTTTTTAGTATTTATTTATATGGATATTAATGTCTTCAAATGATAATTCATTAAATGATTCAAAGTGGTATGGGACACTTCGATTCAAAAATATCTTAATTAAATGTTTTAAAAGTTTTTGAAAATGATTTGATAAAGTATTGTTTATTTCAATATTTGATTTGATATATTGTGATTGGACTGTGGACATTTTATCTTCCATTTATGCTTGTGTTATGTGTTATGAATATGTTATGGTTATTGGGAATTGTTTATGTATACAGGTGGTTTCATGATAAAACTAGGGCAGGTGGGCCTGAGATAGATCTGCAATGCATTGGGTAACGCGACAGAGGTAATTGTAAATGTTTCCCCTAAGTGATTTAGGGAATATATTGTGATGGGTATTCCAAATGTGACTCCCTATATAGCTTTGATAGCTATAATGTATGTTTGATATATATGTCATAAATTACCTTTATGATTTATGATTTCGGTGTATTATTCATAAATCTTATGATTTCATGAGGTTTGTTATGATTGAAAAGCATGGTTTCATAGATTTTTATTTGGCCTAATGTTTGGTTTCATTATTTTATAACCCTTACTAAGATTTTTATGCTCATCCCAATTTTTGAAATTTTTTTCATATGACGTAAATATGAATAGGGTCAAGGAAGGGATCATGGAAAAGTCTTGTTGTCTAAAACATGTAACTAGACATGACTATTTTTTTCAAGAGTTTTTATTTTATGAAAAAAATGTATACTGAGTACAATTGTCTACATGTAATATTGATATTTTTTTGTAAATGTTATGACGTTAATCTCCAAAACTCTAAACTTGAAAAGATGATCAACGTGAGTTATCCATTTAGTTCAACAATATGTAATGTTTAAGTCCATTTAATTATATATACCATCTATTAAAATGGCTATGTGAAAAGAATAACATTAAATAATTCAATATTAATATTATTTCATGTTTCATTTAAACATGTTGTTGAATGAAACACAAGATTCAAATCATATTTCACGTAATGAAATTTAATATTTATGTTTTGTATAATGAAATATATAAAAAATAAATATTTAATTTGAGAAAATATATTTCATAAAATATTGTGCTGTAATGACCAACTTATTCCCATTGTCTTGAGAAAACAATGACTTGTTATTATGAATTAAGAGACATACCCATGATTCCAAAGGATATAAGTAAATGATGAAGGGTTTCTAATGAATATGGGACAAGATTTAGCCATTAATAAATAAACCACTAGCCAAACAACTAGAATATAATGCATGATAAAGACAATAAAACTCACCCATAATTTTTATATCAAACCATAACAAAGTGAACTAAAATTTACAAAAAAGAAACTATCAATGGAAATAGTGTAAATACAATTAATAAACTCAATTAAGATAAAAATACTCCCTGATATGCATGCTCCATTCTCCAACATTACCAATCAACCCAAGTATCATGAGGTGCTTCTAAATACATGTGACAATTTACCATTTCCCATGTACCAATTGATGACATTTGAAAAAGAAAAAAATTCTAATTAGGTGTTAGTATTAAACTTATTTGTCTTTAACCAAATACTTCTCTACTCACACCACTATGATAGAAGTGTTATCCATGTTTATATAAAATAGTATATAAAAAATAATTTCCATAACAGTATATAAATAAATACAAAAAACATACAAAATTTTTATAAATTAATATCAAAAAATGATCTATAAACCATTTAACCTAAAAAAATTATTTTTAAAAAAATCAAAGAAAAAATGGCCTTAATCCCATCTCACAAGATCTCTTGGAATATCCAATCTTGTCCACAATTTCACGCTACCAACCATTCATGTGTCATTATGACAGTTCCATCGTAATGAGAGGTTTCTCATCGACGTACCAAGTCATCAAAAGGTAATTTTATCCCCCCTTCCATTTCACATTTTTTACCAAGAAAATTATCATATTTAAACCAATCCTTGTAAATTTAATATGAACACACAAACCATGTATGTCTAAAACCAATTTAATAAAGTCACCTCTTTTATTGAAAACAATGTTTCCCCTCAATCCTTTTAAATAAAATAACATTTTTTAAAATAATTTTTCTAGAAAACCATTTCAATATTTCTAGAAAAATCGCATTTTAAAACAACCGCTTTAAAATAAATAATCCAAACCACTTTTCACCATAATTCACCAAATGTACACAATTCCATTAAAACCATAAATCATCATTAAAGAAGATTTAGTCAATGCTATTAAAAAATAATTAAATTTAAAATTTCTGAAATTAAATCAATTTGATACGAGGATGATAAATTCTAGAAAGTGGAGTTGATAGTGAAGCCACCAACATTAAAGGATTCAATGAAAGATTAAAAGAGATGAGGAATACTCATGAAACTGAGTTAGAATTCCATGAAACCACCTTATATCACTTCTCCTAAAATGATTGAGAACAAATATCAACTTATTTAGCATCGAAAATCATATATCTACCCATAATGGGAAGAGATCTGAGAATCTGAAAGGATAATATAATTATAACTAAAAAATGATTAAAAAAAGCAGAAGATTGATCATGTACCTCACGAATCCAGATTCAAATCGCCAATTGAGGCCTTTAGATCACCATCAGATTGATGGGAGAACCATCATTGGACTTTAGAGAAGGAAAATACCATGTTAGAGACATTTTGTGGAAAAAACAAGTGGAATAATAGTATGACCTACCTAGATCAGCTATTTATGTAGGTGTTTTTTAACCCACAAATGATATAGTAACATGGTTAGAAAAACCATGTGCTAACCATTCACTTGGTTATGCCTTAATAAATACTTCACATGATCTCCATGAACGACTTCCAAACCATGGTCTGATCTTGAAAAATATCATTGTTCAACTATTTCTCATGTGCACAGTTTCTAATAGGCTTCTGCATAGTTTGGAAAACCATGCACAGCCCGTGCAACTTCCCTTTAGCCCCAAAAACTATCAAAAAGTTATCCAAACACTCCCAACCTCCGCCCTTATATTTTATATACATAAAAAACATAAATAAATGGATACATAACATAACATGTTGGTACTAAATTCTCACCACCATTAGTCTTTACATCCTCAGAAATTAGAATACCATTATTTCCATAAAAGAGTTTCAACTATTGCCCTTTCATTTCCTTCTAATGTTCTTGTGTTTCCTCTTGAATCTAACCATGTTGTCGTAAATCCCATACTATACAGATGCTTTTCCCATGAAAGAAATTATCATTACTATCCAAAATCCACACTAGGACACATACCAATGAATCTTATGGTTCTCGGTAAATGTGATTCTATCTGATCAAATAGTCATGATCATGGTGATACTTTTTCAGCTAAGATATATGGAACACATTATGCACTGAACAGAACCATGGTGGAAATTCAAAATGATATTCCTCCTATCCAACCCATTATTGTATATAAGAATGGGAAAGTGTATCGGGGATATAACATTCCATGATTCCGAAAATGACGATATCCAAGCCTTAGAGAAATCAACAAGAACACACGATCACAAAGTGTGAATGAAAATTGTCTTCAGCGATGATATGCATACGATTTCTGATGACATTAAGTTGTCTCCATTCGTTTCATAGACTACTAAATCATCTATATTTTTTCTTGGAAAATACTTGGTCAAACCAGTGATGTCTCACTTGTTTCCATCCAAAAAATTGGAGAACGACACTAATTACCATACAATGATACAAAACGAAACATATAAATCAAGACCTCATAGATTTTATTATATGGTAACTAGACTAAGGATATATTATCTTCACTTGGTCCACCAATATACATTACAAAATCCCACAACATGTATTCTAATGTTTGTAATTTTTTCAGACTAGTTGTATTTTTTAGGTTGATATGATGTACTCATAATCAACTGCGTCCCAAGGGGATTCTATTAGGATTTCCAGAAATTAGACCTGAATCCAAGATCATTTTCTGAGATGATTTAATCTTGTATTCCATGTCTCTTTGGCTATTATATGATATATAATTGGGATAGATCCTCTATCATATGAGAATCCTGAATAGGGATGAAACATGCCGATGTGATTAGTTGATCCACTGTCACCCATATTGCATTGTTTTTTCCTACCTTTATTGGGAGACCTGTAACAAAATCCATTAACATATGTTCCTGTATATACAGTGGGATAGGTAAATATAGTAACCTACCTTCTATTCATTAATGATATTCCTTGAATTACTAACATGATATGCACTTTGAGACAAACTCATCCACTTTATTTTTCATGTCGATCCATTAGAACAGTACCTTCGAGCGTAATACATCTTTTGTATACCCGGATGTACAACCAAACTGAAATGGTGGTAAGAATGAACAAGTTGTTCCTAAAAATTTGTAGGTATAAATATCTGAACTATAAACCACAAAACCAAACTCCCATCATGTTTTTCATCCCTCAATGGTATCCCCATCATTATGTATTGAACTAAAAACCAAGCATTCTACATTAGTTGAATGTTTTTTTACAAAATTTACAAAATTATGAACCATATAGACTAAAAAGAAACACAAAAAATCACATCAATCTTCACGTTCTACATGAATTTCATCTGGGACCTACATAACCTTCCATTCATAAAATTATTCTTATTCCAAAAGAGAATAAGACTTTAGGATTAATGCATTATCCACTAAATTATTTTATCCTAGTGTATACATCAAGTAAATTATGAACATTTTTAGAAAATACATCCATCTATATGGCTTGAGATTCAAATCCCATTCTGAGAAAATGTGTTTTATGCTCTTTTGATCCATAAAAAAGTAAATTTCCCACCAAATACATAATGATGCCATGTCTGCATGGCATGAACAACCACAACTAAATACAAATCACGTGTTGGGTAATTCTTCTCATGCACTCTCAACTACCTTGACCCATATGAAACCACATGGTCTCCTTGCATGAGAAAAAAATCCCAGTCCAGATCCTCAAGCATCATAGTACAACACGTACCCCTATCCTAATTTTTGAAAAAACATGATAGGTTCTTATGTAAGATTAACTTTCCCTCATGGAATGACTTCTGGAATTCTGTAGTCCATTGGAATGAAGCATTATTATTTTAAAAATCCTTCATTTTAGAGGATAGTATTGATATTTTCTGCACAAATAGTTAGTAAAAACCATCTATACTATGATAAAGTCATATATAAAAGACAAGATTCGTTATTTTCTAAAAGATAAATACATCTATCTTCTATGGATTGATATAAACATGTTTTTTAAAAATTATATAGCTATGAAAGTGTATCGCTTGTATATAAAAATCATAGTTTGAAAATTTTACATACAAACCATGATCTCTCATGATTTCCAAAACTATCATCAAGTGTTATTGATGAATAACTATTGTCCTTGAATACATGAATATGTCATCCAAAAACCCCATAACAAAAGATACAAAATATATGTAATATATTTGATTCATCAATTCTATAAATACTGATGGAGCATTCATAAGACTGAAAGGCATGACTATGTATTCATAGTGGCTATATCTACTTTTGAAAGTTGTCTTCAGAATATGCTCCTTACTTACATTCAATTGTCGATATCCTAGTTTCATGTACCTTTTAGAGTACCACAAATCTCCCTTCAACTGATCGAATAGATCATCAATGTGTGGAAGTGGATATCAAATATTTATCTGAACTTGGTTATTATTACAATAATCTATACCCATACATAAATTTCAATGTGCCTTCTTCATGAACATGACATGTGCTGCCCTTGGAGACATACTTGACTGAATGAAGCCTTTTCCATCTATCTCTTCCTATTTCACATTCAATTCCTCAAACTTTATTGGTAAAATTCAATAATATGGAATGGAAATGGGACTAGTCCCTAGAATGATATCAACCATACAATCCAATTCCCTTATTGGTGGTAAACCTAACTAGTTCATGGGAATGGAATATATATACTTATACATGACTACTAGAAAAATGGTATACATGACCTCTTCTATATACAATAATTTCAACTTCGATGACTGGTAAGAGATCATTCTAACTGTTGGTGGAAATAATCCCATTGTAACTACCATTATTACCATTTATCCTTTAAAGATATTCTCAATGCCATCCTCAGTCCCAAATGTATATTCCCTTTTATAACAGTTGATGTGGTCCATGAACATTGTTACTAATCCACACCCATGAATACATCATATAAATCCATTTTCAATACCAGGAAGTTCTATTTCAACTTATCTCCATCAATATTTATAGACCATTATTTCAACCAAAAAGATCCACATTATATTTCCCTGGGATAAGTTTCACATTTCATCATAGATGGAATCATCCCTAGTTTAAAACATATAAAATATAATTCATGAGGATGAAATTATGGAATTAGATGCCCCATTATCAGAAAAAACTTTTATAATGGTAGAATTCAAAAGATTCATACCTCTCAATGTAGTTGTTACATCTGGATCATCCCCTATCCTCTACTCAAATGCATAAAATTTCATCAACGATGCAGTCTTCTATTTTTTTCCTTGCTTGTATTGACCTTTCATAGTTGTCATTATGTTCTTAGAATCACCTTGGCCAGATCTTCTCTATTGATGTTAATGATTCGGTTTTCCTCATTCGGTCAAAGAATATTATGCATGTGACCCCTAAGATGTGTCTCGAGCACCTGACCTCAGAGCACTATGACTATATCGATTAAGATGACCAAAATTTTTGTAAAATTTTCATGCTATTTTTTGTGTTGTACACTCTCTCTTCATGTTGTCAAACAATTTGCATTGGAAACATCACCCCTTTGTTGTGGGTCTCAGGTGATTATTTACTGATCCAGTTATCTGATTCCAGTTTCTTCTCCCACCCTAGAAATAGGGATCCCCCTTTTATTTTTTCCAAGCATTAGAGTTCCCACCTTTCCCCATATGTATCATAATGTTTCATATTCTCATTATTCCTAAGATATAACATTCATCCATTGTCTCTTTGTTCACCATCTATGTTTAACCAATACTAAAGATCATACATATCTTTAAATGAATCTCCTACCCTATCCCTGATTTGATGATGCATTCTTTCCAAGATGCACTCACCACATCTTGAGGTGCAAAGCGAACTAAATGCCTGAATTTTTTTACATACTCTTTGACAGAGAGATTGTCATACTTCTGGATGATGAAATTTATCATCCTCTGGATCTTAAATGTGTGATGATAGAATGAGGACAACTGAATTGTGGATGAAATCATTCTTATCTATTCCTTGAGATTTCCATACTTCATCGATGCAGTCGTCTCTTTTTTTCACATACTCATTGACAGAGATATTTTCATACTAGCATGCAAGATCACAGATCATATACGTCTCGAGATTGACCTTGAAATCCACTGGTGTGAAGATGATATTAATAATATGATTCATTCTTTCTATCCATTCTTCTTTACTTTCATGTTCTGAATCTCCTGGGAAGATAGGTGGATTCTATTTCAGGAATTGGATGGAATGTTGCACTTGTCTGGGATCATCCCTCCATTTCCCAGTGTCTACTACTTGGAATGATTGGATGATAATTTGAACCAACTCTTGGTTCACTTGTGGTTTAGGTGCAACCACATTTTCTGCAGTGTATTTTGGGTGGTTTCTATGATGCCAACCAGGTTCAATTTTCTAAACCAATAAGAAACTGAATGATTCTGACGCTCTATCACTTGAAGGCTTAGAATATCAAATTATATCACATAAAATATCACTATATATCTTTGTTAAATCATTTAGAACTATGTTAAATAGTTTGTAAAAACAGAAAATGTTTTTTTGAAAAGCAATTCCTTTTCAACATATCACAACAATTCTATTTTCAATGTCTTTTATTTGAAAAAAAATTATTAAATTTCCCAAAATCAACATTTTTTCACAAAATCATTAAATATTACTCAAAAAAAAATTTTGAATTCCATGTGGGAATTCATTCCTATAATTCATTTCATGATAATCTATTTGGATAAAACCATGAAAATGATGTTATGATATCCTATAAGTGTATCCTAAACACTTATGTACACAAATCCCTAGTAACAAGAAGTTCATCATAAAACAGTTAGGTACATCTTCTTAAGCCCTATATTTATTGTTCTGAAAGTCCTACTCCTTCCTGAGATTCTATACCAAGGAATAGATAAGAATGATTTCAACTAAAGGACCATGAAATTGAGGAGCACATGTTATTCAAGAACCGATCAAGATGATAACATTTGTAAGGACCCAGTTATTCCCATTAGCATGAGTATACAACAATTCATTACTAGGCATTATGTGACATCCCTAATACTCCAAAGGATGAAAATAAAATCCAAAGAGTTTTATATGAATGTGGGGAATGATTTTCCCTTTATGAAATAAGCCACTAACCAAACATCAATAATATGATGCATGATATAAACAAGACAACTCAACCATTATCTCTATATCAAACAAAAATGTTGACACTTGTTTTTTTATAAAGGAAGGGAAAATGATTATGAAGAAGAATTTTTTATAACTTAATGTGTCAATGAAATGGAAAGAAAGTAATGAAATATAGTTATAGGGATTAACATGGAACTACCTACACATCAAGAGGCCAACACATGTCTTGACAGTGCTTCCCAATGCACAACCCCTATGGTGAAGACCTATGCTGATGACCTACACTGCAGGACTATGTGGCAGTATACTTTTTTTTACCCCTACAAGGAATAACTACATTGTGGGTCAATGAAGAAGTCCTAGATGGAAAAAAACTATTTGACCGGGTTCCCTCCTTGATAATAAATAATACCCCTAAAATCCCTATTTTGATAACTAAAAAAGTTGGAAGAACTCTTGACACTCCCATTGAACAGCTCCTTTTCCTAGGTTGCAAAAAATTTCTTAGGTAGATCATACCTGCAAGTTACTTTTTTTATTCTTGGAATGAAAGTAACAACACAAGGAACCTCCCTTCAAGGGGGCCAAAAATAGTGAAGTCCAAGAGAATCCCCTTGCACCACAGTGAAGCACTCAAGGGGGAGGGAGTTCAAATTATCAAAGATCATAAGTGGATCCTCCTGTCTTCCCAATTGAGCGAGAGCATATGCCACAAAATTAGACTCCCTCCAACTGTGATGAATAAACCTTCCATAGTTAGTCTCTGCCCTGCACCTTCTAATGAGATAAATCAACTCCCATGGAGTGCCATGGCCTCCCTGTAACATCTTCACTAGGGTATCCGAATCTGACTCCACCTCCATCACCTGCATCCCTCTCCGCCTATACACCATCAAGCCGGAAAGGAGAGCCCGAACCTCCACACCCAAAGAATTTCTTGAGATATAAAAGGCACTAAAAGCCAGTAGAACAGAACCCCAATAGTACCTAAGCAGACCACCTCCCCTCATGACCTCCCCCCCCCATAAAGGAGCCATCAATGTTCACCTTCAGACCATGGTTCGGAGGGAGCCACATCACCCATCTTTCTCTGCCTCTAGGCTGAATGTAGGGGCGACTGAGCAGATTGCACACTGCCACTGATGAGAGCCCTCCTTTTACAAGAGAATCCAGATTGACAATGAGTGATTTAAGCTGGACCTAGATAGACACCAAAGACCTTTTACTTCCTAGTTGAACCTGGTTCCTCGCCTCCCAAATAACCCAACAGATAGAAACCAAAATGAGGATTCTGACAGCCCGCTCCATTGCCCTGTTTTTGGTACCTGGGATCCAGATAGCCATGTAGTCCTGGATGCAGCAAGACTCACCATCAGGGAAAGGGGGGTGGGTGAAGAGAGACCAGAGGTAGGAGGCCCATTGTCCATGAAAGAAAAGAATATCCATCGTTTCTGACTTCAGCTGCTCACAACAGTAGAAACGTGAAACCATGCATACCCCTCTTCTTTGAATATTATCCTTCATTGGTATCACTCTGTTTAAAACCCTCCATGCCAGGAAATTCATTCTCACAGGTATCTCCTTGCACCAAACAGTCGTCCGTCGTTCCCATGTAGTATGTTCACCCTGAAGGATTTTCCTGTAGCCCCCGACAGTGTACCTCCCAGTGCTTGCCTCCATGAAACAACACAAGTCCAGCTCATCATTTATCATAATTTTTCCAAATAGTTCGAGTTGGATGGGAGTAATAGTTTCCTGTATTAAATCATACCTATCACTTGCATCCCTGAAAGAGATCCTCGGTGAAGGGCAACCTAGGTATGCCAGCCTTTCACCGGCCCAGTTGTCCTCCCAAAAACTGATTTCCCCCCGGCCAACAATCCACCTGACATAGAAAGATAATCTTTCAATATGATCAAACATGCTCTTAGATAAACCAGTTGAGACCTGCATGTGAAAATTCCCCTGCGAGCCGTACCGTGCTTTGAAAAACCTTTCCCAGAGTGTCTCCCCCTCAATGACTTCCCAGGATAACCGTGCTTGCATTCCCATAATGGTATCCTCAACGTCACGAAGACCAACTCCACCTTTATCCACTGGACGAGCCAACCGCTTCTAAGATTCCCAATGGCATCTTCCTTCCATTTTAGCATCCCAAAGAAAAGTGGAAAATACACTCTTCATTTTCTACACTATGCCTTTCAGTGGTTTGATAATAGAAAATACGTGCATGGTAATGGATAAGAGAACACTATTAATGAACATAACCTGACCTCAAAACGACAGCATCTTGTTCTTCCAATTGAAAATCCTACCCCAAAGTTGATCAAGGATCCCATTAAAGTGATCCTTCTTGATTCATCCACAAGATAGCGGAACCCCAAGATACAACATAAGAAGTTGTCTCTGTTTTCACCCCAAAATCTTCTGGATCACCTTAAATCTCCTCACGGAACACTTATCCGAGATAAAAATATGACTCTTCAAAGAGTTAATAGACTTTCCACTAAACCTGCTATATCTGGCCAAAATGTCTTGAAGGTTCTTCAAGGATATACTACCACCATTCATAAAGATCAAAATATCATGCGCAAACATCAAATGTGAAATGAAGCTAGCATTCCTTCTCCCATATAACGGTTTCATCTTACCCTCTGTTAGGCCTCTAACCATATTCCTGGAAAATGCATCCTGAGCCAGAACAAAAATAGTTGGAGACAAAGGATCGCCCTATCGAACACCTCAGACAGTTTTAAAAAAACTGAAACATTTCCCCATCATAGAGACTGATCGCCAGGGAGATGAGTAGCACCTAAAACAAAGGTTAAAAAACCATTCCTGAAATCCAAAATCCCTCATGACCCAAATGATAAAAATCCATTAAACTCTATCATATGCTTTGTTCATGTCAACTTGGAGAATGATATTCGATCCCACAGTACGTCTGTTAATATTGTGAACCAGTTCACTCGCTATGCCGACCGCCCCCTAGATACTTCTGCCCTGTATAAAGCCATGTTGCTCTGCAAATATCAACATAGGAAACATTCTGGATAGCCTCATATTGATGACCGTTGCTAGAATTTTATAAGAAACATTGCAGAGACATATGGGCCGGAAATGGTTCAGGAGGCTAGGGTCCTTGATCTTTGGAACCAGCACCACCCGAGACGAGGAAACACCCTTTATCAGTGACCCGCCACCAAAAAAAAATCCTGGATCACATGCACCACCTGCGGCCCCATGACATTCCATGCCGCACTGAAAAAGGAGGCTGGGAAACCATCTGGTCCAGGGGCACTCTCTTGCGGCATACTCCTCAAAGCTTCCCTGATCTCTTCTCCATTAGGAATAGCAGATAGGGAAGCATTATCCACTTCATTGACCAACCGGGGTAGACCATGCAAGAAGTCAGGATAATCCACCGCCTCCCTCTCAAAACTCGTAGTATCCCTCCCAGCCAACAGCCCCTCAAAGTGAGCCAATGACAACTGCCCAACAGTGTTCACATCAGACGTGTAGGACCCGTCCTCAAGCATTAGATTTATCTGCATGCTTCTCTTCTCCTTAATGCAAGCCTGAAAGAAGGTAGAGTTCCGATCACCCTCCCTTAACCAATGGACCCTAGACCTCTATTTGTAAACTCTCTCCATATCTAAGAGTTTTTTACCAAGAATAACTTTTTTGTCACATAAAATAACAAAGACGTTCTCATCCCAGGAGTCCTGTAGGTATTCCTCCAGTCTCCCCACCTCAGCCTGTAAACCCGCCACCCCATTGGAATGGTCTGGTTGCATGGTTAACCAAATTCTAATGTCCTGTTTAAGGCATTTGAGATGATTCACGAGCCCTCCCCATGACCTCTCATCCTCCTCCTTCATCCAGGAGACTTCCAGCATTTGCATGAATCTCGGGTCACGATGCCATTCGCTGGAGTAATGAAAGGACCTCCCCATCACTGCTTCACGATGGACTTCGATCAGGAGAGGTGCATGATCTGAGAGTATACGTGGGATATGCATGACTAAAGTACTTGAAAAAAGATCCAGACCATGAACATTTTCGAGACACCTATCTAGCATGCTCCAGATGCGGTTAGACCCTTGCCGGTTGTTGCACCATGTATATTTAGAACCCCTGAAATCCAGATCTAACAACCCCGTGTGTGTCAAGAACTCCTGAAACTCCATAATGATCTCCCGATTCCACCCCGATCCACCTCTTTTCTCAGAAAAATCCACAATGGCATTGAAATCCCCTCCCACAAACCATGGCATAGGCCCAGCTTGCAGTGTCTCTAAATGGCTCCATAACTCCCTTCTCCAATTAACTATCGTACTCGCATAGACAAACGTGAAAAGGAGAGTAGAGTTGCCCACATAAATCCTTGTATCAATACACTAAGGCATAATGTTCCTAACTTCCACCGAAATATTTCTTCTCCAACCGGTCCAGATCTGCGAGTTGACAGATCCACCATGAAAGGAGTTCAAAAAACCCATACTCTTGGAAAACCCGTCCAACTTGCATGGATTCTACTTCGGTTCTAAAACCACAATCATGGACACCCTAGATTTCCTGCCTTCAGAAGCCAAGTAATCACGCTTGGCATGAGCTCCAAAACCACGCGCATTCCAAATGATGAGAGAAAACATCACCGTGAGCCCTTTCGGGCCTTCTGCAACGGAGAGGGAGGTAAGAGGGGAAACTCGACCAAGCCTTTCCCTTTGGCCTTGGAACGCGTCGTTGGACCAGAGCATCCATCCTCACCAAAGTTCCGCTTGGGTGATAAAATAACCTTCTTAAAAGGACTAACCTCATCCTCCAACTACAGCTTCCTTCCCGGAGGAAGAACATCTGAGACGCCTGCCTCCAAGTCCCCAAGAGCTAAGGAAGCCAACAGATGCCACTGAGGCGACAGGAGGGCGACCAACAATTCCTTCTCAACACCCCTCGACAGGCCAGGAACCTCCCTATTTCCATGCGGTGATAAGGTCAGGTTACTTACCAGGGACGTTTTGATCATCTCTGATGACAACTGAGAGGAGATACAGAACAGAGAGTGTAGGAGAGACATTGATATAAATAGGCTTACTAACGAAAAAGCCAAGTGAACCTCTGAATCCTGCTGAGAGAGAATCCCCACACTGCGAGAAGGAGACAACTTCTGGACCGACCCGGGAGAACAAGAAATGAGATCCACAATCTCTGAGGGAGTGGCCGACCGCAAACTGAGCATGTCAGTTTCTTTTTCCCCATCCGTTGTTTCCATCACCCAAGGTCCTTTAGACAAATTTGAATTTGAAAACGGTCGAGGAGTACCGTTAGCCACACCCGACTCCTTGGAAACCGGGTCAAGAGGTCCCTGACCCGACTCAACAACCCTGCCCCATCGGGAAGCCTCCACTGGATCCTGCCGTCTCCGGCAAGACATCACCCAGTGGCCATTAAAACCACAACCAACACAAAATCGGGACTCCTGGTGATAAAAGATCCTCTGCCTCCAAGAAAAACCATCATCCCATTCAATCAAAACCCAAGAAGGCCGCTCCACCGATAAGTCCATCTCTACACAAATATAGGGATTTGAAGCTGCCTGAAGACACCTTGTATTGTTATCCGCATGCAGAAAAGACCCAATAGAGTTCCCCACAACCTTCATCATCGTCGGGTTATGAAAGGGGAGAGGTAGGCCTGGAAGGGATAACCACACAGCATCTGAAGAGGACTCCCGCCCGTAATGGCAGTCCCAGGACCACCTCGACAAAGAGAAGCACCAAGAACCACAAAACCTGGACCTCCTCATCCATGCCTTAACGAAGTCTTCCCTGGAATCAAGGTGAATGCAGAACACAACCCTTGATAACTCCGAAACAGCCACCGGATAGGACAACCCCCCCGAACCCACAAAACTTCGAAAAAAACTCAACGAGGGTTTGTTGCGTCCAAAATGCACCACCAAAGAGAGGTCATGAAAAGAAGCCACCTCTTGGAGCTCATGCGCCGAAAAACTCACCATCGGGACCCCATCTACCTGCCGAGAAGGCCGACTCAACACCTCAACCGGTGGTATCTCAGGAACAGGAGCTGCAGAAGAGAGACCACCAACAAATCCCTTGGGGTCCGTACCGCACAGAACATCCTTAAAAGAGGCCTTCAACGTAGCCCCAGCCCCAACCCTAGCCCCACCACCTCCAGGAAGTAGACCTAAAGCTGACGCAGAAGCCCTGCCCATAGGAACACTAGTTTCCGCTGAAGAACACCCCGCAGGAGCTCTCGCCGTCACCGAAGTACCGCCCTCAGAAGCGCTCTCCATATGATCTTAGGTAGATCATTAAAATAGGATATAAGATATAATTAGATGGGATAATCCTGATCAAGGACATTTTAATGTTTTTAAAACAGATCATCTGATCAAGTACCCTCCTTTCATTAAGAAAATTCATCTATGTAAGGTCATTTAATTAAGCATAGTCCTTCGTGAGATTATTCCAAGGACATCAATGGACACCCAAGGTGATTATGTTTAAACCTCACCAATTTTTTGTTGCCTCTGGTCCATTTCACAGGTCATTTCAAGCTATCATAGGCTTTTCAATCATGTGTTTGTTATTTTTTAGTTCATCTTTGGATAGTCGTGTTACACCAATGTGGCATTCCTGCTGGGCATACCTTTGCATATCACCTTTGGGAGCCATCTTTGAAAGCCTCCTAAAATCCACTCATGGTTGGACTTCTCCTTCCTTAGATACATTTTTTTATAGGGAACAAGTTGAAACCTCCACCAAAACCTACCGACTTACCGAACCATTGGGAAAGACATATCACAGTATCTCCCATTTGGGATTTTATTTCTCCAGTCATAGAATTACCAAATTTTTCATATAAGGAATCAATGATCCTTGGGGTGTTTTTATGTCTATATATAAATAGTCATGTGTATCCTTAACCTAGATATAGTGTTGGGATGTTCCCAATTTAGAGGATTAGGGTTCAGGACCTCCCCCCCCCCCCCATATCATCTCTAAAACCTGGAATCTCTGGTCCCTAGTAGGGAATGTATAGTTCCCTCAGGAATTTCCTTTTGACATAGTGAATGATATCCTCATTCCACTATAGATCTTATTTTCATACATCCCTTATAAATTATCCCCTATCCTTTTGATTCATACCCAATGAACATCACTTTCATTTCACATTGAAAGGTTCATTGATCTGTTCCCACATCCACCATCACCTAGCTTCATTCAACATAGGCGATAAATCTTCAATCAATGGAGGATAAAGCATGTGGATTGTTCAATATTTCACATCCTCTTATTTCTAATAAAGAAAACATCTCACAAGGGCTTATATATTTTTTATGACCTCACATTTTCACAGCCCAACACTCACTATAAATATGAGAAATCTAATTACGAACATAATTGAGTTATGTATAAAGACATTATGGCCCAATCTAAATGGATATACTCCACACAAGACCAACCATAATTCCTTTAGTTTGAGAATCCTTCTTAAGAATAAACCTCGAATTATGTGCCCTTGAATATAAATGAGTTATGAAATCTCTCGTGGACCTAGTTTCTAAGGAATCATATTTAGCAGTAATCCCCAAACTATTTCTCTCAAAGGGATATAATCCCCCATGAGACTTATAAATCTACATGGGATTTGTTTCCCATCCAATTTAGATTCATAGGAAGCTTCCTTGTTGTTCAAAACCAACACTGCAAATCAACAATGTTCTTTCAAGGCCACATTCCCGGCAATGTCTAATCCATCATGGGATCTCTTATCCTTTATAGGTTCGTTGTGCAAGTTAGGCAGAACTCCATCACTAATATTTAACTAGGAACATTCCTCCTATATGTCCTTACCACATGACATTTAACCTTATGGTTAGGTCCTTATCACACAACCATAAATGGTATGATGTGTCCCATTATGAATTACCAAACTACGCGGGTTTTGATTCATTTATGAGGATATGTAGGTATCCCATTTATAGGTATGATCTCAACATCAAAACAATATTCTTCTACATGGATGACCATAAATTCTAGAGTTCCACACTAAGTGTCTTAAAGAACAACATCATAGTAACAATGTATAAGGAATCTCTATGTATTATATGAGAGGATATTAGTGATGTAGAACCTTTAATACATATAGATATATCCATTGATGAAGAACCCCAAATACATACTGATGATTATTAATTACACACATACTAATTCTTGATTGAAAATTTCAATGGAAACCTACATTATTCATGGTAAATTGATATAGATTTCATAAAAAATCATAAATCTATAAGAGAGTACTATAGAAGATAGTAATTCCTACCAAAAGGTTGTTATGATCTTGACCTCCCATCCTCTCGACCAATGTGGGTTCTTAAGTATCAAAGGTCAATAGACCTAACAAATCAATGCCTTTGGAAAGAATGTCCCATTAGATATAGAATCGTTGGTTGTTTCAGTTGAATAAAAAATCCAATGGAAGCCATTTAGAAGTTGTGATTTCTATGAAGAACACACATTCCGGGGAAAACAAAAAAATGTTAACCGGACATGAATCCATAACCATGATGATAGTGTTACCCATATATTAGGACAATATGAATTGAAAAATAGTGCGAGAAAAGGGAATCAATCGAACCTCTTTTCATCTAAAAAATTATTCTTTATTGGTGTTCAATGTTATTATTTTCCTTATATACAATCACATCATTCCCAGTAACTCCCTTCATTCCAAATGGGTTCATTAAATTTTTTTCACCCTTTAATGCCTCGAATACTGCCCAAGCTGGATCCTCATCCATTCGAAATATTTCATCATCGACTCAGTATTTTTAACACTAGGTATCTGATGCATTGGACTGAGATTACAATCAACATAGTACTATATTGTCCTTAGAGGCTTCCTGAAAGGCCCTCTAAATCAAAAATAACCCTTGGTCATCCAGTCAATGACGATCAGTGGTATAGAAGAATATAGTTTCAACTACCATCATCAACAGCCTATGGAGTTTATCCCCAAAACACACTCATCAATCCCTTTGATATTCCAGGGAGGTTGACCAAGAGGTGACTCATGGCCTCATTCCAAATGCACATGGGTCCATCCCAAGGGATATTTCCAATGATCTTTGCTACTAACGTCGTGCAGCAGCTAACCCTCAACATGATGAGGGTTTTATCCTAGATTGTCCTACCCTGGTCCCTCTATCCTTGGTATGCAAGATAAACTGGCAGGGAAAACGTCTATCCAATAGGAATACAGTTCATACCTTCCCCCTTCGAAGAATTACATCAAACCTTCATGGTGGAAATTTGTGAATGGGCTTATACACCCATACTCCTTAACTTCTCTAGCTATTTGTCTCATCTGGAGGGCCCTATCCAATCTCATTTTTCAAATATGGTGTATTTCCCGGAGCAGGAACATACACCTACATACAATAAATTAGGATGTTAGAAGACTCATTTGACTGAATTCAATAAATCCCTCCAACAAAATGTGACGAAAATTTGAAAGAAGGCATAGACACATTCCAATATCCATCAATCCTACCAACAGTCTCATTTGGATGCACCTGGAGAAGTCAGTTGGAATGCACTAACAACAATTTTGGGTCATACCCAACTCTCTACCACCACACATGAGTATTTATAGTATCGATTTACTAGAAATATATGATAAGAGTAGGAAAATACACCTACTCTGAATACAGAATGGACATATATTCCCATTCTGGACAGTAAAGTCACCAAGCACATTTTTACATTGGAAAAAGGGCAAAAATATTTCTAGACTATATCCTCTAAGCCTTCTAGAATATCATAATGTAAAAATCAGCAGTACGAGAGGGATGATCTCAATATTAGGTCCCCATAAATGGGATTAATTATCATCATGTTATCCCATAGAAAATACACACCTCTATTCTAGTCCAGATGGGTTATGGGCAAAACTCCCCCATATAAGATAAACAATCAGATTGGGCACATACACTCATTACAAATGGAGATAAACATTTTGTTATGACATCCACTCCAAAATAGGCACATACACCTAATAATGATAACCATTATTCCCAGTAAGTGTACTCAACTATATGTAAGAGTGAATCTAATAAGAATTATCACCAAGAACAGTTAGAGAATCAGGAGTCGATATGCGATTTGGATCCTCTTAAGGATGGAGTCATTGAATCCATCAAGAATTTCTATTTTTATTGTCAAGATCCCACCCTCACATTACCAAATTACGGGAGTAGTCATAGAAAATATAATGTTCCCCATCATATACATCATCAAAAAGCATTTCATCATGCCAATTTATTCAATCTCAAGAACCTATCTCTAGATGATAGCCATGACAACCCTCTGTGTGGCCAGAAGACCAATGAGAAAAATTATTTATCCCTAGGTGTTATCCACAATGGTGGTCCTCCCCACGAAGGAATTCACTATGAATGACCTCTCTGTAGTAGTGTATTTCATTGTCAATATAATTATTTAACTGATAATGTGGTGATGAGAAATCCCTCTTATGTTGAGGCACATGAAAATAGAAGCCAAGTTATGTTTCATGCCTTGTAACTAGAAGGTGAAATAATTTCTCAACTATAAGAACCCGCGTGGTGATGGTCATTCTCCAAACCTCACATGGGTCATTTTCCTTCTAATTTATCATAGGAAACACTAATTGATCCCATTTATTATGAAAAATCAATTAGGAAGCATCCACTATGGTCAGGCCATGATGAGAAACCTCTAGAGAATGTTGAAGAGGATATATTGAATATGAGAAAACAACTGGATAAGAGTTAGATACTAATCATGATCTTGACTTCATAAATCTCTCAATATAACATTCCAGAGATGTTGCTGGATGATTTTATTAATTATATTCACCTAAACATATGTAGGACTCTTCTTCATTTAGAAGTCGATGTGTCACAATATGATGAATATCAAAGTCATGTCATGGTAATAGTAGGTTTGAAATTCCAAATTGACTTAGAATATCTCCTGTGTAAAACCCAAATTCTTTTCAAATAAATTTAAAATAGAATTCCTGAAACATTGAGTCTCTAAAAAAACACCACTTGGTTATACCCTAGCCAGTAAACATAGTTTTACAACATGTGTGATTAAAATTTTAAAAAACTGACAAACACAGTTGTGTTCAGTATGATAATAAGAGTATGATAGAAAAAACAAAGTTTTTGAGGAATTATAACATAACCCGATGAGTAGTAACATACCATTGTGAATTGTAATGAATAGTAATGAATAGTAAATCAGCCAAAAAAATAGAAACATCACCCATGAATGTATAAACACAATTTAGACATCTTATAAGTGAATAATGATCATAGTAAAAGAAATGATATTTTTGTATGTAATAAATATTTTACAAGCAATTTTATGATTATTTTAATAAATTCAAATGGAATTTTGTTATCATAAAATGAAATCATAAATTTTTATTTAATTTTCTTATAGTCAAAAGATAATTTTATGGTAGATTGATTAATTTTTAATTGTTTAATAAAATTGAGTTATTTTATTAAGGTTCTTTTTTTTGAATAAATTATGATTTTATTTTAAAATAAAACAAAAAATATTTAGAAAATTATATTCTAAAAATGGAGTTCATTTTCTAATTATATGTTTCAAAAAATGGATAGGGTGAATTTTTCTGATTTTTCAGAAATACAAGAATTTTTTGTGAATAAAATTTTTTTATAATTTACAAAATATGATAAATAAGTGAATTTATTCATCATTATTTAGTCATGGATGATGTAAATTACTGTTGGTATAAACAAACATGCACTTATTACTATTTTTGGTAACAACCATCAACACATTGGTTGTCTTTGGAAAAATAATAAAATAATGATTAAATTATTTGGGAAAACCTCCTCTCAACTACAATAAAACCCCCATCATTCACATTCATCCTATAAACATGGATAAACATAAACGAAATATACATTAATTTTGAAACCAATATAAAACAATTAGATAGCATTCATCTTACATTAAGCATAATCACTAACCATTCAGAGTAAAATTTTGAATGGTTTGAGATAGCACATACATAGTCAGACTAATCATAAACCATTAATTTAAATATGGTATATGATATCATAAAATATTATTCCCACTAATACAAAATAATAATAAATAGAGTTGAAATAGAATAAGATACTCTTATAAAGTCATCGAGTAATACTTGAGATAAATACTCTTTAACATTGAATTGAAGTGGTGTTTTTTAAAAATATTTGTATAAAACCGTAATTTAAGTAAGGTAGTTTTTTCATTATAAAATGAGTTGTTTTATAAATATAATGGTTTAAAAAACATATTATAGGGATATCTTTAATATAGGTAATACATTGAGTAATTCCCTTGAATCAAGCTTCGATTTTGGGATGAATTTTTTAATGACCACTTTAAAACATATAACCCAACTTAAATTAATGTAATATTTTGTTGGTAAAAATATATAGAAAATTATCATAGAATATATGAGTAGTATATATTAATAAATAAAAATTTGATTTAGCTAAGTAGAAAATAAGAGTAACCCTACTGAAAATGGAGCTTCAAGTAGAATCCCTTACCTTAATTCTGAAGGTGTCCCTCACTTGATCTTAATTACCTAAATAATCAAATTTAGGTTCCTAAATTAATGATTACAGAACCTCCTATACATTTATTTTATTTTTTATATCCTTATTAAGATATTTCATGGCCTTTTTATGTGATAAGAGATTTAATTTCTTTGTTTGGGAGTGTTTTGTCCCTTGGTTTTCATGATCAGTTTAATTATCTTTGTGAATGGATTAACATGTAGAATGAGAATGGTTGTATAGATTATAAGTTGTATGTAATTAGTGAACAAACATAAGATTAAATGTTCATAAATGTTTTTTGGTTATTGTAAGTGAAGATGAATCATTATATAAAACATTAATTAAAATTTTTTGGTTTAATTGTTGGTTCTTTATCACAACGAAATCATTTTGATTTATAAATTAATATCATGTGTAAAAAATGATTAAAGAATACTAAATAAGTTATAATTCATATATTATATTCTTCTTCAACCATCACAACTGTTACATGACCATAATTGAAGCTGAAAATAGAAATTTAAAACATGTCGTCCTTGAATGTGATAAATTAACACAGCTCAGATGGTATTTTCATTTTTAATATAAAATAATGGAAATGGGTAGATGATGAAGAATTATTATTTTCTCATAAAAAATTCTACTTCATGTATGTTAATGGATTAATCACATCATTTAAATGATGGGAGGTGAGGAATGAAAACAAAAAGAAAAGGAATTGAAATAAATGAATTGAAAATAAGAATTTACCTCTTGAAGTAATCATCCTTGGGGGCCTCTTTAGGGGAGAGTTTTTAGACTTTTTTATAAAAAAAGGCTTCTACACTTGGGGGAGGAGGTTTTGAGGATATTTGAATAGAATTTATACTAGTAACAATGATTTACGGGAGTGAAGAGAAGATGGAGTGAGGATAGTTTTAAAGGTGAAGGAGAGAGGGTTTTTCCATTATTTCAATAATTATTTTATTATTATTCCTTATAAAACCAATAGTGTTGATACTTTTGAAAACAAACATTAATAATTTCTTTGGAATTCATACCAATAGTCCTTTACATCATCCATGACTCATGCCTAAAGCATAAATTCACCTATTTAGTATATTTTTTAAGGTATCAAATTTCATTATACAACAAAAATTCATGTATTTCAGAAAAATCCAAAAAAGTAACCTTCGCCTATTTTCTACATATAGAAATAAAAAATTAACTCCATTTTTACTAAAGTAATTTTCGAAAATTTGTTAATGTAATTTTAATATAAAATCATTACTTACTAAGAAAACTACATTAAAATAATAACTCTTTTCATAACACATTGAAAAATAAATCAAGTTCCTGTAAAATTATACTTTAAAAATAATAAAATAAAATTAAAATATATGATTAATTGTCATGAAAAAAAGTTTAAATTTTGAAATTTTAAAATAATCATAAAATTTTTATGAAAATATTTATGACATTCCAAAATGCAAATACTTATACTATGATTTTTTTCACTTATAAGATGTCTAAATTGTATTTATAAATTCATGGGTGAAGTTTCTTTTTATTTGAAAGATGTACAATTAAGTACTATTCATAAGGATATGTTAATTTTCATAAATTTAAATTTATTATTCATTATAAAATATGTTGATTATATCAAACTCAAAATGTCTTACTGAACACAGCCAGGTATGTCAATTTCTCAAAATTCCAATCACATAGTTGGTAAAACCATGTTTACTGGCTAGATTATAACAATGTGGAGTTTTTGTAGAGAGTCAATGTTTCATGAGTTCAGTAGTAAATTTATTTTCAAATTCATTACTTGTTAAATTCTTAATAAATAATAATTTAATTGATGTAATTAGAATATAAGAGTAACCTGAATGAAAAAGGAGGTTTTGGTAGAAACACATACCTTAAGTCAGAATGTGTTCCTCACATTTTCTTAATGACCTAAATAATTAAATATAGGTTCATAAATTAATGATTCTAGAACCTCCTAAAAATTTAATTTATTTTTTATAAACATTTTATGTTCATTAATGGCCTTTTTAATGGTTAATAGATACAATTTCATTATTTTGGGGTGTTTTATTCGTTGGTTTTCATGATTGGTTTACTTATCTTGATGTTAGGAAAAATATGTAGAATGATAATGGTTTTTCAGAATAGATGTTTTCTATTTTTAGTGAGAAAACAAATGATAATATTTTCATAAAAATTGTTTGGTTATTAAGAGTGAAGATGAATCATTATATCAAACTTTAATTACATTTGTTGGGATTAATTTGCATTTCTGGGTCACAACAAACTTATTTTAATTTATAAATTAATATCATCTATAAAATAGGATTATATAACCATAAATATGTTATAATAAATGTATTATAGTCTGGTTCAATCATCACAATGGTTTCATGAACATAATTGAAGACGAAAATAGAAATTGAAAACCTGTTATCCTTGAATGTGATAAATTAACACATTTCATATGGTGTTTCCATTTTTAGTATAAAAGAACAGGAATGGAGTGACAATGATGTATTATTACTTTATCATAAAAAAATTATATTACAGGTATGGTACTGGATTCATCAAAAAAATTGGATGAAGGAAGGTGAGGAATGAAAAAAAAGACAAAAGAATTTGAAATAAAATAAAGGAAAAGAGGAGTTTACCTCTTAAAGTAATCTTCCTTGATGGCCTCTTTAAAGGAGAGGTTTTGGTATTTTTATGGGACAATAGGATTCTATATGTTTGGGAGGATCTTGGGAAGATATTTTATCATAATATAGGCAAGGCAAAAGTCTTGATAAGAGTGAATATAAGAGGGAGTGAGGGGGGTTTTTATAGTATCAGAAATGAGGTTTTCCCCATTATTTTAATCATTATTATTTTTTAAAATACAACTTATAGTGTTCATGATTGTGGAAAAAAATAAATATGTGAACGTGAGTTATTAAAAATTGTCATTTATATCAGCGATGAATCAATAATGATGCAGAAACTCAACTATTTAGCATATTTTTTAAAATTATCGAATTTTAATATTCACGACTAATTCATGTATTTCAGAAAATTCCCAAAAATTCACCCTAACCATTTTTTGACATTTAGAATTCAAAAATGAACCTATTTTTATGAAAATAAAATATTCAATATTTTTAATTGAAATTTTAAATTAAATCCTAATTTATTCATAAAAAACAACATTATATCTATAAATCCTTTTATAAAACATTGAAAAATTTATCAAGGTCCTATAAATTTATCTTATAATCATAAGAGAATACAATGATAATTTATTATTACATTTTACGAAAATAAATTTCCATTTTAAAATATTATGTTAATCATAAATTTTAATTATAAAATTTATGACATACAAAAATACCAATACATATACTATGATCATTTTTTTCATTTATAAGATTCCTAGATTGTATTTATAAATTCATAGTTGATGTTTTTATTTTCTGAGAAATTTACTATTGACCCCATTTGCCGAGAGTCAGTGCCTTATATGATTACATTTGTATATTTCAAGAAAGTTTCATCCTGAAGTAATAAATAGTTTACTAGTCTTGGAATACCTGATTTGCACATACGTTAGAAATGACAACATGAATGGAAAAAATAACATATAATTTTAATTGGGAACATCTAAAACAATAAGTTTATTCCTGTAGGTCACATATAATAAAATCCTTCATGTCCTGAGATAATGAAACATAAGAAAGGGGTGAGCTCAAATATTTAATAAGGGTATACAATAAAGAAGATGATATCATAAAACTAAACATTAGGCTGGTGAATGACTAAAAACATATGCCTTTAAAAAATAAATATGAACACATTATGGTAGGAATAAAATAGGAATTCCATAATAAAATATAATAATGGTTATTCTTCTAGTGTAATAACCAGATGATCTATCAGTACTATTTTCCTAATGAGGGAATGAATATTGATTGACATAATAACCATACGGTGAAGGCCTAATACCAAGAATATAAATAACCATTTTTTCAAGGTCTCATGCAATGACCTAGTTAGTCTCATGAGACCTACTGATGCAGCAAGGGGCTATAACGGGCCCCACCCATCACATAATTTTTCCATTGCATTCCTCATATTTCTATTAAAAACATGTATTTAAATCAACTTGTCTCATACCAATTGGATTTATTTAAATATTAATCATAGATAAATTCATTGATAAATTACTGAGGTACATATTCTTTAAATGATCCAAACTATATCATACCACTTTGAAAAGCTTAATTCTTAATCCATATAATATCATAAAAAAATTAATCTCATACATGAAATAATTTTCATTATTTGTAATCCATAAATAAAATGATTAATGAAATAAATTATCATTTAATCAAAATTTCATATATGTTTTTTTATTCTCAAAAATTATCTTTTAAAATAAATAAATATATTTTGCACATAAAAATATAAAAAACATTTCAATTCCTCAATAAATCCATGTGATTGATAATATTCAAACATTTATTTGAAAACATTAGTTTTTTATAAATGAAATATGTGTTGATGTTATGTTTGATGAAAAACGATGATTGTTTGTAGATGCATCATCCTTAAGATTAAAATAACACAACGACATGTTATGCAAATTTCTCTAAAATATGATGATAAGTATTTTAAAATGTCATCAAACACTATATAATATATATATATATATATGTTTTGTGTGTTGGTGGGTGGGTGTATGTGTGTGTTAACCATCTTGAAATTCAAAATTACAGTCCTTGATGAACACACTTTTCATAATTAGTGGTTATGATATTTTTCATCCACGTATTTAAAAATTTACTTAATTTCCAACAAAAATACAATTGAAAGTAGTTTTGAGAGATTTAAAATTTGCTCACTGTATATAATTTCATGTATTAAGTGCATAATGTGAAGAGTAAACATGGTTATTTCCAAATGTCTATAATAATAAATGGCATGAAGATAACATGATTTTCATCTCATAGAATTTGAAATTGTCAATTTGTAATAAATATTATTTAAATGTGGCTATTTCATAATTTCTAAATGATGATGCTTAAATATGAAACAATATTAAACCTAAAGTTAATTAAAAATATACTCATGAATTATTATTTTTCAAAATTACTTGAAATATCATAATATATATATATATAACCTTATAGGTTTAAAATAAATAATTTTATATCATATCTCTACATGATTTTCATTGCACATTTATATCATGTAACAATTTAATATATTGATATATATATATATATATAATGGGAATTTAATTTACAACACTCATTTTCATGGAATAAAAACATGTTTTAACAAAACATCGATAAATTCAAAAATTCACATTGAGAGAAAATATGATATCGAATTACAAAACGTGATAATAACGTATGTTGAGAAAAATTTAATAAAATATAATTCTTTAGTTATTTTAAAGTGTAATATCAAATCATAAGAAAATAATTAAACTCACTACACTATCAAAAATCAAAACATGAGTTGATAATTTAAATGAGATCATTGTAAATATAACTAATTATCATAAATATATAATATTTTTCATTTATATGTTCTCAAAAATATTACACAAGACAAGATAGATATAGATATATATGTATTCCAATATATGTATAGGTATTATCAATAAATACATTATGATGAATTTAAAACATACCCCGGTAAAACCATAATAAAAATTAAAAATATAATAAATAAATTTTAAAATAAAGGAATCATGTTGAAATACTTATATTAAGAAAACCCTTTCATCAAAATCAAACCAACATCACATTTTTTTATTTGAACACATAATAACAACAAAGATAAAAATTCAATATTTTCCATAGTGCTCAAATATGAGCACAATGGTGTGCATACATAGTGCAAACCTCAAAAGATAGAATAAATTTATCATAATCCTTGCTATAAAATTTGAAAAAAAATCCACTATCAATTGTAATGACCCAACCCCAGTACCAAGGATTTGATTCCTTAGTTTATTACATTGGCATCATTACAATAATGTTTCATCATGAAGTAATTAATAGTTTAGTAGTTTTGGAAAACCAGATATGTACATAAGTATAACATTAGAACTTGAATGGTAAAGCCAACATATTAGTTTTACTGGAAACATCTACAACTATAGGTTTATCCCTATTGGGCACGATTAATAAATCCAAAATGTCATGTGGAAATGAAAGATAAGAATGAGGTGTGCTTAATCAAATAGAAAAGGTATGTAATCTAGATGAAGATATCGTAAACATAAACATTAGGAATAGTGAATAACTAAAAACACTTGCCTTTAAAAAATAAAATTGAACACATTATGGTAGGAATGCGATTTGAATAAATAATTATACGAAGAACATAATCGTGGGTATTCTACTAGTCGAATTACCACATGATCTATCAATACAATTTTCATAATGATGGAATGTATAATGTGGGAAATCATAACCATAATGTTCAGCCCTCGTGCCCATACCCTAAATAACCATTTTGTCAAGGCCTCATTCCATGATCGAGTTTGTCTCATGAGACCTACCAATGCACCGAGGGGATATTGAGGGCCCCACCTAGAAATAACTATTTTCAATGTATGCCATATATGAATGGGGATAAACTTAATACACATATACACTCATATTGAATCAAATTTATGAAATTTAAATAATATTCCCCCAACATTAAGAATAAACACTAACCATTCAGAGTAAATTGGTGAATGGTTTTAAGATAGCCAATAAAAAATAAAACTAATCATAAACCAATCAATTAAATATTTAGTATTATAATATAAAATATTAATCCCAATAACACAAAATAAAAAAACATGATTAGGGAAATAGATGAAGATACTCTTATAAAATCGTTGAGTAATTTCTGAGATAAATACTCATTTACTTTGAAATAAATGGATTTTTTGGAATAATATTTGTAATAAACTATAAGTGAAGTGAGGTAGTATTTTCATTATAAAATTTTTTATTTAATAAAGAAAATAGATTCTAATAATAGACTATAGATTTATCTTCAAAATAGGTAAGAATTTGATATATTCTCTTAAATCAGGCTTGTATTTCCTGAATAATTTTTGAACGATCCAATTAAAACATTTAACCAACATTAAATTAAGGTAGGGTTATGTTTGGTACACATATGTATAAAATTATCAGAAAATATATGAGGTTTAAACAAGAATAAATAATAATTTAATTGAGTTATGAAATAAATAAGTGTTACCAGAATGAAAATGGAAGTTTAGGTAGAAACCCTTACATTAAGTCTCAAGGTGTTATTCACTAGATTTTAGTGACCTGGATAATAAAAATTATGTTCATAAATTAATTATTACGTAATATAAACTAAAATTAATAGATTTATTATAACCTTATTAGGTTCATTCATGGTCTTTTGATGGGTTAAGAGAATCAATTTATTTATTTGTGAGTGTTTTCTTCCTTTGTTTTCATGATTGCTTTACTTATCTTCATGTATTAATAAACATGTAAAATTAGATTGGTTTTCCAGAATAAAATTTGTATGTTATTAGTGAAAACCCCTAAGATCACATGTTCGTAAAATTCATTTATCAATTGGTAGTGAATATGGATCTTCATAAAAAAAATTACTGACAATTGTTGGGCTTAATTAGTGGTTCTTGAACACAACGAACTCATATTGTTTAATAAAATAATATCATGTGTAAAATTTGATTACATAACCTTAAATATGATATAATACCTAAATTATAGTATGTTTCATCCATAATAAGGGTTTTATGACCCTAATTGAAGATGGTAAAATAAATTTCAAACTCGTCGTCCTAGAATGTGATAAATTAATACATCTTAGATAAAGTTTTAATTTTTAGTATAAAAGTAGTGGAAAGAAGAGATGGTGAAGAGTTATTCATTTATAATAACATAATTATAGTACATGTAATTTACTATTTTCATCAAATAATTTGGATGAATGTAGGAGATTAATGAAAAATAAAATAAAAGAACTTAAAATAAAATAAATGAAAAGAAGAATTTATCTCTTGAAGTAATCCTCTTTGAGGGCATCACTAGGGGAGAGGATTGGGTCTTTATATAAGACCAAAGACTGTTGGAAGTGGATGGGTATCTTGGTAGCATATTTGATAAGAATTCAGACAAGGAACATGGATTGAGTGGAGTGAAGAGAAGAGGGATTGAGGGGGTTATTATGTTTGAGGAGAGTAGTGTTTTCCTATTATTTTATCCAATATTTTGTTATTTTTTATAATACAACCAAATATTTTGATGATTGTGAAAAAAAATAGTAATAAGTGAATGTGAGTTCGATCCAATGGTCATTTACATCATCCATGATTCATCCATGGTGCAGAAATTCACCAACTTAGCATATTTTGTAAATTATCGAATTTCATTATTCACAAAAAAAATTAATTTATTTCAGAAAAATTACAAAAATTCACTATAACACTTTTCTGAAGTCTGGAATTAAAAAATAAACTCAATTTCTTGAAAATAATTTTCTAAATATTTTTAATTTAATTTTTAATTAAAGTCATTATTTATATTAAAAAACAAAATTAAAACTATTACATGTTTTATAACACCTTGAAAAAATAATGAAGGTCCCATAAAATTATCTTATATAATGTAATAAAATAAATATTTAAGATTAAATTTTATTAAAATAAATTTCCCTTTTAAATTATTAAAATAATCAAAAAATTGTAATTAAAATATTTATGAAAAATAAAAATACCAATACTTATAATATGATAATTATTTTCAATTATAAGACATCAAAATTTATTTATACATTCATGGGTGAAGTTTATATTTTTTTTGACAACCATACTATTCATAACTATTCATTACAATTTATAAGTGTATGTTACTATTCAGAATGGTATGTTAGTATTCATCAAAAAACTATTATTCTACTAGAGTCTAAATACCAGAATGAATACAACCGTATAAGTCCGTTTTTTGAAATTTCAATAACATAGGTGGTGGAACTATTTTTACTCACTAGGTCATAACAAAGTGGTTTTTTTGTAGAGTCTCAATGTTTCATGCAATAAATATTAAATTTATTTTCAATGAATTCGGGTGTTACATTCCCCCCTCTATACAAAAATGTCAACCTGTAAATTCATATAATGTTACCTCATAAAAAGATTTGTGTAGTTCGTCATCATAATCATCTTAGGCACCCATGTTGCCTCTTAGATTTTTTGATTTTTTCAACGTATCTTTACCAGTCAAGTCATATGATTCACCCACATCTATTCTTTAGTGTCTAAAATATAGATAGGTTTTTCATATTATGATAGGTCAGGATACAATTCTATAATATCGTAAGTGAGGACATGCGTTGGGTCTGGCATGTACATTATTAGCAGTGATACCTGAAACAAATTGTGTACATTTGAAAATCTAGGTGGCATTTCCAAATGATCTACAATAGCACCAATTCCATCTAGAATTTCAAAAGGGCCTATATAAATAGTGATCAGTTTCTCTTTCTTCCCAAATCATAAAATAGCATTATTGGGAGATACTTTTAAGAAATTACGATCTCCCACACGAAATTTCTAAATCCTTACTTTGATTTTCATCATAGATTTTTTGTCTACATTGTCATACTTTTATATGGTCTTGAATATTCATTACCCTCATTATTGTTTCCGCTATATGGTTTGGTCCCACATTCTTCCTTTATCCAACATCATAGAAACAAGTGGGTGTACGACATGTCTTCCCATATAATGATTCATATTCTATCATTTGAATACTTGAATGGAAAATATTTTTGTAGTAAAACTCTACTAATTGTGAATATTGATCCCACATACATATAAATTCATGTGAACATGATCTCAACCTATCCTCTATGGTTTGGATTGTCCATCCTTATTGACCATCATTTTGAGGACATTAAGAATTACTCAAACAGAGCTCAATATCCATGTATTTCTAACGACTTTTTGAGAACTTCAATGTAAACCTAGGATTGTGATCAGAAATTATTTAAAGTGTTTCTTCATTAAGTCTTATAAAATCAATTATAAAGAGTCTTGCAAGTTTATCTAGTGTAAATTCCTTCCTTATAGTAAGGAAATGTGTCGTTTTTGGAATTCTATCAACCATTACCCAAATTACATGATTCCTTCATGGAGTTTTGGGTAATCTAGTAAAACAATCATGGTGATGTCATCCAATTTCCTTATAGGAATATATATAGGTTGCATGGATCTTCTAGGATGTTGTCATTTGGCATTTACTTATTGACAGACTAAATATCTTGAGACATAATTAGAAATTTTCCTCTTCATGTTGTCCCACTATCAATGTTACTTTAAATATATTTATATTCTAGTGTTTTCTTAGTGTATTGAGTAATTATATCTATCGGAATCATCCAATAACACTATTTTCATCTAGTATATATATGAAACAGATAGCCTCTACCAAATCTCAAAATTCCATCTTTACATAAGAAGTCAAGCGACCTCCCATCTTTCACAACATTAATTTTCTTATAAATGTTAGCATCATCGGGCTAATATATTTTAATCTGTTCTAACATTCATGGTAGGGAAAACAATTATAATTGTGAAAAAAAATTCACATTCATTAGAAATTCCCATTTCCATCCTTATTAGATACATGAATGCATGATCACTTTCAATCCTTATTTTGATTAAAACTCCATGATCCTTCCCTCTCAATGCATAAACTACCTTATTTTCCTTTATTGGGTGGTATTGTATGGAACAATAATAATCCCTGAGTTTTTTTATCCATCCCCAGTCATGCTGACTTATTTTTGTGATAAGATATATGTAGGGGTCTTGTGGTCCATATATATCTCACATCTATTACCGTAGAGATATTTTCTCTATATTTTTAGAGAAAAGATCACAAAAACTAACTCAAGATCAAGATTATGATAGTTTTGTTCATGAATTTTAACTACCTTGATGCATAGGCAATAACTCTATCATTTTGAATAAGGATAAAACCGCGTATTTTCTATGATGATTCACTATATTTAACAAACCCTTCATTCCCCAATGGTAGAGGCTGGATATGATCATTCACTAAAATCCTCTTCAATTTCTCAGAACAATCCTCGCATTCTTTTTTCCATATGAACTTAACACCGTTACGTGTAAGATTGTTCCTTGGGATTGCTAAATTGTGGGAAGATCTGAATGAAAAACAGATAATAACCATCTATACTAATAAAAATATGTAACTCAGTTATGTTTGTTGGAGCAGGCCATTTTTGCACAGAATATTTCTCCACAGCATCAATAGATATTCCATCATTTGAGACAATTTGTCCATGAAAGGAAACTAATTGAAGCTAAAATTCACACTTTCTAAACATACCATATAATTCATTTCATATAAGAGTCTTCTAAATAGTGTATATGTGATTTTCATGAACTTCATATCTTTTTTAGTATACCATGATACCATCAATAAATACCAACACATAGTCATTAAGATATTCCTTGAAAAATCTATTCATTATATGCATGAAAACAATGGGTGAATTAGTCAGTACACAAGGCATTATTGTAAACTCAAAATGCCCATACCTAGATCAAAATTCTGTCTTTGGAATATCTTCCATCCTCACTCACAACAGGTGACATCCAGATCAAATTTTAATCTTCAAATAAAGATGGGGCAATGTAGTTGATCAAATAAATAATCAATATGAGGAGGGAGATACTATTTCTTTATTATTGTAGCATTGATATCCCTGTAGTCAATGCACATCCTCATTGATCTATCTATATTCTTATCAAAACAATATGGACTCCCCATATGGAAAAACTAGGTTAAATAAATCTATTATCACTCAATTCCTAAAGTTGTTTCTTAAATTCAACTAATTCGCCAGTGACCATTCTATAATAAGTCTTTGATATATACCTTGAACTAGGAATTAAATAAATTGAGAACTCAACTTCCCTATCTGGAGGATGTTTAGGTAAATACTCTGGAAAATCATCCACCATTTCTAACACAATTGGTGCATCCCCTATTTGAACATTACTTTTCTCACTTGTAGATATTGTATTCTCTTCCTCCCCAATATTTGAATTCAGTAGAGCATTTAGGTTCAGATATAGATAATAATATTCTTGCATGGTTTTTTCTCTAAATATATTGGATTCAACACCTTTCTCAAAAGTCATAACTCCCCTCTTCTTGTAATATATCTTCACATCATAAAATGAAGTCCAACTCATACCAAGGATTCTATCAAAGTAAAAAAATTGTATGATGATAATTTAAGAAACTAATTCACGTTTATGTGCCATTAGGGGGTCTAATCAACACATATTTGTGGAAAATGATACATTCCCTATGTGTTTTGACTGATAACTCCTTTAACAAATCAAATTGATCAAGTATAATTTTTATGGAAAATAGGGAAGATATAAATGAAAATAATGATCCAGAATCATGTAAAGCATTCTCTAATATTGAAGAAACGATTAAAGTACCTTCCACCACATCGTTAAGAACTTCAACCTCAGTAGTTTTGACTGTATAAGTTTGGCCTTTCTACCTTGGCTTTCTTTTGGGAATTTTTCTATAATGTTTAGGAAATTAATGAGAATAATTTATCATATCTTTAAAACTATCTCATTGAACATTGGTTGTTTCTTTCTTCACCTTGAAATCACGAGATTGGTGGTATTTTTGTCCACACATGTAATAGACTCCCATTACCTTTAGGCAAGTGCCATGGAGTTTCTTCCAATAATTACTGCAGGCTTGATGCTCAACTCTTCCCTTCTTCTCCATTTACCTATTTCCTTCTCATGAATTTTCAAAATCCCTATTCTTCTATTTCATTCCTTTGAAGTTGTATGACATAGTGAAATCATTTTCTATCTTGATAGCACATGAGACTATATCTTCATATGATGATAAACTTTGGGTGACTAGATCCCTTTATAGGAATGGTATTAATATGTCAAATATTTGATCAATCATGCTTCTTGGATTATGTATGTAGTCTGCAACATGTCTTGATAACCTAGTGAAGTTAGAATTATAATTTTCATTATTCTCATCTTATTGTTTCATCATATTAAGAATCCTAATTTACATATATTCTCACTATTTATGAGGGAAGTATTTTTCTATGAATATTTCCTTAAAATCTATCATTCAATTTCTTTTATTAATTCCTCCTCCTTTGTGTTTTGAATAAAATACCACCACTAATATGCATCTCTCGATTGTCGATAAACAACCACGACAAATTTCTCTCTTTTGTTACATCCTAAAACGAGAAATATCTTTTCTAACAAACTTATCCACCACTCAGGTACGAATGGGTTAGTAGTTCCATTAAATTATGTAGGTTGTTTTCATGTAAAGCAGTATATAATAGCTCCTCCATGTTGTGGATCTGGATTCTCCTTACGGGTTAGGTTATTTTTCATAACCATAGTCAACTACCCCAATATTTCTATCAGCTTCTCAGCACCAGATGCAACACCATAGCCAACATCATTATCTTTCATTAGAGGGAAATCCCTACATAGGTTACATGCATTCTTGTGGTTTCCATTCCTTCCACTAGGTTTCATTTTTAAATATTGGAATACATTATATTATGTTATGAATCATATTGTATTATCTCAATATTCACTTATGAAAATTGGTGTTTTCACAATGGTAATATATCAATGGTTTGAAAAAACCATTTCTATAGTGTAAAAGAAGCAACATTTGCCAACGGATTGAACAAACCATTGGAGAAGTTTATATATTCCTAAAATTTTCCAACGGTTTTCTAAAAATGTGGGTAAAAAAACTATTTTCTCTATGGTATACAAAATGTTTGGATAAACTGTTGGTAAAGGGAAGCATTCCTAATAGTTTTTAAAAACCATTGGGAATGTTTTCCCCCAAATACCTAGCGCCCTAGCTCCCAGTAGGTCCAATTGCAGACCTAATACATACCTCCTCCCGACATATTATCGGCCGAGAAACACCTTCCAGGTGGAGATCCTTCTTCAATCAAACAAAATTTTATTTCTACACTTTAAATTATTAAGTGTTACCTTAGTTTTAGTGTTCTTCATCTTTTTATTTTTTGTTTTATGTTTTGATTTTGTCTAAATTAGAGTTATTTTTGTTGGAGTAACGAACCCCTTGGTTTGTTTTATGTTTTTTTGTTATACACTTCATACATCATAAATGGTCTATTTAGTGGGGATTGTTTAGTGTAGGGGGTAAACATTTTGTTTTATGTTTTTTGTTTAGTGGGGTAAAGAGTTTGTTTTTATGTTTGTTTTATGTTTTTTGTTTAGTGGGGTTTTATGTATTATGTTTAGTGGGGATTTATGTTTTTTACTTAGTGAAATGGCTAATGCATGATAGTTTGGATTATTTAATGAATAAAATGTTTTTAAATAAAAATAATCTAATGGGGGTTGTAGGAGGGGTAGGGGGGGTTGTCATTGTGTGGGGGTTGTCCAGGTGGTGGGTGGGTTGTCCAGGGGGTAGGGGGTTGTGGGGGGGTGCTAGAGGGGTGGGGGTATGGGTTGTCCCAAGGAGGGGTGTGGGCTGTCTAGGGGGGTCAGGGTGGGGTGTCCAGGTGGGGGAGGGGTGTGGGGTTTCCAGGGGTGGCTATCCAGGTGGGGGGTGGTAGTCCAGGTGGGGGGATGTCCAGGTGGGGGTGGGTGGCTGTCCAGGTGGGGGGATGTCTAGGTGGGGGCTGCTGGGGAGGGGGTGTGGGCTGTCTAGACGGGGGGCTGTCCAGGTGGGGGCTGCAGGGGAGGGGGTGTGGGCTGTCCAGGGAGGGGGTGGGTTGTCCTAGGGGGGATATCCAGGTGGGGGAGGGGTATGGGTTTTCCATGAAGGGGGAGCTATCCAGTGGGGGCGTGGGTTGTCCAGGTGGGGGAGAAATCAAGGGGGGGTTGTCTAGGGGGCTGTTAATGTGGGGGGTAGGGGGCTTTAGGGGAGGGTTGGTGTGGGTTGTCCAGGGAGGGGGTGGGTTGTCTTGGGGTGGTGGTGGGTGGGCTATCCAGGAGGGGGGGGGGGGGGGGTTGGGCTGTCATGTGGGGTGGGCTGTCCAAGGGGGGTGGGGTGGGTTGTCTAGGTGGAGAGGGGGGTGTTGGTTGACTAGGGAGGTGGGTGGGGGTGTGGGAAGTCGAGAGGGGTGTGGGTTGTCAAGGGGGTGTTGGTTGTCCAAAGGGGGTGGGGGTCAGCTGTCCAGGTGTAACACCCCAAGATTTTGTGAAATATATTCATTTTAATTTTATTGATGTATTATGTTGTACACTACACCAAAAGCATCTTGCACTATACACATCATTGATTTGGCTTCCATTACACACAATCGCGACCTTCCACGATAGCGTGTGTTGTACGCACTACCGAGTTTCACTAAACAACGATATGTTATATAAACTAACCGTTATGAATAGTAATACCCACATTTTAAAATTTTATAAATTTTATCTTTTGAAATGGACTTCTTTTTTGGATTCGAAATATCAAAATTACCCTTGGGTGAATTTTTGGTATTTTTCTGAAAACTTTCAATTTTTGATGAATAGTGAAAACACTAGGTTGCTATTTAAAAACTGACTTTTTATTTAAAAAATTATTTATTTTATTTAAATTTATTTTAGGTCAAAATTGATACATAATACCTATATAAGTTCAATGTAATTAATTGGAGTCATTTTATAATAATTTTTTATATATAAAAATTTTATTGAACTTTTCAGCGTCTTTTACCTACCTCCTAGGATATTTTTGCAAACTTACATAAAACTTAATTTTACCAATTCTGTGAGTGTAATTTCGATAATCTGAGAAACATGGTTAATATCAAGGACTAAAATGTGGTTCAATGAGATGAAAATAATTTTTGGTGAATAGTAACTTTTTACTTTTATTTACCATGGTTAAAAGTAAATAGGGTAATTAAGGGTAAAAATGATATTATTATTACCCTAACACATGTCCTAGTTCTATTGGATAAGTGTAATTCGACCTAAAACAACCTTAGGATTAAAATAGGACCATTTAGGTCCACTTGGATTAGATTAGGACATTTATTATTAATTTATTTAAAGAAAGGTTAAAATAGTTAAAATCAATGTTTAATAAATAAATCATTTTTAATATAGGGTTATACATATGATAAATTTGACTATAAATATTCATTATAAATCTAAAAATATTTACTACATAATGGTATTTTATTTATAATTTTTATGCATTAAATAAGTTAATTTATTTATGACACAATGATGATGTAGTAATTACCTTATTAATGAAATATTAACAAAATTGATATTACAAATACCCAAATAAATGTAATTTTAGACTTTTTATGAATTCCACTAATTTTCTAGGTTAATATGACATGTTTTTATGGATTTAATTAACTTTTTTTGAACTAATCATGCTGTTATGATTTTCACAAAAATCAATTACCAAATAGTGTCAAAATTTACATAAAATTGTTTTTAAAACAAATATTATATTATTAATTGTTATTTTATTCATAAAAATCTAAGGTTCTCCCAAATGACTTAGATAATGATATATATATATATATTAATAATGAACCACTTGGGAATTTTTTGACTTATTATAGTATGTTTATTAACCATATAGTGTAAGAAAACAAGAAGACACGGTAAAAGTTAAATTATTTAACATAGAGTTAAATCTAAATGATAAGGTTAAATTTTAACCTAAACTTGTCTAAAATTTATTGTCTAAGATGATTTAGACCCTTCCCCACTTTATATTCTAAATAAATCAATTTGTAGTTATTATAAACTGAATATTATTTATTATAAAATAATATTTTAAGTTTTTTCAAAGGTGCCCCTCTCCTCCCTTATAAAAAGGGCACCCATACCCTCTTCTCTTCACTCCCTTTTGAGCCTTAAAGAACGGCCATCCCCTACCCACTTCTATTATACACTTTCCTAGAAACATTCTTTAGGTTTGGGTCTTCTCAAAGACCAACTCTACTTCCATAATAGGAAGATTAAAGGAGGTGCGTCGAAGAAGAGGTAATCTCTTCTTCCGATTCTCTCATGTTTCTTTCTTCTTATACTTATTCTTATTTAGTTGTATAATTATAAAGTAATAACATAAGTATTACTTATATACTGATATGTTATTTTAAATATGAAACAACCTTATTTCACCTTCTATCCATCCTAGGGAAAATGAAATCATTGCGCGTGCGTAAGTAAGGAATACTGTCTCCACGCCGTGGTGTAATCTGTTTTCCACCACCACCTTACATGGATGGGTATAATGGTGTAAATAAATAACTATATATGATTATTGTAAATTAATATTTATTCTGAAATATTATACATATTCTTCAATAAAATTCCACGATCATGGGAATGATATCATCGCGCACGCGTACGTACGGACTACCGTCTCCACGACGCGATGAGATTCATTCTCCATGCTAACCATTCATGAATGATTATAAAGTGTATATAATGAATAATAATAAAATATTTGACATAATAATGATACTGGATTTATGTATATATATATGTATTTCATATACTTAATTCCATTCAATTCAATAAGGAAACGAAAACAGCGTTCATGCGTACGTACGAACTACTATCTCCATGAACGGTGTATTTCATTCCATTTATCGATCTATCATATATATATGTATATGCTGAATATATATCATTTATAAATCATGTTTTACATTCTGGAATTATTTAAATCAGGATATAAGTAATAATATCAAGAACAACAAGGGGAAACACATACAATAAATGAAACTATTTTACCCAAATCATTGTTTCTACATCAAATTTACAAAAGAACGGGTAATAGAAAGTCATAAGTAAACCATATATGATATCATAAAAATTAATATGATTCTGTAATAAGTCAATGACATTATTTAAATCAATATATATGAGGTTCGGATACATATGAAGCATATCATACATAAGGTAAGGTATAATTATTCCAATCTCATTCTTATCCAAGATTGTTTATTCGTAAGTATTTACTGGGGTTATGTTTATTATCCATGCCCATATGTTCTCAAAAAGTATTCATAAAATGTTTAATTTTCTTCCATGTATTTTTAAAGTCATTCTTACCCTTTTTTTTACTTTTACCGCATCGTATGGAAGGAATATTTAGTTTTTTTACCATACGAGGTACTTTTTGACTTTTCCGAACAAAAGTATGAGAAGAATGTTTTTTTAACTTATACGGCGTGAAAGGAATTTTACGGTTTCATAAAACATCATTTTCATGAAGCTTACTCTACAAGATTTTATGACTATTTTCAACAAAATACTTTTGTTTTAAAATTTCATGAAATTTTGTGAAAAGAAAATCATTTTGAAGAAGAGATGATATTTTCATCATGAATTCATTTCAAGTGTTTTATCAAAATGATTTTCCATCGAAGATGACATTATTTCATATGTTTATGTTTCAAGTATATTGTCTCTATGATTTACATGGTTTCACTTTTCTTATGATGAAATATCCATTTGTTTTATATGGATTATGTGATGATGAGACGAAGTTTATGAAACCCATTTTATTTTTTGGGTTATGATGAATGTTTTAAGTTTATTTTGTGTCGCAAGTTAGAATGATTCCATTATGAGATGGGTGGGACCTATATCTCCCTCCAATGAATTGGGTAAATATTTATATCTCATGAGATTGACATGGTAGGAATGGTATGTTAATCTGGTTCAGTGTTACAGTACTGGAACGTCGTGTGAACTCGATTCAGAATGGGACTTTGTCCACTAAGATGGTCTTGGCAGCAATGCCTTGGCTACTATGGAAATCCTAAAATGTTCTTAATGGATGCCATAATTAAATGTTTTATTACCATGCTAGTTTATCATGACTAATGTTCCTTTATGATCTATGCCTTGTGTACTTCCAAGATTTATATCATTGCTAATGATTTTGATGATTAGATTCAATGTTCAAGTTTTTGCATTCAAATGTTTATGTATTGTTTTATGTTCTCCATGCTTACCCTTATTGAGCATTTGAGATAACACTTTATATGTTTTATTTTCCCTAGGATTTAAATAAATGTTTTAGGTAAGAAAAAAAAAGTGGATGATCTTTATGGGATATGTTGAAGATCTTTCACCATGATTAGAATATTAGTTTCCGATTTTCCAAAGACACTAAACTATTACAGTCCTTGTGTGCCTGTTTTCGTTATATATTAAGTATTCTGCAAAAGTAATGTAATGTCCATGTACATCAATCTTTGGGTCTCTACATTTGTTATGAGAGGAAAGGTTTAGTTAACCTTTGGAATCTAGGATGCGAAAACTTTAGTGAGATCCCTAGAGATATTTCTAAGGTATGTCTAGGGATGTCCCTAAGGTTAAGTGTAAGTATATGTTATAGTCCTAGAATTATGGTAAAGATATTATAATTAAACCTAAGATGTTAGATATTGAATGTAATCCCAATTTATTATGTTGTTTTCCTAAAATGTTTTTTGCCTCTCACACTGTTCTTTTTGGGTTTTAGATGATGGTTGGAACCCGAAGGAACCATGTTGATCAATGTAATGTAAAATGCAATGATTTTCCTCACAAGCAACAAAATGTGATGGTAGATATAGTGAAAAATCTTATTGCTATACTTACACAAGCTATAAATCATTCTGGATTTCCAAATGATCAGAGAAGGGAACAATATTCTATTGAGTCCTTAATGAGGCAACATCCACCATAGTTCAATGGGTCTTATGATCCACTTGTTGCTGAACAATGGATCAGTACCATTGAAAAGATATTTTCCATACTTCGCTGTTTAGAACATGAAACAGTCATTTTAGATGTTTACCATTTCGAAGGTGAATCATACCAGTGGTGGACTCAAATTAAGAATACAAGGTCCCAAGATAAAATTGAATCCATAGAATGGGACGAGTTCAAGAACTTGTTTTTTAGTAAGTAATTCCCTCGTATTCTTCGAAAAAAGATGGGAAAGAAGTTTCTTCAGCTTAAGTAGAAGGATGATAAATCTGTTGGTATATACGAAGAAAATTTTATAATACTTGAAAGGTATGCATCTGGCTTTATCATATGGCCTGAAAGTAAAGTTTATCGATTTATTAGTGGCTTAAAACCAAGTCTTCGAAGGGAATTATCTATAAGAGACTTGAGTATCTATGAAGAAATTTTGCGTTGTGCTATCAAGGTAGAACTGTAATTTGGTGTAACATATCCATCTCATGGTTTTGACAAGAAACAAAAGATGGAGTTCAAGGAGAAATCTCAAAATAATGGTGAAAAGAATATGAATGTTTTTTTATGATGAATGTGTAGAAGGATGCATGGTGGAGATTGTTTTAAAGGGACTAGAAAATGTTTTATGTGTGGAAAAGAAGGTCATAGAGAAGTTGAGTGTCAAAGTAATGGAAAAAGGGTTTCTAATGATGTGAATAAAGAAAAGACTGCAGAGAACGCACCACCAACACTTTAATGCTTCAAGTGCAAGGAAATGGGGAATTATGCTAATCAATGCCCTAATCCAAGGGTTAATGATGATCAACGTGAGCAACCTCTTAAGTAAAATGATAATGGGAAGTCACATGTGATCACTATTTGTGATGTTGTGTATGAAAATGATGTTGTGTAATGATTAAATGTTTATGTAGTTGGATTTCAAAATAGTATCATGGAATCTCATTTGTAGTATCGTGGAATTTTGAAATATCTGTGTATTGGTCCATTGTGGTTTTCTATAAGAACATGATACCGGTAACCATGAAAAGTGAATCAAATATTTTCGAAAGTAGATAATATGCGCATAATGAAGGGATAAGGAGAAAATAAATTGTTTGATAGTGTTCATGAGCTCATGATTGATACAAGGACTCAGTGATATCATGGTTTGAGTATATAGAATTTGGAGGATTTTGGTATGTGGAAAGTGTTAACTTTTAACTGAATTCATGTTTTCACTAAGGTTCAATGGGTATTAATTTTTCAAGAGAATACATGATTAAGGCTTTGTAATGTTTGGAATGTGACCAACAAGATATGTCGTATGATATATGGGGGATAAATGATGGTATTCACATACTTGTTATGTGACCTCTCAAGTAATCATTTTCTTTATACTATGAGATTGGACAGAAGTATTTTCATTAAGATTAATGGTTGGAATGGATTAAGTTGGACATCATATATAATTGTTTAAGTCTTGAATTTTTTTTTAATATTATTTATGGAATGTTCTAATAATGTAGTTTTATAAAAAGGACAACCTGCAGGACGGGCGACAACCCATCGCGTCAGACAAGGCTATGGGAATCGAACCCACAACTGAAGTGTGACAGGCCTTTATCGCCCACCACTGGCCTACAGGAATCCCTGTTTAGTAGAAACTAGTTTTATTATATTAAGCAATATGATATATGAAGTATAAGTCCATTTTCGGAACCATATATTATTAACCTCACTATAGATGGACTTATGTATTTTTGATAACTTTTTCTAAACTTTTTTTTGAGACAGATGGAATGACCCATCATTCTATCACATGATTTACTAACACTTCACGAATGAAAAATTAAACTTCATTTCTTTAATATATTAAGTGTAAATTGTCCAAGGAATGACCAATGATGAGACTGTACCAAAATCAAGAAAGAATTTCTTCAATTTCCAATTTCATCAACTTTAGGGAAATGATCTTGAAAACCAAAAATGTTGTCCTAGTGCCCTTATATCTGATGAATCAGATGGTACCTTAGATCATCACAAATCTATGTCTTTGTGATTGTTGTCTTTTTCATAGCCATGTTCTCTTCCACACTCCATCAGAACATGATGGTTAGATTTATCTTCTATATCCATATTTTCACCTATGTTCTCCTATGTGGAAACCCAATGATTAATTAATTTGGGTAACCATTATGTTTCATACTTTAGTTTTTAAAGATTGGTTTTGGTATTCCTTTTTACGATGTTGGTTTATATTAAGGAAACCTTCGGGTAGTAAACCATTTATAACCCCGAGGAATTTCAAGGGCGAAATTCATTTTAAGGGGGGTAGAATGTAACACCCTGAGATTTTATGAAAAATATTCTTTTTAATTTTATTGATGTCTTGTGTTGTACGCTACACCAAAAGGATCTTTCACTACACACATCCCTGACTTGTATTTCATTACACTCAATCACGACCTTCCACGATAGCGTGTGTTGTACGCAATACCGAGTTTCACTAAACAACGATATGTTATATAAACCAGCCATTGTGAATAGTAATACCCACTTTTTAAAATTTTATAAATATTATATTTTGAAATGGACTTCATTTTTTGATTCAAAATATCGAAATTATCCTAGGGTGAATTTTTGGTATTTTTCTGAAAACTTAAAATTTTTGATGAATAATGAAAACACTCGGTTTCTATTTAAAAACAGAATTTTTATTTAAATAATTATTTATTTTATTTAAATTTATTTTATGTAAAAATTGATACATAATACCTATATAAGTTAAATGTAATTCATTGGAGCCATTTTATAATAAATTTTCATATATAAAAATTTTATTGAACTTTTCACCGTCTTTTACCTACCTCCTAGTAGATTTTTGCAAACTTAAATAAAACAAAATTTTACCGCTTCCCTGAGTGGAATTTTGGAAACCCAAGCTACACGGTTAATATCAAGGACTAAAATGTGGTTCAATGAGAAGAAAATAATTTTTTGTGAATAGTAACTTTTTACTTTTATTTACAACGGTTAAAAGTAAATAGGGTAATTAAGGGTAAAAATTATATTATTATTACCCTAACACATGTCCTAATTCTATTGGATAAATTTAATTCAACCAAAAACAACCCTATGAATAAAATATAACCATTTAGGTCCACTTGGATTATATTAGGACATTTATTATTAATTTATTTAAAGAAGGGTTAAAATAGTTAAAATCAAAGTTTAATAACTAAATCATTTTTAATATAGGGTTATAAATAAGATAAATTCAACTATTAATATTACATAGAAAGATAAAAAAAATTAATACATAATGGAATTTTATTTATAATTTTTAGACATTAAATAAGTTAATATCCTTATGACACAATGATGATGCAGTAATTACCTTATTATTGAAATATTAACATAATTGATATTATAAAACCCAAATAAATGTAATTTAAGACTTTTTAAGAATTACACTAATTTTTTAGGTTAATATGAAATGTGTTTATTGATTGAATTAACTTTTTTTGAACTAATCATGCTTTTATTATTTTCAAAAAATTCAATTACCAAATAGTGTCAAAATTGACATAAAAGATTTTTTAAAACAAATATTTTATTATTAATTGTTATTTTATTTCTAAAAATCTAAGGATTGGAAAAATTACTTAGATAAGGATATATATATTAATAATGAACCACTTGGGGTTATTTTGTCTTGTTATAGTATGTTTATTAACCATATAGTGTAAGAAAACAAGAAGACATGGTAAAAGATAAACTATTTATCATAGAGTAAAATCTAAATGATAAGGATAAAATTGTATCCTAAACTTGTATAAAATCTATTGGTTGAGAGTATTTCGACCCATCCCCACGTTATCTTCTAAATAAATCAATTTGGAGCTATTATAAACTAAATATGACTTTATTATAGAATAATATTTTATGTTTTTCCAAAGGTTCCCCTCTCATCCCTTATAAAAAGGGCACCCCTTCCCTCTTATCTTCACACCCTGTTGAACCATGTATCTCGGACAACCCCTGACAATTTCTCTTCTCCACTTCCCTAGAAACATTTTGGAGGTTCTGGTCTTCTCAAAAGACCAACTCTACTTCCACAATAAGAAGCTTAAAGGAGGTGCATCGAAGATGAGGTAATCTCTTCTTCTGATTCTCTCAAGTTTCTTTCTTATTATACTTATTCTTATTTAGTTGTATCATTATAAATTAATAACATCATTATTAGATATATAAATATATGTTATTATAAATATTAAACAACCCTATTTCACCTTCTCTCCATCCTACGGAAAATGAAATCACTGTGCGTGCGTATGTACGGAATACCGTCTCCACGCCGTGGTGTAATTTGTTCTCGACCACCACCTTACTTGGATGGGTATAATGGTGTAAATAAATGACTATATATGATTATTGTAAAGTTATATTGATTCTGAAATATTATACATATTCTTCAATACAATTCCACAATCATGGGAATGATATCATCGCTCGTGCGTACGTACGGACTACCGTCTCCATGACGCGATAAGATTCATTCTCCATGTTAACCATTCATGAATTATTATAAAGTATATATAATTAATAATAATGAAATATATTACATAATAATGATACTGGATTTATGTATATATATATGTATTTCATCTACTTAATTCCATTCAATTCAATAAGGAAATGGAAACAGCGTTCATGCGTACGTACGGCCTACCATCTCCATGAACGGTGTATTTCATTCCATTTATCGATCTATCGTATATATATGTATATGCTGAATATATATTATATATAAATCATGTTTTAAATTATGTAATTAATTAAATCAGGATATAAGTAATAATATCAAGAACAACAATTCGAAACACGTATAATAAATGAAACGATTTTACCCAAATCGGTGCTTTTACGTCGAATTTACAAAAGAACGGGTAATATAAAGTCATAAGTAAACCAAATATGATATCATAACAATGAATACGTTTCTGTAATAAGTCAATTACATTATTTAAATCATTATACAGGTGGTTCGGATACATACGAAGCATATCAGACATAAGGTAAGGGATAATTATTCCAATCTCATTCTTATCTGAGATTGTTTATTCGTAAGTATTTACTGGGGTTATTTTAATTATCCATGTCCATATGTTCTCAAAATGTTCTCATAAAATGTTTACTTTTATTCCATGTATTTTTAAAGTCATTCTTACCCTTTTTTTTACTTTTACCACATCGTATGGAAGGAATATTTCTTTTATTTACCATACAAGGTACTTTTTGACTTTTCCGACAAAAGTACGAGAAAAATGTTATTTTTAACTTATACGGCGTGAACGTACTTTTACGGTTTCATAACACCTCATTTTCATGAAGCTTACTCTACAGGATTTTATGACTATTTTCAAAAAAATACTTTTCTTTTAAAATTTCAGGGAATTTTGTGAAAATAAAATGATTTTGAAGAAGAAAGGATATTTTCCTCAAGAATTCATTCCAAGTGTTTTAACAAAACAATTTTCCATCTAAGATGACATTATTTCATATATGTATGTTTCAAGTATAATGTCTCTATTATTTACATGGTTTCACTTTTCTTATAATGAAAGATCCATTTGTTTTATATGGATTATGTGAGTATGGGACGATGTTTATGAAACCCATTTTATTTTTTGGGTTATGATGAATGTTTGAAGTTTATTTTCTGGAAAAAGTAAAAATGATTTCATTATGAGATGGGTGGGACCTATATATCCCTTTACTTCATTGGGTAATGATTTATATCTCATGATACAAACATGGATGGAATGGTATGTTAATCTGATTCGGTGTTACAGGACTGGAACGAGGAGTGAACTCGATTCAGAATGGGACTTTGTCCACTAAGATGGTCTTGGAAGCAATGCCTTGGCTACTATAAAAATCATAACATGTGCTTAATGGATTCCACAATTACATGTTTTATTATCATTCTAGTTTACCATGGATCATGTTCCTTTATGATCTATGCCTTGTGTACTTCCATGATTTATGTCGTTTCTCATGATTTTGATGTTTAGATTTTATGTTCTAGTTTTTGAATTCAAATGTTTATGGATTGTTTTATGTTCTCTATGAATACCCTTAATGAGCATTTGAGCTCACCCTTTATATGTTTTCTTTTCCCCAGGATTTAACAAAAGGATTTAGGTAAGAAAACAAAAGGGGAAGATCTTTATAGGAGATGTTGAAGATCTTTCACCATGATTAGAAGATTATTTTCTGAGTTTCCAAAGACACTAAACTATTACGGTCCTTGTGTGTTTGTTTTATTTATGTATTAAGTACTTAGAAAAATTAATGTAATGTCTACATACGTCAAGCTTTGGGTCTCTAAAGTTGGTATCAGAGGAAAGGTTTAGGTAACCTTTGGAAACAAGGATGTGAAAACTTTAGTGAGATCCCTAGAGATATTTCTAAGGTATATCTAGGGATGTCCCTAATTTTATGTATAAGTATAGGTTATAGTGATAGAATTATGATAATGATATTATAATTAAACCTAAGATGTTAGATATTGAAGGTAATCACCCTTTATTATCTTGTCTTCCTGGCATGAATTTTACCTCTCACACTGTTCTTTTTGGGTTTTAGACGATGGCTGGAACCCGAAGGAACCATGTTGATCAATGTAATGGACAATGAAATGATTGTCCTCTCGAGAAACCAAATGTTATGGGAGATGGAGTGAAAAATATAATTTCTATACTTACAAAAGATTTGGATCATTCTATATTTTCAAATGATTAGAGAAGGGAACAATATTCTATTGAGTCCTTAATGAGGCAACGTCCACTGTCTTTCAATGGGTCTTATGATCTAATTGTTTCTAAACAATGGATCAGTACCATTGAAACGATATTTTCCATACTTCTCTATTCAGAACATGAAAAATTCATTTTAACTATTTACCCTTTAAAAGGTGAAGCAGAACAGTGGTGGACTCTAATTAAAAATACAATGCCCCAAGATGAAATTGAATCCATGGAATGGGATGAGTTCAAGAACTTGTTTTTCAGTAAGTACTTCCCTTGTATTCTTCGAACAAATATGGAAAAGGAGTTTCTTGATCTTAAACAGAAGGATGATGAATCTGTTCATATATAGAAGAGAATTTTACAAGACTTTCAAGGTATGCATCTGGCTTTATCATCCAACCTGAGAGTATAGTTGATCGATTTTTTAGTGGTGTAAAACCATGTCTTCGAAGGGAATTAGCTATAAGATACTTCAGTATCTATGAAGAAATTGTGCATTGTGCTATCAAGGTAGAACTGAAAGTTAGTTTAACATATCAATCTCAAGGTTTTGACAAGAAATAAAAGATGGATTTCAAGGAGAAATCTCAGAATAATGGTGAAAAGAAGATAAATGTTTCTTTATGCTCAAAGTGTTGAAATATGCATGGTGGAGATTTTCTTAAAGGGACTATAAAATGTTTTAAGTGTGGAAAAGAAGGTCATCGAGCAGCTGAGTGTCGAAGTAATAGAAAATTGTTACTAATGATGTGAATAATGAAAAGACTACAGAGAATGCACCACCAACACTTCAATGCTTCAAGTGCAAGGAAATGGGTAATTATGCTAATCAATGCCCTAATACAAGGGTAAATGATGATCAACGTGAGAAACCTTATAAGGAAAAGGATAAAGGGAAGTCACATGCGATCACTATTTGTGATGTTGAGTATGAAAATGATGTTGTGTAATGATTAAGTGTTTATGTAATGGGATTTCAAAATAGTATCATGGAATCTCATTTATAGTATCATGGAATTTTGAAATATCTGTGTATTGGTCCATTGTGGTTTTATATAAGAATAAGATACCGGTAACCATGAAAAGTGATTCAAATATTTTGGAAAGCAGATGATATGCGCATAATGAAGGGATAAGGAGAAAATAAATTGTTTGATAGTATTCACGAGCCCATGATTGATATAATGACTAAGTGATATCATGTTTTTAGTATATAGAATTGTGGGGATTTTGGTATGTGGAAAGTGTTAACTTTTAACTGCATTCATGTTTTCACTAAGGTTCAATGGGTATTAATTTTTTTAGATAATACATGATTAAGGCCTTCGAATGTTTGGAATGTGACCAAAAAGATATATCGTACGATATATGTGGGATAAATGATGGTATTCACGTACTTTTTATGTGACTCTCCAGTAATCATTTTCTTTACACTATGAGATTGGACAGAAGTATTTTCAATAAACATAAAGGTTGGAATGGATTAAGTTGGACATCAGATAGAATTGTTTAAGGCTAGATTTTTTTTGATATTATTTATGGAATGTTATAATAATGTAATTTTAGAAAAAGGAAAACCTACAGGATGGGCGACAACATGTCGCGTCGGACAAGGCTGTGGGAATCAAACCCACAACTGAAGTGCGATAGACCTTTATGGCCAAACACTAGCCTACTGGAAGTCCTTGTTTAATAGAAACCAGTTTTATTATATTAAGCAGTATGATATATGAAGTATAAGTCCATTTTATGAACTATATATGATTAATCTCACTATAGTTGGACTTATGTATTTTTGATAACTTTTTCTAACCTTTTTTTGAGATAGATGGAATGACCCATCATTCTATCACATGATCTGCTAACACTTCACGAATGACAAATTAAACTTCATTTATTTAATAGATGAAGTGTAAATTGTCCAAGGAATGAAAAACGCTGAGACTGTACCAAAATCAAGAAATTATTTCTTCTATTTCCAATTTCTTCAACATTAGGGAAATGATCATGAAAACCAAAAATGTTTCCCTAGTGCCCTTATATCCGATGAATCAGATGGTACCTTAGATCATCACAAATCTATGGCTTTGTGATTTTTGTCTTTTTCATATCCAAGTTCTCTACCACACTCTATCAGAACATGATGGTTAGATTTCTCTTCCGTATCCATATTTTCACCTATGTTCTTTTATGTGGAAACCCAATGATTAGTTAATTTGGGTAACGGTTATGTTTCATACTTTAGTTTTTAAAGATTGGTTTTGGTATTCCATTTTACGATGTGGGTTTCTATTAATGAAACTTTCAAATAGTAAACCATTTATAACCCAGATGAATTTCGAGGGCGAAATTCATTTTAAGCGGGGTAGAATGTAACAACACAAGATTTTATGAATAATATTTTTGTTAATTTTATTGATGTCTTGTGTTGTACAATACACCAAAAGGTTCTTTAACTAAATTCACCCCTGACTTTTCTTGAATTACATGCAATCGCGACCTTCCACGATAGCATGTGTTGTACGCAATACCGAGTTTCACTAAACAACGATATGTTATATAAACTAGCAGTTATGAATAGTAATACCCACTTTTTAAAATTTTATAAATTTTATCTTTTGAAATGGGCTTCATTTTTGGATTTGGAATATCGAAATTAGCCTAGGGTGAATGTTTGGTATTTTTCTGAAAACTTTTAATTTTTAATGAATAGTGAAAACACTGGGTTACTATTTAAAAACCAACTTTTTATTTAAATAATTATTTATTTTATTTAAATTTATATTAGGTCAAAATTCATACATAATACCTATATATTTTCAATTTAATTCATTGGAGTCATTTTATAATAATTTTCGATATATAAAAATTTTATTGAACTTTTCACCGTATTTTACCTAACTACTATGAGCTTTCTTGAAAACTTACATAAAACATAATTTTACAGCTTCTGTGAGTGGAATTTTGAAAATCCGAGAGACACAGTTAATATCAAGGACTAAAATTTGGTTCAATGAGATGAAAATAATTTTTGGTGAATAGTAACTTTTTACTTTTATTTACCATGGTTAAAAGTAAATAGGGTAATTATGGGTAAAAATGATATAATTATTACCCTAACACATGTTATAATTCTATTGGATAAGTGTAATTAGACCAAAAACAACTTTAGGAATATAATATGACCATTTAGGTCGACTTGGATTATATTAGGACATTTATTATTAATTTATTTAAAGAAGGGTTAAAATAGTTAAAATCAAAGTTTAATAACTAAATCATTTTTAATATAGGTTTATAAATAAGATAAATTCAATTATAAATATTATTATAAATCTAAAAATATTTACTACATAATTTTATTTTATTTATAATTTTTATACATTAAATATGTTAATTTATTTATGACACAATGATGATGCAGTAATTACCATATTAATGAAATATTAACATAAATGATATTATAAATACCTAAATAAATGTAATTTGAAACGTTTTATGAATTAAACTAATTTTCTAGGTTAATATGACATGTTAATATTGATTTAATTAACTTTTTTGGAACAAATCATTCTTTTATGATTTTCAGAAAAATCAATTACCAAATAGTGTCAAAATTAACATAAAATAGTTTTTAAAAAAAATATTATATTATTAATTGTTATTTTATTCCAAAATGTCTATGGTTCGGCCAAATGACTTAGATAAGGATATATATATTATTAATTAACCACTTGTGGTTCGTTTGGCTTGTTATACTAATGTTTATTAACCATATAGTGTAAGAAAACAAGAAGACACGGTAAAAGTTAAATTATTTAACTTAGAGTTAAATCTAAATGATTAGGATATAATTGTAACCTAAACTTGTCTAAAATCTATTTTTTGAGAGTATTTCGACCCATCCAGACTTTAGCTTCGAAATAAATTAATTTGGATCTATTATAACCCCAATATGACTTTATTATAAAATAATATTTTAAGTTTTTCCAAAGGTGCCCCTCTCCTCCCTTATAAAAAGGGCACCCCTTACCTCTTCTCTTCACACCCTTTTGAGCCTTGAAGATCGGCCAACCCCTGAAAATTTCTCTTCTACACTTCCCTAGCAACATTCTTTATGTTCTGGTCTTATCAAAAGACCAACTCTACTTCCAGAAGCGGAAGCTTAAAGGAGGTGCGTCAAAGAAGAGGTAATCTCTTCTTCTGATTCTCTCAAGTTTCTTTCTTATTCTACTTCTTCTTATTTAGTTTTATCATTATAAAGCAATAAATTAAGTATTAATTATATACTGATATGTTATTATAAATATGAAACAACCCTATTTCACCTTCTATCCATCCTAAGGAAAACTAAATCACCGCGTGTGCGTAGGTACGGAATACCGTCTCCACGCCGTGGTGTAATCTGTTTTCGACCACCACCTTACTTGGATGGTTATAATGGTGTAAATAAATAACTATATATGATTATTGTAAAGTGATATTGGTTATGAAATATTATACATATGCTTCAATAAAATTCCACGATCATGGGAATGATATCATCGCTCGTGCGTACGTACGGACTACCGTCTCCACGACGTGATGAGATTCATTCTCCATGTTAACCATTCATGAATGATTATAAAGTATATATAATGAATAATAATGAAATATATGACATAATAATGATACTGTATTTATGTATATATATATGTATTTCATCTACATAATTCCATTCAATTCAATAAGGAAACGAAAACAGCGTTCATGTGTACGTACAACCAACCGTCTCCATGAACGGTGTATTTCATTCCATTTATCGATCTATCATATATATATATATATATATGAATATTCTGAATATATATTATATATAAATCATGTTTTACATTCTATAATTAATTAAATCAGTATATAAGTAATAATATCAAGAACAACAAGTCGAAAAACGTACAATAAATTAAACGATTTTACTGAAATTGCTGCTTTTACATCAAATTTACAAAAGAAATGGTAATATAAAGTCATAAGTAAACCATATATGATATAATAACAATTAGTATTATTCTGTAATTAGTCAATGATATTATTTAAATCATTATACAGGAGGTTCGGATACATACGAAGCATATCAGACATAAGGTAATAGATAATTTTTCCAATCTCATTCTTATCCGAGATTGTTTATTTGTAAGTATTTACCGGGGTTATGTTTATTATCCTTGTCCATATGATCTCAAAATGTATTCGTAAAATGTTTAATTTTCTTAAATTTTTGTTTAAATTCATTCTTACCCTTTTTTTAATTTTACCACATCGTATGGAAGGAATCTTTCTTTTGTTTACCATGTGAGGTACTTTTTAACTTTTCCAACAAAAGTACGAGAAGAATGTTATTTATAACTTATACGGTGTGATGGGATTTTTACGGTTTCATAACGCCTCCTTTTCATGAATCTTACTCTATATTTCATGACTATTTTCAAAAAAAATATTTTTCTTTTAAAATTGCATGCAATTTTGTGAAAATAAAATGATTTTGTATAAGAAAGGATTTTTTCATCAAGAATTAATTTAAAGTGTTTTATCAACACCATTTTCCATCTAAGATGAAATTATTTCATATGTGTATGTTTCAAGTATAATTTCTCTATGATTTACTTGGTTTCACTTTTCTTATGATGAAATATCCATTTGTTTTATTTGGATTATGTGATGATGGGACGATGCTTATGAAACCCATTTTATTTTTTGGGTTATGATGAATGTTTTAAGTTTATTTTGTGGCACAAGAAAGAATTATTTCATTATGAGATGGGTGGGACCTATATCTCCCTCCAATGTATTGGGTAAATATTTATATCTCATGAGATAGACATGGCTAGAATAGTAAGTTAATCTGGTTTAGTGTTACAGGACTGAAACAAGGAGTGAACTCAATTCAGAATCAGACTTTGTCCACTAAGATGGTCTTGGTAGAAATGCCTTGGCTACTATAGAAATCATAACATGTGCTTAATGGATTCCACATTTACATGTTTTATTAACATGCTAGTTTTTCATGACTAATGTTCCTTTATGATCTATTCCTTGTGTACTTACAAGATTTATGTCGTTTCTCATGATTTTGATGTTTAGATTTTATGTTCAAGTTTTTGCATTCAAATGTTTATGGATTGTTTTATGTTCTCTATGATTACCCTTAATGAGCATTTGAGCTCACCCTTTATATGTTTTCTTTTCCCCAGGATTTAAAGAAAGTTTTTAGGTACGAAAAAAATAGGGGAAGATTTTTATGGGAGATGTTGAAGATCATTCACCATGATTAGAATATTATTTTCCGAGTTTCCAAAGACACTAAACTATTACGGTCCTTGTGTGTCTGTTTTCGTTATGTATTAAGTATTTTGCAAAAGTAATATAATGTCCATGTACGTCAAGATTTGGGTCTCTACACCAGGACTGGGGGGTGTGGGCTATCCACGAGGGTGGGGGTGAGCTGTCTTGGACACCTCGTACCCCCTGGACATCCCCCACCCCTAGAAAGCTCCCCCACCCTCCACCCCTTGGACCCCCCCCCCCCAACCCCCTAGACAGCCCTGCCACCCCCTTGGATTTCCCACCCACCCCTCTAGACACCTCGTACACCCCTGGGCAACCCCCCTCGTGGATAGATCGCCCATCCCACCTTTCCTGGACACCTTATACCCCATGGACAGCCCCGTCACCCCCATGGAGAGCCCGCCCACCCACCCCATCCTCCTGGATAGCCCCGCCAACCCCCTAGATAGCCCCTCCCACCGTGGATATCCCCCCACCCCCGTGGATAGCCCTCCCACCCCCCTGGACACCTCATACCCCCTGGATAGCCCTTCCACCCCCGCCACCCCCCTGGACAGCCCGCCGACCCCCTGGACACCTCGTATCCCCTGGAAAACCCCCCTGGAAATACCCCCGTTGGACACCCTCGACCCCCCTAGACAGCCCCGCCACCCCCGTGGACAGCCCGCCCACCCCCTGGATAGCATGTACCCTATGGATAGTCCCCCCTCCCACCCTGTTGACAGCCCCCCCCCCCCTAGAAATCCACCCACCACCCCCAGACACCCACCATCCCACCGGACGCCCCGCCCCTGGAAACCCTCCCCCCACACCACCTTGACACCCCGACCCCACTGGACAGCCCCGCCACCCCCATGGGCAGCCTGACCACCCCCCGTGGACAGCCCTTCCACCTCCCCTAGATAGCCCGCCTACCCCCTGGACACCACGTACACCTCTGGACAGCCCCTCCACCCCCATGGGCAGCCCAACCACCCCCGTGGACACCCTGTTCCCCCTGGACAGCCCCGCCCACCCCTTGGACACCCCACTCATCCCCTTGGACAGCCCGCCCACCCAATGGACTCCCCTTACCCACTAGACAGCCCGACCACCCCCATGGACAGCCTTCCCACCTGGACACCTCAACCCCCCTAGACATCCCCCCACCGCCTGAACACCTCCACCCCCCTAGATAGCCCTGCCACCCCCTAGACACCCTGCACCCCCTTGGACACTCCCTCCCCCTTGGGAAATTTATGTGATCACTCAAATTATCTACTAAAATATAAAATTTATTCGATCTAAAATTTAGTCAACTCTTGAATAATTCTTCTCCACAAGTATATATGATCTTGTACACTCATGTATAGTTCTTCAATGATATTTTGTTATAAATATAGTATTTTTTTGTCTTTTATATTTTGATTCTCATATAGAGTAGTGTGTCAGTTATGGGTTCATATAAAGTGAACAATTCTCATTTACATAAATATATTTTCGATGAAAATTAAATCTTATTGAGTTTCTTTTAAAAAAATGACTTATAACAATTATTATTTATAGAATGGATAGAATTTGGATGTATGAAACTGATCGGATCTCAAGCGATTTTCAAAAAAAATTGGGGAGATTTTTATATTTTGCATTTCGCAATGCTTCATATTGTGTTTTCATACACTTCCCATGTTCCATTTGTGTTGGAAGACCTTGGTTGAACCGCGAAGAATTCATATACCACATAACCAAATATGGTTTTCAAGAAAACTAAAATGTGTGGTATCACAATGGGGAGAAAATGAAATCTCAAATTGATGATGATCCAAATGAGAGGACTAGAGTGGAGAATTTATTATATGATCAGTTTCTATTTATTCATCATCATGAAAAAGAAAGGATTCTTACCTAATAAGACTTTGATATGATCACACATGATGCGTCTAATGATAATTGATGATGTTTTTAGGGTGAAAAAAATTGAATGATACTGCCATGACTCCAGTATATCGATAATGAGATAATATGAAAAAGATGGAAATTTTAATCCGATTGTTTTATATGAAAACTATGTATGGGATTTATAACACAACAATAGATTACATTCATACCTTCTTGAAGGATTTACATCTAGATGATGCAGATATTCCCTCAAACCACCATAAGGAATGGATGTTAGTTGGGGAACTTGGATTTTCAAGAAACAAAATTCATGCATTCCTAAAAGAATGTAGTTTATTCTGGGAGGAAACCTCTAAACAAAATGATTGTAAAAAATTTGGAACATCCTGTTGGATGTCAAAATCTGATGGAACACCATCCCGCATGCTATAGAAACTAATGTGGCACTTTCCATTGATCCCCAGGCTCTAGAATATTTTTATTTCTGATGAAATATCATTAAAAATGATATGGCATGATACCAAGATAAAGAAGACTAATGATGAGTTGGTTCACCTTGCAGATGGATTTTCATGGAAGATATTTTATCCTCGATATCCTGATTTTGCAGCTGACATGTGTAATGTGAGGTCGGGTCTTTCATGCGACGATTTTAATCTGTTTGGGAATATTCTTACTTCGCACAACACATGGCCAGTTTTTATACACATTTATAATCTTCACCCATGGTTGTGTATAAAAAAACATTTCACTTTCATGAGAATACTCATATATAGCCTTTATGATCCCGACATTGATATTAACTTATACATGTAGCCTTTAATAAAAGAGCTGAATCTTCTTTGGGATGTGGGTGTGTGCACATAGGATGCATATTCCAAAGACATATTTCAAATGTGTATTGCGCTTATGTGGACGATCAATGATGGTCCAGCTTATGCAATGATGTATGGATGGAGCACGATGGTAAAACTATCATGTTCTATTTGTATGGAGAATACATTATCCAGAAGACTGAAACATCACTGTAGTTTCAGTTTTATGGGTCATAGATGATTATTTCCAATGGACCATCCATATAGAAATAATCGTCGAAGATTTTATAATTCCATAGAGACCAATGATCCACCTCAATGTATGTCTGAAACTAATGTGCTTAATGAATTGAAATATTTTAGTTTTTCATTCGGGAAGGGTCAAATGAAATTTGGAAAGAGAAAGAATGTTTCCACTGATACCTGTTACAATTGGAGGAAGAGGATTATCATTTTTGATTTTCCTTATTGGTCAACCAATTTGTTACATCATTGATTAGAAATAATGCACATTGAAAAGAATATATGGAAATTTTTCTTTCTATACTTCTAAATGTAAAGGGAAAGACAATAGATGATTTACAGTCTCAGCGTGACTTGGTGGATTGGGGAATCAGAGTAGAATTGCATCTTGTGCGTATCAGTGAAAATAAATGGCAAGTTCCATGTGATTATTATGTAATGAAACCTACGGGAAGAAAATTCTTGATTTATTAGAGACTATTAGAGTTCTCGATGTCTATTCAAGTAACATATCTAAACAGGTCAACAGAAGAGAGTTAAAGCTAAAATCTTTGAAGACTCATGATTATCACATTCTTATGCATTAGTGGATTCCAATAGCAATCCGTCATATTTTTTCAAATAATGTAAGGGTGATTTTTATTCAGTTGTACCATTTTTTTAGAGATATTTTTGCTAATAAGTTCTCTATGTATTTCTTTAAAAAAATGTTGATAGATGCCCCATTAATTTTGTGTGTGTTGGAGAAAATATTTCCTCCATCATTGTTCACATTCATGCTGCATCTGACTGGCCATATTCCCACTGAAATAATTCTCGAAGGACCTATTTATTTTCATTGGATGTATCCAACTGAAAGAAATATGTACACATTATTGTCTTATGCCTGGAATAGGAATCATCCTGAAGGTTCTATCGTGAACGGTTACTTGGATCAAGAATATATGGATTTATGATCAATGAATTTGTCTGATCTTACTAAAAGAATGAACAGACCAATGAGAAATGAAGAAGAACAGCATGAGAAAATTGAACCCATTTTTCCATAACATCCTCAAACAGTGGGAATTACTAGATCATATACATTGAAGACATTAAGCCTTGAAGAGTGGGACATGGAACATCGCACTATTTTGTTCAACTTTGATTTGTTCGATGACTACATCAGGAAACTAAATTGAATATGTATATCATATGTATATATCTGTTAATCTATTCATATTTTTTATCTACAAGGAACATAAAACAATGATAAATAGAAATCATCGTTCCTTATCTTTAATAATGAGGGAGTCTTTTCATAGCAAAGAGTTTTCTACTTGGTTAAAATTGAAGGTAAATATATTACTGTTTAAAATAATTAAATCAATATTTAATTAAGTTTAATACTCATTTATACTGAAGGTGTTGAGTTTTCCTACTAACTCTATCTCTAAAGAAATAAGAGATTTGGCTTTCGGTCCTAATACCGTGGTTTGTGACTGTAAATCAATTGTTATCAATAGGTACAAATTTATTGTCACTGAACTAGAAAAGAACATGAGAACACAAAATGATGATGTTATTATTACTGCCACAATAGATTGTTATGCTAGTGCATCAGATAGTATACCATGATTTGAAAATGTGGGTTATTATGCAGTCATTGAAAAAATAGAAATATTGGATTATTACTCCCATGGATGAGTCTCGATGATGAAATTCCATTGGTTTGATTCATTGATGAGACAGTTCACATTTATTGATGATTGTGGATTTTGAGTAATTAATATGACTATCACTCTTGTTACCAAAGAACCATATGTATTGGAATTAATGGATAAACATGTGTTTTATGCCAAAGACCAACTTCAACCTGAATTTGGTGTCATAGTTGAAGTAATTCCAAGACATATTTTTTATTATCATGATGATGTAATCGACACTATCCCTACTACCATTGGTACCAATCCATTTATTTCTATTGATGACTCTAATATCTCAATTGTCAGAGTTAATTGTGAACCTAAAGTTGTGGTGGGAAATATATAGAATCATCCATCCATGATCTCAATTCTTTTTTATTACCTCCAGTTGGGTTATTAAGGATGGTACTATTCAAGTTGATTTAATATTGATTGAAAATATTTTGTATTCGATTTCACTGTTATGTGAATTTTTAATGTTTATTGGTTGGAATTTTTATTTGAATTGCATTTTGTAATTTGGAATTGAACTGTATTTAAACAACGAAACCAACATTTCTAACTTGGTGAAAATTTCAATGCTTCAACTATTATTTGTATATAATATGAATGACTCTAATACCATCCTATAAAAATTTACCAGGTAATTAACATGATGGTTTGTATTCTACCGCAAAACATTTATTGAAACCTGCATCATCTTCCTGAGCTAATGAAATTAATATTTTCTTTGATTTTGACAACTGCTTCACCACTTATGAATCTGGTAGAATTAATGTTCCATGATTTTAAAAGAATGATGACAGTTAGTAAATAATCATCCTACTAAAAATTAAATTTCTTTATTACATCTTGTACGATTTATTGACTTCATTATATATTTGTTAAAGCACACCTAAAACAATGGTAAGTTAAATTATCCATGAATCCCCCTATTCCCCCTCGTTTATATTGTTTTTTTGGTTACACATTAGTTATCCTTTTCTATTTACTTCTATATTTTTTTTTCAATTGTAGGAAAATGAAACCAATTGAAGAGAGGCGATGAAAATAGATTATGGAAAACAGTCGTCACATGGCTAAGCGGGGCATTCCACCACTAGTGCCATCAGTGAGTATTTTATTGAAAATATATTTATTTAAATAATATATAATATCATGTGATTAATTTTATTTAAACATTTTTTCAGGATCCATCTATTAGGTGACAATTATTTGATGAGCAGTCTAGTATTGGTCCTAGTACTCGGGGTGTTCATACGAGGGGGTGGTACGAGAGCCAAACGATCTGGTCGGTGTACCTGATTAGACCCTACCCCTCTCACTGACATTCCATCCATCCCACATTCTGATACTGTTGTTCCATTAGGGACACACGAGATATTTAGACCTTCCATTTTTTCACCAACCTTTACATCTAAGCCTCCTCATCTGTATGTACCATATCCAATGATGATTCCCACTCCCCTTCTAGTATTTGGCTAGCCATCCATGTCATCTTCTTTTACTTCTTCTTCCTTCACTCAGGGCTTTTATATTCCATCTTCTTTGACTACTTCTCCACTAGAGTCTGTTCCTATGGAGCATACATTGGGACCCACTCCATCTGTAAATGGTGTTCCTTCAGTTTCTGCAGATCCAGCAGTACCCATTGGTCAGAAAACTGCTAGTATACTTATGCCACCCTAAAAAATTGTTACACCATTATTTATTTTCATTATAACATGTATTGATAAAATATTTTTTTTCTTTAATAATAGATCCATCTACTAATAGGAGGTGGGGGCAGGGGCGTACACGCATGAGATCAGTGTGGAACCGCCACATGCAGTTGATGGGGGACTATAATGATTATAGTCAGATGATTTAAAAATTAGGGTAGCAATGTTGGAGTTTTTTAGCGACACTTTCCAAATACACTGCCATCATTCTTGTCAGCCCGCTCTCAAGGAGACAGCTGCCAAATGAAGTCAAGGATAAAGCCTGGGCAGAGATATGGGTAAAAAAATCTATTTTATTTGCTGAAATATATTAATTTTTGTATTTATATGAATTAATATTTTGGTTTCATCTGCGGTTTAATTTCCCCTGTGGTGAGGGTTCATGTCCAGCACATCTAAAGAATTTAGGAGAGCTTTGGAAAGATTATAAGCATGATTTGTACATTGGATGTTATGCTAGAGTGGGCACAAAGATAGAGGCAGTCCATCTCATGAATGATTGTCCATTAAAATAGTGCCAACAGATGATTACTCATTGGGAGACTATCCAATTTACAATATTAATCAAATTAGAAGTATTTAAATGAAAATTTTTAGGTTTTTCGTTAATACTAATTATTGAAATTTATTTAGGATGCATCTGTAAGAAATAAAAAACATTAATTATAAGAAATACGTCCACACATTGGGACGTACTACGATGTCAGATCATGAGAGACAACAGGTATGATAGTTTATAATATTTCATGAAATTTCTATTACTTCCTCTATAATTTATTTGATTTATAAAGTTGTTATATAATTTTTTTTAGTCAATTAATATGTTTTTTTTTTGTATCCTTTTTCTAATTTTGGTTTTCTACATTCAATGTCATTATAGAGGCATAAATTGAATATAGAAGGATTTTTTCATTGAGAAAAATTGTTTTTCTCGAGTAGAAAAAAGATAGATGGAAGTGTGGTTAATGAACCGACTCAACAACAGATTCTAAATTTTACATTGTAGATTTTAAAAATTAATCTCTATTTTTTATCTTAATAATCTATTTATATTTGAAATAGACTTCTTTAGAGGCCCTTGATTCCCAATAAACATACAATTTTGTGCCAAACGATCACTTACATCGGGTGTTGGGAGTTGAGCACCCTGGTAGAGTACGATGACGACCTGGGAAGAGTATAGTTTTGATGAGGTATTGGCCCTCCTCTGGTACGATTTGTAGTTGTAGCAGGTTAAGGAATAGGTATAACAGGCTGAAAAAAGGGCCATAGAGATGGCAAAATAGTCTGTTAGGGAAAGAAATGCATTTATGAAAATGATGGATGTTTTATTTCCAACACTTCCACCAGAGGCCATCACTTCTTATGATGATTATATATCATCAATTTGTAATATATATGGTGCACCAAGTGGCAGTTCTAGTGGTTTCTGAGATGATGGTGAGGAGGAGGCTGAGGCAGAGGAGGAGGAGGCTGAGGAGGAGGCTGAGGTGGAGGTGGAGGGTGAGGAGGAGGCCGAGGTGGAGGAGGAGGGCGATGAGGATTCCAAGGCTGAGTAAGAGGTAGAGGAGGAGGGTGGGGATGATTATGGGAACACCAAAGAGGACGAGGGTGAGGATGATGATGATGGTGATGATAGTGATGGTGATTAGGGACAGATTGATTCGTTACATTTTTGAATGATATTACTGACCTTTTAGGTTCATTGATTTATTGTGCCTGAATATATGTGTGATTATATAGGTCACATTATGTTTATTTTTTATCTATTTTAATGAAATTGTAATTCCTCAGTGGAATTTAGAAAGTTTATGGTTTGATTCGAATTTGATATATTAAAATTAATCTTTTAACATTGAAAGAATTTGCATAGAAAATATGTAAATATCATATCATGTGTTCCAGACACCCCCCCCCCCCCACTCTCCACCATGGACCCTGAACAGCACCCAAACAGCCACCCAGACAGCCCTATGGACAGCCCCCCCCCCCCCCACCCTCCTCCCCGGACATCCCCCCTCCTCCCTAGACCCTGGACATCCCCCACACATACCATCCTCCCTATATCCTAGAAAACCCCCTGACAGCCCCCATGACAGCCCCCCACCATCCACCCTAGACCCCGGATATCCCCCCCCCCCCCCGGATAGCCCCCCACCCTCCTCTCTGGACCCCAGACTGCCCCCTCCTCTCTGGAACCTGGAAAGAACCCCCCCCCCCCCCCCACATCCTCCATGGACATCAGATAGCCCCACACTCCTCCATGGACCTCTGAATACCCCCTCCTCCCTGGACCCTAGACAGCCCCCCACCCTCCTCCCGGGATCACGGACAGCCCTCAGACAGTCCCCTGTACATCCCTCGAAAATCCACCATGACAGCCCCCCCCCCCCCCCCACCATCCTCCCAAGATACATCCCCCTGGACAGCCCCCCACCCTCCTCCCTGGACCCTGGACAACCCCCCTCCTCCCTAACCCCAGACAGCCCCCCCCCCTCCTCCCTGGACCTTGGACAGCCCCCAGACAACCCCCTGACAGCCCACCCACCATCCTACCTGGACCCCTGATAGCCCCGCGGACATCCCCCCACCCTCCTCCCTAGTCCCCGGACAGCCCCCTATTATCACGACCTAACCCAATGAGGCTCGAGCCGTGACTCTCCAAGCCCACCTCTAATAGCCAGGGGATGGAGACTAGCGTTGAGTAGGAAATCACACACACGGGAGGCATTAGCCTAAGGTACCTATACACACGCACCCACATACACCTCCATGAAATAGTGCAGAGATATATATAAAAACTAAAAAAATGAATGATTACATCTATCCCAAACTAGAGTTCAACAACAGTATAAAAAGGAAAAAACAGGTCCCACTAAAAGAAAACTACCAAGGCATCCAACCTTCTCGGATGAAGGGGGTACGCTACCAAAAGAACCACCTGAATTCTCCTTGACACAACTTAAGACTCCACAGTCAGTCCCGCTCACTCATATTCTCCTACTTCGGGTCCTCCTGGGACTCCGTCGAAAGGTCTGTGGTCTGCACAGGAAACAAACATGTTCCAGCAATGCCCGTGCAGGGGTGAGTATAACAATACTCAGTAGGCACACCAAAAACCCAAAACAAAATAAAGAAACTGAAAGGAAAAAAGACTCTCATCCCAGCCAGAGGGAACCCAAACAAGAGAGAAACATCATCTTGTGCCCATCAATGGATAAACAAAACTAGTCAGCTCAATCTAGGTGTATGCCCACACATACACCTTGAACATCCGATCAGATATACACTCTTACGTATACAAAAAAACATCTATATATACTCAAATCACGCACCAAGTAACATGAGGTACCGACCTCATCACCAGCAATGGTTCACAACCATGAGAGCACACTCCACCATCACTGTCACCCCAGATGACACTCGTCCAATAGATACACTCTATCAGGTCCCACACAAACATCTCAGACACTAACCCGATAGATCACGCTCGTCAGATGTCGTCACTGAGGAAACCTCACTGAAACAACATAAACACCAAACTCCATAGATAAAGGATCGCTCCTAGGGTTTTTTAGGGGATACCAAAACCCACACTTGTATACGAAGATCTCACAGATAGGGGATCACTCCCAGGGTCTGATGGGGGATACCACAACCTGATCTGGCATTTGTAGATCTCATAGATAGAGGATCACTCCCAGGATCCGCTGGGTTATACCACAACCTGATCTGGCATTCGACAGAAACATGTCACTCAGATAGAAGATCATCACCCGTTTCACAACGGTCACGACGATACCAAAACCCTATCTGGTATATCTCACACTGTAGGGGATTGAACTGACGATGAGAAAACCCTATAGAAACCATATGATGAGTAAGGGATCGTTTAACCAATGATACTGCAACCCTACTATAAACCACATGCTGAGTAGGGGATCATATACTCGACGATGCCACAATCCTACTGAGCATGCACTACTACAAATACGGATTTTATCAGCGCTAAAATGGCCTTTATCAGTGCTAGAAAAGCACTGATAAATCCGGCGAAGATAAAGGGGGGTCCCCTTTATCAGCGCTCCAAAAAACGCTGATAAAGACCCCTTTTATCAGCGCTTTTTTTTAGCGCTGATAAAAATTTAAAAAAAATTAAAAAAAATTAAAAAAATTAAAAAAAATTAAAAAAAAATATTCCCAATCTCGGGGGGGGATTTTTACAGCGCTTGAGCCCCCCTTTATCAGTGCTTTCCTGCACCACCAGTTCCCTCCCACACCGCCTACACCCTTTATCAGCGCTAGCCCTTTAAATCAACCTTGTGCGCGCACCCGTGCCTCCACCCGGATTTGATCTCGAGACCTCCCCCCTGCACACCTAAAGCCTTTGCCACTACCCTATATTGATTTGTTCTCTTATTCATGATATATCTATCTATTTATATATATATTTAGTTATATTTATTCGTATAGTAATATATATTTATATTAATATATATAGTTATATTAATATATAGATATAGTTATATTAATATATATATATATTTATATTAATATATACATATAGTTATATTAATATATGTATAGTCATATTAATATATGCATAGTTATAATAATATATAGTAGTTATATAAATATTAATATATTGGTATTTTAAATAAAATGGATATTAGTTATTATTTAGAAAAATATAATATATTTTATATGTAAATATGTTTAATTATTTATTTAAAAAAATTAATTTTTAGGTATGAATATATAAAACAATTATACATATAGTTATATATTTGATTATAAATAGCAGTGCATTATAAAAAAGGATGAAATTTAAAATACATAATATCAATATGAATGTAATAACTTGGAATAAATTCAGTCACCACCAAAAAAATCAAATAATACTCCCTTAAACGAGGCTGAAAATCCACAAAATGTTAAAAAATATGGGTACCCCGAAAAAAAATCAGTTTTAGAGGCCTTTTGGGCTTCTTTTGGCCACAAAAAACGCTTGACTGAGGTCCCCTCAGGTCACAGCGACGTAGAGATTGTCGCAGGCTTCGATTTGATATGTGGTAGAGCTCAAACAGACACCCGGATCAAAAGTTATGGCCGTTTGAAGTTTGAGTTGCATTTTCAACATATTTTGGATCTTTTTTAATTTTTTTTATTTTTTATTCTTAAAATTGTTATTAAATGACTATTAATCCATAATAATTATTAAATTATTAATTAAAAATATTTTTTTTAATTTTTTAAGAATCCATTTTCACTAAATATCTTATATATTAAGTATATTAAGTGTAAATGTACATTTATACTTATATAAAATATATTTAAAAATTATATATTATATTTATATCAATATAACTATATAACTATATTTATATATTAATATTTTTTTTAAAAAAAAAATTGAAGTCGACCCTCTATCAGCGCTTTTAAAAAAAGCGCTGATACAGGACCCCCATTTATCAGTGCTACTAAACAAGCGCTGATAAAGGGGGTCCCTTTATCAGCGCTAAAAAAAGCACTGATAAAAGGGGGCCTTTATCAGCACTACAAAAAAACGTTGATAAAGGGGTACTTTTATCATCTCTTTTTTTAGCGCTGATAAAGCCCCCCCCCCTTTATCAGCACTTTTTTGTTAGCGATGATAAAGGGGTGGCGCTGGCCTTGCCCAGTTTTGTGGTAGTGATGGCCCAATGCGTAGGGGATCATATTCCTGATGATTCCATTAACCCTATGAGGTTTAACCTTCTAGATAGGGGATTGCCGCCCGTGGATAAGTGGTCACAACAATACAATAAACCCTATCTAGGGAAATGATGCTAGGGGATCCCACTCCAGGCTCCACCAGTGGGATGCCACAACTATAACATATTAAACATCCCATCGAGAGAATAGAAAACCTATACTAATGTTGTGATGTTGCGCGAACCCTCGTAGGAATGAACCAAGGGATTAACCTCAACCACTACTGGTCTAAACGTCTCTAACCAGAGCCACCGACCAAAATGCCACACCACGCACCTCCAAGGTCGATACCGAGGACTCACGATCCACACGGGAAAACACATAGGATAGGCTGTTTACTCGCCCTAAATGGAAAACTGGTGAGAAAGGAACTATTCACCGTAGCTAGCCTGTGTGGACCCCCACTACGATCCTAAAACTCATTAAGCGAATCATTCCACTACGATCCCATCAGAAAAACACACTGGTTTGACTACTCGATCGTCCCAAACAGACACCCAGTGAAAAGGGTACTATTCACCTAAGCCAGCCCAGGTGGGACCCACATAATGCTCCTGAAACACTTCCAGTCAATCCCACCATTGCGATCCCCTCAGAAAAACCCACGGGATTGACTACTCGTTCATCAAAAACAGACACCTGAGGAAAAAGTCGCATTTCTACGTAAACACCCAAAAGCAGCCTCATGGGGCCCACATCCTGATCTACATCCCAGCACCAAAAAAATATCCAGAAATGTATGTCTTACTCTCAGGATCACAATGTCACTGACAGCACGTCAATCGGACACTCCGTGTAAAAGTTACGGCAGGTCGAAGTTGAAAATAATAAATTATTATTATTATCAACGTTTCATGGAATCGGACAAAAACTCTGACTCATAAAATTCCAAAAGTGGAATCAAAAGGTCAGCCTCAATGCGAGGAATGCGTCTCCGCAAATGGCTTGCAAATCGGATTTACAGGTTGCGAGTTACGGAGGTTTAAAGAACCCCGAGAAAATTCGGACCGGACCACCGCCTGTCTTACCGGAAACCACCGCCCCGCCTGACCGGACCACCGATGCCAGCCAGAATCCGCTGCTGCCTGCTGGAATCCACTGCGCCACCTGCTGGAATCTTCCATTGCCACTGCTGGAAACCAGGTTTTCTTCCAGAAAACTTCCGGGAGCCACCGGGAGCTCCTTGACAGTCCAAATTCAGATCCAAAAGATGTTTTGGAAACCTCAGGATCCGAACTACAGAACCCTTACAAAAATTTGAAGAAAAACAACACAAAAATAGCATCTGGGATTTTAAAACTCAAACTGCCCACCTTTTGGCAGAATGCCGATGCCAAGCTTCGCTGCTGCTGCTGCACGATCCGAGAGCGTTCACCGTCAAGATCTAAGACCGACGGTGCTTTGTTTGCTCTATTTGGATGATTTCTGGTGAAGAATGGAGGAAGAAGTGGGGTTCATCAATGCGTATAGGAAGGATGGGGAGGGGGATATATATTTATTTTCTTTTTTGAAAATAATTAAATCATCCCACACCCCACCCCAGACCAAACCTCCCGGTACAGTGAAGATAAGGTCACCCCTAATATAAATGCGGCATTCTGAATGCAACTGTGAGATCAGACTTTTGATATGAGACTCTGTTCAGGAGTTATTTGAGATGAATCTCATAAAGAAACATGTCCACTTATTTACAAAAATTCCCCTGGTGGCTTTTTCTACAGTAGGATCGCGCCTGCAAATCTTACACCCAACCTATGGTAAACGGCATGCTTGAGATGCAATTGTGCCCTCGGATTTATGATCCAAGCTACCGTTTATGAGAAAACACAGCCCCGCCACGTGCATTGTATAAAAATACTTAATATTTTTATAAAATTAATTCCAAGCACACTGGGCCAAGGAATCGCACACCGTATTCGTGCCTAGATCTGGTATTATTCATAGAAATATTCCAAATTCTGATAGGTCCAAAACCCGAGTCGCTACATCCTCCCCACCATAGATATTTTCATCCCCTAAAAGCCATAAGCACAATGAAAGAAACTGTACCCTCAACTAGGTGTCCCACGCCAGCGAGTTCTCCAACAAACACCCCTGCCCGAACACATAAGTCAGAGGGATTCATCCACCACACCTCAACACTATCCGCTTTGGGTGGCACTGACTCGCCCGCACAATTTTTATTGCGTCAAAAAAAAATCATCTCGGTGGGGGAAGGATCCCTCTTCCTCATGAATTTGAAGCACACCGAACAACACCCGGACATGGTCTTACTAATTCCCTAAACAAAACTCAAGCAAGAAATAGAATGGGAAGTGTACCACTAAATAGTGTCTATCAAAACTACTGGAGAAGTAGAAAGGAAAAATAGCGTACCTCCATCCACCCACAGAGCCTATGGGTCAAAAACCTCTAAGGCCTACAGCTATCCTCGCCCACGTCCTCCATCTCCCTGAGCTTGGTGTGGACCACCTAGGTGTGGTGGTTGTGGCATCTAATATCGCCTAACACCTCCCACTGTTGCACCTGCTCCGTCGCCTCGTCTGCCGCCTTGCAGACCGCCATAATTGAGATGTTGCCTCTGCCAAGGTGTTCTGTCAACAGACTCCCTCTCATCAGCACGACTGGTCGGACAATCTCTAGCGAGATGTCCCCAACTATCGCAAGCATAACACCATCTCTCCTACGGCTGACCAAAACTGGTCTGAGAGCCTCGAGCCTCAGATCCTCCATCCTATGGTCGCCTCCTAAAACATCGCATATGTACGGTCCCCTGAGTCTGCCGTCGGCTAAAAGATGTCGATCTGATTGACAAAGTCTCACCTCTCACGTGCCTAACACTAACAGGCGGGATATGCTTGACTAGAAAGCTCTCCACCACTAGGGCCCGCTCCAGCACTCCAGCATAGGTGGGCAGGCACATGGAAACCACACCTGCATGGATGTCCCTATGTACACCCCTCTCCACGGTCTGATCCATAAATAGCGGGTCCCGAAGAATATCCAGGGAGTATCAAGACAGGTATGTACACCTCGTTGAGTACTCAAAAACAGTCATGCCCTCCTGCCGAAGCTGCAGAATCTCATGAATCTGCACTGACCTCAGTGTCACTTGATAGAACTCTTCCCTAAAGAGCTGATCAAACTCTGCCCATGTGAGTGTCTCTTCATCGTGGGACTCTGTCACTAGGCTCCACAATCTCCCGGTCGAACCATGAATAAGGCTCTCCGTTAGGACAACCATCTGATCATGAGGTGTCCTCACCAGGTGGAAAACTCAGGTGACTACCTCAATCCAGTCATTAACTACCTAGAGGTCTGGATTACCCCAAAACCTCAGAGTTCGATGCCTCTGGAACTCGTACAGCACACTCAGGTTGTGCGCATCCTCATCCTACACTACCGGAACAACCAGTTTCATGACAGGTGGGGGCTCAACTGGTGTACCACCTGGAGGTGTAGCCTCAGAACCTGTGCCCTGGTCTACAGCCTCTACACTGGGTGGATCGTTAGCACAACCTTTCTGCGGAACCCTCACTGGCTGTCGTCGCAGAGGCATCATGAAATACAATCAAGATGCTCCATAATCAAAGAGTATATCTGGATATCTGACTCAAGAAGAACAATGGAAACCCAAAAATCCAGTCCTATATGATGCATGTACCATTATGTCCCTGTGAGTAGTGTCCAAACGTCACGAGTCGAAAGACAGGTTATCAGATTCCTAGTGAAAGGATACGTCGGCCGCAGCACCAACACTGAAGTCCCTACCCTAAAAGCTGCACTAGAAACATCTTGACTCTTCCGCTATGCAACCCAAAACAAACTCATAGATTCACCAGCTATGCTCTGAGGTCCCAAAGGTGGAACCTCCTCTGATACCACTCTGTCATGACCCAACCAAATGGGGATCGAGTCGTGACTCCCCAAGCCCACCTCCAATCGGCCAGGGGATGGAGACTAGCGCCGAGTAGGATATCACACACATGGGAGGCATTAGCCTAAGGTACATGTACACACTCACCCACATACACCTCCATGAAAAAGTGTAGAGATATATATAAAAACTGAAAAGAAATGCATACATACATCTATCCCAAACCAAAGTTCAACAACAGTACAAAAAGGGAAAAACAAGGACCACCAAAAGAAAACTACAAAGGCATCCAACCTACTCAGAAGAAGGGGGTATGCTGCCAAAAGCACCACCAGAAAGCTCCTTGGACCAACTCCAGTAAGACTCCACAGTCAGTCCAGCTCACTCAGCTCCACCTGCTCCGGGTCCTCCTGGGACTCCGTCGAAAGGCCTATGGTCTGCATAAGACAAAAACATGTGCGGGAAAAGCCTGTACATGGGTGAGTATAACAATACTCAGTAGACACCCCAAAAACCCAAAAAAAGAGAGCAACTAATAGGAAATAGTCCGCACATCCCAACCAGAGGGAACCCATACGAGAGAGAAACTCCATCTTGTGACCATCCATGGATAAACAAAACTAGTCAGCTCAATCCATGTGTATGTCCATACATACACCTTGAACATATGCTCAGATATACTCTCTTATGTATACCAAAAAAACCATCCATATAAAATCAACTCACACACCAAGCCGCATGAGGTACCGACCTCATCACCAGCAATGATTCAAAAACAGGAGAGCACACTACATAATCACTGTCATCCCAGATGACACTCGTCCGAGAGATACACTCCATTGGTTCCCACACAAACATCTCAGATTCTAACCTGAGAGATCACACTCGTCAGATGTCTTCACTAAGGAATCCTCGTTGAAACAACATAAACACCAAACTCCACGGATAGGGGATCGCTTCTAGTGTTCGCTAAGGGATACCAGAACCCACACCAGTATACAAGATATCATAGATAGGGGATCACTCCCAGGGTCCGTTGGGGGATACCACAACCCGATCTGGCATTCATAGATCTCCCAGATAGGGGATCACTCCCAGTATCCGCTGGAAGATACCACAACCTGATCTGGCATTTGGCAGAAACATTTCACTCAGATAAGGGATTGCCACCCATGTCACGACGGTCATGATGATACCGCAATCCTATCTGGATCATCTCGTGTTGTAGCGGATCGCACTGACGATGCCACAACCCTAAAGAAACCACGCACTGTGGAGGGGATCATATAACCAACGATACCGCAACCCTACTATAAACTACATGCTGAGTAGGGGATCATACACCCGATGATGCCACAACTTTACTGAGCACAACCTAATGCATAGGGGATCATATTCCTGATTATTCCACAAACCCCGTGAGGGTTAACCTGCTAGATATGGGAACGTCGCACATGGATATGCGGTCACAAAGATACAAAGAACCCGATCTAGGGAAGTGATGCTAGAGGGTCCTCCTCCGGGACCACCGTAGAGATGCCACAACTCTAACAGATTAAAAATCTCATCGAGAGGATCAAAAACCTATACTAAGGTTGTGATGTCGCACGAAACCTCATAGGAATGAACCAAGGGAGTACCCTCAACCACTGCTGGTCTAAACGTCGCTAACCCGATCGACCCGCCACAATTCCACAACGCGCACCTCCATGGCTGATACAAAGGCCACCATCGCGGTCCATGTGGAAAAATACGCAGGAAAAGCAGTTTACTCGCCCGAAACAGACAACAGGTGAAAAATTCACTATTAACCGTAGCTAGCCCATGTGGGGCCCACACTATGATCCGGAAACTCACTAAGTAGATCATACCACTGTGATCCCCTCAGAAAAACACAGGGGATCGACTATTCGATCATCCAAAACGAACACCCGGCGAAAAAGGAACTATTCACAGAAGCCAGCCCGGGTGGGGCCTACACCACGCTCCAGAAACTCACCAAGAAGATCACACCATTGCAGTCCCCTCAGAAAAACACACGGGATCGACTACTCAATCATCTAAAACAGACACCCGATGAAAAAGTCACATTTCTACGTAAACACCCAAAAACAGCCTCATGGGGCCCACATCGTGATCTCTATCCCAGCACCCAGAAAATATCCTGAAATGTCTATCTTACTCTCAGGATCACAATATCACTGATGACACATCAATCAGACACTCCGTGTAAAAGTTACTACGGGTCAAGGTTGAAAATAATAAATTATTATTATTATTTTCAATGTTTCATGGCCCCGGGCCAAAACTCCGACTCATAAAATTCACAATGTGGGTTCAAAAGGTCCATCTTGATGTAAGAAATACATCGCTGAAAATGGCTTGCAAATCGGTGTTACGGTTTGCGAGTTATGGGGGTTAAAAGAACCCCTATAAAATTTTGGCTGGACCACTGCATGTCTAGCCAAAAACCACTGTGCCACCTGACCGGATGCCGCTGCCTGCTAGAAACCGCCATTGCCGCCGCCGGAAACTGGGCTTTCCACCGGAAAACTTATGGGAGACACCCGGTTCACCCTAATGCTCCAAATTTAGATCCTAAAATTTTTTTGGAAACCTCATGACCCAAACTACATAACCCTAATGAAAATTTGAAGAAAAACAACACAAAAACAGGATCCTGGATTTTAGAACTCAAACTTCCTACCTTTTTCTGGAACACCGATGCTTTTCACGCTTCACTACTACTATTGCACGATCCAAGAGCATTCACCATCAAGATCTGGGACCGACGGCGATTTTTTTGCTCGATTTGGCGGATTTCTGTCAGAGAACGGAGGAAGGTGGGGGATGGGGATTAATATTTATTTCCTTTTTTTAAACCAATTAAATCAACCCACACCCTATCCCAGACCAAACCTCCTAGCTCAGAAAAGATAAGGTCACCCCTAAGGTAAACGCAGCATTCTGAACAAAACTACGAGCTCAGAATTTTGATCTGAGTCTCCGTTCAGGAGTTATTCAAGCTGACGCTCACAAAGAAACTTGTCAACTTATTTACGAAAACACCCCTTGTGGCTTTTTCCATAGCAGGCATGCGCCCGCAAATCATACACCCCGCCTAGGGTAAACATCACACATCGAACGCAACTGTGCCCTCAAATTTATGATCCGAGCTACCGTTTAGGAGAAAACACAACCCCACCATGTGCATAGTATAAAAATACTTAATATTTTTATAAATTTAATTCCGAGAACACCGGGCCTCCAAATCGCACGCTGTCTTTGCGCGTACCTTTGTAATTATTCATAGAAATACTTCAAAGTATGACAGGGCCAAAACCCGTGTCGTTACACCTACCCTCCTCCCTAGACCCCAGACAACCCCCCAATCGGACATCCCAACATTGGGAGAGCATCAATTCAGCATATATAAAACATCACGACAATTCATGAAAGGATAAGGACCACCTACCTTGATTCCATAGACAATCACACTCTTTATTCGGCGTCTTGTATACCAATATATGCTCTATTTAAAATGGACACCCTTTTAAGTGAAAACACTAGCATATGGAAAACTGACAAAATGTATTTGGATTGTGTTGATACTATATCACAAGGATCCATGCGTCATTTGTGACTTGTACGAGTCAACCCCACCTCAATCTGAGGCATGGTGTGGCCGATACCACTTGAAGTGTCTCACTTTTATTTTATTTGGACAACATTTAAAGTGAACACAAAAACCTTCATATGTAAAACTCACCAAACGTATTCATATTTTGTTGATACTTTAGGAAAACGATCCATGGGACATTTTTGACGTGTACGAACCAACCTTGCCTCAATCCGAGGAACAATGTGGTCGGTACCACTCAAACTGTTTCACTTTTATTTTAAATGAACAATATTTTAAGTGAAAACAATAGTTTTCATATAAAAAACTGACCAAACGCATTCGGATTCGGTTTATACAATATGAAAATGATACATGGGTCATTTGTGAGGTGTAAAAGTCCACCCACCCTCAATCTGAGGCATGGTGTGGCCGGTACCACTCAAACTATCTCACTTTCATTTGAAATGGATAGGATTTTAAATGAAAAAACAACTTGTATACGGAAAACTGAACAAACAATATCTGATTGTTTTGATACTTCAGGACAATGATCCATACGTCATTTATGACGTGTACGAGTCAACCTCACCTCAATATGAGGGTATGGCTGGTATCACTCAAATAGTCTCTCTTTTGTTTAAAATGGACACTGTTTTAAGAAAAAACAACAGACATACAAAAAACTAACCAAACATATTCTGATTGTGTTGATACATTAGAAAAAGGATCCATGGGTCATTTTTGACATGTAAGAGTCATCCCCGACTAAATGTGAGGCACGGTGTGGCTGGTACCACTCAATGTGTCTAACCTTTATTTGAAATGGTTAACATTTTATGTGAAAACAACAACTGGCATACAGAAAACCGACCTAACACATTTGGATTGTGTTGATACTTTAGGACAATGACCCATGGGTCATATGTGACGTTTAGGAGTCAATCTTGCCTCAATCTGAGGCACGGTGTGGCCAGTATCACTCGAAGTGTCATTCTTTTGTTTAAAATGGATACCCTTTTATATAAAAACAACTGGCATATGGAAAACTAACCAATCTTATTCAGATTGTGTTGATAGTTTAGCACAAGGATCCATGGTTCATTTTTGACTAGTATGAGTCAACTACGCCGCAATCCAAGGCTTGGTGTGTCCGGTACCACTCAATGTGTCTCACTTTTATTTTAATTGGACAACATTTTAAGTGAAAAAAACAACTAATGGACGGAAAACCAAACAAACATATTTGTATTGTGTTGATAATTTAGAAAAATGATCCATGGGTGATTTATGATGTGTACGAGTCAACCCCTCCTCAATCTGAGGCACAGTGTGGACGATACCACTCAAAGTGTGTCACTTTTATTTGAATTGGACAAGATTTTAAGTGAACACAACAACTAGCATATGGAAAAGGGACCAAACACTTTTGTATTCTGTTAATACTTTAGGAAAATGATACCTGGGACATTTTGACGTGTACAAGTCATCCCTTCCTCAATCAGAGGCACAGTGTGGCCGGTACCACTCAAACTGTCTCACTTTTATTTTAAATGAACAAGATTTTATGTTAAAACAACAAATTTCATATGAAAAACTGAACAAACGCATTCATATTCTGTTGATACATTAGGAAAAAATACATGAGTCATTTTTGACATCTATGAGTCAACCCCGTCTCAATCTGAGTCATGGTGTGGCCGGTACCACTCAAACTGTCTCACTTTTATTTGAAATGGACGTATTTCAAGTGAAAAGATAAACTTGCATACGGAGAACTGACCAAATGCATTATGCTTTTATTAATACTTCATGAAAACGATCCATGGGTCATTTGTGATGTGTAAGAGTCAAACCCACCTCAATCTGAGGAACAGTGTGTCCGGTATCACTCAAAGTGTCTCTATTTTGTTTAAAATGAGCACTGTTTTAAGTAAAAGAAACAGACATACGGAAAACCGACCAAACATATTTTGATTGTATTGATACTTTAGAAAAAAAGTTTCATGGGTAATTTTTGACATGTAGATTCAACCACATCTCAATATGAGGCATGGTGTGGCCGGTACCACTCAATGTGTCTCACTTTTATTTGAAATGGACAACATTTTAAGTGAAAACTACAACTGGCATATGGAAAACTGACCAAATGCATTCAGATTCTATTGATACTTTATGAAAATGATCCATGGTCATTTTTGATGTGTACGAGTCAACCCTGCTTCAATCCATGGCATGGCATGGCTGATACCACTCAAACTATCTCACTTTAATTTGAAATGGACATGATTTTAAGTGAAAACAACAACTTTCATACGGAAAACCAACCAAATGTATTCAGATTGTGTTAATACTTTAGCACATGGATCCATGGTCTAGCCCCACACAATAAACTTCTCATGTGATGAACTCCTACCCCTATTATAAAACACATGACATTTAATATGTCAATCCCATCCTCAAACAGTGGGTTCTAGGACCAAACCAAAGTCCCTTTGGGAACCTAATACCAAAGAGATAATTGAATATTCATACCCACTCACAAAATAGGGATTTCTATCACATCACACCTATGAGATCAAATTACAATTAGCCACGTACCCCCTTATTCAAATTTAAATGTCAATTAAAAACATGTAGGCTATTCCGGTAACCCATCTCATATGTCGAGATTGGTTAATGTTTCCCAATAACACATTAGGAAACATTTATACTTGGATACATAGTCATTAGAGGAATATAAACATCCCATGCACTTCCTATAATTCATCCTAGGTCTAAGAACATGACCACTACCATTTTCTATCTTATGGGTATCATGATCATTGTCCATTATACCCATGTTTTTCTATTGGTTTTAAGATAGTCAACCCAAGACCATGAGTAAACATCCCATGTGCTTCCTATAACATGCTGGTTTTTTCTCTTGTTTGTATTGGTGTTGTAGTTTGAGTGAGGAGTGAATTCTAAATTTTGAATACTGTTATGGGTGTTATTGATTTTCAATTCTAAATTTATAAATTCTGGATGTATTGGATTCTAGCTGTATTGGTAATGAATTCTAAATTTTGAAACATGTTATGTGTATTGGTTTCTGGATGTATTGGATTTTAATTTTGTATTGGTATTAAGGGTCTCATTGCATTTCAATTATAGATGTATTGGATTGTGGATGTATTGGATTCTGGATTTTTCTCTTATGTCATGGTTTGAGTGAGGAATGTATTTTAAATTTCAAAATTTCTGTATTGTGGATGAATTTTAGACATCCCATGTAGCCTTTTGGATTCTGTGTCTATGTGTTCTTGCAGGTTATAGAGAGTTGCAGGTTGGAGGTTGCTGCAGGTTGTTGTTGCTGTGGAGTTGCTGCATATGTATACCAATGGTTTTAAAACCATTGGTATAGCATTTTTATGTATATTATACCTAAATTTTTTTTATAACCATTGGTATAAACATCTACCAATAGTTTTCAAAACCGTTGGTATATCCATCAGATGTATATTGTACACTATGTACCAGTGGTTATAAACCATTCATATAAGGGTAACATATACCAACAGTTTGTGAAACCCTTGGTATATCTCTTACTTTAACACATATACCAACAGTTTACGCAGAACCATTGGTATAAGCCTACACAAATGGCTTACTAGGCCACAGTTTGGGAAACTGTTGGTATATAATATACCAACAGTTTCCCAACCTTTACCAATGGTTCTGAACTATTGGTAAAGGGTAAAATTCCAGTAGTGATTGAAAAATAAATAGAATAAATTGAAATTCAATATGTATCTAATCTCATAATCATAAAAAAATTTATTTAAGGGAAAATTTACATTTAAATCCTTCATAATGTTTTGTAATGAAAATGTGAATTACCCTTATAATATTCCAAGTGAGTTTCAACGAAGGTGTGTAGTAAGGTGCATTTTTTTGTACCAGGATACCTTAGGTCAAACCCGAAACTAGTTGTCGGAGTTTTCAATCCTAGGTACATCTGTGCCAGAATCACATCCACTTGTAGTATACAAATAGGGAAGTATTTTCTAGAAGGATACACATAATCTATTCCTTAACATGATTTCAGGATGTTCTTTTATGTTTATCATCATATACTATCATTTGGTATTTTCCCATATTCTATGTTTTCAAAATCTAGTTTCCATGTTCTATACTAAACATCCATAGATACCAACTGTAAGGACTCTACCCCAGTTTCCTGAAGTCGGTGCCTTATTTGATTATATTTTAATGATTACAAGAATGTCAAATCCTAAAGAAATATATAGTTTAGTAGTATTCTAAAACAAAATACATACATAAGTTCAATATTACAACATTAAAAGAAAAAACAACATATATGTTTTATTGGGAACATCCGCAACAATAAGTTTATCCCTGAAATTTACTCATAATAAACTCCTTCATGTCCAGAGAAAATGAATCATAATAAAGTTGTGAGATTAAACTCTAAATAATGGTAAGGAATATCATGTAAGATATCCTAAAAACAACCATTAGGCATGGTGAATAACTAAAAACACATGCCTTTAAAATATAAATTTCAACATATTATGGTGGGAATAAGAGATGAAAAAATAATCCCATATTTAAAAATAATCATTGGTATTCTACTAGTAAAATAAAAAAATGAACTATCAAAAATATTCTTATAATGAGGGAATTAATAATGTGGGACATAATAACTATACTGTCAAGGCCTAGTACCATGACCATAAATTACAATTTTTGTCAATGCCTCGTGCAATGACCTAGTTTGTCTCATAAGTCTTACCGATGCACTAACGGGATATAACAGGACCCAACTGAAAATTACTCAGTCCAATTCATTTATCATATTAATTTTAATAATCATAAACAATATATACATTCATATTGAAAATAATATATGAAATGAAAAGTAAATTCCCTGAACATTAAGCATAAGCATTAAACATTCAGAACAAACTGGTGAATGGTTTTTAGATAAATAATACACATAAAAATAATCATAAAACATTCAATTTAATATGGTAGATGATATCATATAATATTAATCACAATATTAAAAAAATAATCAACAATATTGTTGAAATACATGATGATAATCTTATGAAATCCTCAAGTAATTCTTGAGATAAATACACTTTTACAATGAAATGAATAGTTCTTTTAGAAAAATCATTTTATAAAACCAGAAGTAAAATAAGAGAGTATTTTCAATATAAAATCATTGATTTTACAAAGTAAATGTTTTCCAAAAAATATTATCGAGTTCCCTTGAAAATAGGAATGAATTTTAAAAATTCCCATGAATTGGGCTTGTATTTCGGGTAGCATTTTTGAATGATCCCTTTACAAGATATAAAACCCCTTAAATCAAAGTAGGAATCTGGTGGGTACTCATATATAGAACATTATCATATAATATATGAGAGTAAATATAAATAAATAATAATTATATTGAGGTATGTAGAAACTCATTGTAACCAAAATGAAGATGGAGGATCGGGTAGAAACCCTTAGCTTAAGTCCAAAGGTGTTCCTCACTTGATCTTAATGAAAAGAATAAAAAAATATAGGTTCATAAATTAATGATTACCAACACTAATCTACATATAATTTATTTAGTATAACATTATTAGGATCATTCATGTATTTTTTGATCAGTTAACATATACAATATCATTGTTTATGAGTTTTTTTTTCCATGGTTTTCATGATCGGTTTACATATCATCATGTATGGACAAACATGTATAATGAGAATAGTTCTCTAGGATATAAGTGGTATTTTATCATTGAAAAACCACAAGATTACATTTTATTAAAATTCATTTGTCTATTAGGAGTGAAAATGAATCATTATATAAAACATTAATGATTATTGTTTGGGTTATTTGGCAGTTCTTGATCACAACAAACTTTTTTTTATTTATAAATTAATATCATATGTACAAAAGGATTACATAACCATAAATTAGTTATAATAAATATATCATAGTATGGATAAAACTTAATAATTATTTCATTACTAGAACTGAACAAGGTAATATAAATTAAAGACATGAAATCCTTGAATGTTATAAATTAACAAGTATTAGATGATGTTTACATTTTTAGTAATAATGAAGGAGAAAAGAGATATGATGAAGAATTATTCATTTATCATAAAAAAATTATCGTACATGTACTGTATTGGATTCATCTTATAATTTTGATGAAGGGAGGTGGGGATAGAAAAAAGAAACGATATGTACATGAAATAAAAGTAATGAAAATTTGAATTTATCTATTGATGTAATCTCCTTTCAGGGACTCATTAGGGGAGAATTTTTGGACTTTTTTATGAGATTAAATGCTTCTAGAAGTGAAGAAGGATCATGAGAGGATATTTGATGAGAATTTATTCTAGGAAAGTCATATGAGAGGAGTGAAGAGAAGTGGGTGTGATGGGGCTTTTTATAGTGGAGAAGAGGACTGTTTTCCCATTATTTTTGTGAATATTTTTTTATTTTGACAAATAAAACCAATAGTACTGATGCACATGACCAAAAATAGTAATAGGTGCACATGAGTTCAAACAAATGGTCATTTAATTGATCCATGACTCAAGAATGATGCATAAATTTATATATTTAGCATATTTCGTATATTATCAAATTCCACTATTCACAAAAAAATCTACTATTTCAGAAAATTCCCAAAAATTCACCCTCACTATTTTTCAATGTGTCAAAAAAAATATACACCGTTTTTTGTAAATAATTATCAAAATATTTTTAATTTTATTTTTAAGTTAAATCTCAATTTATTTGAATTTTTTTTAAATTACAACACATTTTATAACACCTTGAAAAGGTATTCATTGTCCCATAAAATTGACTTATAACCATACAAAAATAAAATAAAAATTTATTATTAAATTTTAGGAAAATAAATTTCCATATTAAATTATTAAATTAATCATAAAAGTGTAGTTAAAATATTTATGACATGATTAAAATACCAATAACTATACTATGATCATTTTTCATTTATGAGATGTCTATATTGTATTTATAAATTCATGGGTGGTGTTTCAATTTTTTTGGATGATATACTATTCATTACTATTAAAAAGGGTATGTTACTATTCATTAGGGCATGTTAGTATTCATAAATAACTATGTTGATTCTATCAGACTCTAAATATCAGATGAAAGGCAACCATGTATGTATGTTTTTCAAAATTCCCCTCACAGGGGTGGTAAAACTATCATTACTAGATAGGTTATAACAAATTGGTGTTTTGTAGAGACTCAATGTTTCATGCATTCATTATTTAATTTAATTGAAACGTATTGGGGTGTTACATTACTGTAAGGTCCTGACCCTAGTTTCTTTGAGTTTATGCTTTATTTGATTACATTGGCATGATTACAAGTAATTCATAAACTGAAGAAATGAATAGTTTAGTAGTTCTGTAAAACCAGGTATAAACATAATTTCAACATTACAACATAATAGAAAAAACAACACAAATTTTTTATTAGTAACATACAAAACTATATGTTTATCCCTACAATTAACTCATAATAAACTACTTCTTGTCCTCAGAAAATGAAACATAAGAAAGGGGTGAGATCAAATTCTCAATAAGGGTAATCAATAATGTGGAATATCTGAAAAACCTAATCATTAGTCATGGTGAATAAAAAAAACCGCATGCCTTTAAAATATAAACATAAATATGTTAGGGTTGATGTAAGAGCTGAATAAATAATTCCATAATAAAATGAAATCATGGGTATTCTACTAGTCGAATATCCAAATTAATAATTAATACTATTTTTAGAATGAGGTACAGTATAATGTGATACATCATAATAATACCATTAAGGCCTCATGCCAACACCAAAAATAACCATTTTGTCAAGGCCTCATTCATGACCTAGTTTGTCTCATGAGATATAAAAATTCATCGAGGGGATATAAAAGGCCCCTCCTGATACATACTTTTTCCAATTAATTCCTCATATGAATTGGGATAAACATAAAGAAACATATCAAATCATATCAAATCTAATATATGATATGTAAATAACATTCCCCGACCATTAAGCATAAACACTAACCATTTGGAATAAATTAGTGAATAATTTTAAGATAACACATTTATAGTCAAAATTTTAATAAACCATTAAATTAATTATGGAATATTATATCATAAAATATTAATACAAATAATTCAATAGAATCAACAAAAGTGCTGAAATAGATGAAGATACTCTTATAAAATAATCGAGTAATTCTTGAGAGAAATTCTCTTTTACTTAGAAAAGAAGAGTTATATTTGAAAAATATTTGTATAAACATATAATGGAATTATTATAATATATTTATAATAAAATTATTGATTTTATAATGATAATTATTTCCTAAAAAATTTTATAGTTCCCTTGAAAAAAGGTATGAATTTGAGAAATTTCTATTTACCAGGCTTGTATTTTGGGGTGAATTTTTTAAATATCCCTTTAAAACATATAAACCCCTTAAATGGAGGTTTTATTATGGTTGTAAAATATATATATAACATTAAAATAGAATATAAAATGAGATAATCTGAATAAATATGAATTTAATTGAGGTAAGAAGAAAATTAGAGTAACCTGAATGAAAATGGATGTTCGGGTAGAAACCCATACATTATGTCTGAAGGTGTTCCTCACCTGATCTTAATGAAAAGAATAATAAAATTTAGGTTCATAATTTAATTATTATATAACATTATTTACATGTAATTTATTTATTATTACCTTATTAGATTCATTCATGGCCTTTTGAAGGGTTAAGAGATCCAGTTTCATTGTTTGGGAGTGTTTTCTTTCTTCGGTATCATGATCAGAAAACATATCTTAAGGTATGGAGAAACATGTTGTATGTGAATGGTTTCATAGATTATAATTTGTATTTTATTAATAATATACCATAATTTTACATGTTCATAAAATTCATTTGGATATTGTGAGTGAGAATGAATCATTATATAAAACATTAATGACAATTAATTGGGTTATTTGGTTATTCCTGATCACAACGAACTCATTTTTATTTATAAATTAATATCATGTGTACAAATGGATTTTTGAACCATTAATAAAATATTATACATATATTTATTTCTTTTTCATCCATCATCATGGTTTAATGACTATAATGGATGGTGGTAATAGTAATTTAAAACCTGTCGTCCTTAAATGTGATAAATTAACACATCACGGATGGTGTTTTCATATTTAGTATAAAAGAAGGGCAATGGATAGATGATTATGATTTAATCATTTATAAAATAATATTGTAAATTTATGTAAATAAAGTCATCACAACATTTTCATGAATGGAGGTGAGCAGAGAAAAATAAATTAAATGAAAATGAAATAAAATAAATTCAAAGAGGAATTTACCCCTACACGTAATCTTCATTGAGAGAATATTTAAGGGAAATATTTTTGTTTTTTTATTACACAAAAAGTGGATGATAATAGGGGAGGATAATTAAAGTATATTTGATCCGAATTTATATGTGGTCCAAGGCTTGAGAAGAGCTAAGAGAAGAGGCAATGATGAGTGTTTTTATACTCGAGGAGAGGATGTTTTTCCCATTATTTTTATCATTATTTTATTATTTTGGAAAAGACAACCAGTAGTGTTGATTATTGTGAGAAACAATTGTAATATTTTCATGTGAGTTTAAATCAATGGGAATTTACATCAACCATGGCTCAAGCATGATGCACAAATTCACATATTTAGCATATTTTGTAAATTATCAAATTTCATTATTCACAAAAAAATAATGTATTTTAGAAAAATTCCAAAAATTCACCCTAACCATTTTTTGACATGAATAATTGAAAAATGAACACCATTTTGTGAAAATAATTTTATAAATAATTTTAATATTATTTTTAAATAAAATAATAATTTATTCGAAAAAACAACAATAAAAATATAACTCGTTTTACAACTAAACAAAAAATTAATCAAGGTCCCATAAAATTTTCTTATAACCACAAGACAACAAAATTACTATTTATTATAACATTTTATTAAAATAAATTTCCATTTAAAATTATTAAATTAGTCATAAATTGTAATTAAAATATTTATGACGTACAAAAATACAAATATATATCCTATGATAGTTTTTCACTTATAAGATGTCTAAATTGCATTTATACATTCATAGGTGATGTTTCTATTTTTTTGGCTAAGTTACTATTCATTACTATTCATAATGGTATGTCACTATTTGTTTGGATATGTTACTATTCTTAAAAAACTATATTGATTCTATGAGACTCTAAATATCATAATGACCACAACTGTGTAAACCATATTTTCTAAATACCAATAAAAACGTTAATGAAACTATGTTTACTATCTAGGTTATAGTAAAGTGGTGTTTTTGTAGAGACCCATTATTTCATTATTTAAATATTAAATTTATTTTCAATTCTTTGGTTTGTTACATTCTCCCCTCCTTATAAAAATTATGTTCTCAACATTCATAAAATGTAACCTCATAAAACGATTTGGGTAGTTATTCATCCAAAGCTCCTCAAGCTCCCATGTGGCCTCTTTAATTTTATGATTTTTCCAGTGTATCTTTACCTATCGAGTCATCTAATTCATCAACCCATTTTATTTAGTGTCCAGAATCTAGATAAGTTATTCACAGTAAGATAGGTCATATTCCAATTCTATACCATCAGAAGGGAGGACATGTGTTGGTTTTGGCATATACATTCTCAATAATGATACATGGAAGAATTTTCCTACATTAGATAGCCTAGGTGTCATAGCCAAATGATATGAAATGACTCCAATTCCCTCAATAATTTCTAAAGGTCTTATGTACCTATGGATCCATTTCCCTTTATTCACAATTCTTATAACACCCTTCCATAGAGATAACTTTAAGAGAACACAATCTCCCACAATAAATTCCAAATCATCCCTTATATTATCAGAATATATTTTTTTTTCTTTGATCTGGTTTGATATGGCCTTGAATAGTTATTAAATTTGTTATTGTTTCCTCCACAAGCTTCCTTTCTCTAGCTTTATCACAATAAGTTGGTGTACGACATCTCATTCCATACAATGCTTCCTATGGTGCCATTTGAATAAATGAATGGAAACAATTATTCTTAGAAAACATATCTAAAGGTAAATATTGATCCCACATACCTTTAAAGGCATGTGAACAAGATATCAAAATTTCCTCTATGATAGGGATCTTCATTTCTAATTGCCCATTAGTTTGAGGTTGATAAGCAGTACTCAAATTAATATCAGTATCCTGATCTTTTTGATGGTTTTTCCATAATTTCAATGTAAATCAAGGATTACAATTAGAAACTATTTAAAGTGGTACTGCACAAAGTCTTAAAAGATCATTACTATAGAGTCTTGCAAGCTGATCCAGTGGAAAATAATCCCTTATAGAGAGGGAATGTGAGGATTTTTTATATCAATCAACAATTACCCATATTTCATCATTCTTTCTTGGAATTTATGGTAATCTCGTGACAAAATCCATTATTATGGCATACCATTTACATGTAGGAATACATAGATGTTGCATGACTCCTCTACGATTTTTATGTTCGACCTTCACTTGTTGATAAACTAAACATCTTGATACATATTCAGAGAGTTCTCTTTTCATGTTGTCCCTCTAGAAATGTGCCTTAAAATCACTATACATTTTAATGCTACCATGGTGTATAAATAAATTTTAGCAATTGGAATCACACAATAACTCTTTTTTCATCTAGGGTGTAGAGGGAACACATATCCTCCTACCCAATTTTAGAATTCCATTGTCACATACAAATTCAACTGACTTCCCATCTTTTACAGAATTAATTTTCTTATGAAGGTTCTCCTCATCAGGCTGAGAGGTTTTAAAATTTTCTATTTAAAATGGTTGGACATAAAATTCAAAAATTAATAATGTTTCATCTTATGTAATACATCCCATGTCCATCCTTATTAGATCCATGAGTACAGGATCCCTTTCAATCCTTATTTTTGTAAAACTCTATAATCCTTCTTGATCAATGAATCAACTACCGTATTTACCTTTCCTATGAGGAAGTGTATGGAACAATCATAATCCTTGAGTTGTTTGAGCCATTAACATTGACCCATGTTGAGTTCTTTCTATGAGAATATATAATTTTGACTCTGGGGATTTGTATATATCTCAAATATTTCACCATAGAGTTAGTGTATGCATATTTTTAGAGGATATATTACTGAAGATAACTCAAGATAAGGAATATAAATGTTTTTCTCATGAATTTTTAACTATCTTGATGCATTGGAAATAACTCTATCATTATGTGTATGGAAACAACCACGTCCTTTCTTTGAAGAATCACTATATATCACAAACCAATAATTCCCTGATGTTAGAGTCCGAATTATATAATTCATTAATCTCTTCTTCAATTCCCCAAAAAATTCATTGCATTCTTTTTTCCATACGAGATTATCCCCTTTATGTGTATGGTTGGTCATTGTGTGGAATAAACGGGAAATGTTTTGAAAGAAACACTGATAATAACATGCTAAACCAATAAAACTATGTACCTTTGTTATGTTCGTTGGAGAAGGTCATTCTTGAAAAAAAAATTTCTTCACAAGATCAAATGATATTCCATTATTTGAGACAAAGTGTCCTATAAATGAAAAGTATTTAACCAAAATTCCCACTTGATATACATCCCATATAATTAAATTCTTATAAGAGTTTTAAGAATAGTGCCAAGTGATCATTATGTTTTTTGTAGATTTTGAAATATACCATGATATCAGCATTAAATACCACAAAAAAGTCATCATGATATTACTTTATAACTCTATGCATTAGATATATAAAAATGAATGGTGTGTTAGTCAGTCCAATAGGCATTACTGTAAACTTATAAAGCCCATAACTGTTTGAAATGCTGTCTTTGGAATATCTTCCTTCCTCACTCATATCTGATGATATCCATATTGAAGTTCAGTCATCAAAAAATACTGGGCACAATGAATATGATAAAATAAATCATCAATTTGAGGTAGGGGATACTTGTTTTTTATTATTATAACATTGATATCCCTATATTCAATGCACAAACTCATTGATCCATAATTCTTCTAAAAAAAGAACAAGGGATCCTCATGGGGATACACTACGGTGAATAAATCATTTATCACCCAATTTCTCTAGTTGTTTCATTAGTTCACTGACTTCCACAGTGTCCAGTCAATAAGAGGTATTTGAAATAGGAATTGAAAAATGAAACAAATCAATAGATAACTCAACATCCCACACTTGAGGATGTCTAGGTAAATCCTCTAGAAACACATCCACATATTCTTGCACAATAGGTATATCCTCTATTTGAACATTCCTTTCCTCACCTAAAGATATTACATTCCCTTCCTCTACAATAATTGAATTCAATAGAACAATAAGGGTTGGTTCTAGATAAGATTCAGCTGGCATGGTTTCTGCTCTAATGATAAGGGATTAAACACTATTCTCAAAAATAACAACATCCCTCTACTTATAATTGATATTCACATCATAACGTGAAATCCAAATCATACCAAGGATTATATCACTTCCAACCCTGGGTATGAAGATACAATTACCAAATAAATCTTGTATAATTGTCTTAATGGGGGAATTATAAACACATATTTGATGCAATGATACATCCACTAAGAGTTTTGACTGAAAAATCCTTTAATAAATAAAAATTAACTTGTCTAATTTTCTTGGAAAACTATGAAGATATAAAATAATGTGATGATAAAAAAAGAAATAAAGAATTGGCTATGTTCAAGGAAATTATTAATGTACCTACAACCACATATTTAGGAACCTCAACCTCAATAGTTGTGAATTCATAAGCATGGCCTTGCTCCCTTTCCCTTCGTTAGAGAATGTTTCCCAGATGATTCAGACATTCATGTGTATAATGTCACTACTCTTTAAAACAATATCATTTAAAATTGTTTTTCTTTCGTTCTTCCCCTTACAATCTTGATATTGGTGGCCTTTTTCTCCACACATGTAACAGACCCCCATTCCCACCAGGCAAGTGATAGGGTGTTTCATCCCATAATTCATGTAGGGTTATAGCCCAACTCTTTCCTTCATCACTATTTCCATATTTCATTTTCCATAGATTTTAGTATCCCTATTCTTCTCTTGCATTTAATTAAATTCACATGACTTAGAGAATACCTTTTTTGTCTTGATTTCACTTGAGACTATATCATCATATGATGATAAAATTTTGTAGACTATATCCCTTCATTGGAATGGTTTTAATCCATCAACGAATCTATCAATAATACTCCCTAGAATACATAGGTAGTCTATGGAATGTCTTCCAAACCTTGTGAAGTTAGCTTCATGTTAGTAACTTTATCATCCTCTTATTGCCCCAAATTCAGAAATTTCATTTCCATATATGATTTTTATTCATGATGGATGTATTTTTTTATGAATATTTAATTAATGTACCTCCATTCCATTTCTTCTATTTATTCCTCCACCAGTTTGTTTTGAATCAAAGACCAATACTAATCTATATATCCCTATCGATAATCATCCATGAAAATTTTCTCACGTTCATTACATCCCTAAGAGGGAAATATATTCTCGAATTACCTTATCTACTTCTCCACTACAAATGGGTTTATAGTTCCATTAAATGATGAAGGTTGTTGTTGCATAATGTGTTCATGCATAAATCTTCCATGTTGTGGATCTAGATACTCTACATGGGTGAGGTTATTGTTCATAACCTGAGTAAACTATCCCAATATAGCTATAAGATGATCTGAACAAGTCGCAGAAGTAGATCCAATATTTTAATCTTGTGTCAGAGGGAAATTCCTACACGGGACATGAACATTCATGTAGTTTCCATTCCATACCCTTGGCACCATTTTCAAAAAATTGAATACACTAGATTAATTTATGAATCATAATTTATAATCTCAATGTAGAAAAACAATTATCATAAATTGAAATTATATACATAGATAATATCATAATCATAAATTGGTTTCTTTGGGTAAGTATTTAAATTTAAATCCTTCCAAATGTCTTGTAAAGAAAATTTTCATTATCCTAATCATATCCCCTAGTATTGTCAAACCAGGTGTGTAGTAATGCCTATTTTCTTGTACAAGGATACTTCAGGTCACACCTAAAACTCATTATCATAGATTTCACTCCTATGTACATCTCTTCCAGAACCACATCCACTTGTAGTATATATACATGGATGCATTTTCTAGAAATATTCACACAATATATTCCTTCCCATGATTCAGAGATGATCTATTATGTTTATACTCAATGACTATATTGGGGTTTTTTCCCTAATCTACATTTTCTAAATATATCTTCTAGGTTTTCTACTAATCTTTCTATAATACCAAATGTAAGGACCCGACCCCAATTGTATGGAGTCACTGCCTTATTTGATTACATTAAAATTATTACATGAATGTCACATACCCATGGAACAAAATTTATAGTAGTTTTGGAAAACCAGATACTTAAATAAGTTCATCAATACAACGTGAATCGAAAAAATAAAATATGAATTTTATTGGGAACATCCACAATTATAGGTTTATCCCAAAAGGACACTCATAATAAACTCATTATTGTACTATAAAAATGAAACATAAGAAAAGTATGAGCTCAAATTCTCATTAAGGGTATTCAATATCATAGAAGATATCATAATCATAAACAATAGGTAAGGTGAATAACTAAAACACATGTATTTAAAAACTAATCTTGAAAATATTATGATAGGAATATGTGATGAATAAATAATTTAAAAATAAAAAATAATCATGGGTATTCTACTAGTCGAATAACCACATGAAATATAAATACAATTTTCATAATGTAGGAATTCATAATTCATGACGTCATAACCATATCATTAAGGCCTCATTCCAAGACCAAAAAAACCATTTTGTTAAGGCCTTGTGCCATGATGTAGTTTTTTTCATGAGACCTACCAATGAACAAAGGGGATATATAAGGCCTCAATTAACACTTACTATGTCCAATGCATTGCTCATATGAAAGGGTATTAATATAAACAACATATAAATTCATATTTAAATAATATATGAATTTTAAATTACATCCCCTGAACATTAAGCATAAACACTGACCATTCATATTAAATTGGTGATTGGTTTTAAGATAGCACATCCATAGTTAAAATAATCACAAAAAATAAATTAAATATGGTAGATCATATAATTAAATATTAATCCCAATAATAAAAAATAATTCATAATAGTGTTGAAATAGTTAAATATACTCTTATATAATCATTGAGCAATTCTTGAGATAAATAATATTTTACATTGAAAAGACGAGTTCTTCTGGAGATCTATTTGTATAATACCATAAGTGGAGTAAGATATTATTTTAATAATAAAATTATTGATTTTATAAAGTTAATGTTTTCCAAAAACATATTATAGTGTTCCCATTAAAATATGTAATAATTTCATAAATTCCCTTGAATTAGGCTTGTATCGTGGGATGATTTTTTGAACGATCCAATTAAATGATATAACCCCTAATGAAAACTCGGATTCTAGTTGGAAGAAAAATATAGAAAATTTTCTCAGAATATAAGATTATTGGATATGAATTTATTATAATTTAGTTGTGGTATGTATAAAAAAATATTATCTTGAATGAAAGTGGATGTTCGGGTAGAAACCCTTACCTTATATTGGAAGGTGTTCCTCACATGATCTTAATAACCTGAATAATAAAATATATTTTCATAAATTAATAATTCCATAACGTATTTTCCATGTAATTGATTTATTATAACATTATTAAGTTCAATCATGGCCTTTTGATGGGTTACGAGATTCAATTTCATTATTTTGGAGTGTTTTCATCCTTGGTTTTCATGATCGGTTTAGTTATATTCATGTATCGATAAACATATAGAATGTGAATTGCAGTCCAGAATAAAAGTTTTATGTTATTAGTGAATAAACATAATATTACATGGTCATAAATTTCATTTTGTGATTGGGGGTGATGATGAATCCGGATATAAAATATTAATGACAATTTTTTGGGTTAATTGGCAGTTACTGATAACAACAAACTAATTTTGATTTATAAATGTATATCATGTGTACAAAAGGAATCCAAAACCTTAAATAAGTAATAATACATATATTATAGTTTTTTCAACTATCATATTTGTATCATGACCCAAATTGATGATGGTAATAGAAATTGAAAACCCGTCATCCTTGAATGTGATAAATTAACACATCTCGGATGGTGTTTTTATATTTTTTATAAAAGAAGTAGAAATGATAGAATATGAATAATTCATCTTATATCATAACATAATTCTAGAAAATCTAAGGTACTGGATTCATCAAAACATTTGGATGGAGGTATTTTAAGAATAAAAAAGATAATAATTGAACATGAAATAAAATAAATGAAAAGTGTAATTTACCTCTTGAAATAATCTTTTTTGGGGGACTCTTTTGGGGAGAGGATTTGGTCTTTCTTATGAGACCAAAGGCTGCGATACATGGGGGTCAAGATTGGGAGGATATTATTGTAGAATTTAGTATATGAAATGTCTTCAGAGGAGTGAATATAAGAGGGAGTGATGGTGGTGGTTGTGTTATTATAGTGGAGGATAAGATGGTTTTCCCATTATTTTAATCATTATTTAATTATTTTTCCAAAGACAACCAATTATGTTGATTCTTGTGACCAAAATAATTAATAATTACTTGTGATTTCAAAACGATCGTAATTTACATTAGCCATGACTGAAGCGTGATGCATAAATTCATCTATTCAGAATATTTTGTAAATTTTCTAATATCACTATTCAAACAAAATACTTGTATATTAAATAAATCCCAAAAAAATGAAACTAATAATTTTTCATAGTTTAGAATTACAAAATTACCTCAATGTTTTTGAAAATATTTTTTGAAATATTTTTATTTTATTTTTAAATAAAAAAAATTCGAAAAAAACAAAATTAAAACTATAAATCATTTTGAAACAACTCGTAAAATAAATAAAAGTTCAATAAAATTTTCTTATAACCAGAAGAATATAAAATAAAAATAAAAATTTACATTTTATGAAGATAAATTTCCATTTAAAATTATTAAATTAAACAAAAAATTGTAAATTAAATATTTATGACTACCAAAAATATCAATACTTACACTATGATCATTTTTTCACCTATTAGATTTCTAAATAGTATTTGTACATTCATGGGTGATGTTTCTATTTCATTGGTCAATTTACTATTATTTAATATTGATAAGTGTATTTTACTATTCATAAGGGTATTTTAGTATTCATCATAAACTATGTTGATTATATCAAACTCTAAATATAATACTAAACACAACTATTTATGTTAGTTTTTCTATATTCCAATCATAGAAGTGGTAGAACTATGTTTACTTGATTTATTATTACAATGTGGTGTTTTTGTATAGACTTAGTGTTTCATTCATTCAATATTAAAATTATTTTCAATGTCTTGGGGTATTTCATTTTCCAAATATAAGTTAGATAATGACTATAAATAATCATTCAATGACATGACAGGGGTGCTGTTAAAAATTTATACATGAAATAATATTTATTATGAATTTCACAAAAATGATGGTCATTTATCAATATGTTTTGGAAACAAAATATTAATCCTTAATCATAAATGAATTTCTATACAAGTATGTATTTAAAATATAAAACATTACACTCTATGCACATGAAAATTTAAAACGGAGTAATGCTGGCTCATAAGAGATTAGTTATTAGCCATGGATATTCTACTAGTGGAATAATCACATGTTCTTTCACATAATAGAATCATTATTAAGGAATGAAAAATGCATGGAATAATAAATATTATCTTAAGGCCTTGATCCAAGACCATACATAACCATTTTTAAGGCCTCATGCAAAGACCTAATTTTTCTCAGGAAACATATCGGTGTATCGAGATGCTATAGTGGGCATCACCCATCCCATGATAAGTGAAATTCATATGTGAATGAATAATTGTGGACAATATAATCACTATGTCAAGGCCTCATTCCAAGATGCTAGATTGTCTCATGAGACTTGTCGATGCTCCGAGAGGCTATAATAGTCCTCACCTATCACATAATATTTTCAATTAATTATTCACATGTATAATAAAATATGCCTTTAAATAAATGTCTTCCATACCACTATTATTTATGTTGATATTCATCATAGATTAAAAAAATTCCTTGAATATTTATTGACATACATATTATTAATACAATCCAAAGTGTCCCATAGAACATTGAAAAGTTTAATTCTTATTCCATATAATATCATAAAAAATATTAATCTGATATATTAAATAATTATCTTTATTTATAATCTTTTAAAAATGAGTATGGAAGTAAATTCACATTTAATCATAAATTCTTATATAGTTTTGTCTTATCAAAATAATCTCTTATAATAAATAAATATGTTTCACACATAAAATTATAAAAAAACATATAAATTCATGATGATATCGATGTTCTTGATAATCTCAAAAAAAATATTTTAAACTATGAGTTTATTATAAATGGAATTTGTGTCGATGTTACGCTTGACACATGACCATGACTCTATGAATTTGTGTAATCCTTAAGATTAAAATAACACGACGACATCTTATGCACATTTGTCTAAAAATATGGTGATTGTTATTATAAAATGTCAATAAACTTTTTATCCTCGGTTCACACACACACATATGCATATACATGAATTTAAATTCTAAATTAAAAAAAACATAAGGTTTGTATTATACATATATTTGTATGTATACATTTATATGACATGATAATTAAAATACTCTAATTCATGGGATAAATTCATATTTAAAGAAAACATATATAAAAAGAGTTAAAACATTGTATGATAAAATAAACATCTTGTTCATAAGAACATAAATGACCTCAAGTATATATATAAACAAAGATTAATTTCACATGAACTTATATTTTTATATATATAATGAATAAATATTAATCATCATGAAAATTCCCTTATTCAATATTATATTTATTGATACATAACCTTTTCATTCAAAACATGTAACAATTTAATATATTTATATATATATATAATTGACATTTTATTTACAACATTCATTATCATAGAATAATAAAAAACAAATTTTTAAGGAAAACATCAATAAATGAGAATATACATTGACAGAACTTATATGATATAAAATTAAATCTCAATACTTTGTTGGATACATAAATAAATTTGGGATAATATTTTTGATACCGTACATAGAAATAATAATCCATGAGTAAATAGAATTTTTAGTGAAGCAACCCGTTAAACCAAATTTAATTATATGTAAACATTATTACAATACTCACTTCTATTATTATTTATGAAACTATTTAAGCCTAAATAGATATATATTCACATATATGTATATATAAATATATATTTATATATTTATAAAACCTTATTGTGAAACATAATTATACAACTTAATAAATATATTGATACCTTATAGATCAATATATAAACCAATCGTTGCAACCATTTATAAACACATGACTTTGAAAAATGGTCTTTTACAGTGATTTGAAACACTGATATTCATAAACAAGTTATTTCTAAATGATAGAAACAACCATAAAAAAATAAATACCCAACATGAACATAGGTTTGAGAAATAATTTATACTTACAGAAATATAATAATTAAGCAGAAGTCCCCTCAATTGTAGAAGAAAAAGTGGGGGAAATTATGTTTTTGAGAAAAAATAATTTCCCCTTAAACAAAACCAATATTTATAAAACAAAAATAAATAATATTCCTAAAAATAGACTTCCAAAAAAAATTATACAATAAATAAATTTACACATTTCAGAATTAAGAATATATATGCATGATGTTTAAAAATAAAACTCAAACTGACCAATAAATTTAATCACATAAAAGATTAATTCTGAAATCAAAATAAATAATGGAAGACCATAAAATCTCCACTATGAAAATAGGTTTCAGAACTCTATCTGAGTTTTAAAATTCAAATTTTTATGGTTATAAGGTAATAAAAGAGATTAAATAAATATAAAATATCCCTTAATATTTAAATGGACCATAAAAGTATATAATGAATCTCTTACACATACATAAATCAAAAATGAATTGGTGGAAAAAAATAATTCATTATAATAACAATTTTGAAATATCCATATTCATAACTAGATTTTTTATAAATTTTAGTGAACCCCATAGAAACTTACAAATACTTATATGCACCTAGATTTGAAAATAAATTATGTTTATGAAATAACATTAAATAAATAGAAGTCACCTTACACAAACTCAAATTAAACCCAAAAAATAATTCTTTATATTTGAAATATGATAAATAAATATATAATCATCCTTATAAAAAATTTCAAATAACTTTTCTCGATAATGGAAAAATGATACTTGAAATAATTTTTTCATAATGAAAACAATAATAAAAATTTACATAGAATTACAATTTCCCATAAAAATAAGTTCAATCATAAATAAATATAAAATCCATTACTTGATTGGTGAAATGATCGACATTCACATTTTTTACCTTGAACACACAAACAATGGGAGGAAAATATGTTTTTCTCCCCATACAATTTCACAAAAAAATAAGGTCTTTCTAGTCATCACATCCTATGTGATGTGGTATAATTTTTTTTACAAGTCATTGAATACTACAGTTGAGTGGATCAGATGAGTTTTTTCAATTTCAAAATAGTTTCAAATGAAATATTTATTCACAAAATGGGTGTTGACATCCAATGAAAAATAAATATGAATGCAACAACATATATTATTTTCAAAAGACCATAGATTCATAATTTTCCACTATTAGATTAAAATATATGTATAAACAGTTAGAAGAGAAACATTCTACATACCAAATTCATTCATCCTATATTTTCAAAAAAAATTGAAGAAAGAAACAAACCAAAAATGGTTAATGATAAACAGCAAAATTATAATGAGTAGAAAAATTGACAATTAGAAAATTAAAATAGATTAATTTGACACCAAATGAAAGAGAAAAATGACGACAGATTCTATTCTATAATGAAAACACCTACCTCTATAGGTTGAATAAGAAATAGAAACCTGATCCAAACATATCATGAACCATAACCATGATGGTTGTACCACTACCACTGGAAACTGGACACCCAAGCCTAAATCAATCCCTCACCAGCAGTTGGTCCACACTCGGTTGGTGGTGAAAATAGCCCGGCATTTTGGCTTCACAACTCAACTTCCTCGAGGAGCAGAATAGTGCGAAGACATCCCTTGATCATTACAAACATATACTCTCCCTCTCAACTGTGACCCGAATGACTCCCAATCACCCCATCACCTAAGCTAAAACTCTTGATCCTCAATAGATAGGACGAACCCCATGCCACCTTTCCTGAGGTGTGACATGCCCTTACGGACATGCGATTATTATTTTCTATTCTTTTAATTTTTAATTCTGTTTATTATTGTTATTATTATAATTATATCATAATCATTATTTATTTAATAAAATATTAAAATATATTTGTAATATATTATAAGTTTGACATTAATGTTAAAATTGTTATAATTTTATAAAAAATCATAATATTAATAATTTTATACAAGCCAATGTAATAAGAATTTATAATTAAAAACTAATGATTATAATACATTTATTTAAACTATTTTTATTCATAATTCCAAATTTATTATATTAGAAGTTATAAAAATAATTTAATTATAACAAAAAACATTATTAAGTAATAGTTTTATAAAAATTATTTATTTATATATTATAATTATAGTTTCATATATATATATCCTATTTTGAAAATCATGGTTCAAAAAACGAAATTAATTATAATTTTATTTTTATTATTTAGATAACATGTTAATAAATACTATTAATTAGATTCATAACCTATATCTATCTTATTTTAGTTTTTCAACCAAAATAATTATACAAAAATTATGAAATATAGTGTCTTTAATATTTAGGAATTATTAATTTAAAATGTTTTATTAAATATAATTTGGACAAAAATAATTAAATTAAAATAGTTAATTCCAAATAAACTGTAAAATAAATTTGAAAAATATAAATGAAATTTATAAATTTAATATATTTTACATATAATAATAAAATTAAACAAAACACTTAATTCCAGTTATTGTTATTAAATAATAACATCTTAAAAACAATATTATTTGTTGGTAATAATAGATAATAAATACATTTAGTAAATTACATTTTTAATAAAACAATTTTTAGAATTTTTTGGTTGTCACATTATTCTTATACCCAGTTTGAAATGTTGTCTTTGGAATAACAGCATTCCCCACTTTCAACTGATGATATCCATATCAAAGGTCAATCTTAATAAAATATTGGGCTAAATTAAGTTGATCAAATTAATCATCAATTCAAGTTAGGGGATCATTTATTTTTGTTTTTATATCATTGATCTCCCTATAGTCAATGCACAACCTGATTCAAACACTATTTTTCATAATGAAAGGAATTGGGGATCCCCATGGGGAAACAATAGGGAAAATATATCCTTTATTACTTAATTCCTATAGGTGTTTCTTTAGTTAAACTAATTCCATAATGTCCATTCTATAATGTGTCATTGTTATGGTCCTTGAACTATGAATTATATCAATAGATAACTCATCTTCTTGGTCTAAAGGATGTTCAGGTAAATCATTGGGAAACACATCCACATATTCATTCACAATAGGAACTTCCTCTATTTGAACATTCCAGTCAACCCCTATAGATATTTTATTCCCTTCCTCCTGAATAGTTTAATTGATTATAGCTTTTGGGAATGGATCTAGATACGAATCAACGGGTGTGGTTTCTACTATAATGATTTGGGATTCAACACCAATATTAAAAATCATTTCTTACCTATTCTTACAATTGATCATCGCGTCATAATGGGAATGATAACTCATACCAATTATTATATCAAAGCCAACCATGGATATGATGATAAGTTTAGGAACTAACGCACGATTATGTGTCATGAGGGGGACTGTCTACACATCTTTGTTGCAATGATACCTGCCCAGTAAAAATAGTTTTACCACTATTGTGATTGGAATTTCGAAAATATGACATACATCAACGTGTTCAGTATGATATTTAGAGTCTAATAAAATCTACATAGTTTTTTATGAATAGTAATATATCATTATGAATAGTAACATTCCCTTATGAATAGTAATGAAAAGTAATGAATAGTAAGTTGGAAGAAAATAAAAACATTACACATAAATGTATAAATAAAATATAGACATCTTATAAGTGAAAAATCAATCATAGTATTAGTATTGGTATTTTTATATGTCATAAATATTTTAATTACAATATTATGTTAAATTTAATAATTTAAAATGGAATGTTATTTTCATAAAAATTAGTCATAATTTTTTATTTTATTGTCTTATGGTTATAATATTATTTTATGGGACCTTGATTAATTTTTCTAGGTATTATAAAATGAGTTATATTTTAATATATTTTTTAATAAATTATGATTTTTTATCAAAATTAAATTAAATTTATTTAGGAAAATATTTAAAAAATATTATAGAAAAGTTTTGTTCATTTTTTGAATTCTACACATTGAAAAATTAATTGGGTGATTTTTTGGTGTTTTTATGAAATACTAGATTTTTTGGTGAATATTGAAATTTCATAATTTACAAATATAATAAATAGGTGAATTTTTGTGTCATTAATTAGTCAAGATTGTTTTGAATGACCATTAGTTCGAACTAAAATTTACTTATTACTATTTTTGGACACAAGAATCAACAATACTAGTTGTGATTGTAAAAATAAAAATAATAATGATTAAAATAATGGGAAAACCCTCTTCTCTACCACCATACCCCCCCCCCCCTCAGTTCCTCTTCTCTTGACTCATGTCAATCCTTATTCCTAGTTTTAATTCTTTTAAAATATACTCCCAACATCCTCCCCCAAAACCAGTAGCCTTTGGTTACATAAAAATCCCAAAAAATCTCTCCCAAAGAGGCCACCAAGGAATATTACTTGAAGAGGAAAATTCCTCTTTTGATTTCATTTATTTCATGTTATTTAATTTTATTATTCATTCCTCACCACCCTTCATCAAAATTTTACGATGACTCCAGTACCTTAAATTAACAATAATTTTGTTATGATAAAGTAATTATTATGCATCATCTCTCATTTCACCTTATTTTATACTAAAAATGAAAACACCATTCTATATGTTTTAATTTATCACATTCAAGGACGAAAAGTTTCCAATTTATATTACCATCTTCATTTATGGTCATGAAACCATTGAGATGGTTTAAAAAAACTATAATATATGTATTATAACTTATTTATTGTTCTGTAATCATTTTAGACATGATATTAATTTATTTATGAAAATGAGTTCGCTGTGATCAAGAATAGTTGATTCACCCAATAAATTGTAATTATGGATTTATGTAATGAATCATCATAATTCCCAATAATAAAAAAAATTATCACCATGTAATAATATTATTTTTCACAAATAAAAAACAACTTTTATTCTCTTAAAACATTTTCATTCTACATATTTATCCATACATGATGATAATTTAACCTATCATGTAAACCATGGAAGGAAACACTCCCAATCAATTTAATTGAATCTCTTTACCCATAGAAATTACATTAATGAACCAAATAAGGTTATACTAAATATATTAAATTAAAAGTATGTAATTTAATAATTAATTTATGAAGCTTAATTTTATTATTATGGTCTTTAGATCCTATGAGGAACACCTTCGGACTTATGGAAAGGGTTTCTACCTGAACACCCATTTTCATTCGGGTTACATTTATTTTCTACATAAAAAAAATTAAATTCTTATTTATTCATTTTTAATCATCATATATTATATGAGAATTTTATATATATTTGTACAACCATAATCCTATATTCATTTACAGGGGGATATATGTTTTAGAGGGATCTTTTGAAAATTCTTCCCGAAATACATGCCCGATTCAAGGTGATTTCTCCAATTCATACCTATTATCAAGGGAACTATATAATCAATTTTTTGGATTCTATTATCTTAATTAAATCACCAATTTTATTATGAAAATAATAACTTTCTTAATTTCTATTATTATATAATGATTTTACAAAATAATTTTCCTCTTCAAACTAAAGAGCATTTCTCTGAAAAATTACTTGAGGATTTTATAAGTGTATCTTCATATATTTAAAAAATGTTGTTAATTATATTATATTACAAGGATTAATATTTTATGATATAATCTACCATATTTAAATGAATGGTTTGCGATTTGTTTGAATATGTATGTTCTATCTGAAAACTATTTACCAATTTACTCAGAATGTTTAGTGTTTATGCTTAATTTTAATGGAATGTTATTTACATTTCACATTTTAGTTTCAAAAAGAGTATATATGTTGTTTATGTTTATCCATGTTCATATGAGGAATTCATTGGACTAATTAAGTTTTTGATGGTGCCCACTATAGAATCTTGGTGCATCAGTATTTATCCTGAGACAAACTAGGTCATGGAATGAGGCCTTGACGAAATGGTTATATATTGTATTGGCATGAGGCATTGATGGTATGGTTATGATGTACCATATTATTAATTCCCTCATTATGAAAATATTATTGATAGTTCATGAGGTTATACGACTAGTAGAATACCCATGATAATGTTATATTATATCATTAATTATTTAGCTCTAATTCCTACCATAATGTGTTCAAGTTTATTCCCTAAAGGCATGTATTTTTAGTTATCCAACATTCCTATTGTTTATGTTTATGATATCCTCCACTTTATTTCTTACCCTTACTAATCTTTTAATCTTGCCCATTTATAATGTTTCATTTTCTTAGGACATGTAGGATTTTTTTATTAGTGACATGTCGGGATAATCTTATAGTTATGGATGTTCCCAAAAAACAAGTATGTTGATTTTTAATTTTCAGTTGTAATATTGAACTTATGTACGTATCTAGTTTTCCAAAACTACTAAACTATTTGTCCCATTAGGATTCGACTTTATTGTAATCATGAAAATTTAATTAAATAAAAAACCAACTCTAGGAAACTAGGATTTCGTCCTTACAGTTATAATTATATGAAATTTTGTAGAAAACATGGAAACTAGATTTATAAAGCATATATTAGGGAACAAACCACTATCATAGTATTTAAGGATAATCATACATGTTCATCCTGGAATCTTGGAATGTAATAGATTATGTGGATATTTATAGATAATACATCTCTATCTATATAGTAATAATGGATGTGGTCCTGGGATTGATATACCTATGATTGAAAATTCCGACAAGGAGTTTCAGGAATGACATGGGGTATTCAGGAACATGAAAATTGTCCTTACTACACACCTCGTTTGACACTACAATGGGATATTTTTAGGATAATTTATATTTATATTAAAATCCATTATGAACCCTTTATGTGTAAATCTTCCCTCAATGAAACTGTGTTATGGTTATGAGATTAACTATGTAATGAATTTCAATTTATGCTAACTATTTTCAATGTTGAGATTATACATTATGATTCAGAACCTAATTTAGTGTATCCATTTATTCTGAAATGTAACTTAGTGGAAGGAATGGAAATTGCATGAATACACTTGTCCCATTTATGAATTTCCCTCTGATATAGGATAATGATGTCGGCTCTGCTACGTCTCCTAGTGATGTGTATCTTATTGATATACTGGGACAGTTGACTCAGGTTATTGATAATAATATTAGTTGTATTGAGCATCTGGATCCACAACAAGGAGGATCAATTCTATACCTCTTCATATGACAATATCCCCCATCGTTTAATGGAACTACAAACCCATTCATTCATAGGTATTGGATCAGTTTATTAGAGAATATATTTCTTTCTTTTTAAGTAACAAAAGAAAGATGTTTGTCATAGTAGTTTATCGACAATCGAGAGATGTGGAATAGTGGTGGTCCTTTATTAAAAACACAATAGAGGGGGTTTAATATATGAAATTCAATAGAGGTATTTTAAGAAAATATTCATAGAAAAATAATTCCCTAATAAATAGGGTGATGATATGGAAATGCAGTTTCTGAATCTGAGGGAAAAAGTAGATGAGAATGTTTCAATGATTGAAGCTAACTTCACAAGGTTATAAAGACATGTGGTAGAAAACTTACATAATCCAAGGATTAATATTGATCGATTAATTTTTGGTTTAAAACTATTCTTATGACGGGCTCTATGTCCCAATTTTTATTATCATTTGAATATATAGTCTCATGTGCTTCTAAGATAGAAAAATAATTCTCTAAGTTATATATTTTCAAAGTAATGAAATAGATTAAGAGGGATACTGAAAACAATGGAAAATGAAAGATGGAAATGGGGAATAAAGGAAGATTTGGTCTTCCACCTTACTATAATTTTCGGAAGAAACACCTTTGGAATATGCCTGAAGGGAACGTGAGTCTATTATAAGTGTGGATAAAAAGCCCACTAATCTGATGATTTTAAGGGGTTTAATGAAACCAAAAATGTTCAATGCTATAGTTTTAAAGAGAGGGGAAATTATGCATAAGAATTTCCTAAATTTCATGGAAACCTTACCCAAATAATGAAAAGGGGGGAAGGACAAGCTTAGGCGGTCATAACTAATGAGGCTAAAGTTTATAAGGATGTGGTGCAAAGTACTTTATTCATTTTTTCATACACAGCTAATTCTTTTTTAGATTATGAATCAGCACATTCATTTATATCACCCCAATTTTTAAAAATAATTAGACATGTACAATTTTATTTATTAAAGGATTTGTTAGTAAAAACTCCTAGGGGATGTATCATTGTAAAAAATATGTGTCGATGAGTCCCCCTCAAGACACAAAAACAAGCTTTAGTTGAAAACCTTATCATCATACCCATTATTTTAATTGATATATTCTGTAGTATGAGTTGGATATCACGTTATTATGAAAATATCTATTGTAAGAAGAGGGATGTTACAATTTTTGAGAACGGTGTTGAATCCCTTATCTTTAGGATAGAAATTGTGCTAGCTGATTCTTATCTAGATCAACCCCCAGTAGCTCTATTGAATTCTATTATTGTAGAGGAAGGGAATGAAATATCTATAGGTGGGGAAATAAATGTTCAAATACATGACATACCCACTATTCAAGAATATGTGGATGTGTTTCCAGAGGATTTACCATGACATACTCCAGAGCAGGAAGTTGTGTTCTCCATCGATTTAATTCATGGTTCAAGTCATATATCAAAGACTCCTTATAGAATGGACACTATTGAAATAAGTGAACTAAAGAAACAATTAGTGTAATTGAGTGATAATGGATTTATTATCACTAGTGTTTCCCCATGGGTATCCCCTATTATTTTGGTTAAGAAGAAAGATAAATCAATGAGGTTCTGCATCAACTATAGTGAAATAAATTCTATAAAAATAAAGAACAAGTATCCCCTCCCTCACATCGACGATTTGTTGGATCATCTTCATGGAACCTAATATTTTTCAAAGATTGACCTTTTATTTGGATATCATTATTTGCGACTGAGGAAGGTAGATATTCCAAAGATATCATTTCAAACCAAGTATGGGAATTACGAGATTAATGTAATTCCTTTTTTAGTAAATAATATACCCTCTATCTTTATGGATCTAATGAATAGAGATTTAAATTAATATTTTTATGACATTTTGGTTGTATTTATTAATGATATCTTGGTATAATCCATAAGATAATAAGATCATGAAAATTACTTAGGAACTATTCTGAAGACTCTTTGAAGAAATGAATTATATGGTATTTTTAGAAAGTGTGAGTTTTTGCTTCAATTAGATTATATTCATGGCCATATTGTCTCTAATGATGGAATATCAATTGATCATTTGATGAAAAAGGCTATGAAAGACTGGAAAACTCTGATGAACATAACTGAGGTATGTATTTTTATTGGTTTATCAGGTTATTATCAGTGTTTCATTCAAAACATCTCCTGTTTATCGAACATAATGACAATGCTTACACGTAAAGGGGATAAGTTCGTATGGAAAAAAGATTTTGAAGAATATTTTGTGGAATTGAGGGGGATATTAGTGAATGACCTAATCCTAACTCTATCATCCATGAATGATGGGTTTGTTATTTATAGTGATTCATCAAAGAGTGAACTTGGTTGAGTCCTTATGAATAAAGATAGATATATTGCCTATGTATCAAGGAAGTTAAAAATTTATGAAACAATGTATACTACTCATTATCTTGAGTTAACTGCAATGATATTTTATCTAAAATTATGGACACACTATCTCTATTGTGAAATATGTGAGATGTATACATATTAGATGATTCTAAAGTATATCTTTTCAAATAAATAATTCAACCTGAGGAATATGATATAGACCAAACTACTCAAGGATTATGATTGTTCCATACACTACCAACCAGGAAAGGAAAATAAGGTAGCTGATGCATTGAGAAGGAAGGATCATAGAGTTTCAAAAAATATGAAAATTGAATGGGATATTATATTCATGGATCTAATAAGTATGTACATGGTAATTATCAAATAATGTGAAACATTATTACATTTTCAATTGGTTTCCAAACCATCATTATTATAAATCATTTAATGCTCTCATCATGATTATGAGAACATTCAAAAGAAAATTAATTATTTGAACTATGGGAAATTTGATAACATCATCTCTGAAGATGGAATTATGAAATTTGTAAGGAGGTTATGTGTAACCTCTATACCTGAGTAGAAAAGGGAGTTATTGGAATATTTTCATTGCTGGAATTTTTCTATGACCTTGGTAGCACTAAAATGTATAGAGATTGGAGGAACATTTCTAGTGGGACAACATAAAGTGTGAAATTGCAGAATATGTATCAAGATGTTTATCATGTCAATATGTGAAGGCCAAACAACAACATCCTAGAGGATTCATGCAAACCCTACCTATCCCTACATAGAAATGGGATGACATCACAATGGATTTTGTCACTAGATTACCCAAAACTGGAAGTAGCAATAACACAATATGGGTAATTGTCGATCAACTCACACAATATGAACAATTTATCTCTATAAGAGAGCATTTTCTACTAGAGCAGGTTCCATCATAGTATATTAATTAAGTTGTAAGACTTCATGGAGAACCTCTTTCAATACCGTCATATCGTCATCCTCAATTTATGTCGAAAATATGGAAAAGTATTTAGAATGTCTTTTATATTGAGATATATTTGAGTACAACTTATCATCCAAAACTATATGGGCAATAAGAATGGAAAATACAAACCATATAGTACATTTTGAAACCATTTTCACATAAATTCCAAGGTATGTGGGACTAATATTCACCTATAGTGGTGTTTTCCCAAAATAATAGTTTCCTTTCATGTATTCAAATGAGGCCACATAATGCATTATATGGAATGAGATGTTGTACACCAACATTTTTACATGAAGTTGGAGAAAAGTAATCTTGTGCACCTAGAACTTGTGGAAGAAACAACAGCGAAGGTTGTGACTATTCAAGTCCATATCAAAGTATCTCAAAGTAGACAAAAAAATGTTGATAATCGAATGAAGGATTTGGAATTTAAAATGGGAGATCTTGTTTTCATAAAAGACTCTCCACAAATGGGTGTTATAATACTTGGGATAAAAGGGAATATGAGCCCTAGGTACATGGTAATTTTATATTCTAGAGAGAATTTGTGCTGTTACATATCATTAATCTATGATCCCATTCCTTAATATGGTACACAATGTGTCCCATGTTTCATTGATGAGAAAGTACATGCTATACCCAACACATGACCTCACTAATGAAGTTTTAGAATTAGAACCCTACCAATCAAACTGTGAAGGGCCTATGTAGATTATGGACACTAAATAACAGGTGTTGAGGAATCAGATGACTCAACCGGTAAGTATACATTTGAAAAATCATAAAATACAAGAGGAAACATGGGAGGCTTAGGACCTTATAATGAATAACTAAACAAATATTTTTATAAGGTATCATTATGGTAATTTTAGGGATGAAATTTTTGTAATGAGGGGATACTATAACACTCCAGGACATTGAAAATAAATTTAATATTGAATGCATGAAATTTTGTGTATCGAAAAAAACAACAATTTTTTATAACCTAGACTATAAAGATAGATTTACCACCTTTATGATTAGAATTTCAAAAAACTAACATACATCGTTGTGTTCAGTATGATATTCGCAGTCTGATAGAATCAACATAGTTTTTAATGAATATTTATATACCCTTATGAATAGTAATGAATTGTAAATTAGGCAAAAAAATAGAAACATCACCTAGGAATGTATAAATACAATTTTGACTTCTTATAAGTGAAAACCGATTATTGTATAACTATTTGTATTTTTTATATGTCCTAAATATTTTAATTAAAATATTATGATTAATTTAATAAATTAAAATTGTAATTTATTTTCATAAAATTTAATCATAAAATTTTATTTTATTTAATTATGGTTATAATATAATTTTATGGGACCTTGATTAATTTTCTAAGGTGTTATAAAATGAGTAATAGTTTTAATGTTGTTTTTTATAATAATTTATGATTTTAATTGAAAATTAAATTTAAAATTTTTATGATATTATTTTCAATAAATGGATTTCATTTTTTAATTCTACATGTCGAAAAATGTGTAGGGTGAATTATTGGGATTTTTTTGAAATACTTGAATTTCTGGTGAATAGTGAAATTTGATAATTTGCAAAATATGCTATATAGGTGAATTTATTCCACATGCACAATTCATGGATGATGTAAATGAACATTGGTTCTATCTCACAAGTAATTATTACTAATGTTTGTCACAATCATATAAACTGTTGGTTTTCTTTGGAAAAATAATAAAATAATGTTTAAAATAATGGGAAAACCCTCCTCTCCTACACTATAACACCCCCACTCCCTATTCTCTTCACTCCTCTCAAGCCATGTTCCTAGTTTAATTCCACTAAAATAGTCTCTAATGATCTTCCCGCACATCCATAAGACTTTGGATTCATAAAAAGACTAAAAACTTTCCCATAAAGAGGCCTTCAAGGAAGAGTACTTAAAGTGGTAAATTCATCTTTTTATTTCATTTATTTCATGTACTTTTATTTTATTTTTCTATCCTCACCTAACTTCATTAAAATGTTTTGATAAATCCATTATATTAATAGTACTATAATTTTTTATCATAAAGTAAAAATTCATCATCATTTCTCTTTTCCCCTTATTTTATTCTAAAAATTATAACACCATCTGAGATGTGTTATTTATCACATTCAAGTATGACTTGTTTCCATTTTCAATTAACATCTTTAATTATGTTAATTTATACCATTGTGATGGTTATAAAAGAATATAATATATTTATTATAATTTATTTATGGATCTATAATCCTTTTTGAAGTGCCCGGATCAGTGTGATCACTGAGAGGGGGAGGGGGTGAATCAGTGATCCTTTAAAACTTTTTACTAATTGATTCTTTATCAATTAAACCTCTATGGATTATTAAGGCCTAGATCCATTCTTCTTGTATCTCCCAGCCTTTCCTCGAGTGATGCAGTAAATGTAAAGGCACAGGACATAAGGATTTACAAGGTTCGGCTCCAAAGGCCTACGTCCTTACCATGTTGGTTAAACTCCCCAACATGGTTTCTCCACTATAATTTGGTTAGTAATTAAAATGGTTGATACAGAGTCACACTGTATCTCTCCGGAGTCCCATAGGAGGTTCTTTATACTTCATCCCACAGTGTTACCAGAGTCCCACTGGCCTGCTTCAGCTTCTACCAAAGACTTCTCCACCCTGAGTCTCACAGGGGGTCTTCTCCTGGCTCCTCGAGTCACACGAGTAGCTCTTCTTCTTTTGAAGCTCTTCAAGAGTCTTCAACAGCCTTGGATAAGGTCTTCTGGCTTTGGTCACTTCTTCTGATCACTAATGGTGACCAGGACTTCTCTTCTTTGCTCAGGCATCATCTCCTTTTTCTAAGGATGACCCAGCCACTGTCTTCAAGAATCTTGATTGGCATATATGTTCCTGCACTGAGTATGCCCACTCAATCTTCTTGGTCTTCTCAACTACTAAAAACTCAGATAAATGATTTCTTTAGCTTCAGTCTGGCTTCAGTATCTCTTCAATTCAACTTCATGCACTGAGTGCATGTCATCTCTGAATCTTCATGCACTGATTGCATGGCTTCTCAATCTTCATGCATGACTTGCATGGAATCTCAAATATCTTCAAGAACCTTTGTTCTTGGACTGATCAAATGTACACACACTGATTCTTTATTTATGTGTGCATGTGCATGCATGAATGCATGCACTCCCCTATTTCTTCTTGGTGTGATAAACCCTTAAAGGGTGTAATCTCTTTTAGCACACACACCTTTTTCTTCGAGTCACACTTTTTTTTATTCTTTCTCACACACACCAAATTGTGTGTTGTTCTTTAGTGTGGATTTCCCCTTCTCTCTTTCTTCTCAAGGTGTTCACCCACTTGTTCACTTGTTCATACATGCATGGACATTCATGTGTCTTCTTCCTTAACTTGGGCACACACAAGAGGTATGACCTCCTTTACTTGTGCACACACTAAGGCTTCGGCCTTCTTGTTTCTATGAACACACACACTAAAAGATGGTGTGGCCTTCCTCTCCTTTTGCACATACACCTCAAAGGGTGTGATCTTCTTCTTCAATATGTACACACTCCACTTGTGCACACACTCCTTCTTCAACCCGTGCACACACAACCCGTAGGAGTGCACTTCTTGTTTCTTTTCACACACACACACACCAAGTGTGTGGGATTTACTTCACCCAACCCCACTTCAAAGGAGGGCGCGCAAGTGATGCGGCCAACTCCAGCCTTTAAGCGCGCAAGGTGTGGGAGCAACTTCTACCGCGCAGGTGGCGCGGAAACTCTTTCTGCCACGCAGGTGTGGCAGCTTCCTCCAACCGCGCAGGTGGCACGGTGGCTTCCTCCTGCCACGCGAGTTCGCAGGCACAGAGGGCGCGCAAGTGCGGCCACTTGCTACCGCGCAAGTATGCGGGCAGCGGGCGCGCAAATTCATAGCTTGGATTCTTCCCTGTTGCGCAAGGGGAATGCGCAGGGAGGCCTCCTCCTAAATTCTTTTGCGCAGGGGTTGCGTGAAAGGATCCATCGGAGCCTCGGGTGACTCCGGGCTGCTCTGCCGCACACATTGTCTGCGGAGTTTTTCTTCGCGTTGCTCAGAGCTTCGCGGGACTTCTCTCAAATGATCAGCAGCAACCTTCTTTGGCCTCAGACGGCTTCTTTTATTGGAAAGGAGTTTGATCAATGTTGTGGGGTTCAAATCTTTGAAGGCCTGAGATCTGTGGCATTTTGAGATATTCAAACACGGATGAGATATTCCGGAAATCTCTGTTATTTCCTTTTTCTTTTTTTTCATCCACAAGATCCTTCAATCTTGGTGTACGCATCACGTGCATGCATTTATGAACTCATGCAGAGCCTTTCCTTGCACGTTGAATGAGCAGCGCACCCTCGAAAACTTCGTTTGCCTCAGGCTCCCTCGAATTCTTCTTTGAAAGGTTGCATGCAAGTGAAACTGCATGCAAGAGATTAGGTTCCTTCATACGATCTCAATGTGCTCGGAATGAGCTTGAATGGTGGATGGAGTGAGGATATCGATGTCCGGGAGAATCACTGGCTCACAGGGGTCGCCGGCATGGCAGTAGGGCATCGGGAGGTTGAAGACAATGCTCCCCCAGCAATTGGACGGCTCACACCCTTCACGGCTCGATTGAAGATCAGATGTGCAGCCAGGATCTCACGCGATGGAACAAGCGGCTGAGATAGGATGCGAGATCATATGGACAGCCAGGATAAGATTCGCGTCTAAAAAATTCGTCCCACATCGAAACGCACCGCGGTTTTTCCACGGTTTAACAGCCATCGCCTCCCGAACATAGCTCAGAATTCTCCTCTCCCCCCTCTGGTGCTGCCCCGCACCGGTTCTCCTACGGGTGCGCTTCTGCGCCCACTATGCTCCTCCGGGCGTGCACCTAGCGCCCACTATGCTCATTCACGGGCGCGCCCTTGGCACCCAGGCTGTGCAGGATTGACCTCCGCGTGGCTTGGGCTTACACACGGCCCGGCCTCCTACAGGCTAGCTCTGCCTAGGCCTCCTCATGGGCGTGGTGACCTAGTCCCACATGTGCCTTGAGTTGAAGCTTGGGTAGCTAGCTCGTCGGTAGGCCCCATTTTTTTCATAAGCTCCTCCTTGTATACTTGGTTAAATAACCAAGTAGGAACAAGTCTTCTTCATGCCATTATCCTCTCCTTCACTTCCTCTTCTTCTTTAGAATTCCTCATATCCTCTTCAACATTTATTCTCTACTTAGGAGGGAATTCCTGAAGGTTATTCTTCAACTGTTTCTCTTGAATCAAATATTTCTTCAATGTTATTCAATGATCCAATCAGAGAGGAGGTTGGATCATCTGCTTCAAATCCTCATGCACTAAGAGATAGTTCATGGTCTTCTTCAAACCACTTCATCCATTTAGTAGTTGTGGATGGTTCACATTTCTCTCCTCATGCATTGTGAAGATAATGCATGGACTTCTAACAATGTTGTGACATTGTATCTTCTTGATAAAAGTTCTTTGAACTTAAGCTCAGCTCTACAATCATCTGATTTTTATGGAAAATGTTTCAACCATTACCTCCTATGTCACTTAGTGATTCTCCTAAGTGACATGCTTCTTAGTACCATGGACATTCTCCAATCATCACTATAACCATTACTTCCTTTTTCATTCACATATCCATTCAATTATTGACACCTTCTTAACAACATAACCATCACCATCACATCCTTTTTCATTCACATATTGACACTCCTTGTCATCCATTCAATCCTTGACACCTTATTGACAACAAATGCAACACAGTGCACTACAATCTCCCCCTTTTTATTTGTTCTCAATATCACTAGAGCACATATGAATGGGTCAATATGTGTTCCAAGCTTTTCTCCCCCTTATTGGAAACCAAATTCAAAGGTGTGGTGTGGTTCTCTTCAAAATATAACTTCCTCCCTTTGAATAGCATCTTCTTGAAAAACACTAAGCGAGGGATGATGTCACATGTTCACTTTAGCAAAGATCCTTTAGTAAATCATCTCTAAGTCTACTTGGGCTAACCCGATGTAGAAAACAAGAGTGATGTAACCATAGAATTCAATGTTGTCCACAATTCACTATACATGTGAGATCATGCTTAGGCATCAAGGGGTTGAAATTTTTTAGATATATCAATGAATTGCTAAATCCTGCACATACTTCACCAAACTCATTAGAAAGTTCAGGTGCAAAGATAAAGCTCCCCCTTTCATCCTTTTGTCTTCAATCAAACATTCCCCCTTAATTGACATGTTAAATACAATTAAGAAACAAGGGATGGAAGTGTGATTGGAATACCTTCATTCTTCACAAGATGATATGAATCTCAAAATATCATCTTCTTCAGATTAGCTCCCCCTCAAGGGGTGCACTCCATTCTGTCCGTACCATTCTAAATTTGAGAATGATCATCATCTTCAATTCCCTGAAATGTAAGCACATGTATTTAATAGTGATTAGGGAATAAGATGGAACCTCCTTGGTTCATCATTTTGAACAACAAGGTTGAGACGATTCTCTCAACCGAGATGTTCCACTTTATCCATTCTTCACACTTGCACATTTGATATTCAATGATTTTTGTGCTGGTGTGGATTTTAACACCTCTTCAACTTCTTTGTGTGTGACTCCTCTCTTTATAAGTGCCTTCTGAGCACTAGAATCTCCTGGTGCAATCTTCATTCTCTTGAAGAATTCTTTTTGAGCTGGAATGAGTGTCATGCATTTATTACTGATATGACCAGCTTTATTGCACCTCACACACAGAACTTTATCTTCATGTGAAATATTTTGATTTCCTTTTGTACTAGCTTTGGCATGGGAATTTTATTCCTTTCTCATTATTTCCAAATCTTCTGTCCAGATGATTAATATTTCATTTGGAAGTGAGGCTTCAGATTTGGATGTTCCACATGGTTCCTTTGATGTTGTTAAGTTACCTTTCTTAGGCAGCTTATTTTCAATCAATCCCTTCTTTTTCGTCTGGATTGATTGTCCTGTTGAGTGTGGTTTACTTCTATTTAGTTCCATGGATTGTTTACAAAGATGCATGGTATGACCTTTCTTTCCACAGTAGAAGCATTTTTTCTTGGTGGTCCATTTGGATGCATCACCCTTCTTGGATTTGAAATCCAAGGACTTCTCTTTCTTTTTCAAGTTATTCTTGGGAGAATTTTCAACTTTATTTTGCTGGCTTCCCAAGGATACTTCTTCATTCTTAGCCAGGTTCTGTGATCTTCTCTTCTTTTCAGCTTTGAAAACATTTGGAGATTGGTATGTATCATTCTTGTGATCACTTTTGCATTTATCCCAGATGTTATCAAACATTCCAAATCTGTTTGTAGTAAACAGATTTTTCTGGACCTGTGGATGTTGCTTCTTCTTCTATGGCTTGCTCCCCCTTGGCATGGGCTTCCTTTGTGCTTTTTTATTTAGAGGATTGTACCAACAATTCATTGCACAATTTCCATACATGTTGCAACACCAACATTGACCTACAAATCTTGTATTCTTGACTTCTTCTGATTGTTGAGTCTTTCTCTTGAATTGCTGTGTTTTTTCAGGAGAGATCTCTTTCTTCATCTTCTTCATCCATAATTGTTTAGAGTTATTCTTCCATCCTGCACTTTTTTTGGAAACACATTTATAATCATTAGTACAAGATGGTATGGATGGTAACTTGTTCTTAGAAGATGTTTCCCTTTCATTAGAGGATGTATTCCTTTTGGAATCATCCTTCTCAATGCACACTTGAGTGGAAACATTTCTTCTTTCAGTTGATTGAGACGCTTCAGTTTTGGGTGATTGCTGATTTTTCAATATCACCTCTATCTCTAAGCATTTCATGTTGAGAGAGTTATTCTCATCCTCAACAAATCTTATCCTTCCTTCCCAATTCTCTTTCAGTTGTTTCTTCTGGTCTTCATGCACCTTCTTCGTTTCTTGAAATGAATTTTCATGCTCCTTTACCCTTTTTACTTTGTCTTCTAGTTGAGCATCTTTTACAATCATTTACACTCTATGCCTCTTTTCCAGTGCATGGAAAACTTCTTTAAACACTATCTCAAAGAATTCTTTCTCACAAATGCTTCTTTGTAGTTCTTTAGTGACATCATCAATTCTTTAACTACAAAGGGAAATAGTTTTATCTTTAGCCTTCACCAGCTTTGTGAGAGTGTTGGTTATGTCAACCCTTCTTTCCAATTGATCTTCCATAGAATTGGCTTCTTCTTCTAGTTGTATTTTTTCTTCTTGAAGATCATGGATACTTGTAGCAATACACATTGCCACTTCCCTGGGGACTGTCTTCCGAAGATATTTGAGTGCATTTAGAAGATCATTGATTGTTCCATCATCATCACAGCTAGAGAAGGCTTCATCAGAAGAGAGATAAAAGGAATTGTCATCTGTTGTGACTTTCACATTACCTTCAATGGAAGGTGTTTCTCTATTAGTAGCAACCTTCTTCTTCATCTTCTTGACCTGTTTCTTCTTTCTATTTTTCTGAGTCTTGGCAGATGTCTTCATTTGAGGGTGTTCTCTCATTTCCTCAAATCTACACTTCATAAAGACTCCCTTGGATCTTTTATAGGGAACCTCCCTCTGATACCAATTGAAGTGCCCGGATCAGTGTGATCACTGATAGGGGGAGGGGGTGAATCAGTGATCCTTTAAAACTTTTTACTAATTGATTATTTATCAATTAAACCTCTATGGTTTGTTAAGGCCTCAATCCACTCTTCTTGTATCTCTCAGCCTTTCCTCGAGTGATGCGGTAAATGTAAAGGCACAGGACACAAGGATTTACAAGGTTCGGCTCCAAAGGCCTACGTCCTTTCCATGTTGGTTAAATGCCCCAACATGGTTTCTCCACTATAATTCGGTTATTAATTAAAATGGTCGATACAGAGTCACACTGTATCTCTCATGAGTCCCACAAGAGGTTCTTTATACTGCATCCCATAGTGTTACCAGAGTCCCACTGGCCTGCTTCAGCTTCCACCAAAGACTTCTCCACCCTGAGTCTCACAGGGGGTCTTCTCCTAGCTCCTCGAGTCACATGAGTAGCTCTTCTTCTTTGGAAGCTCTTAAAGAGTCTTAAAAAGCCTTGGATAAGGTCTGCTGGCCTTGATCACTTATTCTGATCACTGATAGTGACCAGGACTTCTCTTCTTTTCTCGGGCTTCATCTCCTTTTTCTAAGGATGACCCGGACACTGTCTTCAAGAATCTTGATTGGAAAATATGTTCCTACACTGATTATGCCCACTCAATCTTCTTGGTCTTCTCAACTACTAAAAACTTAGATAAATTATGTCTTTAGCTTCATTCTTGCTTTAGTCTCTCTTCAATTCAACTTCATGCACTGAGTGCATGGAATCTCTGAATCTTCATGCACTGATTTCATGGCTTCTCAATCTTCATGCATGACTTGCATGGAATCTCAAATATCTTCAAGAACCTTTGTTCTTAGACTGCTCAAATTCACACACAATGATTCTTTATTTACATGTGCATGTGCATGCATGAATGCATGCACTCCCCTGTTTCTTCTTGGTGTGATAAACCCTTAAAGGGTGTAATCTCTTTTAGCACACACACCTTTTTCTTAGAGTCACACTTTCTTTTATTCTTTCTCACACACACCAAATTGTGTGTTGTTCTTTAGTGTGGATTTCCCCTTCTCTCTTTCTTCTCAAGGTGTTCACCCACTTGTTCACATATTCATACATGCATGGACATGCATGTGTCTTCTTCCTTAACTTGGGCACACACAAGAGGTATGACCTCCTTCACTTGTGCACACACTAAGGCTTCGGCCTTCTTGTTTCTATGCACACACACACTCAAAGATGGTGTGGTCTTCCTCTCCTTTTGCACATACACCTCAAAGGGTGTGATCTTCTTCTTCAATATGTACACACTCCACTTGTGCACACACTCCTTCTTCAACCCGTGCACACACAACCCATAGGTGTGCACTTCTTGTTTCTTTTCACACACACACACACCAAGTGTGTGGGATCTACTTTACCCGAACCCACTTCAAAGGAGGGAGCTCAAGTGATGCGGCCAACTCTAGCCTTTAAGTGCGCAAGGTGTGGGAGAAACTTCTACCATAAAGGTGGCACGGCAACTCCTTCTACCGCGCAGGTGCGGAAGCTTCCTCCAACCGCGCAGGTGGCACGGTGGCTTCCTCCTGCCACGCGAGTTCGCGGGCATAGAGGGCACGCAAGTGCGGCCACTTGATACTGCGCAAGTATGCAGGCGCGCAAATTTATGGCTTGTCTTCTTCTCTATTGCGTAAGGGGAATGCACAGGGAGGCCTCCTACTAACTTCTTTCGCACAAGGGTTGCGCGAAAGGATCCCTCGGAGCCTCGGGTGACTCCGGGCTGCTCTGCCGCACAGATTGTGCGCGGAGTTTTTCTTCGCGTTGCTCAGAACTTTACGGGACTTCTCTCAGATGATCAGCATCAACCTTCTTTGGCCTCAGACGGCTTCTTTTATAGGAAAGGACTTTGATCAATGCCGCGGGGTTCAAATCTTTGAAGGCTCGAGATCTGCGGCGTTTTGAGATATTAAAATGCGGATGAGATATTCCGGAAATCTCTGTTATTTCCTTTTTCTTTTTTTTTCATCTACGAGATCCTTCAATCTTGGTGTACGCATCACGTGCATGCGTTTATGAACGCATGCAGAGCCTTTCCTTGCACTTTGAATGAGCAGCGCACCCTCAGCAACTTCGTTTGCCTCGGGTTCTCTCAAATTATTCTTTGAAAGGTTGCATGCAAGTGAAACTGCATGCAAGAGATTTGGTTCCTTCATACGATCTCAATGCACTCAGAATGAGCTTGAATGGTGGCTGGAGTGGGGAGATCGATGTCCGGGAGAATCACTGGTTCACGGCGGTCGCCGGCACGGTAGCAGGGCATCGGGAGGTTGAATACAACGCTCCCCCAGCAATCAGACGGCTCACACCCTTCACGGCTTGATTGAAGATCAGATGTGCATCCAGGATCTCATGCGATGGAATGAGCGACTGAGATAGGATGCGAGATCAGACGGACAGCCAGGATAAGATCCGCGTCTAAAAAATTCGCCCCACATCGAAACGCGTCGTGGTTTTTCCACGGTTTAACAACCATCGCCTCCCGAACACAACTCAGAATTCTCCTCTCCCCCCTCCGGTGCCGCCCCGCACCAGTTCTCCTGCGGGCGCGCTTCTGCGCCCACTATGATCCTCCAGGCGCGCACCTAGCGCGCACCTAGCTCCTTCACGGGTGCGCCCTTGGCGCCCAGGCTGCACGGGCTTGACCTCCACATGGCTCGGGCTTACACATGGCCCGGCCTCCTGCAGGCTGGCTCTGCCTAGGCCTCCTCATGGGCATGGTGACCTAGTCCCACATGTGCCTTGAGTTGAAGCTTGGGTAGCTAGCTCGTGGGCAGGCCCCATTTTTTGCATAAGCTCCTCCTTGTATACTTGGTTAAATAACCAAGTAGGAACAAGTCTTATTCATGCCATTATCCTCTCCTTCACTTCCTCTTATTCTTTATAATTCCTCATCTCCTCTTCAACATTTATTCTCTACTTAGGAGGGAATTCCCGAAGGTTCTTCTTCAACCATTGCTCTTGAATCAAATATTTCTTCAATGTTATTCAATGATCCAATCACAGAGGAGGTTGGATCATCTGCTTCAAATCCTCATGCACTAAGAGCTAGTGCATGGTCTTCTTCAAACCACTTCATCCATTTAGTAGTTGTGTATGGTTCACCTTTCTCTCCTCATGCATTGTGAAGACAATTCATGGACTTCTAACAATGTTGTGACATTGTATCTTCTTGATACAAGTTATTTGAACTTAAGATCATCTCTAAAATCGTCTGATTTGTATGGAGAATGTTTCAACCATTACCTCCTATGTCACTTAGTGATTCTCCTAAGTGACATGCTTCTTAGTACCATGGTCATTCTCCAATCATCACCATCACCATTACTTCCTTTGTCATTCACATATCCATTCAATCCTTGACACCTTCTTAACAACATCACCATCACCATCACATCCTCTGTCATTCACATATTGACACTCCTTTTCATCCATTCAATCCTTGAAACCTTATTGACAACAAATGAAACACAGTGCACAACACTTTTTTACCCTAGATATTGATTTATAAATCAAAATGAGTTTATTGTGATCATGAACAACCTAATAACCCCAACAATTTTCATAAAAGTTTTATATAATGATTCATCTTCAATCCCAATAACCAAATAAATTTTGTGAACATGTAATATTCTGGTTGTTTTCTGATTATATAAAACTTCTATTCTATAATTCCATTCACATTCTACTTGTTTATCCATACATGAAGACAAGTAAACTGATCAGGAAAACCAAGAAAGAAAACACTACCCAACAATGAAATTAAATTTCTTAACCTATTAAAAGGCCATGAATGAACCTAATAAGGTTATAATAAATCAATTAAATGTATAGGAGGTTCTAGAATCATTAATTTATGAACCTAAATTTCATTATTCAGGTCATTAAGATCAAGTGAGGAACCCCTACAGACATAAGGTAAGGGCTTCTACCCGAACCTCCATTTTCATATGGGTTATTCTTATTTTCTACATACCTCAATTAAATTATTATTTATTCATATATTATCCTCATATATTATATAATAATTTTCTATATATGTTTAACAACATGAATCCTTCTTTAATTTAAAATGGTTATATGTTTTAATGGGATCTTAAATTTGTATCCCGAAATTGAAGCACGATTCAAAGGAATTTTTCAAATTCTTACCTATTTTTCAAGGCACTCTATAATATATTTTTGGAAAACATTATCTTTATAAAATCAAAAATTTTATTATGAAAATACAACTGTACTTATCTTATGGTTTTATACATATATTTTTTCAAAATAACTATTGTTTTTAAAGTAAATGACTATTTATCTCAAGAATTATTTTATGATTTTATACAAGTATCTTCATCTATTTCAAAAATCATATTGATTCTTTTGTATTCTCAGGATTAAAAATTTATGATATCATCTAACATATTTAATTTAATTTTTTATGATTTTATTGACTATGGATGTGAAATAATAAAACCATTCATCAATTTACTTTGAATAGTTTGTGTTTATGCTTAATGTTTGGGGAATGTTATTTACATTTCAAATATTACATTCAATATGAATGTATATGATTTTTATGTTTATCCCTATTCATATGATTAATTAATTTGACTTATTAAGTGATGTATGGGGCCCTCTCTATCCCCTCATTGTATCGGTTAGTCTCATGAGACAAACTAGGTGATTCCATGAGTCCTTGAAAAAATAATTATTTATGGTCTGGGCATGAGGCCCTGATGATATTGTTATTATGTCCTACATTTTTAATTCACTCATTATGAAAATAGTATTGATAGTTCATGTGTTTGTTTGACTAGAATAATTCCCATGATTATGTATTCTAATTCAATTATTAATTCAGATCTTATTCCATCTATAATGTGTTCATGATTAATTTTTAAAGGAATCTGTTTTTAGTTATTCACCTTGCATAATGTCTGTTTTTATGATTTCATACATTGTATTGCTTACCCTTAATGAGCATTTGAGATCACCCCTTTCTTATGTTTCATTTTCTCAGAAAATAAAAGATTTTATTATGAGTTTTCTGTAGGGATAAACTTATTTTTGGGGATGTTCCAAATAAAACATATATGTTGTTTTTTTCATTTCAAGTTTTAATGTTAAAATTATGTATGTATCTAGTTTTCCAAAAACAGAAAACTATTCATTCCATCAGGATTTAAAATTATTGTAATCATTATAGTGTAATAAAATAAGGCACAAAATCCAGGAAACTGGGGTCAGGTCCTTACAGTTGGTGTCAAAGGAAATTTATTAGAAAACCTGGAATCATAATTTAGATAACGTAGATTAGGGAAAAGGCCCCTAAAATAGTAATTAAGGATAAAAATAATATAACTTAATATGATATTGTTAAAGAATATATTATGTGGATCTTTCTAGAAAATACATCCATGTCTAGATACTACAAGTGGATTTGGTTCTGACAGAGAAATACCATGGAGTGAAAACACTGACAAGGAGTTTCAGGATTGAACTAGGGTATCCTGGTTCTTGACAACGGGCCTTACAACTCACCTTTTTTGACACACTAGTTTGATATGAATAGGATAATTCACATTTTCTTTATAATTCATTTTGAATGATTTAAATGTAAATCATCCCGCAAAGAAACCATGTTATGATTATGTTATTAGATATGCAATTAATATTAATTTATGAAAAGTATTTTTCTACGTTAATACTATACATTATGAATTATAACCTAATCTATTGTATGCCATTATTTATAAATGGATCCTATTGGAAGGAATGGAATCCAAATGAATGTTTGTTTCCCATCTAGTTATTTCCCTCTGATGCAATATAATGATGTTAACTCTTGTGTTGCGACTGGTGTAGAGTAGCCTATAGCAATACTGGCATAGTTGACTCAGGTTATGAGAAATATCCTTATCCATATGGAGAATCAATATCCACAGTTTAGAGAATCTATGCTAGACTACTTTATATGAAAACAACCTCCATAACATAATAGAACTAAAAACCCATTAATATTAGGGAATTTTCTATGTTTATTAGTGAAGATATTTCTCAGTTTGGGATGTAACGTAGGAGAGAAGGTTTTCATGGTAGTTTATCAACTATCATGATATTCTGATTAGTGGTAAACTTTTATTGAATACAAAAATGAGGAGGAAGAAATAGAAGAAATGGAATGGAGGGATTTAAAGGAAATGAACATATATATATAGTTCATTCATGAATAGAAAGAAGATGTGGAAAGACGGTTTCTGAATTTAAAGCAAAAAGAGGATGAGAATGTTGTGATGTATGAATCTAACTTGACAAGTTTATAAAGACATGCCAAAGACTATATACATAATCCAAGGAGAAACATATATCAATTCTCTAGTGGTTTAAAACCATTCCTCTGAATGGATCTTGTGACCAAATGTTTTTAATGATATTAAGATATAGTATCATGTTCTATCAAGATAGAAAATGAATTCTATATGTCATATTACTTTAAAGGAAAGAATGGGAAGAAGAATGAACCCAAAAACACTAGAAAAGAAAATAAAGAAAAGGGGATGAAGTGATTATTTTAGATTCCACCCTACTGTAATTATTATAAAAACACATAGAACTAGCATGAAGGAAATGTGAGTCTATTAAAAGTTTTAAGAAAAGGGCCACTAATCTCGTGATTGCAATGGGAAGAAAGAAAAAAACCAATTTTTAATTGAATAGTGATGGTTCAATATGGTTTTCCTTATAACTTTTCCATTCTTTTATAAAAGGGGGAGATTGTTAAGTCATCAAGGTTTCCTTATGAATTGATCAATAATCTTGTTTTGAAAATCACAAACACCTTATCTTAAGGCAAATTTCATTTTACCCCTGTTTTACTTCCATAAGGTAAATTATCTTACCAAAGGAAATTTACCCCTACCTTGTTTTCATTGTTCATATCAATATTTTTCTTATGTATAAAAATCGGATTCATATCAAAATCCTTGGAGTCATGTAATACTTATATATTAAGAAATTTTTTTTAGGATCCAAATTCCTGTTACGAAAATTTATGAAGTTCTACTCCGAATTCCCTGTTAAGATATTCTATGAATTTCATCTTTGAATTCTGATTATGAACTTGTATAAAGGTATAACTATGAATTTTGATGATGAATTATGATTACGAATTCTCATTATGAATTCTGATGATGAATTCTGATTATGAATTCTAATTACGAATTCTGATGATGAATTCTAATTACATATTCTCATTATGAATTCTGATGCTGATTACGAATTCTCATTACGAATTCTGATGATGAATTCCGATTACTAATTCTCATTATGAATTCTAATGATGAATTATGATTAAAAATACTAATTAAGAATTCTGATGATGAATTCTGATTACGAATTCTCATTACAAATTCAAATGAATAATTTTGATTACGAATTCTCATTATGAATTCCTTAGAAAAACAGAATCTGAATATCCTAGTACTATAGACTCTGAATTCATTTTTTTCCTACACTCCAAACATTAACATTCTCCATTCCGATCATTCATTTAACTTAATTCCGAATATCAATTTTAGTTATACTTACACTTGTTCTATTATAAAATGATGTCATGCTGTTAGTTATTAACTAACCGTTGTTTGAATGACATGTGCATAGGTCCCTCTGAAATTCATGGAAAAATATGACCGTTGGAGGAGGGAGCCAACTGTTGGAGCATCACCTAAAAATACGAGCTCATTTGAATGTGCTCAGGACTTTTGTAATTTTTATGCTTAGAATACCCTAAAGTTATTTCTAAATAGAGAGTCTCTAATCAACTCTCAAGCTTCGTGCAGAATGTTTGAACATTTTGTTCAAACATTGCTTTGTGTAGATTTTATTCGTGTGTCTCTGGTTGTTGCTATGTAAAATCGAGGGCTTCTGAGTATAGGAAGACATTGGTTCCAACACCTTGTAGTTGAGGGTTTCCTTCCTGAGGAATAAAGAGGTTCCGACTACCTAATAGTTGAGGGCTTGCGGGGATAACAAGACAGACTTCGATCATCATATTGAGGGCTTACCCTGCTGTGGGTAATACAGACTTTCTTGAAAGTATAAATCAGGGTACCTTTATGCAAGGTTGTTCGATACCCTTCTATTTGGGTTAAAAGACTTATTACTTGTTACTTGTTTTGTTAAATGTTTTTCCAATGAATTTTTATTTTTAAGGAAATTATAACTATCTTGTACTTCCTTACTCTTGGACTCTGATATATTTAGATTCTATACGTTTTAAGGTAGAATGTTCATCTTTGTAAAATTTAGTTAAGGTTCATTTTCTGAATCACTTTTCTAGAATTTAGCAAATAATTAGAACTCATAGAGGTCTTGTGAATTATCTTTTTTATCCTTGTTAAACATAACCATCTTTAAAAGTTCCAAAAGAATTTTTAAAAGGTACAATTCACCCCCCCCCCCTCTTGTATCTGAGAATCTCATTCTTATTTCGATCCTCCGTTTGGTATTATAGAGTATATCATACTCAGTCACATACCATCCTTACAATTGGTATCAGGGGATTGGCTCAATCTGAATTAATCTCACTATTAGATTCAGAAACGAATTCTTGGAATTGAATTTTCTGGATTCATATTTTTTTCAGAATATGTTTTTTGGACTCATAGTTCGGATTCGTTTTTACATAGAGATACTTATGCTCTATATTTTATTGCTCAAAAATATTTTCCTTGTTTACAAACATTTTCTAATAACATGTTTTTGTAGAAAAACTTTTATTAAATATGGAATGAATCAATGTTGGTTCCATAGATAATCTTAATCCAACCAGACCACCTATCTTTGATGGCAATGATTACAAATATTAGAGATATCGCATGAAGATTGTCATTATCAACAAAGGTGTTGAATTTTTTTTATACTTACCGGTGGATAAAAAATTCCTAATAAAGAAGTAAGTGTCTTTTAAAATCAAGAAAAGCATGATTACCAACTAAACTATAAGGTACACAATACTTTAATTTGTTCAATTACAAGAAATATATTTAGCCAAATTTCATCTTGTGAAGCAGAAAATTCTACATGGAAGAAACTAGAAGTTACTCACTTTGGAACTTCCAATGTAATTGAGACCAGAAGATCCATTCTTAGAGATGAATATCATGGTTTTAGTTTTCCTTATGGTGAACCCATATGCAAGGTGAAACAAAGAATCATGACTATTTTGAATAGTTTGCAATAAATGGGTGAAAAAGGTTTGGATGACTAAACTCTTGTTGATAAGATAATTGACATCATGAAAAATGAGTGGGAATTTAAAAGGACTACAATTGATGAGAATAGAAAGGTTACTCAGATTACCCTTAATGAGATGTTGGGAACTCTTTTTCAGCATGAGACTAGAATGAATAGAGATGATGATATTGTGAAGAAGAAGAATGGAAATGGCAGTGTAGCTTTGACTACTACTTCCAATCATATGAAAGCTAAGACTCATAAGAGAGTTACTAGATCCATATTTAAGAAAGATTTTATACATTCTGAATCTAGTGGAAGGGAATACTCGGAAAATTAATTAGAAAATCTTGCTCGAAGGATGAACAAGATAGTTTGACAGAGGAACATTCAATCCAAATACAAGAAGAAGGAAAGGAAAGACAAGAAAGATTCGGAAGTTACATGCTATGAATGCAAGAGAGATGGACACATAATACCTGATTTCCCTATGATCAAGAGAAAAGAAAGGAAAGGAAAGGCATTCTAAGAAAAACAGAAAAAATTATTACAAGGACAAAGCTAAGAAAGTGTTGAAAGCTAATGACACATGGAGTTCCAGTGGTGGAGACTCTTCAGATGAATCTTCATATTATGAATATTCTGGACAGAAGAATCTCAGTCTTTTAGCCAGAATACCTATTAATAGTCATTTTTTGATGGCTAAGGTACCCAATGCTGAATCAATTACCAATGTTTCTTTAAATGATAACGATAGTAAATATTATAACTCTTCGGATGAAGAATCTTTTTCTAACGAATATAATACATTAACTACCTATGAATATGTTTCTAGGTTTTCCAAACTCCTTGACAATGAGAATTAAAAACTCATGAACAAACATGATAAGGCATATTCTAGTAATATTATTCATACTAAGGAAATATCAGATCATTCTAAAGATCTTGAAAAGAAAAATACTGATTTTGAATGTATTTAAAAAAATTATGAAGAAGTATGTTCTGAGACGAATAGACTTTCTAAAGATCTAGAAAATGTAATTTCTAAGAAAAATGTTTTCGAGAATAGATCTAGTTCAAAATAAAATGTTTTTAAAGACAAGAACTTAGTTATAAAACTAAAATCTGAAATATTTTCCTTAAGGAAGTGTTTGTCGAACATTACCCTAGGTAAAGAAAATTTTAATAAATTTTATTCACAAATCTGACCTCGAAGGAATACTTCTGGTTTTGGTTACACAAGTTCTAAACCGATTTTTATTAACAATTTCATTGTTCCTCAATGTGACCCATTCTGAACTAAGTGTCAATGTGGTGGTCACTGGGCAAAGGCTTTTTCCTTAAACAAAACCCAATCTTTAGGATTTCATAAGGATTATTTTTCTAAGAAGATGTGGGTTCCCAAAATTTTACTTTTTGAGAATTTCATATCCAAGAAAGTCTGGATTCTAAAAACCTAAATTTTTCTTATTTTCAGGAAAATAGTGAAAGTACCAACATCAATACTTGGTACATGGATAGTAGATGTTCCTGTTATAAGGACCCAGCCTTAAACATTACATAATATTGAATTAAATGAATAATTCACATTTAGGACCTTTTTAGGTTTAGAGTTTTTTAGAATTAGGACATAACTATTACATCTCAAAAGATTACAAGGTAGACTTATCTACACAGTTTCCATTTTTTTGATAAAATAAAAACTCTTGAAAAAAAGAGTCATGTTTAGTTCCATGTTTTAGATATCATGACTTTTCCTTGATCCCATCCTTGACCGTATTCATCTTTATGCCCTGTGAAAACATTTCAAAACATGGGATGAGCATAAAAAGCTCAGTAAGGGTTATAAAACAAATAATGAAAAAATTTGTTCATAAATACATACAAAACTTGAAATCATTTACTTACCTCATGAAATCAAAATAATTATGAAAGACAAATATATATCTTTAATCCTAAAGGTATCTTGTGTCATCTATATCATACTTACATTGTAGCTTCCACAGCTACATAGGGAGTTACTTTGGAATACCCATCATAGTATATTCGCAAAATCTCTTAGGAGAAACATTCACATTTACCTCCATCACATTACCCAATGCATTGGAGAGCTATCTCGGGCTCAACCACCCTAGGTTTATCATAGAACCACCCATATACGTAAATAATTCCCAAGAACCATTTCATGATCTTAACACATAACATAAGCATAAAGGAAAGATAAAATTTCCACATTGAAATAATAAAATATCATTTCAAGATATTGAAATAATAAATCCATTCTCAAAATAATTTTCAATACCAAAATACATAAAAAGAGTATATGGTATTTATTTTTCCTTTTAAAAACATTCCGGATTGTTAAGGAAGCCAAAGATCAAATAATACTCGCAGCGACATAAAGGTAGTTGTCACTTCTTACATAAAAAAGAACATTTTTTTATCGTTTAGTGAAATGATTCATATAAAAATATTACCTTTGAATAAAATGAAAAGTCAAAGGGTTTTATACACCGTATAAAATAATGTCGTGTATAAAACTAAAAATGCCTCAATGAAAGGAGATTGAGATGAAGTCCCTTACCTCATATCTGACTTGACTCAATCGTTCTTTAATCTCCTGAATAATAAAATAAAGTTAATTTCTACTTGCTTGAGAACCTTTTTCAACTTTATTATTCCTTTTATATCACTTATTACCATGTTATAAACATTATTCAACAATTTATGTTAATAACCTTCATTTTATTGATATTTGGTACTTGAGTAAAATATGAACACCTTATATTTACAAGTTGTCCATGTGGTCAAAATTTAATTATATCCACAATGATATTCATGATTTGGATATCATATATATCATATATTTCTGGTATATACATGTTTTTATAATAGTAGCTAACATTTATAGGTAAGAAATGAAATGCACCGTTTATGGAGACGGTAAGCCGTACGTACGCATGAACGCTACATTCACTTATTTTTCTTATTTTAATGGAAATAAAACATAATGATATATAGTTATGTTATAATTCAAGTATAATATCATATATAATATAGTTAACTATATGCTTTATACATCCCACATATGGCATTAACGAATCAAATCACTTTGAGGTGGCGGTTGTCCGCACTTCCTTAAATGAGATTATCATATTTACCCACTATGGAAAACATAAATTCATGCTATAAATGAAAATTATAGAAGCATAATGAAATATTAAACATATTTTATATCATATATAAATACAGTTCCATCATAATGGCCACCATGAGAGGCGGTAAGATGTAATTGAACAATCATTGTTTCGTGAGGCCTTAGTTTTCCTTCCACAGAAACATTATGTTCTTCATCCATTAGATGGAGGTGTGTGAAAGTTTAGTTAGAATCCATATCTAAAAAACATCCTAGTATATTTAGGATACTGGTGTTTTTACAAAATAAAGGAATAAAAAGATTTTAGGGGTTGTAGAAGTAAAATAAAATAAAACAATATAAGAGAAACAGTTACCTTTAATTTGGGTAACTCCCTTTGGTTTGAACCAAAAGACTTATTGAAGTGCCTTCTGCCTAAGGTAAGGCTTCTAGGGTGAGGAGAGGGATGTTTGGAGCTTAATTGGGAAGAGTTTTTTCGAGCCAAATGGCTTGAGATTTGTGAGGAATTGGTTATAAGTGGTCTCCTTTTATAAAGGAGAGGCGGGGCTCTTTAGGAAAGTTTGAAAGTATTATTTTATAATATAATGTTATTCAGTTTCTAATGGTCCAAAAATCTTTACAGTAGAAGATAAGATGACTCATGGTTGAAATAATATTATCCAATTAGAATTGGACATGTTTTGGATAATATTTTTATCATTATAATCTTATTTATTTAAATCATTTATTAATGAGGTAAATATTGCATCATTATTGTGTCAAAAATAATTTAATTTATTCAATGTCTTAAAATTATCAAACAAAATACTACCATGTAGGAAATCTATTTATATTTACAATTAATATTTATAGTCTAAAATAGGACTTCTATAACACCATATAAAAATTAATTACTAAAATATTTTTGTTAATTTCAATTTTGTCTTCAGATTAAATTAATTAATCTAAATTGTCATTATCACTCCCAAGTGGTTCAATGGGGTCTCAAAATCTACCCAAAGATTTCCATGGTCGTAAAAGACTCAACCAATAAGGATTGGACAAGTGTTAAGGTAATTTTTTATTATTATAATATTCGTTTTATCTTGAAGTACCCTATTTACCTTTAACCGCGGTAAATAAAAGTCAAAAGGTACTATTCACAAAAAATTATTTTCATCTTATTGAACCACATTTTACTTATTGATAACAACAATGTATGTGGTATTTTCCAAGTTCAAATCACAAAAATGGTAAAATGTTATTTAAATGAAAAATTTAGTTTTTTTAACTACCGCTAAGTGGTTTCACTATTCATCAAAAATTGATGTTTTTCAGAAAAATACCAAAACTTAAACCTAAGAATTATTTGTTATTCCAAATTCCAAATTGATATCTACTTTTCCAAATTCAAAACATAGAAGTGGAATTAATTAATTTAAAAATTAATTCCCGTTATCAAAACAAATATCATGTTTTTAAGAAACAATAACTATCAAAAGATTGATACTTGTTTATGTCAAATTTCAAAGAGAAATTAATTACAATGACCAACATTGGATTAAATGGTAAAAATATATTCTAATTATAGTTTAAATCCAACTAAAAATATAATATAAAAATATAAATAAATTATATTAAAAGGCACTTTTGAATTAAAATGCAATATTTTTCACTATTCATTAAAAAATGAACTCTATCAGAAAATTCCAAAAAATTAACCAAAGTAAAATTTGATGTCCCCATTCTAAAGAAAGAATTTTATTTAGTCATATAGAATGTATTAAAGTAACCAAAACTATATTTAAAGAGGGTTCGCCATTAAGAGGAGTTAAATCGGCCTTTTAATGTAAATTATGTAAAAATTAGATTCTTTCACATTTTAATTCTCTAACTTTTTATTGGATAATGTAAATACATTTAAAAATCATATATAATCATATTTTAGTTAGTTTCATTCATTCCTGCCAATACAATGGCTAGAAGTTAACTACCAGTTAAAATAATAATATTATATTATTAGTCTACAACGTAATATTCCAAAGAAACATGTTGTTGCGTATCAGGTACACTATCAAACATTGAAACCCCTTTAAAGAAATATTAATATTTAATTCACAAATATTAATAAATATGAAATATGTCTTATTCTTCAATTACCTACGATGTTACATCCTTCCCCCTTTTGGGAATTGTGTCCTCGCAATTCTTATTCACTTATCAAAATAAGTGGGTGTTATTTATCCCTCATAGAAATTTTTTATTCCCATGTTTCCTCTTAAACCATATGGTTTTTCTAGAAAACCATTACTTGGTGAATTACCTTATTTTGCAAAACTTGCTCTCTGTGGACAAGAATCTGGACTGGTTGTTCTTTATTAGAGAGATTCTCTTACAACTGAACTACCTATGTACTCAAAACATGAGATGGATGTGGCATATACTTTCTCAAAATAGAAACATGAAAAACATTGTGTACCTGGGATAAAAATGGTGGTAAAGCCACTCTGTATGCATCTGATCCAAATTTTTCAAGAATTTCATATGGTCTAATGATCCTCGGACTGAACTTTCCCTTCTTACCAAAACACATCACACTTTTCCATGGATAAACTTTGAGAAAGACATGATCACCTACCTCAAAAAAAATATCCTTCCTCCGGTTATGTGCATAACATTTCTGTCTGCTCTTAGCTGTTCTCATGTGCTTCTAAATCTACTGAACTTTCTCTGCCATCTCTTCTACCAATTCCGGTCCCATCTGCTTCCTTTCACCTACTTCATCCTAGAATACTGCAGTTTGACAATGCATTCAATATAATTCCTCAAATGGAGCCATCTGTATACTATAATGAAAGATTTTATTATAATAAAATTCAACCAAATAAAGATTTTGGTCCCAAAATCCCTGGTAATCCATCGAGCAAGCACCTAACATATCCTACAAGGTCTGAATTGTTTTTTCTGACTACCCATCTGATTGAGGATGAAAAGTTGTAATAAAATTTAATTCAGTACCCAATGACTTCTGAAGGCCTTCCCAAAAGATAAAAGTGAACCTCGGATCACGATCAGATACAATGGAGAGGGGAACCCCATGAAACTTTATTATCTCTTTAACATACAATCAAGCAAGTTGATCTAGAGACAAAGTATCTCTAATAGGAAGGAAATGATTAGATTTATTCATTCGGTCAACTATAACCCAGATTGCATTATTACCTCGAGATGTCTTTGGTAATCCCACAACAATGTCCATGGATATATTTTCCCATTTCCACTCTGGAACCGATAAAGGGTGAAGCATTCCTTTCAGTAACTGTCGCTCTGCTTTAACATGCTGACAAGTCAAACACTTCACTGTAAAATTAGCAATATCTTTTTTCATTCTATCCCACCAGTAATACTCATGAAGATCACTGTACATATTAGTACTTCCCGGAAGAACTAAAAATGGAGAACTATGAGCTTCACATAACAAATCATTCATCAACTGTGAATCACAAGGAACACATAATCTCTTTCCAAATATAAAAAGACAATCATTATCAATGTTAAAATCAGGAAAACTACCCTTCTGAACCAACACAACCTTTTTTTGCAACTCATTGTCTTCCTTCTATGCTTGCTTAATTCTATCGGATAGAGATGTTTTCACTGAAACCTGAAACAAAACAGAAGAATTTCCTGAAACAACAACTTCTATACCAATGTTCATCAAATCAATAACCAAAGGATCTCGTTCCAAATGTAACATGGTTAATGAAGTATTACTTTTCTGACACAAAGCATCAACCACTTTATTTGCTTTTCCTGGATGGTAATGGATCGTGCAATCATAATCCTTGATTAATTCCAACTGTCTCCTCTATATCATGTTCAATTATTTCTGAGTGAATAAATACTTTAAAAATTTGTGATTAGTATATATTTCACACTTCCCACCATAAAAATATTACCTTCATATTTTTAAAGCAAAAACAACAGAGGATAATTCCAAATCATGTGTAGGGTAATTTAACTCATGTGGTTTCAACTGATGTGATGCATAAGCAATTACCTGATCATTTTGCATTAGGACACAACCATTTCCTTTAAACGAAGCATCACTGTAGATAACAAACTCACCATTTCTGGAAGGTAGTGCCAAAACTAGAGCATTCACTAATATTCTTTTCAATTCTTGAAAACAATCATCACATTCTTTTGTCCAGATGAACTTAACACCATTTCGAGTTAACTTAGTCATTGGATTAGATAACTTTGAAAAATTTGCAACAAACCTCTGGTAATGACATTCCAAACCAAGAAGACTACGAATCTTGGTTATATTTGTGGGTCATGGCCATTCTTCAACAACTTTAATTTTAGCAGGATCAATAGTAATTCCATTTTTTAAAAAAATGTGACCAAGGAAAGAAATTTGTTGTAACCAAAACTCAAACTTTCTAAATTTCCCATAACTTTTATTTTATTTTAAGGTTCACAAGATAACCCTTAAATGACTTTCATGTTCCTCCTTATTTTGGAATAAACCAAAATATCATCAATGAAAACAACCACAAACTTTTCCCGAAACTCATGGAAGATTCTATTCATAAGATCCATGAATACAACAGGTGAATTGGTTAACCCAAAAGTCATAACTAAAAATTCATAATGGCCATATCTAGAATGAAACGCGGTCTTCATAACATCTTCTTATTTTACATTCAAATGATGGTACCCTGACCTCAAGTGAATCTTTGAAAAATACTGAGCACCCTGGACTTGATCAAACAAATCACCGAAATGAGGCAATGGATAATTATTCTTAACAGTGATGTTATTCAATGCTCTATAATCAATGAAAAGTCTCCTTGAACCATCATTATTTTTAACAAACAAGACAAGAACACCCAATTGTGATGTTCTAGGTCGAATGAAACCTTTATCTAATAACTCCTGTAATTTCTTTTTGAACTCTAAAAGTTCAATTTGAGCCATTTTAGAAGGGGTTTTGAAATTGGCTTAGCATCAGGAAATAATTCAACATTATATTCAACATCCTGATCATGTATAATACCAGGAAACTCATCAGGATAAACATCAAGGAACTCATTTACCACTGGAACATCATTAATCTAAAAAGTTCCTTTGTTTTCAACAATATGTGCAAGGTAACATTAATTTCCATCTTTTACTAGTTTCTCAGCTTCCTGATATGTTATCAACAGCAAGGGTTCATTTTTGTATAAAAACTAAAATTATTTCTAAAAATAAATCTCTTTTTCTCGACAGTCAATCATAGCATGATAAACAGAAATCCAATCCATGTCCAATATAACATCAAACTCTACTAGAGGAAAAACAATATGCTTTGCAGGTAGATTCCTTCTGCATACAAAGACATTAATGTTCTTATGTTTTCATTTTGTCTCAACATTTCCTCTAGGTGTTTTTGCCGTAAATTCAGTATTTATATCAGGAGATGGAATTACCAATTTACTAGAAAACTTCTCAGAAATGAAAGAGTGTGTAGATCCTGAATCAAACAACACATTGGCATAATCTAAATAAACATATAGTGTACTTAACACAACTTCATTGGATGGCCCAACATCTGCTTAAGTAGTTGCAATGGATTTCACCACCCCTTTCTGCTTGTTGTCTGGTATATTTCCTTCGGTTGAGTTCTTTGTTGGACACTCATTTTCATAATGACCCATTTTATTGCACTTAAAACATTTTACTGATTGTAAATCAGATTTTGTATCACCACAACCCTGATCTTTCTCAGTGCAATTTCGAGCCTTTTGTCCCATCTTACCACATCGGTAGCACTTACCATAATTCAAAATACATTCTCCAGCATTCTTTTTACCACAATCTTCACAAACTGTAAACTTAAGTTTCTTACCATCGGAATTTTTTAAAGAGTTCTTCCCTTTATCCTCCCACCTCGATCTCTTATTTTTTTGTATGTCAAAAAATACATGATCATCAGTAAACTCAATTTCCATCATCTCTGTACACAGAACAATTTTTTATAACTTTTGAACTCACGAAAAGATAAAGCCCTTTGGTAATTTGGCTTTAATTATGAGTAAAAAATGGTTGATTTTACTATCAAGATCTCGTATGAAATTTGGAGCATACCTTGCCAGTCGAGTGAATTTTTCTTCATAAGCAGCCACTGAGTCATCCTCCTGCCTCTATTCTAGGAATTTGATTTCCATCCTAAGATGAACAACCTTAGAAAACTATTTCTCAAGAAACATACCTTTAAACTCATCCCAATCAAGAGAATCAATCTCTTCACAATCCCTAATATTTTTCACCATCAACCACCACTGATCAGATTCACCTGCAAAATGGTAAATAGCAAGAGTAACCATTTTAGGTTCTGAACAACCCATGACATCAAAAATCATTTCCAGTGCTTTAATCCACCCTTCTCCTAGCACCGGATTAGATTATCCTCTGAATGATGGTGGATGTTGCCTCATGAAATGCTCCACTACTGAAATGTTCCTTTGTGGTTGATCTGGCTGATCTCATACATGGATACCACCAGCATTTATAGCCTGAGTCAATTGTGCCATCGCTGCAACAAACTATTCAGTTCCAATTCCGACCATCTCAGGTTGCTGATTTGGAAGGTTTTCTTCCTCCGGATGTCGTCCCAACATAGCTACCCAGTTTCCTCTACAAAAAACCATTCTCAACACAAAAATATCTTAGGCGAAGCAACATGGTAATATTTAAATGCTATATGATGTAAATATTAACATAAATTACTTTATATATATTAGTTTAACAAAACCCTAACACCTAAAGTTATCTAAACCGACCTATGAAACAAACTATAAGGACCCATCCTTAAACATTACACAATATTTAATTAAATGAATAATTCACATTGAGGATCTTTTCAGGTTTAGAGTTTTAGAAAATTCGGACATAACTATTATACCTCAAAATATTACAAGGTAGACATATCTATGAAGTTTCCATTTTTTCAGAAAATAAAAACTATTGAAAAAAAGAGTCATGTCTAGTTCCATGTTTTATATATCATGACTTTTCCTTGATCCCATCCTTGACCCTATTCATCGTTAAGTACTGTGAAAATATTTCAAAACATGGGATGAGCATAAAAAGCTCAGTAAGGTCTATAAAACAATAAAGGAAAACATTTTTTCATAAATACATACAAAACATGAAATAATTTACTTACCACATGAAATCATAAGATTTATAGAAGACACATAGATATCATTAATTATAAAGGTAACTTCTAGCATTCATATCATACTTACATTGTAGCTATCACAGCTACATAGGTAGTTACTTTGGAATACTCATTACAGTATATTCCCTAAATCTCATAGGAGAAACATTCATGTTTACCTCTGTCACGTTACCCAATGCATTGGAGATCTCTCTTGAGCTCACCCGCCCTAGGATTATCACGAAACCACCCGTATACGTAAATAATTCCCATGAACCATAACATGATCAAAACACATAACATAAGCATAAAGGAAAGATAACATTTCTACATTGAAATAATAAAATATCATTTCAAGATATTGAAATAATAAATCCATTCTCAATATCATTTTCAATACCAAAATATGTAAAAATAGTACATGGTATTTATTTTTCCTTTTAAAAACATTCCAGCTTGTTAAGGAAGCCAAAGATCAAATAATACTCATAGCGGCGTAAAGGTTGTTGTCACTGCTTATGTAAAAAAGAAAATTTTTTTGTCCTTTAGTAAAATGATTCATATAAAAATATTACCTTTGAATAAAATGAAAAGTAAAAGGGTTTTATACACCGTATAAAATAATGTCGTGTATAAAACTAAAAATGCCTCAATGAAAGGAGATTGAGATGAAGTCCCTTACCTCGTATGTGACTTGACTCAATCATTATTTAATCTCCTGAATAATAAAATAAAGTTAATTTATACTTTCTTGAGAACCTTTTTCAACTTTATTATTCCTTTTATATCACTTATTACCATGTTATAAACATTATGCAATCTTTTATGTTAATAACGTTCATTTTGTCGATATTTGGCACTTGAGTAAAAAATGAACACCTTGTATTTACAATTTGTCCATGTGGTCAAAGGTTAATTATATCCAGAATTATATTCATGATTTGGATATCATATATATCAAATATTTTCTGTATATACAAGTTTTTATAATAGTACATAACATTTAGAGGTAAGAAATGAAATCCACCGTTCATGGAGACGGTAAGCCGTACGTACGCATGAACGCTGCTTTAATTTCTATTTCTCATTTTAATGGAAATAAAAAATAATGATACATAGGTATATTATAATTCTAGTATTATATCATATATAATATAGTTATCTCCTTCTTTTATACATCCCACATAAGGCATTAATGAATCAAATCACTTTGAGGGGGCAGTAGTCCGCACTTCCTCAAATGAGATTATCATATTTACCCACTATGGAAACCATAAAGGAATGCTATATATGGGAAGTACAGAAGAATAAGGAAATCATAAACATAATATAAATCATATATAAATTCAGTTCCATCATAATGGCCACCATGAGAGGTGGTAAGATTTAATTTAACAATCTTCGTTTCGTGAGGCCTTAGTTTGCCATACACAAAAACATTATGTTCTTCATCCATTAGATGGAGGTTTTTGAAAGTGTAGTTTGAATACCTATCATAAAAACATTCTAGTATATTTAGGTTACTGGTTTTGTTACAAAATAATGAAATAAAAAGAGTTTAGGGGTTGGAGAAGTAAAATAAAATAATACAATTTAAGAGAAATTGTTACCTTTATGTTGGGTAACTTTCTTTGGATTGAACCAAAGGAATTCTTGAAGTGCCTTCTGCCTAAGGTAAGGCTTATAGGGTTAGGAGAGGGATGTTGGGAGATTAATTGGGTAGATTTTGGACGATCCAAATGGCTTCATAAGTGTGAGGAATTGGTTATAAGTGGTCTCCTTTTATAAGGGAGAGGTGGGTCTCTTTAGGAAAGTGTTAAATTATAATTTTATAATATAATGATATTCGGTTTATAATGGTCCAAAAATACTTATAGTCGAAGATAAGATGATTCATGGTGGAAATAAAATCATCAAATTATAATTGGACATGTTTTGGATAATATTTTAATCATTATAATCTTATTTATTTAAATCATTTATTAATGAGGTAAATAATGCATCATTATTGTGTCATAAATAATTTAATTTATTCTATGTATAAAATTTTCCAAATATTATATCATGTAGTAAATCTATTTATATTTACAATGAATATTTATAGTCTAAAATATGACTTATATAACACAATATAAAAATTAATTACTAAAAGATTTTTGTTAATGTCAATTTTGTCTTCACATTAAATTAATTAATCTAAATTGTCATTATCACTCCCAAGTGGATCATTGGTTTCCCCAAATAGACCCAAAGATTACCATGGTAGTTAATGACTCAAAAAATATGGTTTGGACAAGTTTTAAGGTAATTTTGAATTATTATAATATTCTTTTATCCCTGAATTACCCTATTTACCTTTAATCGCGGTAAATAAAAGTCAAAAGTTACTATTCGCCAAAAATTATTGTCATCTTATTGATCCACATTTTACATATTTATAACAACCATTTCTGTCATATTTTTTATATTAAAATCACAAATGTGGTAAAATTTCATTTAAATGAAAATGTCAGTTTTTTTAACTACCACTAAATGGTTTCACTATTCATCAAAAATTGAAGTTTTTCAGAAAAATACCAAAAATTCAGCCTAAGAATTATTTGATATTCTGAATTCAAAATTGATGTCTATTTTTACAAATTCAAAACATATAATTGGCATTAATTAATTTAAAAATTAATTCCCCTTATCAAAACAAATAGCGTGATTTTAAGAAACAATAAATATCAAAAGATTGATACTTGTTTATGACGAATTTCAAAGTGAAATTAATTCCAATGACCAAAATTGGATTAAATTTTAAATATATATTCTAACTACACTTAAAACCCAACTAAAAAGATAATATAACCATATAAATAAATTAGATTAAAAGGCACTTTTGAATTAAAATGCAATATTTTTCACTATTCATTAATAATGTACTCTATTAGAAAAATACCAAAAAATTAACCAAAGTAAAATTTGATGTCCCCATTATAAAGAAGGATTTTATTTAATCATATATAATGTATTAAAGTAACCAAAACTAGATTTATATAGGGTTCATCATTAAAAGGTGATAAATCATCCTTTTAATGTAAATTATGCTTAAAATTAGATTCATTCACATTTTATGCCTCTAAAATTTTATTGGATAATGTAAATACATTTAATAATAATGTATAATCATATTGTAGTTATTTTCATTCATTCCCTCTAATACAACAGCTAGGAGTTAACTACCATTTAAAATAATAATATTATATTATTAGTATGCAACGTAAGATTCTAATGAAACTCGTTGTTGTATATCGGGTACGCTATCGAACATGGAAACCCCTTTAAAGTTAAATTAATATTTAATTTGAAAATATTAATAAATATGAAATATGTATTATTCTTTATTTACCTGGGATGTTACACCCGGCATATGACTGGTAATAAAAACTATTTTGAAACGATTATCAAGAAGAAAGGAGGAAAAGTAACTTTCAGAGATAATGCTCAGGGAGAAATTATTGGTATATGTAGAATTGGTATTCTTGTAAAAACATTGATTTCAAATGTTTTATTTGTTAAGGGTCTCAAGTAAAACCTCATCAACATAATCCAATTATGTGATGAAGGATACCTTGTAAATTTTCGGAATGAGAAGTTCTTAGTAGACAATTCCAAGGAAATGTTTATTCTTTCTACACATCGGCAAGAGAATGTTTACACAATAATCATAGAAGAACTTAGGAGCCAATACTTACCTTGCCTTGGTGGAATGGAAGATCAATCTTTGTTATGACATAGAAGTCTAGGACATTGTAACCTTAGAAACTTATGAAACTTTCTAAGAAAAGATTAGTTAAGGATCTACCAGAGCTTAGATTTGATTCTTCAAAAGTCTGTGAACCTTGTAAATACAGAAAACCACCCAAATCATGTTTTATATCCATTTGTGAAATCTAAACTACTGATGCATTACAGCTAGTGCATATGGATCTTTTTAGTCCTACACAAACTGGAATCATTGTGGGAAATTACTATCTTTTTTTTGGTGAGGATTACAGTAGATTTATGTGGGTCTATTTTCTAGAAAAGAAGTCAAAAATATTTTTCTTATTTAAAAACTTTTAGATCCCAAGTTAAAAATGAGAAAAATCTTCCATTGATAACTATTCATAGTGATCATGGAGTAGAATTTCAAAATTCTCATTTTGAAACATTTTGTAGTAGAAAAGACATTACTCACAACTTTGAAGCACCCAGAACACATCAACCGAATGGTGTTGTTTAAAGAAGAAATATAATTATTCAAAAGATAACTAGAACCATGTTGAGTGATTATTTTGTTTCCAAACATTTTTGGACTGAAGCTGTAAGTACTTCTTGTTACACTATAAATCGAGTTTTGATTAGACCTTTTCTTAATAAAAATCCTTATGAGTTATGGAATGGTAGAAAACCTAGACTTTCCTACTTTAAGGTTTTGGTTTCAAGGTATTCATTATGAATAATAAAGATAATTTACACAAAATCGCACCAAAATCTGATGAATGAATTTTCATAGGCTACTCCACAACTTCTAAGGCTTATAGAGTTTTTAACAAAAAAACTTGTATTATTGAAGAGACAGTACATGTCAAATTTGATGAAACTAATCCCTTTGACTTTAAACTACCACAACCTACATCTTCAAATGTATTTTCAAAAACATATTATCATCCTATGATAGAAGATCCTTCTGATAATGAAAATGTTCAAGAAGATACGTCTAAAACATTTACCCCAGAATATTTCCTACCCTATGTTGATATACATGTTTTACAAAACCCGAATCAGTTTTTTCTAAAGAATAATACTAGTGATAGTATCATTTGTGATGTAAGAAAACCTCTAAGGACTAGAAAATCCTTATTAAATGAAATAGAGCATCTACCTTTCCATTGCCAATTAGAACAAAAAAGCACTGATGAAGCTTTAGGTGATGATGATTGGATTAAATCCATGCAAGATGATCTAAATTATTTCAAAAGTAATAATGTATGGACCTTGGTTTAAAGACCTATGGAAATTTCTGTAATAGTAGTAAAATCGATCTTCAGAAATAATTGTGATGAAAATAGAGTCATAGTTAGGAATAAAGTCAGATTGGTTACTAAATGCTATAATCAACAAGAAGGAATAGACTATGATGAAACCTATGCTCCAGTATCTAGACTTGAATCTATTTTTATTTTACATTCCACTACAGCATTATTCAATTTTAAACTTTTTAAAATGGATGAGAAATGTGCTTTTCTTAAAGGTAATGTTAAAGAGGAAGTTTTGTTGAAAAACCTCCAGGCTTTGAAGATACAAAACATCCTGATCATGTTTTAAGACTTACCAAATGCTTTGTATGGCCTTAAAAAAGCCCATAGATCTTGCTATGATAGACTTATAGGATATTTTCTTCAAAATAACTATGTTAAGGGAAATTCAGATCCAACCCTTTTTATAAATAATGATAAGAAATTTTTTTTGATTGTTCAAATTTATGTTGATGACATTATATTTGGTTCAACTCAGCAATCTTTAACTGATTCCTTTGAAGATCTAATGAAATATGAGTTTGAAATGAGTGTGATGGGTGAGTTAACATATTTCCTTGGTTTTCAAATTTCTCAAAAACCATATGGAATCTACATATCCCAACATAAGTATATTAAAGATATTCTTAAAAAGTATGGATATGACAACACTAAGAGTATAAGTACTCCCATCGTTGCCTCAAACACACTTGATCATGATAAAGCCAGAAAACCATTAGATCAAACATCTTTTAGAGGTATGATAGGAAGTCTATGTTACTTGATAGCTAGTAATCTGGACTTAATGTTTTCAGTATTCTTATGTGCAAGATATCAATCCAATCCTAAGGAATATCATTTAAAGGTAGTGAAAATAATTTTTCGTTATTTAAAGGGAACCATGGATATATGACTATTTTATACTTCTCGAAATGAGTTTGTCTAAAAAAGATTTTTGGATGCTGACTTTGGTGGATATAGAATGGATATAAATAGTACATCTGGAATGTTTCATTTCTTTGGAGATTCATTAGTTTCTTGGAATTTCAAGAAGAAACATTCTGTATCACTTTCCACTACTGAAGCTAAATATGTAGTAGTTGGAAGTTGTTGTGCTCAGGTGTTTTGGATACAACACACACTCATATACTATGGCATGAGTTTTACTAAGACTCAAATTTTTTCTGATAACACAAGTGCCATTACCCTTAGTAAAAACCCTACACATTACTGTAGTGCAAATTACAAAGACATTATGAATCACTTTCTTAGGGATCACACACTAAAAAGAGATATAATTCTTAAATTTATCAGAACGCAAGATCAACTTGCTGATATTTTCACAAAATCATTACCATCTGATCGATTTGAATACATTAAATAGAATTTAGGGAAGATAATCATAAGGTAATCTTCCACCATTTACTTTTTGATGAACTAATCTCCTTACGGTAATAAAATACTTTTCATAGGGGGAGTACACCTATTATTAAAATTTTCGTAATTAAGGTTTTCATAGTCTGTTTTTAAAAAATTTCATAATGAATGTTTTCATAGTCTGTTTTTCAAAATTTTTGTAATTAATGTTTTTCATAATTTGTTTTTCAAAATTTTCGTAACGATGGTTTTTCATAGTCTATTTTTAATAATTTTCATAATGAAGGTTTTTCGTAGTCTGTCTTTCAAAATTTTCATAATGAAAGTTTCCATAGTCTTTTTTTCAAAATTATCATAATGAATGTTTTCATAGTCTATTTTACAAAATTTTCATAATGAAAAGTTCCCATAGTCAGTTTTTCAAACATTCTTTATGAATGTTTGCGTAGTTGGTTTTTTTTAAAATTTTCATAGTGGAAAATTTCGTAGTGGAAATTTTTTAATAGAAATTTTCGTAAAGGAAATTTTCAAACTCATAATTTTCATAATCGTGTATTGGTACTCACAATTTTTATAATAAAACTTTTCGATCATAAGTTTTTTTTAATGAGTTTTTCATAGTATGTTTTTTTTCATAGTCAAACTTTGATCAAGAAGAATATCACCTGTTACGAATAATATTCCTAGAAAATCCAAAAGGTATGACATCCTTAATTAAGTTTTCGTAGTCACTTTTTCTTTCTGATAGTTTCCTTTTCATTTAAAATTTCTTGGATTCATGTTTCCTTAAATCCGAATGTTTTTCATAAAACCTCAAAATATCTGATTCAATATTTCCTTACAGGTATGTTTTCAACCGTCATATTAGATCATAGAGTTTTTCAACCGTTAGATTGGTTTTGGAAGTTGAAAGGTCACCACCATCTCCTATATAAAGGGGACCCCCAATGGTGTCCCACATCAGTTTCCAAGCTCTCGCGTCTCGAAGCTCTGACTTAGTTCTTAATCCCATTTCAAATCTCTCAGAGTTCCTCCAATTCGAATGTTAGCAGAAGCCTCTTCAAAAGAAATTTCTACCACGAAGCCAATCTCAAAATGGAAAGTATACAGGGAAAAGTTGGTGCATTTGAACATTTTCGTGTATGATTCTATCATTTCTAAGAATATCAAGTTAAATGAATGGGAATATTTCTTCTTATCAAATACAGTTTTTCAAGACATGGTGTTTCCGGATTTACTCATAGAGTTTTTTGAGTTAGTGTGCTTCTTTAAGGAAGATGATAGAGAAAAATTTTCAATCAAGTCTTATGAAAAAACCTACAAACGTTCTTATATCAAGGAAGCCAGCATGGTGGGATTATCATATGAAGGGGAGGCAGAATATTTCTCCCACAAACTCCCAGATTTTCAAGGTAGTTTCGTTGAGGTAAAGGCCTTGAAATGTCTTGGACTTTCTGATGTCAAGATAGCAAAAATTGCTCATCTATCTTCTAACAACCATATTCTTCAATTATGGGTAAAAAGTTTTTTAGTACTGGGAAAAGGTGACAAAGATACCCTCAATAAAAGTGACATATATTTCTTAGATTTCATGGTAAATCTAAGGAAAATCAATTTGATGAGGCATGTTCTTGTTACAATCTAGAACATAAATAATGGAAATATAAGATCCCAAATTATCATGTACCATGCCTTACTTTCAAAGTTAATAGTTTAGTGTCTTGAATCATTCAAGATTGCATGAAAATCCAAGTATCGGAATTGAAAAGTTATGCTTGTTAGTGATGACACTATGAAAATAATGAATATGGTCTTTTCTATGGAGACAGAAGAGTTTTATGATCTTCCAGAGGAAGAGGCATAAGCCAATCCAGAAAATATTGAAAAACCTGAGCCATCGAAGAAGGTTGGCATGAAAATAAAGTTGAAGGAAGTGGAAGCTGAAGATAAAACCCCTAAATATAAAGAAACCCAATCCGCACCTCCCAAACCAAAGAAACAGAAAGCGTATCTAGATGAAGTGGTTGAAAATGGATGGAAGATAAGGAAAGGAGGAAATAAGGGAAAACACAATTTTTCTTGGACCCAGCTGAAGCTTAGTCTTTTAGGGAGAAGACTACATAATACCTTGAGAAGAAAGAAAAATTGAATAAGAAGAAGAAGAAAATGCATGAGGCTGAAGTCGTACAATATATTTTTAAATCCACAGAAGTAGATTCCGAGAATATTCCATTACTAGAAGTATTCCTAGTCGAGCCACTAACTGAGACTCCGGGGAAGAATTTCTTCACTCTAGAAAACTCTAAAGAGAAATAAGTTGTTGAAGAATTGGACTAAGAGGAAGTATAAATAGAAGAGGATGTAGAAGAAGATGAATAAGTGGAAGAAGAAATTGGTGATTTAGATGATCTGATTAAAAAAGTTGAAGAATATCAAGATAAGGAAAGTCCATCAGAGAAATTACCACTCCGAACATCTGAGGCCGAGTCCTAATATCCCATCACTCCTGGAAAGGATGAATAGAAATATGGAAGGAAATATGAAGACAAGGAATAAGAAGAAGTGAATGAATTATATGAGGAAGAACGATATGAAAAACACTTTATTGAGGAAGGAGCAGAAAAAGAGATATTTGATGATTACATATTTGTTCAATTATCCAATAGCAAACATAAATCTCCAGATGAGCAAGTCTTACCAAAGATTTATAAGGGTAAGCAAGTGGTTGTTGATTCTCAAATAAAATCTATAGTGAAGAGAAAGGAACTTTTAGGAACTTCCAAAAGGAATCCTATTGAGCCTGAAAAACCACTCTCACCATGTAATGTATCGGATTCAGAGTCATCTTCACAAGGTCATGATTTTGTGGAGCAGTCTTTGAAGAAGCAATTCAGTTCCATTCCGACTTTTACAAACATAGATTCTAGATACCAGATGCTCCAACACACTCTTAATTATAAGTCGGATTCAGTGTCCATGATGATGGACAAGTGTGTTATGATAGAATCTGATTTCAAAAATATTCATATAGAATACGAAGCTCACAGGAAGTCCTGCAAGAAAATGGTCACTTGGTGAAAGAAGATCGTCCAGAATATGGCAGAGCTTGATGAATTTCAAGAGGAAGTAAAAGAGGATTTTGATACCAAAGATTCCAAGATCAAGGATCTTTCAAACAGTTTTCAGGAAAAGCTGACCCTTGAGTAAAATACTTGGAATCAATAGGTAAAGGATCTGAATGGGAAGCTTATCTATGTTTTTCAAAACAAGAATGGGGAAATAGATCTCTATATTGAGATCGAACAGAAGCTTAAAAAGCATAATGAAGTTCTTAAGGCTCAGTCTGAGGCTCAGAAGGCTCAAGATGACAAGATTAAAGCCTTAGAAAATCAAGATGAGGAGGACCACAAAGAGTTAAAGAAGTTAAAAACCATTATTAATAAACTAATCCCCTAGAAAAAAGAAGACAAATAGACCAATCCAATCTTTTTTTTGTAATGTCTTTCCTTGTAAAAATACTTTCAATATTAATGAAAATTTTGGTTGCTTGTCTTTTGTGTTATTTTGTTCTAATATTTCAGGTACCATATTGTTTTCCATTCCAACAAACTCTTTTTAAAAATTACAAAGGGGGAGAAGGAAAAATAATTCTAAATAAGAGAAGAAAAAATATTTATAAGTATAGAATAACTATCCCAAAGTAAGGGGGGTTTATCTAAGGTGGAATGCTCATTATGAATAATTCCATATTCATAATGAAAATTCCATTCCGGAAATCTAGAATATGATCCATAGTGTTCCAAAGCCTAAGGGGGAGTTAGTCGTATTCACCATTATCCATGAACAAAGGGAGATAAGATTTAATTTCAATGTCTAGAAATTTATTCTATGTTCCTACTTTCTTTTTCGTAGGGATGTTTTTGCTTTCCAAAAAGGGGGAGATTGTTGAGTCAATAAGGATGTCCTTACGACTTTTCCATTCCTTCATAAAAGGGGGAGATTGGTAAGTCATCAAGGTTTCCTTATGACTTGATCATTCCTCTTGTTTTAAAAATCTCAAACACCTTATCTAAAGTCAAATTTCATTTTACCCCTGTTTTACTTCCATAATGAAAAATTTCCTTCCCAAAGGGAATTTACCCCTACCTTTTTTTCATTGTTTATATCAATATTTTTCTTATGTATAAAAATCGAATTCATATCTAAATCCTTGGAATCATAAAATAATTAGATATGAAGCATTTTTTTTTAGGATACAAATTCCTGTTATGAAATTTTATGAAGTTCTACTCCGAATTCCTTCTTATGGACTTCTATGAAGTTCGACTCTGAATTCTGATTTAGAACTTGTATAAATTTCTAACTATGAATTCTGATGATGAATTCTAATTATGAATTCTCATTACAAATTCTGATGATGAATTCTTATTACGAATTCTCATTACGAATTCTGATGATGAATTCTGATTACTAATTCTCATTACGAATTCTGATGATGAATTCAGATTACAAATTCTCATTACGAATTTTGATGATGAATTCTGATTACAGATTCTCATTATGAATTCTGATGATGAATTATGATTATGAATTCTCATTACGAATTCTGATGATGATTTCTGATTACGAATTCTCATTACGAATTCTGATAAATAATTCTAATTACGAATTCTCATTAAGAATTCCTTAGAAAAATAGAATCTTAATCTCCTAATACTACCGACTCCGAACTCATTTTATTCCTACACTCTGAACTTTGACATTCTCCATTCTGAACATTCATTTACCTTCTATCCGAATATCATTTTTAGTTATAATTACACTTTTTCTATTATAAATCGATGTCGTGCCTTCGGTTATTAACTAAATATTGTTTGAGTGACACTTGTACTGGTCCCTCCGATATTAAAAGAAAAAATATGACCATTGGAGGAGGGAGCTGACCGTTGGATCTTCACCTATAAATAGGATCTCATTTGAACGTGCTGAGGACTTTTGGAATTTTGATGCTCAGAATTTCCTAAAGTTATTTCTAGAGAGAGAGAGGCTCTTATCAACTCTCAAGCTTCATGCAAAAAGTTTGAACAGCTTGTTCAAATGTTTCCTTATGCAGATTTTCGTCGTGAGACTCCGATTGTTGCTATGTACAATCGAGGGCTTCCAAGGATAGGAAGACAGAGGTTCCAACACCTTGAAGTTGAGGGATTCCTTGCTGAGAAAGATAGAGGTGCCGACTACCTGATAGTTGATGGCTTGTGGGGATAGCAAGACATAATCAGATCTTCGTATCGAGGGCTTACCCTGGTGTGGGTAAGACAGAATTTCTTGAAAGTATAAATTAGGGGACCTTTATTCAAGGTTGCTGGATACCCTTCTCTTTGGGTTAAAAGACTTACTACTTGTTACTTGTTTTGTTACAAGTTTTTCTGCTACATTTGTATTGTTAATGAAACTATAACTATCTTATACTTCCATACTCGTGTACTCTGATATATTTAGATTCTATACGCTTTAAGTTAAAATCTTCATATTTGTAAACTTTAGTTATGTTTCATTTTCTTGAATCACTTTTCCGGAATTTAGAAACTGATTAGAACTTATAGAGGTCTTGTGAATTATCTTTTTTATCCTTGTTAAACATAACCATCATTAAAAGTTACAAAAGAATTTTTAAAAGGTACAATTCACCCCCCTCTTGTATCTGAGAATCTCATTCTTATTTCGATCCTACTTTTGGTATTATAGAGTATATCATACTCAGTCACATACCATCCTAACAAATAGTTGTAATGATATTGGAAATTATTCACATGAATGTCCTAAGATTTTTGGAAATGTTCCCTAAATAAGTCCAAGAAATAAAGGAAAATATTATATAATGAAAACTGCTAAGGCTGAAGTTCTTACTGATGTGGTGGTAGGAAATTTTATCATTTCATAGAACATAGAAAATTCTTTAGATTATTCTGGATCATCACATTCTTTTACACATTCCCAGTTATCCAAGAAAATTATACATTTTTAATTTTATATATTATATGAGTTGTCCGTAAATAATCCTTTGGGATGTATCATTGCAACAATGATGTGTTGATCAATCCCCCTCATGACACCTAAACATTATCTAATTTATAACCTTATCATCATACCCATGATTGACATTGATATAATCTTTCATATGAGTTGTCTTTCCCATTTTGATGTGGAGATTTATTGTAAGAAGTGTGAGGTTATGATTTTTTAGAATGGTGTTGAATCCCTTATCATTCGACTAGAAACCATTCCAGCTAATTGTTATCTAGATCTACCCCTAGTAGATCAACTAAATTTAATTATTGGGGAGGAATTGAATGAAATATCTATATAAGAAAGGAAATAAATTTTCAAATAGAGGATATAGCTATTCTAAAATAATATTTGGATGTGTTTGCAAAGGATTTACCTTGACATCCTCTAGAGTTTGAAGTGGAGTCCCTATTGATTTAATTCCTAGATCGAAGCCTATATCAATGATTCTTTATATAATGACTACAATTGAATTAAGTGAGATGATGAAACAACAACAGAAATGGAGTGATAAAGGATTTATTTGGCCTATTATTTCCTCATAGGGATCCCCTATTCATTATGGTATGAGGAAATACTGATCAATGTGTTTGTGCAAAGACTATAGGGAGATCAATGCTATAACAAAAAAAACCAATATCCCCTACCTAACATTGATGATTTATTTGATCAACTTCATGGAGCCGATTATTTTTCAATGATTGAACTTCGATCTGGATTTCCTCAGTTGGGAGAGAGGAATAAGATATTCCATAGACAACATTTCAAACTATGTATGGGAATTATGAGTTTATAGTAATTCCTTTTGGACTATCTAATGAACCCTCTATTTTCATGGATCAAATAAATAGATTTTTCAAGGAATATATTGATTCCATTGTGTTGGTATTTATTGATGATATCTTGATATAATCCAAAATCTATGAAGATCATGAAAATAACTTGAGCACTATTCAAAATACTCTTAGAAAAAATAAATTATTAGGGATGTTTTTTAAGTGTAAATTTTTCCTTCAATCAATTTCCTTTTGTGGCACCATTGTCTATAAGGATGGAATATCTGTTGATCCTATGAAAACAAAGACTGTTCAAGGATTACATACTCCAATAAACATAATCAAGGAACATAGTTTAATTTTTTTAGAAATTTAATATCAGCATTTATTTTAGAACATCCCTCGTTTATCCAACCCAATGAACAAGGTTACACATAAAGGGGTTAAGTTTGTATGGGAAAAATAAATTCATGAATATTTTAGGGTATTTAAGAGGAGATTAGTGAATGATCCAATCCTGAATCTACATTCAGGGAATGATGGGGTTGTTATCTATATTGATGTATCAAATAAAGGAATTGGTTGTGTACTAATGCAAAATGATGGATTTATTTCCTATGTATCATGGATGTTAAAAATTCTAGAATAAAACTATCATACTCATGATCTTGAGATAGATGCCTAGATCATTGCCCTAAAAATATAGATACACTATCTCTGTGGTGAATGATGTAAGATATATATGTATCACAAGAGTCTAAAGTATTTATTCTCACAGAAAGAACTCATCATGAGATAATGGCGATGGATCATACTACTCAAGGATTATCATTGTTCCACACACTACAACCTTGGTAAAGCAAATAAGGTAGTTGATTCATTGATAATGAAGGATCGTGGATTTTTAATCAAAATTAGGATCGAAAGGTACCCAATTATTCAATGTATGAATAAGTATGGATATTGGAATTATCAATAAAGGTGAAACATTATTTCTGAGCCCTGGGTATATATGCCATTTGGAAATTATGGAGAGGAATGGAGTAGTAGCATATCATTTGGTTATAATACCAAGCCTATCTAATGCACTCAATGTGTTCAACGTCTCATTTTTGAGAAAGTATAGGCCATACCCAACACATGTCCTCACTTCTTAAGGTATAGAATTTGAACCTGACCTATATTACTGTGAAGATCCATTCCAGATTTTGGACACTAAACTAGAGGTGTTGAGGAACCAAATGACTCATCATTTAAATATACTTTGGAAATATCATATAATCTAAGAGGAAACATAGGATCCTGAGGAGATTATGACGGATAACAACCCAAATCATATTATGATGTAACATTCTGTGAATTTCAAGGGTGACATTTTGGTAAGGAGGGAAAAATTTAACCACCAAAGACATTGGAAATAAATTTAATTTTGAATGCATGAAACAATGATTCTCTGCAACAATATCACTTTGTTATAACCTACCTAGTAAATGTAGTTTTATAACCTATGTGATCAAAAATTTGAAAAACTAACATACACAGTTCGTTACAGTATGATTTTTAGAGTCTGATAGAATCTTCATAGTTTTTAATGAATAGTAACATACACTTTTTAATTGTAATGAATAACAATGAATTGAATATAGGAAAAAATTTAAAGACCTGGAAATTTCAAGGAAATTTTTTTCTTAATTTTCTTTGGAATTTTACAAGAACGCGGTTTCTGACGGCGCCTGTTTTGGAGGCCCGGTGTTCCCGGAATCATTTTCCGAAGTTTAGCTTGGGTACGTTCAGTGAATGAATGAGCGGGAATTCCTATCTTTGGAACCGGTGCTCGGAATCGAATTCCGAGGGCACTGATGGAACCGCAGCACCGGTAATTTCTTAGGAACACCTGTTCCGAAGTTGCGTTTTCACGAGAGTTGATGATAAAAATTGTGGAAGTTTATTTTATAATTATTCTACAATTTTTATTTTACTCTAAGTGTTTAATCCTTTGGAAGGAAGTTGGGTAACTACCCAACCTCCCTTGGGAGGTTATGAGGGTGGTGGGGCCCACACAAACCCCACCCCTTCATATCCTCTAAACCCCCTCAACTCCCTTTTAAATTTTGTTAACTTAAGTTTAATAACTTATGGAGTTAATGTGGTGAGTTAAATGTAAGTTTTTGAAATTCAAACTCTTGAATTTCAAAAGCCTTGTTGTGTTAATAAAATAAGTTGAGAACTTATTTTACTTGGGTTGGTGTTTAGTTGTTTGAGAGCTTTTGGAGAAAAAGCTAAGGAAGTCTTGAGTTCTTCATTCCCTTTGACGAAGAACACGAAGAACGAACGATCTCCGACGTGGAGCGCCGATCCCTCGGAGACCGTCTTCTGCGACACCGACCCGCGACGTGACGTCTTCTTCCACGATGTTCTTCTTCCGTGACGTCTCTTCCGCGACGGTTTTCCACGATGAAATCTCTATCAACATCTTCGAATCCTCGCTTCGTGACGCCGACGTTCGTCATCTCTTTTATCAAGGTAGGGGGTTTACGTGTTTTCTATACGTGATTCTCTTCCGTCTTTTATCCGCGTCTATTTGGACCGCATGATATCAGTTAATGGGAGGAGGTCGGACTGCACAAACATGGCCATCCCCCTCCCTTTTGTTTTTCTTGTTGTTGCGGATCGAAATAAATTGACGCGACATCGTCACACCGCGCGGGATCGAGCGGCAAGGATGCGTGACATCGTCACGCCGCACGGGATCGAGCGGCAAGTATGCGCGACATCGTCACGCCGCGCATTCAAGTTTTAAACTCTCGTGCGTGGGTTTTTGATTGCAAGGTGTTCGTATAATTTATTTTGGATAAATTATACCTTCGTCAATGATTAAAATCATGTGTTTATTATTTTCCAATTGAAAACACCTAATGCGGAGGACGCGGGCCGAACAAACACGGCCTGACAACCCTCCGCAGCTTGTTTATCGATGTGCGGATCAACGGACGGCGACGAAGCAGGCCGCAATGGTGTTTGAATCCCTTCACAGTGAAGGTCGGGTCCCGGGAGGACCGTTGGCGAAGACGGAAGGAGAAACGGACCACCGGAGTGCGTCTGGTGGTCCATAGAAGGCGGTGGCGGCGCGCCACGCCGGCGCGGCGGCGGTTGCCACCTGTCTCAATTAGCGGCGAGGGTGGGGGAGCCGCGCACCCCACCCGTGGCTTCCGCTCGGCCGCGCTGGCTGAGCCGCGGCTGGCCGGTCAGTCCGGACCGAGCCGGCCGCACCGGGCCGCGCCGGGCCGACCCAGGGGGGGTCGGGTCGGGTCGGTCCGGGCCCGGACCCGGACCCCCCGTTTTCGGACCCCTCACGGTCTTTCGCCCATATCTTAAGCTACGGACCTCCGATCGACGCACCGTTAGTTGCGTAGCGATCCTTGGAATGAGAAGGTCATTTCTTTATATCACACTCAAGGTTTCGGAATACTTTGGGTTCGCCCGGGTTGGTTCGGATACGAAACCAACCGGGCCCTCGGAGCGGAAACGCTTATATCTTGAGCTCCGGACGTCCAAATGACGTGTCGTCGACTTTGTTAGATTACTCTAAGTGAGACGGATCTTTTGGCTTACTCTGCTCGTGGTTTGGATTCCGTCAGAGTGCGTTCGGGTTGGTTCACTCACGAAACCAACCGGGCCCCTGGAACGAAAAAGCCAATAACTCACAGACCGGGCGTCCGATTGACACGCCGTCTGTCTCATTGATTTCCTATTGATGAGACGGAACTTTTGGCATACTTCGCCCGAGTTTTGGATGCAGTTGGATAGTGGCCGGGTAGGATTGTACCTGAAATCCAACCGGGCCCCTGGAACGGAAAAGTTGTTATCTTTCAAACTGGACGTCCGTTTGATGAACCGTCAGTGGTGTTGGTGATCGCGTGGAGAAACAGTCACTTTGAGTATACCCTATGTGAGTTCGGGGTACAGTTGAGATACAGCCGGGTTGGTTCGCACTCGAAACCAACCGGGCCCCTGGGACGGAAAGGCTAATAACTCACAGACCGGGCGTCCGTTTGACACGCCGTCTGTTGCGTTGAGACCCCTATGACGAGGCGGACCTTTGAGATACTTCTTCGTGGGACTTTTTGATACTTGGAGTATTGACCTGTAGCTCGTGGAGTGGACCCTCCCGGAGATGAGCGTACGGAGTACGGAGACCGTGTAGTCGGCTGAGACCTGACGACTGCTTGACCGACTCAACTTGGAGTGAGTCGACTAGCCCATTGGACGGAGCGCCGGGTATTTGGCGAAAGACCCACGGCGGACGGAGCGCCCGGTAGTTGGCCGTAGACCCGTGGTACTCGATAGGAGGAGTACCTATGTAGGCTATTACGGGGAGTGCCTGGTATTTGGCGACAGACCCACAGTAGACGGAGCACCCGGTTGTTGGCCGCAGACCCGCGGTACTCGACAGGAGAGGTACCTCAGCAGTCTTAGGTTAGTGCGCAGTACCTCGGAGTCGTGACAGGACCACTCCACACTTCAGAGACGGAGCTCTTCAGCAGTTACGGTTTCGATAATGAAAATCCTGGTTTGAGCTGAGTCTATGACCTTTGTGTTTCCTCATGATTGAGATGGGTTACTTGATAACTTAGGTATATGTATGGGCATATACCTGGGTAGTGGTTATCCGTTGATTTCATGACCTTTGTGTTTCCTCATGATTGAGATGGGTTACTTGATAACTTAGGTATATGTATGGGAATATACCTAAGTAGAGGTTATCTATGGAGATCTTCTTTGTGGTTATCCTTGTTGGTTTTCGTGAGACCTTGAGGGTCTCGGGGTCCCTACTGAGTATTGTTATACTCACCCCTGCATGGGCTATGCCCGCACCTCGTTGTGTTGGTTGTAGATGACGGACAGTGCTGACGGAGGCCGAGTGTTCGAGGACTGGATGGTACCCGGAGGTGGACTACACGACGAGTCAGTACCTAGAGGTGTACTTCACAGCGAGACGACACTCGAAGGAGGTTGACGGGCGAGAGCGTTGTGGAGGCTATCTGTACCTACCCTTCAGGTAGGATCCGTGGTGGACGATCCAAGAGCTGCGCCATCTGTACCTACCCTTCAGGTAGGATCTGAGGAGGACGACCCAGGAGCCGTTTCCGTTCTTCCAGCTGTTGTACCTTGTTCAATTATAGTTGTACTTTCATTTGGGTTTGTATTCTGGCCCATTTACCTTTCATCACTTCTCTTTGTACTTAGTGTTTTGCTTCCGCTTGTACTCTGTGGTGTTTTGTTTACTTTTATAAAGGCAATGCCTTCCCAGTTATCGGGATTTACGCCTTTGGTGCTTGTCGCCAGCCCCTGGCCTATGGAAGGCGGGCTTGGGGTAGTCACGGCATGGGCCCCGAGGACGGGTCGTCACAAATTGGTATCAGAGGAGTCGGTTCTACCGCAGAACTTATAACTCTGATATTTTCTTTGTGTGAAGCAATAGTGTTAAGGGTATTGAGTGTGGTCTTCAGTTCAGGGAGTCCAGTGTTGGTGCGGGTGGCCGACGTATCCATACACTAGGACCCTGACAACTGAATTTCGACTTTGTGCACAAAAACACTGATTGCATGTGTGTTTCCAGAAGTTTTATTTAAATATCATCTCAAACTAGGTCAGCTCACCAGGTATAATCGTTTGACCGTGTCACGTTGTTTCTTTCAGGATGCCTCCCTGCGGACGACCAGTTAGAGCCCCGAGATTTGTTCGTACTGACAGCCCGCCGAGCGACGTGGCCTTAGTACAGGGATCTATTCCAGTTGATGCACCAGCGGAGGCACCAGCAGTACTACTACCCGTTGGGCCACCGATGCCACCAGCCCCAGTAGCAGAGGGTGCACGTCGCTTGAGCGCACTGCACGAGTTCCAGCGCCACAGGCCACCCAGGTTCCTGGGAGTGACAGACCCACAGGCGGCTAAGGATTGGCTGGAGGCTGTGGTGAGAGTCTTCAGGCTAGTGGGGACGCTGGCAGACTTCATAGTGATCCTTGATGCCAGCCTTCTTCAGGCAGCAGCAAGCATATGGTGGAGCCTGATGCTCCAGATGCATGACGAGGCGACACTTCTTTGGGCAGACTTCGAGAGCCTGTTCCGGGCAGAGTTTGTACCAGCCACCCTTCGAGCAGTGCGTATACAGGAGCTACTTCAGCTGCGGCATGGCAGCATGATAGTGGCTTAGTATTCAGCGAGGTTCACAAACCTCTCGCGCTACTCCACAGATATGGTACGGGACCCGTTCTTTAGGGCCCGAACCTTCGAGCAGGGGCTCAGGCGAGAGATTAGATCTTTTGTTGTTTCTCACAGCATTCCGACGCAGAAAGGGGTGTTGGAGAGAGCCCTCTTAGTGGAGAGTTTCCTTGCTGAGCAGTCTCCAGCAGTAGGACCCACCACTAGCCGGCTTGCGGCAGATTCTTCTGCAGCAGGCAGTAGACAGATGAAGCAGAGGTCCAAGAGGACCAGACCTACCGGTGGTCGACTGCATGACTCAGGTTCAGTTGTGCAGGGAAACCGGGGTGGAGTCAGAGCCAGACGTGCCGAGAGTGGACAGTGTTACTCCTGCGGCGGAATTGGTCACGCGGCACGTGACTTTCCGACCCGCCATGCAGATGACCAGCAGTTAAATGAAGAACCTCCCAGCCAGAGGCAGAGGTTTGATCAGTGCAGACTGCAAGGGACAGGAGGACATGGGAGAGCTCAGCTTCAGGCAGCTGAGGCCTATGGTCATGGAGCTCCGGAAGCAGATGGACAGGAGCGGGACTAGCTCCAGACCTGGAGGCTATTGATCATGTTGCTTCTAGTTTTGTTGATGTTTTTTTGTAGTTGCTTCGTGACTTTGTACTATGAGCTGCAATAATAAAAAGACACTTATCTTTGTGATGTTTGCTTTCCTGTCCTTTTGTTTGGTTGATACTAAGTGGTCCAGGTTAAAACTGTTGACTTGACCCTCACTTTCGATATTTCTACTGGGGGAGACCTAGTGACCTCACACTGATTCCGACAGTGTGACTCGACCCTTGGAGGTGAGAGTGACAGTTGGATCTCTTGGTAGTTACGTCGATGCCTTACGACGTCATCCATGTCATGAATGCATCATTCATGTCAGGATTGACTATATTAGGCAATGAATGTGGTTCATCCATGGGATGAGACTGGATTTCTCTTATCAGCAAAGAAGAAATCATAGCATCTCTTATGAGACTAGAGAAGGTCCAGGTCATCCAAGAGCAGATGAGGACAGCACAGGGCCGACAGAAGCCTTATGCTGACAGGGCTTGGAGGCCTCTAGAGTTCAAGGATGACGATCATGTCCTTATACGGGTCTCACCTCGATGAGTTTTATAGAGATGTGGCCAAGGCGGCAAGTTATCTCCGAGGTTCAACAGACCTTTCTAGGTCCTCAGCTGGGTAGGAGGGGTGGTTTACCGCTTGACCCATCCACCGCAGTTGCACCAGGTGCATGACGACTTCCACGTATCTCAACTGAGGAGATACGTGCTCGACCCTTCGCATATCATCGACCATGAGGAGCTGGACGATGGAGATGGGGTGTCCTTCACGGAAGTTCCAGTGGGGATCGAGGATCGACAGGAGCGGATCCTACGAGGATGATCAATTCCTCAGGTGCACTTTCTTTGGCAGTACGGGAACCTCCAGGTGTGCACATGGGAGCGGAAGGCTCAGGTGCGTGCTCAATACTGCTTTTGTAACCCTAGTTTGTGTTGAAGCTTTATGGGGACGTAAATCCCTGAGGTGGGAGTAATGTAAAGACCCGGAAATTTCAAGGAAAATTTTTTCTTAATTTTCTTTGGAATTTTACAAGAACGCAGTTTCTGACGGCGCCTGATTCCGAGGCCTGGTGTTCCCGAAATCATTTTCCGAAGTTTAGCTCGGGTACGTTTAGTGAACGAACGAGCGGGAATTCCTATCTTTTGAACCGGTTATCGGAATCGAATTCTGAGGGCACTGATGGAACCGCAGCGCCGGTAATTGCTTAGGAACACCTATTCCGGAGTTGCGTTTTCACGAGAGTGGATGATAAAAATTGTGGAAGTTTATTTTATAATTATTCTACAATTTTTATTTTACTCTAAGTGTTTAATCCTTTGGAAGGAAGTTGGGTAACTACCCAACCTCCCTTGGGAGGTTAAGAGGGTGGTGGGGCCCACACGAACCCCACCCCTTCATATCCTCTAAACCCCCTCAACTCTCTTTTAAATTTTGTTAACTTAAGTTTAATAACTTATGGAGTTAATGTGGTGAGTTAAATGTAAGTTTTTGAAATTCAAACTCTTGAATTTCAAAAGCCTTGTTGTGTTAATAAAATAAGTTGAGAACTTATTTTACTTGGGTTGGTGTTTAGTTGTTTGAGAGATTTTGGAGAAAAATCTAAGGAAGTCTTGAGTTCTTCATTCCCTTTGACGAAGAACGCGAAGAATGAACGATCTCCGACGTGGAGCATCGAGCCCTCGGAGACCGTCTTCCGCGACACCGACCCGCGACGCGACGTCTTCTTCCACAACATTCTTTTTCCGCGACGTCTCTTCCGCGACGGTTTTCCATGATGAAATCTCCGTCAACGTCTTCGAATCCTCGCTTCTAGACACTGACGTTCTTCATCTCTTTTATCAAGGTAGGGGGTTTACGTGTTTTCTATACGTGATTCTCTTCCGTCTTTTATCCGCATCTATTTGGACCGCATGATATTAGTTAACGGGAGGAGGCCAGACCGCACAAACACCGCCGTCACCCTCCCTTTTTTTTCTTGTTGTTGCGGATCGAAAGAAATTGACGCGACATCGTCACGCCGTGCGGGATCGAGCGGCAAGGATGCGCGACATCGTCACACCGTGCAGGATCGAGCACCAAGTATGTGCGATATCGTCACGTCGCGCATTTAAGTTTTAAACTCTCGTTCGTGCGTTTTTGATTGCAAGGTGTTCGTATAATTTATTTTGGATAAATTATACCCTCTTCAATGATTAAAATCATGTGTTTATTATTTTCCAATTGAAAACACCTAATGCGGAGGACGCGGGCCGAACAAACACGGCCCGACAACCCTCCGCAGCTTGTTTATCGATGTGCGGATCAACGGACGATGACGAAGCAGGACTCAATGGTGTTTGAATCCCTTCACAGTGAAGGTCGGGTTGCGGGAGGACTGTTGGCGAAGACGGTAGGAGAAACGGACCACCGGAGCGCGTCCGGTGGTCCGCGGAAGGAGGTGGCAGCGCGCCACGCCGGCGCGGCGGCGCCGGCGACCGGAGGGCTGGCAGCGGCGGTTGTCGCTGGCCTCAATTAGCGGCGAGGGTGGGGGAGCCGCGCACCCCGCCCGCAGATTTCGCTCGGCCATGCTGGCCGAGCCGCGCCGGCCGGGCCGGTCCGGGCCCAGCCGGGTTGACCCAGGGGGGTCGGGCCGGGTCGGTCCGGGCCCGGACCCCCCCGTTTTCGGACCCCTCACGGTCCTTCGCCCATATCTTGAGCTACGGACCCCTGATCGATGCACCGTCAGTTGTGTAGCAATCCTTGGAACGATACGGTCGTTTCAGTATATCGCACTCAAGGTTTCAGAATACTTTGGGTTCGTCCGGGTTGGTTCGGATACGAAACCAACCGGGCCCTCGGAGCGGAAACGCTTATATCTTGAGCTCCGGACGTCCGAATGACGTGCCGTCGACTTTGTTGGATTCCTCTAAGTGAGACGGATCTTTTGGCTTACTCCGCTCGAGGTTTGGATGTCGTCAGAGTGCGTTCGGGTTGGTTCGCTCATGAAACCAACCGGTCCCCTGAAACGAAAAAAGCCAATAACTCACAGACCAGACGTCCGATTGACGCGCCGTCTGTCTCGTTGATTTCCTATTGATGAGATGGAACTTTTGGCATACTTCGCCCGAGTTTTGGATGTAGTTGGATAGTGTCCGGGTTGGATTGTACCCGAAATCCAATCGGGCCCCTGGAACTGAAAAGCTGTTATCTTTCAAACTGGACGTCCGTTTGACGAACGGTCAGCGGTGTTGGTGATCACGTGGAGAAACGGTCCCTTTGAGTATACCCTATGTGAGTTCGGGGTATAGTTGAGATACGGCCGGGTTGGTTCGCACTCGAAACCAACCGGGCCCCTAGGACGGAAAGGCTAATAACTCACAGACCGGGCGTCTATTTAACACGCCGTCTGTTGCGTTGAGACCCCTATGACGAGGCGGACCTTTGAGATACTTCTTTGTGGGACTTTGTGATACTTGGAGTATCGACCTGTAGCTCGCGGAGCGGACCCTCCCGGAGACGAGCGTACAGAGTACGGAGACCGTGTAGCCGGCTGAGACCTGACGAATGCTTGACCGACTCGACTTAGAGTGAGTCAACTAGCCCAGTGGACAGAGCGCCCCGTATTTGGAGATAGACCCATGGTGGATAGAGCGCCCGGTAGTTGGCCGCAGACCCGCGGTACTCGATAGGAGGAGTACCTCTGTAGGCTATTATGGGGAGCGCCCGGTATTTGGTGACAGACCCACAGTGGACGGAGCGCCCGTTAGTTGGTCGTAGACCCGCGGTACTCGACAGGAGGAGTGCCTCAGCAGTCTTAGGTTAGTGAGCAGTACCTCGGAGTCGTGACAGGACCACTGCACACTTCAGAGACAGAGCTCTTCAGCAGTGACGGTTTCGATAATGAAAATCCTGGTTTGAGCTGAGTCTATGACCTTTGTGTTTCCTCATGATTGAGATGGGTTACTTGATAACTTAGGTATATGTATGGGCATATACCTGGGTAGTGGTTATCCATTGATTTCATGACCTTTGTGTTTCCTCATGATTGAGATGGGTTACTTGATAACTTAGGTATATGTATGGAAATATACCTAAGTAGAGGTTATCTGTGGATATCTTATTTGTGGTTATCCTTGTTGGTTTTAGTGAGACCTTGAGGGTCTCGGGGTTCCTACTGAGTATCGTTATACTCACCCCTACATGGGCTATGCCCGCACCTCGTTGTGTTGGTTGCAGACGACGGACAGTGCTGACGGAGGCCGAGTGTTCGAGGACTGGACGGTACCCAGAGGTGGACTACACGACGAGTCGGTACCTAGAGGTGGACTTCATAGCGAGACGACACTCGGAGGAGGTTGATGGGCGAGAGCGTTGTGGAGGCTATCTGTACCTACCCTTCAGGTAGGATCCGTGGTGGACGATCCAGGAGCTGCGCCATCTGTACCTACCCTTCAGGTAGGATCCGAGGAGGACGACCCAGGAGCCGTTTCTGTTCTTCCAGCTGTTGTACCTTGTTCAGTTGTAGTTGTACTTTCATTTGGGTTTGTATTCTGGCCCATTTACCTTTCATCACTTCTCTTTGTACTTAGTGTTTTTCTTCCGCTTGTACTCTGTGGTGTTTTGTTTACTTTTATAAAGGCAATGCCTTCCCAGTTATCGGGATTTATGCCTTTGGTGCTAGTCGTCAGCCCCTGGCCTATGGAAGGCGGGCTTGGGGTAGTCAGGGCACGGGCCCCGAGGACGGGTCGTGACAAAAAAATTGAAACATCAAACATGATTTCATAAATAAAATTCAGACATCTTATATGTGAAAATTGATCATAGTATTAGTATTGTTACATTTTGTATGTCATAAATATTGTAATTATCATTTTATTATTAATTAAATAATTTAAAATGGAAATTTATTTTCATTAAATGTATTCATTAATTTTTATATTATTTCCTTATTTTTATAAGATAATTTTATGGTACTATGATTAATTTTTAAATGTTTTATAAAATGAGTTATAGTTTTAATGTTGTTTCTTTCGAATAAATTACGATTTCATTTAAAAATTAATTTAAAAATATTTAAGATATTATTTTCAATAAATTGAGCTCATTTTTGAATTCTTAATTTTTTAAAATGGTTAGGATGAAATTTTGGTATTTTTCTAAAATACTTGAATTTTTGGTGAATAGTGAAATTTGATAATTTACAAAATATGCTACATGGGGGAATTTCTACATCATGCTTGAGTCATGGAGGATGTAAATAACTATTAGTATAAACTCACATGCACTTATTACATTTTTTTCACAAGAATCATCACTATTGGTTGTCATTGGAAAAATAAATAAAATTGATTAAAATAATGGGAAAACCCTCCTCTCCTCCACTATAAAACCCTCATCACCCTCTCTTCACTTAACTCTATTCAGGCCTTGTTCTTTATAAAAGATCATCCCAAATATCCTCCGAAGCTCCTCCCAGATGTCCATAATCCTTTGGTCTCCAGAAAATACCAAAACCTCTCCCTAAAAGAGTCCCTCATGGAAGATTATGTTAAGAGGTAAATTCTTCTTTTCATTTATTTTATTTAAAGTTCTTTTCATTTCATTTTTTTACAAATCTCCCTTAATCAAAATGTTGGGATGACTCTAGTTCCTTAAATGTACTAGAATTTTGTTATGATAAATGATGAATTGTTCATCATCTATCATTTACCATTCCTTTATACTAAAAATGAAAACACTATCCGAGATGTGTTAATTTATTACATTCATAGACGATGGGTTTTCAATTTATAATACCATATTCAATTATGGTCATTAAATCATTGAAAATGTTGATCTAGTCTATAATATATATATATTTATATTATTTTATTTAAGGTTCTTGAATAATATGGTACACATGATATTAATTTATAAATCAAAATGAGGTCATTGTGATCAAGAACCACCAATTAACCCAAACAATTGTCATTAATGTTTTGTATAATGACTCATCTTCACTCCCAATAACCAAAATAATTTTGTGACCTTGTAATATTATTTTTGTTCACTAATAATGTACATCTTCTATTCTAGACAACCTTTCTCATTCTATATATTTATCCGTACATGAAGATAAGTATACCAATCGTGAAAACCAAGGAAGAAAATACACCCAAACAAATAAATTGAATCTATTAACCTATCAAAAGGCCATGAAGGAAGAAAACATGGTAATTTGAAATATATTACATGTAGATGAGGTAATGGAACTATTAATTTATGGATTAAAATTTGATTATTCAGGTCGTTAAGATCAAGTGAGGAACACCTTCGGACATAAGGTAATGGTTTCTACATGAAACTCCATTATCATTCATGTTAATCTTATTTTCTAGTTACCTCAATTAAACTATTATTTATTCAAATATAATCCTCATATATTATAATATAGTGTTCTATATATGTTTAAAAACCACAATATTATTTTTATTTATGTGGGGATGTATGTTTTAAATGGATATTTCAAAAATTCATTGTGAAATACAAGCCCGATTAAGGGAATTTCTCGAATTCATGGCTATTTTCAACAACACTCTATAATTGTTTTTCAAAAACATTATTTATAATATAACTAATATTATTATGAAAAATACAATGTACATAAATTTTTGTTATATAAAATTAAATTTCCAAAATAACTCTTCTTTTTAATGTAAAAGAGTGTTTATCTCAATAAATAATCGATGATTTTTAAATTTATATTCATCTATATCAACACACATTTTGATTATTTTTTATTTTTGGGATTAATATTTTATGATATAATCTACCATATTTAATATTATGGTTTAATATTAGTTTGATTGTGTATGTTCCCTCTTAAAACTATTCATCAATTTTATCTGAATTGTTAGTATTAATGCTTAATGTTCAGGGAATAATATTTACATTACATATATTAGTTTCAATATGAATGTATTTTTTTATGTTTATCCCTATTCATAGAAGGAATTCATTAGACATAGTAAGTGTTAGTTTGACGTTCGTTGTAGACCCCACGTGCATCGATAGGTCTCATGAGACAAACATGGTCATGGAATAAGGCCTGAAAAAATGGTTACATATAGTCTTAGAACGAGGCATTGGCGGTATAGTTATGATGTCCCTCCTTATGAATTACCTCATTATGAAAATAGTATTGATTTTTCATGTGTTTATTTGAGTAGTGTAATACCCATGATTATGTATTATTATTGAATTATTTATTCATCTCATATTATCCGCCATAATGTGTTAATGTTTATTTTTTAAAGGCATGTGTTTTTAATAATTCTTTGTGCCTAATGTTTATGTTTATGATATCATCTCCTATATTTCTTACTCGTACTAAAAAATTGAGCTCGCCCCTTTCGTATGTATCATTTTCTCAGGAAAAGAATTTTTTTATTATGAGTGACCTGCAGGGAAAAACTTATAGTTGTGGATATTACCAATAAAAAGTATGTGTTGTTTTTTTCCATTCAAGTAGTAATGATGAGTTTATGTACCTATATGGTTTTCCAAAACAATTGTACTATACATTCTAGATGGATTCCACTTTCTGGTAATCATCCATATGTAATCAAATAAGACACCGACTCCAGGAAACTGTGGTTTTGTCCTCAACCACAGTTTCCTGGAGTGGGTGTTAGATTTGATTACATTATCATGATTAGAAAAATTTAACAACCTGAAGGAAAGAATAATTTATTAGTTTTGGAAAACTAAATATTCACATATCTTCAACATTACAACATGAAAATAAAAAAACATATATGTATTATTTGGATCATCCACCCATACAATTTTATCCCTGTAGGTCACTCATAATTAACTCCTTCTTGTCCTCAGGAAATGAAACATAAGAAATGGGTTAGCTAAAAAAATCAGTAAGGGTAAGCAATACAACCAAAGATATCATAAACATAAATAACAGGCCTAGTGAATTACTAAAAAAACATGCCTTTTAAAAAACACATTATGGAAGGAAAAAGTGCATAATAAATAATTCCATAATAAAACATAATCATGGATATTATCCAAGTCAAATAACCATATGAACTATCTATACAATTTAAAGAATGAGGAAATTCATAATATGGGAAATCATGACCATACTGCCAAGGAATTATAGAATGACTATAAATTACCATTTTGTCAGGGTCTCCTGTCATGACCTAGTTTTTCTCATGAGACACATCGATGCATTGAGGGGATATAATGGGTGCCACCTGACACTTACTATGTATAATGAATTCCTCATATGAACCGGGTATAAACACAAACAACATATACATTCATATTGAAACTAATATATTAAATGTAGAAGTGATGAAGAATGAATCTACTATTTATTTTCTTCAAATTGATTGCTTATATAATGACATAAACTAGCTTTTTATGCAAGATGGGTACACGTATGCTGATTATTGAACCACACCAATGAACAAACAAGGCCAATCACAAAAACTGTCAACAAAATGCTTATAATGAATTAAAAAAAATACATTAGGAACATCTAAAATGGACATATAAGGATCAAAAAAAATGATAGAATAGTATAGTCATGGTGTTAAAAATCAGACAAATATTTCAATTACCCGAATCTAAAAAAACAGATAACAAAACAGCAGAGGCTTATCCTATGTTCCAATAATGAAACGATTTAGTTCATAGTCTAATTTTAAAATAGAAAAATATAAACAAAAAGATGGAAAATATGGTATTTTATGTGCATAACTGGAAATGTAAACAACATAAAATAAATACTTAATAAATGAATATCCACCTTATAGATCATGGAAAAACTAAACGCTGACAACTCAAAACACCAACATCGACACCCGGTTCATTGGTGACTGGCCTCCAATTATCAAACCTAGAACCCCCATCCGAGCTTGGTGTGATGGACCACAGAACTCAAAACATTCAACTCTGGCAATAACGACTACCTACAGACCTCGTCTTGAAGAAGGATGGCTTCTTCTCAAATGATGAAAGCCTCTAGCTCGACCTGCATCTCATGGTCGTCCCCAAGTCCCGACTACGCCCCCTACATCCCTTGGGCCAACATACCTAAACCCAATGAGGAAACCTAAAATCTAAAATCCCTTTGCCCAGCATCACAGACCTCACAATCTTTTAACATTTTCCAATATTATTATTATTATTATATTAATTAATTTCACTAATAATGTTTAACATTATATAATATAAAAAGATAAATTTTTTAAACTAAATGTAACTACACTTTTTTATAAATAAAAATTATAATTTTAATGTTTATTAATAATCACATTAAAAACCAATATTTGAATAATAAAATATCATATTCAATATTTAAAATATAATTTTATTAATCCAAATTAATAATTTTATAAAACATTATTATAATCAATGTTTATAATTTAAACCTAATAATTATAATTACATATATATATATACATATATATATATCATCATTTTTTTAATATATTTAAAACATTATATAGTAATAATTTAATTCATAATTTATAAAAAATACATTTCATATATATATATATATCATTATTTTAAAATCAAAGTCATAAAAAATTTATAATCATATGTAGTATTTAAAAAAACAATCTATTTTTTATTAAATTTGTTATTTTAACATTATTGTTTTCATCAAATAAAATCAAAATAGATTTGAAGATAATTAAATATTACTATTAAAAATTAAATTTTCATTATTATCTTAAAATTATTAAATATTGCATAAGATTTTTTTACATAATTTACATTTTATGAAATTCAAGCAAAAACATGTACTTGACTTAGTATTATACATAACATATTTTATTATTATATGTTCAATAATAATATGTAAATAATTATTAAGTCATTTATTCTTACATGTTAGTTTGTCTCTGGTTATATGTACATAAGCATTATTAAACTGTGATGTACACTTATGTGCAATGATGATTGTCGATCTTAAAAAACGTTGTCTATATAATTTTATGTATGTTTATGTATTTTATTACTATTAAATTAGTTAGTATTTTCATGTTAGTAACTTATGTATAGAATCTATTTTTCAATTTTGTGATCAATATATTTATTTAAGATATAGTTATATATTATCAATTCTTTATAATATGTGTTACATGAGCTAATAAAATGTATTTTGAGTTCCTGGATGATTAATATTATTAATGGATGAGGTAATGTAAAATTAGATGAGTTTTGGTGATATCAAAACACACTTGTGATTCCAAAGAAAATTTCACATTAATATATATATAATTAAATTTATTAATTTTAATCCAAGGATTATAGATATTTTGGTGTTTTTAATTTTTTTTGGTGTGACATATGGTTTCATTGAATCTCTAATAATTTATAAACATTTTTTAATTCCAAGTATGGTTTCTAAGAAATTATTCCACTTATATATAAATATTTATATATAAAAAGATAATGTTTTAAATATTATTTCATATTAACTCTACCAATATATATTCTCATTCATTGATGTTTTTTCTACATGAATTTACACCACGCTTGTGAGTTTTGGGAATACAATATGTTTATATATATGTGTGTGTGTCTGTAAACTTACATGTATTTAAACGAGGATGAATCATTTATTTTTTATTTATATAGTAGTATTTTAATGTTCATAGGTTCATTATAATATTTCTAAAAATGTGCATAGCATGCCATCATATTATATTTAAATTAAGGATGTCACATCAGAATATAACCACGGTCATGAGACATACCTCAAATCTATAATTATATCATGAATTCATTAAGAAATTTGGGACTAACATTATAAATATTTAAATCGGATGGTTTCTTCAATTTTCAGGATTAATATTAAAATGTTTTCTTTTATAATTTTTTGTACGAAGCATATTTATTAACTGCATAAAATTATTTTGATAATACAAAAATATATATTCAATTTTTTATTAAATATTTATTTTTCCATTATTCATTTTATTGATAACTTACAAAAATGAAAATAATTTCAGGATTGGATAAAACTTTTTATAATATTATGTGGATTACTAATTAAACCATTCAATGTGGTATGGGACACATTGGATTGATTAAACAATATGTACCTCAATGTTTTATCAATGAATTTATTTTCAACTATGAATAAGATTTAATGAAATGAAAGTGGTATTAGAAACTTTGATTTAATGAAATACTTTTATTAGACCTATGAGGAAATCATAGGACTTATTATGTGATATGTGAGGCCCGATATAGCCTCTCAATGCATTGGTAGGTCTCATGAGAAAAACCGGGTCTTGGCATAAGGCCTTTAAAAAATGGTTATGTATAGTCTTATCATGATTCCTTGACAAAATTTTTATGATGTTATTTATTATGAATTCCCTCATTATGATTCATGAAATTGAAAGTTCATGTGATTATTCAACTAGTAGAATATCCATGGATAATTACCTTTCTCTTATAAACAAATATTAATCAGTTATACATTTTCATGATCACATGTGATAATTTTTTATATTTATGTATATAATTTATTAATAGGGTTTCATTGTTCGTTTATAATCCATAAAAATGGTTATGAACTTATCTATCATTTCATGGTTTGTATACATGTGTTTTGATGTGGTTTTCTAGTAAAATCCAAAAAATTAACATTTCATGTGAAAAAACTACATCTGAACACCTAGAATGTTATAACTAATTATATATGGTCATTACTTAACATATAAGTGGAATTTCAGGAAGTTCTATTCTAGAAAGTTCATAATTTTATAATGCATTATATTTAAAAATTCCAAATATGTTTAGAAATTTTTTGCATGAGTTTATCCTAAAAGATGCTTCAGAATATCTCAAGAAAATGATGATGTTGTTTTTTTTTAAATTTTATCATATTGATTTAATGAATTTTTTTTATAAAGAAATTTTTTATAATAGAAAATATTTTGTTTTAAAACTCGTTACTGGGAATTTCCAATGATCACCCCTTATTTGAAATTATTTTTCACATGTCCCCTTGAAGTCTAATGTTGGACACCATTATTTTCACATGCATAGAAGTGATGTTAGACTTTTTTTGTTTAGTTTTATGGTAACTATAATAAATTGAAATGATTGTATCTAAATCTCTAAAACCCTACCCAGTAAAAGGTCACATGCAATATAATGTTTAGGGATGGGTCCATAAAATACTCGGACCTGACACCAGTTGCCTGGAGTCAGTGTCTTACTTGATTACATTCATATGATTACAAGAAATTAGCATCCTGAATTAATGAATAGTTTATTAGTATTGGAAAATTATATACATACATAAGTTCAATATTATAACATGAAAGGAAAAAAACATATTCATTTTTTTGGTAACATCCAAAACTATAAGTTTATCCTTGTAGATCCCACAAACTCCAACATGTCCACAGAAAATAAAAAATTAGAAAGGGGTGAGATCAAATGATTAGTATGGTTAATAAACATAGTTTAATATATCATAATCATAAAATATAGGCATGGTAAATAACTAAAAACACATGCCTTTAAAAAATATACATGAACACATTATGGAAGGAATACGAGCTGAATAAAAAATTCCATAATAAAATATTATCATGGTTATTATACTAGTAAAAAACCACATGATCTATCCGTACTATTTTAATAATGATGGAATTCACAATGTGGGACATCATTAAAATAACTTCAAGGCCTCATTCCAAGAACATAAATATCAATTTTGTCAAAGCCTCATGCCATGACCTAGTTTTTCTCATTAGAACCACTGATGCACCACAAGGCTATAGAGGTCCCTACATGACACTTAATAAGTCCAATTAATTTCTCATATTATTGGGGACAAACATGAAAAACATATACATTCTTATTAAAACTAATATATTAAATGTAAATTACATTCTGTGAACATTAAGCATAAACAATAACCATTCAGAGTAAATTGGTGAATGGTTTTAGGATTGCACATCCATAGTCAAACTAATAATAAACCATTTAATTAAATATGGTATATGATATCATAAAATATTAATACCAAAAATGAAAAATAATCTGAAAGTGTGCTGTAATTGATTAAGATACTCTTATAAAATCATCGAGTAATTTTTGAGATAAATACTCTTTTTCAGTAAAAAGAAGAGTTCTTTTGAAAAAATACTTCCAAAAAAATAGAAGTGAAGAAATATAGTATTTTTATAATAATAAAAGTTATTTTATAAAGATAATTGTTTCCAAAAAATATATTATACAGTTCCCCTGAAAATATGTATGAATGTGATAAATTCCCTTGAATCGGGATTTTATTTCGAGAATAATTTTTGAATGATACCTTTAAAACAAATAACCTCAATAAAATGAAAGTATAATTATGTTTTGAACACATATATAGAACATTATCACAGAATATATGAGTTTAAAATATGAATAAATAAGATTTTAATTGAGGTAAGTATAAAATAAGAATAAACCAAATGAAAATGGAGTTTCGGGTCGAAACCCTAACATTAAGTTTGAAGGTGCTCCTATCATGATATTAATGACATGAATAACAAAATTTAGGTTTATATATTAATTATTCAAGAACCTAATATACATTTAACTGATTTATAATAACATTTTAATGTTTATTTATGGCGTTTTTATGGGTTCAGAGATTTAATTTCATTGTTTGGGAGGTTTTTCTTCCTTGGTTTTCACAATCAGATTACTTATCTCTATGAATTGATAAACATGTAGAATGAGAATGGTTTTCTAGAATATAATAATCATGTTATTAGTGAAAAAAAATAATATTACGTGGTCATAAATTTTTTTTGGTTATTTGTAGTGAAGATGAATCATGATATAAAACTTTAATAACAATTGTTTGGGTTATTTAGTAGTTCATGATCACAACAAACTAATTTTGATTTACAAATTAATATCATGTGTAAAAATTTATTCCAGAAACATAAATAAGTTATAATACATATATTATAGTATAGTACAACCATTACAATGATTTCATTACTAGAATTGAAGATGGTAATAGAAATTGAAAACATGTCATCCTTCAATGTGATAAATTAACACATCTCGATGGTGTTTTCATTTTTAGTATAAAAAGGAGAAAGGAGAGATGATAAAGAACTATTCATTTATCATAAAAACAATCCAGTACATGTAATTTAATTAATTCATAAAATCTTTTTTATTAATGTAGGTGATTAAAGAAAAAGAAATGAAAAAGAACATGAAATAAAAGAAATTAATTGAGAAATTTACCTCTTGAAGTAATCTTCCATGAGGGCCTCATTAGGGGAATGATTTTTGTCTTTTCGATGAGACCAAAGGATGAAAGATGTGGGTAAGGATCTTCAAAGGATATTTGAGAATAATTCTGGCTAGGAACAAGGCATGATAGGAGTGAATAGAGGAGTGAGTGAGGGTGATTTTATAGTGAAGGAGAGGAGTGTTTTCCAATTAGTTTAATCATTATTTTATTAATTTTCCAAAGAAAACCAATGGGGTTGATTAGTGAGAATAAAAATAGTAAAAAGTGAATTATATTTTGAACAAATGGTCATTTATATAATCCAAGTTTAACACCCCATTTTTTTTAAAAAATAAATAAAAATTCTTGGAACTTTTTTTTAATTAGGTATTTTTAACTAGCCTTTAAAACATATGTTTTCCACTTCTATGTTTTGAATTTCAAGAAACTGTCATCTACAATTTGTTTCAGTAAGTTATTCAGAGTCTATTGGAACCAACTTGTTTTTTTATGAGTAGTAATATGAATATTGATATGACCCTAATGAATAGTAAATTTTATTATCATTTTATTCTCTTAAGGCTTTGAGATAATAACATCTGGGTTAATTTTTCATCGTGATATAGAAGTTGTTATAGAATTAGAGTTGTTAATTTTTGAATTAAGTATGATTTTATTTAGGAATTAAATTTATAATATTTAGAAAATTATTTTTCAAAAATGGACTTTATTTTTGAATTCTACATGTCGACAAATGGTTAGGGTAATTTTTTCGTATTTTTCTGAAATTCAAGAAATTTTTATGACTTGTAAAATATGATAAATTCTAAATACTTGATTTACATCATCATAGGTGATGCAAGGATGATTTAATCTCACTTGGTTCGAACTCATATGCCATTATTACTATTTGGGGTCACATGAATTAAGATTATTCATAGTCTTGAGCAAAAATATTATATTAATGATTAAAATAATGAAAAATACCCCCTCTCATCCACTATAAATATCACCCTCACTCTCCTCTTCCCCCCACACCTCTAAAGCCTTGAGCATTGTCTTATTACTGCCAAAATCCCTCCCCAATATTCTTCTACACATCCTAGCATTTCTGGTCTCACCAAAATTCCAAAACCAAAGCCCTTAAGGAGAATCACAAGGAGAAGAGATCAAAAGGTAAACAACCTATTTTATTTTCCTTTATTCCTTTAATTTTATGTTATTATCTTCCATTCCCTTAGGCTTATGATGGGTATTTCATTAAATATCCCCCATTACGTCTCAAATTATTTATTAATGATTTGATATTCCCTTACTCTCATCAAACTATTTTTATGAAATTTTAAGAGACGTCGTTAGGCTGTAGAATTTTCATGAGAAATTTATCATGCTTTCTTTTATTTTAAGATTCCTTTATTTTCTTCCTCTTTCCTCTCCTCATCTTAACCAAGAATCATGAAAGCTCTAGAATATTGTATATTCTATAGTATCTCATGTTCATGGATAATTCATCATCATTATTTTTATCCTCCCCCACTTATTCAAGGAATTAGAATAATGTCCGTGATGTGTCGAATTACCGACATCGTGGATGATGTGATTTCAATTTTCATTAATTCTTTAAATTATGGTCATAAAACCATTTTTATGATTGAAACAGGTTATAATAAATTTATTATATATCATCCTATGTTCTGGAATTCTTTTTTACGTATGGTTCTAATTTATAATACAAAATGAGGTATTCATTATTAAAGAACCACTAAAATGATGTAAATGAACATCATTAATGTTTTAACTTATGAATTATCCTCATATTAAACATAAAAATGATAAATGGTATAAATTATGGTAAGATGAATATTTAAATACCTTTCCATTCCAATTCTTTAGTTTCACTTCCTATCGACAAGAACATCCATCATGAACCAATCAAGGAAATCATGTAAGGAACTCACCCAAAACAGTGCAAGAACAAAATACTAACAATTAAGGGGGGAAATGAGGTTATGAAATGATCATATAAGACGTTATAAACTTGAAAATGTTTCTTTAATATATTAGTAAGACTATTTTAACCATTATAATGGAGTTTTAAACATGTTTTAAGTAAGACAATCCCAAATTAAGGGAATTCTTAACCCGATTTCCATTCTTTTGGTTAACCTTATACTTCCAATTTATGTGCTATTTAAATTGTTTGTTTGATGGGTTCTATTTATATAATGTTTCATAATGTGTATTTATATTATATATACATACTCCATCCACTCTATTATGCATCTCTTCAATTGTATGCTATTTATAAGGGGATTTTCTTTAAAAATCATCTTTTTAAATTCAGTTTTACGAAATTCCAAAGTAATGTTTTTATGGAATTATTCATGTTTTATGATTATATTTTGGTTCTTGGGAATTATTTATGATGATGTTTAGGACCTATATCTCCCTCCAATGCATTGGTTATGAGTATGTTGGAGGTCGGTTCTGTGGTTACTCCATGTGTAACTGCGATGCTTACACAAAGTAAGGTAGTCGTGAGGGTTGCAAATTATAAGGTAGAAAATAATGGTTACAATATTATATAATTAATTCCCCAATATTCATTTATGATTATATTTATGCTCTCATGTTTTTTTTTATCTTGTTTAAATCTCATGTTACACAAAGTAATTATATATGGGTGATAAGAACATCTTTTGAAAATTATTTAATACTTTACGAGTACTCATAGACTAATATGATCATTCCTTTTTTCCATCCCTTACTGAGATTTTGGGCTCATACCAAGTTTTAAAATGAAATTCACAGGTTAATGGATGTGTAAGACAATGAAGGAATCAATGTTAAATGTTTAATAATTTTCACGGAGTCTTGTTTTATGTTTTAATATTTTATATTTTGAAAAAATTGAAAATGTTTTTATGATATCCACTCTGTAATAATGTGTAACGTTATGAATGTATTGTCCAAATTAACTAATGTTCTAAACCTAAAAAGATCCTCAATGTAAAAAATAAGTTTTTTCTTGACTAAATTTAAGATTATGTATGTAATAAGGTCGGGTCCTTATAGTTGGTATCAGAGAATGGTTTAGATAACATTAGGGATTAGGGTGATTTTAATAGAATACCATAAATGATTTTTAATATATGTTTAATTTGAAGTGTTTTAGCATTTAATGATTACCATGTTACTTCATATAAGACATTTTTGTTCAGAATGATTGTCCGCATAAGGATCATGGATACTGAAGAGGAGAGGCACCGACAGAATGACATCCTTCCGGAACTACAGCCCAGAATGGTAGGGATTGGAACCGAGCAGTTTGTGATAGTAATAGCTCAGCTAACATAGGAAATAAATGTTGGTGGCATCCATGGAAGATTACCAATAGAGGTAACACAATAGAATATGACAGTAATGGAACATTTTATGATACAAAATCCTCCTGCATTCAATGGATCTTCTGACCCAGTAGGAGCTGAAGTATGGATCAAATCCATTGAAAAGATATTTGATGTCATGGTATGTTTAGACAATTAAAAGGTAAGTCTTTTCATTTATATTTTTGAAGGGGAATCTGATCAGTGGTGTTCAATTTTAAAGAATATCAAGGGTAGAGAGTATTTTTATGCCTTAGAGTGGGATGAATTGAAAAGTCTTTTCCATGAAAAATATTTTCCTAAGGTGGTGTGACATATAATGGAGAAGAAATTCCATGATTTGAAACAGAAGGAGAAGATTCAGTGGATGTGTATGAAACGAACATCACTCGACTGGAGATGTATGATCCAAATCATATTATAGATCTTGATATCAAAATCAACCACTTTTACTCAGGATTGAAGCCAAGGTATCGAAAGCCGTTGGCCTCCCGTGAATACAAAAGTTATGAGAATCTTTTCCGATGTGCTGAGAGGGTAGAGATGGAGTTTGATGATGATCACGTGAGTTTTGGAAACAAAGAGAAGAAGAGGTCCAGTTGGCATGAAATTGGTAAGAATCAACCAAAGAAATATGATGGTAAGAAAATCCAATTTCTAGTTTGTGAAAAGTGTGGAAAGAAACAGCCTGGGGAATGTCTTAGAAAAATTGGTAAGTGTTTTAAATGTGGTAAGTTTGGACATATGGCCCAAGATTGCAATGAAAATGATCCTAATACTAATCCTGAAAAGAATACTATAATGTTTTTTAAATGTGGTTACATGGGTCATTATGAAAATTCCTGCCCAATGAGAGATCAAAATGATTCAAAGAAGCCAGAATTCAAGCAGAAAGGTGTAGTGAGATCCTATGCGACTACTTCAGCAGATGGCAGGGCATCCAATGATATTGTATCAGTTACTTTGTTTGTTCACTCATATTTTTCTAAAGTTTTGTTTGATACGGGGTCTACACATTCCTTCATCTCTATGAAATTTTCTGATAAATTGTAAATATCACCTCAAAAAATGAGACCTGAACTTGTTGTTAAAACACAAGGGGAAATGTTATATAAAAGAGGAATTATAATAATATTTCTATTGTTGTATATGGAAAGACTTTACCTGCAAACCCTATTGATTTACCCTTAGTCGAGTTTGATGTTATTCTGAGAATGGACTGGCTTTCCGATTATCATGATATGATTGACTATAGGGCTAAAGAAGTTTTTTTTCAAAAAGAGTTTAAGTTTGTATACAAGAAAGAGCCCAAACAATTGGTAACATATCAGGAAGCTAAAAAACTATTGAAAGATGGAAATTAAAGTTATATTGCTCAAATTTTTAAAAATAAGGGAACTATTCAGATTAATGATGTGCCAGTGGTAAATGAATTACCATTATGTTGTTCCTAATGAGTTACCTAGTGTCATGCCTGATCGAGAATTCGAATTTACAATTGACATAGTTCCAAATTCTAAGCCAATTTCAAAACCCCCAGATTGTATGTCTCCAATAGAACTTCTTGAATTGAAAAATCAGTTGCATGATTTGCTTGAAAAAGGCTTCATTTGTCCTAGCACATCACCATGGGGAGCCCCAGTTTTGTTTGTTAAAAATAAATATGGTTCCATGAGACTTTGAATTGATTATAGAGCTTTAAATAACATCACTGTTAAAAACTCGTATCCTTTGTCTCATATCAATGACTTGTTTGATAAGCTCCAGGGAGTTCAGTACTTTTCCAAGATTGACTTGAGATCCAGATACCATCAGCTAAAGGTGAAGGAGGATGACATCTCAAAAACAACCTTTCGTACTAGATATGGGAATTATGAATTTGTTGTTTTCCCATTTGGATTAACTAATTCACCTTCTATATTCATGAATCTTATGAATAAATTATTTCATGAGTTCTTGGATATGTTTTTGGTTGTATTTATTGATGAAATTCTGGTATTTTTTAAAAATAAATAGGAGCATGAAAAACATATAAGGGTTGTTTTGAAAACATTAAAAGAAAAGAAACTATATGGAAAATTCAGAAAGTGTGATTTTTGGTTGCAAAAGATTTATTTTCTTGAAAACGTTATAAAGAAGGACGAAATAACAGTTGATCCTACCAAAACAAAAGTAGTTGATGAATGTCCAAGACCAACAAATGTTACAGAGATTCATAGTTTTCTTGGGTTAGCTGGTTATTACAGACAGTTTGTTATGAACAATGCATGGTTATCTATCCTAATAACTATGTTAACACGGAAATGGGTTAAATTTGTTTGGATAGAGGAATGTGATGTTTTTTTTAGGAATTGAAGAATAGATTGTTGAATGCTCCAGTTTTGGCCTTACCTTCCCAAAATGGTGATTTTTTCATCTACAGTGATTCTTCTTTGAAGGGACTTGGTTTTGTTTTGATGCAGAATGATCAGGTAATTGCATATGCTTCAAGACAACTTAATCCTCATGAGCTATATTATCCCACACATGATTTGGAGTTAACAGTTGTGGTTTTTCCTTTGAAAATATGGAGGCATCATCTATACGGAACCAAATGAAAAATATATACTGACCTTAAATGTCTAAAGTATATATTCACTCAAAAAGAATTAAACATGAGGAAGATAATATGGCTATAACTGATAAAGGATTATGACTACATGATCAATTACCCTCCTAGAAAATAAAACAATGTGGCAGATGCCTTGAGTTGTAAAAATCAGGCAACATTAACCATGTTACATTTGGAAAATGATCCCTTGATTAATGATTTGATGAATTTTGGCTTAGAAGTTGTTGGTGCAGGGAATAAATCTATATTTTGTTTCAGGTTTTACTGCGGTTTATATTGCAAGACAGAATTAAGAGAGCACAGAAGGAAGACCGTGAGCTAAAGAAAAAGGTAGAATTGGTTAAAATGGGTATGTTTCCAGAATATTACCTTGAAAAATATTGTGTTTTATGATTTGGAAAAAGGTTGTGTCTGCCTAGTGATTCTTAGTTGAAGAATTATTTATTGTGTGAAGCTCATAGTTCTCCATTTTCTATTCATCCTTGCAGTACTATGATGTATAGAGACCTTCGGGAGTATTATTGGTGGGATGGAATGAAAAGAAATATTGCTGATTTTACCATGAAATGTTTGACATGTCAGCAGGTTAAGGAAGAGCGACAGTTACCGAAGGGGGTGCTTCATCCTTTTCCAGTACCAGAGTGGAAATGGGAGAATGTATCCATGGACTTTGTGGTGGGATGACCAAGGACGTATTGAGATAACAATGTGATTTGGGATATTGTTGATCAGCTAACAATGTCTGCACATTTTCTTTCTATTCGAGATATAATGTCTTTGGATCAGATTTCTCGATTGTACCTCAAGGAGATTGTCAGGTTACATGTAGTTCCTCTTTCCATTATATCTGATCGGGATCTCAGGTTCACTTCTAACTTTTGGAAGGGACTTTAGAAGTCGTTGTGCATAGATTTAAATTTCAGTACATATTTTCATCCTCAATTAGATGGGTAGTTAGAACGAACAATGCAAACATTGAAGGATATGCTTCGAGCCTGTTCAATGGACTACCAGGGCAGTTGGGATCACCATATTTATTTAGTTGTGTTTTTTTATAATAATAGTTTTCATTCCAGTATTCATATGGCACCTTTTGAGGCCTTGTATAGGAAGCAGTTTTGGACTCTAGCGTTTTGGGATGAAGTCAGTGAAAGAAAGTTGATGGGGCCAGAATTTGTAGAAGAAGTGGCTAAGAAAGTGAGGATGATCTAGCAACACATGAGGGTAGCTCAGAGTCAGCAGAAATGTAGTGCAGATAACAGAAGTAAAGAATTCTCTTTCGAGGTAGGTGACAATTTTTTCCTTAAAATATCTCCCTGGAAAAGTGTGATGTGTTTCGGTAAGAAATGGGAAGCTAAGTCCACGATTCATCAGTCATTTTTAAATCGTGGAGAAAGTTGGAACAATGGAATACTACGTATATTTTCCTCCAAGATTTTTTTATGTACAAAATGTTTTTCATGTTTCGATGTTGATAATATATGTGCCAGATTCATCACATGTCTTGAGCCTAGAAGCAGTTCAGCTAGAAGAGAACCTTTCATATATGGTGAAACCAATTCACATTCTTGATCAAAGGGAGTAGGTATTAAAGAATAAGGTAATCCACCAGGTAATTGTTTTTTTTAGAAACCACATGGTTGAAGAAGTAACATGGGAGTCTAAAAATTCTATGAGGGAAAAGTACCCTCAGTTGTTTAATAAGTAAATAAAATTTTGAGGACGCAATTTCAAGAAGGTGGGGATAATGTAACACACCATGTTTTTCTAAAAATAAATTGAAATTATTTGAACTTTGTTTTTAGTAGTTATTTTTAACTATCCTTTAAAACATACTTTTTCCACTTCTATGTTTTGAATTTCAAGAAACTGTCATCTAAAATTGTGTTTAGTATGTTATATGGAGTCTATTAGAACCAACTTGTTTTTTTATGAATAGTAATATAACCTTATAAATAGTAATATGAATAGTAATATGACCCTAATGAATATTAAAATTTATTATTATTTTATTCTCTTAAGTCTTTGAGATAATAACATCTGGGTTAATTTTTCATCGTGATATAGAAGTTGTTATAGAATTAGAGTTTTTAATTTTTAAATTAAGTATGGTTTTATTTAAAAATTAAATTAATAATATTTAGAAAATTATTTTTCAAAAATGGAATTCATTTTTTAATTCTAAACGTCAAAAAATGTTTAGGGTAAATTTTTGGGATTTTTCTGAATTTCAAGAATTTTTTATGAATAGTAAAATACGATAAAATACGATAAATGCTAAATACATGATTTACTTCATCATAGGTGATGAAAAAATGATGCAATCCCACTTTGTTAGAACTAAAATTCTATTATTACTATTTGGGGTCACATGAATTAATATTATTCATTGTATTGAGCAAAAATATTATAATAATGATTATAATAATGAAAAATACCCCCTCTCCTCTACTATAAATACCACTCTCACTCCCCTCTTCCTCCCACACCTCTCAAGCCTTGAGCATTGTATAATTTCTGCAAATTCCCTCCCTAATCTTCTTCCTCATGTCCTAGATCTTCTGTTCTCACCAAAAGACCAAAACCAAAGCTCTTAAGGAGAATCTCAAGGAGAAGAGATCAAGAGGTAAACATCCTCTTTTATTTTCATTCTTTCCATTAATTTTATGTTATTCTCATCCATTCCCTTTAGATTATGATGGGATATTTCATTAAATATCCCACATTAATTCACATATTATTTATGAATGATGAGATATCCCCTTCCTCTCATCAAACTATTTTTATGAAATTTCAAGAGACGTCGTTAGGCTGCAGAATATTCATGAGAAATTTATCAAGTTTTCTTTAATTTTATGATTCCTTTATTTTTCTTCTTCTTTCCTCACCTCCTCTTAAACAAGAGGAATTAAAGCCCCAGAATCTTTTATATTCTTGATTCTCTCATGTCAATGGAAAATTCATCATCATTATTTTTCTCCTCCCTCACTTATTCAAGGAATTAAAATATTGTCTGTGATGTGTCGAATTACCGACATCGTGGACGATGTGATTTCAATCTGCATTAATTCCTTCAAGTATGGTAATAAAACAATTTTTATGATTGAACCAGGTTATAATATATGTATTATGTCTCATCCTTTGTTCTTTAATTCATTTGTACTCATGGTGATAATTTATAAGACAAAATGAGGTCTTTATTATCAATGTACCACTAAAATGATCTAAACAAACATCATTAATTTTTTAACTTATGAATCATCCTCATATTAAACATAAAAATGATAAATGGTATAAATTATGGTACTAGAAATATTTAAATACCTTTCCATTCCAATTCTATAGTTTCACTTCCAATCAAGAAGAACATCCATCATGAACCAATCATGGAAATTATGTAAGGAACTCACCCAAAATAGTGCAAGAACAAAATACTAACAATTAATGGGTGAAATGAGGTTATAAAATGATCATATAAGATGTTATAAACTTGAAAATATTTCATTAATATATTAATAACAATATTTGAACAATTATACATTAGTATTAAACATGTTTGAAGTAAGACAAGCCCGAGTTAAGGGAATTCTTAACCCGATTTCCATTCTTTGGGTTAACCTTCTACTTCCTTATTTATGTGCTATTTAAATTTTGTGTGTGATGGGTTCTATTTATATTATGTTTTATTATGTGTATTTAAAGTATATATACATACTCTATCTAATATATTAAGTTTCTCTTCAATTTTATGATATTTATAAGGGGCTTTCTTTAAAAATCATATTTTTAAATTTGTTTTTACGAAATTCCAAAGTAATGTTTTGATGGAATTATTCATGTTGTGTGATTATGTTTTGGTTCTTGGGAATTATTTATGATGAAGGGTGGGTCCTATATCTCTATCCAATTCATTGAGTATTAGTAAGTTTCAGGTCGGCCGTATGGTTACTCTAAGTGTAACTGCGATGGTTACACCAAGTAAGGTATCCGTGAGGGTTACAAATTATAAGGTACCCAAGAATGGTTACAAGATTATGTAAGTAATGCCCCAAGATACATTTATGATTATTTTTATGTTCTAATGTTTTTTTGGATCTTGTTTAAATATCATGTTACACAAAGTAAGAATATATGGGTGACAAGAATGTCTTTTGAAAATTCTTTCATACGTTACGAGTATTCATGGACTAATGTGATCTTTCCTTCATTTCCATCCCTTATTGATATTTTGTGCTCATCCCAAGTTTTTAAATGATTTTCACAGGTTAATGGATGTGTAATACAAGGAAGGAATCCATGTTAAATGTTGATGAATTGTCAAGGAGTCTTGTTTTAACTTTAAATGTTTTATATTTTGAAAAAAAATGGAAACTATTTTTTTGGTATCTACTATGTAATAATGTGTAATGTTATGAATGTATTGTCTTAATTCACTAATTCTATAAACTATAAAATATCCTCAATGTAAAAAGGAAGTTTTCTCATGACTAAATTGAAGATTATGTATATGATAAGGTCTGGTCCTTATACCATGAATCAAGCATGATGTAGAAAATCACCTATTTAGCACATTTTGTAAATTATTGAATTTCACTATTCACAAAAAATTCATGTATTTCCGAAAAGTCCAAAAAAACCATAAGAATTTGATTACATGTAAAATTATAAAATTTAATCCTTTTATTTAAAATAAACCTCTAAATATTTTAAATTAATTTTTATATAAAATCATAATTTATTTGAAAAAAATATTAAAACTATAACTCGTTTTATAACACCATGAAAAAATAATCTTGGTCCCATAAAGTTATCTTATAACCATAATAAAATAAAATAAAAATTTATGAATACATTTTATGAAAATAAATTTAATTTTCAATTAATGTAATCATTATTTTGTAATTACATTATTTATGTAATAAAAAATATCAATACTTATACTATGATAATTTTTTCACTTATCAGATGTCTAAATTGTATTATTACATTCATGGTTGTTGTTTATATTTTTTTGATGATTTATGTTTAATTATTATTAATTACTATTCATAAGGGTATGTTTCTATTCATAAGGGTATGATACTATTTATCAAAAACAATTTTGATTCTATCAGACTCTAAATATCATACTGAAGGAAACCGTTTAGGTCATTTTTCATAAATTCTAATAATAGAGGGAGTAATACTATTTTTACTGGCTATTTTATAACAAAGTGGTGTATTTGTAGATACTTAATGTTTCATGAATTCAATATTAAATTTATTTGAGAATTCATGGGGTGTTACATTCCCTATCCTTATGATACATTCATCCTCAAAATTCACAAAATTTTTTCTCATAAAATGATTTGGGTAGTTCTTCATCATAATCCCCTCGTTCTCCCATGTTTCCACTTCAATTTTATGATTTTTCCAAACTATCTTTACCATTCAAGTCTTATGATTCCTCAAAACCTGTTCTTTTGTGTCCAGAATCTGGATAGGCTCTTCACAATAAGATAAGTTATGTTCGAAGAATATACATTTAGAAGAAAGTACATATGTTGGGTCTAGAATATACATTCATAGAAATGAGACATGGAACACATTCTGTACTTTAGTCATACTAGGTGGCATAGCCAAACAATATGAAAAAACTCCAATTCCTTCCAGAATTTTAAAATTGCCTATGTCTTTAGGGATCAGTTTCCCTTTCTTCCCAAAACTTATAAAACCCTTCCATTGCGATACATTTAAGAAAACATAATATCCCACTTGAAATTCCAAATCCTTCCTTCAATTATCAACACATATTTTTGTATTCTTTGAGCTACATTGATATGGCCTTGAACAGTCTTTACACACTTTGTTCATTCATCCAAATTCTCTGGTCCCACAAGCATCATTTCTCAAACATCATCTAAACATGTTGGTGTATAACATCACTTTCCATAAAATGCTTTATATGATTCCATTTGAATAGTAAAATGAAAACTATTATTGTAGTAAAACTCCACTAAATGTAAATATTGTTCTCACATACCATGAAAGTCATGTGTATATGATCTCAATAGTTCCTCTATGGTTTGGCTCATCCTTTTTTATGGAAAATCAGTTTGAGGATGATAATTATTACTCAAGTAAATCTAAGTAACCAAATGTTTTGAAAGAACGTTCCAAAATTTTGATGAAAATAGAGGATCATGATCACACACTATTGAATGAGGTTTTCCAAGATGTCTTACAACTTCATTAATATTGATTTTTACAAGCCTATACAATGTAAAATCCTCCCTTATATTGAGGAAATGTGCAGATACTGTAAGTTGACTAACAATTACACATATTGCAGCATTCCTTCTTGGATTTTTGTGTAATCATGTGAAAAAATACATGGTGTTGTCATCGTATTTCCATGTAGGAATAGGTAGAGGATTCATTAATATTATAGGATGTTGTCGCTCGGCCTTCACTTATTGATATGATAAACATCATGATACATAATCATCAATATTCTCTTTCTTTTTGTCTCATCAGAAATATTATTTAAAATCTCTAAATAAGTTAGTGCTACCATGGTGTATATAGAAATTAAAGCTATGGGAATAATCTAATAACTCCATTTTTAGTTGGTTCCTAGAGGTAACACATAACCTCATACCAAATTCCATAATTCCATCTTCACATATGAAGACATCCAACTTCCATTTTTCACAACATTAATTTTCTTTGGATGGTTTTCAACATCAAGTTAAGAGCTTTTAATACATTATAATAAATATGGATAGATAACCAATTGAATATGTAATAATATTTCACCTTATAAGATAATTACCATGTCCATCCTTATTAGATACATGAATACAAGATCACATTCAATCCTCATTTTTTTTAAATTCCTAGATCCTTCCATATCAATGCATCATGTACCTTATTTTCTATTCTTTGGAGGCGGTGTATAGAACAATTGCAGTCCATGAGTATTTTGAGCCATCGACTTTGGCTCGTGTTGAATTCACTCTGAGATAAGTTATACATTAGACTATTATGATCTGTATATATCTCAAATATTTCAATATAGAGACAACGTCTCCATATTTTTTGAGCATATATCATAGAATCTAACTCATGATCATGAATATTATTTTTTTCATGAATTTTTAACATCCTTTAGGAATAAACAATAACTCAATCATTCTGCATAAGCACAGAACCACATACTTTCTTTGATGCATCACTATAGATCACAAAACAATCATTCCTCGATGGTAGAATCTAGATCGAAGAATTCACTAATCTCCTCTTCAATTCCTCAAAACATTCCTCGCATTATTTTTTCCATACATACATAAACCCTTTACATGTATTCTTGGTCATTGGGTTGGATAAAAGGGTGATGTTAAGAACGAAAAACTGTTAATAACCTATTAAACCAATAAAACTAGATAACTCCATTATGTTCATTGGAGTTGGAAATTCATGCACAACATTTTTCATTGCATGATCAATAGATATTCCATCCTTAGATACAATGTGGCCATGAAATGAAACTGATTGAAACCAAAATTAATACTTCCTAAACATCCATATATAATTAATTTATTCCCTTATTATTCATAATAGTTTACATATTATTTTCTATATCTTCATATTTTTTCGATTATACCAAGATGTCATCAATAAATACCACCAAAAATCATCAACGTATTCCTTGAAAACTATATTCATCAGATCCCTGAAAACAAAGGGTGCTTTAGTCAGTCCAAAAGGCATTACTATAAAACCATAATTCCCATACATGGTTCAGAATACTATCTTTAGAATAACTTCCATCCTCACTCACAACTGATGATATCCAGATCAAAGTTAAATCATCGAAAAATATTGGGCACCATGAAGTTGATCAAATAAATCATCAATGCGAGGTAGGGGATAATATTTCATTATTTTTTTAGAATTTATCCCCCCTATTGTGACTTCATAACCTCATTGATCCATATTTCATATTAACAAAATGAATAGGGTCTCCCCATGGGGAAAACTTGGGAGAATAAATCATTTATCACTCGATTCCTCTATTTCATTTTTCTTTTTAACTAATTCCATAGTGGTCGATCTATAAGGAGACATAGATATAGGCCTTGAACCAGTAATTAAATCAATAGATAACTCAACTTCCCACTCTCAAGGATGTCTATGTAAATATTATGGAAACACGTCCATATTTTCTTGCACAATAGGTTCATACTCTATTTGAAAATTCCTTTCCTTAAATATGGATATTGTATTCCCTTCCTCCCAAATAATTTAATTCAATACAGCATCATGGGGTGGATCTAGATAAGAATAAACTGGAATAGTTTCATCACTATAGATAAAATATTCAACACTATTCTCAAAAATTGTAACTTCCACCTTCTTTCTATAGATCGTAGAATCATAACATGAATGAAAACTCAATCCAATGATTATATCAATGTAAAACATGGTGATGACGATAATATTTGAAACTAAATCATGTTTATGTGTCATGAGGGGGATAAATAGACACATATTTATTGCAATCATATATACCCTATGAGTTTTAACTGAAAACTCCTTTAATAAATAAAATTTAATATGTCTACTTTTCGTAAAAAGATGGGAAGATATAAAAGAATGTGATTATCCTGAATGAAATAATTCATTGTACCTATTTATGGAAATGATTAATGTACCTACCACTACATCGTTTGTAACATCAACCTCAATAATTGTGACAAAATAATCATGGACATGCTCTCATGGATTCTATGGGAATGTTTACCTGACGCTTAGGAAATTCATGTGCACAATGTCCCATATCTATACCACTATAGCATTTATCATAGGTTGTTTCTTTCTTCCTCGTGAAATCATGATATTGGTGGACTTTTTTTCATACATGTAACAAACTCTCATTCCCTTCATGGATATACTAGATTTTTTCTTCCAATAATTACTATAGGGTGGAAGCTCAACTCTTCCCTTAATTCCCATTTCATTCTTTCCATTTCAATTATTTTTAGTATCCCTATTATTATCTCTTATTCCATTGAAATCACAGGACATGGATAATTATTTTTCTGTCTTGATAGAACTTGAGAAACTATATTCATATGATGATAATCTTTGTGAGACTAGAGGTCTTTGGAGGAATTATTTTAAACCATAAAATAATCATTCAATATTTCTCCTTAGATTACATATGTAGTCTGAGGAATTTCTGATAAACCATGTGATGTTTGCATCATACATTGAAACATTCTCATCCTCTTTTTTCCCGAGATTCATAAACATCCTTTCCATATCATATCCCTATTCATGAGGGATGTATTTTTCAAAGAATATTTCCTTAAAATTCCTCCATTCCATTTCATTTATTTCTTCTTCCACTTTTTAATTTCGAATCAAAGACCACCACTGATCTACATCTCACGATAGTGGATAAACATCCATGAAAAACGTCTCTATTTTGTTACATCTCAAAAAAATAAATATCTTCTCCAATGAAAATATAAACTACTCCAACACAAATGGGGTTTTAGGTAAATTAAATTATGGCGGTTGTTGTTGGATAAATTGGTATATCATTTCTCCTACACCTTGTGGATCCAAATCCTCTATAAGAGAAAGTTTTTTATTCCTAACCTGAGTCAAATATCCCAGTATAGCTATAAGCTACTCAGCACCAGTTGTAACAATGTTTCCAACATCAATATCTTTCATCATATGGAAATCACTAAATTGAAAACATGCATTCATTAGGTTTACATTCCTTCCACTTGGATGCATTTCTAAATAATGGCATACACTATATTAGGTTATGAATCATAATGTATAATCACAACAATGAAAATTACATATCATAAATTGAAAATCAATACATAACTAATCTCATAATCATAAATTGGTTTCATTGAAGGAATATTTACATATTAATCCATCATAATGGATTGTAATGAAATTGTAAATTATACTAAGCATATCCCTCAAGAGATTAAAACTTGTTGTGAAGAATGTTCCATTTTCATGTACTAGGATATCTCAGGTCAAGCTAGAAACTCTTTTTCAGAGTATTCAATTTTAGGTACATATGTGCTAGAACCGAGTCCACTTGTAGAATACAGACAGAGATTTATTTTCTAGAAATACCCACAAAATCTATTCCATACCATGATTCTAGTATGTTCTTGTATGTTTATCCTCAAAGACTATCTAACAGTTTGGTTTCCTAATCTATGTCATCTAAATTTAGTTTCCATGTTTTCTACCAAACATCATTTGATACCAACTATAAGGACCCGATCATTGTTTCCTAGATTCAGTGCCATATTTTATTACATTGGCATTATTATAAGAAATTCATATCCCGAAGGAATGAATATATTTGTAGTTTTTTAAAACCAAATAAATATATAAGTTCATCATTACAAAATTAAAGGAAAACTACATATATGATTTGTTTGGAACATTCACAACTATATGTTTATCCATAAATGCCAATCATAATGAAATCCTTTATATCAAGAAAAAATGAAACATAAGAAAAGGGTGAGATCAAATGCTCAATAAGGGAATGTAATATAGAAAAAGATATCCTAAACATAAACATTAGTCATGGTGAATAAATAAAAGAACATAACATTAAAACATAAACCAGAACACATTATGTTTGGAATAATAGATGAATAAATAATTCCACAATAAAACAAAATCATGGGTATTTTACTAGTCGAATAACCACAAGAAATATCAAAACTATTTTTTAATGAGGGAATTCATGATGAGGGATTGCATAATTCTACCATCAAGGCCTTATGCCTAGACCATGAATAATCATTTTTTTAAGGCCTCGTTCCATGTCCTATTTTTTATCATTATACCTACTGATGCTTTGAGGGAATTTATCAGGCCCCACCCAACACATTAAAAGTATAATACAATCCTTATATAAACATGGATAATCATAGACAACATTTATGATCATATTGAACTAATATATTAAATGTAAATAACATTCCCCAAACATTAAGCATAAACACTAACAATTTATAATAAATTGGTGAATGGTTTTAAGATAACACCTCCATATTCAAACTAATCACAAACCATTAAATTAAATATGTTAGTTGATATTATAAAATTATAATCCCAATAATACAAAATAATCAAAAAGAGTTTTGAAATAGATGAATATACTCTTAAAAATCAATGGGTAATTCTTGAGATAAATACTATTTTACATTAGAAAGAAGTGTTCTTTTCGAAAAATATATGTATAAAAATAGAAGTTAAGTAACATTGTATTTACATAATAAAATGATTTATTTCATAAATATAATGGTTTCCAAAAACCAATATTAGACTTCCCTTGAAAAAGGTACAAATTTGAGAAATTCCCTTGAATCAGGATTGTATTTACAGACGATTTTTTGAAAGATACCTTTAAAACATATAACCCCTATTAAATGAAAGTAGGATTAGGTTTGGTACACATATATAGAACATTATCATATAATATAATAGTCTTAAATATGAATAAATAGTAATTTAATTGAGATAAGTAGAAAATAAGAGTAATATGAATGAAATTGGAGGTTCAGGTAGAAACTCTTACCTTATGTCTGAAGGTGTTCATCATTTGGACTTAATGACCTGAATAATTAAATTTAGGTTCATGTATTAATTATTCCTGAACCTCTTACACATTTAATTTATTTATTATAACCTTATTTGGTTCATTCAAGGCCTTTTGGTGGGTTTAGAGATTCAATTTCATTGTTTCAGAGTGTTTTATTCCTTTGGATTCATGATTGGTTTACTCGTTTTCATGTATGGATAAACATGTAGAATGTGAATGGGTGACCAGAATACAATTTTTTTTATTTATAATACATAATATTACATGGTAATAAAATTCATTTGGTTATTGTGATTGAAGATGAATAATTTTATAAAACATTAATGACAATTGTTTGGGTTAATGGGAAGTTCTTGATCACAACAAACTCATTTTGATTTATTAATTAATACCATGTGTAAATAAGGATCCTAGAACCATAAGTAATTTATAATATATATATATATATATTATAGTATGGTTCATCCATCACAGTGGTTTCATGATCGGAATTGAAGATGGTAATAGAAATTGAATACCCGTCGTCCTTGAATGTAATAAATTAACACATCTCGAATTGTGTTTTCATGTTTAGTATAATAGATGGGGAAATGAAAGATGATTAAGAATAGAACACCGCATAAATTTTAAAATAAATTTAATATTTAATTTATGAAATTTTGAGTCTCTACAAATACAACACTTTTTTATAACATATCCAATAAACATAGTTTTACACCCTTTGTGATTGGATTTTTCAAAAACAAACACACACGGTAGCGTTCAATATGATATGTAGAGTCTGATAGAATCAACATAGTTTTTGATAAATAGTAACTAAACCTTATGAGTATTAAAATAGTATTATGAATATTAATAAATAGTAAATATTACAAAAATAGAAACCTCACCCAGGAATGTATAAATTCAATTCAGACATCTTATAAGTGAAAAAAAGATCATATTGTAAGTATTTGTATTTTCGTATGTCTTAAAAATTATAATTTCAATTTTATGGTTAATTTAATAATTTAAAAAGAAATTAAATTTTATAAATTTTAATCATAAATTATTTTTTTCTTTCCTTATGGTTATAAGATAATTTTATGCGACCTTGATTAAATTTTCAAGGTGGTATAAAATGAGTTATAGTTTTAATGTTGTTTTTTTGAATAAATCATGATTTTATTTTAAAATGAAAATAATTTTTTTTAGAAAATTATTTTCAAAAAAGGGGAAATTATTTTTATTCTGCAGATCTAAAATCTTATAGGGTGAAAAATTCGGATTTTTCTGAAATACATGAATTTTTAGTGAATAGTGAAATTTGATAATTTACAAAATTTGCTAAATATGATAATTTATTCATCATTCTTGAGTCATGGATGATGTTAATGACTATTGTTTCAGACTCACATGCACTTATTACTGTTTTGGTAACAATCATCAAAACTATTGGTTGTATTTGGAAAAATAAGAAAATAATGATTAAAATAATGGGAAAACCCTCCCCTCCTCCACTATAAAACCCCCTCACTCCCTCCTCTATTCACTACTATCAAGACTTTTTTTCAAGTCTAAATTATGATCAAATATCCTACCAAGATCATCCCACACGTCACTCAGCCTTTGGTCTCAAAAAAAGACAAAAACCTCTCCCCTAAAGAGGCCTTCAATGAAGATTTTTTCAAGAGGTAAATTCCTATTTTCATATCTTTTATTTCATGTTAGTTTTCATTATTTTTCATTCATCACCTCCCATAATCCAAATGTTTTTCTTTCTCGTGTACTATAAATTTACTGGATTTTTTTCTTAAAGGAATAATCTGTCAATATCTATCATTTCTCCTTCATTTTTACTAAAAATGAAAACACCATCAGAGATATGTTAATTTATCACATTCAAGGATGACGAGTTTTTGATTTCTATTACTATCATCAATTATGGTCATTAAACCATTTTTATGGTTCAAAAAGACTATAGTATATCTATTATAACTTATTTGAGGTTCTAGAAACCCTTTTTACACATGATATTAATTTATAAATGAAAATGAGTTCATTGTGATCATAAACTACCAATTAACCCAAACAATTATCATTAATGTTTTTATAATGATTCACTGTCACTCCCAATAACCAAATGAATTTTATGACCACTTAATATTATATTTTTTTTAAAAAAATAATATTATATTCTAGAAAACTATTCGCATTCTTCATGTTTATCCATACATGTAGATATGTAAACTGATAATGAAAACCAATGAAGAAAACTCTCCCAAACAATGAAATTGAATCTATGATCCCATTAAAAGACCATAAATGAAACTAATAAGCTTATAATAAATCAATTAAATTTATAGGATGTTATATAATCATTAATTTATGAACCTAAATTTGATTATTCAGGTCATTAAGATCATGTGAGGAACACATTTCGACTTAATGACAGGGTTTCTACCTAAACCTCCATTATAATTTTTGGATACTCTTTTTTTACATACCTAAATTAAATTATTATTTATTAGTATATAATCCCCATTTATTATATTATAATGTTCTATATATTTGTACAAACCATAATCCATCTTTCATCTTTGGGGGGTTATATGTTTTAAATGGATATTTCAAAAATTCTTCAGTAAATATAATCCAGATTAACTGGAATTTCCCAAATTCATAACTATTTCAGTAAGAACACTATAATCTGTTTTATTAAACCATTATATTTATAAAAACACTAATTTTATTTTTAAAATACCAACTCATGTTACTTATGGTTTTATAAAATGAATTTTCTGAAAAGAACTATTCTTTTCAAAGTGAAAGAGTATTTATCTCATGGATTACTCGATAATTTTATTAGGGTATCTTCATGTATTTCAACAATACTGTTTATTTATTTGTATTATTGGGATTAATATTTTATTTTATCATCTACTATATTTAATCAAAGGGTTTATTATTAGTTTTATTATGGATGTGTTATCCTAAAACCATTGACCAATTTACTCGGAATAGTTAGTGTTTATGATTAATGTTCGTGGAATGTTATTTACATTTAATATATTAGCTTCAATAAAAATGTATATGTTGTTTATGATTATCCATATTAATATTAAGAATTAATTGGACATATAATGTTTTTTTGGGGCCCACTATATCCCTTTAGTGCATCGGTTGGTCTCATGATACAAACGTGGTCATATAACGGGGCGTCGAAAAAATGGTTATTTATAGTCTTGGCATGAGGCCTTGAAGTTATAGTTATGACACCCAACATTATGAATTCCTTAATGATGAAAATAATATATATATAGTTCATGTTTTTATTAAATTAATAGAATACTTGTGATTATGTTTTATAAAGGTGTTATTTATTCAGATCTTATTCCTTCAATAATGTGTTCAACATTGTTTTTTAAAGGCATGTGTTTTTATTTATTCACCATGAAAAATGTTTATGTTAATCATATCTTCTATTTCATTACATACCATTATAGAGAATTTGATCTCATCCCTTTCTTATGTTTCATTTTATCAAGACATGAATGAGTTTATTATGAGTCACCTGCAGGGATAAACTTATAGTTGTGGATGATCCTAATAAAACTTATATGTTCTTTTTCTATATTTCAAGTTATAATGTTGAATTTATGTGGGTATATGGTATACCATAACTACTAAACTATTCATCCCTTCAAGATGCGACAATCCTGTAATCATGCTAATTAAAAAAAATAAGGCACCGACTCTAGGCCACTAGGGTCGGGACCATATAGTTGGTATCAAATGTAGTTTAGTAGAAAACAAGGAAACATGATTTAGAAAACATAGATTATGGAACCCAATGTTGATATAGACTTGGAGGATAAAATACAAAAATATCCTAGAATAATTGTAAGTAATATATTATTTGGTATCTCTAAAAAATACATTTTTGTCTAGATACTACATGTGGGAATGGTTCTCACATAGTTGTAGCTTGGAGTCAAAACACATACAAGGAGTTTCAGGATTGATTTGGGGTATCCTGGTACATGACAACATGCCTTACTACACAAATGTATTGACATTCCTAGGGGAAATTCTAAGAATAATTACCATTTTCATTTAAATCCACTATGAAGGATTTAAATTTAAATCTTCCTTGAATGAAACCATTTTAGGATTATGAGATTAACTATATATAGAAGTTGAATTTATTTTAATTATTTTTATACATTGAGATTATATATTATGACTCAAAACCTAATCTAGTGTATTCTATTATTTAGAAATGGAGCCTAGTGGATGGAATGAAAATTGCATGAATGAACATGTACTATGTATTTATTTCCCTCTGCTGCAAAATAATGATGTTAGAATTGGTGATGCTACTGGTTCTGAAAATCATAGAGCTATACTGGGACAGTTGACTCAGGTTATGATCAATAACCTTACCCATATGGAGCATCTGGATTCACAAACTGGAGGAGCTTTTCAAGAACAATATAGGTGACAAGAACCTCTATCATTTAATGGAACTAAAAACCCAATCATAGTGAAGTAGTGGATATGTTCATTATATAATATATTTCTCTCATTTTGATGTAATGAAAGATAGAAGGTTTTCATGGGGGTTTATCGAATATTAGGTGATGAATATCAATGGTGGTATTTTATTCAAAACACAATGGATGAGGATGAAATAGAAGAAATGGAATGGAGTGATTTGAAGGAAATATTATTAGAAAAATACTTCACTCGTGAACAATTAGAAAATATAGAATGGTGGTTTCTGAATCTAGGGAAAAAAGAGGATGATAATGTTGCAATGTATGAAGATAACATAACAAGGTTATCATGTCATAAAATATACTAAAAATTCAATACAAGGAGAAATATTGACAAATTATTTAGTGAAGTAAAACCTTTCCTCTAAAGTGCTATAGTCTCCCAATTATTCTCACCATTTGAATATTTAGTCTCATGTGCTATTAAGATAAAAAAGAAATACTCAATGTCATATGATGTAAAAAAAATGAAAGAGAAGAAAGGTCTGCTGAAAACTATGGGAATCTAAATAAGGAAATGGTGAATATTGTAAGAGTTGAACTTCCACATAGTAGTAATTTTGGGAAGAAACACTATATCACTTTCTTGAAGGGAATGAGAGTCTTTTACAAGTGCAGAGAAAAAGGTGACCAATATTTTGATTTCTAGGGGAAGAAAGAAGGAACAAATGTTCAATTATATAGTTATAATGTGATGGGAAATTATGAACATGAATGTCCTAAGTGTCAGGGAAACATTACCCAATTAAGTCAATGGGAGCAAGTCCATGCTTATCGAGTCACAACTGTTGAGGTTGATGTTCCTAATGATGTTGTGGCAAGTACTTTAATAGTTTCCCCGAACACATCCAATGCTTTATTTGATTCTATATCATCTCATTCTTTTATATCTTCCTAGTTTTCCAAGAAAATTATACATGTAAAATTTGATTTATTTAAGGAGTTATCATTCTAAACTTCAAGGGATGTATCATTGCAATAAAGATGTGTCGATCAGTCATCCTCATGACACAAAAATGTGATTTAGATTCAAACCATATCATCATATACATGGATGAAATTTATATAATCCTTGGAATGAGTTTTTATACACGTTATGATGGGAATATATATTTAATGAATAGGTATGTTATGATTTTTGAGAATGATGTTGAATCCATTATCATTAGAGAAGAAACCACACCAGTGGATTCTTATCTTGATCCCCCCAGTAGCACTACTGAATTGAATTATTGGGGATTAAGGGAATGAAATATATTTATTTGAGGAAATGAATGATCTAATAAAAGATGTACCTATTGTTCAAGTATACGTGGATGTGTTTCCAGAGTATTTACTTGGATATCCTCTATAGTGGGAAGTTGAGTTCTCTATTGATTTAATTTCTGGTTCAATGCCTATATGAAAGACTCTTTATATAAGTTCCACTGTAGAATTAAGATAAATGATGAAACAAATAAAAGAATTGAGTTATAATGTATTTATTCAGACAAGTATTTCATCATGGGGAGACCCTATTATTCTTGAAGGAAGGATGATGGATCATTGAGGTTGTACATTGACTGTAGGAATATAAATGATATAACAATAATGAAAAGTATTTTCTAACACGCATTGATGATTTATTTGATCAACTTAATGGAGCCCAATATTTTCAACCATTGACCATCGATTTGGATATCATCAGTTGTGATTAAGGATGTATGATATTCTAATGATAGAATTTCAATACAGTTATGTGCAGTATGAGTTTACAATAATTATTTTTGGATAGACTAATGCACCCTTTATTTTCAAGGATCTAATGAATATTGTATTCACGAAATATCTAGAAGACATTGTGGTGGTATTTATTGATGTTGTCTGTGTATAATCCAAAATATATGAAGATCAGGAAAATAATTAGTGTATTATTTCAACAACTCTTAAAAGAAAATAATTATATGGGATGTTCAGAAAATGTGAATTTTGGATTCAATTATTTTCCTTTCTTGGACAAATTTTCTCTAAGGATGAAATATGTGTTGGTCCTGTGAAGACAAAGGTCATGCAATAATTGCATAATCCATTGAACAAAACCTAGGTATGTATTTTTATTTTTTTAGTAGGTTATTATCGGTGTTTTTTACAAAACATCACCACTATAGCCAACCCAATGACCAAGATTACTCATAAAGGGGTTTGGTTTGTATGAAAAAAAGAATTTGAGGAATGTTTTGATGAATTGAAGAGGATATTAGTGAATGATATGATCCTATCTCTACCATCAGTGATTGATGGGTTTGTGATCTATAGTGATGTATCACTGAAAGGACTTGATTTCTTCGTTATGCATAATGATATAGTTATTTCCTACGCATTAAGGTAGTTACAAATTCATGAACAAAAATATCCTAATCATGATCTTGAGTTATCTACTATAATAATTTCTCTAAAAATATAGAGATACTATCTATATGGTGAAATATGTGACATATATACAGATCACAAGAGTTTAAATTATATTATCTCTCAGAATGAACTCAAAATGAGGCAAATATGATTTCTTGAACTACTCATGGATTGTGATTGTCCTATAAACTACCACCCAGGAAAGGTAAATAAGGTAGCTAATGCATTGAGCTAGAAGGAACATGGAGTTTTAAACAAAATGACGATTGAAAGGGATCATGTATTCATGGATGTAATAAGTATTTATGATGGAATTATCAATGAAGGTGAACATTATTACTTTTTCAATTGGTTTCCCAATGATATTTGATAGAATGGATTAAAATTTCTCATCCCGATGATGAGAAAAATCAAAAGAAAATTAATGTTTTGAAAGATGGGAAGTTGGATGACTTTGTATATGGAGATGAAATTCTAAAATTTGATAGGAGGATTTGTGGTCCCTCTATACCTAAGTTGAAATTTGAGTTATTGGATAATTCCAATAGATTGAATTTATCTATACTTCCTGGTAGCACTAAAATGTATATATATTTGATGAAACATTTCTAGTGGGACGAAATGAAGTGGGAAACTGTTGATTAGGTATAAAGATTTTTTGTCTGTCAACAAGTGAAGGCAAAAAGAAAACCTCCTAGAGGATTCATTAAACATCTACCTATTCTTACGTGGAAATGTCATGACATCCCCAGATATTTTGTCACTGGATTATCCCGAACTCTAATAAGTAATGACACAATATGGGTAATTTTTGATCGACTTATAAAATATGCAAACTTCCTCACTATAAGAGCGGATTTTCCACTGTAGAGGCTCACAAAACACTATATTAATGAAGCTATAAGAAATCATGGATCACCACTTTCAATAGTTTTGGATCGCAATCCCCGATTTACATTGAAATTATGGAAATTTCTTCAGCATGATTTGGTTACTATGCTTCGTTTGAGTACTTTTAATCATCCTCAAACTGATGGGAAATCAAAAAGGATCTTCCAAACATTAGATAACAATTTGAGATCATGATTACCTAACATTCAAGTTATTTGGGATCAATATCTACCATTAGTGTATTTTTCCTACAATAATATTTTCTATTCAATTATTCATATATCTCCATATGAATCATTGTGTGGAAAGTAAATTTGTACATAGACATGTCTGGATGAAGTTGTGGAAAGGAATATTTCTGGCATAGAGATTATAGAGGAAAGAACTATAAAGGTAAAGTCTATTCAAGGCCATATCAAAGTATCTCAAGGTAGAAAAAAAATCTATGCTAATAGTCAAACCAAGGATTTGTTATTTCATGTGGGAGATCATGTTTTCTTTAAATTATCTCCATGGAAGGGTGTAATATGATTTGGGAAGAAATGGTAACTAAACTATAGTTACATAGCCCCTTTTGAATTTTTGGTAAAAATTTGATTCCATGCATATCATTTGGACATGCCACCTATCCTATCTAAAGTACATGATGTGTTCTGTGTCTCATTGCTGATAAAATACATGTCAAACCCAACACATGGCCTCACTTCTAAAGTTATAGAATTTAAACCTTTCCTATCATACTATGATGATCCTAACTAGATTATGTAAATTAAAGAACATGCTTTGAGGAACCCAACGACTCTACTGGTAAAGATACTCTAGAAAAAATATAAAATTGAAGAGGCAATATAGGATCCTAAGGGGGATATGATGAAGAACTACACAAATTTTTTTATGAGGTAACATTCTATAAATATAGAGGACATAATTTTAGTAAGGAGGGGAGAATGAATCACCCCAATAATTTAACAATAAATTTAATAATGAATGCATAAAAAACTGATTCTCTACCAAAGCACTAATTTTTTATAAACTAGCTAGTATACAAAATTTTTCCACCTTCATGATTGAAATTTTTAAAAACTATCACACAAAGTTTCATTCTATATGATATTTAGAGTCTAATAGAATCAACATAGTTTTTAATGAATAATATCACACCTATATTAATAGTAACATATCCTTATAAATACTGATGAATATTAAATATTCCAAAAAATAGAAGATTCACCCATGAATTTATAAATACAATTTAGAAATCTTATAATTGAAAAAACGATCATAGTATAAGTATTTATTTTTTTAATTTCATAAATATTTTAATTTATGTTTTATGATTAATTTTATAATTTCAAATGGAAATTTATATTCCTAAAATTTATTCATAAGATTTAATTTTATTTTCTTATGGTTATAAGATAATTTTATGGGACATGGATTAATTTTTCATGGTGTTATAAAACGTGTTATAGTTTTTAATTTTTTTTTATATAAATTATGATTTTATTTAAAAATTAAAAAAAATTATTCCTAAAATTATTTTCCAAATATTTAGTTCTTTTTTATTAATTTTTCACATCAAAAAACTTTTAGGTTGAATTTTTTGTTTTTTTAAAATAGATGAATTTTTGGTGAATACTATAATTTAATAATTGACAAAATATACTAAATAGGTGAATTTCAACATCATGCTTAAGTCATGGAGGATGTTAATGACTATTTTCTCAAACTCAAATTCACTTATTACTCTTTTTTCACATGAATCAACACTATTGGTTGTATTTAGAAAAATAATAAAATAATGATTAAAATAATGGGAAAACCCTCCTCTCCTCCACTATAAAACCCCCTCACTCCCACTTCTCTTAAATCCTATAAATCAATTTTCCTAGTCTATGTTCTGCTCAAATATCCTACCAATATCATCCCCCATGTCCAGTAGCCTTTGGTCTTACAAAAGGTCCAAAACCTCTCCCCTAAAGAGGCCATCGAGAAATATTACTTCAAGAGTTAAATTCCTCTTTTCATTTAATTTATTTCAAGATCTTTTTGTTTGTTTTCTCATTACACACATCCCATCATCCAAATGTATTGATGAATCTAGAAAATTACACATACAATAAATTTTTTTATGATAACAGTATAATTCTTCATCATCTCTCATATCCCATTCATTTATACTAAAAATGTAATCACCATCCAAGATATGTTAATTTATCACATTCAAGGATGAAATTTTTTCAATTTATATTACCATCTTCAATTATGGTCATGAAATAATTGTGATGGTTGAACCAGAATATAATATATATATTATAACTTACTTATGGTTCTATAATCCCTTTTTACACATGATATTAATTTAAAAATAAAAATGAGTTTATTGTGATTATGAACCACAAATTAACCCAAAAAAAATTCATTAATGTTTTAAATAATGAATAATATTCAATCCAAAAAAACAAACAAATTTTTTACCATGAAATATTATGGATGCTCACAAATAACAAAAAAAAATTATTCAGGACAACCATTCTCATTCAACATGTTTATGCACACATAAACATAAGTAAACCCATCAGGAAAAACAAGTAAGAAAACACTCACTAAAAATGATATTGAATATCATAACCCATAAAAATGTTATGAATAAACCTAATAAGGTTATAATAAATTAGTTACATATAGAGTATATTATTGAATCTTTAATTTATAAACCTAAATATGATTATTCAATTCATTATGATCAAGTGAGGAACACCTTTGGACTTAAGGTAAGGGTTTCTAGCCACGCCACCATTTTCATTCAGGTTACTCTTATTTTCTACATACTGAAATTAAATTCATATTTATTCATATATACTACAAATATATTATATGATAATGTTCAATATATGTGTACCAACCCAAATCCTTCTTTCATTTAAGATTAGTTATATGTTTTATATGTATCTTTCAAAAATTATTCTTTGAATACAAGCCCAATTCAAGGGAATTTTTTAGATACATACCTAATTTTTGGGCACTCTATAATCTATTTTTGGAAATAATTATATTTATAAAATAAAAATTTTATTATGAAAATACTATCTTACTTCACATATGGTTTTGTAAAAATATTTTTCCAAAACAACTCTTATTTTTCAAAGTAAAAGAGTGTTTATTTCAAGAATTACTTGATGACTTTATTAGATTATCTTCATCTATTTCAAAACTCCTTATTGATTATTTTAAATTATTGGGATTAATATTTTATGATATCATCTACAATATTTAATTGAATGGTTTATAATTAAAATTATTTTGGATGTTCTATCTTAGAACCATTCACCAATTTACTCTGAATGGTTAGTGTTTATACTTAATGTTTATGGAATGTTACTTAAATTTCTTATATTAGTTTCAATATGAATGTATATGTTGTTTATTTTTATCCATGATCATACGAGGAATGAATTAGGCTTAGTAAGTGTTGGGTGGGGCCATCTATATCCCCTTGGTGCATCGGTATGTCGCATGAGACAAACAAGGTTATGGCACGAGGCTTTGATAAAATGGTTATTTTGGTTCTTGGAATGAGATCTTGATTGTATGGTTATGATGAACCACATTATTAATTCCATCATTATGAAAATAGTATTGATAGTTCATGTGATTATTTGACTAGTATAATACCCATGATTATGTTTTATTATGGGATTATTTTTTCATCTCTTTTTCATGGAATAATGTGTCCAAGTTTATTTTTTTAATGAAATATATTTTTAGTTATTCACTATGACTAATGTTTATGTTTATGATATCATCCACAATATTTCATACCCTTACTATTCATTTGATATCACCCCTTTATTATGTTTCATTTTCTCATGACATGAAAGAGTTTTTTATGAGTGACATGTAGGGATAAATTTATAGTTGTTAATGATCCAAATAAAACATATTTGTTTTTTCATTTCAAGTTTTATTGTAGAACATATGTACATATTTGGTTTTATAGAACAACTAAACTATTCATTCCATCGGGGTGAAAAATTCTTGTAATCATGAAAATGTAATTGAATAAGGCACTAAATAACTGATATTGGGGTCATTCCCTTACAACATTCACCAATTTACTCAGAATTGTTAGTGTTTATGCTTAATGTAACATAAAAGTTTAGGAATGTTGTTATGATAAAGAAATATTTCTTCATCATCTCCCTTTTCCCCATATTTTATACTAAAAATGAAAACACCATCTGAGATGTCTTAATTTATCACATTCATGGACGATGGGTTTTTAATTTCTATTACCTTCTTCAATTCTGGTTAAGAAACCATTATTATGGTTGATCCATACTATAATTTATGTATGATTACTTATTTGAGGTTTTGAAATAATTTTTTATACATTATATTAATTTATAAATTAAAATGAGTTTGTTGTCTTCAAGAACCATTAGCTAACCCAAAATATTATTATTAAAAATTTATATAATGAATAATATTCACTCCAAATAACCTAAATAATTTTATGAGAATGTAATATTTGTTTTTTTTTACTAATAACATAAAAAAATTATTATGGACATATATTCTCATTCTACATGTTTATCCACTCTTGAAGATAAGTAAACTAATCATGAAAACCATGAATAAAAACACTCCCAAACAATGAAATCAAATCAATTAACCAATAAAAGGCCATGTATGAACATAATAAAATTATAGTAAATCAATTAAATATAGTAGAGGTTATAGAATCATTAATTTATGATCCTAAATTTTTTTATTCAGGTCATTAAAATAATGTGAGGAACACCTTCAGAGTTAGGGTAAGGGTTTCTACACAAACCTCCATTTTCATTCTGGTTATACTTATTTTCTACTTACCCAAATTAAATTCATATTTATTCATATTAAATCTGCATATATTATTTGAGAATATTATATATATGTGTACCTACCAAGATAATACTTTCATTTAATGGAGTTTATATGTTTTAAAGGGATCTTTCAAAAATACTTCCTGAAATACAATCCTGATCCATGGGCATTACTCAAATTCGTACCAATTTTCAAGGGCACTCTAAAATATGTTTTTAGAAGAAATTATCTTTATAAAATAACTCAATTTTTTTAAAATAAATAATATCTTACTTAACATATGTATTTATACAAAGATTTTTCCAAAAGAACTGTTTTTTTCAATGTAAAATATTACTTTTCTAAAGAATTACTCAATGATTTTATAAGAGTATATTCATATATTTCAACAGTATTGTTAATTATTTTTTATTATTGGGATTAATAGATTATAATATAATATTATATATTTAATTGAATGGTTTATTATTAGTTTTATTGTGGATGTTCTACCTTAAAACCATTCCCAAATTTACACTGAATGGTTTCTGTTTATGCATGATGTTCACAGAATGTTATTTATATTTCTTATATTATTTTAAATATGAATATATATATATTTTATGTTTATACCCATTCATATGAGGAATGAATTGGTCTTTTTTGTGTTTTTTGGGGCCCACTATATCACGTTAGTGCATCGATAGGTCTCATGATACAAACTAGGTCATGGAACGAGGCCTTGAAAACGTGGTTATTTATGGTCCTAGAATGAGGCCTTGAATGTATAATTATAATGTCCTGAATTTTGAATTCCATCATTATGAAAATATTTTTTATAGTTCATGTGGTTATTCAACTAGTAGAATACTTAATATTATGTTTTATTATCGAATTAATTACTCATCTCTTCTTCCATACATAATGTGATCATGTTTATATTTTAAAGGAAGGTTTTTTTAGTTATTGACCATGTTTAATGTTCATGTTTTTGGTATCTCCCATTATATTGCCTACCCATACTAATAATTTGAGATCAAACCTTTCTTATATTTAATTTTCTTAGGACATGAAGGGGTTTGTTATGAGTGACCTTCAGGGATGAACATATAGTTTTGGATGTTCCCAATAAAACTTATATGTTGTTTTTTCCTTTCATGTAGTAATTTTGAACTTATGTACGTATCTGGTTTTCCAAAAATACAAAACTATTCATTCCATCACGAAGTTATGTTTTTTTAATCGTGTCAATGTAATAAAATAAAGCATAAAATCCAAGAAACATGGTCCAGGTCCTTTCATTGCAGTTTCCAGACATCCATGGATCATAGAGAATCAAGAGGCTCTTCAATGTGAATGCATAATTTCATTAAATAGGATGTTATTATTTTTGTAGAAACCCCATCTGGTATTTATATCAGATGATGGAGTTCATAAGTATCATTTCATTTTACTATGATCCAAAGTCAACAATTCCCTTCGAATGTGGTCTTGTGAAATATTATTTTCCAAGGATGACTATAATAAAAAAAATTGTTCACGACCAATGAAATGATCAGAAGGAATATGAATTGATCATTTTTCATGAAATTCGGTCCCAAATAATGCAATATATTTAGATTATTTTGCATATTATTTCTAAAAATATTGAGCAAGCTTCTCTCTTAATGTATTTCAACCATTAGATCACACAAATGTCTGAAATATCCAAATTGGCTTCCAAACGTGGCGATTTATGGGGGTTTCAGATAATGAAACTAGCCAATGTTCGGACCAGAATTTGTAAAACAAGAAGTGAAGCTACTCTAATATCATCCATACTAGTTCAAAAACCTCTATGGCCTGATGGTATGATGGGTTTTTTAACCCAACCTTCAGAGTCAACAAACAGAGGTCGAAAGGTCGAGGAAGAGGAACAAGAATAGCCCCTACATACAGGGTTGGTGGATTTTCCACATTCAGAATGACCTCCTCCAAAGAAATCAGTTTTATCCTGATTAGGGAAGAAGAAAAAAAATTAAATTCACAATAGAACTATCTAATTATTACCTTACCATCACAATCCTTCAAATAGTTCTAGGGGATCCAACAAATACAAGAACACGGTCTCATGGAGGATGATGAAGAAGGTGATTTCACAATAATATTGATAGAATATCATCAATTCATTACGTGTCAATAAACGTCAAAAATTATAGTACAGAAGATCCATCAAAAAATTATTCCAATTTCGGGGAATCATAGGACGAAATTAGTGTTCATGATATATCCACACCGATGAAAATTAAGGAGGTGTGTGTACCAGAAATCAAACAATTTCCTTGAATCATGGTGTTCCATCAAATAATACAACTAAAACCTTTTGAAAGTAACCTAATAAGGATAAAGGTAAAGGTTAAACAATATCTCCCTTTCCCCTATAAGATGGTCAATCCATTTCTCTTGAGTAAAAATTTTCCCAAAAAAATTTTATATTAAGGAATTGAGATGACTCACTACAGAGTTACTCTAAAGCAGTATTCCTACCAGACATGCACCGCAAGAAGATCCTCATCTTGAAAATCCAATAAGAGCTACCCATCAATGTGGGTTTATTGTAAAGATTTTTTTTTGTATAATGAATTATCTACATTGGTTACAGAACTAGAACCAGGTCATGAACATCCTTACAAGACTTTACCCATGGTTTATACAAGACAAATACTAGTAGTGCCACTACCAGTGATATTTACAATCACTACACCTATTTAGGCTCTAGCTACTGCACCTATTCAAGTCCTGGTTTATCCATATGTTTACCAAATGCTTAGGAATAAAATTGAGTCATTAACAAATGGATTTGAAGTAATGAAATTACGGTGTTCACCGATACAACAAGAAAATAATAATTACCCTGAATGGGAAGATCTGATTCCTCCCCCACCAAACATTGTGAATACCACATTTCAAATATTTAACGGTTCGGGAGATCAGAATCAGCACTTGATGCATTTCATTTCTCACTGTGATCCCATGATGGTAACCCCTCAACAACAAGATATTGTAAATATTATATGTATTGTGAAATCACCATCAGGGAAATCATTTGTTAAGAATAAAAGTTTACAGTATCGTTCGATTATTGGATGGAAAGTCCACCATCAGAAATTCCTTTTCCAATTCATCTCCATGTTATATATGTAAAAAATAATTGATCATAAAAACATGAAACCACAAATGAACGGATGAGTTTCAGATTTCATTACCTAGTGGAAAGGATTAACATACTCCTTGAATATACCACTCCCACCAGAAGAGTTACTTCCAATCCTGGTGGAAAATCTTCATGATGAGTTGAACACTCCACTAATCCATGTGAAATACACAATGGGGTTTTAATTCCTTGCTTAGATTTCTCAATAAGTGGAAAATACCATAATTGAGACTAGAGAAGAATCTCTGGTAATACCATTAGCTTTGGGAAGGAGAATAGGGAAATCATAGGCTACTTTAGTTACACTCAATCAAAAACCATTACCAACTTCTACTAAAGAAACATCCATCATACTGTAGGGCTTCATATCAGAATTTTCAATAGAAATTACTTCCTCGTCAGGATGATAATAAATATAAAAGGAAAAGATAGTTTGAGAAGATGAAAAACAAGTTCAATTATTTTCGAAACGACCAAGTCCCTGACTACTTCATATCAGGGTTTGAAAACAACATAGTTCAGTTGTCATGGACCAAGAAACCAAACAAAGAAAGAGATGAGGACCACCCACACTACATTACCTTTAATAAAATGTTGTGGAACTCTATATAGAAGTGTTTAGTTTACAATTATCTCCGGTAAAATATAGTTGAATATGGACAATTGAAACAATATTGTTTATCTGTCTAGGTAGCATGTCTTACTGTAACTGATCCAGAAAAAGAAGGTTAATGGAATTAATTCACAAGAAAAAATACACATAAATTTGAATATTTTATGGATAGGAAAATTATCAATCGATCTCAAGACATTATATGAACATAATTGAAACAACAAATTATGCCTCCTACCACTTCCTCTACAAAAAATTCATATTCATCAATAGTTCATCCCTCTAAAAGCAAATCCTCAAGGAAAAGAGAAAATCAGAAGGAAAAATGATTAGTCATAATAAGATGATCTCATGTTAAGGAAATAGTATTCCTTTAATTTGGATGATTTCATACCATCTATCTCAATGTAATGGGCATAGCCCTTCCAAATGGCACAATATGAACCGACCTTCTAGGATATATCTTCATCATATGAGGGTTTGAAATTTGGTTCCGATAACATTATATACATAATAGACTCCAATGAAAATGAAGATTTGGACTATGAACCTAAATTCCCTTTACTTGATTAGGGAAATAGGGAAATAAGTAGTCATGGTTGAGTATATAGGGAAAGACATGAGTATTCTAAAAGCCACTATTTTAATTACACCCATGCTAAAATCGTTTATGTAGTAGAAAATCAAAGAAGATTACATAAGTGGGATAAGAGAGAATAAGAAAATTCTTCAACACATGAAGATGTTTAACGCGACATGATTATTTTGGATGGTCGATTAAAGGCTATGGAACCACTTTCACGATAGGTGGAAAACATAGTCATCCAAATACACCAAGGATAGAAGTATTTCCAAATTCTACCTCAACACATCATCTATCTACCTCAAGAGAATCAACTTCCAATACACCTAAAAAAATGCCCCTTCATGCTAGAAAAGGAAGACCTTTGGACCATAAGTTTGACGTTTTGAAGAAAATGTCCCATGTTCTAAACATGTTATTAATCCCAAATGCTTTGAATCTATCAAAGGATAATCATGAAGAGCTTATTGAGGCTTTTTCATGTCCTCAAGAGTTTGAAACTGATGTTGCTTCTACTGGTGTCTAATATATAGAGAATAAACCTACAGAATGTCATGAAATTAAATATTTCATAGACCAAGATAAGGTTGATGTTGTACATGGACAAATCCCGACCTTGTATTTATCTGGAAAGATTATTGATATAGACGTATGGAGAGCCTTCATTTATAATTTCTTCTGAGTCATCCTCATACCCATATGTACACTTTTCCAGTTGGGTCCCACTGAATATAACTTATCTCACTCCACTCTGATGTTGCATGATTATGAAAAAAATGAACAAGAACCTCTATGAGAGATTACACCTAGAACGCAGTTTTGGGATATTGTATAAAATTATGATTTTATGGTTATCTATCTAGAAACAACATTCAACATTCTACTAAGAAGGACTTTTCCACATCAACATGTATCCATCCTTCTCTATACCACCAATGTCTTATGTATATATTCAATTTTAATATTTTTACATTTCATAATGTCAATTCCCTATTAAATAATTGTGAATCTCGGTATATTGATGTAGGGTTCTATGACACAAAGAAATCATGGTTGGTCGAAAAATGATATAACAATAATCAATTCTACGAATGGAATGGAAATGATCCCAGCTAACCCATTCAAAAATATCAGTGCAGATTACATGGTTCCTATCAATCATATATAAAGGGTAGACCCAAATCCAGAACCCATTTAGTGGCTTCCTTAATGACAATTGTGTAAATTGAGCCTGGTATCATAGGATAAATTATTGATTTACCAAAGAATGAATTAATATTAAATAGAGATATATTAATTCCATATATTAAAATTCAAAAATTCTCTAAATCATTAGCTAGGATAAAAGAATTTGATTCATTAAAAGAGAATGTTAGGGATATGGATTTCCAACCCATCATTTTCCCATTAATGCTTCAAGAAGACCCTTCATTAATAGTAGGGTATGAAATGGATTCCTCTTTTCCAAATGTCCAAATACTGAATCCTCCCCAAGATTTGAATATATTTCTTCATCACCTTCCCATCAAGTAGAGATAGAGAAAGTGATTTGTGAGGAAGAGGAATAAGAGTAAGACCTTAAGGATTCCCCTCCAGCATTTGAGGAAGGAATCTCCACCACTGTGGATGAGCTTAGGGAAATTAATATGGGTACAAAAGAAGATCCACAACCCACTCTAATAAGAGAGGACATGACTTCCGAAGACAAAGGGGTGTATACTTCAATTCTAAAGAAACACTAAGATTTTTTTATTAGAACTATATTGAAATTCGAGGACTTGATCCCGACCTCATCACCCATCATTTTGTTTTTCCATAAGAACGTCAGAGATTTAAGCAGGAAGCAAGAAGAACTCATCCAACACATGCCACCAAAATTGAGGCTAACATCAAAAAGATTATCAAATATAAATTTATCAGGGAGGTTAAATATCCAAAATGGCTGGCCAATATTGTCTCATTGAATATGAGGAATGAAAAAATTAGGGGTTTAATTGATTTTAGAGATCTCAACTAGCATTGTCCCAAAGAAGAATTTTTTTTCCAATAACAGAAATTTTAATGACAGAAAAATTAGATATAATGATCTCTTTTTAATGGATGGATAATCTAGCCATAAAAAAATTTTAATTCCCCATAAGATGAGGAATAGACAACAATCAGATCTCTTGAAGGCATGTTTTTCTATCAGGTAATGCCCTTGGTTTAAAGAATGATGGTGTGACATATCTACTTGTAATACACCACATTTTAAAAACTATTCCTTTAGAAATAAATTTAATTCTATGTGGATGATCTAGTGGTGAACACCATAAAATTTCTTGGTCCCATGGATGATTAAAAAAAATATTTTTAAAGCTTTGGAAACATAATTTTATGACGATTCCCTAGAAATGTGATTTCTAGGTATCCTCAATAATATTTCTCATTTTTTTTGTGTCATAGTGGAATTGATGTCAATGTATAGAATAATAAGGATATGGATGTAATGTGACCCCTTCAAAACATGAAATATTTAAGAGGACTTCGAGGAACATGTCCTATATCCAGTGCATCATAGCCTATTTGGCTAGAAAGTGTTATCCCTTCACCAAATTGATGAATAAGGTGGTCACATATCAATGAACCAAGGACATAAAATAATAATTTGATCCCCTCATGATATAAAACATGATCCCACCAATAATGGATGCCACCTGTTTAAGAAATGTTGCTCATTCATTATGTGGAAGACGTGGAGTGATCACTGGGTACCTTCTGGGAACTAAAGAACCATGTTGTGAATGAAAATAGCCTTTAAAATCTTAGTCAAACTATTCTAGATGTAGAGTCTTGATACATAGATATTGAGAAAATATTCCTATCATTAATACATTCAGTTCAGATTTTGAGACACTAGTTGCAGCATCTTGAGCTCGACATTGTATCTCCCAATAACCCACTCAAATTTATCCTCAGTTTTCATATTGTTAAAGGATTTATAGTACGTTGGGATGTTATTATACAATAGTTTGATATATATTTTATTACTTATAATAAACTAAAATAACATGATTTATCATAAATCCTTACTGAGCACCCATCTGTAGAAGAGATATAATTGTATATTGAGTTTTTTGATGAAGATATATTCTCCATTCAAGAATGTCCCGGAATATGGGAATTGTACTTTTATGGTTCTTCTAGAATATCAACAGGGATGATAATGTAAAACCATAAAATCAAAAAAGAGTGGTCATGTATTTTTATTATCTCCCACGAGAAGTTAGTTTTTCCATATTCATTTCTTTTATTAGATGTTCGTACAAACAGTGCGATAGAAAATCAAGACCCCATTGTAGAACTATAACTATAACTACATGTACCAGTGGATTACATGAAGGTGAAAGGTGATTTAGAATCGGAAATAAAACAAATCAATGAGGATTAGGCCATTAGAAAAGAATAAATAATCCCCCTGTGGGATTATGTTCAAGGGATAACAGATGAAATTCCCTTAGATCAAAATATTATCACAACCTACAATCAAAAAATACCCAAGAAGATGCATTGGAAAATGTATCGACAGACTTGGAAGATACAAATCAGGATGAAAAAATCATTATAATTGCTCATCATTGAGTGGTTTCAAATTTATTCCAAATCAGAATAGTGTAAATAAATGAAGTCAGTCCCATTTCTGAGTCATATGGTCATACAATAGGGTGGATGACACCCATCATGGATTTTCATAAAAACAGGTTCCTTTCATCGGATTGAATTAAAATATATTATATCTGGAAAAAGTATTCAATTTCATGCTTTATGGTGGACCATTTCACCAGAAGATCCGTTATAGAAAAGTAATCAATGGAATTATTCTCAGATGTATTGATGGGGGTGAAACTGTAGATTTTATGAAAGAAGTACATGTATGAGAATATGTTTCCCACCAGATTGGGCATTGGTTTCATGATCAAATTTTAAGTCTTGGATACTTTTGGCCTTCTAAAATTAAATATTTCATATATTTCATATAACACCCTTAGATTTCATTGTATGTTATCTCTTCAAATTAAATCGATAACTTGCGCTACACGCAACACCGAGTTCGAGCGCACCATGACTTACCAAACTAGCGGTTCAAAAAAGCGATTATAAATAGTATTAACTGAATTTTGAATTTAATATACTCCATATAATTTTAGAATCCATATAATGTGTTTCTTAAACATAATATAATAACAAATTCATTTTTTCAGAAAAAAGAAGAATTTTTTTTAAAAAAATACAATTTTACAGCCTTTTAATGGAGAACCTTTTTTGAAACCAATATTTGACACTTTTATATATTAAATTTAAATAAACTAAATTCATCTTTAAAATCGGGATATAAAAATTTTGTTTGGATAAATATTTGGTACTTTTCTAAAATATTTTATATTTTGATGAATAGTGAAAAATACTAAATTTTAATTGAAAACAACTTTTTAAATAGAAATAATTTATAGTGTTAAATTATGAATTTAAATATTTTGGAAGTATAATTATATTATATTTTTATCATTTAATACATTTTTGGTCATTATAAGTCATTTCACATTTAAATTTGTCATAAACACATGTCTGTCTTTTGATATTTTTTACTTTTTGAAAACCCGCTTTTTGGTTTTGAAATCGGGAATGAATTTTAAATTAATTAATGAAAATTCTATATTTTTAAATTTTTAAAATTGAAATCATTTTTTAATTCAGAATATCATAATTAACTCAGGGTAAAATTTTGGTATTTTTCCGAAAACATTCAATTTTTGATGAATAATGAAAAACACTAAAATATTGTTTAAAACCGAATTTTTATTTAAATAATTACTTATATTATTTAAGTTTATTTTAAGTCAAAATAGACATATAAATCCTATATAAGTTCAATTTAATTAATGTGAATCATTTTATAATAAAATAAGATGTATAAAATTATATTGAATTTTTTAAATGTCTTTTACCCACCTCCTAGTCACGTTAGCAAATTTGAAGAAAACATAATTTTAACTCTCCTATGAGTTGAATTTAAAAAATCATAGATACACAGTTTACATCAGTATGTAAAATTTGATTCAATAAGATGAATATAATTTTTGGTTAATAGTAACTTTTGACATTTATTTACCACGGTTAAAAGTAAAAATGTTAATTAAAGGTTAAAATGATATTATAATTACGCAATCACTTGTCATAATTCTATTGGATAAGTGAAATTTGATCAAAAAAACCTTAGGAATAAAATATTATCCTTTAGGTCCTATTGGATTAGATTAGGACACTTATTATTATTTTATTTAATGAAGAGTTAAAAGAGTTAAATTTAATGTTTAATAACTAAACCATTTTTAATACAGGGTTACACAAAATTTAAATTTGACTATAAATATTAATTAGAAAGATAATGATATTTCATACATAATGTAATTTTATTTATATTTTTTAGATATTAAACAATTTATTTTATTTATGACACAATGACAATAAAGTAATTAACTTATAAATGAAATATTAAAATAATGTATATTATAAATATACAAATTAATAAAAATTGAGACTTCTTATGAATTAAACTAATTTTATAGGTTAATATGACATGATAGGGTTGGTTAAATAAATTTTATTCGATGTGATAAAGTTTTTACGGATTTCAAAAAAATAAAATTCTAAATAGTGTCAAAATTTTCATAATTGAGTTTTTAAAAAAATACTATATTATTAATTGATATAATATTCCTAAAAATACATGGTTCGAAAAAAAACATATATAAGGTTATATATATTAATCATGAACCAATTGGGGTTCTCTTGGCTTGATATAGTAAGTATATTTACCATATAATATAAAAATACAAAGAGACATGGTAATTGACAAATATTTAACTAAGAGTTAAATCTAACAGATAAGGTTAATATGGTGACCTGAACCTGTCTAAAACCTATTTCATGAGAGGTTGTAGACCCATACCCACCTTAGCCTTTAAATAAATCAATTTTGAGCCATTATAAACTGAAAATTAATTTATTATAAAATAATATTTCAAGCTTTTCCTAAAGTGACCATCCCCTCCCTTATTAAAGGGTACTTCCCCTTCTCTTATTTTCACACGTCCAAATCCATTTTGGTTGGAAAAACCCTTTTCAAATATCCTCCAAACATTCCTCCCTTAATCCTAGATACCATCCTTTGGTCATAATTCCAACCTATGGAGCCCTTTTGATCAAATCGAAAGGTATAACATGAAGAACAGGTAAATATTTCATCACCTCTTTCAAATTATTTTATTCATCCACTTCCTCTTTCATTGTTTTTTCCATTATAAAAAAATAAATCCAGTATATTCTATATAATATTATGTTATTATAAAAATGGTACAACCATATTCACTATTATATCCATCATATGAATGACAAAGTCACCATACGTGTGTACGCACAGCTTACCGTCTTCACATCGTGGTGTAGTTTGTCATTGAAACACTTCATTTTTTTAAGGAGTATAAAAATGTGTATAACTGATGTAAATAATAAATATAACATGTTAATTATTCTTTATATATGACATAACATCCAATTATTTATTATTTCACAATCTATATAAAAATATTGTCGCTCATTCATACGTACAGATTACCGTCTTCACAACGCGATGAGATTCATTCCCCATTGTAATCATTCAAGAATAATTTTCATTTTATGATTTAAAATAATGTTTATAAACATAATATAATTATTTATATGAATAAAATATGTCCTATCCAAAACAAACATGTCTTATGTTACCAAGCATATAATGTAAAACGAATTAGTTAACACCCGAAACGATAACACTACTGAAATATTAGTAACAAATCAATATTAGAGGATCATATATGATATCATATTTATGTATATGGTTATTTTATAATTTAATAACAATGTTTTAACTATTACACTAGAAGATAACATACCATCGACTAAGAAAAAGATCAAGGTAAGTGTTAATGTCACAATCTATTTATTATCCAAGGTTTTTTTACATAAGTATCTACTAGGACATATTTGTTATCCATGTCCGTGTTTTATAAAAGAATTTAAAAAGGAATTATTTTTAAGGGAATATTTTACTAAAACATCATTTTAAATTTTTAAAAGATTTATTCTTATAAACCCAACTCATTAATGTCCATGTTTTTAAAATGGTCTGAAGGATTTATTTATATGAACATGAATGTTTTAAAATGTTAATTCATTTCAAAAGTTTCAAAGTGGTATGGAACACATTGATTAAAAATATCTTTCAAATGATTTCCTTTATAAATTATGTTACTTATAAATGATTTCATAAAAAAGGGATATTACTCTCAAATATTTTTATTAATCATTTTCAACTTTGTCAACATCCTTTAAAAGATATTATTCTTGATCAAGGATGATTTATTATACAAATATTCCATATTGTATTGAAGGTTTTTTGATATGTTTGACTGTGTATGTGTTATTTTTTATAACATTCATGGTTTATGGATATTGTATTGACATTTCGTATGATGTTTTAATAAAAAAATTTATGTCATGTTTAATCCTTTTCGAATGACAAATGCATTGGACTTAGTAAGTGACGGGTGGAGCCTGCTATAGCTCCTCGATGCATCGGTAGGTCTCATCAGACAGACTAGTGTCTTGGCACAAGGCCTTGACAAAAATATTATTTTTAGTCTTGAAACTAGGCCTTGACTATGTGGTTATGAAGTCTGACATTATGAATTTCATCATTATGAAAGTGGCTATTGATATTTCATGTGATTATTCGACTAGTATAATTTCCATGGGAATAAGTAAATGGTATTATTAAATTTTATCTTTTCCTTGTTATATTGATATTTATGTTTAAAAGGATTTTTTTTTTACTCTAATACATTGCCTTAAATGTTTATGCTTCTTTATAAAAGTTTCCTCTATATTGTTATCCTTACTGAGCATTTGAGCTCACCCCTTTAAATGTTTTATTTTTTCCAGGATGTGAATATGTATATTATGACTAACCTACCGGGATAGTATAATGGATACAAATGTGGTCAACGGAGAAATTTTTTTGTTGTTTTTCATTTTATAATGTAATGTAAGGTTCATGTATGTAATCTATTTTCCATGACTGTTAAACTGATCGGTACTTCGGGATGTGATTCCTTGCAATCATGCTAACGTATTAAAATAAGGCACTGACTTAGGGTAACTGGGGTCAGGGCGTTAATGTTAGTATTAGAGGAAATTTAGCACAAACCTTGGAAACTAGATTTAGATAAAGTCTGATTTCACTACTGGAAACTAAGGCTTTACCAGTGGTTTAAAATCATTGGTAACAGATGCCAAAACGTTGGTATACTATATACCAATGGTTTGGAAAACCGTTGGTAAGTTAGGCGTTGGGATATCCCATTAAAAATGGTTTTAGTATAACCGTTGGGAAAGGAAATGTAATCTGAGTATTCCCAACGGTTTGTAAAACTATTGGAAATACTATAATTTTCATGTTTTACCAACGGATTACTAAAACCATTGGTAAAATTATGTACAGCTCTATACCAATAGTTTTAGTAAACCGTTGGTATAGTGTATTTCCAGAATTTGGAAGACTAGCCACCTAAAATCTCGTCCACTTCACACTCAACTGCATACACCTACATACACTCTTAAAAGCAATAAAAACACATTCTATTGCACACAAAATCACAAAAAAACAGTATACTCTTATAACCATGGAATGTACCATAATTATAATCGTGTATACGAACCCAATTACCCTATGCAATACAGAATTCATAATTTAATTTTCAATTGAATACATGTAGAATGAATTATTTAATGAATTCTGAATTATGAATCAATAACACATAAAAAATGAATTGTGTTGCATACATAATTCTGAATTATATATAACACATATATAATATGACATTCAAGGGGTTGGGGTTGGGGGTGTTCAGGGGTGGGGGGCTGTCCACGGTGGTGGGGGTGTCTAGGGGGTGGGTTATACAGGATTAAGAATACATACAAAATTGCATTTTATATAAAACATATATGATTGAATTCCAAAATTAGAAGCTAATAACCCCAAAATAAAGTATCAACAGAATCCAAATACATTTGGTCGGTTTTCCGTATACCTGTTGTTTATACACAAAATGATTTACATTCTAAACAATATAGATACACATGGAGTGATACAAGCCACACCATGCCTCAAATTGAGGTAGGGTTGACTCATACACTTCACAGATGACTGATGGAACGTTTTCATAAAGTATCAATAGAATATGAATGTGTGTGGTCAGTTTTCCGTATTCCATTTGTTGTTTTCACTTAAAATGATTTCCATTTAAAATAAAGGTGAGACACATTGAGTAGTTCCGACCACACCACATCTCGGATTGAGGCGGGGTTGACCCATAAACGTCACATATGACACATGGATCATTCTTCAAATGTATCAACACAATCCGAATATGTTTGGTCAGTTTTCCATAATCCAATTGTTTTTACATAAAATGATGTCCATTTTAAACAAAAGAGAGAAAATTAGAGTGATAACGACCACATCGTGCCTCAGATTGAGGCGGGGTTGACTCTTACATATCACATATGACCCATGGATCCTTTTCCTAAAGTTTTAACAGAATACAAATGCATTTGGTTGGTTTTCTGTATGTCAGTTGTTGTTTTCACATAAAATGATGTCCATTTTAAACAAAAGAGAGACACTTTGAGTGGTTTCGGCCCCACCGTGCCTCGGATTGAGGAGGGGTTTAATCGTAACATGTCACATATGACCCATGGATTGTTTTACAAAATTTTCAATAGAATCTGAATGCATTTGGTCAGTTTTTTTATGTCGATCAATGATTTCACTTAAAATGATGTTCATTTTAAAAAAAAAAAGAGAGACACTTTGAGTAGTGTCGGCCACACCATGATTCAGATTGAGGTGGGGTTGACTCATAAAAGTCAAATATGACCCATGTACCGTTTTCCTGATGTTTCAATAGAATCTGAATGCGTTTGGTCAGTTTCCTCTATGTCAGTTTTTGTTTTCACTTAAAATGATGTCCATTTTAAATAATAGGGAGACACTTTAAGTGGTGCCGACCACACCGCACCTCAGATTGAGGTGGGGTTGACTCATACTCGTCACAAATGACCCATGGATCATTTTTATAAAGTATCAACACAATCCTAATGTGTTTGGTCAATTATCTGTATGCCAGTTGTTCTTTTCACTTAAAATCCTATCCATTTCAAATAAAAGTGAGACATCATGAGTGGTGTCGGCCACACCAATCCTTGGATTGAGGTAGGTTTGAATAGTACACATGAAATATGACCCATGGATCTTTTTACAAATGTTTCAATAGAATAAGAATGCCTTTGGTTAGTTATCCATATGTCACCTGTTGTATTCACTTAAAATGATGTCCTTTTGAAACAAAAGAGAGACACTTTGAGTGGTGTCGGCCACACCGTACCTTGGATTGAGGTGGGGTTGACTTATACACATCAAAAAATATCCATGTATTGTTTTCCTAATGTATCAACACAATCCGAATGTGTTTGGTCTGTTTTCCATTTGATAGTTGTTTTTACTTAAAAGAGTATCCATTTTAAACAATAGAATGACACTTTGAGTGGTATCGGTGACACCGTGCCTTGGATTGAGGCAAAGCTAACTCGTACATGTCAAAAATGACCCATGGATCCTTTTCCTAATGTATCAACATAATCCGAATGTGTTTGGTCAGTTTTCTGTATGCTAGTTTTTGTTTTCAGTTAAAATGTTGTCCATTTCCAATAAAAGTGAAACACTTTGAGTGGTACCAGCCACACTGTGCCTCAGATTGAGGCGGGGTTGACACTTACATGTTAAAAATGACCCACGGATCATTGTGATTAAGTATCAACACAATTTGAATGTGTTTGGTCAGTTTTCCATATGCCGGTTCTTGTTTTCACTTAAAATGTTGTCCATTTCAAATAAAAGTGAGACACATTGAGTGGTATCGGCCACACTATTCCTATGATTGAGGTAGGTTTGACTCATATATGTCACAAATGAACCATGGATCGTTTTCCTAAAGTATCAATAGAATCTGAATGCGTTCGGTCGGTTTTCCGTATGCCATTTGTAGTTTTCACTTAAAATGTTGTCCATTGCAAATAAAAGTGAGACACTTTGAGTGGTACCAGCAACAACATGCCTCAGATTGAGGTAGGATTGACTCTATTACATCAAAAATGACCCATGGATAATTGTGCTAAATTATCAACACAATATGAATGCATTTGGTCTGTTTTCTGTATGCCATTTGTTGTTTTCTCTTAAAATGTTGTCCATTTCAAATAAAAGTGAGACACTTTGAGCGGTACCTGTTGGGTCGGAAACAGATTGGTTTCAAATATAAACTCAGTTGCGACAAAAACAATTTGTGAGAATCACCAATGTAAACGAAGCGCCAAACCAAAAAGAAAAATAACAAATTAAGACACAAATTTTAACGTGGAAAAACCCTCCATTCGAAGGAGTAAAAAACATTGGGGAAACTCCGAGAAAATTCCCTAGGAATCAGAGTGTACAAAAATCCAAGTTAAACCCAAAACATGAATAGCAAATACAGCATAAAAACCTGTGTGAAAAACCACACCCTGATATGCCTATGTCGCCTCTCTGATAATAGTCTGTGACAATACGTCACCCTTCAGAGATAAAAAACGAACTTGCGGCGTCATTGTAGCACCTCATTGCACAACCTGATTTTCCGTTGCTCGCTGCTGCCCACGCCCTAGAAAACAGTCACCCATGTATCTGTTCTCCTTGGGTTTTCACACACCACCCAATTGTCCTATTCCTTGATTTGTTGCTTCCCCTTTAATAGGCTCCCATATGCCACATATCTTGATTGAAAAGGAAATCTGAAAATATCTCAAAAAGATATCATGAGATTTTACCTGAATCTAATGCTGGCAGATACACAGTGGAAGAATCTTGAATTTCCAAAAAAAAATATATCTTCAAATCTAAAAGATATATCATATCTAAAATAATGGAAACACCCATGTGTGGGTTGAACCCCAACAATCTCCCCCTTCATCCCATCGAAGAAGGAGATAGCATCCAACAAACTCAGTTGGAAAGAAAACCAGTTGGTATCGCACCAACCGCCATCCTCTGCAGAAAATATGACATCCCTCTTTTGCATCTCTGACAGAAACCTGAAATCTCCCCCTGCAAAATAAATACAAATGTCGAAGTCTTATTCATACTTATTTCTACACCACTAATACCAGAATCAACAATATCTGGCTCCCCCATAACTGTGATCGCAACATAATCTGGAGCACCTGCAGGAATTACTTACTCCCTCTACTCAACATCCTTTGAGCAGTAAAAAACACTCAATTCATCACCTTGATATTTGATTTCCATTCTTTCTTCAATAGTGGAACTCTCTAAAGAAAAAGAATTAGGTGTAAGATCTGAAACACCTGCCATTACATGTTTCAGCTTCCAAACCTTCTTCAACTTAGTTGACGGTCATTGACTCATGCACGACGATCGCCACTGCCACAAATCTAACGAATTCCTCTTCACAACTGGATTCGTCACATTACCGCATGCCTTTACATCTGTCCTATAAATCATGTCATCCATTTTTTTCCTGCACATAAACCATCGATCCTCTGGACAAAGTCCATCTTCCACCGCCAAACAAACTCCTGAATCTATCAGTATCAAGAGCACTAGAAGATAACAAATTATGGCGAATACCTGGCACATGTCACACATCCTTCAATGTCAGTGTACAGCCTGCATTCGTAGTGATACTAATTTCACCAACACCAATGACATCAGCAGAATCTACATTTTCCATCTTCAATCTACCAAAATCACCTTCTTCATATGAATAAAATAGTCCCTTTTTGGTGAAATATGGTATGGTGCTGCTGAATCAACCACCCATTCGGTGTACAAATATGACCTATGAAAATCAATGCCAACTGAAATTAAATCACCCTCACCCTGAACAAGACTTACGCCGGTATCCTCAGAATCGGTGTTGTGTGCCTTTTTTTCCTTCTTAAGATTTTTCAATTCGTAGAATCATCTATGCACATGACCCTCCTTGTTGCAAAAGAAGCACTTGACCTTTCTTCTTATCTTTGACTGACCTCTCTGACTAACAAGTCCATCTTCCACAGCCAGAATACCACTATTACAAGAAGATTCACCATAATTTGTCTTTCTTTGAGTCTCGTTCATCAACAACGATGAAATCACATCATCCAACTTCAGTGTATCCTTCCCGAACAATAGTGTGGTGACGAGATTATCATATGAATCAGGCAATGAACCCAAAAGAAGCAAAGCCTTGCCTTCTTCTTCCATTTCAACAGGTACTGCATTACCTTTATCATCAATATTGACCACTACCAAGGATAGCTCCATCAGAAGTTTGGTGAACTCGTCAAGATGGTTACATAAATCTCCATTCTCTGGCATTCGCAAACGATACAACCGTTTCTTAAAATATAAACAATTTGTGAGGGATTTTGATTTAGACATGCTTTCAAGCTTCGCCCAGATCTCCTCTGGATCTGTCAGATTCATCACTTCCCGCAGTGTATTATCACCCAAATACATCTGAATCGTTCTTGTCGCCAACTCTTGCATATCCTTCCAATCATCATCACTCATCGTCTCCAGCTTCTCTGATTTTTTCTTCAACACCTTCACTGTCTTCTCACAGACCAAAATATTTTTAACTCTTTACTGCCAAAGTGTAAAATCATTTTGCCCGTTGAACAATTCAATGTGAGAAGAAATCCCACAGCGTGAATCCCCTATATTAATCAGTAAGAAGACACAGATAACCTCCTCTGATACCAAATGTTGGGTCGGAAACAGATTGGTTTCAAATATAAACTCAATTGCGACAACAAAAATTTGTGAGAATAACCAATGTAAATGAAGTGCCAAACCAAAAAGCAGAATAACAATTGAGGACAAAAATTTTAACATGGAAAAACCCTCCTTTAGAAGGATTAAAAAACCACGGGGAAACTCGGAGAAAATTCAATATGAATCAGAGAGTACAAAAATCCAAGTTAAACCCGAAACTTGAATCGCAAATACAACATAAAAACCTGTGTGAAAAACAACACCCTGATATGCCTCTGTCTCCTCTATGATAATAGTCCATGATAATACGTCACCCTTTGGAGATCAAAAACGAACTTGCAGCGTTGTTGTAGCACCTCGTTGCACAACCTGATTTGTACCTTCTCGCTGCTACCCATGCCCTAGAAAACAGTCACCCAAGTATCTGTTATCATTGGGTTATCACGCACCACCCAATTGTCCTATTCCATGATTTGCTGCTTCCCCTTTAATAGGATCCCATATGCCATATATCTTGATTGAAAAGGAAATCTGAAAATATCTCAAACAGATATCATGATATATTACCTGAATCTCATGCTAGCAGATACAGAGTGGAAGATTATTGAATTTCCAAAAAATATATATCTTCAAATCTAAAAGATATATCATATCTAAAATAATGGAAACACCCTTGTGTGGGATGAACCCCAATAGTACCGGCCACACTGTGCCTCAGATTGAGGCGAAGTTGACTCATACACGTCATAAATGACACATGGATCGTTATGATAAATTATCAACACAATCCTAATATGTTTGGTTGGTTTTCCGTATGCCACTGATTTTTACTTAAAAGAGTATCCATTTTAAACAAAATAAAGACAATTTGAGTGGTACCATACACACTGTGCCTTGGATTGGGGAGGGGTTGAATCATACACATTACAAATGACCCATGGATCCTTTTCCTAAAGTATAAACAAAATCCAAATGTGTTTGGTTAGTTTTACATATTCCCATTGTTGTTTTCACTTAAAATCATGTCCATTTCAATCAAAAGTGAGTCATTTTGAGTGGTGTCAGCAACACCGGCCCTCGGACTGAGGCGGGGTTGACTTATACATGTCACATATGACCCATGGATCATTTTCCTAAATTTTCAACAGAATATGAATGCCTTTGGTCAGTTTTCCGTATGTTATTTGTTGTTTTCACTTAAAATGTTATCCTTTGGAAACAATAGTAAGACACTTTGAGTGGTACCAGACACACTGTGCATCAGATTGAGGCAGTGTTGACTCGTACACATCAAAAATTACCCATGTATCATTGTGTTGAAGTATTAACACAATTAGAATTATTTTGGTTGGTTTTATGTATTCCAGTTGTTGTTTTCACTTAAAATGTTGTCCATTTCAAAACAAATTGAGACACTTTGAGTGGTACCGGACACACCATGCCATGGATTGATACGGGGTTGACATGTACACATCAAAAATGACCCATGGATCAGTGTTCCAAAGAATAAACACAATCCAAATCCGTTTGGTCAGTTATCCGTATGTGAGTTGTTGTTTTCATTTAAAATGTTGTCCATCTCAAATAAAAGTGAGAAACTTTGAGTGGTACAGGCCACACTGTGCCTCGTTTTGAGGCAAGGTTGACTCGTACAATTAACTTCGGTGTTTTGAGTTCCATAAAGTGCATATTTAAAATCAAGGTGAGTATAATCCTCTCCTTGATTCCTCTTTTTGATTAGTGATTGCACTCTTTTCTCATCTTCTTCTGAAGCTCTAAAACCCTCTTTTCCATTGGGATTTTGGGTGAATCTTGAAGAGGGATTGGATTGGGATCCGGGGTCTAGGGAGGAGGGTGGGGGGCTGTCTAGGGGGCTGTCCAGGGGGGCTATCCGGGGTCCAGGGAGGATGGTGGGGGGATGTCTGGGGGGTTGTACGGGGTCTAGGGAGGAGGTTTGAGGGGGGGGGGATGTCCGGGGGGTTGTATGGGGGGATGTCCAGGGTCCAGGGAGGAGGATGGGGGTGGGGGTTGTCTGGGGGGCTGTCTTGGGGGCTGTTCAGGGGGCTGACTAGGGGACTGTTTGGGGGTTGTTCGGGGGGCTTTCCGAGGGGCTATCTGGTGTGCTGTCCGGGGTCCAGGATGAAGGGTGGGGAGGTCATCCATGGTGCTATCTGGGGGGTTGTCCGGTGTCCAGGGAAGAGGGTGTGGGGCTATCTGGGGGCTATCTGGGGGCTGTCCGAGGGGCAGTCTGGGGTCCAGGAAGGAGGGTGGGGAGGTTATCTAGGGGGATATCTCGGGTTCATGGGATGGTATTTACATACCGGAAATTCTCAGTCAAAGGCAAGCATCTGACCATTTATTAATAAAATAAAAATCATAAATCAGGTACAACGTTCCAGCAAAACACCTACATATCATAGAAACCAAACCCATCACCATCCCCATTGTGGACTATTTCCTCTGCATTATCAGTTTCCCATTCGGAGATTTCTTAATACTTATGAACCTTTGCATATTTTCTTCTCATATTCAACTTCTCCAAAGCTAAAAACTCCTTCGAAGATTGCATATCCCAGCTTTCATTCCCAATAGAGGCTCTGGTAGACACCGGCCTTGGGAGATAAGAATAATCTTTCTTCGGCCGCCGACGTGGTGGACCAGTCCTTTTGTCTTCAACCCCATGCACCTTTATCTTATCACCTTGAACAAAATCACTAAAGGAGGGCTGGAGCATCCCACCATATTTTTCCTTTTCACTATCGAAGATGTCACCCCATTTTCCTAAAATATCCACCTTTAGATAAGCCCCCTCTAAATCACAATCTTGAGATGTGTTGGGACAATGAGGTTGATCCACCAAGTTTCCGACATCTTCACCAGCTGCAGTATCCACCGGAGAGTCTGTAATCTGCAAGATACCGCTGTCTTGACTTGGCACATTATCCTCTTCATGCAAGGCCTCCTCATTGTCCAATTCCAGAAATCTGTTGTCTGTGGGAACCAAGATCATCATATGTCTAGCATTCTCTTCCTGCCCCTGGACACAGCCTTTCATATTCCCTAACGGCAAGAGACTTCATGCCAAGGACCCACTATATTAGCATTCCCAATTCCAAGATAAGACTTAAAACGGTGAAACACCTGCTCAACTGTCGGATTTTGAGACACACTAGAAGCAGATTGCCCCGACTGCTCAGCCACAACCTAATTGGCTACATCCCTCGCCTGACCATCCTGTATCTCCTTAAT